>CM060943.1:663695671-668695671 GCA_030765085.1 Allium cepa
TTTCTTTATGCAAATAACTGTTTTAAGTTCTCACACCAGTCCCATGACTGGCCTGGAGTTTATTGTTCCCTTCCTAAACTCTGGGTGCCCATCATTTTCCACATGGACAGTCTAGAGTCAGGTTATTAGATCATTCTGGAACTCAAGAGTCGCTGTGGAGCTCAGGAGGCGAGCTGGATGGCGAAACGTATCACTTGTATATGATATTATCTTTTCCGCTGTGTATTCAGTTGTGTGGACATGTTTATATAACTGTCCATTATTGTATTGTGTTGTATATTGACTCTGATGATGTAATGTATAAAATGTACAATTCTTTTGATTTAAAGGTTATTTATTTATCCATTATATGTTGTTTCTGCTGCGATTGTGAGATTCTGATATTGTTTCTGTTGCTTCTTCTTTCTTACTTCTTCTATCTTTTTCTTCTTCTTAAACCCTAAGGGTTCGGTTTTATGGCCTTCGATTGTTCGGCAGTTGATACAGTGGACGTATTAATGTCGATATACCGGTCGCCGCTACCTTGGGTCCTTACAAAGTGGTATCGGAGCATTTGGTTAGGCAACAACCTTGGCTCTGTTGGGTGTTACTCATTAGAGATAGAGTCAGTATTACTCTAGAATGAGTGTGAGTATAATGATAGATACAAGCACATATTTGTTAGTGAATATAAAAATGTTTTATATTGTGTTTGCTTATCCGTTGAGCTGTTTGTGAATTCTGGTCGGTATGTGGGGCGCCATATTATCGATAAGGATTTCTAAACACTTAAACGAGGCAAGTCGACATAGTATCATTTTAAACTGGGTAAATGACATAATTTTACCTCGATTATATTTTTCATATAAAGGAAATAATTTTTCAAAAATTACTAAAGTGTATATAATTGATTGTTTGGTTGTTGAAAATGTAAGAATATATATAAGTTAATTAAAAGAATTGAATAATTGAAATAAAAGTCAATTTAATATCAACCAATAGGAATTAGAAGTGTTAAACCAAACTGAATGGGAATTAATAATTTGGTTATGTTGGTTATGATTTGGTTGTTATATGATTGTTAGTTGATTGTATATAATTCACTAAGTGTTAATGAAATTGAATTGATAAATGGAAAGCTCTGTAATTGAATTTGAATTGAAAGTGAACTAATGTGAATTGATTGTAAGCAATTAAAATTTGTATCGAAACCATATAAATTGCTTATGGGAATTATTTTGATTATATTGCTTATGAAAACTATGTGTTTTCCATTGAAAATTAGTGAAATGTAAATGAATTTCCTATATATATGTCACTTACATGTTTAAATTGAGTAAGTACAGGTACCGGGGATGTAATTGGCTGGGTTTGGTCACGCTAAAATGCTAATAAATAACTGCTTTGCTTAAAAATGCTAAAAAGGTATGCCTACGCAACAAAAATAGGAAATATGAACGTTTTTTTTGTTTTCCATATCTATTGTGATATTGCAAAAGCTCCTCCATACAAGGGAGACTCCGCCAAAAAATTTCGTAAATTTTCGGAGTTAGAAAAAATTTGAAAATTTTTAGAAGATTTTTGTTAACGAAAAGTCAATTTCTAAACTGAAATGAAAATGTAGGGTTTGAAAAGTTAGTAAAGTTATGGTAAGAAGTTTAACTATGAATTTTGGAAAAGTTAAAATGTTTAAATGAATTTGAAATTTAATTTGAACAAATGGTTTTGAAAAGTTAATGGATTCTGTAACTTTTTCTTACTTGGCAATTTCGTGGATGAAATTCTTTTAAGGGGTAAAGTCTGTAACGACCCAGAATTTCTGTCATTTGAAATTTGTATATTTAATTGATTTTAAATATTAACAAGTAAAATTAGTAAGTTGAATAAATTTTATTTCAAATATCTAGATTTAATTGGATAATTAAATCGATAATTTAATATTTGAAATTTCAATTATAATTGGAAATTGGGTTTAATGTGATTAAAATTGATTTGTAAAGTTGTATTAAATCATATTGGAGTTAGAATGATGTTATAGAAGTTTTTAAATTGAATTTAAAGTTAATTTGTGGAAATTTAATATTTTAATATTTAATTGACGAGTAAAAATACTCATTTTTCAAACAGTCTCAGATTTTGACGAAACCAGTTTCATCGGATCCGTAATGTTATATTATTATAAGATTTAAAATTTCGTGTCAATCAGATTTACGATTTGTCCGGGGCAAGCTAAAATGCACTGAAATCGGTTTAAGTGAATTTTGAATGTAAATAGTCGATTCGAAAACCTATCTTCCAAACACGATCGAATTGGCTCCTGATATATATTCCATTCCATTCGGAATAGGGGTAAAACATTATGAACGCCAAGCGGCACACTTCGTTTGGAGTTCGACAATTTTCGATATGAATAGTTTTTGGGAATTTTCTATAAAAGGACTTCAACTTTCACGTTTGCAAACCATTTAGGGATTCAAACCCTAGCCGCTAGCCCTAACATATCAATGGCCAGAAAATCGTCATTTTCTTCCTTCGATTTCTTCCTATCCACCCATTAATTTGAAAAATCTTCAACTTCAACTTCGTAGAACACATCGAGAACTACAAATCTGACGGCTATGATCGTCTGAAACGTGGTAGATCATCGACAATCTGTTCGTGAAGGCCGTCGTTTCGTGCGTATTTGTCAAGGCAGGATGGCGACCGAGTACGTCCTCACGGCCACATGGTAGCTTGCGTAAGGGGCTTCGACTCGGTGGTGTTTGATCGTGTTCTCGATACTCATGATGGCCGCGGCAATTAATGGAATCATTCGGCTATGGGTTTCTTTTGAAACTTCGAGGAACAAACGCGTGTGAGAAGAAAGAGCATGCGGTCGTGATTTGCTTGGAGAAATTGAATGGCCCATATAATTGAAGGTTGTAAAATAGAAAAGAAATTGTATATTAGTTTATATTTAAATTCGTTTAAACTTTAAAATGCTATAACTTTTTCATACGAGGTCCGTTTCGCACGAAACGAGTTGCGTCGGGTTCGTATTGACGAGCACTGCGCAATGGAGCTGGATTGGAGTTGATTGGAGCTAGTGTGAATTTTGGGTAAAATTAAACGCGTGTTTAATTTTATTCGAAATAAAATACTACAACTGTTATTAGAAACAATGTGAGAACTTCTCACTCAATCGAATTTGTTTCGATTTAAATTTTAATAGTTAGATTTAAAATTTGCTTGATTGTGTGACTGAATGATAAACTGCTATCTATTGTATTGAAATAGACCCTATACGCCACATATTAAGCGGAGGTTATTTTATTAAACACATATACCGCGATATTCCACTTTAAAGTGGAATTGGTATTATATATGTACATGGAGTTGATTTCTTGCATTATATAGCGGATGAGACCCTATTGCGCCGCATAATAGCGGATAATATTTTATATAAAACCATGTACTGCGATATCTCGTCTTGAAACGAGATTGGTATTGCGCAAACATCTATGGATGCAGGAAAATAGGTTGGAGGGATCCAACTGGATTCCTCAAATAATTGAATTTGTTTCAATGTTGTGTGTTGATTATTTATAATCTGTGTGTGATTATCTTTGTGATTGAAATCGTTGAAGGCGAAAATTTAGCCGAATATAATTTTGTTATCGTTAGATACCGGAAATAAATAAAAATTTGATTTTTGAAAATTTAGGTTAAAAGTTTATATTAAAATTTATTTTTGAGAATTGGATAAATTTAAAAGAAGGAATTCTAAAATAATAAAGTTTTATTTTTAATTTTATTGAATAAAACTTCAGAATATGGGAAAAGCTTAAATAAATAGATTTCGAGTAATATTATTTATAAGTTGAAGAATTTATTCAAAATAAGGATTTATTAAGTTATAGTTAACACTTAATTTATTAAATAATTAAGATAAATTAATAAGGTAATTGAAGAATGATTTACTTAATTTATAAATAAATAATTTAGATTTATTTATAATTAGAAATGATTAATAATGAATTAATCTAAGATAATTTCTTAATGAAAGTAATTAAGGGGTTAATTACTAATTGTAATTAAAATTGGATATTTTGATTCATTTATTGGTAAAGATTTATTGGTAATTAATGACTTATTGGTATGAGATGATTGCTTAATGGTAAGTAATTAAAGGTTTAATTTCTTTAAAAAAAATTAAGGGGTTAATTAATTATGTAATTGGTTTAAAGGTTAACTTAATTAATATCATTAATTAAGAATAATTTAATTAATTAAGGTGATTGATTAATTAATTTATATCAAATGATTTGTAATTAATTAATTGAGATTGGATAATTAATTCATAAGTAATTAATTTAATTGGAAATAAATTGAATTAATTAGGATTAAGTAATTAAATTGATTCTACTTACAAATGACTATTGAATCTTGACCTTACTTATGAATGATTGTATTATATGAGATGCGTTGAATTGATTGTCCTATCTAATCTATGATATTTTGTTCTGTGGATTGATCTGTGTATAATTTATTCACTTATTTACATTTGTATATTATTTGTGAATCCGTAGATGGACGATAAGCGTTATAGTTTATATCGCTTATCAACTATATTTCTCTGTTTTAATCTGTGATGATTGAATGATGTTGCACTATTGTGTTAAACCCCTGGACCACGGTTATACACACACAAATATGGATTTCACGAGGAAATCGATTAAGTCACAGATTTTAAAATAGTTGAAAAAAATTAATATTAAATCCAAATGGTTTTGGAAATGGATTGGGTTTAAAACGAAAAGCTTTTGGAATGGAATTTCAGTATAAAATTTATTTTTGAATAACTTGATAAAGTTTTGAAATAAAATAATTGGACTTAAATTTGAATTCAAGATTTGAAATTGAATTCCATGTTTGGAAACTTAGGATTAAAGATGTTATACTAATTATATATGGGTATAACCATTTTCAATGTATTGATTTGGGAATTTGAATTTAATTCAAGGGCTTTAACTCGTGCAAATATAATTGGATGTTTCTGACACGAAAACTATTTGTTTTTAAATAATAAAAAGGTGCCACATAAGTAATGAACTTTCAATTTGTGTTGAAAGGTTCCAAATTTAAAATTGAAATGTTTTGAAAGGCTATGAATGAATCTATGGAAATGAAATTTGAAAGCTATAAGTTAAACCTTGATTCAAAGATTTAACGAGTTAATCCAATTGAAATGAAAATTGTTCTGAAATCCATGAATGGATCTTTGTGAATGGGTGAACTTTGTGAATTGAATCTTTTTGTTTAAGAGATTAAAGTGTGGAAATTTGTTAAAACCATTGAAGGTTGTTGAAATAAATCTTTTTGTTTAAAAGATTGGAAATGGTAATTTATTTTAACCATTCGAATGAAAGGTTTTGGGCTTTAAGCTGTGACCTAACTGAAACCCCAATATCCATATGTTTCTTGTAAATATTGCGCTCACTATTCGATTTAGTCGGGAGAGGACCTTTGTGTCATATAGCCCATTCCGAATATGTGATACGACGTTATGAATAGCATTTGAAGACCTGTGGTGAAGACCAGATATTTTCGAAAACGAAAGGATAATTCGTCGAATGTCTTTGCGTCGACTGGTCCCCGGTATAGAGACCTCATATGTGATGGGAAGTTCGGACGTGATTAGGGATTATCCGGATTTGCAAGGGCTTCTTCAGAAGTGCCTTCGGTTCTGTTCGAACCCAGAACAGACTTGTATGGATTATATGTCTGTATTACATTTTGAGATATAAAGCAGATTTCTTTCAAATACATTTCTATTGGTGGCGGAGAATTTATTCTCTTAGCTTAACACCCTTCTCTGAGACATACGAGCTCAGAGGTTATGTAGTTGAAAGTTATCAGTAATATATTCCCAACTTGGTAATGTGGCATGCTGAGTGCTGCTGATCATTTGTAAATCAAAGCATGGATTTTGTAAAAAGCATAGCTTTGTGGACGAGACTTCATCAAACCTCACAACCCGGTAATGGTGAAAACAGGAAGAATGCAGCAAGGTTATTTGGGGATAGTTCCCCTTGAGGTATGTTCATTTCCTTCTGGATAGAGGCGGTATCATGGTATGGAGCATAGATACTTAACCTATGTGATTGCTGCAAATTTATTTCTTTGTGGTTGTTCGTGAATCCCGGGATAAAGTCGGTTACGACCGGGGGATGGCATACTCATGTCAGTAGTTACCTAGTTCAGAGGTAACACAGCCTTGTGTTGGCAGAGATCCGGTTAGGTTCTCGGGGCATCCTTCCAGGGGCATACCCATGTGGCAATGGGAAGTTCCTTGGCCTGACCATTTGTTGGAAATCCAAACTCCAATACGCATATTGTACGGTTTTAGTTGTAGAACCTGCCATTTACTTATGGTGGTCACCACTGTTTAGATGGTAGCTATAGTAGGCATAGTGCGAAATGCCTATGCTGGCTAAGGTTAATATTATACTTTCGAAATGTTTTCTACACTATGCACTAATAATAATAATAATCGAATGATTCTGCGTAATAAACATCTTTGACTATCATAAGGAGAAATCTCCTTCAATTCTGCGTTTGCATTGTGTGTGTGGCGGGAGGCCCTATGGTAGTTTCATTTTCCAAAAGCATTGCGAATTCTTTTTTTTTCTTTATGCAAATAACTGTTTTAAGTTCTCACACCAGTCCCATGACTGGCCTGGAGTTTATTGTTCCCTTCCTAAACTCTGGGTGCCCATCATTTTCCACATGGACAGTCTAGAGTCAGGTTATTAGATCATTCTGGAACTCAAGAGTCGCTGTGGAGCTCAGGAGGCGAGCTGGATGGCGAAACGTATCACTTGTATATGATATTATCTTTTCCGCTGTGTATTCAGTTGTGTGGACAGGTTTATATAACTGTCCATTATTGTATTGTGTTGTATATTGACTCTGATGATGTAATGTATAAAATGTACAATTCTTTTGATTTAAAGGTTATTTATTTATCCATTATATGTTGTTTCTGCTGCGATTGTGAGATTCTGATATTGTTTCTGTTGCTTCTTCTTTCTTACTTCTTCTATCTTTTTCTTCTTCTTAAACCCTAAGGGTTCGGTTTTATGGCCTTCGATTGTTCGGCAGTTGATACAGTGGACGTATTAATGTCGATATACCGGTCGCCGCTACCTTGGGTCCTTACAAAGTGGTATCGGAGCATTTGGTTAGGCAACAACCTTGGCTCTGTTGGGTGTTACTCATTAGAGATAGAGTCAGTATTACTCTAGAATGAGTGTGAGTATAATGATAGATACAAGCACATATTTGTTAGTGAATATAAAAATGTTTTATATTGTGTTTGCTTATCCGTTGAGCTGTTTGTGAATTCTGGTCGGTATGTGGGGCGCCATATTATCGATAAGGATTTCTAAACACTTAAACGAGGCAAGTCGACATAGTATCATTTTAAACTGGGTAAATGACATAATTTTACCTCGATTATATTTTTCATATAAAGGAAATAATTTTTCAAAAATTACTAAAGTGTATATAATTAATTGTTTGGTTGTTGAAAATGTAAGAATATATATAAGTTAATTAAAAGAATTGAATAATTGAAATAAAAGTCAATTTAATATCAACCAATAGGAATTAGAAGTGTTAAACCAAACTGAATGGGAATTAATAATTTGGTTATGTTGGTTATGATTTGGTTGTTATATGATTGTTAGTTGATTGTATATAATTCACTAAGTGTTAATGAAATTGAATTGATAAATGGAAAGCTCTGTAATTGAATTTGAATTGAAAGTGAACTAATGTGAATTGATTGTAAGCAATTAAAATTTGTATCGAAACCATATAAATTGCTTATGGGAATTATTTTGATTATATTGCTTATGAAAACTATGTGTTTTCCATTGAAAATTAGTGAAATGTAAATGAATTTCCTATATATATGTCACTTACATGTTTAAATTGAGTAAGTACAGGTACCGGGGATGTAATTGGCTGGGTTTGGTCACGCTAAAATGCTAATAAATAACTGCTTTGCTTAAAAATGCTAAAAAGGTATGCCTACGCAACAAAAATAGGAAATATGAACGGTTTTTTTGTTTTCCATATCTATTGTGATATTGCAAAAGCTCCTCCATACAAGGGAGACTCCGCCAAAAAAATTCGTAAATTTTCGGAGTTAGAAAAAATTTGAAAATTTTTAGAAGATTTTTGTTAACGAAAAGTCAATTTCTAAACTGAAATGAAAATGTAGGGTTTGAAAACTTAGTAAAGTTATTGTAAGAAGTTTAACTATGAATTTTGGAAAAGTTAAAATGTTTAAATGAAGTTGAAATTTAATTTGAACAAATGGTTTTGAAAAGTTAATGGATTCTGTAACTTTTTCTTACTTGGCAATTTCGTGGATGAAATTCTTTTAAGGGGTAAAGTCTGTAACGACCTAGAATTTCTGTCATTTGAAATTCGTATATTTAATTGATTTTAAATATTAACAAGTAAAATTAGTAAGTTGAATAAATTTTATTTCAAATATCTAGATTTAATTGGATAATTAAATCGATAATTTAATATTTGAAATTTCAATTATAATTGGAAATTGGGTTTAATGTGATTAAAATTGATTTGTAAAGTTGTATTAAATCATATTGGAGTTAGAATGATGTTATAGAAGTTTTTAAATTGAATTTAAAGTTAATTTGTGGAAATTTAATATTTTAATATTTAATTGACGAGTAAAAATACTCATTTTTCAAACAGTCTCAGATTTTAACGAAACCAGTTTCATCGGATCCGTAATGTTATATTATTATAAGATTTAAAATTTCGTGTCAATCAGATTTACGATTTGTCCGGGGCAAGCTAAAACGCACTGAAATCGGTTTAAGTGAATTTTGAATGTAAATAGTCGATTCGAAAACCTATCTTCCAAACACGATCGAATTGGCTCCTGATATATATTCCATTCCATTCGGAATAGGGGTAAAACATTATGAACGCCAAGCGGCACACTTCGTTTGGAGTTCGACAATTTTCGATATGAATAGTTTTTGGGAATTTTCTATAAAAGGACTTCAACTTTCACGTTTGCAAACCATTTAGGGATTCAAACCCTAGCCGCTAGCCCTAACATATCAATGGCCAGAAAATCATCATTTTCTTCCTTCGATTTCTTCCTATCCACCCATTAATTTGAAAAATCTTCAACTGCAACTTCGTAGAACACATCGAGAACTACAAATCTGACGGCTATGATAGTTTAGAACGTGGTAAATCATCGGCAATCTGTTCGTGAAGGCCGTCGTTTCGTGTGTATTTGTCAAGGCGGGATGGCGACCGAGTTCGACGTCCTTATGGCCGATGGGTAGCTAGCGTAAGGGGCTTCGACTCGGTGGTGTTTGATCGTGTTCTCGATACTCGTGATGGCCGTAGAAATTAACGGAATCATTCGGCTATGGGTTTCTTTTGAAACCTGGAGGAACAAACACGCGTGAGAAGAAAGAGCATGCGGCCGTGATTTGCTTAGAGAAATTGAACGGCCCAGATAATTGAAGGTTGTAAAATAGAAAAGAAATTGTATATTAGTTTATATTTAAATTCGTTTAAACTTTAAAATGCTATAACCTTTTCTTACGAGGTATGTTTCGCACGAAACGAGTTGCGTCGGGTTCGTATAGACGAGCACTACGCAATGGAGCTGGATTGTAGTTGATTGGAACTAGTGTGAATTTTGGGTAAAATTAAACTCGTGTTTAATTTTATTCGAAATAAAACACTTCAATTGTTATTGGAAGCAAGGTGAGAACTTCTCACTCAATCGAATTTGTTTCGATTTAAATTTTAATACTTAGATTTAAAATTTGCTTGATTGAATGATAAATTGCTATCTGTTGTATTCAAATAGACCCTATACGCCGCATATTAAGCGGAGGTTATTTTATTAAACACATATACCACGATATTCCATCTTGAAGTGGAATTGGTATTATATATGTACTTGGAGTTGTTTTCCCGCATTATATAGCAGATGAGACCCTATTGCGCCGCATAATAGCGGATAATATTTTATATCAACCCATGTACCGTGATATCCCATCCTGAAACGGGATTGGTATTGTGCTAACATCTATGGATGCGGGGAAACAGGTTGGAGGGATCCAACTGGATTCCTCAAATAATTGAATTTGTTTTGATGTTGTGTATTGATTATTTATAATCTCTATGTGATTATCTTTGTGATTGAAATCGTTGAAGGCTAAAATTTAGCCGAATATAATTTTGGTATCGTTGGATACCGGAAATAAATAAAAATTTGATTTTTGAAAATTTAGGTTGAAAGTTTATATTAAATTTTATTTTTGAGAATTGGATAAATTTAAAAGAAGGAATTCTAAAATAATAAAGTTTTATTTTTAATTTTATTGAATAAAATTTCAAAATATGGGAAAATCTTAAAAATAGATTTCGGGTAATATTATTTAAAAGTTGAAGAATTTATTCAAAATAAGGATTTATTAAGTTATAGTTAACACTTAATTTATTAAATAATTAAGGATAAATTAATAAGTTAATTGAAGAATGATTTATTTAATTTATAAATAAATAATTTAGATTTATTTATAATTAGAAATGACTAATAATGAAGTAATCTAAGATAATTTCTTAATGAAAGTAATTAAGGGGTTAATTACTAATTGTAATTAAAGTTGGATATTTTGATTAATTTATTGATAAAGACTTATTGGTAATTAATGATTTATTGGTATGAGATGATTGCTTAATGGTAAGTAATTAAAGGTTTAATTTCTTTAAAAAAAATTAATTAAGGGGTTAATTAATTATGTAATTGGTTTAAAGGTTAATTTAATTAATATGATTAATTAAGAATAATTTAATTAATATAGGTGATTGATTAATTAGTTTATATCAAATGATTAGTAATTAATTAATCGAGATTGGCTAATTAATTCATAAGTAATTAATTTAATTAGAAATAAATTGAATTAATTAAGATTAAGCAATTAAATTAATTCTACTTACAATTGAGTGTTGAATGCTTGACCTTACTTATGAATGATTGTATTATATGAGATGCCTTGAATTGATTGTCCTCTCTAATCTATGATATTTTGTTCTATGAATTGAGCTGTGTATAATTTATTCATTCATTTACATTTGTATATTATTTGTGAATTTGTGGATGGACGATAAGCGTTATAGTTTATATCGCTTATCAACTATATTTCTGTGTTTCAATCTGTGATGATTGAATAATGTTGCACTATTGTGTTAAACCCCTGGACCATACTTATACACACACAAATATAGATTTCACGAGGAAATCGATTAAGTCATAGATATTAAAATAGTTTAAAAAATTTGAATATTTAAATCCAAATGGTTTTGGAAATGGATTGGGTTTAAAACGAAAAGCTTTTGGAATGGAACTTCAAGATAAAATTTATTTTTGAATAACTTGATAAAGTTTTGAAATGAAATAATTTGACTTAAATTTGAATTCAAGATTTGAAATTGAATTCCATGTTTGGAAACTTGGGATTAAAGATGTTATACTAATTATATATGGGTCAAACCATTTTCAATGTATTGATATGGGAATTTGAATTTAATTCAAGGGCTTTAACTCGCGCAAATATAATTGGATTTTTCTGAAACGAAAACTATTTGTTTTCAAATTATAAAAGCTGTCACATAAGTAATAAACTTCCAATTTGTGTTGAAAGGTTCCAAGTTTGAAATTGAAATGTTTTGAAAGGCTATGAATGAATCTTTGGAAACGAATTTTGAAAGATATAAGTTGAAGCTTGATTTAAAGATTTAACGAGTTAATCAAATTGAAATGGAAATTGTTTTAAAATCCATGAATGGATCTTTGTGAATGGAGCGAACTTTGTGAATTGAATCTTTTTGTTTAAAAGATTAAAGTGTGGAAATTTGTTTAAACCATTGAAGGTTGCTGAAATAAATCTATTTGTTTAAAAGATTGGAAATGGTTATTTATTTTAACCATTCGAATGAAAGGTTTTGGGTTTTAAGCTGTGACTTAACTAAGACCCCAATATCCATATGTTTCTTGTAAATATTGCGCTCACTATTCGGTTTAGCCGGGAGAGGACCTTTGTGTCATATAGCCCATTCCGAATATGTGATACGACGTTATGAATAGCATTTGAAGACCGGTGGTGAAGACCGGATATTTTCAAAAACGAAAGGATAACTCGTCGAATGTCTTTGCATCGACTGGTCCCCGGTATAGAGACCCCATATGTGATGGGAAGTCTGGACGTGGATTATCCGGATTTGCAAGGGCTTCTTCGGAAGTGCCTTCGGTTCTGTTCGAACCTAGAACAGACTTGTATGGATTGTATGTCTGATATTACATTTTGGGATATAAAGCAGATTTCTTTCAAATACATTTCTGTTGGTGGCGTAGAATTTATTCTCTTAGCTTAACACCCTTCTCTGAGACGTACGAGCTCAGAGGTTATGTAGTTGAAGGTTATCAGTAATATATTCCCAATTTGGTAATGTGCACGCTGAGTGCTGCTGATCATTTGTAAATCAAAGCGTGGCTTTTGTAAAAAGCGTAGCTTTATGGATGAGACTTCGTCAAAGCTCACAACCCAGTAATGCTCATAACAGGAAGAATGCAGCAAGATTATTTGGGGATAGCGCCCCCTGAAGGTATATTCATTTCCTTCTGGATAGAGGTGGTATCATGGTATGAAGCCCAGATACTTAACCTATGTGATTGCTGCAAATTTATTTCTTTGTGATTGTTGGTAAATCCCAGGATAAAGGTCGGTTACGACCGAGGGATGACATACTCGTGTCAGTAGTTACCTGTTCAGAGGTAACCCGGCCTTGTGTTGGTAGAGATCCGGTTAGGTTCTCAGGGCATCCTTCTAGAGGCGTACCCATGTGGCAATGGGAAGTTCCTTGGCCTGACCATTTGTTGGAAATCCAAACTCCAATACGCATCTTGTACGGTTTTAGTTGTAGAACCTGCCATTTACTTATGTTGGTCACCACTGTTTAGATGGTAATTATAGTAGGCATAGTGCAAAATGCCTATGCTGACTAAGATTAATATTATACTTTCGAAATGTTTTCTACACTATGCATTAATAATAATAATCATCAAATGATTCTGCGTAGTAAACATCTTTGACTATCATAAGGAGAAATCATCTACAATTCTGGGTTTGCATTGTGTGTGTGGCGGGAGGCCTTATAGTAGTTTCATTTTCCAAAAGCATTGCGGAATCTTTTTTTTCTTTGTGCAAATAACTGTTTTAAGTTCTCACACCAGTCTCATGACTGACCTGGAGTTTATTGTTTCCTTCCTAAACTCTGGGTGCCCAACATTTTCCACACGGGCAGTCTAGAGTCAGGTTATCGGATATTCTGGAATTCAGGAGTTGCTGTGGAGCTCAGGAGGCGAGCTGGATGGAGAAATGTATCACTTGCATACGATATTATCTTTTCCGCTGTGTATTTAGATGTGAGGACAGGTTTATATAACTGTCCATTATTGTGTTGTGTTGTATATTGACTCTGATGATGTAATGTATAAAATGTACCGTTCTTTTGATTTAAAGATTATTTATTTATCTATTATATGTTGTTTCCGCTGCAATTGTGAGATTCTGATATTGTTTCTATTGCTTCTTCTTTCTTACTTCTTCTATCTTTTTCTTCTTCTTAAACCCTAAGGGTTCAGTTTTTCGGCCTTCGATTGTTTGGCGGTTGATACAGTGGATGTATTAATGTCAATATACCGGTCGCCGCTGCCTCGGGCCCTTACACACAATGTATATACATATACATATATATATATATATATATTATATATACAATATTAGAAAACAAACTTTTATTAATTTAAAATATTGTGTTTTCAAATCCAATATATTTATAAGATATTTAATTTTGAATTTCAAATTCAAATTCTATTTCCAAACTATTTATAAAACAAACACATATCTTATTTATTTTGGAAAATTCCAAATTAGTTCACAATTTAATTCAAAATTTTGTATTAATTACTAAATTAAATTTGGTTTAAAAACGGAATCGTTACAGATTCCCCCTAAAAAAATTTCATCCCCGAAATTTGCTAAACAGGGAGACAAACAAAAAAACAGACGAACACGTAAAAAGATAGAGAATTGGTTTACTAGATCATGCTCAATATCTATTCTATATTTGGGATGGATTAGAATATCGTCAATAAGTACTAGATCGAACTTATTCGACACTTTACGAAATACTCAGGTCCTCAGGTCTACGAAATTTGCAGGGGCACTGGTTAGTTCGAAGGGTATAACTAACCATTCATAGAACATATCAGGACCCCAAAGAATAGAAAAGCGGATACAATTTTTCGAAATTCCCAAACTCTAAGTATGGATTTCAAACTCAGGTCAGAATACCCTAAAGTATGCACTAGCTTGTCCTATTTCAGACATGGATCACGCAAGAAATTACAACAAAATTTTCCAAATTTGGTTTTGACCGAAACCATTCTATTGATATAATCTAATTTAGTTCCATATTTTTTTAACCAACATATTTCAATTTAAATTTCAAATTCATTAAAGTTAAGATTGATAGGAGATGATGGAAAGAATACGAAATACGAATTTTTCTATAACGTAAACAAAGATTCGCAGGGCCACCACCAAACCAAAGCTTCTTCTTAGCTACCAGTGAGCCATCAAAGAATTGAAATTGGATGATGAACAAAAGAGATTGATAGGAAAAGACTGTTCCTTGTCGTTGTAGGGTATCGATCATTTGTAATGGTACTCCACTGTCCCCTACCTCGTCCTCTTCTTGAAGTCATCCTCACTATCAGTGAATAGTAAGAGATTAACTGAGGCATACAGATAAGATATCTTAGGGATACTTATTCTAGGGTATTTATATCCCTATCTCTAATGAGTCACCTAATGCGTTATACTCCAAAGCTAAAGTTCTTAATCAACCTTTAGCTCTGATACCAAATGTGACGACCCGGATTTAGACGCTTGAAAATTGACATCCATACTTCACCCGTATTCGAACTCTGTAGATTCAAACGTTGAAATCCAATTCGCCGGAGCTTATAACAACATTAGGTGATGACAACAAAGTGGAAATAAAAGAATAATTTTTATTGATACACAACAATTGATACAACAATGACATAATATGAAGTGATCAACATTATCAGAGATAAATACAACAACGGAAAACAAAGCAGCGGAAAAACAACAGCAACAACAGCGGAAAGGTAACATCTTGCTGAAGTGAAGCAAATGCGATTCCAGAATCCAAAAACTGAAGGCTATCGAATCTACATCTACCATCTGATTATCTGAAAACCTGACTCTAGGCTGCCTGTGTGGAAAATTGTGGGCACCCAGAGTTTAGAAAGGAAACAATAAAATCCAGGTCAGTCATGGGACTGGTGTGAGCAAACAAAATAGTTGTTTGAATAAAAATAAACAAAAGAAATAAAAAGAAATTCGCTATGCTTTTTGGAAAAATGAAACTACCATAAGGCCTCCCGCCACATACACAATGTAATCGCACAATTGGAAGAGATTTCTCCTTATGATAGTCAAACATGCTTGATACACGAAAATCCTTTTGATATTATTATTAGTGCACAGTGTGGAAAACAATTTCGAAAGTATGATATTAACCCTAGCCAGCATAAGTACCATTATATTATGCCTGCTATAGCTACCACTTGAGGTGGCAAGTTATACAACTGCAATCGTAAAGGGCTCGTATTATTTTGTTTGGATTTCCAACAAATGGCCAAGTCTAAGGAACTTCCTTTCCAAATAGGTACGCCTCTGGAGGGACGCCCGAAGAACCTAACTGGATCTCTGCCAACACAAGGCCGGGTTGCCTCTGTAACTAGGTAACTAACTGTCACGAGTATGCCATCCCCCGATCATCATCGACCTTTATTCCTGGATTCACTAACAAGTTCCAACAACCACATATGTTAAGTATCTAGGCTCCATACCATGATACCACTTTTTAACCAGAAGGAAATGCACATACCCTAAGGGGCGCGACCCCCGTAACCTTGTCGCATCCTTCCTGTTTCGACCATTTTCGTGGTGTGAGGTTCGATGAAGTCTCGTCCCACAAAGGTACGATTTTCACAAAAGCTATGCTTTGATCAACTAAAGATTAGCACTTAGCATGCCACATTACCAAATTTTGAATATATCACTAGTAAATATCAACTACACAACCTCTAAGCTCGTATGTCTCAGAGAAGTATGTTAAGCTAAGAGAATAAATTCTTCGCCACCAAACAGAAATGTATTTGATAGAAACCAGCTTTACATCTCAAAGTGTAACGTCAGACATACGTCCATACAAATCCATCCTGGGTTTGAATGGAACCGAAGGCACTTCAAGAAGTCCTTGCAAATCCAAGCATCCACAATCCCGACCGGACTCCCCATCACATAAGGAGATCTCCATACCGGAGCAACTCAGTGTAGGGACATTCGACAGGTAATCCCTTCGTTCTCGAAAATACCTGGTCTTCAACCACCGTTTTCAATTGCTATCCATTTCATCATATCATTAATTCGGAATGGGTTTTATGACAAAGTCCTCTCCCGGCTAATCCGAATAATGAGCGCTAATTTTTAAAAGCATATGGATATATTGAGATCTTAGTTAAGCCACAACTTTCAACACTTGTTTCCCAAAACCTTTCCTTTTGAATGGTTTAAACAAATCTTCCATTATAATCATTTAAACAAAAGATACACTTTTAAAAACCTCTTCTATTTGAAAACAAGGTTCACCAATCTTTAACAAAGATTCTTTCATAGCTTTCAAAACTATTTCAATTTCAGATTTGAAATCCTTTCAACAAAAAGTGGAAATTCTTTCTTTATATAAAAGTTATTATCATTTGAAAACAAATGTTTTTTGTTCGGGAAAAACCAATTAAATTTGCTCAAGGTATAACCTTTTAAAGTATAATCCAGAAAATCAGTGGACTGCCGCATTCCCGGTAAGTTCTATTTGAGTTAAATTTAAACTCCCAAAATAATTCATTTAAAATACTTTAAAAATGATTTAAAATCATTATATATACATTTTATATCCTATACAATCCTTTTTAAACCATAGTTTCCAAAATTTCCGATTTTCAAAACTAAATAAAAAAATATTATTATTTTCTCAACATTCATCTTTTAAGTCCCAGCATTTCCAAAAATCAAGTTAAATTTTATATAAGAATGCTGGAAGAGATTTTAACTTTAAAATTATGAATAAATAGAGTTCAACTTCAAATTTTGAGTTCAAATTCAAATCAAATCATTTTATTTTCAAAACATTAACAAGCCATATTTATTCAAAATGATTTTGAATTCCAAATTTTCCTTTTCAAAAGGTTTCCATTTTTATCCCAATTTCATTTCCAAACCATTTTAGATTCAAAACTCAATTTCAAAATCTTTTCACCATTTTGAATAAAATAATATTAAATTCAAAATACCCATGGCTTTACCAATTTCCCATGAAATCCATATGTGTGTGTGTGAGAGAGAGTTGTCCAGGGGTTTTGCACAAAACAACAAAATATCACAACCATCATCAAGCACAATAATTTCAATAAGCGTTATAATCATATTGCACTTATCTTCCATTCAAAGATAAACAGGTAAATTCATCACAGATAAATAAATCACAATTCAGAGCTCAATCCACACAATTCATATCACAGAGCATCGCACATCGAAGACATAAAACAATTCAAGGCATTCAATAAAATCCAATCATCCATAAGCAAGATCAAAAGTCACATAATTAATAATTAATTCAATTTAAAATAAAAGAATTAATTATCTCCCTGATTAATTAACATTAATTAGTTACAATCCATTTGTTATTATTTTAATTAATTAATGAAATTAATTATCAATTCTAAATTACTTACCGTAATTTATTATCCCTTAATTAATTATCTTTTAATTAATCATATTAGAAAATTTTCAATTAATTAATCACCTTAATTAAGTAATTAACCATCCTCTAATTACTTACATTAATTAACCTTTAATTAATGAATTATCCTTTAATTATTCACATTAATAATTTAATCACCTTGATTAATTATTCTTTAATTAATCACTTTAATTAATTAAACTTTAATTATTAAGTAATTAATCTTTAATTACTTAATTAACCTTTAATTACTTATATTAAGTAATTATCCTTTTTATTAATTACATTAATTAATCACCTTAATTAATGACGCTAAGTATTTAACTTTTAATCATTAATAAATTAACCTTTTGATTGATTAATTTAAGTAATTAATCCTTTAATTAATTACATTGAGTAATTACCCTTTTAATTACTTTCATTAAGTAACTATCACTTAATTAATTTCATTAAGTAATTATCCTTTAATCACTTTCATTAAGTAACTTTTTTTTTGGCAAGGCCGACGGGATTGGATGGACCCCGACCATTTTATTGCAGCACCAAATGGATTACAACAGAAACAACATAGAGCTAAGATCAGAGAAAACAGAGGAGAACTAAGTGCTACAAATAAACTGGATACTAAAGAAGAAAAAAGGAAAAAAAAATAAAACACAAAGGAAGACTCAGAATGAATGGTAAATGCCTGGATCGAAGGCAAAAGTAAGCATTCCCAGAGAGCTTCTGATCTCATGCATAACCCATTGCTTGAACATTAGGTCAGATTTTTCGTTGCTGTTATCAAACACATGGGTGTTTCGTTCTCTCCAAACCGCAGCAATAAAACTCTTCAGAACAGAGAGAAAAATTCTCCTATCTTCTTTCTTGTGCCCTTTTTTCGCATGAATTATGTTCCACTCATTCTGATTGTCATGTGAAATATTAAATCTACCTAGCTTTGCCATAACCGAAGTCCAAACTTGTTTAATATCGGTACATTCAAAGAACAAATGTTCAGCTGTTTCCACCTGTTCGTGGCAGAATGTACACAAAACGTCAACAATCATACCAATGCTCGCTAGTTTGGCTTTAGTTAGGATAGCACGATTAAGCACTTTCCACAGTAATAGGTTCTCCCTCATACTATTATCCCTATTCCATGCTCTCTTACTCCATTTCCATTTAGGCTGAGCAGTGGTCGTCATCATATATTCATAAACGTTGCCAATTTTATACTTAGTCTTTTGCTCACCCCAAACAAGCTTATCTGAGGTGGAGGAGAGCGGCGAAAAGCTTCTGATCATATTCCAAATATACTATATTCGCTGATTGGATGAAAACGTATAAGTACTTTGTATATTAAAAAGAACATCCCTAACCTTTGCTGCATGGTGAATGCCTGTCTGCAGAATTTCATTGTACTCAAATTGTCTCTGTAGTATCATCCCCTTGCCGAGCCACGGATCATCCCAGAAACTCACAGTGTATGTAGGGTTGGTATTCATTTGGCTGAGAGGGAGAACTTCCTCCTTTATCTTGAAAATACACTGCCACGTCCAACTAAGGTTCTGTGGCTTAGTCATATTCCAAAAACTCTTTCGTTTTACAACATTTTGACGAGACCATTCAGCCCATAATCTATCAGTACTGTTGATGAAGGTGTCAATGTGTTTAGCAAACGCCGCCTTATTCCATTGCTTTATGTTGATGATACCAAGTCCTCCATTGTTCATGGGTTGTTCAACTCTGATAAACCTGATAGGGGAAATATACCTTCCTGTTGTCCTTCCGTCCACAAAAATTGCATAAATGCACTTCTTATCATTTTCATTAACTTAAAGGGTAGCACATATGTTCTTGCCTAGTAAACTTGCATTGCAAAAATAACAGATTTGATTAAAGTAAGCCTACCAGCTTGACTCAACTTCCCAGTGGTCCAGCAGTTAAGTCTCGCTGTAATCCTCTCAAATAGCGGAAGACATTGATTAGTTGTTATTTTAGATGTTGCCAGAGGAAGGCCCAAGTAGGAAACAGTGGTAGGGGAAGGAGATAGGCCAGTAGCAAGAGATATTTCGGCCACTTGTTCCATGTTTACTCCAGCTAAAATGATCTCGGATTTTTGGATATTAACCTTTAGCCCAGTCATCACATAAAACCGATCTAGGGTATACATTATATTGTTGACAGTTGTGATATTCGGCGAATAGAACACAACAAGGTCATCAGCAAACATCAACGAAGAGATCTGAGGATTACTGCACGTCTGATGGAGTTTAAACTTTCCTTGGTTTATTAGATTGTCTATCATTCTAGTCAGAAGTTCCATTACCATGATGAAGACATAAGCTGATATCGGGTCTCCCTGCCTTATACCCTGCTTACTTCTAAAGAAGCCAACAGCTATACCATTGACAATGATTGAATATGTTGGTGCAAAGATACATTCATATATCCAAGCAATAAAGTGGGGTGGGAAGTTCATATAACCCATAATACGTATGATACTATCCCATTGTAACATATCAAAAGCTTTCATGATATCAAGTTTTAACATAGCTTTCGGGGTAGCATTCTTACGATTATATCCTTTAAGGAGCTCATGAGTGAGAAGGATATGATCAAGTATGTTTCTGCCTGGTAGGAATGCTGCTTGGTTGTTGGAAACCAGTAAAGGAAGCACATGCTTGAGTCTGGTAGCAATAACTTTTGAGATGCATTTATATATGGTGTTACAGCAAGATATAGGACGATATTCAATAACATGATGAGCATTTTTAATTTTGGGGATTAAAGCTATATTGGTGTAATTGAAAGACCTGAAAAGCTTGGACTTCTTGAAGAACAGCTTAATGGCATTGATGATATCAGTAGAGACAAATGACCAGCATGAAGTATAGAACTTTGCGTTCAACCCATCAGGGCCACCGCATGAGTTGCTGTTCAAAGAAAACATCGCTTTCTCAATTTCTTCAGAGGAAACTTCAAAGCATAGCATGATATAGTCATCATCTGTTAATCTAGGAAGAATGTCAGTTGGGATGTCGTCAATTTTTGGAATGAAGTTGTTCTCGTTGCCATAAATGGATGAGAAGTTTTGTATAAAAGCATTCTGCACTTCATCGACAGTAGAATGAAGCACTCCATTCCTATCTTTGATAGTGGTAATATTTTCTCCATGTTGTTTGTTCCTGAGGCTAGCATGAAAGAACTCACTATTTCTATCTCCTTGTTCACGCCATTTTATTCTGGTTTTTTGCCTTACCATCTCATTCTCTTTAGATAATGCTTCATAGTATTGTTGGGCCAAGTTATACTCAGCAGAAGAAAGGTCGGTGTTATTAACATTAGTCATCATCTCAGTTTGAACCTCTGCAAGTTTATCTCCAATTGTAGTGCTTAGTTTGTCTCCTTTGCCAAATCTCTTATACGACCACTGCTTCAAGTCTTCTTTAACCTCTTTAATTTTTTCCTGCAAAATAAATAAGTGATTACCATTCTTAGTTTTAGTCCATGCATTGAAAGTAGTATTCTTAAAGTCTGGTTCGTTAACCCAAGAGTTAAAAATTTTAAAATTTGTTTTTCCTCTCTTGTCCGCTCCACGAAGATGGATAATTTGAGGAGAGTGTTCCGATATTAGAGGAGGAGGAAGAAAGCTGTATAAAATAGAGGCCATTTGGTGAGAGCAGCATGGTTAGAGAAAGTGTGATCGATTCTAGAAAAGGTCCTACTACCATGCCTTCTTTTATTATTCCAAGAATATTGCATTCCAACAGATCTAACAGTGATTAAATCGGCTTGGTTGAGAGTTTCAGCAAGAGGTTGAATTTCATTTAGGGATAGGGGATTACCACCAGTTCTATCAGAGAGCGAATAACAGCAGTTGAAGTCACCGAGTATTATCCAAGGATGAGTGGACTGCCTTAAAGCAGGGATGGCATCAAACAAGGCTGCTTTGGTTGTAGATGAGTTAGAGGCATAAACAAAGGTTATATAAAAGGAAGAATTATCAGAGGATGATTGGGTATGACAGTGTATCATTTGAGCATTGGAGAGGATAGGTGTAAGAAGGACATGTAGGGGATTAAACAGAATCAATATTCTTCCATATGGGGCTTCAATCAGATTGTAAATAAAGTTCCAGTCAGATTTAATATATTTGGCAGCCTTTTCGGTTAATGCAAGATTTAACTTAGTCTCCAGAATCGCTAGGATTGATAACTTATGGGAACTGATAAGTTGTTTACATTGATCAAGTTTGATGACGTGGTGACCCCCACGTATGTTCCATGCTCCAAAGTGTGTCATCATTGATGAGCACTGGCAGTGTTATTTCACAATTGGATGTACCTTCTTTTGATGGGGGGTGGCTTGACTGGAGTGTATAGGTAAAGGAGGAGAGGAGGGAAGTGAGGTTGGAGAAGTGTATGACGCAGGAGGAGGCAATTTGTAAGCAGTTAAAGGTTTGATTTTGGAGTAAACATTATGTGGTGGTGGAACTTGAGCACTGCCAGTCACTTGTTTGGGTATATTCAGGGTTTGGTTAGAGCCTGGTGTGCATGTATCATCGTGCACGTGTGTATCATGACACATATCAGTATACTTCCTGAGATAAGCACTCATTTTTTATTCTTCTTATATTTCTTATCACTTGCATTTTGCCCCTCTTTACTTTTACCTTCATAGCTAGACCAATTGTCTTTATTTTTAGTTTCACATGTTATTTTGGCTTCTAGAATGCCTACTTCTTCATGCATTTGCACTGAGCGTTTAGCCTCATCTTGCTTTGGATCTTTGCTTCTAGTTTTCCTTTGCACTTCACTTTCTGTAGCTTCTATTTTACTTACCTCTTCGATATTTTCATTTATACCTTTACTTTTCTCATTCACTTTCAGTTCCGTGTCATACATTTTACTTGAATTATCCTCATCATCCAGTTCATGGAGAACATAAAATTTATTGTATTTCAAAATATTATCAATTAATTCTTCAACTTCATTATTCACCTCTTTGGTTTTTGGTTTTTCCACATCCATTTTATTTACAGTTTCCTGATTGTTGGCTGACACATTTCCACTCCTTTCTTCATCACCCCGATCATCAATTGTACATTGTATGATTTCTTTCCCTACTTGTTCTATCTTCTTATCCTTCTCTTTAGCATGAATATCATTGCTATCTTCTTCTTTCTTACTTTCACCAGTCTTTTCTCCTGTTTGTTCCAAATTAGCTTCCAACATAGTATTTTCTTTTTCTTTCTCTTCACACGTTGCCATTTTCTAATGATCTGCTTATTGTTTGGTCTCACATTTTTAAGGACTCGAACTTTCTCAGTGTTTCCTTCTTTGTCTTCCTCTTTACCAATTATTTTATTTTCTTTATCATCCTTTGTTTTACAGTTATCTTTAATATCACACTCTACAGTTTTGTGTCCAAACTTCTTGCACATGACGCAGACATCTGGCCTCCATAGATATTCAACGTAAATTTTCTGATAACCTCCTTCAACCAGTTTAACTGAAAACTCATCAACCAGCTCCTTTTCTGGCCTTACTTCAATCAAGCACTTCACATAGCTCAGCCTTTCTTGCTTCTCTGTCATTTCATCCATACATAACAATTTACCCAAGTGACTACTTAGCCAATTAATTCCTAGGGGTGACCATGCAAATATAGGGAGATTATACAAGTGAACCCATACTGGAACAGATGTGACAGAGCCTGTAACGTTACTCAATGCTGCATCATACGGTTTTATTATAAATAGTTTATTATTCATAACTATATGGTCACTCTTCAGTATTGTTTTCCTGTCTTCACCACAAGAGAAGTTGAATAAGAAGATGATACCATCCGATTTAACTGAGACAGCACCTTTTAGTTTCCATATATACTTTAGCTTCTAAACAACAGCTGTGTATGATAATGGTTTGTCAAGGAAAAAACCAACTATCGTATCATTCCAGATAGCAGCTCTAGCTTCAATAACTTCCACAGGTGGAACTAAAGCTTCATCTTCATACGTTGGAGTTAGGTCAATAGGGATGTACTTACCAGCGTTTCTCGGTTTGCGCTTAAACAAAGAAGTCCATTTCCGTTCTCCTATATCAGAGGGGAGGGGGATGACGGCCTGAGCTGGTAGGGGCTTGCTAACTGGAGGTAGAGGATCAGGGGGTCGAGGTTGGGGAAGACTGGTGGAATAGTGAGAAGGACAGGCTTGGAAGGGAGAGGAGATTGTACTAAGACACGAGGAACTAGTGTGATTGGAGGATAGGGCGATAGTTCGTTGTGTACATAGGAATGGGGAGAAACGGCTGTGTTGACCGAAGGTAAGGTAGGAACAGTTGAGGTGACGAGAGTGGAAAGGAGAGGGACAGTAGGAGAAGACATGAGAGGAAACCTTTTTATTTTAATTACTTCCATTAATTAATTTCCCTTTAATTATCCACCTTAATTAATTAAAGGTAAACCTTTTTATCTTAATTTATTACCCAATTATATCATTTAAATCTTATTGATTTAAAATGCTTGAAATAAATTTTGTTATACAAAATCACTTAAGAACTTTTATTAATTAAAGTTCAATTACACTTGTCTTAATTACTTTCTTAATTACATCAGTATATTTTTAAAAACACTTGGGAATTATTTTAAATAAATTAACTAATATATATTTATTTCAAATCATAACACATTTGTCTTATAAATGAAATTTGAAAACTGTTTTGAAAAAAAATACTTGATAAACATTTTTTTACTTTGAAAACTTATTATTACTTTACTTTAAAATTGAATTGCTTTTAAAACAAACATTTTCCCTTTGCTTTTGAAAACATATTAGCTTACAATAGAAAACCCGAGACCATACTCATTTTCCCTGAGCTCAACCCTGAGAAGCTCACGCTCAACTTTTCCCCGAGAAAACCACGCATCGACCTCGAGCGCAACCCGACCCAAACCTCTTCTTCCCAATTCGTTGAGACAACAGATACGAATGACACATATGTACATGCACACGAGGCCTGACCACTTTCGGCCATCATTCTGATCACCAACATGTCGATGGAGACCACGCCGACGAACTCGAGCACCCAAATTCAACGATAATGCCTGAAATCAAAATCTAACTACACAAACACCTACTGGAACCAACATGACCAACCAAAAACATCTCGTGCCGCCGTGGGACGCTCCCAGAAGTTTCGCGACTCCGTCAAGAGCTCTGCCACAACCTCACGCATCGATTCCCCCAAGTGCAATCGCTTTCAGTTCACCATCGACGTCGAACTTGCCTCAAGAACAACGTCAACCCAACTGGTCTATTAATCCCTACTTCACCGTCTTCTAGCCGTTACGACCATTTGAAAAATTCCCTGCTTTTTTCCATCATTCTGCATCCCTCACTCCACCTCCAGCATCAAGCACGGCCTCCATACCTTCGTCGATCGTCGGAATTTGACGAATAAACATTATCTATTCAACTTGAAATTTCTCAATGTATACAAGCTTAAAAATCATGAAACCATTATCAAAATTCATGATTTCCTATACAAATAAGATTATGAAATCTAAACATGAATTTGTATTAATCGATTTTTTGGATTAAAATGGATTTCACTGTATTTTTTAATTTACGAGTATACTTAGACTAATTATTCTTTAAAATATTTTTAAAATTAAGATATGGTTTATTCAAACATATTTTACTTAAACATCCAAGCCTATAAGTGAATGATCGAAGAGATTTTGATTTTTTTGGATTTAGTTTCCATCCTGTAAATACAAGATATATATGCATGTACATAGACAATCTACATATATATGTATGCATGCAGACATATTTTCATTTTATACAAACATTTTCCTAACCAACTACAGTTATTAATCACAAAACATCCATAGATATCAACAGATTCAAGTTTAAATAGGTTAGTTAACTCACAGTTTGAAGAACAGAGAATAGCCCGGAAAAATGTTTTGATCTGGAAGATTGAATTTGAACTGGATTTTGATCTGCTAGTTGATATGTAACTTGATGTATATTGAGTTGAACTTTTGATCTTCAACGTTTGTTTGATATTTGATTTACTTGAGTTGATATTTGCATGCCTTTGATCAGGTTGAAGATTTGAAAATTGTTGTTTTGATTTGTTTTTAGATTTTATTTTCTGTTTTTATTTCTTGGTTTGTTTTGTATAATTACCAGGTTTTGGTTTTTCAGATTTTTGAAAATGAAGATAAAAGAAGATGGGAGAGTAGGAATAGAGATATATATACATAGCCTTGAAATCCTTTTATTATTTTTAAAAATGAAAATAAATAACTTGACACTTATTTTGCATGTCTACACTTGTTAATGTATGTTAAAATTTATTTTACAAATGTCATAAACAATAATTTTATGTTTAAACCCCTTATTTCATTTAGTACTTACATTTTATAAATTTATGCATTATGTTTATTAATTTCAAAAGATATATATATATTTAAAGCTTTTTATTTTATTCTTGTGTTTATATTTATATTTTAACCCATAATTAGCTTTAGAAATTTATTATATTATATTCAAAATATAACTTTCAAATCACAATGTATATACATATTTATATATTATATATACAAAATTAGAAAGAAAAACTTTTATTAATTTAAAATAGTGTTTTCGAATCCAATATATTTATAAGATATTTAATTTTGAATTTTAAATTCAAATTCTATTTCCAAACTATTTGTAAAACAAACACATATCTTATTTATTTTGGAAAATTCCAAATTAATTCACAATTTAATTCAAAATTTTATATTGATTATTGAATTAAATTTGGTTTAAAAAGGGGATCTATACACTCTAGTCTATCAAATCTACAAAGAAAGCAGGTGCATTAGTCAATCCAAATGGCATTACTAACCACTCGTAGGAACCAAATCTTTTCGGAATGCTATCAAATGAATATTGTTCTCCACCACTCTTAATTGATGGAACCATATTGCCAAATTCGATTGGGAAAATAGTTTGACTCCAGTCAATTGATCAAATAAATCGTCTATTCTTGACAAGGGAAATTTATTTTTTATCGTCTTGTCATTCATCTTACAATGATTGATGCACATTCTTAACGGCCTATCCAGATTCTTCACGAACACAGCAGCTGCTCTTTAAGACGAATTGCTTGGTCTAATGAAAACCTTTCCTTCTAAGTCCACTAGTTGCACCTTTAAGTCCTTAATATCAGTAGATGTCATTTTGCTAAACGGTCTACTTGCGAATTTAGCTCTACGTACAAGATCTTTTCAAAACTCAATAGCTAGTTTTGATAGTACTATCACTGTAAAAAAAACATTATGTAACCATACATATCAGGTAACAAATGAGCTACCTTTTTTGACACTATAGTTTTGTATGGCTAACTACTAACCTTTGGTACCAGACAATATAAACAAAATTTATTTGACATCTGATAGACACTCCTCTTCTGGACAGTCCGTCCCTAACTATCTGTTAAGTACTTCTCTTCTGGACGGTCTAGCCCTAACTTAACATTTCCTAGGGTCACCCGATCCTAACAGTTTCGTAGGCTCACTAATAACTTATATGTATATGAATATATGTTCTCTTCTATGTGTAATCATAATTTTAGTCTTAACTGTGACAAAGCCCTACACATTGCCATTTTGGATAAAATTAGCTGGGGCCAATAGCTAATGTATAGGGCGCGAGCCTATACCAGTCCCATCTGGTGTTCTAAAATCTGAGTCATTTTACTTAGGGGTTCCTTCCAATAATTTTCTGTGAAACCTTTTCGAAATGATTTAAAACCTTTAGATCAAACTCACATAAGGAAAATTTATATATTCTATGCTTTACTCAAAATCACCTTACCATGTTATATACATATTTTACTCAAACCTTAGTTGATAAAAACAATTTAACCTTCGAAAGTACCCCTTTCAAATCAATTGAAAGTGCACCTTCCAAAACGAAGTAAAACCCTTCATTTATCTAGGCCGAAAGGCCAAAACCTTCATTTTGAAACCATACTCAAAACAATTTTGAAACCCTGAAAACCTTCCTTTTGAAAGCTTTAGAACCTTAAACATCGTATCTTAAAACACTTCAAACATTGCCTTTAGAAACCCTCAGAAAAAGACTTCCTATCAGCTTTTCGAAATCGTTAGAAAAACCATACCTTTCAACCCTTTCGAAACCCTTAGGGAACCACCCCTTTGAAACCATTTTTAAAACCTCTCAAAAGCATCAAAACCTTATAAACTTAAACCTTCCAAAAGTTCTTGGGTTCAATTCAAAACATATGGAAAACACCTTTCGAAACCATTTAAACCATCTTTTTGAAACCTTTTAGGTTTTACGTTCAACGGAGCAAAATGGTCATTTAAAACCATTTAAGTCGAAAGCCTACCGTTCGAAAGCATTCCTAAGTAAAGAAGTGATGGTGTAAAAACCACCTTTTCGAAAGCATTGGAGAAGTGGGTAATTTTAAAAGCTAAGTATACCTTTTAAAACCATTAACTTTGAAAGGTAGAAAGGCGGAAGCTAGGGGTTTCAACCCCTACGAAAGCATTACTACAAATAAAGAGTGCAGCCCACTCGAAACCTTTTTTAAAAACCATTTAACTCTAACTCGGTCGAAAGCCAATCGAGTCGAAAGCTATCCTTTCGAAAGCAAAGCTGGCACTTCCTTAATTTAAAACAATGGCATACTCCAACCCCTTCGGAACCCAAAGTTTCGATAATGTACCTTTCGCCTTTATCCAATATGCTACATACCAAATAGGTTTATACCATGCATATTGGTTTTGAAAGCAAGGTGGAGAAACGTCCTAGTCGAAACCCATGGTGCCAAGAGTGTTGGAACATGCTAAAATCATGCAAATTTTATTTTTAACTTAAGAAACATTTTTCAACTAACCTGCTATGTTTGTCAAATTTTTATTGGTTGCTAATATCTTTTTCAAAAGTGCTACCAATATTTCAGAAATAAACAATAATTTTATTTTACAAAATATCCCTTCTCCTTAAATATATATAAAACATTAAAGTCTCATACCTTAAATAATTTTATATATTCATCAAAACACTTAGAAAAATTCTATAAAAATTCTAGAAATCATTTTCAATATGTTTTCTAACATATATAAATTTCAAACACAAATAATTATTTATTTAGCCGAAAATATTTTAAAACCCAAATAACCATTTTCTTCACTAGAAAATTAATATAAAATCCATATTAATTCAACAAATTAAGAAAATTTAAAACCATCACTAAAATATTATTTTTGATGTATATCTCAAATCACAAGGCATTTGGATGTCATTTAATAAGGTTTTCATATCAAACATATCAAAAAATCAATATGAACATGCATAATTCATCAACATGTATATATATAAACATCTAACCATTCAAAATATGGCATAAACACACAAAAACACTTCGAATTATTATTATTAACCTTAGCTTAAGATAAGGATTTGATATTTGAATAGCTTTTGATTTGACTTATCTTCCTTTTTGGCTTTTTCTTCCTATGGTTCTCTAAAATGGTGGTCGGCCTCAATATTACAATTTTTGCAAATGAGAATGAATTGGAGAATTCACAGCTAAGGGATTTTGGGTATTAGAATACCTATTTTCTATTTTACCCCTTACTTATTTCCTAACACATATTATTCATGCTATCACATTTTGATTTACGCATTAACATGGCACGGCTACCCCTAATTAAATCAAATATCGATCCCCTAATCAATACATCATTTTATTTAATTTAGCTAATTAAATAACCTAAATAATGTTATTAAAAATATGGGGTGTTGCAGACTCCTCTCAAAGAATTTTGTCCTCGAAATTATGATGAGGTACACAATAAATAAATCAACAAGGTAAAACATACCATCAAACAACTTAGGATAAGCATCCATAATCCAGGTCTCAGTCTCCCAAGTACATACTCTTTCATCATTGCTCCACTAGACTTTTATTAGTCTGACTGTCTTATTTCTTAACCTCTTCTCATCTCTTGCAACCACATGAATCGGCTTTGAAACTATATTCAAATCTGGCTCTACTACTAGATCCTCAAACACAATCGGTGCTATAGCAGTCTACGAGTCTCTAACACATTTCCTTAGATGAGAAATATGGAAAATGTCATGGACTCCTACAAAATGTAGAAAACTGGGGTGGCTATAACACAATGTTGGATCTTAATGCTATTTAGACACTAAAAGTGGTGAATTGTGTATTAGCTACTTACTTATGAATATAAAACTGTATTTACTCAAATTGCAAACAGAAAGAAGTAATCAGAGAATAAGTAAGTAATAAAGTAAAATGCAGTAATGTAAATAACACCCAGATTTTTATACTGGTTTGGATTAACCAATCCTACATCCAGTCCTACACTCTATCGTGCAGAATTCCACTATAATCGCTTGCTTTCCACGGGTGGCAAGAACACCTTTACAATCTTGGTTTCACGGGCTACAGGACACACCCTCTTGATTTTACAGGCTACAAGAACACCTTCTCCTTATCAGTAACAACAAATTATGGCAAGTACTCGTATCTTCAATACAGATTCTTGCAGATTCAGTACAATGATCCCATAGACCTCCAATGGCAATATATCTTTGAATTCTTTAAGGAATAGGATGAAATCAGAGAGAGAATGATGTGAATTAAAGTACAACTCTCTGATATTGTGTGGCTTGCAAATCGGTGAAGAATTGTAGCGAAATAGTAGATTTGCAAGGAGATTTGAAGAGTATGCAATGGATTTCTTTTGCAAATGTTTGGAGAAGAAGGAGTAAGAGAAAATGAGAATTTTTTATGTTAAAATTCGTTTTTAGAGGCCTTTATATAGTGGTTGAAGGGACGTGCCTTTTGGTGAAGAGGTGGAGGGAAATGTCTCTTCATTTAAAATTTGAAATTCTGAACAACTGCTGGTATGTCGACATGCCCAAGTACCCCATGTCGACATGGGTGTGTTGCAAAATGAACAGCAACACTAATAAGTGTTGCACATTTTCAGCATTTCAAATTACCTTATATTTGTGGATTTTTGTGATTCCGTTGAGGTCAATGGTTAATGATCTTCAAGTATAATTGCCATGGGATATTTAACAAGATATTCTAAGGTTCAACCAAATCCTCATCACTTCAAACACCTTTATGCTTTAGCATTCTTCTCTAATTGGGTTTTGTTCTTCAATTGCTCTGATTAACCTTCTTCTATAATTCATTTGCTTCCACTGTATTCTTGTTTATCTTTGTAAATGTCTCCATAATATATCTGGTATGACTGCATAACTCGAAGATACGTTAGTAGTAATATTTATATGGTTGTTGTCATCAAAATCAATACCTAGGGTATTAACAATCTCCCCCTTTTTGATGATGACAACCATATAAATATTTGGGAGATAACATATAAAACTTTTATGTTTGACTCCCCCTAACTCTTTGCACTCCTCCTATCATTTTGTCTAGTATATTTATACCTTTTCTCCCCCTTTGTCATCAACAAAAAGGGAGAAAAAGAGTCACTTAAATCACTGCTAGACAATATGTAGAGTTTGTATATAGAGAAATGCTTATAAATAAAACACTTGAGGGGAACCAAATTAATTCAAAACATGAAATAAACTTATCAAGTAATAAAATGAGTTTTAGAGTTACCGACTTTGCCGATGCCAATAACAAATCCTTTTCGTATTTATCCAATGTTTAGCGGATTTCTTGTCATATGCTTTGAGCATCTGCTATCTGATACAGTGTTCGGTACCTGAAAGTTATAAAATATGCACACTGGTACCCTTTTTATTCTGGGTCCATGGGTTTAAGTTTTGGGACTCCAAGCCCATGAAGAGTTTGAATGTCCTTTGAAAATATAATCGTTAGATGAAAGAACCTTATTAATAAAATTATCAATATATTTCTATTTTTCAATATCATCCACCCTTTTTGGAACCCATAAATTAATGAATCAATATGGAGGTTTTAACTTTAATTCCCTAGGTTTTGGTTTGAACTTGGTAGCCTTAACAAACTTAGTATTTGAATACTATTTTTCTTTAATTTAGCCTTAAGGGTGTATCCAAGTCCATGTTTATTCCTAGTGTGTTTAGATGTAGATAATAATTTTTCTAGATTATCCTTCCCTTTGTTATATTTATCGATATCAGTTTTCATTTTGTCAAAATCCTTATTATGGTTAAGAATAACATTGTCTAGAGATGTTATTTTGTCATTCAGATCAGTGATCTGTAACTTCGTTGAAAGATTTTCTGATCTTAAGGATTCATTTTCACTTTTTAGTTTTTCAAAACTTCCAAGTGTCAAATCCTTTTCATCATTATACTTATTAAGTCTTTCAATTTCATCTTTTAGATATTGTTTTTCTTCAATAAACCTTTCATTAGATATTTTTAATCTATCTATCTCTGCCAAACTATTGTTGTGCTCTTTCCTAAGTATTTTATATCCATGATTCGTATCATTCAAAACATTAGTAATTTCTTTACTAAAATTCCATACCTGGTCATCCATTGCCATGAAGCACATGTTGGCGTTTTCTGTTTTTGAATCACTATCACTTAATGATGCATCTGAATCATCCCATTTTGCATTGAGTGCCTGTTTCCTCTCCTTATTGAAAGTGTTTGACTTTGATTTCTTCAGTTTGGGACAGTCTCTTTTCAAATGACCGCGTTTATCACATTCGAAACGCTTAACAATATTTCCATTTCTAGAATTATTGTTGTTAATTTTTCGAAGTTTGTTTGTTATCCAATACTTCAAGAATTTCTTGTACTTCTTGGTCATACACTCGATATCATCATCAATAGAACCATCATCTGGTTCACCTTTGTCGATCATAGCATTAAGTGCTAGTGATTTATTCTGATTTTCCTGATTCTCTTTTCTAAAATGCAACTTTACTTCATAAGACATTAGCTTACCAATTAAATCTTCTAATTTCATAATACTAATATCATTGACTTCTTCAATTGCCAGTCTTCTGATCCCATTCACTAGGAAGTGAATTCAAGATCTTTCTGACTTGGTCTTCTTCAATAATTTTCTTTCCTAATGATATTAAGGCATGTACTATATCTTGAAATCTAGAATACATATCAGAAATAGACTCATTTGGTTTTATTTAAAAGAGTTGAAACTGGTTAGTTAGCATAGATATCTTTGTTTGTTTTACTTTATTGGTGCCTTCATGTGTGGCTTGCAGTGTTCTCCAAATTTCATATGCAGAATTACAAATAGACACCCGATTAAATTCATTTCTATCTAAAAAGCAAAATAAAATGTTCATGGCCTTAGAGTTATTAAGTGCTTTTGTCTTTTGGTCTAGTGTCCATTTTGAATATTCAGTTTGAGGCTCTATATACTCTATTTGGTTACTATTCCAAATATCCAAACCATTAGACTGTAGATAAAATTCATCCTACAAGCCTAATAAGCATAACTACTACCATCAAATAGCGGGGGTCTAGTGGTAGATTGCCCTTCTACAAAAGTGTTAAAAAATGTGTTACTAGTGTCATTAGCCATTTATATTTTGCAAAAACCAAGTTATGAATTTCTGAAAACCAATGCTCTAATACCAAATGTAGAAAACTGGGGTGGCTATAACACAATGTTGAATGTTAAGGCAATTTAGACACTAGAAGTGATGAATTGTGTATTAACTACTTACTTATGAATATAAAACTGTATTTACTCAAATTGCAAATAGAAAGAAGTGATCATAGAATAAGTAAGTAATAAAGTAAAATGCAGTAATGTAGATAATACCCGGATTTTTATAGTGGTTCGGATTAACCAATCCTACATCCAGTCCTACACTCTATCGTGCAGAATTCCACTATAATCGCTTGCTTTCCACGGGTGGCAAGAACACCTTTACAATCTTGGTTTCACGGGCTACAAGACACACCCTCTTGATTTTATAGGCTACAAGAACATCTTCCCCTTATCAGCAACAACAAATTATGGTAAGTACTCGTATCTTCAATACAGATTCTTGCAAATTCAGTACAATGATCCCATAGACCTCCAATGGCAATATATCTTTGAATTCTTTAAGGAATAGGATGAAATCAGAGAGAGAATGATGTGAATTAAAGTACAACTCTCTGATATTGTGTGGCTTGCAAAATCAGTGAAGAATTGTAGCGAAATAGTACGATTTGCAAGGAGATTTGAAGAGTATGCAATGGATTTCTTTGCAAATGTTTGGAGAAGAAGGAGTAAGAGAAAATGAGAATTCTTTATGTTAAAATTCGTTTTCAGAGTCCTTTATATAGTGGTTGAAGAGACGTGTCTTTTGGTGAAGAGGTGAAGAGAAATGTCTCTTCATTTAAAATTTGAAATTCTAAAAAACCGCTAGTATGTCGACATGCCCAAGTACCCCATATCGACATGGGTGTGTTGCAAAATGAACAGCAACACTAATAAGTGTTGCAAATTTTCAGCATTTCAAATTACCCTATATTTGTGGATTTTTGTGATTCGGTTGAGGTCAGTGGTTGATGATCTTCAAGTATAATTTCCATGAGATCTTTAACAAGATATTCTAAGGTCAACCAACTCCTTATCACTTCAAACACCTTTATGCTTCAGCATTCTTCTCTAATTGGGTTTTGTTCTTCAATTGCTCTGATTAACCTTCTTCTATAATTCATTTGCTTCCACTGTATTCTTTGTTTATCTCTGTAAATGTCTCCATAATATATCTGGTATGACTGCATAACTCGAAGATACATTAGTAGTAATATTTATATGGTTGTTGTCATCAAAATCAATACCTAGGTTATTAACACAAAACTGCTCAGTAACTCTACTCTATATGTGATTTTCCTGATCCTCTCAATAATAAGAAAAGGTCCTACGAATCTTGGTGTTAACTTCCCTGATCTTCCAAATCTAATCACACCCTTCATCGGTGGAACCTTAATAAACACATGATCTCCGATAGAGGACTCCAAAGTCTTTCCTTCTTCCGTCTGCAAAACTCTTCTACCAAAACTAAGCCTCTTTCATTCTAGCTCGAATTAGTTCAATCTTCTCTATAGCTTCTTTCACTAAATCCGGACCAAGAAACAATCTATCCCCGTTCTCGAACCAGCAAACGGAAGATTTGTATGGCCTGCCATACAAAGCTTCAAATGGTGTCATCCCAATACTAGTCAGATAACGATTGATAAATGAAAACTCGACTAAATATAGATGGCCTTTCCATGATCCTCCAAAATCCAATACACAAGCTCTTAACAAATACTCCAAGATCTTGTTAGCTTTTTTCGTTTACCTATTAGTCTGTGGATGGTAAGCGGTACTCGCCTTGGGTTTGGTTCCCAAAACTTCCTGTAGACTCTTCCAGAACTCACTAGTGAAAAAAAGAATCTCTATCACTTACTATATTACAAGGAATTCCATGCCTCCTAACCACATTCTTTATAAACAACTTCGCCAAAACAGGTGTCGTCCTAGTTGACTTAACTGGATTGAAATGGGGACTCTTGGTCAGTCTATCCACTTCGACCCATATACTTTCATTTCCTCTAATAGATCTCGGTAACCCGTCAATAGAATCCATAGAAACAGAATCCCACTTCCATACCTGGATATCTAATGATTAAAGCAATCCACTTGGCTTCTGGTTTTCAGCCTTTTCCTATTGGAGATTCAAGCACTGCTTTACCCATAAGCCATATCTCGTTTCACACCTTCCCAATAGAAAATTCTCTTCATATCCTGATACATCTTGGTTTCTTCTGAATGAATAGTGAACTTCAAACGATGGCATTCCTCCAAGATTTCTTTCCTTATGTCTCCTACATTCGAAACACAACCTTCCTTTCTTTCCTAACCGTCCATTCTGATCAAGACTGAAATCCTTTAAGTCATCGCCTTTCGTTCCATCACTTAACTTCCCTATCTGATTAACTAAAACTGCATCCTTTTCCTACTTAGAAGAAATCTTCTAAATCATTACTGGTCAGACTTCTAAACACGACAACATAACAATTTCTCCACTAGACCCAATCTCAAATCTATACGGCATTCTACAAGCTGACAATGCTTCCAAATCCTTCCACTTGGCAATAATCGCCAACACTGCATTCTGGTGCTTCCTGCTATGCGTATACTACCTTATTTCCTTTCCCAGGTGTGTACTCGGTCCCAAAATCATAAGCGATAATAAACTTTATCCATCTCTGTTGTCTCATGTCCGGTTCCTTCTGAGGGAACAAATACTTCAACGACTTATGATCTGTATATAACTCGAACGTTTCTCCCAAAAGGTAATGCCACCATACCTTTGAAGCAAAAATCAATGCGGCCAATCCCAGATCATGCGTTGGATATCTAATCTCATGTGGTCTAAGCTGTCTAGAAGAATAGGCAATCATTTTACCTCTCTACATCAACACAGCCCCTAATCTAGTTCCACATGTATTTGTATAATCGACCAAATCCTGATTCCTCTTGGAACAACTAGTACAAGTGCATGGGTAAATAAGTGTTTCAAGCTTTGGAATGCTTCCTCGCGCTTATCGGTCCACACGAACTTCACATCCTTTCGTGTTAGCTTGGTCATCAGCGTTGCTACCCGTGAGAAATCGTTTGTAAACCTCCGATGGTATCCAGCCAGTCTAAGAAAACTCTTTATCTCGGTCACTATCTTGGGTCTCTTTCATGTATTCACTACTTCAATCTTAGTCGGATCTACTGACAACCCTTTCCCAGAGACTTCATGACCAAGAAATTTCACTTCTTTCTTCCAGAAATGGCACTTCAAAAACATCGCCTTCAGCTGATGTTGCTTCAGCGTCCCCAACACAACTCTGAGATGAACTTCATGCTCCTTCTCATCCCTAGAGTACATAGGAATATCATCCATGAAGACAAATATGAACCTATCCAAGTGCTCTCGGAAAATCCGGTTATCAAATCCATAATGAATGTTATTGCGTCATTTAGTCCGAATGGCATAACTAACCATTCATATGATCCATACACTGTCCTAAACGCCATCAAAGGTATACTATCCTCCGCTACTCTAAGCCGATGAAATCCTATCGCCCAATCTAACTGAGAAAATACCTTTGCTCCACTCAACTTGTCAAACAAATCGTGAATTCTCGGCAATGGATATCGATTTTTTATCGTCCTTTCATTCAGCATACGATAATCGATGCATAGCCTCAACGATCCATCCAGCTTCTTAGCAAACACTGTTGTTGCTCCCTAAGGCGAACTATTTGGTCTAATAAAACTCCTCCAAATCCACAAACCGCACCTTCAACTCCCTCATCTCTGTAGGTGTCATCCTACTTGGTGGTTCACTGAGAAGTTCAGCTCCAGGCACCAAATCTATCTGAAACTCAATGGATCCTTTCGATGCCAATCCAATTACAGGCTCAAAGACATCTCCAAATTCTCTAACCATGAAAACTCGATTCAACTCGTGTTCCAACTCCACAACATTCGATAAAGTATTCACTTTACAACTAGGGTTTTCGATGATATAATAAACTATCCGTTACAATTAGGGTGTTTAAGTGATATTTTCCTATCATGGAAAAATATCCTAGCATCATACTCACTTAACCAATCCATACCAAGAATAATCCCAAACCCTACAAGGTCAAACATATGCAAACAACAAATAAAGGAATAACCTAACAAGTCAAACTCTAAATGGTCACACTTCATCCCAAGTGTTTCATACCCTCCTATCGGATTTGCAACCTATAAGGAAGTAACTAAATATGAGGGTTGTGGGTTAACCTTATCTACTAAACATCGAGATATAAAAGATTGCGATGCACCAATATCAAATAGGACGCTAATAGACATACCGTGGATCTGAAGTGTACCTCCTAAAACTGTCTTTCCCTTCTCCTACACTATTGGCCTCGAAGTAGCAGGCTCCAATACATACACATTTCCCTTTCCATCCTTTGCGGGCCCCTTGCATTGATTCTTATAGTGGACAATCTGCTCATAATTGAAGCACCTGATGTCCTTATTTCCGATCACCTCCTCACCCTTTCCAATACGACACTCATGAGCATAGTATCCTTTCTTGTCGAACTTAAAACAAACCACCTAAGACTTCCCCTTCTTAGCTGCTCCTCCTTTTTAAGCATTTTCTTATGAAAGAACTTCCTATTTTGGCTTGACCTACCAGGACCTCCTTCTTCTTCTTCAAACAAGCTAAAAACTCCTCATGTCTCAATGCCATCTCCATTACCACATCACAGGAATCTCTAATATGCAATAAGGTAGGCCTCTTGAATTCTAGCTTCAGACCTCTAATAAACTTTTCATTCCTTTTCATCACTGTGTCAACAGTGTCATAACCATATCTAGCTAGCTCTTCGAACCTAGCAGCATATTCTAGAATAGACATCTCCCATTGTTCTAGCTCAACAAACTTTCGGACCAAAATAGACTGTGCCACCACCGACATGAACCTTTCTTCGAACCTCCTCTTGACCTCTGCCTATGTCATGGTCACCTCATCTACACCAGTAGCTACAGTATTCCACCAAAATAAAGCAGCTCCTTGAAGCTGTCACAAAGCTAGCCACCTTTTATGTAAAGGCTCTCAAATCTGTACCCCTTGAATCGACCATTATTCACATCAGTTCAACCCAAGTTGAACGGAAAATAGAAATGTTTAGAGTGAAGAAGGAAAAAATAGAAGAAAAAACATAAAAACAACATAACAGAACCTCACAATCGCAGCGGAACAAAATATAATATATTATAACAGATTTTTACACAAATAAATCTGTAGCAATATTATATACCTACAATCGTCAGAGTACAACAATCTATACATCAATCTGGACAGTTAAAGTAACCTGTCCTTATACAGCGGAAATATACACTAAAGACGGAGATATAACTCTGTCATCCAGCTCGCCTCCTGAGCTCCATAACATTCTATCCTGAATCTGTAATACTCGGTCTGACCCGAGCATTATAATAAAATAACACGCAAGTCAGTCTGGAAAACCAGCATGAGAAAACACACTATATTTGAATTATTAACTTTTTCCAAAATCCTTTGAAGACAATGGTATCTCGTAAGACCACGTCACACATAAACATGACGGTTTTTACCTTAAGATGATCAAAATGATTTTTATCAAATCATCTGATATTATAATAAAGTCTAATCAAAGTAAACAGAAAATAGCTAAAATGCTTGCATCTCACGTTTCAACATAGTTGGGCACAATCAAAACCGTACTGCGCTTATTGGAGATTGGATTCAATATAATGACCGGGCCATTGGGGTACCGCCCATCACAGTACACCTCTAGAACAATGTACCGAGGACCATACAGGGATCCCCTACTACACAAGACCGGCCTACCCCTAACCTGGATAGACCGGATATGTTATCAGCCCGGGTGATCCCACCCTTACCATTGAGCGCTACTTCTTCCATGCACAACCATATCCATAATATATAGGTTTCTAAGGATATCAGAAAAGTGATAACATACCCTAATTGGGTGCGACCCACTTACCTTGCATCTCCCCTATTTTAGTCATTCTTGGTTGATGAGGCTCAAGGCTAAGCGTTACCTTTCAAGAAACAATTATACTTAGAATGCTTATCTTCCTCCAATGACGATGTTCTGATAGCATTCGGCCATAAAGTTACCCTAGGTCTGGACAAAACAAATCACCATCTTCATCATCTTCACGATATTTATTTGCATCGTTCAAACCGGATCAAAGTGGTTTTTGGATAATTAAATTCGATCTCGGTCTCTTCGAACAAATTGGCTAATATTGATAGTCGGTTATTTAACTATCAATAAAACATCCATAAGCAGTCATTAGGCCTTATTGTAAAAAATTCCCAAAATATTTTTTTTCAAATTTTCTTTATAAGATATATCAATACCTTCCAACATTTGAAAACAATTTTAAATACTTAAATCCATAACTGGATACTTCCAAACCATCTCAACACTTAGAAATATTTCCAAATTTCCATTTTTATACTTAGAAAAATATTTCTATCCCAATCATTTCCCATTAAAAATATCTCCAAAACCTTCCTTTCAATACTTAGGAGACTATTTATATGTATATTTTTCAAAAATCATTTTAATATTAAACTTGGAGATAATTCGTAACTCATCTCATAAATCTCTGGAATTATTAATAAATTCCTTCTTACAATTTCCAAACCGATTATACATATTTATAATCTCATCTAGCCATTTATACTTCTTTAATATATTCAAATTCTTTTCAAAGTTATTGCATTTAAACCTTTGAAAATTTTGTTAAGTCTCTAGAATTCCATTTATAGGATTTCTCTTACAAAAACTTATCCTATAAATGAACCTCGTCTACACATCTTACGAGAATTTATAAATAAATTTTCACCCATTTCAAACTATACGTACATATATATACATACACATACATACATATATAATGAGTACTTTTAAAGAATAGTAATTTATTTTAAAAAAATGTTAAGTTATAATTAAAATATCAAAAACACTTTTATAAACTTCAATAACTCAACTTTTCAGACAAACAAATAAATTTCCAAAGCTGATTTAAAAAGTTGGGTTTTACTAAACTAAATACTAAATATTTGAAAATCTACTTACGGAAGTATTTCAATCCTAACTTGTTTAAAATTTCAAAGTTTTAAATAATAAAACTCTCCGTTTAAAAGCAAACTTAACTTCTTAGAATTAAATTTTTTTTGAAAAAACCTTAATAACCAATTCAATTTTATAAATTCCGCTTGTTACATCACTTCCGTCCCTATCTCCTTAACCGTTTTCACTTCCAATATTTTTCTCACCCTATTTCCGTATTTTAATATAAATTCACCCTATGAATTTTATATTCCCAAATTTTCATCTGTTATCGATTTTCTTTGTTTATCACACCATTTATAAATATGAAACTTCTTTTAGTTTCACCTTTCTATTATAATAATCAATTTATAAATTCCATTTTATGAATTTAATTTCTTACAAATTATATTCATTTCTGCCAATCAATCTTTAATATCGATTTCAACTTCTTTTCATATTTTTCAGAAACATGGTTTTAAAAATCCATCGTTTAAAAAATCATTTATATAAATTATTTTAAAAAATTTCTCTTTTTAAGATATATTTTAAGAATATTAAATACAACCTAAAAATTAATTTATTGTTTTACCCAAATCAATTTCTTTAAAGTAATCCAAACTTTGATATAAATATTTTTGTATCCAAAATCTCCTTTTAAATCCCATTAAAGTTCCAAAAATAATATTATGGTATTTAAAATACAAAAATTCAGGCCAGTGCTATAATAGCATCCAATTATTCAACCACAATAATAATCTATAACAGATTATTCTAACACATCATATATCACTATACATGAAATTCAAAATCAACATTTTTTTAGGAATCCAGTTTGATCCCTCCAACCTGTTTTCCAACATCCACAGATGTTAATACAACATTAAAATGCCAATCCCACTTCGAGGGGGATAACGCGGTATATACGGTCATCCGCTATTATGTGCGGTGCATAGGGTCTCATCCGCTCTAATGTGCGGGAATAACACTCCAACTACTAATATATATACTACTATATATATAACATCCAACAGATAATTATAATTTAACAATTCAATCCAGCATCCAATAATTACATTTAACTATTTAAATTTAAATTTTGGCAATCCAAATGAGTGAGAATTTCTCGGCTTGATTTGAAATTCGCGAAATGCTTATTTCAGATTAAATAGAACTTCACTCGACGTTTAATTTAACCTAAAATTTCAAGCTATCTCTAATTGACTTCAAATAAATTCCAGGTTGTAGCGTGTGACGATACGAATCCAACGTCGCTTTGATTTGTCAACCTTGCACTCAAAAGTTATTGAGTTTATAATATTTGATTTTTAATAAAATCCTAAAAACTAATTACATTTTAAATTACAATTTAGTTTAAACTAGTTATCTCCCCTTCTCTACATCTCAAGTTGAAAATGACGCGATAAGCATCCCAATCTTCACCCAAACTCTCATACGACCGTCACTGCATTGAAAATCCATTCCTCTTCAAGTTGCAGCCCTTGCGGTCACCACTCTATGCCTTCATCTCCCATTCTTGGTTCGATCATGATCTAATATCATTTTTTTTCAACAAATAGTCTACAACCATCGACCTTCGTCCCTCAACCGCCGCCCAGCCTCCACTGCAAGGATCGCACGAACCGTTTGACAGTCGCGATTCCAAAACCCCAATTTCTATATCTAATCGCCTTGCTATAGCTCTCTCCACCTCGCCACGTCCCCCTTCCACTGACGAAAGCGACCTCACTTCCCCTTTTTTCGATCCTTGATAAATTAAATGAGATGGAAGATGATTATTTGATTAATCGAGGTCATTCATCGCTAGGAGCCGCTAGAGATTCAGAGGAAAGAAAAGGATCGATTTCCTCTTCTTTTTATTTTATTCGAATTGACCTTGAAAATTTTCCTATTTCCATTTTTTCCTTCTTTTCGAACTGTTGTTTGAATGAAGAAGATAGGACGCTGTTTTGAAACAAAGGGAAGTGGCATGAGTACGAGTATAGGGTGGCTCGAGTACGAGTATAGGGTGGCTGGTGATTAACATTTTATTTAAATTATATATATATATGCACACACATATATTATGTCGCGAAATACCTGTGTAATTAATGCCCCGCTATTACCCCGCTATATCTCATAGCGGATTTCAATCGCTACGATTTTTCCATGTAGCCCCAAAATATAGCCTTTCCGCTTTAAGCCCCGCTATTTCCGCTATATCTCATTATTCCCGCTATATTCCGCTAATTCCGCTATATCTTCTTTAATAAAATGAATTGAAAAATTGCATTTATACATTATAAAAATTATGAAACTAATTTATTTGATTTAATTTTTAATATATTTTTATAAATGAAAATACTCTAATATTCTACTAAATTCAATTATGTTATATAACAGTTTTACGTTTATTTAAAGTATATTCGCACACGTTTTTATTTAAAATTATTTATGTATTAATTATAATTCAATTGAAAGATAATTTTTCATTTAATTACCATTTATATATATTTGTAAAAACATTAAGTACGAGTTTTATATGTTATTTTAGAGTCATCCGTTATATCCTGCTATATCCTCGCTGTATCCCCGCTATGACTTTTTGCACCTCCACCGCTTTGAATCTGCCAAGCGCATTAACTGCACAGCGAAATACATACTGAGAAATTTCAAACTCCTATTAAGGCATGTTGCATGGCATTCGTAATGTTATATCGCTATTCCGAACGCAATGGAAAAGTTTTCGAGTCCTAAATCGATCTGGAGAAGATAGCTTTTTGGACCCAAATATTATATTGAATTTTCGATATTAATTTCAACGCATTTCTATCCTGTACGACCAACTATAATTGCGGACGCTATGAAATTTGAAATTCGATAATAATACACTATTACGGGTCCAATGGAACTGGTTTCGTCGAATTCTGAGACTATGTCCTGGATTGCTATTTTAACGCGTCAATTTAAATTGACGATTTCAAAATTTGCGAAATCGCTTGAAATTTCAGTTTTAAAAACTTTCTAACACAATTGTAACTCAAATAGAATTTATATCGACATTAAAAATAATTTCGGTTTCATATTCAACTCCAATTCAATTATTTAATTGATTCCTAATTATTAACTCAACGATTAAATTTGTAAATTAAATCACTATATTTGGAACTTAAATTTTTATTACACTATTTTTGATCGATGAACTTAAAATTGAAATACCATTCACATTCAAAAATCAACATTTAAAAATGAATTAAATATTCAAAATTAATGATCAAAAATCGAGGTCATTACATTCATCCTTCTTAATAGAATTTCGTCATCGAAATTGCAAGGCGAGAAAAATGCCCCAACCTCATTAACTTATTCAAAACCCACACTTTTCTAATCCTTTATTTCCAACCAAAACAATTAGTTTCAATTCTAATTCCAAAATCCTTTATTCTAATTATAATTTAAAATCTAATTATGGTTAAAAAAAATTCAAAAATTTTCAACACCTAAATTTTCGAAATTTTTTGGTAGAGTCTTCCTTGTACGGAGAGTCTTTTGCAATATGACAAGAGATATAAATATATATACATCGACCCACACGGTTGGAAAACACAATATATATCAATATTTATATATTTTGCGATATCTAATCCGAAAACGTACCTTATTTTAGCATTCACTACTACAAAACAGGCCATTTGCATCGCCTCATTTAAATCGGTTGCAGTAAAAACTGATGCAAATAGAACTATTTGCATCATTTCTATCTTAATAACCGATGCAATTGATACGTGGAAAGCAATAGGTAATAAAAATTAATTTTGCATCAGTTGTCACCAACAACCGATGCAAATACGTCGATGCAAATAGTTTTAGTCGCATCGGTTTTAAAGTCAACCGATGCAACTACGTCCAAAATAATAATTTTCGCATCGGTTCCCTAGCAGAGGCGATGCAATATTATTTAGGTTATTCGTTGCTCACGTCTTAAATACCGCCTTTTCAATTTTTTTCCCCAAATAATTCGCTGCTTAAAAAAAACCCTAAAATCGAGAGCGATTCCATGATGGTAGTCGCTTTGGGTGATTTGGGTAGTGATTGAAGCAATTGCAGGCGATTGGAGGAGGAGCTGGGGAACAATGTCGTAGAACTGGGTGAGGTTGCGATAGGGCTTCGAGTTTGATGTTGGTTGGTGATGTTGTAGGAGTTCGATTGGGGCGGTGAGTGGAGGTGAATGAGGTCGGAGTTGGATCTGCTAGGGTCGTAGGCGATGTTGGTTCAGGCGATGGTTGGCATTGAAGTTTGTTGGATGATATGTATTTGAAATCATTTGTAGGTAGTACTGTGGGGTTGTCGAATGATGTAGTGAAGCAGTTTATAAAGGTAATGGTGGTGCTCGTGTGGTTTGTAGGTTAGTTGTGATGGAAATATTGTATGTTGTATGAAAGGAAAGCAGGGAGTGGTTATGTGAAATGTTGTAAGCAAGATGGTGGACAAGGTCAGATGCAATGGTGGATGGATAAATAGAAAACGAACTGTACGTATCTATTATGCAATAACTGCTTCATGGTTTATATCAATGAATAAATAGTAAATATTTTCTTTAGAGATTTGAGCAATAACACATTCGAATCTTCAGAGGCTCCATCTTGGTTCACCGCAATAAATTCATTAGCTATTCTGTAAGTTACATCAGCATTTCTTTTCCAGAAATTTATATCTACCACCAATCTAAATTAATAATGTATCTAACATTGTGGAATCTGGAGGACTTTATGGCAGTATCCCTGAAAATATGTTCAGCCTCCCTGTGCTACAGCAAGTGTAAGTTGTAAATGATCACAAAGCATGAACTCATTTATGTGTTTTATTTACATTCATTCTACCTTGTCAACATAATGGGTTTTGTTTAGTTTCCTTCTAGTCGACAAAACCTAGTCGTGGTAAATTATAATTCATTATGATGACACAGAATTAATAATTGAATCCATTATGTTGGTCATGGTCTGGTTGACAAACGGTACTATATAAGGTCAAACTTGCATTTCTTATGTATAATTCTCCCTTCCCTTTTCATCCAAACACTAAAATTTCTACAATGTTCATTTTAGAAAATAATAACTATATTATTTATTTATTTTTGTATGCAAATTAGGCAAGGAGGAATCTTTAAGCTTGAACAAGTCTAGACATTCTGAACATCAATTCCTTTCCAGTATATTCTACAATTTTCATTTAGTTATGTTGTTGATTTTATTTTAGAAGATATTTAAATTATCACAGAAGAATTGCATTCATATTTTTTTGGATATTCTTTGATATTTTATCGAAGTAACTAAATTGCAGTAAGTACAGTCAAAAGCAACAAATTAAATTATTTCATTCAAATGTAATGGCCCTTATGCTTCTTGGTGCTTATAGCCATGACAAAATTTCCTTATATGTGCATGAGTGGTCAATATCAGTTGAAGTTGATATACACCAAACTATCATTTCATTCTCTGTAGCATTTTTCTTTTATACTATTGTATGAAAAACTCTTCTCGATTACGGCCCTACTCTAATTAATGGTCAAGCTAAAATAAATAAATAGATGTTTTTTCCTGTTACTATAAATGAATATTCATTTGTTGAATGTGAAATGTTAAATGAAGCTAGGCACAAATGTCTATATAATTCTTCAGATATTACAAAAACTAGTGTTCTATATATCTTAATAGAGTAGTACTTTTATAATAGAAGTATAACTTCCGATTGAGTTGTAAGCATCTAGTTGAGCCAACAAGATTAGAAGCTCATGTAATAATGTAAATCAAGCGGTCATTGTAATGAGCAATATTAATAAAACTGTGGTGATATAAATTTCAAGGTTATTTGTTTAAGCAAACTATTGTAATATCAATTTCCAGTTAGAAGGCCGAGCCTAAATGGACAGCGGATAGACAACTGGAAACTAAGGGAAGGACATAATGTTGAACATTTCACATTATGCTAGGATTAGATAATCGCCATTACGTACAGACTTTACTTGAAATCTTAAATCTGAAATCTGAATGTTTTGTACTCATAACATAAACTTATATACTTTGACGGTTGCCTTGATGACCAGTTTTACTGGTTGGAGGAGTTACAGGATGCCGCAAGTCCTAATTTTGTTAAGAACTAGAAGTTGTGACATTATGCTTTAGTAATTGGAATGATGAAAATATATAACTCTATGGAATGAATCTTGAGGCATTAATTTATTATGTTTTGATATGCTTATCATACAGTTGTGACATAAGCGCTACTGCAGGCTTGTTGCCAATTGAAACTAAATAAGTACATAGAAAATAACGTTATTGTTTAGAAAATTCAAATTTTTGGTGATATCGTATTAACCAACTAGGATGTTATATCATTGAAAACCTGTGTTATATATAATTTTCATGCTCATTACGTAATTGATCTGATTGTAAATAACTTAAGACGCAGAACAAGGCACAAACCCGACATGGAACGAGACACTGAGATTTTTGGTGCATTATGTGGAAGGATCAAGGAACGAGCATAAACTCATTCTGAGAATCATGGACAAAGACACTTTCACTGCAGATGATTTTATCGGCCAAGCCACGTATGTGGCTACTTTGAATATGCTATCATTTCTAGCAATAGTTTAACAGGCTAACCACAATGTTATAATAAATGCAGGATCAACATAGCAGATATAATAGAATTGGGATTTGAGTGTTGTATGTGCTCTTGATATCATGTCAAGTTTATCTTACCCATTAAAAGTGGGACAGAAGACGACGTTATAGTCGGAAGCCTTGCAGGTAAAGGTACTGGTTCCATCATCAAAAGCATAGCTATAAGCTTTAGGGCAGGCCCTCTAAAAAAATGGTGGAGTAAAATGAAGGCTTGCATGTAGTTGGGTTAGCAAACTTTCCACTGCAACAGTACTGATCCAGACCGAATGCTTCACATGCACTTTTGCATGCCACCACACCGTTTTTCCTCTTCCACCTGAAGCTCCCTTGGGTAGCCTGCATATTTTACAAAGGTCAGTTCCTATTGTTTTTTTTCTCTCCTTTTTCTTCTTCTTTCTTTTCCATTTATTTACACATGTTCAAAATATGTTTATTAGCGGTCGTCTTCTTCTTCTTCTTATAATAAATACTGTAAGTTATTAAAGACTGTTGCACTCATTGGAATTGAGATCATATGCACATCCAGTAGCGTTGCAGTACCCTTGATAATAACATCAATGATAACATAACAAAAGAAGTAATATTATATAATTATGCATTCTTAGATACAAGGTTCTAATTATGATGATTTATTACAGTATCGGTGCACTTGAGGTGAAAAAGGATGTGTTATGTTTCAAGAATACTGCAATCAAGGAATTATCAAAGGGTATATTATTCTATTTTCCAATTTCTGTATACAAAGAAGATGCTTGTATATCATGTGCTTTAATTTCCCCCATGCCTGTGTATGTCTGTATATATGTACCTGGAGAAGTATTATATGTATGCTCAAGTTCATTGCTTAACAAGTAATATTTTGGAAGTACAATCTAAAATGTAAAATTTTATCCCCGTGTGTACATATGTGTGAGAACATTGTAGAGAGTGATGAGGGAACATTCTGCTTTAAGGCAAATGCTACAGGCCTACTTCCAGGTTTGATTGTATATCATACAGAACAAAAATAGTTACAGTTTATACTTTAAAATGCATGGAAAGTGGAAAAAAAATATAGGATCCATATGTAGTAGTTATGCTTTTATGTATGGTTATTTTATATTGTTATCATTAGTCTACCTAAACAAAATTATATTACTGTTGTCTTGGCCACAACTAGTTAGTGGTAATGAGCTAACGATCTTAGCACATGTTCACTTTTTGATATAAAAAAATCACAAACTAAAAAATTTCCAAAGTCGGTCATCTTTAAATTTGGGACCATGATTTCAACAAGATTTAAAGCAGTTTAACCAGATTTCATGAGTGTATTAGTTATAACTTATTCACTTGCAATTAGTCTGCTAGACAATTAACATCCTTGTTAAAAGCCAACTGCAACATCCTTGCATTCCATACCACAAACAGCTTCTTCAATACACAAACATATCAACCTGTACAAACATATCAAACATACCACATCAAAATACTCATGCATATCAAAAACTTCACCACATATACCACTCATTACTGCACCATATATACAACCCCAAACAACTGCAACTCCAATGACCTTTGTTGCTTCGACTGACATATAAAATTGCCATCCATCAACAGTGCATTATCTACTCCCACGGCCTGTTCTCCACCCTCATCAAAAGCCTAATTTAGTTTGTTAAAAAACAGTTTGCTCAATTTGTTTTGTTTGAATGTTTTTTTAGTTTGGTTTTTTTATACTATTTAGTTGTAAAAAAATATTAGTTGTAAAGTTGTTTTTGAGTTTCATCCTTCTTATTTTTATTTCAGGTTGCTAAAGAACTGTGAATGAACTGCAGCTATGTGAACTATGAATGTGTGCTGCAAGTTGTATGTTAGAGGTAGGTAAGTGAAAGTGGAAGTAAGTGGGAGTGGTAATGCTTGCAGAGGATTGTTGACTGGGTTAATGTGAAGTATGGCTGTTATAGGAAGAGGTTGATGGTATTTGTGGCAAGCAATTAGCAGGGGATGGTCAAGAAGGGTTTTGATGAATTGGTGAGTAAAGTTAAGAGGGGTCTAGTGGCAGCTTCTGGTTGTAGGTAGGACAGTGATATGAAGTGGAAGTTTTGTGCAGTATCACTGTGCATAGAAGATAATGCAACAGTAACAAATGTGATATGTAGTGATGTGGTTATGGGCAGATGGTATGTTGGGTGATGAAGAGGATGGTTGGATATCAGAAATGGGAATGTGATTGCGTAATGACAGTCAGGTAGGTTGATTGTTATGGTAGTATGATCATGTCATGGCAGACGGATGTATGGTTGCTGTCGTGAGCTTGTGATCATTGTCAGTTTAGTAGAAGGGACGTGATGGAGGACAGTGAGGAGTTGAAATTTTGAGTAGTTGTTGTGTGAATACGGTTGGTTCTGAAGAGTGCAGGCAGTTAGTAGAGGAGGCAGTGATGTATGGAAGTCGTAGATGGTTGTAACAACGATAGTAGTCATAGGACTGAATGGCAATGTGAAGTTGTTGACAATGTGGTATGGTGTGGTTTTGCAAGGTTGGACGGAGGTGATGCAAGAAGGAGTGATGTGGAGCTTGTTTGGTGATAATATACATACGTGAAGTTTATGGATGTGGAGTGGTCTGATGTAGTGGTAGGCTTGTTTGTGGAGATGTGGTGGTTACAGCAGTAAGGAGATAGTGTGATGAAGTATGGCAGTGGTTGCAGGCAAGTGGGGAATGTGATGATGTGGTTTAGAGTGTTGTGGTATTGGTGTATATTGAAGTTGTTTGGAATAACTGTGTGCAGTTGCAAAAGATGGTGATCAATTAAGAGGCGGTGTATGATGGTTGAAGCAACCGGGTATTGTTGTGCAGGAAGTAAGGGATGAAGCAATATGGGATTGTGAAGTTGTAGAAATGAATAGGTAGAGGTGGTTTGAAGTTTATGTATGGTACTTGTGTAACAGTTTTGTTCATTTGGCAAAGTGGTTGACTGAATTGTATACACGGTAGCGAAGAATTGGAGCAGTGCACAGAGCAGTGAAGGATGGTGCACAGTTGATAGCAAATATATGCACGGTTGATTGCAAATCAAAATGTCTGCACTAATATGAAACTGTGGTATGGTATGTAGCAGTAAAGTTAGCAGTAAAGAAACGGTTTTGACAGTCAATATAATTATAAATGTAAATGTAAATTCTTTTTTTACTAATATGAAAGTGTGGTATGATATGTAGCAGTAAAGTTAGCAGTAAAGAAACAATTTTGACAGTCAATATAATTATAAATGAAAATGTAAATTCTTTTTATTTATGAAAGAGTTTGCATCAGTTTTCAACAACAATCGATGCAACAAGTTCCTTTATTGCATCGGTTTTCATTACAACCGATGCAACATGGAGGCTGTGTTCAAGCAATCAACCATGATATTTTGCATCAGTTGTTGGTAACAACCGATGAAAAAAGGACCTTTTTGCATCGGTTTCAGAACTGATGCGAAAGTGTTAAGCCTATTGCATCGGTTGCATATGCATCGGTTGTTGAACTGATGCAAAAGGGAGGGTAAACAACCGATGCAAATGGCCTGTTTTGTAGTAGTGATTTTTAAGCGAGTGGCTTATTTATTTTGCAATTCGCGTAATCAAAGTCAAGCAAAACAGCTCCAGGTACCTATACTTTCTCAATTTAAACACATAAGTACCAAAAACATGAAATTTAATAACATTTCATTTATTTCAATAGTTAAAACATGTATTTCATGCTAAACATATATTTATAAGAAATTATAAGGTTCCAACACTGATTAGTTACTTCTAATCCATTAATATATCATTTCATTCAATTCGAATGATTTACAACAAAATTTACTTTCATTCAATTTATATTTATCCCAACAAACTCATATCCATCTCAAATTGATTTAAAAATCAATTTACTCACTTTCTATTAATTCATAAAATTTTATTTACTTCCGTTTTCCACAAACGCCAATTTTCCTCTATATAGATATTCATTTAATAGAATAATCATTTTAGCTTATAGCTATTTTAAATTGATTCCACGTCAATTTATATTTAATTTTATTCTATTTCAAATTTTTTTCACAATTAGTTTACTTACATTTCATTCATATTCACATTCATTACATTCAAATCCATTTTATTTAAATATATTCAATTCGCTTACTTTTTAAGTCGAATTTAATTTATAACTCAAGTTCTACAATTAGTTTTAATTTTAGCCCATAACCCAATTTACTTAACCAGGTTAAACTCCATCCCCATATTCAATTAACAAATTTACGTAGCTAATTAATTCACTTCTATTTTATAACTCAATATTCGATTTTACTTCAAAAATCACTTCATCAAATTTTCTTGAGTTCAAATTCTTTTTATAATTCAAGTTTGGATTTTATTTCTTCACCTTAGAATATCAAACAATGGGTTCTTTATTTCGCTTTTCAATTTTATAAGTCACACAACTTATTTTTCACATTTCCATCAATTCTATACTCGGATATGTTCACATTTTATTTTTAACTTGAGTTTATACATTTATTTATATCCCAAGTATATTTTCATTTCATAAATTCCAATTTTAATAAGCTATTCTAATTTATTTGTTCACAATTCCAATTCTTCATTTGAATTTTATTTCATTCATAATTTATGCCATGTGGTTTTATAATATTTCACAATTCACAATTTAAATTTACTTCAATTCGATATTATTACTAATCCAATTCAATTTTTATAACTTATAGTTATACAGTCACTTTATAATTTGCATTTACATATTTAATTCAATTCCATATGAGTCAAATCCAATTCACCTTTTAATTTAAACTCTATTCCTTTTAACCAAGTAAGAATTTAATTTCACTTTAAATTTTTCCACACTACCTAACTTATATTTATTTATTCCGTTCGCTTATTTATTTTCAGTTAAATTCATTTAATCAGTCCACTTCACCAATTTATTCCGACTTCGGTTTTTTTCTTTACACTTCCCTCCTTAGAAATATCATCTTCCATAGGATTCTACAATTTTTAAACACCTAGTATTTATTTCAAATCATTTTGAAGTCAAATATATATATATTCTCTCTGTGGTTAAACAAACCACTTTCTTGGATTTTCAAAATTAACTTGGTTCCATTTCGAAACAATTTCCCTTCGGAATTTCCGAAACAACACTTGTTTTCACCAACAATCTCCATGTCATTTTACTACAGTAGCAATCCATCACTTAGAAACTCGATAAATGAATACTGATGATGCTACGCAATCATCACCAGTATTATTTTCCAGTGACTGAAGTGAGTTTAGTGCTATATCACTTCCAAAATCCGTTTAAACCTATTTTTCCATTTAAAAATATTTCCAAACCATTACCATTATTTATCTTCAAACACTTTGGAAAATACTTCTAAAAATCTTTGGTATTTAAATTTTCCAAACTCTAGTTTGAACCCATTTATAATTCCCAACTCATTCGTATAATTCATACTTATATAATTTCTATTTGGTTATATATAATCATTTCCAATTTTATAATCTTATTTTGATTATACAATAACAACCAAACACACCTTTATAATTATTTTTTAGAAAATTATTCTCTTTTATATCAAAACATAATATGGGTAAAATTATTTCATTTACCCTCTTTTTAAAAATAATACCGTGTCGGTTTACCGTGTTTAAGTGTTTAGAAACTCCTATCGATTTAGTGGCGTCCCACTATTCGATAAGAATTTATATACCACTCGATAAATAAATCAACGCAATATAAAATATTTTATATTCACTAACAAATACGCGCTCAAATGTATTAATACTCTCACACTCATTGTAGAGTACGACCGACTCTATCTCTAATGAGTAATCCCCACTAGAGCCAAGGTTCTCACTTAACCTTCAGCTCTAATACCAAGTCTAAAGGCCCACAAATCTATACCCCTTGAGTCGATCATAATTCACGTCGGTTCAACCCAAGTTGAACGGAAAATATGAATCTTTAGAGTAAAGAAGGAAAAGATAGAAGAAAAAAACAGAAAGATAACATCACAGACTCTAAAATCGCAGTGGAACAAAATATAATATATCATTACAGATTTTTACACAAAAGAACCTATAGCAGTATTATAGACGTACAATCATCAGAGTACAACATTCCATACATCAATCTGAACAGTTAAAGTAACCTGTTCTCATACAGTGGAAATATACACTAAGAACAGATACATCTCTGTCATCTAGCTCGACTCCTGAGCTCCATAGCGTTCTATCCTAAATCTATAATACTCGGTCTGACCAGAACATTAAAATAAAATAACACGCAAGTCAGTATGGAAAACCAGCATTGGAAAACACATTCAATTTGAATTATTAACTTCTCTCATAATCCGTTGAAAACAAAGGTATCTTGTAAGACTATGCCACGCATAAACATGATGGGTTTTTACCTCACGATAACCAAAATGATTTTTATCGAATCATCTGATATTATGATAATGTCTAATCAAAATAAATAGAAAATAGCTGAAATGCTTGCATCGCACGTACCAACATAGTTGGGCATAATCAAAACCGTACGGCGCTTATTGGAGAACGAATTTCATACAATGACTGTGCCACTATGGTACCGCCCATCACAGTACAACTCTAGAACAATGTACCGAGGACCACGTCGGGATCCTCTGCTACACAAGACCGGCCTACCTTAACCTGGATAGACCGAATATGTTATCACCCGGGGTGTTCCCACCTTACCATCGAGCGCTCCATCTTCCATGCACAACCATATCCATAATATATAGGTTTTCGAGGATATCTAGAAAAGTGATAACCCACTTAGCCTTGCTGCACCTCTCATGTTTTTTAGTCATTCTTCGTTGATGAGGCTCGAGGCTAAGTGTCACCTTTCAAGAAACAATTCTACTTAGAGTGCTTATCGTCCTCCAATGATGATGTTTTGATAGCATTTGTGACGCCTCACCAAGAGAACCACATTAACAAAGAGTATTGCCGGGTAATACTATCTACTAATCCAGAGAATAGGGCTGCATAGGAGTGGTCATCTATAGCCTTGTCTTAAATATCTAATGAATACGTCGACAGATGCCATTTTTTATCTCAAGTGGATTGACACATCCAATAAATAATTAATACAAAGCCATAGATATCTATAGGATCTATCAAAACAAAATACAATAATTCAAATGTAAAACACATCAAAGAACGGTAGATCATCACATATATATACATACTTAAATACATCACAGAGTATGCAAAATGATACATGTTAAGTGATATAGCGACCATATTATACAAGAGAGTCAAAAGAATATACATATGAGAGTAGCAACCAAAAAGGACTGCATAAAAAGCTATAACAAAAAGAGCTAGTAGAATAGTCCGTGCGGAAGCAGAATAGGCTTAAGTCCAAATGTACCTAACCTGAAACACCTCGGTATGACCCAATTATAAAATACGCAGGTCAGGCTAGCTAAACAAATCATTTTACATGGATAAGAAATTATATGAGCATAAGGATAATGTGACAATATTCTCAAGCAAGAAGGGACAATTAAAGTGTATGACTACATCAGATGATAATATGGTATCACTACACAAACATATAATCTCAAATGAGATAAAATAACCCATAAAACGCTAAAAGTAGCGATCCTTGTATCGTCGGCATTCATAAAACATCAAATATGGTTTAGGGAAAAACCTAAACTTGCCATCTTGGCAAATCAAAAACATGCATAAAGAGATCCAATCTCAAATATGCCATAAGGCAAATATATCTTCAAAAAGGAGAGTAAAATCTCAAGTAAACGCCAAATAGCAAATATCATATAATGCCAGTGTAGGCAATTCAAATCTCAAAAATAGAACTCCCAAAAGTTCAAATTTCCAAAAGGTAATCGCCATAAATATATATACCGAATGTTTAAAGGATCAATTCCAGAAAGGGCGGTACACTAGGGAAGTCACAAACATCAATGAAATCATCTCAAAAATATAGCACGTGCTCACAAATGGCCGAAGCCTGCCAAGTACTGTTCTCTCAAAATAAGGCGCCATGCCTCTTAGACAAACATCCCGAAAGACAAAGAAATACGTCTCTTAGACTAACATCCAAAGGACAACATAAGGAAGGACAAATACGTCGCAATGAAAAACATCTCTTAAGAAAATATCCTAAGGACAAATGACCCGAAGGTCTAGTACCGGCAAATACGTCTCTTAGACAAATGTGTCACAAACACTCAGATAGGAACCGGAACAATGTTAACGTGTGTTCCATACCACACGTTTGTACTGAAAGGTTTACTAACTCCTAGTAAATTTCACACTCAAAGTAGTAAAAAGTTTACCTCATCTCATTGGTAAACTCGACCCGTAGGTCAAAAACGATTAAACGGACAAGTCGGGAATTAACCGATAAATAAAACCATGTGTCCCATACCAGTGTTTTACCACACCGTTTAACTCTCCTTGTAATTCGCTCGAATAGTGCAAAAATGTGTATTTTATATATAAAACTTGAGAAAACAGGCTTTTAATACCAATTTTGAAAGCCATATTTGAAAATTCCATTATCATCAAGAATAAATAGATTTTATATTTTAAAATACTTTAAAAATATCACATAACAATAATAATTTAAAATCCCATTTATTTTAAAAAATTATTTCAAAATGATTTGGAAAAATCCGTGCTCAAAAACGAATAAAAACCCAATAAATCACACAAATCGATATTCGAATTCAATTCAAATTAAATTCAAATTTAATACAAAATTTGAATTTCAAAATCTCCAGAATTTAGCTAGTCTACTGATAGACATCATGGCCTCAAAAAATTTCAGAAATATTACAAAAATATGAAGTAAAAGTCAAAAGTCGGATGGAAAAAGAACATAAAAATGCATAGGCAACACAATACCCAGGTCTGAAATCTTCTCTGGTTCAACTTTCGAACATGACACAGGTGGCAAAACAACCTTTCATTGAACTAAAAATTGGTGTGAACATAGTAGAAAACTTCGTCTTTCACAAAAAAAGAATGGATTAATTCCGAATAGAAATGAAAAAGTTACGCTGTCTCAAACATGGATTCCGGCCATGTTTGCAACAGTTCAAAAACAAAAATATGCCCAGACCTGAAAATCATCTTCGATCCAACTTACAAGCCTGAAAAAGTGTGCCAAACGACATCATATTGAGCTAAAAATTGGTATACACATACTAAAAAATTTCATCTTTCAAACAAAAAATGAATCAATGAATTTCGACAGGAAATGAAAAAGTTACACTATCTCAAACATGGACTCAGGCCATGTTTGCAACATTTCAAAAAAAACCAAAAATGTACAGGCCTGAAAACCTTATCGGGTTCAACATTCAGGCATAAAAACGGAGGATCAAATTATCTCAGATTGAGCTGAAAATTAGTATGCTTATAGTAGAAAATTTTATCTTTCGAACAAAAATGGAATCGTTGAATTCCAATAAGAAATGAAAAGGTTATGTTTTCTCAAACATGGACTCGGGCCATGTTTGTAGCCACTCAAAACAAAATGCCCCGGCAAAAATTTGGGTCTTTATTGATTTTGCAACAATGTTTTGAACACTCAAATGACAATATTTTTCAACCAAAATTTGCAGAGATAAAACTCAACATGAAAACTACCAAATGAAAGAAAGCTGGTAGCATATCATTGCCGGAATCAAAAGTTACAGTTGCTCAAAGTAGGCACTTAGATCAGATTTCACAGAGGTAAGAAAACAAAAACAGTAAATGATTATAGAGGAGAAATTTGCATGGAATACTGCTCTTTGAGCATTGTATTAGCTAGAGATTGTAAGATTTAACTCATCTTGCTATTAGAAATGATCAAACTTCAGATTTATGCTAAAAGATTGAAGCTTTGAGGAGGAAACGACTTCAAAAACCTATAAAACATGGATAAACAAACATGTAAGAAGAACAAATACTGTAAATTAGAAAAATCTTCTCTAAAATTAGAAATTAGATGAAACTACATGGTTTGGAGTTAGATTACCTGTCGATTTATTCCCTAGATTGCAAAAGATTTTAATTTGATGAATTTCCTTGAAGAAATTGGTTTGAGTTTGCAATTTGGTGAAGATGGGTTTCTACTTTCTTGTTTACTGGTTTTTAAGGAGGAAGACAATGCAAAACAACGTACAGTAAGTAATTTCCTCCTTCTCTTAATCAGACTATGTACACTAATGGGCTTGGACTCAAAAATTAAAAGAAAATAACATGGCTTATGTTAAATAATCAACATTTATATTATAATGGCTTCACATTTTTACATAAGAAAAATATGCAGATTTAAACACTTACAAAAAAATAAAAACATTTTCTACCGTATAAAAAGATACATTTTTATTTTTATAACATTATTATTATTAAAATTCTTTATTTTACAAAAATGCACTATTTACACAATTAAATGCAAAAGTCTACATTTTTAGCTTCTAAAATTCCTCAAAAAATTATTTTATTACTCGAAAAAATATTAAAAACAATCTTAAACTCAACTTTACAACTAAAACACATTTTTAAACCAATATCCATCTTTTTATTTAAATAGACATCTTTTAAAAAATACATACTTCTTTTAAAAATTATTAAAAGAAGTAATTGGCAATAATTAATACAGTTATTGCATTTTCTCTAAATAGAACCCATTTTCCATTTTTTTAGTAACCCAAAAAAATAAAATAAAGTTCCAAACTCTATTTTTCTCATTTTATTTTCAAAATTCATTGTTTATTCCAAATAAACAATATTAAACTTCCAATTTTATGTAATTTACAATATTAAATTATAACTACCATTATAATTTAATATTAACAGGCAATCACCAAAACTAGAGTTGTTACAAACTCCCCTCCTTAACAAAATTGTGTCCTTGCAATTTCTAGAGAAGAGTTCATAATCAACATAATTATTTCATCAATCAAAAGAAGGATAGACAAGCACGAGATCAAAATTTCTCGCTTTCAACTCAAGATGAAAGAAGTCCAGGATAAGAGTGCTCGATTAATCTTATGGTTTTCCCAGTGGAATTACAGGGATTTGCAGACCATTGAATTTCTATGAGCAATACATCCCTATTTCGAAGGCATTTCACCTTCGAAGCAAAACACGGATAGGATGTTACCCAATTGATAAATCGACTGAGATCGATTCCTAAGAAGCTTCACGAACAGATTCAGGATTTAGTCACAAATTTATCCTGAACACCAACCCACAAGATGATAAGCGATACGATGTTCCATGTAACACTATGAAGGGAATCATACCGATATTAGATTGGCAACTATTACGGAAAGAAAACCCAATAAGAGGTAGGCGGTTTTCCCCCAATACTACCAAACTCATATGACTGCATAAATGCAAGTTGTAAAATAATTGCACAAAGGCAAGTTAGGACTCAAGGAACAGATTTTTAAACTCTCTCTTACTAATCAAATATTCTTAAATTTTTCCAGCCCATTGTCTTCAAGATTTAAATTTTCAATTTTCAACACTTGCAAATTTCCAAAGCTTTTTACTTTGATTTTAAATTTAAATTCGTTACTCTTCGTTAGAATAAATAAAGTTTAAGTTATTTATTCTCTACTTATTCCATAGGTATTCTTTGGTTTGCAACATATATTAGTTCATGTTCAAACTAAGAAGCGCTGCATTAAATTATTAAGGGGAAATGAATAAATTTCATTTTAGACCTGATGTAAAGAAGACATGTTTTGATCCAACAAATAATCAAATATGAACTTTTTTTTATAAAATGAAGGTTGTTCTACTCAGTCTATGCTGTCCAACAATATAAAGATAATCAAAATTAGATTTATGGTTTGAAAGTTATGCTAGATTTATTTTCAGCTTAATCTTAGAAATTTTGTAATAAGGCGGAACTGCCTATCCACTTTCAAACACATTTTAGACCCAGTAAAAAGTAATATTTTTAAAGTGGTAAAAAGTAACTTTACAGCTTACTGAAAACTCTTTCATTTACAAAATATTAAACTCATTTGGAATTATGAATCTCAAGTTATTGTTATTTTAGTACATCACTTTTTCCAAACAAAATTTCAACTCTTAACTCAATTTAAAATTTTGAAATTTACCCAAACTATTTTAAGCCCAAACTACATTTTCGAACAAGCTTTTTGCTAAATCGTTTATTAAATAATTTTTTTCCCTAGAAAGCTAAGTCATACAAAATTATGATCAACTTTACGTAATCATCATAAAACATTTTATTAAGTGGAAATATCTTCATTAAGTGGAAAAGGTAACTAATCTCTTTCATTATCAAGATGTGGTTATTGATTATCCACCAAACTAAATTTTTAGGATATAAATATAAAGTTTAAAATTATTCTCATAATTTAAAAAGATTTACTATATGAATTGTTCATTTATCAAAATAGTCTAAATTCACATTTCCACTTGTCATAAAAATTAAATTCCCACCTAATTATCAACATAAATCTAATTAAACTTGATAATTAATTCAAACTTATTTTTAAATAATTTTGCAATTTCAAACTCACAAGTTTTAACACCATTTAAGTTTAAAACAAAAACTAGCTCATAAATTTATACTAAATGTTCTATACGAACACTTCTTTATTTTCTCTTAAGATAGAGTTTTATATCTATCCTCTACTATTACTCAAATAACTAAGTGACAAAACAAATTTTTATAGTCTCCACTAATAACTTGTACTAAACTATTTAATTAATATTTTAATTTTTCAAACCAAAATATTCTTTTACCTTAAATACATCATTTTATTTATCAAAGCATCAAATGATATTTTCTTCTAAATAATATATCCCCTTAATTAGAATTATTCATTTTTACTTACCTAAATTACCATATTCAATTTCTCAAATTTTAAATAATATAAGGGTATTGTCTCACAATTGATTTACAGTGGATGACCCCATCGATTGGCTGCATAGTTGATCAAATGATCAAAACTGCCTCTCACCCATTCGAACACTCACTATGGTTCAATGGTTTCATTAAACATTTAAAATAAAAATTAATACTCCACCATATTAATTATTTCAAAAAATTACTTATTAAAGCTCAATTTACCGTGTCTGACTGTCTTATCACAGCGTTTACGAAATTCCTATTGATAATGTTGGTCAAACGCGTCAACCAGAGTTCTTAAAGCACTAGATGGGCAGTCCAACACAAAAATTCATTTTCTTTAAAAAGAAATATCTTATATATAATACTCAAAATATTCTTCGTTTTCCCCAAAAACAAAATCCATTTTCTCTTAGAAACATATCTTCAATTTTTGAAAATTTTGAAATTTTTTTTATTGTTTATTCTCAAAATCAAGGAACACAAATAGAGCTCATCGAGATATTCCTAGAATACTCGATCCTCAAGATTGATGGAATAGACTGGAGTGTTCATTATTTCGAACGGTATAACGAACCACTCACAAGTTCATAACGAGTGCAGAATGCGGTAAGAGTAATGCTATCCTCTACGACTCATAGCTCATGAAAAAACAGTGTAAGATCAAGCTGAGGAACCGCCCTAGCACCACATAATAGCTTAAAAGGAGAGAAATGAAATATAAGAGTAAGGTTAAGATATCTTCTCGAATGATAAGAAGAAAACCAACAACATATCATTATTTTAAGTAAAGAAATTTTACAAAGTATATCAGCAATTGAGTATCCAAAGAGGATATCTCAAAAGGAGGCAAGAAATACAATATCAAATAAATTTAATGAATCACCTCATTTCCCTAGTGGACATCCTCATGGAAGGATGACCGAAAGGCTAAGAACTGGGAATGAAGCCAATACAATATTCAGTTACACGATTGGGTGTCATATTCGAAATGGACTCATAGAAATCAACAGAGTCACAATGATTAGAATTTGAGATTTATCATCAACATCTCGAAACTCAAGAGTGAATACAGATACTTTAGAATCATCATTAATATTCCAAAGATCAAGAAACAAAAAATCGGCCAAAATTAGGATACCTGAATATAGGATCCTTTGAATCACAGAACGCGGCTTGATAATACGCAAGCCACTCCATCTCAAATCATTCCAAATTCTAAATAGAAACAACGTCCTAATTCACATAAAAAGAAAAGCTACAAGGAACAATCCCAAAATCCTCAAACATCATACCAAATATTGTGGATCCCCTCAATGGGATTCGCAATCCTCAAAGAAATCACAAAATAAGAACATCAAAAAGCATCAACAAATTTCTCCGATACGGGTGAGTGTCAAGCACTCGTATCGAAGGGGACTCGATAAAACAATTACGATTAGGATTATTCTTAAGATAAGATGTCATCGGTTCTATTTTTGGAATACTACGGAATAAAAATATTCCTAGACATATCCCAAACTTCAATCTCAAAGGACACTACAAGATAAAGGACACGATGATTAAGAGATTCGTACACTCATACTATACTTGAATGTATCATAATATATGCTTTTATTTTGTGTTTATCATATTTTTTTCTGAACTCAGCTCTGATACCAAGTTGTGACGCCCCACCCTGAGACTCACATTAACAAAGAGTATTACTAGGCAATACTGTCTGCTAATGCAGAGAATAGGGCTGGATAGGAGCGACCATCTACAGCCTTGTCTTAAATATCTATTGAATATGTCGACAAATGCCCCTTTTTTCCAAGTGGATTGACATATCCAATAAATACTTAATACAAAGCCATAGGTGGTTATAGGATCTATCAGAACAAAATACAACAACTTGAATGCAAAACACATCACAGAACGGTAGAACATCACATATATACACATATGAAGATACATAGTAGAGTACACAAAATAATACATGTTAAGTGGTATAGCAACCAATATATACAAGCCAGTCAAAAGAACATACATATCGAAGTAGCAACCAAAAAGGACTGTATAAAAACTGTAACAAAAAGAGCTAGTAGAATAGTCCATCCGAAAGCAGAATAGGCTAAGTCCAAATGTACCTAACCTGAAACACCTCGGTCTGACCTGAGTATAAAAATGCAGGTCAGTCTAGCTGAACAAATCAGTATACAAGGATAAGCGATAATATGAGCATAAGGATAATGTGATAATATCTCAAGTGAGAAGGGGCAATTAAAGTGTATGATTACATCAGGTGATAATATGGTATCACTACACAAACATATAATATCAAAAGAGATAAAATAACCCGTAAAACGCTAAAAGTAGTGATCCTTGTACCATCGGTAGTCATAATACATCAAATATGGTTTAGGGGAAAACCTAAACCCGCCATCTTGGCAAACCCAAAACATGCATAAAGAGATCCCATCTTAAATACGTTATAAGGCAAATATATCTCCAAAGAGGAGAATAAAATCTCAAGTAAACGCCAATAGGCAAATCTCATATAACGCCAGTGTAGGCAATTCAAATCTCAAAAATAGAACTCCCAGGAGTTTAAATTTTAAAAAGGTAATTGCCAAAAATATATATTGAATGGTTTAAAGGACCAATTCCGGAAAGGGCGATACACTAGGGAAATCACAACCATCAATGAAATCATCTCAAAGATATAACACGTGCTCACAAATGGCCAAAGCCTGCCAAGTACTGTTCTCTCAAAATAAGGCGCCACGCCTCTTAGATAAACATCCCGAAAGACAAAGAAATATGTCTCTTAGACTAACATCCCAAAGGACAACATCAGGAAGGACAAATACGTCGTAATGAAAAACATCTCTTAAGAAAATATCCTAAGGACAAATGACCCGATGGTCTAGTACCAGCAATACGTCTCTTAGACAAATGTGTCACAAACACTCGGATAGGAACTGGAACAGTGTTAACGTGTGTTCCATACCACATGTTCGTACTGAACGGTTTACTAACTCCTAGTAAATTTCACACTCAAAGCAGTAAAAAGTTTACCTCATCTCATTGGTAAACTCGCTCCGCAGGTCAAAATGATTAAATGGACAAGTTGGGAATTAACCGATAAATAAAATCATGTGTCCCATACCATGTGTTTTACCAAACCGTTTAACTCTCCTTATCATTCGCTCGAATAGTGCAAAAATGTGTATTTTGTATATAAAATTATTTACTTGAGAAAACAGGCTTTAAATACCAATTTTGAAAGCCATATTTGAAAATTCCATTATTACCAAGAATAAATAGATTCTATATTTTAAAATACTTTAAAAATATCACATAACAATACTAATTTAAAATCCCATTTTTTTTTTAAATCATTTCATAATGATTTGGAAAAATTCGTGCTCGAAAACGAATAAAAACCCAGTAAATCACTCAAATAGATATTTGAATTCAATTCAAATTAAATTCAAATTTAATCCAAAATTTGATTTTCGAAATCTCCAAAATTTGGCTAGTCTACTGATAGACATCATGGCCTCAAAACATTTCAGAAATATCACAAAAATATGAAGTAAAAGTCAAAAGTCGGACAGAAAAAGAACATAAAAATGCATAGGCAACACAACACCTAGGTCTGAAATCTTCTCTGGGTTCAACTTTCGAACATGAAACAGGTGGCCAAACAACCTTTCATTGAACTAAAAAGTGGTGTGAACATAGTAGAAAACTTCGGCTTTCACAAAAAAAGAATCGATGAATTCCGAATAGAAATGAAAAAGTTATGCTGTCTCAAACATGGATTCCGGCCATGTTTGCAACAGTTCAAAAACAAAAATATGCCCAGACCTGAAAACCATAATTGGTCCAACTTACAGGGCTGAAAAAGAGGACCAAACGACATCATATTGAGCTAAAAATTGGTATACACATACTAAAAAATTTCATCTTTCAAACAAAAAATGAATCAATGAATTTCGACAGGAAATGAAAATGTTACACTGTCTCAAACATGGACTCATGCCATGTTTGCAACAGTTCAAAAATACCAAAAATGTACAGGCCTGAAAACCTTATCGGTTCAACTTTCAGGCATAAAAATGGAGGATCAAACTATCTCGGATTGAGCTGAAAATTAGTATGATTATAGTAGAAAATTTTATCTTTCAAACAAAAAAGGAATCGTTGAATTCCAATAAGAAATGAAAAAGTTATGCTGTCTCAAACATGGACTCAGGCCATATTTGTAGCTACTCAAAACAAAATGCCCCGGCAAAAATCTGGGTTTTTATTGATTTTGTAGCAATGTTTTGGACACTCAAATGACAATATTTTTCAACCAAATTTTGCAAAGATAAAGCTCAACATGAAAACTACCAAATTAAAGAAAGCTGGCAGCATATCATTGCCGGAATCAAAAGTTACAGTTGCTCAAAGTAGGCACTTAGATCAGATTTCACAGAGGTAAGAAAAAGAAAACAGTAAATGATTATAGGGCAGAAATTTGCATGGAATACTACTCTTTGAGCATTGTATTAGCTAGAGATTGTGAGATTTAACTCATCTTGCTATTAGAGATGATCAAACTTCGGATTTATGCTAAAAGATTGAAGCTTTAGGAGGAAACGACTTCAAAAACCTATAAAACTTGGATAAGCAGACATGTAAGAAGAACATATACTGTAAATTAGAAAAATCTTTTCCGTACTTAGAAATTAGATGAAACTACACGGTTTGGAGTTGGATTACTTGTTGATTTATTCCCTAGATTGCAAAAGATTTTAATTTGATGAATTTCCTTGAAGAAATTGGTTTGAGTTTGCAATTTGGTGAAGATGGGTTTCTACTTTCTTGTTTACTTGTTTTTGAGAAGGAGGAAGATAATGCAAGCGAACATACAGTAAGTAATTTCCTCCTTTTCTTAATCAGGCTATGTACACTAATGGGCTTGGACCTAAAATTAGAAGAAAATAACATGGCTTATGTTAAATAATCAACATTTATATTATGATGCCTTCATATTTTTACATAAGAAAAATATGCAGATTTAAACACTTACAAAAAATAAAAACATTTTCCACGGTATAAAAGGATACATTTATATTTTTATAACATTATTATTATTAAAATCCTTTATTTTACAAAAATGCACTATTTTCACAATTAAATGAAAAAGTCTACATTTTTAGCTTCTAAAATTCCTCAAAAAATGATTTTATTACTTGGAAAAATATTAAAAACAATCTTAAACTCAACTTTACAACTAAAACACATTTTAAACCAATTTCCATCTTTTTATTTAAATAAGCATCCTTTAAAAAACATATACTTCTTTTAAAAATTATTAAAAGAAGTAATTGGCAATAATTAATACAGTTATTGCATTTTCTCTAAATAGAACCCATTTTCCATTTTTTTATTAACCCAATAAATAAAATAAAATTCCAAACTCTATTTTTCTCATTTTATTTTCAAAATTCATTGTTTATTCCAAATAAGGCGCCACGTCTCTTATATAAACATCCTACTGGACAAACAAATACGTCTCTTAGACTAACATCCCTAAGGACAAATATGTCACAATGAAAAACGTCTCTTAGACAAACATCCTGAACGACAAATGACCTGTAGGTCCAATACAGGCAAATATGCCTATTAGACAAATGTGTCACAATCTCTGGGATAGGAACCCAAATAGTGTTAATGTGTTTCTCATACCACACGTTTGCACTACACAGTTTACTAACCGCTAGTAAATTTCACACTCAAAGCAGTAAAAAGTTTACCTCATCTCATCGGTAAACACGACCCGCAGGTCAAAATGATCAAACGGACAAATCGGGAATTAACCGATAAAATAAACACACATATCGCATATCACATGTTTTACCAAACCGTTTAATTCTCCTTCTCATTCGCTCGAATAGTGCAAAAACATGTATTTTATATATAAAATAATTTACTTCAGAAAACAAGCTTTTAATACAAATTTTGAAATCTATATTTGAAAATTCCCTTATTATCGAGAATAAATGGATTCTATATTTGAAAATACTTTAAAAATATCATATAATATTAATTTTAAATCCCCGTTTATTTTAAAAATTAGTTCAAAAAGGCTTGGAAAATTTTGTGCTCGAAAACGAATAATAACCCAATAAATCACTCAAACCGGTATTCGAATTTAATTCAAATTAAATTCAAATTTAATCCAAAATTTGAATTTCAAAATCTTTAAAATTTGGCTAGTCTACAGATAGACATCATGGTCTCAAAACATTTCAGAAATATCACAAAAACATGAAGTAAAAGTCAAAAGTCGGACGGAAAACGAACATAAAAATGCATAGGCAACACAATACCCAGGTCTGAAATCTTCTCTGGGTTCAACTTTCGGACATGAAATAGGTGGCCAAACGACCTTTCATTAAACTAAAAATTGGTGTGAACATAGTACAAAACTTTGGCATTCAAACAAAAAAGTATCGTTGAATTCCGACAGAAAATGAAAAAGTTACGCTGTCTCAAACATGGACTCAAGCCATTTTTGCAACAGTTCAAAAACAAAAATATGCCCAGGCCTGAAAACCATCTTGGGTCCAAATTATAGGCCTTATAAAGAGGACCAACGACATCATATTTAGCTAAAAATTGGTACTCACATACTAGAAAACTTCATCTTTCAAACAAAAAAAGAATCAATTAGTTCCGACTGGAGGAACAAACTTCCAAGCATGAAATGGAGGATCAAATTCCAAGCATGAAATGGAGGATCAAACTATCTCGGATTGAGCTAAAAATTGGTATGATTATAGTAGATAACTTTATCTTTAAAAAAAAAGAATCGATGAATTCCTGTATAAAATGAAAGATTTATGATGTCTCAAACATGGACTCAGGCCATGTTTGCAGCAACTCAATAAAATATGCCTAGACAAAAATCTGGGTTTTGTTGATTTTCTAGCAATGTTTTCAACACACAAATGATAATATTTTTCAACCAAATTTTGCGGAGACAAAGGTCAACATGCACACTACCAAATGAAAGAAATCGGACGACATTTCTTTGTTGGAATCAAAAGTTACAGATGCTCAAAATAGGCACTCAGATCAGATTTCATAGAGATAAGAAACATAAAACAGTTAATGATTACAGAGCAGAAATTTGCACAGAATACTGCTCTTTGAGCATTGTATTTAGTTAGAGATTTGAGATTTAACTCAGCTTGCTATTAGAGATGATCAAACCTCGGATTTATGCTAAAAGATTGAAGCTTTGAGGATGAAACGACTTAAAAAACCTGTAAAACTTTAATAAATAGACATGCAAGAAGAACAAATACGGTAAATTAGAAAAATCTTCTTTGAAATTAAAAATTAGATGAAACTACATGGTTTGGAGTTGGATTACCTATTGATTTGTTCTCTAGATTGCAAAAGATTATAATTTGATGAATTTCCTTAAAGAAATTGGTTTGAGTTTGCAATTTGGTGAAGATGGGTTTCCATTTTCTTGTTTACTTGTTTTTGAGAAGGAGGAAGACAATGCAAAAGAACGTACAGTAAGTAATTTCCTCCTTTTCTTAATCAGGCTATGAACACTAATGGGCTTGAACCCTAAAATTAAAAGAAAATAACGTGGTTTATGTTAAATAATCAAAACTTATATTATAAAGGCTTCATGTTTACACTAATTACCAAGACAAAAATGCATTTTCTTCATTTTTTTACATAAGAAAAATATGCAGACTTAAACACTTACAAAATAAAAATATTTTCCACCATACAAAAAGATAAATTTATATTTTTAAAACATTTTTATTATTAAAATCCTTTATTTTACAAAAAAGCACTATTTTCATAATTAAATGCAAAAGTCTACATTTTTGAACTTCTAAAATTCCTCAAAAATTATTTTCTTACGCAAAAAATATTAAAAACCATCTTAAACTCAAATTTATAATTAAAACACATTTTAAATCAATTTCTATCTTTTTATTTAAATAAACATCCTTTAAAAAACACATACTTCTTTTAAAAATTATTAAAAGAAGTAACTGGCAATAACTAATACAATTATTGCATTTTCTCTAAATAGAACCCATTTTCCATTTTTTTATTAGCCCAAATAAATAAAATAAAGTTCCAAACTCTATTTCTCTCATTTTATTTTCAAAATTCATTGTTTGTTACAAATAGATAATATAAAACTTCCAATTTTATTTAATTTACAACACTAAATTATAACTACCATTATAATTTAATATTAACAGGTAATCACCAAAACTTGGGTTGTTACTCCTACCATCCGTTACATTTGGTATCAGAGCTGAAGGTTAAGCGAGAACCTTGGTTCTGGTGGGGATTACTCATTGGAGATAGAGTAAGTAGTATTCTAGAATGAGTTTGATCATAATAATAGATATGAGCGCGTATTTATTAGTGAATATAAAATGGTTTTATATTGTGTTAACCAATTGGTTGAGTGGTATATAAATTCTTGTCGAATAGTGGGGCGCCACTAAATTGATAGGGGTTTTTAAACACTTGAACCATGTAAACTGCCACAATATTGTTTTGAAGCAGGTAAGTGAAATAATTTTATCCAAACTGTATTTTGATATAAAAGAGAATAATTCCTACAGATTATTATAATAGTGTGTTTGATTGTTATTACATAATCAAAATAAGATTATAAATTAGAAATAATTTATATAACCAAATAGTGGTTGTATAAGCATGAAGTATACAAATAAATTAAAAATAAGTCCAAACCAGAAATTGGAAGAATGAAATCCCGGAGACATTTGGAAGTATTTTTCAAAGTATTTTGAAATAAATAGTAGTAAAATTATTTTGGAGATATTTTTGAAGAGAAAATGGTTTTAAATGGATTTTGGAAGTGATATAGCACTGAACTCACTTCAGTTGCTGGAAAATAATTCTCATGATGAAGGCCGCATCATCAGTGTTTTGAGTTTCTAAGTGACGGGATGCTACCGAAATAATTTATTTGGAGACTCTTATTGAAAACAAACTTGTTAGAAATTTCAAGGGAATTTGTTTTGGAATAAAACCAAGTAATTTTGAAAATTCCAAAAGAAGTGGTTTGTTAAACCAGAAAGAGTGTGTGTATATGTATGTATGTATGTATTATTTCAAAGTGATTTGAAAATATAATTGGCGTTTAAGGAGGGAATGATTTCAAGAAGAAGGAAAAATTGGGAACTGAAATTGAATCCTTACTTGTTTTAAATTAAGTGGATTAAAAATAAAATGGTACGGAGTGAAATTTATTTGAGTATGAATAACTCGAGTTTGGTTTTGAAATGTTGGTTAAAAGGAAATAAAATGTAAATAAAAAGGCGAGTATGATTTGAATCATATGGAATTGAATTAAATATGTAAATGTGAATTATAAAGTGACTGTATAACTATAATTTATGAAATCTGAATTGGGCTAGAAATAATATTGAATAGAAATAAAGTTGAATTGAGTATAGATGATTTTGAATGGAATAAACAAACTTCAATAGCTTAACAAAATTGAAAATTGGAATAGATAAGCCAAAATAATAGAGTTTGATATTTTGGAAACGAAATAAAAACCTAAACTTGAATTATAAAATTAATTTGAACTTGAGTAAATTTATTGAAGTGATTTTTGAAATAAAAATCAGATATTGAATTAGAAAGTGAAAATAAGCTAATAGGATGATTACTTAGTTAATTGAATATAGAATGATTATTAATTTGGTTAAATAAATTGGATTAAGGATTGAAAATGGATTTTGGAAAGAACCTTGAGTTATAAATAAAATTCGACTTAAAATTATAAGAGAAATAATTGAAAGGTTATCGAATAAAATGAAATTGGTTTGAAATAGTGATGACTTGAGCATAAATAAATTCAGTTTAAAGTATAAATGAATTTAAATATGGTTTTGGGTATTATTTTAAATGAATTGAATTTGAAATTAAAATTTAAAAAGATAAGGTGAACGGACTAATAGAATTAATTAGTAAATGGAATGGAATTAATTAGATAAGGACCAAATTAAATTGAAATGGAATTTGTTGCAAATAGAAATGAACTTAAGTTGTTGATTAAAATGATCAAAATAAATAACTTAAGTTAATATTAAATAGAAGCTTGACTTCGAGTAAATTTGTGAAATGGTTGGTTAATGAATAGCGTGGAATGGTTTCGAGTTTAAATAAAATGGAATAGAACTAAATATTAATTGAGTTAGAATCAAAATAAAATGGCTATAAACTAAAGTGGATATTTCATTAAGTAAATATTGTTGAATTTGCATAGAAAATTGGTCGTTTGTCTTAAACAGAAGTAAATAAAATTCTATGAATTAATAGAAGTGAATAAATTGATTTTTAATCAATTTGGAATGGATGTGAGATTGTTTGGTTTAAAAAATGAATTGAATGTATGTAAGTAAGTTGTAAAACCATCCGAATGGAACAAAATGGTAAGCGATTAGGTTAGCATCGGAACCTTATAATTGCTTATTATATATGTTTGACATGTTGGTTTAGGAAGTTTATATGTTTTAATTATGTAAACAAATGAAATGTATTGAATTTTCATGTTTTGGTACTTACGTGTTTGAATTGAGTAAGTGCAGGTACCCGAGGCCAACTGGTTAGATTTTGGTCGCGTAGTTGCATATAATATAAGCCGCTAGCTTAATAACGTTTAAAAATGTTAAAATAAGGTATGTTTTCGGATTAAATACTACAAAATTTAAATATTGATGTATATATTTTTTTCCTACGTGTTGGTCGATGTATATATATTTATTTCTCTTGTCATATTGAAAAAGGACCTCTGTACAAAGGAGGCTTGGCCAAAAAAATTCAAAAATTTAGGATGTTAGAAATTTTTTTCCAAAATTTTGAAAATGTTTGGAATTTTTTTTTTGACAACAGATTGATTTCAAATTGAAATTGAAATAAGAGATCTGGAATTCGAATTGAAAAACTATTGTTTGGTTGGAGGAGAAAGATTAGAAAAAAGTGAATATCAAGTTTTCACTCAGTGGGTTTTAATAAGTAATGGGTTTGGAGCATTCATCTGCCTTAGCAATTTCGAGGATGAAATTCTTTTAAGTGAGGAGAAATGCAATGACCTCAGTTTTTCTTCATTTGATTCGAGATTTTTAAATGGTTTAAATATTTAATTTAAATTATAGTTTGATTTTGAATATGGAAATTTGGGTTTTTATCAATGAAACAAATTTAGAATTTAAAAATAGAAATTTATTGGATAATTCAATTATTGAATTTTATAATGGGATATTGGTAAAAAAATTGTATCTTAAGTTCTAAGCTCGATAAAAATAATTTAAAGGCTTATAAAATTTATATTAATAATAATGAAGATAATGTAAATTTAAAATAGAATTTAAAAGTGATATGTTCAATTTTAAAAGTAGCTTGTTTAAATCGACATTAAAAAAATAGCCTTCCGAGGCACAATCTCGAAATTCAACGAAACTAGTTCCATTGGAAGCATAACAGTGTATTACTATCAAATTTTAAATTTCGTAGCTTTTGGGGTTATCATTCGGTCGTACGGGATATAGACGTGTGGAAATTTATATCAAGATTCAATATAATAATTGGTCCAAAAAACTATCTTCTCCAAATGACAAAATTAGGACTTGAAATCTTTTCCATTACGTTCGGAATAGCGGTATCACATTATGAAAGCCTAGTGACACGCCTCGATAGGAGATCAAAATTTTGAGTCGCTATAACGAGATATTTTATAATTAAATAAAATTATATAAAAATCAAATCAAAGTACTTTGCCTTCTGCAATATGACACCATTCACCTTTAAATCACATACCGCTTTCTTTCCTTCTTTTCAAAATCAAATCGAACGAAAGGAAAAAAATGGCGTTTCCTCCCAGTCAAAAAAAGGAAATATAATGTTGCGTTCATTTTTCCAATTCAAAACAAAACCGAGTCTACCCCTCTTTTCACTCAATCAAAAAACACGAACTCACAGTGGAAATTGCGATTGAACCGAATTCGTGAGCGTTGAGTCACGTGGCCGACATGGGAAAGATGGAGGTAAAGGAGAGGGGTCTAGCGAAACCCGAAGAGGTCTAGAGCTAGGTGTGTTCGTGGGTAGGTGAAAGGAGGCAAAGCTCTTCACGCGCATGACTAATTGGGTGAGGGATTGTCATGAGTCGCGACATAGGAGGGGTAGCGACGCCTAGGTGCACGCACGCGAGTGGGTCGAGTCTTGATCGAGTTACGTGTGGTGGCAGTGGAGGGGAGGCTTGAGTCGAGTAGCAGTGATGGCGATCTGATGGTGGTGATTTCTAGTCACGTGAGCGTTTGAGGATAGTAGTGGCAGAGGCTTTGGCAAGTGGAAGCAGATGTGTGCGTCGGTGATGAGGGCGACTGTTGTAGTGGGTGTTCGCCGATGTTGGTGGCTGTGACTGGAAGCAATGGGTTTTAGGGGTTTCCAGGAGGAGTATTGACGACTGTTTTGAGTGAAGTCGTGGTTCCAAGGGAATGGATGCGTTCATGGTTGCCGAGGGTTTGGTTCGTCGTTTCTAGAGTTCTATCGCACGAGCAGTGGGAAGGTATAATTCCTGTAACTAATTTAATTATATGGTTAAATTAAAATTAAAATTGGATAGCTAATTTAATTTAATTTAATTGCATACAAGATACAAAATATGGTAAACAAGTCAAATGGGGTCTGTAGCTGCGAAATTTACGCAACAAGATTGGTTGGACAAATAAAAATCAATGTGAGTAAATGTCACTCGTTTTGGATTGCTGGATATAAAATTTTAAATAGTTAAAATTAATTATGGATGTTGATTTCAAGTGATTATTGATTGAATGACATATTATATATATATATATATAGTAGTATATATATTAGTATTTGGAGTGATATTCCCGCACATTATAGCAGATGAGACCCTATGCGCCTGCACAATAACGGATGACCCCATATACCGCGATATCCCCCTCGAAATTGGATTGGTATTATCTTTATGTTGTATTAACATTAACATGTGTGGATGCAGAGAAACAGATTGGTGGTATCCAACTAGATTCCTCAGATTTTTTTTATTTTTTTTATATAGTGATATATGATTTGGGTAGAATAATCTATTATGGGTTATTATAGTGATTGGAATTATTGGATGTTATTGTAGCATTGGCCTAGATTTTGATAATTTAAATACTATAATTTTTTTTTAAATTCATGGAATTAAAGGGAATTTGGTAATAATATATATATATATATATATATATATATATATATATATATTGGAATTGGAGTTATTTAAAGAAATTGAATTAGAAAAATATAATTGATCTGACTATACTTAGCTACTACAGATAAATAAATATAGATTTTCAAAATGAATTACATAAGAGAATCTATAAATGATATTCTGGAAATAATATAATAAGGAGTCAAAATCAATATTGAAAATAGATTGGAAGGGTAAAAGAAATTTATAAGAAATGAATGTATATAATGAAATTTTATAAATAAGATTTGTTTTATAAATAGGTAAAATAAAATGGGGTTATAAAATTGATAACTATATTTATAGATAAGAGATTCCATATCAGATGTAATTGGAATATAAATTCATGGGGTAAATTTGAATTTGAATTTGGAAACAGGGTTGAGAAAAATAGTAGATTCTATTTTTTTGAAATGGAAATGATTAGGGAAGCGAAGATAAACCGATATGTTGTGAAATCGAAAGGAAGTTATAAATTAAATTGGTTATTGAGATTTTAAAAATATATTTTTAATTTTAAGAAGTGAGTTTGTTTTAAAAGGAATTTTATTATTTTAAAACCATGAAATTTTAAACTATTGAGATTGAATACTTGGTAAGTAGATTTTAAATAAGAAGTGTTTATTTTAGTAAATTCTAATTTTTAAAATCAGTTTTGAAAATTTATTTATTTAACTAAAGATGAGTTATTTATGTTATAAAATTGTTTTCGACATTTTAAATAATACTCGAACATGTTTTTAAAAATAAATTATTAATCTTCAAACATTATATATAGAGAGTTTAAAGTAATTGGAATTTTAATTTATAAATTCTCTAGAGATTCTACAAGGGCCTTATAAAGGATATGATTTTGAGGAGAGGGAATTTATTTGTGATTCTAAAGATTTTTGGGGTAAGTTACGAAATAATTTTCTGAAGTGTTAATATTGAAAGGGGTTTTTAAGAGTAAGACTTGTAATATTTTCCTACGCATAGAAAAAATGAAATTTGGGAATATTTCTGAGTGTTGAGATGTTTGGAAGTATCCTGTTATGAATTTAAGAACTTGAGAAAAAATGTTTTCAAATGTTGGCAGGAATAGATATATCCTTTAAAGATATTTTGAAGACAAATATTTTGGGAAAAATTTATAGTATGACCAGATGATTGCTTATGGATGTGTACTGATAGTTAAATAACCGACTGTCAATTTTGGCCAATTTCGTCAATCGTTTCGCGAGATCGAATTTAATTATCTGAAACCACTTTGATCTACTTTGAACGTTACATGAATACCGTGAAGATGATGAAGACGGTGATTCGGTTTGTCCAATCCTAGGGCAACTTGTATGGATGAGGGCTATCAAAACATCGTCATTGGAGGACGATGAGCATTCTAAGTAAAATTGTTCTTGAAAGGTAATCGTAGCCTCTAGCCTCATCAACTGGGAATGACTGAAAAGCAGTGGAGATGCAGCAAGGCTAAGTGGGTAGCACCATAGTTGGGTATGTCTATCATCTTTCTGGATAACCTTGGATATTATCACTACGTGTGAAAGGAGCTCGGAAAGGATGAAAACACCCGGGGTGATATCATATTCCGTCTATCCAGGTCACAGATAGTCTGGTCTTGTGTTGGTAGATATCGATAGGTTAGATCTCGGTATAGTGTTTCTAGACATGTACCGCGACAGATGGTACCCCAATGCCTAGTCATTCAGTTGGAATCCATTCTCCAATAAGCGCCGTACGATTTTGATTATGCCCAACTATACTGAAACGTGAGATGCAAGCATTTCAGCTATTTTCTATTTACTTTTTGTAGACACTATTTTAATATCATATTATTTGGATAAAAATCATTTTGGTTATTGTAAGGTAAAAACCCATTGTGTTTATATATGACGTAGTCTTACGAGATACCTTTCTTTTCAAAGAATTTTTTAGAAAGGTTAATAATTCAAATTGAGTGTGTTTTCTTACGTTGGTTTTCCAGACTAACTCGGTTGTTAGTTTATTACAATGCTTGGGTCAGACCGAGTATTACAAATTCTGGTTAGGATGCTATGGAGTTCAGAAGATGAGCTAGAGCATTTCTGATGTACATCACGCACTTGTCTCATTCCGCTGTGTGAGGACAGGTCATTATAACTGTCCAGATTGATGTATAAATTGTTGTGCTCTGATGATTGTAAGTATAAACAGCTAAAGATTCTTTTGTTTAAAATATGTTATTATATATATATATATATTATATTTTTGTTCCGCTGCGACTGTGATATTCTGTGTTGTTGTTTCTATTTCTTCTTTACCCTACTTATTCGCTCTTTTGTACAATTTGGGTTGAACGGAAGTGAATCATTATCAACTCAAAGGGTACAGAATTGCAGATCGCTACAACAACTTTAATTACATTTCAATTTACAATGTTCATCTCACTACATATCACTCATTCACTTGTATTTAATCTTCAACTCTATTCCAGATTGAATCCAGCATCTGAGTTATTTGCAAATAAACACTGACGTAGTAAAATTGAAAAAGAAATATTTTTTGTAGTGTAAAATAAAATGTGTTTTGAAAATATTATTTGCCTCGATTATTTAGGTTTTTCTTCATCATTTCATTTGAGTCCATCCACACACAAACAACCTGTGAAATGCACAGTGTATCACTGTACATGCCACAAGGCCGTGCACATCGATATACACTTGATAAAACTGCAGGGACAGGTGAGCACAAGGTCAAACCCGAGCCAAAGTTAGGTTCAACTCAGGTGCAATACTAAAACAAAAATAGAATGGTCAAGTACAAGTTTTCAAATCAGTGCAACACGAACACCAACATAAATGATCAAAGCATTGTGAACATATCATAAGCCATGAAGACCAACATATCAGAGAAATGAACATAATGAAGCAGTGGACAAACTGGGCAGAGCAATTTCAAAAAGCATGAAGATATACAACAGAGAAGACTGTAACAAAATGATGTATATATGAAGTCCCAAATTAACATAAGTTCAACATGCTCAAATATACAAAGGTCAAAAAGAAAATAAACAAGTTCAGAACTGAAGTGAATCAGATCATCCAAGACCAAACATTGATGTACACATGAAAACAGAAGCTAAAATGACCAACCATACTCAAGTACACATGAAGACATCATGAACCAGATAAGGCACAGGCTCAAACTCAAGTGAGACCAAGGCCACAAATTTCAACCAGATCAATGAGAAAGACCAAATGAAGACAACAGAAGTGCAGACACATAAAGACTCCAATAAGAACAAAGTACAATGCTTTAGACATGCATATATACAACAAGCACATGACTCAAAGCATCATCATTAAACCAGAGAATACAAGACTACAGTGCAATGAATCAGATTGCACATCTACAAGGCTTAGTACAAAGCAACATGTAGCTTCATGGATTCAACATACTCACATGACAAGAAGCTCAACAACTTAATGCAAACAAAGCACATGATGCAATACAACAAATCAGACCAGAGGCCATCAAGTGCATAAGCACATAAACCACACAGTGCACCTGACTAGACCTAAATCAACCATGAAATACACAAGCAAATCCAGACAACATGAAGTACATGAAGCAGTAAATAATATGTATATACATGGTGCTCAATTGCTAATACCCTAAGTATTGATTTTGATGACAACAAGCACATAAATATTACTACTAACGTATCTTCGAGTTATGCAGTCATATCAGATATATTATGGAGATATTTACAGAGATTAACAAGAATACAATGGAAGCAGATGAATTATAGAAGAAGGTTAATCAGAGCAGTTGAAGAACAAAACCCAATTAGAGAAGAATGCTGAAGGATAAAGGTGACTGAAGTGATAAGGAGTTGGTTGAACCTTAGAATATCTCGTTAAATATCTCATGGCAATTATACTTGAAGATCATCAACCATTGACCTCAACCAAATAACAAAAATCCACAAATATAAGGTAATTTGAAATGTTGAAAATTCGCAACACTTATTAGTGTTGCCTGTGAAATCAAGAGGGTGTGTCTTGTAGCTCATGAAACCAAGATTGTAAAGGTGTTCTTGCTATGAATGGAAAGTAAGCGATTACAGTGGAATTCTGCACGATAGAGTGTATGACTGGATGTAGGATTGGTTAATCCGAACCAGTATAAAAATCCGGGTGTTATTTACATTACTGCGTTTTACCTTATTACGTACTTATTCTCTGATTACTTCTTTCTGTTTGCACACTACACCACAAAAGGCTTTTAACAGCGTTTGATAAACGCTGTAATATGATACAACAGCGTTATTAGAAACGCTGTATAACGACATGCTGTCGTATATACATAACTTACAACAGCGTTTCTATAAACGCTGTTGAAACATCTCTTTGACAGCGTTTATTACGCGCTGTCAATAATGTTTTCAACAGCGTTTATAACGTGCTGTATTATGTTTTCTAAACGCTGTTATTGAATCATCAACAATTTCGACAGCATGTTTAAAACGCTGTTATTGAATCATCAACTATTTCGACAGCATGTAAAAAACGCTGTTATTGACAATTTCAAGATAATTACAGCACGAATTAAACGCTGTTGTTTCTTCATTGACAGCATTAATCAAACGTTGTCTTCTATTTATATAACAGCTTTAATATTCCACTCTATTTTTGAATATTCCAGAATTATATTTTGAGTATATTGAAGCAACTAGCATATATAACATGTTCTAATAACTATTAATTAGATACATAAACATTTACATGATATATACGTTCAGTATATTACAATTACAAATATATACATTCAGTATAACAACCCTTCAAGCATATCACCTTCAACTGTTCGCATATAAGCATATCAGACAACGCATATCCGACAACACATATCACCTTCAACTGTCCACACAACTGTGTGCATCTCCATCACCATACAACTGCCCAACAAACCGCTGCCATCAGCCTGAACAGCAACCACCCATCTGCCACTGACTTTTCCAACGCATCTGCCACCATCCTCACATAACCTTGTTCAACTTCACACTCACAACTGCAGTTCAACTTCATTCTCACCCCTCCTCCAACTTGCTACCACCAGCCATACATACAACACAGTTCATCAATATCACTAAACCATCTTCTTCCTTCACTTGCTACTGCCCGCATTCCTCCTTCCTATACATCTACTCCTACAACAGTTCATACCACTTCCTTCACAACTTGAGACCACAACATCATCTCAACAATGACTCACTCCCACAAACTCTTCTTTCTCACAACACTTACATATCAGCGGACTATCACCACAGCAACACGACCACCTGCATTCAAACTATTGACAACTGCTGCACCAGGACTACACCCGCCTTCCCTATAGCAACAAAACTCACTTGCCTTCCACTGCCTTTACTCCTCAACAAACAACTACCCATAGCTGTAAGCTTACCCTGCAGGAATTCCATCCTTTCAACCTGAATGCAAAATATTGCATATTCTTTCGGTTTGTTCATGTATCTAAATTTACAGAATTGATTTTTTACATATAACAAAAATGAAGAGTGGAAGAAACCTGTAAATATATACTCTCCCCTAGCAACTAGATGTCAAGATCTGCTTATTTTAGCAACCTTTCCAATTAAACTTTTGTCCACAAAGTCTTCTCAACTTGTGATGAATTGAATGACAAATTAATATGTATGTAGTTATATACATCACACTTATTCTTAACCAAATTAAGAAAATACCAATTAAACAAATCCAATGTAAGTGAGCCTTCTGCATTTTGCAATTACAACCATTATCAAATCTCTACAGTTCAAATAAGTTTAACAAATGTCGCAAAATTTAACAAACCTAATCATGCCACCAGTAACCTGACCCTTTTCTGGATCATGCCACGTTTTATACAAATCTTGGATAAGCTCCTGTCGGTGTGCTTGAGAGCATACTAATCCTGCGTATTTTGTAATTTCAGGCCAATCTTGAGAGGCAACAACCTGCATATGCGAGCAGTTAGTTATAATTTAGCTAAACTACTGTAAAATAAATAAGTAGGATAAATAATTTATTAATTACCGCAGCAATAGATGGGCTAGACTCCTCACCATTTTCTGGATGAGTTACATCGGCTCCAAATATTATTGTTGGTATGTCACTAACTAATGGGATTTTCCACCTAAGTGCATCTAATAATACAGTATTTCTGCCTCCCATCTACACAATTCAAAGAGAGCATAGGTTAATATTAATTACTATAAAAAGGAAAAGCGTCAGGAATTTTTTTTTTTTTACCTTAACATTGATTTTCAGTGACACATTTGCCAGGTATTGTTTGCTTATCTTGAAAACATATTTAGTAAGGCAACATTGAGATATTAATCCCAAATCAGTTTCACAAATTCTTTTTAAATCACCTGAAAAATGGATATCATGGCACTTATAAGTACCAAATCACACTAAGCACTTTAGGATAGCTGCAAACTATGATATAGAAACTAACGCACCATACAAAGAACCATTATTATCTGGAAGTATGGCAATAAGAAGCTCTAGCTCTTTGCCTTTAAGCTTGCTCATTGCAGCATTAAACACATGCTTAAGTGCCTTCTCTGCTTGATCAGGTCTGCCATTATAAATTGGTATTGCTGGTTCACGGTTGAATTCCTGTTGTGGTATACGTGTGCAAGTTAATCATCAAACTTATTAGTATGTGTGCAAGGCAAAGATAATTCACCCCAAGGAAAAGACTATTAACTCGATTCATATTGTAAATAAAAGGAGGGAAATTATTTATAAGCATAATAACAAAAATTGGAAACCAACCTTGGGAACATAGTTCTTATTCCAGTTTATAACTTAACAAATGGTTGTACAACTTATAACTTTCCTTGTACTGCAAACTTCCGGTTATAATGTTTATTTAAACAAATTATAAGCAACAAAATTTATATATATATATATATATATATATTTCCATTCATTTATTTACAAAAAGTTTAAGAAAAATCTTACTCTTGGATCCAAAATAATTAAGAACACAAACAAATAACACACATGCAACACGTGTACAATGTATTGGTACCTATAGAAGTATAGAACACAAAGCAAGCTACCAATGTTTGCATAAAAAAATTATTCCAACTCATGAGAAAGTTGTATACCATGCCAGACAGCTGGCACATCTGTGCCAGTTCTTGACAGAATCCATGAGCCATGCTTTCCTGAATATTGCGTGAAAAGTTGATGCACGCCCAATAATTTACTGTGCCACCATTTATCACTTTCTGCAAAATGGAAATCTGTGTTAGCATAAAAGCAATGTAATAATTTGAATAAAAAGAAAGAAAGAATAGTGTACCTTGTTCATCATATTCCATTGTCCAACCTGAGGCAAACACTCTTTCTCTTTTCCAGAATCATGATATTTCAACTGCAAGAAATCGATTTTTTTTTTTAAATGGTTGACTTAGCTACTAGAAAATGTATAAAGGATTGACGTAAAGTCACTGAGATGTTATTGCATATTACCCAAGGCGCAGGAAGAACTCTAGCTTCGACAGATGCCAATTTGTCACTTATGCTAATTCCAAATTCCTTTACGTATGGATCTTGTTCGTAGTTATTCTGGCGTACTGTCTGAAGATGAAATATGGCTAAGAATTATGAACCATTAGATGAAACATTAGTGTGTGTGTGTGTGTGTGTGTGTGTAAAGAAGAACAGTCACCCTACTGATTCATCTACGAAAAGTTTATTTCACAGATTTAAGTAGATGTTGTTTAAGTAGTTGTTATTAAAAGCTCGTTCATAACTTACTTTATTATCATGCACAGGATAACGCATAGAAAGGGGTCCTGAAGTGGTATCAAAATGAGAATAAACTTTAGTTATCTTAATATATAACTAGAATAAACTTCAATATATAACTATAGTTTATTAATATCATTTTTCTGCATATATGTTTTTTTTTTTTGCATTTTTTATCGTTAATATAAACAAGAATGAAGTGGTATCAAAATGAGAATAAGAATGAAGAGTTTAACTCAGGTAGTAAGATCTATGGTATGGTAAGGACGTAACATTGTTTTATTCTTCTGCATCAGTATTTGGTTCCATTTGTCAGCACATATAAATGTGATGGACCATTAACTAACATCAGCCTATATCATGTATTTGTGTATGTTCAACATGTACTACACTGAATTACTAAGTACAAGTAGCATTAAGCCAAAACCAATAAGGAAAAAAAAACATACCTTATTTTTCTTCTCCACTCTACCAATAACCTTAGCAATAGTGCTTCAGAAAATTTCATATCATTTTTTTTGTCTTTATGTCTAGTAGTGATTAAAGTAGCCTCGTTACATCCATTAGTAATATCAGCTACATCAAGTCCAAGAGTAAGTGCAACTAGCCTTCGTGAGAAAAAGGATGGCTCATTATCAATTTTAAGTTTCTGAAGGTAAATTCGAAATATTTAAACAAATTTCAGGGCACACCAAACAACAGTACAGAAATATAAACTTAAAATTTGCATCACTTGCCTGGCTTTCTTGAGATTGGAGATTTCTAGATCATGTTCGAATCAGAGGCTTCCTGATCCTCTTTCATATCGGTTTCATCAACTGGAGTTCGTACAAAACCACTATCAGCTAAATTGCTTCCTCTACAGCCATTTGTAATTCAGCAGGGATGTTTTTGTATAATTTGGTATGCCCCTAAAACCTAACATGTTAAATGTTAACTCATAAACCATATCACAACTTACTCCTGCCCTTGCAACATACTCTTCTGCCTGCACAATGCACACTGTCATCATTGCACATATACAACTACCCCCTCATCATCACTGACTTGCACCATATCTTTACTGACTACAAAAAACTGACCATACCATTACTCCAAAACAATTCCATATCTACATCATACTTCAAACTTCAAAAGTAGTATTTCCAAACCTCGCTGCAACAACACAACTAATCCCTGCCACCTTCCCTGCAACCACAACAAACATCACCCAATACAACAGTAAATACCTGCCTTCAACATCACAAGCCTCACTGTCCAACTACACAGTTGCATCTACATCCACTTCATTCCATTATTTCAATCCTTCTGGCCATCACCTCACCAATACCTCCTTCTCTGTGCACTTCTACATCAGTGCACAACTAAAACTGCCCTTGTGTACAACTCTGTTATCAAACAACCCCTTCATATCAAACACCACTCCACTTCCACTATCCAACATCGACCAACATCAGCCAATCAATCCCTCTGTCCATTGTTGCATGCTACTGCCTTGCCCACCCTGAACAACATCCAACATCAACCTGCTTCTCTGTTTACTACTCCACTACTGTAATAATAGTTTCAACAACAAACCACTCCCCCATCATCTCCTCGACCATTATCTCATCCATATCAACTCATAACCCAGTTCAACCACAACAACATTTCCAACTCATCAACTACCATCCACAACTTTCAATGCCTACTCTCCACTTCACTGCCATATACAACATTCTACAACCAAACTGTTGTGCCACCATATCTACCTACACAACCATATCCTTACACTTCATCAACCAACTTGCCTGCACTACCAGTCCTCCATCACCAATCCACCTCCTCCACCATCACACTTACATCTTGCACAACAGTGTACACCCTTCACTGTAGTGTACAAACTGTTGCATACCACATTCCTCCTACATTACGTCATCAAAACTGCTCCCCTGCTTCATCATCAACCACCTGCTAACCCATCCACCTTAACCACTGCTGCAACATTCATTACCCACTACACAACATCATACATATATACAACATCATACATACATACAACATCATTATATAATTCGTTTTTTTTTTCAATGTCCGAGTGAGAGGACTCTTACGATCACAGAAAATAAGACTCTAGCTTCTACTTGCTACAGATATATTTACTAGAGGTCATGTTGGCAGTAACATTTTACTGAGCTTTTTAACAAATAAATTGAATTAAAGAGTCTTACTTGTAACTACTGAATTTGCAGATGCCTCCCAGATAGATTTATTTCCTTTCCAGTCAGTTATTATCCACCAGCCTCTTTATCATGGATTCCAGTGAATGAAAATCATATGACTGTAAATTAACAAAATTTACTTCAAACTACATTTATGCTCATCATGGTTGAACTGAAAAATACAGCCATACATTAGAGACTCATACAGATGGTTAGTATGGAGAAATAAAATTCAATCCAAATATACATAAGAAAGATCTAAGGCACATTAATTTTGAAGGAGGTTCAGATAAGAGATAAGAGCACTGCAATTCAACTTGTAGTTAAATAAAACAGTTGTAATTTTTAACCTATGTTCTTGAAAAAAAAATATACAACTATATATTAGAGAACTCAAACAAATAGCGAATGTGATAAGCCAACATATACCAGGCTTGATCCATGACAAGCTGTTCATGCATCCACCAGCTCAAATATTCCTACGAGAAAGCCACAAGTTCGCTATTCTCTAATGTATAGCTGTATTTTTCTCAACCTACCCAAGTTTGCTATTCTTGCTAAATACTTACATGCCTTATCATTGATTGCCTGCACTATCATTGAATTTGGCTACTGAAACAGCTAACGAGTTGAGTATTATTTTAACCAGTATTAATGGATGCTCGACTGCGGACAAAATGTGGCACATCAAAACAGAAATTATTTAATTCAACATTATTATCACTAAGGTTATGCATGTACGTAGTGTGCGTGTTCCAGTCTAGCAAATAAAACTACTGTGCATTCTGATTTTTTCTTTTTTTTTAACCATTACACTTGTTGATTGTCTGTAAAATTCAATGAAATATAACAAAATGTTGTAAATAGTGGGAACATATCAAACAATAAAGCAATCTAAACATAGACAACTTTTGATAAATATAGGAATAGCACTTGATGTTATTTATAATTCGAATAAGAGTTGCTACTAAGGTATCAATTTGATCCAAGGATAATCATTTTGTTTCGCTTTTACTAGATGCATATATGATATTTCACAAGTTTTATTCTAATTTCGTTTGTTTGATGAAAACACAGAGGAATCAATAAAGTATATGGAAAGATCGATTATAATTACAAAAGTATATTCAACACCAAAAGTATAATTCAACTGTAAAGAAAAAAAACCTTTGAAATATGAATTTAACTTGAATTTCTACATTGCTTTTCTTCTTCATACTGCCTACAATCACAAATCTCAAAACCCAGCTCTTCAATTTGATTGCAGTGGCATTCCAATCACTTTAAAGACAAATTTCAAATAGCATCTGTTCTTATCAGTTTAAAAGCATCTGTTCTTATCAGTTCAAAAGCATCTATTCTTATCAGTTTAAAAGCATCTGTTCTCAACAGTTTAAATCAAAAATTTGGTAGCATCCATTCTCATCAGTTTAAATTCAAACAAATCGAGCAAATGATAGCAAATAACACCCAACAAACATACATGCAGAGACTTATCTGTTCTTATTAGTTTAAATTCGAATAACCGAGCAAATAATAACAAATAACACCCCAACAAACAAACATGCAACCAAGCACCCAATTCAAACAAATCTAAAAACTTGAATAAAAATTAATCGTGAGAAAAACTCACTGTTGCTAGCTGGGGTGGAAGACGATGCAGCCAAACAATGTTCGAACTCGACCAACCGAGGAGCACGCGAGCGAAAACATACAGCAGTAGTAATAAACTCGTTAACATCAATTTAGTAACAAAATCGATTCAATAAATTTTGATTTAGGGCAATCGAAGAAACACGTACTGAACCAACAAAATCAAAACTGATGAATTATTAAACTAATTGAAGAACCCATTTTAAACCTAAATAAAATCGACCAATAGTTGAAAATAAGTACCTGTAGAGAGAGCAGCTAGCGGTGAAGATTTGGATTCGAAATCGAAATAATGGTGAAAGGAGACGTTTGAACGATGAAGCGGCAGTGATGAAGACGGATTTCGGTGATGGGAAGAGAGGTTTGATTAGGTGATGGAGATGTTGACGAGATGAAAGGCCGATAAAACTAAAAAGGCGAAGTGAAAATGAGGCGCGAAGTTATATTATTTAGGTTTTCTCAGCGTTGAAACGTAAAAAAATTCCCTCCAGATTTTGGTCTACTGCGTTTATGGGACAGACGCTGAGAATAGCTGCTGTGGAAAGTGTTTTTTCTTGTAGTGGCAATTTGAGTAAATACAGTTTTATATTCATAAGTAAGTAGTTAATACACATTTCACCACTTCTAGTGTCTGAATAGCCTTAAGACCAACATTGTGTTGTAGCCACTCCGGTTTCCAACATCAACAAATTGCAACTGGAAATGAAGCCAGTAGAAAATATTTCCAAGACCTCAAATGTACACATCAGTACAACAAGGTATATATGAAAAGATAACAAAGTGGTAAACCAGACAAAAAGTGGTGGACAAGACACAACGCTATAGAGGTGACATCAATATACATGAAATCAAGTGCAACATCTACACAAAACATCGCCTCAATCAAGCTCTACATAAAACAAGACTACATGAACACACTAGACTTCAACTCTAACAAAGACAGAGGCAACATGGCAGTGGACAGTGCAATGCAGACTACAAGACCAAGTCTTAAATAACAAATGCAGTGACAATATGAGATAAAAACAGAAACAGTTCGACGTCAATAGAAATTTCTATCTGACAATATCAGATTTCAAATAACAAAGTCAAAGCCGTGGTGGTCAAAGTGATAACAGGAATTGATCAAGCTGAAGAAGTCAACACAAAAATTATAATAGTGTCATGATTTACAAGTGAATGAAACAACAATCAAAATAAGTTCAAAATGCAAAGCCCTGGTGACCAAGGCAGAATCGAATAAGTAAATGTTATCACAAAATTCAAAAGGCCGAAGTCACAGGAGAAAAGAAATTCATGGAGTAAGCAAATTCAAAGTCGTGGTAATCAAGCATGGCACACCAGTAAGTATGCGAATTTAAAAAGTCAAAAAACATCACCAGCATTCAATCGTAAATCGAACGGCCAAGCATATCAATTGAAGAAATTAAATAAAATATATATAAACGAGACTATAGGATTTCAAATCCTATTTAACCCAATCCCATCATCGCCCTAAAAGGCATTCGAGTTCAAGCATTATCAGATAAAGGCATTGGAATAAATCACAAGCCAATAACTCGAATCAAAGTCGAGTATTATCGAGTATCGAAAAAGGGAAAAACCGCATTCCATTTTAACAATCGAACTCGACTTAATTGAAGTAGTCGTGAACAAATTAATCGATCGAAGAAAGCATTCGAAGTATCAACAATCAATTCAACAAAGCGGCGACTTCATCATGAAGCCCTAATTTTTGAAAGAGGGAAACACGAATGAGGCAGCCATTTTTCAACGCAAAGGACACAAGGCCAATAAAATGAAAAAAGAAAAGGAGGAATTCTTTTTACAGTTTTTTGTTTTGGGTAGGCATAAAATTGCCTTGGGATTTTAATTATAAATTAGGGTTCCTATTATTATTTTAGCTGTTTTATTTTGTATTTCTCTTTTAAACTTTTGTAAATTCTAGTCGTGTGACTAGAGAACGAACTACGGTGGTGTAATTCGAGAATTCGCAACTCAATGGCTGAGTTGTGGTAAGGTTTTGAGCATAGAGTTAGATTAGTCAATAGCAGGTGTTGCGAGTTCACGTCTGTAAGCATCTGACTCTTAATTTCTAGTAGAAACCTTGGGGATAGCAAGTAGGCAGGGTTTTGCCGAAGCTGGGTAAATTCGTGCTACAATTATTTTATATATTTCCATATTAATTTTTATAATTGTTAGTATCACCCTATTCACCCCTCCCTCCATTTAGGGTGAAATCGATCCTACATTATTTTCGCAATTCATCTCGTCCTGTATAATGAATTCTCAATAATTTGAGGTAGTATTAATATTTCACACCTCTATAATTTCATGTTCATACATATCAAATATTAATTGTACTATTAATGACTACAGTATACCATTAATTTCACTTAACTTCTTCCATTTGTTTGTTCCATTCTGATTTGAGTTTTTTGTTTTCTGAAATAATAACCAACATATTTTTTTGGCTCATTGTCAACTAATTTTGTTTAATTACTTGTTTTGATTCACTTTTTATTTTTGTATTAAAATTATTGTAGTATGAAACAAAGTTAATGGAATCTATATTTTAGGGAATTAAAAGACTGATTTTCATGCGATTTTTAAATTTAGTGTTAATTATCTATATTTTTTATTGCAAGATATTATATTATAATATTAAAAAATCCAAATAACTTTGTCTGTTTCTTTATTGGGGATAGACTTTATTATTTAAATTTAAATTGCTGTAGGGTATAAGCTGAATTCATGTAATCGATAATTCAATGAATTAGAGATTAATTTTGAAGTGATTTCAATTTAGGGAAACTTATATCTATCGTTTTATTACAAATATGTATATACATGTATGTGTATAGTGATTGGAAAGCATGATTACTCAATATAGGAAAGCATGATTTAAACTGTATAAATGATTGGTATATGGATTTCAATGAAGTAAATTTTAAAGCTAGAGGTTCGAATAAAAATTTAGTTATTAAGCTTAATTAATTCAATTCGAACATTATGATTATACTTTTCTATCTATATTATCTATTTCGTCTATTTTTATAAGTTCAATATAGATGCAACATTTATCTTTCATTTGTTTTAATCTCATCCCATAAGCTTATTTCTTATAATTTGTTGCATAAATTTTACACTGAAATCCAAATCTTTATTTAAAGTTTGAAACAACGTCTTTATTTGTAAAATATGCCATAACACATTTATGGCATAAATGTTTAACTATCCCATTCCATTAAGAATTAATCCCACATATTTTCTCTTAATTATTTGACTTTTTATGACTTGAAATATAATTTGATAGTTAATTATATAATTCATTCCAAATAAAATGTATTTTTAATTTAAAACTACAAAAAATTCTTCATGTTTTCTTATAATAATTTTTGTCCTTTCCACGTTAAGTAAGGATTCATACCAATTTTCACAAATCGAACATGTCAACTTATTAGGAACATGACAAAAGCTCCCTCATTCCCTTATCCTTGCCTTCAACCCTGATATGTTTGATGTATATCTCTATTATCTACGAAGTTTAATCTTAATCATCCGTATTCTTTTTTATCTTAATTTTGAAATTAAAATTCTTATTTCTAGGCTATTAACTCTTTATACCAAATTTTCCCTTACACAACTCTTATTTCCATTTACCACACACTTTATATTAATTGCTTCTTTATGATCTAATCACATTTTTTCATTTTCTCCACAAATTCAATCAAGATTTTTATTTTAATTTCCTCTATTACTTTCTATTTTCAGCTCCTTATCCATACCATTTCATTTTCACTATTTTATCACTCCTTTTTCAACTTCATATGTATATTAGAATTTAAAAGAAAAATTGTATTTACAGTCTAAATCAAATTAAAGATTCTTTTCTAACATTATATGCTCAATCTTTTAAATTATTTAATATGACAGAATTTGAATTAATTCATCAACACTTTTACGTTCAACATAATATTTATGATACTATTAATGTTTTTAATGATTGAGTTGCTACCTATTACTTTTAATGTTTAGGTTTCTATGTACATTTCTATTTAAGGAAATCAAGTTAGGTAAAAAACATTATATCAGTAGCGAAAAATATTCAAACGATAAATTTTCATGTTGTACTTTAAGAAATGTTTAAATGTATAAGCAACATTTTTGTTTATTCCTTTATATGTATTTTATATGGTCTTAGTCGACATAAATATATTTTTGTAAAATCTTATATTGTCTTAGTCAACCTCTGATTTAATATATTTTCCGACGATGTTTAATGTTCATAAGCAACATAATTTTTTCATTTAAGTGCATAGTTGCCACTAAGTTTATAGGGATCTTATGATACAGCATGGTAAGTTTTGTTGTTTATAAGGTTTGTTTAATGTTATGATGTTTTGAATTTTTTTAAAAATTAAAGATATTTAGAAACTATGGATTTGACATGTAGTCACACATATTGTTTATAAGTAAACTAATTTCAAATACAGGATCATACCAAATAATATTAAAAAATTAACTGTTATCAATTTCAGTCATTTGAATTCAAACTAATAAAATTAATCACAATCAATTCTCTTTAGATGGAATTCAATTTAGCGAGAGAGTATGTTACATGTAAATTCTCTATAATTTAAGTCAACTGAGAACTAATATATAATCAATTAATTCCTTTTATCACTAAAATATCCAAAGAAATGTAAGTTCAACTTTATGAGTGAACGTGAATTATGCTATAACATTGGCAAATGCTTTTTTACTGTAAGACTACCACATAGAAGTAGTAAACTTAGAACTTAAAGCTAGTTCCTACCAGATACTCTTTTTAATCAACAAATTTAGTAGAATAAAATAAATTAGCAAAGAAATATTTATTGATATGCAAGTTTTATCTTATCTTTTCGTGGAAGAAATGCATCATTTACCTCCGAGTACATCATAGTTCCTATAAACTTTAATTCATAGTAATGCTAATTAACTTTGGCTACTTTTCTCATTTTGCTACATAACACTCCTACTTTTATTTAATTGATAATAATCTGTCTCTAATAGTTTAATTTGTTAATTGTGTTTCCTTACACTATTGGACCATATTGCTATTTTCTATAAGGAAATGTCATCCAAAATTTATTTAATTTTCATTCAGAATGATTACATGTAACGGTGGCGTATTATTTTGCATTGAATTATTTAATTTTTGTGTTTACATGAACACTTAAAGTTATAGAAAAATATTATCCAGCTGTTCAAAAAAAATTATTCTACATGTATTTTTCAAAATGCATTATGTTATATGTATTGAGAAATAAGATGTGTTAAAGCTACTTTAATATTTTCTACTGTAGCTAGTATTGGATAATGTCAAAATGTGAGCTTTTTCAAATTTGAAATGTAATTTATGTGAACCAAAATTTTTAACATATTTCAATTTAAGCATTATTTCTCTATGTCAGGTTTGAAACATTATTATCAACAAAACTGTACACATGTATGTCCAAATATATATTGCTACGATAAATATAGGATAAACTTATATTGAATGTATGTTGCTTACATTTAAAAACTAATAGTAACGCATAGTAGTATACTGCTTATCATGTTAAGAATAATTGATAGCTGACGTTATCATTTGTTGTATGAAACCGCCGTGCTCTAAAAAAAGGTAATTATACATTGTGTGCATTAAGATTACTTAAATAGATTTATCAGCAAATGTTTGACAAAAATATTTAATAGAAATATACTCTATGTAAAAGAATAAAATTCATAAACGTACACTTTCATCTTCGTAGTTTGAAAATTTAAAAAATATAGTGTTAACGTAAAAAAAAATCAGAAAAATAGATACAGTGAAGAAGTTGCAAAAAATTTTAGTCTCAACACAATAAGTTTGATTTTTAGTCTGAATGACACTTTTTAGTGCAAACAGAAAATATAGTTGTAACTATCATTATGTGATTTACACTACAAATTATCTTTCGGTCAAAAAATAAACTTCTTGTTTTTAAAACTAAATTTTTCTTCAACATTCTCCCAGCGCCTAAAAACCCTAAAATAAATTATGTGATAACTCGGTGTTGCATAGTACGGTACAAACTCGTTTTATTGTATTTTTTTTTTTTTTTTTATGGGTATATAAGTAAGCATTGGCAACACACTCTCTTAACGACCATAATAGCATCGTCGACCTCGTTTATTCTTACATTGTCGACCTCACAGTTAAGAAGATGTTAAATGGATCCTATGTCCAAAACGTTCATAGTTTCCAGTCGCTGTCTTTTGTAGATACCCTTTTCAATTTCTAAAGTGACATTTTAATTTTCAGATCCTTCCACAGAGAGCAGTAAAATGGCAAAAATGGAATAAAGGTTCATTTACAGGACCCGTTGTTTTTTTTTTTCATTATATGTATTTGCTTCTTTAGTATTTATAATCGTTTGCTCCTTGTCAATCAATGTATTCGTGTCTGGCTTTGTAATGCCACCTCCGTTGATTATATCTTGCTTTTTTTCCCTCGTTTAAGATTACTACGATCACCGGTTTATAATGATAATTTCGTATTAATATTCGTTAATTTGGGAGTTTTTTAATTTGGATTCAAGATGAGTTATTCGTGGTTCAGTTTGTTAGATTAATTAGTTATTTATTTGTGTTTATATGTAATATTAAAGACGTAATCTGCAATTGATTATTAGGTAATATTCCCGCGTTTAATATGTACATTCATAAATCTATTATATCTTCGTAATCAAACTTTGAAAATCTACAATTCTTTTCGCAGCAGAGAAGCCTTTGGTATGCCTGTTTCTTGGAATTGCAATATGAAGAACTGTAGAAGATTTGGCGAGGCGTTCTTATGATCAAAATGAGTTGTCTTTGAAACCATAATGGATTTCTTGATTTGTAAGTCATTCAGTCCTACTAATAACCGCAATGCCAACGGTACTATCTTCGTATTCTCAACTGTATTACAGATTACTCATGCTTCTTGCATTACACATTTTCACCTGTCAAAATAACCTCTTTTGGAGTTCCTATTGTCGTTTATTGTATTATAGCTTCACAATTAGATTGGACATATCAGTAGTGGTTCTTCAAATATGGTCCAAAAATTGCATTTGGTCGAGCATTCCTAGCTGCTAGACTTTTGAATCAAACACTTTGGTGCCAAATTTAACTGCTAATTTTGTTTACATGGAAATTAACTCATCCGGACCAATCCCATTCAACAAAATATAATTTTTAGTAATTTCAATTCCTTGCATGGAGGATTTAAGCAAATCGGTTTTCATTATGCAATCTCGAACAAATCCAATTCAACTAAGTTCAGTAAAGGAAGTGAACTAGAGAAAAGGATGTGAATTCAATTAACACAGTTTGCAGAAGTGTGTCTTATGATAAATTTGAAGTTATTTAGGTTGAGGTAAGAATTCTTTCCTCTGCCATGATCGTTGGCCTGTAAAGACTATGCATGAGTTTTTCAATCCTTAGCTTTAATTGATGGGATTGAAGAAAATGCGACAAAGGTAATTGCACAGCTTAATGAGGTGGAGACATAAAAAGTTCCTTGCATTGATGTTCAAATCGGGATACATAGACTTGGATAATTCACTGTAAGAACCTTGAGCGGAGAAATAATACGACACAAATTTGCAGCAATAAACGATTAAATAATGGAAAGTTGAACAAATTTGGGACAGTCTGCCAAAGCTTATTGCAATATATCTAGCTATGCACATAGTCTTCTACAAGATGATACAATACTTAGTGGTTGGAATGAATAGTTACATATGAGAAAGAAAAAAGAAGAGAGGAAGGGAGTTTGGGTTATCTATCAAAGCTATCCTTATGTTGTTCATACTGCTATGGATTTTGAAATCTGTTCGTAAGTAAATGTATTGGTGGTAGTAGTTGTTCTACATTCCCGAGCCGTGTAGTTCTTCAAAGAACAAAGGAATTGAATGTGTTATTCTTTCATAGGCATATAATATATATATTGAGTAAAAAGGCGGTGCACAAAGATGGATAATTAGTATGTCAATTCCAAAGTCTTGGCAGTATTTGTTATGGCACTGATCATTCATGGATGGTTACTTGAGTTGGAAGTATAAATGTTATTTTTATAAAGAGAGATATGTCTGCTTATTCATTTATACAGGCATATATCTTTTGTCTTCATTTTTGGAGGGAATTCAGTTATGTGGAAGCTTAAAGTCCGTTTGGTTTCACTTTGTGTTTTGAGTTTTGTGTTTTCAATTTGCACTAAGAAATAATAAGAAATAAGAAAAGAAGATTTATAATTCTTAGTCATTGTGACGACCAACGGACAATGAAGGAGTTAGATTGTTCTCCGTGCTTTTGTTATCTTTCGAAACACGAAAAATAAAGTAATTTTGTTTTCTATTTTACATGTTAATTTCATTTTTTAAAATTGTTTGTTTTTCAACAATACATACAACAGACGTGTTTTTGTATAGACGAAAACACAAAACTAAGAACCACAAGCTAAACGGGGCTTTACATTTTAGTAATAATTTGGGCATAAGTCATAATAATATATTATAGCATGCTTTGAAAATTGAAATATCTTTCTACCAGGGATGGTAAATGGGAATGTGCAGTAATAGTATGCTTTGATGGGTGCAAAAAATTTAAGGCACAAAAATGGAATATGTCAAAGATGGTTTTACGCTTAAGGGTACATCAGTATAGTGTACTAAAGTCGGAATAAAGATAGAAATATGGAAATTAGTCAAAATGATTTAATGGTTTGATTTCAATGATGAAATCCTATTTAAGGGACAAGATTTAATATACATCTATGAAAATCAAGTGTATGGAGGGAATCATGGACTCATAATGTGTGTATTTATGTACTTCGTAGAGTTATGATCTAATTTATTCCTTTCAATGAATCGGAGTACAAATGTCATATCTCATGTAAGAATTAGTCCATTTGTGCTTGAGGGGAGCGCAGTTATCTGGATGAAAATATAGCAAGCGTACATATTGTATACTAATTCTTCCATAACCTTTAATCTAACCAATGAATTTAGACTTTATGTATGATATGAAACCTACATTTGATTCCTCTTCACTTTGATGTTGAGCACTTTGGCCAAGTCATTCATGTACCTAGCTTAATAAGGAAAACAAAATGGAATACAAATCATGACACTTCGGCTAACAACTTGTTTGAAAATGATCAAACTGTTCTTTTTAATGGATGAAATTAGATGAACTCACTCTAGTTAGAGAGATAATTCAATTATCTTCATTTTGTGAAAAAAGAGTGACTAATTCAGCCATTTACTATCCTAAAGATGAAGAACAAAGTAGAGGAAAGAGAACGACATCAAAACTCGTGCAAGCAGAAGCTGTCAAAGTCAGGAGAAATATCACAAATTTCAAGCTGGAAGTGTCAAACCCTGGGGATTAACTGATGCATAATTGAAACATGAGGCAAAGAGGTGACCAACTATGATTCATACTGCACCATACATGTACACCTCACTATTACTAGAACACATGCTTGGCCACAAGAATGAGATGCTGCATTGAGTGTATTCTTCAGCACACTTGATGTATAAGGAGGCGGCATCAGCATGACCGTTGCCGCAATGGGCATCAACACTTGAGTGTGTGACTTGTCTATGTGACTAAATAACTTCTGAAGTCTATAAATATTAGAAATAGCTCATCAATTAAATGAAACTTTTTAAAGTAAAACAATGCTAAAATATGGTAGAAAAAATAAAAAGACAATAGTCGAAAAAAGGATAAGGGTAAAAAAAGAACAAAAGCCTTGTGAAGTCTTTGTTTAAAAATTTTAGGTGATAAGTGTTAACGCTTAAATTTGAACGCTAACACCCTGGTGTATAAGATGTGATTGTGAAAGCACCACCCGTTTGTACGGGAAACAGAAATAAGCAGAAAGTATGTAGAAAAACGGTAAGAGACACAGTATTTATAGTGGTTCGGCTTATAATCCAGCCTACGTCCACTTTAATCTTTTTATCACTAGTTTGATTACAATTCTTTACAAGATCTTTCAATTACAACACACTTCAAGTGATAGGATATGTGAAACAAGTAGCTCAAGCTTTGATGTTGACAATCATCTTCAAATCCATGGTGAATGTGGATGATTCCTTCATGGAGTTCCTTTAGAAGTTTGTTGGATCTAAAAGGCTTTGAAGTCGTCTGGAATTCGGCAGAGTAATGGCGCTTGAAGAGAATGAGCCCCCCCAAAAGTCCTCCCCTCCTCGTTCAAGTTAGGGCTGTATTTATAGGTTTTTATCGGAGTTTGGTCGTAGGTCGTGACCGACCTAAGTAAGGTCGTAGGTCGCAGTCGACCTAGAAAGCTCTGGCCCTCCTTCCATAAGAACATACGTGCTGATTCGTACAAGTCCAAGGTCGTGAACGACCTATCTCCAGCGGCATGCAAAAAGGCGGCTCCTTTGTCCATACAGATAGGTCGAGAGCGACTTATCCTAGGTCGTTAACGACCTATCATAGGTCGTGGGAACTTTCCTGTAATCAAAGTACTCCGTTAGGTCGTTGGGCAGTATCTTTATCTCCAAGTGCTAGGTCGTCTTCGACCTAAAGTAGGTCGTAGGTGGGCAACGACCTAGGGGATGGAACCCGACCTATCTCAATTGTGCTTGGTTCTCTTCTCAGCGAGTTGATAGGTCGCGTACGACTTATTATAGGTCGTAAGTCGGCTGAGACTTAGGTCGCTGAGATCACTTCGTCCTTAGGTCGGTAGGCTATGGCTTTCTTTAGGTCGCATATGATTTAGGTCGCTGATCCTCTTAAGTCGTTAGGTCGCGGAGCTCTTAAACCACTAGGTCGCGGGCTCCCTTAGGTCGCTGAGAACCGCTAGGTCGCGGCCTTTATTAGGTCGTAGCTTCTTGTTAGGTCGCGAGGCATTTTTAGGTCGTAACACTTTAGGTCGCTTCTTCAATTTGGTCACTAGGTCGGCAATTCTCTGAGTCGTTAAACTTGGTCACGTCTTAGGTCGCTAACGAAGAGGAGTTAACATTTGCCCCTCGAAGTATACGCCTAGGTCGTAGGTCGTGTACTTCGATCTTCTTAACTCGCGCTCTGATGAGTTGTTAGGTCGCAAGCGACCTATTGAGGAACTAGGTCGTGTGTGACGATCCACTTTCTACTCCTCTGGGGTATAAATAGCCTAGGTCGTTCCTTCCTCATTTCATCTGTTTTAACACCTCATTCTGCCATTAACAGCATCTCGCGATCTTGGAAAGCAAACCAGAGTCCAATCATCCACCGATTCGACCTCGCCATTACATTGTGTAAGTATACCTGATCTCTATCCACCCCACGATCATCACCGAACCAGGAATTTCTCATCTCCGAATCTCATAGCAATTTCGTGTGTCGTTTTTCGTCTTTTGAGTCAAGTTGTGGTCGATTTTGATCGCCATTAGTTGTGATTCATGAAAGCACAGTGTTGAGTTGAATTAGTGATTGATCGGAGATGCTTTCAATCGCCTCTTGGATGATTCGGTGGTACGTAGGAATGACGGACCTCTCGAAGAGGATGATGGATTTCATCGTGAGTGATAATGGGTTATTGGGTCATAGTTCATCGGGATGGTGTGATATTGCGTGGAGAGGGAGTTGGTGATTTAGAAGATCTGAACGACTTAAGGATCCTTCAAATCTGCGACTTAACTCCTAGGTCGCGCTGAGATTCAAACGACCTAGGACTTAACAAATTTGCACATGAATTTCAAGCAGGACGACCTAAAAAATGAACAACCTAATCTTTTTTGCGGCATAAGCCGTAGGTCGCAACCAAACTTGGACTATGGGAAATCTGCACTGCCTTGAACCTTTTAACTTGCACAGCGCGACCTAATGAACCCCGACCTATGCTAGGTCGCTGGACGACCTATGACTTATGAAATTCCGAGATGACTTGGTTGAATTGAACTGGATTGTTTAATCTCAAATTCTGTTGCACTTTGTTGTAGACTATCTCTCATGCTAATAACCTGTTAAACATGACATTTGCAGAAAACCGGGACGAATATACTGCCATTGACTGCCCACATCAAATGACAGATTAGTTGATAAAGAATAATTAACTTAAATGAACTGTGTGAATGAAATGTTGTGAACCAATGAACTCAAGTGAAGTGCTAAAGCAAAACTTAAAATATCCAGTTAAAGCTGATTCGTTTGCATTAACACAATACTTGAGCGTTATATCAACAGGTCTTGGAATTTCATAGCTGACTAACTGTCAACCAACTTAATTTCAGTTATGTTTGAATTCCTCTTGTTGTTGTTTTTTTTTTTTTTTTTTAGTTCCGCACAACACTTCACACTTTTAGGAAACGTGCACCTTCATATTTGAATATCCAGTTGCTTGTGTAGAATGACTTCTCAATTAGAAGAAGCAGGACAAACTGGGGAGATTTTTCCAGTTGCTAACCGATTGATCGATCCCCCAGAGAGAATGCCAACCACTCTGAACCACAAGGCTTTTCGCCAATTATGCATCCAGTTTGGCATCGCCGAAGCAGATGCTCTACTTCCCGGACCTAATGACTTTGCTGACCAACCACCTCACGGTTTTGTTGCCGTTAATCGCCAAATGTGCTCAAGCGGAGCGATTCCTCCTTTTAACGAATTTCTTCGACAAACCCTTCTTCGGTTAACTATATCTCCCTTTCAACTGCACCCCAATGGTTATGCCATCTTGATGGGGTTGGGCGTGCTATTCAGGAAGACGCTTGATCGCCTCCCTAGCTTTGAGGAAATCTGCTATTTATGCACATTTGCGAAAAATAAAGACCATCCTTCTATCATTCTTGTGAGAGGTGCGAGAAATCGCAAACTCATTTTAGATTTGCCCGAGAGTGCACACGGGTTTTTGACTCAGTTCTTTTATGCTCGTTGCCCTCCAGGTTTTTATGCCATCTGGAGAATAGGAAGTAAGACTAGTGTTTCCATTTTTTTCGTTTTTGAAACTTTTTCCGAGATCCGAACTTTCAGTTGCTAACTTCATTCTTTGCTCTTTTCAGCACTTCCCCTCCCTTCTAGAGATCCGATTCATAAACAAGTTTTCGAGAGGTTGAGTGCCGTGGCTGCGGAAGAAAGGAGCATAAAATTTCTGCTGAAGGATGAATTTTTACACCAATACGGGCTTCTACATGCTTCTCGTTCTACGCATGCTCATGAAGTTCCAACAGAAGTTCCCGATTCCCCGACGAAAACTCCTGACGCCCCGGTTACTGTCGAACAACTCGCATCAAAAGAGTCTAATATTGAAGCTTCATTGGTGAAGTGTTCCACTTCTACCGACATTATGGGGTCATCCAGTAAGACGGTGCTTGCCCCGATCGAGGAAGAAGAAGAACCTTCACAGTCTCTCGGGGGATTAGCTGATGTAGGAATTGAGAAAACAAGTCCCACCAAGCATGATGGTGACGATGTTTATGAGGGGTTGAGTGACATAATAGTGACTTCGCAGGAGCTTTTTAGAGATGACGTATCTAAAATTATCTCTCCTGTAATTGAGGCGACGTCTCTTCTTCGACAAACGCCAACACAAACATCAACTCCTCATACCCAAGCTATCATCACCTCTACACCAAAGAGTGGTTTGTAGCTTAATGCGTGTAGTTTGCACATCACACAACACTTAGGATTTTTTGGCATTTGTTCACATTTAACTTCTTTTCTCTGGTAGTTTTTAAGACTTGTTATTTTTGCCTTTCAGATTCCTCTATGGGGCGCAGCGGTAGCGGTTCTTATTACAAAGACTTTCGACGCTATGGAGGGCGTGGCAGCTATGATTACAAGCAATACTATACCGATTCCAGAGAGACCAATGAGCAGAGAGCTGCGCGAAAAGCTGAAGAGAGGAGAAGGTATGAAGAACGTCATGAGGGAGCGGGCACGCGACATGAATCCTTCCCAAGGGATGATGACTCCCATAAACGTAAAACGCACGATGATAGGGGGAAGAGCCATATTGAGGATTCGAGAAAGCGGACCAAACTTGGCGAGGAGCACGTGCCCGTGACATCTGAGAGACCTGGTGCCTCAGTTTCTATTGACATCCCTTCCGAATCTCCTGCTCTTGAAGGAAGTGCCATCCAAACACTTCTCAACAGGCCTTCATACCACGTTGAAAGGGGGCCCCCGACTTTGCAGAGCCGATTCCCGAACTGGTGTTTGAGGGGGGTACGCTTCGACCTTGATTTGGTCCCCATCGACAAAGAAGCTATGTACAGAAATCTCGATGCTGTCAAGCTTGATATTGATAGAATGTCTGGATGGCAAAAGCTGGTTGATGAACTTCAAAGAGTTAATCGGGCTAACATCGAAGCAATGCTGACCATGGAAAATGACAAATCAGAATGGCAGAAGATTCTTGATCAACACAACGCTGAGATGAAGGAGATAGCCGAATACAATGAAAAACTCGAAGCTGAAGTAAAGCAGCTCAAAGATGATCTTGCCTCTTCTACTAATACTTACACCCAAAGAGAAGAGGTATTGCAAAAACAAGTGCGAGATGCGCACGCCAGCCAGAGGGACGCTGAAGCTAAAGCTGAGAGGTTGGAACAAGCTGTAGAGAACCACCGCACTGATGTCACCCAGCTGCAGAATAAACTGAGCGCCCGGGACATGGAGATTGGAGCGCTAAAAGCCCAACTTGCTCAGACCGAAAAAGATCGAGATGAGGCCATGGCTGGCAAAATTGCAGCCGAAGAAACTGCTCAGACCATGGAAAACGATATCAATTCGACTTTATTCGATTTTTATTTACATTGTGTCTTGGGACGCGGCAGCCTCTCTTTTCTTGGTCCTAAGTATGAAATCACCCTGGCCGAGGTGTGGGAAGCTGCTCTTAACATGTTTAAAGACGCCGGGTATGGCGATGAAGATTTTGAGGCGCGTTACCTGGATGAGGGAGCTCGCGCTGCTCTTGCGAAGGGGCGAGAGCAACTTGCCAGGATGAGAACTGGAATGGCGGAAGAGGAACGTTCTGGAAAGGAATTAACGCTTACTTCCTTTGTCCAACCTCCAGTTTCTCCTGTGGTTGACATCACGGGTTCTAGCTCCTCTACTCCGTCTGCAACTAAGACAGTAACTGAAACTACAAGTGCACAAGGCGGGGATGAAGGTGGTGAAAGCAACGAAGCACAGCGATATGAAATCAGCCTCAGAGATCCAACTTCCCCAGGTAAACTTGACACCGGACCAGCCCAAGTGGTGAACTGCTCGTTCGCTCCTTGTGAACTTGACGATCTTCTTGATTATTTTTCGAATGTCAATGAATTCCCGACTTTTGATTATTCCTCAAATGTTAATGAATTCCCGACTTTTGACGAGCCGTCATCCCCTCTCTTTTCGAAAGATACTGATATTTTAAGTTTTTTCTCCTTTGTAGAGAAAGCACCGAGTCAAACTCAAGCTTCTTCTCCCCCGGTGATCCTCCCTCCATCTCTTCAAGTAGCGCCTCCTTCTGCCTCGCAACCTGGGTCACAAGAAGAACAAATAGAAGCTCTCCATGGCCTGGATGATCCCGTTGCTTCGCAAGAGCAAAAAGATGAGGGACTTGAGGGAGGTGACATATCTCCGGAGCGGACTCCTTCTGACGATATAACTTTATCTAAACTTGCCACTCCAGGAAGTGAGTCTTCCTCGAAGAGGAGAAGGAAGCAAGGAGCATCAAGGAGGAGAGGGAAGATAATCACTGCCACTGAAGAGGAGCCAGAAGTTGGGCCAGCTGCGCCTACCTCTCCTTCCTCCCTTATACCCACTGGTCGACCTGAAAAGCTGATCATTCGGCCGGGTAAAGGGTCTAAAGGCAGCAAAAAGAAGTGAAGATCTTCAGTTTCTAGTTTTTTTTTGTGTTTTGCATGTACTGGCCGAGAATTGTGCGGGTACCGGCCCCCGCTTTTCTTTATTTTGAAACCTGTACCTGCGTTGTAATTGAATAAAATGATTCCTTGAATAAAATGATTCCTCGTTTGTACAAACTTTTGTTTGAATTAAAGAATACATTTGTTATTTGTTTTGGCATGAGTTTATTTGATATTGCAGCGAGCTTATGGTATGTTACTTGAGCGTTACCTTTTGCTGGTTTAGTTATACCATATTGTGTGTAATTATACTATATTGCCCCCATTCCATAAGTATGCTGCAATATTCTATACCTCGAGGGGACTTACACTCTTATTTGCTAAAGAATAATTATTTTATTCTTTAAAGAAAATTTTATAGAGTACAACTCCCTTCGTATAAGTTTTTACGCTTGGTCGTTCGAAGAAATCACTTTTTTCTTTTGCTTATGTGCATATCTCATCAAGTGAATTCCTCTATGTGGTAAAGCGGACCTCTGAAGGGTACTTTAACTTCTTTTCTTTTTACGATCATTTCCCACAGTAGGCAAATTACTTTTTCTTTGAAAGTTAAAGTACGCTTTTGATGAGGATTTTTTTTTTTTTTTTTTTTTTTTTTTATAGAAAGTTGTACCTCTGAGGAGGGATTTTTTCACGTTTCAACACTTGGAAGTTTTATTTCAATCTCGGTGAAACGTGTACCTCCAAAGAGTTATGCTTTAGAAATCCTTTTCACGTTTCAACACTTGGAAGTTTTATTTCAATCTCGGTGAAACGTGGGTTTCCAAAGAGGTCTTTTTTCTTAATTGTGTTCCCGGGAGGGGGTTGTACCTCTGAGGAGGGATTTCTCACGTTCCAACACTTGGAAGTTTTATTTCAATCTTGGTGAAACGTGTACCCCCAAAGAGTTGTGCCTTTGAAGAAAGCCTTTTCACGTTTCAACACTTGGAAGTTTTATTTCAATCTCGGTGAAACGTGTGCTTTCAAGAAGGTCTTTGTTTTTACATTTCAACTTTGGTGAAGTGAAATTCCGAAGAGCGGCTGCTACACTTCAACTCCTGGCGAAATGGGCCTCCGAAGAGGGCTTTTATTTTGTTTACATTTCAACTCTGGTGAAGTGAAATCCCGAAGAGCGGTTATAACACTTCAACTCCTGGTGAAATGGGCCTCCGAAGAGGGCTTTTATTTTGTTTACATTTCAACTCTGGTGAAGTGAAATCCCGAAGAGCGGTTATAACACTTCAACTCCTGGTGAAATGTGCCTCAGAGAGGGTTTTCATCGCCTGGAAGTTACTCTCTCATGGTTGGAGGGTCATGACTCCTCCAATCTTTTTTGTTGAGTAGAGAACTTTCTTTTTTGTGGCATATGACCCATTAGAGGTCTTTTATTATCCGAAGAGTTGTGCCTCCGAAGAGGACTTGTGGCGCTGATGGTAGCTTTGGTTGTTCCTCTGTTCACTTGCTTATGCCTTTTCAGCGATCCCCTTTTTTTTTTCACAAGTGGCTTGTTTAATCCAAGGAAGTGTACCTCATTGCCAGGCAAGTTCGTGAGAACGGGCACTAGCTTCCTAATTGGATGTTTGTTTGTTTAAACAATCTCAATTTATCAGCAAGGGCTCGTTCCTATCGAAATCATTAGCCGTTCAATTGAAGCATTTCCTATCTAGGATTTGAATTCGGGGTCTTTGTGACTTGAAATTTGTTTGTTGAATGATGGTGAGAATCGCTCGGTCTTATTATGCGCAAGTTTTATCTCCACTGTCTGCAAAAATTTAAATCGATATTTCAGCAATACATTTTGTGTATTTTTATATCGAAAACAAAGCAAACATATAATGATAATAAGGAACACAAGATTTATAGTGGTTCGGCCATGAAATTGGGCCTACATCCACTTTATATTCTTTCATTATTTACTTGCATCAGTTTCACAATTGCTTTCAATTACAGGAATCATACATTCATAATTCTTTTTACAATGTTTCAACAAAATTTTCAAGTAAAGTATGGACGCAAGTGATTGCTGTTCCATGCCCTTGGAATTTGATCTCCATCAACTGTGGTGAGCTTAAATGTGCCGTCAAGAAGTTTCTGACCTATCACATACGGTCCTTCCCAATTTGGCCCAAACACACCTGTCGCTGTCATAATTCTTTTTAGGACTAGATCTCCAATTTCAAAGCTGCGTTGACGAACTTTGGAATTGAAATGTCTGGCTATCCTTTGCTGATGAGCTGCAACTCTGAGGTTAGCTTCATCTCTTTTTTCATCAAGGAGATCCAGCGCTTCAAGTTGCAGCTTTTCATTTTCTGCTTGATTGAAATGGATTCTTCTGTGTGAAGGGACCTCTGTTTCAACCGGGATCATTGCTTCCGATCCGTATGCTAACGAAAAAGGAGTATGCCCAGTTGCAGTTTTGTGAGTAGTTCTGTATGCCCATAGTGCAAGCGGTAGTTTATCGACCCAACCACCTTTTGCTCTTTCGAGTTGCTTTTTGATGGTTGATTTGATGATCTTGTTCACTGCTTCCACTTGCCCGTTTGCCTGCGGATGAGCTACTGCCGAAAAGCTTTTCTGGATTTTGAATCGCTTGCAAAAATCCTGGAATTCCTCGCTTTCAAACTGAGTACCATTGTCTGTGATTATTTTCTGAGGCACACCGTATCTGCAAATGATATTCTTAGTCACAAAATTTATCATCTTTTTGGAGGTGATAGTTGCCAATGGTTCAGCTTCAGCCCATTTAGTGAAATAATCTACAGCAACAATGGCATATTTGATTCCAGATTTGGCGGTTGGTAAAGGTCCGATCAAATCTATTCCCCAAATCGCAAACGGCCACGGACTGGTCATTTGTGTGAGCTCAGTAGAAGGTGCTCTAGGAATTTTGGCAAATCTTTGACATCTGTCACATTTTCGAGAGTAATCTGCAGCATCTCGATTAATTTCTGGCCAAAAATATCCATATCGGAGAATTTTCTTTGCTAAAGTTTGACCACCTGAATGATCCCCACATTCTCCTCCATGTACCTCTGATAGGATTATTTTGGCTTCTTCTTTGGATACACATCGAAGCAATGGCATTGAGAATCCTCGTCTGTATAATTGACCATCCTGGATTATATATCGAGAAGCTTTTCTCAGTAGCTTTTGTCGTTCTTTAGAGTTTTCTGGTAAAGAGCCATTGAGTAGATACTTTGTTATTGGAGTCATCCATGATTCTTGCTCTTGCGACATACTCATAACCCAATCGATATCCATTTCATCAATGCTCGGATTTGACAAAACTTCCACTGGAACTAACCCTAAGGATTGGGCTTCGCCAGAACTTGAGTATTTTGCGAGAGAATCTGCTTTCATGTTTTCTTCTCGAGGAATATGACTTATCGTGTAATGGTCGAATTCACATAAAAGTTCCCAAGCCTTTGACACATAAGCGGGCAGATTTCCTCCTTTCGTTTGAAACTCCTTCTTGACTTGGCATACTATAAGCTGAGAATCACTGAAGATCTGTAACGCTCGAATGTTTAGTTCTTTAGCAATTTTCAAACCAGCGATCAGAGCTTCATATTCTGCTTCATTGTTTGTTGAAGGAAATTCTAATCTTAGCGCATAGCATAATGACCGGCCTTCAGGAGTTTCAAGAACAATTCCAGCACCTGAACAGTAATCATTTCTTGCGCCATCTACAAACAACTTCCATTGGGTTGGGGAGTTCTCGATTGTTTCTTCCTCGCTGTTACCCTTGTCTGTAAATTCTGCAATAAAATCTGCCAAAGCTTGTCCGTTGATCGCTTTTCTAGGATGATAAGTGATGTCATATTGGCTCAATTCAATATTCCACTTTAAAAGGCGGCCCGAAGTCTCAGGGCGAAACAAGACTTGCTTTAAAGGTTGATCAGTGAGGACTTTGATAGGATGAGCCTGGAAATATTGCCTCAACTTTCTTGAGGCAATCAATAGACAAAAGGCGAGTTTTTCCAACTTGGAGTAATTCATTTCTGCCCCAGTGAGTCTTTTGCTGATATAGTAAACTGGATGTTGAATCCTTTTGTCTTCCCGTACCAGCGCTGCACTTAAAGCATGAGATGAAACTGCCAAGTATATAAGAAGATCCTCGCCATCGCCGGGCCTGGAAAGTATTGGAGGCGTTTCCATATGTTGAATCAATTCTTCAAAAGCTTTCTGGCATTCGGGAGTCCAGTCAAAGTTTTTCTTTCCTTTCCTTAGAGCGTCGAAGAATGGAATGCATTTATCAGTAGCTTTGGATATGAACCGACTTAAGGCGGCAATTTTTCCATTGAGACTTTGCAATTCCCTCTTTGTTTTAGGAGCTTTGACTTCTTTTAGAGCAGTGATTTGAGCTGGACTAGCTTCAATGCCCCTAGCGCTCACGATGAAACCCAAGAACTTCCCAGATTCTACCCCGAAAGAACATTTTAAAGGGTTAAGCTTCATTCCGTATCTTCGGAGAATTGCGAACATTTCTGCTAAGTGTTCGATGTGATCCACTGCTTTCTTAGATTTTACTAGCATGTCATCAACGTAAACTTCCATAGTCTTTCCCAACTGCGGTTTGAACATAGCATTAACCAGTCTTTGGTATGTTGCCCCCGCATTCTTCAACCCAAAGGGCATAACTCTGTAACAGTAAAGACCGACATCGGTGATAAAGCTTGTGTCCTCCTGATCTGGTTCATGCATCATGATCTGATTATATCCGGAGTAGGCATCCATAAAAGACAACAATTCATGACCCGCTGTTCCATCTACCAGTTGATCGATCCTGGGTAATGGGAAGCAGTCTTTGGGACAGGCCTTGTTTAGATCTGAAAAGTCGATGCACACTCTCCATTTACCATTGGCTTTCTTAACTAGCACTGGATTTGAAACCCAATTTGGATAGGTAGATTCTCTGATGAAATTATTCTCCATGAGCCGGTCAACTTCCTCTTTCAATGCTGTCGACCTTTCTAGACCTTGGATTCTTCTTTTCTGCTTTACTGGCGTGAACTTTGGGTCAATATTCAGAGCATGTACCGCAACTTCTGGGGATATTCCGCACATATCGGCATGGGTCCAAGCGAAAACATCCAGGTTTGCTTTCAAAAAAGATATCAAGGCATTCTGAACTGACACATTAAGTTGTGAACCCACATTCAGCACCTTGTTTGGGTCCTTCAGATCAACGGGCACCGGTATCGTTGTTTCTGCTGGTACCACCCTACTCTCCCCCGCACTGGCCTTTCTAGGATCCATCACTTTTCGTGCCCCGCTATGCTCGCCAGTGCAGGGTCCGCCCTGTAGTTGCTATAGGGTTGGTGTTTTGATGCGGATTGGGGTTGCCGCATCTTTCCCCATTTCTCTCTTCCTTGTTTCCCGCAGCTCCGTCATATAACATTCTCGCCCAGCGTTCTGGTCTCCTTTAATAACTCCTACCCCATTGTCTGTAGGGAATTTAATAGTAAGACACCATGGGGCAAGGACAGCTTTGAATGCAGCAAGAATAGGTCGACCAAAGAAAGCATTATAAGCAGAAAATTCATCTACTATCACAAAAGTCTGCTTGCGAACTACTTTTCTTTCTCCTTCTCCGAGTTCCACAAGCAAGTCAATGGTTCCTACTGGTTGCTTTGGCTCCCCAGTGAAGCCAACAATCTTCTGAGATGAGGCTTGCACATCCGCCATCGGGATTCTCATCTGGTCAAACGTTTTCTTGAAGAGGATGTTGCAAGATGCGCCGCAATCAATAAGAACTCTTCTGACAATAGCCGGTCCAATACCGGCCGAGATGACTAACGGGTCCAAAGTAGGGGCCTCAATGCCCGTGGAATCTCTAGCCCTGAACACAATATCATCATTAAAAGTCCTTTGTTGTTTCAGGGGTGTAGAGTCCTCTAAAACAAAGACATTCTCTTCAGTTGGCATATGTTTCAGAGCTCGAGTGTACCTCTCCATTTCACCCCAGCTTCTGCCTGCTGGGTGGGGTCCTCCTGTGATGACATTAATAACTGGCCTTCCAGATTCATGTCCTGCGGCCTTCTCATTTGTCCTGGGCTGATGAGCAAGAGCTTGTTGCCCCTGACTTGACGAAGCAGGATCATTACCACTCTTCTTCACAAATTGCTGCAGCTTATTTTCTCTTAGCAATTCTTCGATTATATTTTTCAATTGACGGCAGTCGTCTGTGTCATGACCAGGCTGATTATGGAAGCGACAGAACTTCCCACTTTGCACAGCTTTTCTTCCGGTTCTGAGAACAGGAGGTTTGGGATACTCAAAAGAATCTTTTGTAGCCAGGTAGATGCGCTCCGGTGTCTCTAACAAAGGAGTATATTCTGATGGCTTGAAGGATCGAGGCTTCTTTGAATTGTGTTGTTTCCTTCCATCATTATTTTCTCTTTTCTGTCCCACAGATCCATTCTTACGTGGCGCAGCAGCGTTGTCTTCAGCTTTCTCTACTGTTGCCTTTGCCGGGACAGGACGGCTTTCCAAACGCATGAATTCATCCGCCTTTTTGTAGAACTTTTCCAGAGAATTTGGCTCCTTCATGTTCAGCCACTTTCCGAATTCACTTGACTTATCAATAGCTCTCATCAAATAGGTCAAGACCATGCGGGGTTCTGCATTATCCACCTCAGCTAACGCTATATTAAAGCGATTTAAAAAAGACTTGATAGTTTCCCCCGGATTCTGTTCCAAACCGGATAACGACATGATGTCTTTTGCCTTTGAAGCATATAGCCTAAATTGCTCTTTAAATTTCCTGGTTAGGTCTGAAAACTGATCGATGGACCGGACAGGTAGTTTTGTGAACCAAAGCAGAGCTACCCCTTCCAAATACACAGGAAAATAGCGGCATTTTATCTCGTCAGAAGCTCTGGCACCTGTCATGTGCCAATCATATTTGTACAGGAACTCATTTGGATCACTTGTCCCTTTGTAAGCTGGAATGGTCGGAGGGACGAACTTCCTTGGGAATTCAGCTTTTAGGATCTTTTCAGTAAACGGAGTCTTGCTCGGAGCGAAACCCCACTCTTTCTCATCTTCGACCCTTTGCATACTTTCTTTCATAATCTGTCGAACCATACCAGAAAGATATTCTTCGTCATTCCTATTTCTGGATCCTCCAGCCTCAGGCAATGTCTGTTCAAAGGGGCTAGCAGCCCTTTCGGGAATGTTTCTAGTTTCAGCATCATGGACATTACCGACAAAGTTCCTTTCATTATTCGCAGGTTGACGGTTTGCCCCGAGCAGATCGTTTAACCTATTCAGAATCAGAGCATTCTGAGCATTCTGAGCTTCCAATTGCGCGTTCTGGGCATTTATTTGCTGATTCAACCCAAAGATAGCAGCGTCCAATTCCGCTTTTGAAACTCCAACAGCTGGAGTGGCTTGATTTGGTGTTGGGGAAGCGGAGGTTCCCTCTTGAATGTTTGCAGATCTCACAGATTTACTTTTCCTTCCAGGAGCCATGATTTCGGATAGACTTCTGGTTCTTAAAGAAACTCTATCTACAAATCTTTCTGAAACAATGATGATAGATGTCCTGAGTTCAATTCTCAGTGAAAGCACCAAAATGTTAACGCTTAAATTTGAACGCTAACACCCTGGTGTATAAGATGTGATTGTGAAAGCACCACCCGTTTGTACGGGAAACAGAAATAAGCAGAAAGTATGTAGAAAAACGGTAAGAGACACAGTATTTATAGTGGTTCGGCTTATAATCCAGCCTACGTCCACTTTAATCTTTTTATCACTAGTTTGATTACAATTCTTTACAAGATCTTTCAATTACAACACACTTCAAGTGATAGGATATGTGAAACAAGTAGCTCAAGCTTTGATGTTGACAATCATCTTCAAATCCATGGTGAATGTGGATGATTCCTTCATGGAGTTCCTTTAGAAGTTTGTTGGATCTAAAAGGCTTTGAAGTCGTCTGGAATTCGGCAGAGTAATGGCGCTTGAAGAGAATGAGCCCCCCCAAAAGTCCTCCCCTCCTCGTTCAAGTTAGGGCTGTATTTATAGGTTTTTATCGGAGTTTGGTCGTAGGTCGTGACCGACCTAAGTAAGGTCGTAGGTCGCAGTCGACCTAGAAAGCTCTGGCCCTCCTTCCATAAGAACATACGTGCTGATTCGTACAAGTCCAAGGTCGTGAACGACCTATCTCCAGCGGCATGCAAAAAGGCGGCTCCTTTGTCCATACAGATAGGTCGAGAGCGACTTATCCTAGGTCGTTAACGACCTATCATAGGTCGTGGGAACTTTCCTGTAATCAAAGTACTCCGTTAGGTCGTTGGGCAGTATCTTTATCTCCAAGTGCTAGGTCGTCTTCGACCTAAAGTAGGTCGTAGGTGGGCAACGACCTAGGGGATGGAACCCGACCTATCTCAATTGTGCTTGGTTCTCTTCTCAGCGAGTTGATAGGTCGCGTACGACTTATTATAGGTCGTAAGTCGGCTGAGACTTAGGTCGCTGAGATCACTTCGTCCTTAGGTCGGTAGGCTATGGCTTTCTTTAGGTCGCATATGATTTAGGTCGCTGATCCTCTTAAGTCGTTAGGTCGCGGAGCTCTTAAACCACTAGGTCGCGGGCTCCCTTAGGTCGCTGAGAACCGCTAGGTCGCGGCCTTTATTAGGTCGTAGCTTCTTGTTAGGTCGCGAGGCATTTTTAGGTCGTAACACTTTAGGTCGCTTCTTCAATTTGGTCACTAGGTCGGCAATTCTCTGAGTCGTTAAACTTGGTCACGTCTTAGGTCGCTAACGAAGAGGAGTTAACAATAAGGATACTATCTTTATTATATATATATATATATATATATATATATATATGTTTGGTTCATGATGTGGTTCGCTATAAAATGTGATGTTTTATATGTAAGTTTGTGCAAATTGATTCTCTTGACCGACTAATTTTTAAAATGATCATAACTTTTGTTATGCGTTTTAGTTTCCGATGAAACCAAATTTGTTTAAAATCTATATTTACTACACAACTAGTTCTTAATTGAAATTTATTGGATTAAGCAAATAAAATTGCACAATAGGATAAGTTCATTATTTATTAAAACAAAGCAAATAATTTATCCATTAATTATCGTAACATTTGCGACAATTTGCATTAGGAAGGCACAGTGAACAAGCATCGTTGCAAGCCTTTGCACAACCAACACCATTGACATTTGAAACAACTTAGCTCAGTTACACAACTTATAGGACCATGGAACGATACGATAATGAAAATAAGAAGGATGAATAGTGATGGGAACATTTTGTTTCCCCTTATTTCTTAAATGTTTTTTTTTTATAAATTTTATTGTTTGAAAAATATAACTCAATTATTTGCAACCTCTCTTTATATACGTATATCATATTAGACTTACTTCTTAAATAAGCCTCTTGAAAAAGTGTGTTGCAAAAATAGACCCACTCCAAAATTAATTACAAATATAGAATTCATTTTGAGGTGTAAAGGAAAATAACATGCACATTTATGAAATGTATATGTGCAAAGTTATTGTACGTATGCATTTATGAAATAGAACATACAACATTCAAAAAAGTACATGGACATTCCATAACTACGTGTTTTGAAACGAAGTTTATTTTTGTAATAAGTTTCAACGGAGGCCGAAGGTGAAAAATTCTTTAGGTGGATGCTAAATGGTGGATATGAAGCCGTCTAGGGATTAATCGAAGATTACTTTGAACTATGTATCTTTTTAATTAGACTAATTATTTTCGATAAATTTTAGATATTACACACAAAAAGTTTCGTTCTATGTTCTAAGTGTTCATATATTAACCACAGAAATTATATCTCTATGTTTTGAGATAAAGGTGGGTGCAATATTCTATTTTCAAGAACTTTCACGTTATTCATGAATTGTGAAATATATTTTATTTGAAAATATAGAATAATAATATATTGATATATTCACACAAATAATATTAACGGAACTTTTGTAAAATACATTGTTTAAGTTTCAAAATAAATAGCCGTCCCTTCTCAAATATGTTTTAGAAAATGTCTAATTTTATTTTTAGTTTCGGCCTGTCAGCAAATAATTGAAAATTTTAAAATTGTAAATATTTACATTAAAAAATGCAAATATTTGCACTTCTGCAAAATAAATTTAGAAAAATAAAAAAGAAAATTTCGATCATAGAAATCTAGGATTAAGTGCAAAATTTGATTTTCAAAAAAAAAATTATCGAAAATAATTTTAAGAGTGCAAGTTAAAACGTGTTTTTAAGAAGGGTTTTCTATGCGTATTTAGTTTGAAAATAAGGGACGGATCCTAATTTTCATTAATATTAATGTGAACCATAAACTTCAACTAAGCGACAAAAATTAAGCGGGAAACTTCAACAAATCGACGTTTAACATAGAAAAAGCTTGGCAGACTTAGACGAAATTAGTACACCCAGCCGAGATTAGGTAGACCCAAGTGGAACTAGGCAAACCCAAGCGAGATTAGACCATCCTAGGAGGTCCTAGGTGCTGCCCAAGTAGTTCCAGGCACTGCCTAGAACAGGCTCCTAGGCAATGCGACAAACCCCACCTAGTCTAGTGCTTAGGCATTGCATAGTGCCTAGGCGTCTAGGTCGATTTTTACAAAAGTGATTGAGTTTTATTCATGCTATACATTTTTAAGATAACCTACTTTAAAAAAATTAACCCTATCATATTTGGGATTTGATGCTTGAAAAAAGAAGATTACATAAATTACATTCATGGTTTTAAATCTCCTATATCTCATCCGAGATCTCCTCTGAGATTTTCTTTTCGCACTTGGATGAAATGAGACATCAAATCTCATGCATATCTTCCCTGACACTTATGTCGTTCGATATATTCAAATCTCATCCGAAATATGGATCAAAATCTCAATTCGAGATCTCGTCGGAATTATATATTTTTCTTCTTTTACATAATATTTTTTTTCCATTTTCATATAGATTCAAAATAAACTACTTAATCTAATTACTATTTACCAACTCCATAAACATATCTTTTTATTTTTTATCTCGATTCGTCACTACAAAAGACTTCATTTACTTTTTATGTTCAAATAAGAAGATATTATTCAATCATTGCCAAATAAATTAAGCTAATAAAGCTCCACTCTTCTTCAAAACATTAATTTTAATTCTTTTTTCAATGCAAATAAGATATTTTTAATTTGAAAACCAGAGTTAAATAAGTCACTAAAACATCAATTTTAGACACAGAAGTTACTCCGAGATTCGAGATCTCCTCCGATACAAGATAGCTTGTGTAAAAATGACGAGATTAGAACGTGATCAAAATCCGAGATTTAAAATCTTGACTACATTCATGATCCGCTAAGAAATATGAATATATGAGTTCAACATGGTTTACGTAAATGTACATAAGCAAGCAATCACTTTGTGATATAGCCTTTTACACCTCCAATTTTCAAAAGTTTTCTATCCTAAGAGTCTACTGTTTTATAGACGTATATTTTAGAGGTCTTGGAGACTCGTTCAGTTAGGAATTCGAACACAATAATCATTTGTGGACGGTTTAGATACAAAATTCTCGAATAATGTACCATTACTTGCAAAGAGATTTGTATGCACTTGGTATGGTGTTTCAACCGTGTGTACCTTCCATTTAAGAAAAAAATGATGACTAGAAATACCTCAATTATTCGATTGTGATACATACATACTGTAAATAAGATCTAAAATTGGTACAGGTAAAATATGGTTCGTTGGTTATGATGACTAGCATGCTTTAGTGATTTTGAGGTATATTATATGTTTGAATTAGCATATGTTTTTGTGGTGAGATTTCTGATAAGCATGTCCATCTTTAAGTCTAATGTATTACACTTGCTTTTCATGGGATATTAAGTATTATCAATAGTACCTACTAATGCACGTTTTACCTTATGAATGATTATCATATATTAGTTAACCGTTATTGATTTTGCTGGTGTCAGACAGGAGCGCATGAAAGTTAGCGATCGACGTATCAAAACCATGAGCTAGAAGTTTTTTTTGTTTAGGGGTAGCGTAATAAGTTTTAGATTATATGACTAGTGAATAAAAGCCTAAGACAGTGTTTGGTCTTCGCTCCTTTTACTATTAGTACCATTACTACTACTACTATTATCATTATATTTTTTATTTTTTATTTTTTCATTTTATTTTTATCTTTACTTATATTTTATTTATTATTAGTATTATTATCATGTTTTTTAAATTGACTTTTAAATTGATTTTGTCATTTAGTTTTGAGTTTCATCTCTAGCCGACCCCAACTTGTTTGAAAATAATGACTTAGTTGTTGTTATAGTTAACACTTATTGATTTTAGAGAATAACTATATTCTGTTGCATGAGTGAAACTGTTGGAATTGTGAATCATTTTTATTTATAAAACTTTGAGATACATTTTGTCTTGGATTGACTTGACATCAAATGTGATGAAAATTGAAATAGCCATCTCACTTGGTTATTGTTGTCTCCATACTACAAGAAAAAACATTATCTTTTAAAAGACTACTGTGACGTGATTGCATTTGAGGAACAAAAATAAATTATACGGATTAAGTTTTTGTCGCCTAGTCATATTTAAGAACACACACATGTATACACGTACACACACACATATACTACATATATAGAGAGAGCATTATATATATATATATATATATATCATATACATACACACACATGTGTGTAGAGCTAGAATCAATAACACCCTTTATTTACCATCATTTGTAGCCTTCTGATATTAACCACAAGTTTTTATTTAAATATTTGATCCATGTGAAAGGAGAGAGAAAGAACAAATATTTAAACAGAAACTTATGACTGATATCGGAGGCTATAAAATGGTGCTATTGATCCTAGCTCATATATATATATATATATATATATATATATATATATATATGTGCGCATATGTATGTGTGTGTGTGTGTGTGTGTGTGTGTATAGCACGCATACATATATCATCATCATCATCATCATCATCATCATATATATTCATTGCACATGCAGTACCGTAAGCAAGTGATGTGGATATCATGTACCAAAATGGCTGCACTTGATAGAAATTAATAAATGAAACGTTCCTGCAATAAGTTTGTCTCCGTATTATTTTGAACGTTGTGAAATTGTACTTCGTACCTGTATTTTGGTCATTATCCTGACCCATGAAAAGGATCACTCTTGTCATGGATTACCTGAAGAGATTCCATCACAAATGGATTTACAGTGATCAAAATCTGAACAAACATATAGATAAATTTGGATTTTAGTGGTGTGGAACTTGCCATATAGTAGTGGCAGAAAAATGCCTCAGATATATCACCGGTTACCCGTAGTTTTAGAATTCTGATAAGTGGATAAATTTATTGCTATGCTACTGTTGGGAAAGATAATGGGGCTAATCATCCTTGTCCCCCACTTTTGCAATGCCTCATCATGTTCCTCTAAGCATATAGTGCCTACATACTATGTTCAACCTAAAAAATAAAAGACTACTTGCTACTCTATAAACTCCACATGTTGAAGTGCAAAGCCATAATTTGTGCATAAAAATCAGGGCCATGCAGTCATATTTGTATATTTTTATGTATATTTTTCTGTTTGTATCGTAAACTTTGATTTCTTCCTCTTAAAATCGAGGATTTTCTCTCTCGATACATTTTGTCAACATATATATGATTTGAGACGTGACATAAAATGTACTACATAATAAAAAAGTGTTGTTTAACTGTTGATGATAGGCATGTGCACAAAGTTGAAGAATATAATCCATGGATGCCAAAATATATTCGGATTTGTTGTCATTACTTTATTCAGCAAAAAAGACATGGAAAATGAATGAAAATTTGACGAAAGGTTTGATGTTGGTTGTTTCAGTTGGAGCTTTCAGATGGAATGGCAGATCCACCTAATTATGGGAATCCTGATCGTGATGTCGAACAGGTAATATATTTTAATACACTAGTTTCATAATTAATTTCATATTTTTAAATAAAGTTTTATTAATTTTGCATTGGGCTATGTGGTTTTGGTTGGATGATTTGGCACATAAATAATTTTCCATCTTGAACTTGTTTAAAGCAACAAAAAATACCATTGAAAAATAAAATATTTTGTTTGTTGATTATGACATCAAAAAATTTATTAGTGAAATTTACAAAATGGGTGAAGGACATACAAGGACAAGGACAAGGACAAAATGTTACAATAAAAAATTGATAAAAGGAATGCAATTTTCCTAAAGTAAAATATTATATCACTTCTGTGCAATAATTCTTTTTCAAGAATATCCTCTCTTTCATTTTGTCATGTTACTTGTTAGTCTTATCCACTTCATCTCATTTATAACCCAAATTTGCTTCGATTCTTTTCCAAATCAACAAAAAAACTGAACTATATAATTCAAAGCGTTTAATTGGCAAAGATGCGAATGTGAAATTAAATTCCAATTTTGAAGAAATGAAATTTAGTTTTTACTTTTTAGTTATAGCAAAAAATTAGAAGTTTCTTAATGGGCACAACGGAAAACATGTAAATGATGAGGGATTATGTTAAAATTATCTTACACACGTATATATGTATGTATGTTTAATTGGGTATGCATCCATACATACACATGTACAAACAAACACACAAGCACGTGCACGCACACAACGCACACATGTGTGTGTGTATTGTAGAAGAAATTCCATTTGTGAGATTGTTTTAAAAAAACTCGCTTCGGTACTTGTTCGAGGAGCGCCTCAAGACAATGGATGATAAAACCCCCGAGGCTCTCTTAAAAAGGCTTTTTACTTTTGAGACTTGCATCACATCAAGTTGCATATGAAGCGTACAAAATGAACGCCTCACACGTTTCAAACTGTTGTGACATGCGACTCATTTTTTTTAAACATCTAATTGCAAATATTGACACTAAACAAAAGTAACTAAACTTCAATTATTTAATGGCAAAAAAAAGAACACAATTTTTAAAAATAGAAGTTAGTGTTTTTTTTTCAATTTTAATATCGACATGATGAAGTAAGATTGTTTTTGAAACAATGATTGAGAACTACGTTATGGATTTTCTCAATTGCTATTTAAAGGAAAATTTTGAATTGTTATCACTTAATCTTCGAATAATTTTTTTGGATCGATTTGAATTGGTAGAAGAAAAAATAATAACTTACATGATTCCTACTGCTTGTAATAAAGATCGATTCCACTAGAATTGATCAAATGTCATTTTTAAAATCTAGAAATTTTTTGAAGACAAATAGAGGGTGAAAGGGAAAAAATGTACTGAAAACTAAATATGAATTCTTCAAAGGATCAAACAGAAGTATAAGAACACAGAGATTTAGAGTGGTTCGACATTATAGCCTACATCTACTATAGAAAGTTTGATGTTTTATTGATGATTCCCGCTGGTTACAACTGATTACAACAGTACACACAAGATACAATGGAGATTTCGGCAGAGTATTGGCGTAGAAGAGTCAAAATTCCCTTTTTTGAAGGCCTGACACTGCTATTTATAGGTGTAGGCTGAAAATATCTGGCTCAAATCTCGGAAGACTCATTCTCTCATGTGTGAGGGCCCACCAGATCGATCCACGGTGGATTGTGATCGATCCCCGATCGATATTTATGAATTTCATATCAATCCAAAACGGCTCCATTTAGGTCGAGATCGATCATGGACATTCTTGAGGTGGTACGCAAGCTTCTGTGAAAATATGATGGTATTTAGACTTGTAGATTTTGAGTTATAGTCGATCCAAGTTTGCATTTACAAAACATTGTTGAGTTCGTATCACTCTGGTTCGTATCGCTCTGGTTCGTATCCATGTTGGCACGTGTCGATCATATGACGTGACGCTATAGTCTAGGATCGATCCACTTTTCATGCTGAGTGACCGAGTCTTTCACTTTTATAGGCTTTGTTCGTATCGATACAATGCCATTCCATTTGTATCGTTCTGGGGCCTTTCTTCTCGTATCGATGCTCGGTGCTCTACTTTGTATCGATGATGTGTTGCTACTTCGTATCGATGGCTTACACTTCAGTTTGTATCGATACGTACTCATTCCTTCAGTATCAAAATTTTCCTATACGTTTCGTATTGATCACTGGCCGATCGATATGAACTGTCTGGACGAGATGATCGACACGAATAGCTTTAAAGCTAAAATTATGGAAGTCTGATCGATGCGGGTTACTGAGGGATACGAAGAGATGTGGCGGCTGATGGATACGAAATCTCATGGATACGAATGAGGCTGGTTTTGATGATACGAAGGAGGTTGAATCATGATGGATTCGAAATGAGGCTTCCTTCGTGCATCTTGATCGATCAATATCTTGAGCATACGAACTTCGTTTGACTTGAAATTTAGAATGTTGACTCTTATTGCTTTGCTAGTCATACGACATCAATTGTAGTTCAATCTGGACCCGGACAAAATTCACCAGCATGCATAGTAGACATGTGTATAACCGATCTTCGGATGGACCGTCTTCGGTTTCCAGTAGATTTCTTAGTGTCATGGCGTTGCCAAAAGACAAGATAACATTTGTCCTCCAAAGTACTTCTTGTGAGAACATGACGTGCTTTGAAAAGCTGCAATTTTCATTCTAAAAAGTTCTATCTGATTCGTTGAACAGTTGTAATGTAACCTTTGATTGATTCTTGTCAATATAAATACTGAATTGTTGACTGCTAATGATTGTACAGTGCATTGTTGTAATTAAGTGTCGAGCATTAGCAATCTGTTGTTCGTCGTTGTAGTTGTCATCAGGTGAGCATTCAATTCCTGAGAATTTTAAAAATTGAATGTTAATTCGTCGCACATAGATGTATGTCAACTTGACTCTCGTTAATGTTTGCATGTTCACGAATCATTGTCAAGTTTTTTTTATATCGAGTTCCGTATCGATCCTCTTCTGAATCGATGTAAAATTCGAGTTGTAACAACGTCTGATGGTCGTTTTAGTGTATCTCTTCGTAGCGATCTTCTCTGAATCGATTTGAGAAGTTGGAAAAATATCTTCGTATCGATGGTGATCGATACAAATCAGTTAGCCTTTTAAAACATTTCGTACCGATGGATACGAATTTCTATGGGCTTCAAAGCAGTGGATACGAATCTTCTTGTATCGATAGATGCTTCAGGGTACGAATAGTTCAATCGATCTTCATACTATCGTTCGTAACGATGGGTTGATAGGTACGAACGGTCGTGATCTGGATCGGTGGCCAATGGATACGAGCAGATCATTTCGTATCGATTGATGGTGTAGACCGCTTCAACCGGTTAGCTTGTACTGGGAGATGAATCGGCATCTGCCATCCATATATATACTCGACTCTGTACTTAGGAAAATCTTTACTTGCTCATTCTTCTACCACTTTCGTATCGCTCAGAGTGAAGGGAAATTAAAAATGCCTTTGCTTTCGAATCGAATCAAACCCCAATCCTACAAACCAATTGCCGAGATTAGGAAAATAATCGATCAAACTCAATCATATAACGACGAGATTTGAATCTTTCATGCCATTCCATTTGCATTCATGGCCGAGTTTGGTGAAGAGGAGGCCGAAGATGGGCCAGAGCAAGGTCTAGGATGGAGGAGATGGCATCTTGTGTTGCTTGAGTTTATCGGAGAAGATGAAGTGTAGATGGATATGTAGAAGCCTCTCGTATCGGTCTTGGATGAGGGGATACAATTTGGATCGATCTAGACGCAGTAGAACTTCGTATCGAATGATAGAAGCGTTTCGTATCGGTAGATGGTGGGCTTTCGTATCGATCAATTAATGATGGCCTTCGTATCGATCCAGAGCGATCGATACGAATCCAGGGTCCACCGATCGATACGAAGTAGAGGTAATTTTGCATCGATACGAAACGACTTTTGTGTGATCGATGCGCAACACTGTTCCACGATCGATATGAATCATTGCTTCCTCCGATGGATACGAAATATGCTATCGATAATTGATACGAACTGGCTTTATGGGTGATTGATATGAATGGCTTCTCCCTTGATCGATACAAATTATGCATTTGGGGGTCGACCCAAGCTTGAATTTGAGGGAGATGAAATCCTTTGCATACTTGAAAATTTGACTTCGACGAGCTTCTGCCCCGCATAACTAGACTTAAACATTTCACTGCATATTTAACTGTCTTTTGAAGCTCGTCGATGAAACTGTAACTTCACAAAAAGTTGACGAACTTTAACTTGGATCGACCTCCGAAGTCTAGATGACACGGGTATGACGGTCAACGATGACAATAACTCCGGTTGAATTTCATAGTCTTGTCGTTCAAACGTAAGTGCCACTGCGATGAAGAGGGATTGTTATGAAAGGAATTATGATCGTCGGTATTCCAGCCATGAACGTAAGTGTCGGGAGAGAGAGAGAGGAAGAGGGAGTATAGACACCTCTCACGGTCCCACTCTCCTCCTAGAATTCCTCCCAAACCGTCTGCTTCTAGTAGACATCCTTCGAAGACGCCTCGCCAAGTAGCACCTCCACAAACTTTAAGACCTGACGAGCAACGCCAAAGAATTGAGGCGAACGCTCCTATTGCTGCCGCGTCAGCGGTTATAGAGCTTACATGGGAGGGAGCTACTCGAATAGCTAAGTTAAATGGGGATTTTTTTTATATCTGTTTTGACGGCTTCCACTTCCCCCCAAACCTGAGGCTGATTCCAAAAGAGGGGCAGAAAACTATGCACGACTATGTTTACGACGCTTATAGCCAATACCGTGAATCGAAGAAAATGGCAGAGAAGGCCTCGGCGGTGGCATTCGATCGGACAAAGACAATCGAACAACTGCAAAAAGATCGCATAGTTCAAGTGTTGACTGCTGACAACGACACTTTGAGGAACTCGAAAACGGAGGCCTTGAAGAAAGTCGATGGGACGAACAAGAAAATAGAACAGATGAGGAAAGAGCACCTAACTTTGGTCGATGATATGGGCCACAGAAATGCCACCGTCACAGCCGAGAGTGATAATGCGTTCAAGGAGCTTAATGAGCTTAAGGCGAAGTATGCTGAGGCCATCAAAGAAAAGGATGACGCCAATAAGGCTGCCCAAGAGGCATGTGATCAAGCCGTGGAACTTAGGAGCGAGCATGATGCGGCTGTACTAAAGGTGCATGAAATAGAGGCTAGGGTTGAGACCGAGGCCAGAGCGGCAGATGCCAGGTTAGAGGGCGACATTGAGGATCTCCTCATTATATAATGTCAATGTTCTGAATCATCGAAATCTGAGCTGGCTCGAAGATTACCTGTTACATCTGTATATTGCTTGGTGCCGTTTGGTAGAAGATAAAAAAGGACCGTGGTACCACATCTATTGACGACTTCGAGCTAGAGAATCAAATATTGACTGAAGATGAAAAAAGGTTCTTCATGATGCCATTATTACTCGCGAAAAGGAGAGGCATGCCGCTCAGCCTCTGAATGTCGGAGAGGGGTCCGGAGTTGATCATCACGAAGCAAGTTTCGAAATACCCGCATTAGCCCAACCCAACTCAAAATCACTTCTACAGTAGATCCTCCAATTGTGCCTGCTTATGATCCCGATCAATCGAGTTTGTCTCCGTTCGCGAGCATGTTTCTGGAGGCGCTTCGGCTCCTCCCACGAGCCAATTCGAGAAAGGTATTTTGAACACTTCTTGTATTCATTCAAAGTCTGGAGCATTATCAGTGGACGTCACTAATATATTTTCTTTTCTCCATTCAGTTATAGGATCTGCACCCATCGAGCCTCCTGCAATCCGAGAGTCGCATCATGAGCAGGAGGCTCTAATGACAGGGGCAACCACGACAACGGCTGCTGCACCAGCTGAGGGAATGCACAAGAGTGCTTTCATTTTTTATGAACAGATGATGGATGAACTCTTTGGTCATCAGAGTAATCCACTTGCCGACTTGCCATTCGTCATGGATGAAGGTGTGTTTATGGCGAGCTCTTTGGTCCCAACCAGCAGCATTTCCGTGAAAGCCCAAGCAGTTCGGGAGGAAGAAATAATGGTGGAGATTAATGCTGAAATGGAAGCAGCTGCACAGGCCGGTAGCATTGGAGGTGGCATGGTGGATCCTGACCCTCCCCCCGTGCGTATGATTTCTCTCGGCGGTACAATCATTGTCACTAGCATACCTCCTGTGTCCTCTCATCTAGAAAATGCCCCCTTTCCTCCAACCATGCATTCTGTGAGTATCTCAATTTCTGTGATTTTGGAGGAGGAGACTACCATATTTCCCCCGGTCGGGGATCAATTGGGTAAAGGCAAGAGTTCGAAAAGGCACCAAAGCGGTAGCTCAGTCGATCGACGCCGAAAAGGAAGAAGAAGAAGAAACATAAGGAGTAGACATGTCTCTTTGTGTCCTTTTTTGGTAGATAGATAGGAGTTCCTTTTTCGGTTTCTGTAGACCGTGTATAGATGCGGGTTCGGCCCCTGCTTATAGGGAATTTTGGAATAAGTTTCTTTTTATACTTATTTTGTTTCCAAGGAATAGATGAAATAAGATCTTTTGTTTCCAGCATAACTCTGAGTTTATTTGCTTAAGTGTTTCCGTACTTGAATTTCTACTCAATGTACTTGTGAAGCTTTAGTTTCTGGATAGGACTTGTGTTTGGTTGTTAAGTCCCGAAGTCATGGCTTCGGGCCGTAATCAAATGTTAAGTCGAGTCCTATTGTTGTACTGTCTCAATCAGTAGCTAGTGCTCGAGTTATGCCCCCAATCCTGGGGATGAATTGAAGTGGCCCGGGAGATATTTGTTTTTCGTCTTTGACACTTTTAACTTAACTCAGTCGAAGCTAAGTTATAGTGAGATGAGTTCGAGTGGTCGGATCACACTCGCTCATTTGTTGGCAATTGCATCCATACTCCAGGGATTGAACTTGTATGTCGGCAGTCAGTCAAGCTTGCATAATGCTTGGAATTATGTCCGCCCTCTGGGGATGTTTAAAGTTAGGTCAATGCTCTGGGGATTTTAGTTGTTTTACGGGCGGTCGGTCACACCTGTTTAGTGTTTAGAGTTAGGTCCACGCTTCAGGGACTTTGTTTTACGGGCGGTCGGTCACACCTGTTTAGTGTTTAGAGTTAGGTCCGCGCTTCGGGGACTTTGTTTTACGGGCGGTCAGTCACAACCATTTATTGTTTAAAGATATATCCGCACTCCGGAGTCTTAAGTTATTTTACGGACGGTTAGTCACATCCGTTTAATGTTTATACTCCAGTCCGCACTCTACGGACTCAGAGTTAGTCAATGTTTATACTACAGTTCGAACTCCGTAAATCTAGAGTTAGTTGATGGATGGTCAGTCATACCCATTTTGGTGTTTATACTCCATTTTGAACTCTGGGAATTTGGAGTTGATTGGCAGACGGTCAGTTACATCTGCCTAATTATTGGGATCTCGTTCACACTCCGGGAACGAGAAGCTCATCAGGAACATGGATGGTCGGATCACATCCACCCTGAGTAAGCAAACGAAGTCGTAGATGGATGGATCCATCCTCTTCAAGCTTGGATTTAGAATTCGTACTTCAGCTCACACTCTGGGAACTGGAATTTGTTAGAGGATTGTCGTGTTTCAATTCTTCTTGGCTTCTTGGCTTCAGTATAGTTGCTTGCTCCCGAGCTCGGGGTTTCACTTAGCGAGTGACCGGTCGTATCACGGTCCTTATTTAAATAAGTCCCACCATAGGATGAAATTTAGTTTTTCGTGCATTGTGATGGTCGCATGACGCATTTCAAGTATTGCCGCTCTGGCTTGACGGATTTGCATTTTATTGCTGAAATAAGAAAGTAACGGCAAAGTCAGTTGTCTTATTACAGGTCCAAATTTTGAAATGTATTAGACAAATTTCAAATGAAAAATAGGCCAAATGAATAAATAAAGCCTGTCAGCTCCGAAGATTATGAGATAAGGTCTCTAAGGAACTGGTTGTGGTGCCGGAGCCTAGGTCTAGGCGTTTATTGTCAATTCTCTTGAAAACAGACGCAGAGAGATTTCTCCACGTCCATGCCTTTCTCCTTATGCTGCGTATCCCGCAGCTCAGCAACATAACAGACGCGTCCAACCGCCTGATCACCATGAACAACTCTGACCCCGTTGTCAGTAGGGAACTTCAGAGTCAAACACCATGTGGCGATAGTTGTCCTGAATTCAACGAGGGATGGTCGGTCCAAGAAAGCGTTGTATGGAGAATTGGTATCTAACACGACAAATTGTAGCATCCGGACTCTCCGACGATCTTCGATTCCCAACTCAACTGGCAACTCCATCATCCCAGCGGGTATCATTGCACTTCCATTAAAGTCGTGTATGCGAGACTGACATGGCCTTAGGTCCTTTGCCTCCATTTTCATCTGATCATAGACTCGTTTAAAAAGGATATTCACGGAGCTTTCACCATCTAGTAAGATCTTCTTCATCCAAGCAGAACCTATTTGAGCTGATATGACTAGTGGATCAATAGTGGGGGCTTCTACTCTATCAGTGTCTCTGCCCGGAAAACAATATCATCTGCCATTGTCTTCTGTTGTTTCGCCAGAGCCCCATCATCAATATTACTGCAACACTTGAAGTCTCCATGTCTGATCGAACTGGCGTACGACTCCATTTCCTTCTAGCTCCAATCAACCGGATGAGGGCCACCACTAACTGTATTAATAGCCATCTTCACACCGGTACATGCGGGTTCGTCCGGTCTAACCTGATTCTGACCTTGATTCGGGTTCGACGGGCCCGTACCTTCATCCTGCGGCGTCTCAACGAATTGTTCCAACTTTCTCTTTCAGATCAACTTCTTAATGATGTCTTGCAAATGACGACACTCATTAGTATTGTGGTCATATGAATCATGGAATCTACAGAATTTTCTAGTTTGAATTTGCCTTTCAGATGACTATTTTGGAGCAGGCTTCTTGTACTGCCCAGTATTACAAGTTTGCAGGTAAACATTCTCCGGGGATGTATTTAGAAGAGTATATTGGTCAAACATGGAAGCTCTGCGTCTCGGTCCACGATTTTGGTCTCGTTCCTTACCTTGACCTACATTGCCTTTCTGCTTGCTTTTCTTGTTCTGAATATTCAATTGTACCTTATCGGAACTCTCACCAATCTGTTTTACAGCAATGTTACTTTGGATGCCTTCGACACTGGGCTCCGCATCATCTTGTTTTCTAGATTGTCTAGCATTTTCTCTCCTCAGGAACTGGACCGCCTTAGCATAGAAACGATCCAATGACGCGGGGGGTTTCCCAGCCAACCAATTGTCGAATTCGAAATCAGGGTCGATTACTTTAGTCAGTGCCATCAATGTAGAATTGTCAAAGGGATACTGATTTCCGTACATACGGCATGAAACCTTTCTAGATAGCGTCTGAGTGTCTCTCCTGGAGCTTGAGTGACGCTGGATAAGGTGTTAACATCCTTCACCTCGTGACGTGCATGCGAAATCGTTCGACGAATTTCGTAGCTAATTGATCAAAACATGAAATGCATTGGGGCGGTAGATAGAGTAAACCACATAGTTGCGATACCCCCAAGGGAGATAGGAAAACTTCTACATTTGACAGCATCGTCAGCTCATGCAGCATTCATTGGTCATTCGTACTTTAAGATGTGTTGGTTAGGGTCCGAACTCCCTTTATAAACGGGTAAAGGTTGCATCCTGAATCAGCAAGATGGTTCAGCATATCGGATGTCATCAGTGAATGAAGTATGACTTTGGGAGATTTTCCAATCGTCATTGGAGAGGCCTCGACTTTCTCGAATCATTTAATAGATCATGATTGGGATGTCTGGCATTTGGACATTCTGAATATTCTGGGCCAATGTGTGGTCGGGTTTCACAATGCAAGGATGGCCCGGGCGTGGTCGACGGTCCATGCCTTCTCTCCTTGGCTCCAAGTCTTTGGGCATAATGGGTTCAGGAGTATAATCTTGTTGACGAAGGTTTGGACCTGCTCGGTTCCGATTGTCAGCTTCTAAGTCTATAGCGGCGGCAGCAACACAGTTATCAACAATGTAATAAGGAATTGCCCCTCCCCGGAAGGAGGATTTAGCCTGGTGACTTGCAGATGGACCGGCTCCCGCTTGTCCAAGGTTCAGAGTGCGTTGATGCCTGGGAGCTTGCGCATAGCTTCCATCCAGCCATGGACGTGTAAATTTGTGATTATAATCAGAAAAAGCTGAGCTTTCGATGGATGAGTAGGAAGCTTGATCCCTTCTGGATCTCTTTCGTCCTTCCTGATTCAGTCGGTTGGTTAACTCCATGTTGCCATGGATCTGCTGGGTAAGCTGTTTGCGGCTTTGGGTCAGTTTTTACATCAACATCTGAAACTCCTCCCTAGTGACAGGGCCTTGTGGATCTAACGGTTCAGTTGAATTTCGACCGGTAGCGGGCACCTATGCAGGGTTCTGTTTATCTCGTCTTTCTTGATCTACAGCAGTTGAGGCGGTCCTAGTAGTAACCATGGTGAATGATGTAGCTCCTTTCTAGATTTGATGTAATTTGAATAGGATGGAAGAATTACTGGATATGAGATCTGTATCTTCTCCTTAGATTCTTGTAATCTAACGACGGTAGTAGATCTAAAGAGCAGGAGAAAAGTCCTTTTTTCAGTGAAAGCACCGCAGTGTTTGTACCAAAATTGGGCACAACACTCTTTGGACGTATTTGAAGAGATTAAAGCGAAGAGTATAAATGAAAATTGAAGTTAATCTAACAAACACGCCAAAAACGGACAAACTGAAGTATAAAAACACATATTTGAATGGTTCGGCATTATAGCCTACATCCGCTGTAGAAAGTTTGCTATTTTATTGATGATTCTCGCTAGTTACAACTGATTACAACAGTACACTCGAGATACAATGGAGATTTCGGCAGAGTATTGACGTAGAAGAGTCAAAAGTCTCTTTTCTGAAGGCCCAAAACTGCTATTTACAGATGTGTGCTGAAAATATCTGGCTCAAATCTTGGAAGACTCCTCACGTGGGAGGGTCCACCAGATCGATCTGAGATGGATTAGGATCGATCCCCGATCAATACGTATGAATTTCGTATCGATCCAAAACCGCTCCATTTGGGTCGAGATCAATCATGGACATTTTTAAGGCGGTACGCAAAATTTCTGTGAAAATTTGATGACATTTGAACTTATAGATTTTGAGTTATGATCGATTCAAGTTTGCATTACAAAACATTGTTGAGTTCGTATCGCTCTGGTTCATATCCATGTTGGCACGTGTCGATCAGATGACGTGTCACTATATTCTAGGATCGATCCAATTTTCATGCCGAGTGACTGAGTCTTCCACTTTTATAGGCTTTGTTCGTATCAATACAATGCAATTCCATTCGTATCGTTTTGGGCCGTTCTTCTCGTATCGATGCTCGGTGCTCTACTTTGCATCGATGATGTGTTGCTACTTCGTATCGATGGCTTTCACTTCAGTTTGTATCGATACGTACTCGTTCCTTTTGTATCGAAATTTGCTTATACATTTCGTATCGATCACTAGCCGATCGATACGAACTGTCTGGACGAGATGATCGATACAAATAGCTTTAAAGCTAAAATTGTGGAAGTCTGATTGATGCAGGCTACCGAGGGATACGACGAGATGTGTCGGTTGATGGATACGAACCAATGCTTTATTGAGGGGTGGATACGAAATCCCATGAATACGATTGAGGCTAGTTTTGATGGATACGAAGGAGGTTGAATCATGATGGATACAAAATGAGGCTTCATTCGTGCATCTTGATCGATCAATATCTTGAGCATACGAACTCTGATTGACTTGAAATTTGAAACGTTAACTCATATAGCTTTACTAGTCGTATTAGATCAAGTGTAGCTCGATCCGGACTCGGACCAAATTCACCAATATCCTTAGCAGACCTGTGTATAACCAGTCTTCGGGACGGATCGTCTTCGGTTTCCAGTAAATTTCTTGATGTTACGGCCTTGCCAAAAGACGGGATAACAGTTTTCATCACAATTTTACCATTCCTTAGGCCATGCCATTTTGTTGGGGGATATATAACTTGTTATCAGTTGCTTTTGGTTCCTCTATATTAGCAAATGGGTTCAAAATCACGAGAAATCTATCCATCTCCCTTGTCACTTCAATTAACTTTGTTAGTAGAACTTTGTTTTTCAACAAATGCTTTGAAACTTTTGCAAACTAGAAGTTTTTGGGTTTTCATAGACTGTACTGTTGACATTCTCGAATAATTATCAATGAAGGTGACAAAGTACTTGTTCCAAATAAAATATAGTCTACATACAAGACCACGAATCTATATTTGCACTCTCAATGATCTTTTTTTGCAGGAAAATGAATGATAATGTTGTTTGCCTTGAATACATTCTTTGCATGCATATGGAGTTGTTTTGATTTTTGGTAGCACATTCACCAATTGTTTTTGCAAAGTAAAGTTAAGATCTTTAAAGCTGAGATGAAATAACCTGTAGTGTCATGACCAAGTATTTTCCACAGCATCGACTTTCTTTCCTATTTCATGTTAATAATGAACTTCAATTGAAAAAATAATAATTTGCCTCCATCTTGACTACTTAACCATTTGATCATTATCATTTTTTTCATAAATAGAACATTGACTACTTAACCATTTGATCATCATCAAAGATAAGCTTATATCCATTTTGCTTACCTTTTACTCATGCTTAGCTAACAACTAATTTTATGGAACAAGAAATACACCATGAATATATTTACCTCCTTCATTTCAGAAGAAGCGTGCCTTCCCTTTTGCTTGAACGGGAAAAAAACTATCTTCCATTTTATTATTGGAGTGATTCGTCACTCCATCCAGTGCACAAGGCTTTCTCTTGAGCATGATCTGTGATGGGAGAGATGTACGCAATCTTTACTCTAATTACTAGAGATATTGTATCTGAAACTTGGTGATTAAACCAAGCACCTACAAAATCTGAAGCCAACGATGTGTGAATAAAGCTCATACTAGACTTACATATTTAAAGTAACCTATGATGCATATACATGTTGACTATCTATCCATAAAATGAGATGCTCAACTGATTACTGTAGATTCAATATCAAGCACCAAGGCATAATCTTGGACCGATTGTAGTGCTCAAATTAATGGATAATCTTTCATACGGAGTTGTATGATTACTACAGCCACTATCTATATGCAATAGATTATCTTCCTCTAGAGTCAACACGCATTGAACAAAATTTTCTCTTTCTCATCACCCTGCGTTTGAATATCGAAAATGGAGTGGCTTACTTTTAAAGCATGACCAACTTTATTTCCTACAAGAGCATTTAGGCTTTTCACAACTGCAACGATACTTTTTTTAGTGATCAGAGAGATGACAATTTTTGCTAGATGAATTATTTTAATAATTGTTATTATGACTTTTAAATTGACTTTGTCTTTAGTTTTGGATTCCATCTCTAGCTGACCCTAACTTGTTTGGGAATAATGGCTTAGTTGTTGTTATTATTGAATTACTTTCATACTTCAAGCACTTTTACTGTTATGCAATTTCTCTGTTTTTATAGTTATGTCTTCTTTTATCACCTCTTTCACTGCCTTTATCAAGTATTGATCAGAAAGCACTCTCTGCGAATGGTCATTGCAACCAAATTTTCTTATCTTTGACATTATAAGGTCTCCATCAATTGTTCAGTTGACAAAATGGTCTCATTGAATTCTTCAATTGTCGCGGTGAATCATACTTTCAGGTAAGTTAACCGATTTATTTTAATGGCTTTTTTGATTGATAATCTCTTCATCAAGAGTTTTCATTTGATCGATAACCTCGATTACTCATGTGGAGTAATCTTAAATGTATTCAGTTTACCTTTTTTTATCGCTAAGGTTGAAGCTTGATGGTTTTTGTTTTGCTATCAAGTTTGAATTTGAAATATTCCAAGCTTGCTTTGTTTTTGTTGCTCCACAATTTCAGAAAAATAGCAGCACTAACTTCATTTTGAATTTTCAAATGTGCAATCTTCACATCTGCTGCTTACTTTTCCTTTTTAAGTTTGAGCTAGTGCCTATTGGCTCAACGTGTTCAGTTTGCTTCAGAGAACTAAAAATTGAAGCAAAGCCCTCATCTTTTACTTTACTTTCCGAAATTACGACTTTATCTGTCTAAGATTGATATAGTCAACTGAGAAACTGATGCAACTTCTGTTAAGGGCATTTCTTCATAGTTGCAATACTTCCTATGAAAGAACTTTTTCTGATATTGATTTGATGGAAATTATGAATTGGATGAAAAATATACGAAAATGATTAAGCACACAGAGTTGCTAAACAAAGTATTTGTTTTATATACTATGTTACTTGGTTGTTTAATTATTTTTATTTTTTTTATTTTTTTTACCAAATGAAGTGTATATAATATATGTCGAGATTTCTGATACAATATTTCCAGAAAAAAAGTAGAAATGAGTCGTTTGGAACAGAGAAAGATGAGCAACGGATTTGAGACGAAGAGACGAGAAGGTAGCAGACCATCAGAAGCCTTTAGCACTATCTACATGCTTCCAGTCGACTGGAATTTATATCAGTCAACTGGACATTGACCCGAAGAGAGCCCTGCCTCTCCAGTCGACTGGAAATTTCTTCCAGACGATTGACGCCAGTCGACTGGTGGGTTTTCCAGTTGATTGGATTGACAAATTCTGGAGAAATTGATCTTCGAGATTTCAGCGGCATTTTCGTCTTTTTACGGTGTTTTGGAGTTTCAACCGTAAATTTTTGCAAATTTTTTATCGAATGACCGGGATTACATCGGACTACTATAAATAAATTTGTTCAGGGTTCATTGTAAAAAAAAGAGAAAATAGTACTGTAGTAGAGTTTTGAGGATTGAGATTTCTTCTCAATTTTTAGGGATTTTTTTTTGTAATCTTTTGGTAAAACAATAAAGTTTTGTTTGAAGGAAATTGTTTGTCTATTGTTTTTCACTTCTTATTTTTTTCACAAACCTAATTGTGTAGAGATCCTTGGAAACAAATTGGAATAACACTAAGAGTCCGTCTATTAACCCTCCGTTATTTTCTTTCACACCCCGGTTAAAATTTTAGAAATTTTATTCCAGTTATACCCTTCAATAGTTAAATGAATATCTCATTCAATTTACCTTGCCTATTGTGTTAACCTACAAAACCAAAATAAAAAAGTGACAAATGCATTTCCGCACGAATTAGGAAGGAAAAAAATGCCGTAAGACGAAGGAAAAAATGTAAACGCTCGACACAACACAGCACGTTCCACACGAACGAGGTTGTTTAACCAACCTTGTCGATCAACACGTGGTTGTTGTCACAACCACGTTCGTGGTAGACAAGGTTGATTCAACAATCTCGTTCGCGTGGAACGTTGTTGTTCAAATAAATGCGACATACTCGAATCAGCAAAATCGAACCAGCGTTGAAACAAAAGATTCAAATAAAATTCAACTCTATATAGAATTCGATTCGCTAAATCACGCACCGTGTCGATTTTTGCTCCTTCTTTCCTTCTCAATGGCGCGACGACGACTGGAAAGCGCGACGGCAACTGGAAAATTGAGTACGAAGAGGAGCTTTTTTTCTATTTTTTTAAAAAGAAAAGCAAGGGTGGTATTGGAAGTAAACGGGGTGTGAAGAGTAAACAATGGAGTGGAATTTTTTCTCTCAAAACACCGGGGTGAGAAAAGCAAAATACGGGGTGAGAATAGACGGACCCTAACACTAAATATGTGGATTCATTTATGCTAGTTGTCTGGTCACACTGTACAAGTAAATAGATAGTCATACTCCACATAAATGAGAAACTTAATAATTACCAGATACATAAATCAACATTTTCAGGAGATGGGAACAATGTTTTCATTTTTCAGGAGTCATGAGTAATATTTTCGTGTTCTAGGTATGAAAGTGCATTAACGCCAACAAATTCACCATAGGTTGTATACCAGGAGCAACTTTCAAAACTCTAGTATAAATTATTTAAAACTTGACTCTTGCAACATGTTTCTTACTATGATTTGTTTACAGATAATACTGAATTCGGAAGGTAACTTATTAAATGTAAGCATACACAATCAACAATGCTTTGCAGATCAACAAGATTATGAATTTCTCTAATATTTTTCTTTGACACTGATCAACGATGTAATAGTGAAGTCATGCATGTTACTAGATCATGCTGTCGTTTTTGTCATATACTTGGTATAAATATAGAGTACTTAAATAATGAGCATTGTTAAAGGGACTTCGCTTTTGGATATGGAGGAGTTTTCTGTATGGGGTCACCGATTTAGGTGTATTTTTCGGTATAGGGTCACCACGCAATGTAATTTTTTTCGATGGGTGCTGACCGAATTTTTTCATCCTCTCATATTCAAAACTGAAGTCCCTTTAACAATGCCTAAATAATCAGGTGATAAAAAGCATCAGATTCCTTCATTTACTTTTATTTTTTATTGTATATTTTGCAATTTCTCATCTCATGACCTACAACGAATTATATCTATGAATTTAACCTTTATCTAATGCATTTCCTCTTTATGTTGCAGGCCCTTCTTGCATTGAAGAAAGGATCCCAGTTAATCAAATATAGCCGAAAAGGAAAACCTAAACTTTGCCCCTTTAGAATATCAAGTGTAAGCTTTATTTATGACCACAATTTGCAAGATGTATTATAAGAGTTTAGGCCCCTTTGGAACACCAGTTGAAGAAAGGATCCCAGTCATCTTCAGAATGTTCTGAGGACCCATTCAACATGTTGCACCTATGACCACAATTTGCATATTTATAATACATCTTAAACCCTTATATTGCTATAAGTATACTTTCAAGTCAACAATGCGACTATGGCCCATATAAAGGGGAAGAGGAGGGTGGGTTTGGGGGGGTGGGGGGAGGGGTGGTTTGATGTTGTGGGGTAATTGTACCCAATAAATAGGCAGATGTGTTGGTAAGATTATAACCCTTTCATGTGTTCTTTGGTTGATCTATTACTTGTTATGTCGTTGAAACCACAGGAGGAAGTTCACATTCGACGGTCACATTCATTTTTTAACCTGAGCTATCAATATCTGCAGCTTTTATGAAAAGATAAAGTAAATTTTTATTCGCATTCAACTTTTCATTAGTGATTGTAATTTTGCAGGACGAAACTACTTTGATTTGGCTTTCACACAACAAGGAGAGGAGTATTAAGTTAGCTTCTGTCACCAGAATCATCCCTGGACAAAGAACTGTAAGCTACAATGCTGCTAGTTGATTATACATGCACATAAGCACATATGAACTTGCTTCACCTTTACAATAAATTATACAGGCTGTTTTCAAGAGATATTTGCGACCTGAAAAAGATTATTTATCATTTTCTTTGATCTATAACAATGGTGAACGGTCTCTTGATCTGGTATGCAAAAATTAGTCAATTATACTTGTACACTCTAGATTTATCGTAATGCTTTCATTATGGTTAATTATATATTTTAATTACAGATTTGCAAAGATCAAGCTGAGGCAGAGGTGTGGTTTGCAGGCCTTAACGCATTAGTACCTTCAGGACCACGCAAACGTACAAAAGCAGATGAAAGTGATAGATTATCATGCTCTAGTGTATGTTTTTAAACTTAGAAGCATGGTCATGAAGTTTCGTACATTGGGGGTTAATTTTGCATTATCTCCCTTAAGTTTAACTAAAAATAGCTTATGAAAATCAATTCTTATCGAGATGGTTCATAATTGAGCTCCTTTCAGCAGTTTTTGATGAGCGTATACGCTCTAATAATGAGTTGAGTGGGTATAAATGCATTCTTTTTTTAGGGTATGACATTTTTTGAATCCTGACTAATCCGTTTGTACTTTATGTACAAATCAACCTTAGGACAAATTGCAGAAACTAGTGAGACTTTCTAGCATTAAACTTTCAGATACTTGGAAGTTCTATAATTTTGCATCTTTGGTCTACTATTTCTACATATTAAAACCTCAAGAGCAAAAAAAAATTGCATAATGAAACAAAGTCATATGACTAAAGGGTAAAAGTACTGCTACATGAAATACAATTTCTATATTTCTTCCTAAATTCTTAGCTGTAAAAATGTCGATCATGGTAAGAAAAACAATTCCAGGATGGAGATTTCGGTCGCCCTTATCCAGCATCTCTAGATAGTTCATCAAGTATATCACGAAGTAGCACAAATTCTTACTTTAACCGCGATCCATCCTTACACATCCCAAGATCAGATGCAGGATCAGACAATGCAAATATGCTGAGAGTAAGCAACGGAGATGTAAGTAGAGTAAGTGTATCTAGCGCACCTAGTAATTCAAGTCAAGGTTCAGGCCACGATGACATAGAATCACTAGGAGACGTTTACGTTTGGGGTGAAGTATGGTGCGATGGAATATCACCTGATGGATTAATAAACTCTTCATGTTTAAAAATTGATGCTTCCATCCCTAGACCTTTAGAAACACACGTAGTTCTTGATGTTCATCAAATAGCTTGTGGTTTTAGGCATGCAGCTTTAGTCACTAGGCAAGGAGAAGTTTTCACCTGGGGCGATGCATTAGGAGGCAGGCTTGGACATGGAGTAGATAAGGACACTAGTCGCCCTAAGTTAGTAGACACTGTTACCGGATGCAACGTGGAAACAATTGCATGCGGTGAATTTCATACGTGTGCCATTTCAACGGCAGGTGATTTATTCACGTGGGGAGATGGAACCTACAGTACAGGGCTTCTTTGTCATGGCACTAGCGACGTAAGTCACTGGATACCGAAAAGAGTTTCAGGGTCATTAGACGGAGTTCAAGTTTTATCAGTTGCTTGTGGCACGTGGCACACTGCTTTAACTACTTTAAATGGAAAAGTTTTCACATCTGGAGATGGCACATTTGGAGTATTAGGACATGGAGATCGAGAGAGTGTTGCACAGCCTAAAGAAGTTGAGTCTTTAAGCGGGTTAAGAACCGTTAAGGTTGCCTGTGGGACTTGGCATACAGCAGCTATAGTTGAAGTGCTAGGTCAAGCGGGTATTAATGTAATTTCAAGAAAGCTATTTACTTGGGGAGATGGAGATAAGTATAGATTAGGCCATGGCGATAAAGAACCTAGGTTAGTACCAACGTGCGTTCCATCGCTGATAGATTATAACTTTCATCAACTAGTGTGTGGACATACTATGACAGTTGCTTTAACTACATCAGGTCATGTAATGACTTGGGGCAGTACTAGTTATGGTCAGTTAGGAAATCCAAAGTCAGATGGTAAATTGCCTTGTGTGGTACAAGATGGACTAACAGGTGAGTTGATTGAAGAGATTGCATGTGGAGCTTATCATGTGAGTGTTTTGACTTCTAGAAGCGAAGTGTATACATGGGGAAGAGGCGCTAATGGAAGATTAGGACATGGAGATGCTGAAGACCGACCAACACCAACTCTTGTAGAAGCTTTGAAAGATAGGCATGTTAAAAGTATATCTTGTGGTTCAAATTTTTCTGCATGCATATGTATACATAAATGGGTTTCGGGTGCGGATCAGTCGGTATGTTCTGGATGTAGACAGCCTTTTGGATTTACTAGAAAAAGGCATAACTGTTACAATTGTGGATTGGTGCATTGCCATGCATGTAGTTCTAGAAAATCTTTTAAAGCAGCATTAGCTCCTACTCCTAGTAAACCGCATAGAGTATGCGATTCTTGCTTTATGAAAATAAAATCTGCAGAATCTGCAGGGGGAAGTTTAAGTGTAAGTAAGAGGAATGTAGCTAATATTAGAGAAAAATCAGATCGAGGAGATTCGAGATATTCAAGATCGTTGTTTTCTGTTAAACTAGGGGAGCATCATGGAAAAGCAGACTTGCGTTCTCGATCTCCTTCCTTGTTACGGCTTAAAGATATATCGTTCCCTAGCCCACTAAGTGAAATTAAAACTGCACTTAAACCAGCGGGTGCATCTACTACTACTCTTCATCCTTCAAATGCTAATAATTTCAGGCCTTCTTCTCCGTATGCTCGAAGATCAAATATTTCTTCTGTATTTTCGGGAAGTATACTTGATAGTTTGAAGATGACTAACGAATCGTTAGACAAGGAAATTATAAAGCTGCAAGCTCAGGTACATAATTCATGAATTTCGTTCTTAGGAAGATATGAAATGTTAATGGACAAGCAGTGAACACTTTACCTTTTGGGTAGGTTAAAAATCTGAAACAGAAATGTGAAGCTCAAGATATGGCATTGAAAAGGTCTGAAAAGATAGCCATGGAGGAATCTGCTAAAAGCGTTAATGTAGCAAAATTTATTAGAACAATTGAAGACCAGGTAATTCAATTCTTCCTAATTTGCATGGCAGTTCTTATAGCTCAACGCGCATTAAGTTTCTGTAAGATTGTGTTGCATGAGTTTTAACAATCAGCTACTATCCTTCGTTTTGAATCTGTGCTATAACATAGTTTCATTGTATTGTATATCAGCTGAAAGAGATGACTGAGAAAGTCCCGGAAGATATTGGAGGCGGTTTAAAATCGATAATTGCCCAAGCAGATTCATTACTGAAAGATAAAGGATACGTGGAGTCAAATGGTGAAAGACCCGTTAGTAATGCAGATGATAATAATAATAAGCCTGTGAGACATACTCGTCATCTTAGAGTTCAGTCCGAGTTGATAAACACGAGGATGGATGCCAGTAACCAGAGCATGGAGAATAATAATAGTACTTCAAGAAATGGAGTAGAAACTATAGAGCAATTCGAGCATGGTGTATATGTTACCTTCCTTTTGACCCCAGATGGCAATAAATACTTCAAAAGGGTTCGGTTCAGGTATATTTTCTCATTACATTATTTTTGATGTTTTGTATTGAGTTTGTACCATGGTGCAAACAGTTTCACTGTACCAATAACATTTCTTTTTAGTAGCACAATGGTGCAGATTCCTTTGTCTCTTTTAAACTATATGCATGCAGAGTCTTATTATCTGCAAATTTGTGGAAGTCTAATTATCTGTAAATCTGTGAACAGCAAAAGAAGATTTGCTGAACAACAAGCAGAAGAGTGGTGGAAAGCAAACCAAGATAGAGTGTTTAGAAAATACCCTCCCAAGTAACCAACAATACTTCTGCATCTTCTTCGATCTTTGCAAATTATGGCAAGCAAGACATTGCACTCTTACCCGATAATTTGAAGGACTGTAAACAGCAAGAAAATTCTTCATGGAAAGAAAAAAGGGAAAAAGAATTTTTTTTGCACTGGTTAGTTAAAGAAAATTAATGTTTTGGAGGGTGGAAGCAAGATAACATCATATATTACTTATTTTTTCTTATTAGATTAGATTGGACGGAGATGCTGCATGAGTTTGATAGCAGTGTCATTCGTTTTAACTCGTTACTTGTATTCTTTCTAATGAAATCACATAGTCAGTTTCTTTGTAGTGGAGTTTATGATTCATCAACATTGCAATATCATGTGGAGACGGTGAAGGGTTTGTTTGTATAAAGAAAAATTGTGGTTTGCAATCATTATTGTCAACCGACTTTTGGTTATGTCGTCATACAAAACATCCGCATAAGCTGGATACGATCCAATAAAATCTACCTCGTTTTTATTTGTTGGATTTGAGCTATTCGATTTTGAATGAAATTTCTTATTTATGCCATTCATGCATCAAATCAATAACAACTTCTCATCGGTCTCACTTTGACGTTCTCTACCATTACGACATTTACATCAAAAAATGAACCATGCCCTGTTTGAGGAATTGGATCGATGGGTGAATCTAGATCTGTCAAAGTATGACCCAATCCATTATAGTTTTTCATGGAGACTGATAAAATAATAGGTTTCAGCATTGTAACGACCCGCTATTTTGGACTATTCGCATCCGCACATGTCGGACTTGAATAATTCAAAATATCGAATTGTTAATTTAAATTTGGCAAAACTGAGATATACAGTAAATAAGTAGTCACAGCATCACAGACACAGAGTAATAATATGCAGCGGAAATAAAAGAGATAGTAGTTCATGAAGCTACTATGTAAATATATAAGATACATCAGAGTTTACAACCAAAGAGTAATACGATACATCAGATATAAATCAGAATACATCACTAGAATCATCGAATACTGAAAGTAGAATAGATGGCTGGATCTTCAAGCAAAGCTCCAACTCCAAAGGTGAGCCTCGAATACTGGTACACTCAGTCTGACCCGAGCGTAAAGCAAAACACAAGACACTCGAGTCAGGATTAATATTCTTATATCAATAAATCCAACTCAAGTGAAATAGCAATCGAAAAACAAGTAACTCAAAGGATGTTTGGAATAACCATCCTCTAAGGATCCGCTAAACTATCTACTAGGTAGTAATGTACGCTAAGTAGATAATGTCTATTAGTAATATAAAATATCAAAATAGCGTTAAGGCGTTACCATAATTCCCCTTAACACATTTTATATTCCCAAAAGCATATACAAGACCGTAGTTTCCCCAAAACCGGAAGTCACCAGAGGGCAATCCATATACTCAAGGTACAAATCAAAACGTAGTGGTCGCGAATAGGATAATCAGTATGACAAGGTACATGAGGCGATACCAACTAGGATACTAGTAGTTGCGTGATCCGGACTGATGTTGAGCATAGCCAGCAGCTACCTCAACACCGCGAAACAACACTCCCAAATCGAGGGGTGCACCCAAATCGAATCACAAAAGTAATAGATATGGTATCGAAGAAGTGTGTCCGCTAGAGGTGGCGAACCTCAATGGCCCGGCGCGGCTCCTGTTTTAGTCATGTCAGGGGTCATCCAATATCGTTCTCTTTCTTCAGTCAACGCGTTCACCAAACCATCCACTTCATTCTGGATCAACACTCCACGTATAATAGTTATTAAAGTGGTATTCGGTATCGACAGAGAGTATGTCCATATCCGATCCCGGTCTCTTTAATAACTACGTATAATTACACCGATTGGTCGTTTAATATATTTCAAAACAATCAATTTCAATTTCAATTAGAATTCGTAAACCATTATTTCATTTGTCTTTCAAAAATCAATTTCCAAAATCTACGTTCCAAAACTCCCAAATTACCATTTCAAAGTCTTACAGTTCAATTTCAATTTTATTTAAACGATTCAAATATTGATTCAAGTTCATATATAAGTTTTATTCCGAAAATCATTTAAATGATTAAATTCAACATTCAAATCAATTTAAACTTATTTATCGATTTTATTCAATATTCTTTAAGTTAATTCAACATCCAAAACCATTCTTTTTAATTTCCAAGTCATTAAAACAATCACTTAAGTTAACTTCATTATATCAAACTTACAAATTTAATTAAATTAAATTTGTCAAATCAAATTCCTGAAATTACAATTCTTACATTTATTTCAATGAAACGCATTTTTTTTCTTGTCAAAGAAATTCAATTTCATTTATTCACTTACTTAAATAATTTCCAAAACTTAATTAACAAAGAATCCCAATTTCAATTATTTACGAAGTTCCAATTTACTTATTCAAAGTTCAATTCCTCTTGTCAAAGAATTCAATTTTTATTCCATTTCCAAATAATTCAATCTTATTAAATAATTTCAATCTTAATTATTAATAATTTCAAACTTAATAATTTCAAACTTAATTATAAATTCAACCTTAATTATTAAATCATTTCAACTCATTCATTAATAATTCCACCCTTAATTATTTAATAAATTCAAAACTTAATTATTAATTATTTCAAACTTCGTTATTAATAATTTCAAGACTTGATTTTTAAAATTCCAAATTTAACTATTACTAATTTCAAACTTAATTATTAACAATTCCAAATTTAAATATTAATAAATTCAAACAACGTCCTTTCATCAGTCATTACATTAATATCTTGTTTCAGATTTTCAGTATTAACGTTTTCCTTTTATCAAAATTTACGTTTCGATTTTATTCCAGAACTTTATTATTCAAATAAAATCTTTATTTTATTTCAAATCAAATTATTGACCAATCGGTTTATTTAATTCTCTATCCTAAGTCATGTTCATTTTGGGTATTTATCATTTCAACCCGATTCCAATTCCAATTCAAAAATCAAAGCATAGCAAATGGAACTTGCAGTGTGATAACAGGGATGGTGTCAAAGTAAATAAACAAGCAATAACAACAATCAATAACAATTCAATAATCAATTCAAATAATCCTAAAATAATCGTATTAATTCACATTGTTATTTGTGCAAATTAATATAATTATTTCTAGAATCTACACTATCATTTCATGTAGATTAAAGATTATTACACTATTATTTTATACGGTTTTAAACTTGTCATTAAATTTCCATTTCATACTACAACAATCAATCCAATATACGTTCAATGGTTCAAAGTGTGATTTATCACTATTCTACATGTCAATTAATTTAACAATTAAAATGGTCAAATTTAACTAATCAAATTTCACATATATGTCGGTTCAACTTTTAGTTATCCTACGTCGAATTCAATTGCATAATATTTATCACTTTATACATTACAAATTTAACATCCAATATAAACAACAATCAATCAATCAATTATCAACCAAACTGTATTATCATCGCATAAATAATTAACAGATAATGGTGTCAGATGTCATAGGTGAACAGATACAGGTAATAGCATATAACAGTGTAAATAACTGACGGTCGCATATTTCAATTGTCGTTTTAATTGAAATTAAATTTAATAAATAAAAGAATATTAATCGTGAGTGATTGCTCACCTTTCGAGGTTAGAGGAATTGGACAATACAACAAGCTACGAATTGGATCACGAACTCAACAATCGACTAATTAAATGGTAGATCTCAAAGCAAAACAAGGTGGACACGAATTCGACGAACAAAGCTGAAGATCAAAATCGACGAAACAAATTTAAAATCAGCTTGATATAAATAGAAATGATATTATTATTATTATCATTATTTTATGAAAGTAAATTTTTTTATTTAAGCACTTGTTAACATTCAAAATCTTTATATATAGTATTTAAAAGTCAATACCAAAATCAAATAGCTTCTGACCAATGGAAATAACTTATATAACGAGGATCAAAAAATATATATATATATATATATTTTTAAAATTCTCTATATATATTCCTAAGCATCAAAATATCAATAGGAATAGTTTATACCTAAATAAACACATCGAGATTTACAATTTATAGTTGAAGTCAACTGAGACTAAAAGGAGATTTTCAAAATCCATAAACAATCAATATATGTGCAGACTCTACACTACTATGCAACTAAACCTATACACAAATATATGCAACCCAACTATATCATTTTATATGGAAAAAAACAATGTATAACAAAATACGACCGTACCCCACTATATGCAGACTGCATTCCTAACAACATATATAAAACTATAAATAGACAAAACTATATAACGCCTTCCAAATAAAATATATAGTACTTTTTGTAAGATAATGTACAAATGAACTGTAAACATATAACCTATTCGAATGGAAATATATATATAACAAGATTCAAAATCTATACTTCAGTAACTGATATGCTAATATCTAGACAAATGTATATATGCAGCTATACAATAAATACTATACTTATATAAACAATATACACATTCACATATAAAATTTTAAAACAAACGTTCACTGTATATCTTCTAAACAAAAATCAGTATATATGTATATAATTAGAATAATAACAAAACTTGTTATATCAATACAAACCGTAAAATATAAAACGAAAGAAGCAAAATAGCTCTGTATACTCTTTAAAACCAACTCTTTATAACACCCCATTATCTAACCGACCTTAACACCTATATATATATATATATATATATATATATATATATATATATAAAGCTATGCAGATAATACTTTCAATAAACAAGCGTACTTCACCTTGTAATATATTTACACAGAGGCCTAAGAAATCACGGCAGCAATTTGGATGTTGGCTTCGGCATAGGAGGATAACGGCAGAGAGGTCGAGGTGGAAGAGGCGACCGAAGTCTAGTGATGGGAAAAGAATGCCGAAAGGGGTGCTGCTAGAGTCAGCACAGGCGGTTTAGGCGGTGGAGGCGGTGAGGCTGAGATGATGGGTTGGAGTGTAGCACGGTGGGTGGCCGACGTCATAAGGTTGAGGGAAGATGTTGCGTCAGGTTCTAAGGTGGGGATCGGTAGTGGGTTGGGATGAGAAGCTTGGCTGATGGGTTTTCTTCGATTGGAGCAGGGAAGCAGAGGGGCGGTTACGGCTGGGCGATGCTCGGGTTTCTACGGTATTGGGTGATGGGATGGAGGCGGTTCTGGGTGGGTCTGCCGTGAAGGCATGGCTAGAGTTTCGCCGAAGAGAGGGAGGTGGAGGAGGCTAGGCCTGCACACGTTTTGAGGTAGGAGAGAAGGCGGAGGGGAGGAGACGCCGATGAGGAGAGAGGAAGATTGAAATGAGGGCGGAACAGTGGTGTTGGCTTATAGGCGTGCCTAATTGTGGGTCGGCTGAAGGGACGAAGCCGCGTGGATGGAAGGACGTGGGTGGAGCAGTGATGGACGCGACTGAGGCAGTGGTCGTGGTGGTGCGGTAGCGTTGGTGGGATGCTGGACGTGGAATGGAAATTGGGTACGAAGGGTCAGGAGAAAGGAAGGCTCCACTACATAGCAGTTTCATAAAACATATATCATATGTAATTTGAAGTCAGGAGGTAAAGTGTGAGCACTGTTTCCATATAAAACATATAAAGTTCTTTGTTTACTTTCTCAAGAAATGTCAGAAGTAAAAGAGGAGAAGTAACGTTTCAGGCAGAAAATATGATAATAGTAGCAACATATATTAATTTAGAGAGAGAGAAGGAAGGAAAGAAGCACGTACCAATAGCAGTGCAATAAATGAAGGCACAGGGGTAGCAGATATATACGGAGGGGTTTAGAGTCCCCAGGGCAATGCAATGATGTCTTCTGTAAAGTGGTGGCTATTGGCTTTCTGAATGGTCAATAGGCACCTAGAATTTTGAACGTTGTAAAGTTGGGTTCCGGTTTGTGCTGCGTTACAATTTATCGTTTGCAATGCCGAACTCCGATTGACACAAACGAATATACCGTTTTGATCAGCGCGGCGAGACGGTCACAACGGTATGAAGATATTGGTGATGCGATCGAATTATAAAAATTCGAAATTTTCTACTACGGAAAATGCATAAAATTCGCCGAAAAATAAGAACGACGGAGCCAAAGATGTCCGAATTTGGAAAAACGACAAACTGACAACTTGCTCAAAAGATGGTTTAGAATTTTTCTATGTAAAAATATTTTGGTTTCGAAAACGGTTTATTTCCATGGATTACTAACTGATTTAAATTGAAGTAAGTTTACGCGCGAAATAAACTTTCATATTTTCGGACGAAAATTTACCGGTTGCTATGTTTAATTAGACGCATTCCAAATATGAAGTTTGAATAGCATCAGAATTTGTTTGTGAAAATTTGAAATTCTACACTAAATAAGCACTTTTAAAAATTTTAAACTGGGTCTGAATTTCAGGGTCGTTACATTCTCCCCCACTCAAAACTTTTCGTCCCCGAAAAGGAAGGAGGTAGGAGAATAGAAACAACCAGAAGAAATAGACTTAAATTACAAAATAAACGATTAATTCAAATCATAGAAATTTCAATTTAAATTAATTTATATTTAACCATTTGACTTTAAATTCAAGACTTTCATAAAATTTGGTTTGAATTCTCATATGTTAGGTACAAGAGATTCCTTTCAAATGAAATTCAATTTAAATTCAATTAATTTAAGATATTCTCTTAAGTTGACTTAATTCAATGTATTAACTTCCAAAACAAAATTTTCTTCTATTAATATCACCTATTATTTATTTAACTCATTATTCTATTAAGTGAATAACATGCATTATACGCACTCACATTTTATTTATAAAGACAATTTATATTATATATTATCCAATTTTCTTAAATTAGCAACTTCAAAGATCATAAATTTGAAGTCATTTATTATAATCAAACCCCCTTTGACAAATTTAATTCTTCTTTATTCCAAATTATTATTAAATTTATTCTACTTAATATATCCTAATCACATACATATTAAGTATATTTACATTAATTATAACTACTCAATTTATTAAAAATTCCTTTGATATCATTTTCCACTATATAATATTCAATTATAAATTAACTTCTTTTTTTTTTTTTTTTTTTAGGTAAGTTATATATATGCAATTTGAGAATTATCCAAACAAAATTTTACAATTCAGTTATTACAAGTTAAGTATTCATATAAAAAGAATTTGGCTTTATTTAATTGAAAATCATCCTTCAACAAAATTTTAAGAATTAATTTCCGATTAGCTTCAAACAACTTGAGATAAAATAAATATATATATTCAAAATATATCAAATCAAATTTAAAATCTTCAATATATATTATAAATCAAGTCATGTTTAGAGATTCAAATCAATTTATTTTTCACAACAACCGTAGCAAAGCTACAGAATATCTCTCCACTTCGAAACTCGAAAATGGATGTCGATGATGCGGCCGTCATCACCGAAATTATTTTCCAGCGACAAAGAGAAGAGCACTGATTTAAACATCTAAAATTTCTTTGAAAAAGATTTCTATTCAAAATACTTTAAGCAATACACCTTTAAAACTTTAAAGCCAAGTTTGAAATCACCGGAAATTAAGTTCTCAAATTCTAATTTAAATCCATTTGAATTCCAAATCAAAATATAACCAAGCTTTATAAATTCATTTATTTATTTTATGAAATAGTCAATTATTTATAAAACAATAAATGAAAATTAAAATTTTCACATTTTCGGACAACAGGTTCATTAACATTTTAATTTCAGAAAAATTTATACTTATATAATATAATCATAAAACCTATTTGTTTACCAAATTTGAAAACAATATTGTGTCAGTTTGCTCTGTTCAAGTGTTTTGGAAATCCTATCGATAGCGTTGATCAGACGAATCGATCGAAAACCCAAATCAACCTCAACAACTCAAACAACACAATATATGTAAAACATTTTAATATTAATTTTCAAAGACACTTCCTCGCTTGACGGTACAAGGATGGATTTCAAAATAAGAATAGATATTCAAATTTGATGGTAATCAAATCAAAGAGGATTTTGATTCGATATTAAGTTTGAAACAAAGATAGATAATTAAATAACAAAATAGGAAGCCTGATAAGTTTATATATATCGCGGGCAACCTTAACCGGATTGACCGTGGCTTAAAGAATAAGATCGATGCAGAATTCCGAGGTAAATCAACATTCGATCTCAAGAAATAGAATTCAGGTATTGCAGGAGATAGATAGCATCGTAAACCGAGGATACAGAAATCTCCGGTAAATTAATGCTTATTGTAAAGGAGCTTCACCCATTTACAATCATTCGGCGTTTGGGAAGACCGCCGAGTCATTATAAAGATTATTCGAGGTGGAGTCAGGGAATACTCCAGAATTGAAAGAAGACGAATAGTGAGGGACGAGAATGAATTTTGGAACCGAGGGAACGTTCCAAATTTAAAGGAAACGAGTCAAGAAGAAGAGTTTGAAACTCGAGTGGGAGTGATTCTGTAAATACATTTACCCTATATGCTAAGTTCTGCCTAGAGCTACCAAAAGCTCTGATACCAACTGTAACGACCCGCTATTTTGGACTATTCGCATCCGCACATGTCGGACTTGAATAATTCAAAATATCGAATTGTTAATTTAAATTTGGCAAAACTGAGATATACAGTAAATAAGTAGTCACAGCATCACAGACACAGAGTAATAATATGCAGCGGAAATAAAAGAGATAGTAGTTCATGAAGCTACTATGTAAATATATAAGATACATCAGAGTTTACAACCAAAGAGTAATACGATACATCAGATATAAATCAGAATACATCACTAGAATCATCGAATACTGAAAGTAGAATAGATGGCTGGATCTTCAAGCAAAGCTCCAACTCCAAAGGTGAGCCTCGAATACTGGTACACTCAGTCTGACCCGAGCGTAAAGCAAAACACAAGACACTCGAGTCAGGATTAATATTCTTATATCAATAAATCCAACTCAAGTGAAATGGCAATCGAAAAACAAGTAACTCAAAGGATGTTTGGAATAACCATCCTCTAAGGATCCGCTAAACTATCTACTAGGTAGTAATGTACGCTAAGTAGATAATGTCTATTAGTAATATAAAATATCAAAATAGCGTTAAGGCGTTACCATAATTCCCCTTAACACATTTTATATTCCCAAAAGCATATACAAGACCGTAGTTTCCCCAAAACCGGAAGTCACCAGAGGGCAATCCATATACTCAAGGTACAAATCAAAACGTAGTGGTCGCGAATAGGATAATCAGTATGACAAGGTACATGAGGCGATACCAACTAGGATACTAGTAGTTGCGTGATCCGGACTGATGTTGAGCATAGCCAGCAGCTACCTCAACACCGCGAAACAACACTCCCAAATCGAGGGGTGCACCCAAATCGAATCACAAAAGTAATAGATATGGTATCGAAGAAGTGTGTCCGCTAGAGGTGGCGAACCTCAATGGCCCGGCGTGGCTCCTGTTTTAGTCATGTCAGGGGTCATCCAATATCGTTCTCTTTCTTCAGTCAACGCGTTCACCAAACCATCCACTTCATTCTGGATCAACACTCCACGTATAATAGTTATTAAAGTGGTATTCGGTATCGACAGAGAGTATGTCCATATCCGATCCCGGTCTCTTTAATAACTACGTATAATTACACCGATTGGTCGTTTAATATATTTCAAAACAATCAATTTCAATTTCAATTAGAATTCGTAAACCATTATTTCATTTGTCTTTCAAAAATCAATTTCCAAAATCTACGTTCCAAAACTCCCAAATTACCATTTCAAAGTCTTACAGTTCAATTTCAATTTTATTTAAACGATTCAAATATTGATTCAAGTTCATATATAAGTTTTATTCCGAAAATCATTTAAATGATTAAATTCAACATTCAAATCAATTTAAACTTATTTATCGATTTTATTCAATATTCTTTAAGTTAATTCAACATCCAAAACCATTCTTTTTAATTTCCAAGTCATTAAAACAATCACTTAAGTTAACTTCATTATATCAAACTTACAAATTTAATTAAATTAAATTTGTCAAATCAAATTCCTGAAATTACAATTCTTACATTTATTTCAATGAAACGCATTTTTTTTCTTGTCAAAGAAATTCAATTTCATTTATTCACTTACTTAAATAATTTCCAAAACTTAATTAACAAAGAATCCCAATTTCAATTATTTACGAAGTTCCAATTTACTTATTCAAAGTTCAATTCCTCTTGTCAAAGAATTCAATTTTTATTCCATTTCCAAATAATTCAATCTTATTAAATAATTTCAATCTTAATTATTAATAATTTCAAACTTAATAATTTCAAACTTAATTATAAATTCAACCTTAATTATTAAATCATTTCAACTCATTCATTAATAATTCCACCCTTAATTATTTAATAAATTCAAAACTTAATTATTAATTATTTCAAACTTCGTTATTAATAATTTCAAGACTTGATTTTTAAAATTCCAAATTTAACTATTACTAATTTCAAACTTAATTATTAACAATTCCAAATTTAATTATTAATAAATTCAAACAACGTCCTTTCATCAGTCATTACATTAATATCTTGTTTCAGATTTTCAGTATTAACGTTTTCCTTTTATCAAAATTTACGTTTCGATTTTATTCCAAAACTTTATTATTCAAATAAAATCTTTATTTTATTTCAAATCAAATTATTGACCAATCGGTTTATTTAATTCTCTATCCTAAGTCATGTTCATTTTGGGTATTTATCATTTCAACCCGATTCCAATTCCAATTCAAAAATCAAAGCATAGCAAAGGGAACTTGCAGTGTGATAACAGGGATGGTGTCAAAGTAAATAAACAAGAAATAACAACAATCAATAACAATTCAATAATCAATTCAAATAATCCCGAAATAATCGTATTAATTCACATTGTTATTTGTGCAAATTAATATAATTATTTCTAGAATCTACACTATCATTTCATGTAGATTAAAGATTATTACACTATTATTTTATACGGTTTTAAACTTGTCATTAAATTTCCATTTCATACTACAACAATCAATCCAATATACGTTCAATGGTTCAAAGTGTGATTTATCACTATTCTACATGTCAATTAATTTAACAATTAAAATGGTCAAATTTAACTAATCAAATTTCACATATATGTCGGTTCAACTTTTAGTTATCCTACGTCGAATTCAATTGCATAATATTTATCACTTTATACATTACAAATTTAACATCCAATATAAACAACAATCAATCAATCAATTATCAACCAAACTGTATTATCATCGCATAAATAATTAACAGATAATGGTGTCAGATGTCATAGGTGAACAGATACAGGTAATAGCATATAACAGTGTAAATAACTGACGGTCGCATATTTCAATTGTCGTTTTAATTGAAATTAAATTTAATAAATAAAAGAATATTAATCGTGAGTGATTGCTCACCTTTCGAGGTTAGAGGAATTGGACAATACAACAAGCTACGAATTGGATCACGAACTCAACAATCGACTAATTAAATGGTAGATCTCAAAGCAAAACAAGGTGGACACGAATTCGACGAACAAAGCTGAAGATCAAAATCGACGAAACAAATTTAAAATCAGCTTGATATAAATAGAAATGATATTATTATTATTATCATTATTTTATGAAAGTAAATTTTTTTATTTAAGCACTTGTTAACATTCAAAATCTTTATATATAGTATTTAAAAGTCAATACCAAAATCAAATAGCTTCTGACCAATGGAAATAACTTATATAACGAGGATCAAAATATATATATATATATATATATATATATATATATATTTAAAATTCTCTATATATATTCCTAAGCATCAAAATATCAATAGGAATAGTTTATACCTAAATAAACACATCGAGATTTACAATTTATAGTTGAAGTCAACTGAGACTAAAAGGAGATTTTCAAAATCCATAAACAATCAATATATGTGCAGACTCTACACTACTATGCAACTAAACCTATACACAAATATATGCAACCCAACTATATCATTTTATATGGAAAAAAACAATGTATAACAAAATACGACCGTACCCCACTATATGCAGACTGCATTCCTAACAACATATATAAAACTATAAATAGACAAAACTATATAACGCCTTCCAAATAAAATATATAGTACTTTTTGTAAGATAATGTACAAATGAACTGTAAACATATAACCTATTCGAATGGAAATATATATATAACAAGATTCAAAATCTATACTTCAGTAACTGATATGCTAATATCTAGACAAATGTATATATGCAGCTATACAATAAATACTATACTTATATAAACAATATACACATTCACATATAAAATTTTAAAGCAAACGTTCACTGTATATCTTCTAAACAAAAATCAGTATATATGTATATAATTAGAATAATAACAAAACTTGTTATATCAATACAAACCGTAAAATATAAAACGAAAGAAGCAAAATAGCTCTGTATACTCTTTAAAACCAACTCTTTATAACACCCCATTATCTAACCGACCTTAACACCTATATATATATATATATATATATATATATATATATATATATAAAGCTATGCAGATAATACTTTCAATAAACAAGCGTACTTCACCTTGTAATATATTTACACAGAGGCCTAAGAAATCACGGCAGCAATTTGGATGTTGGCTTCGGCATAGGAGGATAACGGCAGAGAGGTCGAGGTGGAAGAGGCGACCGAAGTCTAGTGATGGGAAAAGAATGCCGAAAGGGGTGCTGCTAGAGTCAGCACAGGCGGTTTAGGCGGTGGAGGCGGTGAGGCTGAGATGATGGGTTGGAGTGTAGCACGGTGGGTGGCCGACGTCATAAGGTTGAGGGAAGATGTTGCGTCAGGTTCTAAGGTGGGGATCGGTAGTGGGTTGGGATGAGAAGCTTGGCTGATGGGTTTTCTTCGATTGGAGCAGGGAAGCAGAGGGGCGGTTACGGCTGGGCGATGCTCGGGTTTCTACGGTATTGGGTGATGGGATGGAGGCGGTTCTGGGTGGGTCTGCCGTGAAGGCATGGCTAGAGTTTCGCCGAAGAGAGGGAGGTGGAGGAGGCTAGGCCTGCACACGTTTTGAGGTAGGAGAGAAGGCGGAGGGGAGGAGACGCCGATGAGGAGAGAGGAAGATTGAAATGAGGGAGGAACAGTGGTGTTGGCTTATAGGCGTGCCTAATTGTGGGTCGGCTGAAGGGACGAAGCCGCGTGGATGGAAGGACGTGGGTGGAGCAGTGATGGACGCGACTGAGGCAGTGGTCGTGGTGGTGCGGTAGCGTTGGTGGGATGCTGGACGTGGAATGGAAATTGGGTACGAAGGGTCAGGAGAAAGGAAGGCTCCACTACATAGCAGTTTCATAAAACATATATCATATGTAATTTGAAGTCAGGAGGTAAAGTGTGAGCACTGTTTCCATATAAAACATATAAAGTTCTTTGTTTACTTTCTCAAGAAATGTCAGAAGTAAAAGAGGAGAAGTAACGTTTCAGGCAGAAAATATGATAATAGTAGCAACATATATTAATTTAGAGAGAGAGAAGGAAGGAAAGAAGCACGTACCAATAGCAGTGCAATAAATGAAGGCACAGGGGTAGCAGATATATACGGAGGGGTTTAGAGTCCCCAGGGCAATGCAATGATGTCTTCTGTAAAGTGGTGGCTATTGGCTTTCTGAATGGTCAATAGGCACCTAGAATTTTGAACGTTGTAAAGTTGGGTTCCGGTTTGTGCTGCGTTACAATTTATCGTTTGCAATGCCGAACTCCGATTGACACAAACGAATATACCGTTTTGATCAGCGCGGCGAGACGGTCACAACGGTATGAAGATATTGGTGATGCGATCGAATTATAAAAATTCGAAATTTTCTACTACGGAAAATGCATAAAATTCGCCGAAAAATAAGAACGACGGAGCCAAAGATGTCCGAATTTGGAAAAACGACAAACTGACAACTTGCTCAAAAGATGGTTTAGAATTTTTCTATGTAAAAATATTTTGGTTTCGAAAACGGTTTATTTCTATGGATTACTAACTGATTTAAATTGAAGTAAGTTTACGCGCGAAATAAACTTTCATATTTTCGGACGAAAATTTACCAGTTGCTATGTTTAATTAGACGCATTCCAAATATGAAGTTTGAATAGCATCAGAATTTGTTTGTGAAAATTTGAAATTCTACACTAAATAAGCACTTTTAAAAATTTTAAACTGGGTCTGAATTTCAGGGTCGTTACAAGCATCCTCATATTTGAACTCCGTTTAGTGCAGAAGCCGTTATTTTTTTTAACAGACTGCAACAGTCTGTGCAAAAAAAAATGCGGCGTTTGCACTAGGCGGAGTTCAAATATGAGGATGCAGTAATCTGTTATTCTTTAAGAACAGTTGTCAATCTTCATAAAAACTATAATGTGTGTTCAAAATTTATATTCTCAAATTTTAAATTTTTAATAAATGGGTTACCCATTTACAACCTTTTTAAAAATGGGTCAACCTAATCCATAACCCATTTAATAAATTTCATAGATGGGTTGACCCAACCCAATTATAAGTAGGGTAAATGATTTGAGTCATATTTTAACAGGTCTAGTGATAATAATTACAAAGAGTTGTAATCATAACAAAATTATTTTAAATATTTCTTGTTAAGATGTTTTGAGAAAGTATGTCGATACATTATTTGAGATTAAAGTATGTAACGATCTCCAAATTTGGACAGCATATTACTCATGACTGTCAAGGACACCAAGAGGTTATATATTGATAGTTATTGGATAACTGTGGAATGATTTGCCCAAGATTTTTTTATTGGTTAATAACAATCAGGTCAAACAGAAAATCTTTAGTGACAATATTACACAATTCTCTCGACTAGAAATACGATTGAACATCAATGTTGACACACAACTTTGATTACGATTAAATCATGGCATGTCGACCATCAAGTGACTATAGTTGGGTTTGAGTTGAAGTATTAGAAGTAAAACACTATTCAATAGGGAATTCATATTTTTTAGTTGTATGAGGTTAGTATCACGGTTAACTGTAATTAACTCAAAGTCAAAATCTCTGGCCAATGTAGTACAGTTAATAGTAAACGTTTTTATTGAACCAAGAACTTTGTTTATACACTAATTAACCGAGTTGAAGATGGATGATATTAGAATGTTGACCAAAATCAAATTCCCTAATCCTAAAGTGACATAATGTCGACGAAGAGAATTAATATAAAAAATCATTAATAAAAGGTACCGCTTAAATTTATAAAATTAGATTTTATCGATAATATATATATATATATATATATATATAAATGATGAATTTGGCTATACTGTTACACCATTAGCTACAATAATGTGTGAACATTGATATCTGAATTGTTCAAATATTTTTCGTCGATTGAATTGTCAAGGACCTTTAACACAAGTGGTTAGAGGTATGATGCTCTAGACAAAGGTTCTTGAGGTCATGGGTTTATGCCCTTGAGATAACATAATGAGTGATTTTCTTAAATAAAGTAACACTCTTATTATAAAAAATTCGGACTAAAAATCACACTCGTGAGTCGTACAACTAAATATTTTCAGTCTTTGAAATACCAACTTGAATTAATTGATTTACAATAGTTATAAATTAATGAAATTAATTAGTATTTATGAACTAACTATTATTATTTTATTTATAGGATGTGTGTAGTAAAATGGAGTAGCCTCTAGAGTTGTTCAAGATGCTGTTAGTAACTAATTAGGTGTGTATATAAAAGTTATATATGTAAGTATCGATATACGATACCAATGTATATTTAAATTAGATTTAAATTATACAAAGTAATAAGGGGTTAATGATATTTTATTCCATGTTGGACATAGTACAAAGGATGACCAAGGTATGAGAGTAGGAGGAGGTCTTTGCTTTTGAATTGTAAGGAGAAGAAAGTGGAGATATTTCCTCAACACTTCATTGAATTTATGCCTCTATCTTCTTTTGAACTCTTTCCCTTGTCCCCTTGAGACCTTTGACCATAAATTAACTCCATCAAAACTCCATATTTCCATAACATTTCACATCCATACATCTTAATGCAATTAAATCCAAAGGTGATATTCCATTTGCTAGCAACTGTGGTGCCGATTTAGGAGATCTAGGAGGTAGAACAAATTGAAATGTGAGTCTAAGGATAGACCTTTAAAGATATACATTTATAATTTATTATTTGCTAATCATATGATCATATATCACCATTTTTGTATATATCATTTCCATGGTTTATTAGTTATAGTTTTAATTGTTTAGTAAATAATAAATGTGCTTATTGAATTATAATCTCACATTAATGTTTGTAAAAGAATGTTTAAAACCAAAATTGTGTAGTAATAATAATACATCAACAACGACAACAACAACTAAGCCATTATTCTCAAACAAGTTGAGGTGGCTAGAGATGGAACCCAAAACTAAATGACAAAGTTAGTTTAAAAGTTATAACAACAACAAAAATAGAAAGCATGATAATAATACTAAAATAAAGTCAAATATGCAACAAATAACAACAACATCAATAACTAAGTAAACTAAAAATAAAAAATAAAAAATATTTAAAAAAACCATCACGATGACAATAATAATAATACTAATTGTATTAATGGTACCAAAAGTATGATTGACCGAAAGACCAAATACTACGTCTTAGGCTCATATTCACTAGTGCTATAATCTAAAACTTATAACATTACCCTTAAGCCATCTTAAAAAAACACAACTCATGGTTCTGGTATGTGGATCACTGACTTTCACGCGCTCCTGTTCGCACCAGCTTTTCGAATATATTCAAATCCTTCAAGTCCTTTTTTACTACTTCCTTCTATGTCAACCTTGGTCGATCTCTACCTCTCTTTGAGCATTCGACGCGGCCTATAATTCCAACACGCACAGGTGTCTCGGAAGGCCTCCGTTGGAGATGTCAAAATCATTTTAAGCAGTGTTGGACTAGCTTCTCCTCAATTGGTGCCGCTCCAAGTTTGTCACGTATATCTTCATTTCTAATTCGACTTTTTCATATGACCGCAGCTCCATCGCAGCATACGCATCTCTGCAACACTTTCTATACGTATTAGCTTTTAGCAGGCCAACATTCTGCACCATACAACATCGCATGACTGATTGCCGTTTTGTAGAACTTTCCTTTAATCTTTTGCGGGACTTTCCTATCACAGAGAATGTCAGACGCTTGTCGCCATTTCACCCATCCCGCTCGAATTCTAAAATTAACATCTTCATCAATCTCATTATCATACTACAACATTGATCTTAAATATCGAAAGGATTCCTTCTTGGGCACTACTTGTCCGGCCAGAGTGACATCTCCTCCTCTAATCTGAAACCGCTGAACTCGCACTTCATATGCTCTATTTTAGTTCTGCTAAGCCTAAAACCCCTTGATTCTAAATTCTGTCTCCACAGCTCCAGTTGTCCATCAACCCCAATCCTACTTTCATCAGTTAGCACACATCATTAGCAAAGAGCATACACCAAGGAATCTTACCTTGTATATCCTTTGTAACCTTATCCATCACTAGGGCAAAAATATAGGGGCTTAAAGCTAACCCTTGATATAATCCTATGTTAATAGAAAAGTCACTGGTCTCACCCTCGCATGCTCTGACACTATTCACAACATTATCGTACATATCCTTGATAAGGATAATGTACTTTGTTGGGACTCTTTTCTTTTCCAGAGCCCACCACATAATCTTTCTCGGTACTCTGCCATATGCTTTCTCCAAATCGATAAACTATATATAGATCCTTCTTTTGCTTCTTAAACTTCTCTATAAGTTGTCTTATCAAGAAAATCACCTCTGTGGTCGACCTCTCAAGCATGAGACCAAATTGATTTTTTGAAACACTTGTCATCCTTCTTAATCGATGGTCAATGACTTTCTCCCAAAGCTTCATTGTATGACTCATAAGCTTAATTCCTCTGTAGTTTGTGCATATTCTAATGTCTCCTTTATTCTTAAAAATTTAAACTAATATGCTTCTCCTCCACTCATCTGGCATCTTGTTTGATTTGAAAATATTGTTGAATAATTTAGTTAGCCAGATATCCTTGCATCTCCAAGGCATCTCCACACCTCTATGGGAATGTCATCAGGCCCCAATGTCTTGCCCGCTTTCATCCGCTTTAGCGCTTCCTTTACCTCGGACTCTTGAATTCTCTGAACAAAATGTCTACTGGTGTTATCAAAAGAGTCGTCCAGCTCGATCGTAGTGCTATCACTTTGTTCATTAAATAGCTTGTCGAAATAATTTCTCCATCTATTTTTTATCGCATCATCCTTTACCAAAAGTCTATTATTGTAATCCTTGATGCATTGAACTTGATTGAAGTCTCTCGTCTCTCTCTCATGGAGCTTAGCTATCCCATAGAACTTTTTTCACCCTCCTTCTTACTTAGCTTTTGATATAGATCTTCATACACTTGACCCCTTGCTTCACTCACCGTTCTCTTTGCATTCTTCTTTGTCACTTTGTACTTTTGCATGTTGTCCTCACTCCAGTGATGATGCAAACACTTATAGCATTCCTTCTTCTCTTTGATAGCCTTTTCCACATCACTATTCCACCACCATGAATCTTTAGGGTCGCATTATTTCCTTTCGTTATCCCAAACATCTCAGTAGCCACTTTCTGAATGTGCGTTGCCATCTCATCCCACATATCATTTGCTTCTCCTTCCATATTGTAAGAAATGCGGAATATGGATCTTAAGGCTAGAATTAACACTAGAGGGGGGGGGGGTGAATAATGTTTTAAGGAATTACTAAATCTTTTTGAGTTTTTGTTAATTTGAACACAAATGTATGCAATATTCAGACACAGATATGTACAAACACAGACGAAAAAATAAAGTAAAAGCAATAAAAGAAAGAACACATCGGATTTTATGCTGGTTCGGAGTTACCCTACATCCAGTCCCACACACAAGTACGAATTTCCTTTCAAAAGAAATTGTACAATTACAACCCTTGATTTCAAGGCCACGAGGTACACCACTCCAGATTCACAATCCTCTCGTAGAGATACTTGATTTCATGGGCAACAAGTTCACCCAATTAATTTACAAGGCTACAATCACATCTTTTCTCACTTGATTGATTTCACAGGCTACAATAACATCTTTTCTCGCTTATTTTATTACAAAGAAGCCTATACTTCTGAATAGCACTGAGATCTTGTTGAGATAGTGATAGAGAATCAAACCAGAGATGATCTAGTTAGATTCAATGTTGATTTCGGCAGAGTAATGGTAAAAATGTGTATTTCTTAGAAATATGGAAGAAGAAGAGGAGTGAAATCAGAGAAAATATAAATACAAATTCATTCAAAACTACCCCTATTTATAGTAGAACAATAGCCTTGTCCATTCGTGAAAGGATATGACGAATAGTCACTTCCTTTGAAATTCAAATTTTTGAAATAAACCGCTACTATGTCGACAAGGGGTACTTGAGGATGTCGACATGCCTAAGGTATTTTTGATAATTTGCTTTTCTTTGAAAATAACTTCTATCTTGTATTAAGACTATTTTAAACTTTATAAATATACTTAATACTTCTATCCTAATAACTTCCCATTAATCTATGCCTAACTATCCTATTTTATACTTCTCCCCCTTTGTCATCAACAAAAACTAACTCCAAACTATATAACCCCTCCTTAATCTAGTACTCTATGACATGTGATTATAATGATAGTGTTATCATAAATAATCAACATTTGATTCTAAAACTAAAACTTAATCCTAAATTACTAACTATCCTAACTAAGATACCATATACGATAATATTTATAATAGTGAGAAATCAAATATAAGGACACAAATTATTTATTAATTATATATTGTTTTATTTACATTTTCGTAGAGAATGTAAGAAATAACATACAAGAATAGGAAAGAGAGAAATAAACTAATGTGTATCTTTGAAAATAGGAGATCTATGAACCGAACAATTTGGGTAATGGAAAGAGAATTTCACGTTGTTCGACTAGATTTCCATCCTTGTCCAAGCACACTTCGCCAACGCGTATGACTTTGTCATCATCTTTAGCGTGCTCTTCTTCCATGAAGGCTTCTTCATATTCTTCCTCGCTGTCCTCTTGCACTTGATCTCCTGAAGACTCTTCATCAATCAAGATCGGATTAGCGTGATTGTCCATTAGAAACTTTTGCAAATTTCTAAGGATTTTGCCTTGCCGTTCTTTTTCTTTGGCCATTCTAAGTTGCACCACTTGAATTTCAGTCATTAGTTGTAGTTCATCCTTCAAGGAATCCTCTATTTTCATTACTCGTGTGAGCGTAGTTCGTTGAAATGGTCTAGTAGAAGGAGAAGGGAGCAAAAAGATTGAATTTTTGTTTGGTTTGGAAGAGGAGACCGTTGTTTTATTGATTTCAGAAGTTAGAATAGAGAGAGAACAGAAAGAATGATCAAAATTTCGAAATAAGAAGAATATATAACCACTTATTTGAATTTTGGTGGAAAAATTTCAAAAAAAAAAAAAATTGTTATATGTCGACATGAGTAGGAGGGGGTTGTCGACATGGTGCTTGATATTTTTACTATTTGATTTATTTTGATTTAATTTTTAATTGTACTTTGTTATTTATATTTTATATTTCAGTTATCGAACAAATACCTAATTCTTTTCTTAATTTAGTAAGTATAGATTCATTTAAGGGTTTTGTTAAGATATCAACAATTTGATTCACATAATTGATACAATCGAGAGTAATTACCTCCTTACTTATATTATCTCGGAGAAAATGATGTCTGATATCAATATGTTTAGTTCGAGCACAATGAGTAGTATTTTTGGATAAGTTTATTGCACTAGTGTTGTCACAATAAATTGGTGATTTTAAGATATTTAAACCAAAATCTTTTAAAGTTTGTTGCATATATATTACTTGAGAACAAGCCAAAGCAGAAGAAATATACTATGCTTTAGTTATTGATAAAGAAACCGTGGTTTGCTTTTTACTAAACCAAGAAATCAGATAATGCCCCCAAAAAGTGACAAGTTCCACTAGTACTATTTCGGTCTAATTTACAACCAGCATAATCAGCATCACAGTAAGATATTAAGTCAAAAGAATCATTTTTAGAATAAAATAAGCCATAATCAAAGGTGTGTTTAACATATCTTATGATACATTTTACGGCTTTTAGGTGAGTCTCTTTAGGTTGGGATTGATATCTTGCATAGAGACAAACACTATGCATCATATCAGGTCTACTAGCAGTGATATAGAGTAGTGATCCAATCATTCCTCTATATAATTTTTGATCTACATCTTTCGAGAGATCTTCTTTACTTAGGTACTCATTGATTGCCATGGGAGTGGGTTTTCCACTTGCTGTAGTCAAACCAAATTTACTAACTTGGTCTTTAGCATATTTTTCTTGACTAATAAAGATACCATTATCTAATTGTTTTATTTGTAATCCTAGAAAGAAGTTTAATTCACCCATATGACTCATCTCAAACTCTTTTATCATTATTTCAGAAAATTCTTTATTCATTTCAAAATTAGTTGATCTGAAAATGATATCATCTACATAGACTTGTACTAGTTGTGTCATTTTTATTTCTTTTAATAAAAAGGGTATTATCTACTTTACCAATTTCAAAGTTTGGTTATAATAAGTAAGATCTTAGTCTATCATACCAAACTCTAGGAGCTTGTTTTAGACCATATAGAGCTTTCTTAAGTTTGTAAACATGATTTGGTAATTTTTCATTTTCAAAAAGTGGTGGTTGTTCAACATATACTTCCTCTTTTACAAATCCATTTAAAAAGACACTTTTAACATCCATTTGATATAATTTGAAATTATTATGATTTGCGAAAGCAAGTAGAATCCTAATGGCTTCTAATCTTGCTACGGGAGCAAAGGTTTCATCAAAATCTATTCCTTCTTCTTGACAAAAACCTTGAGCGACTAACCGGGCTTTATTTCTAACAACTTCTGCTTGTTCATTCATTTTATTTTTATAAACCCATTTTGTTCCAATTATAGTTTTATTTTCAGGTCTAGGAACAAGTTTCCAAACATCATTTCTAGTAAATTAATTTATTTCTTCTTGCATAGCCAAAATCCATGAATCATCGGTTGATGCTTCTTTTGGATTTTTGGGTTCAGTAGTTGATATAAAGGCTACATTGCTCATTTTACTTAATTGATTTCTAGTTGTAACAACAGATTGCATATCTCCTAGTATATTTTCTATAGGATGATCTTTTGAAAGTTTAATTTTTTTTATTAGGATGATTAATTTCATTATTAGTTTCAGTTGACTCTTGATTTTGAGTTATTAAATCCTCTTCATCGTTTGTATCTTCAATTTTTTTGAGTTTTTCATCGAATGAAACATGCATTGTTTCTTTGATGGTGTTAGTTCTTAAATTAAACACTCTGTATGCTTTACTTTTATTAGAATATCCGATAAAGATACCTTTCTCGGATTTAGGATCAAATTTATCTAAGTTATCTTTTGTATTTAAAATAAAACATTTACTTCCAAAATTCTAAAATAAGATACCTTAGGTTTCTTTCTATGAAGAAGTTCATAAGATGTCTTATCAGTTAAAGGTCTAATTAAAATTCTATTTAAAATATAACAGGCGGTAGCAACTGCTTCTGCCCAAAAATACTTTGGTAATTTACTATCTGAAAGCATAGTTCTCGCACACTCTTGAATCGTCCTATTTTTACGTTCTACTACCCCGTTTTGTTGTGGAGTTCTTGAAAATGAAAAATTGTGAGTTATTCCCTTTTTATTGCAGAATTACTCAAACTTTTCATTTTCAAATTCACCACCGTGATCACTACGGATGCTTATAATTTTTAGAGAAAGTTGATTCTGAAATCCTTTTTGTAAAGTTCTTAAAACATTCAAAAGTATCACTTTTATGTTTCAAAAATATTGTCCATGTAAATCTAGAATAATCATCTATAATTACAAAAACATACTACGATTTATTGACAGAATTTGAGATGGACCAAATAAATCAAGATGAAGTAATTCAAGCAGTTTTGAGGTTGAAATCATATCTTTTAAATTTAAAGAACTTTTCTAAGTTTTCCTAATTGACATGCATCACATAAACTATCTACTTTAAAGTTCATTTTTAGGGAGACCTCTTACTAGATCATGTTTTGACAGTCTAGATAAGAGTTTGAAATTCCAATGTCCAAATCTCTTATGCCAAATCCAAGGGTCACTTGTATTTGCTAAAAGACACAGGTTATCATTTGAAACTTTCATACTAAGAATATAAATATTCTTTTTCCTAATTCCCTCAAATATTATGGTTGAATTATTATCTTCAATGTGAAACTTAATTTTTTCAAATTTAATTTTATATCCTTTATCGCAAAGTTGACTAATACTTAGCAGATTATGTTTCAGATTCTAAACTAGCAAAACATTAGTAATAATAGGAGTTTTAGAGTTACCGACTTTGCTGATGCCAATCACATATCCTTTTGAATTGTCTCCAAAGTTAACCAGTCCTTCGTCTTTGTATATTTTATCATTCAGCATATTTGGATTGCCAGTCATGTGTCTAGAGCATCCACTATCAAGTATCCATTTATTCTTTTTGATCTGCACAATTTGTCCATTGTGGATTGATTCCTCAACACCCATAAAGCATGTTTCCTGCACATCATACAATCTTGGTAGACAACTTGAATTCGAATATTGATTATATGCAGACTCAAGAGACAATGATGATCTGAATATTTCTAAACTAGTATTAACAAGTTTTTTAAACATAGCCATTTTAAAAAAAATTCAAAAATCATATTATGAAACTTTGAAAACCTTGCTCTGATACCAAATGTGATAAATGCAGAATACAGATCTTAAAGCTAGGATTAACACTAGAGGAGGAGTGAATAGTGTTTTAAGGAATTACTAAATCTTTTTGAGTTTTTGTTAATTTGAACACAAGTGTATGCAATATTCAGACACAGATATGATCACAGAAACAAACACAAATGCAGAAATAAAGTAAAAGCAATAAAGGAAAGAACACACCGGATTTTATACTGGTTCGAAGTTACCCTACATCCAGTCCCGCACACAAGTACGGTTTCCTTTCAAAAGCAATTGTACAATTACAACCCTCGATTTCAAGGCCACGAGGTACACCGCTCTAGATTCACAATCCTCTGGGTAGAGATACTTGATTTCACGGGCAACAAGTTCACCCAATTGATTTCCAACGCTACAATCACACATTTTCTCACTTGATTGATTTCACAGGCTACAATCACACCTTTTCTCGCTTAATTTATTACAAAGAAGCCTATAACTCTGAATAACACAGATCTTATTGAGATAGTGATAGAGAATCAAACCAGAGATGATCTAGTTAGATTCAATGTTGATTTCGGCAGAGTAATGGTAGAAATGTGTATAAAGAAATGTGGAAGAAGAAGAGGAGCGAAATCAGAGAAAATATGAATACAAATTCGTTCAAAACTACCCCTATTTATAGTGGAACAACAATCATGTCCATTCGTAAAAGGATATGACGAATAGACACTTCCTTTGAAATTCAAAATTTTGAAATAAACTGCTACTATGTCGATAAGGGGTACTTGAGGATGTCGACATGCCTAAGGTATTTTTGGTAATTTGCTTTTCTTTGAAAATAACTTCTATCTTGTATTAAAACTATGTTAAAATTTATAAATATACTTAACTATAGTTAAAATACATAAGTAAATATAGAGAATAATATTTTGATATATTAAATCTAAGTAAAAATATTAAAAGTTAAATATATTATTATTAAAAGATAGTTTAAAACCGAGGATAATTTGATTTTGAAAATAAAGATTATTTTGAGGCCAAAAATATTTAAAACCAGGATAGATGTTTTTGATTCTTTTAAAAGGAAAGTTTATATAATTTTGTAAAAAAACATTTGGATAAAAGTTAGTGGATAAAAAATAATGTTCCACAAGATTTTTCGTAGGTTCCATCCTACTTAGGGTTTCATCCCTTTAACAGGCTCGATGTGGATTCCATTCCACAAATAAATTGGATTTTAAGATGCCAGTGCTTTTCTAGGAGTTTTAACAAAATTCCTAACTAAATTTCTAAGAGTCTTCGATCTTGATATCTTGAATCTCTATGCTGTACAGTCTTCATTCTTGATACCTGCATGGTTAAATCCTGCATATACATATACATCTAAACTATAATGTTAGTATTTATATTTTATAATCTTATTCTAAGGTTTTTGTCATCAAAACCATCATCTCAAGGACTAACAATCTCCCCTTTTTCGATGATGACAACCTTTGTTTATAAAATATTACTTCTATCCTAATAACTCCCCCTTAATCTATGCCTAACTATCCTATTTTATATTTCTCCTCCTTTGTCATCAACAAAAACTAACTCCAAACTATATAACTCCCCCTTAATCTAATACTCTACGACATGTGATTATAATGATAGTGTTATCATAAATAATCAATACTTGATTCTAAAACTAAAACTTAATCCTAAATTACTATCTATCCTAACTAAGATTCCATATACGATAATACGTATAATAGTGAGAAATCAAATATATGAACACAAATTATTTATTAATTATATATTGTTTTATTTACATTTTTCGTAGAGAACATTAGAAATAACATACAACAATAGGAAAGCAAGAAAATAAACTAATGTGTGTTTTTGAAAATGGAAGATCTATGCACCAAACAATTTGGGTAGTGGAAACAGAAATTTCCACGTTGTTCGACTAGATTTCCATCCTTGTCAAAGCACACTTCGCCAAAGCAAACGACTTTGTCGTCATCTTCAACATGCTCTTCTTCCATGAAGGCTTCTTCTTCTTCTTCCTCGCTGTCCTCTTGCACTTGATCTCCTGAAGACTCTTCATCAATCAAGATCGGATTAGCATGATTGTCCATTAGAAACTTTTACAAATTTCTAAGGATTTTGCCTTGCCGTTCTTGTTCTTTGTCCATTCTAAGTTGCACCACTTGAATTTTAGTCATTAGTTGTAGTGCATCCTTCAAGGAATCCTCCATTTTCATCACTCGTGCGAGCGTAGTTCGTTGAAATGGTCTAGTAGAAGGAGAAGGGAGCGAAAAGATTGAATTTTTGTTTGGTTTGGAAGAGGAGGCCATTGTTTTATTGATTTCAGAAGTTAGAACAGAGAGAGAACAGAAAGAATGATCAAAATTTCGAAATAAAAAGAATATATAACCACTTATTTGAATTTTGTTTGGAAAATTTCAAAAAAAAAATCGTTATATGTCGACATGGGTAGGAAGGTGTTGTCGACATGGTGCTTGATATTTTTACTATTTGATTTATTTTGATTTAATTTTTAGTTCTACTTTGTTATTTATATTTTGTATTTCAGTTATTGAACATATACCTAATTCTCTTCTTATTTAGTAGATTGATTTAAGGGTTTTGTTAAGATATCAGCAATTTGATTCGCAGAATTGATATAATCGAGAGTAATTACTTCCTTACTTATATTATCTCTGAGAAAATGATGTCTAATATCAATAGGATCAAAACCCTATTTTAACGTTCATATATTTTTATTTGAATGTTTCAGTTGCTTTGCTTGGCCATTCGATATTGATTGAATGCTCGTGATGATTCGATAGAAATAAAAATTTGAAACCCTATATATTTTATTGTTCATATAAATAAAAAATTTCATTTCTTTCAAAACTCTATAGATATATATATTTTTTAATTTTAAGAAGTAAGTTTGTTTTTTAAAAAGGATTTTTTTTATTATTTAAAACTACAAAATTTTAAACTAGCTAGGATTGAGATACTTCTGTAAGTAGATTTTCAATTAATTATGTATTTATTTTAGGAAATTCTAACTTTTTTTTAAAATCAGCTTTGAAATTTATTTATTTATATAAAAGTGAGTTATTGATGTTTACAAAAATGTTTTCGATATTATAAGTAATTTCTTGAACATGTTTTAAAAATAAATTTATTTTATTTTTTAATATTTATTATATATATATATATATATATATATATATATAGAGGTTTGAAGTAAATATTTTTTTTTTATAATTCTCTCGAGGTTCGTAAAAAGGAATTTATAAAAAGGATATGATTTTGAGGGGAGGAATTTTACAAGCGATTTGGAGGGAATGGAAATTTCAAAATGTTGAATATGGAAATTTTGAAACGGAATCCGAATTTATAAACGAGGTTATAAAGTGTTGAATGGGGAAATAAACAAGTACACTGGGTTTTGGAAATTGAAAAGGGAATTTATTAGTGATTCCAAAGACTAAGAGATAAGCTACGAAATATTCTCTTAAATATATGGAAAATAAGACTTGTAATGTTTTCCGAAGTATAAAAATGAAAATTTGGAAATATTTCTAAGTGTTGAAATTGTTAGGAAATATACGGAAATGGATTAAGTATTTGAAATTGTTTTCAAATGTTGAAAAGGATCGATATATCTTATAAAGACATTTTAAAAACAGATATTTTGGGGAAAGGTTATAACGAGGCCTAGTGACTGCTTTTGGATGTTTTATTGATAGCTAAATAATCGACTATCAATACTGGGCAATTTCGTTAATCGTTTCGAAGAGACCGGGATCAGATTTAATTATCTGAAAGCCACTTTAATCCGGTTTGAACGTTATGAATGAATACCGTGAAGATGATGTAGACGGTGATTCGATTTTTCGAGACCCAGGACAACTTGTATGGACGAATGCTATCAGAACATCGTTATTGGAAGACGATGAGCATTCTAAGTAGAATTTTGTTCTTGAACGGTAACGCTTAGCTCGAGCCTCATCAACCGGGAATGACTAAAAAAGGGGAGATGTAGCAAGGCTAAGTGGGTCGCACCCAATTAGGGTATGTTATCACTTTTCTAAATGTCCTCAGAAATCAAATTATTATGGATATGGTTGTGCATGGAAGGAGAACTCGATAGTAAGGGTGGGAACACCGGGGTGATGACATATTCGATCTATCCAGGTTGGGGTAGGCCGGTCTTGTGTAGCAAGGAATCTTGACGTGGTCCTCGGTACATTGTTCTAGAGGTGTACTGTGACGGGAGGTACCCCAGGGGCCCAGTCATTCATTGGAATCCATTCTCCAATACGTGCTTATGGTTTTTTTATGGATCCTAGCATGCCAGAATTTAATGAATGTAACAATTTCAGATATTTGAATAAGTATTTATATTTAGACACGATTACAATATCACTGGATTTTCTATAAAATGTTTTGGTTATCGTAAGGGAAACACCCGTCATGTTTATGTGTGACATGGTCTTATGAGATACCTTTATATTTCAAAGGATTTTGATAACTCTAATAATTCAAGTTGAGTGTGTTTTCTGACGCTGGTTTTCCAAACTGACTCGGGTGTTATTTTATTATAATGCTCCGGTCAGACCGAGTATTTCAGATTCAGGATAGGTGCTGTAGAGCTCAGGAGACGACCTGGAGGAGTCAGCCGTATATCCGTAGTTGATTATTTTTCCACTGTATGAGGACAAATTATTATAACTGTCTAGATTGATATATTGAGTGTTGTACTTTGATGATTGTAAGTATATAAACTATTACAGATTCTTTTGCGTAAAATTTTGTTAGTATATATTATATTTGTTCCACTGCGATTGTGAAATTCTGTATTGTTAATTGTTTTCTTCTACCTCTTTCTTCTTCTTAACCCTACTTATTCGCTCTTTCATACAATTTAGGCTGAATAGGAGTGAATTATTATCAACTCAAAGAGTATAGAACCGTGGGTCGCTACATAATGCTTGTAATGATTCTGACTTGTTCATCTTATCATCCGTTGAATATGTTTGAATTTTGTTCCATTCTTTTTTCTCCTATGACTTTTGCTTTTGAATTTATGATAATCTGGACTTTATAGAGTTTGACTTGTTCAATCCGTTTTCTCTGATTGACTTCACTGCGACAAATAATGTTCGATTTCTTTGTATTCCTTTCACTGTTTACTGGGTTTACCCCGTGTTGCCTTCATACCTAAACTGACATGTGTATGTATACATACATATATGTATATATGTAACCGTGCTTTAATTGATTTGAACTTGTTTTTGAACTGCTTGCTTGGTTCATATTGAAGTTGAGCTTTGTACATACATGTGTCGTTTCAGAGAATTGCCTAAAGTCTCCTTTGTTTCATATATGTGTGTGTGTGTGTCTATATATATATATATATATATATATATATATATATATATATATGGTGCATCATTTTGAACATGTTGAAACTTATCTTCCATATGCACTTGTAGTCTGGTCTAGTTGCTTCGAGTTAAATTGCTGTTATCATGTTGTACCTTCATGGGTCTGCATAGCTTGATTCTCTTACTTGACTTGTGAGCATGTCTGAAGCCTTTTTGAGCATGTCTGAAGCCTTTGTACCTTTGGTTAGGACTGATTCCATATGATCTGATGTCATGTTGTAATTGAAGTTGCTTCGAGTCAAATGTCCAATGCCTTGTATTCATCCATGGTGAACTGCTTGAACATTTTGCTTTGTACTCTGGTTACATTGTGTAGTCTGGTGTGTGTTCATATAAGTCTAGTTATATACATGTTCTTATGACTTTGCATTGCACTTGACTGATTCTCGAGATGCTGGTCTGTTCTTGTTGCCCTCGTTATTGAATCCATACCTCATTGTGTTCATGCCTGAATGTAGCTCCATGTACATATGTTTATGCCTGAATGTTGCCTTGTTTTCTTGTTCAAGATGACTGGTCTGATACGATGTCAAGTTGTTATTTGCATTTGCACTTGAGTTGAATCCAGCCTAGGCTTGGGTTTGACTTTATGCTCGCCTGTCCCTGCTATTTTAACAAACATGTGTATATTGGTGTGCATGACCTTGTGGCATGTACAGTGATATACTATGGATGTCACAAGTTGTTCATGTAAGATGAATTAAAAGAATGATGACGAACAACCCAATTAACTGAGGCTAACAATATTTTCAAAGACACACTTCATTTTACAGTGCAAATTTTTTTCTTTTCAATTTTATCGCGTCATTGTTTTTTTGCAGATGGTTAAGATGCTGGATACATGCTGGAATAGAGTTCAAGATAAAATTCGAGTGACGAGTGAATTATGTAGTGAGGTGTAATATGTGTGTAAAACTGTAAAGTGAAAATTGTATTGTAATTGAAGTTGTATTGTAATTGAAAATGTGTAAATGTAGTAAGAGCTCAAATTTTTACTATTTGAATTTGTAACAAATATTTGTTTGAATAAAATATTTGTTCAAATAAGAATTCTAAGTTATTTAGTTTATTCAACAAATATTTATTTAATTATGTGGAAAAAATAGTATAACAAATACATTTAAATGAATATATATATGTTTACTATTATCAAACAAAAATCATACATTAGTATATTCTACATTTATGGAAGCTTATACTAAGCAGTTTGAGATCACTCCTGTTTCGCTTTCTAATAGGATCCCTCTTCCTCGTCTTCTTGCCATAAAATGGGTTCCGAAGCTTTGCCTAGCTTTTGATGTTTATTATTCCAAGATTCAGCCTTCGCCTACTGTTAATCACTCTGTTATTGATGCTTCCTTGGTTGCTCCTGCTGCAGCTCTTCCTTCCTCTAACATTTTATAGGATCCGTCCGACCTGGCATGGCTTCATGCACCTTATAAAATGTGCTAGACCCGAAAGATGGAGTTTTCTATAAGTTTATCGGTGGAGTTGAAGAAGATAGAAGGCTATTTTATCACGTTAAGGGGGAGGGTCTATCCCTCACGGTGCTTGGTTAGTTTGGTGATTTTAATCGTTCTCTTCTTGAGGATGACACTTGGGATAAGAAACACATTTACTGTCCTAATTTACACGATTTTGTTCATTCCCTAACATATCTTTTTTTAGCGTTCCTTCGTGTTATTGGTCATGTTCCTTAGGTTGAGGAGAGTGATTCCTCCTCTTTAAAGGGGGACTAGTGCTTTATTGTTGTTGTACAACAGTTTGGTATTTTTGCCAAACTCCCGCATTTCATTTTTTTATAGCTATTCGGGTGCGTATACCGAAAACCCTTTTTCCCATTCATTTATATACATGGACGACCCAGTTTAACTGCTAGCTAGCCTTGCCTAAAAAAAATTCAAAATTATTTTTCATGGAAATTGATATATACATAAATGCTAAGTATATACATAGTAGATATAAATTCCAGTACCTATTCATGTATAATCCTAACAATATACATCCAATGCTATGCTGCATGTGCACGTTACACACATATGAGTATATAATGGTATACTCATAATATACATGTAAAATCAATTTATTAAATTCATTAATTATAAAAATAATTTCAATAAAATATGATTTCATTTAATAAATTAGAATGGATTTATTATAACCCTTGTGACTTCATAGGCCCAATGTAGTCCAAAACATGATTTTTCTTCTTCTTAAAATCTACCTATTCCACCCGCTGTAGACTAACCTGGTTCCATTATTTTGTTTGTACAAATCATATTTTTAGTTTTGAAAATATTTTAAATTTTGACTGAAACGAATTAGTTTGATCTTTGAAATTTGTTCTTTTTATACAAAATAATGTTTGAGTAAAATGAGGTAAAATGACATGTCTTTATTAATTATTTGTTACTATTAATACCCTTTTAATTAGTGGGTTTCGATCCCACTAACTTCAACATTTAGGGTTAAGTTGCCACATTTTAAGCTAATAGATTTTGGACATCTTAGCACTTTATTATAGCTTCTTCGTGGAAACAACAGGAAATTTCCTCATGGAAAGAAAAAAGGAATAACGATACTATGTACACCCACCTAAACATCTCTTACCCGTTTATCCTTTCACCCAAATCAAATGCTCCACTCACCCCTCCCACCCACCTTTTCATGATTTTTTCATTTTCTCAAGCCCATAACTTGACTTCTCCTCTCTCACTCTCTTAAAATATTGAAATCGAAACTTCTCCATCCAAGTTCACTATTGTCGATCTTTTTTATCTAATTCTTCATCAACTCATATGAATCTAACTAACCGAGTTGTGAATATGCTATTATCGAGTTTATAATCTTCCTTTTTTTTTTAAATTATGTGACCCTAAATTAGATTAATATAGCAAAGAATAATTTGCATCTCAACTTTGGTTTAATGTTAAAACATAGTAAAATATTTTTATTACTACTTCGATTAAAAATATCTTTTCATTATTGCTTCTAATATTGTTTGAATAAGAAAACAAAAAAGAATGATGAAACTAATTGTACTAGAAAATTGTGTGATATATTAAAATATAAATGACCGGTATCGCGAAATGAACCCTGGTTTACAATTCTGAATACCATGATGTGGTAGTAGAAAAAGGAAAATCGGTGTCCTTAGTTCTGTATGGTGGTGTGGTACAAAAGCACTAGGTTTTACTCTTTATATTATTACATCAATGTATTAGGAAGTATAAACTCTGGTACTTTTATCAATAGAATAAATAATCAGCATTATCCTTTCCCAAAAAATAAATAGGATTATATGGATTTACATGCATATTCTGAATATAATTAAAAATCTTAACTTATCAACTCCTAATTTGAAATTGATAAAGTATATTATTACATACATTGTTCATCTCATTTTCCTCTGCCATTTATGGTTGATGTTATTGAAAATAATTATGTTTTTTGGGCTAGATTACTTTCTATTTCTATGTTACTTGGCTACACATAACCAGTTGCATTTACTTATAGATTCTCTTTTAAGTTTAAGGTGGGTTTTTGATTTAGATTTAGTTATTTAATTATATTAAATATTTATTTGGTAGTAGTAAGTATTTAGGTGGACGTAAATAGTGCCATCAAAAAGAAATAAGAATCTACATGAGTTGTATAGCAATATCATTCTTTTTAACTTGCTACTTTTATTCATTCTAATGAAACCATATAGTTTCTTCGCAATCGAGATTATGATCTATCAACATTGCAATGTTTTGTGGAGATGGTTGTGGGTTGATTGTATAAAGAAAAATTAAGGCTAAGAGTTGTAGGATTAAGGGTGTGATCTAGGGAAAATTATGTAATATGTTATGTAATCTTAATTTTTAAACCCTATTCCCAATAAAGTACATTTTTAGTTTTATTTGATATCACATGGTTTTTCATATTATGATATAAGCGAATGAATTAATTACATTAGACATATATAAGTAGAATTTTTTTAGGACTAGTGTTATAACGATTGTAGGTACGAACGAGTTTATAACCATGAGTATTGAATCGATATAAATAAAAACACCAACTCCTTAAATGTTCCTAGTCGATATGTATCGAGAAAAGTATATTAACGTCTGCCGAGACTCATGTACGTAACGCTATCTACATAATGGACAGTGATTTACTCATCACCATTATGGGCACTAAAGGGTTAAGAACTTGTGGTTGTTTGAAATAATCACTGAACAACTCGATGAGAGTCTTTTATAGGTTAATATAACTAAGTAAAAATAGAAAATCTTAGGGTAACGACACACAATAATCTTCTGACTTAAGAGTACTACCAAACTGAAGTATGTAGATTGTACATCGATTATGGTCAATGGCCATTTTTGGGTATAGTTGAAACACTTGAAGTGAATCACTACTCAAGAGATGATTTGTCTCCTTAGTTGTAGAAATTCAGTATCACCATAATTGGTAAGTCAAATTAAAGTAAAAATCCATGGCTAGAGTAAATCAGTTAATCAATAAATATTATTGAATTGAACTAAGGAATTTATAGTGACCTGCGCAATTAATAAAGATACTAATAGAGTTTTTGACCTTAGACTAAACTCTAAATATCTAAATGATATAGTGACGACGAAAAGAATTTATGTGCAAATTTTTGTTATTAAGCGTATTTTAAATTAAAATACAATTTCACCGAAATGTCCTATAAGCATTGAACTGGATGCTATATGGTGCTCTAGCAAAGTCTGAATAGAATTTAATATTTAAATTATTTAAGTATTAACCGTCGATTGAGTTCACACCAAAGAGTCAACACAACCGTATTGTTAATTATTTTCGAGTTCAACTAAGGGTAAAATCAATTTGTAAATGTTATAAATTAATAATAAATTAATATGATATGTTGTATTAATAGGTGGCTACTTTTAATTATTTATTTCAAGCATAAAATTGGACAGAACAATATTTATAAGTTACAAGATGGTTTGATTGATTGAGGAGTTAGAAGTTAAGTAATTAAATAGTGATTCAAACAAGTATCAATAAAATGTTTGACCATGTTTGGCCAACATAAAGGTCAACCACTATGGGTTTTTTGAAGGCTCTACCATGTTCTCAAGGCTATAGGATATGGTGGAGAATGGGGTGTAAACCTTCAATGGTAAGTAGATAGCCTCCACCATAATTAAAAACGCATTTTTCTGGTATTCTACCTCAACCATAGCTGCCTACCCCTCCCCCAGTGAAGCCAACTTTTCAACTTCGCAAATTGCAGAGAAGGAAGAGGCAGTTTTACTCTAAGAGGAAATTCTGAACAAACAACGTGTTGCGTCTCGGTAGGATAATTCGACGGGAGGTGATTTTATGATCTAGTTTTTAATTCATATGTATACACGAAAATGCTCACATATATCATCTATTCTATTCTATGTATTCGGCTATAATTTATTATAAATAAAAATGTATAATATTTTTCTACTAAAAGAAAATATACATATGTAAATACACATACGCTCTCTTAATATATTAAAAATTTATTGTTGTGTGCATTTCCACCACCGAACCAGAGAGAATGAAGGCACCACCGAACCAACACACTCGTCACCGGACCACTTCCCTGCCGAACCAACGCTTCTCCAATACCTACCGAACCATGCCCCCTCTCCTCCATCACCGGACCAAACTCCACCTAGCCACTACCGGACCAACGTCCCACCGGACCAACTCCACTTCCAAGAACGACCGAACCAACCCACTTCACCTACCACCGGACCAACTTCTACCAGACCAACCCACTTCCATGCATCACCCAACCAAGGCCTTGCCGAACCAACGTTGCTAGGCCAGATTGCATCAGCCCAGGCCCACCAGCAGCTATATACGTCCAGGACCCCTGCCCCCAGCCTCACTCTATAAATAGAGGGGCAGGGGTACAACAATGGAGGACAAGTTTGGGTGCTCAATCACGGATAGAACTTTCAAATAACTTTCAGATACTTGTAATCAAAGCTTTGTACTTCTATAAAGTGGACGTAGGCACATTCTGGCCGAACCACTATAAATCTGTGTGTCTTTTACAATTTAGTCCATCTATTTTATATATTTGCATAAATCACCCAAATCACTCAGAACAATATATAATCAACTAAATCATACGACTTGGAGGTGTTTGCCCATTTTTTGTGCAAACATTTTTGGTGCTTTCACTGAGAAATCGAGCTAGAAGCTTCAGCTTCTCCCACTCAACCTTCTTCCCAACAGCATCGCTCGTTGCTTAGAAAACATGCCTCCCAGGCAGAGGAAAGATGCTAGCAAAGCGAAGAACATCGCAACTGGCAGTATCCCAGATCCAGTGATCAGAGATCAAGAGAATCGTCCTATTCCAACAGCAAATGAAAATCAGGCAAATCCGACAGCCCCTGCTATGGAACAACCAATTACTAGGGCAGATCTGGATAGGATTGTGGCTGAAGTAACTAACCGCTTCGCATCTCAACAAGAAGCCTTGGTGGACCAACTCATGTCATGCTTAAGGGATGCTGAAGAATCCAACCGCAACACCGAATCATGGGGTGAGTCCCAGTCTGGAGTATCGGGGAGACGACAATGGTCTTTCTTCTTCGAAGAGGCTAACAACAGAAATAGCAATGGTAGGAGCCGAGCCCGGACTCAGCCCGAATTCTGACCCAAGGAAACACTTGGAACCGAACCCAACTGGGGAGGTACCAGGCAGGGATCGGGTGTAGCTGAGCCTGCCATGCTACCTAACCATGGAAACACCAATAGACGGGGCCGAGATGGAGTCCAGCCCGAAGTTGGACCCGAGGAAGTGCTAAGAACAGAACGCAGCAGGGGAAGATCAAGGCAAGGGCCAACTATGGCTGACTCCAGCGTGCCCCCGGAAGACCAGAGGCAGTCATTGGAGAATGTTATGAATGATAGACGATACCATCCTTACAGGTCATCTGGACGAAATCAATCCCATAGGGAAGAACCAAACTCATTTCTATCCGCTCCAAGTTCTGATGAAAGGATGGCACGATTGTTCAGAGAGTGCGTCCAACGGGAGCAAAGGGATCGGGGGATAGGCGCTAGGGTAACCAGCCCCTTCACCCGCAATATCGAAACTGCCATCACCCCCCGGGAATGGAAAATGCCAACAATGGAACCTTACAAGGGAACCTCTGACCCCGTTGTACACTTGCAGAGATACACACAGCATATGCTCATGAGAGAGCAACAGAGGGAGTGTTGTGTAAATGCTTCCCACTATTCTTGGCAGATCTAGTTACCTCCTGGTTCTGCCATCTACCCCAAGGATCCATCAGCTCATGGGAAATGTTGAAAGAAAAGTTCATAAGCCAGTTCCGCATTCATGTGGAACAACCCAAGGACGCTTATTCCCTATCTAATATCAAACAGAATCCCGGAGAGACAGTACAACAATATCTAACCCGATTCAACGCCGCAGCGGCCGAAGTCCAAGATGCCGATGAGAAACTTATCCTAATGGCCCTCTGCAGTGGTGTGCATCCGGATACTAAATTTGTTAGGAGATTAACGAAAGAAAAACCAGCTACCTTACCTGATTTCTTCCATGAAGCTGGGAAGTATATGAGGCTTGAAGACGCTGCCACTGAGAGGCAGTCAGGTCAACAGACTAAGGTAACTCCAGACAGGGTTCCCGTTGCAGCAAAGGATGTTCGAAGAAATGACTCTAAAGACAATGCTGGGGGCAGGAAGGGAGAAAAGCGTTTATATCGGCCAGGACCGAGGTTTGACTCTTACACTCCTTTGAATGAAACAATCGAAAACATCTTCCTGGCCACCCAAGACGAAGTTAGATACAAGTGCCCCCCACACAAGAAGGAATCTGATAACGTGGTTAAGTCTGCAAAGTTCTGCCGCTTCCACGAATCTCATGGGCATAACACAAATGAATGCCATCACCTCCGGGACTTAATTAAAGAACACATCAGAAGGAAGAGGCTGAAGCGCTATGTGAGAGATCAGAACAGGACTCCAGCCCCTGCCGATGAGAACCCAAGGCTACCCTCCTCAGAAATAGGCAGAGGAAATCGCAACACTAGCGGCTCCAGTCAAGAGAAGATAGTGGTCCATACCATATCAGGAGGACCACACATCGCCGACAGAAGCTGGGCAGAGATGGAGAGATATGGAAGGTCACTTAGAAACAATGAAGATTGCGTTAACTCTGTTATAGAAGAACGCCACCCGAAGCGGAAAGAGAGTGATGACATCACATTCAGTAGGCGTGATTTAGAAGGAAGGCAGTATCCACACATGAATCCTATGGTCATCTCTGCCTAGTTCGGTCCAGCCGAAGTTTTCCGAATTCTAGTAGACGCTGGCAGCTCAGTAAATATCCTATTTAAGCATGCTTTCGACAAAATGAAACTGTCAATGAAAGATGTGTCTCCCTGCAACAAACCACTACACGGTTTCACGGGGGATGCGAAGATGCCCCTCGGGCAACTGGACCTCTTTGTCGAAATAGGAAGTCATCCCCGCTCCGTTGTGCGGAAACAAACATTTGTGCTGATAGAAAACCACTCAGCCTACAATGCCTTTTTAGGAAGACTAGCCTTGTCTGACTTCCAAGTTGTCTTGGCCCCATGGTGCCTAAAGATGAAATTTCCAACAGACAATGGAGTAGGAGAGACAGAGGGAGATCAAGACGCTGCTCGAGACTGCTATGTAACTGAACTTCGCAATAACCGCAGAAAAGATAAAGGGAAGAATGCAGAGACTACTCTCCGCATGAAAAGCTTGGAAGCATAGCAACTAAAGAGAGCCCCTCCTCTTCGATATACCAGTGATCCTTTCAATGAATTAGACCCCATGGACAAAGAGGAGGAGGCCACCGCCGAGCCTGCAGAGGCTATGGAGTTTGTATCTGTAGACAAACATGACTCAAGTAGACTATTGAAAATTGGATCTCAACTAAGAACAGAATTGAGGGATCAACTCATTGATTTTCTCTGCCGCAACCTGGATGTATTTGCATGGATGCACGCTGACATGACTGGAATCTCCCCAAATGTGGCATGCCACGCACTAAACATCGATCCTACCAAGGCGCCAGTAAAGCAGAAAAAGAGAAGCATGGGGGCAGAACGATCAGCTGCCCTCGATGAAGAAGTAAAGAACCTACTTGCCAATAACTTCATACGGGAAGCCATCTACCCAGAGTGGATCGCTAACCCGATACTAGTAAAGAAGGCTAATGGGAAGTGGCGAACATGCATTGACTTCTCCAACTTAAATGAGGCTTGCCCAAAGGATTGCTTCCCACTCCCTCGAATCGATCAGCTTGTGGACAGCACAGCCAAGCACGAACTCTTATCTTTTATGAACGCATACTCAGGATATAACCAAATTCCTATGCACGCCCCCAATCAAGACCACACTAGTTTCATCACTAACCGGGGATTGTACTTCTATAGAGTAATGCCTTTTGGACTTAAGAACGCCGGAGCTACTTATCAGCGCCTCGTCAACAAGATGTTTGCGGAACTAATAGGGCGAACTATGGAGGTTTATGTGGACGACATGCTAGTGAAGTCAAGGAAAGCCGACGATCACGTAAGCCACCTGGGAGAGATGTTTCAAGTACTTCGCCAATATGAAATGAAGCTGAATCCTCTAAAGTGCTCCTTCGGAGTATCATCAGGAAAATTCTTAGGGTTCATCGTCCATGCCAGAGGAATTGAAGCAAACCCCGAACAAGTCCGGGCTCTGAAAGAAATCAGGATACCTTCCACTCGAAGAGAAATGCAAAGCCTGAATGGGAAAGTGGCCACCCTGAGCAAGTTCATCTCTAAAGCAACTGACAAGTGTGTCCCCTTCTTCGAAGCTATAAAGAAAGACAAGGTAAAGCTCGAATGGACCGACGAATGCGTAACAGCCTTCCACAACCTAATCGAATACCTCCAAAGACCACCAGTACTCTCAACTCCAAATGAAGGCGAAGAGCTATACCTATGCCTTGCTGTGTCATCTCATGCTTTAAGCGCCGCTTTGGTAAGAGAAGACAACTACGCGCAGCGGTCAATATACTTTGTAAGCAAGAGGTTCACGGGGGCAGAAGCCAGATATCCTAAACTTGAGAAGTTAGCATATTGTTTACTGATCACATCACGGAAATTGCGACACTATTTCCAATCCCATTCCATCAGAGTTCTAACCGATCAACCGCTAAGGCAGGTACTCCATCATCCCGACACCTCCGGACGACTGCTTAAATGGTGCATTGAGCTAAGTCAATATGATATCACCTACCATCTTCGCACCGCCATCAAGGGACAAGCCATGGACGACTTCATTGCCGAATTCACTACCGACGAAGGTAAGGAGCCATCTGAAATAGCAGAAGACATCAAGTGGAATCTCTTTGTAGATGGAGCATCAAACGAACAAGGCTCGGGAGCAGGTATTGTAATAATCAACCCCAGGGGAAGGAAGCTACACTATGCTCTAAGGTTAGAATTCACTGCCACCAACAACGATGCAGAATACGAAGCAGTAATAGCTGGATTAGAACTTGCCCTAGAGATTGGAGTCGGTTCTTTATGTCTCCATAGTGATTCTCAACTTATTGTAAATCAAATACTGGGGGAATTCCAGACTCGAGGAGAACGACTCACAGCATATCTAAAGAAAACCAAGCTGCTGCTCGATCAATTGGACCACTATTTAATCAGACACATTCCTCGAGAGGAGAACCGAGAGGCCGACGAACTGGCAAAGCAAGCTAGCATGAAGAATAGCACCATTTTCGAAACCGTAGCCATCTCAAAACAACTAACCCCAAGTTTCGAACAAGAGGATCTGATAGCTGCAATCGAAGAGGAAACTTGGATGACTCCTATCCGGAAATACTTGCAAGATGGCACACTACCCAACGAGCGTAACGAAGTCAGGAAAATCTTGAGGAGTGCTTCCCGCTACACAATACAAGAAGGCATCCTCTATCGGCGTGGCTTCTCTAGCCCCTTAATAAGATGTGTCGCTGGAAGGGAAGCCAAGGAAATCTTATCCAACATCCATCAAGGAAGTTGCGGAGACCACACTGGAGGGCAGACTCTGTCAAAGAAGATACTCCGATATGGATATTTCTGGCCCACCTTAAGCAAAGACGCCTTGGACTTCTTCAAAAAATGCGACAGATGTCAGAAATTTGCTAAGATCCCTCGACTACCAACCAATGAGATTACTCAGATGACCAGCCCTTGGCCCTTTGCAATATGGGGAATTGACTTGATTGGCGAACTGCCAATGGGCCGAGGTGGAGCCAAATATGCCATAGTGGCAGTTGAATATTTCACCAAATGGGTGGAAGTGGAGCCTCTAAATAAAATATCTTCGGCAAAAGTCATTAACTTCTTGATCAAAAATGTTTTGTGCAGGTACGGGGTTCCACTCAAAATCATATCGGACAATGGACTTCAATTTGACAGCGAGGAATTCACCGACTGGTGCCAAGAGCACGGAATTCACAAAAGCTTCTCATCTGTAGCTTATCCCCAGGAAAACGGACAAGTCGAAGCTGTCAACAAAATTATCAAAACTCTAATCAAGAAGAAACTTGAAAAGTCAAAATGCGCTTAGGTGGATGAACTTCCTACGGTACTTTGGGCCTACCGCACATCTTACAGAACATCAATAGGGCATACTCCTTTCTCTTTGGCATACGGATCGGAGGCCATGCTTCCAGTTGAAACTGTAGTGTCTTCCCACCATAGGATCCACTACAACCCAGAAGAGAACGAAGAACTCCTCCACACGTCTTTAGATCTAATTGAAGAGAGAAGAAACGATGCAGCACTCAAAGCGACAGCTCATAAGAAAAAAGTGGCAGCATAATACAACTCCAAAGTCAAACACCATAGCTTATAAGAAGGAGATCTTGTCCTCAAGCGAATCTTCCCGCGCCTCGAAGCGCTGGATCAAATCTGGGACGGACCCTATGTAATTCATAAAGATCTCCACAACGGAGCTTATATTTTGTCAACAGTGGACGGAGAGGTGTTCCTGAGGGCATGGAACATCCAACACCTTCGTCGATACTTTTCTTAACTTGTACTGCCCATATGAAGTGAATTAACAAAGAGAATCAGCGGACGTAGGCATTTTCGTGCCGAACCACTTTAAAAATCTTGTCTCTTTTTAACTTGTTTCTTTATATCTTGGCTGCTTGTTAAGCTTTATCCTTTTCTGTTGAGCAAAATTCTGTGTAACGACATTTCCATTCTGGACACTTCACGGCACAACCTCACTTGGACAAGACCTAACAGGTACTATACGAATCTATGCCCTCGCCAATGAGACACTTTTGCTCCAGCATCCCTCTGCTGCGGGTTAACTCATTGCTCACGACGACCCTCAAAGCCAACTGTAATGAGCCGATTATAAGCCACCGAGAAGGCCGACTATAGCCGAGGCAGCTCATTACGGCATTCAGCTCACCGGCAACCGTGAACCGATTATAAACCCCAACATGAGGTGTGGCCAGTCAGGGGCAGTTCATAGTTGACGATCGGCACCCGCGCCAGCCGGCCACGGTAAATCGAATAATACCCACGATTACGGGCCATAATGGCCCGGGTAGTTACTGTGCGCGATCTCGGCTCCGATGTGTCTTAAGTACGGCTATGGTAAAAAAGAAAACTCCCCGCGGAGGCGTAAGATGGGTGACAAACGTCTCCAAGACCCACAGCTAGGGAAAGTGACTACAAAACCCGTTTTCCATGAACTTAAGCACATCGAAGGCCTTCCGTAATTGAAAGTTTTACTATTTCTTATATTTCCATTTTATTTATAAAAACTTTCCTCCTATCCTCTATAACGATCACTAAAGTACAAGGCACAAAATAGGAAACACTCGCTAATGGGAATAAGAACTCCCAGCTGGATGGCAGGTCATCCAGCTGCGTTCCATATTCAATTACACAAGGCATTCAAAGCTACCGTCTACAGCAAAAACTTGAAGGGTGGTACTTTCTTCTCTTGTACATAAATATGTAACTATAATTTCTACGCACATCACACTAACATTACAATAAATAAAATTATATTTTAAGCAAAAACTTAGCGTCAAACACAATTGAATCACTAGCACATGCACGACTATATTTCTTATGCAACACATCAAAATAACGACAACATTTAAATATGACAGAATCAGCTTATGTTATAGAATTACATATTAAAAATAAAGTCCTTCATTAAAAATGACATAATTACAGCCCAAAAGTACATTAATGTTTTGGGACTAGTGTATACAGGAATGTCAAGTAGGCCAAAAAAGAAAAATAGTCAGCTGCATTGGGACTCCGCCTCTATCCTGCTGGCCCTCCAAGATCTACTTAACCGTAGGATCAGAACTCCCAGCATGTTGACTAGGAGTCCCACCTGTCCAATTCAGGAGAAGAATCCATCAGATAAACGATAAGTAATCAAGTCAGGAAAAGAATAAAAGGGAAGACTTACCAGCACCTACTCCCTGGTCATCATCCTCTAGCTGCACACCTACTTCCTCAGCGGTAAGCAGCCGCATGCTCTCCTTCACTGCCACTTTCTCCTCCTCAGTAAACTGGGCCGTAACCACATCCATTCTGAAAGCCACACCACCCTCCTTGTCCGCTTCAGCCTTAGCCTCCTCCAGAGCCCGGAGATAGATCCTGGCCATGACCCGGGAATAATCATCCATCCAGAATAAGTTGCCTGCTTTCAAGTACGGAAGTACATGTCCTGAAGCATCTCATCCATCATCCCCTCGTTCTCCTCAAATTCCCTCATCCGGACCTCGGAAACCGACAGCCTTGCAACGGCAGCATCTCTTTCCGATCGATATCTCGAGCGGTCAGCCTGAAGGGATTTCCTCATCGCCTCCATCTCCTCCTTCAGCTTGGCTTGAGCAAGCTCCACGGCTTCAAGCTTCCCAGATAACTCCTCTATCCGTTCGAGATCCGCCTTCCGAACCTCATCCACCGTTGCAATGGCCATATCGATTCGTTCCTTGCAGGTAGCCTCCATTTTCTGCAGCTCGGCTCTGCTAGCCTTTTCCATAGTTTTCTTTAGCCGTCTGGAGGCAGCCTCGTGCTGAGAGATCTGGATGGCCTGATCGGCGAGTTGCTTAGCCTGGTCGGCAACCACTAGCCGTAATCTTATGTTGGCACTCCCAATTTCCTCCCCGGCCTTGACCAGTCGGGCGTGATGCCCCATCAACTTCTTAGTCCCCTCAGCAACCCGGTCGATATTTGCCTTGGCTTCATCCCCCATAGTTATAATCCGCGTAGTAAGCAAATCAAGGTCCAGGGACTTGGCCTCATCAAGCACCCTTACCATAAAATTACGGGGGAGAAGGTGCTCACCAGTAACCTCGTCAAAAGAAATATCATGAGAACCCGGATCCAGATCTGGATGACCCGCAAATGGATTACGAGCCAAGCCGGGACGATCAATGTGAGTAACGGTAGGATTCTCTGATGGATGCGGAGAGGGTATGAACTCAGTATCCTCCCCCGTGATATCACGAATAGGCTGGGTTGGGGACTGAGGTCTAGGTGAAGGTTCGAATAAGGAGCGCCTCCTCCTTTTCTTTTGAATATCCTGTTCAATAACTCCGAGAAGAGGACGGTAGTCGACTACGTCCCCGGAACGGTCGGTCGGAGGCTTTGGCTTAGCAGAAGCTTTGAGGAGTTTGAATTGTTCGAGATGGTGTCGAATGTCTGATGCCTTGGCCACCTTACCCGCTCCTGGAAGTAAAACCCAAGTGTTACAAGCATGCATGGGACTATAATCCAAGAAACATGTGAAGTTAGAAGAAGAGTCAAAAATTCACCTTGAACCGCCGGAGTTGCCCTAACTGAAATGCTCTCAGAAGATGGACCGGCACCAGTCCCGGCCTTATCAGTTTTCTTTGGCTTTTCCACCAAGGCCGATCCCTCCTCCAACCCCTCAAAAGCCTGGCGGAAAGCATCATCCGTCCACCCTTGGATCTCCCCCGCTTGCCCAGAAGACAAAGCCCCGGCGCTGTCACCGCTCTGTCCTTCGCCACCATCACCTTCTCCATCACCTCCGCTTTCCCTCTCTACATTTTCCTCCTTCGGAACATCTGAACATGTGCTAGGGGAGGGTCCATCGGATTTCTTGAGCTTCTTCCCCTCGGCGACTGGAGGTATCGAGAAGGGTCTCCTCTTGCTGCTCTTCTTCGTGGCCCCGCCTTTAGCTTTGGCAGCCCTCTCCTCGGCTGTATCTCTCTGCTTAACCACAGACTGACGTGGTAGAATCAAGTTGTGCTGCAGAAGAGTAGCATTCCTGATCAGATAAGAAGCTGACCGATCCCTTCCCAAAATAGCTTCTATTTCTGCAGCCATCTGAACCAGGCGATCGTTCTCCACGATCGCAAAGCCACCTGTCGCTAGCAAGAAATAAAAACACATAAGAAGAAGCATTGCAGTCAAAACGGAAATTATGAGTGAGATTCAACTTGCAGCCAGAAGTGAAGCGACGGATAGAAACAGAGTCATCCTTGACAAAAAACCATTCTTTCTTGAACATGCTGAACTTCGAATATAAGTCCAAGACCGGCTTGAAGGACACGGCCGATTCCAAGCTGATGTATGGAGACCCCTTCTTGTAGCCTCTCAAGTTGTACAAATACCGGATCTCCCGGTTGGAAGGGGGACGCCCGTATTTTCTTTGGAAAATGATGAATAGACTCACCAAGATAGCATAGGAATTGGGCTGAAGCTGGAAAGGGGTCACCTTCAAGTAGGTAATGAAGCTGACTATCCAAGCATTGATCGGGGGAATGGCCCCACACATGCAATGGTACCTACTATAAGAAAAATATCCTTCAGGGGGGTTGTACGGCATCACTCCTTCCCCCGGCAATAGCATACATGCTCTATCAATCCCAAAAGAGCGAGAAATAACATCAAGCTGCTCCTCTTTGAGGGAGCTAGGAAAGCAATCAGGAGGAGAGTTCAAGAGCTCCTGAGGGCCATATCCATCCACTAGTGATCTCGGGGTAGGTCCCTGTCGTCCCGCTCCTGGCTGAACTGAAGGCACAACGGGGGACTCCCTTCTGTCCATAGATTTCTTTTTATCGATCGAGTTTCCACTTTATGAGACATTTATCTGCGACACCGGAAAAACATATCGTTAGAACAAGGAGTATGGAAACATAAACAAACAAGTACATCTAGTCTAGAATTTCATTTGTAGTTCAAAACATAAAGGCTCAATCGGTAGTTCGGGACTAAAGTCCATTCGGCACTCGTACTTATCAAACGCATTCGGTAATTCATGGCTTAAGTTCATTCGGTATTCGGAGTCTCAGGCTTCATCCGGTGATTCAAGTATAAGTTCATTCGGCACTTTCCATTCTCATTCAGGTGGTTCGATCACAAGTTTCATTCGACATCTCAAATATGAAAGTGACATTCGGTACTTAAAACCCCTCGGGTTCATTCGGAAGTTCAACCTTAAAAAATCGTTCGGCAAAAGAAAGTTTACCTGGTCCGGCAATTAAGATTCGGCAGTCAGAACTGGCTCGACACTAATCGTTTCGGCAGTTAGGAATTTGATTCGGCTATTTCACTTGGTAGGGAATAACGAAGGCCTAACACCCCTATTTATAGACGAACGCAGGATGACCGGACCGGGTGGTTCGGCACATATGACCGGATGGAAACGCCCAAGTTAAAACAAAGCACGCCATGTGCATGCACATGCCCTACTTTGGGGGGCAAGTGTTGTGTGCATTTCCACCACCGAACCAGAGAGAGTGAAGGCACCACCGAACCAACACACTCGTCACCGGACCACTTCCCTGCCGAACCAACGCTTCTCCAATACCTACCGAACCATGCCCCCTCTCCTCCATCACCGGACCAAACTCCACCTAGCCACTACCGGACCAACGTCCCACCGGACTAACTCCACTTCCAGGAACGACCGAACCAACCCACTTCACCTACCATCGGACCAACCTCTACCGTACCAACCCACTTCCATGCATCACCGAACCAAGGCCTTGTCGAACCAACGTTGCCAGGCCAGATTGCATCAGCCCAGGCCCACCAACAGCTATATATGTCTAGGATCCCTGCCCCCAGCCTCACTCTATAAATAGAGGGGCAGGGGTACAACAATGGAGGACAAGTTTGAGAGCTCAAGCACAGATAGAACTTTCAAATAACTTTCAGATACTTGTAATCAAAGCTTTGTACTTGTAATCTGAAGAGAAAAGGAGAATAACATATAAAGTGGACGTAGGCACATTCTGGTCGAACCACTATAAATCTGTGTGTCTTTTACAGTTTAGTCCATCTATTTTATATATTTGCATAAATCACCCAAATCACTCAGAACAATATATAATCAACTAAATCATACGACTTGGAGGTGTTTGCCCATTTTTTGTGCAAACATTTATGTTCAGCTATTTTTTTACAATTTTTTTAGATCTGAAAGTATAAACATATTTATATAATTAATTTAAAAAATATTTTTTGTAATTATTATTTTTAACCTTAAATCATAAAAAGTCAACCTTCACTATTACAAATTTAAAATAATAAAATTATCTATATATGTATGTATGCGTGTGTGTATTGAAGTAGATATCTATGCAAATATTTTATTAAAATAAATTATATAACATAAGATAAATAACTTACATTTAACATACATACAATACACACATATAATTTTTAGCAAGTTAAATGATTTTTAGAATCAAATTTTGATTTTTAAATGCACTTACATATTTTCGACCAAGTTTAAATTATAAAAAAATGATTTTTTATTTATACTAACGGCTGAAGTATTTAGTAATAAAAATAATAATTTTAGCTACATATGCATATATGGAATGAGTCAAAACATTTGAACTTTAAAATTTGAAATTATTTATAAATAGCCAAACTTAATTTTTTATTTATTTATTTAATACGTACATACACACACATGTTACATTAAACATTTCAATTATAATATATATTATACATTATTTAAATTATATATAATTTCACATATATATACATTTCAAATTTGGATATTAATTTTAAATATATTTCAGTAGCCGAAAAAATTATATTTTTTTCCTAATGGACACCTAAATTTTGTATATTATATATATGTGTGTGTATCATACTTAGAGACCTTTGGTCATAGGACGTTATATATTATTATGATGATCATATTAGAATATGAATGCCATAACATATTAAAATAAATTAATAAATTAATTTTAATTAAATTATTATTAATTTTTTCTAAACATTAATAAAAAAATATTTCACTCAAACTAAATAAATTAAAATATTTCAAAACTCTTTTATTAATTAAAATACATATTTTGATTTAGCATAAACTACTTACAAAAACATAAAATAAAGAGCTTGTGCAATTTAATAAATGGTTAAAATTTTAAAATAACAATTTAAACCTCATTGCTAGTGCACATGATCCAGTAATGGTATCCGAGCAAGAAGATGATAGGGGGTTCTTATGGTGTGATCTATAACGAAGCTTTGACTCTTACCCCTAGATGTTCTTAGTCAAGTAGTTTACAGGTTGTGTGTGAGTCGAGAAGCTATACATAAAATTTATGTTTGATGAATCTTGTTAGGTCATCCCAAAGGAGTTTAGGCTCGACTAGCAACGATCTAAGGGCAGTATCATTAATATTATTAGAGCCCGCATCGTGTTACGTAAATGAATTAACCAACTCTAGAGGCAATACTTTTAGAAAAGTCAAAGTAGATGTCTGTTTAGGAAATAGCGCTTAAGCTAAAAAGAGGGTTACTCTAACTAAGGGCCATTATATTTGGAAAACCTCCCGATCTCCTGGCCCTTACTTAGCTAATCAAAATTGCTTTCTTCTATAGTATGCCCTTATTAAGGAATAAGAAATGTATTTTACTCTTTTTAATTCAAATAGACTTATTTGAATATAATAAAATTAATCTAAAATCATTTTAAATTAAATCATTACATAATTTTATAAAGAATTATAAAATATTAATATAAATTTGTTTTAAATTAAAATAAATATAAATATTATATTTGTAATTTAATTAAATTATTTATTTAATAAAAGAAAATATAATATATATAACTAAATAAAGTATAATGTTATAGTTAAATGTATATGTATTATATGTATGAATAAATTATTAGGTCAAAATAAATAAAATCCATGAGACATAGGGGTGTATATGGATGTATATAAATGATATTTGAGATGATAAGTTCTAATTGTTATACTAATCTCCCATAAATCGCTGATAATACTCTACAAAATTAATTTCAAATTATGAATTTAAACTAATGATGCCTCTCTATCATTTATCGTATAAATAGAGTACTTTACATGTCTATGGTTGTTGAGCACCCTTAAGCCATAGAATACCTAAGGTGATGTTTATATTATCTATAAATAAGTAAGAATGTTTATGTAACTTTATTGAGCACCCTTAAGGGTTTTATAACTCCCCTTAGGATACCATGAAATGATGGGTTTAGGGTGTCTAATGCACTTTATGATTTGTTTATGTAACACCCCTAATTTTTAATAACATTATTTAGGAGATTTAATTAGATAAATTAAAATAGAATAATATAAACATTAGAGTGATAAGGGGATTGAGATTTGAATAAATAATTCAAAGGTCGTGCTTAATTAATTAAATGGGCTTAAGAATGGCTTATAGGCTAATTAATTTACACAAGGGCATATTAGGAAATAGCCTCACCATATTACCACAACCCTTATATATCCATGGCTTACCCTCCATTCACGTTCATTCTCATTTTCATAAAACTTAAAAATGTAAGAGAAGAAGAGCTTAGAGCCGGCCATTGCTAAGAGAAGAAAAATCCAAGTAAAGCTTAGAATTAAAGCAAGGGGAATATATCTTAATCTCAATCTAATCTCCTTATCCTAATCATGATGAGTAATAATATGTATCATCTCTATTTTGTTGTATAATCATTTGTTTTCGAGGTTAAGATTAAATCCATTTTTATGATGATTTGGATGATGATATGCTTGGATCATAACATGTTAAATTTAAACATAATTGTTTAAATATGATTTTACAAGGTTCTAAGGGTAAAACTAATTATAATTGATTTCAAATGCCATGAGGGATTTATAAGTTATGTAAAACATGATTTTGGTGTTGGGTTTCAATTTTAATGATTTTCCAAGCTATGGAAAGATTATTATGAATTTTCAAAGGAAAATATGGTTAATCGGGTTTATAAATTTATTTCAAAAATTATATTAAGAATTTGGGTCTGAAATTTGGATATGTTGGATAATATAATAAAAATGAATTTCTGTGATTTTTGAAGATTTTTCCTAAGTGATTTATTATGAGAATTAAATTATTTTGAAAGGAAGACCTAAACGATTTAATTGTTTTGCTTAATGGAAGGGCTTATTTGTTAAATTAATCTTTATTTAGATCTGAAATTATGCGACGGTTATTTTTGTAAAGATTTGAAATGTTTTAGCCACCAATCATAGGTTTACAAGTATGCAGGTTAGCTAGAAAGTATTTGCTTTAATTAGCAATAAAACAGTTTTACATAGAAAAGTAGGTTTCGCCTCTTTCAGAAGTACCTTTCGACTCTGTGCTTCTTCTTTGACTCAGCCAAAACCTACCATAGTCGAAACCAATACACAGGGTATCAACAATGTTGGTATGAAGTGGATTGGAGAAAGGCGGAAAGCATGATATCGAAACCTTTACTTCTGATGGGGCCGAAACCTATGTTTTGCTTTCAAATGATAAGAGCCTGCCTTTGTTTTACTAAAGATTTTGAAGGATTCGAAACATATGCTATCGAAAGGGGTTTTCTAAATAGCTTTTGAAGAAGGTTGCAATCTTTCATTTTTAAGTATAAGCTTTTTGATGAGTTCCTTGTTTATAAAATAATGCTTTCGAAAACGGTGGTTTCGACCTAATCGAAGCCTTGGTGCCATTCTTTCACCTTTCGAGTGTATTGAAGTCATCAATGCTTTCGAAGGGTAGCTTTTGTTTTAAAGATGTACTAAGCCACTTCCTAAATGCCTTCAAAAGGGTTCAAGGGTTTCGAAGGCAATGGCTTCGAAAGAGGGTATCGGTGCTAACCTTTAATGTTTTATTTAAATGTTTTGAAGCTTTCGAAAGGACGGTGCCGACGCCATCAAATTTTCCCCAAACGGTTTTATATGAAGATTAAAGGTTTTGAAAGGGATACTTTCATATATATTCACTTTGACCTAAAAGTTTTTTTTGAGTAAACCCAATGGTTTTGAAAGGGGTACCTTCATTAGTTTCAAAGCTATGTTTCTAAGGATTATTAAGTAATGTTTTGATACTTTCGAAAGGATATTTTGGTTTCAAAGGTGATTATTTAAAGAGCTTCGAAAGGTTTATATGTAATGTATTGAAAATAAGTTTTCTATTCTTTCAAAGAAGGTTTTCTAGGGGTTTCAAAAGTAATGTTTTAAAGTTTCAAAAGCTTAGTTTTTAAAACAAATAACCCAATCTCATCTTAAAAGAAAACTATGGCATAAATAAAGAGTTTTGAAATGATTTTAAGGATGGAGTTTTTGAAGAATTTTTTTCCTTGATTAATAGGTTAAAGGGATTAACCAAGTTATTATGTTTACTTCTTCATATACGTATATATTCACATTGTAACGGACCCATAACTGTATTTTGGGGAAGGGCAGGATAACCAGCTAGGTTGACCCAGTAGTGAATATAAATTGAATTAACTTGTGAATGAGTAGAATTGCATCCAGGAAGTCAGTTAGACCAGAATGTAGGATGTCTAAATATTGAAGTTATCATATAGATAGGTTCATAGTAAACCATGAATACTATGTTTAGGAAGAGTTATCGGCGGAGGCCAATAGGTTCATAGTAAACCCATGAAAACTATGTATAAAAGAAGTTGTCAGGGAGACAAGTTCATAGTAAACCCATGAAAACTATGATTAATAAGAGATATTGGTAGAGACCAATTGGTTTATAGTGAACCCATGAAAACTATATCCAAATTAAGTTATTGATAGATGTCGATAGGTTCCTAGTCAACCCATGAAAACTAGGATAAGAGGGAAGTTATTGGAGTTACCAATAGGTTCAGGGAGGGAGAACCCATGAGACAATGAAGTTATTGGCAGGAGCCAATAGGTTCTTAGTGATCCCATGAAAACTATAGGATAGGGAGTCCATAAATTTAAATAGGTTATTAGTAAGCCCATGAAAACTAATAGGTTAATAGTGATTCTAGAAACTATAACTTAGATAGATAGTCAAAAATGAATGGAGATGGGTAATCCAGAATTGATTTACTTTTTTTGCATATCATTACAGTATTTGGAATCGTTATATTTTAACCATTGTGGATGCAAGAGCACAGTATATGGTTTTATTAAGTTTTTAGGATACTGGTGTGGGGAAAACCCATTTCGCTAAGCTGCGTGGTCTCAATAGATATCTAAACTGTTTGAGATGGTAGATTATTGTTCATACCAGGTTTTATGTCTAACTCGTTGTCTATATTTTCCCCTTAAACTCTCGGGTACTCAATTTATATGAGTAGTTTGAGAGTTGAGGTTTTTAGGCACCTCTTTAGATGAATAATCTTTCGAAGATGTGCAGGAGGCATGATAGCTGCTTGGAGTTCTCTTTTATTTTGATTCCTCTATGTTGTTGTTGTAAAGGCAAAGTAGTTTAATTGCATACACACACACACTGATCATCCAAGGGGGCATCTTCATATGTCGCTCTTGGCGTGTATTGTAATAAATATATTTTCTTTGAATGTGGTTCTCGTATTGGGATTATGTAATGAATTATAAATGTTTTAAAATGCAATGAGAAAGTTATTTTTTGATTTTTAAAATTTTCCATATCCATGTATTTCTGTTATATCAATGTATCTAACATTACCGTATTTGGTCGCTGAGGTCTAATAACTATGGATGACTACAACATCCATAGCCATTAGTTTTGGGCCTTTAAGTAGGGATGTTACAAGTTGGTATCAAAGCATAGGTTTATGAAAATTAAAAGAAATTTAAACCTAAAAGAGTTTTAAACATAATCCAATGAGTCTGAAAATAAGATCAGGGTTTGGGTTAACGCTATAGTAACGTACTTGTATTTGGTGTATGTGTGTATAAGTATGTATTCCCTCTCTCTTTGACCGTTCTTCTGTATCTTACTAAGGCTCGTATGCAAATTTATGAGAAAGAAGATATGGAGGCAGGAAACGGAAGAGGAAATCTCAGTGGATGAAGCACCACAACTAATGGAAATGCTCGACCTACCAGGAGGAACCCGAGCCGACAGGCTAATGCTAACCAAAATACTGGTGCGGTTGCTAGAAATCCACCAGTGAATATGGGGATGATGTATCAGTTCTTAATCAACATGATGCAAGCGGGAGTTGCTGCTGGTGTTGATGGAAATGTTGGAGAAGCTAATCCTATAGCTCCAGTTGGGAATTATTATGCTAAGCTGAGCAGAGATTACACTAGTTTTGGTGGGAAGCCATTTATGGGGACGGAGAATGCCATAGAGGTGGAGCTTTAGTTGTTGCATTATGGGCGTATATTTGCTGATTTGGGTTTAGATGATGAGCAGAAGAGAAGGTTGGCCTCTAGGCAGTTGCAAGGGTCAGCACTTCATTGGTTAAACAGTGTTACCGTCAGAGTTCCAAAGGAGGAATCGACTTAGGATGATTTTTGAAGGAGATTTGAATAGAGGTTTATGTCTGAGGTTGCTAAATCAGCGCTGCTGAGGAAGTTTTTGGATATAAAGCAGGAAGAGATGTCAGTTGTTGAGTATGCCACTAAGTTTGATGAGTTGTCCCGTTATGGATATAATACTATAGACACCGCCATCAGAAGGAACGAGAGGTTCAATCGGGGGCTGAGGCCGGAGATTGCTAGGGCGACCCCGCCATATCGTTGTGATCCTAGTAATGTAGTGGAGGAGATGGAAATTTTCCATGAAGAGATGCTTGCTATTTTTACTAGAGAGAAGCCAGTTAAAACCCAGGGTTCTCAAGGAAAGAAGAGGAAATTCTTTAAAAAGAAGGGAGCCTAGAAGGGAGAGGCAGCCAAGAAGGAAACGACTAATTTAGTTTGCTTCAAGTGTGACAAGAAAGGTCATTATGCTCATGAGTATCAGTCAGGAAAGGGGAAGAAGGCTGCAAAAAAGAAAGGTGTGAAGTGCTTCAACTGTGACCAGGTGGGGCATTATAAGAGCCAGTGTCCAGAACCAGTTAGGGTGGACAAGAGAAAGATTTTTGCTATTGGACCATCATATGCTAGGCCAACTACAACTAAAAAAGGGAAGACTGTGATGGAAGGGATGTTTTTGATTTAGAGTATACCAGTTAGGACATTATTTGATACCGGTGCATCACATTCATTTATATCTTAGAATTTGGTTGATAGGTTATGCTTAGAACTCACATACCTTGTTACTTCCTTAAGGGTTGCGAATTTAATAGGAGGGTATGCAACTCTGGGGATGAGACGTGACCAGCTAGAACTTGACTTGTTAGGTCATAAGTTTGCATGCATACAGTGTGTTTTTGATTTTGTAGATTTCGAAATCATTTTGGGTATGGATTGGTTGAGTAAGTATGATGCTATGATATTCTACCAAGATCGAGAGATATCACTAAGGAACCATGATAGTCATAACTAATTCATATTCTCAGTCGAGAATTCTAACCGGTGTAGTTGTGCTTTGTTAAGTGCTAGGGAAGTAGGAAAAGAGTTAAGTCAGGTTCGAGTAGCAAGGGATTTTGCAGATGTCTTTGAGCCGATTATAGGACCACCACCAAAATAAGTTGTTGAGTTTAACATAGATCTTCTACCAGGAGTTGAACTTGTAAGTAGACTACCTAGCAGGGTGAAACCGACCAAGATGAAGGAATTAAAAGTGCAGCTAGGGGATCTAAAAGGAAGGAATTTTATCAAACCAAGCAGTTCGGCTTGGGGAGCGACCATGGGATTTGTGAAGAAACCAGATGGGTCGTTAAGAATATGTATCAACTATCGTAAGTTGAATGATAGGACGATTAAGAGTAAGTATCCTTTACCGAGAATTAATGATCTATTTGATCGTTGTATAGAGCCGGAGTGTTTTCCCAGTTGGATTTAGCGACAGGTTTCCATCTGTTAAGAGTGACAGAGGACAACATTCCTTTGACAGCATTTCAGACTAGGTATGATTATTATGAGTGGTTAGTAATGCCATTCAAGTTAACAAATACACATGCTTTCTTTATGGATTTGATGAGCCGAGTTTTCCAAGAGTACTTGGATAGGTTAGTGTTAGTGTTTATGGATGACATTTTAGTATACTCTAAGGATGAAAGGGAGCATGAAGATCATCTTAGAGTGGTGCTTGAGACGCTGAGGCAACATCAGCTAAAAGTAAAGTTTTTCAAGTGTCATGTTTGGAAGAAAGAGGTTAAGTTTCTTAGTCACGTGGTTTTAGAGAAGGACTTATCATTCGATCCAGATAAGATCAAAGTTGTTAATAATTGGAAGAGGCTAGAGATGGTGATTGAGATTAGGAATTTCCTTGGACTTGCTGGTTATTACCGAAGATTCATTAGGCATTTCTCGCGGATAGCGGCACCTTTGACAATGCTAACCAGAAAGGAGATGAAGTTTGTCTGGTCCGACAAGTGTGAGGAAGCATTCATTAAGTTAAAACATTTGTTGACCAATGCACCTGTGTTAGTAGTTCCAGACAGAAACCAAGGGTTCGTAGTGTATACCGATGCATGTGGAATTGGATTAGGAACTATGTTGATGTAGAAGGGTAAAGTGATTGCCTACGCTTCACGATAGCTTAGACCGCATGAAGTGAGATACCTTACTCATGATTTGGAGTTGGCTGTGGTGATCTGCGTGCTGAAGATTTGGAGACATTATCTCTTAGAGGAGAGATTTGAGCTATACACGGATCATAATTCTTTAAGGTATTTATTCTCTTAGAAGGAGTTGAATATGAGACATCAGAGGTGATTGGAGTTTTTGGCTGCTTATGTCAATGTATCTAACATTATCATATTTGGTCGTCGAGGATTAGTAACTGTGTATGACTGCAGCATTCGTAGCCATTATTTTTTAGCCTCCATGTAGGGGATGTTACCGTTAAGCTCCCGCAAGGTTATGAAGATAATAGAAGCATAAATAAAAGTATGTTAGGAAATATATATGTGATATGCTTAGTAAAATGTTACTTATTGTTTATGGGAACTACGATTTATTGAGTACCCTTAAGGTTTTTTTAACATGATAAAGGAATCCTAACACCTACTGAAGGAATTAATGAAATTCCCGTACTCTTTTAGGGTGTTGAGAGATACAAAATTTAGTGGGAGCTATATTAGATAAATATAATAAATCGTTCTAATAAGTATAAGAATACATGCAATGATATCTAATTTACTCTAACGAATTTGCCAAGATCAAATTACAACAACGGAGCTATTTTTCAAAAAGAACAGATAATTGGCACAACCTACAAGGACTGGCTAAGGAATGTAAATATAGTACTCACATATGAAAATCTTTGGTACGTTTTCACTAATGACCCTTTAACATAACTAGATCAACATACCACACCCGAATAAACTAAGGCTTATGAGGATTGAAAAATGGGCCATGAACCAGCACATTGTTATGTGTTGTTCACTATATGAATCGAACTCTAGATATAATATGAGAAAATGAATATTCACAAAGTAACCATTCATCTACAAAAGTTTAACGATGATCAATCTCGTACCACTAGGTACAAGATATCATGGAAACTATTCCATGCAAAAATGAGTAAAAGTTTGTTAGTCTAAGCTCCTGTGCTCATTATGAGCGGGCACATCGAACGATTGGCTAGACTTGGTACTACACTTGATACTAAGTGTTAACTAATAAATTAGCCCATCTTGGAATTAGACTATTGCATTGTATTATCAAAAGGCACTCACTAATACTAGGCTAAAAACTATAAAATGAGGAGCAAAACAAGTAAATAATGTAAATCACATAAGGATGTATAGTGGTTCAGCAAAGATTTGCCATCATCCATTACGAAGGTATTCTATGTTTATCTTTTACATTTATGAGGAATTGTAATAGAGTAATATGAAACTTATAAGCTTACAGTGGTGTTAAACTTAAGAACCGGAGAGGGGTTGCTTGTTGTAGATGTATTTCGAGCTTATAGATTATCCCAAGTCCAACTAGTTTTTAACCCTTTGATGATGCATGACATAAGATAATTATATTAGTAGATGTGGGGCATGGATGGATAAGATTATGTAATGAAATAGGCCGGAAGCGCTCCTAGCCATAGATCTAGGTGTGCTGGTTGATGGAAGACAACAGAAAGGTGGTGAGATCGTATGGCTTGGATGCTTGCCAGCTAACAATATGTACTAGGCGCATGCTTTGCATTTAATATAGCAACATACTAAATGGGCAGATGTGCTTATATCATACATACTCCAGTATCTAGTATAGCTGGTCATACTATTTGTCGTTTACTTTTGCTTGTCCAAGTGGTAAGGCAGACGATAGCAGCCGACTATTTGTTATTGAAGATTGCTATAGAAGCTGAATATTATTAAGGAAGAAGTCATGAGAAGTGTTCCGAGCCATTCATCAGATGACGAGATGCACTGCTTGGTACCGATCGAAGGCAGGTTGAGATAAAGTCGGGCCAAAGACGGGTCTTGCTTTAGGTGGGTATGGTCAGATGAGTTGGCTATGTTGACTTGCACTAGGTCGAGACTAACATAGAAGATCGGGCCGGCCCATTTATGACTTACTGATTGGACTTGCTAAGATGGAGCCAGGTTGTTGAATATGATTTAGTCTGAACGGATCGGGGCAAATGCTAGTTGACCTAGGTTTACATTGGATCTTGATGTTTAGCCGGCTAATTCACACTTAAATTTGACTAATAATTTTCTCCTAAGCCCATTTTTATAAGTAGGGGAGGCAAGTCTAATCATAAAGATCCTGCCATCCAGATCCTTTTCTATACACTTAATGCTTGCCATATGTGGCAATATGCCATTGACTATGATGGTTCACTTTTCCAAATGCGGTAGGGGTGCTCACATTTTCGACGAGTGTGAAGTGACACTGGCATTTATCATACCTAGACGACTGAGGTCAATTGGTTTTTTGAATCCAAAAGCTGTGATCATGGGGGTAGGTATTATAAATACTCCCCATCTTCTCCTCCTCCGTTCTTTATTGATAAAAATGAATTTCCACCATTATAGCTTCCAAAAACCTTCAAAAACTCTTTGGCTTTTCAAGCTTCCTTTTGAAAAAAAAACAGTAAGCTCTCCCTCTCCTTTACCTCTTTTGCTTCTGTGCTATAGAAAATGACTTTTGCTGTTGTCTATTTTTAATATTCAGTTTGAAGCGTTTAAGAATGGTTTTTTTATGTTTGATTCTTTTATGATGCTTGAACAAAATCCATTCTTTTAATGGCCATCTTTTGGAGATGTTTGACAAAATTTCCAGTGGCCTGTGATTTTAGAAAGATATTAGTGTTGGGCTATGGATTTAGGCCAAAGTTAATAGCCTTGGGCTTCAAGATATGAGCCTTCATGGGGTTCTAGGCTCGGCCATTTCATGAAGACGATTGTCTTGCCTTTATCTCAGAACGTTGCCCCAGGTCTTGCCAAGCTAAGATACTGGGGAATTGTTTAACTTTGGCCGCATATGTTTTAGATGACAATCTCTGCTTCTACTTCGGCTTGTGTTTCTAGCCTTAAAGCTTTGGAATGAGCAGATAGGAAAATAAACATGGCTAAAAGTCTGGCCGATCATGGATGCGATATCAGGATGTTGAGATATTCCATAGCTGTCGACCATCCAAACCACCCTCCCTAGTTTTCTTTACATTCTATCTCCACCATTTCAGGGTAGGAATCACGATGCATCTCAATAACTTCCCATCCCTTGTAGTACTGAAAAATTATCATCTCACATCAATGGCTGACTTTCGAATACCACAAAGGATAGATTTTCAGGGTAAAATTAAAACGAAACAGTAAACCAAAACATCGATAAGATCTCACAATTATAACATATAATATAAGAATATACATGAACAAAATAGGATGACAATATATGAGAGACAAAATTGGTTGAAATAACTAAAAATAAATATCAATACATAAAGTCAGAATATATCAACTCCCAACAACATGGAGTTTTGAAGAAATATTTAATGCAACTGGTCTCATATACAAATAATAAGTCTATCATGTACTACTAACATAGCAAGTACACGCATCTAAAATATCAACGCCCTGCCTCCAAAATGTTCTAGCTCCACATCTTGATAGCGTACCACCAAAAGCATCTAACTCCTAAATTACACAATCGAGTACATGAGAGTTGTCATGACATAAACAAACAAAGATAAAATGTGGGTCAGATTTAAAGCCTGGTGTGAAGGGAACTATCTCCAAATATTGTATATCCATACTATATACAAATAAATAGGAAATTACTAAGGCCCAACCAGTCCTTTCCACGAACGTGTCTCAAGTGTAATCTGGACTGTCTATAAACTAGTAAAGTAAACCTATCTCAAATTGATAGAAAATCATACCATAACCTGCTAATCTTCTACGTCCAACAAGTTAGCATATTCCAAATATCATGCTACACTATATGATAAACTATCATATACAAAACAACATGGCACTAATTGTGACTCCACTGTCACACACACTGGACTAATGGACCATGGGTCTCCAGATAAGACCAAAACCCATGAAGTATGGTCACTAGTATAAGACCAATACTTACGACACTCCCAATGCATTGCCCACCACCTAAGAATCGTATCCAACCTAAACCGACATATACACGTGCCTAACCGCTACCATTTATGTATCATGACAACAGATGAAAAGTAAGTCCCAGCCTGCGACCCTTGTTACAACGTAGCCCGAGGTATATGGCCGTAGTAAAGAGATAGAACATCTCCTATCTCCAGAGCGCTGCTGTACGTTGATGTACAAATGAAACAACAACCGCTCATGCTACAAATGGTCTATAACCATGAAATCCTAGGGCCAAGACCGAGGGAAACAATCTTCTATTGTATGCGCAATATCGTATGAAATCGTATATCGCAATACTCTAGTCATCACGTCTTAAAATAATGGGCCGACTCTATAAAATTTACCATAAAAATCCAAATTATCATCCATAGTCAATAATGACCACAATGCAATCTTTCTTCTTCGATTTCCCATTCCGGTCTATTTGTAAATCCATGATTTTAGAATTTTTTAGAGTGGGTCCCACATGGGCTCAAAATAAAATTACTCCAAAACCTACCAAAATTTCCCAGCTTCTAGGCCTTAAAAAGTAAAGAACAACGGTCTAAACAGTGTCTTAATCCATGTTTGTATGTAAAAGATATTGCATTTTGAAACTTTGATTATTCAATCGAAAAAATTCTATTAGTAGGTACTCAAAAGTCCGAAACGCAGTAATGAACTACAAACATCCGAATGCCTATCATGGAAAAACCTACCTTCAAACATCCATAATATTCAATCCATAGCTCCAAACGACTCGCCGTTTCTTCAACTGCGATCATGTCGAAATTCTCTTCAATCTAGAGGCTTCAAATCATGAATTTACATAAACTTTGAATTTTTTTCTTTCCCTTAAGTTCTTTCGACATACTGCTCCGTTCAGACATTGCACGACCATCGTTCGACTCAAATTCATGCCCTTGTTATAAGTCATTCAATATTCTATGAGTGCTACATAATATCCAACGAATGACTTTGAGGCAATGAACCAATTCCACAACCATTGGAGTTTAATGACTCGATCCACCATTCTACTTACAACATGAACTATAAATGGATCACTACTCAACATCCTACTTATCTCCAAAAATCGACAATTAAACAATACAATTCGATCCATACCGAACATCCTAACACATCAAGTTATACGATTTATACTTCAAAAACACTTATTTAACTAGATCTTTTCAATAAAAGTATAATCTTCTTTTCTATTATTTTATAAAATGATTCCATTATTTTACAAAATACAATACTAGCTTGTTAATCATTCTAAGCCATTATAACACTTCATTTCTTTATTAAAATTAAGCATCCATTTCATAAATATTTTATAAAACCTTAGAAATATTTTATAAAATATATTCTTCGTATTATTTTATAAAATTATACTCTTTATACAATATCTCATCCATACTATTTATATAATCATGTAAAATATCACCTTTTTACTAGTTTATAAATTCACTTCTTTATAAAATATCACTTTATACTATTATATAAAATCCTTATTTTATTACATACCACTTTTATTTATAAAATTATTTCTTTACATAAATAATATTTATAAATAAACTAATTACTTATAAACATCATTTATAAGTACTAATTAAACTTCATTAATTACCTAAATAGCTTACTAACTTTTCTAGAACTATCCAAATTAGTTTCAATATTACTAACTAACGATATGCACTTAATTATGTCATGTAATTAGTTTCACAAAGTATGGATTGGGTTGGTTTGGACCAAATACTTCACCCAACCCGTATAGATATGGATTAAAGGCCGTTTAACCCGTACCTGACCCTATATGAGGTTGGATATGGGTTGGATTAAAGTATGGGTTAGGCCAAATTTATTAGGGTTCGGTTGGATTGCGTAAGCCTAATACGAAAATGAAAAATTGGAGGAAAAAATCATAATAAAATACTAAATTATTCAACTCAGAATAGCAAATTTAAGCTAGCATAATGCACTAAATATAACCTATTCACTACAATTATTTTATTAGAACTTCATTATAAAATGCACCACGTAGAACTGATTCACTACATATTAGAGTAAGATTTTCATTCTATACATCAAAATGCTTCTCAAAATTTCTTAGCCAATCCTATGTGTTTTGAACGCTCTAATTTTACTTGGATTGAATGAGTTCTTTTTTTGTAGCATTGGGTTAGGTTAAAATAGGGTTGGGTTGAATAAAATAGCATATCTGACCTGTATATAGTATGGATTACATATTGTAACCCATATCCAACCCAAACTAGATTGGGTTGGGTCGGGTTGGTAGGTCGGGTCGGCTTAAGTATGGGTTGTGTGCACCCCTAAGTCTTTAATCTATCACAGCAGTACATATAATCATTCAATTAACCCAAAACCCACTTCTTAGAGTTATTAGTTATTATGGTCTTAAACAAATAATAACCTAATATAAGCATGCTTATAACATGGATACAAGTCTAAATCAACACAAACAATCTCCAAATCACTTTATATAATTCCATATTAATCAATAAATGAAAATATGAAGATTAACACACTCACCTCTTCTTCTCCAAATTATGCTCTAAACAACAAAAACTCAAATCCAAGCTCTCTTTAAAGTTGAGGTCTAGCTCCAAACTTCACCTTATGCTAATTCCTTGATGGGTTATGTGAGGAATTGAATGAGAGAAATTATGGTGATTTTACTTTGAATTAGTAATTTTCTATGAAGGGATTAGAGTGGATTTAGGGCAAGGCTTAAGGGAGTAATCAGGAAAATGATTAGGAGAATGGAATGAAAAGTAACATGGAATGAAAATGAGATGAAGAGCTTAGCTACATATAAGCTAATTTAGGGCACGTTAGTGAGATTAGCCTAGTTCCATTTTCATTCCTTTTTAGAAATCACTATTCACTCCAAAAATAAATCGACTTCAAACATAGTCAAGTTTATACTCATTTTACTCATGTCGGAAAAACGAACTCAGTTGCTGTTATCTCCGATCCTAATTCATCCATCTTGGGAAAATCGAGTATAATGGGAGTTTAGTTAATTAACAATTATATATTAAATTAATCATTTAAATATTTGATTGTACTAATTACAAGGTGTTACATTCTCTTCTCCTTAAAAGAATTTCATCCTCAAAATTCATGTGAATATAAAAGGGTAACAAGACGTGCCAAGATTTCTGAATTTTCAATTTTGGAAATTTCAACAGTACTTTGCTTTATGCTATCAGCATTACGGAAACTCCCAAAGTTAGAATAGAGCATAACTCAGTAATGAATGCCTTTACTCTACTTGGTATTGAGTGTTGAACTTAAGCTCTGATACTAAATGCAATAGTCACCATAATAGGTATGGCTACAAATGGTATCCTCACCAACTGATTTTACAGCCAGCCTCTTGACTGCATAACCAACCGTCTTCCAAGGGAAGTGTAGGGATCAAAGTTAAAGCTTCGCCATAGTTCATAGTGCGAGAACCCTTATCACGCAACATATAGCAATCGAACCAAATGCAACAACTCATCCCTTGTTACACTTAAAAATTATTGTCTTACACTAATGAATGACTTTCGAATACCAGAAAGGATATATTTTCGGGGTAAAATTAGAATGAAACACGAAACTAAGACATTGACAAGTTCTTAAAACAGAATGATAATGTAAAGGCCCGTATCTCTATACCCTTTGAGTCGACCATAATTCACATCAGTTCAACTCAAATTGAACGAAAATACGAATCTCTAGGGGTGAAAAAGAAGAAGGTAAAAGAAAATAGAAACAACAACATAGAATCGCACATGAACAAAATATAATATATAATAACAAATTTTATTCAAAAGAATTTGTAGTTGTTTATTACTTACAATCATTAGAGTACAACAATCAATACATCGATCTGGACAGTATAATAACTTGTCATGATATACATAACTCACACATCGGAAATAACCATGTACATGATATACGTCTAAACTCCTCCAGCTCGTCTCCTGAGCTCCGTAGCATTCTAACCTGAATTTGTAACACTCGGTCTGACCCGAGCATTATAATAAAACAACACCCGAGTCAGTCTGCAAAACTGGCTTGACAAATCACGCTCAATTTGAATTATTAAAGTTATAGAAAAGCCTTTGAAAAAAAAAGTGTCTATTAAGACCGCATCATACATAAACAGGACCGGTTTTTCCCTAACCATAACCAAAACATTTTATAGAAAATCCAATGATATTATAATAGTGTCCAAGTATAAATACTTGTTCAAATAGCCGAAATTGTTACATTAATTAAATTCCATCATACTAAGCTATACAAGCAAAACCGTAAAGGCTCGTATTGGAGAATGGATCCCATACAATGACTAGGCTACTGGGGTACCGCCAATCACAGTACACCTCTTGAAAAATATACCGACGACCTCGTTGGGATCCCCTACTACACAGGACCAGCCTTCTCCTAACCTGCATAGAACTGAATATGTTATCACCTCATGTGTTCTAACCTTTAAAAATCGAGCGCCCCCTTTTTCTTGCACAACCATATCTATAATTTATATATATTTTTAAGGATATCCAGAAAAGTGATAACATACCCTAATTGGGTGCGACCCACTTTGCCTTGCTGCATCTTCCCTGTTTTAGTCATTCCTGGTTGATGAGGCTTGAGGCTAACATTACCTTTCAAGAACAATTTCAATTAGAATTCTCATCGTCCTCCAATGACAATGTTCTGGTATCATTCGTCCATATAAGTTGTCTTGGGTCTAGACAAATCGATTCACCGTCTTCACTATCTTCATGGTATCCATTCGTAACATTCAAACCGGATCGAAATGGTTTTTGGATAATTAAATCCGATCCTGGTCTCTTCGAAATGATTACAAAATTGGCCAAAATTGATAGTCGGTTATTTACTATCAACAAAACACCCATAAGCAGACATCATGCCTCATTATAAATTTTCCAAAAAATTATTTCAAAATATCTTTATAAGATATATATTCGAATCCCTTCCAAAATTTCCAACATTTGAAACAATTTCAAATCTTTATATTTCAACGGAATATTCCCAAACCTTTTCCATACTTAGAGTATTTACTCCAACCCCATTTTCATATTTAACACTTAGGAAGTATTCCATTTATTTCCTATTTTACTCAAAATCATTTGCAAATTTATTTGTAAATTTCTTAACTCGTTTTAGAACGAACTCTATAAGTTTCGGTTTCCTTACTTAATTTCCTTAAATATTTTCCAAGTCAATCACTTGTCTAAAATTCCAAATATCCATTTCTAACTTCTTTTACGAATTCTAATTCATTTTCGAAGTTCAGTTTTATTTAACTATTTTGAAAATTTTCTTACTTCTTCCCAACTTCCATTTCTGAGAATTTCTCCTATAAATCCCATCTACTGAATAAATTCCATTTTCAAACCTTGAGAAGATTTATAAATAAATTTTTAAATCATTATAACACTCTCTATATATAATAAGCATTTTAAAGAATAATAATTTATTTTTAAAGATATGTTCGAATAATTATTTAAAAAAATCAAACACTTTTTAATAAACAATAATAAATCATTTCAAATCCATCTTTAATTAGAACTACAAAGCTTGTTATAAAAACTAGAATTTATTTCAATAAAAATTTATATTTAAATAATCCACTTTCTGAAATATTCCAATATTAACTAGTTTAAAATTTCATAGTTTAATTAATAGAATTTACTTTTTTAAACAAAACATAACTTCTTAAAAAGAAATTATTTTTAAAATCTCAATAACCAATTTCAATTTATAAATCCCTCTCGATTTACAGCACTTCAATTTCACTTCCCTTCCCTTACCCATTTTCATATTTCAAAAATAGAAACCGCTATTTTTCTTCAAACCAATTTTCATATCTGATATAAATTCACCCTATGAATTTAAATTCCTGATTTATCAACTGGTATTGTTTTACCCTTTTTTATAAACATCGTTATAGATTTGTAAACTCCTTCGAGTTTCCACTTGTTTATAAAACTAATTTCATTTATAAAATTCCTTTTATAAATCCATTTCGTAATAAATTTCATTTATTCCATAAATCTATTTTAAAATATCAAGTTCAACTCCTTCCCATATTTTCCTAAAATATTGTTTTAAAAAACCATCATTTAGAAATCCTTATATATAAATTATTTTAAAATCTCAATTTAAAATATCTTTTACGAATAGTTAAATACAAACCAAAATCAATTATTGTTTTTATCCAAATCATTTTCTTAAAAATAATCCAAATTTCTATGTGAATAATTTTATATTCAAAATCTCCTTTTTAAATATTTCCAAATTCTAAAAATAATATTTATGGTATTTAAAATACCAAAAGTTAGGCCAGTGCTACTATAGCATCCAATAATTCACATCACAACAATAATCTATAGCAGATTATTTTAACACTTCATGTATTATTATATATGAGAAATAACCAATATAAATTTGAGGAATCTAGTTGAATCCCTCCAACCTGCATTCCCTGCATCCACGGATGTTAATACAACATAAAAATACCAACCCCACTTCGAGGGGATATCGCGGTATATAGGATCATCTGCTATTATGCGGGGCGTATAGGGTCTTATCTGCTCCAATAGGCGGGAAATAGATCCAACTACTAATATATATATACTATTATATATAATATCACATTCAACTAATAATAATATATCAATTCATCCAGTCAACCAATCAATAAATTTTAATTCTTATAACTTTGAACCAGTAACCAAATCGAGTGAGATTTATTCACCTTGATTTTTTTAATTATAATCGATCCCAGTTTTAAATTCTACTGCGTCGATTCCGTAGCTACGAACCAAACTCGACTTGTTTCACGATTTTTAATTTAAATTCAACAATTAAATTTTATTCAATAAATCGCTATATTTAGAACTTAAATTCATTCTAAAATTTTCAATCAACATCTTCATATCCAAAAATCAAATTACATTTCAAATCCATATTTAATACCATTTAAATATCCCTAAATCAAACGTCGAAAAATCTAGGTCGTTATAGATAACATATAATATACAGAATATACACGAACAAATGAGAATATATAAGAGACCATACTAGCGGAAGTAACTGATAAATAAATATAAACATAGAAAGAATATATCACCTCCCAACAACATCGAGTTTTGAAGAATTATATAGTACAACCAGTCTTATATGCAAATAATAAGTCATTCATATACTATTAAGATATCAAGTATACATATATAAAATATCAATGCCACGCCTTCGAAATGCTCTAACACTACATCCTGATAGCATACCCCCAAAAGCACATGACTCTCAAATTACTCAATCGAGTACCTAAAAGCTATCATGTCATAAACAAACAAAGATAAAGCGGGCCAGACTTAAATCCTGGTGTGAGGGGAACTATATGCAAATACTCTATATCAAGGCTATATACAAATAAACAGGAAACTACTAAGGCCTAGCCCGCTCTTTCTACGAACATTGCTCAAGGGTAATCCGGATTCTTTGTAAACAAGTAAGGTAAATCTACCTCAGAATAATAGGAAATCATACCATAACCTGCTCATCTTACATCCAACAAGTTAACATATTTCAAATATTGTGCTATATATACGATAAAACTATCGTCTACAAAATAATATGGCACCAATCATGACTCCACCGGCACACACAAACTAGGCTAATGGGCCATGGGTCTCCCAACAAGGAAAAAAACCCACCAAGTATGGTCACTAGTATAAGACCAATACTTACGACGCTCCCAGTGCATCGCCTACTACTTAAGAATCTTATCGAACCTGAATTGATATATACACATGCCTAACCGCTACCATTTATGTATCATGGGAGCAAATGATAAGTGCATCCTAGCCAATAACCCTTGCTACAATGTAGCTTGAGGTCTATAGCTGTAGTACCGAGATGGAACATCTCATATCCCCGGATTGCTGTCGCCCGATGATGCAAAAATGAAACAACAACCGCTCATGCTATAAATGGTCTATGACTATGAAATTCCAAGGCCAAGGCCATGGGATACAGACTCATACCATATGCGCAATATCATACAGAATTGTATATCGCACTACTTTAGTCGTCAGGTCTCAAAATCATGGGATGGCTCTATAGTAGTTACTATACAAATCCAAATTATCATCCATAGTCAACTATGACCTCAACGCAATCTTTCTTCTTTGATTCCCCCTTCCGGTCTATCTAAAAATCTACAATTTTGGAAAACGTTTTAGAGTAGGTCCCAAGTGGGAAAGTGCTTCGAAACATACCAAAATTTCTAGATTGTAGCGCTTGAAAAATGATGAACAATGGTCCAAACTTTCGCCTCAATTTGAGTCCGTATGCGAATGATATCGCATTTTGAAATCTCGATAGATCGATCGACAAATTTTAAACAGTAGGTATTCAAACATCTAAGACGCAATTTAGATATCTGAATTTTAAGTCCAAACATTTGAATGGTGTTTCAGATGTTTGAAACCCCTTGAAATGTAATAATTCATTTCTATTGCCCTCATTACTTATCCAGACGTCTTGCTACTAAATCCATACGTTTGAATTCCTGTCGTGGGAAAAAGTTACCATCAAACGTCCATAACTTCCAATCCATAACTCCAAAAACTTGTTATTTCTTCAATTGCGACCGTACGAAATTCTCACTGATTTAGAGTCTTCAAATCACGAATTTAAATAAATTTTAAATTTGTTTCTTTCCCTTGAGTGCTTTCAATTATGGCTCCGTATCGCCAAGATATGTTGCATGACCATTGTCTTACACAAATTCATGCCCTTGTTATAAGTCATTCAATATTCATATGAGTGCTACTTCATATTCAATGAACGACTTTAAGCAATGAACCAATTGCGCAACCATTCGAGTTTAACAACTCGATCCACCATAATAGTGTCAACTTCAACTATAAATGGATTACTACTCAATATCCTACTTATCACCAAAAATCAGCAATCAAAAAACACTATTCAATTCATCCCAAACATCCTAACACATCAAGTTATATGATTTATGCTTCAAAAACACTTATTTAACTAGATCTTTCCAATAAAGGGCGAATTCTTCCTTTCTACTATTTTATAAAATCATTCCATGATTTAATAAAATATGATACTAGCTTGTTAATAATTCTAAGCATTCATAACACTTCATTTCTTCATTAAAAGTAAGTATCCAATTCATAAATATTTTATAAAACCTTATAACAATTTCATAAAATATCTTCTTCGTTATTTTATAAAATCTTATACTCTTTATAAAATATTTTATTCACTATATTTTATAAAATCATGTAAAATATCACTTTCTTACTATTTTATAAATTCACTTCTTTATAAAATATCACTTTATACTATTTTATAAAATCCTTATTTTATTAAATATCACTTTTATTTATAAAATTATTTCTTTGTATGAATAATATTTATAAATAAACCATTTACTTATAAACATCATTTATAAGTACTAATTAAACTTCATTAATCATTTAAATGGCTTATTAACTTTTTCTAAAACCATCCAAATTAGTTTCAATAATAAAAACTAACAACATGCACTTAATTATGTCATGTAATTAGTCTCTAATCTATCATAACGTCACATATAATCATTCAATTAACCCAAAACCTAATTCTTAGCTTACTAACTATCTTCAAAAATAGTTATTAAGGTCTTAAACAAATAATAACTTGGTATATAAGAATGCTTATTGTTACCCCGCCTTTTGGACAAGGCTAGGATATCAACAAATTGACTAAAAAGGAGGGACATTAGGATTGGAGATCGATTGAAAACAAGCATATGATCGATACCGTCAAAATTGGGCCAAGCTCCAATCAAGGTGGGATCGATAGGGAATGATAAACGAGGCTCGGTGAGGCTGCACTTAAATTTTTAGGTCAATCGGAGTTTGTATAATCGAGTTATATATCAATCAATATCCATGTGGAACACATCAATTTCGTATACATCCATCAAGGCCCATTGTTTTGTATCCATCAAGATCGGTACGAAAAAAGCATAAGTCCATCACTCAACATCCATTTATTTCATATTCATTAAGTTAGAACATACTTCAGCATCCCATAGACCGATCACTTCATTAGGGGCATGCTTTGTATAGATCATCCACCTGATCGATACGAAGAGGAGAATCAAAAATCGACACGTAGGAAGGACTTTGGCATCGATACGAAACCACACATAGAGTGTCGATACGAAAGCTATGTAAAGCATCAATATGAAGGGCATGGCCTTGGATGGATATGAAGGAAGAGGTCAAACCAAAGGACACAGTCTCTAAGTATGGAATGTGGATCTCCAGTGCCACATCATCAACACGCAACTAATCGATACACACGTATCGATACGAAGCCATCAGCATTCCTAATGAAATCCAATCTTTGATCGATTATAACTCTCAATCTACAAATCCAAATGTTTTGAAATTTTCATAAAAGCTTGCTTATTCACTCAAGAACGTCCATGATTGATCGCGGCTCCATTGGGCCATTCCTTGGATCGATACGAAATGCACTTGGATGGATCAAGATCAATCCCAAACAACCCTAGATTGATCTGGTGGGTTCACCAGCACATGGGGGAGGGTATTTTGAGTTTTAAGGGGGATATTTCCAGATCTACTCCTATAAATAGCACCCCTATGCCTACTGAAAAAAGGACTTTTGGAAGCTCTTACGCCGTTACTCTACTGAAACTCCGTTGTAACTTGAGTGTTATTGATTGTACTGTTGTAAATCTGTTGAGAATCATCAATAAACAACAAACTATTCAAAGTGGACATAGGCTACAACGCCGAACCACTATAAATCTTGTGTCTTCTCTTACTTTCTTTCATTTTAATTTTATTATTTCTTTATTTTTACTCTCTGCATCATCTAGATCTGAGATCTGTGTTTGGATACTGAAGGTTTGTGTGTAAACGCTAGCACTTTCAATACTTTTAGGGTTTGTGACTAATTTTGGCGCAAACACTTTGTGCTTTCACCGAGAGTTGAACTTAGAGACTTGGAAGCTTGGATTTTGGATCTGAAACCTTAGGAATTCGGATTCTAGGAAGCAATGGCTAAGCAATCGACAAGGAGACAGAAAACGGAAAGGAGTCAGCATGAAGGAAGTCAGGAGGCTTCCTTAGGAGCTAATCAAGCCTCAATATTCATCACTAAAGACGAGATAGAAACAATGCTAAAATGGCAGGAGGATGTGATATAGAACCTACTTCGACAGGTTGGACAAGTTAGAGTGAAAAACAAGAGGAATAGAGTGGCGGGAAATACTGGAAATGAGGATCACTAAGCTGGAACAGTAGAAACAGAGGCAGTCTAGAATTAGAACCAAGGAAACGGAGCAAATGGAATTCAAGATAGAGTGGAATCATCAGGAATGGCCGTTGAACCAGGGGCATGCCCCTGAATCATGTTGGCTCAATTCCAAGAACGATACCAAGCGACGTTGTGTAGTTTGGCATTGATCGGGATATGGATGCTCGTCCAGAAGGACAGGTTTCGGGATATGGAGGCTACCACTTGATTGAAAACAGCAAGTTAGTGGACATGAGCAGACGGGCTATGAGGGGTGGATTGGTGAATAGAGATTTCGAGGATGTGAATAGGAGCCCCTTTGCTCCTACGATCAGGTAAGCTAGGAATCCACCGAATTTCAAACTACCAACGCTGGAAATGTATGATGGGAGGATCCCGTTTTTCATTTGACAAGGTACATGAGACACATGGAAGTACTGGGAGCATCGGAGGAAGTCACGGCGCGATGCTTCCCATTGTATTTAACGGACATAGCAGTAGTATGGTTCAGACAATTAGAAAGTGGCTCTATTGGCACATGGACGGAGTCGGTCGAGAGGTATATAAGGCAATTTCCGGTCCACATCATGACATCCAAGAATATGATGAATTGAACATCGATTAAATAATGGAAGGGAGAGTCACTTAGGTTTCTCTTAACCAGATTCAATGCAGCGGTGACTTCGGTTGATCGATCCGGTCCGTCGATGGTTTTGATGGCAACAGTCTTAAGGATTGTGGATAATTCAGATTTTAAGATATCATTGGAATGGGATCCACTGGTTGATCTCGAGGAGTTTTACCATGAAGCAGAGAGGTTTCTACGATAGCAAGATGCAAAGGCTGAAAGAGAGGGGAGGGAGGCTGAAGTATATGCGGTAAAAGGCAGGGGCCCACCCAGGGTGGATTCAAACAAAGACGATAGAGGAAATAGGAAAATGAATGACAACGGTAACACATCGAAAAGGCAATGAAGGGAATCTAAATTCTCTTCTTACATGGATTTGACTGAAACTCTGGAATGGATTTATTTGGATACTCGAGGGCGCCTCCAGTATCGAAGGTTGGCAAAAAGGTAACCCTCTGAATACGGGCAGGAATCAGGAAAGCATTGCCTATTCCACGAGCTGGATGAGAACAACACGAACGACTATAAGCATATGAAGGATGTTATCGAAGAACATGTGAGGAATAGTCATTTGCAACAATACATAAGGAATTGACCTATGGCAGTGGAACAGGAGCATCCACAACCCACCTCAAATGAAGATGGCACTAGATCTAGGCATCGTCATCAGCTTATTATCAGCTGATTGGGTTTATAGATGGAATAAGTAATAAACCCCGAAGTAATGTGATTAAGTCACTTGCACATATACGGGATCAAGGATGGTCCCTAGGCATGCTCTGAGATGATGTTAAACCGTGATGCTCGGGTTTATGAAATCTTGTTTTTTCTATTTTATGCAAACTCTGGTTTCTCCTTTTGGATATTATGGTTGTTTGATTTTCTTGGTCATACGTACTTTTATTTTATCAATTAAACTCTCTGACGATTTACTTTGAATTAACATAATAAATACTATAGGTCACATGGTTATGGTCTCGACCAAAGAGATGGGGCAATGATTGCAAGTTACGATTCCCTTCGTCGGAGAGCGACAGGATGGACTCGAACTTGGATTAAGTCCTCGACCGGAGAGTCGAGGCCGGAGAATATAAGTCCTTGACCGTAGAGTCAAGGCCGGAGAGTACAAGTCCTTGATCTAAGAGTCTAGGGCGGATAAGGAAAACCATGGATGAGCCCTTGACCGGAGAGTCAAGGCTGGAATAGGATGAAATGACCCGACAAGGTTTGTGGCTTTGGATATGGACCCGAGAGGTCCCAGTTTTGGCTGAGGACCAGATGAGGTACTGGATTTAGACTACAGGACCCGGAGAGGTCCCGGATATGGATGTCGACCCAGAGAGGTCATGGATTTGGTTATTAGTTTCTAGGTATGGATAGATTAGAACACGGTTGTCGGGTTCGGATGGATATGTAATTGGATAAGGATTTGGTTATTGGGTTTGGAATCAGATATCGATTCAGAATAGTCGTGGATTTGGATAAGGATATGGCTATGGCCGTTGGATAGAATGGCTTGGTAATGGATTGAATTATGGATCGGATGATATGGCTATGGATGGAATATAGACTTTGGATGTTAGATTTAAAGCTATTCAAAACACACCTTTCTACCGCAAGGCATGTTTTGAGGGGAAAATGTTACCCTGCCTTTGGGACAAGGCCGAGATATCAACAAATTGGCTAAAAAGGATGTGAATAAGAATTGGAGATCGATTGGAAACCAGGCTATGATCGATACCATAAAAATTGGACCAAGCTCTAATCAAGGTACAATCGATAGGGAATGATAAAAAAGGCAACAAAGGCTCGGTGAGGCTACACTACAAATTTCAAGCCAATCAGAATTCGTATGCTCGAGTTATGGATCGATCAATATCTATGTGGAACACATCAATTTCGTATCCATCCATCAAGACCCAACGTTTCGAATCCATCAGGATCGATACGAAACAAGCACAAGCACAAGTCCATCACTCAACATCTATCCATTTCATATTCATCGAGTTAGAACAGACTTCAACATCCCACAGACCGATCACTTCATTAGCGGCATGCTTCGTATCGATCACCCACCTGATCGATATAAAGAAGAGAACCAGAAATCGATACGAAGGAAGGAATTTGGCATTGATAGAAAACCACACATAGAGCATCAATACGAAAGCTATGGTAAAGCATCAATATGAAGGGCGTGGCCTCGGACGGATACGAAGGAAGAGGTCAAACCAAAGGACACGTCTCTAAGTATGGAATGTGGATCTCCAGCGGAAAGTCATCGACACGCAACTAATCGATACACGTATCGTTACAAAACCATCAGCATTCCTAGGGAAATCCAATATTGGATCGATCATAACTCTCAAATTACAAATCCAAATGTTATGAAATTTTCACAAAAGCTTGCTTATTCACTCAAGAACGTCCATGATTGATCACTGCTCCATTGGGCCATTCCTTGGATTGATACGAAATGCACTTGGATCGATCCCAAACAACCCCAGATCGATCTGGTGAGCCCATCTATGCATGAGAGAGGGTATTTCGAGTTTTGAGGGAGATATTTCCAGCTCTACTCCTATAAATAACACCCCTAGGCCTACTGAAAAATGGACTTTTAGAAGCTCTTACGCCGTTACTTTGCTGAAATTCCATTGTAACTTGAGTGTTATTGATTGTACTGTTGTAAATCAGTGGAGAATCATCAATAAACAGTAAATTATTCAATGTGGACATATGCTACAACGCCAAACTACTATAAGTCTTATGTCTTCTCTTAATTTCTTTCATTTTAATTTTGTTATTTCTTCATTTTTACTCTCTAAATCATTTGGATCTTAGATCTGTATTTGGATATTGAGGGTTTGTGCATAAACACTGGCACTTTCACTACTTCTGGGGTTTATGACAACTTTTGGCGCAAACATTTATAATATGAATACAACTTTAAATCAACACAAACAATATCTAAATCACTATGTATAATTCCATATTAATCAGTCAACAAAAATATGAAGACTAACACATAAATATATATGGAAAATCATCCCACTCAACTCTTCTTCTCCAAACCACGATCCAAACCACCAAAACCCAAATCCAAGTTCTCTTTAAAGTTGAGATCTTGCTCTAAAACTCTACCTCATGCTAATTCCTTGATGGGTTATGCGAGGAATTAGATTAGAAAAATTATGATGATTTTACTTTGGTAGGAATTTTTTATGAAGGTATTAAAGTGGATTTAGGACTAGGCCTAATGGAGTAATTAGAAAAGTAATTAGGAGATGGAATGAAAGTAATGTGGAATGAAAATGAGATGACGATCTTAGCTACATATAAACTAAATTAAGGCATTTTAGTGCACTAAACCCAATTCCATTTTCATTGCTTTCTACAAATCATTATTCACACCAGAAAAAAATCGACTCCAAATATAGTCAAGTTTATACTAATGTCAAAAATGTGAACTTAACTACGGGTGTATCCGGTCCCAATTCATGCACTTTGAAAAGTCAAGTATAATGGGTAATCCGTTAATTAATGATTAAATATTAAATTAATCATGTAAATATTCGATCAATTCAATTGCGGGGTGTTACAATCTCTGTCGCTACCTCATCTCCATCCTTAACACTTTCGGGATTGCCCCTAGTTAGCTTGGTCAAAACAACTACTGGTTTCAACGTGGGCTCTATGCTGCCTTCACCGAGATCCACTTTCCTGAGCCGACCACTCAATTGTTCAACATGATATTCCGGTTATACAAGGAAGTTAGGCCTTCGATAGGCACTTATTTCCATTTCTAGGAAAAATATTAAGCCAATTGTCTTCTTGGGCGTTCTAAGCAAGGCTAGATGAAGAAATATTTTTTTATTCCTCAATGCGTAAACCTCAAGCTGAGGAACACAAAGTTCCAGGCCCTTAGTAAGTTTTCTTTACTGATCTCTTTTCCTCTTTCATCTTTGTTCCCTTTCCTGTGCTTAACTTACCCTTTGACATACACTCTCGTTGAGCTTGGCAGCTTCAAAATTGGAATGTTAAGCGAATATGTCAATGGTTGAAGATGACCACCACTTATCTAGGATCTAAAGATCTCAGCGACCGTGCAAACCTCCACTAGGTCAGGCTAATGAGGGGAGCTTATACCATGTTTGCCAAGTAAGCGACCCTCTTAAAAAGGGTGACCAAGGAAAAGTATGATTATTCCAAGATCAAATTCCATGACCCTATGGTTGGGCCGATTACAAATGTGCAACGAGGAATAATAAAACCACCCAAAGTGGAGCCGAAGAGTGGCAACCAATTGATTTTGATAAGTTAAGAGATGTAGTGCCGATGCTATAGTGGAAAGAATATGAACCACAGTAGTTGGTTGATTTCCTAGTCTCTTAGGGTGAGGCACTGCGTGCGGATTGGAATGCCGAGAATAAGCTTCGAGGAAAGTAGTTTAGGGGAAGGTTACAAGAACCGGGCTTTGGTAGAGATGCATGTCCCACCGCTGAGCCAATTCCCATGTACAACCCTTTGTATCTCGAATATAGTGTCATGCCTTCGGGCGAGCCTTATGCCAAGGCATATCAAACTATTTTAGGCGTTTCAGCCTCATCATGCCCACACATTGTCCAAAAGCAAGGCCTAGCCGATACAAATGGCAGTTCACTTACACTTGAACTTTCTCTATCTTTACATTTTGACTAAAAAAATTATGCCATTATTGCAATGGCCAGCAAACTCAGTTTTGATGCTTTGATGACAACACTACCAATGTCTCAACCACCCCTACTGCCCATGCCCAAGGGACTCACAATAGAGTTCGAGATCATTGCACTAATCCCTAGCCCTTAGCAAAAGTTTGAGCATTCCACCTTTAGCAAGAGTAGGAAGACACCCAAGGTGGGGTTGTCAATTGAGGTCCACGCCCAATTCACCAAATGGGAACCTATTTTTGATAAAGTGGGTTTGGACTAAGGCTACAAATGGGTGTCGATGGGGCAAACATCTCTGGAGGTGGATCGGGAAAAGAATCATGATGATTTGGATCAACTACAAAGATTGTTCTAGCATATATTGGTGGAGATATTGTCATCCATCCACCGGCTCCGATCTGGATAGATTCAACACTCTAGGGAGGCCATGATTGATGCCCACACATGGGATGTTGTTCTCATAAGCTTCCAAACATTTACTTCTCTTTTTTGTTTTATGGAAATATTTCTATCATTAATTACGATAAGTTTTTAGGCTACCCACCATGTCGTCCGCTTCCAAGACAACTTCCTAGAGCTAGAAGAGGAGACCTGAATGAATAGGCAGGTTCAAAATGAGGCCATTGAGGCAGAATTGGTATCCAAGAAGGCGCAAAGGAGGCGGTTGAGGCACAGGTTCAACTGAAGAAGGAGGTTGAGGATATAAGGCTAAAGCTAGAGAAAGCCGAGGCAGGAGTTGAAACATTACAGAAAGACTTGGCCTAGCATAACATTGGGTGTCAGTTGAATGCTGATGTGGAAAGAGCATGAGTGGCAGAGGAAAAATGACGGATGACTCTATTAGCGAACACGGTGAATTCCTTGTTTAGGGAAAATTATCACCTTCCGATCTCCATCAATAACTTCAATATTAAGATCCCAACGAGCTCCGAGTTGTGGTGACCATTGAGATGGGGATGGTAGAGATGGTCCTATCTGCCATTTTAAGTGAGCAGATTGACTCTTCGGCCCGATCAGCTAGCGATCCAGTTTTCTAAATATTTTCCATCTTTTTTTATAAGCCCAATAGGACGGACCTTGTGCCTCGCATTTTTGGATGGAATGAAAATCTTCTTTTATGTGAATTGTTGAGTACTTTCTTTGTTTTTCTATACTTGTCTATCTATTTAATTTGTAGGGTTGCATACTATGAATATCCAATTTAGTTCTTGTATTATCTATACTTAAACGTTGTAACAAGATATATAAAAATAACAGTATGGTAATGAGGCTATAACACCTCGTAAATTTTGGTAATAAATTAAAATACTAATATGGGTAAAATTGTAATTTTACAAATAAAGAAAAAAATAATACATTTTGACAAACTTGGAATTAGTATTCAGAACCTATTTCTTTGTGTTCAAAAGCCGCCTACAGTCCAAATATATATATATATATATATATATATATATATATATATATTGTTGAATTCGATGAAACAAGCCAGAATTGGTGGAAATTGAACCTAATGGCATTTCTATCATTAGTGATTTCAAGATTAAACCCTATAACCCTAATTTGAATTATAAATATAAACCTTACCCGCACTTCTCTTCACTCAAAACCCGACCAGCCAATTCTTTAATTGTTTACACTCTTTTCTTCTTCTTTATCCAGACTTCTTAATATAAATTCAAATCTCCTCTTGAAATTCTGAATCAATAACTAAACCAAACTAAATCAATAAAGAGAGATAAAGAAGAGCAAACAAATCAAACGATAGAGGTTTGGAAAAGAGGCTCACAAAGCGGATTATTAAGGATGAAAGAGAAGGGAAAGCCTAAAAGGTGAATGAATCCATTACATATGCTTAAGATGTAAAAAAGTAGTTAAATTTCTTTTATACATCTATCTAAATTAAGAATATGATTTTTGGATTCAAAGTGATAATTTAAATTGGAAATTTATACGAATAGAAGTGCAGAAAATACCTAGGTGATAATTCAATGTTTAAAACTGTTGAAATAAGGAGGGAAGGTAAACTAGTGGAATTCTCTTCTACAACATGTAGATCCAGTTTATGTAATAGGCTTGGATTAATAAAAGTAAAATTATGTATATATTCCCTTAATCACCTACAGTAGATTACGTAATTTTCGAATAGGCTTGAAAATACATAGATAAATGAGTGAATATTTTTATATAATCAAACGAATAGGCTACTGGAAGTTAAATACAAACAAAATTGAAATTGTATTAAAATACTTGAAAAAAATCAGACTTTTCGTCTATACATAAGTCTGTAATAAATATAAGCAAAGTGAAGAAGGGAACTGACTAAAAGATGTCCGGTTAGACATTCAAACTGAAGGACAGACATTTGGTTTCCAAAAAAATCAAAATAGAAAGGAAGAAGTTTGAACCTGACATGATTCTAATGTCTAAACCTATATTCTAACATCTGAAATCAAAGTCGAACATTTGAATATATGGTCAAAAGTCTAAATGCGTTTATCTAGTTTTTGTATAGGCAATCAGACGTCTGGACTACAAACTCAGGCGTCTAAACTAGGGTTATATGTCTGAATGGCTAATGTAAGCCCATGTTAAACCTAGACCTCGTGCATGCTATGTAGAGTGATCGAGGAGACTTATTCCCACTTTCTCAACTTTTAGGAGTTCACGTTGCTGCATGAGCCGTGGAACAAGCAGGATCAATTTCATATGTAATATGTACCTAGGTTCACACTTCATGGAATGAATGTGACACTCAATAATACATTTGAATGTATCGCAACCAGATGCTCTTATCATTACTATAATACACTCGATCACATGTTTTAATGTTATGGATAGCAATGAAGGTTGAAGTAGACGTCCGCAAAAGTAGGGTTAAATGACCGGGCAAGGCGATTGAACCTACAACAGAGTCATATTGTTTAACAGCTTCTTTAGCTTCAGGTTGGACGATATAGAGCATAGGATGTGTATACCACTGAGAAGGTTGCACGAATGCTTTGGTAGGCCTATAATCATCAAGGTTGTATACTCAACACGTGCTCAGACATTGTGATGTACGCTCAGTGTATATATATTTAATTTAAGCGATTTACTATAATATTAAATTAATGTATAATTATGCGGTTTATTATCAAGTTTGTATACTGGGAATAATCTTAGGATTACATAGTTTCTAGGTGTCCAACCTTAGGATGGAACTTTCATAGACTATTATTTGGTCTAGATGTATCAGGGTTGGCTTCCCCTTAGCGAGTAAATTGATAACCTTTTACACCTAGTACATAAATATAAACGAACCCCAAGGTTATGAAGATTATAACTGCAATTTAATTTCATGTTAACACCATACCATTTGTATTATGTTTCACTCACCAGACCTTGTTTGATCCCCTTCTTCTCTCCCTCTTTATATCTATTATAAGAGGACAATACAATAGGTGAGGTGACTTGAATAAGGTGCATAGATTAGGTGGACTGGTGCTTTAGAGATATATTTATTTATAGTTATCCAACTATGTACTTATTTTATTTATTAGTTGGACTTTTATTGTATTTTCATTTGGAGACATTATTTCTCAGTTATTGTATGAAGACGATTATCTTGAGACTATATTATTTTGGGTTATTTTTAGTACTTATATTTTACTTCCTTCTGTTGTTAGATCTGAAAGTGTAGAATGTTTAAAATTTCATATTTGTCTCTATATCATGTAAACCATAAAAACCTAATGATTCATACTTCTTGGCATGACTTAAGTCAAATGCCACCTTGGGCCTTCGATTGGTGTGTCCAGAGGCGCGACTTGTTACAGAGAAGGGTGGTGAGAGCAGCGGTTCATGTGAACCGTGTACTTAGCTATTTTATGAAAGTAAACTTCTATATTTTGAGTTGGGCTTACACGTGGACTCGGGTAAAAGCATATGCCGGAGAGCCTTGTCGTGATTGAGAGCCGATGTGAGCATATGGTTATTGGTCCTTCTTATGTTCTACAATGTTGGGAGATCCCGACACAAACCACAACGTTGAGTGCTCGGGGTTATCCAGAATGACACATGGAAATATTGAGTGGCAGGTGGTCCCGACATGAACCTAAGCATTGGGTGGCTCGAGGGTTCTCTTAGGTGACATTACGACTAGTTGATAGAGTGGCAAGCAGTCCTAGCATAAACCTAAGTGCTAAGTGGCTCGAGGATTTTCCTAGGTGAGACGCAGCTAGTTGATACTAAACTCGACTTATTTTTATGTGGGTTTACTATGGATACAAGACTTCAGTGTCACTCGAGGTAATAGTTCTAGTCTCAATAACACCCTATCCTCTAAGAGGGATAGGAAACATCTTGGCTAAGGGATATGGGACTGTTGCATTTGCATCTCCAATCATCAATGCACCCTAGCACGAATGGGGAGAGACAACTCACCTAAATTCACAGGGAAAGTTAGTAGCCCCAAGTCAGGAATGAACGCATGGTATTCAATTTTTCTAGATAGCCTAGGAGTCCCTAATTAAGAAAGTGAATGCATGGTAATACGCCCTCATCAGATAACTAGTTGGAAAGAGGGAGAGCATCGTGTGGCTTATGTATTCCTTAGCTGCAGAGGTCGATAGTCCTCAAAAAAGGTATTAAGAAAATAATAACTCATCCTCATTAGATAGCCTATAGAGGTGGCGATCCCTAAACAAGGAAGTGAATGCATGATGATTCAATCTCGTTGGATAACTTGACAGTCCCAAACAAGGAAGTGAATGCATGGTAATTCATCCTCTTTGGATAATTGGCCAACAAGGAAGGGAGCATTGAGTGGATCGCGTGGTCCTTTGCAGTAGAGGTTGGTAGTTCCTAAGCAAGGAAATGAGCACGTAATAACTCACCCTCGTTGGATAGCTTTACTATGTGTGTGTTGAGCAATGTTGGCCCCGATGTCTTTGCCATAATCCTTATAAAAATGTATTTCATAGTTTATAATTGTGGATAGCATTAAAATATGATAGTCCCGAAGGTGCGTGGTGTTTCAAGTGCATGGAATGTGGGTTTCGTTCGGGTAAGAAAGGCGGCAAGAGCCATTTGTCAAGGCGGTGTTGATAATATATGGCCACTCGTAGTTTGGGCCAAGCACTCCTTCAGATGGGTTTTTGGTGTTTTCAAACACTTGGCATATTACTAGATCACTGACAATGAAATTCTGGAGCTTTACCCTAGAGTTGCATGCTTGGTTATTTTCCTCTTGTAGGCTTTGCTGTATAGTTCAAGTTCGATTCTTCGTTCTTTTATGGTGTTAAGCTTGATCCTAAGTAGCATGCTGTTTTTCCTATGCTCATAAGAAAGACACCAAGGCGAGGGGACATCTACTTTAATGACGATCAGGACTTCATAACCATAGGAAAGTAAGAAAGGAGTTTGGCCGATTGAAGTACAATTTGATGTGCGATAAGACCAAAGAATAATAAGCATTTCTTCTGCCCAGCTCCCTTTAGCTCTTGCAAGGCGCTTCATGAGTGTTTATTTAATGATCTTATTGACGATCTTGATTTGTTTATTTAATTGAGGATGTGAAACAAAGAGAGGCATTTCTCAATCCTGTTTTTTGTGTAGAAGTCTTGAAAGAGGCAGCTCTCGAATTGAGTGTTGTTGTTAATTTTCTTTGGTAGGACAAGACAACAGAAGATCTTCTTAATAAGGATGAAGAAGAGCTTAGGGGTAGTGATCCTAATGAAAGGATCGGCCTTGACCCATTTGGTGAAGTAATCGATGCGACTATGGCATGATTATACCCACCTTTGGCATTCAGCAGCTTTCCCATCAAGTCAATCCCCACGTATCCAATAATTATGCAGAAGTCATACGGGCAAGAAGAGTAGTAGAAACTATGGGGACCTTAGCAAACCGTTGACACCAATCACACTTCCTAATTTAGTCCATTAAATCTTTGATCATAGTGGGCCAGTAATTGGCTTACACGGCAGCCTTATTTGCTAAGCTCTGCCTCCCGGCATGGTCCCCAGAAAACCCTTAATGCAGCTCTTCCAAGATCTTTTCTGCTTCATCTTTAGACATGCACCACTGAAGTGGTGTGGAGTACCCTTGTTTTTAGAGCTTCTCTTCTATGATCGTGTAATAAGGATCCCGATAGAGAATCATCCTGGATTCTTTACGATCGATAGGAAGTTTTCACTCGTTAAGTACTTGATCAAGGGCGTCATCCAATTTTCTATGGATGGCATATCAATCTCTATTCTTGTCACCTCTGGCTCATAGTAATTGGTGTTTTGAATCTCCAAATGACCCAAGGAGTAGCTTCTTTTGGGTTTCTTGCTGCTGTAGCTAGTTGATTGGTCTTGGCTTTCTGCTCCCTGGGTAACTGCTCTAGCTTATGTTTGGTGAATGTGATGTTTATTGTTTTAGCCTTTGCAACATATAAGGCTAGCACCTTACCCTTGACGGAAGTGCTTACAACCTTGGTTGACGACCAATGATGAACACCCAGCAAAATTTATCGATAGTTTACTATAAAAACTAAATTAAGTGTAAAAAGGGTTAAAAATACATTTTTGCGTATGTCTGAATTTGTTTATGAAAATTACACCATTGCGTTCATAGCAATTTTCTACACAATTTTCATATATAATTTCTTGGAATTAGAGCTCATATGAAAAAGATATTAAAGTTTAAAGGTTTGAATTTAAATTAGAACCTTAAGATTAATTAATAATCATAGCTCAATCGGTAGCCACCCTGGTTATAGTCGATCGACACCTAATGGTTAACCGCCCTGAACCAAGTGGTCGATTGGTGGGCATATGTCGGCTAGGGTTAGCCTATGCCAAATGACCCGAATTTAATTATATTAAATCAGTGGTCGGTATTTGTTCATGCTGCTATAAATAGAACTGTAACCATAAACCCTAATCATTCATCATTAGCAAGCAATATGTCCAAATTCTGTATCTCCTCCAAATCTCTATCTCCTCTACAAAAAAAATTCAAATAAAAATTAGAAAGGTAAATGGAGAGATTAACAAGTTGAAGAAAGGCATTCAACAAAAATCAAATAGAGAAAAGATATAAGATGTGAATGGGTTCATAATTAATATAGAGATTTATATGTAATTTTGTTTATTTATATACTGTTTGATCTATAATTATTCTAGGTTAAATCATAAATATTGTTTATCTCGTAATTGCAATAGATTGGAAATCAAATAATAATTTAACCTATTTGAATATAATATAATTCTTGTCTAATCAAAATATGGATAAAGTAAATCTGTTGGATAATAATTGGTTTAGGTTGAATACCCTTTTGTTGAATTGAATATAAACCGATATACCAACACCCTATTAATTCTAAACCTGATCAAATTCATTTTGATAACAAACACGCATATGAAATTGTTGGGAATTGGAATTGAAAGCAATAGAGATTGTAAATTGACAGATTAGGATCCATGTACTTGACCATTTACTGTAATGACAAAACAAAGAACGATCATTAAAGTAATAAAAAAATAAAAATAAAATTAAAACAACTAAACCAGTTGATAGGCTCACTGAGCTGTTCGACAACAAGCAGTCGACCATTCTAGTGACCAGCGGTTGACCATTAACGACAAGAGAGATTGAACCTTGGCTTGAGGCCTACGTTTATAAGTTTATAAACATACATACATGCATACATACACATATACATACATACATACATACATACATACATACATATACACACACACACACACACACACACACACACATATATATATATGATTGTTAGTGTAAGTATGGAAATTGGCTCCTTAAGTTTCAAACTCTTGGATGTTACGGGACATGATAGATGTGTAGGGTGGCAACAAGGCCTAGACACTATTTATTCGTTGAGGTCAATATTCAACAAGGGCAATTCTATCGTAAATTTCACCCATAAAAGATTCTACGATGTATGCACAATACCGACGACGATGCTTAGAGAAGTGTGTGGCTCGACATTAATGGAGTTTGCTTGGTACGCGCGAAGATCAGGACGTGATACTACGTTGTTATGGATACTCGACATAGTGCAATAAGTGGCGTTACGTTACCATTGTGCGGTGGATACGAATGCAATAACCTTAAATGTCTTTAGAACGAGTTGGCATCATAGGTTTTCGAACAATGCATAAATATGATACGTGTAGTCAAAATTTGGGAACGTAGTCCCAAGGTTGATATTGTAGGTGACCCTATGCTGAAATAGTTCCAATAGCTATTAGCCGATCCTTTTATGTTGAGGTTCGATTAATTGTTCGATCCTAAGTATAAACCTTCACAAGATGTTGGTGTATTTAGAACTATACCCCTAGGTACTATGTCTACCTTAGTTAGTTGTTAACAAACATAAGTGCCATATTTTGTCCGACTCGCTCCTTTTCTTTTTCCCACCACATGAGGACATGGCAACAGGTGATAGGCCCAGGGATTAGTACGTAGAGAGTCGAGCTTGGCAGTGGAGTGGCTTATTATTTTCCATTACTCTTCGTGTAACTATTTATCGTACATAGTATTTATTAGACTTTATGTTGTATTTCTATAAACCTTGGATTATGACTACGTATGTTTTGATGCTGTGTTTTTGAGATGGCTATTTTCTGTATTTATATTTCCTACGTTACATTGTGAGATCTAAAAGTGTAGAATGTCATAGATTTTATCCTTGTATCTTTAGTCTCTGTAGTGTTTAAAAACCCGATGGATCATCCTTCTTGGCATCAACGTGAGTTTGAAAGTCACCCTAAGCTTTGGATCGGTTCATCGGGAGGTGCCAGTTTTGCACTTGGTGTCAAAGCCAGGTATAAAAATTCATTAGGAGCTAGGTGCGTATTGAGAGAACGTGAATATCTTTGAAATAAAAAGTTTTCCAAAAAGGTTTTCAATTTTTTTTTCAAAATGGGTTTTTAAAGTGTGTAATTGTGTGTCAGATAAAAAGCGTTTCAATGTTTATATATATAAGCACAATACGAAAAGCAAACACTATCACTTATTCTTGCCAATACTATCTTTAGAAAAGTTGCTAATTATTCCTAAATCATAAATAAAGAGGATGTGTGATCCTGCTAGTTGCGACTTAGGTGATGCAGCTGACATTCTAGGCATGAACATTTTGATTTGGCTCGGTCGGTGTCTGCAACTGAGAGGACAAGCCGAGCTAAACCCTAATATGGGACCCATAGAGCAGGTGCCAAGTATAGTTCCTACCAATCCACCCGTTGTCGATTTTGCCAAGTTATGTAAGGGCATTGCAGGTCTATGATGGAAGCTATATGTGTGGACTGAGTCGTTTGTGGACTCAAAGACAGCCACACTTATGAGAGGATTTTTGGATTGATGAGTCTTGGAGATGATGTGAGGAGAAAGCTTGCCACCTTGCATTTACAGGGAGGGGCTATCAATTGTGGGACACGATGGTGGCAGAGACCGATGAGGGAGAGATTACTTAGGGAGAGTTTAGGAGGCATTTTGAGATGAAGTTTCTTTCCATGGCAGGGCATGGAGTAGAGTTGGAGAAGTTCATACATTTTCAACAAAGAGAAATGTCGATGAAGGAATATGTGAATCAGTTCAATGATTTGGCTAGGTTTGGTATGGAGCTGATAAATATCCCTCACTAGAAAGCTATGAAATTTACAAAAGGGGTTTAATCAACCTCTTCAAGATTTGGCCCTTAGTCATATTCCGATGGTTGCGACTTTCAAGAGTTTGGTGGAGATGGACTTGCTGAACATCGTTTCGTGGAAGTGAAGAATGAGCCTAAAAAGTTAGGAGGAAAGACACCATAGAAGAATCAGCACAAGGGCAGAATGGGTGCGAAAGGGAAAATTAAGAAGTTGGGGCTGTAATGTAGGAGATGTGGTAAGAAGGGACATTGTGCGAAGGATCGCAAGATGGATGTTTTAAAGATCAAATATTATAACTTCAATCAATTCGAGCATATGAGGAGGGAGTGTCCGACACCATAAAAGGTCTCTACCCAAGTGGTTTTAGCTTAAGCGTTGGATGTTGTTCCCAGCTCGAGTGTGCCTCTAGTAGCGGACAAGGGGAAGAAAGTCGTAATCGGAGGTGTGTTAACTTTATCCAATTTAGGTGCTCATACCTTATTTTACATTAGGGGATCACATTCCTTTATCTCAAGTAGACTTATAGCTGAGTTGTACATAGACACTAGCATAGTTATAGACCTTGTAATTGTATCAAACCCTACTAGAGGATCAGCTTATTTATCTATGATATGTTAGGGTTTGAAATTGTTTATTTTGGGGGTCGAGTTAGATTGTGATGCTTATGTATTAGGATTTTCTGGACTTGGATTGATTATATGTATGGATTGGATCACCATGTACGGGGCGATCTTAGATTGTGATAGGAAAATTGTTCATTTGGGTACTTATAGTGGACTCAGTCTAGCGGTTTATTGCGATCCTAAAGGTTTAGTTATGTTGAGTTACCGTATTTTTTAGACCTATCACTTGTTGAGTTAGATTCAATGCCTGTAGTTAAAGACTATCTAGATGTCTTTTCTGAGGTTACCGATCTTCCACCCTAAAGGGAGATCGAATTCCGAATTTATCTTATAAAGAATGTTAAACATGTTACCTTACCCTTGAGGCACATGGCTCCTAAAGAGAGATGTAAGCTGAATAAGCAAGTGAATGAGTTATTTGAGAAGGGCTTCATTAGGAGGAGTATTTCAATATGGGGAGCAACAATTGTCTTTGATACAAGGTGGATAGCTCTTTGAGGCTTTGCATTGATTATGGTGAGCTGAATAAGCTGATAAAGAAGAATCGTTACCCATTTCCCTACATAGACAATCTCTTTAATAATTTGGCTGGAGCAAAGACATTTTCTCATATTGACTTAGCTATCAGATTCCTATAGTTGTGTGTGGCCGAGGATAGTATTTAGAAAACCTCTTTTTGAACACCCGACGGACTTTATGAGTGGTTAGTCATGCCTTTTGGACTAACCAATGCACCCGCCTATGTTGTTGATTGGATGAGTCAAGTTTTTAGAGGGTTTCTTAATAAGTTCGTGGTGGTATTTGTGGATGACATATTAGTCTATTTGAAAAACGAGCAGGAGCACAGGTTACATCTAGAAGAAGTGCTTAGTACACTCCATGGGAATAAGTTGAAGGCAAAAATTTCCAAATGTCACTTTTCGTGCAAGGAGGTACGTATTTTGGGACACATTGTCTCTTAGAGTGTGATGACAGTCGATCCTAGTAAAGTTGCTGCAGTACAAGATTGGCGTGTGTCGAAGAATGCCACGGAAGCAAAGAGTTTCCTTTATTTGGTGGGCTACTATAAGAAGTTCACTAAGGACTTCACTAAATTCTCTTCCACTCTGAACCACCTTACCAAGAAGAATTTGGTTTCCTCATGGAACTCGAAGTGTGAGGATGCTTTTATCAAGCTGAATGATGCATTGACTAGTGCACGTGTTCTCATATTACCTGATGATAAGAACGTATTCAATTTTATACCGATGCTTACAGTATGCGGTTGGGCGCGGTCTTAATGTAGGACGGTAGAGTCGTGAGCTATGATAGTTGACAATTAAAATTCCAAGAGAGAATTATCATACCCTTGATCTTGAGTTGGCAGCCATTATCTTTGCACTCAAGTCAGAGAGATACTATCTATTAGGGGTGCATTTTGGACTGTATACAGATCATAAGTTTAAAGCATTTATTCTTCCAAATGGATTTAAATTTAAGGCAACAAAGGTGGACGGAGTTTTTGACGTCGTATGATTTTGATATCTCCTATACTCTAGACAAAGGCATTGTTATAGCCGATGCCTTGAGTAGGAAGCATGCGATGTTGAATCTTATCTTCTTAGCATGGAAGCTCTTGGAGTTCATTTCTACATTTGAGTTCCGACCATCATCAGACATCACTTCAGGATTGTTAGCAGCATTGGATGTGCAGCCTGTACTTATGGACCTCATTGGGTCAAGTCAGAAGCATGATGAGGAGTTAGTGGATATTTTTAAGAAGCTTAGTAGAGAAAAGCCGTCGAGTCATTTGATGGATTGCTATACCATTGACTTAAAGGGGTAGTTATGGAGAGGTGGTAGATTATGTGTTCCTCTGATTATGGATTTGATTGATGTAGTATTAGCCGAGCCTCATCGCTCTAGGATGACCATTCAGCACGGAAAAGACAAAATGTACCGTGACATGAAGAAAGTCTTTTATTGGCCTAGTATAAAGAGACATGGGGAAAAGTATGTGGCCAGACTATGACTTGCCAGGGTAAAGGCAAAGCAAAAGAAGACATCAATAGTGGAAGTAGGATAGTGTTTCTATGGATTTTATTGATAGACTACCTAGGAGTACGAGAGGGAATGAGAGTATTTAGGTCATAGTGGACCGACTGACCAAATACGCCCACTTTATTCCGGTTAGAAGTACAAGGACTGCTGCCACTTTGGGAACACTATGCATAAGGGAGATAGTTAGGTTACATGGAGTTCCTTCTAGCATCGTTTGCATCGAGATTCACTTTTCACCAGTGAGTCTTGGAGGAGTCTTCAGGAGGCATTAGGCACTGAGTTGAGTTTGAGTGCCGCTTATTACCTGTAAACGGGTGGACAGACGGAGAAGGTGAACCGGGTGTTGGAGGATATACTTTAGATATGTGTCTTAGGTTTTGAAGGCTCTTGGGAGGATCACTTGCCACTAGTGGAGTTAATTTATAATAACAACTATCAAGCGAGTATTGGGATGGCACCATTTAAGGCGTTATACTAGAGGCCTTGTAAATCACCATCTTGTTGGTGGGCACTACACATAGAATTATTCTTGGACCAGATATGGTGAGAGAGACATCAGAGAAGGTAGGCTTGATCTGTAGAAGGAAGAAAACGTGTAAGATAGGCAAAAATCATACACTGAGAGAAGACACACCGAGTTGGTTTGCAGTGGGCAACATGGTTTTTGTGAAGGTCTCATTGCTTAGGCATGTCATGAGATTTGGTAGTTCAGGGAAGTTGGCACCAAGGTTCCTAGGATCTTTCTGAAAGTGTGCAATGGATCGTGTAATATGGATATTTGATAATACAAAGTATAGTGATGATAGTAATACTGTAAATAGTGCGGAATATGAAAGCAGTATAGTAAAATGACACCAGAGACTTTTATACTGGTTCGGAGCACCGTCCTACGTCCAGTCCCAGACTCCTTCTGGAATTTCACTAAAATAACAACCCTCACTTAACCCGGAGGAAAAGGTCTATACAACCCTTGAGCAGCCGAACAGGGACCTGAGCAACAGAACATGATTTCGCCTCAACAGCCGAAGAGGACTTCACAGGCCTGAGCAGCAGAACAGGACTTCAACAAATACAAAAGATTGTTTGACTTTTTGTGTGTTCTGATAATACAGATTTGTCACTTGTAGTACACCCTTCCTATAATCTTTTCCTCAAGTATGATGTGCATATTTGAAGTTTATGAAGATTAGAAAGGAATAGTATTTCTTAGAATATATAAATCTGATTTAAGCAATAAGTATGCAAGAATAAGAAAGTTAGATAAGAGAAAAAAGCAGTTTTGTGTTTTGAAATCAAGTTAGAATATGTATTTATAGATGTTAGAAAGCAACGACCATTGGCAAAGAGTTCTGGTTGAAGTGTTGTGTCCAAATCTCTTTGTAGTGATTCGTAACTCTTCACAAATAGTCGTGTCTTTTCAGAAAAATATAGCAGTCATAGAAATTCAGTCGAATGTACCTCTGGGTTAGTCAACTAAATATTCGAATGAATTTTAAATAAATATTTGAATATTCATGCACCTGTGCATGTTGCACAAAAATAGTCAGGTCAGTCGACTAACTTACCGGGTCAATCGACTGACCTGTAATTTCTGTGCAATTTGCATAGTTTTACACATGTTTACTAGGCTGTTTATAGATATTCAGTCGACTGAATGACCTGTTCAGCCGACTGAATTCTGTTGATAATCTAAAATCACCATAGCTAATTTGGTTAGAACAGTTGCCTTCTAAACTAATGACCTGGGTTCAAGCTCCGCTCCATGCATTTTCTGAAAACTTGGTTTTGATTAAAATATGCGTGCAAGTTTATTTGAATGTGAATGATGATTCTTGAGGAAAGATTTTAGAAAATACTAAACTAGACTCTATATACATATTTGATGACTCTTGTTAAAAAATATATAACTATATGAACCATACTTTGAGTCGTTGAGTCCGGATATTGTCGTAGTCATAGATTCGTGAATTGTTGTTTCATGTCAGCAGTCAAAACCTATGATCCAATATTCTCCCTCTTTTGGATGACGATAACTCCATTTTCTAAGGATGAATTTTCGACAAGCTTTGTTGACTTATTTCTTCCCCGGAATATATTCCTGTAATTGTGCTATAGATTTCTCCCCCTGAATCTATGCTATATATTCCTGTAAATAATTAATCTTTTCTCCCCTTAATCTGAGCTTGCATCGTCTATTCCTGCAAATAGCGTTAGAGAAATATCTTTCTCCCCCTTGGTCATCAACAAAAAGGAAAGTTTATATGATGATATAAATTATATTTCACATAAGTGTTAACATAGAACGATATAAAACAATATAACTACTACTTATATTGGAAGGTATCAGAAAAAAAAATTAACATTTAAAGCATGTGATACCCAATGTTCTTATAATTTTCTAATTTTTAGGAAACCATACCCACTTGGGTGTGGTTGAACCTTTATAAATATAATATTCATTATTAACTACCATATCAAAATAATCATCAATATATTTTTCTCTATTTTTTCAATTAACAGGAACCTAAATACTTAGATAATTTTTATTTATATTTCCCGTCAATGATTTTGTACTACTAAAGAAATTATAAACATTATTGGTCATAGCAGTATTTGAATTTCTATAAAAATTGGATTTAGACTTTTCTCGTAATCTAGTACCAACACTAACATATTTACTATACATGAAAGCGTGTCTAGTGCTATTTCTACGATCTGTTTTATTATATCCTAAACCACTTTTATCATTTATAGGTTTAGAACTAGATAAAATCATGTTTAAATCGTTTTGACCTTTATTAAATTTTGTGACTTCAGCGTCATGTTTATCAAATTTAGCCTTAAAGTCACAATTATTATTTTCAAAAGAAATATTACTATTATTCAAAATATCAAATTTCTTATTTAATTCAAAATTCTCGTTTTTTAACGTACGGTTCTCATTTTTTAGAAGGGAATTTTGAGATTCTGAATTATCTAAAGAGGATTGTAATAAATCATTTTGTCTTTTCAAATCAAAAATTTCTTTTGAAAGTTTCTCTCTCTCTTTTTCAAATATGGTGGTTTGTTCATCTAGATAATCTTTAATAGTTATAAAATTATTCTTTAAAACACCAAGTTGATTTTCTAAATCTAACTTCTCATTTTTCAATTTCTCATTTTCATGTTCTAGAGATTTCATCTTTTCCAAAGTAATAAAATTAAGCTTTGAAATCTTATCGCTAATACTAACTAATTCACTATTATCTTTTACTGAAATTTGTAAATCCGAAAGTACCTTTTTGTAGTCCTCACTGGTGGCTTTGACATGGATTTTGCCCGTTGTATTTCGATTAGATCTTTTTCTGACCATTATTCTATGATGTTGTGACGATCGATAGAATTCTAGGGCTTCAGATTATCAAATAACCGTGTTATGGTTATAGTGATGACCTTGCTCTGATACCAAATGAAAGTGTGCTATGGATCGTGTAATATGGATATATGATAATACAAAGTATAGTGATGATAGTAATACTGTAAATAGTGTGGAATATAAAAGCAGTATAGTAAAATAACACCAGATATTTTTATACTGTTTCGGAGCACCATCCTACATCCAGTCCCAGACTCCTTCTGGAATTTCACTAAAACAACAACCCTCACTTAACCCGGAGGAACATGTCTATACAACCCCTGAGCAACGGAATAGAATTTCTCCTTAGCAGCCGAAGAGGACTTCACATGCCTGAGCAGCAGAACAGGACTTCAACAAATACAAAATATTGTTTGACTTTTTGTGTTTTTGATAACACGGATTTGTCACTTGTAATACACCCTTCCTATAATCTTTTCCTCAAGTATGATGTGTATATTTGAAGTTTATAAAGATTGGAACGAAATAGTATTTCTTAGAATATATAAATCTGATTAAGCAATAAGTATGCAAGAATAAGAAAGTTAGATAAGAGAGAAAAGCAGATTCTGTGTTTCGAAATCAAATTAGAATATGTATTTATAGATGTTAGAAAGCAACGACCATTGGCGAAGAGTTTCGGTTGAAGTGTTGTGTCCAAATCTCTTTATAGAGGTTCGTAACTCTTCACAATGGTCGTGTCTTTTCAGAAAAATATAGCAGTTATAGAAATTCAGTCGACTGAACCTCTGGGTCAGTCGACTGAATATTCAAACGAATTTTAAATAAATATTTAAATATTTATGCACATGTGCATGTTGCACAAAAATTGTCAGGTCAGTCAACTAACCTACTAGGTCAGTCGACTGACCCGTAATATCTGTGCAATTTGTATAGTTTTACACAGGTTTACTAGGTTGTTTATAGATATTCAGTCGACTGAATGACTTGTTCAACCGACTGAATTCTATTGATAATCAAAAATCACCATAGCTAATTTGGTTAGAGCACTTGCCTTCTAAACTAATGACCTAGGTTCGAGCCCCGCTCCATGCATTTATTGAAAACTTGGTTTTGATTAAAATATGCATGCAAGTTTATTTGAATGTGAATGATGATTCTTGAGGAATTTTTTTAATAAAGCACTAAACTAGACTCTATATACATATTTGATGACTCTTGTTAAAAAATATATAACTATATGAACCATATTTTGAGTCGTTGAGTCCGGATGTTGTGGTAGTCGTAGATTCGTGAATTGTTGTTTCATGTCAGCAATCAAAACCTATGATCCAACACTTTTCGATCACTGGTAGAGCTGGGAAGTTAGCTTATGAAGTGAAGCTTCCTGAGAAGTTAGCGGGGGTACATGATGTATTCCATGTGTCACATTTGTGAAAGTGTCTACACGATACGACAATTGTAGTCGAGTCGAGTTAGCTTGAGGAGGTGGAAGTAGAGAGGGATTCAATATCTTGTCGTGCAAACACTCGTATTCTTGAGCATAGTTTAAAGCAGCTTCGCAATAAAGTTATCAAGTTTATTAATGTCTAGTGGGGAGATGATCTAGCAAAAAGTACACGGGAGCCTAAGGAGAAGATCCGAGCTATTCATCCAGAACTCTTAAGGTACTTTTCCATTTTAGTTAAGTGAGTATAAACTACTTATGTGTTTGGGTTCTAACATAGTATACCCCATACGTAAGGGAAATTAGATGCTAGGAATAGTTGCGAACATGTCATTAGGACATGTTGGATGATGTTTGCTAATAGAAGTATTTATTAAATTGATCTTTGCACACGCAGGCAAATATGTTTTCGAGTTAGCATATATTCACACCCTCACTTGTTTTATTTTACTGAGTTATATGCATATGGTTGTTGCATATGCATTGAATGGTTGCGCATGCATGTAAACTGTCATATATATTTACTTACGATGTTGTATATGTTTGGATACACAATATGAGCACTTGTATTTTAGGAGGTCAACTAGATCAGGAACCCACTTAAATTTTGCACTCGCATAGGTTGATATGCATTCCATGCCTACATGTATATATTATAGTAGAATCTTGAATTAAGGACAATGGTTGCCGGTAGTTGATGGATGATTAGATGGTTGTAATTATTCATATGCGTTCATAGCAATTTTGTAGATAATTTTCATTTAAAATATTTTGAAATCCGAGCTAGTATGAAAATGATATTAATGTTTAAAGGTTTGAATTTAAAAATAATTAAAACATTAAAATTAATTAACAATTATAACTCAACCTATCGACACTCTGGTTGCGGTCGGTAGATACCTAGCAGTCGGCCACTCCGAACCAAGCAGTCGACCGATGGGCAAGTGTCGACTAGAGCTTTCCTAGGTTGAATGATCGGAATTTAATAAAATCAATTCAACGATCGGTATTTGTTCATGCTACTATAAACAGGACTGTAACTGCAAGAACCCGCTCTGAAATGGGCCAAACTTTTATTTCAATGAAAGCCATCAAACCTTAGGCTAACCTTAAAACGAGCTTTTAGGTTGATAAAGTTAAACAATACACGATATACAAAGCTATTTATACTTTCAGAATCATACAACAGAATAAATAAAATATAATATTATAAACAAGTTCCCATTTCACAAAAGAAAATCATTTCAGAAACACAACATATTATCATCAAATCTCACAACATGTCTACATAAAACCTTCATAGTAAAACATTTCAAAATAAGACAATTGTCTGAACCAGGTATACTAAAAATATTTAAAAAGCATAATTAGATAGATAACTGCCACAAGTCTGTTGAATATGCGCTTATATGATTTTTGTTTGATGATAATAAACATATATACATTCATTTAAATGTATTTGATAATATACTATCTTATTTTTCACGGATTAAATAAATATTTGCTGAATAAAATAAACAACACGAAATTTGAATTCAAACGAATATTTTATTCAAACAAATATTTATTACATCTTTGAATAGTACAATTTCAAGCTCTCACTATAACTATACAACTTTGATTACAATTACATCACATTTCACATTTACAATTCACATTTCACATTTACAATTCACCTCACTACATATCACTCACACTCGTATTTATCTTCAACTGCATTCCAGTTTGAATCCAGCATCTGAGAAATCTGCAAAAATATTCACTAACGCAGTAAAATTGAAAAAGAGATATTTTTGCAATATAAAATAAAAGATGGATTTTGAAAATATGATTTGCCTCAGTTATTTGGGTTGTTCGTCATCATTTAAATTTGAATTCATCATACACGAACAACTTGTGACATACACAGTGTATCACTGTACATGCCACAAGGCCGTGCACGCCGATATATACACTTGATTGATTTACAGGGACAGGTGAGCACAGGTCAAACCCAAATGAAAAACCGGGATCAACTCACGTGCAATAACATAAAAGTCACAACTCTCAGCACAAGGTCAAACCCGAGTTTTAAAACTGGATTCAACTCAGGTGCAAATCAAAAAGTAAACACGAATGCTATGTTCAAACATGACACAGCCTCAAACCAGCATCAAAGCAAGTACAACTGCAAGTGTCGACCAAGTGACAATGCAAGCAAGATCAACACAGCAGCCAACTAAAGAACAAAATTACTCACAACATCGACAAACCCAAATGTCCAGACCAACAACAACATGAATACTGCACCAACCAGAATGGATGCAGAGATACAAGGCATAGCAAATGCATGCAACAATGTGCACAGGCCAGAAACAATATAGTAATGACAGCAAACATGAAGTGAAGAGAATATCACTCAACAATATCAAGTGATAAGTTGAAGCAATAGTGTCACAATATCAAAGCACAGAACAACCTTGTATCAATAACAATGCAACACAGTGACAATGCACCATTTAGAAGTGACTCAAAACAAGCAGTGCAGACCACAAAAGTGCAACAAGTATTGCAGTAATAAACAACATCAGAAAATCAAGTTCAAGGCAACAGTGACAAATGCAGACACAACTGAAATGAGACAGGTGCAAGTGAATCAGAATGAAGCAGTGCAACATCTACGACAGCAAGTACATGAATGCAAACTACAAGTACAGGTTCAAGGCCAGAATGAATGAAAAGAACCAGACACAACAGTGCACAAGTACAGGGAACAACTAAATCAATTGCAACAACTCAAGTGCTACCAGTGAAACACAAATGAACTCGACCAGTAACCAAGTACTACAAAGACCATGTCGAACACAGTGACAACATTAAGTATGCAATATGGTGAAGCAGCATGTAATGACATTGTATACAAATGTAAAGAACAATGGTGATGCACTGCAGATATCCAGACAGCAATGCACACCAAACCAGGTTCAAATTACACAAGCTCGAGATGAAAGTGTCGAAGTTACCCGAAGCCAACAGCAATACATGTATTATGAATATACACAATGCAGTACAACTACAGGTATAAGGCTAAATGACCAATGAATGCAACTACAGGACTGCAACAGGTCAAGACTGTGTACCCAGCAAATACAACGACCAAAACCATCAATGAACAAGACTACAGATGAAGCCAGAAACAATGCAAGTAGACCAAACGAAGAGTGCAGGTGAACAAATGTACAAATGAACTGCAAATATCCAAGTACAGCATGAACAAGTCAATTACTACATAACACAGCAGTGCAAACACTTCGAGTATGACACAGCAACACTTGCAACAGTGAAGTCGAAATCATGTAAAGGACACAGCTGTATACAAGTACAAGCCACAATATCAAAGCTGTGCCGTGGATAGCAAGAATATACATGCATATGAACAAGTCAACATCAAAGCCGTGGGACGCAAGAAATGAAATTATACGCATATGAAAAAGTCAGATTAATCATCAATCGTTCAAACATAATCAAGCGGCAGAGAAACGAAAATGACAAATTCAAACATGATTATACGAACGAAAATAAAGGAGATCGAACTCCTATAAATATCCAAAATCATCATCGACATAAAGTATCGAGTTCAAGAATCAACCAGCAAAGCAAAAGGAGGAAAATACATACCCAAAAAGCAGAACGAATTCGATCCAAAATTGAAGAAGCCGTAAGCAAATCAAAAGCATCGAAGCCTACTATCGAACGAGATCGAGCGGCGCTTCAATTTTGCACAACCCTAGTTTAAATCGCAAGGAGCAAAAGCAAATTACCAGAAGCCCTAATTCGCAAAGAGAAACAAAGAGGATCGGCCATACTTTCACAAAAAAAAAGGAACGGGTTGAAGAAATGAATAAGGGGCCGGCCTGTATTAATTTGGGCTTACTTTTTATTTTAAGGGTTTAAATTTAAATAAGGGTTATTGTGTTTTAAATTGTTTTTAAATTGTATTTTTCTTTTAAACCGTTTTTTAATTTTCTAGTCGTGTGACTAGGGGACAAACTACGGTGTGTAGTTTGGGAATTCGCAACTCGGTGGTTGAGTTGTGGTCAGGGTTTTGAGCGTAGAGTTAGATTAGTCAATAGCGGGTATAGCGAGTTTACGTGTGTAAGCGAGGGACTATCTAATTTCTAGTAGAAACCTTGGGGGCAGCACGTAGGCAGGGTTTTGCCGAAACTGGGTAAATTCTGTGTTGTTCTGTTTTATTCTGTTATTTATATTCTGCGATATCTGTGCTGCTATTCTGTGATCTGAATTGAAATTAATTAATAAGCTTCTGCGATTAATTTTTATAATTTACACTATCACCCTATTCACCCCCCCTCTAGGGTGAAATCGATCCTACAAGTGGTATCGGAGCTAGGAACAAAAGCCGTTTTTGTTTTTAAAAATTTGATTTTACAAAAACCAATTTTTGTTTTAAAAATTCGTGTTTAAAAAAAATCGGTTTTTGTTTTAAAAATTTGAATTTCTAAAATGGCTTCTTTTAATAATGCTTTTGCAGAAGGTCAATCTATAGTTAGACCACCAATGTTCAATGGTGAATATGCTTATTGGAAAAATAGAATGCAAATTTTTCTGAAAACCATTGACGCTTGGAATATTGTTGAGACAGGTTATAGAATACCAACTATAACTGTAGATAATCAGGAAATAGAGAAACCAAAGGAACAATGGACAGAACTAGAAAATAAATTACAGAATACTAATGCCAAAGCTATGAATTCTATTATCTGTTCATTGGATCAATTTGAATTTAATCGTGTCTCACATTGTCTAACTGCGCAGGAAATATGGCACATACTAGAAGTGACTCACGAAGGAACATCTCAAGTCAAAGAATCTCGCCTTGCAATGCTAAGCAGCGAATACGAGAACTTCAAAATGGCGAAGGAAGAAAATGTCAAAGAGATGTACGGATGACTCTCCAATATCGTATACAAATCAAAAGCTCTCGGAAAAACATACACCGAATTAGAAATAGTCCGGAAAATCCTCAGAGTCCTTCCACGAAGCTTTAAAGCAAAAGTAACTGCCATACAAGAATCGAAAGATTTAAAACAACTTAAAGTTGAAGAACTCATCGGAAATCTCACCACTTATGAGCTAGAAATGAAATTCAAAGAAGAGCGTGAAGGAGGTGACACTCAAAAGAAATCAATAGCTCTCAAAGGAACAACCGAAAGTGATGATGATAACGATGAAGATGATGGAGCAGCAGAATTGGAGCTGTTAATAAGGAAATTCAAAAAATGGAATCAAAAACATGGAAATTCAGCTCGAATTCAAAAAGCAAAAAGCAGAATAGCCAAAGCACTAGACTACTCGGAAGAACAAAAGTTTATTTGTTATAATTGCAACAAACCCAGCCATATCAAGCCCGATTGTCCACAAATTAAATCCAGCCATGGAAAGAAACAGAAAAAGAAAAGTTTTGCAGCCACTTGGGATGAAATAGACGAGAATGATCAAAGCACTGACAGTGAAAGCGAAAAGGCAGAATTGTGTCTTCGAGGTGATACAACTGACAGTGACGATGACGAGCCACAAAACTTACCCATTCTGAGTTGCTTATATATTTTCATGAAGTAAACGGTTGTTTTGAACGACTTAGGGAAAAATACGCCAAACTTGAATCTCAAAAAGATACTTTGATAGAATGTAATAAACAACTTGATCAATTAGTTAAAACCTATCAAAGTAGGATCCCTAAGTGTGATAAGTGTCCAACATTTGATGAAGAAATTAAAAAATCAGAAATTAAAATAAAATCGCTTGAAAATGGAATTCTGATTTTAAAGGAGAATGAAAATACTAGGAGAGAAAATTCTATTAAAAAGTGCACACAGTTGTTAAACGAAAATGAATCTCTCAAATCACAAGTCCAACAATTGTCAACGACTTTAGATAAATTTTCAAAAAGTGAAAAATGGTTGAATATGCTATTAGGAAAACTGTTAATACGGTTAAACAAGGACTTGGATATAATAGTTCGAAAATTGTTGAAAGCAAGATTAATCAAGAAAATTCAATGTGCACGATTTGTTGAAAATTTGGACACGATCACAATAATTGTTGGTATAGACCCAAACATGTGAAAACTATACCGATTTGGGTTCCAAAAGGCACAAATATAAAATCTCTCAAAGTTAAACAAATTTGGGTGCCGAAGGGAACAATTATAAATAGTTTTGGGTCTACACAAAATTATTTTTCAAAATTTTCTGCCAATAACAACCATGGACCTATAAAAACAAATAGGTCACATAAATCCTTTTCCGTGTTGGTGTGGTGGCAGGCTAAGGAACAACAATAGTGTTCTCTGGATTTTGGCTGTTCCAGAAACACAACGGGCGACAAAGCTAAGTTCCTTAGCCTAGTATAAAGGTGACAGAATCACAACGGACAACAACAAAAAATATCGTAAAGGTAAAACAGGTATGGTATGTTTTAAACGATATATTAAATGTGATAATATGCACCGTATTTTGAATTAATTCAGCCAATATTGAGATTGATGAAAAGATGATGATTTTTGATTATGATTTATTCAAAATAGTTAAGCCAATTATATTCTTATACCAAAAACACTATAAAAATCTCTAAATTCTTTGAATTACTTCATATATATCATTTTTGATTAAAAATAGTGTTTTGTTGGATATTACAATTGGTTATAATATGACTGACTCTATATTCACGTTTTTCGATTATTTACACGGCTTCATTTCAAAGTCAAAAGAATGTCATTTAAATTGCTGAAAAAATTGAGTTTGAAATTTTTGATGCACACTTCATGTTTTGGTCTATAAAATTCAATTGATGATGATTTTTGAGTGAAAGAGAAATTCAGATGTAGATTACACTGGTAATCTAGTTGATAGAAAAATTACTAGTGAAACGTGATTTTTTTGAGACATTTAGTAACTGCATCGTTTTTCAAAGAAAATATCTGCATATTTTTCATTTCAAATAATTTTCAAATAGCAGAAAATTTTCTTTTAAAAACCCCCTGGAGAAAATCATTTTTGACCATATTTTCAGATTATTCATTTTTGAAAAATTGATTTCATAATTATTTTTGAATTTGATTTTAAATGACTATTTTGACTAATCTGACTCCCAAATGATTATCGAAAAGATGAATAGTAATTGAAAAAGTGATGAGTGTTGATATTTATTATATATTATGACTCGAGACGGTATAATTAGTAAATTTCTTTAGAAATTTAAACAAGAGTTATAAAAAATTTTGTTGGTAAAAAATTCCATGACCATCTCTATGTCTATCATGTTTTCTATCAACCATCACTCATCAAAATTCTATATAGTTTGTCAATATGTGGTACTTTAAACAGGAATCGTTCGTTTTTCATTTTTACATTTTTTAAAATAAAAAAATTAAATAAATAAATAAATACCAAAGTATTCACTCTCATTTAAAAGTCCTCACGGTTATGCATGGGTGAATTACTTGGAATTTGTTATGTGCTTTCATGCTCATTTAAAAGTCCTCGCGGTTATGCATGTATGGAACGCATATCAAAAGTTGATTTGTAAAATAAACAAGTTGATTGTAATCCCATTTAAAAGTCCTCACGGTTATGCGTGGTTAGAAGATACTTGAATTCATTTTTAAAAATAAAATAAAATTGGAATACTACTAATCTCATTTGAAAGTCCTAACGGTTATGCATGGTTAGTAGATATTCAAATTCCTGATATAAATATACCACAAATAGACACAACTGTATGGTTTTATATGATGATATCATCCCTATCATTCTAAAAGTGGAATATGCGCCTAACAAAATATTTATAATTTTTGTTTGATTTTTTATTGAAATTTAATATTTATATTCAATTGAGTTTTAATGTTGGATTGATATCATTTACTTTATCTCTATTTTCTCTAACACTATTATTCTTTTGCTGATAACAAAAGGGGGAGAGAAAAGTTAAGATTTTGTCAAATAAAATCAAGCAAAGGTCAAATAATTTTCTATTTGCATCTAGGATCATTTGCATATTTTTATTTGTATGCATATATGTAGGGGGAGTATTGTGTAGAGAGGAAGAATTTAAATAGGGGGAGCAATTAGGATATATCAATGATCAAATACATTTAACATATTCAAAATCTTAAATATATGTTTGTTATCATCAAAAGGGGGAGATTGTTGAATATGCGCTTATATGATTTTTGTTTGATGATAATAAACATATATACACTCATTTAAATGTATTTGATAATATACTATCTTATTTTTCACAGATTAAATAAATATTTGCTGAATAAAATAAATAACACGAAATTTGAATTCAAACGAATATTTTATTCAAACAAATATTTATTACATCTTTGAATAGTACAATTTCAAGCTCTCACTATAACTATACAACTTTGATTACAATTACATCACATTTCACATTTACAATTCACATTTCACATTTACAATTCACCTCACTACATATCACTCACACTCGTATTTATCTTCAACTGCATTCCAGTTTGAATCCAGCATTTGAGAAATCTGCAAAAATATTCACTAACGCAGTAAAATTGAAAAAGAGATATTTTTGCAATATAAAATAAAAGATGGATTTTGAAAATATGATTTGCCTCAGTTATTTGGGTTGTTCGTCATCATTTAAATTTGAATTCATCATACACGAACAACTTGTGACATACACAGTGTATCACTGTACATGCCACAAGGCCGTGCACGCCGATATATACACTTGATTGATTTACAGGGACAGGTGAGCACAGGTCAAACCCAAATGAAAAACCGGGATCAACTCACGTGCAATAACATAAAAGTCACAACTCTCAGCACAAGGTCAAACCCGAGTTTTAAAACTGGATTCAACTCAGGCGCAAATCAAAAAGTAAACACGAATGCTATGTTCAAACATGACACAGCCTCAAACCAACATCAAAGCAAGTACAACTGCAAGTGTCGACCAAGTGACAATGCAAGCAAGATCAACACATCAGCCAACTAAAGAACAAAATTACTGACAACATCGACAAACCCAAATGTCCAGACCAACAACAACATGAATACTGCACCAACCAGAATGGATGCAGAGATACAAGGCATAGCAAATGCATGCAACAATGTGCACAGGCCAGAAACAATATAGTAATGACAGCAAACATGAAGTGAAGAGAATATCACTCAACAATATCAAGTGACAAGTTGAAGCAATAGTATCACAATATCAAAGCACAGAACAACCTTGTATCAATAACAATGCAACACAATGACAATGCACCATTTAGAAGTGACTCAAAACAAGCAGTGCAGACCACAAAAGTGCAACAAGTATTGCAGTAATAAACAACATCAGAAAATCAAGTTCAAGGCAACAGTGACAAATGCAGACACAACTGAAATGAGACAGGTGCAAGTGAATCAGAATGAAGCAGTGCAACATCTACGACAGCAAGTACATGAATGCAAACTACAAGTACAGGTTCAAGGCCAGAATGAATGAAAAGAACCAGACACAACAGTGCACAAGTACAGGGAACAACTAAATCAATTGCAACAACTCAAGTGCTACCAGTGAAACACAAATGAACTCGACCAGTAACCAAGTACTACAAAGACCATGTCGAACACAGTGACAACATTAAGTACGCAATATGGTGAAGCAGCATGTAATGACATTGTATACAAATGTAAAGAACAATGGTGATGCACTGAAGATATCCAGACAGCAATGCACACCAAACCAGGTTCAAATTACACAAGCTCGAGATGAAAGTGTCGAAGTTACCCGAAGCCAACAGCAATACATGTATTATGAATATACACAATGCAGTACAACTACAGGTATAAGGCTAAATGACCAATGAATGCAACTACAGGACTGCAACAGGTCAAGACTATGTACCCAGCAAATACAACGACCAAAACCATCAATGAACAAGACTACAGATGAAGCCAGAAACAATGCAAGTAGACCAAACGAAGAGTGCAGGTGAACAAATGTACAAATGAACTGCAAATATCCAAGTACAGCATGAACAAGTCAATTACTACATAACACAGCAGTGCAAACACTTCGAGTATGACACAGCAACACTTGCAACAGTGAAGTCGAAATCATGTAAAGGACACAGCTGTATACAAGTACAAGCCACAATATCAAAGCTGTGCCGTGGATAGCAAGAATATACATGCATATGAACAAGTCAACATCAAAGCCGTGGGACGCAAGAAATGAAATTATACGCATATGAAAAAGTCAGATTAATCATCAATCGTTCAAACATAATCAAGCGGCAGAGAAACGAAAATGACAAATTCAAACCTGATTATACGAACGAAAATAAAGGAGATCGAACTCCTATAAATATCCAAAATCATCATCGGCATAAAGTATCGAGTTCAAGAATCAACCAGCAAAACAAAAGGAGGAAAATACATACCCAAAAAGCAGAACGAATTCGATCCAAAATTGAAGAAGCCGTAAGCAAATCAAAAGCATCGAAGCCTACTATCGAACGAGATCGAGCGGCGCTTCAATTTTGCACAACCCTAGTTTAAATCGCAAGGAGCAAAAGCAAATTACCAGAAGCCCTAATTCGCAAAGAGAAACAAAAAGGATCGGCCATACTTTCACAAAACAAAAGGAACGGGTTGAAGAAATGAATAAGGGGCCGGCCTGTATTAATTTGGGCTTACTTTTTATTTTAAGGGTTTAAATTTAAATAAGGGTTATTGTGTTTTAAATTGTTTTTAAATTGTATTTTTCTTTTAAACCGTTTTTTAATTTTCTAGTCGTGTGACTAGGGGACAAACTACGGTGTGTAGTTTGGGAATCCGCAACTCGGTGGTTGAGTTGTGGTCAGGGTTTTGAGCGTAGAGTTAGATTAGTCAATAGCGGGTATAGCGAGTTTACGTGTGTAAGCGAGGGACTATCTAATTTCTAGTAGAAACCTTGGGCCAGCACATAGGCAGGGTTTTGCCGAAGCTGGGTAACTTCTGTGTTGTTCTGTTTTATTCTGTTATTTATATTCTGCGATATCTGTGCTGCTATTCTGTGATCTGAATTGAAATTAATTAATAAGCTTCCGCGATTAATTTTTATAATTTACACTATCACCCTATTCACCCCCCCTCTAGGGTGAAATCGATCCTACAAAGTCTTCATCTCTACCTTCATCCCTCAAATCAACATTGTCTCCACTAACCGGTGTGGTGTAATAAGGATGAGGTAAGAATAACAATGTCCAGTGAATGAAAATCTAAAGCTTTACCATAAAAGTATTGGGGTAGTATCCTCTGAATAAATAATATGTCATCATATTTAGAACAATATCATACCCAAAACTTCAACTGTAAGCCCACAGATTTTTCTAGTCCAAATCCCAAAACTTCAACTGTAATGTATCTAGATAAGACTCTAACAACTTAATACCTATAAAGTAGGCATGTCCACGTCATTTAATACCTAACCCACTTCCAGCTCATTTCTAAATTATAATGCAACTATCGTTAACAATCCAAGAGAAAGAACCCATACCACTTTATACCTTGTCATTGGGAATCAGGAACACTTTGACTATTTAATACCTATAAAATTGGTAACTTCCCACTAAATAATGCCTAACCCAAGGTGGGTCCCACCATTGTTCTCTCTAACTGGCATCATAAGAAGTCCTATAAGCTCACTTAATACTTTGTAATGGGAAAGAGGCATACCCTACAATAATCATTTAATACTCTAAACCCGAAGCGACCCCTCCAAAGATCTCCACCTACCATATCCATAACGTGACTATGACCCATAACTCAAATATGACATCTTTGATTAGTCCGACTATTCATAAGTACAGGTAGCTGGATTAACTAGACATACTACCCTGCTGAATAATGACTAACCTTGCGTCCACTGAGGTCATTTATTATAGGTGATGTCTCGCATCAGTCTCCTAAGTAACACTGCTGGTAGCTCGATTTAACTGGGCTGACTTCTATGTACTTTTAACCGAACCTCGCATCCCTATAACTTAGTCATACTTCCTTTCCTTTAACATACTATTACACACATGCACATACTAATTGTATATATACCATCTCTCCATAATTAAACTTAAGGTCATATCAAGGAAATTCTTTATTACGCCTTTAATTGCGAATTAATTCCCATAATTATCATTAACTTCCTTTCTAAGGTATTTAATGCTATTTGCTAACCTATTAATTATATTCAATATGATCGATATGCTATTATCAATACATTAATAATATATTTATATGTATATACGCGTAAAATCTAAGGTCCAAAAAAATATTCCTAAGCACACGTGAAAAAATTCGCTTAATAAATTAGTTAGAATGTCAAACTCATACAAATCTCTGATTCCAAACCAAAAAAGATAGCTAATATCTTTAGCTAACACAACTAGACTTGTAATATAAAAATGGAATAACACCAAACTTATCTCATATATTAATATAATAGAATTTAGTCCTCTATTTCAAGGAACAAGATTTTTTAATTTAAACCTTTCATATTCTATTCGACTTTTGCAATTACCACCTTGGAGTGAAAAGGGGTTTATACTTAATTTACAAAAATAGGCGATGCAAACTACGAATGATCAAATCATACTTTGTACTCCATTACTAACTTTATTTATTTCTAGAATTCTTTAATACTACTAGAGAAATCAAAAGAGAAGAAGTGGAATAGATCATGAATTGCTTAAATCTCAAACACAGATTTGATTGATTCTACTATATTAATACAAAACCATTGAAATTCCAGCAGATTTAAAGATTGACATTTACTTGAGGAAATTCTAGAGGTTTTAGTTTTATGTTTTCGTTTACCAAAATTTTCCATGGCGTATATCAAATCCAAACAAATACTACATGATTACGAAAATGGGAAAAACTAAAATTTCCACTTAAGAGAATTGTTTGCTTCCTAACTGGATTTGATTTTCACCATGCCTAATTCCCTTTCAGATCTTCCTCTTTTACAATATACAGCAAAACAAATTGTACATAGAAATTAGATTTAGAATCAAAAACTAGAGAGGAATATATTTAGAAATCAGAAAATATAAACATCTAAACCTCTTACCTCAATATCCCAACCGATTCTGAAATCTTAAGAAGAAGGAATCCGATAGAACTTCACCGACGTTCCTAAAATTTTATGAAGAAAAAGTGTGAGTTTAGGGTCCTATTTATAGAGGTAAGAAGAAGCCAAAACCGTTAGATCAAAATAATACGATCCAGGCCGTTCGTGGCCTAGGAGAACCTAGCTGCCACCATAGACAACCGATCGACTGTTGACCACAATCTATCGACCACTTGCACATATGCGGTTGAGTGGTCCTCATCATATACTGTTGATTTTTTCTACATATTTTTTCTATTAATTTATAATTATTAATTTGATTAACTTCATTAATTACTTAATTTTGTCGCTAATATTCACTTAGACCTTAAGCCTTTGTTAACTTTTCAAATTCAAATCGTTTGAATTATTTTGAACTCGAAAACTTCAAATGTTTATAACTTCTCCGTTTAAACTATGATTTCAAAGCTTTAGATATGGAAATTGATCAAAAAATCACCACGAACGCAATGGTGTAACCATGATCAAATTTTGAAATTTATAAAATTTTCATTTGTAGCCTTATTTTAATTAACTAATTAATTTCTTATAATTTTTTTTAGAGTATTACACTCTCCCCTAAAATGGAATTCCCCACCAAAATCCCTTAGAGCAAATAGTGTAACACACATTCAACAACCATATTATACAATCAAGTCATTTATACAAACCATTTACTTAACCAAAAATATAATGTGATTATATATGCAACATACAATAGGTGAGCTTAGTCCTAGCGTGAATACAACATTGTGACATATAGGCATGTATTCAAGCATCCTAAATATACATAAAATACTATAGGAGTGCAAAAATAATAGTAAAAAGTATGGCAATCAACTCCTACATCCAATCTAGTAGCCACGATGCAACTAATTATTAAATTTAGATAGAAAAGTTTACCCAAGAAAAGCTCGGGATGAGAAACGCTCATCTTCTCTTCGGTTTACCATTTGATTTTCATGTGATTATCTCCATATCGTTCTTAGACTAACCTAATTTCTTTGTTATGAGATCTCTTAATACCATGCCCTAATATGTGTGCGATGGCATGGGGGGTGGGGCTATCGGCTCCGTCTCAATATTTGTTAACTAATCAGGCTCTACTACAGTAGTAATGTCATGTAGACATTTCCTCAAGTGTGAAACCTGAAAGACATCATGAACTACTACAAACTTGCCCGAAAGTTCCATCCAAAAAGCAAGTTTCCCACCCTCTCTAAAATTGAAAAAGGCCCATTGAACCTTGACACCCACTTCTTAGATATAACAAACCTCATTACCTTTCAAAGTAGGGAAATCTTAATGAATACCATGACCCTAACTGAAAACTCCAATTCCTTTCTTGGCTTGTCACCATAAGACTACTGACGGTCCAGTGCGACCTTTATTCACCGCCTAAACACTTCTACCTTCTCCAAAGTCCTCCAAAATCCATGATGCAAGCTTTCAACAAATCTTCTAAAATTCTTTTCACCCTTTCCATCCTACCGTCAGTCTGTGGGTGGTAAGTGGTGCTAAGATCTATAGTCAGTCCCAAATCAGATTGCAAACCCCTCCAAAATCCGCTGGTGAACAAAGGATCTCTATCCTTAGCAATGCTAACTAGAACTCCGTGAAGTTGTACCACTTTCTTGACATAAATCTATGCTAGAGATGATTTAGTCCTATTACTTCTGACGGGAATAAAACGGGACAATCTACTATAACCTAAATAACACCATTGCGCTTTTGATTCCTAAGCAACCCATTCATAAATTCCATCAATATATGATCCTATTTTTAGGATGAGACCTCTAATGGTGATAACAACCCGCCGAGTTTTTTGCTTAGTCTTAATCCTTTGACATGTCAAACACCTGAAAACAAATTCAGCGACTTTCTCTTCACCCTTGACTAATTAGAAATATATTTATACCCATATACATCATAAATTATTCGAGGTGAATGGTGATGCTCAACAAGCCTTGGGTTTGAAGAATTCTAACCTAATTTCCTCACTAACTTCCCGTCTTACTTTTGGTTTATTTCTATATAAGTGTCCTTATAAAATTTCCTTATTATGATGTTCCTTAATATGTATATATTTATTTAGCGGTCTAATCTCACCCATAAAATCAACATAGTGACAAAATATGAATATGTCTTATACCATATCGAACACTTTTCCTAAAGGAGATAAATAACAACCGCAACTAAAAATCTAAAAGAAAGTTTAGTTAAAAGCCGCCATTAATCATCAACTTATGTAAGATGTTGGGGTCCCAATGCTCATTACCAATTTAAGACAGACATTCCTATAATGTCAACCCATCATCATGCACCTTTCTTAGTTCTCCTTCTTAGTTCTAATAAATCAAAATCACCTTAGTAATTGGTCATTAATGTAAAAATTGATGGTCTCTAATTAATCCTTATTTAATTCCTTTTTATCTGTTCACCAGTTCCAAATCTACATATTATGTCTATTCAATTTCTCCTCAAATACCATATTAGATTTCTTAATCAGTCCCCTATTTAATTTTTTATTCGTTATTAATTACAAATTTACTGCCCATTAAATCTGTAATTAATGTCCATAAATCCTACTCCTATAATTACTACGATGTTTATAATTATTATCAATACCGTTGTAAATTATGCTATTTATATATTTCTTGTTTATAATTATTAATTTCTAAACTAGAACATTCCTTTCCATATTTTATTTTATTATAGTTATCCTTTCAAATAGGATTACAATTAAAAAATTCATAATTTAACCAAAAGCGATTTTTAGCTTTGTTTGAAATTACAAGGGATTATTTCATTTTCTTTGATTGAAATAGATAGTGTAAACTATAGAAAAGAATATTCATATCTTACAGATTCCTTTCCTTTTGTGGTATATCCCTTGTCAATTCAAACGACTCATTTTTATACATATAATGAGATCGGATAATTTATGGTAATTACACAAAACATGCTCCCAATAAATTAAAACATAGAGATTCACAATCTAAGTCAGTTAGGGCAACCTTGTTTTATATTCCAATTATAGATTTGTAATATCATTACAACTTTACCAACATTCTACGAACAATGCTTGTAGCTGATTTCAATTTTCTAGATCAGGTTGTACATACTATTCTTATTTTATTCATATCCTAAAACCTTGAACCTTTCTTACCTAAGTAGTGATCCCTATCTACTCTATAAATATAAACTTCGAAACCCACATTATGCTAGTGTGCGACATTTGAAATTCAAACCTGCAAAATAATTTTCACATATCGAAAGAAAACCTTTGAGCATACTTTCCAAAAGAGTTTCCAACTTGTAGAAATAATTTAGGGAATTGAATTCCTAAAAGCATCTAAACATCATATTTTATTTATTATATATCTATTCCATTTTTATTAAACATTTTAACAAAACCTTCTAAAAATATTCGAACCCAACTTTGCACAATTTTAAAAATACTTACCACTTTATTTTTAACCCTAAATTCCAAAAATTGCTTAGTACAATAATTTCCCTTCTCAAACACTTTTACCTCAAAGACTTACTTCCTTAAAAGTAAGGTCTTTAACCCAAGATAGTCAAAAACTCAATTATTAAACCAAACTATCAAAAATTCAAAAGGAATTGCTAAATCCCAAAAAGGAGCAAAATAATTTCCCTCTTTTAAAACTTTCTACATCAAAGATCTATTCCATCAAAAGTTGGTCTTTTAATTCAAAACATTCGAAACATCTTCTATAACTTTAAACAATGAAAAGTGGAGTAGACAATGATAACTTCCATCCTATTATTCTCCTATCCTATTTTATAAGTTCTTAATGCTATTCATATCAAGATATCCAAATATTGCCTCTGTTTATATTTATCCAACCCAAATGGCTTCCACATCATTTTAATCAAGTTCCATTTCTCTTTTATCACGTTGAAGAACTTCCAAATTTAAGAAATAGGAAAAATCATCAAGTCCAACCTACGCTCTATTTTACATTTATTTCAAGAAGAAAAATATCTTTATTGAAAATCCTTGAACCGAAATTTTTTTGACTCAACCAATTTTTTTCAAAATTAAGAGTTTTAAAAGTGAAAAACCCATTTAACCTAAAACCTTTTTATACACAAACTTTTGAATCAATAAATTTTTTAAATTATATATTTCAAATTTCCCTACTTTTGTCAAAACAACAACTTTTCAATAGATCCTTTCAAAAACTCATTCAAAGAATTTTGAGGAAATTTCCAAAAGAATATTTTTATTAAATTAGTCTTTCCTACTTAATCTTTAAAAATCTGGTTATCTTCTCATGTTGATTAATGTACACCTTCTTACTGGAACTTGCTTCTCTCCTATCATCCGTTACTTCCGAATGTTTACAACTATACTGCCTTATAATTTTTAATTATTACCTAACATGTTTATTTGATATTTCTATATATGTCGATTATCCGTGATAAATGATTATTATTCAAACCGGACAATTTCTAAAGTTATTTATTTATTCATTCCAATTTTTTCCTATTATCCTTTCATATTTACTCTAATAATCTCTTTAATCAGTCCACTTATGTCGTTATTAAATTCTTTTAACTCCAAATACATCACACAATTACTGTCCTATAAATTTTAGAGTTACTATCTTTCCATCTACACTTCTTATGATATAACCTATGCCCCATGGGTAATCGGGTAGGAGTAAAATTTTAACTCTTCTTATTTTTCCAACCCATAGTCGCGATGCCCATCTTTCCAGAATATGGTCATAACTACTTCTATAGTCAAAATTTATAAAATAATTTCAAATTAAATAGGGTTTTCAAAAAATACTTTCAAAAATAGCAAGTACGCCACTCATACGTTTACCTATGCCCATTGATCGGGTAAGCTAAGCCTGATGTCAAATGTAACAACTTGCTCTGTAACATGCCTAACTTTTAATTTAATGAAAGCCTATTGAAACTTAGGCCCATCTCAAAATAAGATGTTAGGTTGTTAAAGTTGAAATGATAAACAGTACACATAGCTATCTATCAAAACTTTCAGAATCGCATAGCAGAATAGATAAAATATAATATCAGAAACAAGTACCTATTTCATAAATGAAAACCATTTCAAAAACATAACATATTATCATCAAATCTCACAACATGTCCACATAAAATCTCCATAGTATAATATTTCAAAATAATATAATTATCTAAACCAGGCATATTAAAAAGATTTAAAAATCATAAATAGATAGATAACTTCCACAAGTCTTTATCTCCACCTTCGTCCCTCAAATCAACACTGTCAGCTCTAGTCTGTGTATTATAATGAGGAGGGGATTAGAACAACAATGTTTGGTGAATGAAAATCTCAAGGTTTACTATAATAGTATTTGGCAATATCTTTGAGATAAGTAATATTTCTTACATATTTAAAACTATACCATACCAAAAACTTCAACTGTAAGCCCAAAGAATTTTCCAGTCCAAATCCCAAAACTTCAACTCCAATACATCTACATAAGACTCTAACTATTTAAAACCTATAAAGTTGGCAGGTCCCCGTCATTTAATACCCAACCCATTTTTAGCCTATTTCCAAATTATAAAGCAGCTATCGTTAACAATGCAAGAGAAAGCACCCAAACCACCTAATTTTTTTATTGGGAATTAGGCATACTCTAACTGTTTAGTACCTATAAAATAGGTAGGTCCCTATCATTTAATGCCTAACCCAAGGCGGGTCCCTCCATGGTTCTCTCTAACTGGCATCGTAAGAAATCCCGTAAGGTCACTTAATACTTCTGTTATAGAAAAGAGACGTACCCTACAATAGTCGCTTAATACCTCTAAACTCGAAGCGGACCCCTCGAAAGATCTCCTCCTAGCATATCTATAACGTGACTATGACCCCAAACCCAACTATGACATCTTAGATTAGTCTAACTATTCATAGGTACCGATAGCTAGATTAACTAGGAAGACTTATCCCATAGAATTGGGAAACACCTCGCATCCATCGAGATTATTTACTATAGGTGATGTCTCACATCAGTCCCCAAAGTAACACTACTGGTAGCTAGATTTATGTAGACAGAATTCAGTGTACTTTAACTTGACCTCGCATCCCTACAACTTAGTTATACTTCCTTTCCTTTAACATACTATTACACACACAAATTGTATATATATTATCTCACCATAATTAAACTAAGGCCATACAAAAGAAAGTTTTATTATTCCTTTGATTGTGAATTAATTCCCATAATTATCATTAACATTCTTTCTAAGGTATTTAATGCTATTTACTAACCTATTAATTATATTTAATACTACGAATATGCTATTATTAACACGTTAATAATATATTTATATGTATATACGTGCAAGATCTATGGTTCAAATAAATATTCCTAGTCACACATAAGTAATTTCACTTACTAAATTAGTTAAAATGTCAAACTCATACAAGTCTTCAATTCCAAACCAAACAAAGATAGCTAATATCCTTAGCCGGTGCAACTAGGCTTCTGTATAAAAAACAGAACAATACCAAACTTACCTGTAATAATATAATAAAATTAACTCCATTAATTTAAGGAACAAACTATACAATTTAAACCTTTTATATTCTATTTAACTTTTGCAATTATAGTTGGAGTGAAAAAGGGACTCATACTTATTAAATTTATAGAAATAGATGGTGCAAACTACAAATGATCAAAACCATACTTTGTTCTCCATTTCAAACTTTATTTATTTTCAGAATCCTTTAACACTACAGGGAAAATCAAAAGAGATGAAGTGGAATAGATTATGAATTGCTTAAATCTCAAACAAAGATCCGATTCTACTATATTAGTATAAAACAATTAAAGTTCAAATAGATTCAAAGATTGGTATTTACTTAGGGAAATTCTAGGGGTTTTAGTGTTATGTTTTTGTTTAGTGAAATTTCACGAGGTATATATCAAATCCGAAAAATTACGAAAATGGGAAAAACTAACATTTCCACTTAAAGAGAATTGTTCGCTTCCTAACAAGATTTGATTTTGACAAAGACTAATTCCATTTTAGATTTTACTTTTTTGGAATACTGAACAAAGTAAATTGCATATAAAGATTAAAATTAGAAAAAAAAAAACTAGAGAGGAATAGAATTAGAAATCAAAAGAGATAAACATCTAAACCTCTTACCTTAAAATCCTAACTGCTTTTGAATCTAAAGAAGAAGGAATCCGACAGAGCATCGCTAGCATTCCCAAAATTTTACGAAGAAAAAGTGAGGGTCTAGGGTCCTATTTATAGAGGTAAGCAGGAACCAGAACCGTCATATCAAAATAGTATGATCCAGGCTATTTATGGCCTAGAAAAACTTATCCACCACCCCAAACAACTAGTCGAATTCTGACCATAAGGGGTCGACCGCTAGTGGTTGACTGCTTGCACATAGGCGGTCGATCGGTCCTCACTTTACACTGTTGATTTCTTCTATGTATTTTTTTCTATTAATTTATATTTATTAACTTAATTAACTTCATTACTTCCTTAATATTGTCACTAACATTTACTTAGAACTTAAGCCCTTGTTAACTTTTCGATTTCAAATTTCAAATTTTAAATTTAAACTCGTTTGAAGTATAAACTCGAAAACTTCAAACGTCTATAACTCCTCCATTTGAACTTCGATTTCAAAATTTATATATGAAAATTGATCAAAAAATCGCTACGAACACAATGGTGCAACTTTCATGACCAAATTCCTACACTTACATAATTTTTATTTTTAGCCTTATTTTAATTAATTAATTTCTTCTCAAATTTTTCGGGCTGTTGCAGTAACCTTAAACCCTAATCATTCATCATCAGCAAGTAGTACGTCCAAATTCTATCTCTCCTCCAAATATATATCTCCTCTGTAAAAATTTGTCGAATAAAAATTAATAGATTGAAGATGAAATCAAGTAAAAGGAGATATTAACAAGTAGAAGATATAGCGATTCAACACAAATAATAGATGGAAAAGCTAATAAGAGGTGGGTGGGTTCATAATTAATATGGTGATTTATACGTAATTTAGTTTTTTTATATCATGTTCGATATGGAATTGGTTTACGTTCGTTCAGAAATATTGTTTATCTAGTAATTGTAATAGATTGTAAATTGAATAAGAATATGACCTGTCTAAACAAAATTTAGTATATCTATTGGATAAAAATTTGTTTAGGTTAAATCCCATTTCTGTTGAATTGAAGATAGACTGATATATCAATACCTTGTTAATTCTAAACCTGATTTAATTCATTTTGATAACAAACATGCTTATGAAGTTGTGAGGAATTAGAATTGATAGCATCAGAGATTGTAAATTGACAAAATAAGTTCACGTAATTAACTTTTACTATAATGACAAAATAAAGAATGATCATTAATACTGACAATGAAAAATAAAATAAAAATTAAACAAATATGACAGGACCGGTCAATAATAAGTGGTCAACCGCTCTAGTGACTAACATTCAATCGGTTAACGATATACAAACGAGATTGAACCTCGGCCCAAGGCCCAAGTTTATAAGTTTTTATATATATGCACATGTATACTCACATAGATATACATACATACATACATACATACATACATATATACATACATACATACATATATATATATATATATATCTATTATACGAATGTTAGTGTAAGTCGGGAAATCAACTCCTTAGGGTTGCGACTCTTGGACATTACGGGACTGGATAAATGTGTAGGCTGGCAGTGAGGCATAGACATTATTTATTTTTTGGGGTGACTCTATCGCAAATTTCACTCATAAGAGGTTCTATGGTGTACATGTAACACTGACGATGATGTTTGGAGAAGTATGTGGCTCGGCACTAATGAAGTTTCCTTACTATGTATGGCGATGAGGGCATGTTACTGTGTTATTGATGGATACCCGGTGCTCCCTCTCAATGTGTTAATACGATACAAGTAGTGGTAGTTTGGTAATGTAGTCCTAAGTTTGATATTGTAGCTGGCCCTATGTTGGAAGAGTTCCAATAGATATTAACCGATCCATAGGTACTTCGAGGTTTGATTAGTTATTTGATCCTAAGTATAAGCCTTCACAAGATGTTAGTGTAGGTGTATTTAGAATATACCTTTAGGTTAACGAAGTCTACCTTAGTAAGTACTTCACGTACACAAATACCACACCCCAGGCCACATAGAGTATTGATGAAGTCAATTACATATGATTTCCATATATTAATGATGTAACTCATTCGTCGGACTTCTGCTTGACCCACTCCTTTCCTTTCATTTTCCCACCATGGGAGCATAGGGAAGCATGTGATAGGCTCAGGAATTAGTACCTGGAAAGGTGAGCTTGGAAGTAGAGTTGTTTGTTATTTTCCATTACTCTCCATGTAACTATTTATCAAACTTTATGCTATATTTCTGTAAGCTTGGGATCATGATTACGTATGTTTTGAGATTGTGTTTTTCTAGGATATTTTTTGAGATTATTATTTTTTGTATTTATATTTTCCTGCTTTCTTCTATAAGATGTGAAAGTGCAACATGTCTTAGATTGTATCCTTTTATCTTTAGTCTTTGTAGTGTTTAAAAACCCAATGCTCGTCCTTCTTAGCACTGATGCAAGTTTAAAAGTCAACCTAGGCTTTAGATCGGTGTGTTGGAAGATGTGGGTTGTCATAAATGACCAGTCGTTGAACATATGGATGGAATCCATACCTAACTCCTTTTCTATCCAAAGATCGGCATGGATAGCCTCTTACCCGGTTTCATTATTGATTTCTTTGAAGGTGAATCCGATCACAAAAATAAATTATATTCCTTTGGAAGTGAAAGGAACCATGTTGACCCCTGCCCCTTTCTCATTTGATGCCCCATCAACATAAATGCGGAAAGCTTGATGAATGGTGATGTTCTCTTCTTTACTGTTGTACGAGCTTAAGCATTTAGTAATGAAATCTATGCTGGCTTGGGCTTTGATAGAAGTACGAGGCTGAAATGAGATGTGATGTTACCTAAGCTCGACAGACCACTTTTGTAGCCGACCCAATGTGTCGGGTCGGTTGAGGATATTCTTTATTGGCGAGTTGGTTAGGACTTTGATGAGATGGGCTTGAAAATACGATTGGAGTTTTCGGGCTTCCATGAGCAGGCAAAAAGCTAGATTCTCCAATCGTGTGTATCTTGTTTTGGGGCCTGACAACCTTTTTCTGACATAGTAGATTGACCATTGAACCTTCTCGTCTTGTCTAATAAACTAATTGTTGATCGCATGGTCAGATGCTGCAAGATAATGATACAGACCCTCTCCATCAAAATTAACCATAACTATAATATAAATACATATAAGAATATATATATATAGAAATTGTAGAAAAAACTTTCTATAAAATATCATTTTAATGTCTTTTACATATTTATTTACAGATAATAACTCGAACAATTACTATAGGACAGCTAAGCATTATTTTAATTCTTCAAATGCTTTGATGCACTCGTTTCTCTAAGTAAACGGCTTTCCCTTCTTGATAAGGTCAAAGAAGGGTAAATACTGGTTGGCTGCTTTACAGACGAACTGGCTTAAAGCTACAATCATCCTATGTACTTGCTTTATAGTTCTTGGGACTTGCATATCTTGGATGGCTTGGATTTTGTTAGGGTAAAAGAATATTTTTTTCAGGTTCTACTTTATGTTTTACTAGCGTAGTATGTTGAAAGTCTTAGATATGCCCCGTGTATGCCCATCGATCTTCCCAAAATTTACTAGCATATCCCCACATATACTTTTACAGTGGCCAATCTGTTCTGAGAAAATATAGTTGATGAGCTATTGATGGGTGCCCTATGCATTCCGTATTCTAAACAGCATGACATGATATCAATACAGGCCAACATTTGTGATGAATGAAGTATATGCTTGGTTCAAGTTATGCATGGCGATTTGATAATACCCAGAATTAGCATCTATGAAGATAAGGAGCTCATGTCCACTAGTTGTATCTACTAGATTGATGCGATTCAATAGAAAGTTGTTTTTGGGGCAAGCTTTGCTGAGGTCAATGAAGCCCATGCAAGTTCTCCAAGACCTATTTGGCTTCCTAACTAGCGTTAGATTAGCTACCCTGACCGTATATTTTTTGTGATAACCTGTACCTCCTGACACACCGATCCAAAGTCTGGTGTAACTTTCGGACTCGCATCATGCCGAGAAATGCTGATCATCGAGGTTTATAACATTTCACATCGTAGAGACAAATACAAGCAGATATGATTTAAGATATACTACACCTTCAAAACTCATAGCGGAAGGTACAAAATTTTCAGGATAAGAACAAACCGAAGGCACTACTTCTACTACGTCCATTTTGGAACCACCCTCAGGATTAGTAGAAAGTAGCCCTTGCACCTTAAAGAGCTCCGTCTTCGATCATCTCGAATCAATCTTGAGCCTCTACAAAGCATTGAATGCGCATATGGTTTTGGAGTGGTTATGTTTTCAAGTCATCTCATAGAAGTACACTCCCCTGTACCAATCGCTCAGAAACCAATTCGATCATCCCGATAAACTCAAATCTGGTTTTTCGGAAATAGTCAGACACTACACATGAGCGGAGATCACCTTTTAACCATTTAAGCGGACTAATTTCCTTATCCTTTGTCTTAGTAGAACAAAATAAGATTTATACGCACAATATAACATCATCGAAAATGACCATGCCATATAACACCGTGTTTCTCCTAGATATTTCCATCATTATATTTTGGCCAAGATTATATAGTCGGTTATTTGACTATCAAATAAATAAGCAATCAACATAGATTTAGTTCCATATGGGATCCACTAAGCCTCTGTTAGTTAATCTTTCATTAATTAAAATCTTTTTCAATTATTTGATTCAAAGTATCGTCAAAAAAGAGTATATATTGACGAACCCTTATATTCCTTCAATACTTGGAAAACATTCATTTACTTATATCATCGATACAAGTATATCAATAAAACATTATATTTTTAATACTTAGAAAATATATCTATATACCCGTCTTAACGGTATAAGTATATTGACAAAGCTTAAGGAAGATTTCCTCCATCCATATTCATATTTAAGTGGACCAAAAACAAATATAATTTAATACATTTCTTACTATAAACTAAACCACATATCCTTCGACCTTAAGTATGGAAAGAATGTTTCCATATCACCATAATTAAAAGGGTTTAATTATCAAAAATATAATCTCATTCCTTTTATAAAATTCCCTTTTTAAGTCCATTTCATATTTACAAATCCTTTTATAAATCTCCAAATTTATTTATAAACTTCCATTATAAATCTCAAATTCATTTCTATTAATAAGCTGCTTTCCATTAATAAAACTCTTTTCTATTTGTAATTTTTTTTATAATTGTCATTTTTATAACTCCTTTATAAAAAACTTCTATAAAAAAATTTTAAAAATTGTTTTTTAAATCCAAAACCCATACTTATAAATCTTATATATATTTAATACAAATCTTCGTTGTCTTCAAATATCACTTATAAATCCATTCTTATATTTTTAAATTACCTTTCATAAATCTGACCTTTCATTGATAAAATACCATTTATAATTCTCTCCTGCAAAAAATCTCCTATAAAACTCCTTTGCAAAATATCATTTATAATCTCCTTTACAAAATATCATTTGTAATCTCCTTTACAAAATATCATTCATTAAGTAAAATTCCTTTCCATGACTCTATTTTTTATTTATGAACCCCTTTAATACTCACTTTATTAACTTAAACTTAATTAATTAAATTAATTAATTAACTTTAAACATCATCGACTAATTATCTTTAAATACCATTTATTAAAAAATTAATTAACTTAAAATATCATTAGTAACTAATTAATTAATTAACTTAAACAATATAAATAAAATGTTTTAAAATCATTATAATTAAATAAATACTTAACCTCAAATTGATATAAAATTGAAGTTAATTCAAATCCATGGCTTCCCAAATTTAAAAAGAGGCTTAGCAACCAAATTGGTACTAAATCAAATTACCATTGAGTTACTTTCAAGACATAGAACTAGTATTTACATAAGCAACATATATGTAAATCAAATCCATAATTAACCATCGATAGTTAACACATCCCTTTTCCCAATATTAACTAATCCACGTATTAATTAACTGGCATATGAATGAATATTCAATTTCGTATGATAGAAAACAGGGTTTTATTCTGCCAAACAAATGTCATCGATTATTTGTTCCATTTAGTTATAGAAAAACCGAGTTTTATTCTGGTAAATAGATGTCCAAAATAATCTATTCAATTAAATTTAATAGAATGGTGCTATAAAAACCAAAATTTAACACATAATTAATTAACGAATTAATTAAATGATAAAATAACTTTGTGAAATGATCAGAATTAAGCCACGAGAGTTTCTCCATTGTGTCCATGATAATTTTTTGGTCAATTTCCATATATTGAATGTCAGAAACTAAGACAATATGAAGAAGTTACGCACAGAACAAGAATCAATGGAAAAAAATTATATGGGATATGTCAATCAGGAGGTCGACCTAACCATCACCTATATCGACCGACCGATCGACCTAGGATGGGAAGGTCAATCGTGTGGTCGACCTGCCCTACGTAGTGAGCGAACGAATGAATTTTTCATCGTGTTCGTTCCAACAAGCCTTGTACATGTCAATTTCATTTTTTTACTCAATTTGGTCCTTCCATATTTCCATCCGACGGCTCCTATTCAGCCTATGACGTGGTTGCATCCTATTCAAAAATTCGAAGGTCTAAGATCCACTTCTACCCCTATAAATAAGACCCTAGACCTAACACTTTTTCTCATTCTAAATTTTCTTCGCTTGGGTTCACCTTTTCAGGAAGGACCCTAAAAGGAATAATTTTCCAAGGAGAGAATCTTTTTAATAAAAGTATTTTAATACCCTCGAGTGGATCTAGGAAGACCTAAAGGGAAGAGCTTAGGACCACAGGTGAGTGATTGTAATTATTTTAGATTTCTTTAAGTAATTTAAAATAATAAGGTTTCCAATAGTTGTAGTTTTACTATGATTTTTGGAATAACCTTTTTAGTAGTTTATTTACAGTTTTTAGAATTATTTTTAGTCTATTTCTTTTATCTATTCTTTTCATTTAATTTTAGTTTATTTCTGTTAATTATAGCTTTTTCATTTATTTACAATTTATTTATAGTATTTTAATTCATTTACTGTTATTTACATATTTTTTCTACGCTTTGGTTTTCTTCAATTTTTAGTTTTCTTTTATTTCTCCTTCTTCTTCGTGTATGAATTAGAATAGTTTAAACGCGAATATGGGTTAAAATTATAAGAATGCCGAAATAATGTAAGATTAGACGTAAATTTTAAAGACTATGATAAAAATGGAATTAAGACTGAAATTGAGCCTAATTATAATGTTGATGATAGAATTGGACTAATTAAAGATAATTGGCCTAGTTATAACTTAGAATTATAACTAAAAAGAGTATAATATGAAAGAAGCTTATTTTCACGCTTAGACCTTGGGTTAAATAATAGCATGATTATAATATAGGTTATAATAAGAAATAGAACAGAATGAGGCTTATTACAAGACTTAGGATAAATTAATCGGAAAAAATAGTAGAGATAAATTGTAAAGGCTTATTTAAAATAATTTATCTAAGTTAATAAGCAAAGATGAAAGAAAAGGTCCATACCGGTAGCATTTGCCTTATGCTGTTTAGGGTAGATAAGTGGTCAATAGTTAAAAAAAGATCCGTACCGGCAACATTTCCTTATGCTCTTTAGAGTAGATAAGTGGTCAATAATTAAAAGAAAAGGTCTGTATCAATAGCATTTCTCTTATGCTTTTGTAACGTCCCGCCTTTTCGACACGTCAGACATAAACCATACAGAATGGCGGATTGTTATGGGGTAAATAAGAAGAAGCAGAGAAAGAATAAAACAAAACAGAATCTTGCAGTGGAACGATAAAATATAATAATCTAATATACAGTTCATGCAGCTGTTTACAAAACATTTGATTATATTTATACAATACATATCAGAGTTGCACATACCACCAAATAATAATTAATGCAGCGGAATACAGTGTGGTGGAATATAATAATAAATAATAATAAATCTTCACCTCTGTCCTCTAGAATACGGTCTTCCAACTCCTGAAATGCTCAGGCTGACCCGAGCGAATTGAAAAGACAAAACACTCGAGTCAGAACTAAAAGATCTTATGTAAGTTAAATCAGCAGTAAATAATATGAGTGGAATGACATCAGAGATGTTTACGGCATTTGACATCTCCTATCCAGTGTCTAACGTGAGTACAGTAACTCAAGAGATGCTCGAGGTTCACATCTCTTGAGGATCCATTAAACTATTTACTATGTAGTAATATTTCGCTATTATAATAATGTCTATTAGTAAAATAAACTTAATTTTAAATAGCGTTAAGGCTTTACATTTTCCACCTTAACACGTAATAGTCCCAGTAGTCCATCCAATATCATAGTCCCTCCCGATCAGAAGCCACCAGAGGATACCACACGGGCTATGAGAGAAAACCAAACTTGTACAAGGTGCGATAGGGTAGGTGACACGGCACACAAGGCAATGCTAGGGTAGATATACCAATTACGCACACGGGCTGGTGGTAACGCGTAGCGCGCAGCTACCGTCCACCTCGAGCCACACCCCCAAATCAAAAATCAAAAGTGACCACCGAATCAATCCAAAAGTCAGAGTATAATATCGAAGGGATGTGTCCGATAAGAGGGGCTACCTTCTTAGCCCGAGATCGCTCCTGTTTTAGCCACCTTATGCCAACTGACGGGAGTCGGGTCCACGTATTTACCTCAAAAGAAACGCCGCCACCATCCTACTTCATTGTGGAATCTCCACCGCGTACACGGTTGTTAAAGTGGTTTTCGAAGTTGGCAGAGAGTATGACAACTTCCGATCCCGGTCTCTTCAACAACCAAACGTTATTATAAGACTGCGGTCATTTCAAAATAATTATACTTCAAAACCAAGATATAATATTCATTTCAAAACCATATAAATACGATATCATTTCCAATTTAAAAACCAAATCAATATGATATCCCTTTTATTTCAAATCAATATGATATCATTTTATTTCAAATACATCCCTTTTTCAAAATCATAGCACTTCCAAATTTTATACTTCAAACCCAAACATTTGAAATTTAACACCTTTAAAACATAATGCTTCATAACTTCAAAACATTTCAATTTCTATAAACATTTCAATTTCGATATATTTCAAGGCTTTAAATATTCCAAAATTTCAAACTAAATTTGATAAATTCGATTCAACAATTAAATTTCCTATTATTTAGTTTTGAGATATTTTATATAATAAACCCCTTATTATTCAAATAAAACTCGAATTACAAATAACTAGAAATTGCCTTCAATTCATTATACTTGAAATAATCATTTAATTCACCTAGACCCAAAAATCAAGTTATAATAACTATACCTTTTAAAATTTTCAATTTAATAAATTTCACATCAACCCTGTTGGTTTAATTCTGAAATAAATTCAATTTCATAAAATCTCAAATTTATCTAAATTTCAAATCAAATTTTATTCGAGTAAAATTCTTAAACAATTTAATTCACATCCATTTCATATTTTATCTTCCAAATTTTAATTTATTTAAATCATTATAACCTTTATATAAAAATATGATTTAAATTCTTAACCATGTTTATTTTAATAAATCAAACTCCATTATTTAACTTATTGTCATTAAACAGATTTATACATAGCTTAAATACATGAATTTAACTATATATAAAATATTTTTATATAATATCAAAAAGAATCAATATTTATTAAACCATATAATTCTATCCAAAACCATAGAAATCATTTTTTTAGCAAAGCTAGCCGGCTTTAAAGTGGGCCTGCCACTGTATATAAATATGGGATAACAGGTGCTCTGCACATGCACAGAGCAACTAAACAGGCGAAAAAATAAAAGCACATGAGCTAGACAAAAGAGCCTAGACTACTAATACAGCAAAACTAATCTTCCTCATAGGAGGAAGAACAGTCACGTCCATCAGCGGAAGATGGGCCAATAACATGAGAATACCTTGAGAAAAGAGCAGCCAGACGAGAATCATATCCAACCGAGTTAGGAGAATAAAGAAATTTCCTATCCCAAGTTACATCATAAAACTTACTTTTGTTCTCCTCACCAATCACACCATCCGTAGTGAGGCACAAACCATCACCCTCAATATGATAAATAAGGTAACGACTCTCGCCTCCAATAGCACTAATAAATGCATAAAAAGTGTCCTTCTCAGGCGAATATCTCATATCAGAAGGAGCGTGAATCCAAGCATGTTCTACCGAATCCCAAGAAATGAGATCAGAAGAGGAAGTAGAAGGATCCTCCTCCAGGGACGCAGGAGGAGAACCAATAGGTGGGGCTAAGGCAGGCACTGAAACAGATGGAGCTACGCAAATCGGTGTAACAGCAGGAGGTTCCACAATGGGAGGGACAATAATGGGAGCTAACAAAGCATCATCTAAGGGCACAGCAGGAGGATCCACAATGGGGGGGGTCAACAATGGGAGCTATCAGAGCATCATCAAAAGGAACCGGGGGAGCAACCTTCCTAACCCACATCCGGACAGGAGGTTGAGGAAGAGGAATCCGGTCAACGAAAGGAACAATGGAACCAGAACAGGAATCAGCACAATGTCCAAAGGACTTACAAGTCGTACATATCTCAGGTTTCCAGCTATAGCGAACTCTGACCTCAACTACATGACTCTCATCTAATTTGACCTTTAATACCATAGGCAAGGGTTTGTCTGGAGTAATTTCAATTAGTGCTTTGGCATAAACAAGCTTCTTTCTGGCCACAGTATTAGCATCATGACATATCACCTTACCAACAAGTCCAGCAAGCCAGTCGATCCCGATAAGAGGCTGGATAACAGATGGAATATGGGAAAAATGGGCCCATACAGGAATAGATAAAACTTGTTCCTTAGCACGATCCACTGAAGGACTCCACGTTGTGATAATGAATGGTTTTCCATCAATTAAAATAGGGTTGGCCTCTAGAATACGTTGCCTTTCATCACTACGCGTGAACTTAAAAAAGAACATTTCATTATCAAAATGTACACTCAATCCACCTCTAGGCTTCCACACCATGTTACACCTCGACTTAACTAAGTGGTAGGGAGGATTGGAGTCAAGAAAGAAACCAACCAAGTGCTCTTTCCAATAATCCACACCAGCCTCTATCACTTCCATGGGAGGAATCATCACACCCCCATTCTCGACAATTTCAAAACGACGAGGCGAATGTATACCAGCATTACTGGGCAGCTTGGAAAACAATGATGTCCACTTAGTAACAGGCCGCGACAACGAAGGGTCCTCCGGATTAGGTAGAGAAACAACAGACCGGGGAATATTGTCATCGACATTACAACGAGCACATGATGTGCCACCCAAAACAGGAGCGGCAACACCCACTTCAATTACCCCCTCACCACCATTTGGCACCACTGTAGTATTGTTAGCAAGCAAATTAACTTCAGTCGATGCAGCCCCCAAGTTTGACTTTCGCCCCAAACAATCAGTATTCTCAGATCCTACTACAACCACACAAGGGTCTACAGGAAGACCAACATCCACTAACGTCCAAGCATTAACAGACGAAGAGGCTAAAAACGGCGACAGAGGGGACTTACTTGATGCTGGATGGTTGCTAGGAACTGAATGGGCGGACAAGTCAGAGGGGATTAGGTCTGACATAATTCCAGACAGAGGGAAATCGATCACCTCCAAAGGCAAGGCGAGGACGCGATTCAAACTAGAGGCAGTAGGAGACACGATAGCAGGAGGCTCTGAACCAAGCGCGTTCGCATGAGCAAGGCGAACCAGATCTGGAGACGTAACCTTCGACAATGGCATGGGAAGAGGAGGGCGAGAGGTTGGAATGAAAGGCGAAGGAGAAGGGGGGGCGGCGGAAGGACTAGAAAGGGAACGGGAAAGCTACAGAAGGAAGTCGAAAATCACCAAGTCGCAAAATCGCAATCGCCAATTTACAGAAGCCATTATTTGATAAGAACTGACTAATTGTTAATGGTGTCATTTTCAATATATATATATATACACACACACACACACCAACAGTGTCTGTATAAAATTTTCTATCCTATGGTCAAGTGATACGGATATTTATCATTTCAATCCGTAATTTAAAATAAAAATACGGTTATATCATTTCAAACCGCAATCTCGAATAAAATAAAGTGCATAACAATTTGCAGTTTATAACAATATAAAATACAACATCCATTCATCCAATATCAACCATCAACCATTTATCACAATGATCATCCAATTCAATAAATAGCATCAATAGATAACGGATAATGAACAACAGGTATGAACTAGCAGTTTATATTCAATAATAAATTTAATGAAAATTTATCTAGCAGTTTATATGCAATAAATAAATTTGATACCAAAATTAATTCAAATAAATGCAATTTAACTGAGATGATAATTAAATATATGCCAAACAGCTATAAATAAATCTTAAATCACATCATAAATAAATTTAACAGACATAAGAAATTTTAGAAGTTGTGAGTGGGTTAAAACACTCACCTTTTGAATTTGAGTTGAATTTAAATCCAATTTAAACCCAAAAATCGAACAGTCTTAGAATTCGTCCAAAGCAGCGTCAAAATGTACGGAATTTGAAAATGATCCTAACAAAAGAAACTGCACGTAAACCGGACAACATATGCTAAAGTTATTCGTGTTTGAAAGCTTGAAATTTTAAAATTAAATAAAAATAAAAAAAGAAAACTCCTAACCCAATCAGATGAAGCCACGTCAATCACGTAACCTCCCTCCAGATAACTACGTTCGAAGCTCCTTCTTCGCTCGCATCAGGGAAGTCGTCACCACGGGTCAAAGCCGACACGTCACTTTCTGCCATGAACTGCCTTGCAACACCGCCCTAAGGCCGCCACCACCTTTCCCGAGCCTTGCGCATGCGAAACGATGCTCACATCAACCAGCCGCCGCCGAGATACAAACCCTAATCCAATTTATTCCGGTCGATCTAACCATCGATTTGCCATGCGAGTTTCGCCGATGAACAACGCAGGGCACTCTCCACAACCCAGTATCGTTGATTTGACGATCCATTGTCATGGATTGGAACCATATGGATGGCCGAGAATAACCTTCTGATTTCTGGACAATTGGTGATTCAAATGCACAAACGAACTACAGATTTGACTTGCGCTCATCGAGAGCTTCGATATATAATTTTTCTGAATTTTTTTGAGGAGTTTGAAATTTCACTTTGATTTTTGAATTGCAATTGGATTTGAAATTGCCTGCCATTGAAATAAGGAGGTAAAGAGGAATTGTGCGCACAGACAAATGAGAAATAGAGGTAGGCTAGGGTTCATAACAGGATATTTATTGGCAAGGTTGAAATAGAATAGATGGACCCGATTTATAAACGCGTTGAACGATGAATGGCCTGAAAAGCCCGTTCTGACTCCAAAACGAAATTGGGTCAACCCGTATATCAAATTAGATGTTTAAAAATATTTTAAACTCGATGAAACAAGTTTCAAGTCCAAATTCCATCGCATGAAGAAGTTATGCTAAAATCAAAATTTTCCAAATTGATTTCAATTAAATCGATTTCAAGGCGTTTCGCGTTCGTATGATCAAACGACAGGTCCGATCGCCGCGAAACTTAAAATCCTACAATAATTCACCGTTACGGATCCGATGGAACTGGTTTTGCCGAAATCCAAGTCAGTGACCAAAATGGCTATTTTTACATTAATAAATAATTTAATAATTAATTAAATAAAATCCAGTTTTTAATTTCAATTCTATAATTGACAATTTTATCACTTTTATATTTCTTAATCATCTGCAATAATTTAAACAAGTTTAGAAGTCAATTTAAAGTTGATTACTCTATCACTTGTAGTGTTAAATTTTCAATTTCATTATATTCAAAATTATAAATTAAATTTCCAATAATTCTATTTAATTTACCTTTCATTCTTATTATTCAATTCATTATTATCCAACAGATGAAATTAACATTGGTTCATGATTTATTACATTATTATCCTCAAATTTCATCTTAATTTCAATAACGTAATATTTATAATATTTAACTCCACTTAGCTGCAATTAATCTAATTATTTAACTTTAAATTCCAATAAACTAATAAATCCTGCCTTCCATTCTTTTAATTCAACTAATTATCATATTATGAATAAAATTTACATTATTTCCAATTATTACCTCAATTTACATTAACGTAACATTTAATTTAGATTTATTGCAATTGATTACCCATTTTAATTTAATAGACTAAATAAATGGTTAACTTATAATAATTGTGGCCACATCTCTTAATCACATTTATATAAGTTATCATTTCCAAACAATAACTTACAGAACGTTGATTTTATTCAATTACTATTTATTATTATTAATTCATTGATTAATTCAATATTTACATTTGTTTTTCTTATATTAAATTTACTACCAAATATTCCTATTTACAATCAATTATAACCTAAATAGTTGTTTCAATCAATTTGGTTTGCATTGAATTAATTTTTATTAGCTTACATTAATATTCTTACTATTCATACCCGTTATAAAATTATTAACGGATTATAAATTTGTATTCCTTCTAATATTAAACAACAAAATTGATTACATAACACTGTTCTTATCGAACTATCATTAATTTTATACTAATTCATCTATTTGTTCAATATATACTCTTGTTTCCTTATAAATAAATTTATGTTTCTATTAAAGTTTCATTCACACTTCCGTTACTATATTAATAGTTATTAAAGTAACGTTTATTATCAACAACAAACATTAAAATTACTTATCTAACATTTGATTGTATAAATTTTTAATTTATTACGTATTACTTCATCAGTGAATACAACTTTACAGTCTGTTTCAATTAATTGAAATTTCATTTTTTTATCATTTTCTATATGTAAAATAAATTTTTTATTTCTTTCTAAATTTAATTACAAAATTTTATAAATTCAACCAAATTAAATTATCGAATTTTACGGGTCGTTACACTCTCCCCCACTCAAAACTTTTCCTCCCCGAAAAGGAAAAGAAGGGAAAAGAGGAACTTATAAATCAATATATATTATTCAAAACATTATATTCATAACAATAAATTTACAGAATAGGATAATTTAAATAAAATATATAGATTTGTAACAACTAAATCCTTTATATTCAAATTAATAAAGTTTGGAAAACATTCTCCAAATATTTTTTAAGTCCAAAATTTACGGAAAATTTCGGCAGAGTCTCCTTTATACGGAAAGGCTCGGGAGAAAATATAACATCAAATATAACAATATATACATATATTTTCCAAAATAATAAATATCCCAACCAGGGAAAACAATATAATAACGCTATAAACCGTAATCCGAAAACGTACCTATTTGTCGGGCAACAACGCTTAATTATGGAACCAAAAGCAATAGCAATTGCTTCCATAACCTGTATTTCACTTATATAATCCAAAAGAGTTAATAATTATATAAAATAAATTGTTAAAGTTGTTTCAACCATAAACAAACAACTCAATACAAACAACAACCACTTGCAACTAGGCATACATCCATCACATAAAAATCAACACAAATCAATCATTCATTCATATTAAACAAAACAAATAGTTGTTTGGGTTCAAAATTTTTAATTGTACGGAATGAAAAATAAACTACTAAGTGTACCCTTCACTCAGCAGTCTTAGGTGAAACTAAATAGATTATTCATTCATCCAAACAAATTTAAAGTATCCTTGCCCAACAACCATAAACTAACACAACAATTTCAAACAATAGATCAAGTTCATTTTTTTTAAAGTTTCATTTCAAAATATTCGTTGTTTGATTACCTTTTCATTCATATAGTGATTCACCTTTTTAATTTACATTTTATTTCTTACAGTTTTATTTACTTTTATTCATTTCTTACAAACTCTCATTTTCATTTATTCATTACTTAAGTTTATAATCTTATACTTACAATACTTACTTCCTATTACCTTTATTATAGTAACATTTCAATTATAACTTAAGTTCTCAAATTTTTCAACATCAACTTCTTATTTATTAATTGGATACTCCATTATTTCGACCTTTTTACTTGTATAATATTCTTTTACATTTTATATTAAACATTATAACTTTTATTGTTGGGTAAGTTATATATATATATGCGTATATATATGTATATATATATATGCTTTTAAGAATGTAATTGAAATTTATACAAGTTTATCTCATTTCTTTCAATTAATTCATTGTTCAAAATTTTTTTTAATCTTTTGTCTTATAAGTTACAATTTCAACTTTCTTCTGATTTCCTTTATAACTTAGCATTAAATCTCTTATTTCCTTTAGAGGTTTCAACTATAAATTAGTTACAACCCATTTTACTACAATAATTGATACTGTTAATTAACGGAAACTTAAGAACTAAATACGGGGTAAAATTTCAAATCGTTTTAAAATAATAGATAAATGTATACAATTACACTTTATATATCCAATTATATTTAAAACAATTAAAATTTTATATTTGTTATCAAAATAAGTCTGCAATAAAATACTACAGTGGCCTTCCCACTTCGAAACTCGAAAATGAATGTCGATGATGCGTGCACTCATCACCGAAATTATTTTCCAGCGACAGAGAGGGGAGTACAAAACTTATTTCTTTCCAAAATTTCTTTTTAAAACATTTCTTTCAAATTATATTGAAATACTTATATCAGAAAATACTTCTAATAATATTATTCTTTATATTCCAAAATCATTCGAAAGAAAGTTTCAAAAGCCTGAAACTTAAGTCCTAAGTTTCCAATTTCATTTTTTTTCCAATCTTATTTCAACTGTTATTTATAAATTTCATTACCTAACAACCAATATATTACAACCAAATATATGTCATTTAAAAAATATATTATACATATATAGAAAATATAATAGGAAAAATTATTTCATTCACCTATATTCAAAACAATATTGTGTCGGTCTGTCCTATTAAGTGTTTAGAAATCCCTATTGATGTCATAGCGTCTCATGCATCAACCAGAATTTATAAATACAAAACAGAACAAATTAACACAATATCAAAACCTTTTTATTACACCAACAAGTACGCTCTCTCATATATTCGCTCAGCGACTCATCACAGGGTATTACTACCCTATTAATAAAGAGTCAAACCCCACAAAGCTAAGGTTAATTGCTAAACCAAAGCTCTGATACCAGATGTAACGTCTTGCCTTTTCACATAGTTTAAATCGATGATAAATCACATACGTCAGACGTAAACCATACAGAAGGGCGGATTGTTATGGGGTAAATAAGAAGAAGCAGAGAAAGAATAAAACAAAACAGAATCTTGCAGCGGAATGATAAAATATAATAATCTAATATACAGTTCATGCAGCTGTTTACAAAACATTTGATTATGTTTATACAATACATATCAGAGTTTCACATACCAATGAAGAATAATTAATGCAGCAGAATACAGTGAGGTGGAATATAATAATAAATAATAATAAATCTTCGTCTCCGTCCTCCAGAATACGGTCTTCCAACTCCTGAAATGCTCAGGCTGACCCGAGCGAATTGAAAAGACAAAACACTCGAGTCAGAACTAAAAGATCTTTTGTAAGTTAAATCAGCAGTACATAATATGAGTGGAATGGCGTCAGAGATGTTTACGGGATTTGACATCTCCTATCTAGTGTCTAACGTGAGTGCAGTAACTTAAGAGATGCTCGAGGTTCACATCTCCTGAGGATCCGTTAAACTATTTACTTTGTAGTAATATTTCGCTATTATAATAATGTCTATAAGTAAAATAAACTTACTTTTAAATAGCATTAAGGCTTTACATTTTCCACCTTAACACGCAATAGTCCTAGTAGTCTATCCAATATCATAGTCCCTCCTGATCGGGAAGCCACCAGAGGATATCACACGGGCTGCGGGAGAAAACCAAACTCGTACAAGGCGTGATAGGGTAGGTGACACGGCACATAAGGCAATGCCAGGGTAGATATACCAATTATGCACACAGGCTGGTGGTAACGCGTAGCGCGCAGCTACCGCCCACCTCGAGCCATACCCCTAAATCAAAAATCAAAAGTGGCCACCGAATCAATCCAAAAGTCAGAGTATAATATCGAAGGTATGTGTCCGATAAGAGGGGCTACCTCCTTGGCCCAAGATCACTCTGTTTTAGCCACCTTATGCCAACTCCCGGGAGTCGGGTCCACGTATTTACCTTAAAGGAAATGCCGCCACCATCCTACTTCATTCTGGAACCTCCATCGTGTACACGGTTGTTAAAGTGGTTTTCGGAGTTGGCAGTGAGTATGACAACTTCTGATCCCAGTCTCTTCAACAACCAAACATTATTATAACACCACGGTCATTTCAAAATAATTATACTTCAAATCCAGGATATAATATTCATTTCAAAACCATATAAATACGATATCATTTCCAATTTAAAAACCAAATCAATATGACATCCCTTTTGTTTCAAATCAATATGATATCCCTTTTATTTCAAATATATCCCTTTTTCAAAATCATAGCACTTCCAAATTTTATACTCCAAACCCAAACATTTGAAATTTAACACCTTTAAAACATAATGCTTCATAACTTCAAAACGTTTCAATTTCTATAAACATTTCAATTTCGATATATTTCAAGGCTTTAAATATTCCAAAATTTCAAACAAAATTTGATAAAGTCGATTCAACAATTAAATTTCCTATTATTTAGTTTGAAATATTTTATACAATAAACCCCTTGTTATTTAAATAAAACTCAAATTACAAATAACTAGATATTGCCTTCAATTCATTATACTTGAAATAATCATTTAATTCACCTAGACCCAAAAATCAAGTTATAATAACTATACCTTTTAAAATTTCCAATTTAATAAATTTCACATCAACCATGTTGGTTTAATTCTTAAATAAATTCAATTTCATAAAATCTCAAATTTATCTAAATTTCAAATCAAATTTTATTCGAGTAAAATTCTTAAACAATTTAATTCATATCCATTTCATATTTTGTCTTCCAAATCTTAATTTATTTAAATCATTATAACCTCTATATAAAAATAAGATTTAAATTCTTAACCAAATTTATTTTAATAAATCAAACTCCATTATTTAACTTATTGTCATTAAACAGATTTACACAAAGCTTAAATACATGAATTTAACTATATATAAATATTTTTATATAATATCAAAAAGAATCAATATTTATTAAACCGTATAATTCTATCCAAAACCATAGAAATAATTTTCAATATATATATATATATATATATATATATATATATATAGACCGACGGTGACTGTATAAAATTTTCTATCCTATGATCAAGTGATACAGATATTTATCATTTGAATCCATAATTTAAAATAAAAATACGATTATATCATTTCAAACCATAATCCCGAATAAAATAAAGTGCATAGCAACTTGCAGTTTATAACAATATAAAATACAACATCTATTCATCCAATATCAACCATCAACCATTTATCACAATCATCATCCAATTCAATCAATAGCATCAATATATAACGGATAATGAACAATAGGTATCAACTAGTAGTTTATATTCAATAATACATTAAATGAAAATTTAACTGGCAGTTTATATGCAATAAATAAATTTGATACCAAAATTAATTCAAATAAATGCAATTTAACTGAGATGATAATTAAATATATGCCAAACAGCTATAAATAAATTTCAAATCACATCATAAATAAATTCAACAAACATAAATTTTTTTTAGAAGTTTTGAGTGGGTTAAAACACTCACCTTTTGAATTTAAATTGAATTTAAATCTAATTTAAACCCAAAAATCAAACAGTCTCAGAATTCGTCCAAACCAGCATCAAAATGTCCGGAATTTGAAAACGATCCTAACAAAAGAAACTGTAACGACCCGCAAATCCGTACCCCTTGAGTCGACACTATTCTACCTAAATCAACTCAAGTTGTACAGAAATACGAACCATTTGGGTTAAAGAAGAAGAGGTAGAAGAAGAAAATAGAAAACAACATCAGAATCTAACCATCGCAGCGGAATAAAATATAATAGATAATGAATAATCTTTACTAAAAAAATCAAATGTACCTGTTTATATATTACATCATCAGAGTATATCAATCACAGTTCAATCATCGTTATCATACAACTGGATATATAACTAATCAACACAGCGGAATACATATATATATAACATGTACGAAAATACATATCGTCATCCAGCTCGTCTCCTGAGCTCCACAGCATCATATCCTGTATCCTATAATACTCGGTCTGACCCGAGCATTACAGTTAAATAACACCCGAGTCAGTCTGGAACACCAGCGTGAGAAAATCACACCCAATTGATTATTAAAGTTTCAAAAATCCCATGAAAACAAAAGCATCTCGTAAGACCATGCCACAAATAAACATGTCGGGTTGTTACCTTACGATAGCTAAAACAATTTTTATAGAAATCATCTGATATTATGGCAGGGTCTATATACAAATACTTATAAAATAGCCGAAATTGTTACATTCATTAAATTCCAGCTACTAGCCATAGAGTAGGTAATACAAACAAAACTCGTACAAGGCTCATAGGGAAAATGGGTTTCCAACTAATGACTAGGCATTGGGGTACCACCTGTCACAGTACGTGGCCTAGATCACAGTACCGAGGAGTACGCACGCTCCCCTGCAACACAAGATCGGGACTACCCCTTACTAGATAATCCCGAGTGAGATCACACCGCGGTTGGGATCAACAACCACCCACCAAACCGAAATAAAAGGGACATCTAGACAGGAATGACCTCAGCCTGCTTGGGTGCTACCAACCTAGCCTTACTGCATAACCCCTGATTTTCAGTCATTCCGGTTGATGAGGCTTGAGGCTAAGCGTTACCTTTATAGAACATATCCCTTAGAATGCCCATCGTCCACCTGACGATGTTTCGTAAGCATTCATCCATACGAGTCCGTCCCGGGTTCGAACGGAACCGAAGGCACTATTCCTACTACATCCATTTTGGAAATATCCTCAGGATTAGTAGCGACTAGCCCTTGCACTTCACTGCACCATCTTCGAATCCAAACTCGTTTACACGAAACGTACAAACCGGATCGAAATGGTTTTCGAGAAATAAATCTCGACCCCGGTCTCTTCGAAACGATCAACGCATTTGTCCAATATTGATAGTCGGTTATTTAACTATCAATTAATATTCACAGACAACCATCAAACAATAAATAATTTCCCAAATTATTTATTAACCTCAAAAAATATCTTCACAAGATATATTTCTATTCTCAAAACCCTTTGAAAACAGTTTCAAAACATCTTTCTTTCCCAGAATAAGCTTTCCCAAATATTTTCTATCTCCACTGAAATCACCAAGCACAAACTAGCTTTTTAAAATAATTTAAAACACTTTACTTTGAAATATATTTTAAAACATTTAAGTTAAAACTACTTCAATAATTTGTTAAAAACACATATTATATGAATATTTAAAAATAAAGATACTTAAGAAAATATAAAACTAGATTTTCACTTTAAAAAAAGCAAGATACTAAGTCACTCTTTAAATAATAATTATCATAATAGAATTTAAGAAAATACTTACTTTAGACTTTAAATATTATAAATAATAAATTTTCCAAAACATGCTTTTTTTTAAAATAACTTTGAAACTTTTAGCTTCTTTTTGAAAATTCACTTTGAAAACGTACTTGGTTATCCAGGGAGAATTTCCAACTTTAATCACTTAAATCAATTTTCCAAATTGATTTCCAATTTATTCCATTTGAAATAAATTTCTTTACTTATCAGTTCATTTCAAAATTTATCAGTTATGGACTTTATTATTATTTTCCGTTCGATTTTAAATCTTTTAACCGAAATATACAAATTTCAGATTTTTCTAATTTTCTTCATTATTCTTTTCAATAATTTAAATCTTAAATTTTAAATAAATGTTTGTTCTTTTTAAATAATAACACTGAATTTTAAAATTCATTAACTTCCTGTTTATTCAAAAATTTCCTTTCAATACTCAAGATTTATTTACTAGAATTTTAAAGGCACATTATTTCTTTTCCAATTCATTTTTAAATTTATTCAAATTTCTATAATTATTTTACTTACAAATTTACTTCTTTTATTTTCTTTCCGGAATCCAATATATATATATATATATATATATATATATATATATATATTTGGTAATTCACTATACCCAGTTATATCCAATCGAACCATAACATACAATATTCTAATACAATTCATCATAGAATATCAAATAATCACAACAGAGTATATTGAATAATTTAAATAAATGTTGAGGAGTCCAGTTGGATCCCTCCAACCTGTTTTCCCTGCATCCACAGACGTTAGCACAACATAAATATCTTCACTATAAAATGAGGGAAATCAATCATTCGAGGGTGTAGTATATACTACTATATAACACATCAATCAATTCAACCATTCAAACAATTATTTTAAATTTAATCATTCAAATTTAAATTTTAAATTTAAATTTAACTGAGTGAGATTAACTCACCTTTGCTCTCAAATTTGCAATCCGACCCAATCCAGCTTGATTTTCATTATTTTTGACCTTGTACAAACATTCATATGGTTTATTAATATTTTGAAAATATTGGACAAATCTATTAACATTTATTTAAATTTTTTTATTTAAACCAATTTGTTCGAATTGAAATCCACTTTAAAATTGTAAAGTGTCAATAAAATTTTCCAGATTTACTTTACAGAAATTTACGAATTCCCTATTCTACCCTTATATTGAACATGCATGTGAGTATACTTGTATTTAATTTTTCTGAACATGTCTATATATTTTACTTTTAAAACTTCTGAATTAAAAATTCAAATCTAACATTAAATTTTAAATTAAGCTATAAATATACCTAACAGTAAAAGTATGTTATCAGATTTTCAAAAATCTAATTTATATAAATATCCTTCAACATTTTAAAAATTTTCTAAACTGTAAAACCTTTCTTTCCCAATATATATATAAACAAAATCTAGTTTTCAAAATTCTTCTTCTACATGCATACCTATACGGCTCATGTGTGTGTGTGTGTGTGTGTGTGTGTGTGTGTATATATATATATTTAAGACAAATTGGTTTTACATCCTGCTGTAAAATTTCCTTTCCAGATCTATATGAATAAAAATAAATAAAATGAAATCGTAAAACTGCTACCTCTATCGACACCCACTGCCACCATGACCACGACAGATCCACCATAACGAACCCTCCATTTGCAAACCCCACCGCCACTAGCATGCGACGTTCCCGCATTCGAGTTCAAGCCTGTCTGCATCGCCACCTCCAATCGCGACTGCCAACAACACAACCCACACAAATCTCCACACCGCACGATAATCCCCAAATCCGCTTTACCGTCGAATCTCGACGTTGGCGGCCTCCCTCCAGAAATCGCGAACACACCTTCCTTGACATCGACCTTGCCTTGCGAATGAACTGGAAGATTTGGAGAGGAATCGCGGCCATTTATTTTGTTACCGAGATTCGAATTTGATTTTTGAAGAAAAACAAAGCTCGGGGTTTCTTTGATTTTGCGTTCGATTTACGAACTGAACAAAAGAGGAAGTTTGAATTTCGTGAATTTACTGAGAGGATGAGGGAGGGGTTCGAGCAGTTGGACATGGAGGAGGAGGGAGAAGGAGGCCGACGACTTCCATTATCCTTGGATTCGATTTTGCAATAAATTAACCGAGGAACAGGCTTATGAAAATTTAGACTTGGTTTTCATTATCAAATTCATTTGAACGCGCTTGTATTTTAAAGAAAGAACAGGGGAAACAGGAAAAGATGTTTCGTGTGAACAATCATTTCTGCGTGTCGGCTTCAACAGAGATATGTTGGCTAAAGGAATTACAGGGTAGCAGCTGATTTAAAATTTATATTTTTATATTCTAAAATATCTTGTTTAGGTACCCAGTTATTAAATTGGATTCGATATAGATTTCAGCACGCTTATATAACGTACGCTCACACAACAACTCTGATCGTTACGGAATTTGAAATCCGGTAATAATTCAATATTATGGACCCAATGGAAGTGGTTTCGTCGAATTCCGAGACTGTGCCTCGGAAGGCTGTTTTTAAATTCAATTTAAACGATATATTTTTAAAACCGAACAAATCAGTGCAAAATTCAAATTTTAAAACTTCTATTATCCTCAGTATTATCAATATAAATTTTATAAGCTTTCAAATTATTTTAATAGGCTTAAAACTCCAGATTCAACAATTTATCCAACTTCACTTATTTAATTTAATAATTCAATTATCAAATAAATTGTGATATTCGTAATTCAAGTTAAAATTACTCTATTGAATATTTAAAATCAATTAAATATTCCAATTTTAAATGCTCGAAAATTCTGGGTCGTCACATTCCTCCCCCCTTAAAAGAATTTCATCCCCGAAATTACTAATTAGGAAGAATGGTCCAATGCCCATTTATTCTTTTCCCCAAGTCCAAATAGTTTCTAACAATTCAACATTTTACCAACTATCTTTTTATAAAAGACACATTATCATTCTTATTAACTTCTCAACTCTCCCATATTTCAAACTATCCTATTTGTTTAACCATTCAAGTTTCAATTTAAAACCAAATTTTGAATTATCAAAATTTTCTCAATTTCTAACTCCCTAAATCCCCGAAAAATTTCGCCAGCGTCTCCTTTGCACGGCTAGCTTGGTACAACTACAAAATGGCCCTACGGCCTCCCAAATCCAAAAAGAAAACAAAAGGCCAAGTGGCTCAATCCAAAAACTCAATCAAATTTCGCCGAAATTTAAACACATACCTTTTTGGTCGGGAAATTCAATTTTTATCATCTGAAATCAAAACCGCCTTTTCTTTTCCTCCATAATACCTGTATATGTCACCTAGCAATAATATCCAATCACAACATTCAAAACATTTTATTGACTTCCTTACCAAATGTCAATATCTATTCATCCAAATATTAGCTTAGAATATATTTGTAATATCTATTTCCCTTTTGAGAAGTTACCATTCCCTTCTTAAGTTTGGTGTAAGCATTTAGTATGTTTCTTATATTTATTTTCACCTTACTACTTTAGTTTATATCTATTTCTATTCAAATTGATTTCTTTCATTCCATATGAATTCAATTTATCTTTAACTCTGAATATTTAAATTTTATTTTTCATTTATAACTAATTCATGCCATTACTTTAAATTAGTTTCATTTACAAATTTATTTCAATTTCCAGTTTGAAATCATTTTTTCGTTAACAAATTTTCAAAAATTTCAAAAATTTCCAAACTCCCAAAATTTCTGGAAAATTTTGGCAGAGTCTCCTTTGTACGGAGGAGCTTTCGCAATTTGACAAAAGATATAAATATACATACATCGACCCACCCGGTCGGAAAAACCAAAAACAATTCATATTTCCTATTTTTATTGCGTAGGCATACCTTATTTAGCATTTATAAGCAAGCGGCTTATAATTTAGCATTTAGCGCGATCCAATCCAGCCAAACGGCTACCCGGTACATATACTTACTCAATTTAAACATGTAAGTACTATATATAGGAAGTTTATAGCATTTCACTTAAATTTAAATAGCTAAAACATTGATCCTATACAATGCATGTGATATATTGGCATAAACAAATAAATTTCACATATAATGCATGCTATATAATTTCCTTAAGCATATATAAGGTTTCGACACTTATTACAATTGCTTATAATCAATTCTCAAACCATTCCATTCAGTTGAAGTGATTTACAACTTACTTGCCTTTATTTAATTCATTCTAAGCAAAACAAACTCATATTCATCCCGATTGATTTAAAAATCATCCTATTTCACTTCTAACAACCCATAGGATTTTACCAAATCTCGTTTACATTAAGTGATCCATTTGCTTATGCAATTCGACGATATTAATGTGAATAAATAATAACATAAGCTTTATAACCAATTTAAATTGATTCCAACTCAAATTACACTCGATTCCATCCCACTTTAATTTATTCACAAACTTTCATTGCATTTTCTCATTTCTTAAAAGTTTGATTCCAAACTGTTTTATTATACTCGACATCATCTCATGCTTCTATTAATTTAAAACTTAAGTTAATTTACTGCAATTCACTACCATGTCATAACTTAAGTTCATTCTCGTTTTAATTTATTTATACTCGAATTGGATTTATTTTCATCTCACTTCATTTTTATTTTAATCCAATTCCCTACAACTCAATTCATATTTAATTCACTTAAAATTTTAAGTTGAATTTCTATTTATAACTCAAGCTTTATTTTCAAACTTTATTACTTATTCACAATCTTTGATTTGATATTTCCTTTGATCAAATCCCAACCATTTTACTAATTTATTTGATTAGTTTATTCTTTTATCCATTTTAAATTTAAATTTACATTAACAATTCCTTGTTGAATTTATTAATAATAAGGTCATTCAATTTATGCTTGAATTGGATTTGTTTATATTTCACACCATATCCTTTTTAATCCAATTCAAATTTTCATTCAACAACACTTCCAATTATAATCCAATTACAATCTCATACTTGATTTTCTTCTTCATTTATCTTGAAAATCATTTTACAAAATCATTTTATTTTTTATCTCTTGAGTTCAGTCTTACTTAATATCACAGGTTTGGATTTTTTTTTCTCCAGGATACTAATACTTTTATTCTGCTTACTCTTTTTTTATAAACTACTCACTTATTAATATTCACTCTTCATCATCTGTTTACAGTCAACTACATCCACATCTTACCTTTAACTAGGGATTATATATTATTTTTTCTCTCAATGCTTTTCAATTCTTTTATAAGCTTCCGAAACTTATTTATTCTAATTCAATACTTGCTTAATTTACATTTATTTGTTTGAGTAGAATTTTATTCCAGTCAATATTATCTAAAATTCGACTGAATTCATTTAAATTCAGTTTTATTCCAACTCAACATCAGTTAAATCTAGTCACATACCAATCTTTTGAATTTTTGTCAAGCAAGGACTTAATTCCATTTAATATCATTCATGACACAACTGACTTTTGATTCAGTTCAATCCAAAATTAACTAAATTTTATTTTCTCAATACATGAGTTCAAAACTTATTTATTTATTTAAAAGCTTATATTGCTCATTGCTCATTTGAGCCATTCCATCTTATAACCAAATTCCAGATTACATATATCACTTGCTAGCTTAAGGTATAAATTTTCATTTCACAATTATAATCATTTTACCTTTCAACTTTATATCCAATTTAATTCAATTTTCAATTTCAAATTTTATTTAACTTATCTCAAGTTAGATTCAAAAATATTCTCTTCACTTTCATTCACTTAAGTTAAATTTTAATTCCCGGATTAAAATTTTCAATTTTTTTTATTAATATCAACTTTACTTTATAAGTTCAATAGTTGATCCATTTATTCATTCACAAAGTCATTTTCAACCAATAAATTTTATTTCCAAACTTAATTATTTTTAGTCCATTTGAACTTATTCTACACCTATTTTTACACAATTAAATAAAGCATCATCCAATATTGAATTAAATTTCATTTGCACACCATATGAATTTATTCGTTACTTATAAATGTTAAATCTCAAAACTTTGTTTTATTTAGCCCAACTTGACTAATTTTTTTTTTCATTCCACATAATTTAACACAATTTAAATTTTAACTTCCAGTATCCAGTTTCCACTTTACTTACTTACAAAGTTGAATTTTATTTCAACAAATTCTTAATTTACATGTCATCAAACTTATTATATGCCATAAGCTTTGCTAGTTAAGATTCCAGAGTTTAAACAGTCTTTAACATTTCAAAATTCCCTTTGTAATCTTCTATATCCAAAATTCCTTGCATTTCTAAAATCAAATTCATCCTTTGCAAACAATTTCAATTCAAAACAATTTGGTAGCAATTTCCCTCTTGGAAACTCGAAAATAAACATTGATGATGCTGCAGTCATCACCGAAATTATTTTCCAGCGACCGAAAGATTTCAATGCTTTTATCTCTTTTAAAACCTTTCAAATATTTTTAAATTCCAAATCTCTCTAGATTTCCAATCCGATTCAAAAATATTTCTCAATATATATTACCTTTCCCTACCTTTGGAAACCATTTTCAAATTCAAAGGAACTTAAATTCCCAATTTTTCAAATTCCAAACTTTTTAAATTTATATTCTAACATAACTTTGGAATTTCATCTTATTTTAATTATTAATCCCACTATAATTCACATTTATAGTTTATATTTACAAATTTCATTTGTATACAATTTGGTTTCTTAGTTTTTAATTATGGTTTCAATATCTCATCCAATTATAACTCACATTTACAAATCTCATTTATTATTAATTTCTTCCTTAATCTTTAGTTATTATTTCAATTCTTATTCAATTATCATACAATATTGATAATAATTAAATATTATCACTTTCCACCATCCAAACATCCATATATAATGATAACAATTTACGAAAAACCATTTCTTTTATATACAAAAATAATTTTGGGTAAAATTATTTCATTTACCCTATTTAAAACAATACTGTGTCGGTTTATCTTGTTCAAGAGTTTAGAAATCCCTACCGATGACATGGCGTCCCATATATCGACCAGAATCCATAAACACCCAATCGATAAATCAACGCAATATAAAAACAATTTTATATTCACTAACAAATACGCGCTCGTATCTATTAATACTCTCAAACTCATTCTAGAGTACTACGGACTCTATTCCATGAGTAATTCCCACCAGAGCCAAGGTTATCACCAACCTAAGCTTTGATACCAACTGTAATGACCCGCAAATCCGTACCCCTTGAGTCGACACTATTCTACCTAAATCAACTCAAGTTGTACAGAAATACGAACCATTTGGGTTGAAGAAGAGGTAGAAGAAGAAAATAGAAAACAACATCAGAATCTAACCATCGCAGCAGAATAAAATATAATAGATAATGAATAATCTTTACTAAAAAATCAAATGTATCTGCTTATATATTACATCATCAGAGTACATCAATCACAGTTCAATCATCATTATCATACAACTAATCAACACAGCGGAATATATATATATATAACATGTACGAAAATACGTATCGTCATCCAGCTCGTCTCCTGAGCTCCACATCATCATATCCTGTATCCTATAATACTCGGTCTGACCCAAGCATTACAGTTAAATAACACCCGAGTCAGTCTGGAATACCAGCGTGAGAAAATCATACCCAATTGATTATTAAAGTTTCAAAAATCCCTTGAAAACAAAAGCATCTCGTAAGACCACGCCACAAATAAGCATGTCGGGTTTTTACCTTACGATAGCTAAAACAATTTTTATATAAATCCTCTGATATTATAATAGGGTCTATATACAAATACTTATAAAATAGCCGAAATTGTTACATTCATTAAATTCCAGCTACTAGCCATAGAGTAGGTAATACAAACAAAACTCGTACAAGGCTCATAGGGAAAATGGGTTTCCAACTAATGACTAGGCATTGGGGTACCACCTGTCACAGTACGTGGCCTAGATCACAGTACCGAGGAGTACGCCCGCTCCCCTGCAACACAAGACCGGGACTACCCCTTACTGGATAATCCCGAGTGAGATCACCCCGCGGTTGGGATCAACAATCGCCCACGAAGTCGAAATAAAAGGGACATCTAGACAGGAATGACCTCACCCTGCTTGGGTGCTACCCACCTAGCCTTGCTGCATAACCTCTGATTTTCAGTTATTCCGGTTGATGAGGCTTGAGGCTAAGCGTTACCTTTATAGAACATATCCCTTAGAATGCCCATCGTCCACCTGACGATGTTTCGAAAGCATTCATCCATACAAGTCCGTCCCGGGTTCGAACGGAACCGAAGGCACTATTCCTACTACATTCATTTTGGAAATATCCTCAGGATTAGTAGCGACTAGCCCTTGCACTTCACTGCTCCATCTTCGAATCCAAACTCGTTTACACGAAACGTACAAACCGGATCGAAGTGGTTTTTGAGAAATAAATCTCGACCCCGGTCTCTTCGAAACGATCAACGCATTTGTCCAATATTGATAGTCGGTTATTTAACTATCAATTAATATTCACAAACAACCATCAAACAATAAATAATTTCCCAAATTATTTATTAACCTAAAAAATATCTTCACAAGATATATTTCTATTCTCAAAATCCTTTGAAAACAGTTTCAAAACATCTTTCTTTCCCAGAATAAGCTTTCCCAAATATTTTCTATCTCCACTGAAATCACCAAGCACAAACTAGCTTTTTAAAATAATTTAAAACACTTTACTTTGAAATATATTTTAAAACATCTAAGTTAAAACTACTTCAATAACTTGTTAAAAACACATATTATATGAATATTTAAAAATAAAGATACTTAAGAAATTATAAAACTAGATTTTCACTTTAAAAAAACAAGATACTAAGTCACTCTTTAAATAATTATTATCATAATAGAATTTAAGAAAAAACTTACTTTAGACTTTAAATATTAGAAATAATAAATTTTCCAAAACATGTTTTTTTTAAGATAACTTTAAAACTTTTAGCTTCTTTTTGAAATTTCACTTTGAAAACGTACTTGGTTATCCAGGGAGAATTTCCAACTTCAATCACTTAAATCAATTTTCCAAATTGATTTCCAATTTATTCCATTTGAAATAAATTTCTTTACTTATCAATTCATTTCAAAATTTATCAGTTATGGACTTTATTATTATTTTTCGTTTGATTTTAAATCTTTTAACCGAAAAATACAAATTTTAGATTTTTCTAATTTTCTTCATTATTCTTTTCAATAATTTAAATCTTAAATTTTAAGTAAATGTTTTTTCATTTTAAATAATAACACTGAATTTTAAAATTCATTAACTTCCTATTTATTCAAAAATTTCCTTTCTATACTCAAGATTTATTTACTAGAATTTTAAAGGCACATTATTTCTTTTCCAATTCATTTTTAAATTTATTCAAATTTCTATAATTATTTTACTTACAAATTTACTTCTTTTATTTTCTTTCCAGAATCCAATATATATATATATATATATATATTTGGTAATTCACTATACCCAATTATATCCAATCAAACCATAGCATACAATATTCTAATACAATTCATCATAGAATATCAAATAATCACAACAGAGGATATTGAATAATTTAAATAAATGTTGAGGGGTCCTGTGACGCCCCACCTCTATACCCACGCTAGCCAAGGACACTACGGTGTAATGCCGTCAACTAGCACGGAGAATAAGGCTGTTGAGGAGCGACCATCTGTATAATTGGTTTGTGCGAGTACCGATATGCCAGATAAAATGTAACTTGCATTCTTTTCAAGCGGACATCCCAAATACCGACACAAAACTCAAAGCTACTACACAGTGGCTATTATGTCTTCGGAAACAAATATAGAAATAAACATAACACAAATCAGTCACAGATAATTCATATCACAAAGGCGGAAATAGATATGAATAAATATAACACATAAAAGTGTTCATCAGAGTAGTGGTCTAAAAGATCCACAATGACACAAAAGAATAGCAACACTGCTATACAAAAGAATACAACTCTGAGTCTATATCTCAAGTGTATACAACAAAAACTGCTAATCTAAGTAGTTAACCAAAAGTCAGGATGATAACCCCAGAAGAGAAGTCAAGCAGAAGCACCTGTAACATCTCGGTCTGACCCTAGTATTATTTATAAGAAAATAATAAACGGATCAGTCTAGCTATAAATATCAGATGAAACGATATAGAATAAGAGGTATGACTAAACGTACAATAATCACAATGCCAAGCTGTGATAAATAAATAATTGAAAAATCAATAAGAGATTAATCAATATCGCAAAGATCTTCTCAAAGATAAAAAGGAATGTCATACTCCTAATTTCATTCACCAAGCCACAATAAATGACATACATATCGATGCCAAACGTAAAAGTTGGTGAAACATAAATTCCAGAATTCAACACACGAAATCCAGAAATCAAAAGAAAAGGATGGCCAATCCCAAACGGAACGCTATTCCATAAACCGGGCATCGACGCACCTAAATAGATACGCCCCATGCATAGTCAAACATCGTCGCACCTAAATAGGTGCGACCCATGCGAGAAATGAGACGAAACTCAATAAAATGAAGCACAGTCCTCCACGTGGACAAAGAGACATCGCACAATTGCTAGTCTAAATCACAAAAATGATCGTTATGATCATCAAGAAGTGTCAATTACAGTAAGCTAGTAAATATACGAGCTTAGCTTCATGTCCCATAACCACTAGCTTAACTTAAATATTTACGAACAAATTGTAGATCTCCATTAGAAAATTGTCACAAGAGATTCAATCGAACAAGTCCAAGAATTAACCGATGAAGTAAACGCAAGCGTTTCATACCACTTGTTTTACTAAGTCGTTTAATTAGATTTCTCATACGAGTGAGGTAATGGTTTGTATATACTAATAGATTGGAAATCGGTTTGAGAAAACAAGCTTTGTTATAAAATAGTGTTGAAATCATTTGAAGAAAGAGTTTTGATATTTACTACTAGTAAAGAAAACCTTTATATTTTAAAGTGACAAATCATAGAAGTGATTGTAGAAACAATCAATCATAAAAATTCACATTCAAAGACGTGAATAAAATCCAAAGAAATCGATACCGAATCCATCAAAATGGATATTCCCAAAAATCACGAAGAAAATGTCATCAAAGTCGATAATAAGTGATAATAACAAAAGGGAATCAACACGAATCGATTAAAGTTGGAATTCTCAAGCAAATAGGCAAATAGGCAAAAAGAGTGCAGATTCAGACGTCTGAAATCAAGGATTCAGACGTCTGAATTTGGAAAATAAATTATTTTCCAAAACAGAATTCAGACGTCTGAATCTTTGGTTTCAGACGTCTGAAATAGGCACATTTTAGCCTATTTCCTTTCTGGTTCCAAATGAACCAATTCCGACGTCTGAAATCATATATGCAGACGTCTGAATCTGGAAATAGAAATCTTCCCAGAACAATATTCAGACGTCTGAATATTACGTTTCAGACGTCTGAATGAAGGGTTCAGGGCATTCCCTGAACCTAGGCCAAAAATGGCCAAACGGATATCGGAAGCGATCGATCGAGCGACGACGACTAAGGAATTACGTCGAGCGACAACCCAGCCTAAACGGCTCTTCGATACGCCTCAAATATCAATGTCCAAATATCCGTAATAGGATTTTCATAAATTAGACCAAAACACCAAAAATTGGAATATACACAAAATCAATCCAAACCAAAATCAATTGCACAAGAATAAGTGTTAGGAATTCATACCTAACAATCGAAGATAATTATAGACTAAGATGTGAGATAAAAATCTCACCTTTGAACCCAAATCAATGAAGAAGAAGCTCGAAAGCAATGGCAAGAACAATCACCTTCAATCCCAACTCAAGAAGCTTGATTCTAAGCTTAAAAGAAGAACATTCCTAAAATTAGGAATTTCTGAAATTGATTAAGAGAATGAGTTGGAGAAGATGAAGAGAAACTTACCAATGGGTTCTTCTATTAGTTTGGAGCTAGAGTTTGATTTGCAAAAGAAAACTAGGGTTTTGGAGTTTTAATTTCCCATCTCTCCCACCATTGATGCTTTAGAACTGAAAAGAGGAGGAAGTAAGAGTGAATGGGGGGAGTGGTTCAGATTTGAGTATAAGTTAAACATAGGGCTGAACCCAAACTCAAACCCAAAGTGAAAAAGTAGCAAAACTTGACTAACTCCAAACATATCGAAGCTTATACTCAAAAAGGTTGCAAACGACATTTTGAACTCAATTGGAGGGGTCTTGAGTCCTAATTCGACTGTTTGCAAAAAGTAGCTTTTCGGACCAAAATCCGACGAACGATAAAATATTTAAATATACAATCGACAAATACACGAAAGAGTAAGTCCAAACGGGTTCGCTCGATGAATTCCCAAGAGCAATCCTTAGGATCTGAGAACCCTTGAACTTTCACAAGAAGAACATCTTTATTCCGAAGGTGCTCAACCTCCGAAGCAATGATGCGAATGGAATGTTGCTCATAAGTCAAGTCTGGTGAAACTTCACTTTCTTCAATAACACTGGGCTCAAGAATAAAAATAGGAAACCTAAAAACATTTCCATAGTTAAAAGACGCAGAAAACGTCAAGAATAGCAGAAAATTGAGTCAGTACAACTGCGTTGTACAAAAACGGTACGCCTGAGAAATGAGGAACTCGAATAATTTGGTATAATGGCGTAGTACAAAAACGGTACGCCAGATGATCCAAAGCTTGAATAATTTCGGAACACCGACGTAGTACAAAAACGGTACGTCCAATGAACCGAACACCATAAAAGAGCATCGGACGCTAGTCAAAAAAAAAAGAGATAAAGCTCAATAAAACGATGTATATCAAAACATCCGATGAATTTGATAAAAAGATAATTCCATTCAGACATCATCAAAGAATCAACCACTTGTTGCCTACGACAAAGCGCATTGGCAACACGATTTCCCTTCCGGGAATAAAAAGAATATCAAGATCATAAGATGCCAGGAACTCGAGTCAACATGAAGTTCCTTATGAGAACATAAATATTCCAAAGATTTATGATCAAGGTGGAGAACAAATTTCTTCCCAAAAAATGATGATGCCAAACTCTAAAAGTAAAAACAATAGCCGCGAGCACTAGATCATGAGTGGCATACCTAGTCTCAATCGGCTTTTAATGATTTAGCAGCACAAGTGATAACACGTTATCTTATGCAAGAGAACGGCATCCAAACCAATACGATAAGCATTGGTACAAAAGATAAAGTCTTGGTTCCCTTCGGGAATCACAAGAACAAGAGTATCGAAAAGAAAGAATTTCTTTTAAATAATTCTTCTTTCCTGAAAAGTTAAAGCTTTCAAAATTACATTTATCTTTATGTAATAATCTTTCTACAAAAATTCACATAAGTCAATTTATTGTGTCTGACTGTTACATCTAAGTGTTTAGGAAATTCCTATCTATAACGTCGATCAAGCGCATCGACCAGAATTCTTAAAGTACTCAATGGGCAATACAATCACAAAATCATCTTCCATATAATAAACAAGTTTCTTAAAAACCTTTAGGAATATTCTTTGCTCGTGTAAGAACAAAATCCAACTATACTTATAAATAAATCTTATGAAAAAGATTTGCAAAGATTTTAAATTTCTATTTTCATCCACAATAAATTCAAGAATGGTCTCACTGGAATATTCATAGAATACTCGATTAATAAAATGAATGAAATAAGCTAGACGAGTCGAATGACATAATAAGTCATTCATAAGAACCATAACGAGTGCGGAATGCGGTAAGTGGAATGCTAACTCCCGCAACTCGTAGCCAAATGAAAATCGGTGGCAAGGTCGAACTAGAAAGACCTTAACACCACACAAAAGATTTCTTAGGTGATAATCCTAAGACAAGCTCAAAAATTACCAAAAAATTCTCAAACTACATGAATGAGAGAAATAACACTTTCCCCATCATGTGAGCTTAAAGAATAAAATGATGCCATCAAGTTGGATCAAAATCACAAAGAAAAAAAAATAGAAATCTGCTTAACAAATTGAAAATGTCGAAGATGAACAGTCCACACGGGACAAAGGATATGGCTTCATAATAATTAAGCCAATCCTTTCAAAAAAAGTCAATTCCGAAGCCTAAGTAAAAATATCGGCTCGGAAAGAAAAATCACATAAAATAGTTTCGGCATCAATAGAAAGCAAATTGAGTGTTGCGGATCTACCATCCGAATTTGCAATTCTCAAGGAAGTCTTCAAGCCTAAAATGTTTAAAGAAAAGGAATCAACTAGTACTTTTGATATAAAAATAATGAGATGAACCCATATCAACAAGAACTCGAAAGGATGATCACAAAACAAATGTAATCAAGGATTAAATGAGAAATACCTTGACCACGAGAAGTGTTACCAGGAGCTTGCACTACATTGAGCTTTCCCTCCTTCCTACTTTGAAGTATGGGACATGCAGTTATATGGTGACCCGAATTTTTGCAATAGCGACAATAAAGAGGTTTCGGACACTCCCTTGCATAGTGGTCCGTGGAACCACAATTGTAGCATTGCCCACGACTAAAGGTAGGAACTTTTGCTACTGGGGTTTCTTGCCTTTCTTTCTTGTTGGGAATGGAGCCTTTGAATTTAATAGGCCTCTTCATGTTATCGTTGAAGTTTTGTTTGGCACCCACAACTTCAACATCACACTCTTTATCGGCCTCTTCAAGACGAAGAGCGATATCAATAAGCTGATCAAAAGAAACTTCAAGTTTCAGGAGTAATGGCTTCTTAAGATTCTTATTCAAGCCATAGACAAATCTCTGATTTTTCTTCAATGGGGTGTTAATGTATTCAACCCCGTATTTGGAAAGAGATTCGAAAGATGCGACATAGTCTGTCACAGAAGATTCACCTTGAACAAGGTCAATAAAGCACCGTGCTAAATTACTTTTTCAGCCTCCGGCACGAATTTCAATTCGAATCTATCTCGGAATTGCTCCCAAGTGAGATCCGTTTCAACGATTTCAGAAATTAAAAGCTCATACCAATCTAACGCTCTTTCTTGGAGCATGCTAGAAGCCACTTGGACTCGATGTAGATCAATAAGGTTCATGCGAGAAAAGATACGATCGCATGATTTGAGCCAAGCTTGAATTTCTATAACACTCTCGGATCCCTTGAATGGCCTTCCACCCAAATCGGTGTAGTCTCTGCACAAGCGTGCAAAACCGGATCTAGGATGAGTAGGCTCTGGATTGGGTCCGGCTGCTTGAGTGTTCTTTACAAGATCAAGAAGCTGCTGGGCAGACATAAATACTCCATCCTGAGGAGTAGCACTAGATTGACCGGCGCTGGGACGGTCTGGTCTAACCATTTCTCTTCATTAAGAAAGAAAGAAAGAAGAGGAAAAAGTTATTCTCAAAATAAATATCAAGCAATCTTGATAGATAAAACAAGGAATCATAAAGAAAATAGGATGAATCGGTACGAAGACTCGAATAAAATCCTAAAGCATGACTCCTAAGATGGACTTAGGACGATGATCCTTGTTAAATTATTCTACATTGTTCCGAAGTTTGGCTCTGATAGCAAGCTATGACGCCCCACCTCTATACCCACGCTAGCCAAGGACACTACGGTGTAATGCCGTCAACTAGCACGGAGAATAAGGCTGTTGAGGAGCGACCATCTGTATAATTGCTTTGTGCGAATACCGATATGCCAGATAAAATGTAACTTGCATTCTTTTCAAGAGGACATCCAACATACCGACACAAAACTCAAAGCTACTACACAGTGGCTATTATATCTTTGGAAACAAATATAGAAATAAACATAACACAAATCAGTCACAGATAATTCATATCACAAAGGCGGAAATAGATATGAATAAATATAACACATAAAAGTGTTCATCAGAGTAGTGGTCTAAAAGATCCACAATGACACAAAAGAATAGCAACACGTGCTATACAAAAGAATACAACTATGAGTCTATATCTCAAGTGTATACAACAAAAACTGCTAATCTAAGTAGTTAACCAAAAATCAGGATGATAATCCCAGAAGAGAAGTCAAGCAGAAGCACCTGTAACATCTCGGTCTGACCCGAGTATTATTTATAAGAAAATAATAAACGGATCAGTCTAGCTATAAATATCAGATGAAATGATATAGAATAAGAGGTATGACTAAACATACAATAATCACAATGCCAAGCTGTGATAAATAAATAATTGAAAAATCAATAAGAGATTAATCAATATCGCAAAGATCTTCTCAAAGATAAAAAGGAATGTCATACTCCTAATTTCATTCACCAAGCCACAATAAATGACATACATATCAATGTCAAACGTAAAAGTTGGTGAAACATAAATTCCAGAATTCAACACACGAAATCCAGAAATCAAAAGAAAAGGATGGCCAATCCCAAACTTAACGCTATTCCATAAACCGGGCATCGACGCACCTGAATAGTTACGCCCCATGCACAGTCAAACATCGTCGCACCTAAATAGGTGCGACCCATGTGAGAAATGAGACGAAACTCAATAAAATGAAGTACAGTCCTCCACATGGACAAAGAGACATCGCACAATTGATAGTCTAAATCACAAAAATGATCGTTATGATCATCAAGAAGTGTCAATTACAGTAAGCTAGTAAATATATGAGCTTAGCTTCATGTCCCATAACCACTAGCTTAACTTAAATATTTACGAACAAATTGTAGATCTCCACTAGAAAATTGTCACAAGAGATTCAATCGAACAAGTCCAAGAATTAACCGACCAAGTAAACGCAAGCGTTTCATACCACTTGTTTTACTAAGTCGTTTAATTAGATTTCTCATACGAGTGAGGTAAAGGTTTGTATATACTAATAGATTGGAAATCGGTTTGAGAAAACAAGCTTTGTAATAAAATAGTGTTGAAATCATTTGAAGAAAGAGTTTTGATATTTACTACTAGTACAGAAAACCTTTATATTTTAAAGTGACAAATCATAGAAGTGATTGTAGAAACAATCAAACATAAAAATTCACATTCAAAGACGTGAATAAAATCCAAAGAAATCGATACCGAATCCATCAAAATGGATATTCCCAAAAATCACGAAGAAAATGTCATCAAAGTCGATAATAAGTGATAATAACAAAAGGGAATCAACACGAATCGATTAAAGTTGGAATTCTCAAGCAAATAGGCAAATAGGCAAAAAGAGTGCAGATTCAGACGTCTGAAATCAAGGATTCAGACGTCTGAATTTGGAAAATAAATTATTTTCCAAAACAGAATTCAGACGTCTGAATCTTTGATTTCAGACGTCTGAAATAGGCACATTTTAGCCTATTTCCTTTCTGGTTCCAAATGAACCAATTCCGACGTCTGAAATCATATATGCAGACGTCTGAATCTGGGAATAGAAATCTTCCCAGAACAATATTCAGACGTCTGAATATTACGTTTCAGACGTCTGAATGAAGGGTTCAGGGCATTCCCTGAACCTAGGCCAAAAATGGCCAAACGGATATCGAAAGCGATCGATCGAGCGACGACGACTAAGGAATTACGTCGAGCGACAACCCAGCCTAAACGGCTCTTCGATACGCCTCAAATATCAATGTCCAAATATCCATAATAGGATTTTCATAAATTAGACCAAAACACCAAAAATTGGAATATACACAAAATCAATCCAAACCAAAATCAATTGCACAAGAATAAGTGTTAGGAATTCATACCTAACAATCGAAGATAATTATAGACTAAGATGTGAGATAAAAATCTCACCTTTGAACCCAAATCAATGAAGAAGAAGCTCGAAAGCAATGGCAAGAACAATCACCTTCAATCCCAACTCAAGAAGCTTGATTCTAAGCTTAAAAGAAGAACATTCCTAAAATTAGGTTTAGGAATTTCTGAAATTGATTAAGAGAATGAGTTGGAGAAGATGAAGAGAAACTTACCAATGGGTTCTTCTATTAGTTTGGAGTTAGAGTTTGATTTGCAAAAGAAAACTAGGGTTTTGGAGTTTTAATTTCCCATCTCTCCCACCATTGATGCTTTAGAACTGAAAAGAGGAGGAAGTGAGAGTGAATGGGGGGAGTGGTTCAGATTTGAGTATAAGTTAAACATAGGGCTGAACCCAAACTCAAACCCAAAGTGAAAAAGTAGGAAAACTTGACTAACTCCAAACATATCGAAGCTTATACTCAAAAAGGTTGCAAACGACATTTTGAACTCAATTGGAGGGGTCTTGAGTCCTAATTCGACTGTTTGCAAAAAGTAGCTTTTCGGACCAAAATCCGACGAACGATAAAATATTTAAATATACAATCGACAAATACACGGGTTGTTACAGGTCCAGTTGGATCCCTCCAACCTGTTTTTCCTGCATCCACAGACGTTAGTACAACATAAATATCTTCATTATAAAATGAGGGAAATCAATCATTCCAGGGTGTAGTATAAACTACTATATAACACATCAATCAATTCAACCATTCAAACAATTATTTTAAATTTAATCATTCAAATTTAAATTTTAAGTTTAAATTTAACTGAGTGAGATTAACTCACCTTTGCTCTTAAATTTGCAATCCGACCCCATCTAGCTTGATTTTCATTATTTTTGACCTTGTACAAACATTCATATGGTTTATTAATATTTTGAAAATATTGGACAAATCTATTAACATTTATTTAAAAAAAATTATTTAAACCAATTTGTTCGAATTGAAATCCACTTTAAAAATAGTAAAGTGTCAATAAAATTTTCCAGATTTACTTCACTGAAATTTACGAATTCCCTATTTTACCCTTATATTGAACATGCATGTGAGTATACTTGTATTTAATTTTTCTGAACATATCTATATATTTTATTTTTTGAACTCAAATCTAACATCAAATTTTAAATTAAGCTATAAATATACCTTACAGTAAAAGTATGTTATCAGTTTTTCAAAAATCTAATTTATATAAATATCCTTCAACATTTTAAAAATTTTCTAAACTGTAAAACCTTTCTTTCCCAATATATATATAAACAAAATCTGGTTTTCAAAATTCTTCTTCTACATGCATACCTATACGGCTCATGTGTATATATATATTTAAGACAAATTGGTTTTACATCCTGCTGTAAAATTTCCTTTCCAGATCTATATAAATAAAAATAAATAAAATGAAATCATAAAAACTGCTACCTCTATCGACCCCCACTGCCACCATGACCACGACAGATCTACCATAACGAACCCTCCATTCGCAAACCCTACCGCCACTAGCACGCGACGTTCCCATATTCGAGTTCGAGCCTGTCTGCATCGCCACCTCCAATCGCGACTGCCGACAACACAACCCACACGAATCTCCACACAGCACGATAATCCCCAAATCGGCTTTACCATCGAATCTCGACGCTGGCGGCCTCCATCCAGAAATCGCGAACACACCTTCCTCGACATCGACCTTGCCTTGCGAATGAACTGGAAGAATTGGAGAGGAGTCGCAGCCATTTATTTTGTTACTGAGATTCGAGTTTTATTTTTGAAGAAAAACAAAGCTCGGGGTTTCTTTGATTTTGCGTTCGATTTACGAACTGAACAAAAGAGGAAGTTTGGATTTCATGAATTTGCTGAGACGATGAGGGAGGGGTTCGAGTAGTTGAACAGGGAGGAGGAGGGAGAAGGAGGCCGACGACTTCCATTATCCTTGAATTCGATTTCGCAATAAATTAACTAAGGAACAGGCTTAAGCAAATTTAGATTTGGTTTTCATTATCAAACTCATTTGAACGCGCTTGTATTTTAAAGAAAGAACAGAGGGAACAGGAAAAGGTGTTTCGCGTGAACAATCGTTTCTGCGTGTCGGCTTCAACAGAGATATGTTGGCTAAAGGAATTACAGGGTAGCAGCTGATTTAAAATTTATATTTTTATATTCTAAAATATCTTGTTTAGATACCCAGTTATTAAATTGGATTTGATATAGATTTCAGCGCGTTTATATAACGTACGCTCACACAACAACTCTGATCGCTACGGAATTTGAAATCCGATAATAATTCAATATTACGGACCCAATGGAACTGGTTTCGTCGAATTTCGAGACTGTGCCTCGGAAGGCTGTTTTTAAATTCAATTTAAACGATATATTTTTAAAACTGAACAAATCAGTGTAAAATCCAAATTTTAAAACTTCTATTATCCTCAGTATTATCAATATAAATTTTATAAGCTTCCAAATTATTTTAATAGGCTTAAAACTCCAGATTCAACAATTTACCCAACTTCACTTATTTAATTTAATAATTCAATTATCAAATAAATTGTGATATTCATAAATCAAGTTAAAATTACTCTATTGAATATTTAAAATCAATTAAATATTCCGATTTTAAATGTTCAAAAATTTCGGGTCGTCACAGAAACTGCACGTAAACCGGACAACGTATGCTAAAGTTATTCATGTTTGAAAGCTTGAAATTTTAATATTAAATGAAAATAAACAAAGAAAACTCCTAATCCAATCAGATGAAGCCACGTCAATCACGTAACCTCCCTCCGGATAACTACGTTCGAAACTACTTCTTCGCTCGCATCAGGGAAGCCGCCACCACGTGGCGAAGCCGACACGTCACTTTCCGCCATGAACTACCGTGCGACACCGCCCTAAGGCTGCCACCACATTCCCTAAGCCTCGCGCACACGAAACGATGCGCACAGCAACCAGCCACCTCTGAGATACAAACCTTAATCCAATTTGTTCCGGTCGATCTAACCGTCGATTTGCCATGCGAGTTTCGTCGATGAACAATGCAGGGCACTCTCCATAACCCAGTATCGTCGATTTGACGATCCGTTGCCGTTGATTGGAACCATATGGACGGCCGAGAATAACCTTCCGATTTCTGGACAATTGGTGATTCAAATGCACAAACGAACTGCAGATCTGATTTGCGCTCATCGAGAGCTTTGATATATAATTTTTTTGAATTTTTTGAGGAGTTTGAAATTTCACTTTAATTTTTGAATTGCAATTGGATTTGAAATTGTCCGCCATTGAAATGAGGAGGTGAAGAAGAATTATGCGCATAGAGAAATGAGAAATAGAGGTAGGCTAGGGTTTATAACAGGGTATTTATAGGCAAGGTTGAAATAGAATAGATGGCCCGATTTATAAACGCGTTGATCGATGAATGGCCCGAAAAGTCCATTCTGACTCCGGAACGAAATTGGGTCAACCCGTATATCAAATTAGATGTTTAAAATATTCTAAACTCGATGGAAAAAGTTTCAAGTCCAAATTCCATCGCATGAAGAAGTTATGCTAAAATCAAAATTTTCCAAATTGATTTCAACTGATTTCAATTAAATCGATTTCAATGCGTTTCGCGTTCGTACGATCAAACGACAGGTCCGATCGCTACGAAACTTGAAATCCTACAATAATTCGCCGTTACAGATTCGATGAAATTAGTTTCTTCGAAATCTGAGTCAGTGGCCAAAATAGCTATTTTTACATTAATACATAATTAAATAATTAATTAAATAAAATCCAATTTTTAATTTCAATTCTATAATTTACATTATTTCCAATTATTACCTCAATTTACATTAACGTAACATTTAATTTAGATTTATTGCAATTGATTACCCATTTTAATTTAATAGACTAAATAAATGGTTAACTTATAATAATTGTGGCCACTATCTCTTAATCACATTTATATAAGTTATCATTTCCAAACAATCACTTACAGAACGTTGATTTTATTCAATTACTATTTATTATATCAATTCATTGATTAATTCAATATTTACATTTGTTTTTCTTATATTAAATTTACTACCAAATATTCCTATTTACAATCAATTATAACCCAAATAGTTGTTTCAATCAATTTAGTTTGCATTGAATTAATTTTTATTAGCTTACATTAACATTCTTACTATTCATACCCGTTATAAAATTATTAACGGATTACAAATTTTTATTCCTTCTAATATTAAATAAAAAAATTGATTACATAACACTGTTCTTATCCAACTATCATTAATTTTATACTAATTCATCAATTTGTTCAATATATACTCTTGTTTCCTTATAAATAAATTTATGTTTCTATTAAAGTTTCATTCACACTTCCGTTACTATATTAATAATTATTAAAGTAACGTTTATTATCAACAACAAACATTAAAATTACTTATCTAACATTTGATTGTATGAATTTTCAATTTATTACATATTACTTCATCAGTAGATATAACTTTACAATCTGTTTCAATTAATTGAAATTTAATTTTTTTAACATTTTCTATATGTAAAATAAAAAATTTATTTCTTTCTAAATTTAATTACAAAATTTTATAAATTCAACCAAATTAAATTATCGAATTTTGCGTGTCGTTACAACTGTTTAGGGTAGATAAGTGGTCAATAGTTAAAAGAAAAGATCCTTACAGGCAGCATTTCGCTTAGGACACGCTTATGCTGTTTAGGGTTAGATAAGAGGTCAATGATTAAAAGGCTAAATCATGGGGATCTGGACAGGGGACGCAACTAGATTTTGTTTAACGGGGACCGGTACCAATAGCGTTTCCTATTTTCTATGGGCACGGTGTCTTACAATAGCCTGAAGTGAGACAAGGGCACGCTTATGCTGTTTAGGGTAAAGAAAAGGTCAAAAGGAGTAATAGATAGTGTGAACTAGCGGGGACCGAGCGTGCGACATCGATTAGGGGAGATAAGTCGCTATTGAGTTCCGAGCGCTTAGTATGTGTGTCTTTCAAAGGCACCATTTTCTTGTGTGCAGGGAGCTATATAGCGTCTAGTCTGCAGTAAGGTCTATGGAGTAGTAGGCCGATCAAAGGATAGAATTAAGATTCAGCCTAATCATAGGATTAGGAATTCAGCCTAATCAAAGCAGCTATCAAAGACAGTGCAAACAATCAAAGTTAATCAATTATGTTACTTTAGTTAAATCGTATTTATTTCCAGCTTATTCCTTCTTCATATTTCCTTCGTTTCCTTTTTATATACTAGAACTGTTATAAGGTCTATCACTTTTGCTTTGCTCCAAGATTCTAGTAATTACAATCATCCACCAGACTTTTAGCCTGATCCACTCCTCTATTTACCCTTTCCCCCTATGGGCAATCAGGGGCAAGGAAAGTAGAACCCAGCTTCTTGGAAACTTGTTGGAGATTCTATCATGTATTTCTTTCCTTCGGTTCCATTTTTAGTTCTTCTGTTGAGCTAGTATTTTGAGAGGGATGTATTGTATGCTGATATTATTTGAGACTTTGGGTTTTTGATTTCACGAGACTTGTATGGGTATTTTGTCATATGATGTATAGGGTATTTGGTGACTTATTTTTATCATCTTTTATTGTGGAATTTGATTTTGGCAAAGTTACTATAATTATTTCCGCTGCATTATTATTATTATTGTTGTTGTTGTTGTAGTTGTTGTTGTTATTTAAATTTTTCGTCTTGTGAATCTTAGTTTCTGCTGGTCTTAGTTATACCTACAATACATCATGTCTTTTAGTGTGTCCTTTTGGGCATATTAAAGGCTGTAGGGTGTTACAGGTGCCTTTTTTGGCCAAAAAGATATCACCAATGAAGTTAAATTAATTAACTAATTATTATTTAAAATAACATATTTAAAATCAAACCACTATTATTATACCATAAATTGTACTTCAACAAACTTATCAACTATTTGTATCATAGCATTATCATACGAGCCTAACGTAAAATCTACGGGTTAATTAGATTTATAGTAAGGGGACATACCTTTTAAAAGTTAACATGCTTATTTAAATTTTAAAATCACTAAATTTAAGAATTTCCAACCCAAAAAAACACTGAACCCAAGGCCCAAACACTTAACCCTACCTGTATCCATAAACTACAGTGACCTTTCCTCTTCATTCAAAATCGCGCCTGTTACAAAACTTCAAACCCAATTCCCTCCATTCAATCCAAGAAATCACTGCCTCGGCCATCTACTGACCATGCCACCACCTCCATTAGGACTACCACAATTGGCCCTGCTTTCGTGCTCACCTATGGCCAACTCATCGCCTCTTGTTGCCGCCAGCACACAAATGAAGTCGACCTAAGACAACATTACCCGAAACCCTCAATTCACCTCGCCTCGTCATCGTGGTCCAACATGTTCATATAACCCTCACGACCACCCAAGGCTACTAAAATTCCTATGACCGCCACTAAAAATCCCCACTCGATGATACGAACACATCCGTACCTTCCAATCCTCATTATGTACTCATCGAAAAACAAACAATATTTAATCACTTATTATTTTTAACAAATTTTGACCATCTTGTTTGACGAAATGATTTGAGGTTATTTTAAAAAAAAACTAGTGATCAAAACAAACAACTTTGATGTTGGTGACTTTGGCTAATTCCTAACGTTTTGGAAGATAATGATTTTTGAATAAGAAAGGGGTGATGATTATTTCATTTGCAAAGAACGAGAAGAGAGAAGAAGGAGATGTAACAATGTTGTGTATCATATAAATGTGTATATGTTTTCGTTTACAATAACCCTTTTTTTCATTCAAAGCAAATATGAATATGCTTTCTAAAAAATTACTTAAATATAAGTTCAAAATAAAATCACAATCCAAGCTACAAAATAAATTTTCACAACATTCCTTTCATAAAATATTTAAACAAGTTTTGGATATTTCACAACATTTTTTAATTCCATTAGTATGTAAAAAGAGTAAGTGTTCTCACCTACCACAAATCCAAGCTTAACCTTTTAAATCTTCTTGAGTGAAGTGATAAATTTTAAGGTAAAAGATGTATTTTTTCATAAATTAAAAGGAAGTAGAGAAGGTGGGAAAAATGATGAAGTAAATATGTATGAATATGAGAATGAGAGATGAAAATGAGATAAAAAATGGGAAGAGTATATATAGGGTTAAATAAAATAAAGAAAAATAAAATAAGGTAAAAGTAAAGGTAGAGATGGCCAAAACTAATACCCTTAATCTCATTTTTCACTCTTCCATCATTTCTAACTCAAGTAAGTACTATGCACATGAAAATATGGTGGACATTAGGAGGGTTCATGTACTTTTGTTCATTTTTGCACTTAATAAACCTTAAGATTTCAAATCCATCTAATCAAATTCAAATCTTAAATTTAAATATATTTTATTCCTTTATTATTATTAGTTTACTTATTTATACATTTGAAGTTAAAATATTCTCTTTAAACACTTTAAAGTGTTGTTTTTAAAGTATAAACAATGCTATTACAACTTTTTATAACTTGTCGTTCTATAAAATGCTGAAAATCCAAAAAAGGGGTTTCAGTCACATTTTCTGTTTTCCATTAAACTGCCCATTTACGTAAATAGAATTCAAAAATGAATTTTCTATCATTAACTACTAATTAAAAGAAAGTTATTTTAATTATTAAAACCATTAATTGAATATTTGAAATAAATCAAATATTTTCAAATTAATCGATAAAATTCTGGGTCGTTACAAACTCTTAATACCTAGAGATGCTTTCGGTTGAGGCGCATAAGATTTAATGGTATTCGGTATAACATGTTCGGGTGTGGTCCAGCAATATTTACCTTTGTGATATATGTTATCTAGACATATATGTGGTTTCAGACGGTAGATTTCGACCCTTATCAAGAGGCCTGTCTCGATATACCGAGGGAAACCCCAATAGAAATCCATATGCAAACATACCTTAGCGGTTTCAATTGTACTCTTAAATTGTTGTGTTGTGAGATGGAAGTAGCACAACTATTTTTTGGTTTGATATTTTGCACTCTACGCATTATCTATTATATCGTCTTATTTACTTATTGGATGGTTTTGGTTCTTTTATGGGGAAAACCGTTATGGTGGTTTGAACGGTCACAAAAACTTACTGTTATATGCAACCACTTATTCTTGAGTTTCTCACACCATACTTATATCTAACTCGTGGTTTTATCTTTCCCTTAGTTCTTTAGATGCTCTTTCGAGTAGTTAGAGAAAGGCTAGTTTTTGTTGATATCCTCTAAAGCTTTAGGAGATGAGCTGGAGGCTTCCAATCGCCTATAGTTTTATTTTATTTCCACTGCACTACTAGTGTGTGTGTATCAGTGTTTGTGAGGATAGACTGTTATAACTGTCCAAGCTGATTATAGTACTTAGGATTGTGACTCTAAAATGTTATGTATTTTAGGGAGTGTCATTTTGTACTGTCATTTTGATATTATATGTTATCGTTCCATTACAAGCTTTAGATCTTTTGTTCTCTTCTTGCTTGTTTTTTTATTTTTCATTTTATTTTACCCTAACAATCTATCTTTTCGGCACTTGAGTGTTTGATATGTGAATTCCATAAATGTATTAATGTCAACATTTGGGGGGTTAAAAAGGCGGGTTGTTACAATACTGAAGTAGTTAAACTTATTGATGAAAGTAATTATACTCGTTTTATTGATGAATTTTGCTAAAAAAATAAAGCCGATCATGAAGATGGAGATGTAAAATGATAGTGTGGTTTAATTCAAGCTTTCGTAGGGAAGAAGCATAGAGTACATGATGGTTTTTATAGGTTTGGGAAAATACTTTAGGGTTAAGAAATATAATAGGTCAAATGGTAATTATTATATTGACAGGGATAAAAGTGTGGTCAATAATATAACTTCCATTTATTTTTATTATCTTTTAAATAAATTTGTAACCTTAACTAATAATTACCTAAACCATAATTACATATATGTTTGAAAATTCATTGGATACTATTTATCCAAATATTATTTTATTCTTATATTTATTTTTTATTTATATATTACTATTCAGTTTCAACAATTATAAAATAATTGTTATATTTCCAAAATAATTCTAAAATTTCACGAATATTATTTATTTTACCAATTTCTAAATAATTTTGGATTTGTAAAACATGATTGAAAATTTAAATTTTGAATTTTAAATCATTATTCTTCTTTTACTATAAAAAATCACATTTATTGAATTAAATTCAATAAAATTCCCAATATCATTTTTTAATTACGTTTCTAAATTTTCTCAACCTTTCTTCAAGTTAAAATAATTTTCCAATTTGAATTTCTTTTATTTAAATTTCAAATTTTATTTATTCATGAAAATTTCATTGTTAAGATCTCAGAATACACTTTATTTTCAATAATAAAAAATGGGATTCTCCTGACATTTTTTAGGGTTCGTCTAAGCAAACTGGGATTCATGAGCCTTCTAAAATGAGATTCGATCCTAAGGTCGCAAGCATTTATAAGTATGTAGGTAGAGATGAAGATGAAAGGCGTCTATTCTATCATGTTCTCGGCGAAGGCCTTACTCTTTCTGTGCTAGTTCAATTTGGTGATATGAAGCGCTCTGTTTTATCAGATGATTCTTGGGATATGAAATACCTTTATTGCTCAGATTTGGTGGATTTTTTCCCCTTCACTATGAACTCTATATTTAGGATATTATCATGTTATTGGGCCAGAATCTTCAAATGAGGGTAGTGGATCGTCCTTTTTAGAGGGTGACTAGCTTTGTTTATGTCTAAGTTGTAGTTGTTTCGGTATTTGGCAAAGCTCATATACTTCTGTTTTATAGTTGTTTTAGTGCATGTGCCAAACATCTTTTTTTTATTCATTTATATATGTGGATGACCCACTTTAAAGCTGGCTAGCTTTGCCAAAAAATAAAAATAAAATAATGGAATGTTAAAGCTCTACATTTTAAACATCGCTATTGTAGCAACAGAAATAGTATGAGCATACCATATGACTTTCGCTAGTGGTTGCACCAAGATTTGAAATATTACTTCTATAAATGCTGAATATTGTTTAAGAAATAATAATAATTTTTAGTATTGACTGAAATAGATGCATTTTTATTAGAGTATGAATACTATGAATATTCCTTATAAAATAAATCCTGGCATTGGCATTTCAATGATGGTATTTGTTTTCATAACAATAGTGATGTAGTAGTTATAGAAAATATATAAGCATCCAAAATAATTAACAATAAATATTGAGATTATAGACTTAGCCGTGAATTTGAGAAATGATCCTTTAATCATAATTGATTATTGATAGTATGGTATTTGTGAATTGTATCTCAAATTACTAAGGGTAAAGCACCCATGGAACATGAGCAACAAAAGAGTTAATAAACTCATCAAATTGACACATATAGATGTATATAGTCGGAAGTCTTATAATAACAAAATTGGACCTACTTACTTAGCTAAATTCACTATTGAATTATCTAAGGTATAAAAACTCGTATTTAATACATAACATGGGCATCTACGATAAGTTCATAGAATATAAAACGGAAGTATAAAACAAAACATGCAAAGAAAAAATATATTTGATTTGATAAATTGGGTGAGTATTGAAAAGGATTTCAATATTACCTAAATAGGAAAAAGATTAAACCTCTAAAGTCACTCATGCTTATGATACATAATGATGTATCGACAAGGAGCAATCAGATTTTGTTGGGCAAAGTATTATTGACAATGAGTGAAGTTAGGTTATTTTTTCTATAAGGATATGTACTTAACAGTAAGTACAAATGTTAAATTTAATTTCATACAAGAGTATAGCTTATGATTTCGTATAAGATATGAATAAGGAAAGAACCTTGACCTTAAATAGTTTAAGATAGACGGCTATCCAATTTACATTATGAACATAAGTTTTATAAACTTGTAACTATGTTTATTTTATGTAAGACTACAGGTGGTTTATAAAATGTTTTGAAGTCCTATTCCATCGCATCGTGAAACAAATTTTTGTTTCAAGACATAACTTCCTCTTATGGAAGGAATTTCTTTCTAAGGAAATTAGTGGTAATGTTACAGACTTGGATAGGATCTGAGAGTCTAACATAGTAACAGATTATACACATGCAGAGTAAATTCAACCAAGCCTAAGACGGTCAGTAAGACCCCACTTCTATCCCCATACAACCAAACAATATCAAAGGCTAATATTGTCTGGTAATACGGAGAATAAGGCTTAAGGTCGACCATACGTGAATATTTCTTGGACTAACACTAACACGTATTCATACCTCATATAATACATTAAATATATGTACTCGATGTCGGCACCAAGCAAGAAACACGTGGGCTTTCCAAGACAGAACATAATATAGGATAAACAGAGAATATAAAGCCTCGAAACATAGAGAAATATATAATACCATAACATATACAACACATAATAATCATACTTTGTCTTCCCGTAATGATATACAACATCATCCATATAAATACATCATACGATATAAATGATATCACCATTTATAAATATAACTAATTACAAAATAACTAGCATTACTATCCTCCTACGCTCCATCATTAACTTGAGTCCGAGGAGAAATATATAATCACACTAACACATCCTGTCAAAAACAACCTCAGTTTGACCCAAGGTTGTTAAGCAATAACACTCTGGTTCTGGCTAGAACTAGCTGTGAATGTATTAGTGTGCAATGAAATAATATGACAATAACATATGTAAATAAATATGGGTAAATATCGTACAATCGATAACTACACATCCTGTATTTCAAGCATATAATGTCATAACCCTCGATTATGTCTTATAATAATATGACGAGCAATTGCAAATCTTCTCAATTATGATTCACTTCCAATCACCATTATTTACTATCACATTTACTATTAAGTGTACATCGTTTTAAGACTGATCGATAGGTATATATAACTAGTGCACCCAAGTCATTTCCTATCTATCAAAAGCCAAGTTGAAACCAAGTGAAGCCATTTGGGTACGATATCCTACTTGACTCAGAAATTATGGATTCCCTCACACGATCTATTGGCTTCACTATATACGGCTCCGGCCCTTACTGGCAATCCTCATTATCCATCAATGACATCATATTTTCTATCTGTACTTGTTGTGCCCATGTAGCAGATCGTTTAACCTATGAAAATGGGAATAGATTGTCATGACCTGAGGTGCTACCCCGTAGTCAGTCCGGCTAGGATTGATTTATAGCTTATCTGGTGTCATACATCACTTCGATCAAATTTCATTATTACTTCATTCTATATGTTCATATTTACGATGGTAATCTACCTAACTGTCATTAAATCCAATGGCACTAGGGGGTTTCTTAACATATTTATATTTAGTGAACATGCAACATAAATAATATTATGCAAATAATCCACATAACCTTATTACATGATGTATTTCATATGGCTTTAAACATAATATAAATAAGCAACACAAGGGTGATTCAATAATAAGCTTAGTACAACGGAATATTCAAACATTTCTACAACCATAACAGCCACTTATAAATGCATACCTCGATCATATTGTAAAAAAAATTATTATATTTTCATCATACAAAAGGACAATGAAGATATGATTATATGTTACTCGAATATAATTATTTTTAGCATCTTTTACTTTTAAAACCTCTTGTTAATTTTTAAGGAATGTCGCATTCCGAATGCTCTTTCAATTTCAAATCTGTTAAACTCCTTTAAAAATAATTCATACTCTTCATTCTATGAAATATAATTCGATAACCATACAATTCCATTCAATTCAATGTTGTTTCACTCTATTTAATTATTCAATATATTAACACAAATAAATTTATTTTTCAATATTTCAATGATATAAAAATTATTTACACTTTTTAAAACTTTATATTTGTTGAAATAATTTACACGGTTTCAATATATATTTTGAAAAAAAAATTACTATCTAATTTAATTTATTAAAACAAAATATGTTAATAAATAGATTTCAATTAAATAAAAATATATTTTCAGATATAATAATAATAATAATAATAATAATAATAAAATTTGACACTTTTATTTTATTAAATTTATTCATTTATTGCAACCTAAAAAGTGGGTTGTTACAGAGACACGGTTATATTAGAATGTTTAAGAAAAGTTCTCACACATTGAAGAGAAACTATGGGTTTTTTTTTCAATGTTGAGAAAATAAATTGTTAGCAATAGTAATATTCTCGGTTATCAATAAGTCATAAAGGGTATAGACTCTACCATATGGCATAATACTTTAAATTCAAAATCGATTCCAAATACAGTAACAAAATATGTTTTTAGTAATTGCACTTAAAAGGATATGATCCATCGACCGCAAATGAGTCTTCATGGGGAAGACAAATGCAGTTGGAATTATATAAAGCAATATTGAAAGGACATAACTTCATTAATTTCAAGTGCTGAAATTAATGAAGTTATTTTGTTAGTGAACGTGCTTAAGTTTATTCAGATTCTATTTGCAATTATCTCATAATTTAATTTTATGTTTGGCACATTGATGTTGAATCAAAACTTCTTAATAATGGTCAGGAAGAGATTGTTTGCACATAACAGCCATAATATCTCGATCGGAGCGATAACGTAGTTTGTATGTTTTTAGATATGATCCATGTACTGTTACATTAATGTCATCCAACAAGCATAAGAGTTGAGGAATATTTTGACAAAGATATAAAACAACTTGATTTTCAATCAAAATGTGAAGGAAGCATGTGTTTTAAGTAAGGAAATAAAAATGGTACAAAAAAGTTTTTAATACTATAAGAAAAAATATATTACTGATTGTTAATTATTGATGATTAATAAAAATATATTTTATACTTCGTATAAAGGAATATCGGGGTGGCCATAATTTATATATGCACAAATTCCATATTAAATTATTTAATATGGAACATATGATGTTGATCTTTTATGCTCCGAAAATTGTTATTATGAAGAATGTTATGTTGTGTGGTATATTCAATTTTTTGCGCGTACACTTGGTGTATTAAGGGAACATTGAATCTGAGTAAAATATCTAATGATAGTTAAGAGAGTCCTCGAGTATTCACTAATCCTTGAAAATTGTTTATGGAAACAACGAACTCCTTATGAAGGAGTGTTTAGACTCAAACTTCATAAGATATATTGTATATAGCTAAGTACATCGCCTTGCGTAGTGCCACAATGAAAGAAGCATATGTACGTATGTATGTATGCATGTATATGTTCGTATGTGTGTGTGTATGTATGTATATGTGCAAATTTATAAGCGCAAGTAGCGGTTAATAACATCGGAAATCCAATAAAGTATTGTGATTTCAATAATGCATTATAGACTAAAATGCGAACCGACAACTTGGTAAGAAATCAAGATATGATCTCCGTAATAAACATGTGATAAAAGAGTTTACCAGTAATGGAAAAGCATAATTGGAAAGTAGATACAAAATAATAATATCACAAATCTATACACTATGGCCCCTTCTCATTCTAGTTTAGATGGATGATCGAAGGTAGAGGCATGAGGCACCATAATTGGCTCTAAGTGCAAGTGGGAGATTGATAAAGTTAAGGGTGTGCCCTAGCCAAAATTATGTAATTTATTACGTAACTTCATTCTTATAAGAGAATTTCATTTGAAATGGTATAAACATCTTATTTTGTATTTTTTTATATATGTTTTTAGATAGATATAAATAATGAAATACATTAAACATATATAAGTAGAAAATCCTTAGGAGAAGTGTTTTATCAATTGTAGTTATGAATGTATTTGTAACCTTGAGTATTGAATCAATTAATATATGTATTTATTAATATATAAATAAATACTTATTTCTTAAATGTTCATAGTTGAAATGTATCGAGAAATGGATATCGGTAATCTATCAAGAGTTGGGTATGTAACACTCTCCACGGGATGGACGGTGATTTACTCAAGACTGTTAGGGGAGCCAATGGGCCGCATATTTGTTGTGTTTTGGAAAAATCAATGATAGCTTCCATAGGTTAATACAACTTAACCAAAATAGAAGATCTTAGGGTAAGGCATAGGTAGTCTTTGGACTTGAGAGTATTGTTGATCTTGAGTATCTAGATTGTACTTTAACTATGGTCATGACCATAATTTGGTACATGTTAAACTGCTTGAAATGAAACACTACTATAGAAAGGATTCATCTCCTTCGCTATAGAATGTCAGTACCATCGTAATTAGTAAGTCAAATTAAAGTGAAAATCTCTAGTTAGAGTAATTCGATTAATAGATAATGCTATATGATTGAACCAAGGACTTTAAAAGTGGCCATTAAAATTAATAAGGATATTAATAGCTTTTTCACAATAGACCGAACTATGGATATCCAGGAGATACTGTGATGACGAAAAGAATAAGTGTACAAGTAGACATTACCAATGAGATACATTAGATCAGAAATACGATTTATTCTAATGATCTATAAATATTAAACTTGACCCTATACTGCACTTCAATAAAGTTTGTATAGGCTTCGATATTTAAACTTTTTGAATATTAGCTCAAAAAATAAATACAAACACGTTATCAATTATTTTTGAATTTGACCAAGGATAAAATTAGTTCATAAGTGCTATAAATTAATACAGTATTAATATATTATATTATTCCTTTTTTAAAGCTTGAAAACTGACAAAATAATGTATAAACATATATAATGGTTTAATTGATTAAGAAGCTAATAATTGATTAAGAAGCTAAAATTTAATTATTGATTCCAATTGGACTAGATTAAGAGTTTGGTCATGCTTGGTCATCCCTAGGCCAACCGTATTTTGGGCTATAGGAAAACTAAACAAGTCTTCTGAGGTTTGAGAAAATGGGGGAGAAAAAGGTGTTGGTTGATGGCTATAAATAGCGTAGCCTCCATATTGTTTTAGATATTCGTTTTGCTCTCTCTTTTCTCCATTAATAGCCAACCAAATCCGCCTTAGTGATGTCATCTTTTTTATGTTGAAAATCAAAGAGAAGGAGTCTACAATGCATAAAGAGGAAAGATTGCTTAAATAACACATCGATTCTCCAATCTGATTTTATTTCACATATATATACACTCATCTATGTCATATTGTTATTAAATACTTTCATCCAAATTTATTTAATAAAAAAATCAACTTTTACATATATATAATTAAATATGCACACACACACACACATATTGCTTTTAAATATTTTAAATATATATTGGTAAATATATGTGAACACAAACTCATAGACATATACGTAAGAGTGTGTGTGTATATATCATAATTTATACTTAGCGGTAAAAATTTAATTTTTAAAAACAAAAACAGAATTTATGTAACAAAATATAATTTTGCAAAATCTGTCTTGGTTTAGGATTATAATTTTATTCCTAATTTTGAACACACAAAATTGATTTTTTAAATTTAGTTTACTTTATGTATGTATGTATCTGATCGGACATATATACATATATGTATAGATATATGCATACAATATATATAACTAAATATAAATAATTATATTTAGGTTTATTATATTAATATATATACATATATATATATGTATATTAATAAATTAACAGGTTTATAAATTTAAAATTTTGAATTATTCAACATAAATTTTTAGCCAAAATAAATTATTAAAAAAATATTGCAAATAGTGCCTATAATTAAATAAAATAACATTTTTGAATTGTTCAAAATTATGTAAATTTTTTTTACATATAAGTCCGAAATAAAATCAATTGTATATATTATAATATACATAGTTACTAATTTATAGTAAATATTTTTTTAATTACATATTTATATGTGAATTTCAAATTATATATTTATTTATATGTATATATAAATATGTATATTTATTTTAAATGTAAATTTAAAATATTCTTGTACAAAAATATTAATAATAATAAATAGTTAGTATTTAATGACATTTTAGTTCATATATCACGCTTAGTCATCTTATTGACTGTAGGACAAAGACATCAATTTTCCCCATGAACCCTTAGATTAGGTTATACACACAATCACACATATACATATTATTATGATGTTTCTATGGTGAATATGGATATCATGATGTATTAAAAATTAACTAATTGTAAAGGGCTATCAGCTCAATAGGTTAGTGGTATGACATTTTAGACATAGATTCTAGAGTTGTGGGTTCGAATCTCGAGACATCAAAATGAGTGTTTTGCATGAATAAAGTAACATTCTTATTAACGAAATAAAATAAAATTAGTTAATTAATTTTAAATTATAAATATAATTTCATTCTACACGTTAAAAATAAGTACTTTAATCAATATAATTAATTACAGATTCGAATAGACACAGTCCAGGCAAGGCTTAAGTATGGACATTGTTTGGACCAACCGGATGGACAATGTACAGAGAATAGAAAAACTTCAAGCAATCTCACACAGGCATATTTTTGTACATTTTTCTTTTCATAATTCATGTACTAAATGGAAATCGGATGGATATGGACCAGACGCTTTATAACTTCAGACCAAGATGGACCTCGGACATTTGTATAAAATTTACACCCATAAAGGAAAGAGAACATTACTTTTATTAATAACTACTTATGCAAAAAATCTTCTGATTCCTATCCCCTACCAGGCTCATCGAAATGGCATATTTCTAGGGTATACCCTCGTTGAAGACTTAAATCTTATTTGAGTCTTATGTCCATTATAATATCATATTTGTATATTGTAAAATAATTATCTTTTAAAGTTAAAATAATTAATTACACAACTATTTAAAAGTTATAGAATGCAAATTTGAAATTGTTATAAATTAAATATGTAATCGATTAATTATATAAAGGGCTATATATATTTGATTTTTTTTTTAAATTTAATAAATCCATATAAATATTATATTTATAAAAAAATTAAATAGAAAAGAAATAAAAGTGAATATATAGCGAAATAAATTATAAATATTATAATTAAAACATACATATTATATGTATAAATAAAACAGGATGCCAGAATAAATAAAACCCATGAGACAACACATAATCTCGTGAAATTTAACATTTAAGTGATTGAGGAATGAAATTTTAATGGTTATATAATTTTAGGGGCCATTTTGTGAAACCCACGAAGCTAACTAACCATCCATGGTAGATTTTTAGTGAAACTTAAATGAGTTTTGTAAGTGATTAAATATATATTTTAAATTTCATAAATAAATTAACTTTAATATTTTTCAATAAAAATTTAACAATAGACGCATTCCAAATATCAAAATGTTATTTCAAAATTTTATCGTTTACATTTCAAGAAATTTTTGTTATTTGCGCTATAAAATCGTTGAAAATTCTCGTATCGTTACACTCTCCCCTACTCAAAACTTTTCATCCTAAAAAAGGAACGAGATAGAAGGATAGAATAAACAGAAAGATAGAACAAATTCAAATGATTTATACCTGAATCAAGCAATCCAGGATTCGAAGCACGCATGGATTCCTCAGTTTCCCAGGTGCAATCCCGATCATTTATACTCCACTGTACTTTGACTAAACTTACAGATTTCCTTCGAAGTTGCTTCGTACCTCTATCAACAATATGAAGTGATTTCCTCTTGATGGTGAGATTTTGCTCAACGTTCAAATTCTCTAACGTAGCTGGCTGAACAACCAAGGATGGATCATGGAGATACTAGGGAAGGTGAGATACGCGAAACATGTTGTGCACCCCCGTCAGTTTCTCTGGCAAGTCGACTTTATAAGCCAAAGGATCAACTCTTTCCAGAATGTGGAAAGGAATAATGAACCTAGGAGCAAACTTCCCTCTTCGACCAAAACGAACTACATTCTGCAATGGGGAAACCTTAAGGAAGACCTGGTCACCCATTGAAAACTCCAACTCTCTTCTACACCTATCAGCATACTTCTTCTACCTATCCTAAGCAATCCTCATCTTCCTCCTAATCTCCCCAACCTTTTCAAATGCTTCCAAGATCATATTAGATCCAAGAACTATATGATCACCGAACTTAATCCAACAAGATGGAAATTTGCAGGATCGTCCGTAAAGAGTAGCAAATGGAGACATTCCGATACTTGCCTGGTTTCCAAAAGAATGGGATTAACCGATTAATTAAGCTTAAGATGGTTTCAAATTCAAAGATAGAGTTATACCTGATAACTATTATTATAGGTGAATTCAACGAGATGAAGATGATCTTCCCAAGATCCTCCATAATCAAGAACACAAGCACGAAGGAGAACTTATAGAATCTGATTCACCCTTTCTGCCTGACCATCAGTCTAAGGATGATAAGCCGTACTAAGATCCAAACGAGTACCCAAAGCTTCATGAAAAGATTTCCAAAACTAGCTGGTAAAAGAGGATCGTGATCACAAACAATGCTACAAGGAACGCCATCGAGACGAACAATCTCCCTTATAAAGATCTCAACTAGGCTCAAGGCAGCTCGATTCGACTTGACCGGAATAAAATGGGAGAACTTGGTCAATCGATCGACAACTACCCAAATACTCTCGTTACCCCTTCTAGTCCTCGGTAAACCATCAATAAAATCTATAAAAACTTGATCCCACTTCCAAATAAGAATCTCAAGAGGTTGCAGCAATCTAGCGGTCTTCTGGTGATCAGCTTTAACCTACTGATAGGTGGCACATATACTAACAATGATAGAGAAGTCCTGCTTCATACCACTCCGCCAATAAAACTTCTTCGTATCTTGAAATATCTTCATAACACCTGGATGGATGGAGATTCTGGACTGGTGATTCTCTCTAAGAACATCTTTCCTCAAACCATCGACATTTGGAACACAAATAGGGCAATTAATCCTCAAAACTCATTCTAATCAATCTGTGCTACCAACTTATTCTGATCATCACCTTCTTTACTCCAAATATTCTCCTTCATAAGCCTAAGCATCACATTCTCGTCCTGCCTAGCTACATTACGATCCAAAAGAGATAGAGAAACCATAATCTGACACAACAAAGCTTTCTTCCGACTAAAGCATCATCCACAATATTGGCTTTCCCTGGGGTATAGTTGATGTCGAGATCATAAGATGCTAAGAACTCAAGCCATCGAACTTACCTCTGGTTTTAATCCTTCTGGTTAAAGATATGCTTAACAGACTGGTGATCGGTGAAAAGCTCAAACTTTCTTCCTAAGAGGTGGTGACTCCACAACTTCAAAGCAAATAAAACAGCAAGCAACTCTAAATCGTGGGTGACATAGTTAGCTTCATGTGGCTTCAATTGACGTTTAGCGTAAGCTATGACCTTTACATCTTGCATCGACATAGCACCCAATCCTTCTTTACTGGCATCGGTATAAACCGAAAATCTCTTATCTCTATTTGAAAGATGAGAACAGGAGCAGAGGTAAGCTTTTGCTTCAACTCATCAAATGTGGTTTCACACTTCTCATTCCAATTAAACTTGGCATTCTTACGGTCAAAGTAGTGAGAGGTGCAGCTATACGGGCAAAATTCTCTATGAATCTCCGATAATAACCGACAAGGCCTAGAAAGCTACGAATATCAGTCGGAGTCTTAAGATCTCCCAATCCTAGAAATGGATAAGGGTATAAGTTCAAAGATAGATAAGATGAATGAATTCAAAAGAGAAAGGTGGATAAACTTACATTAATCGCGGCGACCTTAACCGGGTCAACTGAAACTCCATTCTCTGAAAAGATGAGCCTAAGGAATTGGACTTCATCTCTTCAGGAATGACATTTAGAAAATTTGGCTTTCAACAGATTTTTTCCAAGAGTTTGAAGGACAAAGCTCAAGTGAAATTCATGCTCCTTCTTAGACTTAGAAAAAAAAAGAATACCATCAACAAAACCCAGAACAAACTTGTTGAGAAAATCACATAATACGCGATTTATAAGATCGACAAAGAAGGCAGGAGCATTGGTCAATCCAAAAGGCATGACTAACCATTCATAGAAGCTGTTCTATGTTCGAAAAGATGCATTGGGAATACTTTCCTCAGCTGCATAAAGTCGGTAAAAACGGTGGCTAGATCAAGCTGAGAGAATACTCTAGCTCCGTAGAGCTAATCGAACATATCATTGATGTGAGGCATCAGATATCGGTTCTTGAGAGAAACATGTTCAGCTCTCTATAATCCACGCATATCCTCAAAGAACCATCAGATTTGGTGACAAAGACCATAGAAGCACCCCATTCAGAAAAACTCTGCCTAATCAAACCTTTAGAGAACAAATCCTTAATCTGCTTCTTCAACTCGACTTTTTCTTTGGGTGCCATTCGTCTGGGAGGGAGAACAATAGGTCGAGCACTAGGAAGATCAATGCGAAATTTAATTTCTCGTTTGGGAGGAAGAGGAGTGATTTCATCAAAACATCAGGATAATCTCTGACTATTGGAATAGAGTCCAGATCACTAGGCTGAGCAACGAGAGAAAAGATAAAGCTGCCTGCAAAATCCTGAGGCATTCGACATTCAATAACAAAAGGCTCGCCCTGCTCACTGATTAAGGAGATAGTTTGGGCCTTACAAGAAATGACAGCATCATAACGCTTTAACCAATCACCTCCAAGTAAAATATCAAATGTATCGAAACCCAAAACATAGAAATCTTCAGTGAATCGACACTTCATGTAAAGGAGTTTCACCGCTTTACAAATCATACTAAGATTGGCATGATCACCGATGGGATTAATCACACATAATGATGAAGTCGCCAATTGAGTTTCAAAATATGTTCGAATTTATTACAAAGATCAATGGATATGAAACTATAAGATGCACAGGTGTCAAATAAAACTAAAACAGGAAAACCATGCAAAGAAAATAAGCTCTGAAGGGTACCTTGGTCATCACTGGCAATAGAGGAGGAGGGGAAGAAGTCATGGCAAAGACTCCAGATGTCTTGCCTCTCTGCTGAGTGGGACAGTTATTCCTGATATGATCAGGCTGGAGATAAAGATGGAAGAGGTTATTCCTGGTAGCTTGAGGTGGAGGGACAGCGGTACCGGTAGGAGATGGACAACTGTTGGCATAGTCACTCTTCTTATCGCACTTGAAACAAGTGATAGAAGAAAGATCAAGAGATCATTTCTGAGGAGCAGATCCAAGGCCATGGGCGTTCTAGCAATTCTTCTTCTGCTGCTGAAAGTTGGGCTTCCTCTTCTTAGAACCACTGGAAGTACCCTGGGATGCTGAACTGCCTGCTTACCCTTGGAAGCTGGGTTCTCAAATCTGGTGGCCATATCCATCAAAGAAGTTAAGGTGCCATGAACATGACTAATCAAACTTCCATAATACTCCAGGCAAGCAACATGAACAAAATTCTCATTCTTCTTGAGCGGGGTATCAATCAAACTTGGACCAAACTTGAAAAGCTCATTGAACTTCCTATCATACTCAACAAAAGTCATATCACCCTGCTCAACTTCCATGAACGCCCTATATAACTGGGATTTCCCGGCTTTGGGCATCCACTTGGTCACAAAAGCATCCTTAAAAATAATGGATCCAAGATCAGACAGAGATAAAGTTCAAAGAGATAAATTTCAAAGAAAAAGATTCAATAGAAATAATCTAATATTAGCCTCAACGGTCTGAGTGGTAACAGATTCCCACCAATCCTGGACGGATTCCTGTAACTGCCAAGTAGCTAAATGACGCATTTGATTAACAACAATCTCAAGATCGGTGAAAATCCTCTCAAGACTCTTCAGCCATTGCTGAGCCTCGATAATGCTCTCGGCTCCAGTGAATTTGATACCTCCCAGCTGAGAGTACTCCTTACAAAGCTGAGTAAACTTAACAGCCTGAACTGGTGGGACAGGAGAAACTGGTGGTACATGGGCAACTGGTGGTGCAGGAGCATTGCCACGACCTCTACCACAGACATGCCCTCAGTTACTCATTTGGGAAAGACAAGAATTGATTTTAGAACTAGGATACATTTTCAAAAGTTTAAATGGAATCCTACATTAAGAGAATTCTTAACTTAGAATTTTGAGCATGAATGAATATGATTCAATAATTAATTCAACTCATTCTAGGGTATTGCTACCCTACCCTTAATGAGTCTTTACCCTATATGCTAAGTTCGCCTAAACCAGAGCTCTGATACCAATCGTAATGACCCGCTATTTCAAGCCATTCAAATCGACAATAATCCGCATAAGCAAACACACATGTCGGACATGAATTGGTCAAAACAACAGATTGTTAATATATATATATATATATATATATATGACATAAATTAGCATATATAGTAAATAAATCAATTACAGAATCACAGACGCAGAGTTTACAACAAATAGCAGCGGAATATATATATAGTAATTCATTATGCTACTAAACAAATAGCATAGTCCAAAACAGAATATATTAGAAATCCAAATACATATAAATCACTAACACAAAAGTAAATGACAAGTCTGAACATACAACTGAAATATTAGAAATAAACTGAAAGCTGAAAGGATAAGATAGGTCTTCCAAGCGAACTCCAAGCTCCGAAAGCTAAATCTCAAACTATGACACCTAGGCTGACTCGAGCGTAAAGCAAAACAAAACACTCGAGTCGGGATTAACATTCTTATACCAATAAATTCAATTCAAGTGAAATTTCAACTGAAATACAAGTAACTTAAAGGATTTTTGGAATTTCCATCCTCTAAGGATCCGTGGTAATATCTACTATGTAGTAATGTACACTACATATATAATGGCTATCAATAAAGTAAAGTATTAAAATACGTTAAGGAGTTACACATATCCCCCTTAACACATTTTATATATTCACGTAGTCTATACAGTACCATAATTCCTCCGTAAACTGGAGGGCTATCAGAGGGTACTCCATAGGTGCAGTACAAATCAAAGTTGTAGAAGATGCGATAAGGCATGTGACAAGGCACACAAGGCAATTCCCATGGTAGGATTCTACCATTTTGCGGATCCGGATTGGTGGTAACGCATAGCAGTTACTACCGCCCACCTCAAGACACACTTAAAATTAAAGATGTGCACACTAAAATCAAATCACAAAAGCAATAGTTATGGTTTCAAGAAATCTGCCCGATATGAGGAATGACCTCACTTGGCCCGGCATGGCTTTTATATTAGCCACATCAAGCTGACTCATAGGAGTCAGGGCTATGTAAATACGATATAGAATCATTCGCCAATCATCCTTCTTCATTCTGGAATCTCCACCACGTACATAGTTGTTAAAGTGGTTTTCGGTATTGGTAGAGAGTATGACAATATCTAATCCCGGTCTCTTAAACAACCAAACGCTTATTTCACACCGTGGTGATTTAATTACTTTACCCACATTTAAATAAAATCTCAAATACAAATGTCAGTTAAACGAACGTTCAATTTCAATTCTATTTAAATTTTAAAGCATTCATTTAAATCTCCTTTATTAAAACAGGTTAAAAATCATTTCCAAAAATCGTTAAGTTCTATATGAATCTTTATTTAAATTTAATTTATAACCAGTTTAATTTAAGTTACCAATCAAATTCCAATATAACTTTCCAACCTTTTTATTTATTAAATTTATAAAAATCTATTTTATATATGAATTAAATGAACCCTTTTTAAAATATTATGTATTGAATAAAACTAATTTTACTTTGGATTTATCTTTTTAAATTCTTACTTTGTACATATTTAGAAAAATAAAACTATAATTTAAATTTTCACAAATTACCTTCAAATTAAACTCAAAAAAATTTCTTCAATATCGGCATTTAAGGTTATAAATTTTTGGTGATAAAATAGAATACTTATTGCATTTCAAAATCAAACTCATATAATTTCTTTCAAATATTTAGAAATCGTTTTAAAAAATAGACAAACGGTGTCCGTATATAGTTTTCTATGCTATGGTCAAGTGATATAGATATTTGTTTTTTAAATCCGTAATAGTTTAAATTTACAAGTTTATATAATTAAACCCGCAAATCCTAAAATTCCAATAATAACTGGAAATCGCTTGGGTTTACTATTTCAACCCATAATGAAATTTCTCCTATTCTAAAGTCTGTTTGGGTATGTATCATTTCAACCCATAGTGATTTCTAAAACTAAGGGAACTTCCAGGGTGAGAGCAATGAAACAGTATAAAATTTTCTAGCATATGTGATCAATAACAATCTAAATAAAATAGTCAATCAACATGTAGTGGTGTCAATTATATAAGTGATTAATTTAAACATATCATATTTCACAATTAAAAATTAACAATCCTAATTTAATAGCATATTTAAATTGTCATTTCATACGAAATCAATTTATCGAGCATAAGAATGTTAATCGTGAGTGAATGCTCACCTTTCGTAGCTAGAGAACGATGGAACTGAAAGCACTGACAAGGATACGGACATGGACACGGCAAGACACTTCAAATAACCGTGACAAGCAAAACAGATTTTAGCACGATGATTCGATGAAATTAATATATATATATATATATATATGCATATATATATATATATATCACATGTAATTCCTGTCGACCAAATTCAAACGCAACAGATATAACTTTTGTCGACGATGTCTATATACGTATTATATAGTATGTCCATCGACTCAGATTCAAACTAATGCAAATTCCCTCTGCCAGCAATGCATATATGTGGAAAAAATACATATATAATAAAGGTAATCCTACTGCCACATAAATGCACAACATATATATGTTTATAACCTTTATATTGTTACATCACAAAATCAACAGAGAAGGAAAGGTCTTAGGTCATATGTTACTTCAATAAGCAACATATCTTTCAATAAGCAAAGGTGATAAACTACAATATATGCATAACTTGCACACATATCTTTCAATAAGAAGCAGAGAATAACCCAACACAAATATATATATATATATATATATATATATATATATATATCAACATAAGTTACTTCATGCTTATATATATATATATATATATTCATGAAAAATAGCAGAGAAGGTGAGCAGGTTCAGAAGTACAGGCGATGGCAGGCCGGCATCGGGTTTTTGCGTGGGAGCGCTAAGCAGAGGTGGTCCGCTTCATGTCAGGTGATGGAATACTTGGGTTATCATGGGCCGTGTGAGAGGGTGGTGGCTCTGGTCCGGACCAAGTCAGACGATGGTTGTTGTCGGTGGGGTAGTGATGATTGGAAAGGAGGAATGGCTGTGGGTTGCTCGAGTCTGGAATAATGTCGGTGTAGGTGGGCTGAGGGGAATGATGTAGCCGATATTGATGGAGCGGACTATGGTGAAGGTTGGATTTTCTCTAGCATTTCATACGGTCGCTTTGGGTTATTGGGTGGAAAGCATGCAAGCGACTTCGGGAAAAGGATGGAGGCAGTTATTGATGGGGTTGTAGGCGGGTTTTCTAAGTGGTATGGGGTCGTTGGGTTTGCTTCGATCAACAGAAATGGAAGCACAAGCCCACCTCAGCTAAAATAGGGGAAACATAGATTGAGAAAGAAAGAGAAAAAAATGAAAACTTACCCTTTTTCGAATATGAATAGATAAGCCAATTGAAAAGGCATTCCAATATATATAAACACTAAGATATGAAGGGCCAACGTTGATTCCAAAATTTATTAAACCTATGACTGATGGTTTTACTCGGTTGGAAATGAAAAGGCAGAGAAGAACCAAAAGACACAAATACGGTACCGATGCGACAACCCTTTGCGCCGATTTTGTCGCATGTCGGATGTTAAGATACTCAATTGAATATACCATGGAAACCAGCACGACGAGATGAACAGAAAGGTATATAGATATTACCGATGCGACCGAGTTATAAAAATTCCATTTTTCACCGCTGAAAATGTTTCTAGAACGCCGAAAATAAGATAAACGGGGCTATAGCAATCCAAATTTGATGAAACAAATTACGCCGTCTCACTCAAACAATGATTTATAATTTTATTATATAAAAATATTCAGTTTTCGAAAATATTTAAATTTCACCAAATAAACCAATTAAATTTCACAAATAAATTATATTTAATATTTTTCAATAAAAATTTACCAATTACTATAATTAAATAGACAAGTTCCAAATATCAAAATTTTATTTCAAAATTTTATCGTTTACATTTCAAAGTTCTTTTGTTATTTACGCTATAAAATCATTGAAAATTCTCGGGTCATTACATTAAATCATATACAAAAGTGCTATGGTGAATGGTCGTGTTCATGCTGTATGAGATCGCAATGAAAATGTTCCACTCGAAATAAGCAAATAACCGTAGAGCAAGATTGTCTATCAAAAAATGATTGGTAACAAAAAGTTCTTTTGTGTTAGATATAACACTAGACCAAGAGCTACAAGATAGACCTAGAAATTCGATCGCTAAAATGTCAATTTGATCAGTTTACATAAAGTGCAACTTATTTGATGTCCTTAAATGTTAAGGATGATTGGATGCAATTCTATAAAGAATTCAACATAGTTTTGTAATAAAGGGTATTTCTTTCGAATATTTCAATCTTTTGAAAGAGAAAGCAAAAGTTTGAGAATGGTAATTATATTGGCATAATTGGGATGAAGAGTGTGAATGGCTGCCTCTGCTTCATGAAGAGACATCGAGCAAATTGGTTATAATATTTGTAGAGGCTTAACAAGAGAATAAGAAATATGATTTATATTTGAAATATATTTTCTTATGGAAAAAAAATTTCTATTAATTTTTTTTATTTTAGTTTAAGACGTTTGATTTAAAACTCTCAACTGTAAATTAGTTACACCGAAATAAATAAATAAATAGCCATAGTAAGTAGTTGAGTAGTGTATTTCAAACATTGTTATTGTAACATCAGAAATAGTAGGAGCATGCTATATGACATTTACTAGTTGCCACATCAGGATTTGAAATATTATTTTCATGCATACCTAATATAATCTACGAAATAATAATTCTTTTTGGTATTGATCGAAAGTAGACGTAGTTTTATTTTAATATGAATATTCATTACAAAATAAAACTATGATTTGGCATTTTGATGATGGTATTTGTTTTCATGAAAATAATGATGCGTTAGCTATAGAAATAGAAGCATCCAAAATATTTAACAATAAATTTTAGGATTATAGACTAAGCCATATATTTGAGAAATGGTTCTTTAATCATATGATTATGAATCGTTTGATATTTGTGAATTGTATCTAAAATTACTAAGGGCAAAGAATGCATTCGGCGGGTGCAACGAAAGATTTAACAAATTCATTGGATTGATAAACATAGATGTGCAGTCCAATGTCTTATCATGCTTAAAGAGGGTCCACTTACTTTGCTAAATTCATCGATGAATTATCTAAGATATGGCATGGGTATTTGATACACAAGTTAGATGTCTATGATAAGTTCCTAAATATAAGATGGAAGTGCGAAACAAAACATGCAAAGGAAATAAATATCCGATTTGATCTAATAGGTAAGTATACAGAAAAGAGTTTCAATATTATCTAAAAATGAATAAGATTAAAACTATAAAATCACTCATCCTTATGATACATTATGATGTATTGATAAGGAATAATCAAATTTTTCAGACAAAGTACGATTGATAATGACTATAGTTAAGTTAGTTTTTTCTATAAGAATATGCACTTAAGAGCAAGTAAATATGTTAAATTTAATTTCATCTAAGAGTATAGTTTAGCATTTAATATAAGATATGAATTAGGAAGGAACCCCAACCTTAAGTAGTTTAATAAATATGGTTACCCAATTTAAATTATGAACATAAGTTTCGTAATCTGCTAACACGTTTAATTTACGTAAGATTATAGGTAGTTCATAAAATGTTCTGAATGCTTATTCCATCACATTAAGAGAAAAATTGTTGTTTCAAGATATACCTTTTACTTGCCGAAGAAATTTATTTGTTGAAAAATTAGTAGTAATGTAACAGACTTGGATAGGATCCGAGAGTCTAACATAGTAAAGGATTATAATGAAGTAAATTTAACCAAGCATAAGAAGGAAAATTTTATATTGGAATGTATGATACAAGTTATTACACATTGAAGAGAAATTATGTGTTTCTTATCAATGTCGAGAAAATTAATTATTTGCTATAACCATATCCATAGTTATCAACAAGCCATGGTGATTATAAAGTTTACCACATGGTAAGATACTTTAAATCTAAAATGGATATAATGTACAGTTATAAAATAAGATTTTGGTGATTCTACCCAGAAGAATACGATCTCTCAATCATATGTTATTCTTCCGAAAGAAAATCAATGCAGTCGGAATTATATAAAGCAATAATAGAAGGAAATAACTTCATTATTTTTCAAATGTTGAAGTTAGTAAAGTAATTTTTCTATTTGACATGCTTGAGTTAATTTGGATTCTATATTAAATTATCAAATATTTTGACTTTGAGGCATATTAAGGTTGAAATAAAACTACAAAATAACAATTTGGAAGGGACTGTATGCATGTAACAGCCAGAATAACATAATGGACGCAATGACGCAGTTTATATGTTTCTAGATATGATCCAAAAGCCGATACAACAATGGCGTCCAACATACATGAAAGTTGAGCCAATATTTAGACAAAGATGTCAAATAGTTTGATGTTAATGTCAAAATGCAAAGGACACATCTGTTCTTAAGAAATAAAATTAAAAGGAACTAAAACATTTCGAATACTATAAGAAAACACATCCTATTTATTGTTAGCGATATACCCATGTGAAAATTGGTTTTGTATGGCTGTTTAATTATCGATGCAATGTTTATATAAATACATTTTATACTTGGTATAAAGGAATGTTGGTACCATCCCAATCTATATATTTACAAAGTTGATATTAATATTTAATATGGAACATACGATATAGATCTCTTATGCGTCAGCAATAGGGATTGTCATAAATGTTATATTGTGTTGTAGACTAGATTTTTTTCTTATACACATTATCTATTAAGCGATCATAAAATCTGAAGTAAAATCACTAAATGGTAGTTATTAGTGTTCTAGAGAATTTATTAAATACAATATAATTTTTACGAAAACAACGAACTCCTTATGAAGGAGATTTCAAACTCAAACTTCATAAATGATATCGTATACGACTAAGTACATCACCTTGAGTAGTGTCACAACGATACATACATATATATATATATATATGCAAATTTATAAGAGAGATAAGAATGCTTCACACCATTGAAAATACAATAATGTTTTATGATTTTAATAATGCTGTTAGCACCAAAATTGGTCACTAACACCCTTGAGTAGAGTTATGTAGAGAGATTAATGAAGAGAGTAAATTAGAACTGAAGAATAGTGTAATTCAATGCAAAACGAACAACAAAAACGAGAACACCATATTTATAGTGGTTCGGCGTAATTGTCTACGTCCACTTTTTTTTAAATCTTTATTGCTTTCTCAATCACTTGAATACAGATACAATCCGTAAACCAATCACTTGCATACAAGTCTGAATTAAAAAGAGGAGAGTATCCAAAATGGCAGGGTCACCCCAATGTTCTTCCAAAAAGGTCCATTTCACTATGCCTCTGCCCTTCTATTTATAGAAGAAGATGGGTTGGATTTCCCTCATGGGCTTAGGAACAAGGTACCTCCGCCCATAGTAGGCGACTTCTGTACACCGGGCCAGGCAGGCTAAACGCTCTTGCTTTGTTGTGGGCCTGATAACTTGCTAACACCTCCAGTCTGCACCGTTCCAGGGATGCCGAAACATGTCGATTACATCAAACCCTTATACCTCCAGTATCTTCTTGGTCAGAATCTTGTCAAGTGCTAATAATAATATCTTCACCTGTCGTTTTGTGGACGACCCAAGGTGCCGGGTAACACTTGCCCCCCAATGTGTGTCGTGTGAAGCAACATGACATGCTTTGAATCAGCGAGTATTCCTTGTTTACAGAAAGAAATCCATAATGTTTCCTGAATAGTCATTGTTCTTTAATTTTATCCTCCCAAGGTTTCGTATCCTTCTTTGTTTGTCATGACGCTTGGTCGATTCCTAATATTATAAATCCAGGGTTGTAGTTCATCAGTGGCCATCCATGTCCGGTTTCACAAGGCCAATAAGCTTCGGCTATTTGATCCAGTCTTTTCTTAGTAACCTTAAGTGAGAATTCAATTCCCTGTTGATTTTAAGAAGTCGAACTTTTTTCGGATGTACACATGCATGTTCGGGTACATGTACTTGCCATTGGCTGTTGGATGCGTTTAATATGCTCAAAAGTCGTCGCCAATTCCACCTAGTTTAATTGCAATTCAATTGCGATTCTTTGTTTGTATTTTCTCAAAGCAGTAAGTAAGGGTGAACGGAGTACGGCCAGTCACGGACCCATGGGTAGTTCTATAAGCCCATAGTGTTGTAGGGAGTTCATCTACCCATTTACCTCTAGCCTTTTCCAAACTTCTCTTCAGAACATGCTTTATGATTTTATTCACATCTTCAACCTATCCATTTGCAGTAATAATAGATCATAGAAGGTAATAAGGACAGATGACGTTACAGACAGTGAGGTTGATTTTTTTTCTTGGTTGTGCTAAAAATTCTTTGTCTGCCTATTTGGTGAAGTAAACAACTGCTATATGGTGTATTTCACACCACCTTTAGGATCAACAAAAAGATGATTTCAATGCCCCAAAGTGGCAAATGGCTATAGACTAGCCATTTGAGTAATTTCCATCTGCGGGGTTCTTGGATTTTTTGCAAACATCTCGCACTCGTTGCATTGTCTAGCATGATCAACCGCATCTGGATTGATAGTTGGCCAGTAATACTTATAGCAGAGTACTTTCTTTATCATGGTTTTCCCCCTGATGTTATCACCGCATTCTTCATCATAGACTTCATTTAGGACTCATTTTATCTCATCATAGGCTATGCACCGGAGTAAGGGGATCGAGAATCCCCTTCAATACATTATTACGCTCTCCATTACATATCGCGAAGCCTTACGAATGACTTGTCGTCATTTTCTCCTTCTTTCGGGTAAGACCCCATGTAGTAAGTATTGCTTAAACGGGGTCATCCATGATTCCTTATCGATTTCGGTTTCTAACACAAAATCTACCTCTATCATATTTATACTCGGAGTATGTAAGGTTTCAACGGGAAAACAATCCCATCTGCCGTGCGTCGCCAGTGCTTGAAAATTTTGCCAATGAATCGGCTGCTCTGTTTTTCTCACGCGGGACATGTGAAATATCACAATACTCGAGATTCGCTAGCATCTCCTGAAGTCGGACCAAATACGGGGCAAGTCTCTGCCCCCTTGCTTGGTAGTCTCCCCGCACTTGGTACACCACCAGTTGCGAGTCACAAAAAATTTCAACCGATCTTACTCCCAGTTCTTTGATGAGCCTTATGCCGGCAATCAATGCTTCATACTCAGCTTTGTTATTTGTTGCTGGGAATTCAAGCTTCAAAGCATAACAAATTGATCGGTTTTCATGAGTCACAAGAACTACGCCAGCCCTTGATCAACAGTCGTTAGATGCCCCATCGGTGTTCATCTTCCATCTAACGGGAGGTATGACATTGTGGTCGTTTGAGTCGTTTGACACAGTGAATTCAGCAATGAAGTCTGCTATTGTTTTCCCCTGTATGGCCCTTCGTGGCAGGTAGGTAATATCAAACTGGCTCTACTCAATATTCCATTTTAACATCCTTCTAGAAGTTTCCGGTCGTTGGAGTACCTGTCGCAAGGGTTTATCAGTGTAAACACTGATTGAGTGTGCCTGAAAATATGGGCGAAGCTTGCATGATGCAATCACCAAGCAATAGGATAATTTCTCGATCTTGGGCTAATTTCTTTCCGCCTCCGTCAGACGTTTACTAACATAGTAAACTAGCTTTTGAACTCGGTCCTCTTCGCGAACCAAAGCCGTACTGATAGCATGCTGGGATACTATCAAGTACACATACAACATTTTGTGGTCTATTGGTTTCGATAGCATCGGGGGACTTTCCAAATGCCTTACTAGAGCTCGGAATGCTTCCTCACAATCAGATGTCCACTCGAAATTCCTCTTTCCTTTCTTTATCACATCGAAGAAAGGAATACATTTGTCTGTAGCTCTAAATATGAATCGACTCAGCGCCGCCTCCTTTCCATTCAAGCTTTGTACTAGCTTCATAGTTCTAGGCACTTGTATGTCTCGGATAGCTTGAATCTTCTTTGGGTTAGCTTCAATTCCTCACGCATTCATAATGAAACCCAAAAACTTTCCCGACGCTACGCCAAATGAATACTTCAAAGGATTGATTTTCATTTCATAATGCCTGAGTATATCAAACATCTCTGCTAGGTCTCGGATGTGGTTGTTTGAATGCCACGACTTCACGAGCATGTCATCCACATAGACTTCCATCGTTCTACCAATCTGGCCTTTAAACATTCGATTCACCAGATGCAGATAAGCTGCTCCCGCGTTTTTCAATCCAAAAGGCATTACTACATAGTAATATAGCCTCACATCTGTGACAAAACTTGTGTGTTCTTGGTTTGGAATGTGCACCGGGATCTGATTGTATCCTGAATACGCATCCATAAAGACAATAATTCATGTCCGGCCGTAGAGTCGACGAGCTGGTCGATTCTAGGTAAAGGGAAACTATCCTTCGGGCATGCTTTATTCAGATCAGAGTAATCAACACAATTTCTCCACTTCCCGTTTGCTTTCCTCACAAGCAAAGGGTTAGAAACCCATTCAGGGTAGAGGGCTTCGCGGACGAACCCATTGGCTTTGAGTTTGTCCACCTCCTCTTTGAGAGTAGGGGACCTCTCCGGGTCCATGCCTCTCCTTTTTTGTTTTACAGGGACGTATTTCGGGTCTATGTTCAATATATGACCTGCAATAGCGGGAGAAATCCCGCACATATCAGAATGTGTCCAAGCGAAAATGTCTAGGTTCGCTCGAAGGAAATCAGTAAGATCTTACGCCAATGATGGGTCGAGTTGCGATCCAATCTTAAGGACTCGTGACGGGTCATCCCGGCTGATCGGTATGTCAATCGTCAGCTCAGCCGGTGCTGCATTCGTTTCCCTAAGTCCCCCATCATCATCTCTCGGATATATGTCGCTATAGATCCAAGAATGCTGCCCGAGCCAGGGCTCGGGCACTACTTGACAATTGTCAGTGTTTTGGATGCGGACGGAGCTGTCCACCTTGTCTGCATTTTGACTTCTAAACACTATATCTTCTGTCATCATGCGTTTCTGTTTTGCAGGGGTTCCATCTTCCACATTCGAGCAACATTCATGATCCGCATGCCTCGGGTTGGAGTGACAGTTAGTTGCCCACTAGCTTAGGTATCGATTTAATGATTCTATCCCTAGGCATTATTTCGGTCGTAGCCTTGAGTAGTTGTACACATTATATATAAGTTTCAATATTGAGCTATCGCAGCCAGTCTTCGGATGACCACGCGTTTGCTCCCAGTCTCGGGTTGACAAATGTACTGCATGGACGGTTGAGTCTCGTCCTAGCTTGTTAATATCCCCACCTAAACTTCGAAAACATAGAGTTGATCGATGAATAGTCGGTTCACATTCATGTTGCTTATAGCTCATGCCCCTAGGTCTGGGGCATATATACCAATAAGTAGGAAGGTCAGCCATGCCCACTTTAGCATTACTCTCTTTCCCGTTGAATCGGGATCAGATCAGTCGATGGGAGATGGGGTCTCGCCTATCTTGGATTTTATCATGATTTTTGATTCCAAGAGTAATACTTCGATGCCTCATCAGTTTTAGGGCATAATTTGGACACTGGACGGTCATTCATGTCCACTTTGGTTCATGTTTTGTAATCAGATCTCGAGGTAAAGTTGGCTCAAATGCAGTCGGGTCATGCTCATCCAGTTTCGTACCCCTCCTGATGGATCGAAGGAGGGCGCTGGAGAATTTTTGAATAAGTCTTCATGGTTTACCCTCCTTTCCACACTTTGGAGGTCATAGTTTTTCAACGCATATCCGAGGCACATTCGTATGTGCTTGGTGTGGATCGGTATTGACCCTCGATCTGCGGTATGATATAGTCGGTTGCTCGTAGCTTTGGATGTCGTTTCTATTAGTTCTGTATTGAGGCCTCCATGTAGTCGTTGCCTTAAGTTATAAAGAACACCAAGCTAGAGCTATAGTAAGCTATCGTATTCAGCTTTTAGTGATTTGTACCCCTGCTCCCAACATTGATTTAGCCAGGCCACTAGTTGGATTGTCGAGCTCCATCCTTAGCAAGTTAATAATCCTCCCGTCGATTTTAGGCCGATGTTTACGGAATAGAGAATGCTTGGAATGCACTTGTCTATTTGTCGATGTTTATACACCACTCTGCATTCTGGTGACTTAGTGTTATTCTCCCCTCCTACGACTCGAGCCCAATTTGTGTTCATGCTTCGGTCCACGCTCTGGGGACTTAGAGATTTGTCGAACGGTTTATACTTTAGTCCACAGTTCGGGACGTAGAGATTTTCGTCAATTCGTTTATACTCTGGTCCGCATTTCGAGGACTGAGAGTACTTTAGTCCGCACTCAGGGGACGCAAAGGTTTTTAAGCCATTTATACTCTAGTCCACGCTCAGGGGACTGAGAGTACTCTAGTACGCTTCAAGGACTTAGAGATTTTTAAGTCATTTATACTCTAGTCCACACTTAGAGGACATAGAGTACTTTAGTCCGCACTCTGGGGACGTAGAGGTTTTTAAGTCATTCATACTTTAGTCTGCACTCAGGGGATTGAGAGTACTCTAGTCCGCACGATGGGGACTTAGAGGTTTTTAAGTCATTTATACTCCAGTCAGCGCTTAGGGGACTGAGAGTACTCCAGTCCGCGCGGACTCCAGTCCGCGCTCAGGGGACTGAGAGCGGTCCAGTCCGCACTCAGGGGACTTGGAGATTGAAGTCGTTTATACTATAGTCCGCACTCTGGGGACTTAGAGTACTCCAGTCCGCACTCAGGGGATTTGGAGACTTAAGTCATTTAAACTCTAGTCCGTACTCTGGGGACTTAGAGCACTCCAGTCCGGACTCAGGGGACTTGGAGATTTAAGTCATTTATACTCTAGTCCGCACTCTGGGGACTTAGAGAACTCCAGTCCACACTCAGGGGACTTGGAAATTTAAGTCGTTTATACTCAAGTTCGCACTCTGGGGGCTTAGAGCACTCCAGTCCACACTCTGGGGACTTGGAGATTTAAGTCGTTTATACTCTAGTCCGCACTCTGGGGACTTAGAGCACTCCAGTCCGCACTCTGGGGACTTGGAGATTGAATTCGTTTATACTCTAGTCCGCACTCTGGGGATTTAGAGCACTCCAGTCCGCGCTCAGGGGACTTGGAGATTTAAGTTGTTTATACTCTAGTCCGCACTCTGGAGACTTAGAGCACTCCAGTCCGGACTCAGGGGACTTGGAGATTTAAGTCGTTTATACTCTAGTCCGCACTCTAAGGACTCAGAGCACTCCAGTCCGCACTCAGGGGACTTGGAGATTGAAGTCGTTTATACTCTAGTCCGCACTCTAGGGACTTGGAGTACTCCAGTCTGCGCTCAGAGGACTTGGAGATTTAAGTCGTTTATACTCTAGTCCGCACTCTGAGGACTGAGAGGACTCCAGTCTGCGCTTAAGGGACTTGGGGATTAAAGTCGTTTATACTCTAGTCCGCACTCTGGGGACTGAGAGTACTCTAGTCCGCACTGAGGGTACTTGGAGATTTAAGTCGTTTATACTCTAGTCTGCACTCTGGGGAATTAGAGTACTCCAGTCCGCGCTCAGGGGACTTGGAGATTTAAGTCGTTTATACTCTAATCTGCACTCTGGGGACTTAGAGTACTCCAGTCCGCGCTCAGAGGACTTGAAGATTTAAGTCGTTTATACTATACTCCGCACTCTGGGGACTAAGAATGCTCCAGTCCACACTCAGGGGACTTGGAGATTTAAGTCGTTTATACTCTAGTATGCACTCTGGGGACTGAGAGAACTCCATTCCGCACTCAGGAGACTTGGAGATTTAACTCGTTTATACTCTAGTCCGCACTCTGGGGACTTATAGAACTCCAGTCCGCACTCAGGGGACTTGGAGATTGAAGTCGTTTATACTCTAGTCCGCACTTTGGGGACTGAGAGTACTCCAGTCCGCACTCAGGGGACTTGGAGATTTAAGTCGTTTATACTCTAGTCCGCACTCTGGGGACTGAGAGCACTCCAGTCCGCACTCAGGGGACTTGGAGATTTAAGTCGTTTATGCTCTAGTCCGCACTCTGGGGACTTAGAGCACTCCAGTCCGCACTTAGGAGACTTGGAGATTGAAGTCGTTTATACTCTAGTCCGCACTTTGGGGACTTAGAGTACTCTAGTCCACGCTCAGGGGACTTGGAGGTTTTTATCGAGAGCGGTCGTGTTTCCACCTATTTAATTTGTATTTCATTTATCGTATCGAGGCTAATGCTGTCGAATGAATGATCGGACCACGTTTGCTCATGGAATGGGACTCTGCCCCCAGCATGATGGATGAAACTTGATGAATGGACGGTCGATTCTCATCCTCTTGGTGATTATAGCTCTTCCAATCAAGTCAAGGGAGGAGGTGTATGACAGATGGTTGGATCACATCCATGCTGGGTTAGATAGTAAAATCTCACACAATTTTTTTGTATCTCTTTCTAGAAACTAAGAATAATGGATTATTGAGTAGACACGGTAAGTTGCATATGTTTCAAGGTGCAGTCGTTTCCATGTATTGAGAGCGATGGTTGACGAGTAGGTAGTCCATCACAACTACTCCAAGTCGGGATTTCGAATAACATTTTGTGTTCAAGGTAGGATTTGATGTGTAGACGATCAAATCACATCCACTCTAGACAGATCTTGACGTCACTGAGCTTCAAGAGGGGCATCTATATTTTGTCGAACTTTGTTCCGTGACTCGATTTAAGTGGATGATCGGGCCATGCTCATTCCAAGACTCGCTTAGGTCTCCAAGTCAAATGTGGAGGTCGATGAATGTGAGGTCAGTCGTGTTCACTTTGTATTAGGCTCTGATCGTAATGATCTTTTCAATATCTAGTCCATAGCCCCAAATAAAAGGCATATGGTTGATGATGAGTGATTGAATTATGCTCGTCTAGGTGTAACTCCACACGTCCGATCATGGTCTGCGTGGATTAGTTGGTGACCAAATCTGAGCACCTGGTCACCTGCATCGTTTTGAAAGTAGTTTAGTTCAAGCTAGTCGTAGTTCATAGAACAATTGAAATAGAAATAGATTTGGAAATAATTCAAAGAAGATTAGGATAAATCTCATTGATAAGTGAAGCAACATCGTGTGCTCGCTATTCGACTTTGCCCCTGGCTCCTTTCAAAGGGATGTCGGCTGTCAGCAGTCCAATTGATAATCATAGCCCTTTATTAATAGGCATCGGATGTTCGCTGTCCGCCATTCTATAGGACTTGTACATACTATTGAAGCTTTCCTTTCCAGATCGGCTTTTCGATCACACCTCGGAGGTGTTTGTAATCGCCTGTGTTAGGATCAGTGAGCATCTGGGAATATACAACATTTCCCTGATTTTCTTTAGACTTTGGTGTACTCTCTCGAGATTTTTTTCCGGTACCACTCCGAGTCGCGAGTCTTCAAGTAGAGGTTGTCAATTAAATCTTTCAAAGAGCATATGAGCCGAATTTTGAGGTCTTGTTTTGGCTACTGGGATTTGCATCCTTAGCCAACGGGCCTTCATTGTTATTTTTCTTAGTCTGTTCCGCTCCTCCATACTTTGGTTTAGATTCTTTTTTGTCATAGAAACGATCCATAGTCGTAGGAGGCTCTCCATCTAACTAGCTGCCAAAATATATATGGAGGTCGATTCTCCTCAATGGTGATTATTATGATATCCCTTTGAGAGTATCATTTGAGTAGCGGTTGTTTGTCCGTTCCCTTGTTGCCGTTAGATCCTCTATGCCCTGGTCGATTATTAGATGTAAGGGAAGTAGATAGAATGTTCCTCCGTTCCCTTGTTAGCCTCTTTTTTGAAAATTTGGGTCGTGCCCGAAAATATTTTTTTATATAAAATAAGGGTCGTATAAGAGACCGGTGTAACTTAAGTTTGGATCGACCTGGATGCCGCTCGGCATAGGAATGCGGATTGGCCTGGATGTCGTTCGGCATTCGTATGCAGATCGGCCTGGATGTCGTTCGGCATACAAATGCGGATCGGCCTGTATGACGTTTGGCATACGAATGCGGCTCGGCCTGGATGTCGTTCGACATCGATGTCGCTCGGCATTTCTGGTGCGATCGGAATATGCCTTTTTTGGGGCGACCATCATACGCTTTTTCTGGAGTGGTCGGCATATGCCTTTTCCGGGGCGATCGGCATACGCCTTTTCTGGAACGATCGATCAAATTGCCTTCAGAGGAGGGTCGGCCTTTATTCAACTCGAGTGCAAACTTCAACGTCCAATCCTCAGATCTTGCATACATCAGTCGATCCAATCTACGGCTATCAGCTTCCTTTAGATTTCTTTCAAATCTGAGCAGAATAGGAAGTTTTCTAGTAGACAACTTGATCTATCTCGCGAATATGGAAATCCACCAGTGGACGATGAGATTCAATCAAGCTGAGAATTCAATTCTCGGTGAAAGCACCAAAATGTTTGCACCAAAATTGGTCACTAACACCCTTGAGTAGAGTTATGTAGAAAGATTAATGAAGAGAGTAAATCAGAACTAAAGAATAGTGTAATTCAATGCAAAAGGAACAACAAAAACGAGAACACCAGATTTATAGTGGTTCGGCATAATTGCCTACGTCCACTTTTTGTTTAATCTTTATTACTTTCTTAATCACTTGAATACAGGTACAATCCATAAACCAATCACTTGTATACAAGTTTGAATTAAAAAGAGGAGAGTATCCAAAATGGCAGGGTCTTCCCAGTGTTCTTCCAAAAAGGTCCCTTTCACTGTGCCTCTGCCCTTCTATCTATAGAAGAAGATGGGTTGGGCTTTCATCATGGGCTTAGGAAAAAGGTACCTCGGGCCCATAGTAGGTGACTTCTGTGCACCGGGCCAGGCAGGCCAAACGCTCTTGCTTTGTTGTGGGCCAGACAACTTGCTAACACCTCCAGTCTGCACCGTGCCAGGGATGCCAAAACATGTTGATTACATCAGACTCTTATACCTCTAGGATCTTCTTGGTAAGAATCTTGTCTAGTGCTAATAATAATATCTTCACCTGTCGTTTTGTGGCCGGCCTAAGGTGCCAGGTAACAAATGCAATAAGATTGAAATACAAACCGATAGCCTGTTAAGAAATCAAGATATTATCTTTATAATGAAAAGGTGATAAAAGAGTTCATCGGTAATGGGGAGCGTAATAGAAAAGTATATACAAACCAATAATGTCACAAATCCATTCACTAACGCTCTTTTCAATCTAGTTTAGGCAGACAAATCGAAGGTTTGGGCATGATGCACCATAATTGGCCTTGAGTGCAAGTAGAAGATTAATAGAGTTAAGGGTGTGCACTAAGGGAAATTATGTAATTTATTATGTAACTTAATTCTTATAAGATAATATTGTTCGAAATGATGTAAGCATTTGGTTTTATTTTCTTTTATATGTGTTATTATCTAAATATAGGTAATGAATTGAATACGTTAAGGATATATGAGTTGAAAATTCATAGGAGAAGTGATTTATCAATTACAGTGAATGTATTTGTAACCATGTGGTATTGAATCTATATGTATTTATATGTTTTTGTGTGTGTGTGTATGTATGTATATTAATATATAAATAAATACTCACTCCTTAAATGTTCCTAGTCGAATGGTATCGAGAAAAGTATGTATATATATAAATCTATTCAGACTTGAGAATACAGTTAATGTTAAGTACCAAGACTATACTTTGACTATGTCAAGCACATCGCAAAGCAACCATGCCACAACCATAATTGGGTACATTTTGGATTGCTTAAAGTAAAACGCTACTCAAGAAAGAATTGACTCCATCGTTATAGATGGTCAGTGTCACCGTAATTGGTAAGTCAACATAATATCTAAATCTATGGCCCGAGTAAATCATTTAGTCGACAAATGTTATTTGATTGAACCAAGGGCTTTAAAGGTGACCTAGACAATTAACACAAATACTAATAGATTTTTTGACCTTAGACCAAATTATAAATATCTAAGTGATATAGTAATAACGAAATGAATACATGTACAAACTATCGTTACTACGCGAGCATAAATTAGATTAGAAATTTGATTTCTCCTAAACGATATTTATGCATTGAGCTTAGCTCTATACAGTAGTACTTCAACAAATTATGTATATACTTTTATATTTAAATTCTTTGAATATTAATTATGGATTGATTTCAGACCAGAGGGTTAATACAACCGCTTTATCAGTTATTTTTGAATTTGACCAAGGATAAAACAAGATAAATGTAATAAATTAGTACAAACATTGTATTAATATATGGAAATTTTAATTATTTATTTCAAGCTTAAATCGTATAGGACGATGTATAAAAATTGTACGATGGTTTGATCGATTAAGGTGCTAAGAATTAATTAACTAAATGTTGATTTAAATCAGAGTTAACTGTGATTTTGACTAGGCTTGGTCATCCTTGGGCCGACCATAAATTGGGCTATAGGAAGACTAAACCAGGTCTTCTAGGGTTTAAGAAAATGGGGGATAAAAATATGTTGGTTGATGACTATAAATAGCTTAGCCTCTACATTATTTTAGATACACCATTTGCTCTCTTTTCTCCATTAGTTGCTGACCATATCTACCTTAGTGTTGCCATCCTTTTGAAGCTACAAATCAAAGAGAAGGATACATTTATTACAATATGATTAAATTACATAGATACATCCACACATTCTTATCTATGTTATATTGCTATTGAATATTTTCCACCATATTTATTCGAATAAAAAAATTCAATTTGAATATACACACACACACACATATTCATTTAAAAAATTAATTATATATGTAATATTTTTAAATATTATAAAAAAATTGATATACATATATAATTATACATACTGTAAATATATATATACATACATTCATTTAAAAATTAATTATATATGTATTACTTTTAAATATTATAAAAAAGTTGATATACATATATAATTATACATACTTACATACATATATATCATAATCTATTTTGGTAGCAAAAGAAAATTTTGATTTTAAAACCAGAAACAATATTTATATGTTTATATAACAAAATCTAATTTTGCAAAATTATCTCGATTTAATAAAATACACTACTCTAATTTTCATTACTGGTTTCGAACATTAAAAAATTATTTTATAATTTATTTTATGATATATATACATCTTTATGTGTGTGTTGATGCCAAAAATGGCACCAACACCCCAATACAACTTGTTGTAGGACTAGATCAAGCAAAAATAACATAAAAGTGAAAAAGAGCATAGAAAAGTAGAGAGGTACAAGATGTTATAGTGGTGGAATTCTCTATCCTACGTCCACTTTATAGTTTTATTGATTATGGATTTCAGAGAGAATTAGAGTCGCTGGCACAAGAGATTGATAGGTTCAAAAACTGCTAATAGTATATGCATAGGTGACTATTATGAGAGAGAGATATAGGAGTTGAAGAAGGAGCAAAGTCCCAGATCAGAGTCAAGATCCCTTTTTGGTTGTTATTGGTCTGATATTTATAGAGGAATGACTGCATAGGTTCAAGAGCCCGCTTGCATTGAAGTCCAGAAGCAAGCCCAGAAGCAAGCCCAAGGACGTACAAATGAGCACGAGGGCCTATGGGAAAAATAAACCTCTCGATACCATAGTTTTTCTGGGTGTAAACACTCTTCTTTCACTTGCATCGTTCTTTTTTCTCCTATTTGATGTGTTTCATCCATTGACTTTGAATGGATTTCAATGGTTTTTCTGATATCACATATTATCTTGCTTTCTTCGCTTTTTTCTCATCAATCCTGAGAACTGCTCATTTAACTCTAAGAAAAGCACTTGACCATGAGTGGTTGGAGTAGAGTACGAAGTGATGTGGTTTGTAGGGCCAAAGTAGGAGGAAAACCCTGGTTCTATAAACCTCCCAGTACGGAGAGGCAACCTCTTAGTGCCAACCGGTTTTCTTAGCTCTGAAAGCGATAGTTTTTCTCAAGTACCACTACTTATTCTTCTGATCGTATTCCCAAGTTCTTGAGCCATTTTGTCTTCGTCTTCACCTTCTACTTCTAGTTGAATTCTACTCGGTGAATATCCCAGTTAACTCTTGCCTCCCGGAGTATGCTTTCATTGAAAACAAAGTATGCTCTAGATCAAGACAAGTCCTAGATTGTTATCTCTTTATTCTAGATAGTTATTCAGAAACTACTTCGAATCATTGTTTTTGTCTGGTAGACATTCCTTTAACTGCTTTGCATAGCTAGAATTCCTATATTCGTGCTAAGGATCAGGTCTAGGCTTCGGAGATTGTTCCATGCCTTAAATGAATATGCTCCTTCTCCTTCCATGCTCTCTGCAAGTTTTCGACCATCTCTTATCAAAGAATGGCTATTCTTTCACCATAGTTTGAGTTCTAGTAGGACGGTTCACTTCAAGAATGGTCTTATTGGACGGTTCCATCACTCATAATCTTTGTCATTTACTACAAAACATTCTTCACTGCTGTATTCCCAGCGTTCCTGGAAAAGAAAAACTTTCGCATCGCTCCAGACAACGGTTCCATTATCAATTTTCATTAACAATGGATAAGATCCGATGCACAGTTTCGCTATGCCGCGCAGCTCATTATTCTAGCATGAGCAAGCTATCTACACAGAATGGTCCGTTTATCATGTATGGAACATGTGACTCGCACTATGTAGATTAACATTTTCCTTGCTTCGATTAATGCTCAAAATTCGAATGGCTAACACACATGGACATCCTTTGGATTTCGGTTGTTGGTCATGCGAGTTCGATATTTGAAATAAAATATACCTGGCCGTATTGAATGCAAGGCTTTCTTATTTAGAATGACTTATCGATCATCGTGCCTCAAGTTCGATGAGGGTGTGTCTACTCCTCCTGATACTAGATCCTCCATGGTGCAAATGTCTACTTATTCACTTCCTACCTCTAAGCAGACGATAACCGTAGACCTTCAAAGGATGGTTGTTCTAATCCAAGTGTTTCTACCCCTGGTGAAAAAATATATTGACATTTGAGTTTTGGATGATCCTGCTGAACAAATGCCAACTACCCTTACTCAAAGGATGCTTCATAATATATATCGCTAGTACAAGATTCCTGAAAGTAAGTATTAGATTTTCTTTTCTAGAAGTTTAGCAGTTATTTTGGTTATAAAGTCTATATATTACTTTCTATTACAAACATGCCATGTTTGTGTAGGGTTGGCCTCTGTTGTATCTTGTATATAACTACCTATGTGTATAATATAACTGCTGGTGCTATAATTTTCCATATTACATATGCACATGCCTACACAACGTGCTTATTTACTTCAACTCTATGCATATAAATAATATTCATATAATTGCTTTGGTTATATTCCATCATTTAGCCATGTTTTTCATTGCCAAGATTAACTGTTTGGAAAATCAGAACTATGATTGGACCAACTCTCTGGCTTTTCCTATTTTGAATAAGTCGAGTTTTCCTTCTATCATTTTCTATTGCAAATAGTGTAAGTTTCATGTTGCTCCCTTTTGCTGGGGAGCGTCGATCATGTTATTTACCTCTTGTTTTTGTATTTCTATCGTGAACTTAATCCTATTCATAGAATTTTCTTTTTAAATGCCCATTCTTAAGCATTAATAGGAGTCGAGCATTATAGAGAAAATTATCAAACTGCCCACAGTCCAATTGCAATTTCCCAATCCTGATCCCAAATTAATGGATTCCAATAACATCTGTCCAGGGTTCCTCATGATTATCCTTGCTTTTCCTTGGCCAATCATGTTCCGTTAAACTGCTAACACGGTCATGGAAACACATTCGTATGCTAGTTCCTATCTCGAAAAACTGGTGGTTTAATTACTTGATTCCGAGCATTCCTTCTTGGCACTGCCATACTTCGGGAAACAACCGACACCTATAAGCTGGGGTTGAATTCTCTAAACAACCTTTGCATGGTTAGTTCTTACTGACGTTTCTTATCTCCAGGCAATAGCAAATTCCTAAAGATTGGGGTCGAATTATTCGAATGACTCCTTAATACCTTCTTGACGTTGCTTATCTTTAGGTAACGACACATTCCTACTCATGTTTGATCGAGTTTCTTTTGACTAGCCACCAACCTTGAATAATCCAAGTTTTGTGCAGCTCCTTATTGTTGTGGGGTAGCAGTTTGAATGTTTACTTTCCTATCTATACGATTTCGCTGTGCGTTTGTCCCTGTTCATGGGACTTATCATTTCGAATGCCAGAATCTGGGAATTAATGGGTGTTTGCATCTAAAGTTGGCACAATCACTCGATTGAATGTAGAGAAATAAATAAAGAAATCTAAAATAAAACAGAAACAAGTAAAAAACAAGTAAAAATACAATGAAAAACAAATTTATAGTGGTTCGACATTGAATGTCTACATTCACTTTGATGAAACAACATTACTGATCACTTCAATTTCTGAGTACAAGAGGGATCGGATTGGAATCCGTAAACAAAATGGAGTACAAGCAAAATAACAGATAAAAGATCCCTAAAATTAATATGAACTCTATATTTATAGTGGTAGACGACTGAATATATTCCTGAAAATTTGCCGATAGAATCTACAGATGTAGACGAGGTCATCCAGAAAACTTCATGGCCCAGTTCCCACTATGCAGCAATCGGCACCTATCGATTGAAATGTCCATGTGGTAGCTTGCGATCGGCATGGTGCGTCCTCTTCTATGTCAGCTTCATCTTTCCAATGTTGTTTGCGTAGTTGTATTCATATTTTTTGAGATATTGATCGATTCCTATTGACTTGAACTACTGATTGATGTTGTTCATGTCCAATGTGATGCGATCTGACCCCCTGACCAAGAGAAGGGATAGGTACCGACCCCCTGCCTAAGGAAGGTACAAATCAATCCTTAAAGCATTCTGAAGAGTCCATCTCTTGGGCTCTGTGATCACCTTTCTGGACTGCTTGCTTTGTCAATCACCGGGTCTAACTTGCCCAATCAGTCTTGATATAGCCCGGTCAAAAGGCCAGATAACACTTACCCCCTAAAGTACGTCTTATTTCAAACAAGATATGCTTTGAGTCAAAGAAAAGTACAGTCATAGAAAAGGATTCCATTCAATTTCTGAAATAGTCGTTATCCTTCCTCTGAATTGTCTTTCCGAAGGGTCGTATTTCTCTCTATTTGTTGGGATGCTTGGTTGCAACTAGTCAGTATAAAACTAGGATGTGATCCTTGATCTTTGTTTATGCTCGGCTCCATTGAGCTAATCAGTTAAGCTAGTAGGCATTGGCTATTTGTAGTGACTTCTTTTCTACGAAATGCAAGTAATAATTCAATTCCTATAGATAGAAAAAACGTTGGATATATACACATGCACGTTCATGTACACACCTTGTTAATGGCTCCTAAACATGTTTACACGTTTATGGGTCATTGACAGTTCCTCGTGGTTCAAATGTGATTGCATTGCACTTTTTTCTTTCTTTAAATGGTTACGGTTGGCTTCAATCCCACAGGTAAGGGATCGTATTTGATCCCCTGCACGGATTTAATCGATTTTCGAGTTCAGAGAGGAGCGGGCCGCATATCATATATAAGATAATCACTTAGCTTACTTCTCCTTACTTTGATCAATTACATCTATAACCAAATTGATTTCTTATATTCTTTCAAACTTGCCATTAACGAGCTCGAGCTCGATAAATTCATCAATCCGTCCAATCTCCTTCTTGATTCAAGGCTTCCTTATTTTCTACAACCCTCGCCACCACGCTTAATCACATCCAAGCATCTACTCTACTCAACTTGCTTCAAATAAAATCAAATCTAACACCCTTGCTCCATTCCTTTCAATATTGAGTTCTTCCTCGTTGATCAAGTCATGTCTTTATATAGGTGGGTTTCATTTTGGTTGTATGTAATTTACGAATGTATTTTTGTGATGAGACGATGGAGTTGAACATGTTGGCGGTTGTGAACCTAGGATTCGGTATTGGAGAAGAAAGAAACGAAGAGGAATAAAATCTAAGCAAGAGATCGTTGTGGGTATGAGGAAGATGAAGTGGAATAAAGGAACTTGCATTAACATGGAGAAGATGAAGTGATGAAACAGAGATGGCTGCAATGTAGTGGTGAAATCCATACGGTCGGTTATAGGCATGCGATCGGTTATAGGCTCTGATACCAACTGTAACGACCCGCTATTTTGGACTATTCGCATCCGCACACGTCAGACTTGAATAATTCAAAATACCGAACTGTTAATTTAAAATTTGGCAAAACTCAGATATACAGTAAATAAATAATCACAGAATCACAGACACAGAGTAATAATATGCAGCGAAAGTAAAAGAGATAGTAGTTCATGAAGCTACTATATAAATAAATAAGATACATCAGAGTTTATAACAGAAGAGAAATATGATACATCAGGTATAAATCAGAATACATCACTGGAATCATCGAATACTGAAAGCAGAATAGATGGCTGGATCTTCAAGCAAAGCTCCAACTCCAAAGGTGAGCCCCGAATACTGGTACACTCAGTCTGACCCGAGCGTCAAGCAAAACACAAAGCACTTGAGTCAGGATTAATATTCTCATATCAATAAATCCAACTCAAGTGAAGAAGCAAACGAAATACAGGTAACTCAAAGGATGTTGGAATCACCATCCTCTAAGGATCCGTTAAACTATCTACTATTTAGTAATATACGCTAAATAGATAATGTCTATCAGTAATATAAAATATCAAAATAGTGTTAAGGCGTTACCATTATCCCCCTTAACACCTTTTTATACAAGCATCATAGTCTATACAGCACTGTAAACTCCACTGTAAACTAGTGGGATATCAGGGAGTACTCCATAGGTATAACACAAAACAAATTCGTAGTGGTCGCGTATATAGGGATACAAGTATGACAAGGCACATGAGGCAATGCCCAAGGTAGTGAAACTACCGTTTGCCTGATCCGGACTGGTGAGAACGCATCGCCGCAACGATCGCAACACCGCGAAACAACACTCCTGAAATTTCCGAGGGTGCACCAATCAATCACAAGTAATGAGTAGTAGTTACGAAGAAGTGTGTCCGCTCGAGGTGGCTAACCCCATTTGGCCCGGCACGGCTCGTGATTTTAGTCATTTCCAATTTGACACAAGTGTCGAGGCTATCCATTAACGTTCTCTTTCTTCAGTCATCACGTACATCATTCCAACCACTTCATTCTGGATCATCACTCCGCATATAGTTATTAAAGTGGTTTTCGGTTTAGACAGAGAGTATGTCCATAACCGATTTCGGTCTCTTTAATAACTTTCGTAATTATTACACCGATTGGTCGTTTAATAAATTTCAAAATCAAATCAATTTCAACTTCAATTAGAATTTACAATCAACATTTCATTCGTCTTTCGAAGTCAATTTCCAAAATTTACGTTTCAAAACTTTCAAATTACCATTTCAAAATCTTATAATTCGATTTCAACTTTTATTTAAACAATTCAATATTGATTCAAGTTCGTATATAAGTTTCATTCCGAAATCATTTAAAATAGTTAAATTTTCATTCAAATCAATTTAAATTCATTTATCGATTTTATTCAATATTCATTAAGTAAATTTGTCCTTCAAAACAACTTCTATTTAAATTCCAATTCATTTAAATCAATTACTTACGTTCAGCTTCATTATATCAAAACATCAAATTGAAATAAATCAAATTCGTCAAATCAATTCTTAAAATTACAAGTCTTACGTTAATTTCAATAAATCCCATTCATTTCAATAAATCATATTTTATTTCTTGTTAAAGAAATTCTATTTTCACATATTTAATGACTTCGTTACAAATTTCAAACTCAATTAATAAAGAACTAAATTTCACATAATCGAGAAGTTTCAATTTCACTTATTAACTTACTTAAATAATTTTCCCAAAACTTTAATAAATAAAGAAACTCAATTTCATTTATTAACGAAGTTGAAATCCACTTATTCAGAAGTTCAATTTCTCTTATCAAAGAATTCAATTTTTATTCAATAATCAAATAATTCAATCTTATTCAATTTAGTTTAATCATTAAACAATTCATTCTTATTCAATTATCAAATAATTTCAAATCTTAATTATTAATAATCTCAAAACTTAATAATTTCAAACTTGATTATAAATTCAAACTTAATTATTAAATCATTTCCACTAATTATTTCAAAACTCAATTATTACTAATTCCAAATTATTTATTAATAATTCCAAATTTAATTACTAAATAATTAAATTTCAAACAACGTTCTTTCATCAATTACTACGTTAATATTTGTTTCAGATTTCAATATTTACATTTCCTTTCATAAAACTCAAATTTCGACTTCATTTCAAAACTTATTCTTTATTCGAATAAAATCATTATTTTATTTTAAAATCAAATTATTGACCAATCGGATTTTATTTAATTCTCTATCCTAGGTCAAATTCATTTGGGTATTTATCATTTCAACCCGATTCCATTTCAATTCAAAATCAAGCAGAACAAAGGGAACTTGCAGTGTGATAACTGGGATGGTGTCAAAGTAAATAAACAAGCAATAACAACATTAAAAACAATCCAATAATTTAATTCAAATAATCCTGAAATAATCGTATTAATTTACATTTGTTATTTATGTAAATTAACATAATTATTTCTAGAATCTACACTATCATTTCATGTAGATTAAAGATTATTACATTTCGGTTTTCACTTGTCGTTCAATTTCAATTTTAATACTACAACAATTAATCCAATATACGTTCAAAGGTTCAAAGTCTAATTTATCAAATTCTACGTGTCAATTAACTTAACAATTAAAAGAGGTCATATTATTCAAATTAACTAATCAAATTCAACACATATGTCGATTCAAATTTTTAAACTATCCTACGCCAAATTCAATTGCATAATATTTATCACTTTATACATTACAATTTACATCTAATATAAACAACAATCAATCAATCAATTATCAACCAAACTGTATTATCATCGGATAAATAATTAACAGATAATGGTGTCAGATGTCATAGTTGAACAAATACAGGTAATAGCATATATAACAGTGTAAATAACTAACAGCAGCATATTTCAATTGTCGTTTCAATTGAAATCAAATTTAATAAATAAAAGAACATTAATCGTGAGTGATTGCTCACCTTTCGAGGATAGAGAGGATAGACAACACAGCAAGTTATGATTTGAATCTCGAAATCGACGGATCCAAACATAATTCACAACGAAGTAGATTGAACACGAATCTGCCCGATAAAGCTGATAGATAGGAAATAGACGAAATCTAATCAAAACTAGATTGATGTAGATAAAATTGAAACAAAAGTATATTATATTTGTTTTCTTAAACCAATATTCAATTTTAAATTTCATATTATATTTCAAATCATAATACATATCCAAATACCATCAAAACTTTAGATCTTTATAAAAGTAATTTTTTATATATATAATAATAAAGTCAATATTCATTTAATATCACATATATTCTTTCAAATGCAACGGCAACAGCAGGCATGAATTTATATACACTTATCTTTATACATAACAAACATGCAGACTACAAATATACAATGCAGACCTTAAATCGGCACTTAAAACATATACAAAAGAAAAGAAGAAACATAATTATAAAACCTGACTGTAACAATGGCTTGCAAATATAGCCGATGACTGAATTGTCAGTGGAGGCATGCAAGAAAGTAAAAAAAAAACGAACATAATTCCGTAAATAATTAAACAAAGTTAGCAAACGAATTATCCTAAAACTACTATGCAAATTGACACAGATGCTCAAAATACTTTCTAATTATTTATATATCAACTAATATGCCACCTGTGCATAAAACAGTATTCACTTTATAGAAGATTTAAATACATAAAGCAACTTATGCTGAAGGCAGCTGGGATATATATACACCCTTAGTTTACAACTTTAGTGAGAAAGAGGCAACAGCAAATACATGCATATAAATATATGCAGACCGTATTTTTTTTTTTTTTTGCAATATTCAATTGCAAACATTACTTGATATATACAAGCAAAACGCATATGCGAGTACCAGATATGCATACACAATATATATAGACCAAACCCATATATTACTCACGCACCCAACTCAAAACAAAATATTTTACTATTTACAAGATCATATCGCCAAAGCCAGCCCATATTTGTACATTGCTAATTTATATAAATAAAACACATCACTTATTTATATAAACTCACATCATTTTTTTTTTAAACTGTTACAACAGCATGGTCTAAGTACACGTTTACAAATTTATAAACACTGTGTGCTACTACTTTACAGAACTTTATATATACTCCCTTTATGCACAAAATATCTACTACCTTGTCATTATTATAAACTAGCGATACTTTTTTACTTTAACAACATCTGTAACAAAATTTATAAACACTGTGTACAAATTTATAAACAAAATTTATAAACTTGATACATAAATTTACTTTGTCGTACACTTTTCTGACATACTGAAAGTATAACTTACTAGTCTTTATAATATATAACCTATATAACATAAGCACGCTTCTATACATGCTATAGTTTATTGCTAATATAATATATATCATATACTGTAAGTATATTTTATAATAAACAAGTTACTTCCCAAAATTTTGAGTATAACTACATATATATAATATACATTCGAGATCAACTGCATATGTCATCTAATATATGTAGAATACATATATAACAGTGGAGTCAAGTCAATACACAACATTATGTATATTACTTTAACATGCACTGTATATTATAACCCGTATTAAAATTTTAAACTAAATCCCTATATTACAATTGAAACCAACTCACGCTTATATAAATAACAATTTTATTCATATATATATATATAATGGTTACATATACAAAGCATATATCTTTATAATAAAATACATAACATACTTATAAACTATGAATATATATGTAAAGCAAATCAATATACCGAAAGGAAAGTTTACCTGTATGTGAAAAGAATATTCAGTGACCAGAAGGAAGATGATGGGAAGGCTGCGGCAACAGGTCCAAGCGGAGGGAAGAGATGAAGCAGTGATTGGTGGTGATAGCATGGACTAGCGGGAATCTTGGAGATGAATGCGGATCTGATGGGCCGAGGAAGTCCGACGGTAGAGCATTCGAGGCCAAGACTGGGTATGAGTTTCAGTGAACCGTGGCAGAGGGGATGGAGGCCGAACTAGGTGGTTTGGTTACTTGCGCGGGTGTGTGAGATGCTGACTTCGGATTTGAGTTGGTGATGGATTGCTAGGTCGGAAGGAGATCGGCTAATGGGTTGAGGCCAAATGACATAAGGAAGGGAAAACATGTAAAAAAGGAAGAAGGATTTGAAATGAACAAGAACGTTTTCAGATCTAATTTACAGTGCACAAAATAAATGTGTCTATTGGGTTTTACTTCTTTCTCAAAAGGTGAACCAGTAGCATGAAAATGTGAAAAAAAACAGACGTTAAGAAGTAGCAAAAGTCAAGAGCTGTATTCAAGAAATATTAAAGCTATGACCTTTGATTTTCAACTGGTAGCTGATTGAATGATGGTGGGAAACCAAAGATTACAAATTGAATACCGATGCGGATAACCATTTAACGATTTCGCTGCGTAGCGGTCTTCAAAATACAAAATGAGATATACCGCAGAGATCAAGGCAACGAGACGATCAAAACGGCATACTGATTTCAGTGGTACGATTGAATTATAAAAATTCAAAATTTCTACTAGCGGAAAATGCATAAAAATCACAGAAAAATAAGATCGACGGAGCCAAAGATGTCCGAATTTGAAAAAACGACATACTGACAACTTGCTCAAAAGATGATTTAGAATTTTCTATGTAAAAATATTTTGGTTTTGAAAACGTTTTATTTTCATCGTTTTTTTACTGATTAAATTGAAGTAAATTTACGCGCGAAATAAACTTTCGTATTTTCGGACAAAAATTTACCAGTTGCTATGTTTAACCAGACGCATTCCAAATATCAAATTATATTTCTAAATTTTATCGTTTTAAAATTTCACAAAATTCCAATTAAATACGTTACCAGAACCGGTTAAAATTTACGGGTCGTTACAATGGAGCTGAACATGTTGGCGGTTGTGAACCTAGGATTCGGTATTGGAGCAGAAAGAAACGAAGAGGAATAAAATCTAAGCAAGAGATCGTTGTGGATATGAGGAAGATGAAGTGGAATGAAGGAACTTGCATTAAGATGGAGAAGATGAAGTGATGAAACAGAGATGGCTGCAATGGAGTGGTGAAATCCATGCGGTCGGTTATAGGCATGCGATCGGTTGTATGGATGGAGACGAAGTTGATGGATTGGTCATGCTGTGGAGAGAAGGAAGTGGAATGATGGAATTTAGGGGATCAGTTGACAATAGGGTTCAGTTTTGGTGTATTGGAGTTCGAAATTGCACAATCACAGCGCCACGTAGGTGAGGGATCGAGCACGATCCCTTTTCCTATGGGGAATTAAGCGATTGCGACTTATTGGACTTGAACTTCAACACTTGCATATGAGGCCACATGAATTCGAACTTGAACACAAACATTTGCCTTGAGCTTGACCATGGATTACATATGAATTTGGACTTTATATTCGAACACACATGACTTGATTATTGGAACTTGAACTTGAACTTGAATATGCGAAACATATGGACTTGAATGCAAATATCTGTATGATCCCCTATCTTGAGGCTCGAAGCTAAGCGCTATAGATGTTGCAATCATTCATAGTATTAACTTCCGGTGACAAAATATTGTTAATGGATCTATAATATCAGAAGCACATGAATATGAAATAAAATCAACACGGATTTCAAAATCATTTTTTATGATTTCATTTTAAATCAATATTTCATATTCAATTACATAATCCCAAAACGATTCCTAGGTTTTGATCAAATGTAATTATTACAAATCATGCCAAGAGTGACATATAAGACGCCTCTTGGATGATCAGAGTACTAGATAAATAGACATATCGGTCATAAATACATCACAGTGAAATTAACACTAAATAGCTCATACATAGCTAACTTTGCCTCCGTCTCATCTACATCAGCTTATTCGTCCAACCTACTAAACCTGTAAAGTCCTTAACTCTTAATCTACTCAAATTTAATTTTGAGCACCCGAGAGTTTAAGAGGAAAACATAAACTTCGAGTCAGACATAAATCCTAGTGTGAATAATTTTATTACATCTCTGTTTACTGATATTAAATGAGACCACGCCGCTTAGCGGAATATGTTTCCTTTCACTAATATCTTTTTAAAATCATATCTTTTGAAAATAAAAAATTGCAATCAAACTAATTATAAAAATAATAGCAATAACACATATGCATATAAGTCAGGTAATCAATGGACTACCTACCCACACTATAGTTTTATTTGGCTAGCTGTTAACCACTGGCTGACTCGGGCTTACCAGACATAATAAACATTCTAACTTCTTTTAGGCATAATACTGTCTGCCCTTAACTATCTTCTTCTAAGGTCAATTGATCCTAATGGTTTTGTGGGCTCACAACTAACATATCTTTATGCTATATATTCCCTTCTTTGTGTAACATCATTTTAGTTTTACTTGTGACAATGCCCTACACACTGGAATTTTGGACTTATAATAGCTTGGGGCTATTAGCTAAAGATAGGGCATGACCCCATACCAGTCCCATCTGGTCTTCTAATATCCGAGTCATATACATAGGGTTAACCACCCTATTCAAATTTCATTTCCTTGTAAAATTTGTTTACAAATGATTTACCCTTGAAATCATAACTTTATAAAAGAAATAAATCATACTCTTTGCTTTACTCAAAATATTTATATCATAATATATGCTTTACACTAAACAATGTTGATGAAATCTAATCAATGGGATTATCTATCCCTTCAAATAAGTTAAAGCCTCTTTTTAACTTAGAAAACTTTAAACTATAACGCTAAAACAATATCTTCAAAACCTTTGTTTAAAACCTTAAACAATTTCTTTCGAATTCATTGAAAGTACCCCTTTCAAAATAAGTTAACTACTTGAACCTTGAAAACGTTAGGTAAAAAGGCCAAAGCATACCTTTCGAATGTATTGAAAATAGACCTTTCGAAATCATCATTTACACCTTAGATATCCTCTTTCGAAACCATTAAAAAAACATTTTGAAACACTTAAAAATAAACCTTTCAAAACACTCAAAGCATACCTTTCGAAAGCATTGGAATCCTTGCTTCGAAACACTTAAAACGTACCTTTTGAAAGCATTGGGTTTAAGTAAGATTTTAAGGACACATAGCTTCAAAACCATTTAAAAGTATCCATTTTGAAACTCTTGGGTTTAACATATAATATAACTATAGGGTCAAAGAAAACAGAAGCGAAAGGAACCCTTTTGAAAGCATTGACCTTAACTAAAAAATTGGGGAAGAGGTTGGTTCCAAGGCCATGCTTTCGAATCCATTGCCTCCCAAACGATTGACAAAACGGTTAAAAGGATCCTTTTGAAAGCAATGGGATGGCGACTTCAAAATTTAGAAGATGAAAGCACCCTTTTGAATACATTATATAAGGCTATAAAAAAAGTGGTCCTTAACTAATTCGAAAGGTATGAATGCGACAAATAGGTGTCGAATAGGTTCAAAAGCGGCAACTCCTTCGAAAGCTTCCTTTTTGGAAAAGGACAAGTTAATAGGTTCGAAAGCTAATAAAATTGGCTTCAACCCCTTGGAAAGCATGCCTTCGACATGGTCCCTTCTGCCTTTCTCTAATACACTACGTACCAATTGCTTGATACCATGTGCATTGGTTTCGAATGGATGCAAAAGGTCTTTTGGGCATGTTGACGAAAGCAAGCAATGGAAGTGGCGAAGTTGTAATTCAAAACAAAATTAGTTTTATGTCTTTCAAAGTAATTCCTTTTCACCTAACTTGCCTAATTTGTCAAAATAAGATTTGTTGCCAATTCTTTATCAATCTTTTCTAAAAAGGCTGCCAAATTCAATAATTAATAATTGAAATCATTTTAACAAATATGTCATTCCCTTCAACAAACACTTAAAACATTTAAGTCCCCCAACTTCAATAATTTAATAACCTTATTAAACCTCTTAGGAAAAATCCCCAAAATTCATTGTAATTCAGTTTAAATATGCTTTCTAACATGTATAAATTTCAGACCCAAAAATAATGTTTAATTGCCTTAAAGAATTTAAACCGAACATTAAATATTTTCTCTCATAGAAAATCCAAAATAAATCCAAAAAATTTATGAAACCTGGAACCCACTTCTAAAATAATGTTCTTGACCATATATCAAAAACACAAATCATATGGATGTCATTTAATAGGTTTTCCAATCTAACTTATCATAAAATCTATATGAAACAATATAAATCATCAACAAACATATATATCCATTTAAGTAAACACAAAATGGCATGTAACTTGCAAAATTAATTTGGATCTAACTTGAAACCTAAATCAATATCAAAAGTGAGATGTAAGTTAATTATTCACATTTGCTTTGCTTTAAGAAGATTGAGATTTTCCCTTAGATTGATTTGCTTAACCTTTCTACTTGAATCCTAGCTTTACTTTTCCTTGAATCTTCTTAATGGTGGCCAGGCCAAGCTTAATAGGGTTTTAGTTTTGTTTGTGAATGTTAAAATGAATAAGGAATGAAGAATAAAAGGATTTAGGTTATAAGAACAAAGGCTACTCCTATTTTACCATTACTATATTCCTCCTACTTACTTATTTTTATTCTCTTTTACTAATGCATTCATTAAGGCATGGCTCCTTCTAAACTAACAAATCCCAATCCCTTAACTATCTACATTATTTCACTTAATTTATCTAACTAAATATTCTTAATAATTTCTGTCAAAATTAGGGTCATTACAGGCTCCCCTTCTTAAAGAATTTCGTCCTCGAAATTACGATAAGTTACTCACAACAATCACACATAAAGGTAAAACAAACCATGAAACAAGTCAGGATAAGTATCTCTAATCCTACTCTCGGTTTTCCAAGTACAGTCTCTCTCGTCACTCCACTGGACTTTGACTAATCTAACCGTCTTGTTCCTTAGTCTCTTCTCATCTCTCGCAACTATACGAACAGGTTTTCTAACTATAGTCATATCTGGTTTCACTACTAGATCATCTAACATAGTCAATGTAATAGTAATCTCCCGATCTCAAATACACTTCCTTAAATGAAAAATATGAAAAACATTGTGGACTCTTGCCACACCTTCAATGCAAAAACAACTTGAATCTTTCACCCAATAGGTAATGTCTCCACACCTTCAATGCAAAAATTACCGCAGCCAATTCCAAATCATGAGTTGGTTATCTAACTTCATGTGGTCTTAGCTGTCGAGAAGCATATGCAATCACTTTATCCTTTGCATTAACATAGCTCCTAATCTTGTTCCACATACATCTATGTACACCACTAAGTCATCATTCCCCTATGGAAGAACTATTACTGGTGCATTAGTCAATAAATGTTTATATTTATGGAATGCCTCCTCACACTTATCAGTCCAAACAAACTTCACATCTTTCCGAGTTAGCTTAGTCATCGGTGCCACTGCCCGCGAAAAATCCTTAATGAATCTCCGATAATAACCAGCTAATCCAAGAAAACTCTTTACCTCAGTCACTGTCTCGGGTCTCTTCCAACTATTTACTACCTCGATCTTAGCTGGATCTACTAGCAACCCTTTCTTTGAGACTACATGACCAAGAAATTTCACTTTCTTCTTCCAAAAATGACACTTTGAAAATTTCGCTTTCGGTTGATACCATCGCAGCGTCTCAAGCACTATCCTAAGATGAACTCATGTTCTATTTCATCCTTAGATAATATCAATATGTCACCTATGAATACCAATACAAATCTATCTAGATGCTCCTGGAAGATTCTGTTCATCAAGAATACAAAGAATGCTGTCGCATTAGCTAGACCAAACGGCATCACTAACCATTCGTATGATCCATATTTGGTCCTAAGCGCCATCAAAGGAATACTATTCTCTACTACTCCAAGCTAATGGAACCCTGTTGCCAAATCCAAATGGGAAAATACTTTGGTTCCACTCAACTGATCGAACAAATCGTCAATCCTAGGTAATGGATATCGGTTCTTTATCGTCTTCTCATTCAGCTTAAGACAATCGATACACAACCTTAATGATCCGTTCGATTACTTAACCAATACTTTGGCTGCTCCTTAAGGCAAACTACATGGTCTAATAAAAAATTTACCTTCTAGATCCCCAACTGTACCTTTAGCTCCTTCATCTCGGTAGGTGTCATTCTACTTGGCGGTTCTACTCACAGGTTTAGCTTTTGGTACTAAATCTAGTCAAAACTCATGGCTCGTTTTGGTGGTAGTCCTATCACGGGCTCAAAGACATTTGCGAATTCTCTAATAACTAAAACTCCCAACAATGCATTAATCTCAAAACTATGGTTTTCTATGAAGTATATAATCTGATCACTAAAAATAGGTTATCTAAGTGATATTTTCCTATCATGGCAAAATATCCTAGCATCATACTTATTTAACCAATCCATAGTCAAAATAATTCTGAGCCCTGCAAAATCAAATACATGCTAACTGCAAGAAATATATGACCTAACAATTCAAACTCTAAGTGATGACATCTCATCCCAAGAGTCACATCTCTCCTATTGGATTCACAACCCTTAAGGAAGTAGCTAAGTATGAGGGTTATAAGTTAATCTTTTGTACCAAACTATGAGATATAAAAGAATGCGAAGAACCAGGTTTTACTTAATAAATTTGCCTTTCGCTTAAGCCAAAGGATCTTAGACAAAAGACGGTAGAGAAAGAATTCATATCAGACCTTCCAAAGAGATCGAAGGGATGCAACTAGCAAAATGAGACAGAACAAGATCTTTTGAGAAGACATAGGATATTATCCTACAATGTCTAAGGAACTTTTAACTTCTGAAGGAGGAAAATAAGAAGAAACAAGGGTATACGACCCTACGACAACCTTCCCGAAAGCACAATAAGCCTTTTGAGCAAAATAATACACCTACAGGATACCTTTCAATGATGCCGAAAGGTTTAGGTAAAAGCAACATCCATGAGTCAATAGAAGATGACCTTCCACCATCATTCAGGGAAACCGCAACTCTCGACCATAATCAAGTAGGAAAAGCAACCTTCTGACAAAGCCAAAGGGTTCTCTAAAGTCAGAAACCCTCCGGTACCATCGGAAGGTTCATGTGCCGTACATATGACAACTCTCCCGGTAAGAGCAACAGGTTCCCAAAAACGAATGAAGAAAAAGACCCTATGGAAGCATTCAGTAGTCCATGATGATGCACAATAAACAAACCTTCCATCAATAACAGGAGGCCTACAACCGTGTACAAGAAGCAATCTTCCGGCAAGATCAAAAGGTTTGCAACTGCATATAAGAGGCAACCTTCCATTCCCGACGAAGGCATAAAAGGGGGGGAGCACCGCTTGCATCTATAAATAAGACCCAAGGGTCCAGTTTTAGGGGATTTTTCCTCTTCTCATTCCCTTTTTGTACTTCTATAATCAAAGCTCTATAACCCTAATTGGGTAGTGATTTGGGAAAATTTAATAAAAAGAGAAGTCCATTCAAGGATTAGAGGGACTTGAAGTTTGCACCTTTTCTTTACAGTTTATATTCATCTTTGCTGGTTTAATCACAACTTTCAAGTACAATACTTTTGAAAGGTCCATATCAATAGAAACAATAATATTCATTCTTGAGCGATCTTCATAATCCTTCGGGGAGCTCTGGGTTGTGGCTTAAATCCTTCAGACCTAATGGGAACTTATCAGAATTGGTATGCGCAGAACCTTCCAGAGTGATAAATCCTAAGGGTCAAACCTTTCGCCAAGTATCATAACCTGTCGGCTCCCATCAACCTTAGCATCAATAAGAATCCCAAATAGTGGCTTGTCCAACCTTTCGGCAAAGAACCAAGTTAACTCCATAAGTAAGATAGACTAAAGAAATTCGATCCTGGCCAAGGGAAAAGCCTTCAGGAGGAGTCTTATAAAGGTTTAATCAGATCAGATACCCTTCTACGTTAATTCAAAAAGACCGCAAAGACTTTTCTCTTTCCAAGTCTCGTGTCTAAGCCTTGTTGACCCCATCGAAAGGTCAGGTTTTGTGTCTAATCCTGAGTAGATAGGTAAGGAAAGTTCTACATACCATTACCTTTGTGCGTAGCTCCGATTAATCCTATCACCCGAGATAGCATAGAGTTATCCATTGAACATATGTCAATCCCCTTTAGAGATCCCATGTTCCACCTTTTCTCAATAACTTCTCCTACTTGGATTTACTAGAGTGTTGACTATAAATTTGGTTAACATTTTTGGTGCTAGAAGGAGGGCTTGAACCTCCAGCTTGATCGATTCTCTAACACTACAGCTCTCTAATTCCTATTTGACCCATTACACTTTAACTTCACTTGCTTTGGTTTCATAATGGATAAGAATTTTAAGAGGTCTAAATAAGGATCTTCCAAACCACACTTGACAGAGCTTTCCTATGTGAATGCCAAAGACTCCAATCAGGATGAGGAACAAATGTTAAGGCTTGAGGCCTTGAAAATTATAAACAGAAAGAAGGAAAATTATATAACCTTGAGAAATGGAAGTTAAATCCTTTCTATGTGGGACTGACCCCAATTTTTGCACTTGGAAAGAAAATGAGTGGAAGTGGCAACATTTTTAATCAAATGAAGAGAACTATTCAGTCATACTCCTGGGAAACTATCTTCGAAAAAGAGATGATAAAAGACTATGATAGCCCCATATATAAATGGAGTAGGATTACAAACGAGGCTTGCCAGTCAAGGGAAAACTATGGATACATGGAGAAATCTTCAATTGAAGAAGCAAGGAAGATAAGAGAGCTACCCAGTGGAAGTATAAGAATCATCAAGGAATGAAACACCCCACACCCTTTAATATACCTAAAAGGGCACATTAAAAGGCATGGCACGTTGTAGGTATTACTGAAACTAACAGAGACTAAGATTCACAAGACAAAAATAGGCAAAACAATGGAAACTAAGATAATAACTTATTTAAAACAAAAGCTTCATAATTACTTCACAAACCAAATAAGTCAAATATCAAATACAACATACATGTCTCAAAACCCAATATGTCTCATGAAATAAATACTCGTAGTCTTAACAAAACCAGAGTACAAATATCCATTTCAAGTGCCAGTACAAAGAAAGAAAAATGGAGATAAAAGTAGGGAAACACATAGCAGAATCTTCTCCAAGAAACCTTCGAGCACTGCAATCTACCACCCTCTTCCTTTAATTCCTATTAGGGGAAAGGGAAAATAGAGGAGTACGTCAGACTTAAAGTCTGTTGAATGACAGTAACTACTAGAATCTTTAAGCAAAGTAAAAATAATAGACTCTTCAATAGTTCTAGTATATATAAAAGGAAACAATGGAAATAAGAAAGAGATAAAGCTGGAAATAAATACGGATTAACTAGTACTCAATTAATAAGATAGGTTAATTTTGATTTTTTGCACTTGTCCTTGATAGCTGCTTTGATTAGGCTGAATTCCTAATCCTATCTTAATTAGGTTGAAATCCTAATTCTACCCTTTGATCGGCCTTCTACTCCATAGTACCTACTATGGACTTGACTATAGATAGCTCCCTACACACAAGGCAATGGTATCTACGAAAGCACACACTAAGCGCTTGGAAACTTATGTTCCCTAATTAATGCCACATGCTTGGTCACCGCTGGTTCACACTATCTATTGCTCCCTCTTTTGACCTTTTATTTACCCTAGACAGCATAAGCGTGGCCTCATCTCATTTCAGGCTATTATGAAACACCGTGTCCATAGAAAATAGGGAATGTTACTGCTGGTCCTTGCCAAACAAAATCTAGTTGCGTCCCTTATCCAATCCCATGATTTAGTCTTTTTAATTATTGACCTCTTATCTACCCTAAACAGCATAAGCATGTCCCAAGGGAAATGCTGCCGGTACGATCTTTCTTTTTAAGTATTGACCACTTATCTACCCTAAACAGCATAAGGGAAATGCTACCTGTGTGGATCTTTCTTTTTAAGTATTAACCACTTATCTACCCTAAACAGCATAAGGGAAATGCTGCCGGTACAGATCTTTTCCTTTAGCTATTGACCACTTATCTACCCTAAACAACATAAGGTAAATACTACCGATATGGATCCTACATTCGTCTTTGTTTATTAACTTAGATAAATTATTTAAATAAGCCTTTATGATTATTCTTACTATCTATGCTTATTAATTTATCCTATCTTAAAATAAGCCTCATTCTATTTTTTTCTTATTATAACCCATGTTATAATCATGCTTATTACTTAACCCAATGTCTAAGTGTGAAAATAAGTTTCTTTCATCTTTTACTCTTTTAATTATAATTCTAAGTTATAACTAGGACAATTATCTTGAATCAGTCCAATTCTAACTTCAAAATCATAATTAGGGTCATTTTCAGTCTTAATTCCATTTTTATTATAGTCTTTACAATTTACATTTTATAATTTTAAATAGGCCAATCTCTTTAATTCAGTCCAACTAATATCATAATTAGGTATAATTTCATACTTAATTCCATTTTATTACATTCTTTATAATTTACATCTTATCTTTCGTTATTTCAGAATTCTTATAATTTAATCCAATTTCCCGTTAATTCTATTCTAGTCCATACGTGGAGAAGAAGGGGAAATAAAAGAAAGCTGAAAATAGAAGAAAATCCAAGGCATATGAAGAAGATGTAAATAACGCATAAATAACAGTAAATAAATTATAATACCGTAAATAAATGAAAAATCTATAATTAACAGAAATAACTAAAATTAACTGAAAAGAATAGTTAGAAATAACTAGATTGAAAATAATTATAAAAATTGTAAGCAGAACCGCTTAAAAGGTTATTTCAAAAATTATAGTAAAACTATAAATATTGGAAACTCTATTATTTTAAATTACTTAAAGAAATTTAAAATAATCTAAATCACTCACATATGGTCCTAAGCTCCTCCCTTTAGGTCTTTTCGGATCCACTTGAGGGTATTAAAATATTTTTATTAAAAAGATTCTCTCTTTGGAAATTTATTCCTTTTAGGGTCCTTCCTGTAAAGGTGAACCCAATTGGAGAAAACCTAGAATGAGAAAAAGTGATAGGTCTACGGATCTATTTATAGGGGTAGAAGTGAATTTCAGACCGTTGGATTTGGGGATTTAATAGGATGTAACCACGTCATAGGCTGAATAGGAGCCATCAGATGCAAGAATAGAAGGACCAGATTGAGTTCAAGAATGCAAGGCACGTAGAAAATAGGCTAACCAATGTTACTGGACGAAGGAATTTTCCTTCGTCCATTTTCTAAGGCGGGTCAACCTGCCCTTTTACCCAAATCGACTGGCCGGTCTACTTAGGGTGAGGCTAGGTCGACCTATCCTATATGTATATATATTTCTTTTCTTGACTTTTGTTTAATTCATAACCTGGTAATATTAACTTGGATTATGCGTTCCATGTATAGAAATTGACCAGAAAATTACTACGCACTCAATGGTGCAACTCCCGTGGCTTAATTCTGATAATTTCACAAAGTAATTTTATCATTTAATTAATTAATGAATTAATTATAGGTTAAATTTCAAGTTGTTAAAAGGAATTTCCATCCGAAACCTTAAAACTGAGAGAAATTCTTGTGAAAGAAGAATAATGGGCGATAAAAAGAAAAGCCACTCCTTAAAAAGAAGCATTTAAACCAGGCTGCAAAAGAATTAGACTCTGGTTAAAGATGGCTCAAAAGTCGATGCTTCTTAGAGAGTATAATCTCACAACATCAATTGAAGACATCTATGTTAAATCAAGGAGGAACTGAATTATTGGCCTTCTCAAAAGAAAAAACCAAGGTTTGAAAGAAGATCCAAAGGAGCATATTGTGACTTCCATCTCATAAATGGAAATGATACCAATCAATGTAAAGTACTCGGGAAAATGGTTCTACACTTTTTAAAACAAGGAAACTTGAAGCAGTTTGTAAGGGATTAACCTAGTCATGAAATAAAGGTTCTATTCTCAAAATGAGAAAAGTCTACATGATCGGGAGAAGAATTCTCCTTAAACTTGGACAACCTAAAAAGGTAGACTACCTATAATGGTAGAAAGCCCTTAGTTGCGCTAAGATGGCCAGGCCAAGGCACCTCATGAAGGGAGGGCATAAGCCTTTATCTACGCCAAAACCAGAAATGGCTAGCTTAAAGCAGCACAAGCCCTTATCCGCATCATGCTATGGCCAAGATAAGGCACCTTCTGGAGGGAGGACGGGGAATCCCTTGGTCCTGCCACGCTATGGCCTGGCCAAGGAACCGAACAAGCCCTTAATCGCGTCATGCAATGGCCAGGTCAAGGTGCCTCATTGAGGGAGGTCGGGTAAGTCCTCGGGCCCTACTTTAGTATAAGCTAGCCAAGCGCACCAGAGACCCACGAAATGTTCGACGGACTAAGAAAAGTCCATGCTTGAAATAAGCACTGCCAGAAATCGGCATAGCTTAAAATAGCAACCACTAAAAAGGTCGGTAATGTCAAAGATGAAAAACAACCTGAAATAGGCTCTGCTTAAATGAGCACCAAAACCGGACAAAAGAGTCCTTGCCTGAAATAGGCCAAAAACAAATGACAAATGGACAAAGAAAACTCCGGCCCGAGAAAGCAAAAGCATACATGATATCCTCAAAGCTTGAAGATGGCATGTTTAGTAGAAAAAATTAGGAAGAATTCTCGAGCTTCTGTTGGATGGGTATTCTGGTCTTCTATTATTAGGTGCCAGAAATGGTATTCTCATCTTCTATTATTAATTACCAGAAATGAAATTCTGGTCTTCTATTGTTAATTTCCAAAAATGGAATTCGAGACTTTTATCATTAATTATCTAAAATGATGTTCTAGACTTCTACTATCAAATATCTGAAAAGCATATTCTGGTCATCTATTATTTATTACCAGAAGCTATTTTTTATTTCCATTATCGGCGCTAGATTAGATTGCAGGCCGTCTGTTATTTATTACTAAAATTACCTTGGACTTCTATTACCAGAAATGAAATTCTAGAAGTGGCATTCTAGTCTTCTATCACCTATTACCGAGAATGGTAGTTCGGTCTTTTATTGCTCATCGCCAGGCTAAGCCCCTAACCCTTCATTATTAACTGTTAAATATGGTATCCTAAACCCAAACTCCGAGATGGGTTTTCTTGTCCTCTGGTACTAAATACCAGGGTGGATTCTTAGTCTTCTACTAATTAGCAAGTACCGCATTGGGTATTTTTGAACTTTGTTATCTAATTACTACATACGGTTTATCTAACTTTTACTATTAATTCCGGATTAGAGATCCCGGTATCTTATCAGCAAATATGAATTTCTATCCTTATGACGACCATCATTGGAAACAATAGGGCGGGGTTCTATTGCTTATCATCAAGGAAAGTCATTTCAGCCTCCTAACCCTCCATCGTCTATTATCAGAATATACCAAAAAGCGACTGTCAAATTATCTCAATGTTTTTAAATACCCAAATCTGGGTCCGTAGATATCTTATAAAGCTTCATTACTAATGATGTTAAGACTACTGGTTATTGAAAGCCCCAATCGGAGTGCACAATCTTTGGGTTTTTATTTATCTCAAGTAACTTGACCCTAGTCAAGGAATATTATCGAAAGAATATTATTGCCTGTTTGCGCCAAAATTGGTCATAAACACCCAATTGTCGATTAAAGCACACGTTTTTAATCACAGATCACAGATAATAAGTATGTAGAGAATTAAAAATGAAGAACACTCAGAAAATTAAGAAGAAAGCAATAAAAACATATAGTTTATAGTGGTTCGGCAATCCGGTCTACGTCCACTTTGAATTTGATGATTTTATTGATGTATCCTTGCTGATTACAATGAGTTACAACTGATTAGCAAAATTCGAGTACAATGATGATTCCGGCAAAGTCTAGACTAGAAGAAGAAAATGTCCTTTTTTGTCGGCTCTAGGATGCTATTTATAGGCGTAGGCTGCAAATATGTCGCTTAGATCTCGGAGGACCTCTTCTGGCATGTGTGTGAGCCCGCGCGATCGATCGTAGGTGATTTCGACTCGATCTGTGATCGATACAAATGAATTTCGTATCGATTAAGACTTGATCCAATCGACTTGAAATTTGGCATGAACATTCTTTAGGTTGTGCGTAAGCTCCTATGAAAATTTGGTGGAATTTGGACTTGTGGATTGTGAGATATGATCGATTCAATTTAAGGTTTTCAGTATGCTGTGCCCATCGCGTCGATCTCCTTCACATCGCTCTGTTTGTATCGACCAAGGCACGTGTTCATGAGTTGACTTGGCACTTATTTTTAGGACCGATCCACACTAGATGCCGAATCGACCTCCTTCCTATTATTCATGCCTTATTCGTATCGACCCGATGCGCTCTATACTTCGTATTGATCCATGGATGCTTGCTTCGCATCGATGGTCACTAGCTTTTTCGTATCGATCAAAAAAGGTGACTCTTATTATAATGTGGTCTTCGTATCAATCAATGGCTAATCGAAACGAAGTACGTGGATAGATTGATCGATACGAAATGCATGAAAGGATCGATATAAAGTGACAACCACCCATGCTGGTTAGCGACGATGGATACGAACAACGGCTAACTGATGGATGCGAATAATCGGATTTGGATAGATACGAACATGATGGATACGAAGTGAAGATATCCGGATCGATAAAATTATGATGGATAAAGAAGGCCGCCATTGATTTATGCGAACCTGATGGATACAAAATGAGGTTGATTCCTTTGATTTGCATTGATCATATCTTGAGCATACGAACTCCGACTGACCTGAAATTTGAAACATAGCCTCTCCTAGCACTGATCGTCATTCCTAATCAATTCTGTCTTCATTGGAGCTTGGTCCAATTTTGGCGATATCGATCACAGCCTTGTTTCCAATTGATCTCCAAACCTGATATCCATCCTTTCTAGCCAATTTGTTGATATTCTAGCGTTGACCAAAATGTGGGATAACATTTGCCCCCCAAAATATGCCTTATGGTGAGAAGGCGTGTTTTGAATAGCTCCAAATCCAATGTCTAAAATCCATATTCCATTCGTAGCCAAGTCATCCCATCCATACTTTAACCTTTTATCAAACTGTCCTATCAAAGAACCATAGCCTTTCCCTGGTCTATGACTGCTCCGAGTCAAGGATTTGTATATTTTCTGACCTCGGCTCTCAAGCTAAGGATTTTTATATCCTCCAGCCTCGGCGCTCCGGCCAAGGACTTTTATATTCACAGCCTCGGCGCTTCGGCCAAGGACTTTTATATTCACCAGCCTCGGCACTTTGGCCAAGGACTTTTATATTGCATTTGAGCCCATTCCATCGCTCTCTGACAAAAGGACTCATAATTCGCTATTACTGCCCCGTCTCTTCGGTCGAGACTGTAATTGCGGGACCGACATTATTCATTACATTGATCCAAATCAATTATCCAAAATAAGACTTTTTACAGCCAAGGAAAACCAAATAAGTGTATGTACATCCAAGGGAGAAACCAAAGTTTTTGGGGAAATGAAAAGAAAAACAGGATTTCATAGGCTCGAGTAACACGGTTTATCATCGCCTCAGAGCATGCCTAGGTACCGTCCTCGATCCCATACATGTGTAAACAACTTAGCCGCATCACTTCGAGCACTACCACTTATTCAATTCCACCAATTTAGTTAGTTAATAATAAGATGACGTTGCCTAGATCCACTGCCATCTTCATTTGAGGCGGGCGGTGGCCGCTCTTGTCCCATAGCCATAGCTCGGTTTCTTTTGTATTATGGTAGATGACCATTCCTTACATGCTCCTCAACAATATCCTTTAAATGCCTGTAGTCATTCATGTTGTGCCCATCCAGTTCAAGGAATAGGAAATGACTTCCCGATGCCCGTTCATAATCTGAAGGTTCCCTTGTTGTCGGTCTTCGATACTGGAGGCACCCTCGAGTATCCAAGTAAATCCTTTCTAGAGTTTCAGATAGATCTACATAAGAAGAAAACTTTGACTCCCTCCATGACCTTTTTTAAGTGCTACCTGTTGAATCATAAGTTTTAATTCATGACAAAGAGCTTAAACAAATCATTGATGAGACTATATGATCAAGCGACAAAAAGGGAAAGAGATATGATATTAAAACTACAAAGGAGACAAGACTTTAAAACTGAGTATAGTATGTTTATTTGTTGAAGTTTATTTAATCTTAGAATTGTTAAAATCTATCCTCAAGTAAAGTTGTTTTAAAATTCAATTTCTTCAAAAAAATGTGTGAACTGTGCACTGACAACTAGGTCTATCGATTGACCAAATATGACCAGTCGACTGAACCTGCTTAGTTGCACAGATACACTCTGTTTTGCACCAACTTTGAATATTCAGTTGACTGGTCGTTTTGGGTCAGTCGACTGAACTGTTCTAACATATATTTTTTTTGAATAGACACTTCCATTTGCCAAGAAATACAATCCAATTCGAAGAGTTGTGGCTGCATCTTTTGGTCAAAACTCTTCGTGAATGGTTGTAGCTGTTTATCTACTATATAAACACATGAGATTCACTTCTCAAAATCACCGAATTTTTATTCTATTTTTTGATCATACTCTCTACTATCTCTGCATTCTACAAGCAATCACAATTTTTATATATTGTTTGAATCTCTGAATCAATTAACTTATTCTTTGATTCAAAGCAATATTTTCCTTTCTAAATCTTTACACACAAAATATATACTTGGGAAAAAGATTACAGGAAGGGTGTACTATCAAAGACAAATCAGTGTTATCAAGAACACAAGGTGTCAAGCAATTTTAATGAAACTATTGAAGTCCTGTTAGTTTGTAACGGTCGGAAAAGTCCTCTTCGGCTGTTGAGACGGAAAAATCTTTTTTGGTTGTTTAGGTGTTGTTTGCCTATTCCTTCGGGTTAAGTGAGGGGTTTTGAGTGAAATTCCAGAGGGAAGTCTACGACTGGACGTAGAGCGGGAAGTTCGAATCAGTATAAAAACTCCTAGTTTGCTTATTCTTATTTACTTTACTATTATTATCTGTTTCCGCATTTAGATTATAATACATTTCATATTACACGATCCTAAGTGATAACTAGCCACACAGTGGTCACTTTCACTACCGTTGTTAATCATTTTCCTCTTGCCTTTGTCGTCTTTGTTTGGGTCTTTTCTAGCTGGACCTCCACCCATTACTGCATAAGCTTCAGCTTCTCTCCCTTCTCTTTCAGCCTACGCATCTTCCTGCCTTAGAAATCTTTCCTCCTCATGATAGAACTCCCTAAGATCCCTCAGTGGGTCCCATTCCAATGATACCTTGAAATCTAAATTGTCTGCAATTCCTGAAACAGCTTCCATCAAAACCATTGATGGATCAGGTCGATCCACCGAAGCCATTGCCACATTTAATCTGGTTAAGAAATCTATAAGTGGTTCTCCTTTCCACTATTTCATTGATGTTAAAGTCATCACATTTTTGGATCTGGCTATCTGGACCTGAAACTGTCTTATAAACCTTTCAATCTGCTCCGTCCACATACTAATAGAGCTATTTTCTAGCTGTCTGAACCATAACACTGCTATATCTGTCAGATACAAAGGGAAGCATCACGCCATGACCTCCTCCGATGCCCCCAGTACTTCCATATGCCACATGTACCTCGTCAAATCAACAGCAAGATCTGTCCTTCCATCATACATCTCTAATGTTGGTAGCTTGAATTCTGGCTGATTCCCAGCTTGCCTGATCGTAGGAGCGAAGGGACTCCTATTAATATCTTCTTGATCTCTATTCACTGGTCCACCTCTCATGGCTCGTCTGACCATTTCTGCCAATCTATCACTGTCATCAAGCTGTAGGCCTTGTCTATTGCCTTCGATCCGCCCTCCGAGTTCATGAGGGAATCCTGGAATCTTCTCTCGTGGACGAGCATCCATTCCTCTACCAATGCCATGTTGAACAGCTTCGCCTGGCATTCTGCCTGAGGTTGGATCAACATCTTTCGGGTGAGTCCCCCCAAGTTCTAGTGTTGCCCTTGGTGGTCCTGCTCTATTCTGAACTCTAGTTGTTCTATGCTCCTGATCTCTATCTCCAACATCTCCTGTAGTAGCGTTAACTTGATTCTACACTCCAGCTCATCCAGCCTGTTGGAGTAGGTTCTGCATCATCTCTTCTTGTCTTTTCAGCATTCCTTCCTGCATAGCTTCCATCATATCTCCATCTCATCCCGGTGATGAAGATTGAGGTCTGATTTTCTCCAGAGGAAGCTTCCTGACTCCCATCATATTTACTCTTTTCAGTTTTTTGTCTTCTGGTTGATTGCCTTGCCATAGCTTTCCAGATCCAAGTCTTTAAACTTTCATATTTGAAGTCCAAGTTGTAAAATTCCTGAGTGTTATTCCTCTCAGTGAAAGCACCAAAATTGGTCACAAACACCCAATTGTTGATGAAAGCACCCGTTTACAATCATAGATCATAGATAATAAGTATGTAGAGAATTAAAAATGAAGAACACTTAGAAAATTAAGAAGAAAGCAGTAAAAAAACATAGAGTTTATAGTGTTTTGGCAATCTGGCCTACGTCCACTTTGAATTTGATGATTTTATTGATGTATCCTTGTTGATTACAACGAGTTACAATTGATTATAATAGCAAAATTCGAGAACAATGACGATTCTGGCGGAGTTTGGACATAGAAGAACCAAAAGTCCTTTTCATGTTGGGTCTAGGATGCTATTTATAGGCATAGGCTACAAATATCTTTCTCAGATCACGGGAGCCCCCTTTTGGCATGTGTGTGGGCCCACGTGATCGATCCCAGGTGATTTCAACTCAATCCATGTCGATACTGACTAATTTCATATCGATCAAGACTCGATCCAATCAAGTTGAAATTTGGCGTAAACATTCTTTAGGTTGTGCGTAAGCTCTTGTGAAAATATGGTGCATTTGGACTTGTGGATTGTGAAATATGATCGATACAATTTTGAGGTTTCGGTAGACTATGTCATTCATATCGATCAGGGCACGTGTTCATGAGTTGACGTGGCACTTGTTTTTAGGACCGATCCACTCTAGACGCCGAATTGACCGAGTCCTTCCCATTATTCATTCCTTGTTCGTATTGACCCGATGTGCTCTATACTTCGTATCGATCTATGGACGCTTGCTTCGCATCGATGGTCTCTATCTTTTTCGTATCGATCAAAAAAGGTGACCCGTATTATAATGCGGTCTTCGTATCGATCATTGGCTAATCGATACGAAGTACGTGGGTAGATCGATCGATACGAAGTGCATGAAGGGATCGATACGAAGTGACAACCACCCATGGATGCGAATTAGTTGGCGACGATGGATACGAACAATGGCTAACAGATGGATGTGAATAATCAGAGTTGGATAGATACGAACCTGATGGATACGAAGTGAGGTTATCCAGACCGACACGGTCATGATGGATACGAAGAAGGCCGCTATAGATCGATGCGAACCTGATGGATACAAATTGAGGTTGATTCCTTTGATTTGCATTGATCATATCTTCAGCATACAAACTCCAATTGACCTGAAATTTGAAACATAGCCTCTCCTAGCCCTGATCGTCATTCCCAATTGATTCCGTCTTGATTGGAGCTTGGTCCAATTTTGACGATAATCACAGCCTTGTTTCCAATCGATCTCCAAACCTGATATCCATTCTTTCTAGCCAATTTGTTGATATTCTAGCCTTGACTAAAAGGTGGGATAATATTGCCAAAAGAGTCTCCTTATGGAAACTTCCGACCTTCTTTATTCTCAGATCCCCTAGATAATTAAAAATGAATTCAAAAACTACCTTATCAAAATCTCAGTCATAAATGTCCCTTCAAGGTCTTCATTGGGCAAATATTAAATTTCAATGATTGTATACAGCCTAACATTAACTATTCTTAGGAATGCCGAAAAAGGAAAGGAGCTAACTCTATATTCATCCCTCGTTATGGATAAAGATGAGACCAAAACATTTATAGTGAATTGCTTTTCATATAATTGTTATAATGGCTTTCTAATCCAAGCAGCCGATGGCTTTAAGATTAAACTGTCGATTTCCAACTAATAATTAAAGAATACTATGCGCTACATGTTTTGCAGGAAAGGTAGGATGAAAAAGAATCTAGATTCGCTTAGTCAAAAGAGGAGTCAAGGATTGGAATGAAAATCTTGGAGACGCATCAATCTCGAAGAGGCATATCCGAATCAAAGATAAATAAGATGTAGATAAAGATAATGAAACATAGCATGTACAACATTATAAATATTACATTATGCTGCATAGCATTACCAAGGTATGAAAAACACAACTTATGTGTAAATTGAGATACTCACGACCATATCAATCATACTATCAAAACAAGACCCTTTATTTCAACAATAAGAACATACGTTATAGCATGTTTATTGTCGAAACTTGTTGTTAATACAAGATACAATAACCTCGTCTAGAATGGTAACTGGTCTGTATTTGCTAATTTCATCTTTCGGTTAGAAGGGTATTATAATGTAACTATCAATTAATATTAGGTCATTTTGGAAGGAGGCCTTCATCTATATAGCATGTTAACTAGGTTAGCTTATTAAGGGGACATGATTTAAGGAACATATATTTTGGAATAACATAGTATAGACAAGCGAAATATAAATTACGTACTAAGAAATATATATTCATAGAATAAATTCTTGACACTCATTTATAATCACTCCCCCAATTCATTAAAAAATAATTGAGAAAAAAACTTTTACTTATAATGCCTGAGCCATTTAAGGATTTTTTTTGACAAACAATCTAATTCAAAGAAAATTATAATGTGCAGAAAGATTTAGGCCAAGTCCTAATTTACATGAAAATAGAAATATAAAGTAATTGAAATTTACCTAAATAATAAAATTTCAAAGCTGAATTTAAAAGTGCACTTTACATAAAAATAGCCAAAGTGTCTCTATTAGCTTGTCATCCAGCGGAAGGTTAAGAGTTCACCACTTTTTCTCAAAAAGCGTTGAGTTAGGGCCATCATTTGTGGAATTTTGTCAAATAAGACTTAACCAACAAATGCTTTCAAATCAAAGGTGAAATGGTAATCATACAAAAAGACAAATACATTTAATGATAAACCTCTGGAAATATGAGAGAGAGTGTATAAGACTTCTTGCCAAAAATCTCGGTTAGAAATCCATTCGTCTTCCTTCACTTTCCCCTCTAACTTTTGTTACATAAAAAGGCATCAATGGTCGCTTGCAATCTCCATCAAATTCATCCTGATTTCGTCAATACAGAAGCACCACACTGTTGTTGTTGCTTTGCATTAGGCCTGTTAAACCAACCGCATAAGGTGAAAGAGGTCAATAGCATGCAATCTAGCAATATGGATCGCCTGCAACCTAATTTCCTTAATCCACACGTAAAGGCAACATACTCCTTACTTTTCGATCTGGCTACAAACACATTCTGGATGGACTTAGCCATCTGGGATGTTTCTGGAGAAGACCCTGCATTAATAAGCTACTCTCCTTATCAACCCATATGGATTGAACCCGTCATCATCAACCCCATCAATTTAGTTCCGAACCTTCAACCTTTTCCCGACGGGTTGTAAGGAAAAGGGGGAAGAAATCACCTTGCTACTTTTGGACGCCTTCGATGATCAATTCTAGGACATTAATTTAATTTTGAATATGTAAACATTAACAGATCAAAAAGTGTAATGTGAAGTAATATCTATATATGTGAATATTTAGATGTTTCAATTGAATTTCTTGAGTTATATTATATAGCTGAAAATGTGCTTGTTACTTGGTTATATGTGTTTTGATGAACAGAAAGGAATCTGAGGATTTATGACTTCTAAATCCCAATGAAAGCTTGTTGTCAGAAGGACTAAACATTAAGCTACCTAGACCTTCCGCAAATAAGGAAAAACTAAAGTTGGAATACCTTCTGTTCCCTTTGAATGGTTTAGTGCTGCAACATTAATTCCCTTCAGAGGGAATGAATAAGCAAGAAAGATAGCTTGAAATTTTTAAATCAAGTTTAAGAAATGACCTCCTTGTTTGAGAGAAGGTCAAATTGTTTGAAAGGGACTCTTTTACTTGTACTTGAAACTTACATTTACAGAAAAATGAGGCCTAGAGAGGATGACTTGAAAATTCAAAAGCATCCCTTCGCATAGAGGGAGGGAGGGAAAATGTTACACAATAAATTCGCCTTCCATTTAAGCCAGAGGATCTTAGCCAAAAAATGGTAGAGAAAGAAATCAGATCAGACCTTTCGAAGAGATTGAAGGGATGCTGCTAGCAAAATGAGATGGCTTAAGGTCTTTTGAGAAGACAGAGGATATTATCCTACAATGTCTAAGGAGGTTTTACCTTTTGAAGGAGGCAAATAAGCAGAAACAAGGGTATACAACCCTACGACAACCTTTCGCAAAGCACAATAAGCCTTTCGAGCAAAATATTACACCTACAGGATACCTTGTGATGATGTCAAAAGGTTTAGGAAAAAGCAACATCCATGAGTCAACAGAAGTCGACCTTCTGCCATCATTTAGGAAAACCGCAACTCTCGACAGTAATCAAGTAGGAAAAGCAACTTTCCGTTAAAGCCAAAGGGTTCAATAAATCCAAAAAACCTCTGGTATCGTCGTAAGGTTCATGTGCCGTACAAATGACAAATATTCCAGCATGGGCAGTGGGTTCCTAAAAATGAATGAAGGAAAAGACCCTTATACAGCATTCAGCAGTCCATGGTGATGCACAATAAACAAACCTGTAACGACTCGTAAGTTTTGATGAATAAATTTGGTCAATTTAATTAAATTTTGTAATTAAATTTAGGAAGAAATAAATTTTTTATAATTTATACTGAAGTAAATGTTAAAAATGAAATTGCAAATAAATTGAAACAGATTGTAAAATAATAATTGATTGAAATTAGGGAATCGGGGAATAAATTCAAAAATTATTAACTAAGAAAGTAATACGTAATAAATTGGATATAACATAAACTTAAGTGTAAATTTAAGGGTATGATAACAAATTATTATAAATTACCTAATTAATTGGTCAATGAATTTATTGGAAATAAAGTTCATTTAAATGGTAAGTAACTATAATGTTGTTATTAATAATAAACGTTACTTTAATGATTATTAATACAGTAACGGAAGTGTGAATGAAAACTTAATAGAAACATAAATTTATTTTAAGGAAACAAGAGGTATATTGTACAAATTGATGAATTAGTATAAGTTTAATGGTAATTGGATAAAATCATTATCATATGAGTCATTGCAACATTGTTGTAAACTATAAACTTATAAATGTGATTTAGGGCGACTAGTGACCGTTATTACTTGTTACTAGTTTACTTAGGCTATTAAACTGTGAGTGGAAATAAATTGAAATTTAAAATGAAACTTGGTATTACAATTATGAGTTTAAGAAAAGAATTACAAGATATAAATGTAATAAGATGCATAGAAATGTTGGTTATTTTGTAAAGTAATAAATGACGTAATAAAAGAATGAAATCCAGATAAATAATTTTAATTGAGACTTTAATTATAAATAATGGGTGAAGTAATAGGATAGATGGTAATTGGGTATGGAGAATAACCATACAAGTATTATAAAGAGTATATGGTTGATAAAAGGTTATTTCGAATAAAGGTAATTAAATATTACTTTAATGGATATAAATGTAGTAACAGATAGAGTGAATGAAATTAGCATTATGAAAATAAGTGTAAGTGGATGTATATTAACATAATAACGTAATGCAAACTAATTTAGCGCAGTCCAAATTTATTGAAATCAATTGCAATAAATGAAAGTAAATATTTCAAGAATATGGATTCAAGGTAATATTTGGTATTAAGGTATGGTTAGTGATTTATGAATGAATTGATAATTAAAAATTTAAGGTAGTGATGTTAATATAATATTTATCCAACTTAAGATGTAAGTAGGCGTGTATTAACGTAATGAAATAAAATTAGCATTATAGATGGAATTATAATCTGGATTGGTAGGTAATGAACCTATAAATGCAATTAGGAGCAAATAGGTGGCAAATTAATATAGGTTGTTTATTTATTTAATGTGTAAATAAACTTGGGAAATCAATTTCTATAAATCCAAATTAACATTTTGTTAATATAAATTAAAATAATGTTATTTTTATTCATAATATGAATTGGTTGATTTTAAAAAAAAATGGAAACCAAGATTTTATTTATCTAATTGAAATGTAAAGTTCAATAATTGAATTAATTGCAATTAAATGAAATTGAATATAGCTAAATAATACATTATTTGAAATGAAGATGGAATATGAGGAAATTTATGTAATAGTTTTGAATCCAATGGTAAACCCATCTGTTTGACAATAATGAATGGAATAATTATGGGTTAACTTAATTAAATGGAAATTTTGGAAATTTTATTTATAATTTGAATTTTATGAAACTGGAAGTTAACACTGAAATTTATAAATTAATCAACTTTAAATTGACATCTGAACGTGGTTAAATTATTGTGAATGATTAAGAAGTTAAAAATGTTAAAATTTATCAATTATCGAAATAAAATTTAAAATTTGATTTAATTAATTATTAATTTATTTAATTAATGGAAAAATAGCCATTTTGATCACTGGCTCGGATTTCGACGAAACCAGTTTCATCGGATCTGTAACGGTGAATTATTATAGGGTTTTAAGTTTAGCAATCGAACTTATCGTTTGATCGTACGGACTCGAAACGCCTTGAAATTAATGAAATTGAAATCAATTTGAAAAATATTGATTTGAGCATAACTTCTTCATACGATGGAATTTGGACTTGAAACTTGTTCCATCGCGTTTAAAATAATTAAAAACATCTATTTTGATATATGGGTTGACCCAATTTCATTCCGGAGTCGAAACGGGCTTTTTGGGCCACTTTGGCGTTAGCGCGTAAATCTATCTTATCCATCCATTCAAATGTCAACCCTGCCTATATATATCCTGCTATAAACCCTAGTAACCTCTATTCCTCATTTCTATACATACAGAAACTTCTACGCTCCTCCTCCTCAATAGCTGTAAACCCTAATTTATCCAATTCAAATTACAATTCAAAAATCAACTTCAAAAATTCAAACTCCTCAGAAAAATTCGAAAAAAATATAGATCGAATATCTCAATGATACGAATCAGCGTCTGGTGTTCGTTTGTCCAAATTGCGCTTCAATCATCGGCAAATCGCGGTCAAAGTCGAATTAGGCGTTTTCGATTCAAGCGACAATTGAGGAAACCGTTTCTGGGTTTTGTGGAGGGCGATGTCAGGAGGCTATCGGCGGTGGTCGCGTCGTCTATTTCGACCTGAAGCGATCGAAATTTGGCTGTTAGGGTTCGACTGCAACTGGCGGCGCATGCATTCGTGGAGAAGCTGAAGGCGTCGCGCGGCCTTAGGGTGGAGCGGCGAACTCGTTGACGTGGTCGAGGGTCCCTCCGGTGATCAGTGGCTTAAGAAAGTGGCGATCAAAGGGCCGGTTAAAGGGTGTAGATGGGTTTGGCAGTTTCCTTGTGCGTGCGATCTGGAGCATGCCTTGCGTATGGGAGAGAAGGACTTGATCATTGCTGACGTGGCAGAGTATGGTTGGTTTGTTTTATTTTTATTTTTATTTTGATTTCAACTCGTTTAATTCGAATATCTTTCACATACGGAGTCGGATTCATGCGCGGTTTTCTCCGCTAGGTTCATACTGGAATTTCGGAGATTTTGACGCTGGTTTGGACGAATTCTGAGGCTGTTCAAATTTTGGGTTTAAATTTGATCTAAATTCAATTTAAATTCGAAAGGTGAGTGTTTTAACCCACTCACAACTTCTAAGATTTCTTATGTTTGTTAAATTAAATTTTGATATGATTTAAAATTTATCTATGATTGTTTGGGCATATATTGCGTTTATTTAAATTAAATTGTTATTTAATTTATTTTTGCATATAAACTTCCAGTTAAATTTTTATTTATTTATTATTGCATATAAACTGCATGTTAAACAATTTTAATTTATTATTGAATATAAACTGCTATATAATACTTTTTGTTTAATATCCGTTCTATAGTGATGTTATTGTTATATTAGATGATGATTGTCATAAATGGTTGATGATTGATATTGGATGAATGAATGTTGTATTTTATATTGTATAAACTACAAGTTATTGTGCATTTTCGTTTCGTTCGGGATTGCGGTTTGAAATGATATATAACCGTAATTTTTATTTTAAATTACGGATTGAAATAATAAATATCTATATCACTTGACTATAGGGAAGAAAATTATATACAGACACCGTGGTCTATATAGAAAATACTTTGAAATGATTTTCTATGGTTTTGGAAAGAAAAATACGATTTAATAAATATTAATTTTGATGTTATATAAATACTATTATATATAGTTGAATTCTTGAATTTAAGCTATGTATAAAATTGATTAATAAAAATGAGTTTAATAATGAAGTTTGATTGTTTTATATTATATGGTTAAGTACCTATTTAAGATATTGTATATATAAAGTTTTAAATGACTTAAATGAAATTAAGTTGAAAGATAAATATGGAATTGGTTTAAATTGAATTATTTAAGAATTGGACTTGAATAAATTTGATTTGAAGTTTAAATAAAAATGGAGATTGTAAAGGGTATGATTCTTATAACTTGATTTAGTTTTAAAGAATTTAAATGAATGTAAAGTTGAGATAAATGAATTTATCAAGTTAAATAAATTGGAAAAAATATCCAGTTGTTTGAAGTTAAAGTTTTACTTAAACTATATTGGATTTATTAAGTATACGTTTCAAATCTAAATAATAGCAATTGAATTTGATATATATGAAATTATCAAAGAATAAGTTTTGAAATGGTGGAATAATTAAAGCTTGAAATATATGAAAATTTTATTGGTTTATTTGGGGACTTAAATCTATATTTGAAATTGATTTATGAAGGTGAAGAAGCTATTTTATTATATAATTAAGTAATTTAATATTTAAACCATTTAAGTGGTGTGGTTATATTTCAAAGTTATGAAATTCGAAGTTTTATGTTTTGAAAGGCTTTATTTCAAGTTTTGGTTTCGAAATATTATAACTTTGAAAATGTTATGGTTTTAGAAAGGATATATTTGAAATGATATCATATTGATTTGGTTTTAAAAGAGGAAAATGATATCGTATTTATATGGTTTTGAAAAGGGATATTATATTCTGGTTTTAAAGTATAAACTATTTTGAAAAAGATCGCGGTGTTATAATAACGATTGGTTATTGAAGAGACCGGGATCGGAAGTTGTCATACTCTCTGCCAACTCCGAAACCACTTTAACAACCGTGTACGCGATGGAGATTCCAGAATGAAGTAGGATGGTGGCGGCGTTTCCTTTGAGGTAAATTCGTGGACCCAACTCCCGTGAGTTGGCATAAGGTGGCTAAAACAGGAGCGATCGACGGGTTGATGAGGTAGCACCTTTGATCGGACACATCCCTTCGATATTATACTTTGACTTTTGGATTGATTCGGTGACCACTTTTGATTTTTTTTATTTGGGGGTGTGGCTCGAGGTGGGAAATAGCTGCGCGCTACGCGTTACCGTCGACCCGGAAGCGTAATTGCTATATCTACCCTGGCATTGCCTAGTTGTGCCGTGTCACCTACCCTAGCGCGTCTTGTACGAGTTTGTTTTTCTCCCATAGCCCGTGGAGCATTTTGGGTAGTCTCCCGATCTGGAGATGCGTTGATACTGGATGGACTACTGGGACTATTGCGTGTTAAGGGGAATATTGGGTCACTCCTTAACACTATTTAAAAGTAAGTTTATTTTACTTTAGACATTATTATAATAGCGAAATATTACTACATAGTAAATAGTTTAACAGATCCTTAGGAGATGTGAATCCCAAGCATCTCTTGAGTTAATGCACTCACGTTAGACACTGGATAAGAGATGTCAAATTCCGTAAACATCTCCGACGCCGTTACACTCATATTTATTTCTGTTGATTTAACTCACATAAGATCTTTTAGTTCTGACTCGAGTGTTTTGTCCTTTCAATTTGCTCGGGTCAGTCCGAGCATTTCAGGATCGAAGATTTTATTCTAGAGGACAAAGACGAAGATTTGTAGCACTATTATCTACTATATTATTCCGCTACACCATTAAATTCCGCTGCATTAATTATTATTCTCTGGTATGTGTACTCTATATGTATTGTATAAATATAATCAAGGGTTTTTGTAAAACAGCTTCATGAACTGTATATTTGATTATTATATTTTATCGTTCCGCTGCAAGATTCTATTTTGTTTTTTTCTTTCTCTGCTTTTTCTTATTCACCCCATAACAATCCGCCCTTCTGTATGGTTTAAGTCTGACGTGTGTGGTTTATCGTTGACTTAAACTGTGCGGAAAGGCGGGATGTTACATCTGGTATCAGAGCGAGGTTTAGCGATAAACCTTAGCTTTGTGGGGTTTGACTCTTTATGAATAGGGTAGAAATACCCTATGATGAGTCGTTGAGAGTATATATATGAGAGAGCGTATTTGTTAGTGTATAAAAAGGTTTTAATATTATGTCAATTTGTTTCGTTTTGTATTTATAATTTCTGGTTGGTGCATGAGACGCTATGACATCAATAGGGATTTCTAAACACTTAATAGGACAGACCGACACAATATTTGTTTTTAATATAGGTGAATGAAATAATTTTGCCTACTATATTTTCTACGTATATAAAACAAATTTTTATAAATGATATATATATATATATTTAGTTGCAATATATTGGTTGTTAGGTAGTAAAATTTATAAATAATAGTTGAAATAAGAGTAAGAATAAAATAAAGGAAATTGGAAATTTTAGAACATAAGTTCCGGGGTTTTGAAAGTTTCTTTTGAATGATTTTCGGAATATAGTAATAACATTAGTAGAAGTATTTTCTGATATAAATATTTCCATATGTTCTGAACGAATTGTTTTAAATAAATTTTTGAAAAGAAATTAAGTTCTTTACTTCCCTTTCTGTCGCTGGAAAATAATTTCGGTGATGACGGCCGCATCATCGACATTTATTTTTGAGTTTCGAAGTGGGAAGGCCACTGTAGTAGATTTATTGCAGATTTATTTTGATAAATAAATATTAATTTTAAATTGTTTTAAATATAATTGGATGTATAAATTATAAGTATATATTTATCTGTTATTTTAAAAATGATTTGAAATTTGACCCAATGTTTAGTTCTTAAGTTTCCGTTAATTGATTATTGTAGTTTGATTAAGAGTTAAGTTAATATTAAAGTTATATAACTAAATTAGTAGAAAGATGGATAGTAAGTGAAACATCTTGAGTTTAAGTTAGTATTTGAAACCATTGATAAATAAGAAGATTTAGTGATAAGTTATAAAGGAAATTTCCAGAAAGTTGAAATATGTAACCTATGAACTTAAGATATGATTATGGAACATTAAATCAATTAAAGGAAAGAAGAGAGACTTGTATAACTTTCAATTACATTCTTAAAAATCATATATATATAACTTACCAAATATTAAAAGTTGAAATGTTTAATAAGAAAATGTAATGGAAAATTGTTAATGAAAAGGTCAATGAATCACCTTAATAAACAAGAATTGATGTGTACTGTTATAAACTTAAGTATAATTGAAATGCTACTAGTTTAATAGAAATGTAAGTATTATAAATAAATGATAAATAAACATAAGTAAATGGTTGAAGCTATTTATAAATAAATTAAGTAGTGAATGAATGAATGTAATGCAATAAAAAGAAACTATTTGATATGAATAAATAAAAACGAAAATTTGCAAGAAATAAATGTGAATTTAAAAGATAAATCATTATATGAATAAAAAGGAAATCTGTACCAACCCGCATATTTTATGATTAAATATTTAAATATTTTATTTTAATATTTTATCGTTAGTCGGATTTTACTCCGAAAAGTTACTTTTTGCATACGGTCAAATTAGGACTCGGAACCACTTCCATTGAGTTCAAAACACCGTTTGCGATATTTTTTAGTATAAACTTTGATATGCTTGGAGTTAGTGGAATTTTGTCACTTTTTCACTTTGGGCTTTAGGTTTGGTTTAGCCCATTAGCCTAAACTATTTACTCTACCTCAACCCCCTTTCCTTCATAATTTACTTTCATTTCCTAACACTCAAGCTTCATCAAAAAAGGAGGAAGGAATGGGAAATTAAAACTCCAAACTCAAGTTCATTTGCAAATCCAACATCTAACTCCAAATTCAAAGAGAAGCCATTGATTCTTCCATTGATTTCAGGCTTCTTCTTCATTGTTTTTGTGTAAAGGTGAGATTTTTATCTCACATCTTTGTCTAAAACTATCTTTGATTGTTGGGTATGAATTCCTAACACTTATTCATGTGCATTTGCTTGTGGTTTGGATTGCTTGTGGTTTGGATTGAATTGGTGAAAATCTCAATATTTGGTATTTTGGGTTCAAATCTTTAAAAATCCAATCTTTGATGTTTGAACACGTTTTTGGTGATGAATCGAGGAGCCAATAGGACCGGGTAGCCGATAGGCGTAATCGCCTAGCGTTCGTGATCGATCGGTTGCAAATTGAGTGAGTTTTGCACTCCAAAACCCTTAGGTCGTTCGGCCTGCACAATTTGAAGTGCTCGGCCTGCAGTTAAGTCGCACCTTGCTTAGGTCACATCAATTTAGGTCGCTCGGCCATAGGTCGTAACTCATAGGTCGCTAGGTCGCTCGGCCTATCCTTACCACTAGAGGCCGCTGGTCCTAGGTCGGCCTGCCTTTGATCGCTCGGCCATGATATGCCGCTTCCCTCATTTAGGTCGCTCGGCTAGGTCGTCTTGCTTAGGTCGCGCCAACTTAGGTTGCTCGCCCTGTTAAGATGTGCCATGCTTTAGGTCGCGATCCATAGGTCGCTCGGCTTCCTTGCATAGTTAGGTCGCTCGGCCCATTAAATCGCACGTTCATCTTAGGTCGTGTACCCCTTAGGTCGCACCATTTTCTAAGTCGCTCGCCCCTGCACTTATGCCGCAACCACTTAGGTCGTTTGCTTCATTAGGTCACACCATTTCCTAGGTCGCTTGCCCCTGCACTTATGCCGTTACCTCTTAGGTCGCTCATCGCTAGGTCGCGCCGTGTCGAGTAGCAAGGGTATTTCCACTTTGATGAATTTGGAATCGAACTATTTGGATTTTATTCATGTCTTCGAAGGTGAATTTTTGTGATTTATTGTTTCTACGATTATTTTTGTGATTTGTCACTTCATCTCACTCGTACGAGAAATCTAATTAAATGGCTTAGTAAAACAAATGGTATGAAACGCTTGCATTTACTTCGCCGGTTAATTCTTGGACTTATTCGATTGAATCTCTTGTGATAATTTACGAGTGGAGATCTATGATTTGTTCGTAAATATTTAAGTTAAGCTAGTGGTTATGGGACATGAAGCTAAGCTTATATATTTACTAGCTTACTGTAATTGACACTTCTTGATGATCATTGATGATCATTCTTGTGATTTAGACTAGCAATTGTGCGATGTCTCTTTGTCTACGAGGGAGACTAAACCCCGTTTCTGTGGAGCTTCGGTTCAATTTGGTGGGGTAGCGACCCATGGTCTTCGGGCCGTTTTGTGGAGCTTCGGCTCAAAATTAATGGTTAGCAACCATGGAATAGCATTCCATTTTGTGAGACATGTGTTGGTGAGTTTTCATGCTCCCGTTTTATGATAGGCCTCCCCCTTTTTGTGATTTCTGGATTTCCATTGATGATTTCTGGAATTTGTGTTTTCACCAATTTTCATGATTTACATTGATAAGTTTTATCAATATTTGTGCATTGGTGAATTTGTGTGTCATTAACTTTTGTGATTGGCATTGGTATTATTGTCAATATTTACAGTTTGGTGGTTTGGTAAATAAAGAGTCTGACATTCCTTTTGATCTCGAGAAGATTCTCGTGATATTAATTAATCCCTAGTTGATTTTCAATTGCATACTTATCACAGTATGGCTTTATGGTTATCATATATTTATGTCATATCTCTTATTCTATATCATTTTATCTGATATTTATAGCTAGACTGATCCGTTTATTATTTTCTTATTAAATAATACTCGGGTTAGACCGAGATGTTACAGGTGCTTCTGCTTGACTTCACATCTGCGATTATCACCCTGACTTTTGGATAACTACTTAGATTAGTAGTTTTTGTTGTATACCTTTGAGATATAGACTCATAGATGTATCCATATTCTTTTGTCTAGCACTTGTAGCTATTCTTTTGTGACATTGTGGATCTTGTTTGACCACTACTCTGATGTACACTTTCATGTGCCATTTATTCATATCTATTTCCGCCTTTTTGATATGGATGTCTGTGACTGATTTGTGTTATGTTTATTTCTATATTTGTTTTCCGAAGAATATATATAGCCACCGGGTAGTAGCTTTGAGTTTGTATCAGTATGTCGGATTTCCGTTGTACTATTTGACATATCGGTGCTCGCACAAAGCAATTACACGGATTGTCGCTCCTCAACGGCCTTATCCTCCGTGCTAGTTAAGGGCACTACCCCGTAGTGTCCTTGGCTAGCGTGGGTATAGAGGTGGGGCGTCACAGCTTGGTATCAGAGCGAATCTTCGGAACAATGTAGAATAATCTAGCAAGGATCATCGTCCTAAGTCCATCTTAGGAGTCGTGCTTTAGGATTCAATTCGAGTCTTCGTACCGACTCATCCTATTTTCTTTATGATTCCTTGTTTATCTATCAAGATTGCTTGATATTCATTTGGTGAATAACCTTATCCTTCTTTTTTCTTTCTTTCAAAAAGGAAGAGAAATGTTTAGACCTGGCCGTCCCAGCGCCAGTCAATCTCGTGCTACTCCCTAAGATGGAGTATTTATGTCTGCCCAGCAGCTTCTTGATCTTGGAAGGAATGCTCAAGCAGCTGGAACTAATCCGTAGTCTATTCACCCTACGTCTGGATTTGCACGTTTGTGCAGCGATTATACCAAATTGGGTGGAAAGCCATTCAAAGGTTTTGAAACCATTATTGAAGTCCAGGCTTGGCTGAGATCGTGCAATCGAATCTTTTCTCGCATGAATCTTGTTGATCTTCACCGTGTTCAGGTGGCCTCTAGTATGCTCCAAGAAAGAGCGTTAGATTGGTATGAGCTTCTGATTTCTGAAATAAATGAAGCGGATCTTACTTGGGAGAAATTCCGGGAGCGCTTCGAATTAAAATTTGTGCCAGAAGCTGAGAATGTGACTTTGGCTCGTCGATTCATTGACCTTGTTCAAGGTGAATCTTCCGTGACAGACTATGTCGCATCCTTCGAGTCACTTTCTAAATATGGGGTCGAGTACATAAACACCCCATTGAAGAAAAACCAAAGATTTGTCTATAGCTTGAATAAAAATCTCAAGAAGCCATTACTTCTAAAATTAGAAGTTTCTTTTGATCAACTCGTTGATATCGCTCTTCGTCTTGAAGAGGCAGATAGGGAGAGTGATGTTGAAGTTATGAGTGCCAAACCAAACTTCAACAACAAGAAAAGGCCTAATAAGTTCAAAGGTCCTTATCCCAACAATAAGAAAGGGAAACAAGCCTCTCCGGCAACTAAGACTTCTACCCCCAAGTGGTGGGCAATGCTACAACTGTGGTTCTAAGGACCATTATGCGAACAAGTGTTCAAAGCCTCGTACTTGTCGCTATTGCAAAAGCCCGGATCATTATTTATCTTCTTGTCCCAAAATTCAAAATAGGAAGGAGGGAAAGCTTAATGTTGCTCAAGTCCCTGGCAACACATCTCGTGGTAAAGGTATTTCTCATTCTATCCTTGATGGCATTATTTTATTTCGTGATAATCCTATTCGAGTTCTTTTTGATACGGGTGCGTCCTACTCTTTTATTTCAAAAGAACTTGTTGATACCTTTTCTTTGGATGTTTTGTGTTTAATAACTTCTTTGAGAATTGCAAATCCGGTTGGTGGATCCACAACAATCAGTTTATTGTGTAAAGATGTCGAGATTATTTTGTGTAATTTTTCTTGCCGAGCCGATTTGCATGTTATGCGCTGCTTAGGCTTTGGAATGATTTTGGGAATGGATTGGCTTAACCGCTATAAAGCCCAAATCCTATGTCCTGAGCGGACTATTTATCTTCGACATTCTCAATCTGTTAAGCAGATTTGTATTGACCATAAAGATTCGGATTCCAGCTTAGTTGCATCTTTATATTCTTTAAATCCTCATGATGACGATAATGATGATGAGGAGGATATTATTTCTCTTATTCACGTTGTTCGTGAATTTTCCGACATATTTGAGCCCATTTTAGGTTTACCACCTATACGAGCAATTGAGTTCAGAATTAATCTCATCCTTGGAGCTCAACCTATTGCTCGTCCTCCTTACCGTATGTCCAATAAAGAAAATGAGGAGATGCGTAAACAATTATCCGAATTGGAGACGAAGCAATTTATTCGCTCAAGTTCCTCGCCTTGGGGAGCTTCGGCTATTTTTGTGAAGAAATCCGATGGTACACTTAGGCTTTGCGTTGACTATCGCAAGCTTAATGATCTTACTATCAAGAATAAGTATCCTTTACCTCGGATTGATGATCTATTCGATCAACTTAGTGGTGCTAGAGTCTTTTCACAATTAGACTTAGCTACCGGTTTTCATCAGCTTCGTATTGCAGAGGATAGCATTTCTTTGACATCGTTCAGTACTCGTTATGGATCTTATGAATGGCTTGTTATGCCATTTGATTTAACGAATGCTCTGGCTTATTTCGTTGACCTTATGAATAGAGTTTTCAAAGACTTCCCTGATCGGTTTGTTCTCATCTTTATAGATGATATTCTTGTGTATTCTAAAACCGAGGAGGAGAATGAAAAACATCTTCGGATTGTGTTGGAAACTCTTAGGAGCAATCAATTGAAAGCAAAATTTTCTAAATGCCACTTTTGGCAATCTCGTGTGAAGTTTCTATGACATATTATTTCCAAATCCGGAATTTCCGTGGATCCTTCAAAGATTGAAGCGATTCAAAGTTGGAAGCGGCCGGAGAGTGTGACGGAAATTCGTAGTTTCCTTGGATTGGCTAGTTATTACGCCGTTTCATAAAGGACTTTTCCAAAATTTCTGTGCCTCTTACTAGTTTGAAAAAGAAGGGAGTTAAATACATTTGGTCGGACAAATGCGAAGCTTCTTTTCAAAAATTAAAAGAACTCCTTTCTGATGCTCCTATTCTTGTGATTCCCGGGGGAAACCAAGATTTTATTGTTTATACCGCTGCTAGTCGCATTTGTAACGACCCGCAAATCCGTACCCCTTGAGTTAACACTATTCTACATCAATCAACTCAAGTTGTACAGAAATACGAACCATTTTGATTAAACAAGAAGAGGTAGAAGAAGAAAATGGAAATCAACATCAGAATCTAACCATCGCAGCGGAAATAAATATAATAGATAATAATGATCTTTACTCAAAATCGAATATATCTGTTTATACATTACATCATCAGAGTACATCAATCACAGCTCAACATCAATATGATACAACTGGATACACAGCTATTCAACACAGCGGAAATATATATATAAACAAATACGAGAGTACGTATCGTCATCTTGCTCGTCTTCTGAACTTCACAGTATCAAATCCTGTATTCTATAATACTCGGTCTGACCCGAGCATTACAGTTAAATAACACCCGAGTCAGTCTGGAATACCAGCGTGAGAAAATCACACCCAATTTGATTATTAAAGTTTCAAAAATCCTTTGAAAACAAAAGCATCTCGTAAGACCACGCCACAAATAAACATGTCGGGTTTTTACCTTACGATAGCTAAAACATTTTTTTATTAAAATCCTTTGATATTATAATAGTGTCTATAGAAAGTAAAATAAAATCTAGGTGAAATGCTTGCATCTCACGTTTTAGCAATAGTTGGGCACAATCAAAACCATACGGTCGCGTAGGGAAAATGGATTCCAAACTAATGGCTAGGCACTGGGGTACCACCTGTCACAGTACCTGGTCTAGATCAGCTTATCGAGGAGCCACCATAACTCCCTTGCAACACAAGACCGGAACCATCCCTTACTGGATAGTCCCGAGCAAGATCACCCCGCGATTGGGATCAGCAACCGCCCACTAAGCCGAAATAAAAGGGATATCTAGACAGGGATGACCTCACCCTCCAGTAGGGGCTACCCACGAAGCCTTGCTGCATAACCCCTGATTTTCAGCCATTCCCATTTGATGAGGCTTGAGGCTAAGCGTTACCTTTTTAGAATATATCCCTTAGAATGCCCATCGTCCACCTGACGATGTTTCGCAAGCATTCATCCATACAAGTCCGTCCCGGGTTCGAACGGAACCGAAGGCACTATTCCTACTACATCCCTTTTGGCAATATCCTCAGGATTAGTAGCGACTAGCCCTTGCACTTCACTGCTCCATCTTCGACTCCGAACTCGTTTACACGAAACGTACAAATCGGATCGAAGTGGTTTTCGAGAAATAAATCTCGATCCCGGTCTCTTCGAAACGATCAACATATTTGTCCAATATTGATAGTCGATGATTTAACTATCAATTAATATTCCCAAACAACCATCAACCAATAAATAATTTTTCTATATTTATTTATCCAAAATATCTTTCAAGATATATTTCTGATTTTCAACCCTTTTTAAAACAGTTCCAACCCAGTTTCCGCTCACGGAATACGTTACCCTGATATTTATTTCCTTTGGGACACCAATTTCAAAATACACAATGTAAGGACCCGACTTCCTATAACCAAGAAGGCGCATCGCTAAGAAGAAAGAAAGGGATAGAAAAGAGAAAAGAAAGGAAAGAAAGAAACAGACAACATCAGAATCTCACAGCGGAATCGAATAAATTAGATTATATCACATAAAAATTTACATAGTATCATAAACATCAGAGTTAAACAGCTAATACAACACAAACTAGACAGTTATAAACATCTGTCTAGCAATTACAATTCAAGTATATCAGAGAAAACAGATACAACGCAAACACAGCGGAACCACTATATATAGCTACACGCTGAAGTCTCCTGCTCCATTATCTCCTCCAGAAACTCGTCAAAGCAATGCTGAATCACTTGACTACTCATACGTAATATGAGTACCCAAGAGTTTAATAAAACAGAAAATAAACACTCGGGTCAGACAGGGGTCTGGTGTGAGTAAACGGGGATAAAAGTTTCTTAACTTTAGAAAATCCTTTGAAACAAAAGGCATCACGTAAGACTTCCCACACATAAACATGGAAAAGTTTTTACCTTACGCTAACCAAAACATTTGATAGGAAATCCAGTGATATTATAATAGTGTCTAGGGTTTTCAAAATAAAATATAGAAATAGCTGGAATGCTTACATCTCACATTCCAACATAGTTGGGCACAATCAAAACCGTACAGGCACTTATTGGATTATGGATTCCATCAATGGCAGGGCTACTGGGGTACCGCCCGTCACAGTACGTGGCCTAGATCACCGTACCGAGGAGTACGCCCGCTCCCCTGCAACACAAAGCCGGAACCATTCCTTACTGAATAGTTCCGAACAAGACCACTCCGCAGATTGGCCGTCGCCAACTGCCACACAACCGAATATAAAGGGACCTCTAGACAGGGATAAATCTTGCTCTCCAGTGGGGGCTACCCACAAAGCCTTGCTGCACCTCCCCTGTTTTAGCCATTCCCGGTTGATGAGGCTTGAGGTTACGATTACCTTTATAGGACACATCAATCTTAGAATGCTCATCGTCCACCTGACGATGTTCTGAAAGCATTCAATCCATACAAGTTCGTTCCGGGTTCGAACGAAACCAAAGGCACTATCTCGTTACACTCGTATTGGAATCACCCTCAGAGTTAACGACGATAACCCTTGCACTCTAAATCACCATCTCGAATCTATAAGCACTATTCCGTCAAACTCATTACGGAATCACCCACAGAGTTATACTGACGTATAGCCCTTACACCTCGAGTCTTCACTTGCTCCACTTGGATTAACGACCTAACGTTTAATTGGAATCGATGTAGTTTATCTATCTATGTGAATTAGATAATAATGAAATAAGTTATTTATTTAAAACCCTTAAGTACAACTTGGACATTAAGATGGCGTTTGGTTTCGGTGAGACCGGGATCGGGCCCCCTTAAAAGAATTTCGTCCTCGAAATTTAAAACAAAGGTAATTTAATAATCTTATTAAAATTTAATTTAAAAACACAAGCATATATCAAACATATGCTAACAACCAAAAACAACCAATCAAACAAATCTAATTATCCAGACAAATTCTGGATAGAATTTTATCGAGTTTCCCAAGGTATACCCGAAACCACTTCGATTCTTTATAGATTGATATGTGAAATAAAAGCCTGGTATGGAAGGATTTAATTGAATTGGACCTTTTGATCTAAGTTCTGATACTTAGAAATTGATGTGTGATGGAAGTAATGTCTATAACAGCTTGTGAAGTTGTAAATTGATATAAGTTACCCGGGTTTATATAAGTGCATACTTTTGTAATTAGATTTTAAAATAAATTTTAAAAGCACTTTATTATAGAACATACTTTATAACTTTAAAATCAAAACTACGTTAATACTTTATTAAAATATATATGCTTTAAGAATCTTTTTAATAAAACCACTTTATAAAATGTAAACTAATTTTTCTTTCGAAACATAATACCATGTCACCTTTATATAATTGCTACATTAATAGATTTGAAAACACTTGCTTTAAAAGTTAAACATTAGAGATAATAAATTTTCTAAACATGCTTTTTAAAACCATTGTTAAAAACTTTTACTTATTTTAAAATTGCTTTGAAAACCATACTTGGCTATCCCGAGAAATACTCTTCCCTTTCACATTCTTTAAAAATAAATCTCCATTTATTTTTAAACAAATTTACCATTTCTTTAATAAATTCACACCTGGAATTTATACTTCCAAACCCATTTCACTTTTATAAACCCAGATTATAAAATTCAAAATCTCACTTTTCTTTAATTTCAATTCCAGACACTTAAATAAAATTTACAATTAACTTCTAATTTACTTCACTTTGAAATAAATTCCTTCACTTACTTTATTTATTTAAATTCCATTAACTTTAAAAATTTTACTTCTTTATTATGAGTTAAAACCCTTTCAAAAATACCAATTTCAAATTTCCAAAATTCCTTTTTATCCTTTGATTAAATTTAACCCTTAATTTAAAAATGACTTCTTTAATCTTTAAACTAATATCACTTTAGTTTAAAATTTATTCCACGGTTAATTCAAAATTCCCTCTTTTTCCATATTTGTTAGAATTTTGAAATTGCTTTTACCCTTTTTTTTAATTCATTATTAAATTTATTCAAATTCCCGAGAATTTATTTTACTTAAAATTTTATTCTTTTATTTCTTTTCACAAATCCAATTCTATAGATTTTGATACTCATTACATTGAGATATTCAATTCAACCATACCATCCAATATTTCAATTACCAATAAAATCATCATAGGATATCAAATATTCATAACACAAAATATTAAATGATCTAAATAAATTTTAAGGAATCCAGTTGGATCCCTCCAACCTGTTTCCCTACATCCACAGATGTTATTACAATATATAATACCAATTTCAAATATATACTATACTATACAGCACATCAATCAATTCATCCATTCAAACATTTATATAAATTTAATCATTTAAATTTAAATTTAAATTAACTGAGCGAGATTAACTCACCTTTTAATATTGTTTTGCAACTCAATCCAACCCGGCTCGTTTCCATTGTTTATGACCTTGTATAAGCATTATAGGATTTTATTAGTATTCGAACTATCGAACTATAAATTTTCCATTCACTAATTAATTTCACTAATAATTTAATTCAAGAATAAATTCCCCTTAATAAATGATTTTTAGTAACTAAAATAATTAAACAACCTAATCAACATAATACACCATTACAATAAACTAGCAAATTTTAAAATGTATCTAGGCATATTAATTTCTTTTGAAACCATATTTATATATACACACTTAAAAATAATTTATGCAAGTTTATAAATTTGATTTATACAAACTCAACCATTTAATATCTTTATGTACAACTTCCTTTGTTAAACCTTTTATTCGCATATTTTTATAAAACTCGACCATACCGTTTACAATTTTAATAAATTTATATATGTTTTATTTTCTCCTACCTATAACGAAACAGTGAGAACTATATTGTATTGTAAAAACCCCCCTTTCCCTTTTTTTTGTAAAGCAAAATTAACACATTTATTTATTAAACATAAATTAAGATAAACCAGCTACCTTACTGCCCACAGCACTTCGCCAACGTCACCACGAGATTGCCCACCTCCTCAGAATCATCGGTCATTGCCAGAGACGGCCTCCACCTCGTGCCACTCGAACATCGGCATCGTTGCACTTGAATGTGACGACTCTTACTCGCGATTCCCCCTGCCTCGCTCGCTGCCGACCTTGTACTAACCCTAGCCTCGCGATTTTCCCTAAATCGCCAAGACCACTCGAGTCGCCCGCCGCCTCCTTTAACTTCCATCATTCCCCCGATAGTACTACTGAGCGCGCGACTCCTCCTTCGAGTCGAATCGATTCAAATGGTAGTTGGGGTGAGGGTACGAGCGGCCATAGAAAAAATTCGAGAGGAGAGAAGTGTAGTCTCGATTTTGAAGTGGGGAAGGAAATGCGATTTTGAAAAGGAAAGTGAACGAAGACTTTGTTTTCAATAAAAAAAATTTCTCTGCTCTGCTGATTTTTTTTTTTTGAACTGAAGAGAGAAGATACGGGACGTTTTGAAAAGAGGGAAGCATATAAGGAAAGATTAGCTACAGTGTTTTGAAGAATGTCTGATGGAAAAGAAGTGGTGATGCGAAAAATTTTGACCAGTTATTTTATTAAATTTGATTCAAATTCCAGCGCGTTTACTTACCGTACGATCACACAACAACTCCTATCACTACGAAATTTGAAATCCGATAATAATGCAATATCATGGATCCAATAGAACTGGTTTCGTCGAATTCCGAGACTGTGCCTCGGAAGGCTATTTTTAAATTCAATTTAAACGATAAAATTTCAAAACTGAACAAACCACTTCCAAATTCAATTTTAAAAGTTCTACTACCTTCCGTACTATCAATGTAAATTTTTTATCAGGCTTAAAACTCCAGATTCAATAATTTACCCAATTCCGATAATTAAATTCAACAATTAATTATCCAGTAAATATTGATGTTTGAAATTCAAGTTAAAAATTAACCTTTAAAATATTTAAAATAAATTAAATATTCCAATTTCAAATATACAAAAATCCCGAGTCATCACAGCGTTGTTTTGGGTGTCGTTCTTATGCAAAGAGAACGTGTTATTGCTTATGCTTCTAGGCAATTGAAGCCAGCCGAGACTAGATATGCCACTCATGATTTAGAACTCGCGGCTATTATTTTCGCCCTTCGTATTTGGCGTCATTATATTTTGGGAGAAAAATTTATTCTTTACACCGATCATAAATCCTTGAAGCATCTATTTTCTCAAAAGGAACTTAATTTGCGTCAACAACGTTGGCTCAAATTTCTTGCAGCTTATGATCTTGATATTCTTTATACTCCCGGAAAGGGAAATCGTGTTGCAGATGCACTTAGTCGTAAGCAACAAGCGGTTGTTTCTATGATGATATCTGAATGGAATGGTCTCGGAATTCTATCCACTTGTGAGATTCGAGATCATGTTTCCGATTTATGTTCATCTCTTGTTTTATGTAGCCTTGAGGCTCATCCTTCTCTTTTAGACCGCATTCTTGAAGCTCAAAAGCTAGATCCTGAATTGGCTCTTCTTGGCCAAAATTTTAGGGATAAAATTGATATTGAAGGTTTGAAAGACTTTGATATTGATTCTCGTGGGGTATTCGAAAATTTGGTAGACTTATCGTGCCAAATATTAGTAATCTTCGTAAAGACATTTTAGAAGATTCTCATCGTTCTAAATTTACCATTCATCCCGGTAGTAGTAAAATGTACGCAGATATGAAGCGACTTTATTATTGGGAGGGAATGAAATCTGATGTTGCTAACTTCGTTAAGTGTTGCATGACTTGCCAACTCATTAAGGCCGAACACCAAAGGCCTGGTGGGTTATTGCAACCTTTAGAAATTCCAATTTGGAAGTGGGACCAAATCTCCATGGATTTTATAGACGGTCTTTCCCGTTCTCGTTCGGGTCATGATAGCTTATGGGTGATAGTCGATAGACTTACTAAATCCACCCATTTTATTCCCGTTCGGTCCAATCGAACCGTTCCTCTCTTGGCCAAACTCTTTATTAAAGAAATTGTAAAATTGCATGGAGTTCCTTCTTCTATTGTTAGTGATCGTGATCCATTGTTTACTAGTGGATTTTGAAAGAGTCTTCAAAAATCTTTGGGAACGAAGCTTAATTTTAGCACCGCTTATCATCCTCAATCCGATGGATAGACTGAGCGTGTGAATCAAACTCTTGAAGATCTTCTTCGTGCATGTGTTCTTGATTTTGGTGGAAGTTGGAAAGATCATATTACTCTTGTTGAGTTTTCCTATAATAATAGCTTCCAATCTAGTATTGGTATGGCACCTTTCGAGGCACTCTATGGAAGGCCATGCCGATCTCCTTCTTATTGGCTTGAGGCCAGTGAGAAGCTGGTTTTAGGTCCATATTTTATTCATGATTCCACAGAGAAGATTGACCTTATTCGTCATAGGATGAAAGAAGCCCAGAGCAGGCAAAGATCCTATGCCGATAACCGGAGAAGGAAATTAGAAATTTCTGTGGGAGATCTGGTGTTTTTTCGTATTTCACCTATGAAGGGTGTTGTACGTTTCAGTCGATCGAGAAAGTTAGCACCTCGATATATTGGTCCATTTCCCATCACCGAATGTATTGGTTCCGTGGCTTATCGCCTTTTATTATCGGCTCAGTTTTCTGCTATTCACGACGTGTTTCACGTTTCTCAATTGCGGAAGTTCCTTCGAGATTTCGATTCTATTCTTGAGCCCGGTGTTGTGGAAGAAATTGAAGTTTCACCTAATTTAACTTATGAGCAACATCATATTCGTATTATTGCTTCGGAGGTCAAGCGCCTTCGAAATAAAGATGTTCCGCTTGTTAAAGTCCAGTGGTCCTCAAATCCTAAGGATTGCTCTTGGGAATCTAGAGAGTTCATCGAGCGAACACATCCGGACTTACTTTCTCGTGCTCCATGAGGTGAATTTCTTATTTCAAATTTCTTCTGTGTTGATATGCTTTCATGGTTGTTACCTTATATTTTCTTCTTAAATATTGCGAGGACGCAATTTCTTTAAGGAGGGGAGTCTGTAACAACCTGTATATTTTACGATTAAATATTTAAATATTTTATTTTAATATTTTATTGTTAGTCGGATTTTAGTCCGAAAAGTTACTTTTTGCATACGGTCAAATTAGAACTCGGAACCACTTCCATTGAGTTCAAAACACCGTTTGCGATATTTTTGAGTATAAACTTTGATATGTTTGGAGTTAGTGGAATTTTGTCACTTTTTCACTTTGGGCTTTGGGTTTGGTTTAGCCTATTAGCCTAAACTATTTACTCTAGCTCAACCCCCTTTCCTTCATAATTTTACTTTCATTTCCTAACACTCAAGCTTCATCAAAAATGGAGGAAGGAATGGGAAATTAAAACTCCAAACTCAAGTTCATTTGCAAATCCAACATCTAACTCCAAATTCAAAGAGAAGCCATTGATTCTTCCATTGATTTCAAGCTTCTTCTTCATTGATTTTGTGTAAAGGTGAGATTTTTATCTCACATCTTTGTCTATGACTATCTTTGATTGTTGGGTATGAATTCCTAACACTTATTCATGTGCATTTGCTTGTGGTTTGGATTGAATTGGTGAAAATCCCAATTTTTTGTGTTTTGGGTTCAAATCTTTAAAAATCCAATCTTTGATGTTTGAACACGTTTTTGGTGATGAATCGAGGAGCCAATAGGATCGGGTAGCCAATAGACGTAATCCCCTAGCGTTCGTGATCGATCGGTTGCAAATTGAGTGAGTTTTGCACTCCAAAACCCTTAGGTCGTTCGGCCTGCACAATTTGAAGTGCTCGGCCTGCAGTTAGGTCGCACCTTGCTTAGGTCGCGTCAATTTAGGTCGCTCGCCTATAGGTCGTAACCCATAGGTCGCTAGGTCGCTCGGCCAATCCTTACCACCATAGGTCACTGGTCCTAGGTCGGCCTGCCTTTGATCGCTCGGCCATGATATGCCGCTTCCCTCATTTAGGTCACTCGGCTAGGTCGTCTTGCTTAGGTCACGCCAACTTAGGTCGCTCGGCCTATTAAGACACGCCATGCTTTAAGTCGCCTCGCAGTTAGGTCGCGATCCATAGGTCGCTCGACCCATTAAATCACACGTTCATCTTAGGTCGCGTACCCCTTAGGTCGCACCATTTTCTAAGTCGCTCGCCCCTGTACTTATGCCGCAACCACTTTGGTCGTTTGCTTCATTAGGTCGCACCATTTCCTAGGTCGCACGCCCCTGCACTTATGTCGTTACCTCTTAGGTCGCTCATCTGCTAGGTCGCGCCGTGTCGAGTAGCAAGGGTATTTCCACTTTGATGAATTTGGAATCGAATTCTTTGGATTTTATTCACGTCTTCGAAGGTGAATTTTTGTGATTTATTGTTTCTACGATCATTTTTGTGATTTGTCACTTCATCTCACTCGTACGAGAAATCTAATTAAATGGCTTAGTAAAACAAATGGTATGAAACGCTTGCATTTACTTCGCCGGTTAATTCTTGGACTTATTCGATTGAATCTCTTGTGACAATTTACGAGTGGAGATCTATGATTTGTTCGTAAATATTTAATTTAAGCTAGTGGTTATGGGACATGAAGCTAAGCTTATATATTTACTAGCTTACTGTAATTGACACTTCTTGATGATCATTGATGATCATTCTTGTGATTTAGACTAGCAATTGTGCGATGTCTCTTTGTCTACGAGGGAGACTAAACCCCGTTTCTGTGGAGCTTCGGCTCAATTTGGTGGGGTAGCGACCCATGGTCTTCGGGCCGTTTTATGGAGCTTTGGCTCAAAATTAATGGTTAGCAACCATGGAATAGCATTCCATTTTGTGAGACGTGTTGGTGAGTTTTCATGCTCCCGTTTTATGATAGGCCTCCCCCTTTTTGTGATTTCTGGATTTCCATTGATGATTTCTGGAATTTGTGTTTTCATCAATTTTCATGATTTACATTGATAAGTTTTATCAATATTTGTGCATTGGTGAATTTGTGTGTCATTAACTTTTGTGATTGGCATTGGTATTATTGTCAATATTTACAGTTTGGTGGTTTGGTAAATAAAGAGTATGACATTCCTTTTGATTTTGAGAAGATTCTCGTGATATTAATTAATCCCTAGTTGATTTTCAATTGCATACTTATCACAATATGGCTTTATGGTTATCATACATTTATGTCGTATCTCTTATTCTATATCATTTTATCTGATATTTATAGCTAGACTGATCCGTTTATTATTTTCTTATTAAATAATACTCGGGTCAGACCGAGATGTTACAGGTGCTTCTGCTTGACTTCACATCTGCGATTATCACCCTGACTTTTGGCTAACTACTTAGATTAGTAATTTTTGTTGTATACCTTTGAGATATAGACTCATAGATGTATCCATATTCTTTTGTCTAGCACTTGTAGCTATTCTTTTATGACATTGTGGATCTTGTTTGACCACTACTCTGATGTACACTTTCATGTGTCATTTATTCATATCTATTTCCGCCTTTGTGATATGATGTCTGTGACTGATTTGTGTTATGTTTATTTCTATATTTGTTTTCCGAAGAATATATATAGCCACCGGGCAGTAGCTTTGAGTTTGTATCAGTATGTCGGATTTCCGTTGTACTATTTGACATATCGGTGCTCGCACAAAGCAATTACACGGATTATCGCTCCTCAACGGCCTTATCCTCCGTGCTAGTTGACGGCATTAACCCGTAGTGCCCTTGGCTAGCGTGGGTATAGAGGTGGGGCGTCACAAAATCAAACAACAAATAGTATGAAATGAAATTAATAAGAATGAACTTAATTATTGGTTGGATTTGTTGTTGTTTTGGTTATGGTTGTATGCCTTGTTGCAAGTGATTGTTGGATGTATTAATTGTTGGTTGGTGGTTGAAACAACCTTAACTATTTCATTTTATATAGTTATTAACTCTTTTGGATTATATAAGTGAAATACAGGTTATGGAAGCAATTGCTACTGCTTTTGGTTTCATAATTAAGCGTAAAGTGCCCGAAAAATAGGTACGCTTTCGGATTACGGTTTATAGCGTTATATTATTATTTTTCCCGTGTGGGATATATATATATTATTTTGGAAATTATTATGTTATATATTGATATATTGGATATTATATTTTCTCCCGAGCCTCTCCATACAAAGGAGACTCTTCCAAAAAAATTCGTAAATTTTGGACTTAGAAAATATTTTGAAAAATGTTCTCCAAACTCTATTAATTTGAATATAAAAGATTTAATTGTTTATAAGTCTATATATTTTATTTATTTTATCCAATTCTGTAAAATTATTGTTATGAATATAATGTTTTGAATAACATATATTGATTTATAATTCTTCTTTTCCCTTCTTTTCCTTTTCGGGGACGAAAAGTTTTGAGTGAGGGAGAGTGTAACGACCCGTAAATTTTGATGAATAAATTTGGTCAATTTAATTAAATTCTGTAATTAAATTTAGAAAGAAGTAAAAATTTTATAATTTATACTGAAGTAAATGTTAAAAATGAAATTGCAAATAAATTGAAACAGATTGTAAAGTTATAATTGATTGAAATTAGAGAATGTGGAATAAATTCAAAAATTATTAACTAAGAAAGTAATATGTAATAAATTGAATATTACATAAACTTAAGTGTAAATTTAAGGGTATGATAGCAAATTATTATAAATTACCTAATTAACTGGTCAATGAATTTATTGGAAATCAAGTTCAATTAAATGGTAAGTAATTATAATGTTGTTATTAATAATAAACGTTACTTTAATGATTATTAATATAGTAACGGAAGTGTGAATGAAAACTTAATAGAAACATAAATTTATTTTAAGGAAACAAGAGATATATTGTACAAATTGATGAATTAGTATAAATTTAATGGTAATTGGATAAAATCAATATCATATGAGCCATTGCGACATTGTTGTAAACTATAAACCTATAATGTGATTTAGGGCAAATAGTGACTGTTATTATTTGTTACTAGTTTACTTAGGCTATTAAACTATGAGTGGGAATAAATTGAAATTTAAAATGAAACTTGGTGTTACAATTATGAGTTTAAGAAAATAATTACAAGATATAAATGTAATAAAATGCATAGAAATGTTGGTTATTTTGTAAAGTAATAAATGATGTAATAAAAGAATAAAATCCAGATAAATAAATTTAATTAAGACTTTAATTATAAATAATGGGTGAAATAATAGGATAGATGGTAATTGGGTATGGAGAATAACCATACAAGTATTATAAAGAGTACATTGTTGATAAAAGGTTATTTCGAATAAAGGTAATTAAATATTACTTTAATGGATATAAATGTAGTAATGGATAGAGTGAATGAAATTAGCATTATGAAAATAAATGTAAGTGGATGTGTATTAATCTAATAACGTAATACAAACTAATTTAGCGCAGTCCAAATTTATCGAAACCAATTGCAATAAATGAAAGTAAATATTTCAAGAATATGGATTTAAGGTAATATTTGGTATTAAGGTATGGTTAGTGATTTATGAATGAATTGATAATTAAAAATTTAAGGTAGTGATGTTAATATAATATTTATCCAACTTAAGATGTAAATAGGCGTGTATTAACGTAATGAAATAAAATTAGCATTATAGATGGAATTATAATCTGGATTGGTAGGTAACGAACTTATAAATGCAATTAGGAGCAAATAGGTGGCAAATTAATATAGGTTGTTTATTTATTTAATGCGTAAATAAACTTTGGAAATCAATTTCTACAAATCCAAATTAACGCTTTGTTAATATAAATTAAAGTAATGTTATTTTTATTCATAATATGAATTGGTTGATTTAAAAAAAAATGGAAACCAAGATTTTATTTATCTAATTGAAATGTAAAGTTCAATAATTGAATTAATTGCAATTAAATGAAATTGAATATAGCTAAATAATACGTTATTTGAAATGAAGATGGAATATGAGGAAATTTATGTAATAGTTTTGAATCCAACGGTAAACCTATCTATTTGACAATAATGAATGGAATAATTATGGGTTAATTCAATTAAATGGAAATTTTGGAAATTTTATTTATAATTTGAATTTTATGAAATAGGAAGTTAACACTGAATTTATAAATTAATCAACTTTAAATTGACATCTGAACTTGGTTAAATTATTGTGAATGATTAAGAAGTTAAAAATGTTGAAATTTGTCAATTATCGAAATAAAATTTAAAATTTGATTTAATTAATTAATTATTAATTTATTTAATAAATGGAAAAATACCCATTTTGGCCACTGACTCGGATTTCAACGAAACCAGTTTCATTAGATCCGTAACGGTGAATTATTATAGGGTTTCAAGTTTCGTAGCAATTGAACTTGTCGTTTGATCGTACAGACTCGAAACACCTTGAAATTAATGAAATTGAAATCAATTGAAATCAATTTGAAAAATATTGATTTGAGCATAACTTCTTCATACGATGGAATTTGGACTTGAAACTTGTTCCATCGCGTTTAAAATATTTAAAAACATCTATTTTGATATATGGGTTGACCCAATTTCATTCTGGAGTCGAAACGGGCTTTTTGGGCCGCTTTGGCGTTATCGCGTAAATCTATCTTATCCATCCATTCAAATATCAACCCTGCCTATATATATCCTACTACAAACCCTAGCAGGCTCTATTCCTCATTTCTATACGTACAGAAACTTCTGTGCTCCTCTTCCTCAATGGCTGTAAACCCTAATTTATCCAATTCAAATTTCAATTCAAAAATCAACTTCAAAAATTCAAACTCTTTAGAAAAATTCGAAAAAAAATATATCGAAGATCTCAAAGATACGAATCAGCATTTGGTGTTCGTTTGTCGAAATTGTGCTTCAATCATGGGAAAGTCGCGGTCAAAGTCGAATTAGGCGTTTTCGATTCAAGCGACAATTGAGGAAACCGTTTCTGGGTTTTGTGGAAGGCGATGTCAGGAGGCTATCGGCAGTGGTCGCGTCGTCTATTTCGACCTGAGGCGATTGAAATTTGGCAGTCAGGGTTCGACTGCAACTGGTAGCGCACACATTCGTGACGAAGCTGAAGGTGTCACGCTGCCTTAGGGTATAGCAGCGAACTCGTTGACGTGGTCGAGGGTCCCTCCGGTGATCAGTGGCTTGAGAAAGTGGCGGTCAAAGGGCCGGTCAAAGGAAGTATATGGGTTCGGCAGTTTCCTTGTGCGTGCGATTTGGAGCATGCCTTGTGTGTGGGAGAGAAGGACTTGATCATTGCTGACGTGGCAGAGTATGGTTGGTTTGTTTTATTTTTATTTTTATTTTGATTTCAACTCGTTTAATTCGAATATCTTACACATACGGAGTCAGATTCACGCGCGGTTTTCCCCGCTAGGTTTGTATTGGAATTCCGGAGATTTTGACGCTGGTTTGGATGAATTCTGAGGCTGTCCAAATTTTGGGTTTAAATTTGATTTAAATTCAATTTAAATTCAAAAGGTGAGTGTTTTAACCCACTCACAACTTCTAAGATTTCTTATGTTTGTTAAATTAAATTTTGATGTGATTTAAAATTTATCTATGATTGTTTGGGCATATATTTAATCATCATCTCAGTTAGATTGCATTTATTTAAATTAAATTGTTATTTAATTTAATTTTTCATATAAACTGCTAGTTAAATTTTTATTTATTTATTATTGCATATAAACTGCCAGTTAAACAGTTTTAATTTATTATTGAATATAAGCTGTTAGTTAATACTTGTTGTTTATTATCTGTTCTATTGTGATGTTATTGTTATATTTTATGATGATTGTCATAAATGGTTTATGATTGATATTGGATGAATGAATGCTGTATTTTATATTGTATAAACTGCAAGTTATTGTGCGTTTTCATTTCATTCGGGATTGTGGTTTGAAATGACATATAACCGAAATTTTTATTTTAAATTACGGATTGAAATGATAAATATCCGTATCACTTGACCATAGGGTAGAAAATTATATACAAACACCATGGTCTATATATAAAATACTTTGAAATGATTTTCTATGGTTTTGGAAAGAAAAATACGATTTAATAAATATTAATTTTGATGTTATATAAATACTATTTTATATATATAGTATAATTCTTGAATTTAATCTATGTGTAAAATTGATTAATAAAAATGAGTTTAATAATGAAGTTTGATTGTTTTATATTATATGGTTAAGTACCTATTTAAGATATTGTATATATAAAGTTTTAAATGGCTTATATGAAATTAAGTTGAAAGATAAATATGGAATTGGTTTAAATTTAATTACTTAAGAATTGGATTTGAATAAATTTGATTTTAAGTTTAAATAAAAATGGAGATTGTAAAGGGTATGATTCTTATAACTTGATTTAGTTTTAAAGAATTTAAATGAATGTAAAGTTGAGATAAATGAATTTATCAAGTTAAATAAATTGAAAAAAATATCCAGTTGTTTGAAGTTAATTAAACTAAATTGGATTTATTAAGTATACGTTTCAAATCTAAATAATAGCAATTGAATTTGATATATATAAAATTATCAAAGAATAAGTTTTGAAATGGTGGAATAATTCTAGCTTTGAAATATATGAGAATTTTATTGGTTTATTTGGGGATTTAAATCTATATTTGAAATTGGTTTGTGAAAGTGAAGAAGCTATTTTATTATATAATTAAGCAATTTAATATTTAAACCATTTAAGTGGTGTGGTTATATTTCAAAGTTATGAAACTCGAAATTCTATGTTTTGAAAGGCCTTATTTCAAGTTTTTTTTGAAATATTATAACTTTGAAAATGTTATGGTTTTAGAAAGGATATATTTGAAATGATATCATATTGATTTGGTTTTAAAAGAGGAAAATGATATCGTATTTATATGGTTTTAAAAAGGGATATTATTTTCTAGTTTTAAAGTGTAAACTATTTTGAAAGAGACCGCGGTGTTATAATAACGATTGGTTGTTGAAGAGACGGGGATCAGAAGTTGTCATAATCTCTGCCAACTCCGAAAACCATTTTAACTACCGTGTACGCGGTGGAGATTGCAGAATGAAGTAGGATGGTGGCGGTGTTTCCTTTGAGGTATATTCGTGGACCCAACTCCCGTGAGTTGGCATAAGGTGGCTAAAACAGGAGCGATCGATGGGTTAATGAGGTAGCACCTTTGATCGGACACATCCCTTCGATATTATACTTTGACTTTTGGATTGATTCGGTGGCCACTTTTGATTTTTTTTATTTGGGGGTGTGGCTTGAGGTGGGCGGTAGCTGCGCACTACGCGTTACCACCTACCCGGAAGCGTAATTGGTATATCTACCCTGGCATTGCCTAGTTGTGCCGTGTCACCTACCCTAGCGCGCCTTGTACGAGTTTGTTTTTCTCCCGTAGCCCGTGGAGTATTTAGGGTAGTCTCTCGATCTGGAGATGCGCTGATACTGGATGGACTACTGGGACTATTATGTGTTAAGGGGAATATTGGGTCACTCCTTAATGCTATTTAAAAGTAAGTTTATTTTACTGCAGACATTATTATAATAGCGAAATATTACTACATAGTAAATAGTTTAACGGATCCTTAGGAGATGTGAATCCCAAGCATCTCTTGAGTTACTGCACTCACGTTGGACACTGGATAAGAGATGTCAAATCCCGTAAACATCTCCGATGCCATTACACTCATATTTATTTCTGTGGATTTAACTCACATAAGATCTTTTAGTTCTGACTCGAGTGGTTTGTCTTTTCATTTCGCTCGGGTCAGTCCGAGCGTTTCAGGATCGAAGATTTTATTCTGGAGGACGAAGAAGAAGATTTGTAGTACTATTATCTACTATATTATTCCACTACACCATTAAATTCCGCTGCATTAATTATTATTCTCTGGTATATGTACTCTGATATGTATTGTATAAATATAATCAAGGGTTTTTGTAAAATAGCTTCATGAACTGTATATTTGATTATTATATTTTATCGTTCCGCTGCAAGATTCTATTTTGTTTTTTTTTTCTTTCTCTGCTTTTTCTTATTTACCCCATAACAATCCGACCTTCTGTATGCTTTAAGTATGACGTGTGTGATTTATCATCGATTTAAACTGTGCGGAAAGGAGGGATGTTACAAAACCTTTCGTCAAGAACGGAAGGCCTACAATCGTGTACAAGAAGCAATCTTCTAGAAAGATCAAAATGTTTGCAACTGCATATAAGAGGCTACCTTCCGTTCCGTATGAAGGCATAAAGATGGGGGAAGCACCGCTTGCATCTATAAATTAGACCCGTGAGGTCCTGTTTTGAGGAATATTTCCTCTTCTCATTCCCTTTTTGTAAATTTTAAAATCAAAACTTTGTAACCCTAACTGGGTAGTGATTTGGGAAATTTTATTAAAAAGAGAAGTCCATTCAAGGATTTGAGGGAAGTCTTGAATTTTGCACATTTTCTTTACAGTTTATATTCATCTTTGCTAGTTTAATCACAACTTTTAGGTACAGTACTTCTGAAAGGTCCATATCATTAGAAACAATGATATTCTTTCTTGAGCGATCTTCATAACCCTTCGAATACCTCTGGTTGTGGATTAAATGCTTCAGACCTAAAGGGAACTTATCAGAATTGGTATGCACAGAATCTTCCAGAGTGATAAATCCTAAGGATCAGACCTTTCGCCATGTATCATTACCTATCGGCTCCCATCAAACTTAGCATCAATCTGAATCCCAAATAGCGGCTTGTCCAACCTTTTGGAAAAGAACCAAATTAACTCCCTAATTAAGTTAAACTAAAGAAATCAGATCCTAACCTGGGAAAAAGCTTTCGGGAGGAGTCTTATTAAAGATTAATCAGATCAGATACCCTTCTACGTTAATTCAACAAGGCCGGAAAAACTTTTCACCTTCCAAGTCTTGTGTCTAAGCCTTCTTGACCCCATCAAAAGGTTAGGTTTTGTGTCTAATCCTGAGTTGAGAGGTAGGGAAAGTTCTACATACCATTAACTTTTGGGCATAGCTCCAATTAATCCCATCACTCGAGATAGCATAGAGTTAATAGCTGAACATATGTCAATTCCCATTAGAGATCCTATCTTCCACATTTTCTCAATAACTTCTCCTACTTGGATTCACTAGAGTGCTGAATATAAATTTGGTTAACACCAGTATCAAATAGAACTCTAACTGACACACCACGAATCAGAAGCATACCTCCCAACACAGCTTTTCCTTTCTCCTCTACTGTTGGTCTTGAGGTGGCTGGTTCCAATGCAAACACTTTTCCCTTTCCATCCTTGACTGGTTTCTTGCATTAGTTCTTATAATGTCCAATCTGTTCATCGTTAAAGCATTTTACTCCTTTCTTTTTAGCAGCCTTCTTTGCTTTGCTGGTCTGAGATTCATGAGCATAGTTTCCCTTCTTATTACAATTATAGCAGACTACATTAGCCTTTCCTTTCTTATGGAAAAACTTTCTCTTTTGGTTCTGCCCATTTTGGGTTCCACTACTTTGTCATCATTAAAGAGAGCAAACATCTCCTTAGGCCTCAAAGCCATCTCAACAACTACATCGCATGGATCCCCAATATGTGGTAAAGTTGCTTTAGCAAGCTTGGGTCTCAATCATGGATGAACTTCTCATTCCTTTTGATAACCATATCAACCATAGCATATTCGTATCTCGATAGCTCTTCAAATCTATTAGAATACTCAATCAATGTCATGTCTCCATGCACCAACTCAGCAAACTTCCTGAGCAGAGTTGACTTGGCAATCTCCGACATGAATCTTTCCTCAAATCTCCTTTTGAATTCTACCAAAGTTATGGTCTCTTCATTTACTCCTATAGTAACACTGTTCAACCAGTACACTACTGTTCCTTGCAACTGTCTAGATGCCAATCTTCTTTTTTGCTCATCATTGAGTCCCAAATCAGCAAAATTTATTTTATAACGAAGTAACCAATTCTCCACTTCAATTATGTCTTCGGTGCCGATGAACGGCTTTCCTCCAAGCCTAGCATAGTCTTTGCTTAGTACCGCATGGTTATTGACCACTAAAGCTCTGATTTCATCCAACCAATCCTGTAGCAGCTCCAGCTTGGATCATGTTGACAAAGAACTAATACATAGCTCCCATATCAACTTGCGGTACTCCAGCACCCATATTAGTCGTTTGTACCCGATCAGATTCCTTCAAGTGTTTGTTTTGGCATTTCCATTGGTTGTGGTGCTTCCTCCACCATGTTAACTCTTCCATTCCTAGCATTAATATCTTACTTAAAATCCGCATTGGAGTCTCTGTAGGATACAGAAAAATAGCCTGAGAGATGGGAGAAATAGAGAAAAAGCATATACTTATATCTAGCAAATACAAGTACGTTACTATAACATTATCCCATACCCCAGTATTTTCTCTGATTCCTTAGGATTATGTTTCAAAAATCATTTTAAGTTTAAAATTTCTTTTAAGTTTACATAAACCTATGCTTGGATACCAAGTTGTAATATCCCCCATCTTGAGGCCCGAAGCTAAGCGCTACAGATAATGCAGTCATCCATAGTATTAACTTTGAGTGAAAAAATATGGTAATGTTAATGGTATCTATAATATCAAAAGCACATGAATATGAAATAAAATCAACATAGATTTCAAAAATCATTTTTTCTGATTACATTTCAAATCAAAATTTCATATTCAATTACATAATCCCAAAATGATTCCTAGGTTTTGATTAAAAATAATTATAACAAATTATGCAAAAGAGACATATGAAGATGCCCCCTTGGATGATCAGAGTACTAGATTACATCATAGCGGAAATAACACTAAATGGCTCCTATGCCTCTTGCATGTCTTCGGAAGCTTATTCATTTAACCTACTAAACATGAAAAGTCATTAACTCTCAATATATTAAAATTTAATTTTGAGCACTCGAGAATTTAAGGAAAAACATAAACTTTGACTCGGACGTAAAGCTTGGTGTGAATAATTCTATAACATCTGCGTTTACTGATGTTAATTGAGACCAAGCCGCTTAGCGGAACACGTTTCCCCTCACTAATATCCTTTTAAAATCATATCATTTGCAAATAAAAAAACCTACAATCAAACTGATTATAACAATAATGGCAATAACATATATGCATATAAATCAAGTAATCGATGGATTATTTGTCCACACTATAGTTTTATCTGGCTAACTATTAACCATAAGCCGACATGGGCCTACCAGACATATAAAACATTCTAACTTCTGTTAGACACAATATTGGGCTATCTTCCCTTAACTATCTTCTTCTAAGGTCGACTGATACTAATGGTTTTGCAGATTCACCAATAACCTATCTTTACTCTATATATTCCCTTTTGTATGCAACATCATTTTAATCTTACGTGTGACAATGCCCTGCACATTGGAATTTTGGACTTATATTAGCTATGGGCTATTAGCTAAAGTATAGGGCATGACCCCATACCAGTCTCATCTGGTCTTCTAATTTCTAAGTCATATACTTAGGGTTAACTAACCTATTCAAATTTCATTTTCTTGTAAACAGTCTTTATAAATGATTTACCCTTGAAATCGTATCTTTATAAACAAGGAAATCATACTCTTGTCTTTACTCAAAATATTTGTGCCATGATATATGCTTTATACCAAACAATATTGATGAAATATAATTAATGGGATTATCTATCCCTTCAAATAAGTTAAAGCCTCTTCTTAACTTAGAAAACCTTTATGCTATAAGGCCAAAAACAATACCTTCGAAACCTTTGTTTAAAGCCTTAAATAATCCCTTTCGAATTCATTGAAAGTACCCCATTCAAAATAAGTAAATACTTGAACCTTGAAAACATTAGGTCGAAATGCCAAAACTTACCTTTCGAATGTATTGGAAATAAACCTTTAGAAATCATCACTTACACCTTAGACATCCTCTTTTGAAACCATTAAAACAAACCTTTCAAAACACTTAAAAATAAATCTTTTGAAACACTCTAAGTATACCTTGCAAAAGCATTGGAATCCTTCCCTTCAAAACACTTAAAACGTACATTTCGAAAGCGTTTGGTTCAAGTAAGAGTTTGTGGAAACATAGCTTCAAAACAACTTGAAAGTATCCCTTTAAAAACCATTGGTTTAACATATAGTAAAACTGTAGCATCAAAGAAAACAGAAGCGAAATGAACCCTTTTGAAAGCATTGATCTTAATTAAAAGAATTGGGGAAGAACTTGGTTTCAAAACCATCCTTTCGAAACCATTACCTCTGAAACCATGGACAAAAGTGGCTAAAAGGACCCTTTCAAAAGCATTGGGAAGGAAGCTTCAAAATTCAAATGACAAAAGCTCCCCTTTTGAATACATTGTTATAAGGCTATAAAGAAAAGTAGCCCCTTAACAAATTCGAAAGGTATGAATACGGCAGCTAGGTGTCGAATAGGTTGAACAGCGGCAACTCCTTCGAAAGCTAATAAAATTAGCTTCAACCCATTCGAAAGCATACCTTCGACATGGTCCCTTCTGCCTTTCTTCAATACACTACGTATTAATTGCTTGATGCCATATGTATTGGTTTCCAATGGATGTGAAAGGCCTTCTGGGCATGTGGACAAAAGCAAGCAATGGAAGTGGCAAAGTTGTAATTCGAAACAAAACTGGTTTTATGCCTTTCAAAGTAATACCTTTTCATCTAACTTGCATAATTTTTCGAAATATGATTGGTTTCCAATTCTTTATCAAAATCTTTTCTAAAAAGGCTGCTGAATTCAATAATTAATAATTGAAATCATTTTAACAAGTAAGCCATTCCCTTCAGCAAACATTTAAAATATTTTAGTCCTCCAACTTAAATAATTTAATAACCATATTAAAGCTCTTAAGAAAAATCCTCAAAAATCATTGTAATTCAGTTTAAATATCTTTCTAACATATATAAATTTCAGACCCAAAAACAATATTTAATTGCTTAAATAATTTAAACCCAATATTAACTGTTTTCTCTCATAGAAAATCTAAAATAAATACACGATAACTTAAGAAAATTATGGAACATGTAATCCACTTCTAAAATAATGTTTTTGACCATATATCAAAAACGCAAATCATATAGATGTCATTTAATAGTTTTTCCAATCTAAACTTATCATAAAATCTATATAGAACAATAAAAATCATCAACAAGCATATATGTCCATTCAAACAAACACAACATGGCAGGTAACTTGCAAAATTAATCCGGATCAAACTTGAAACTAAAATCAATATCAAAAGTAAGATGTAAGTAAATTATTCACCTTTGCTTTATGTTAAGAAGATTGAGATTTGCCCTTAGATTGATTTGCTTAAGCTTTCTGCCTGGATCCTAGCTTTTCTTCTCCTTAAATCTTCTTAATTATGGCAGTAGAGCTCAATACGGTTTTAATTTTGTTTATGAGTGTTAAAATGAACAAGGAATGAAGAATGGAAGGGTTTAGGGTATAAGAACAGTGGCTATTCCTATTTTACCCTTCCTACTTACTTATTTTTGTTCTCTTTCATTATACATTCATTAAGGCACGACTCCTTCTAAATTAACAAATTCAATCCCTTAACTATCTACATTATTTCATTTAATTTATCTAATTAAATGCTCTAAATAATGTTATTCAAAACTAGGGTCATTGCAATACCGTACTCCAATATGCCAAATAATGGATCCCTAAGCTTAGATAAAATCCATAACGATCAACATGAAAGTTGTTTGGGACGGTCAACAATGGCGGTCACTTCGATTGAATCCTAGAGTCTCGGCATAACCATCATTTTAATTTTGAATTGCTTATCACTGTATCACAAAAGACTGCACCACACCACACTAGTTGAGTATGTTAACTTTTCTAACAATGACTATCTACTAAGTTTGATAGCTATGAGTTCCAGGCGCTCGGAGCGTTTAGCTGCTATGGGTACTGAACAAACTACTTCACATGACAATCCTTACGCTAAATCTAGATCCACAATAATATCCACTCGATACTCTCTAGGCCATCAAGCTGAACAACCCGAAAGTTCTCAGAAGGTGCTAGAAATTCCTATGAACTTAGAAGTCGAAATCGAGCCAGCTCCTGACACTTTAGAGGATGTTATATTTTTAAATAATCTAGAGGATTCCATGGCTTTAAGGGTCGATGAGGCCTCTCACCACAGATTTTGCATTAAACACGAGATTCTGTAAAAGGATGTGCGAACCCTGTCTCGTAACGATTGGGCTCCCTTGCCCCTAGAGGGTTATACTGCATGCAACAAGTTTATGTGTTGGGCAGGTTGTATTCCACCTTTCAATCATTTCATTCAAAAAATGTTACATTACTTAATATTGGCGCTAGCTTAGCTGCATCCGAACAGCTATGTGTTTCTATACTGCCGTATATGATATTCCTTGAATTCTCATATCGTGAGTTGACTTCAGAAGACATCAGATTCATTTATAATTTTAAGCAGAAAAAGCGAAGCCTCTAGTACACTTTCCTTGAGTCAGTTACTAACTGCCAGGTCATAATTAGCACTTGTAACAAACTGACCACTTTTAAGAATGGATAGTTCTATATGCGCTGCCTACTTGGTTTTATAGGATGGCTGGAAGGACGTAAATGTCGATTCAATCTCAACTTTAAGTGCTTTTATTCAAGTCATATCCTGAACTAATCAGTTTTTTATTAAACATTGCAGGCAGCCATCCACATCCCATAGGTGGCGTGTACTCAAGGGTGATTTCAGCGCTAAAAATATACTGGTAGTGGATAGGGACATTAGATCTCTTTTTACCGACGAGCGCCTTTTTATCTTCGGCTTACTAAAAGAGGGTCGCAGTTTTGGGTTTCCAAGGAATACTGAGAGTGGGTGGTAGAAAGAAGAGACGTCGTTAGGTAGGGCAGTGATTAAGTTGATCCTGTCATGGCCCCAGTCAAAGGGGCTTAGGATGTCATCGAGGAAGGCGAGGTGAGAGGTGATGCTAATGAGCCCGGTCGTGGCGATGTGAGATTAAGTCATGATCCTATGATCGGATCCTCCCAAGACCCATAGCTCCTTACTGTAAAAAAGAGAAGAAGAAAAAGTCTCGTTTACAGGCTTTGCTTAGGGCAAGCCTCCAAGAAACCAAGTCAACCTCTGCTGCCACGCATCAATCTAGCTCTCTACCTTTAGAAAATTTATTTAGGTTCATGTCTGTCCTACCAATTCCAGATGATTTTTGGAATTATGATTTTGCCAATTTAATCCTCGAGGGCTTCGAATCTCCCATTCGATTTGGCACTAACATTCCTCCAACTAGTGTGAGAGAGATTACCCTAGCTAGCAATGCTCCAGTAACTAGTCCATTAGGGGGATACTAGGACACTGATGATTACATGCACTGCACCACATGACACTTATCCCCCTTTAACTCTAGTGATTCTTATTCACTTTCATTTTTTTGTAGGCTCAATGGGATTCCCCCATAAATATAATCGCTTGAAGAGATCAGCATACTCCCAGACATCTTATTTTGGGCCCAATCAAGGTTCGGACCTTGGTCGAGATAGAGAAGATCATGAAGGAAGAGAAGACCGAGTACAAAGCCACCAATCCAAGGACTCTTCATCTAGGCATAAGGAAAATCTCAGTCTTCTCACACAAGGGTGTTGGTCAACACCCACTATATAGAGTAGTAAGTCACTACCTTATGCTCCCACTTCGTCTACTGAGCCCAGCCAAATTCTAGTTCTTTCGACATCCGTCGATCTTTAGAATGCTAGTCTGGCGCAGTAGGGCTTGATACTTCATTCCACAAGCATGACAAATAGGCCCTATTAGCCCCCACTACTCTTGAAGCCACTGTTGCGAAAAAGATGGCTGAGCTCAAGGCCACTTTTCCTAAGTTTTGTTTTGATGATGTCATGTTCGTTACTTCTATGCCTCTGATTCTCGAAGAAGCCAAGAACATGGTGCTCTTTTATGCTAATGACATCTATATCCAACATAGTACAACTCTCCATTTGGCTAGGAGAATTTTTCAGGTATCATTGGAAAGGAAACACGAAATTGATTGCTTAACCTTTAAGGCGATCCACAACAAAGACATCATTAAGCATATGGACGAGTAGTCAAGTAGTTAGGTACAAAGCTGGTTGATGTTGAGAAAAGAGCCAATGAGTTTTCCAAAGCCATCGAGCGTTTAATGAAAATGCACCAAACTGAACTGGACATTCTCGTTCGTCGATGTGGTGCTTTAGTCCTTGAAAAAGATGTTTTACAGAAGAAGAAGGGTGTGCTGGAAAAAGGCAATGATGCTTTGGTCATTCATATTAAATAACTTGAGGAGAAGCTTGAGAAGGAAAAGCAAAAGAAACTTGAAGCTCAGCTGGAGTCTCAATGATATTGCGAGGAGACCGTCGAGGCTCATGAAACTAAAATAGAGGCCAACATATAACTTGTGCAGATAAAGGGCCTCAAGGAAGGGGCTAGGGAGGCTTGTCGGACAGAGATAAACGAAGAGTTTGATCCATTGATGATATATTATAATGCATGCATTCTCAATAATCACAACCTCTGCTTCCTTGGAGAGGGGTATCCCAAGTCGCTTGTCGAAGCTTGGGACCATATTGTAGATCTAAAGAAGAAGTCCCTTGGCAGTGCTGAAGTGGATGAAGAGTAGCTTATGCATGACGAAGAGCTGATGAACTCAAGGCTGCTTGGCTCAGTCTACACTGCAACTCAACGCTCACTGAGAAGGGAAAAGATGGCGTTGAAGCCTATGGATATGGTCCTGCAGATCCTCCTCCAAATCAAGTAGGTGATGTATCAGATTTGCTAGCCCTTGAAAAGGACACAGGACATAATCTTGATCAACCACGGATGCACAGGTCTTTTGGGCTATCTTCGATCCTTGAAGGTGACACTCCATCTATGACCGAAGGCCAATCTAGCAAAGGTATATCTCTCACTTCTTTGATGTTCAAGAAGATTTACATCTCACATCCGATAGGAATAGGATTACCCATTGATCTTCATGAAATTGCAGGTTCGTCTACATCTATCCATGCTCTCGATGATGATGTTATCCCGAGATAACAAGCCCTGCCACGAGGTCCACTACGGCCGTCACTATATAGGTGGCTCCTACCAACCAACCTGTTGAGACTCCCAACCCAAATGTTGAAGTCATAGGCGCTCTGAATGAAGGAAAGACCGATGACCAGGAGGGATAGGATGAAATAGAGGACGTCATAGTGACTCATGCCTCCGAACACACCGGTAAACTTAGCATGAAGGAGTGCATTACAAAGGAGGAGTTGGATTTTTAAGCCAAGAAGGAGAGTGCTGAAGTGGATATTACTCCGCTCTAAGTTATATTGTTGAGCGGTGTCACTTCTGATGAGGTCGACCCTTAGGTATCTCAAACTATGATTGTTTCTGCTCTTGTCTCTTAAAGCATTTCTTTTGAGGATGGCAAGGGAAAAAGAGGGTCGATGAGGAGAGAGTCCACCCAGAAGTAGCCCAAAAAAGATGAGAAATAACCGTCGAATCGACTTAGGTAGTGCGCAACTAGGTAGCTAATTCCTTTTTGTTGGCTGCAATTATACGGGTACGGCCCCTGCTTTTGACTTTTAGTTTCTGAAATAAACTTGTACTTAGTTTCCATGTTTCAGTATGTGAATGAAAACTCCTTCGTTTTTGTTCAGCTTTTGTACGAAGCTTGCTTAAGTGTTTGATCTATTACATTTTCCATTCAATGCACTTGTAATTCATTTCTCATCATTCAAGTTGCAGTGTCTTTAGGTTGCCTGTTGCTTTAGGCGTCGATCTGACAAATCCATCTCAAGACCTTCCTTTGATTGTGGCCTTAAGTCATACCAAACTCTAGGTGCGAGCCACAGTGTTACGCTGTCGTGTTCAGCGGTTAAGTAATTATACTTCTACCCCTAGTCTTGGGTTGGTGGAGCTAGTTCATGGATGCTCGATTCTCATCCGTGATGAGTTTATACTCCTCCAGTCGGTTCAGGTCAGAGTTGGAGAATGAATAGTCGAATTACACTTATCCTTTATCTTTATATCTTATCCGCACTTAGGAGATTAAAGTTAGTCGATGAATGGTTAATCATACCCGCTTGATTTTCATAATCTAGCACACAACCTTGTGACTGAAGTTATTCTAGGAAACGATTGATTCACATTTCCTTTGATCATATCCCTTGCCCCCAAGTCTTAGTAAAAAGTGGAAGAGTGGATAGTCGTATCATGGCCACTTTTACTTTACATTCTTGCTGTCGAATTGGGAGACGAAGTTAGTTAATGGATGGTCAAGTCATAACCGTTCTCTATTTTATACTCAGCTCGTTAGATTGCACGAGAGGGTTAATGGATAAATGATTGAGCCAAGTTCATTTTGTTTAGTTTGATTATGGACTCGAGTACTTTGTTGGCACCAAACTCCAGATACTTGTCCGTTTATATTAAGCATATACAGATGTAAGTTGGTCGTATATCACAACTATTATATTATGCACAAATAAGTCATAAATATGTAGCAAACTACAGATTATATATCAAAATGAAAAATAAGCAAAAGAGTCTGTCTATTACGAGCTTTGAATTCAAGTGAAAAAGAAAATTCTATGTGAATACAACTAAATGAAACAAAACTAAGTGAAATAGCATCATAAATGCTCGTTTTTCCATACTCAAGGGAGTGTGATGCCATCGACGATCTCTAGCTTGAAACTTCCATCTCCAAGCTTCTGATTAATGATATACGATCCTTCCCATCTTGGACCCATGTTTATGGGACTAGGAAAGATCCGTTTCAAGACAAGGTCACCAATTTCAAAGGTCCTAGATTGGACTTCAACATCGTAGTACCGGGCGACTCACTGTCGATGTGCAGCTACACTCAAGTCAGCTTCTTCACACTTCTCATCAACTATGTCCAGAGATTCCAAAAGGAGATCTCTGTTAGTTATGGGATCATAGTAATTCATTCGATGAGAAAGGACTTAGTTCTATGGGAATCACGACTTCAGAGCCATAAGCAAGGATGTACGGAGTGTGACTAGTCGTTAACTTGTGGGTGGTTCTGTATGCCCATAATGCTGGCAGGAGTTCATCAACCCACTTGCCTCTGTCCTTTTCCAAATGCTTCTTTAGAATGGGCTTTATGATTTTATTAACAGCTTCGACTTATCCATTAGATTGAGGGTGAGCAATTGCCATAAACCTTTTACCAATATGATGCTAATGATAGAAGTCTTTGAATTCACACTGTTGAATTGGGTCTCGTTATCCGTTACAATTAGTCGAGGGAGACCAAAATGACATATGATGTTTCGAACCACAAAGTCGATTACTTTCTTCATTGTGATCATGGCCAAAGGATCCGCTTTAGCCTATTTAGTGAAGTAATTGACTGCTATGATGGCGTACGTCGCACCACCTTTGGAAATTGACAAGGAGCCAACGATGTCAATACCCCAAGTAGCAAACGACCATGGACAGACCATCTGAGTGATATCCATCAATGGGGCTCTTGGAATCTTTGCAAATATTTGGCACTTGTCATATCATTTAGCATAATCAGCTGTGTCTTGATTGATAGTTGGCCAAAAATAATCATAGCAGAGTAGATTCTTCGCTAGGGTTTTCCTCTTGTGTGATCGCCACATTCCCCTTCGTGGACTTTCTTAATACTCGCTTGATTTCATCATTAGCAATACACCGAAGCAGAGGGACGGAGAAAATCTTCATGTACTTGACTCCTTCCTGAAGAATGTATCATGAAGCTTTATGAAGGATCTATCATTTTTCATTCCTCCACAAGGGAAGGATTCCCCTTTGCAAATAGTCTCTAATTGGAATCATCCACGACTCCTTCTCAGGCTCTGTTTCTAAGACCTAATCAATCTCCATCTTGTCAATGCTTGGAGCAATTTATACTTCAACTAGGACTAAGCCCATTTGTTGTGCATCCTCGGAACTAGCCAGCTTGGCCAGTAAGTCAGCTTTCTCATTCTATTCTTTGGGGTGTCTGTAGTGGTGTAATGCTCAAAATCAATTAGCAGCTTTTGGACCCAGTTGAGGTAAGGAGGAAGTCGTGCTCCTTTGGCTGATATTCTCCTTTGACTTGGTTTACTCTTAATTGGAAATCACAGAAAATTTTCTATGCCTTTACTCTTAGCTCTTTATCAAGTTTAAGTCCAATGATCAAGGCTTTATATTTAGCTTCATTATTTGTTGCAAGGAAGTCAAGTTTCAGGACGTAGCAGGTCGAGCGTTTTTTAGGAGTTACCAGTATGAACCCATGCTAGAACACTAATCGTTAGATGCTCCATCTATGTACCTCTTCCATCAAATGGTACGTTTTCCACTGCTTTTTGAAGAACCATCTTATACAGTGAATTCAACTATGAAATCTTCCAACACTTGTCCCTCGATAACCCTCTGAGGGAGATAAGTGATATCGAACTGGCTCAATTCAATGTCCATTTAAGTAACCTTCCAAACGTCTCAGTTCACTGTAGGACCTGTCATAATGGCTGGTCGGTGAAGACATTGATGGGATAAGCCTAGGAATAAGGGCAGAGTTTTCTTAACGCAATCAACAGGTAGTATGCGAGCTTATCCAGTTTTGGAAAGTTCCTTCAAGCACTTGTCAATCGCTTGCTAACATAATACACTGGCCTGTGGATCATATCCTCTTCACGTAGCAGTGCGGCGCTTATGACATGTATCAACACCAGCAAGTAAACATATGAGTCTTTATGATCCAATGGCTTAGACAAGATGAAGGGGTCTCTCTAAGTGATGTACCAGAGCTTGAAACACATCAATACAGTCTTGTGCCCATTTAATGTTCCTCTTTCCTCTTCCGATCAAGTCAAAGAAAGGGATGCACTTATCGATGGCCCTAGAGATGAATTGACTCAGGGTGGCGACATTCCCATTTAGGCTCCATACCTGCTTAAATGTCTTTGGTACTTGAATATCTCTGATCGCTTGAGTCTTTGTAACATCCCACCTTTTTGAACGTATTAGGCAGACACACATGCCGACTCAAACCATACAGAAGGGCGGATTCTTATTGGGGTGAATAAGAAAAAACAGAGAAAAAGAAAACAAAACAGAATCTTGCAACGAAATGACAAAATATATTAATCAAATAAACAGTTCATGAGGCTATTTTACAAAACATTTGATTATACTTATACAGCATAGATCATTGTTACACATACCACAGAATAATAAATAATTCAGCAGAATACATGATGCAGTGAAATATAAAAGATAATAATAATACAATCTTCATCTTCATCATCTAGAATTAAGGTCTTCAAATACTGAAAATGCTCAGGCTGACCCGAGCGAGTTGAAAAGACAAAACACTCGAGTCAGAACTAAAAGATCTTATGTAAGTTAAATCAATGGTAAATGAATATGAGTGTAAACGGCGTCGGAGATGTTTACAGGGTTTGACATCTCCTATCCAGTGTCTAACGTGAGTGCAGTAACTTGAGAGATGTTTGGGATTCACGACTCCTAAGGATCCATTAAACTATCTACCATGCAGTACAATACGCTATTATAATATGTCTATAGTAAAGTAAACTATTAAAATAGCGTTAAGGCGCTACTCATATCCCCCTTAACACATTTTTATATATTCCCATAGTCTATACAGTACTGTAATTCCTCCGTAAACTGGAGGGCTATCAAAGGGCACGCCATAATTATGGTACAAAACAAACTCGTAGAAGGCGCTAGGGCATGTGAACATGGCACACGAGGAGATGCCAGGGTAGATATATCATTTGCAGATCCGGACTGGTGGTAACGCATAGCAGAAACAATTGCCCACCTCGGACACACTCCCATAATCAAAAATCGAGGGGTGGCCACCAAAACAATCACAAAATCAGAATATAGTATAAAAGAAATATGCTCGATAGGAGGAATGACCTCACTTGGCCCAGTGTAGCTCCTGATTTTAGTCACTTCTAACCTGACTCACGGGAGTCAGGATCACGTCATACCATATAAAAATCATTCGCCAAACCATCCTACTGCATTTCTGGAATCCCCACCACACACACAGTTGTTAAAGTGGTATTGGTAGAGAGTATGACAATATATGATCATGTTTCTTTAACAACCAATCGCTTATTACACACTGGATGGTTCTTTTACATTTCAAAAGTCAATTCACAAATTTATATCAATTCTCAAAACCATAATGCTTTCGAAGTCAGATTCACCTTCAAATCATAATTTCTTCCAAAACCCATATTTCCAAAATAGGTTAAATCATTACTTCAAAGTCATCATACTTAATTAAATATAAAATTTAAATTCCAACTTGTGTTATTTCATCATTTCATCATATTTACCTTTATACCGATGAACTTTAATACAAATATTTTCCTTTACTTGGTCTGGAAATTTAGAAAATAGTTTAAATAGTTAAAATAGATTAAAAAATAGATTAAATACAATTAAAATAGATTAAATAGCTTTAAAATAGATTAATTAAATTTAATATAAGTTAAAATGGTTTAGTTAATTTTAACATAAATTAAATGGTTTTAAAATAGGTTAAATTGATTCAACAAAGTAAATATAGGTTAAAATAGTTTATAAATCTGAAAATTTAAAATCTTAAAATAATATAATTGAAAATAGTTTGTATCTGAAAACATGAATTTGGAATTTATATCAATTTGAAAACTATTTCTTCCATTCCAACAAAAATTCGAACCCTTTCAATTTTCCAATAAAACCTAGTTTCAAATATTTCAAAGTTGTATTTCAAACCAATTCAATAGCTTAATTTCGATAGAATTTCATTATACTTAAAGATTTTACTTTAACTTCCAATTTAATTTATTAAAACCATTCCTTTAAACCAATTCACATTTCAACCCAAATTTGATTTCCCAAAATACTTCAATTTATATAAATCGAATTTTTCTTCAAAATATCATTTAATTCCATTCAAAATTAAGGATTTTAAAATCATTTAATTTAACCAAATCCAGTGTCCGTATATAATTTTCTACCTTAGGGTCAAGTAATATGGATATTTATCATTTCAATCCACAATTTAATATCTTACGGTTACATTTCATTTCAAACCGCGATACCGAATGAAATAAAAATCCATAATGAACCCACAGTTGATAACGCTATAAAATACAATATCCATTCATCTAATATCAACAATCAAAAATTTATCGCAATCATCATCCAATTCAATCAATAAACATCAATATAGAACAGATAATAAATAACAGGTATTTACTGGCAGTTTATATTTAATAATAAATTAAATAACTATTTAATCCAAATAAATTCAAAATTAACTGAGATGATGATTCAAAATATGCCAAACGGTCATAAATAAATTTCTAATCACATCATATATCAATTTAACAAACATAATGAATTTGAGAAGTTGTGAGTGGGTTAAAACACTCACCATTGAATTTAAATTGAATTTAAATCCAGTTTAAACCCAAAATTCAATCAGTCTCAAAATTCGTCTAAACCAACGTCTAAATGTCTAGAATTTCAATACGATCCCAACGCAAGAAACCGCGTGTGAAATGGACCTTGTATGTAAAAGTTATATACGTTTGAAGGCTGGAATCATAAGTTAAAAATAAAATAAATAAATAAGAAAAACGAACCACTCACACGATGCCACGTCGCCAACGTTCCCAAATCTTTTACACAACCATCAGATGAGCTCAAGCTTGAGGAAAAAAACCCTAGCCGCACGTAGATCGCCCCCAACCCAGCGAGCATGCGTGCTCGCCGCCGCCTCTAGCCTAGGTCGCCGACCACGCTACGGCCCCACCACGCGCCACCAACACTCCAACCATGCGAAGGCCTTGCGAACGTGAGATCGGGCAGAAGGAAAATGCAGCCGCTTCCTATAAACAACGAACCCTAACCAATTATTGCCGATGATCTGGCCATCAATTTTCCAAACAAATCACAGCGATGCACTCCTCTCGGCTCTCTCCACAAAACCCCTGAGACAATTTTCCAGTCGGTCACAGCTCGTCACGACACTATGAAAGGCCGAAATATGTTCTTCAATTTATGGACAAACAGTGGTTCAAATTGAAAAACGAATTACAAATCTGAGATGCGCTCGTCGAGAGTTTTAAATCAATATATAATTCGATATATATTGAGGAGTTTAAATTTTTTGAAGTTGAATTTGAAGTTCGAGGATTAGGTTTTTATCTGCCATTGGAATGAGGAGCTGAGAAGGAGATGTACATACAGACAAATGAGAACAAGGAGTGGCTAAGGTTTATAACGAGGTATTTATAGTCAAGCTGAAAATAGAATGAACGGACATGATTGATTGAACGGTAAACGACCGAAAAGCCTGTTTTGACTCCGGAACGAAAATGGGTCAACCAATATATCAAAATAGATGTTTTCAAATATTTTAATTCAATGGAACAGGTTTCAAGTCCTAACTCGATCGTATTAAAAGTTATGATAAAATCAGCTTATTTAAAATTGATTTCAATTGATTTCAATTAAATTGATTTATGGGCGTTTTAGGTCCGTACGATCAAACGACAAGTCTGATTGCTATGAAACTTGAAATCCAACCATAATTTAGCGTTACGGATCCGATAAAACTAGTTTCGTCGAAATCCGAGCCAGTGACCAAAATGACTATATTTTGGTTAATTAAATCAATTAATATTAAATTAAATCACTATTTCATTCAAACTCTATAATTTATAATTTTTATCATCTTGGATTACTTTAGTAATTTATAACCCTTTATTACAAATTTCTATATCAATTTAAAGTTAATTTATTCACCAACTACAATATTTAATTTCAATTTCAGTAAATTCATTATTGGTCAATTGAAATTCCAGTAAATCTATTTATTTGATTTCTCAATCTTGTTCTTCAGCCAATTATCATTTTATGGCTATAATTATAATTGGTTTATTTTATTACGTTAATATTTCCCATTTAATCCTAGTTTCAATTAACATAGTATTTAATTTCATTTACTACTATTTAATCCATTTGTTATAGATTGAATTCTAATTAACTAATTTCAAATAAACTGATTTGATTCAATTCTAATATTTTTATTAAGTCTATATTGCTCTATAAACCTAGTTAATATTCATTTGTCTTTCATTACATTAATATATTCAAATTTCGATCTTTCCTTATTATTTTCAATTATATCGAATTTGTCAATATACACATTTATTATAATTATTATCTCACTTAATTTTATTCAACTTGGTTTCATTCCTTTATTTTATCTTATGAATAAAATATACGTTTCCATTACTTTATTACAATCGCAGTTTACAATTACTATCCTAACTCACATTAATGAACATTTATTTACATTTAAATATAATTGATTTCCAATTAATTTTATAGACTAAATAGGTAACTTATAATAATTGTTACCATAACCTTTAATAACACTTAAGAATCCGTAATTATCTACAATCAAATGTTATAATTACTTTCCCAACACAAATTCTATTCACTTATCATTAATTATGCGGTAATTCATTGATCAATTCAATACTTACATTTGGTTTCATATACACGCTTATTTTCAAATATTTAAATATATGACCCAGAATAACAATTTGCATTTGTTCACTATTGGAGCTTCATCTCAATTGTTAATAATTATTTTTAAACACCATTGTTACATTTCATTTTAGCATTCATTTCATTATTAAATTACAAAGTTTTTTTCCTTTCCATATTAAATTACCAAAACTCATTAATATAAAATTTTAAATAGTCAAAAATTTATGGATCGTTACACTCTCCCTCACTCAAAACTTTTCATCCCCGAAAAGGAATAAGGAAGGGAAAGAAGGAATTAAGGAATCAATATATCTTATTCAAAAATATTAAATTTATAAATAAATAAATTTACAAAATTTAATATATTAAATAAAATATATCAACTTATGACCATTAAATCCTTTATATTAAAGTAACAAAAAATTTTGAAAAATATTTCATAAAATTTTCTAAGTTTAAATTTCACGAAAAATTTCGGCAGAGTCTCCTTTGTACGGAGAAGTCTGGGAGAAATTATAATATTAATAAAACAATATGTATCATAAATTTTCAAAATAATATATTCCAACAGTGGGAAAAACAATATAATATCGCTAGAAAACCGTAATCTGAGAACGTACCTATTTGTCGGCAAACAACGCTTAAATTATGAAACCAAAAGTAGTAGTAATTGCTTCCATAACCTGTATTTCACTTATATAATCCCAAAAATAGTTAATATTATATAAAATGGAATATTTAAAGTTGTTTCAACCACTAATAAACGGATTAATATAAACATCAATCAATTGCAACCAATATACAGTCATCATACCAATCAAATATCCATCCATGTCAACCAAAACAAATAGTTTGTTTGGGTTAAGACACTTTTAGTCACATAGAATGACAAATAACTACTAAGTATACCATTTACTCAACAATCTTAGCTAAACTCAATAAATTATTTATACATCCTAAGCAACTTGAAGTATCCTTTCCCAAACAACTACCAACCAAACAAACAACATATTCCAAATATTTGAGTCTATTCTTTTTAATTTCTTTTCATAAGATTTGTTGTTCATTCATTTTTTTCTTCTTTTCTTCATTCAGTGATTACTTTCATTAATTTTGCATTTATTTCTTACAAATTTTTTTTCCCATTTATTCAGTCAGCATTTATTTTCATTTACCTTCATTCATTACTTACAAATCTCATTTTCATTTGTTCAAATAATGTCAATTTCTATACTTTAATTCATATTCATTTCCCACATAAGTTATTCTATTCGATGCTTATACTAATCACTGAATTTATTATTCAAGTATTTCATACATTTATTACAAATTTAGTTTACATTAATTAATTTAAATACCTGATTTCAATTAAACCTTAATACACAATAGTGCATGAATTCATTCTTAAGTTTTTTACTTTTGATTTGCATTTATTTCCTTTATTTATCAATGGTGCAAACATTTTTTAAAAGTTTATAATCCATTTATTTATAGTATTCATGTTCCATTCAATTACTTAGCATATCAATTCATCAATTTAAGTTTATAATTACTTACTGAATAATTCTTTTCTATCACATTTTATTACAGTAACATTCCAATTATAACTCAAGTGTATAACAACTGTTATACAACATCAAATTCTTATTTATTAAAGAATTTCATTGAATATTTTCATTACTTTAAGTTTTACTTGTAAAATTTCCATTACATTTTCTTATTAAGCATTGCAACTTTTAATATTGGGTAAGTTATATATATATATGTATATATATATATGTATGTATGTATATGCTTTAAGAATTTAATTGAAAGTTATACAAGTTTATCTCATTTCTTTTAATTATATTATTGTTAAAAAATCATATCTTTTGCTTTATCGGGTATGAATTTCAACTTTCTTGTAATTTCATTTATAACCTAGCATTTAATCTCTTATTTCATTTAGAGGTTCTAGTTATTAATTAGTTACATTCCATTACACGATAATAATAGAATCTGTTAATTAATAGAAACTTAAGAACTAAATACCGGGTTCCGTTTCAAATCATTTTAAAAATAATAGATAAATGTATATACCTACAAATTATATCCAGTTATATTTAAAACAATTTGAATTTATATTTGTTTATCAAAATAAATCTACAGTAAAACTACCACAGTGGCCTTCCCACTTAGAAACTCGAAAATGAATGTCGATGATGCGTGCACTCATCACCGAAATTATTTTCCAATGATAGAGAGGGGAGTACAAAACTTATTTCATTCTAAAATTTCTTCAAAGCAATCCTTTCAATTTATGTTGAAATATTTATATCAGAAAATACTTCTAAATAATATTATTATAATTATAGTCCAAAATCATTAGAAAGAATTTTTCAAAACACAGGAACTTAAGTTCTAAATTTCTAATTTTCATTTTATTTTCAAATCTTATTTTCAACTAATATTTATAAATTTCACTACCTAACTACCAATATATTACAAACAAATATATATCATTTATAAATCATTATTTTCTATACAAAATATATAATAGGCAAAATTATTTCATTTACCCATATTTTGAAACAAATATTGTTTCAGTCGGTCCTATTAAGTGTTTAGAAATCCCTATCGATGTCATAGCGTCCTATGCACCAACCAGAATTTATAAATACAAAACATAAAAAATTAACACAATATCAAAACCTTTTTATAACACTAACAAATACGCTCTCTCGTATATATACACTCAGCTACTCATCATAGGGTATTACTACCCTATTAATAAAGAGTCAGACCACACAAAGCTAAGGTTTATCGCTAACCAAAGCTTTTATACCAATTGTAACATACCGCCTTTTTGTACGTTTTAGGCAGACACACATGCCGACTCAAACAATACAGAAGGGCGGATTGTTATTGTGTTGAATAAGCAAAAGTAAAGAAAGAAGAAAAAAAGAAGAATCTTTGCAGTGGAATGACAAAATATATTAATCAAATAAACAGTTCATGAAGGTGTTTTATAAATATTTGATTATACTTATACAACACAGATCAGAGTTACACATGCCAGAGAATAATAAATAATGCAGCAGAATACATGATGCAGTGAAATATAATAGATAATAATAATAATACGATCTTCGTTTTCATCCTCCAGAAATAAGGTTCAAATCCTGAAATGCTCAGGCTGACCCGAGCGAATTGAAAAGACAAAACACTTGAGTAAGAACTAAAAGATCTTATGTAAGTTAAATCAAGGTAAATGAATATGAATGTAAACAGCGTCGGAGATGTTTATGGGGTTTGGCATCTCCTATCCAGTATCTAACGTGAGTGCAATAACTTAAGAGATGTTCGGGATTCACATCTCCTAAGGATCTGTTAAACTATCTACGATGTAGTACAATACGCTATTATAATATGTCTATAGTAAAGTAAACTATTAAAATAGTATTAAGGCGTTACCCATATCCCCCTTAACACATTTTTATATATTCCCATAGTCTATATAGTATTGTAATTCCTCCGTAAACTAGAGGGCTATCAGAGGACACTCTATAGGTATGGTACAAAACAAACTCATAGAAGATGCGCTAGGGCATGTGAACATGGCACATGAGGAAATGCCACGGTAGATATACCGTTTGCAGATCCGGACAGGTGGTAACGCATAACAGCTACTACCGCCCACCTCGGACACACCGCTATAATAAAAAATTAAGGGGTGGCTACCAAAACAATCACAAAATTAGAATGTAGTATCGAATAAATGTGCCCGATAGGAGGAATGACCTTACTTGGCCCGGCATAGCTCCTGATTTCAGTCACATCTAAGCTGACTCACGGGAGTCAGGGTCATGTCATACAATATAGAAATCATTCGCCAAGCCATACTACTTCGTTTCTGGAATCTCCACCACATACATAGTTGTTAAGTGGTTTTCGGTATTGGCAGAGAGCATGACAAAATCCGATCCTGATCTCTTTAACAACCAATCGCTTATTACACACCGGATGGTTCTTTTACATTTCAGAAGTCAATCCACAAATTTATATCAAAATTTCATATTCTCAAAACCATAATACTTTCGAAATCATATTCACCTTCAAATCATAATTTCTTCCAAAACCCGTATTTCCAAAATAGGTTAAATCATTACTTCAAAATCATCATATTTAATTAAATATGACATTTCAATTCCAACTTGTGTTATTTCATCATTTCATCATATTTGCCTTTAAACCGATGAAATTTAAATATAAACACTCCCCTTTACTTGGTCTGAAAATTTAGAAAAAGTTTAAATAGTTAAAGTAGTTATAAATAGATTTAAAAATAGACTAAATATAATTAAAATATATTAAATAGCTTTAAAATAGATTAATTAAATTTAATATAAGTTAAAATGGTTTAATTAATTTTAACATAAATAAATGGTTTTAAAATAGGTTAAATTGATTTAAAAAAGTAAATATAGGTTAAAATAGTTTATAAATCTGAAAATTTAAAATCTTAAAATAATATAATTTAAAATAGTTTGTATTTGAAAACATGAATTTGGAATTTATATCAATTTAAAAACTATTTCTTTCATTCCAACAAAAAATCGGACCCTTTCAATTTTCGAACAAAACCCAATTTCAAATATTTCAAAGTTGTATTTCAAACCAATTTAATGGCTTAATTTCGATAGGATTTCATTATACTTATAGATTTAACATTAACTTCCAATTTAATTCATTAAAACTATTCCTTTAAACCAATTCACATTTCAACCCAAACTTGATTTCCTAAAATATTTCAATTTATATAAATCGAATTTTTCTTCAAAATATCATTTAATTCCATTCAAAATTAAGGATTTTAAAATAATTTAACTTAACCAAATCCGGTGCCCGTATATAATTTTCTGCACTAAGGTCAAGTGATACGGTTATTAAACATTTCAATCCGCAATTTAATATCTTACGGTTATATATCATTTCAAAACGCAATCCAGAATGAAATAAAAATTCATAACGAACTTGCAGTTTATAACGATATAAAATACAACATCCATTCACCCAATATCAACAATCAAACATTTATCACAATCATCATCCAATTCAATCAATAAACATCAATATAGAATAGATAATAAATAACAGGTATTTACTGGCAGTTTATATTCAATAATAAATTAAAAACTATTTAATCCAAATAAATTCAAATTAACTAAGATGATGATTCAAAATATCCCAAATAGTAATAATTAAATTTATAATCACATCATATATCAATTTAACAAACATAATAAATTTCAGAAGTTGTGAGTGGGTTAAAACACTCACCTTTGAATTTAAATTCAATTTAAACCCAAAATTTAAACAGTCTCAAAATTCGTCCAAACCAGCATCCAAATGTCCAAAATTTCAATACGATCCCAACGCAAGAAACCACGCGTGAAACGGACCACATTTGTAAAAGTTATATACGTTAGAAGGCTGGAATCATAGGTTAAAAATAAAATAAATAAATAAGAAAAATGAACCACTTATACGATGCCACGTCGCCAACGTTCCCAAATCTCCCACACAACCATCAGATGAGCTCAACCTAAGGAAAAAAAACCTATCCGCACGTAGATCGCCCCATACACAACAAGCACCGAGCACGCCGCAGCCTCCAGCCCAGGTCACTGACCACGCTACAGCCCCACCATGCGCCACCGACACTCCGACCATGCGAAGGCCTTGCGAACGTGACGATCGGCCAAAAGGAAAATGCAGCCGCTGCCTATAAACAACAAACCCTAACCAATTATTTCCGATGATCTAGCCATCAATTTTCCAAACGAATCACAGCAATGCACTCCTCTCGGCTCTCTCCACAAAACTCCTCAGACGATTTTCTGATCGGTCACAGTTCATCACGGCGCGATGAACGGTCGAAATATGTTCTTCAATTTGTGGACAAACAGTGCTTCAAATTGAAAAGAAAATTGCAGATCTAAGATGCGCTTGTCGAGAGCTTCAAATCGATATATAATTCGATATATATTGAGGAGTTTAAATTTTTTTACAGTTGAATTTGAAATTGAATTTTAAGTTTGGGCATTAGGTTTTCGTCTGCCATTTGAACAAGGAGCTGAGAAGGAGATGTGCGTACAATCAAATAAGAATAAGGAGTGGATAGGGTTTATAACGAGATATTTATAGTCAAGCTGAAAATAGAATGAACGGACACGATTGATTGAACGATAAACAATCTGAAAAGCTCGTATTGACTCCGGAACGAAAAGGGATCAACCCATATATCCAAATAGAGGTTTTCAAATATTTTAAATTCATAGGTTTCCAGTCCTAATTACATCGTATGAAAAAGTAATGATAAAATCAGCTTATTTCAAATTGATTTTAATTGATTTCAATTAAATTATTTATAGGCGTTTCGGGTCCGTACGATCAAACGACAAGTCCAATCGCTACGAAACTTGAAATTCTACAATAATTCAATGTTACAGATCCTAAAACTAGTTTCGTCCAATCCAATCCAGTGACCAAAATTGCTATATTTCAGTTAATTAAATAAATTAATATTAAATTAAATTAAATCACTGTTTCATTCAAACTCTATAATTTATAATTTTTATCATCTTAGATTACTATAGTAATTTATAATCCCTTATAAAAAAATCTATATCAATTTAAAGTTAATTTATTCATTAACTACAGTATCTAATTTCAATTTCTGTAAATTCATTAATTATCAATTGAAATTCCAATAAATCTATGTATTTGATTTCTCAATGTTGTTCTTCAGCCGATTATCATTTTATGGGTATAATTATCGTTGGTTTATTTTATTACATTAATATTTCCCATTTCATCCTAATTTCAACTAACATAGTATTTAATTTCATTTACTTACTGTTTAATCCCTTTGATATAGATTGAATTCTAATTAATTAATTTCAAATAAACTAATTTGATTCAATTCTAATCTTTTTATTAAGTCTATATTACTCTATAAACCTAGTTAATATTCGTTTATCTTTCATTACATTGATATATTCAAATTTCCATCTTTCCTTATTATTTTCAATTATATTGAATTTGTCAGCATACACATTTATTATAATTAATATCTCAATTAATTTTGTTCAACTTGGTTTCATTCCTTTATTTTATCTTATGAATAAAATATACATTTCCATTACTTTATTACATTCACAGTTTACAATTACTGTCCTAACTCACATTAATGAACATTTATTTACATTTAAATATAATTGATTTCCAATTAATTTTATAGACTAAATAGGTAGCTTATAATAATTGTTACCATAACCTTTAACTACACTTATTAATCCGTTATTATCTACAATCAAATGTTATAATTACTTTCCCAACACATATTCTATTCATTTATCATTAACTATGTGGTAATTCATTGATCAATTCAATACTTACATTTGTTTCCATATACACACTTATTTCTTATATTTAAATTTATAACCCAGTATAACAATTTGCATTAGTTCACTATTGGAGTTTCATCTCAATTGTTAATAATTATTTTTAAATACCATTGTTACATTTCATTTTAGCATTCATTTCATTTTTAAATTACAAAGTTTTTTTCTTTCCATATTAAATTACCAAAATTCATTAATATAAAATTTTAAATAGTCCAAAATTTACGAGTCGTTGTAGTCTTCTTGGGATCGGCTTCAATTCCACGTGAGTTGGTGATGAAACCTAAGAATTTCCCTAACGCAACGTCTAAAGATCATTTCAAAGGATTAAGTTTCATTCCATATTTCCAAAGAACACCGAACATCTCTGCCAAGTCACCGATATAGTCATTTGATCACCATCAATTCATGACACATCATCCACGTATACTTCAATTGATCGCCCGATTTAGTCTTTGAACATCCGGTTGACCAGTCTTTGGTAAGTAGCTTCATGTTCTTTAGTCCAAAAGGCATCACAACATAGCAGTACAATCCAAGGTCAGTGATGAAGCTGGTGTGATCCTGGTCTGAGATGTGCAATGGGATATGATTATATCTAGAGTACACATCCATGACCGAAAGCATTTCATGTCTAGCAGTTGAGTCTACCAGCTGGTCGATCCTCGAAAATGGAAAGCTATCCTTCGGGCATGCTTTATTTAGGTATGAGTAGTCAATTCATGTCCGCAACTTTCCATTAGCTTTTCTCACAAGAACTAGATTGGATACCCATTTTGGGTAGAGGGCATCATGAATAAACCTATGTTTTTTAGTTTATCTATCTCCTCTTTATGTGCAGTAGATCTCTTCAGATCCATGTGATGTCGTTTTTGTTTCACCGGGACTTGCCTCGGGTAGATATTCAGTGCATGGCTTGTGATGGTCATCGAGATCCACACATGTCAGAATGGGTCTAAGCAAACACATTAAGATTCGCTCGAAGAATGCCAGTTAATCCTTCATCATCGTTCTACCGAGCTTTGATTAGATCTTCAAGACCCATGATGGGTCGTCATGGCTGACCGTGATGTCGATTGTTAGCTCAGTAGATGCAGCCTTTGTTTCTTTGGGCTCCTGTTCTTCATCTTGCATATCTATATCTTTATATAATCGACTTTGATGCCCAAGCCAAGGCTCGAATGTCGTAGGCTAAGTTTCATTAGTTTTTATGCACAAAGGCTTTTCCACATCCTTTCCTTTCTCCTTTCGCTGAGCGTCTCTCAACTCAGCCATATAATAGGCACATCTAATAGTCGGATCTTCATGAATAGTTCCCACGCCATTAGTTGTCGAGAATTCGAGTGTCAAATACCAAGGGGTGATAGCTGTCCTGAATTCAGCAAGATTCGGTCAGCTCAAAAAAGCATTATACAGACAATTCACATCAATCACAACAAATGGCAGTACCGACACTCTCCTTCAGTTGCTGTCTTCTAACTCCGTCGATAGTTCGAGATAGCCTATGCTTTAGTTGCAATACCATTAAAGCCATGAATATGGGCTTTGCACAGTTTTAGACCTTTAGCTTCCTGTAACATCTGGTCATATGCCTTCTTGAAAATGATATTCACAGAACTTCCACAATCAATATGGATATTCCTTACCAAGTCAGGGTCGATCATGGTCGAGATCACCATTAGGTCAATCGTGGAGGCCATCAACTAGTCTACATCTCTACTTTGAAATATGATATTATCTGTTATAGTTCGTTGTTGCTTTGCTGGAGCACTGTCCTCCGTGTTCGAGCAACATTCAATGTCAACATGTTTAATATCGTTCGCATAATGCTTCATTTCATTCCAGCATTTGCCGGCTAGATGTAGTCCTCCAACAATGGTATTAATAACTAACCTCCCTCCTGTTCACGGAGCTTCCTCAGCACTGGGCGGAGCTTGTCCTCATTAGGGTTGGATGTCCCCTGCCTACCATCCTACGGGGTTTAACAAATTGCTGCGATTTTCTTCCTTGAATTAACTTCTCAATAACATCACGAAGGTGGCGACACTCGTTAGTACGTCTATAACTATCATGAAATCTACAGTACTTTCCAGATTGTCTCTACTTCTCCATCAGTTCCTTTAGAGGAGGTTTCCTTTACTATATAGTGTTATGATTCGATCAATTAACATTCTTTAGGGACGTATTCAATGGCTTATATGTATCAAATGATGGGTCCTTGGCTTCTCTCTCCCGAAATCCCATCTTCGGTCGTGGTTTCTATCACTGTCTTTCTTTTGCTCATTCGGTTTGTTCTGAACATTGATTTGAACTTTCCTAGAACTATCACCGGACTGCTTTACTGCCACACTACTTTGTGCTCCCTCGGCACTTGGGCCTACAACATCTCTCTTCTTGGTTCTCTTTGCCTCCTCCTTCCTCAAAAATTGAGCCACATTTGCAAAGAAATAGTCCAATCCAGAAGGAGGCTCTCCCGCTAATCAATTACAAAACTCAGAATCGGGTTCAACTCTCCTAGTCAATGCCATGATATTGCACCATCATTCGGATTGCTGACTTTTGTAACAGCTATATTAAACCTTATCAGGAAATCTTTCAACGACTCCCTCGGTGCCTGGACCAAGTTGGAGAGTGACATTACATCTTTGGGGCGAGTCATGTGCATGCAGAACTGCTCCAGGAACTTCTTTGCTAACTCATCAAATAAAGAGATTGACCGTGGTGGTAGATTGACGAACCACATGGTCGCAACATCTTCTAGGAAAATGGGAAAACACCCGCACTTAACTACATCAATGGCTCCGGCGGAGACCATGTGCCATTCGTACTTCAAAAGATGTTGCAAGGGGTCGGATTGTCCCACATAGATAGGCATCATAGGCATATAGAACCTCTACGGGTATTCTGCATGTAGAACGTTGTCGTTGAATGAAGTATGACTTCTGGAGAGTCCCCAATCATCGTTGGTCAAGTCTTGGCTTTCTTTCACCAGCTGTCTCATCATAGCTGTTAAGTCTTTTGTTTGAATAGTTGGTGATAGGCAGTAGTCGTGTTCCACCTCACGTGAGAAACCCTGTAACGACCAGAATATGACCGCTTTAAAATATATTATTTAGAGTGATATGTAAATATAAAATATAAAAGGTTTTATGATTTAAATAATATTCGATAGGATTTGGAAGTAGAAACAAACATAAAAACAGAAACATTTGCCTATATCGACAAAAGTGACAAAATGCTGATTTCAGAAAAGTATGTTTCAATGGTTAAGTAAATTATTTTAATTAATTTATGAGTGTTTGTATTTTTAAATAGCATTATACAAATTTATTTCTAGATTTGGTTTACATAAATAAATAGTTTAACTAAAACGTCAAAATGTGACCGAAAAATATTTTGTCGAAAATCAACGTTTTGTTCAAAATAAGTTGTCGCAACGTCGTCGCATCTTTATTTTCTTATATAGGAACATATATTCAAATAGTGTAAGTATTAATTAATTCCCTAACATTTTTACTTTTACTAAATAAGATTAGAAAACTTCTAGAAGTCATTAGTAAAAGTAAGTAAGAATTAATAAAAGTAAGAAAAAGTAAACATCAAATCACATCAAATCAAAGCCAACATAATTATGATATTCTTTACTTAATCTTTAAGTGACTAAGACATAAAGTAGGAGTTGATGTTGAGTATGGAAAAAGTGTAGATTTCTTTAGGTTAAAGTAAGGTTAGTTTGGTAATTTGATAAGTGGTTGTTTTGGTAAATTTACCACTTCTTTCTTTTTCTATAGATATCCACCTTCTTCTTCACTTTCATTCACATTTTCTTCTTCTTCTTTTCTCAAGCTTCTTCATCTTCTTCCTCTTCTCTTTAATGGCTTCCATGCCATATAAAAAATTAAAAAGAAATAATGTCAAAATTTTATAAAATATTTAAAAGAAATCAATGTTTATTCTCTTCAAATCAAACTCCTCTTTTCTCCACATTTTACCTCTTCTTCTCTCGGCCATAACTTCTTCAAAACCGAATCAAATAGTAAATTTATTTTTTAAATCATGTATTTTTAAAGTATCTACAACTTTTATGTTGACCACTTTGCCTCGTTATGAAGATAATTATGTCAAAAATCCACTTCTTTCAAGTGCATTTTCTAGCCCAGTTTTTAAGACGGAGAATATGCCATTTTGTTTTGATCATAACTTGATCATACAAGATCCAAATTAAGAAAAAAAAATTTAACCATATGAAATTTCAGTAGCTACAACTTTTATTTTGATAACTTTTCCCAGTTTTGAGGTTTGCTGTATTTGAAACGCAATTTTTGAAGTGCATTTTCGGGCTTTATTTTTGTGAATCCAAGAATAGCACTTTATCTTTCGACCATATACTCCTTAAAATTAACCAAAATCAAGTGATTCTTTTTTTTTTAAATTCAAGACAAAAGAATTTGTAACAACTTTTATGTTAACAAGTTTTTCAAGTTTTGAGAGTAAAAGAGTCAAAAACAAGAGAGAATATAACCTATTTTTTCGGGTCTAATTTTGAGAATTCAAGTTCAAAGTTCCACCACTTCTTCTTTATACTTTCGGCCAATTTCCATCTTAAGCCTTGGCCAAGCACTAGGCAGGAGGAATTCAAGCTTATATTCATTTGGTTTCGAAGTATTATAGAAAGTATGCGTTAGATCTTAAGTTCCTTGCCTTAAAGCTTGATGGAGTGGAATACAAAGTAAGTTATTTCTTATTTTATGTTCATTAAAACCATTGCTATGTTGAAAGAACTTTAAGTGTTAAGTTGTTTGAAAACTCTTGTTAAATGCTTGTTTACTTTGTTTCCTAGAACAATGGTTTGATTTCCTTGCTTGATATTATGTTTGGATGATTATTTAAGTAATTTAAAATTTAGAAGTTAAATATTGAATGGGGTATGCGGAAACGACTAGTACATGTGTTTCGTCTGTGAGATCCAAGGAGACTTGGGAGAGGGACGAAACATGTCGAAGGGAAAGCCTGGATGCTCCAATATAAATATCAAACTGTTAAAGTGTTATAAATATTTGATAGAATGAAGCATTGTTTATCATTTATTATTGCGTTTATTTCATTGACTGATTGTTTGAATTAGGCTCAACCAGTTTATGAGCACTGATTATTATTTACTGATTATTGACTTTGCTCAACCAGTTTATGAGGACTGATTATTATTATTGATTGTTGACTTTGCTGGACCAGTTTATGGGCAATTTATTATCCATATGCATGGGCTGGGTAGCAAATAATTGTAGGCTAACACCTTGTGATTTATCTCACAATTTGACTATAAGGTGTTTAGCGGTAATATTTGGCTCACTTCAATTTAATGAATTGTTTTAAAAATTGGTTTCATATGGAACTGTTATGAAAAGTTTTCTCTTTAAAAGAAATAGAAATGTTTGGTAATGAATATTTTGAAGTTATATTATATAAAAGTGATTTATATAATGAATGGTTTTATAAAAGTGTTTTATAAAACGGAAAGAATTTCGAGGACTAAACCCGATGGTTTTAAGATGATTTTTGAACAGATTTAGGAAATGAAAATTATTGTAGATTTTAAAGTACTTTTAGTATTAGTGTGAAATGATTTATCGCTTCGGGATATAAAATGGTTTGTTATGTTACCAATGATTCGGGTAACCCGTAACTAAAAAGGTGGGCATGTGTTTTTGGTATAGTCCGCTCTTAGAATAGAAGGATATACTTATTTATCAGTTGTATTAAGGCTGGGATCCAGTTGCCTTGTTATTGGAAGAAACCTTCCGATCTGGTTGCATATGGTTTGATATGTTTTATTATAGTATTTGGGATTTTCAAATAAACTTTTCAAAAGTGATTAGATTTAAGATCCCGAAGTAAAGTATAATTTGAATATAAAGGATATATATATTTCAAAAGTTTTGAAATAAGAATTCGAGAATAAAGCCCAAAGAAATAATTTCCGTAAAGGTGATTAGATTTGAAAATCTAAGTTTAAAGATTAGGCCTAAGTGGGTATTTTTGGGAATTGCATATTTGTTTGTTGCATCGCAGGCTCCATGAGTCCTATTTGCGGTAGGAGAACTACGTTGGCTTGATCCTGTATCTAATTGGGCACCCAATTAGATAGGGGTACGTAGGCAGTCACAAGTGGTAGTGATGCAGCCCCTAATGATATAACCCTTTCATGTTTATTTGTTAATGGTTGTTGTTTATCTCGTGTTATTGTATTTTTTCTGCTTACTATTTTATTCCGTATTTGACATGCTTATTGAGTTAGCAGGAATGGCTATTGCCGTCTCTCTTATTAAAGTTGTGCAGCGTTAGATTTATTTGTATTTGGTTTGTATATAAGCATACCTAGTAGATTAATTTGATTACTCTGATAACTTGTAAAATTTAAATTTTATCTTATACATTTAGTAATGTTGAATAATTATCAAATATGGTGTATTTAGTTAGTAGTTTTCATTAGTAGTATTAGAACAGACGGATTTTTTGGCAATTTTAACTGGTTCGAAAATTCGGGTCGTCACACGTTGTATCAAAGCTTAGGTTAGATGCCTAAGTAAAATTCATCTAGGGCTAGTATATCAACCTAGGAATTTTAAAAATGAAACTACCTTAATTTGATAAATAAAATGGATAGGATAAGGCACCGTACCTCCGACCAGGGTTATGGATGATATTACTATTTTTGATGTCCATAACTTTTGTTAATTGTTGTTTTTTCGTTATATTTATTCCATCCTTGTAATTTCGAGGACGAAATTCTTTTAAGTAGGGGAGAATGTAACAACCCAGAATTTGACTGCTTTAAAATATATTATTTAGAGTGATTTGTAAATATAAAATATAAAAGGTTTTATGATCTAAATAATATTCGATAGGATTTGGAAGTAGAAATAAACATAAAAATAGTAACATTTGCCAATATCGACAAAAGTGACAAAATGCTGATTTTAGAAAAGTATGTTTCAATGGTTAAATAAATTATTTTAATTAATTTATGAGTGTTTGTTTTTTTAAATAGCATTATACAAATTTATTTTTATATTTGGTTCACATAAATAAATAGTTTAACTAAAACGTCAAAATGTGACCGTAAAACATTTTGTCGAAAATCAACGTTTTGTTCAAAATAATTTGTCGCAACGTCGTCGCATCTTTATTTTCTTATATAGGAACATATATTCAAATAGTGTAAGTGTTAATTAATTCCCTAACATGTTTACTTTTACTAAATAAGATTAAAGAACTTCTAGAAGTCATTAGTAAAAGTAAGAAAGAATTAACAAAAGTAAGAAAAAGTAAACATCAAATCACATCAAATCAAAGCCAACATAATTATGATATTCTTTACTTAATCTTTAAGTGACTAAGACATAAAGTAAGAATGTGAAAGATGATGTTAAGTATGGAAAAAGTGTAGATTTCTTTAGGTTAAAGTAAGGTTGGTTTGGTAATTTGATAAGAGGTTGTTCTGGTAAATTTACCACTTCTTTCTTTTTCTATAAATATCCACCTTCTTCTTCACTTTCATTCACATTTTCTTCTTCTTCTTTTCTCAAGATTCTTCATCTTCTTCCTCTTCTCTTTAATGGCTTCCATTCCATATAAAAAATTAAAAAGAAATAATATCAAAATATTTATAAAATATTTAAAAGAAATCAATGTTTATTCTCTTCAAATCAAAGTCCTCTTTTCTCCACATTTTACCTCTTCTTCTCTCGGCCATAACTTCTTCAAAACTGAATCAAATTGTAATTTTTTTTTAAATCATGTATTTTCCCAGTATCTACAACTTTTATGTTGACCACTTTGTCTTATTATAAAGATAATTATGTCAAAAATCTACTTCTTTCAAGTGCATTTTCTGGCCCAGTTTTTAAGCCAGAGAATAGGCCATTTTGTTTGATCATAACTTGATTATAAATTATCCAAATCAAGAAATTCATTTTTTTAAACCATATAAAATTTCAGTGGCAACAACTTTTATGTTGATAACGTTTTCCTGTTTTGAGGTTTGCTATACCTGAAACTCAATTCTTTGAAGTGCATTTTTGGGCTTTATTTTTGTGAATCCAAGAATAGCTCTTTATCTTTCGACCATATCTTCCTCAAAATTAACCAAGATCAAGTGATTCTTCTTTTTTAATTCAAGAGAAAAGAATTTTTAACAACTTTTATGTTAATAAGTTTTTCAAATTCTAAGAGTAAAAGAGCCAAAATAAGAGAGAATATGACCTATTTTTCGGGTCTAATTTTGAGAATTCAAGTTCAAAGCTCCACCACTTCTTCTTTATACTTTCGGCCGACTTCCATTTCAAGCCTTGGCCAAGCACTAAGAAGGAGGAATTCGAGCTTATATTCATTTGGTTCCGAAGTATGATAGGAAGTATGAGTTAGATCTTAAGTTCCTTGCCTTAAAGTTTGACGAAGTGGAATACAAAGTAAGTTGTTTCATATTTTATGTTCATTAAAACCATTGCTATGTTGAAAGAACTTTAAGTGTTAAGTTGTTTGAAAACCCTTGTTAAATGCTTTTTTATTTTGTTTCCTAGAACAATGGCTTGATTTCCTTGCTTGATATTATGTTTGGATGATTAATTAAGTAATTTAAAATTTAGAAGTTAAATATTGAATGGGGTATGTGGAAACGACCAACACATGTGTTTCGTATGTGAGATCCAAGGAGACTTGGGCGAGGGATGAAACATGTCGAAGGGAAAGCTCGGATGCTCCAAAATAAATATCAAACCGTTAAAGTATTATAAATATTTGATAGAATGAAGCATTGTTTATCATTTATTATTGCGTTTATTTCATTGACTGATTGTTTGAGTTAGGCTCCACCAGTTTATGAACACTGATTATTATTTATTGATTATTGACTTTGCTCGACTACTTATATTATTGATTGTTGACTTTGCTCGATCAGTTTATGAGCAATTATTATCCATGTGCATGGGCTGGGTAGAAAATAATTGTAGGCTAACACCTTGTGATTTATTTCATAATTTGACTATAAGGTGTTTAGCGGTAATACTTGGTTCACTTCAATTTAATGAATTGTTTTGAAAATTGGATTTCAAATGGAATTGTTATGAAAAGTTTTCCCTTTAAAAGAAATAGAAATGTTTGGTAATAAATATTTTGAAGTTATATTATATAAAAGTGATTTATATAATGAATGGTTTTATAAAAGTGTTTTATAAAACGGAAAGAATTTCGAGGACTAAACCCGATGGTTTTAAGATGATTGTTGAACAGATTTGGGAAATGAAAATTATTATAGATTTGAAAGTACTTGTGAGTATTAGTGTGAAATGATTTATCGCTTCGGGATATAAAATGGTTTGTTATGTTACCAATGATTCGGGTAACCCGTAACTAAAAAGATGGGCATGTGTTTTTGGTATAGTCTGCTCTTAGAATAGAGGGATACACTTATTTATCGACTATACTAAGGCTGAGACCCAGTTGCCTTGTTATTGGGAGAAACCTTTCGATCTGGTTGCATATGTTTTGATATGTTTTATTACAGTATTTGGGATTTCCAAATAAACTTTTCAAAAGTGATTTGATTTAAGATCCTGAAGTAAAGTATAATTTGAATATAAAGGATATATATATATATATATATATATATATATTTCAAAAGTTTTGAAATAAGAATTCGAGAATAAATTCCAAAGAGGTAATTTCCGTAAAGGTGATTAGATTTGAAAATCTAAGTTTAAAGATTAGGCCTAAGTGGGTAGTTTTGGGAATTGCATATTTGTTTGTTGCATCATAGGGTCCATGAGTAATATTTGCGGTAGGAGAACTATGTTGGCTCGATCCTGTGTCTAATTGGGTACCCAATTAGATAGGGGTACGTAGGCTGTCACAAGTGGTGGTGATACAGCCCCTAAAATGATATAACCCTTTCATGTTTATTTGTTAATGGTTGTTGTTTATCTCGTGTTATTGTATTTTTCCTGCTTACTATTTTATTCCGCATTTGACATGTTTATTGAGTTAGCAGGAATGGCTATTGCCGTCTCTCTTATTAGAGTTGTGCAGTGTTATATTTATTTGTATTTGGTTTGTATATAAGCACACCTAGTAGATTAATTTCATTACTCTGATAACTTGTAAAATTTAAATTTTATCCTATACATTTAGTAATGTTGAATAATTATCAAATATGGTGTATTTAGTTAGTAGTTTTCATTAGTAGTCTTAGAACGGACGGATTTTTTGGCAATTTAAACTGGTTTGAAAATCTTGGTCGTCACACGTGGTACCAAAGCTTAGGTTAGGTGCCTAAGTAAAATTCATCTAGGGCTAGTATATCAACCTAGAAATTTTAAAAATGAAAGTACCTTAATTTGATAAATAAAATGGATAGGGTAAGGCACCGTACCTTCGACCGGGGTTATTGGTGATGTTACTATTTTTGGTGTGCATAACTTTCGTTAATTGTTGTTTTTTCGTTATATTTTTTTCATCGTTGTAATTTCAAGGACAAAATTCTTTTAAGTATGGGAGAATGTAACGACCCAGAATTTGACCGCCTTAAAATATATTGATTAGAGTGCTTTATAAATATAAAATATAAAAGGTTTTATGATTTAAATAATATTCGATAGGATTTGAAAGTAGAAACAAACATAAAAATATTAACATTTGCCTATATCGACAAAAGTGACAAAATGCTGATTTCAGAAAAGTATGTTTAAATGGTTAAATAAATTATTTTAATAATTTATGAGTGTTCGTATTTTTAAATAGCATTATAAAAATTTATTTGTAGATTTGGTTTACATAAATAAATAGTTTAACTAAAACATCAAAATGTGACCGTAAAACATTTTGTCGAAAATCAATGTTTTGTTTAAAATAAGTTGTCGCAACGTCATCACATCTTTATTTTCTTATGTAGGAACATATATTCAAATAGTGTAAGTATTAACTAATTCCCTAACATGTTTACTTTTACTAATTAAGACTATAAAACTTCTAGATGTCATTAGTAAAAGTAAGTAAGAATTAACAAAAGTAATAAAAAGTAAACATCAAGTCACATCAAATCAAAGCCAACATAATTATGATATTTTTTACTTAATCTTTAAGAGACTAAGACATAAATTAAGGATGTGAAAGATGATCTTTAATGTTGAAAAAGTGTAGATTGATTTAGGTTAAAGTAAAGTTAGTTTGGTAATTTGGTAAGAGGTTGTTTTGGTAAATTTACCACTTCTTTCTTTTTCTATAAATATCCACCTCCTTCTTCACTTTCATTCACATTTTCTTCTTCTTCTTTTCTCAAGCTTCTTCATCTTCTTCCTCTTCTCTTTAATGGCTTCCATGCCATATAAAAAATAAAAAATAAATAATGTCAAAATATTTATAAAATATTTAAAAGAAATCAATGTTTATTCTCTTCAAATCAAACTCCTTTTTTCTCCACATTTTAGCTCTTCTTCTCTCGGCCATCAATTCTTCAAAACCGAATCAAATTGTAAATTTCATTTTTTTACATCATGTAATTTTCCAGTAGTTACAACATTTTTGTTGACCACTTTGTCTCATTATGAAGATAATTATGCCAAAAATCCACTTCTTTCAAGTGAATTTTCTGGCCCAGTTTTTAAGTCAAAGAATAGGCCATTTTGTTTTGATCATAACTTGATCATAAAATCCAAATTAAGAAATTATTTTATTTAAACCATACAAAATTTTAGTGGAAACAACTTTTATGTTGATAACTTTTTCCAGTTTTGAGGTTTGCTATACCTGAAACTCAGTTCTTTGAAGTGCATTTTCGGGCTTTATTTTTGTAAATCCAAGAACAACTCTTTATCTTTCGACCATATCTTCCTCAAAATTAACCAAAATCAAGTGATTCTTTTTTTTAGATTCAAGAGAAAATAATTTTTAACAACCTTTATGTTAACAGGTTTTTCAAATTTTGAGAGTAAAAGGGTCAAAAAGAAGAGAGAATATGACCTATTTTTCGGGTCTAATTTTGAGAATTCAAGTTCAAAGCTCCACCACTTTTTCTTTATACTTTCGGCCAACTTCTATCTCAAGCCTTAGCCAAGCACTAGGAAGGAGGAATTCAAGCTCATATTCATTTGGTTCCGAAGTATGATAGGAAGTATGCGTTAGATCTTAAGTTCCTTGCCTTAAAGTTTGACGGAATGGAATACAAAGTAAGTTATTTCTTATTTTATGTTTATAAAACCATTGCTATATTGAAAGAACTTTAAGTGTTAAGTTGTTTGAAAACCCTTGTTAAATGCTTGTTTACTTTGTTTCCTAGAACAATGGTTTGATTTCCTTGCTTGATATTATGTTTAGACGATTAATTAAGTAATTTAAAATTTAGAAGTTAAATATTGAATGGGGTATGCGGAGACGAATAGTACATGTGTTTCGTCTGTGAGATCCAAGGTGACTTGGGTGAGTGACGAAAAATGTAGAAGGGAATGACCGGATGCTCCAAAATAAATATCAAACCGTTAAAGTATTATAAATATTTGATTGAATGAAGCATTATTTATCATTTATTATTGCGTTTATTTCATTGACTGATTGTTTGAATTAGGCTCGACCAGTTTATGAGCACTGATTATTATTTATTGATTATTGACTTTGCTCGACTAGTTTATGAGCACTGATTATTATTATTGTTTGTTGACTTTGCTCGACCAATTTATGAGCAATTTATTATCCATATGCATGGGTTGGGTAGAAAATAATTGTAGGCTAACACCTTGTGATTTATTTCACAATTTGACTATAAGGTGTTCTGCGGTAATATTTGGTTCACTTCAATTTAATGAATTGTTTTGAAAATTGGTTTTCAAATGGAATTGTTATGAAAAATTTTCCCATTAAAAGAAATAGAAATGTTTGGTAATGAATATTTTGAAGTTATATTATATAAAAGTGATTTATATAGTGAATGGTTTTATTAAAGTGTTTTATAAAACGAAAAGAATTTCGAGGACTAAACTCGATGGTTTTAAGATGATTTTTGAACAGATTTGGGAAATGAAAATTATTATAGATTTGAAAGTACTTGTGAGTATTAGTGTGAAATGATTTATCGCTTCGGGATATAAAATGATTTGTTATGTTACCAATGATTCAGGTAACCGTAACTAAAAAGGTGGGCATGTGTTTTTGGTATAGTCCGCTCTTAGAATAGAGGGATATACTTATTTATCGATTGTATTAAGGCTGGGACCCAGTTGCCTTGTTATTGGGAGAAACCTTCCGATCTGGTTGCATATGGTTTGATATGTTTTATTACAGTATTTGGGATTTTCAAATAAACTTTTCAAAAGTGATTTGATTTAAGATCCCAAAGTAAAGTATAATTTGAATATAAAGGATATATATTTCAAAAGTTTTGAAATAAGAATTCGAGAATAAAGCCCAAAAAGATAATTTCCGCAAAGGTGATTAGATTTGAAAATCTAAGTTTAAAGATTAGGCCTAAGTGGGTAGTTTTGGAAATTGCATATTTGTTTGTTGCATCATAGGCTCCATGAGTCCTATTTGCAGTAGGAGAACTACGTTGGCTTGATCCTGTGTCTAATTGGGTACCCAATTAGATAGGGGTACGTAGGCAGTCACAAGTGGTAGTGATGCAGTCCCTAAAATGATATAACCCTTTCATGTTTATTTGTTAATGGTTGTTGTTTATCTCGTGTTATTGTATTTTTCCTGCTTACTATTTTATTCCGCATTTGACATATTTATTGAGTTAGCAGGAATGGCTATTACTGTCGCTCTTATTAGAGTTGTGCAGCGTTAGATTTATTTGTATTTGGTTTGTATATAAGCATATCTAGTAGATTAATTTGATTACTCTGATAACTTGTAAAATTTAAATTTTATCCTATACATATAGTAATGTTGAATAATTATCAAATATGGTGTATTTAGTTAGTAGTTTTCGTTAGCAGTCTTAGAACAGACGGATTTTTTTGGCAATTTTAACTGGTTCGAAAATCCGGATCATCACAGACCCGATCCATGCCTCCAAGCAGTGCTACATTGCCTTAGCTCCTCTTGCTTTTGATCCATTCCCCAAGTAGCAATTCTATCATTGTCTCTCAGCTGTAGTTCAAACAAATTCACCTGAGCTCTAACACCTTGATTGATCATGGTACCTCCAAAGTGAGCCCCTCGATCTGCATGATGACTGCCCCCATGATTCAAGGGTTTAGTGTTTATCCCTCTTCGAGGTTCGGTACTGATCGGCGTCGATCGATCATTGCCGATCGTCTGATTCTGTCCCTATGTTCCAGCTACATATGTGTATGTTTTGCATTATCTATTTCAGTGATAGTCGTAAGATGAGGAGGAGTTCTTCGATCCTGAGTATGGAGTAGGCTCCCTCCTTATCTTTCCACGCTGATCTTTCAACTGGTTCATCAGGTCGATGTTAGCCTGGATTTATTGGTTGAGCTACCGATGGATATCCATCGGTTCCTTCGTTATGACTTCAAAGTCTTCTTTGGTGACGTAGTCAGCTAGATTTAGGAGATTGGCAGCAGCCGGTTATGCTGATCAACTTGTTGAATGCTGGTATCTTCATTGCCTTCAACATCGCGGGAAGTAGTAAACTTTACTTTGGCTATGTCTAATAGCTTTCTTTTAAATCTTCTTCAAATCTGAGTAGAAACAGAAACTTGTCGATAGAAATCTGGATCTATCTCGTGATTATGGGAATCCACAAGTAGGTGATGAGATCCAATCGACTTGAGAAATCATTCTTAGTGAAAGCACCAAAATGTTTGCACCAAAAGTTGGCACAAACACCCAATATAATGAATGTAGAGAAATAAATGAATAAATCTAAATTAAAATAGAGGAAACAAGCAACAAATAAGTAAAAAAAATGACAAAAATATTTATAGTGGTTCAGCCTTGAATGCCTAGGTCCACTTTGATGAAACAACTTTATTGATCACTTCAATTTCCAAGTACAAGAGGGATCGGATCAGAATCCATAAGTATAGTGGAGTACAAGCAAAATAATAGCATAAAAGATCCCTAAAGTGAACTATGAACTCTATATTTATAGGGTTAAATGACTGAATATCTTCCTAAAATTAACGGACAGAATCTCCAAATGTAGATGAGGTTAGCCAGAAAATTTCGCGTCCCAATTCCCATTGTATAGTGATCAGCATCAATCAGTTGAAGTGTCCACATGGCAGCTTGGATCACCATGGTGGGTCCTCCTTTATGCTAGCTTCATGTTTCCAAAGTTTTTTACATGGTTGTATTCATGCTTTTTGAGATATAGATCAATTCCCATTGAGTTGAACTATTGATTGATGTTTTTCATGACCACTGTGATGTAATCCAACCCCTTGCCTAGGGGAAGGGATGGTTACCGACCCCTTGCCTAGGGGAGGTACAAATCCATACTTAAAGCATTCTGAAGAGTCCATCTCTTGGTCTCTATGATCATCTCTCTGGATTGCTTGCCTTGTCTATCATCGAGTTTAACTTGTCAAAGCAGTCTTGATATAGCTAGGTCAAAAGTTCAGATAATGATGAGGTAGAAATACCGTGCATAAAATTATGCAATTGCCCCTAGTCTACATGTGCTCTTCCTATCATTGTCATGGATTAGATGATTCTAATAATACTTGTTTTTGAGCCTTCACAATCATCCACGCTTATCCTCGACTGAGCATGTCTTACATTCTACTAGCACGGTCGTTGAAATCCTATCAAACATTGGTTTCAATCTTCGGAAACTAAAGCATTCTCTAATTCTAAGTATCCTATCTTGAAGCTATCTATTTCTGGGCCATAACCAAATTCTTTACAATCATGGCTCAAGATCTGGCCGTATACTAGTTTCTATCTCCGAAAACTAGCACATTGATGGTTTGATTCCAAGAGTTTCGTCTTGATGTTGCCTGTCTTTGAGCAATGGCCAAGTTAGGAATGAATCATCTAATCGTTCCCTCAGATATTTCTTGGCGAGCCAGCCCAACTTATCCGATCAGCATTGAAAGTCACTACTTGCCGACATTTCCTATCTAAGGGCAATGGTAAATTCCTATGAATCGAGATTCAATAATCTGATTAATCTCGAAAGGTCAGGTTGAGTTAGCTGATTGACTTAAAGCAGCCATCTTTCCCGATGTTTCCAATCTCCAAGAAATGGTCGATAGTTGAAGGTAGGGGTTGAATTACCCGATCAACCCCTTAATTTGATGTTCTTCCTGACGTTGCCAATCTTTTGGCAATCTTACATTCCAGAAGGTGGGGGTCGAATTACCCAATTAAACCATTAGTTTGTTTTTCTTCCTAAAGTTGCCAATCTACGCGCAACTTTGGACTCTGAAGGGTCACATTGTCCCTTTTTGGTGTCGCCAATCTTTCGGCAGCGCCAGACTTTTGAAGATTATGGATTCACATCCCTAATATCGCTAATCTTCGGAAAACACCAGCTTCTTAAAGGTTAAATTTCTCCTTCTTGGTGTCGACTATCTTCGGGTAACACCAAATTCCTAAAGGAGGGGGTCGGATTATCCAATCGAACTAGGAGTGAGTGGACCTTCTCGACATTGCCTATCTCTGGGCAACGCTGAATTCAAATAGTTTAGGCTATATTTAACCTATCGGCCCAGCGGTTTGAGTCAATTTTTTCCATCATCCCGACAGTTTGAGTCGATTTTCCCCGTTGACCTGGTGGTCTAGACCTTCCCTACGTTGCCTATATATAAGAATTGTCGGTTCTCAAAAGGTTAATTAGGGGTTGATTTTCTCCATTGACCCAACAGTTTGAGTCAATTTTTCCTATCGACTCGGCTGTTTAGACGTTCCCAACGTTGCCTATCACCGTGCAATGTCGGTTCTTAGGTCAATTTTCCCCAACGACCTAGCGATTTGAGTCATTTTTCCCATCGAGCCGGCGACCTCCCCAATGTCGCCTATCTCCGAGAAATTTCGATTCTCAGAAGGCTAGAGTCGGTTTTCCCCATCAACATGGTAGTTTAGAACTTTCCGATGTCGCCTATCTCCGGCAATGCTAGTTCTCAAAAGTTGGAGTTCGATTTTCCATATCGACCTAGTGGTTCAGACCTTCCCAACGTTTCCTATCACCAGGAAATGCCAGTTCTTAGAAGGTAAGAGGTTAATTTTCCCTATCAACTCACCGGTTTGAGTCGATTTTCCATGTCGACCCACCAGTTTGATTCGATTTTCCTCGTTGGCTCGACCATTTGAGTCGATAGTCCCTATCTTGTCTCCTATTCAAGGATAAAGGAGCATTAACTTGGCTTTTCCTAGTAGTCGCGTGGCACAGGAGTATTGCTTACAGGTACACAGTTCCATTGGTTCAAAATCCTGACTTCATTCATGAATGGCAGAAGTGACAAGTCCTGCCTTATTATATTACCCTGCAGTGCCTTTAGGTGGCTTACTTGCAAAAACAATCTGAGAAAGACCAGGTGTAATAGTGCCATAAAAGATTGGTGTTCCATGCACGTGGGATAGGAATTCCATCAACAGTCGCCAGCTTGAATGTTTCATCTCCAAGTTTTCGATCAATCTCATAGGGTCCTTTCCAGCTCGGGACCAGTGCCTTGGTGCCCGAGAGAACTTGTTCCAAAAAGAGATCCCGAACCTCAAGGTTTGGTTGCAAACCTAGGCATTAAAGTTTTATACCACTGTTTTCCGGTGGGCAACTATAGTTAGTTTGGCTTCTTGTCTACATGCAGCGGATCGCTCTAGACCCAGACTGCACCCTCTTTACTTCGCTTACATGATCTTTGGATCAATACTCAGTGCATGACACGCTATATCCGGTGATATGCCACACATTTCCAAATGCATCAAAGTGAATACGTCTAAATTGCCTTGGGAGAATTTGACCAATTCCTTCTATAATCTAGTGCCAAGCTAAGATCTAATATTAAGGACCGGAGTAGGATCATCCTCTCGATTGGAACATTTATCGTCATCTCAGCTGGTGCTGATCGCCCTTCCCCCGACTGCTTCCTGGGGCCCATAGCCTTATTAAACCGGCTACCGCTCCTGAGCCAAGGTTCAGGCTTTGGTTGCTAGGCTTGTAAGTCCTGAATCCGAAGAGTTCTCTCCACATTCTTGCCTTTCTCATGCTGCTTTCGTTCTTTGAGTTCCGTGACGTAGCATTCTCTTATAGTGCTCTAGTCACCTTTCGCTACTCCGACCTCATTTTCTATGGGGAATTTTAGCACTAAACACCAGGGTACCGGTGCTATTCTAAAATCGATGAGAGTAGGTTGGCCCAAGAAGGCATTGTATGTCAAGTACTCGTCCACTATAAAGAACTTCTGAGTTTCGACTATCCTACGATCTCCTTCTCCCTAATTCTACAGGAAAATCGATCGTTTTGATCAGTTATTTTTCCTCACCTATAAATCCTTGAATCCTAGTTTTACATGTTATAACTTCCTACATGTTGATCTTCATTCAATGTTCACTTGAATAGTATATTCACTGAACTTACTGTGTCTACCAAGACTTGGTGTACAGTTGTCGGTCTGATTCCGACTATTATCACCATGGGATCAAAAGTCAGTGCTTCGACCCCATCAGCAACTCTGTTCCTGAATATGATATCAGTTGTTATCATCCTCTACTACTTGGCAGGAGCCCTATCTTCTATAGTAAAATAGCCCTCATGGGTTGTGTGCTTTAACGAGCTTGCATATGGTTCCATTTCCCTCTAGCTCTTCTTTGCTAAATGGGGTCCTCCGGTTATGGTATTGATAACCAAATTTCCATCGTTCCACCTGGGCCCTTCTCCGCTTGGTTTGGGCTGATTCTCCTAGGTAGGTGGCCCTTGGGGTCTTACGGTTTGACTGCTATACTTTGGTTCTTCAACATATTTCTGGAGCCTAATTTTTTTTACCAGTTCCTCGGTTAGATCTCTCAAATGTCGGCACTCGTTCGTGTTGTGTTCTTGAGTCTTATGGAAATGATAGTACTTTCCAAGCCCTCCTGGGTATCTTTTTATATCGGTCTGTTGTTTGAGTGGCAAGGTATATGTTTTCCAACGATTCATTTAGAGCAATGTAATCTTCTAGTTTCATATTCCTCGAGCCTATCTTGTTTTCATTGCCCAATTGTCAGGGCCTTGGTTCCTTCTCCTTTGATTATCATAGTTCCCAACATGAATTACCACATTAGTCTGGATAACTTCCTTCGACTATTTTTCATTGGTCTTCCCTATAGCTAGACTTGCTTCTTCTAAGCATAAAAGCTAATTAGCCTACTGATGGAACTCTTCCATGGTTGTTGGTTGCTTCATCTTCAGCCAACTTCCAAAATTCATGCCTAGGTGGATTCATCGGACCAATGCCATGAAAACAAGATCTTTCTTTGGATTGCTAACCTTCATAACAACGATGTTGAATCGGTTCGAGGAACCATTCAGTCACTCCTTGTGTCCTTGAGACAAGCCAGATAGGGACATCACATCCTTCAATCGGGTAGCATGGAGCCTAAACTGCTCTAGGAACTTCCTGGTTAATTCATCAAAAGTAGATATGGACCTTGAAGTGAGCCTAGTGAATCACATAAAAGCGACTCCTTCTAAGAAGATAAGGAGACATCTACAATGAATAGCATCCGTAGCTCTAGCTCCATCCATATGAGATTCGTACCTGAGTAAGTGTTGCCGGGGATCAGTAGTTCCATTGTATAATGGCATTGTTAGCAACATGAAATTTCTAGAGCCCTCTTCTCTCAGAATATTTTTAGTAAATGGAGTCCCACTTGGTGCAAAATCCTAATCTACATTCTTTCTGCCTCTGCTTTCCTCTACCAACGATTTTACCATATCAGCTATGTATTCTTCATCGAAACAGTAATCCAAAGGTTGACTATTAGGGGCTACATCGAGTGTTTGCCTCCATAGACGACCTCAGTTCACCGGTTGATGCTTAGGTCCACCTATCTTTAGGAGAACGACTCCTTTGGTATTTCGAGGCATATAGTTGTTTGAATTGCGGTTTACTGAAATTCATCTCCATTAGCATTGACATCCAACTCGAGGCCATCATCATCAAGTTGCAAATCCACTTCTTCATCAAAAACCAACACCGTGTCACCATCTAGTGCGTCACCCCCTCCTCGATTCCTCTCGGTACTGAGAGGATTCCTCTCAGTACCGGGTGGTCTTCTTATTGGGGAAGCACATCTTCTTCCTTTTATAAGTCCTTCCACAACTCCAACGATTCATACCGTTTGCTTCTTCTTTCCATCGCTTCTGTTTAGGCCATAAATAGACGAGTCCTCTTGTTCTATTGTAGGTGAAGTTTCCATTCTAGTTCTTTTGGTTCTTAGTGCCGGCAAGGTTGGAAAATCATCTTTCTTGTCCATTAGAACTTTTTGGCTATTTGCCATTTTTGGTTCAACTCCTGCAGCATTTTATCAAGCTCTCCTGTGGTAAGTTCTTTCCGTTGAGCAGTTTGGTACTACCCATTGATTTTTAACTTTAACAGGTGAATATTCCCTTCATCAACACCAGCCATAGCTCTTGATAACCTTCCAGATCTCCTTGATGCGATGACTTTCTATTAGTAATCCTACAAGTTCTTCAAGAAAATTTACTAGATCTAACTTCTAGACCTTTCCAACCCAAAGCAAAGAGCTAAAGCTAAGCCTAGATTCATTTTTCTCAGTGACAACACCAACATGTTGATGCCAAAAATAGCACCAATACCCAAATACGACCTGCTGTAGGATTAGATCTAGCGAAAATAACAAAAAAGCGTAAAAGAGCATAAATAGTAGAGAGATGTAAGATTTTTATAGTACTTCGGAAATCTATGACCACATCCATTTTATATTAATTGATTATGGATTTGAGAGAGAATTAGAGTCACTAGTATAAGGGTTGACAGGTTCAAGAGCGTAGAACTACCAATAGTATTTGCCTAGTGTTTATCATGAGGAAGAGATAGGGAATAAAGAAGGAGCGGAGTCATCAGAGTCAAGATCCTTTTTGGGTTCCTATAGTGCTGATATTTATATAGGAATAGCTATATAGGTTCAGAAGCCCGCTTGCATTGAAGTCCAAAAGCAAGTCTAGGGATGTACAAGTGAGCACAAGGCCCGCGGCCAAAATAAACCTCTCGGTATCAAGAGGTTCCTATCAAGTGGCATCTCGATTGACAGTTAGGCAGAAGTATCTGTAGAAGAGGACCATTTTAGCTCGGGTTTGCCTCCTGGTGTAGTCGTCACAAGCCCCTTCATGAATTCACTTGGCTTTGTCATGAGCAAAACATTGAAGCATAGGGATAAATAAACCCTTCCTCTAAAATACTCCTTCATGTATGACATATCTTAAAACTTTTTAAAGGAGCTTCCATCGGTCATTCCTTCTCTCTGGAAGGATTCCTTTCTATAAATAATCTCTTATTGGAGTCATCCATTACTCCTTTACTGGTTCAGTCTCCAAGATCCAATCGACATCCATTCGGTTGATGCTCAACGCTGAAAGTATTTCCACGGAAATCAAGCCCATGAGCCACATATCTCCAGGCTAGCCAACTTAGATAGTGAGTTAGCCTTTTCATTTTCTTCTTTAGGATTCTGAGGGCGATCATGCTTATCTCTGGGCATCGATCGAGATTAACCACTTAGAATAGCAGTTCAAGTACCCCTTTCTAGGATAGTGATTCTCAATTGTGCCAATCTCTGGGTGCAAGTTTAGGATTAACAACTTAGTGTCGTAGCTTGTACATCCTTATCCAAGATGTTTATTTCCACTCGCGCCTAACTCCGGGCGTCGTTAGAAGGATTGAAAGTTAGATCCTACCTTACTTCGGGCATGGATCTTCCATTTCTACAAATTCCGAGCAAGACGTTAAGGATTGGACAGTCCTGTCATGTCGATTTTTGTTTATACTTCTATCCCCAGTCCAGGGACAAGAGTTAAACAAATGAACGCTCATATCATGTTTTCTTTGATTTATACTCCTACCCTTGCGTTAAGTGCAAGATTAGTGTATAGACGGTCATGTTATGTCTGGTTTGAGTTTATACTTCTGCCCTCGCATTGTAGGCGAGAGTTAGTGCACGGACGATCAAGGTCACATCTGGTTTGAACTTATAGAGTTTGTAATCTTGCCCTAGCATTGGGGGTGAGAGTTAGTGTACGGACAATTGTGTCACATTCGGTTTGAGTTTATACTCATGCCCTCGTATAGGGGTGAGAGTCATATCATGACTAGTTTTAGTTTATACTCATGCCCTCGTGCTAGGTGCAAGAGTTAGTGTACGGACGATTAGGTCACGTTCTATTTGAGTTTATAGTCCTACCCTCGCATTGGGGGCCGAGTGTTAGTGTACAGAGGATTATGCCACTTCCAATTTGAGTTAATACTCCTGCCCTTATGTTGGGGGTGAGAGTTGATGTACGGACGGTCATGTCACATCTGGTTTGAGTTTATACTTCTGCCCATGCATTGGGGACGAGAGTTAGTGTATGGACGGTCATGTCACACTCGGTTTGAGTTTATACTTCTACCCTTATGTTGGTGGAGAGAGTTGATTGGCATCAATCTTCGGATGCTAAGTGTGGTGAACCTCTATGGTCTGATCATGGACCGTGGAAGTTTGGGCGGCACCTATTTTCGGGTACCTTCATATTTGCATCAATCACATGCAAATCCATTTGAGTCGGTCAAGTCATGACTCTTGAGCAATAGAGATATAGGGTCTTGGACTTAGAAAGCCGCTTTATCAAATACAGGAAATAACAGGTTCTTCCATGGACCTTCCCAACACTTCCGAGGAAACGTCGATTCTCCAAAGGTTAGGGATCGAATGTGATAGTCGACCCGATGGTTTGTGAGTCTTCACTCCCCATCTGTCATTCAAGGACTAAGGAGAGCTTCTTTGGTCGTGATGGTGGCTTCAAGGCACAGAAATCCCACTTGCCAGAGCACAATTTTATTGGTTGAAGAAGCTAATATTATTAATAAGTGAAAGAAATGGCTCTCTTGCCTATTAATGTGCTCCCGATGTCTCTGGAAGGCTCATCTGCAAAAGGGAAAACTAGATATTGACAAATGTGGTAGCATGGTTGTCGGCTAGTGCTCCATCCCTAAGTGAAACGTTAGTTGATGACCAGTCTATCATTAGCCCGCCTTTGCTCCTGTTTGTTGGGCTCGGGTTGTTCACTTAAAGCAAGTAGACCCTGGGATCTCATGGTTTCTCCATCGTTTGGTCGTTCCTTAACATACCGTTGGAACTTGTAATGCCTTATCAGCTCCTCAATCACATTTTTCAGATATCGACATTCATTAGTATTGTGTCCATTAGTTTCAGGGAAATGGCAGTAATTTCCTAAGCGCTTTTGTTCATCAATCGTCTCTCTCCAGGGCGGCTTTTTCTATTGTCCCATACCTTACGTAGTGGCAAGGTAGATAATCTCCAACGCATTATTCATAGGTGTATATTCCTAGGGTTTCGAGCTCTTTAGGCACTTGCTGTTCTCACAGCGTCGGCCTCTTGGAATTGGATTCTGCTTTCTTTGATTGTCATTCTTGTCACCAACCTTCATATCTATATTACTAGAATTGCCTTCAGATTGCTTTACGGCAATGATTCTTTGTAACATTTCATTTGGATTTCTAGTAACTACACTCCATGGATGCTTGTATGCATTCTCCCAACACAAATATTCATTGGCTTTCCTGTAAAAAGCTTCCATTGTTGACGGTTACTTCCTTTCTATCCAGTCCCCAAAATCTGGGTCAGGGTGAGTCCCCCTAAAGAGCGCTATCAGTACCATGTCTTTGTTGGATCCGTTATTTCAATTATAGCCATATGGAACCAATTCAAATAGTCCCTTAATGACTCTTCTTCAACTTGATTAATGTTGCATAGTGATATCACATGCTTCGGACGAGAGGTGTGTAAGCAGAATTTCCATAAACTTTCACGACAACTCGACAAAAGATGATGTGGACCTCGACAGAAGCTGAGCGAACCATATCATAGCCACCCCTTTTAGAAAAATTAGGAAACGACGTTACCTAACAGCATCTGAAACTCTGGCTGAATCCATATGTCATTCATATCTCAATAAGTGTTACCTAGTATATGTCGTTCCTTCATATAATAGCATTGTTGGCATATTAAATCTTCGAAGGTATCTTACATAAAGAATATCTTCCATAAATGGATTTCAACTTGCATAGTTACCCCATTCATCATTGGTTCTGGATCTGTTTTCACTAACCAATCTCCTAACCATATCCTTTAGATAATCCAGATTAATAGGTTCGATAGAGCGGGGGTAATCGGGTCCTGCCTCAATTGTTCGGCTCGACGAATGCTTTCGGGAAGGTGCTCGATACCTAGGCTTCCCAAACTTTGGGGGACCCATTCATCCAATATTCCCCCTATTTGATTCCCATGTGTGGCATCATCATTAATAGGGTGGTTTTCCAAATTTTAACCACTAACAACATGTCCAGGAATCACATCCAAGCTACCTTCTTGGAGAAGGGCTCTGGGCTTGCCATTGTGGGAGTCGATATCGACTCGTAGGTAGCGGTCGGTACCGATCCCTGGGACCATGCCTGGAGCTAGTCCTCCTTCTTATTGAGATGTCCCAACACTGTATTGAGTCTTAATCTCCCTTCCGTCCTTCTATCTTTGTCCTGATGAAGAAGAACTATCTGACTCTAAGCTGGAATCCCTTCTACTCCATATACAGCTATTTTGAGTTTGTTCATTCAGCAATCTCAAGCTCTACTGCACTGTTTGATTAATCTCTTTGTGGTTAGCATGGAATCTTTCTTTCATTTTCTTCAACATTATATCCATCTCCACTTTGGTCACAATATTAGTTGGAGTCTGAATTACTGGTTGCTCTAGTTGGGTGACTTCATTGACATGTAGAGGATTCTGATTCTTAGCATCCCTAGCTACAGCTCTGGTGGTTATGGTATGTGTTTGTAGTTCTTTCCTTGATGGGGTCATGGCAGAAAGCTTCAAGTAGATCTTGAAAAATCTAAGTTATAGAGATTTAAAAAAAAGAAAATGGATCTATCTCTTGGATATATGAAATCCAATAGTAGAAGATGGATCCAAGAGACTAAGATTAAATCTCTCGGTAAAAGCACCAAAATGTTTGAATCAAAAATGGTACAAACATCCAGAAGTAATTGAAGAGAATAAAATGTGAAGAAATATAAATGAAAATAAGGAAATAACAAGACATAGTGTTTATAGTGGTTTCAGCAAAGCTTGGCCTACGTCCACTTTTATATTTAATTGCTGATTTCTAATTTGGGGGCAGAAGTTCTTGAGACCGGGTACAACTCTAACACTTAGAATTTAAGAGATACAAGAATATATCAAATAAAAGAACTAGAGTCAAAAAGATCCAGCAAAATGAGCCCTACCTTCCTATTTATAAAGGTAGGGAGACTAAAATCTCGCATAAAATATCTCATAGTCGTTATCCGTGTTGTAGACCAGTTCTCCATGAAAACAGAGTGCCACATCATCAAATATTGGGATTCAGTACAGCTCACTGAGTGGGGGCCAGTACAACTCCACGAGTGGGGGTCAGTACGACTCCCTAAGTGGTTATCGGTACGACTTTTCAAGTGGGAGTCGTTACGACTCCCTGCCATGGCCAAATTTTCCGCCTTCAACCTTCCACCTTGATCGTCTTGTGGTTAGCTTCATGGTTCCATAGTTGTTTGTACCAACAATTGCTTGTTTCAGGACTGAAATGACGGAGTGTAAAAGAACAAATTTGCAGATTTAGGAGTTTACGGAGATCAATAGGGAATTGAATTGATTCAACAAATGGCATTGGACATAGGCTTCTGACATCAAGTAAGGCATGTAGGCAGAAGATGGGGTCATCCAAGGTGGATCTGGGGTATGTATCGATCACCAACTTTGGTGGATTATTACTTTCTTGGCTTTTTTGAAGTGGTTGAACTTGCTTGGAGTCTAACCCGAGAAATTTAAGCGTTTACTTAAGTCTTGACCTGAGATTTTCTAAGATTTTCATGTTCTGAGTTTTCCTTCGCTTGCTTGGAGTCAGACCTGAGTTTATCAAGTGTTTGCTCCAAGTCATCAGGAATCGGTACCGAGTCGTGCTTGGGAATTGGTATCGAGTCGTGCTTGGGAGTCGGTATCGAGTAGCGCATGGAGTCAGACCCTGTTTTTTTGAGTGTGTGCTCCAAGCTATTAGGGGCCGGTATCGAGTCGTGCCTGGGAGTTGGTATGGTGTCGCACTTGGAGTTAGACCCAAGTATTTTATGGATTGGTTCGGGCCTAACTTGAGGATTTCTTAAGTCTATTTCGCTTTGAGTCTAACCTAAGGATTTTGTGGGTTTGCTTCGAGTCGGCTCCTCCAAAAACTTGAACATCCAAATTTTCAATATTTTTCGCTCATTTTTTTATTGTTCTTTTTTTCTTTCCTTTTTATGATATTCCCAGTGTCATTGGGTCATTTCTCCATCATTTTCTCATCTGATTCAATTGTTTAAGTCCATTCAAAAACTATAGCAAATTTGGTCATAACACTTGTGTAACAACCCGAATTCCAGTGGTCCAAATTTTTCGCAAAAATGTTAAGAAACTAAGCCTACTGAATCCCAAGTTGGGTATCTAGTATCCTGCAAATAGGCAAAGACTAATATATCAAAGCTCGATAATTTACCTCACAATGGGGTTGACTAAAATATAATAGTAAGTAAATACTCACCAATATAATAACACTCTCTAAACAAGTGTCTTATAGTTGGAAAGTCTATGTCATCTACTTAACCTATAGGGTGTTATGAGAAGGGGGTCAGAACTAAAGTTCACGTGAATGGATAAATTATACATTTCTAAGCTTAATTCTACATATACCGTTTTATTTTTATTTACTATTATATTAGGTTTATTAGGTTTATAATACTTTCGATTCTGTTCATGAACCGTGCCTATCTACTCTATAGTAGATTAAAACCTAATAACTAATGTATGCATATATATAGCTATATGCCCAATGACCATATTGGTCCTAGGAACCACCCATGGTACCTTCTGTATCCTCCTCGAAAAGGGCTCTATCGTCTTGCTCCATAGCTATATTTGTAAAGGACTTCTTCGTAAGGCCTACAATGCAGATACTCCATCGTCTTGCACCGCTAGCGTTCTGTAGCTACATCTGTAAAGGACTGCTTCGTAAGGCCTACAATACAGATGCTGCACTACTTACTATGAAAATGTAAATCGCGTCCGCACTGGTCTATACTAGTGCTCGAACATGCACAATGTACCACCCAGTGCGTACATTAAGGACTACGTAATCATTATGTCTACTATCTGAATCCCATCAAAAAAATATACCTTGTACGGAATTCAGTCGGGTATTTTCTATATTTGTAAAGGACTGCTTCGTTAGGCTTACAATACAGATATTCTAGATGGTCTTACTCTTTTCACATCATGGCTATGGACCCGCGCAGCCATCCCTCAACTAAATCGAAAGACTTCTAAAGAGTCAACCGGTCGTGCCCTACTACAAACAATCTAACATCCAATTGGCGGTGCCCCCATCCAATGTCTCGATAGTGAAAGAATCATTGACCTGTTGGTTTAACTCTAGTCTTTCTCGAAATCGTTCTTGGTCTTGATGGTGGCTGATCTCCGCATGCGACTATCCTTAAACTTACTTGCAATAACTAGACATATGAATACCCTACTCTAAACACCAAGCCCTTCTGACTGCCTACAAAGTTCCGCTTCGTTAGGCCTACAATGAAAATGCAATCAAGACATACTCTCTTGATGGAACACCTACAAACCTACCTCTTGGGGTGCAGCTTAGTTAGGCCTACCGAAAGGGCCATCCTAGAGTATCGTCACGTCCCATTGAAGTCTCTTATTTCCTTGAAGCCCAAAAATACTAATTTGGACGTGTTTCTCCATTTCTGAAATCTGTGATGAATTGCTTCGTTAGGCACTTCATCCTTTGGGCTGCTCCAAACACATCTCAATTCTTTTATTAGAACCTAAATCTAATCTTTTAATTTGCGTTTTGTTTACTTTTCTTATTCTTTTGGCTACTTATTTACTCTAATTAGCATATTCTTGCCCTCGTCTCACTTCTGGCTATCGTGAGACCACCATTGATCTAATAGGGAATGCTATTGGTATTGCCACTTCTTGCTTATTAACTTAATTTAAGTTTTAAGTTTATTAAATAAGCATCTTTTGTTCTATTTGCTTATTAATTTAATAGAAATCTAAAATAAGCTTTTACTATTTATCTTTGCCATCATTGCTTATTTATTCTAAGTTCCCAAATAAGCCTTTCAATTCTTTTACCAAATCATAACTTATGTTATAATTATACTTGTAATTGTTACTATTATTTCTTTTAAAATATGTATATAATTACAAGTGTTTGTTTTCTATTCTAGTCTGTCTTCTTTTATTATGATATAGAATTCTTTTTAATTATCTTTTATTATATAATTAACTTATCATAATAACTGTCTTTTTATATAGTTTGCCCAGTATATGCAGACCTAGGTTCGTTTATTGTTCACAGTCTCAATTTCTTATCTAATAATTTATTTGATTCATTTCATACTCTACTTTATTTTCTTTTATTGTAGGAAGTAATTCAATTTTATTTGGTTGGTTGTGAAAGCTATATTAAAATCTATTTCTTTTTATTATTGCAGTTACGTTTATCGTTATCTTTTAATTATTAAATTATAGAAATGTATTCTAGTTTCTTAACAAACCAATTAATCTATTACTTACTCCCTAAATTAAATTATCAGATAAATTTATTGTTTATGTTCAGCATAATTTATTGTAAAATTCCACTTTTCTAATTTTATTCCAATTTTTCAATTTTCTTATTTTACATCCACTTCTATACAGTCTAGTATTTTAATCCATAACCGCGAATTCTCTTACTAACTATATTATTCGCGTAAAAAGGGAATAAAAGGAACCAATATTAAGGCTAAATTATGAATTTTAAAACAGATGTAAATAACTGTAAATTTCTTACTTTTAGGCCTACGCCTTTTCTAACTGTCAAGCCTAATTAAATATAAATAAAATTTACAGTGTTTGTATAATCAATAAAATTATTTACTGGAATAAATTATCTAACAGAAATTCAACGACAATACATATTATAAATGTAAAAGAATATAATTAAATCCACTCACATGTCGTCCTTAGCTTCAATCTCTGTCCCTTTTAATTTGCTACGCTTTTCTTCGCTTTTCCCCTTTTCCAATTCGCTGTAAATTCCCTAATTTGTTTGCACAATTCTCTGATTTACTTGTATGTATATCCTTGCTTAATTTTATTTTTTGTTTGGGGAAAGATTTGATTGATAGAGGAGAAAGAAAGAGGGAGAAGGGAAGAGGAGTTTGCTGTAAATGACAGCGGCTAATTTAGAGAACATAGTGTGTGTTAGGGTTAAGTTTTATAGGTGTAATGAACAACTATAAACCATCCGATTAACCCTAAAAACAATCCTCACAATCATTTATTGATTTCTTTACGTTAGCTTATAACGTATAATTCTCCAATGTTATTCATTTAATCCTTTATTATACGACCCTATCAATTCACGTTTCCTTATAAATAAGATTGTCCGATCAATTACCCAATTAATTAGATCAGACATACATACATACATATGTATATATGTATGTATATCCAATATTAATTGATTCTTATACGTTATAATTTCTTACCTATTTGAACACGTCAATTAATACCTCTATTAATTGATTGTATATAAAAGTTATATTTTTTAATTTATTCTTATTAACTTACATTCATCATAAACTTAATTACTCCATTTGATTTTTATACGCATTCCAATTATTATTTTTCTTTTTAACTTTGAAATAAATAACCCTATAGCTATTGTAACAAGGGCATATTCTTTGATTAATTACACCCTTTTTAAAATGCCCAACCAATTTCCAATTAATTAATTGACATGTTTTCCCATTTTAATCGATATCCAAATTAATTCTTATGCGTCACTCAATCACAAATTTATTAGTTGTATATATTTAAACCACCAATTCATTACCCAATTAATTGATATATAAGTTTCCCTCTTTTATTAATTGACGCTTACTTAATGTCTTTAATTAATTTATTAACTAATTGATTGTGCTAATTATAAATTAATATATGTATGTTATCATTTAATTCAATCCCTACGTACATTTCCCATTATTAGAGGATCCCTTAATTAATTAATGTTATAAAAGTGATATATTCTCTGACTAATTGACGCATCTATGTCTCTTAATCAATTCTCCTTTTAATTGATTGATACATCAATTAATCACACACTCATTGCTTGCATAAATCTATGTAACCTCTTAATTCTTAAATTCATATATTAGACATTTATATTCTGTTTTGCAATTATGTTAATTCAGTTGATTTTATTTAATTATATAAAAATGTGGAGTGTTACATTCTCCCACCCTTTAGAAAATTTCATCCACGAAATTCAACAAGGGTAAAATTATGCAATTCCTCGCATCAATCACATCCATTTTGTGTACATCCAATTTTTTGACCACCCGTGCTCTTGTGCAAAAGTGTTATTCAATACAAATATATGCATGTACATGAATTTCTAAGCGGTACCTCCTATATGAATGCTTTGCTTCTTTAAAAATTTATTTTTAAAACATGATGCACACATCCTAAATATACTTGTAATTCTATATGAATGCAAACTTGTGAAAATTTAAAACACTTTTCATCCAATTTTTCCCACACTCTTATTGAATAGGGTTGTAGTTCAACGAATTTTGCATCCAAACCTTACCATACAACTTTAAATATTCGAATTTTAAAAAAAATCTAATTTTATCAGTTCAATCTCTTATGTCAGAAAGAAGGTAGAAAATGACAAAACTTCATATTTACCTGATTTTCTTTTGCGCACATCTTCCTCCGTACTTGGGATTTAGGCTACTATTCTAAAAAAGTTATTTACTTCCCCAAGCACGGTTTACATAAGAAAATATCTCTTTTTAAATTTTTTTGTTGACATTTCTGTTGCTTTCTTTAAATTTGTTATTTTCCTTTTTAGTTACATTATTCTGCTTTGACTCTTTTTTTACACAGCAACTACACACAGCTATCATCTAGGGCAAGGAGGTCTAGCACCATGTCCACTTTGACACAGAAAGGTCCTACTATAGGAATCCAAGTAACTCGTATGCTCCTTCTACCGCCTATTACTTGTTACCAACATATGATGTATTACTCACGACAAATAAGATCTATTTATCTCTTTTACTCCATGCTCAAAAGGAATAACTAAGTCTCATTTACTGCAATGGATAAGGGTTTCAATCTATGCAGTCTCTATCTAAAAATGCAACTAAGTTTGGAGAAATTTTCTCTTTACTCCTCATTTTTTTACCAACTAGGATCTACTTTTCCCACCACACGTGTCTTACTATCTTACTGATATCACTTCACTATTCTTCTATAGTCTACACACGTGAAGCAACATTTCTAGATTTTCACTAGTGTCCTATACACCTTACGAAACTTTTATTATTACTACTATGAGTAATTACTGCTATAGCCTTGTACTTTTCTCGTTACACCTAAGAAATGATTCTTATCAACTCTATATTTAAAAGTCTGGTTCGGTTTGGTATTTATCATTTTACTTCAAAAATTAAAGCTTCTAAATTTTTTAAACATCAAATCTAAAATTCTTGCCTTTGAAAGTGTTATTTTAAAGTTTTCTGTTAAATTCAAAAGTACTGGGTTACTTAAAATTTTATCTTTTCAAAAATTTATTTACTTTCCAACAAACCATCTTTTTTTTCTTGACTTAAAGAAATGTCCTCGCATTTTTTCAAAATATCCTATTTTTTCGTAGATTTTCAAATTTACTAAAACTTGAGTAGATAAGAACAATTATTTTATCAAAAATCTCTTAACTTTCCTACTCTTCCAATTAATTAACCTTGAAGGAGTTTCTAACTTACTACACTTAATGATTTTATACCTTAATTTATTGGAATTACTTTCTCTTATGAGAAACCCTTAGCGCTAAAATCTTCTATGAATCTGTTAGAGGAGGATTTCATGTTTATGTGAAATTATAAAAAATTTATTTCATATTTTATCGAAATAGGCTATATAAAATATGGTGCTTTCCATACCTTGTACATCTCTTTCACGTATTCCATATAACTTGCATAAAACATTCTTTATTTATGATTTATTGAAATTATATCATTATTCATTTCATTCTAATAGATTAATGTATGTTTACTCTATATTCACTTAGATAAGATATTTCCTACTAAATTCAGTAATTTGTCGTACATTATTTTTTCAAAAGAACTCATTTTCAAAACTACTTTGTAATTAGAAAATATTAATAATAAGTGTACATACAAACCACTTTAGAAATTATCTCCAAAACTCATTTGGGTCAAAACAGATGTGGCGTAAAACACCGTTACTACAACCCAAAAATACTAGTTTATGGATTCAGTAAAAATAAATATTAATAAATCCCATATGTTATGTTAAAAACATTTCCTTTGGGAGTCGCCTACTATAACAATCGTGTCATATTCTATGCTTCCTTAATTTTTACCGAAAACATCTATTAAAACAATAAATGTTATAACCTATGTTTTCGATACTTAACACACTCTAGGTTTTTATATTTGAAATCTTTGTTCACTTATAAGGAAACTAGCGAGCTATATACGCTCAACAATTTTTCAAAAAGAATTTCACTTTTAATAAAATTTACATCATGTAAAAACCAATTTAAATTTCATATCACTTTTCATTTTTCAAAAACCCAATATTTGCTTCCTCAAATATAATAACAATTATATTTTTCAAATTTTCAATTCTAAAAGTTCCATTTTATTTAGCTAAACATAAAGTGGATTTTCTTCTCACTAAAACCTCTTATTTCTCTCAAAATAAAAACACTCTCCCTACTTTCCCTAGGTAACTTCACCACTTCCTATAACATATGGATACCAATCTTCTCTTAAAACATGGCTTATTTGTATGCTGTAAATTGGTAATTAACATAGGGATCAACATACTTGGCTCATCCCAAACCCAACTAGCAAACTATGCATAAATATACTTCTAAAAACTTTTCGCATGTTAAATCTATGGTTGGGGAATATTTCGATTTTAGTACATAATATATTTATATTTTATTCAAAAAAATACATATACGTTCACTCATTATCTACCTAGGAATCTAAACCTAGGCTCTGATACCAAATGTAACAAACCAAATTCTAGTGGTCCGAATTTTTCGCAAAAATGCTAAAAATCTTAGCCCATGAAAGCCCGAGTTGGGGTATCTAGTACCTTGCAAATAGGCAAAGACAAATATATCAGAGCTCAATAATTTATCTCACAGTAGGATTGACTAAAATAAAATAGTAAGTAAATACTCACCAATATAATAACACTCTCTAAACAAGTGTCTTATAGTTGGGAAGTCTCTGCCATCTACTTAACCTGTAGAGTGTTATGAGGAGGGGGTTAAAACTAAAGTTCTGGTGAATGGATAAATTATACACTTCAAAGTTTAATTCTACATATACCGTTTTATTTCCATTTACTATTATATTAGGTTAATTAGGTTTACAATAATCTCGCCTTTGTTCTTGAACTGTGCCCATCTACTCCATAGTAGATTAAAACCTAATAACTAATGTGTACATATATGTAGCTATATACCCAATGACCATATTGGTTCTAGGTACCACCTATAGTACCTTCCGTATCCTCCTCGAAAAGGGCTCCATCATCTTTCTCCATAGCTATATCTGTAAAGGACGGCCTCGTAAGGCCTATTATACAAATAATTCATCGTCTTGCTCCACGAGCGTTCCGTAGCTACATTTGTAATGGTCTGCTTCGTAAGGCCTACAATAAAAATGCTCCACTACTTACTATGAAAACGTAAATCGCGTCTGCACTTGTCTATGCCAGTGCTCGGACTTCCATAGTGTACCACACGGTGCGTATATTGAGCACTACGTAATCGTTCTGTCTACTACCTGAATCCCGCCAACAAAGTATGCCTTGTACAGAATTCAGTCGGTTATTTTCCATATCTGTAAAGGACTGCTTCATTAGGCCTACAATACAGATATTCTAGTTGATCTATCTCTTTTCACGTCATGGCTATGGCCCCACGCAGCCACCCCTCAACTAAATCGAAAGACCTCTAAAGAGTCAAGCGGCCGTGCCCTACTACAAATAATCTAACATCCAATTGGCGATGTCCCCCCATCCAATGTCTCGATAGTGAAAGAATCATTGGCCTGTTGGTTTAACTCTAGTCTTTCCTGAAATCGCTCTTGGTCTTGATGCTAGCCGATATCCTCATGCAACTATCCTCAAACTTACTTGAAATTATTGGACATACGAATACCCTGCTCCGAACACCAAGCCCTTATGACTGCGTACAAAGGTCTGCTTCGTTAGGTCTACAATGCAAATGCAGTCAAAGCATACTCTCTTGATAGAACACCTAGACCTGCCTCCGGGGGTGCAGCTTTGTTAGGCCGACCCAGAGGGCCATCCTAGAGTATCCTCACGTCCCGTTGAAGTCTCGTACTTCCTTGAAGCCCAAAAATACTAAGTTAGACGTGCTTCTCCATTTCTGAAATCCGTGATGAATTGCTTCGTTATGCACTTTATCCTTTGAGCTGCTCCAAACGCATCTCCACTCTTATTAGACCCTAAGTCTAATCTTTTAATTTGCGTTTAGTTTACTTTTCTTATACTAGTGCTACTTATTTATCCTAATTAACATATTCTTGCCCTCATCTCGCATCTGGTATTGTGAGACCATCACTGATCTAATAGGGAATGATATTGGTATTGCCACTTCTTTCTTATTAACTTAATTTAAGTTTTTAAGTTTACTAAATAAGCGCCTTTTGTTCTATTTGCTTATTAATTTAATAGAAATCTAAAATAAGCTTTTACTATTTATCTTTGTTATCATTGCTTATTTATTCTAAGTTCCTAAATAAGCCTTTCTATTATTTTACTTAATCATAACTTATGTTATAATTATACTAGTAATTGTTACTATTATTTCTTTTAAAGTCTATATATAATTACAAGTGTTTCTTTTCTGTTCTAGTCTGTCTTCTTTTATTATGATATAGAATTATTTTTAATTCTCTTTTATTATATAATTAACTTATCATAATAACTGTTTTTATATAGCCTACACGGTACATGTAGACCCAGGTTCGTTTATTGTTTACAGCCTTAATTTCTTATCTAATACTTTATTTTATTCATTTCATGCTCTACTTTATTTTCTTTTATTTTAGGAAGTAATTCTATTTTATTTGGTTGGTTGTGAAAGCTATACTAAAATCTATTTTCGTACCTGCAAGATATTTCTTTTATTATTTTGGGCTAGTGTAAAATACAGTGGTCCCTCTATTTTACACCAGTTCCCTTTTTCTTTCTTTTTATTCTTGCAGTTACATTTATCGTTATCTTTTAATTATTAAATTATAGAAATGTATTCTAGTTTCTAAAGCAACCAATTAATCTATTACTTACTCCCTAAATTAAATTATCAAATAAATTTATTTTTTCCATTCAGCGTAATTTATTGTAGAATTCTACTTTTCTAATTTTATTCCAATTTTTCAATTTTCTTATTTTACATCTACTTCTATAAAGTCTAATATTTAATCCATAATAACGGATTCTCTTTCTAACTATATTGTTCGCGTAAAAAGGGAATAAAAAGAACCAGTATTAAAGGTAAATTATGACTTTTAAAATAGATGTAAATAACTATAAATTTCTTACTTTTAGGCCTATGCTTTTTCTAAATTTCAAGCCTGATTAAATATAAATAAAATTTACAGTGTTTGCATAACGAATAGAACTAATTACTGGAATAAATTATCTAACAGAAATTCAACGATGATATATATTATAAACATAAAAAAATATAATTAAATCCACTCGTATGTCGTCCTTAGCTTCAATCTCTATCCCTTTTAATTTGCTACGCTTTTCTCCATTTTCTTCCTTCTTAATTCGCTGTGAATTCCCTGATTTGTTTGTGCAATTCTTTGATTTACTTGTATGTATATCCTTGCTTAATTTTATTTGTGGTTTGGGGAAATATTCGATTGATAGAGGAGAAAGGAAAATGGAAAAGAGAAGATGAGTTTTCTGTAAATGACAGCAGCTGATTCAGAGAAAATAGTGTGAGCTAGGGTTAAGTTACGTTCAATTTATAGGTGTACCGAACAATTATGAACCATCCGATTAACCCTAAAAATAATCCACACTGTCAGTTATTGATTTTTTTACGTTAGCTTATAACGTATGATTCTCTAATGTTATTCCTTTATTCTTTTGTTATACAACCCTTTTAATTTATGTTTCCTTCCAAATAAGATTCTTCTATTAATTACCTAATTAATTAGATCATACATACATACACATATATATCCAATATTAATTGATTCTTATACGTTATAATTTTTTACCTATATGACACGTCAATTAATACCTCTATTAATTGATTATGTATAAAAGTTTACTTTTTAATTTATTCTTATTAACTTACCTTCATCATAAACTTAATTACTTCGTTTGATTTTTGTACGCATTCTATTTTTTTTCTTTTTGACTTGAAAACAAATATTCCTATAACTAGCGTTTTCTTCTAGCTAATTAATTCACATTATTAGCTATTGTAACAAGGGCATATTCTTTGATTAATTGACACCCTTTTTAAAACGCTCAACCAATTGCCAATTAATTAGTTAACACATTTTCCCATTTTAATCGATATCCACATTAATTCTTATGCGTCACTCAATCACACATTTATTAGTTATACACACACACACACACACACACACATTTAAACCGTCAATTCATTACCCAATTAATTGACATATAAGTTTCCCTCTTTTATTAACTGATGCTTACTTAATATCTTTAATTAATTTCTTAATTAATTGATTGTGTCTATTATAAATCAATATATGTATGTTATCATTTAATTTAATCCCCACGCACATTTCCCTTTATTAGAAGATCCCTTAATTAATTAATGTTATAAAAGTGACATATTCTCCAACTAATTGACACATCTACGTATCTTAATTAATTCCCCTTTTAATTGATTGATGCGTCAATTAATCACACACTCATTGCTTGCATAAATCTATGTAACCTCTTAATTTTTAAATGCATATATTTGACATTTATATTCTGTTTTGCAATTATGTTAATTCAATTGATTTTATTTAATTATATAAAAATGCGGGGTGTTACAACTTGCCCCTCACAGTACGCCTTATGAATTCTCGGCGGTCCTTGGTTTCCGGACTCTAGTTCCATCTCTCCTGACTGCCTACCTCGATACCTTCCAAGTTCAACCTGTCCATTCTATCCGCAAATTGCCTAGTCAAAAGAATGGATAATAATTTATATGTGTGTGTATATGTATTATAAACAAAATATTTTTCATAATTATGTTTTCAACTTTAAATCCTCAAAAAAAATATTTTTAAATATAATCTTTACTATTACAAAATTTATATATATACACACACATCTAAATATATATACAAGTAAGATATCTATATGGATAAAAAAATTCGAATCACAGTAAGATAAATAATTTATATTTAATATATATATATATATATATATAATTTTACCAAGTCAATTGATTTTTGAAATTTGATTTTAATCTCTGGATATACATATATATTTTCGTCCGAGTTTAAATTATTAAAAAATATTATTACTTATGCCGATGGCTGTAGTATTTAATAATAATATATATATATATATATATATATATATATATATATATAGTTTTTACCAAGTCAAATGGTTTTTGAAATTTGATTTTAATCTTTGGATATACATGTATATTTTTGTCTGAGTTTAAATTATTAAAAAATATTATTACTTATGCTAGCGGGTGTAGTATTTAATAATATATATATATATATATATATATATATATATATATATATATATATATATATATATGTTTAGAATAAGTCAAAACATTAAAAATTTAAAACTTGAAATTATTTATAAATAGCCAAAATTAAATATATTATATGTGTATTTGTGTGTCCGTATGTGTAAATTATTTAACATGCATGCGTGTGCACGTGCACACACACATATATACATATATCTTTTGACAAACATTTTAATTATAATATTATATACATACTGTATTAAAATTGTATATATATTCACATATATGTTTTGTATGTTTCAAATTTAAATATTAGTTATAAATATATTTAATTACTGAAAAAATTCTTTGCCTCATGATTACCTATGATAGTTTATTTTAAATATTAAATTTATATACATATATTACAATTAAACATCTTATTGGCCTTAGGATAACATGGACTAGTTTCCCTATGAGCCCATTGGATATATTATACATTTATATTGTTGTGATGCACAAATTATGAATATGAATGTTATAACATGCTAAAATATAAAATTAAATTAATTAATTCGTAATAAAATTATTAATAAACTTATTTTAAACATTAAAAAGTAATATATATTTTAATCAAATTGAATAAATTAAATTTTTTCAGAACTATTTTACTAATTAAAATACTAAATTTGATTGACTTAAAATATTATTTACGCAAATACAAAATAAAGATCTTGTGCAGTTTAATAAAAGTTTAATTTTTTGAAATTCACCATTTTAGCCCAGTTATCAATGTTCTTGATCCACGAAGACTGTGAATGAATAACTAATTGGTACCAATCCTTATGTTTTAGTTCATTTTCTTTTTCAAGTTTTAAATGTGAAGAGCTTTGACCTGCTAATTTTATTCTACTAAATTTCTAAATTGCAAAATGCATGTAGTTTTTGAAAATTTGCTATAAACACTTTTTTCTATCATAAGGATGGTCAATTTGAGTGTGTTTGCATCAAAGCTGAAGCGAAGGCGCACATATAAAAATGGAAAATTAATAGACTTCAAAAAAATTACTAAGTTGAAATATCAATTCATTTGTGTGTATTGAAGAAATCGAGAGATAAATTAAATTATTTGAAAATAAAGCTAATGATAATTAACTTCAAATTATTACACTTATTTCTTATGAAAGCTCACTAGTTATTAGTAAAATATTTGAAATAAATTTGAACTTAAAAAAATGGTACAAGTGCCAAGAAGTAACAATAAATATGATTAAAAATAAGAAAAATAAAAGCAACTCAAAAATACAAAGTAATCGACAATAATTACTAAAATATTTGAACTTAAAAAATGATACATGTGCCAGAAAGTAACGATAAATATGATTAAAAATAATAAAAATAAGAGCAACTCAAAAATACAAAGTAATCAACAATAATTACTATATTATTTACTAGTCATTTGAAATACATTGTGGTACGCTATGTGCCATCCATTTTCCATCTTCATTGTAGACCAGTTTCTAGCTATGTCATTGTCCAAACATTCGGTACATCTTTTATCAGATTGCAAAGAATGGTTAATGCACTGCTAATGTCAAATCCCCTACACAGTACAAACTACAAACAACAATATCTACGTAAGATGAAAACAATCTTGCATAGTCTACATGGTTTCTATTTTTCTGAATTTTAGATATTCTATTTTGAATGAATATTCTTTCTGTATTGTTACACCCATTTTTAGATCAGCATTCAAGAGCAGGAAAACCGAGCAGAATAAATGAGGCATAGTCCAAGCAACTTAATCAATGCTTAGATTATATCAAGCAAATCGGATAGAAGCAATAAGAACAAAGAAAATAAACATCCAGTTCTTAACCTGCTAGCTAAAACTGGAGACACATAGTGAATGATTCCAAGTGGCAATTACTTATCGACCTCGTGCCAAATTCAGAGTACTTTTCATTTGAATTTAATAATCACGCTAATGTCAGCTATAATCCTATGTAAAACTGGACAGGCTCGCCTAGTTGTTTAGTAACCGCACATATTATTTCATGGAACTACAATACGTGTACTAAATCCAACGTTGTATAGCTCAAGTTTGCATAGGATGATGTAAATCCACATGATCCAAGAATGATAAGGTGCTATAGTAGATGATGGGACCTCCTTTTCAATTTACTTTTTCAACAATAAGACACATACAAAAGATTAAAAAAATAGAGAATGTTAGCACCAATTGTGCTAGAATTAATGGAAACAATGAGTAAAGTCTTCTTTTCACTACGGATATAGGAACAAGGAATGACCGCCTAGTCCCTAAAATTGAAAAATAATAAAAGAAATGTCCCTCCAGAAAAAGTTATGAAAATTAGGTCTATATTTTTAGTTTTTAGTTAATTTAAGCTACTTTTGCCCTTGATTTCGATGTTTGGCCGGTTTTCTGAAAAGGGATATTTTGGTAAAAAAATAACAACATAGATACCTAATTTACATGGCTTTATGAGTAGGGACTTTTTGTGCATTAGATTTGTGAACATAGACTTTTGGTCCAAAACCCCATATAGGAATATTTGAACCACATAAATATCTGTGATCCATTTACTGCATTTATTTCACTTTTTCAATATGAGATGCGTAGTAAAAGATCCAAGTTATTGTTCTAACTATGCAAATTCACAAGCATCACAAGTATATTCCTTATGTACACAAAAGCATTCGATGTTATGTGTATATGAGATAAAAATCACACTAAATTTTTTTGGCATTAAACAGAGTCCTTTCTCCTTTCCCGCAATCTAATTTTCTAATTTCCTGCGCATTTATAATTTATTAAAAACCCTTTAATTTCAAAAAAATCTATTCCGCAATCTTTACTTCGGCTATTCTCCCAATAATAAAAGTGCACACGCGAAAGCATAAAAAATCTCAAAGCTGAAGGCTGCGGTTGATTTTTCGTTTTCAATTTGGATTTTCGTCCATATAGAAATGTGCACGCACGTATATTGTGAAAAATGATCCATTTAGAAAAAACGAATTTGATATACAAAAGAAAAAACAGTTTTTGTTTTTCGTGTTTTGGAAAACAACGAAAGCACGAGAAACAATTCATCCTTCCATTTTCATTTCCCCATCATCCCCTCTATCTTCCTTCCATCCTCTCATCCCCTCTATCTTCCTTCCATCCTCTCCATCATCTCTCCACTTTTCTTATATTTTACAATGAATGTTGAAAACCAAAACACAAAATACAAAATAAATCTAATTAGGCTCAAAATCTTTAAGAACTCTTTGAAAACTCACCAAAGAAGGAAACAAAATTTTTAAAAGAGATAGAGCCCCAATCCTTAACATAGTTCATGGGATGGTTTTCAACTTTATCAAAGGATGGACGGGACATAAAGGTTGGTGACGATACACCATTCAAAAGCCGTGCAGGCACCTACAATTCAATCGCTCATTGCCAAAAATCCCTACAAAAGCAGGCCAAAATGGAGGTTGATAAGCACAACAACAATACTAACCGTTGGAACAATGCAGACCATAAGGTTATCTCAGAATAGAAAGACCAATGTCAACTAGGCCGTTAGGGTGAGAAAAACATATGCTTACCCTGGATTACAAGGATGAACTACCATGACCTCCCTGAAAAGGAAGAATACCGTAAGAGAAAAGGAAGAGGTTAGTTAAATTTCCATAGAAGTGTGAAATACTAAAGGCAAAAATCAAAAGCCTAGAGAGAGCATGCAAAAAGCATGAGTTAGATTCTTATGAGGGACAAAGGTAGAAGGTCCATTTAGGAAAATTATTATTGAGGATGAATTCCATAATAAATTAGGGCTTTAATAATGAACAAATGTGATGTGTTTACTGATATGGATGGTCACCTCAATACATGCAAGTGGTACATGTACATTACTAAGGTGGGAAGATTAGCTTAATGTAAAATTTTCTTGATATAATTAATAGGAGCTAGCAAGTGCAAGGTGGTTCAAGAAATTACTCGATGGTGAAGTGTATTCATGGTATTAATTGACCTTATAGGTAAACAATAATTAGCGCATATCGGGATTCCATGCCCAACCGTATCACTCTAGCTTATGTTAAGAAAATAAGGGACGAATCGCTTAAATTTTTTATTAAATGATTAGAAAATGAAGCCACTAAATCAGGGATCAGGAATGATGTTGCAACATAAATGATTGCTCATTCAAGATCCAAGAAAGAAACTCATATCTGGATATGCACAATGAGGGATGCTTATCGAAAGATGATGGATACTAATAAAAGAGCTAATGGACACATTAGAGTAGAAGAAGCTCGGACGTCATGTGAATACAATAACAAAATAGTTCAAGGGATGGCCAATAATAAAAGCGAAATGCAGAAACTTTCAATCATTCATATAATTAACCATGGGACATCAGCAATATACCACACACCCTGCTGACCCACTGCATCCAACTTTTTCATGGTTACCAAAACAGACTTTGTACACGGTTAAAGAAGCAAAGGTAAAAAACCCAAGAAACTCAATGGAGGAAAATATGAGACCATATCCTCTATTCACATATTTCAATGTCCTCATGTGCGATAATGAATCTCAATCATTCATTACAGCAAATTGATGAATTTGTAGGATCCACTGTATTTAATGAATGGTTGGTGATAAAAAATAAATAATTGATGTTATTGTGGCAGATGAGACAAACATGAAGGTAATAGAGGATTTAATCTGGGCAAATGTTATCGTTTCCATAGGGTAAATGAACATGACATGTGAGTGTAGGTCTACCTTAAAAATAGAGTTGGATGTCTTATTCAAAAAGGTTACTTGGGACAATTTGTTCCAAGACTGGTAGCATCTCAGGATTTATGACCACCTATAGATACATATTTGGATATGATTGGAAATCCAAATGCAACAAAAGGGTCTACCAATGGTGGATCACCGTTGAAGATTCAAAGGAATTAGTATTCCTCTTCAGGATCCTCTAGTGATAAAACTCCAAATTTCGAAATGCATAGCAAGGAAACATCAGTGATACTATAGCTTATGTAAATTATACTTTCAAAGCTGCTTTTGGTTGCATGAATTTACCAATGGAAGTAGTGTTCTTCGGTCCTGATCCTACCTACAATTTTAATATCACCGCAGCTATCCCTTATGGAGCAACAAAGCTAATAATCGTAGCAGGGAAGAGACTCGCTACACACAATTTCAACCCTACTTTGCTAATCATTGACCAACCGTCATATTTCGATCCTATCTTGAGAAGTCTAAGGATCACAAAAATGTGGAAACTATTTTGAAAGGACCAATTGATAAAGTTTCGCAACGCATAGGGAATTGTTTGTGTTAGGCTAAACATTTGTTAACTAGGGAATTGCTTTATGTACTAGAAATTATGATAGTAAAGTTCAGTTTTCTTATACTAATGTGTCATATGCTTCTAATAACCAAATAGATACTTATAACTACATAGTTGAACGAAATGACTTTAGGGTTATAGTGTGGCTGTTGTATATTCTATATTGTTGCGGTCATGTGCTTGTATTTCAGCCCGGTATTGCCTTATCATGTATTCACTTTGTATAAATAGCATTATATCATATTGTTGTGTATTATTATCACAATATTTCAATAATAAAATTCTCTCTCAATTTTATTCAAAATCTTTACATGGTATCGGAGCCAAATTCTCAGCTTAACAGCATTCATATCGAAAATTCAACCAAACAAAGTTAATTCCATCTATTTATATTCAAAGAAACACCATCAGTTTAAATTTCATCATCTGTGTACTTTTAACCCTCAGATCAATCTCATTACTGGGTTATTATATGTATTCTTTTTTAAAATCTGTGCCTTGCTAAGAAAATCATTCAAAGTTCTAGCTGCTCAAATTTTCAAAGGAAAATTCTTAGGAAAACTCACAATTCAAAAAACAAAAGGCAAGAACCGTAGTGTCGTGCCAAGAAAATCTTCAGAAAATAGTCATCATTTTTTTGGCTGCATCATATCTGAAAAGGTTTAGATTGCATTTCTTGATCACTGAAAATAATTTCCTAAGTTCTTAATCTCTTTTCTTGTTCAAGATTCTTCATCATGGGAGAAAAAAGCTCTACCACATCATCAAAATCCACCAAGTTCATATCAGGTTTCCACAAAAAGTCTTCTCAAAACTATTATTAGCCCTTAGAGTCAACTTATTATAGCATAGCTTGAAGAAGATAATTATCTTCTTTGGAAAATCCAAGTTGAAACAATAGTCAAAGGATATGGCCTTGAAGGGTTTGTTCTGGGTATAGTACCAATTCCACCAATGTTCATAATTAATCAAGAAAATAAAACTGTCAACAATGAAGAATTCATAAAGTATCAGAGACAAAGACAGCCTAATATGTTCAGGCTTTTATCTTCCATAAGCATGAAGCTACTACCACTAGTTGTAGGTAGCAAGACATCAAAAAGAATATGGACCACAGTTGAAAGAATTTTTAACTCTCAATCTATTGCCAAGATAATGCACTACAAGAGACTTCTTCATAGTATCAAGAAGGATAATCTATCTATGGGAGAATACTTAGCAAAAATCAAAACTATTTATGATTTACTTGAGGAAGCTGGTCACAAAATTACCGATTCAGAACAAGTGTTGACCATATTAAGTGTTTTTGAATGATGAATATGAGTCGGTTGTTGCTGTTATATCATCTCAAAGATGAAGACCTCCTATTGAAGATGTTCTTTTTATACTACTTGCACATGAAGGAAGAATTGACTTCAAGAAACCAACTGACTCAGATATGTCTATTAACTATGCAACAAATAATAAAAACAAGACTCAATACAATATCAAGAAAGAACAACAGAATCAAAGAAGTGGTCAGTCCTACAGAGGAAGGGGCAGAGGAAGATGGAATAGCAATAACAGACCTAAATGTCAAATTTGTGAAAAGATTGATCATATTGCACCTAAATGTTATTTCAAGTTGAATTTGAACTATTTTCTAGGGCAAAATTCAGGCAATCAAAGAAATAATAATTACAGCGTAAAATTAGCACAAGTGTAGTCTGAGGCAAATAATTAATCAAATAACAGCAGAAATCAAAACACAAGGCCAGAACATATACAAGATAATGCTTGGCATCTAGATTCTGGAGCTACAAATCATATCACAAATAATCTTGACAATTTAAATCTTGGATGTAAAGAGTATAAAGGTAGACAGTCAATTTCTGTGGGAAATGGTGAGTCTATAAGTATCACTCATTCTGGAAAAGTACATATCAGAGGTGCTAGACCGTTATTTTTAAATAACTTATTAAGATTACTAAAAATAAAGAAAAATCTGATCAGTGTTTCTCAGTTTGCTAAAGACAATAATGTCTATTTTGAGTTCTTTCCAAAATATTGTTTTGTTAGAGACATTCTGGCTAAAGAAATTTTATTGCAGGGTGATGCTAACAGAGGATTATATTGTTTCAAAATAGTTAGTCATATCAATCATGGAAAAGATCATCAAAATTGTAATCTGTCAGAAGCAACACTGATTGATAGTCATAAAAATATTCTAGATCTATGGCATTACAAGCTTGGACATTCAAATATTAGTGTTGTTAAACAAATTCTCAATGATAATAAAATTGTTTTTGATGATATTTCCTTACCATAGGTTTGTATTTACTGTCAGATGGGTAAAAGCTAAAAGTTGGCATTTAACACTTCTAGTACTGTTTACTCAAATCCTTTAGAATTAGTAGCCTCGGACTTATGGGGTCCTGTCCCGGTATGTTTAGATTATGGGTACAAATATTATATCTTTTATTGATGCTTATTCTAGACTTACTTGGATTTATGTAACGACCCATAATTTCTGTCATTTGAAATTCATATAATTAATTGATTTTAAATACTCACAGGTTAATTTTATAAACTGGATAACCTATATTTGAAATATAATGATTTAATTGGATAATTAAATTATTAATTTAATATTTGAAATTGTGTAAACAATTGGAATTTTGATTTAATGTGAATAAAATTGATTTATAAAGGTGAATTAAATTCTATTTAAATTAGAATGATGTTAGAGAACTTTTAAAATTGAATTAAAAGTTAATTTGTAGAAATTGAATATTTTAATATTTAATTAACGTGTAAAAATAGCCATTTTTCAAACAGTCTCGAATTTCGATGAAACCAGTTTCATTGGATCCGTAATGTTATATTATTATAAGATTTCGAATTTCGTGTCAATCGGATTTACGGTTTGTCCGGGGCAAACGTGTAGAAATCTGTTTAAGTGAATTTTAAATTTAGATAGTCGTTTCGAAAACCTATCTTCAAAATACAATCGAATTATCCCTCGATATATATTCCATTGTGTTTGGTATAGGGGTAAAAAATTAAAAATGCCATGCGACACGTTTTGTTTCGAGTTTGAAAAATTTCCAAGTGAATAGTGTCGCGAAATTTTCTATAAAAGGACCTAAAATTTTCTATTTTTCACTCAGCACACCCTAGCTAGGGCTAGCCGCCACCATCATTTCCATGGCCAAAAATCACTCTTCTTTTCCCCTTAACCTCTCTCAATCCACCGACAATTTGCCAATACGTTCAACTTCAAAATGATAGAGCGTATCGAGACCTTCGAATCCATACGGCGATGATGGGGTTTTGAACTATGGATCAATGATAATGTGCTAGCGTTTGTTTAACCTTTGCACGCATCTTTTGACGTCGAGAAGCAACCGAGTTCGACGTGCTTTATGGTGAAGGTGGATTGAAGCTCAAGCTTTCGAATGGCTATGGCCGATAAACATGAAGTCGATCGTAGTGGCCGTGGAAATTCAAGAAAAAATAAACGGCTGTGGGTTTGTTCGTGTGTGGTAACCTGGTGATGGAGAAGATAAGTCGAGCGTCCTAGATCTGATGATGATTGAATGAAAGGCTGAGATGAGTTCTAGGTTAAAAAATATAAAATATAAATTGAAATTATTATATTTATAAATCGTATAAACTTCTAATTGTTGTAACTTTGTCATATGAAGTTCGTTTTTGACGAAACAAGTTGCGGTGTGTCCATATTGACGAGCACTACATTTTAGAGCTGGTTTGAAGTTGATTAGAGCTAGTGTAAATTTTTGGTAAAATTAGATGCTTGTTTAATTTTATTCAGAATAAAACACTACAACTGCTATTGCAACCAATGTGAGTACAACTCACTCTTTATGACTCACTGATATTTTTATACAAGTGAGAATAAATTTGTTTATGATGATTGATGATTGTTTGGATGATATATGATATATTCTATCTATTGATTGGTATTTGGATATATTACTGCCTGTTGGAGCAGATGAGACCCTATATGTTCCCGTGTATGAGCGGATGACCCTTTGTATGCGTGTCTGCCTTGAAGCAGACATAATACGTATATTTCTAATATGTTTATTTATTGCAGGTGACAGGTTGGAGGGATCCAACTAGATTCCTCATCAGTATTGGTTTATTTACAGATATTGTGATATATGATGTTATCATATGATATGTGATGTTTCGGATTCTATGATTGATGTATTTAGTGATGTTGCGGCATTGGGCCTATTTTTGGTAATTTAAAAATATTAAAGCGATGATTTCGAATTAAAAGGATTTTCAAGTGATTTTGAAAATAGATTTTTTTGTTAATTTTTGCATTGTTAAAGGGAATGAACTTATTTTGAATAAATAAATGTGATAATTTTTATGTTACAAAAATTATAATTTTTAGGAAAGATAATTGAATTGTGATTTTTGAAATATGGAGTTAACTATTTTGTAAATAGTTTAAATTGAGATTTTTGATTTATTATAAATGGTTTATATATAAGATTTATAAAATTGATATTTTTATAAATCAAAGTGATGAAATTATAAAGGAGTTTTATAAGTATTAAAATGAAGTTATAAATGGATTTTATAAGTAATTAAGATTTATGAATATGCGAAATTATAAAATAAATGAATTTGTAAATAAGAGAATTACAATTAATTAACTTATAATTGGGTTTTGGCATGTATATGAGATATAAATGGAATTTGTTAATAAAGCAATTTTACAAATGGAAGTTTTCATAAAGTAGAAATGTGAATATATAAACATTGTTTATAAATCCGAAATCAATTGAATTTGATAAGTAATGTGTAAGTTTATTAATGGCATTATATCCACGATTTTTAACAGTGGATAATCCTTTAATTAAATGTGAAATAGTAATAAATTGGGTAATGGATATATATTCATGATTCTGGATAGTGGATTATCCTTTAATAAATGTGTAGAATTAATGAATATGGTAAATGAAGTATATTCACGATTTTGGACAATGAATAATAATTCAAATAAAATGGATATTTTTGGAAGTGATATTTTAAATGGAGTAAAATGGTTTGAAGATGTTTTAAATGTGTTAATTATCGAAACCAAAGATTTCAACATTCATTGTTGAAATAGACATTTTCGAGAAATAAGGAAATGATGGACTATAACACTGTTGTTATAGTAAATGATTTTCGAAAGGAAATGTTTTTGTGTAGTATTGGGGTTTATATATCTATCTTATTATCGAATCCCTATACTTGTGATTTTGGGTTGTCGTAACGATGTTTTGCGCAACATTCATTTTAACCCAAATAAATGTGTTTAAAGAGAACGTTTTCCTTTAAGAATTAAATATATACTTAATACTGATTTAAGTATATGTAATATTTTCTAAGTGTTGAAAATAAAGTGAATTGTGAATTACTTATTATTAAATAAGTATATGGAAATGTTTTCCAATGTTGAAATGCTTTGAGATTATATCCTTTCTAAAGATAATTTGAAGTGAATATTTGACAAGTGATTTAATAAATGAAAGATTAATTAAAAAGGCCTAGTGATTGTTATGGTGCTGAATATTTTTTTTTTGTTTTGATAGTTAAATAACCGACTATCAAATTTGGCCATTTTAGTTCCTCGAATTGATGTGGGTAGTCATACACTTTGTACGTAGCCTTCTGTGTAGGCTTGATTATCATTTGTTTTGAGGATGTTGATTCGTATAGTGTAGAGTATTACTCCAAACTATTGAGCTTCCTTCTTGGCCCGAAGTATAGCAAGTTGAAAATTGGAAACGTGATAAGTCTATGAGACTTAGTTTCAATGTGAATTTGAAAAATGCTTTTGCATTGTTGGTGTGAAGACATCAGGATCGTTTATCCGTAAACCACTTCGGACCAATGTATATGCGACGATTGTGCAGGTTGCTTGTGATGATATTGATATTCTGGATTTTCATAGTGGAAGACTGCTTGTTGATCGTCTAGGGTTAAATCCCAATATACATATAGTAGCAGTGGTCTCTTCATTATGAAATATCCAATGCAAGGACTATTCGCTACTAATCCTAGGGATTTCCCGACAGAATGTGGTAGGAAAGTACCTTCGGTTTGTCCTGTTCCTGGACAACTTGTATGGGTGTTTTTCTGACATTGCATTTCTAAATACTACGTACATTGGTTTATACAAACGTACATCAATGGTGGCGGAGAAGACAACTTCTCTTAGCTTAACACCCTCCTTGAGACGTATGAGCTTAAGGGTTGTATTTTTGTGGAAGACAATTAGTAGTCAACGGAAATGGTCGGGTGGCCTCATCAACCGGAAATGGACGTATGAGCAAGTAATGTGATTTGTGATATGCGAAAGGCAATCGTTACCTCAGGCCTCATCAACCGGAAATGAACAAAACAGGGTTAGATGCAGCAGGGCTAAGTGGGTCGCTCCCATTAGGGTATGATCATCCTCTTGTAGATATATTTTTACATGCTATAATGTCGTGTATCTGATTATTGTGGTCTATATGCTAGAGGGCCCTCGGTAAAGGTCGGTAACGACCGAAGGATGACATATTTGGTACCATCTAGTTATAGAGGTGGGCCGATCTGGTGTTGGTAGAGGCCAGATGTTTTGTGCCTCAGGACATCCATCTAAAGGTGTACCCATTTGGAAGGTAGTCCCTTCACTTGGTCATTATATGGAAATCCAAACTCCGCTACGTACCTGCCGTTTTATTTATAGAGCCTAGTATTCTGGAATTTAATAATGGTAATAATTTCGGCTATTTTGAATATTATTTGTGCCATAGACACTAATATAATATAAGATGATTTGATATGAAATGTTTTAGTTATCGTAAGGTAAAAACATGTCCATGTTTATGTGTGGACGTATCTTACGAGATACTTTTGTTTTGATAAAGGAAAAGTTTGGTAATTTAATAAATTCAGTTGACTGTGTTTCTCATGTTGGTTTACCAAACTGATCTAGGCGTTCTTCCCTTTCAATGCTCGGGTCAGACCGAGTATATTTACAGGTTTAGATTGGTGCTTTTGGAGCTTCGGCAGGAGAGCTGGAGATCTTCATTTCATATACGTGTATCCGTTTTGATTATTAATTATCCGCTGTGCTTAGTTGTTGTGTATATTATCGGCATTTGTGAGGACATGTTATTATAACTATCCACGATGATAAATATTGGTTGATTGTTGAACTCTGTTGATGTATCTATATACAGTTTTCGTTTTGTAAAGATCATTGATATGATATTATATGTTTTCCGGTGTGATGTGAGATTCTATATTGTTCTGTTTGGTTCTATATTTTTTCTTTCTTCTCTTCTCTTCTTCTCTCTTCTTTTCTTTCTCTCGACTTTCTGTCAGTATGTGCTTTTTGGGTCGGATATGTATGGATTATTGTCGATTCAAAGGGTATGGATTTGCAGGTCATCACAATTTATTTCCTAAAGTAGACTGAGTGTCAAGTTAAAACTATACGATCAAATGGTGGTACTAAATTCAAGGCACTCATCAATTATTTTAGTAAAAAGGGGATAGTTCATAAAATAACGTGTCCATATACTTCTGAACAAAACAGTCTAACAGAGAGGAAACATAGACACATAGTTAAGACTAGTCTTACTCTTTTAGCTCAGGCATCTTTACACTCAAAATTTTGGCCTGACCCATTTAATACTGTTGTTTATCTAATCAACCGATTACCAACAAAGATTTTAAAAGAGCAAGTCCTATGGAAAGGTTGTATGGTGTGAAACCAGACTATCAAAGTGTAATTTTTTTTGGATGTTTTTGTTTTCCCTACTTAAGACCATATACTAAAAATAAACTTGAGTTTAGATCTTAACCAAGCGCTTTTATAGGATATAGTCCCAATCAGAAGGGATATAAGTGTTTAGATAACAAAGGAAGAATCTTTGTTAGTAGACATATTATATTCAATGAACATATATTCCATTTTATTAATGCAGACATGAAGACAACAAAGAAAGTTCTTAATCCTAGAACTTCAATATGTGATTTACATGTCTGCTCAGATGAATGGCATTGTAAAGAGACTAAAAGGACTGTTGAAGACTCTAATTCACCACTGCCATCAGACAATGAACAAGGATAAACATCCAACTATCACAGTCGATCCCCATCTCAACCTGTCAGTCAAAGTCAATAAATCAGTGAAGAAATTACAAGTTTTCAACAGAATATAATTGGAGACAATAGTGGTCAGACAAACAGAATTGAATCTCTTGTCAGACCCAGTCACCTCATGATCACTAGGGCTAGAGTGGTATATTCAAGTCAAAGCTCTACATCGCTACCGCAACAACTGAAGAGCCAGAAAATTTTGATCAAGCTGCTAAAGACAAGAATTGGAAAACAGCCATGGATGAAGAATATAATGCTCCCATAAGAAATAAAGCATGGGATATAGTTCATCCTCCAAATAACTAAAATATGCTGGGATGCATATGGACATACAAATTAAAAGGAATCCAGACCGATCTATTTCCAGATATAAAGCTAGATGTGTCGCTAGGGGTTACACATAACAATATGGATTTGACTTGAATGAGACATTTTCACCAGTTTTCAAACCAACAATTTTCAGAATCATACTTACTATTGCTTTGTACAAAAACTGGTGCATTAGACAACTAGATGTTAATAATGCCTTTCTGAATGGTGTTCTACAAGAGGAGATATACATGGAGCAACCGCAGGGATACAATCAAAATACAAATTATGTGTGCAATTTGAATAAGGCTATATATAGGCTTAAACAAACTCCAAGAGTCTAGTCTGATAGACTGAAAAATACTTTAATAAAACTTGAATACCAGTCTACCAAATCAGACAACTCTCTTTTTATTAAAAATAGTAAAGAGTCCAATATATATGTTCTAATATATGTTGATGATTTTATTGTTATAGGTAACAGTAATGAAGACATCAACAACCTCATTTTTTATTTAGACAAAATTATATGTTAAAGATCTTGGAGAGATTAACTACTTCCTAGGCATTGAAATCATAAGAAAGCCAAATTCGGAAATAATTCTCAATCAAAGAAAATATATAATAGAAATATCGCTCAAATCAAAAATGAATGAAGAAAATCCTTAACCAACCTCTATGATAAGCAACTATCAACTTTCAAAAAAGAGGGGAGAACCAATATTTAATGTCAAACAACACACAAGTGTTGTTGGTGCATTACAATATGCAACAATAACTAGACTTGATATATCATACAATGTTATCAAAGTTTCTCAATTTATTCAGGAACAATTAGACAAACATTGGAGAGTGGTAAAGAGGATCTTAAGATACTTAAAAGGGACCGTCAGCTATGTTTTATCATTCAAAAGATGCAACAATATTAACATTATAGGCTACACTGATGCAGATTGGGCAACAGATCCAGATAACAGATAATCTGTCTCTGGATACTTCATTTATTTTGAAGGAAATCTCATATCGTGGTGCTCTAAATATAAACCTACCATTTCTAGATCAAGTATAGAGGCAGAATATAGAAGCCTAGCCAGTGCTACAGTAGAGATTTTATGGATTGAATCCTTATTAAGTGAGCTTAAAATTAAAACAGATCATAAACCACTCATAAAGTGCGATAATCTAAGAACTGTTCATATGTCCGCTAATCCAATTCTTCATTCAAAACAAAGCATATCGAAATTGACTTATATTTTGTACGAGAGCAAATAATCAGTCAAACGGTTCAGGTAATCACATACTAGCAACATATTAGAGAGTTGACATGCTTACCAAGGCACTATCAGCAAGAAATTTTACCAAATTCAGAGATGAACTCAGAGTGAAGTCAAGCTCCAGCTGATTTTGTTATACCAGATCTACTGAATATTCATATCAGTCATCATGAAGAAGAACATACTTCAGATCTAAAGAACATCAGTAGATCTGAAGCTTAAATGACTCGTCTTTACTCAAAAGCCACAGATCTAAAGCACAAAACCCCGTCTTCACTCAAATTAGGAGTCTTACTTGTCTCTCAGACCAATTCAAGTGCACTTTTTCAACAAGAATTCAACTGCAACAAGATTCGAGTTACAGATCTGAAGAATATCTTCAGATCTGCACCTACAGATCACACTCAATCTTTATATATGGATTTTTTAGAGATATAGAAGTTGATCTCACATGTTTTCTCTCGATGCTTTCACTAATTTTTGAAGATTTCACTGGAATAGATGAATTTTGAAGAGATCTCCATAACTCTAGACTCGGTTTTGAGGGGGGAAGTTAAACAAAATGATTTTAGGGTTATAGTGTAGCAGCTGTATACTCTATATTTTTGTAGTCATTAGATTTTATTTCAGCCCAGTATTACCTTATCATGTATTCATTTTGTATAAATAGCATTGTATCAGATTGTTGTGTATTATTATCACAATATTTCAATAATAAAATTCTCTCTCAAGTTTATTCAAAATCTCTACATACATGCACATCAAAATCAAATAAAGAACAGTACGGTACAAGAAAAAAATTAAGGAATAGAAAACGACATGGAAACTTGGCCATAGGAAAAATAAAAGTTAGCATCATTTTGTTTTATTATTACAAAAATTATGAATGCATTTACACTGTCATAAATCAAACTGGAGTTTGAATCAGATAATATCACACTATGTACAACTTTCTTCCCTTTCCCAAAATAAGCTAGAGCATGAGTAGAACCCCTAATCGTTAGAGTGTCAAATATCATACTCCTTGAGAAGGCATGGGCATCCTTCGCTTCAAGAATCTCTTCAAGCACAATGGATTAAGGATGTCAAATACTAACCCAAGGATCGGGTCTGAGGTCATGCTTTGCACCATTTTAGTGACCTGTGACATATCTAAAAGAGGATGGATTATCAAGGTTGAAAAGAAAGGATAGTTCAAGGACTTTGTGAAAAGAAAGAAGGATGACAACACAACAATTGTGTTAGATCTCAGCCACTATGCACTAAAAAAAGATAATGGGCTTGGTTATAGGCTCGATTGTTGGTGTTCATCAACCCAAATGGCATTACTAGCTAGTTCTATAATCCATACCTCACTCTAATGGTAGTGAATGATGCTATTCTCAACAACTCTAAGTTGATGGAATACAGTAGTTAAATCCAAATGTGAAAATACTTTGGCTTTACTTAACTAATCGTATAAATCATCAGTTCTTGGTAATGGATAATGATTCTTAATGATAACCTCATTTAACTTCATAAGGTTGATACATAGTCAAAGAGATTGTAACGACCCATTATTTTGAACCATTCAAATCGACAATAAACCACACATGTCAGACTTGAATGATCTAAAATAATAGATTGTAATATAATTCGGAGAAAATAAAACTAGTCATAGAATCACAAACACAGATAAATCAGAATAACTCGTAGCGGAAATAAAATAACCATAGTAGTTCATGAAGCTACTACAACACAGAGTCACAAAACAAGTACAAAATCCACAGTGTGAAAAGTAAATACAACAGAAATCCCAATACATAAATGTCTACTAATACATAAGCTGAATAGAAAATACAGAATGAAAGTAGATAACAACTAGATAGATAGATAATATCCAACAAATCATTTAGCTCCAAAAGGTGAAATCCAAAGCTGATACTCAAGCTGACCCGAGCATAAAGCAAAAACATAAAACACTCGATTCAGGACATACATACTCATAGAATGTAAACCAACTCAAGTGAACTGTAATAAAGTGCACAAGTTACTTAAAGGATGCTTGGGACCTCCCATCCTTTAAGGATCCGTTAAACTATTTACTATATAGTAATATACGCTATAATAATAATTCTAAAGTAAAGTACAATATAATTGAAAACAGCATTAAGGCTTTACATTTTCCACCTTAACACGTTTTATATATTCCCATAATCTATACAGTATCGTAATATCCCCCGTACTGGACGTCGTCAGAGGGCACTCCATAGGTATGGTACAAAACAAAATCGTATAAGGAACGCTAGAGTAGGTGACACGGCACAATTAGGCAATGCCAGGGTAGATATACCAATTATGCATCCGGACCGGTGGTAACGCATAGCAGCCACTACCGTCCACCTCGAGTCACACTCCAAAAATCAACGGTGCACCCAATCAATCACAAAGTAATAGAATGGTATCGAAGAAGTGTGTCCGATAAGAGGAGCTACCTCATTGGCCCGGAATCGCTTCTGTTTTAGCCACCTTATGCCAACTCACGGGAGTCAGGTCCATGTATATATCTCAATGGATAGTCGCCACCATCTTACTTCATTTTGGAATCTCCACCGCGTACACGGTTGTTGAAGTGGTTTTTGGAGTTGGCAGAGAGAATGACAACTTCCGATCCTGGTCTCTTCAAATACCAAACGTTATTATAACCCATGGTTATAAATTTCAAGATGTTTTATATTTCACATCAAAACATATTCATTTAAACCATTTAAATTCAATGTTAATATCTTTCAAAAAAATAATATTCATTTCCAAAGTTGTAGCATTTCTAAGTTCATTCAATTATAACAATCTCAAAAAACACATTGTATCATAGCATTCGTAGCACTTGGAAAATATGATAATACATAGAAAAATTATCTTTTCAGAAACAGCAGTACTTAGAAAACGTTACTGTAAGTTTCAGAAATATTATCTTTTCAGAAACAGCAGCATTTAGAAAACGTTACCGTAAGCATAATAGTATTTTCAAAAATATTGTAATTTCAGAAATAGCAGCACTTAGAAAAACGTTACTGTGAGTATAATAGTATTTTCAGGAATATTGTAATTCCAAAAACAACAGCACTTAGAAAACATTACTGTAAACATAATGATATTTCGAAAAATAGTATGTTTCCAAAAATTGTAGCACTTAGAAAACGCTACCTTTAAACCACAACATTTTGGTCATGCTACCAATACAAAACTAAGATTTATTATAACATCTCAGAATCATTTTAAATTTCAGTTTTCACTATTTTTAACTTATATAACATATCTCACGTTTCAGAAATATTTATTTGGATATCATTTAACTTATGATTAAATAAAATAAAATTTTATAATAAAAATATCCAAATTAAACTATAATTCATTTATTAAGTCAAAAGTACATTATTTTCCTTAACTTTTTATCTTAACAAATAACTTAATACTTATTTTAAAAATACCGATTTCATAAATAAGTATTCTTATTACTAAGTTAAGCTTAAAATTTCCATTTGAAAACTAATTTTCAATTATCAAGTTAAGTCATATTTTAAGTTACATCTTAAACCATTTATTTACTTATACATATTTAACTTTTATTTAAATCATTTAAATCTAATTTAAGTTAAAATTTCATACTTTATGTTTCAAAAATACTTAATAATTTTTAGAAAATATTAAAATTAACCACGGGTCTGTATAATATTTTCTAACCTAGGTCAACTGATACAGATATGTATCATTTCAATCCGTAATTTAAAATAAAAATCCAAGTTTTATCATTTCAAATTCGCAATCCCAAGTCAAATAAAATAAAATAAAAATCGATTGAGCCTATCATTTCAACTCATATTGATTTTTCCTTATTCTAACGTCCGTTCGGGTATGTATCATTTCAACCCATGGTGATTATATACTAACAGGGAATTTGCAGTGTGAGAGGAGAAAATAAATAAACAATATAATATGGCATGTCATATCAGGTGATGTAACAAATATATATCAGGTTATAACATCATGAAATATCATATCACATATATATATAAATTACTATCATATCATCAACTACAATTCACATGTCATTATTTCACAACTATACAAGTATGAATGTCGAGAGTGATAAACTCACCTTCTAAATATGGAGTTAACAACTCAAGACACACGAATAAACTTCGGAAAGCACGACAAAGCACGACTTAGATTCAAGTGGATGGAGAGCCAAGATTCAAATCTTGTAAACAAATAACTACAAACATACATAAATAAATAATTCAACACAAGATTGTAAATCAAAACAATGTACAAATATGATTCAAAATGGAGCAAATATTAGCTTGACCCAACAAGTGGGCTCGGCCACTTTATAAATTGGCTAGCCATCATCAAAATATGCTTGGCCATCATAGTTTTTGGAGCACATAGGCTCAGCTAAGGCAAGCAAAGGGCACGGCTATGGTAGAATGTGAAGGGGTGGCAACCAAAACTCATGTAGAAGGCAAAAGGTCGAGGGTCAAGAGAGTTTGGGTTCGGCCCTATGGTTACATGGCTCGGCCATGGTGTTAGACATGGATCAGGTCAGATCATCACCAAGAGGGTTCGGCCTAGATCAAAACAAAGGAGGTGGTGTTGGCATAGGTGGTGATGGCCAAGGCTAGCAATTAGGAAAGTGGTGATGTAGATGCTCGACTAGGGTTTCAAGCAACCTTTGTGATGGAGTTTTTGGATCTAGGTGGTCACGGCATGGTTCATGGACGGTAATAGGATGGTGGAGGCCAGTCATAGGTGGTGTAGAGGTGGAGATGGTGGTCGGCTAGGAGCATGAGATGTGATGGCCGAGCTTGTAAAGGAAAGAAACAAAAAGAGAAAAAGAAAATGAAAAAGAGGAAGACATAACTTACTAGTTTTTCTTTTGTTCAGGAAGTTGCAAATGAGAAGAGAAATGAATTGATAAGTTTTTTTACGTGAATGGAGAATGTGAAGTGGACGGCTATGAGATGTAAGTGCTTGAACGGCTAGAAAAGGAAAAGTCACACTTTATATTAAAGAAAAGAACTTATGTCTTTTGAATTTCCAAGCCAAAAATCAAATATAAGAAAATAGAAAGTAGAGAATAGAAAAATAAAACAAAATAGAAAATATAAAATAAAATATAAAATAGAAGTGAAGTGAAAAATATAGAATAGAAAACAAACAGAACAATGCTGAAAATAATCGCGTGTAAAACGCTGAAATTTATCAAATTTTAGTAGTAGAAAACAGAATTTGACGAAACAAAAAGCAGAACCAATATTAGAATCAAATTCCGCTTCAAAGAAAAAGATTAGAAATATAAAATTCAAATTTATAAATTTCAACTGAAAGTCAAAGTTTGACCACAATTGACCAGAATATAAAGTTTTCAGAAAGTCTTTATTTTATTCTATTTGGAAAATAAATTATAAACAAAATCCAAAATTAGATTCGAAAATTCCAAAATTTCAATTTTAAAATGATTAAAAATCAAAGTTTACAAATAAATTGGATTAAATTATTTATTAAAATTATGGGTTGTTACACTCTCCCCCACTCAAAACTTTTCGTCCTCGAAAAGAACGAGACATGAAAACAAGGAAAGATATGATTGAAAAACAAATAGTACCTGAAACAAACAATTCTAGATTCGAAGCATTCATGCTCTCCTCCGTCTCCCAGGTACAATCTCGGACATCCGTACTCCACTGCACCTTGATCCAGTTGACAGATTTCTTCTCAGCTGCTTCGTACCTCTATCGATAATATGAAGTGGCTTCCTCTCGACAGTAAGGTTAGGCTCAATATACAAACTCTCGAGAGCAGAAGGCTGAACAATCAAAGATGGATCATGCAAATATCGACTAAGATGCGAAACATGGAATACATTACGCACTCTAGAAAATTTCTCAGGCAAATCCAGATGATAAGCTAAAGAACCAATCCTCTCTGAGATACAGAAAGGACCAACACCTATGAATAAGCTTCCCTCATCTTCCACTTTATCAAATTATCATTAAATTTATTCCACTTATCATATATATTAAGTATATTTACTCTTATCATAACTACTCAAGTTTATTTATAAATTCCTTTAACACTATTTTATATTGTAAATTATCCAATTACATACCTAGCTTCTGAATAATTAGGTAAGTTATATTGGAATGCAAGTTGGTATTGTATAAATAAAATTTTCCAATTCAATTATTTATCTAAATTTTTTGACTTCAGTTTATAACTGAAATCATCCCTAAATCATAAATTTAAGAACTTAAGTCTCCGTTTATCTCAAACAATTAAGAGATTATATATATACTACATATCAAATCAAATCAAATCTAAAATCATATACTTATATATTAAATCAAACCATACTTAAGAATTTAAATCAAATTTTCTTCCTCATTTTATATATTAAATCAAACAAAAGTGTAGCAAAGCTACGACTTGGGATCTTCTCTTCGAAACTAAAAAATGAATGTTGACGACGGTCGCCATCACCAAAATTATTTTCCAACGACATAAGAGAAGAGCATAGGTTTAAACATTTGAAAATTTTATATTCAAACATACTTTCAAATAATATACATTTAAAACATTAAAACCAAAGTTTGAAATCACCAGAATTCAAATCTCAGATCCATAATTTAAATTCATTTAAATTCCAAATCAGTTTATAGTCCATGCTTTATAATTTCATTTACTTATATCCTGTGTCAGTAGTCATTGATTTTCAAAACAATAAATGAAATCAACTATTATCATTTCAATAACCAATTTAGTTAATTAATAAATTTCAACTCAATTCAGTCTTCAATTTCCATAATTTCAAAGCTTTAAATATTCCATAATTTCAAAACTAAATTTTTGATAATTCTGTACATATCAAATTCAATTTATTATTATTTAGTTTTGAAATATTTACTTGATAATTCAATATCATTTAAATAAAACCTTTAAACTTCAAATAACTGAATATTCCTTCAATTTATTTAAACTTGATATACTCATTTAAAACACCTTAAACTAAATCGAGTTATAAAAATCATATCCTTTAAAATCTCAAATTTAATAAATTTCAAATCAAACTTATTCACATCCTATCAAAATAAATTTTCAACAGATAATATAAATCTATAAGGTATTATATATAAAAACCATATAAAATTATTTCATTTACCAAATTGGAAAACAAAATTGTGTCAGTTTGTTCTGTTCAAGTGTTTTGGAAATCTTATCGATATCGCTGATCAGACGAATCGATCGAAATCCCAAATCAACATCAACAACCCAAACAATCCACATATAAAACATTTAATATTAGTACAAATACACTCCCTCATTCCAATTAGAATGGGTTTCAAAATAAGGATAGAATTCAGATTTGGGAGATTTTAATCAAAAGAATTTAAAGATGAAATGAGATAGATAAAGAATTAAGATGAGGTTAAGAAAGAAGATTGAAAATATACCTGATAACTATTGTTGCAGGTGAATTCAACGAGATGGAGATGATCTTCCCAAGATCCTCCATAATCAAGAACACAAGCATGAAGAAGATCATCAATAATCTGATCCACTCTTTTCGTTTGACCATCGGTCTATGGATAGTAAGCAGTGCTCAGATTAAGATGAGTACCTAAAGATTCCTGAAAAGCTTTCCAAAACCGACTGGTTGGTAAAGATGGGATCTCTATGAAGACAAACAATCTCCCTTATATAGATTTCAGCCAAACAAGAAGCAGAACGGGTAGACTTGACCTGAAAGAAATGAGCTGACTTGGTCAATCTATCCACAAAGAGAGAAAAGAAGAAAGACTTATACTGATCACAGCGATTTCAACTGGATCAACAGAAACTCCATTACTAGAAACTATACGCCCGAGAAATCGGACTTCATCCTTTCAGAAATGGAATTTCAAGAATTTAGGCTTCAATTGATGATTTTTAGGAGTCTCCAAAACAAATTTTCTAAGCACATCACAAAAAACATGATTCATCAAATCAGAAAAGAAAGCAGGAGCGTTAGTCAAACCAAAAGGCATATCTAACCATTCATAGAAACCATTCTCAGTGCGGAAAGCAGTCGGAAAGCAGTCTTGGGAATACTTTCTTCAGCAACTCTGAGCTAGTGAAAACCTGTGGTAAGATCAAACTGAGAGAAAACAGTAGCTCCATAGAGCTGATCAAACATATCATTAATACGAGGCATAGGATATTTGTTTCTTGTAGTGAGCTTGTTCAGCTCCCTATAATCAACACACATCTTTAAAGAAAGAGTTCGAGTTTTACAAGAGATAACGGCTTCATGCCTCTTCAGCTAATCACCTTCGAGCAACAGATTTAAAGCATAAAACCCAGAACAAAGAAATCATCACTGAGACGGTGATCCAAATAGAGGAGTTTCACTTGGTTACAAATCCTACTAAGGTTTGCAGGACCACCAATAGGATTTGAAACACACAAAGGTTCTGGAGCAAATCGTGCGGAAGAAGATGCTCAAAAAGATCCACAGAAATAAAACTATGGGAAGCTCCAACAAGAAAAAGAAAATAGAACAAAGAAAGGTGCTCTGAAGAGTACCTTGGGTAACACTAGGAGCAGGAGCAGGAACAGGTGCAGGAGGTGAAGCAGGTGAAGAAGCAGAGGTAACAGTAAAGATACCAGAGGACTTACCCCTCTGCTGAGTAGGACAATCCTTCTTAAAGTGGCCAGGCTGCAGACAAATGTGGCAGAGATCACGGCTGGTCAACTGAGCTGGAGGAGGAACCGCAGCACCAATTAAAGTAGGAAAACTATTAGCATAGTGTCCCTTCTGATTACACCCGAAGAAAGTAATGGAGGATAGGTCGAATGACTGCCTCTGAGAAGAAGAAGATCCAAAACCTAGAGTCTTGTTCCAGTTCTTTTTCTGCTGATGAAAGTTAGGCTTCCTCTTCTTAGGATTACCAAAGCAAGACTGAGATGAAGCAGCACGAGCAGCTGCAAGATCCTTAGAAGTAGGATTCTCGTATCTAATGTCCATATCCATCAGACTAGTGAAAGGGCTATGCACATGTGTGATGAGACGATCATAATACTCCAGGCATGCACCAGCAATGAACTTCTCATTCATCTTGAGAGGAGTGTCAATCAGATTAGGGCCAAACTTGGAAAGTTCATTGAACTTCCTCTTATACTCAGCAAATGACATATCACCCTGTTTAAGATCCATGAATTCTCGATACAGCTGAGAATTCCCTGCCTCGGGCATCCACTTCACAACAAAAGCATCCCTAAAGCAGGATAAAGAAACATAAGACAGATTTCAAAAAAGGAGAAAACTGAACCAAATTCAGAACAAACAGAAGATGATACCTAAAATGCTCCCAAGAAATGTCAGCCTCGACGGTGTGAGCTATAACAGTCTCCCACCAATCCAAGGCTGCTCCCTTCAACTGCCAAGCTGCCAATTGATGCTTCTGAGCATCAGTGATCTCAAGACTGGAGAAAATCCTTTCCAATCCCTTCAACCACTGTTGAGTCTCGATAATGCTCTCTGATCCGGTAAACTTGGTTCCACCAAGTTCAGTGTATTCCTTACAAAGAGTAGTAAATTGACTGGTGCAGCAGGCTTAGAAACTTGGGCAACACCACGACCCCTACCTCTAACATTCCTATGACTCATCTTGAAAAAAATCAAGAATGAATTTTAGGGCAGAGGTAATTGAGAAACAAAACAAGATTAGATAAGATAAGATAAGATTAGATTAGATTCAACTAGAATGAATATCCTAAACAGACAATTACTAACAAGATGGATAAGGAAAGGAAGAAGTTTAGAGAATTTGATTTCAAGACAAGAAAAGTTTATATCAAAATAAATTTTTGGAAAAATCCTTTGAAAACTATTTGGAAATCATTTTATACTTTAAAATGCGTTCTCTCACAAAAAAATATGATTCTAATATTGATTTCACTCATTCTAGGGCATTTCTACCCTATCTCTAATGAGTTTTTGCTCCGTAGGCTAAGGTTTGCCTAAAACCTAGCTTTGATACCAAATGTAAGGACCCACTATTTTGAACCATTCAAATCAACAATAAACCACATATGTCAGACTTGAATAATTCAAAACAACATATTGTAATATAATTCGAAGCAAATAAAACTAGTAACAAAATCACGGACACAGATAAATCAGAATAACTCACAGCGGAAATAAAATAACCAAAGTAGTTTATGAAGCCACAACAACACAGAGTCACAAAACAAGTACAAAGTCTAGAGTCTAAAAAGTAAATACAACAGAAATCCCAATACATAAATGTCCACTAATACATAAGCTGAATAAAAAATACTAAATGGAAATAGATAACAACTAGATAGACAGATAATCTCCAGCAAATCCTTTAGCTCCAGAAGATGAAATCCAAAGCTGATACTCAGGCTAACCCGAGCGTAAAGCAAAAACACAAAACACTTGAGTCAGGACATACATACTTATACAATGTAAACCAACTCAGGTGAACTATAATAAATGGAACAAGTAACTTAAAGGATGCTTAGGACCGCCCATCCTTTAAGGATCCGTTAAACTATTTACTATGTAGTAATATATGCTATTATAATAATGTCTAAAGTAAAGTATAATATAATTGAAAATAGCGTTAAGGCTTTACATTTTCCACCTTAACACATTTCATATATTCTCATAGTCTATACAGTAGCGCAATATCCCCCGTACCGGGCGTCGTCAGAGGGTACTCCATAGGTATGGTACAAAAAAAATCGTATACGGCACGTTAGGGTAGGTGACACGACATAACTAGGCAATGCTAGGGTAGATATATCAATTATGCATCCGAACTGGTGGTAACGCATAGTAGCACTACCTCCCACCTCGAGCCACACTCCCAAAATTAAAGGTGCACCCAATCAATCACAAAGTAATAAAATGGTATCGAAGAAGTGTGTCCGATAAGAGGAGCTCCACATTGGCCCGGAATCGCACCTGTTTTAGCCACCTTATGCCAACTCACGGGAGTCGGGTCCACGTATATACCTCAATAGAATGTCATCACCATCCTACTTCATTTTGCAATCTCCACCGCGTACACGGTTGTTAAAGTGGTTTTCGAAGTTGGCAGAGTATGACAACTTTCGATCCCGGTCTCTTCAACAACCAAACGTTATTATAACCCGTGGTTTAATTTCAAGACGGTTTATATTTCACATCAAAACATATTCACTTAAACCATTTAAATTCAACGTCGTATCTTTCAAAAAATAATGTTCATTTCCAAAGTTGTAGCATTTCTATGTTCATTCAATTATAATAATTTCAAAAAAACACATTGTATCATAGCAATCGTAGCACTTGGAAAATATGATAATACATAGAAAAATTGTCTTTTCAGAAACAGCAGCACTTAGAAAACGTTACTGTAAGTATAATAATATTTTCAAAAATATTGTAATTTCAGAAACAGCACCACTTAGAAAAACGTTACTGTAAGTGTAATAGTATTTTAAGAAATATTGTAATTTCAAAAACAGCGGCACTTTGAAAACATTACCGTAAATATAATGGTATTTCGAATAACAGTACATTTCCAGAAATGGAAGCACTTAGAAAACCCTACCTTAAAACCACAGCATTTTGGAAATACTGCCAATACAAAACTAAGACTTATTATAACATTTCAGAAACATTTTAAATTTCAGTTTTCACCATTTTCAACTTATAAAACATATCTCACGTTTCAGAAATATTTATTTGGATATCATTTAACTTATGATTAAATAAAATAAAATTTTATAATTAAAATGTCCAAATTAAACTATAATTCATTTATTAAGTCAAAAGTACATTATTTTCCTTAACATTTTATCTTAACAAATAACTTAATACTTATTTTGAAAATACCCATTTCATAAATAAATATTCTTATTACTAAGTTAAGCTTAAAATTTCCATTTGAAAACTAATTTTTCAATTATCAAGTTAGGTCATATTTTAAGTTACATTTTAAACCATTTATTTACTTATACATTTTTAACTTTTATTTAAATCATTTAAATCCAATTTAAGTTAAAATTTCATATTTCATGTTTCAAAAATACTTAATAATTTTCAAAAAATATTTAAAATTAACCACGGGTCTGTATAATATTTTCTAATCTAGGTCAAGTGATACGGATATGTATCATTTCAATCCGTAATTTAAAATAAAAATCCGGGTTCTATCATTTCAAACCCGCAATCCCAAGTCAAATAAAATAAAATAAAAATCGCTTGATACTACCATTTCAGCTCATAATGATTTTTCCTTATTCTAATGTCCGTTCGGATATGTATCATTTCAACCCATAGTGATTTTATACTAACAGGGAACTTGTAGTGTGAGAGCAAAAATTAAATAAATAGTATAATATGGCATGCCATATTAGGTTATGTAACAAATATATATCAGGTTATAACATCATGAAATATCATATCACAGGCATATATAAATTACTATCATATCATCAACTACAATTCACATGCCATTATTTAACAATTATATAAGTACGAATGTCGAGAGTGATAAACTCACCTTCTAAAGCTGGAGTTAACAATTCAAGACACACGAATAAACTTCAGAAAGCACGACTTAGATTCGAGTGGATAGAGGGCCAAGATTCATATCTTGTAAACAAATAAATATAAACATACAGAAATATATAAACACGAGATTGTAAATCATACAATGTACAAATATGATTCAAAATGGAGCAAATATTGGCTTGACCCAACAAGTGGGCTCGGCCTCTTTATAAATAGGCTAGCCATCATCAAAATATGTTCGGCCATCATGGTTTTTGGAGCATATAGGCTTGGCCAAGGCAAGCAAAAGTGCACGACTATGGTAGAATGTGAAGGGGTGGCAACCAAAACCCATGTAGAAGGCAAAAGGTCAAGGGTCAAGAGAGTTTGGGTTCGGCCCTATGGTTACATGGCTCGACCATGGTGCTAGACATGGATCAGGTCAGATCATCACCAAGAGGATACAGCCTGGAGCAAGGAAAAGGAGGTGGTGTCGGCATAGGTGGTGATGGTCGGGGCTAGCAATTAGGAAAGTGGTGATGTATGGGCTCGGGTTGGGTTTCAAGCAACCTTTGTGATGAAGTTTTTGGATATAGGTGGTCACGACATGGGTCATGGACTGTGATGGGATAGTGGAGGCCAGTCATAGTAGGTGGTGATGGTGGTCGGCTAGGAGCATGAGATGTGATGGCCGAGCTTGTAAAGGAAGGAAACAAAAAGAGAAAAAGAAAATGAAATAGAGAAAGATATGACTTACTGGTTTTATTTAGTTCAGGAAGTTGAAAATGGGAAGAGAAATGAATTGAGAAGTTTTTGTACGTGAATGGAGAATGAGAAGTGGACAGCTATGAGATGTAAATGCTTGAACAGCTAGAAAAGGTAAAGTCACACTTTATATTAAAGAAAAGAACTTATGTCTTTTGAATTTCCATGCCAAAAATCAAATAAAAGAAAATAGAAAGTAGAGAAAGGAAAAATAAAATAATAGAAAATAGAAAATAAAATAGAAGTGAAGTGGAAAATATAAAATAGAAAATAAACAGAGAAATGCCGAAAATAATTGCATATAAAACGCTGAAATTTATCAAATTTTAAAAGTATAAAACAGAATTTGACGAAACGAAAAGCAGAACCAATATCATAATCATATTCCTCTTCAAAGAAAAAGATTAGAAATTTAAAATTCAAATTTAAATATTTCAACTGAAAGTCAAAGTTTGACCACAGTTGACCAAAATATAAATTTTTTAGAAAGTCTTTATTTTATCCTATTTGGAAAATAAATTATAAACAAAATCCAAAATTACATTGGAAAATTCCAAAATTTCAATTTTTAATCGATTAAAAATCAAAGTTTTCAAATAAACTAGACTAAAATATTTATTAAAATTATGGGTTGTTACAGAGATCCATCTGATTTCTTCACAATAACTACTAAAGCTCCCATAGTGAACTACTGGATCTAATGAGACTTTTTGCTCAAGATCCACAAACTACAACTTTAACTCCATCATCTCCTTTGGTGACATTCTACTTAGTGGTCTACTAACTGTCTACAAACCATGCATAATATCTGTATGGAATTCTATAGCCCTCTTAGGTGGTAATCTCGTCGCTTGTTCAAACATAATTGGAAATTCCCCAACCAAATATACATTGGGTAGCTCATCATCTCCTGTTTCTAATGCAAATAAAGTACTAGCAGACATTGCTCTTATCCCATCTTTCTTGACCCTAAGTCTGTAATTGTGAGGACCCATTTCTTGACTTTCGAAAATCAACACCGATACATCCTCGGTATTCACGTGCCGCAAATCCAAATGCCAGAGAGGCGAATTCTCAAGGGTAAAAAAAATAAAGACGGAACTGAATTTCACATATATTATTTCAACATATAATCTTTACAGCAAAAAATTTAAATACATTTATCAGAATTAAAAATGGACAGCTATACATATATCTGTCCTTACAAAGGTGGAATACAATACTACTCAAGTGTGGTGGAAACAGTATTTAAAAGAATCTTCTAACTCCATGCTTTGAGCTCCATCCAGATTTCTTCTAACTAAACCTAACTACTAGGCTGGCCAAGAAAATTAGGGCATCCAGAATTTAAGGGAAAGGAAAATAAACTCGGGTCAGTCACGGGACTGGTGTAAGAAACTCAAAATATGCATTTTGAAAACAAAAGGTATCTCATAAGACCACGCCCACACATAAATACGGACTGTTTTTTACCTTATGATAACCAAAACACTTGATAAGTACAATCATTTGATATTATTTTTAATGACATTCTTTTGAAAACATTTGCAAGTAAACTTATTAATCTTAGCCGAAATTATTACCATTATTAAATTTCGGATATGTTAGGCTCTACAAAAAGAACTCTTACAAGGCTAGTTCGAAGAATGGATTTTCATACGATGGCAGGGAAGGGGCTACCTTCCATACAGTACAACTCTAGAAGAATGCACTGAGGATACACAAACAAACCTCTAAATTTGGCAAGACCAGTCAATCTCTATTTTGCACTCATACATGGTATGGATAGAAACCGAATACGACATCACCCGATTGTTACTGACCTATCCGAGACGTCTCATAGCATACACAATATACCCAATATATAGAGGGTTATTTGGTAAGGTTATGACTATACCCTAATGGTTACGAACCACATAGCCCTGCGGCGTACCCTATTTAATCCATTACCGGGTGATGAGGCCTGAGGTAGTGATTACCTTTCACATAGCACATTCTACTTTGAATGACACATTGCCATTCCAAATTATACAACTGATTTCTAAAAATGTATAACTCCTGAGCTCGTATGTCTCAGGAAAGGGTGTTAAGCTGAGAGAAGTTGCCTTCTCCGCCACCAAATAGATGATACGTTCATAAAGATCAATTTATGTAATTAGGAATGCAATGTCAGATACTTGTCTATATAAATTTTCCAGGAACAGGACAAACCGAAAGCACTCTCCTGCCACATCTTGTCGAGAGTTACCCCTAGGATTAGTAGCAAGAAGTCCTTGCATTGAAGATCTTAAATAAAGAACTACTGCCAAATAATATAATATGGGAAATTTTCCCTCGAGGGTCAGTGACAAGTAGCCCTACATTCCATCTTCCAAATTATTTCCATGTTTTCGCTTCGAACATGTAAGTTGGTTCGAATTGATCTTCAGATATGAATTACCCAAATTTAACCCCGGTTCCTTTGAACCATTCATCGATAAAAAAATGTTCTATGAATAGGGAATTATTCTTTGATTAATTAATTTCATTTCATCAAAATATCTTCTGGAGTTGTATTTTTTTAAACATTCTTTCCGATATATACAGAATCATTAAACATCTCTTATCAAATTCTTTGATTACTTAAAACCTGTTTAAACTTTGAATAATTCGAAATCATTTCATTTCTTACTTAGAAAAATATTTTCAAATCATTTCATTTAAATTTTAACATAGATTTCTCAATTCAAAACCTAAAATTTTGATTGAGTTAAAATTATGTTATCTAGGATGTTAATCCAAAATCAATAAATATTAAATGAGCAGAATTTATCGAAATTATCTAATTCTACTCAATATCAATTCCCGTATTTAGAAAGCACTATGGGTGGAATAACAATGAAATCACCTTTTAAATTCTATGAATAGTACAAGTTCCCTCTTCGAGCTTAACACCGAGTACAAAAAGATTATCCCAATAAGATCCAAGTTATTATATTCAAAAAATCATATCCTTTATACTTTGGAAAATTTTGATCCGAGCAAATCAAATTTATCATTCCCTCCATCTGGCTAGTCCGGATAGCCAGGGAGAGCAGGAAACTGGTTTTCCAAACTCAAACCTAGATACTAGCTCTCTACCACCCATAAGGTGGTCAAGTTATTTGATCGACTCTAAATCATTTTACGTTTATTTAACCATTCCATAAATTCTTCAAATCACCTTCGAAATATTTTATAAATCATTTAAAAATATTTACAAAAGATTTGGAAAGGAATGGTTGCATTTAAAACTATATTTCAAAAGTTATAAAAAAAATTGCTACGGAAAGTGCTTTTCAAGCTATATTGATCAAAACGACTTTTTATCATTTGAAAATTTATTTTATAACTCAAATCACTTTTAAACTTTTTAAAATATTTTTAAAATTTATCTCATATTTTTAAATAATTTTAAAATATCATTTTTAAAGAAATTCTTTTATGGATTTCGAAGGGCAAAACCGCGATTTTTTCAAAAACTTGTATTACTCATATTTCAAAATCTAATTATTAAAATCTCGATTTTCTTTCTTTATTTGAAAATTATGGATCTAATAGTTCGAAAAATTCTTATCTCGAAGAATTTTGAGCTATATACAATTCTATATACTCGTTTGACCTTTATGACGCGAAATCACAACATACCGTTATGCGACGCGCCTATTTTTGACTAAATTTTCAATTACCTTTCAAACTTCATCAAAACACTTTCATATGTTCATAAAAAATTCCAAACTCATTTTTAAACCTTTTTAAAGAGGTTTAACATTTCATATGCACCAATGCATTCAATAAAGGAAAGTGTTTTCTTTTATGCTTATCGTCGTGTATTTAAACGTGACTTGCATATATATTTAACAATCATATTAAACAATCATCATCAATAATCATAACCAAACATATATATCATCCAATACCATATATTACTATAGTTTAGGAGTTTCTCACCTTCATTTTTCCCATGGGCTAGTCTAAAATCGGTTATAGCTTCGCGAGGATAGCTTTAAACTCTATAGAACCAAACTCTTTGGCCTTGAATGAGCATGACCTACCCTACAATGCTCACAACCTTGATGGTGTGAGGAGGAAAGCTAGGTCAAAGGAAGAAAGGAGGGTGGTCTTGGGTTTTAGGAGGAGTTTGATGATAGTTTGAGGTGGTTTTACTAACATATATGTATTATATGATTTTAATTTTCTTTTGCCAAATAATTTTCTATTATTTTACTAAGAAAGCAATGAAAAAAAACTTGAAAGTGGAGGAGAAGATGATAAGAATGTGGTGAAAAAATATGAGAAATTGTATGGGTATTTATAGGAGAAAATTTGGAACAAATATCTAATGGTAAAATTACCATTTTGCCCTTGACCCACACCCCTCCTAGCCTCCTCTACATACACGGCAACCCCCTCCTACACATGTGATGGTGATGTTGAGGTGATGGTGGTGATTATGGTGTTGAAAGGTGAGTTGATTTTTGCTTTTTGGTCGCTTAAGTATTAAGTCTTTGGGAATTATTTTAATATTTTGTAATATGTGTGTTTAAGTGTACATGTACACACATATGTACATACATACATATATATGTTATAGTGTACATGTGACATGTATATGTACATGTATGTGCACAAGAGGATAACAACATTTTGAGGACTTCGAATAACTTTTGTTCTTTAAACCGTTGAAAATCGAGAAACCAATTTCCGGCCACATTTTCTTTTCTTTTTTGCAAAGCAAGCCGGTTTTATAGTGGGCCGTCCACTTTTATTACGAAAGTAATAAAGTTGAAGTACAGGAGTAAGGTAAAGGAACCTACACTACTAAGAAAACTGGAAAAAATACAGCACAGGTATGTGGCAGACTAGCCACAGTAACTAAATAAATCACCAAGACTAGGCCTCCTCCGAAGAGGAAGAATCATCATCATCATCAATAACCAAAGGCACATTCCCATAAAGTCTAGAAAATGACCTGAAAAGGGAAGCAAGACATGGCTCATAACCCGGAGCAGAAGGAGAATAAATGAAAGAACGATCCTAAGAAAGATCAGCAAGCAAGTCTGAATTTTTACTCGCAAACACTCCATCCAAATCAAGAAGCAATGAATCACCAGTCAAACGGTAATAAAGGCATCGTAGGTCCTTCTGATCATCGAAAACAAATCTGAAGAAAGAACAATTCCGGGCTAAACCGCACATCAGAAATGCTATCAACCCAACACCTCTCAGACACATCCCAAAAAACCCGAGCAGAATCTGGAACAGCAACAGTAGAAGCTGAGGCGACACAAGGTACCACAGCAACAAAAGGAGGGACAGACGTATCTCCAGAAAGCAGCGGACCCAAATCAGACGCAGGAAGAGGATGGATTGGAGAAGCAGAAGAAGGGTCTTTAGGCATCCATTTCCGTAGAGGAGGGCGAGGCAGGGGAATCTTTGGAGCAGCCGCGATGGATTTGGAATACAGGCAGGAGTCGGCCAGGTGGCCGAAAGACTGACATGAGGAACAAATATCTGGAGCCCATCCATAGCGAACATGGACCTCCGCAACATGCCCAACAACAAGCTGAACCGGAATAGATGCAGGAAGAGGCTTGGAGGGGGAAATCTCAATAAGAGCCTTAGCATACATCAATTTTTCGCGGGCAACCGTATTAGTGTCAAAACACTTCAATTTTCCTATGTTACAGGCCAACCAGTTCAGCCCAAGCAAAGGCTGAAGTGCTGAGAGAATCTGGGAAAAATACACCCAAACGGGGATGGATAGCACTTGCTCGCGAGCACTCGCCACAGTAGGAGTCCAGGGTGTGATAATAAATGGTCTTCCAGCAAATAAAGAAGGCTTAGCATTAAGAACTAGCCGACGATCCTCGGCAGAAGAAAACTTGAGATAATACAAGGTGTCCATGAGTTTCACATGCAAATTACCACGCAACTTCCAAATCTTTCGTAATAACAAGGACGGATCACGAAGACGGTGATTTGGTTCCAGGAAGAAACCAACCAAATAATCAGACCAAAAATCAACTCCGTCTTGGATAACATTAGGAGGCGGGATCTTCACTCCATTCTCTTCAACTATTTCAAAATCAATAGGAATATAATCACCAGCATTTCGAGGAAGCGAATTGAATAAAGAAGACCAGGTCTTAGGGCATGCTGGTATTGTTGCAGAAGGCCAAGGTTGTTCCTCAACAATGGGCAAAACAGATTGAGCAACAACCTTGGACGCAGCCGGAATTACAACATTATTTACTGGACTAAGATCCCCATTAGCATTTAACCAAACAACTGACGTGCAACGATCGGAGGTAGCAGCATCAACTAACCCCACATCACTACCAATCAGGCCACCAACACCACACTCTTTGACCAATGCAGTCGAAACAGGACCATCACCACCACACTCAAAAGACATAGAAGTCAAACCGTGGTTCCTCGATTCACAGACAGTGTTATCAGGCAAACAAACAAGGATTCCAGGGGAAGGCAAAACAATGCTAGATAAACCAGTTGCCGCAAGTTGAAAACTTTCACACGGGACATCAGATGAAAGGCCGGAAGCACGTAGAGGAGGGAAATCCGCGAACGAATGAATCCTAGGTTTAACAACTGACATGGATTTGAAAGGCCGCCCAGATCTAGTCGATGATGGAGAGAGAAGGGGCGGTGGAGATGAATGAGAAGGGGAAAAGGGCATGAAATGGCAGACGCGTAAAGAAGGAGGGGGGAAACACGAAGAAGAGAAGACAATCACGAACCAGTCTCCATTGAAATGTAACATGAAAGTGAAAACTTTTGTAAACTTTGGGGCCAAGGAAACTATGTTTGCCCTGGCCTTTGGTTAAGCTGGTTTTATAAGTGGCCGTGCACTATGTCTCATTATTGTGGCCGTTGGGATTCGAACCGGTGCCGCTACAACCACATGTAGCAACTCCATTACGGCCACATTTTCACTTATTAGTTAATATACATATATTTGCAAAAAAAATTGAAATAAAATTTCTTATCGTTTTAAATGAACTAAAACGATCACATTTGAATTATAAAACCGTATAAATTAATATTAACAATTATTTATAGTAATTGTTATTATACAAATAAAATGATATCAATTTTTCCTTATATTTTCAAATCAATTATATATTTTTATAAAACTATTATAAATGATTTATTAACAATTTATAACCATTCAAAATGAATTATCACTATTAAAAACAATTATTTGAATAATTATAATAGTTATTAAATCATTAAATCTCAATTAAATTAAATTAATTATACTAACGATGTAAAAAACATATTTTATTTCTAAAAATAAAAAATTGATTTTATTCCATATTCTTGTTCAATTATCAAAATAAGTGTATAGTTATTTATCGATAAAATTTTCGACCATTTTATCGATTTAAATCCCAAAGAAAATATTTTTATAAATATTTATTCAAAATAAGATCATTATTATTTATTATCACTCAAAATAATATTATTTGTATTTCAACCTTTTATTTGACAAACTTTAAAAATAAATATAATTTATCAAAGTGATAAATTTGCGGGTCATTACAGTAATCGTTGCTCGGGTGATTGGAAGTTCAACTACTCTATCAGTATAAAATATTTAGAATCATAATGAACTAAACAATCCATACCTAAAATTACATCGTATCTCATTAAGTCAAATGCATATGAATCACAAGAAAATGCATACCCACATAAAAAATAACACAGTCACATTTCAATAAGAGAGTGGCATAACCCCAGTCTGGTTGATCACACAAAAAGTGTGATGAGTGGAGGATTGGGACAACATAGCGGGACAAATGGATGAATATAAAAAAATCCATTTTTAAAGCTTGTTGGGCTTGTGAAGTCTAAATGAATTAGATCCAATCTAAATAATTTTAGTAAAATCTTTATTCGAGGAAATGTAAGCTAACTTCTTCTTTTGAGGAAACACTCTTTGATGTGTATGTGTGTTGAAAGTCATTTGGATCCGGTTTTGTTTTACTTTGGCCTTCAATTAATTATCGTTGTATATAATCATTTAGAGTACATGAAATAAACATTTAGGGATACATGAAGTAAACATGTTGATCATGCATGTACTGTTATAATATGGATTTTCCATTAATTAACCACATGGATGAAAAAGAATGTTTGCAACCAACTTTATTATATTAGCTTCTAATATATTGTGTTTTGCAACCCTAACTTCAAATAAATTGAATATTAGTTTTTATATGTTGATAAACCATAAATCTAGTGCCATTTATTTACAGTAAATTACCTTAGCATTTCAAAATAAACATCTCATGCCTAACAATTGTGAAATATGATAACTTTAATATTTACAATGAAATATGACAACTTTAGTATTCATGAAGCTTCAATGATTACACAAGGCGTGGATAGAAATTATTAGCTCGTATTGGTTATTATGATTAGCAAATGTATTTGAACGAAAAGGTCACAAAGCACTTATTTATTAATCATATAACTATCTAAGTTAACTCATGTTTCAGATGTACAAACTCTTGGGATTAAATATCTACATAATCACCTCATTACTTAACTTCAAGATTTCATCACATATCACCAAAATAAATCAATTTACATATCACATATGGCACACTTATCTATTTCTATATTAACACATTTAAGAATCCAAAAAATATCAATGTTAAAATATACCAATATAAATTTACCACAAAACCATGACAAATGAAAGACTTATAAAGTTGTGATAACAATACTGTTCTAATAGTGTCAACTACTACATGCATGTTTTACCGGCCATCATAACTGAAAACTTATATTTAGGTCATGCTCTTGCACTACAGTATATTGGTATGCAGTCGTCAGAGCATTTTTAATTTAGCAAGTGCACATGCAACAACTATCAATATAAGAAGAATCTTCTCTAGTAATAATTCCCTCTAGTTCCATTTTCTCTCGAATGTAACATTTTCAGGCTCTCTTGTTATCCTACTCATCCTACTTGTCTTGCTCCCCATACTTAATTTTCTGTCTGACTCTTTTCTTTCTTCCTACTCAATCTTTGCCTATGCAGCTTCATATCGATTCTTCTTCTATATAGTCTTCTACATTTTCATCATCTCTATTTATGTGGATAAAAAAGTAAATCACTTTTGCACTTACACACAAAAAATAAAATATATCCACACAAAAATAAATACCAGAAACATAAACATTAGTACATCTTGTACTTTTGGGCTTTAGAAATTTATTTAGTATATAGATGATTGTTGCTTCTAGTGATCCTTGAAGCTCTAAGTTAAAACCGTTAATATTTCATCAATTTAAAATAATGTGTTTTTACTGGTAGCTTGCAACCCATTAATGAAAGTTAGTACAAATCACACAAAAATTTTAGTTACTACAGATTCAGAAATGCATGATATCACAAAATTGAAATTGGTAAGGTAATGTTTCATCTACTTCAAAACCATGTCTCATGGGGACTCGCTTAAGACAAAATCATCATGTAACTCATATTTTAATTTAGCAAAGAAGAAGATAAATAATCAGAAAATTTTTCTCAAGGACAATTTTTATGTCTTTTTTTAGATGTAGGACAGGCCGCTAATTATTTTATCACAAGGACATACGCACGTATTTTCCTTTCAGCCTACTTTCACGCACTTCTTCTTCTTCTTCTTCCTCCTTTCGATCAAATTTTTTTGTCGCGATCCAGTATTACTCTCGCAATCAAAATATCGATCAACCTTGTTCGGTCATTTCAATTTCGTTCTTCTGAAAATTATACTTCATATATCATATTTTTCTCATGCGCGTTTGTCGATCTCGTTCTTTTCATATTTCTACCGTGATCTCTTTTTTCTTCAAATTTTGATATAAAGTTGTTTGGGTTGTATATAAAGTTGTGATAGAGTGGAAAAGTATCATATTTTAGGTTCGGTTTTTGGATTTCATTTTTATTTTTTCTTATTATCATTTTTTTTGTTATCAGTAACTAGGTATCAGTTTTGTATACGGTAGGTATCAGTTTTATGAAATTGAATAATTAATGTTCTACATTGAACATATTTTTACTAATGTTTATTTTTTATTTATTTGGTAGTGCGGATAACAATCTTCTTTGTTAGTTTGTGTTGAATAATAACACTTTTAGCATTCGCTTATATATTTGTATAATTTGAAGAATGAGATATAAGCTTATAATGATTGGAAAAGTATCATTGATTGGGTTGTAGCTTGTGATAGAGTGAAAAAGTATCATATCTTAGGATCAGTTTTCTGGTATCATTTTTATTTTTTCTTAGTATCAATTTTTTTGATTATCAGTAACTAGGTATCAGTTTTCTGAAATGGAAAAAACTAATGTTCTAAACTGAACATGTTTTTACTAATTTTTTTTGGCAGTGGTGATAATGTGGCGCAGGCAGACCATCAGTTAAGTCTAAAGGAGGATTTTCATATTTTCAGAACAAGCATAACAGATGTGGCGAGTGCAAAGCAGCTTGGTCATAAGAAATGGAATTGTCAAGCTTCGAAGAGGATATGATTTGATTTTTCATTTTGAATTTGTTCAGATTAATAAGTGGATGTGTGACTGGTTTTGGTGGTTTATTATAATTGAACCTTTTGTTATTAATTTTTATTTAGTATAGCGTATTATCAAATTGATTTTAATTTAAAGTATTTAGTATAAGTGATAGTATCAGTTAAATGTTTTTACAGTATCAGTTCTGGTGTTTGTTTTTACAAGTAAGAGCAGCTTTGTTTTAAGAACATAACATCGTTACTTCGTAAGTATCATATAGCAACAGAATATTATTACTTCACAAGCATAAATTTCAACAGAATTACATTACTTTACAAGTATCAAATTTAATTGTGAAACATCACAATGTGAATTCAGTTCTTTCCTTTTCTTTCTTCTTCTAAGCTTGATATGTATTTAGATAGACTCCAGCAATGTTCATCATTTGTCAATATTGCATGTATAATCCTTGCTCTTGTGGATAATATTTCCTTCTTTTCAAGTTTTATCGGTATTCTGCTTTTGTTCAGTGAAACGATGAATACCATTACAAATATTCCATAGTCAAGCCTGTCGAAACCAAAATGTAATGTTAGTATCAGTTTGAATAAGTTGTGTTATCAAGTTTACATTTAATACAAAACATTGAATTTCAGGGATAATGGTACAAGCATATAGTATGCTTTGAATTAAAATATTTAACAGTTTTACTAGCACACTTAGTATCGATTTGTGTATGAATTTTTGCGTTTGCAGCTATTACATTAAGATATGTTTGCTAAATATTTTGTTTTATTTTTTTGTTATGTAGTTATCTTTTTTGTTTTTGTAGGTGTCAGTTTTGTTTCTGTAGGTATCAGTTTCTTTTATGTAGGCATCAGTTTTGTTTATGTAGGTATCAGTTTCTCTTATGTAGGTATCAGATTTGTTTCTGTAGGTATCAGTTTCTTTTATGTAGGTTTCAATTTTCTTCCTGTAGTAACTGTTTATCTCTGAACTAACTGTTTTTGAAATTGAGAGATAATATTTTTTAATATTTGTTATGAATCAAATTCAATTAAATATAAAAGGCATACAATGATGTATAGAATTATGTATGAACTGTTATAATGCAAAAACACAGATAGTTTGAATAATGAGCAACTTTCAATTGATTATGACTAGTAGTTTCAATTCTATTGTTCATTTTGTTGTCAGTAGATATCATTTTAATCAAAAAAACTTACGTGTCTTCTGCTTGTTGTACACACTTTATTTGATGCATATCATCTAGTTTCAGCTCCGTGCCTGCTATGTTATTGCTTTTCCAGATTTCTTTGAGCATTTTTTGTATTTTTTGTCTCTAATAAAGACAAAATGTTAAAAGGTTAGGTCATATTCACCATTTTTATCTGTAATAAGTAATTTTTTTTAAAAGAAAGAGAAATTTCATACCAATTACTCATACCAATTTTATAGCTTCTTTTAAACTGGATGTGGATTAACAAAATCATCATCATCCTATTATTTCAAAATAAAGACAATAAGTAATTTTTGAAACAAATTATGTTGAAATGTAACAATAGGTTGTGTATTAGCTGCAGTGAAATATCTACAGTCAAATATGTAACGATTTCAAGTTTGCAGTAATTAGATATCAGTTTGTATTAAGTAGGTATCAGTTTTCTGTAAGTATGTATCATTTTTTTTCAAGTAGGTTGCTCCACTTTTCTGCATATACAACAAATTGCTTCTCCAACTTCACTGCCCAAAAACTCAATTCATCTGCCACGGCCAGACTTCAATCCACCTTCCTCGACCAACACAATCATCGCCAACAACTTAAGACCTCACCCTCGACCAAACCGCGACCTAATCAAAATTTTCTCCTCACCGCCTCATGTAAAACACCAACCACAACCACGACATCAAACACAGACTCAAAGAAATTGAAAATTGTAATTTTGGTTTAGGCAAAGTGATTTTGGTTTTGGGAAGATTGTGGAAATTGATTTTGCTTCTGAGCAATTGAACGAGAAATCGATTTGTTTTGATTTAATTTTATTTTTAGAAGAAAGTTGGTCAAATTCTGAGTGAAAGCGAGAAGGATGAGACAGACATAATTCTTTAATTTGTTTTAATTTGTATCTGGACTTTGGGCTTTGTCCTTACGGTAAAAGTTTTTTGCGCGTGTCCTTGTGAGCAATTATTTATTTTAATTTGTCCTTTAAAATTATTTTCCCATAAATAATTTAGTAAAATCTTTTTGTAACTCATATTTTCTATTAATGATAAAATGTATTAGACAAAAATAATTTTGTTATAAATCAATAAAATTTCGGAAAGAAGAAGATAAAGAATCCGATTGTAAAAATAGTAAAGAAACGCTTTATTGAAAAATGATTAAAATAAGGGCAAAAATATCAATAATTAAAAACTAGATCAAATACTAACTATTTTTCTGTCCCATGACATAAACACCGTGGATCACACATTAACATGTGTCACATCATCGGTTGCTCAAGCTGAGATGGGAGGCCTGTAAGAAGGGACAATCTCTATGGATTATTATCTTTTTCTTTGGATGTATCATAAGTGAAAGAAAAAGAAAATCTACAGTGAACTGAAGAAAAGCGGGACTCGCTATCATTAGGAATGGAACATAAATTCCCAGCTATTATAGAAAATGACAAATTTAACCTATAATAATTGTTTTATGAATTAATAAAGGTTTTATGCATATAGAAATTATAGGAAATGCAACAAAAAATTCACCTTCTAAGGCATTTACATTGTTAAACAGAGCTGATAAAACTTGAATTAGAACCGAATGGATCACTTCCTTGAAAAAAAAACTTAATCTATATTATCATATATATCATGCACATTTATTTTATATTCTTCTATACAATGGCATTTTATACTACACTACTGCGTAAAGCTTTCAAGTTATACTTTTGTTCATGTGTAATAGATGCTTTAAAAACCTTTTGGCACATTCTTTTTGATCATATCATTTTCACTTCAGCTGTACTATTCCATACATGGTTGGGTTCAGATCTGCATACTGAATGCATTTAAATGTTATAATGTTATATTAATAAGGTATCAATACCATAGTAAACATCGAATTCAATGGCATTTTTCTTTGGGTGAGAAGTTACATGCAAAACTAAGTGTAATAAATGACATGGTCCCATTTTTGTAGAAAGACTACATGTGGATTATTAAAAAGTGGAAAACGGGGGAAGAACAAACATAAAAAAATATTTTGACGCAAAGACAGCATATTTTTTCGTAAGCACGAAGGTCAAACTTCCTACAAAAATTAATCACAACGCCAAACTTAAAAGACAACGAAAATGGTTGTAGTTTGGCAAACGACGTCATGACAAACGAGGCTTGGAATGGCGACGAGGTGGTAGCGGCTTGGGATGGCAACGATGTTGGTCGAGACAACGGGATGGCAGCAGCTTAAGAGGCGAAAAGGTGGTTAGTCGAGGTGGATTAAGAGGCGATGGAAGTGAATAGTGTTGGAGGAGTAGCCGTGATGGTCAAGTCATGGCATCGCTGAAGGTGTGGTCGAGGCTACGGCGATAGCGTTGAATGCGATCATTTTTTTTGAATAATTAAAAGCCGAAAATGCTAAATAGAATTAGCATTATCCATAAGTGAAAATTAATACAGCGTTTTACGTAGCATTTTTTAAACTGTAAAAATAAATGATATTTGAAGGTAGCATTTTAGTTACAAAATCTAGTAGCATTTTTTTTGTTTTTAATCTAATGATAGTTTACGGTAGCATTTTAGTTACAAAATCTAGTAGCATTTTTATGATATTTGAAATGATATATTGATGTAGCATTTTAATTATAACTTTGTTTGCAAAATGATAATTAATTTTAGCATTTTCTGAACCATAAAGAAATGAAAATAGTATTACGTTGATTTAATGCTAATTTAATTTAGCATTTATTTTTTGTTATTGATTTTTTTAAAATTCAGATCGACGTCGACGATGTTGGTGCCTCCCGGAGGTGGTACAACGGGGATGGCCGCGGCAATGAGGTGGTATGGTGCTTGTTTGAGGAGTCTACGAGCTTCTCGTTGATGAAGAAGAAAGAGAGAGCGACATCGACGAGGCAGAGCAGGGCGTGGTGCAGGTCGTGGCCATGGTGGTCGATGTCAAGCTATTAAAGGCGATAGTGATGCAAGGGAGAGGAGCTATAAGGTGGTGGTATTGACGATTGAAAGAGACATCGACAGTTGAACGTAAAATCGAAGAAAACATAGTTTTGTCCTTAAGCCTAAATTTGAAAACTTCTGGACTGGATCTAAAAAATTGACTAATGCTTGTCCTTTTGGCTAATTATCTTTATTAAAAAATGTAAAAATTTTAATTATTTTATTGCAATCTTCATATTTGCACAAGATTCTAAATTCAAAAAAACATTAATTCATAAATTCAAGGCAAAGTTCCTTACGCATCACTTTATTCCATTTTATTTGTTTAAATATGAAGCAATTATTATTAATTACTTTATCCTACAAATTTATATGTGACACAAGCTGGATGTAATAAAATTCGCCTGAAACTTCGCTTGAATAGGTACGGTGACCATTGCAATTTATACTTGAAACAATTTTTTGTTTGTTTGAATATATTTTGATTCGCACGATTGCAAGTTTTTTGATGATGTCAGATCTTTCGCAATCTGAGATGATGCTTTAGTTAATGTCCCCACGTGAACTATTGTTCAATTAAAGATATATACTTTTGCATTGTATTATAATTGTTCTCTCCCATTAATTTTTTGGTGGCTTTTGAGTGACTAATAGTAAAAAATTCATGGGGCTTTATTATGGGAGTATAAGCATTAAATTAAGGATTATGAATTATGAACGTTGTGAGAGGAAATGTCCGTTGCAGCAGTTGTTAGAGCATCTTCTGCTGCAGCAGGACATGGAAAATGTGAGTAATGCACTACAAGACATAATAGGTTTAACGACGGTCTATAGTCATCGACGATGCTCGCTAGCCGTCGCTAACCGACGATAAATGCCGCTGCATTTTTAGTCGTCGATCAAAGAAAAGACAACGGCTTTAACGACCGCCTCATCGTTAACTTTACAACGGCTAGGGAAGGTCTGGCCGTCGCTAGCCGGTAAAAGTCGATGGACACCTGGCATGAATATGTGCACCACATATATGTCAATGGAGAATCGCTAGTTGTCGCTAGTCGTCAGTAACCTATGCAAGTAGATCGTCGCTAGCCGTTGGTAACATATGCAAATAGGTCGTCGTTAATCTGTGCATTTTGTTTTATATAACATCTATTATTTGCACCATCCAACCACACATATATATTCATCTATCCATCTACCTCATATACAACACATATAAACCCAATTTCATAATAACAACCATCACATACATCGCATAATCTCATATATGTCACACATAACCAAGTTTATATCACAAAAATCAATATTCACATCAACATTTTATCAAACAATACAATCATATCTGCAAATCCTCATGTCCGTTAAACAAAACAACCATCAAACATCCACAAATCCATCAAATATTCAAAAACAACACCACCATCAAATAAGTATCGAATCCATCAACACATATCAAATAAGTACAGATCAAAACAATCAAATATCCATCAAAACACAACCATACCAACTCATCATCATTTTCCGACCCATGCAAAGGAAATATCACGTGCTCTGTTATATATATCGCAATCTGTTCGTCTAGCAGCATAGTCAATCCTCTGCTAATCATTCAACTCTACTATCTGCTCTCTGAGCTGTGTTATCACCTCTTCGGCTTGTGATTTCCTATAATCGACCTGGGGACATCCTCGCTTGTAAATTAGTTAATGGCTAGTTATAATTTATACGTAATATTAAATAAAATTTATAAATTAGTCAATGAAGTAGTTGAACTCAATGAACATTACCTCCTGATTGCAATAACCCCATCGCCTATTTTGCGTGGGCTTGTCGATCATAGCATCGAAAATCCTATCCTCCTCTCCTCAGCGGTCAACTTCTCTCAAAGATGCAACGCAACAATCTAGCTCGCTCCATTTCAAATCTTTTTTGCGATTAGGAACATAATTTTTCCACAATAAATATTTAATTTACAATTTATGTAATGTGAAAGAAAAATTTAAGCAAGCTTACCATTATGGCTTGAGATTTAGGATTCGTCTAAGTAAACGACACTGCGACATCATCATTGGTGTGCTTGACGGCATGAGTCCGAGTGAAGACCTCTGCATATGTAGACTCATAGCTCTTCTCCTTAGCCTGAAATTATATATGAATAAACAATGTATATATATGATTAAATAATGTTATAACAATTTTATAATCGCAATTTATAAATTTATTATTTCCTTCTAATATTATTGGAAAGATTTTGCGCCGCCGTGGTGTACAACAGGATTTTTATTCCTATTTTTTGAGTTCCACTTGGCAATTTGCTATAAATTTAAATATGGATTGACTAAATTAATCCAATTATTATATGAACTTTAAACAAAGTATAATAACAATATGAAATTAGAAAACTTACTTTCATGGTGGGACTTTCCCAGTGTTGCTGAAATTCCATCTATATAGTGCTGCTCATTCAATGGGATATTTATTTATTTTTTAATGCTTAGGAGGATGTCTATAATTTTTCCTCGGCTTCTTGTTCTAGTGATTCCCAAACAAATCTCGATCGTCCTCTTTTACAACTATTGCAACCTACACATTGAAATGAAATGAGTTATATAAAGTATATTAATTTTCAAAGATCAAATATGTTATTTTCAAATGAATTCTAAATTTATACTTACCATCACGTTGATTCATATAACATTATTAATCTGCAGCGGGATTTCATTTCACTGAGAGCAACAACCGGACATATGACTCATATATGCTATCTTAGAGACGACCATGATAAAATTGGAATACTCCATCCCTTGTATTAATTTTTGATGTACGCATTTAATAAATTTTGAATACTATACATGCACTAAATATTAATGACGTTGCTATAAATTTGATACTTACCCTCCACTCTTCGAAATTGTACTCGCCCTTGTGTGTAAATCAACCGAGCCATCGACACCCTCGCCAGTAGCAGAGAAGCTAAAGTATGAGATCTATAAGATCTTATATGGGACATATATAATATCCACCATAAATATACCATTTCATATAATGAAAAAACATATCATTTGATTATTAATTAGAAAACATGTCTAATTAATAATCACATAAAAATTCCACTAAAACTATAAAAAAAAATGGTACAAGATCTCCTCAATACATAGAATTAATAAAATGGAATAATACATAGCTCACAATATAGTCATCATCATTAATAATAGCGGAAACTCAAAATATAGATTATACAACAAGCGACACAAAATTCATGGTATATATATTACATCACCAGTAATCAATAATCAGCCTTCGTCGCTTTCTGATTCAGACTCGACCTCGTACTAAATATCATTTTCCACTATACTCTCAAATGCTTCTGTTAAAAAATTTGATTCATCGTTCAAAGACCCTAAATCAGTAAGATCATCAGTTATTATTGTTTCATTATTTGGCTTAAGATCCGCATGATAAGCTGCTTCGTTCAAAATATTATTTCTATCAAACGTAAATCTTGCCTTTATTTAAAAAACAGCCGACCAATTCTCTTTATCTCTTTTTAGGTAAGATACGGAGCAAAATAAACTTGTAATGCTTGTTTGGCTAATACGAAATGATCATACTTATAGTAATGCGAGGTATGTTTTATTTCAGTAAGCTTATAATATAAGTGTTATACAACTCACAACGAAATGACCTATTTTGATGTTAAATTTTTTTTGGCCATTTTTTTACTAATCCGACCATATCGATTGGATCAACACATTACCAAGCATGAGTGATTCGAATTTGGTCTCATACCAAGGTCGTCTGGCCTTTAAACGAATGATTTTTAGTCTGAATATTGAAGTAATCCTATAAATTTAAAATTCAAGATCGACATCTACAGTTGTTTATTTTTTCATCTACTTCTAAAAATAGGTCAAACATATTTTAGATCGACATAAGATCCACTAAATTTAATTTTCTACTGACTATTTTATTTTATACAATTTATCATGCTAACTACGGTTAAAAATTCATAATTAACTACCCAACTATTTAAAAATATATTTAATACGTAAAAGTGTTACACAAATTAAACTTTATCAAAGTTGCTTAATGGACAGACTAAAAATCGCATATATTGGTCATGGGAGTAAGATTTTCAATAACTTTAAATATTCAAATTACTCAAAGACGGTTCATCAAAAATATTAATTTAACCGATCAGAATAGTCTTTACGTTGAATGGTTATGCTAAAATATCTTGTTTATTTTTTAGGAATTAAATTAATATTTTTAAACATTCTTTAAAACATAATGGAAATTAAATAAATAAATTATTTTATTTGGTAATTAATAAAATGGCTAGCCGTAGTTAGTTGTCAGAAATTCGATAGGTCTTCGACGGTCATCGCCACCTACAGTTGCTAATCACAGTACATCTTGAATCGATGCCCTTTTTCTTTCTTCATGCTACGATGGCATCAATTTGAGTGTGGGAAAGAGAAAAAGTGGGGATTCTCCCCTTGTTTTAGCGTGGATTTATTAATGGTTTTTTGAAAATCATTTGTAGTATAAATGGGTTTCTAAAAACCATTTATACTTTAAAAGGTTTTAAAAAACTTATCATACTATAAACGTGTTTTTGAAAACCATTTATAACTATAAATGGTTTCCAAAACAAGTTTATAGTTCTTTTTTTAAAGGACTAATTCGTCCCACTCAACTATTGGAATAGTAGGAGGAATCAACGCTTTTTAATCTTCTCCTAAACCTAAAAACTAACTCCATCTGGAGATGCTCTTAGTGCATGAGAACATAGTTATCACGAATAATGAAAATATCCTTATTGTTTTGGAATAAGAGGATAGTTTAGACAATTCAAAAGTCCTATTAAAATATAATAAATAGACATATTATATTTTTTGTAGTGGTATATATGATATATAATGTGCAGGAGTTGTAAATTTCATACTATCAATAATTAAAATTTTCATTTCAACCATATTAATGCATTTATTAAATATATGTTGGCATGGAGGCTTTCATAGAAAATTAGTTTAACATATAAGACTTTCGCATAGATGCATCACACTTTGAATTTCGGTTCATGTTAGTCCATACCCATTTAGCCACACATATATGAACTCACACAAACATAAAAAATCTGCAAAGTAAGCAAAGTCTGCTAATTTCAATCAATGTTTATGGAATTGAAACAGAAAATGAACAGTTAGACTTTCATACACACCATTACACAATGTTATCATATAAATGACAAAACAAACTTGGAATGTACAAAATACCTATATATAATTGTTAATGACAATACATTATGGATAGAAGTCACCACCCTCAAATATGCAATTACATTCAATATGGAAGCAGCTAATATTATTACTACTAAATATTTTCATGAAGGCCAAAGGATAGATCAATTCTTTTTAAGTTTTTCTTTGCACTTAATGCAGATGTCAACATTCCAATAAATTTTAGAAAATTTCAACACCAAGAACCCTAAAATGCAATCGATGAAAGTATATAAAATTGTATGATGAACTGTTTAAGAACAACTTTGTAGAGAAGGAGTTTCGTTTAGAAATTATTGATAGTAAATGGATTTGGATACGACTCAAAGATGAAACTAATTGCGTGGGATAAAATGAAATTAACCAAACCTTAATGAATATAAAGTATTAGAGTGTCTATTATGTATATTTGCACATTGACGAGAAACTATGAGTTTCTTATCAGTATCGAGAATAGATAATCCTCAGTTGTCAATTAAACCATTAAGAATATTAGCTCTTCCATATGGTATAATGCAAAAATCCAAAAGTATTCTAAGTAAATTATTAAGATACGATTTTGGTAATTGTACCTGAAGAGATATGATCCCATCGGCAACAAGTATGTCTTCAAGAGGAAGACTAATGCAATTGGAGTATAATAAGCAACATTACTAAGAATAACATCATAAATATTAATTATTGAAATTAACGTAATAGATTCGATGTTCGATGTACTCAAGTTATTCAGATTTTACTAACAAAATTATCGCTTAGTATGATTTTGTATTTTGGTGTATATGTGTTGAAATAGAAATTCTAAATAATTATTTAGAATAGACTTTTGGCACAAAACAACCAAAGTGTCTCAAAGTCAATGGGAATAATATTGAGTTTGTGGGTTTTTTAGATATAAAGATATCATTTGACAAGCATCAAAGTTGAACAAGTGTTCTGATAAAACATCAAATATATTGTTTGTATATCAAAATGCAGAGGAAGTGTGTGTCCACTAGAAAAAGCTTTAAAGGTATATTGAATATTTCTAAACTATAAGTAAACAACATACAGTTGATCATTAACGATGTACTTATGTTAAAATCAGTAATGGTTGATTATTTGATACTTGATATGGGATTTGTAAATTATACCTTTTATATTAAGTATAAAGAGTATCAGTAATGTCTCAAACGATATACACAGATTCCTTATTAAAATGTTTAATATGGAACATATAAGATAGATTCCTCATGTATTGACAAGAGGAATTATCATATATGTTGTATTGTTCATAATAACACACTTTGCTCATGTATTTTATAAATAAAGTAAGTAATAAATCATCAATTAATGATAGTTTAAAGTGTTCTCAAGTATTTATGAAATACAAGAGAATTGTTTATAGAAACAATAAACTCCTTATGAAGGAGTGCACGTGCTTGAACTTCATTAGTGATATCAAGTATAATATATCTATCCTAAATTCATGTTCAAACTTAATTTAAGAACTTTAAGTTAGAATCGTTGCAAATAATAAGTAATGAATCAAAGGCTACTGTAATATAAGAAGTATAAATAAATGCATGAATTTATAACTGAGCAAAGGAAGATTCCAAATGTTGAGAATCTATAACAGTGTTATATGAAACCAAATGTCGTGATACAGTTCATACAAGAACGTAGAGCTAAACTGAAGTTGAGAGACATACCCTGAATAGTTCCATATGACGGAGATTATTTATTAACATCAAAGAGAGTTGATTGATGGAACGGATAATTTAAAAAAATGGTGTACCCGCTCACTAAGAGACCGAACCGATTAGTTTTTAAGAATATCAATCGATGAAGTTGGAATAAGATTCCATAGTTGACCCCAAATGCAAATTAGAGATTGGGCAAAGCGTATGCCCTAGAGACAATTATGCAATTTGTTACATATAGCTAACTCTGTGACCAATCTTGTTCAAAATTAGAAGTGTTTTTCTTTCTATCATATACTTGATGTATAGTGATATAAATAATTAAGTAATTTAGAGTATATAGATGGAAAATGCTTTAATGATATGTTATGTGATAGTAATTATAAAGAATTGTAATTATGAGAAATTTATCACGATGAAAATAACATACTGTTTTAAATATTTATACTTAACAAGTTTCGGGAAAGGATATTGAGTCACCCATTGAGGCTAGAGTACGTAATTCTCTACAAATGTTGGACAGTATATTCTCATTACTGTTGGGGGGCACCAAGGGGTTATGTATTGATAGTTACTGGATAAATATTTAATGACCCACTCAAGAGTTCTCCATTGGTTAATATAATTAAGTTCAAATAGACAACCTCGAAGTGATGATGTTACACAATTCCCCAACTTGAGAATACCATGAAAATTTAATATGGACACTCCACTTTGATTATAGTAAAATCGTGGCATGACATTCATCGAATGACTATAGTTGGGTCTGAGTTGAAGTGTTTGAAGTGAAACACTATTCGAGGCGAATTCGTCTCGAAGGTTATATAGGTTTAGTATCACGGTCAACTATTATCAACTCAAAATCGAAGTCTCTAACCAGAGTAGTAAGGTTAATAATAATTGTTATTATTAAACCCAAAACTTTTTGATTGAAATTATAAAGTTTATTGTGGACGATGATGGAGTTTTAACCAAAACCAAATTCCATAAGTCCTATTGTGATATAGTTTTAACGAAGAGAATAGTGTAAATAATCATTGCTACCAGGTATCGCTTATAATAGAAAATTGGATTTCACCAAAAAGACGTGTGAGCTATAAATTCGACCAAAATGTCACACCACTAACTAATGTAACGTGTGAACATTAATATTCGAGTCGTTCGATATTAATTGCTGACTAAATTTACATATTTGAGTCGCACAACCATAATGATGAATTCTTTGAAAAACCATATGAATTAATTAATTTATATAAAGTTATAAATTAATCAAGTTAATTATTATTTGATTTATTTGATATTTAGGAGTTTTTAGTAATTATTTGAATGCAAATATAAAAGTTAAATTGGTGTGTCTTGATACATGACATCGGTATATTTTTAAAACGGATTTAAATAAAAGGTTGTTGCATGAAGAGACTCATAGAAATCTTATGCCATTTAGTGGCAAGTAATTTTACCCTTACCACGTAACAGGAAGGATTGGAGTGAGATGTTAGTCCTTGAGATGATGGTTTTGATGAAAACAACCTTAGAATAAGATTATAAATATAAATACTAACATTATAGTTTAGATATATATGTATATGCAGGATTTAATCATGCAGGTACCAAGAATGAAGACTGTATAGTATAGAGATTCAAGATATCAAGATTGAAGACTCATGAGTATCAAGAATATCAAGATTATCAAGAGTTCAAGATTTCAAGAATATATAATTCAATTAGGAATTTTGTTCAAACTCCTATAAAAGCACCGGCATCTTAGCGTAATCCACTTCGAGCCCGTTAAAGGGATGGAACCCTAAGTAGGATGGAACCTGCGAAAAATCTAGTGGAACTTTGTTTTGTATCCGTTAACCTTTTATTCAAATGTTTTTACAAAATTATATCCTGTTTTAAAAATGATTTCAAAACCTTCCTTTTAAAATAATCAAAAACATCTATCCTGAATTTAAATATTTTAGCCTTAAAATAATCTATATTTTCAAAATCAAATTATCCTTGTTTTTAAACTATCTTTTAATAATAATATATTTAACTTTTAAATATTTATACTTAGATTTAAATATAAAATTATAGTAAAATTTTATATAAACCAAAATATTATTCTCTATACTTATTTATGTATTTTAACTATAGTTAAGTATATTTATAAAGTTTAAAATAGTTTTAATACAAGATAGAAGTTATTTTCAAAGAAAAGCAAATCACCAAAATTTTCTTTGGGATGTCGACATACCCAAGATACCCATGTCGACATAGTGGCAGTTGATTTCAAAATTTTGAATTTCAAAAGAAGTGTCTATTCGTCATATCCCTTCACGAATGGAAATGACTGTTGTTCTTCTATAAATAGGGGTTGTTTTGAACTAATTTCAATATATATTTTTCTGTTTTTCACACCTCTTCTTCTTCCACATTTCTTTATACATATTCTTACCATTACTCTGCCGAAATCAACATTGAATCTAACTAGATCATTTCTAGTTTGATTCTCTATCACTATTTCAACAAGATCTCAGTGCTAATCAGAGTTATAGACTTCTTTGTAATCAATTTAGTGAGAAAATGTGTGATTTAGCCTTAGAAATCAATCAAGCGAGAAAAGGCGTGATTGTGGCCTTAGAAATCAATCAAGTTAGGAAAGGTATGATTGTAGCCTAGGAAATCAATTGGGTGAACTTGTTGCCCCTGAAATCAAGTATCTCTACCCAGAGGATTGTGAATATGGAGTGGTGTAACTCGTGGCCTTGAAATCGAGGGTGTAATTGTACAATTGCTTTTGAAAGGAAATATGTACTTGTGTGCGGAACTGGATGTAGGGTAACTTCGAACGAGTATAAAATCCGGTGTGTTCTTTTCTTTATTGCTTTTACTTTATTTATGCATCTGTGTTTGTTTCTGTGATCATATCTGTGTCTGAATATTGCATACATTTGTGTTCAAATTAACAAAAACTAAAAAAGATTTAGTAATTCCTTTAAACACTATTCACCCCCCTCCTAGTGTTAATCCTAACCTTAAGATTCGTATTCCGCATTTCTCACGTTTGGTATCAGAGCAAGGTTTTCAAAGTTTCATAATCTGATTTTTGAAAAAGTTTTTAAAATGGCCGTGTTTGTTAATACTAGTTTAGAAATATTCAGATCATCATTGTTTCTTGAGTCTGCATATAATCAATGTTCAAATTCAAGTTGTCTACCAAAATTGTTTGATGTCCAGGAAACATGCTTTATGGGGGTTAAGGAATCAATCCACAACAGACAAATTGTGCAGATCAAAAAGAACAAATGGATACTCGATAGTGGATGCTCTAGACACCTAACTGGAAATCCAGATATGTTGAATGATATAATATACAAAGACGGAGGGCTGGTTAACTTTGGAGACAATTCAAAAGGATATGTGATTGGCATCGGCAAAGTCAGTAACTCTGAAACTCCTATTATTACTAATGTTTTGCTAGTTAAGAATTTGAAACATAATCTTCTAAGTATAAGTCAACTTTGCGATAAAGGATATAAAATTAAATTTGAAAAAGATAAGTGTCACATTGAAGATAATAATTCAACTATAATATTTGAGGGAATTAGGAAAAAGAATATTTATATTCTTAGTATGAAAGTTTCAAGTGATAATCTGTGTCTGTTGGAAAATACAAGTGACCTTTGGATTTGGCATAAGAGATTTAGGAATTTGAATTTTAAACTCTTATCTAGACTATCTAAACATGATCCAGTAAGAGGTCTCCCTAAAATGAATTTTAAAGTAGATAGTCTATGTGATGCATGTCAATTAGGAAAAATTAGAAAAAGTTCCTTTAAATTAAAAGATATGATTTCAACCTCAAAACCTCTTGAATTACTTCACCTTGATTTATTTGGTCCATCTCAAATTCTGTCAATAAATCATAGTAAATATGTTTTTGTAATTGTAGATGATTATTCTATATTTACACGGACAATATTTTTGAAACATAAAAGTGATACTTTTGAATGTTTTAAGAGCTTTACAAAAAGGATTCAAAATGAACTTTCTCAAAAAATTATAACCATCCGTAGCGATCACGGTGGTGAATTTGAAAATGAAAAGTTTGAGGAATTCTGTAGTAAAAAGGGAATAACTCACAATTTTTCATTTCCAAGAACTCCACAACAAAACGGAGTAGTAGGACGTAAAAATAGGACAATTCAAGAGTGTGCGAGAACTATGCTTTCGGATAGTAAATTACCAAAGTATTTTTGGGGAGAAGCAGTTGCTACTGCCTGTTGTATTTTAAATAGAATTTTATTTAGACCTTTAACTGATAAGACATCTTACGAACTTCTTCACTCAATGAAACCTAAGGTATCGTATTTTAGAATTTTTGAAAGTAAATGTTTTATTTTAAATACAAAAGATAACTTAGATAAATTTGATCCTAAATTCGGCAAAGGTATCTTTATTGGATATTCTAATAGAAGTAAAGCATACAGAGTGTTTAATTTAAAAACTAATACCATCGAAGAAACAATGCATGTTTCATTCGATGAAAATATCAAAATTTTTTAAGATTCAAATGATAAAGAGGATTTAATCACTCAAAATCAAGAGTCAACTAAAACTAATAATGAAATTAATCATCCTAATAAAAGGACTAAACTTTTAAAAGATCATCTTATAGAAAATGTACTTGGGGATATGCAATCAGTTGTTAAAACTAGAAATCAACTAAGTTAAATGAGCAATGTAGCTTTTATATCAACTATTGAACCCAAAAATCCGAAAGAAGCATCAACTGATGATTCATGGATTTTGTCTATGCAAGAAGAATTAAATCAATTCACTAGAAATGGTGTTTGGGAACTTGTTCCTAGACCTGAAAATAAAACTATAATTGGAACTAAATGGGTTTATAAAAATAAAATGAATGAACAAGGAGAGGTTGTTAGAAATAAATCTCGGTTAGTCGCTCAAGGTTATTGTCAAGAAGAAGGAATAGATTTTGATGAAACCTTTGCTCCCGTAGCAAGATTAGAAGCGATTAGGAGTCTACTTGCTTTCGCAAATCATAATAATTTCAAATTATTTCAAATGGATATTAAAAGTGCCTTTTAAAATGGATTTGTAAAAGAAGAAGTATATGTTGAACAATCACCACTTTTTGAAAATGAAAAACTGCCAAACCATGTTTACAAACTTAAGAAAGCTCTATATGGTCTAAAACAAGCTCCTAGAGCCTGGTATGGTAAATTAAGATCTTACTTATTACAATCAAATTTTGAAATTGGTAAAGTAGATAATACTCTTTTTATTAAAAGAAATAAAAATGATATTCAACTATTACAAGTTTACGTAGATGATATCATTTTTGGATCAACTAATTTTGGAATGAATAAAGAATTTTCTGAAATAATGACAAAAGAGTTTGAGATGAGTCATATGGGTGAATTAAACTTTTTTAGGATTACAAATAAAATAATTAGATAATGGTATCTTTATTAGTCAAGAAAAATATGCCAAAGACCTAATTAGTAAATTTGGTTTGACTACTGCGATTGGAAAACCCACTCCCCACTCCCATGGCAACCAATGAGTACATGTAACATTCCCGAATTTTAGCCAAGTTTAATTTAACAATTAATTTAATTTTGGAATTAAATTATGAAATTATTTGTGAATTAATTTGAAAATTTTCAGAATCAATAAATATCTTAGGTTATAAATAGAATTTTGGTTTGAAATTTAAGGATAAGTATTTTATAAATAAAATATTAGTTTGTTTAAATATGTTGATTTTTAATTGAAATTTGAATTTGAAAAACTCAATAATAAAATATATTGGAAATAGACTGAATTTGAAATTTTATTTTAAGTTAATAAGAATTTGTTTCTAATTATATTTAATATGCATTTCGATTTAAAAATGATGTTTGAATTTGATGTAATAAATTTTTAAAAAGGCTAATTAAGAATGAAATTCTAATATATTTATTCATGTGTAATTAGATTGTAAAACCATCTTTTGCTTTAAAGGATTATATAAATGGTTAATAAAGGAATATATTTATTTAGATAAGAAATATGATATAAAGTTATATTTAAAATATTATTTGTAGTGTTTAAAATACATTAAAAGATTGAATGTTGTTTAAAAGCTAAATTTTATAATTTACATACGTGTGTTATTTATTAAAGTATAATTTGTTTTAAAATTCATTTTTTCTTAAGATTTTATAAAGGAGAATGCATTTATTGACTAATAGAAATTTTATATATGAAAACATTTGTTATAACAAGTGTAAACAAAATAAAATACATATGTTAAGATATAAAAATATAAATGCTTAAAGGGTTAAAATAAAATTTGTAAAATAATTTAACTTAAGGACATAAACACAAATTTGTTCACATAGGGCATTTGTAAGGGAATTAAAATGTGTAATTGTACAAGTGTTGGTTTACGAGACAAGTGGCATTTATTTTGTTTAAAATGAATTAAATTTTATATTGAAAAATGAAAACTAAACTACATTCTTCTTTTCTCAAAACTGAAATAAGAAGAAAAAAAGAGAAATAAAATCAAACAAGTTCAAATCATTTTAAAACTAAAGCTACTCTCAGATTTCCAAATCTGGTAAACATGCAAGCACAACCAGGTTACCAATTCAATTCAAAAGTCTGAAGCAAGCCATAGCCCAGAATGCAATTCAAAGAAAATTAGATGCAACGACTTTTTATACAAAGCCAATGTTTCCTGGGGGATTGACAAGGCAACTTGGTACTCGGCATCTAGAGAGTACTCGGCATCCAGGGAGTACTCAGCATCCAAAAGCATCGTTCGGACTAAAGCATCGCTCGGCCAAAGTAAGCGTTCGGCCGAAGAAGGAACGCTCGGCATCAGGAGTATGGTCGGCTTTTATTGGTCATTCCGCACCGAGGGGCGTTCGGCGTAGACGGTCGTCCGGCATTGAATGGAGCTCGGCCAAGTGGTACCGTTCGGCCTCCCACGTACGCTCGGCCAAGTGACGATCGGCATCCCCGAACGACCGGCCAGCAAGATGGCCTGGCATCCGCCCCAACAAAACCAGTTTCAACTATTACTCGGCCTACCCTTCCCTCACTCAACACCTCATCCTGTCCGGCCTGGCCTCGTTCGGCATGAAGGAAGGGTCGGCATTCTACGTTCGATCCACTTCTTCCACTCAACAAACAGACCGTTCGGCATGAAGAGGAGGGTTCGGCACTTCGATCGTTCGGCCTATTCGGCTCGGCACACAGAGCACGTCCTACTTGGACCAAGTTATTCGGCCACCTGGCCCACCATGAAAGTCCAACCCACCTTCGTCTATAAATAGAGAGGCAGGGGCACAGAAAACGGGATCAGATTTTTAGAGAGCATTGGGGAGACTCTTCCACATTGAATCCTCATTCAAGACTTATTTCTTTTACCTTGCAATTGTATTCTAATACTTAAGAACGGATTGTATCTGTAATCGAGTATCAAGTGGAAAATAAAGATCAGCTTCAAAGTGGACGTAGGCCACTGCGCCGAACCACTATAAATTTGGTGTCCTTACTTCCCGCATTTTAATTTATGTTCTCTTCTCTTTTTCAATTTATTTTCTTCATTATTCTCTCTACACAATCTTTCTAAGGGTGTTAGTGACCAATTTTGGTGCTAACATTTTGGTGCTTTCACTGAGAATTGAATTCTCAGGCTATTAGGATATACTTTGTAGCTACTGGAGTGAATCCCCCGAAGGAGATCCATAATCACTCATAAGGCATCTGTTGATTCTACTCAGAGTTACAACCAACAACTCTATCATGGGAAGACCACGAACCAGATCGGCCTCTCAAAGTGCAGATGTCTGTGAAACTGCTAGCATACAACAAGATGGTCCTAGCAAGCAACAAGCGATTCGATGCGTAGGACCCTCCAACCAAAATTAAGCGGAAGTTGTTTCCCGAGCAGAGTTCAATGACTTAATGAAAGAACTTAGGGAAAGCCGGAGGCAACTTGCTGAACAAATGCAGACCAATGCTGACCTCATGATTCAGCTTACTAAGCAGCAGCACCAGAATGCTGAAGGTAGCCCTGCCCCTTACTCAGAAGAAGATAGTTCGACTTCGGCTGACGAACCACCTAGGCGTATACGCCGCAAGGATGAAGGTGCACAAGCAGGTGTCACCAATCGATCGACTAGGGATCAAGCTCGCGAAGAGGCTGGACACCAGACTCACCAGGATCCCAAAGAACCCAACCTTCCATCTTCCATACCTACCCCCGACTTGACAGCTATGGTTAGGCAGCTGATGAAAGAAAACCAAGGATTGGCTAATGAAGATTGGGAAGTTTCCAAGAGTCATACTCCCTTCACAGATACCGTCCTACAGGCTGAATACCCAAGGAAGTTTAACATGCCCACCATTCCTGCCTATGAAGGGAAAACTGACCCTACACAGCATGTAATGAGGTATGGATGGATGATGGATTCAGCAAGGGCCAACGACGCAACCAAGTGCAGGTGCTTCCCAATAACTTTATCCGAATCGCCACCATGTGGTTCACTCGACTTCCTCCACGGTCAATCTCCAGCTTCAACGAATTAGCAAGAAAATTCATAGAACAATTCAGGATACACACCACTCGTCCCAAGGATGTGATGTCCTTGTCAAGTGTGACCCAAGCTCCAGGAGAATCACTGAAAGCATACTTGCAGAGATTTCATGTTGCCGCTACTGAAGTGAGCAATCCTAACGATCACGCAATTTTGATGGCAGTAATGCGTGGAGTGGATCCAGATTCTGAATTTGAAGATTGGTTGGCAGGAAACGCGGGGACGTTTTTATTCGAAAGCCCATCAATTCATAAGGAGGGAAGAAGCTCGGTGGACAAGGAAAGACAAGGCACCAGGGCCCGGTCAGGAATCTGTAAATATTACCATCGCTGCGAAGACAACCGGAGAAAACCTTGAGAAGGCCCAAGCCAACGTCCAGAACAAACCCGGGCAGTCTAAAGCAACTGGAGGCGGAGATCCCGGAAAGAAGAAGAAGGAAACGGGGAAATGGAAGTCAAGAATCCCGACTTACAACGAATACACTCCACCGAATACATCTCTTGAGAACATCTACCTGTCGACCTGCAACACTTTTCAATACAGAAAACCACACCCAAAGGAATCAACAGAGGAGCAGAAGCGGACTGGGAAGTATTGCCGCTTTCACGAGTCCTACGGACACAACACTGATGAGTGCAGGCATCTTCGTGATCCTATTGAGAAATTGATTAGGCAGAAGAAGCTACAGGAATTTGTCAAAGACTTGTCAGACGTTAAACAGGAGGCATCGGACCCCGTACGCGGGCCAGCTCCACGCCAGCCAGAACAACCTGTTCGGACCGTGGGAAGATTGGTTATTAACACAATTGCAGGTGGACTTCATCCTGCGGACAAAAATTGGCAGGAGATGGAGCGATATGCTAATTCTCTGAGACATACGGAGTATGAGTGCTGTTCAAATGTGGAGGATGGAGCTCCCGCAAAGCAGCAGCGTACGATGAACGGCGATATTGTATTCAGGAATAGAGATGCAGATAAGGTGGAAGCCCCTACTATCGATCCGATGGTCATATCCACGACCATCGGACCGACATTCGTAAGAAGAATCCTAATCGATTGCTGAAGTTCCGTTAACATCATCTTCAAGAAAGCATATGACCAAATGAAGCTGGAGACTAAGGATTTGAAACCATCTAAAGCCCGAGTCCACGGCTTTAACGGCGCAGCAACATATGCAGTAGGATATGTGGAGTCACCAGTTGAACTGGGATAAGGAGAACGCAGGAAAGTGCGATCCTGCCATTCATAGTGCTGGATGTTGATTCACCATACAACGTATTTCTGGGACGACTAGCCCTCGCAGACTTCAGGGCAGCCTTGGCCCCGTGGTGTTTAACGTTAAAGTTTCCCACAGACAAAGGAGTAGGAGTAGTGCATGGTGATCAGGCAACCGGACGTGCATGCTACGTGGCTGAGCTCAGAGAAGCGCAGCGTAGGGAGAAAGGAAAGGTCACGGATAGCTTTGTCTGCATCCAAAATTCTGATGATTGACAACTAACGCCCGAGCCCTGGCTCGGGAAACATTCTCGGATCCATAGAGACTTAGATCCGAGAGATGATGATGGGGAACCCAGGGAAATGAATGCAGCGCCAGCTGAACTAACTATTGACATCTCAGTTAGCCGCAACGACCCATCACGAGTTCTTAAAATAGGATCACGACTAGACCCCGTGACAATTGAAAACCTTATCGACTTCCTCCGAGCGAACCTTGATGTGTTTGCTTGGACACATTCTGATATGTGCGGGATTTCTCCTACAATTGCGATTCATATGTTAAACATAGACCCAAAACACGTCTCCGTGAAACAGAAAAGGAGAGGCATGGATCCAGAAAGGTCCACAGCTCTCAAAGAGGAGGTGGACAAACTCAAAACCAACGGGCTCGTCCGCGACGCCCTCTACCCTGAATGGGTGTCCAACCCAGTGTTGGTAAAGAAAGTCAATGGGAAATGGAGAACTTGTGTTGATTACTCTGATTTAAACAAAGCCTGCCCAAAGGACAGTTTCCCGCTACCAAGGATCGACCAACTGGTCGATTCAACAGCCGAACACGAGTTACTATCATTTATGGACGCGTACTCTGGCTATAATCAAATTCCGATGCACATCCCGGACCAAGAACACACCAGCTTTGTCACAAACGTCGGGTTGTATTGCTACGTAGTAATGCCCTTCGGATTGAAGAACGCAGGAGCAACTTACCAACGTCTGGTAAATCGAATGTTCAAAGATCAGATTGGAAAAACGATGGAAGTCTACGTGGATAACATGCTTGTGAAGTCACGACAATCAAACAACCACATCCGAGACTTAGCAGAGATGTTCGATATACTGAGGCACTTCGGGACGAAGATCAATCCTTTGAAATGTTCGTTCGGCGTGGCATCAGGAAAATTCTTGGGTTTCATTGTGAATGCACGAGGAATTGAAGCTAACCCGGAAAAGATTCAGGCCATCCGATATATACGAGTACCCAGAACCATCAAACAGGTGCAAAGCTTGAACGGAAAAGTGGTTGCGCTGAGTCGATTCATATCCAGAGCTACAGACAAGTGTATTCCGTTCTTTGAAGTTATAAAGAAAGGAAAGAGAAACTTCGAATGGACCACCGACTGCGATGAAGCGTTCCGGGCTCTGGTGAGACACCTGGAGAGTCCCCCGGTGATGTCGAAACCAGTAGACCACGAGATGTTGTATGTATACTTAGCGGTCTCTCAACATGCCATCAGCACAGCCCTGGTCCGCGAGGAGGACCGAGTTCAAAGGCCAGTTTACTATGTTGGTAAATGCCTGACGGGGGTGGAAAGGAACTATCCAAAGATTGAGAAACTCGCCTATTGCTTGGTGATTGCATCACGCAAGCTTCGTCCATACTTCCAGGCACACTCGATCAATGTCTAAACTAACCAACCATTGCGACAAGTACTCCAACGACCGAAAACTTCAGGAAGGATGCCAAAATGGAACATTGAGTTGAGTCAGTTCGACATTGCCTACCTACCACGAAGGGCTATACAAGGACAAACACTAGCTGACTTCATCGCCGAGTTCACTCTGCCAGATGAACCGAGCGGACACAGGGTCGCACCTCCCGTTCGATGGAAGATGTACACCGATGGGGCATCTAACGACCATCGCTCGGGGGCAGGTATCGTCCTCATAACCCCAGAAGACCGATCAATCTGCTACGCTTTGAAGCTTGAATTTGCAGTAACAAATAACGAAGCCGAATATGAGGCATTGATTGCTGGCTTGAAACTCGTTATCGAGTTGGGAGTGAAGTCAATCGAAATCTTCTGTGACTCACAACTGGTAGTTTATCAGGTGCGGGGAGACTATCAAGCAAAGGGGCAGAGACTGGCTCCTTACCTTGCTCGCACTCGAGGACTGCTGGCAAGTCTCGAATATTATGACATCTCCCATGTCCCACGCGAACAGAATAGAGAAGCTGACTCGTTAGCAAAGTTTGCAAGCACTGGCGATGCCCAGCAGATGGGATTGTTCCCTGTCGAGACCCTACTTGCCCCAAGTATAGACATGATGGAGATAGATTTCGTCTTGGAGACCGAACTCGAAAGGGAATCGTGGTTGACCCCGATCAAACAGTACTTACTACATGGGGATTTGCTTGAGAAGAGTAGCGAAAGACGCCAAGTCCTTCGCAAGGCCTCGCGTTATGTAATACAGAACGGAGTAATGTATCGCAGGGGATTCTCGACCCCCTTACTCCGGTGCGTGGCCCATGACGAGATAAAACGGGTACTGGAAGAAGTCCATGAGGGAGAGTGTGGTGATCATACCGAGGGCAAACTTTGGCCAAGAAAATCCTCCGCTACGGATACTATTGGCCAACCGTGAACCGCGACGCCGCAGACTATGTGAGGAAATGTGACAAATGCCAGATATACGCGAAAATTCCGAAAGCCCCGCCGACGGAACTCACGCAAATGGTTAGTCCCTGGCCATTTGCAATGTGGGGAATTGACTTGATTGGTTCTTTACCCTTAGCCAAAGGAGGTGCGAAATATGCAATAGTGGCAGTCGATTATTTCACCAAATGGGCAGAAGCAGAGCCTATGGCCACGATCACCACCAAGAAGGTCATTAATTTCGTTGTACGAAATATCATATGCCGCTTTGGTCTTCCACGGACCATCATAACAGATAACGGGACTCAATTTGAGAGCAAAGAATTCAAAGAATTTTGTCAAAAGTATGGCATTGAGAAAGGGTTCACAGCAGTTGCTCACCTGAAGGCGAATGGGCAGGTAGAAGCTGTAAACAAAATAATCAAGTCCATATTGAAGAAGCGTTTGGAAAAAGCTAGAGGCAAGTGGGTAGATGAACTCCCGACATCGCCTTGGGCCTATAGAACTACCCACAAGACCGCGATTGGCCACACACCATTCGCATTGGCGTACGGCACGGAAGCCGTCATACCCGTAGAACTTGAAGTTCCATGACATCGGGTGACTCATTACGACCCCGCGTCGAACCAGGATCTCTTACTGGAATCATTAGACTTTATCGATGAAAGACGCGAAGAAGCTGATCTGAGAGCAGCCTCGTACAGACATCGGGTCGCGAAATATTATAATGAGAAAGTCCGACCAAGAATCTTTGATGTGGGAGATCTCGTTTTGAAACGAATTTTTCCAGTCCCGTCACATATGAATCCCGCCTGGGATGGTCCATACGTCGTCGAACGGAGGCTTGGGGAAGGAACTTTCAAGATAGCGACCGTCGATGGTGTGACACTCCCCCGAGCGTGGAACAGCGAGCACTTGCGGTGTTACTACACTTAATCTATTTCCTTTATGCAGTAGTCGCACTTATTTCCAGTATGTTTCCATTTCCAGTTCTTGGCATGTAATAAGACAATTCAGCTTGCTCTCATTAATAAAGGCTTGAAGCCACCTTTTTCATAAATGATTAATGTCTCTGCGTATGATATTCCTGTGACAAGCGACTGAAAATTATGATATTATGACTAGCATACGAACGCTCAGAAATGGCTTAAAATCTCCAAGTCCCGGAGCGCGGACTGGAGTACTCGAAGTCCCCAGAGTGCGGACTCGAGTATAAACGGCTTAAAATCTCCAAGTCCTCAAAGTGCGGACTGGAGTACTCGAAGTCCCCGGAGTGCGGACTCGAGTATAAACGACTTAAAATCTCCAAGTCCCTAGAGCGCGGACTGGAGTACTCGAAGTCCCCGGAGTGCGGACTCGAGTATAAACGACTTAAAATCTCCAAGTCCCCGGAGTGCGGACTAGAGTACTCGAAGTCCCCGGAGTGCGGACTCGAGTATAAACGACTTAAAATATCCAAGTCTCAAGAGCGCGGACTTTAGTACTCGAAGTCCCCGGAGTGCAGACTCGAGTATAAAAAACTTAAAATCTCCAAGTCCCCGGAGCGCGGACTGGAGCACTCGAAGTCCCCAGAGTGCGGACTCAAGTATAAACGACTTAAAATCTCCAAGTCCCCGGAGTGCGGACTGGAGCATTCGAAGTCCCCGGAGTGTGGACTCGCGCATAAACGATTTAAAATCTCCAAGTCCCCGGAGTGCGGACTGGAGTACTCGAAGACCCCGGAGTGCGGACTCGAGTATAAACGACTTAAAATCTCCAAGTCCCCGGAGTGCGGACTGGAGTACTCGAAGTCCCTGGAGTGCGGACTCTAGTATAAACGACTTAAAATCTCCAAGTCCCCAGAGCACGGATTGGAGTACTCGAAGTCCCCGGAGTGCGGACTCGAGTATAAACGACTTAAAATCTCCAAGTCCCCGAAGTGCGGACTGGAGTACTCGAAGTCCCCGGAGTGCGGACTCGAGTATAAACGACTTAAAATCTCCAAGTCCCCGGAGTGCGGACTGGAGTACTCGAAGTCCCCGGAGTGCGGACTCGAGTATAAACGACTTAAAATCTCCAAGTCCCCGGAGCACGGACTGGAGTACTCGAAGTCCCCGGAGTGCGGACTCGAGGATAAACGACTTAAAATCTCCAAGTCCCCGGAGCACGGACTGGAGTACTCGAAGTCCCCGGAGTGCGGACTCAAGTATAAACGACTTAAAATCTCCAAGTCCTCGGAGCGCAGACTGGAGTACTCGAAGTCCCCGGAGTGCGGACTCGAGTATAAACGACTTAAAATCTCCAAGTCCCCAGAGCGCGGACTGGAATACTCGAAGTCCCCGGAATGTGGACTCGAGTACAAACGATCCAAAATCTCCAAGACCCCGTAACGCGAACTGGAATACTCTAAGTCCCCAGAGCGTGGACTCGAATGTAAGTGATTCAGATCTCCAAGCCCCTTGAATGTGAACTATGACACAAATGGCTTGGATATGCCGAGTCCCCAACATGCGGGCTAGGAAATATTTTAAATGCAAGAAGCACAGAATGGAGATTGAACAACTCCAAAGAATTCCCAAGCTATGTAAAGATGAACCAGGAGGCCTATGTTATTCATAGCAGTTCAGATTTCACTCACAATCACAATTACAAAGAAAATTGAATGACGAGAATCTTTTGAAAAGACAGAAAATGAAACTGAACTTTATTCCTGAAAAGCTTTTCGCTACAAAAGCGCTCCGAAGTGCGGAGTCGACAGCTTATTTACACAGTCTGCAAAAATCATTACATGACCTAAATTAACTCTCATTGAACGAGGACGATGGTCACTTCCTGTGTTTCTTTGACTTCTTCCCGGATGACTCCTTCTCAGAGTGCTTACCCTTGGAATCCTTCCCGGATGGAGGGGTGACGACCGAAGATGTAGGGGGAACGTCCATAGGCTTGGACCCGCCAGGGAGGATGACCTTCAAAGGTTTGTTCAAGGGGTCGTCTAGGTCCACATCCCGAGGTTCAGCCTTAATCTAGCTGTCACTTACTTCTCTTTATCGAGCCACTCCTTCGTGCTCGGCTCAGATGCATGCTCAGAGGCGCCTGTGATTTCTATTTCAAAACTCTCAGAAGAAGAGTCAGACTTTCCTACATCGAGTGCCCCGATTACTTGGGCATCTGGGCCAGGACCCTCGCCAACTCGAGTAGACTCACTCGTTTTTTTCTCCAGCCCCTTGGCGACATCGCTCCTCGGAGTGGGCTCGGGGTCAGAACAACCTGCACAAAGTCACAAGAGAACAAATGTTAGAGCACGACAGCTTCTAGAAAAATATAGAAACCCTATAAAGAAAAGGAGTTGCTTACCGGGTGCCGGTGGAATCTCGGTTGTCAGAGGGGTCTCACCCTCCGGGATGGGAGATAGAACATGAACGCCAAGCTCGGGGGAATCCGGGTCGTAGCCAAGGTGCTGCTCGAAGGGATCAAGTACCGGTTGGCTAGCCGGCTGGGTAAGCGTACAAACTGGAGGCACGATGCCGGATGGACCAATAACCACTTCCTCTCCTTTTCTCGAGGGGGAACCTTTGCTGTATAGGGCCTTAGCCGCTGATTGGTCTAAAGGTTCTTTTCCCTTCAAGAACTCCTTAATCAAAGCTTCCTCGTCGACCTCTTCGACGCCGCTCTCGGCCTTCCTGATTTGAATCAGGGTCTCCCATGCCTCGATCAGAGACTTAAGGTAGCCCTCGCCCAAAAAAGTTAGATCTCGATGCATGAGAACTCGGGCGTTGAATTCGACGATGAGCGGGTCGAATTCAGTCTTGATCTCTTCCCTACCTTCCTCCCTGGCCTCCTCAAGGCGAGAGTCGATGTCGGCAGTTGCCATCTTTTTTCCCTCCTCGCGAGCCTCATTCTTTAGTGCCTCGATTTTGGAGAAATCACCCTTGAGTTTCTCCTTTAGGAGCCGGGTGGCGACGATCTCATCGTAATAGTGTTGTGCCTAAACCTGGGCAGCCAATTTTTCTTTCTTCTCCTCATGAAGTTGCTCTTTGAGTTCCTTGACCCGTTGGCTGAGCATGTCCCGCTCCTTCTGAACGGAGTCCTTCTCCAAAGCTAGAGCACCACACCGTTGGACTGACTCATCAAGCTCTTTATTATGAGTTAATTCAAGGCAGGAAACAGCCTTGGCGGTGTCCTTAGCGCGCTGACGGGCGACCTCAAGCTCAGACTTATAAGTGGTCAACTCGTCATCCTGGGCCTTAATGATATCCCTGTCATGAATAGCTTTAACCTTTAGGCGGTAAATTTCGTGCTGGCGCTCCATAGAGACTTCAGAAAGCTTCTCAGCCAAATGAACGAATGCGTCATGTTGAACATAGACGTCGTTGGTACAGACAATGGCACTTTGCTTAACATCTCCTGGTATAGGGTGAATCGTTGGGAGAAACTTTAGCCCATCGAAACAAATCTTCGGAAATTTGGCCTTGAGTTCGGTCAGTTTCTCCGACACTGTCGGGCCTGTCGCTGGAGCTGGAGGAGACGGCTTTGAAAGTTCGCCCCTCCTATGAGAGTCTCGGGAATGCCGGGTCGAAGATGAGTCAGAGTGTTGGTCCCGAGAAGCATCGGAATGCGACCTCTTATGACCACACTTTTCTTGGCTTCGCTCCTGATGAGAAGAGGTCCCCTGGTGGAGTTCGGGCTGATAATGAGTTTTCTTCCGGAATGACGAGTCCCGGGAATGATAATCTCGGTCGCTATCGCTATCTCTGTCTCGATGCTTCTCGAGACCTGAGTCCCGACCGGAATGGCGTAAAGTCGACGAACCGCGAAGTCGTTCATATCCGTGCGAACGCCCCATGTCACCTGCAAAGAATTCAAACAATAGCGGATTAGCGAGAGAACAAAATGATGAAAGAAAAGTAGGTGCAAAGTGAAGTGCATGTGTCCGTGTGTGTCCTAGTGTTCCCCCCTGACGGACCAGTGGCTTTGCTAATGGGAGTCTTTTCCCCTCGGTTCGGGGCTAGGACACTCGCATCGCCCCTGGCGGTGAGCGAAACTTAAACAACTCCGGGTCATTGAAATCATAGTTGAACAAGTCGTCGGGAATGGAGAGGTTCGATAAGCCCTTCAGGGAACTTTCAACGCGCTGTGAAGAAGCCTCTTTCTCTGGCTGGATAGGCGTAACTTGGAAAGTCCCGCCAACCTTCTCCTTCCTCAACTTGTGCGCCGGCTTCTTTTTCCCCTTCGAAGGGGAAGATGACGTTTCAATATCATAAACTTCAACCGCAGGACCCAAATCCTCACCTTGCTTTTGAGGTGGCTCGTTTGGAATTTCCCCCACTTCCGATACTTCAAGAGAAGGGCGAATAGATGATTCAGGCAGTTTTTTCCCTTTAGCGGGTACGGGTTTGGGAAACGAGGCGCCCTCAGGAAGACTAATCCGGCGACCAGGAGCTAGCAGACCAAACCTTGATAATGATTCATTGGAAATGAGGGCTCGAATATCTCGATCCTCAGTAGGAAGGGCTCTAATGTCTTCGACAGCATCAGAGTACCCTCGACCCTCGGGACGTGGAACGAAATCTGAAAAGATGAAACGATAAGTTAGAAGAAGCTTAGAACCGATTGGGAATGGACATCAATTCAGGAAGAAGACTTACTTCCTTCAACCCATCTCCTCGCAAAACCCGGTGGGCAGCGCACGTAAAACCATTCCTGTTTGTACTGGACGAATTTGCTGCTCCACGCGCCGGTGAAAATTTGGCACTTTCGATGTGGCTCAAGAAACATGTAAGAGGGCTGTCTCCCCGTTTGTTGGTAATGTATATGTACCTAATATTGCCAGGGGTTGGGGGCCTAGAGAAGACGGCCATAAAGAGCACGTATGTGCCATAAATGAAGGCGTGACCGTTGGGATGTAGCTGTGATGAGGCGATGTCAAGATACCGCAGCACATCTCAATGAAATAGATTGAACGGTGGTACGCTGCCAACCCAACACATGAACTTGCTGCATGCTGTTTATCCCGCAGGGGGCAGATGTGGACGGTCGTGCCCCGACGGAACTAACACGTCAGAACACGGGATACCATGAATAGAACATACCCGCTGAAGAGCGGCTTCGGTGACCCTCGAAGCCTGTGAGTCAACCAGGCTATCTAATAAGATCGACGACTCCAGGGTATCAGGAGCCCAGTCGTGAGCGGGAGAAACTGACGGGTCAGGTGTATCGGTGGCTGTTTTCTTTGAAGACGGTCCGGGTCTGTCGGAGAGTGTAGCGGAACTGGATTTTTTAGACATCTTAAATAAGTAGTGGATTAAACTAAGCACCTGTGTGAACTATACTTGAAAAATGACCAATGTTAGAGTTAACAACACGGATAATCCCCCCACGTGGTGTGTGAACTAGTGCGTTCAATCGTGTATAAGCATTTAGAATAAAACTAAGCTTGTAATCGCCGCCTCTGAAAACCGTCATCGCTGACCGTCTCCAAGAGCCTTCTGTATGGCGATTACAGTTCCAAGTTAAGAAAACGCTAAAGGAAGTTATTCGGTTACGACAAGTAAAGTTCGATTATTAAATTGGACAAGATGTCAATATGTTCGGCATTTGAGTTTGGTCGGCATGTCAGTATGTTTGGCATTATTGTTTGTCCGGCATTTATGTTTGTTTCGGCATGGTCAGTTCGGCATCCACGTTTGTCCGGCCTAAGTTATGATCGGCACTAATGTTTGGTCCGACATTGCATGTTCGGCATTTATATTGATCGGCTTAAGTCACGTTCGGCCAACATTGTATGTTTGGCTTTTATATTGCTCGGCTAATACCGCTCGACATGATTGGTTCGGCATTTATGGTTGTCCGGCATTTCCATGATTCGGTACTGTTCGTTTGGCCAAACTGAGGTTCGGCAAAGCAATTGTTCGGCCAAACTCCAGTTCGTCCGAAACAACACCCAGCATCCACGCTGACTCATTTCTCCCCCACAACCTTTCATCCATCGTTCGGCATATGATATACCACGTCGAACCTGGATCGTACCGAGGCTCAACACTCAGCAATGCCTTCGACTTTCACTCTCTCCCAACCATCTCCTGCTCCTCCTACCTTCTCTCCTTCTACAATTTCGTTCGGCATAGAAGACATATGCCAAACGACAACGCACCTCCCAACAACCTGCTAGAAAACTCGTTTCTGTTCACTCCTCCTCCCACTCTCGTCGTCTAACACTAAAAAAACCCTAAGGACTCCAACCTAAGCTCAATTACGCAACTCGAAGTATCATTCTCTTAAATCGAGGAAAGGAATTAGTACCTAATCAAGGGGATGAAGACTTGAATGGAATTGGAAGGTAGCTGGAGTTTTCTCAACTGGAAGGTTCGGCAAATACAGGGCAGCAGAGATGAAAATGTGAAAAGAGGAGAAGGGGGAGGCGCTGGGTTTTATAAGGAAGAAGAAGTTGAACAGTCTATGCCCGATGGAGCCGGTCAAGAAGGCATCGTTCGGCCGGTCAAGGGAGTTACGTTCGGCATGCGCATATCGTTCGGCTTCAACTGCATCGATCAGCATTACAACAACTCGTGGTTCAAAGCACAACATGTCCGATCACACGTTGTACTTTAGGGGGCTAGCGTTTCCTGGGGGATTGACCAGGCAACTTGGTACTCGGCATCCAGAGAGTACTCGGCATCCAGGGAGTACTCGACATCCAAAAGCATCGTTCGGACTAAAGCATCGCTCGGCCAAAGTAAGCGTTCGGCCGAAGAAGGAACGCTCGGCATCAGGAGTAACGCTCGGCATCAGGAGTATGGTCGGCTTGTATTGTTCATTCGGCACCGAGGGGCGTTCGGCATTGAATGTCGTTCGGCGTAGACGGTCGTCCGGCATTGAATGCCGCTCGGCCAAGTGGTACCGTTCGGCCTCCCACGTACGCACGGCCAAGTGACGTTCGGCATCCCCGAACGACCGGCCAGCAAGATGGCCCGGCATCCGCCCCAACACAACTAGTTTCAACTATTACTCGGCCTACCCTTCCCTCACTCAACACCTCATCATGTCCGGCCTGGCCTCGTTCGGCATGAAGGAAGGGTCGGCATTCTACGTTCGGTCCACTTCTTCCACTCAACAAACAGACCGTTCGGCATAAAGAGGAGGGTTCGGCACTTTGATCGTTTGGCCTATTCGACTTGGCACACATAGCACGTCCTACTTGGACCAAGTTATTCGGCCACCTGGCCCACCAGGAAAGTCCAACCCACCTTCGTCTATAAATAGAGAGGCAGGGGCATAGAAAACAAGATCAGATTTTTAGAGAGCGCTGGGGAGACTCTGCCACATTGAATCCTCATTCAAGACTTATTTCTTTTACCTTGCAATTGTATTCTAATACTTAAGAACGGAATGTATCTGTAATCGAGTATCAAGTGGAAAATAAAGATCAGCTTCAAAGTGGACGTAGGCCACTGCGCCGAACCACTATAAATTTGGTGTCCTTACTTCCCGCATTTTAATTTATGTTCTCTTCTCTTTTTCAATTTATTTACTTCATTATCCTCTCTACACAATCTTTCTAAGGGTGTTAGTGACCAATTTTGGTGCTAACAGCCAATAATCAAAGCTATCAAACTGTATTAAGTATTCAACAAAATCAAACATTCAAAGCAACTACCTTCTCAAACAAATCAGGATCCAGATCAGATTCAACATTGAAAACAAGTTTTCAAATCAAAGAAATTGATCCAGAAAACAATCTTCAACCTGAGGATAAAATTAACAACATCAAAATCAGAGTTCCATATTTGCAAATTCAAATTACATTTTCCAGGTTTCAAAAGTATTTCCTATCCTTTGTCTTTATTCCAGGTGAGCAAACTCTTCAACCTTCATATATAAAAAGTATAGTTGAGTGTTTGATTTTATCTGGATGTATGCTTGAAATTACTCTGTTTAAATGTGTTTATATCTGGGTATATATATGTACAGACTGTTCTGTTATACTCACAGGCTCAAGCACACTCAAAATAAAATCAATTTCTCTATATACAATCAATTCTAGATCTTTATTTCTAAATAAAAGATGATGGTAGGAGTGTAACTTAATTTAAAAAATACATTCAGGTATAAATAGCAAGTAGAATTGCTAGAAATATGAATATCAATAAAAATAAATTTAAGTCGAAGATTTGATTTTGAGATTTTCAAGCTTTGATCATATGAACTTATTCGTATTTCAAAAATATAAATTTAGGAATTCGTTTCATAATTTTTAGGCATATAATCATCGAGCAATTGGGAGTTGAACGTGGTATATAATATGGGCATTTGCGGGTAAATGAAGAAGTCTGGAATGTCGAGATCACGGCTGGAGTTCGCTGGAGGGTCAAGGACCTTGGCAAAAATGATCAATGAATTTATTAATCATCGGGGTTGTTGTACGTCGTCATTTTAGGGTTTAAAGGTTCATTTTGGTCGAGGGCAAAGATAAATCGCCGCGACGTCATTGTGGCATCGAGTGGGATCAGACCAGAGGGAATAGTTTCGTGGGTCATCGGAGTAGCTCGAGCCGCGATCTCGAAGCGTACGATGGTCGGAGTCGGCGGGGTGAAGTGTTTCATTATTAGCATCGGGTATTAGTTGGGTGCTGGGTATACTTAATTCAGATTTCAGGCCAGTTCAACTTTTCTGGGTATTCAAGTTAACCGCAGAGGTCAACGATGATACATGGAGAGTCTCGGCAATGGTCGGAAGAGGTGGGATCGTCTGTGCACATGTACAAGTGATCAATGGTGTCAGTTGATAAAGGTTTTGGGAGGAAGAGAAAGGTCTCGAGTCGATCTCGTAATGTTTTGTGGATAGCTCGGGTGCGTGCTCGAGTATGCTTTTGAGTGATATTATGATTAACAAGTTTTAAAATTTTAAACCAAAACGAGGAAAAAAGAAGAAAGGAAGAAACTCGGGAAGAATGTGAAATGGCTCGGGTAAAAACAAGTTTGGCTCGGATTGTACGATTTCCAGTTTTAAAAACTTTTTATAATCTAAGTTAAATAAATTTCTAAATTTATTCTTTTTAAAAAAATTTAATTGTTTGTTGAGTTGGAATGTGTAGTTTAAAGGTTTTTGAAATAAAAATATTTTAAATAAATTAAGTTTAAAATGTGTTAAACATATATTTTTAAAAGTTTATTTTAATAAAACCTAACAATGAAATTAAGAAGTTGATTAAATGTTTTTATATATAAAATTTCTATTATTCAATAAATGCATTCCCCTTTATAAAATCTTAAGAAAAATTGAATTTTAAAACAAATTATACTTATATAAATAAACATATGTGTAAATTATAAAATTTAGCATTTAAACAACATTCAAACTTTTACTATATTTTAAACACTACAAATAATATTTTAAATATAACTTTATATCATATTTCTTATCCAAATAAATACATTCCTTTATTAACCATTTATATAATCCTTTAAAGCAAAAGATGGTTTTACAATTTAATTACACAAGAATAAATATATTAGAATTTTATTCTTAATTAGCCTTTTGAAAAATTTGTTATATCAAATTCAAACATCATTTTTAAATCAAAATGCATATTAAATATAATTAGAAACAAATTCTTATTAACTTCAAAATAAAATTTCAAATTCAATTTATTTCCAATATATTTTATTATTGAGTTTTTCAAATTCAAATTTCAATTAAAAATCGACATATTTAAACAAACTAATATTTTATTTATAAAATACTTATCCTTAAATTTCAAATCAAAATTATATTTATAACCTAAGATATTTATTTAAAGAAAAGTTTTGGATTTTAAGTTGTGACTTAACTAAAATCCCAATATCCATATGTTTTTAAATATTGTGCTCATTATTCGGTTTAGCCGGAAAAGGACCTTGTGTCATATAACCCATTACGAATAATGATACGATGTTATGGATAGCATTTGAAAACCGGTGGTGAAGATCGGATATTTTCGAAAGCGAAACGATAACTCATCGAATGTCTCTGCATCGAATGGCGTCGGTATAGAGATCTCCATATGTGATGGGGAGTCCGAACGTGATTAGGAATTATCCGGATTTGCAATGGCTTCTTCGAAAGTGCCTTTGGTTCTGTTCGAACCCGGAACAGACTTGTATGGATGTATGTCTGACATTACACTTTAAGATGTAAAGCTGCTTTCTATCAAATACATTTCTGTTTGGTGGCGGAGATTTATTCTCTTAGCCTAACACTCTTCTTTGAGACGTACGAGCTCAGAGTTATGTAGTTGATGGTTACTAGTGATACATTCCCAATTTAGTAATGTGGCATACAAAGTGCTGCTGATCATTTGTTGATCAAACCATGGCTTTGTGAAAAAGCGTAGCTTTGTGGATGAGACTGCATCAGGACCTCACAAACCAGGAATGGTCAAAGCAGGAAGAATGCAGCAAGGTTTCAGGGGTCACACCCCTAGGGTATGTCCATTCCTTCAGGAAAAGGGTGGTATCATGGTATGGAGCCCAGATACTTAACTCATGTGGACACTGTAAATCTATTACTATGTGATGGTTGTGGTTGAGAGCTCTCGGATAAAGGTCGCAAAAGACCGGGGTGGCATATCTTAGGTCTTACTCCCGGGAAGGGAGTAAAGCGGCCTTGTGTTGGCAGAGAATTGTGGGATGGTTCTCGGGGCGTCCTTCCAGAGGCATACCCATGTGGCAATGGGAAGTTCCTTGGCCTGACCATTTGTTGGAAATCCAATCATCCAATACGAGCTTTTTGCGATTGCAATTGTATTACCTACCACCTCAGGTGGTTGTTATAGTAGGCATAGTATAATGGTACCTATGCCGACTAAGATTAATATTATACTTTCGAAATGTTTTCCGCTATGCACTAGTAATAATATCAAAATGGTTTTCGCGTATCAAGCATTTTTGACTATTATAAGGAGAAATCTTCTCCAAGTGTGCGCTTGCATTGTGTATGTGGCGGGAGGCCTTATGGCAGTTTCATTTTCCAAAAAGCATTGCGGATTTCAACTTTTAAAACGTTTTGTTGTTTGTTTTAAAGAAAAAACTGTTTTTTGTTTGCTCATACCAGTCCCATGACTGACCCGGATTTTATTGTTCCTTTCCTAAACTCTGGGTGCCCATAATTTTCCACACGGGCAATCTAGAGTTGGGTTTTTCAGATAGTCGAATAGTAGGAGTAGATTCGGTAGCCTTCAGTCTTTGGAAATCTTCTTCAGTCTTTGATGACTGACCTTGCTTAAGTCATCGATGATGGTGGTTCGAGCTAGATTTGGATTGGAGATGGAGTCTTTGGAGTTTGACATTGAAGACATTATCTTTCCACTGAAGTTGCCTAGTTTTCTTTATCTTCTGCTGTTGTTTCTTTCCGCTGCTATTTCTTGTATCTCTGATGTATATTGATATTCAGTTCTATCTGATATTATACCAAATGTTGTATATTATTGATATTCATTTTTTCTCTTCCACTGTGTTGTTATACTTAATGTGTTATAAGCTCCGGCGAGCCAGATTCGACGTTTGAATCTGCGACATTCGAGTACGAATGAAGTACGGGTGTCGATTTTCGAAGGTCGAGTCAGGACCGTTACAGTGATATCAGAGCTGAAGGTTGAAACTTTAGCTCAGGAGTATAACACATTAAGCAACTCATTAGAGATAGGGTGAAGTATACCCTAAAATGCGTATATCAAATGTTTTTAAAATGTCAACTTAAAAGTGAAGTTAATTTATATTTTTAATGATGATCAATTAAAGGTTAATTGATTTATTAATTAAGATTAATTAATAAATGATTAAGGATAATTAATTAAATGATTAACTAATTAAAGGCTAATTAATTAATGAAGGTGATTAAAAAATGATTAATTAATTAAAGGCTAATTAATTAATGAAGGTGATTAAGAAAATCTTAATTAACTAAAAGCTAATTAATTAATGAAGGTGATTAAGGAATGATAATTAATAAAGGGCTAATTAATTAATGTGGTTAATTAAGGATAATTAATTAAAGGTTAATTAATTAATTATCAATGGTTAGTTAATAAATGTTTAAAGGTTAATTAATTTAAAGAATAATTAATTAATGAGGTTAATTAATTAAGGTAATTAATTTGAGAATAATTAATTAATTAAAGGTTAATTAATTAATGAAAGTAATTAAGGGATGATTATTAATTAAGGATCAACTAATTAAATTTTTATAATTAATTAAGGATAATTAATCAAAGGATTAATTATTAATTAAAGGTTAATTAATGATAATTAAAGGATAATTAATAATGTTGGTTTGTAATTAATTAATTATTAATTAACCATGATTAGAAATTTATTCGTAGGTAATGATCTGGTTTAAAATTAAGCAGATGACTTGATGATTATACTTATGAATGCATGGATGGTATGAAATGCTGTGAATTATATGATATCCCTTATGTGTAATGTTATGTGATGTGTTTGAGCTATGGAATGTAATTTATTTATCTGTAATGCATTTATGTTATCTATCTATGATTCTATGTATATAGATAAGCGTTATAGGATTATACCACTTACCGATATTGTTGTGATTGTATCTGTAATGATTGATGATGTGATGATTAATGATGTTGCACTATTGTGTTAAACCTCTGGACTACATCCTACACACACAAATATGGATCGCACGAGGATATTGGTTAAGTCACAGATTTTTAATGATTTTAAAGATTGAATTTTTGAATCCAAAATAGTTTTGGAATTGGAATTGAAAGCTTCAGAAAAGGAGTTTCAAAAATAAAAGTTATTTTGAATAACTTGATTGAGTTTTGAAATTTAAATAATTTGATTTAAATTTGAATTCAAAATTTGAAATTGAATTCTATGTTTGGAAGCAATGGTTTAAAGAAGTTATACAAGTTATATATGGGTTAAACCATTTTAAAGGTATTGATTTGGGAATTTGAATTTATCTTAAGGGCTTTAACTCATGCAAATATAATTAGATTTTTTTCGAAAACGAGAACTATTTGTTTTCAAAAAATAAAAGCTTTCCTATAAGGAAAGGATTTCCAATTTGTGTTGAAAAGTTTCAAGTTTGAAATGAAATTGTGAATTGTTTCGAAAGCTATGAACGAACCTTTGTGAAAGATTATTAAATCTTGTTTTGAAATCAAAGAAGATTTTAAATGGCGTATCTTTTATATAAAATATTTGAATTGGAAACGAGTTTGAAAGCTATCAAATCTTTGATTTAAAGATTGAATGAGTTAATCCAAATTGAAATGGAAATTGTTTTGAAAATCTGTGAATGAATCTTTGTGAAAAATGGGTGAACTTTGTGAAGTGAATCTTTCTTGTTTAAAGATTTGAAATGGTAATTTGTTTAAACCATTTGAAAGAAAAGTTTTGGATTTTAAGTTGTGACTTAACTAAAATCTCAATATCCATATGTTTTTAAATATCGCGCTCATTATTCGGTTTAGCCTGGAAAGGACCTTGTGTCATATAACCCATTCTGAATAGTGATACGACGTTATGGATAACATTTGAAGATTGGTGGTGAAGACCGGATATTTTCGAAAGCGAAAGGATAACTTGTCGAATGTCACTGCACCGAATGGCCTCGGTATAGTGATCTCCATATGTGATGGGGAGTCCGGACGTGATTAGGAATTATCCGGATTTGCAAGGGCTTCTTCGAAAGTGCCTTCGATTCTGTTCAAACCCGGAACAGACATATATGGATGTATGTCTGACATTACACTTTGAGATGTAACGCTGGTTTCTATCAAATACACTTCTGTTTGGTGGCGGAGATTTATACTCTTAGCTTAACACCCTTCTCTGAGACACACGAGCTCAGAGGTTATGTAGTTGATGGTTACTAGTGATACATTCCCAATTTGGTAATGTGGCATACAAAGTGCTACTGATCATTTGTTGATCAAAGCATGGCTTTATGAAAAAGCGTAGCTTTGTGGACGAGACTGCATCAGGACCTCACAAACCGGGAATGGTCAAAGCAGGAAGAATGCAGCAAGATTTCAGGGGTCGCACCCCTAGGGTATCTCCATTCCTTCTGGAAAGGGGTGGTATCATGGTATGGAGCCCAGATACTTAACTCATGTGGACACTGTAAATCTATTACTGTGCGATGGTTGTGGTTGAAAGCTCTCGGATAAAGGTCACAAACGACGAGGGTGACATATCTTAGGCCTTACTCCTGGGAAGGGAGTAGACCGGCCTTATGTTGGCAGAGAACCGAGGGATGGTTCTCGGGGCATCCCTCCAGAAGCGTATCCATGTAGCAATGGGAAGTTCCTTGGCCTGACCATTTGTTGGAAATCCAATCATCCAATGCAAGCCCTTTACGATTGCAATTGTATTACCTGCCACCTTAGGTGATAGCTATAGTAGGCATAATATAATGGTACCTATGCCGATTAAGATTAGTATTATACTTTCGAAATGTTTTCCACTATGCACTAATAATAATGTCAAAATGGTTTTCTCATATCAAGCATTTTTGACTGTCATAAGGAGAAATCTCCTCCAAGTGTGCGCTTGCATTGTGTGTGGCGGGAGGCCTTATGGCAGTTTCATTTTTCAAAAAGCATTGTGAATTTCAACTTTTAAAACCTTTTGTTGTTTGTTTTAACGAAAAAAAACTGTTTTTTGTTTGCTTATACCAGTCTCGTGACTGACCCGGAGTTTTATTGTTCCTTTCCTAAACTTTGGGTGCCTGCAATTTTTCACACGGGCAGTCTAGAGTTGGGTATTTCAGATAGTCGAATAGTAGGAGTAGATTCGATAGCCTTCGGTCTCTAGAAATCTTCTTCAGACTTTCATGACTGACCTTGCTTAAGTCATCGATGATGGTGGTTCGAGCTAGCTTTGGATTGGAGATGGAGTCTTTGGAGTTTGGCAATGAAGACATTATCTTTATGCTGAAGTTGCCTAGTTTTCTTTATCTTCTGCTGTTGTTTCTTTCCGCGGCTATTTCTTGTACTCTGATGTATATTGATATTCGGTTGTATCTGATATTGTATCAAATGTTGTATATCAGTGATATTCATTTTTTTTTCTTTCGCTGTGTTGTTATACTTCATGTATTATAAGCTCCATCAAGCCGGATTCGACGTTCGAATCTGGGGCATTCGAGTACGAATGAAGTACAGGTGTCGATTTTCGAAGGTCGAGTCAGGACCGTTACAGTACCTTAGTAAAGAAGAACACTCGAAAGATGTAGATCAAAAATTATATAGAGGAATGATTGAATCACTACTCTATATCACTGCTAGTAGACCTGATATCATGCATAATGTTTGTCTCTGTGCAAGATATCAATCCCAACCAAAAGAGACCCACTTAAAGCCGTAAAATGTGTTATAAGATATGTTAAACACACCTTTGATTATGGTTTATTTTATCCTAAAAATGATTCTTTTGACTTAATATCTTACTGTGATGTTGATTATGCTGCTTGTAAATCAAACCGAAAAAGTACAAGTGGAACTTGTCACTTTTTGGGGCATTCTCTGATTTCCTGGTTTAGTAAAAATCAAAACACAGTTTCTTTATCAACAACTTAAGCAGAATATATTTCTGCTGCTTTGGCTTGTTCTCAAGTAATATAAATGCAGCAAACTTTAAAAGATTATGGTTTAAATATCTCAAAATCACCAATTTATTGTGACAATACTAGTGCAACAAATTTATCCAAAAATAATACTCAACATGCTCAAACTAAACATATTGATATAAGACATCATTTTCTTAGAGATAATATAAATAAGGAAGTAATTACTCTAGATTATATTAATTCCGAGAATCAAATTGCTGATATATTAACAAAACCCTTAAATGAATCTATATTTACTAAATTAAGAAGAGAATTAGGAATTTATTCAACAATTGAAATGTAAAAATATAAATAACAAAGTATAATCAAAAATTAAATCAAAATAAATCAAATAGTAAAAATTTCAAGGACCATGTCGACATACAATGATTTTTTATTTTTGAAAATTTTCCCGCCAAAATTCAAATAATTGGTTATATATTCTTCTTATTTTCGAAATTTTGATCATTCTCTCTGTTCTCTCTCTGTTCCAACTTCTGAAATAAATTAAACTATGGCCTCCTTTTTCAAATCAAACAAAAATTAAACCTTTTCATTCCTTTCTCCTACTTCTGGACCGTTTCAATGAACTACGCTCGCTCGAGTGACAAAAATGGAGGGTTCTCTGAAGGATGCACTGCAATTATTGACTGAAATTCAAGTGGTGCAACTTAGAATGGCCAAAGAACAAGAAAGGCAAGGTAAAATCCTTAGGAATTTGCAAAAATTTCTAATGGACAATCATGCTAATCCAATCTTGATTGACGAAGATTCTTCAAGACATCAAGTGCAAGAGGGCAGCGAGGAAGAAGAAGAAGAAGAAGCCTTCATGGAAGAAGACCATGTTGAAGAAGACAACAAAGTCGTTTGCATTGGCAAATTGTGCTTTGACAAGGATGGAAACCTTGTCGAACAACGGGAAATTTCTGTTTCCACTATCCAAATTGTTCAGTTCATAGATCTCCCATTTTCAAACACACTCATTAGTTTTTTTTCTCTCTTTCCTATTGTTGTATGTTCTTTCTTACGTTCTCTACGAAAATGTAAATATAACTATATAATTAATAAATAATTTGTGTTCTTATATGTGTTCTGTTAAAAGTATTATTATATGGATACTTAGTTAGGATAGTTAGTAGTTTAGGACTGAGTTTTAATTTTTAGAATTAAGTGTTAATTATTTATGATAACACTATCATTATAATCACATGTCATAGAGTATTAGATTAAGGGGAGTTATATAGTTTCGAGTTAGTTATTTGTTGATGACAAAGGGAGAGAAATATAAAATAGGATAGTTAGGCATAGAGTAAGGGGGAGTTCTTAGTTTTAGGGGGAGTTATTAGGATAAAAGTAATATTTTATAAACGAAGGTTGTCATCATCAAAAAGGGGGTGATTGTTAGTCCTTAAGATGATGGTTTTGATGACAACAACCTTAGAATAAGATTATAAAATATAAATACTAACATTATAGTTAGATATATATGTATATGCAGGATTTAATCATGCAGCTATCAAGAATGAAGACTGTACAGTATAGAGATTCAAGATATCAAGATTGAAGACTCATGAGTATCAGGAATATCCAGATTATCAAGAGTTCAAGATTTCAAGAATAAGTAATTTAATTAGGAATTTTGTTAAAGCTCCTAGAAAAGCACTGATATCTTAAAATCCAATTTATTTTTGGAATGGAATCCACTTCGAGCCCGTTAAAGGGATGGAACCCTAAGTAGGATGGAACCTACGAAAAATCTAGTGGAACGTTGTTTTGTATTCGCTAACCTTTTATTCAAATGTTTTTACAAAATTATATCCTATTTTCAAAATGATTTCAAAACTTTCCTTTTAAAAGAATCGAAAAACATTTGTCTTGATTTTAAATATTTTAGCCTCAAAATAATCTTTATTTTCAAAATCAAATTAACCTTGTTTTTAAACTATCTTTTAATAATAATATGTTTAACTTTTAAATATTTATACTTAGATTTAAATATAAAATTATAGTAAAATTTTATATATACCAAAATATTATTCCCTATACTTATTTATGTATTTTAACTATAGTTAAGTATATTTATAAAGTTTAAAATACTTTTAATACAAGATAGAAGTTATTTTCAAAGAAAAACAAATCATCAAAATTTTCTTTGGGATGTCGACATACCCAAGATACCCATGTCGACATAGTGGCTGTTGATTTCACAAATTCGAATTTCAAAAGAAGTGTCTATTCGTCATATCCCTTCACGAATGGACATGGCTGTTGTTCTTCTATAAATAGGGGCTATTTTGAATGAATTTCAATATATATTTTTCTGTTTTTCACTCCTCTTCTTCTTCCACATTTCTTTATACATATTCTTACCATTATTCTGCCGAAATCAATATTGAATCTAACTAGATCATTTCTAGTTTGATTCTCTATTACTATCTCAACAAGATCTCAGTGCTATTTAGAGTTATAGACCTCTTTGTAATCAATTTAGCGAGAAAAGGTGTGATTGTACCCTTGGAAATCAATCAAGCGAGAAAAGGTGTGATTGTGTCTTGGAAATCAATTAAGTTAGAAAAGGTGTGATTGTAGCCTAGGAAATCAATTGGGTGAACTTGTTGCCCCTGAAATCAAGTTTCTCTACCCAGAGGATTGTGAATCTGGAGTGGTGTACCTCATGGCCTTGAAATCGAGGGTGTAATTGTACAATTGCTTTTGAAAGGAAATCTGTACTAGTGTGCGGGACTGGATGTAGGGTAACTTTGAACCAACATAAAATCCGGTGTGTTCTTTCCTTTACTTCTTTTACTTTATTTCTACATCTGTGTTTGTTTCTGTGATCATATCTGTGTCTGAATATTGCATACACTTGTGTTCAAATTAACAAAAACTCAAAAAGATTTAGTAATTCCTTTAAATACTATTCACCCCCCTCCTCTAGTGTTAATCCTAACCTTAAGATCCGTATTCCACATTTCTCACAAGAGAGAATTAAGGTAATTAATTAGGGAAGTATTAATTAAAAGAATGCGAAAGATTTCACTCTTTCGTTTAAAATATGTCCACCGATTCATTTCTTGTAGTGATTTATTCTTCCTGATAAAATCTATTTTATTTTTCTCTTAATTTCCCATTCTCTTTTAATGGCTGAAAATTCATGCCTTTATGAATGAAAAAAACTCGCTAAACAATTCAAGCATCAAATAAAATAAAAACAAACATGGCTCTTCAAATCATTGCAATTTCTGGAGACGATTAAACAAGATCCAGGAATCTTCATACATTCAATATGTGATTTATTGGCCATATCCAAAGGTAATTTTCTGATTTAAATTCACCTACATATTTATAGAGTGTTGCTATTCACTGTACATATTATACTGATGATTTCCCACATCTGAATATTACCCAGCCATACTTAATTTTACCCCTATTCAACACCCACAATAAAAATAATCAATTGCCAATACAAACTCATAGCTTCTCTTACATCCTTAATCACTCAAACTAATCGACAATGGTGGCTTCCAAAAAAATCAAATAAACCATCTCAAGGCGACATGTCACAAGTTTAGGGAACATAATGTCGTAAGTTTGCAATTGAATTGTGAATCAAATATAAGTCAAATGTTGTCTTTCCATCTATATCTTTCCCTTGGTCATCCATAGTTTGCAATTGAGTTTTAATTTTTTTTAATTATTTCTTCTTGTTGGTAATGAAATTGAAAGTTTTAGGTTTTATTGTTAATGAAAATTAGTAAATGACAATGAACATTAAGAGATGGTTGGTTAATTTTAAGACTGTTATGTTCTAAATATTTAAAACTAAAATTAGGTAATTTTAAGTGCTTTTTTTGGGTGAATAACAATACTCGTATTTATATCATTGATATAATTGGACTTTATATGATTTACCTTATTTTCAATTGTTCATCTTGCCATATGTCACTTAAATCTCCCTTGTGTCTATTTTGGTTAAAATAGTTTATTGTATTGTTTTAGTTCAAATCAATGTTTGTTCATTATCTCCCATTAATATATTTTCATGATAGATTGATATGTTTTGGATCGCATGTTACTTTTGATAACTTATTATTATTTCTGTATTATTTAGATTTGTAAGTTCTTATCACAAATTTACACATGCCTACTTTGTTAGATATTTTTATTTTGTTTGGAAATTTGTGAAATTGAAAGCTAATTTTGAATGAGATTTTTTTAAAATTATATAACATTCACACACACATGCAAATGAATTGTATAAGTTAAATTATTCTTTAAAAATAATCTTTAATTTATATGGTAAATACTTGAATATAATGTTTCAACCACTACTTATAAAAAAATTCGATTAAAAATTAATGAATGAACTTTGTGCAAATACTAATTATTTTTAAATTCAAAGTCTTATGTAAATCTTAAACTCTAGTTTCATTTCTAAATTGAAAGTTTAATCAAATTGTTAACCTTAAAGCCAAACTTATCTGTATATATGTATATATACATATATCATATGGCAATGTTTACAAACATATGTTGTTTTAGAACTAAATTATTAAATTGTAATAATCATATATATGGAAATGTACATGTATAATTTAATTCAATTTTGTAAGTGGATTTTATACAATAATTAAATCGACAATAAACCACACATGTCCAACTTAAATTGCACGAAAAGGCAGAACATGAAGGATAATAAAGAAAATTAGACAGAACAAAATCTCACACGAATGGAATAATATGTAATATTGAACAAATATCTTTATAGTGGAAAACTTTTACATTACATATATCAGAGTCTAATCTAAATTCAACTTTGGATAATTATAAACATCTGTCCTTACAGTTGCTGACAAACATTAAACAAAAACAAACAAACCACAATGGATAATAGAATATGTCCGTACGTAGATGAATATCTCTAGCTTTCCTCTGAAAACTCCAACCATCTTCGACTAAACCTAAAACTACTCGTATCTAACGCGAGTACTGAAAATACCCAGATCAGGCTTCACAAACCAGTATGAGATACTCAATAATAAGTGACAGTGTCATATATCATATATCAGCCTTTAAATAAAATCCTTTGAAAAGAAAGAGTATCTCATAAGACCACGCACACACATAAATATGGATGAGTTTTTACCTTACGATAACTAAAACACTTTTATATATCAAACGTTTGATATTATTTCTAATGACACTCCTTTGAAAACAGTTGCAAATAAACTTATTAATCTTAGCCGAAATGGTTATCCATATTGCATTTCGAGGCCATTCATTACGCTAATACAAAAAAACCGTAGGTTCTTATTGGAGAATGTACTTACATACAAATGACCTGGTGAAGAGACTACCTTCTGGCAGTACATCTCTAAAGGAATGTACCGAGGACAATCACAAAGGATCCTCTACCAACACAAGACCAGCCTATCTCTATAACTAGATAGTACGAATATATCATCCCTCAGTCATTACCAACCTTTAACCGAGCGCACTCTAGTATACAAACCACATTAACTTACATCCCGAACGTCATAGCGGGAAGAAATATATCTAGAAGGTGATGATCATACCCTAATTGGGAATGACCCACTTAGCCTTGCCACATCTAACCATGTTTCGGTCATTTTCGGTTGACGAGGCTTGAGGCAACGATTACCTTTTCACATAACACATCTTCTTTCACTTTGAATGCCATACTTCCTTTTCTTTGATCATTATTTGACTCCCACAAGCATACAAACTCTGAGCTCGTATGTCTCAAAGAAGGGTGTTAAGCTAAGAGAAGTTGCCTTCACCGCCACTAAGCATATATACATTTGTAAAAGTCAAACGTTATATCTTAGAAATGCAACGTCGAACATGCGTCCATATAAGTTCATTTTGGGACTGAATGAAACCTCCTACTACTAGTAGTAGCGAGTAGTCCTTACAATCCAAAAAATCTCCATAGCGAGAAGACCACTGCTATAAATAACTCTATAATAGGAGCGACCTAGAGCATGCCAACAAGCAGTTCTTACGCTATAAAGATCCTCGATCTTCAATAATCATCATCTTCAACATGTCTTCACTTTCGAATGTATACGTTGGTTCGAAGTGGTTTTCGGATAGGGATCACCCAAATCCGACCCCGGTTCCTTCAAAGCCAATAATCGACAAAAAGATGTTAAGTTCATATATGGATATCAAACATCAATCATTTACTTCATCTTTTATTTAAATCAAATATCTTTCTTGGATATATTCTTTTCAATTTATTCTATTTTCTTTTCAAGAGTATAGGGAATTGTTAAGCCTCATTTGTTAAATCATTTGATTTATTTAAACATTTCTTAAATCCTGGAATAAGTCCAAATCATTTTCTCTTTAATTAAGGAAAACCTTTCCGAATCATTCATTAAATCTTAATCAAAGATTTCTTATATTCAAGTTATAACTTTTAACTTAGGGAAAATATTGCCAAATCATTTTTAAATCTTAATCAAAGATTTCTTTCTTAACTTCAAATCATATTCTTGCAAATCCAAAATTTTCATAACAGATCACTACTGCCACCTTAGGTACGGTAAATTTCATCTCCGAGGACTAATGGTAAGTAATCCTACATCATGAATATCTTTGTCTTCGAATATATTTTATTTTGAAAATTAGTTTGAAGGGGTTTTTGGATAGGAATCATCCAAATCTGATCCCGATTTTCCAACTAATCATCGAATAAAAAGATGTTAAGTGTTTAATTAACATTCTAAGAATTATTTTTCTTTTTTTTATCTTGAAAAAACTTAAATATGATCTTTTAGTGCATCCGAGCTTTCCTTTCGGTTTTCCACCCCTCGCCTAAGAAGAGAAAATACAGGGCTAGGTAAGTTCAGGGCACTGGTTGCTCCATTCCTAAACTTAGTTAAACACCTTATTTTATCTTCTCAAATCTCACAAGTGAGACAAATGTACTAGTCGTTTCTGCATACTTAGTTTGTGATTACATTTAATATTCTTCAATTACTGTTTAAATGTTACAAATAATTCCTCTTAACCGTTTATTCAAACTCTTATTAAAACTTCCAAATCATCTTCAAATTACTTAATTATTATTTTAAAATCATTAACAAAATATTTAGAAAAGAATTTTTTAAGTTTAAAACTGCATTTCAAAAGTTATTTAAAACAGCTACGAAAAGCTTTGCGAAAAGTGTTGCAAAGAGCTATATTCTTCAAAATGACTTTTATATCATTTATAAATCCATATTTTCAATAATCTCTTTTAAAACATTTTAAAAGATTTTTAGAATTTATTATATATATTTTTTGCAAGGCAAGCGGGGTTAACTGGTCCCCTACCAGTTGATTGAGAAATTAAAAGATAGTGATTATGAACATGCTCACAATCACCAAAAAAAAAATACTGAAAACAATATCACCACACTGAGGGAACTAAGGAATAACAACACACAAGGAAACAAGACTATAAGAAAGAAAAAAGTTGATAACAATCACAAACAAGAACTAAGGCCAACCTTCAATAAAATGAGTACTGAACTCAAACTGACTATCTTTCATTCCATTTTTCATTCCATTTATTATATATTTTTAAATCATTTAAACATATCATATATAAAGAAATCCCTTTTTGGATTCCGAACTGCAAAACCGCGATGTTTTTAGAAAATTGTTTTGGACATATTTCAAAATCTACTGGATGAAATCTTGATTTTCTTTCTTCATTGGAAAACTATTATCATTATGAACTAAAGAATTTTTATTTCAAAGAAATCCGATTTATAAATCATTCTCTACATTAATTTGAAGTTACGGGTCGAAATTTACGAACTGCCGCTACGCGACAAGCTCGATTTTGACCAATTTTGTGAATTGCTTTGGAATTGTCCGAAACACTTCAAATTTGTTTTAAACCATATTTAAACTATTTTAACTTATTTAAAATAATATTTCCATTATTCCAAACTCATTTTTCATTTCATTTCATATTATAATATTATATAATTATAATATCATTTTCAATTTTTTTAGATATTTTGAAATCATTAAGAGGCTAAATAATTTCCATACACACATTTGTATGGATTTAATTCTCATTTAATTAACTATGCTTACTAACCATTTCTCTTATCATTTATCAAACCAAGTTATCATTCACATCACAAACATATAAACAACCATAATATCAACCAAGTTATCATCCCTTAAATCATCCAATATATAACAAACTTTTTATGTAATTAACTTGAAATATTTTTAGGAATTAGTAACTTAAAATATGAGTACTCACCTTTAACCAAATCATTTAACTTCCTACTAACATTCATTTAATCCAACACTTTACTAAATCCTCTTATCTTCACCAAATATTTTTCATAGACATTCCTTTTGATTCCGACAGCACTTCCTTCTCTTTTTCTTCCTCCAGAGCTTTCCAACTTGCTTCCTTCCTTCCAAATGGTTTGGCCTACATGGTTTTTAACCTCCCCTCTATCATTTCTTCCATTTTTAGATGCAAAACCATGTTTTAATGGTATTCTAAGGTTTTTGATGAAGTTTGATGGAGTTTTGACTTTGTCTGATATGGTTTTGAAAAAGTTAGTAAGGAAAAAAGGAGAAGAAGCCATTTTAGAGTGGATTAAAAGCTTAAAAAAAATGAAGAATGAGAAGTGAAAAAAAGTGAAAAAGTGGATGCTTATTTATGGAAAAAAATTTGGATTAAAATAATATTTTATAAAAAGACCAAAATACCATTTACTTACTTTTTAAGCAACCTCATTTTTTCAACACTTAACATCACATTTCAAATCATTACTTTATATCAATTTCACTTAAGTATTAAGTAAATAATATAACAATTATGTTTGGTTTGATTTGATGTTTATTTTTTGATTTGAAATGACATGTTTATCTTTTTGTGCTTACCTTTTTTTAATTATATTCTAGAATTTTCTAAGTATGTTTAGTAAAAGTAAACTTGACTACTAAATTAATTAATACTTACACTATTGAATATATATTCCTATATAAAAAAATAAAAGTGCAATGATGTTGCGATAACTTTTAAATTGACAAGACGTTGATTTTCGACAAAATATTTTATGGTCATATTTTGACGTTTTAGTTAAACTATTCATTTATGTAAACCAAATTTAAAAATAATTTTTTTACATTTTTAAATAAATTAAAACATGTCTCTTTATATTTTAAAATCATATTTGAATGATATCAAAATTTCTAATTTTACAGTGTATGTAAAACTGACAAAATGTGTCAAAATTGATTATTTTTGTAAAACGATTATTAATATACTTTTAAATATTTTAATACACTTTTATTATATTTATTAAAAAATTTCAATAAGATTTATCTTTTTAAATAAATATTTAAACCTATTTATTTATTTCTAACCAAACTAAATTTTTGTTGATTTGTTATAAAATCCAAATTTATACATTTTAGGTTATCAACTACAAGAATAAATAATTTCTCTATAATTATCTACTATATATAACTTATTTATTTAAATTTTAAACCTTTCTAAATTTAAAATAAATGAAATCTCCCATTTTCGAAGTAGCGAAATTACGGGCCGTTACAATATGCTGCAACGTTTGCAAACACATGTTGTTTTTGATCCAAATTAATAAATCATAATAATCATATATATGGAATATTCATGTATATTTTTATTCAAATTTGTAAGAAGATTTTTTTATAATATTGTAACCTTTGGTTGTCAAACCTTTCTTTAATTGAAATCATTTTCGCTAATGCCAAATTTTGATTTCAAATTATTTAAAACAGTTGATAGGATTACAATATATGTATGTATGTATGTATGTATGTATGTATGTATGTATGTATGTATAATTATTATAGATTTACATGTATACTTAGTTAGTCAAAAACTTGGATCACAAAGATATGTATAAATTTGGTTAATAAATTATAAATGTCATTTAATATATCAATTTTTACAATTAAAGAGACAAAATGAAAGGTTTTTTTCTCTCGCTCTCACTAAATATATTTCCATATATTTCCTTAATTAATTCTATAGGTTAAGAAAGGGTAACAAAACGTTTCCTTCTTTAAATTCATTTGTATATGCTTCTTTTACACAAAATATACACTACTTATATAATGCATTTACACTTCACACAAATGAATGTATTTGATACATTCATATAATACGTACAAATTTAAAACCCTATTTTAACAATTTAAACAAAATAAGTTTATATTTAAAATGCTATTAGATTGGCTCTAATATACCCTTTAGATTTATAGGCCTAATATTATCTGAGTAGGATTTTTTTTTTTGAATTTTACTTATTTTGTCCGCTTTCGACTAATCCAGTTCATTCACCAAGTACTACGACAAATCCATGAATTCATTCATCGAAATGTTAGTTATGATATGCTTACTTAAATTTTACTTATTCTATATTCTTAAAATGTTAAGGATGACTGAATTTATTTCTGTAAAAAAATTCGGTGCATTCTCATAGTAAAGAAACCCTCTTTCAAACGATTTGACTTTTTAAAAGAAAATGCGGTAGTTTTACATTGGCAATATATCGACATAATTGGGATAAAGGAAGTGAATGGTCATTTATGTCTAATAAAGAGACATCGGAAATAGAATCGTATAAAATGCTTAACAGGGAACAAGAAATATGATTTATATTTCAAATGTGTTTTTCTTATAGATTATTATTCTCTATAAAGTTATTTTCTTGAGTCCAAGATATTCGGTCTAAAACACTCAATTGTAAATTAGTTATTTAGTAAAGAAATAAATAACTTATAGACATGCACCATTGTCCCAGTGGTTGAGCGATTCGACTTTGTTGCGAGAGGTCACAAGTTCGAAACTTGTGTTGCATGGTTCGAACATATATTGACAAGTGATTTGTGATATGTTATCCCATTGACATGTTGTATCTAATAAATAGCTTATAGTAAATAGTTGAAGGGGCATCATGTTTCAAACTTTGTTATTATAATTGCGGAAATAATGGGAACATATCATATGAGATTTGTTGTGGCATCCATCAAGTTTTGAAAGATTACTTTCGTGTATGCCAAACATTATTAATGAAATAATAACTTTTTTGGTTTCATTGAAAATAGATGTAGCATTGTTTTCATAAGAATATTATGAATGTTCATTATAGAATAATTCTGTTTTGGGAATTTCGATGATGATATTTATTTTCATAGCAGTATGATGTGTTATCTAAAGGAAATAATAAAGCATCTAAAATGTTTGAAAATTACTTTCGAATTATGGATTAAGCCATATCTTTGAGAAATAATTATTAAATCATGGAATTATGAATCATATGGTGTTTGAGTTGTATGTCAAATGGTTAAGGGCTAAACCCCTTATTTGGTGCGAACGGAAAAACCTCCATTTGGAGGTATGTTATTCGAGGTCTAATGATACAAAGTTGGATCCAATTACTTCATTAAATTCAATAATGAATTATCTAGGATATGAACATGTGTATTTGATACACAATTTAGATATCTACTATGAATTCATAGAATATAAAACCAAAATAGAAAACATAATATGCAAAGAAAATAATAACAATTCAATTTGATCGAACAGGTAAGTATCCTGGATAAGGGTTCAAATAGTATATAAAATGAATTGGATTCACTCTCAAAGTCACTCCTTATGATGCACATTGATGTATCGATGAGGGTAAATAAAATCAATTAGACAAAATATGATTGATAATGAGTGAAGTTGACTCACTTCTTTTTGTAAGGATATGTACTTACGAGTAAGCACAAATGTTAAATCTAATTTCATCTAAATATAGATTATGGATTCATATAAGTTATGAACAATCTTAAATAATTTAAGATATATGGTTGTTCAATTTACATTATGAAAGTAAGTTTCGTAAACTCAAAACTAAATCTATTTTTTGTTAGTCTAATAGGAAATTCATAAAATATTTTGAATTTCTATTCCATGCACCAAGAAACGATTAGTTGTTTCAAGAAATGCTATCTTCATGCTAAAGAATTTCTTTTTAGAGAAATTAGTCGTAGTGTGTTGCGCTTGGATATGATCCAAGATTCTAAATAGAAACTGATTACATAGATGAAGTAAAATGTTAGATCTGATGAATTGGTAGCAGGGTATAAAAGGTGAACTTCAAAAAAAATCATTATATTATATTGCATAAGATCTTAATTTGATTTATATGAATAAGATTTATTTGTACTAAATCACCATAAAAGTCCTTGAATAATATTTTGTGATATTCAAATTCACAAGAGAATGTTTCTACAATATAAATACATAAGCCATTCTGTGGACATAATGGAAAAATTGACCGTTGTGTCTTATGGTCAATAACAAGTCATTATGATAAATATTTGAATACGATGTCAATGAGGATAGTTTAAATGTCGTAATTTATATTTTATACTTATATAAAAATGGTAATAATTATTTTGGTCGTTTAAAATTATATTTAATATAAAATGATATAACTTTATATATATAATAATGTATACGTATGTATGTATATATGTTTATAACACATAATAAAATATTATAAAATAACTTATATGAAAATTATATTTATATATTTAATTGGGGCATTTCACTAGAAGAATGAACTTTGCAGTCCAATTAGTTTCTAGGACACACCACTATAGAAATTAATTTCAAGGCTAAAGTCAGCAGAATAATTACTTTTAAGGACAAAGTCAGCAGTCCAATTACTTTCAAGGACATAATTTCATAGATTTTTAGGCCTTAGAAATTAATTATTTTGCATTTTTCCCTTAAAAGTAATTATTTCAGTTGTGTGTCCTAGAAACTAATCGCACTTGCTAAAGAGGCCCTTGTGGCTAATTTCCACTATTATTTAATTAATATATTATCCAATTTTAAAATTTAAAATTTAAATTTAGAAAAATTAATATTCCAAATTTGGAATATATATAAAAGTTACACAAAATAAAATATATAATATATATATATAATTTTTATTTCTGTTTTCGACGGTAAAAGAATAAGGAAAAAAAATTTGGCAGAATTAAATATATCTGAAAAATTCAAAAATTGAATGTTGAACATATATCATATTTGATTAATATATTTATAAAAATTTTATTTTTTTAATTTAGGCCCTACAAATAGAGATAAAACAATTCTTTAGATTAATTTTTGCAAGGAAATCAATGTGTGTGTGTGTATGTATATATATTATCTATGTATGTGCATATATGCATAAAAATATATTTTTTAGAATCCGAAAAAGGAAAAAGGATATATATATATATTAAAAATAGAAACATATAATTATATAATATTGTAAAATAGAACTCATTTAATAATTGTATTAGTAAATAAATAAATATATATAATTACATTAAAGCTGAAAACCTTTTTTTATTAGAAACCGTAAGCATAATTTAACATAAATATAAATATATTTATGTATGTATGTATGTACATATGTTATCCAACCTCGTGACCAGGCCATATCTAGATGAATCAATCGGTCAGACCGATGTTTACCCAAGAAGAATCCATAACGATAACTGCTAGGCTCAGGTGTCAAACAAAACTGATGGATGAAGTCTTTAGGCAGCAAAGAATCTTCAACAATAGCCCGCACATCTCCCGAAATGAGTACTAAACTTAAAGATCCATAGTACAACTAGAGCCATGGATCGGTACCAATCCCTAATCAAGGGTCGGTACCGATTAGCTCCTCTAAATCATAAGTCACATCATGTCACACCAATATGGAGTAATTACAAGTTAGTCAATGGCATGTGAAATGGTTTGCCTACTATTCTCGACCCAAACGATCAGTGGATGAACTGTGTTTCTACCTAACCTCCGAAATAAGGGATTCACTCAAGTTCAATTTCATAGCAATGCAATTAAGATATCGATAATGAAGATACAGACCAGCTGAATGGCCATAGGAAGGAAGCGAAGATCCATAGAGCAAACACTTGGATCGATATCATCCCTGAATGTTGATGACCTGGCCACTGTCGCTTGAGAGCGGCTCCTTCGGGACGTGGGGAACATGGCCAAAAATGTAGGTGAGAGATTTATGTCGACCGACAGCTATAAATAGAGGAAGAGGAGGGGAATAGTTTGAGGGATCTTTTTTGCTTATTTAACAAATTTTCATATTCCATATGTAGTCATACGGATCATCACCAGTCCATAAGAACAACCTTGTAAAAACTCAACATAAACTTCAACACAAAGTTTAAGTGGACATAGGCCTCTAGTTGGTCAAATCGCCACAATTATTCCGTGTTTTTATTTTCCTTGTTTTTAGTTTACTTTTTTCCATTTTATTCTCTACTGTTACCCTTTAGGTGTTTATGCCAAATTTCAACATAAATATTTTAGTGTTTTCATTGAGAACATATCGATCTCAAGCAATTCAGATCTATTTTCTACTTTTGAATTGGTCTAGTCCATGAGGTAGATCCATCGGTTGTATTGCCATTATCCATGACTACTCAAATTTTTGCAAAATATATTATAGAATTAATCTATCATAGGATCTCAGTCTCGGTCGGCATAGAAGATTGCACAAAGCTATGGATCCGAGCAAAGAACCATATGATGCGAGGACGGCCCTAACTGAGCTGAAGGTCTGCATCTCGGTAAGTCAAGACGACCCTACTCGAGTCCTAAAAATCAGGTTTCAACTAGGCATAATGATGAAGAGGGATTTGATGGAATTCTCTAGGAAAACCTGGATTTGTTTACCTAGACGCATTCTGACATATGTGGAATATCGTCGGAGATGGTGTGCCAAGCATTGAATGTGAACCCCCGATGTCTCCTTATGAGAAGTAGTGTATTCTAGATCCGGAGTGATCCACTATGCTAAAAGTAGAGGTGGATAAGCTAAAAGACAGCAGTTTTATCCATTACACTCTATACCGGGATTGGGTATCCAATCCATCTTAGTCAAGAAGCTCAATAAGAAATTGAGGACGTGCATCGACTATTCAAATCCAATTAAAGCATACCCGAAGGATAGTTTTCCACTTTCAAAGATCGACCAACTGGTAGATTCAACCATTAGCCATGAATTGCTGTCATTCATGGACGCCTGCTTCGGCTATAATCAAATTCCAATGCATATTCTAGACTAGAACATACCGGCTTCATAACCAACTTAGGACTGTATTTTTACCTCGTCATGCCATTCATCTGAAGATTGCTGAGCCCACCCACCTGAGACTTTTGAATTCAACATTTAATATAAGATTGGAAGTCCAATGGAAGTCTATATAGAAAATATGCTAGTAAATTCATGATGATCGATGAACCATTTAGAGGACTTGTTAGAAATGTTTGGCGCGCTCCGAAAATAAGAGATAAAGGTCATCCAACTTGAGTGCTCATTTGGAGTCGCATCAGGGAAGTTCTTGGTTTTTATTTCAAACTCAAGGGGAATTGAGGCCAATCTAGAGAATATTGAAGCCTTAAAGAATGTTAAAGCCCTAAAGATGATAAAGGAGGTGCAGATTTGGAACAGGAAAGTAGCTGCGCTAAGCCGATTCATCTCAAGGGCTATAGACAAATGCACGTCTTTCTTCGATGTCATCAAAGTGGGAAAAGAAACTTTGCGTGCACGTAAGAATGCAAGGATGCTTTTGAAGCCTTGGTCGACTATCTAGAGAGACAACCTGTCCTGTCGAAGCTTTTGAAAGGAGAGGATTTATTTATTTATCTTGCAATATCTATTCATGCTTTAAGTGTTGCCCACATACTAGAAGAAACTAAAATCCAAAGGTGGGTATACTATATCAATAAGTAATTGATAGGAGCGGAGAGAAATTATCCAAAGCTGGAAAAATCTTCCTATTGTTTATTAATTGCATCGAAGAAAATTCATCCTTACTTCCAAGATAATCTAATTAAGGTGCTATAGATCAGCCCTTAAGACATGTCCTGCAACGACCTGAGACATCTAGGATATTGTTGAAATGGAACATTAAGCCAACTTAGTACGATATATCATATCATCCCAGGAGAGCGATCCAAAGCCAATGTTGGCCAATTTCTTTATCCAGTTCGTCGATCGAGATGATGAGAGAGAAGAAACTACATAGCAAAATGCTTAGTAGAAGTTGTATACGGACAGAGCATCCAACGGACATTGCTCAAGGGTAGGAGTGGTTTTGGTAATCCCCAAGGAACGATCGGTTTGCTATGCCTTAAAGCTGTATTTTCCCGCAACGAACTATGAAGCCGAGTATGAAACGCTGATCACGAGATTCGTGATAGTAAAAGAATTGGGATTCAAGGCCTTACACGTCTAAAGTGACTCTTAATTGGTGGTCTGCCAGGTAAGTATGGAATTCTAGGAAAATGGACCTAGGTTAGACCCTTATTTGATGAAGGTTCTAAAAATGCTCAATGATTTTGAGAATTACATGATAATGCATATCCCGAAGGAAGAAAACACAAATGCTAATTCTCTAGCCAAGCTGGTAGCTTCAGAGGTATGCAACTCATGAATTTAGTTCCAATGGAGGTATTATCAGCTCCAAGCATTGAACAGATGGATATCAATTAGATCTTAGAGGCAGAACCTAAGAAAGAATCAAGGATGACCCTTATTAAAGAGCATCTAATGAAAAAATAACCTTCCAGATAAAAAGAGCAAACGAAGAAAACTCCTGCACCAGGCCTCGTGGTTTACTGTTCAGGACGGGTTATTATGTGAAAGGTTTCTTTGTTCCCTTTTATGGTGTGTCACCAACGAAGAAGCCAAGAGGATCCTTATGGATGTTCACGAAGGAGCACCTGGTGATCAAACTGGAAGGCAAACATTAGCAAAGAAGATTCTTTTTATGAATATTTTTGGCCGACTGTTCACTAAGATGCACCTAATTACACTAGGATACGTGATTGATGCCGAAGATTCATCAAATTCCTAGAGCCCTGCCTACGGAGATTACAGAAATGGTCATCCATTCCATTTGGATATAGGGAATTGACATTATTGATGTGTTGCTGATGTCGAAGGGGGGGAAAAGTATGTTATCATTGTAGCTGATTATTTCATGAAGTGGGCTAAGGCAGAACTGCTAGCCACGATCACCAGGAAGAAGATGATCAACTTGATAGTGAGAAACATTATCTGTCGATTTAGGATCCTACAAATGATCATCTCCAACAGCAGGACCCAATTCGACAGTGCGAAATTCAAGAATTTCTACAACAAGTATCGGATTGAGAAATGATTTTTTGTAGTAACACATCCATTGGCAAATGGACAAGTGGAAGTAGTGAATAAAATCATCAAGTCCATTTTGAAAAAGAAATTGAAAAGCTCCAATGGAAAGTGGGACGATGAATTGCCACTGGCACTTTAGGCTTATTAAATGACCTACATATCCATGTTGGTTGCACTCCATTCGGCCTTGCCTATAGATCGGAGGTCATGATTCCTGTTGAATTGGAAATGCAATCCCATCGAAAGATCCACTATTATCCCAAAAGGAATGAGGAACTCCTACTCGAGTCCCTTGATATAATTAATGAGAAGCACGATAAAGCTGATTTGGGAGCCGCTGCTCACTGCAAGCAAGTAGCCCAGCATTACAACACACAGTTTAGGAATTAGACCTTCGAGATCGGCAATCTGATCCTTAAAAAAAATCTTCCCTTGTCCAGTGAACATCGACCTAACTTGGGAAGGTCTGTATGTTATTGGACATAAACTAATGAGAATAGCGAGCATTTACAACACTATTTCACTTAAAACTTTGTACAAATTTTGTTAAATTCTATTTAACAAAGTATGATCTACCATTATTGTGGATATAAAATAAACTGTCTTTAGGGATTCACGAATTTGCATTCTCATTTTCTTTATCTTACGCTATGAACAACAGCGTAATTGAATGATTTATACTCATAGACTACATAAATGTAGATGCTCGGAGATTGGTACCAATCGAACTTTAAGGTTCATGACTGGACCTGAGCATGTTCCAAGAATCCGGAGTAAATTTCGAATAACTCCTTTGACCAAGACTTGGAATTCGAAGTAAACACACAGTGGACCGAATGAGAAAGGTCACCCTGAGAATTGTTGCCCGAATTTGACAAATCCAACGATCTACGTTCTAACAATGCTCTTGTACGGAGTTTGGCTGAGTGCAAACTCCTTTCTCAGAGGATGGTGAGCCCAAAGATCCATTCCCAAATATAGGTAGGATCTTCCTTAAGTATCCACGAAATCACTTTAACATCCTTTCTAGGTGATCAACCCCGATCCTGCCGAAAATTAAGCGAGTTTGGACGAAACAAATCCATAAAATGGAGGTTCTAATTACCATTCTAGGAAATTAACCCTAGCCATTACCCAAAACTAGGCGAGATCGGGCGAAACACATGAAAATGGATGTTAGAACTACCGCTCTAAGCAACCAATTTCGGTCTTAGAAGAAGGCTTGGCTGAACAAGGATGCCCGAAGGTAGATACCCAGGCCGTTACTTTCCACTAATGGAAAAAAATGTAATTTTAGGCATTATCATTAGTCAGACAGAATTAATCTATAAGATAAAAGAATAAGCTATTGATTTTGCTAGGTGGAGATCAGAGAAATTTAAACACATGCGAGCAAAATAATAAACACATTTCTCAATGTTTAAACAGATTGACACAAGGCTTAAAAGAAAACAAGTCCATTTTTTTGTAACATGTTGCCTAAACAAAATGCGAGGGTTGTGCTCGAACAATTTCAACCTATTTACATAGTTATTCAAAAAAAAAAACTAAATATTATAAAAACAAGGAAGACGCGACCAAGTTTTCTTATTTCATGTTTTCTCCTTCATGCCCTCCCTGAAGGAGTGCGTGCCAAACTCACGATGCTTCCTTCCATTTTCCTCCTTGCTTTTATGGCCTTTCGGAAGTTAGCTACTTAAGACTTAGGAGGCATATTTTGAATGCCACTAGAGATCGGGATGGTAACGAGAGCAAAGATGGACTGAATGGGCAATTAGATGGTTAGGGGAGGAGGTGAACAAGACCTGCACCGTGGGGACGACACATGAGACATGTAGCTTCCATCCTGACTCCTATGGTCTTGGCCCGAGCACCTTCTTGGATCAGAATCATAAGATGAACCATGAGGATGGTCGGTCAATCTAGGCTTTACGTACTTGTACCCCTAGCTCTGGATGGTATCATACTTAATTCCTATGCTCCATCGAATTTGTAAATGAAATATAAATAAATTAAAACCAACAAAATTGAAATTTGTTGTGGGTAGAGCAAAAGTGTGGTGTCATGTAAATTTGAATGTGTCCCAATGTCCCCTCATGGACCGTGGACTTGAAATTTGCTAATAGGGGTAATTTCCCTACATGAATAGCCGCCACTTCATTAAGTAGATGGATGGGAGATCCAATATCCCTAATGCCGATATCGCTAATGCTAAAGAAGCTGAACTCATCTGGTATATTCTAAAGGATCCTAAGATACCCCCAAAAGGTGGGACGAGGGTCTCCTCTATCGTCGTAGCTAGTGGAGGTAGCACGGGCATTCGAGATGAAACAGTCTTTATTTTCAGTTGTCGAGCTATAAGAAACTCACTATTGTATTGTTTTGAAATAGGGTAAATGAAATAATTTTGCTCCAATTATATTTTGTATATAAAGGAAAATTTTCAGAAATTATTGTGACTTATCTAGCTTACCTGGTTGTTAGGAATGAAAATATTGGTTATTATCATTAATTGGAAATTGTAATTTAATAAATAAGGTTTATTACAAAATAAACAATGATAAAACAACTTGTGGAATATTTTAAGAAAAAAAATCCTATAATAATATTTTATAAAGGTGACTTATAAATTTAAAATAGATTTAAATTGAGAAATATTGAATTCAAGACCCGGGGACTTTTAAAATGGTTTTCAAAGCTTTGAAGAAAATATATTGTGATATTAGTTGGAAAATATTTATAGGTAATATTTTGAAATGATTTTTAAGAAGGAATGAATTAAGTACTCCTCTCTTCTGTCGTTGGAAAATAATTTCGGTGATGACTGCGCAACATCATCGACGTTCATTTTCGAGTCTCAAAGCGAGGGAGACTTCTAAGAAGCTTTGCTTTTCTTCGAAATTATTTTGGGTAAATGGATTTTGGTTTAAACTCCAAAGGTATGATTTGAAATATTAAAGATATAAGTGTATATGTTTATTTCAAATGATTTGAAAGGAAACGGGCATATAAATTTCTAAGTTCTGTTAATTAATAATTTTTAAATTATTCGAATGAGATGTGAATAACCAGAATTTATAAAATAAGAGGATTAAGATATCTAAGCTATTGTTTGGGAAAACTTTAAAGTTGAAAGGTAAAGAGGATTTAAACAAATTAAATTTGTGAACATTCTAATTAAGTAAAATGAAATTCTATAAATTTGTATAATACCAAAATTACATTCTGATAACATATAACGAGACTTACCAAATGTTAAAAGTTAAAATGATGTTCTGGATATGTAATGAGATATTGTAGATAAACAGAACCTAAAAGTAATTGAAATATGCAAGTAAGGAAAACTCAAAAGGAATTAAAACGTATATAAATGGAAGTTTGGTTGTGATAAAAATGTTATAAACTTAAATATAGCATGAAATGATGAATGGATAAATGGAACAAGTAAGTGAACTTAAGAAAGAAGATAAATGAATCGTATTATATCTTTATAAATTGGTTATAGAAAATAAATATAAATTGCATAGAATTTTTTTGAATTTGTAACCATTAAGATAACTGTAAACTAAGAAAAGTCATTTATGAGAGGTTACACTTTTATAGGATGATTAATAAACTAAAGTGCCGGTTAATAAAATGTTCCACAAATGAATTCGTTATTAACTGAAATTATGAAAATGCAATAAATGTAAACAAAGGAATTTCTTATAGCTAAGAATCAATTGGAAAATGAAATTGAATTAAATTAAATTATATAGAATATTTAAAATGAACTTGAGTAAACAAATTCTTTGATATGATGTTTAAGAAAAGATAATGTTGAAAAGTATGCTATGTAAAGAAATAGATATATTAACTAAATAATGGATTGTGAATAATTAATTGTAAATAAAATGAAAGTCAATAAAATAATTTAATATAGATAAATTGGATAGAAATCCATTGGAAGGTAATACGTGAGATTGTACGTATATTATTTTATTCGCATAACGATTTGATCCAAATTCGAGCATAAAATTTTGAGATGATTTATATCGATCCAAGTTAGGATTTTCCACTCGATTCTCGACGGCGAACCCTGGATATGGATTTTGGTTTGATTCTGGAATTCTCTATCATAGTATATGGCTATGCAAGGAGAGTAACAGTTTCCAATCAAGGAACAAAATCTGAGTCCGCACTAGAGAGTCGCGTGAACGATACTAGTTTGGAAGTGAAATTGTGTGATCGAATAAGCGATTAGATTGATATTGCTCACGAATGATATATGTATGGCTTACGGACTTAATTAAAGTTAATATTGGAAATATATGATGCCAAATATAAAATGATTCTTTTAAAATTATATAACAGGATATATATATATAAAAGAGATAAACCAAATTGAATGTAAAATTAATAATTTGGTTATGTTGGGTATGATTTGGTTGTTATATGATTGTTAGTTGATTGTATATATAATTCATTAAGTGTTAATGAAATTGAAAGCTATAAGTTATTGAAATCAAATTGGAAGTTAAATGAATTTAAATAGAATTTAATTTGATTCAAATTGGAAGTGAACTAATGTAAATATAAATTAGCGAATGTTAACTAATTGAATTGAGAATGAATGTTAGTAAAATCCAACGTTAATGAATCAACTGTGATTAAAATTGAAAACCAAGTGAATAAATATTAATGAGAAGTGAATTTATATTGATGGGTTATGGATTAGTTCGATGATAGTTGATTGATGGTTGCATTTGTTGCTTTTGTTGCATTTGCTATGTTGGCACATGTAGTTGTTATGTTGCTATATTGTGTACATTGATATTATTTTCATATATGCATGTTTCTCATGGTTTGTTGAGTGTTTAGTAGGTGCGGATTGCGTTTGCTTCGCTTTTGGAGGTCGCTTTTGCGCTATATTAGCCGTATATGCTCGCTAATAATATATAAGGTACATATCTCGGATTACATACTGTACTTTTACACTTTTTTCCCTGCGGGATGCCTCATCACTTGATGAGATGTATATTTGTGATATATATACTGTCATTTTTTTCTTCCGATCGAGCCGCGCAAAGGAGACTCTGCCGAAATTTTCCGTAAATCCGGGTGTTAGAAAATTTTTCAAGTTTAATTTTTTTTTTTATAACTTGTTTTGATAACTAACTTTTAAAGTTAGAAAGCCGTTTGGAATAACTTAGTGAAAGTGTAGTAATGACTTTATAAATGGAATTTCATTGTTTATAAGTTGGTAACTTTGAATAAAATATATCTAATGTTGAATTCTATACTTAATTCCTTTTCCCTTCTTTTTCCTTTTCGGGGACGAAAAGTTTTGAGTGGGGGAGAGTGTAACGACCCATAAATTTTCGATAATTAAAATAGCTAGTTTAATAAGATTTCGTGATTTAGTATTAGAAAAAAATTTGTAAGTCGTTTGGAATAATAATAAATGTTGAATTCATTGGGTATAATAGAGTAATTGATTGATAAGTAAAATCTATTTAAAATCAAATATTGAATATTGAACAATTAAATTGTATAAATTAAATATTTAAAACTTATTGAATAATTGAATAACTGTAAAATAAAAAATAGTGTTCTAAATTGTGAATTGGTTTAAAAGTTGATTCTTATAAGTTCAATTTCAATATTTCAAAAGATAATGAATTATTGGATAATCGAAATGGTTTAAATTAAATACTTGGAAATTATTGAATAATTTAATAATGGGAATTGAATAACCGTATAATGGAAATAGTTGTTCTATAATTTTAATTCGTTTCAAAAGTTAAATTTTTAAGTTCGTTTTGAATATCTCAAAAGATAGTGATTTAAGAATAATCAAATTGTTTAAATTTAATATTACAGATGTTTGAATAACTAAATTCCGAATTTGATATGATCAATTTGATATTGAAATTTAATATATGAAAATAGAGTGGATAATTGAAATTTGATTTAATATGATTCAGATTGGTTTCTAAAGTGAATATAAGTTATATTGGGATTATAATAGAGTTAATAAGATTTTAAAATTGGAAATTATTGGATAATTGAATAACGGGTTTAATATGATTAAAAATGATTTGTAAAATTTTATTTTATCATATTAAAGTAAGAATGATGTTGTAGAACTTTAAAATTGAATTAAAAGTAAATTTGTGAAAATTGAATATTTTAATATTTAATTATCGACTGAAAAATAGCCAATTTTCGAACAGTCTCAGAATTGGACGAAACTAGTTCCATTGGATCCGTAATAGTTTGTTATTATTGGATTTCAATTTTCGTAGCAATCGGAGTCTTCGTTTGACCGTGGCAGCTCGAAACGCATCGAAATTGTTTTAATATTTAATTGACGAGTTAAAATAGTCATTTTTCAAACAATCTCGGATTTCGACGAAACCAGTTTCATCGGATCCGTAATGTGATATTATTATATGGTTTCAAATTTCAAGTCAATCGGACTTATCGTTTGTCCGGTGCAAGCCAAAACGCCTAGAAATTAGTTTAAATCGGTTTAATTTAAATCGATCGTTTATTGCCATATCTCGCACAAATGACCGAATTAGCTTCCGAAACCTGTTTCATTGTGTCCGGAACGTGGGGTAAACCCTAGGAACGCCGGTCACCGCGCGAGATTCGGAGTTCGGAAAATCGGATGAATAGTAAATTGAAAATATTTTCTATAAAGGCACCATCTTCTTCACAAATCACTAAAAAACCCTAACTCCTTGCTTCAGGCCGCCACCAATGGTTTTAAGGGCCAGTAAATTTCGATCCTTCTCCTCCCAATCTCTCACAATCCGTGAGGAATTAACAAAAGTTCTCAACTACAAAAATGTCAGGCACGAGGAGATCTTCGCATCCATACGGTGGAGTAGCACGTAACTCGTCGTGTTGCTCTAATTTCTGGCTGGAAGTCCCGCCGTTCATGCTTGTCGTTCTCGAGCAGGGAGCTGCCGAGCTCTATGATATTCGTGCCATGGGTAGCACACGAGGTGGGGTTCGAAACGACATAGGCCGATTGACTTCAAACGACAAGAGGAGCTCGCGAAAATTGGATTGATGAGGGCGGCCGTGGGTTCATTTCGCGTGTTCGAACTGGGGATGGAAGAAAGTCATATGCGGTCGTGATTTTGCAAAAGGAAAGGGACGGCCCTGATAGCATTTGGGTTAGAAATGAAAATGAAATGTAAATTTTTATTTATATTAATTCGTGTAACCTTTAAAAATTCATATCTTTGTCATACGAGGTCGGAATTCGACGAAACTTTTTGCGATGGAATCGTTTCATCAAGCACTACGCTGTGGAGCTTGATTGGAATCATTTGGATCTAGAGAAAATTTTGAGTTAAATCGAACGTCGTTCGATTTGATTTAAAATCGTAAAAATCAAGGTGAGTGTTTTACAACGCTCACAACGTACTAAATATCTTTATGCTAGTTAAATTTGATATTATGAAGTGATATGAATTTTATTAGTCGTTGTTTGATAGAATTTAATTGTCATGTAGATTGTTATTTGAATTAACCATTAAAAATTAAATTGACAGTTAAATTGAAATTGAAATTGAATTGCGATTAAATTACCTGACATTGATAACTATGAAATTGCCATGAATTGTATTGCCTATTGGATGATGTATGTCGATGGATGTTATTGGTCGATAGTTAAATGTTTGGATGTTTATTTGCTTATATATACTGTTATGCATACATATGACACCGTGATTTGATTTAAGTGATATATATTCATCCCTGACATTTAATTGAAATAAATAATCACTTGGCCATAGGATAGAAAATTATATACGGACACCGAATTGGCTAAATAAATAATTTTAAAAATCATCGATTTGAAATTTATTTAAATGTTTTGATTTAAAAGTTATAAATAGAAATCAATTTATAGAAATTGAATTTATCGAAAATTTTGAGTTTGGAATGTTGAAATAAATTTTGGTTAAAAGAAATTGTTAAAAAATTAAAGTGGAGACTTTGGAATTTAAAATCGGGATATGATTAAATTTCGAAAATTGAATTGTATAAAGATTTAACCTTAATTCGAGCTTTGAATATTACTAAGTAAAAGTGATATAAAAATGATATTTTGAAATCGAGCTTGGAATTGAACCATATTTGAAATTTGGATTTAAACTTGAATATTGAGGGATAATTTTGTTAAGTGTTATAAGTGGATATTTTTGAAAAATCAAGCTCCAAATCGATATAAATTGAAATTGAATTAATTGAAAGTGAATATAAAATTTAATAAATTTGAAGTCAAAGTTGACGTTGATTGAATCGAAATCGAAATTGAATCGGTAGAACGGAAATTGAAATTGTTTTGAATTGGGAAGTTGTAATTGAAATGGTTTGGTTTTGAAGCTGTTTTATTTTGTTTTCCAAATTACTCAGTTATATAAACCATTTTGAATACTTAAACTAATTTAATCTATTTTTAAATCTACTTAACCCGATTTAAATTATTTTAAACTAATTTATTTATTTCAAATCCATTTTAAGATTTTAAGTATTTTCAACTATTTTAATTATTTAAGCTACTTTTAAACCACTTAAAACTATTTTTCTAAAATTTCAAGCTAGTCAATTAGGTGAAATGTTTATGTTTAAATCTTGAATTTAAATACGACTTGAGTTAAATGAAGTTGCAACCTAAATTGAAATCCGAATTGATTTTGAAATCGAAATAAGATATTGAGACGGAAAATGATTTTTGAAACGGAATCTGACATTTGAATAGATACGATGATATTTGAAATGGATTTGATTTTTGAAGCGAATATGATATTTTGATATCAATTAGGAATCGATTTGAAATGTAAAAGAGCCAATGGTGTAATAATACGTAGTTATTAAAGAGACCGGGATCGGATATGGACATACTCTCTGTCGATACCGAACACCACTTTAATAACTATTATACGCGAAGTGTTGATCCAGAATGAAATGGATGGTTTGGTGAACGCGTTGATTGAAGAAAGAGAACGATATTGGATGACCCCTGACATGACTAAAACAGGAGCCGCGCCGGGCCATTGAGGTTCGCCACCTCTAGCGGACACACTTCTTCGATACCATATCTATTACATTTGTGATTCGATTTGGGTGCACCCCTTGATTTGGGAGTGTTGTTTCGCGGTGTTGGGGTGGCTGCTGGCTATGCTCAACATCAGTCCGGATCACGCAACTACTAGTATCCTAGTTGGTATCGCCTCATGTACCTTGTCATACTGATTATCCTATTCGCGACCACTACGTTATGTTTTGTGTTATACCTATGGGGTACCCTCTGATAACCACCAGTTTATGGTGGGGCTTACGGTGCTGTATAGACTATGGCATTATAAAAATGTGTTAAGGGGGATTATGGTAACGCCTTAACGCTATTTTAAATCTTTATATTACCGATAGCCATTATCTACTTAGCGTACATTACTACATAGTAGATAGCTTAACGGATCCTTAAGAGATGGAAAATCCCGTAACATCTCTTGAGTTATTGCACGCACGTTGACACTGGATAGGAGATGTCAAACCCCGTAAACATCTCTGACGTCGTTACACTCATATTTATTTACGATTGATTTAACTTTCATAAGGATATTTTAGTCCTGACTCGAGTGTTTTGTCTTTTCATTACGCTCGGGTCAGTCCTGAGTTTTCAGATTTTTTTGAAGATCTATTCTGGAGGATGAAGACGAAGATTTGGTACACTATTACTAGTATTATCTGTGCATCATGCTGTCTGCTGCATTATTTTAATTGTTCTGTTGTATATGTATAACTCTGATAAATGTTGTATAAATAATTGTCAAAGTATAGTAAACAGCTTCATGAACTGTTTATTTGACTATTATATTTTATCGTTCCGCTGCGAGATTCTATGTTGTTTCTTTTCCTTTATTTCTCTTTCTTTTCTTTTCTTATTTACCCCAATAACCATCTGCCCTTTTGAATGGTTTGGAATCGGCATGTGTATTTGATCGTCGGTTTAAACTGTCCAAAAAGGCGGGTCGTTGGAAGAAGAGGAGTGAAAAACTAGAAAATCTGATATAAAATTCGTTGAAACTGACCCCTATTTATAGTAGAACAACACTCATGTCCATTCATGAAGAGTTATGGCGAACAGGAATTTCTTTTGAAATTGAAATTTTGAATTCAACTGACACCATGTCGACATGGTCGCCGTAGTATGTCGGCACCCCAAGGCATTTTTTGATGATTTGATTTTCTTTGAAAATAACCTTTATCTTATATTAAAACTATTTTAAACTTTATAAATATACTTGACTATAGTTAAAATTCATAAGTAAATATAGAGAATAATATATATAGAATTTAACTATAATTTTATATTTAAATCTACGTATAAATATTTTAAAAGTTAAATATATTATATTAAAAGATAGTTTAAAATCAGGAGTAATTTGACTTTGAAATTAAAGATGATAGTGAGGCTAAAATTATTTAAAATCAGGATAGATGTTTTTGATGCTTTTGAAAAGGAAGGTTTTGAATAAAAGGTTAGCGGATACAAAACAATGTTCCACTAGATTTTTCGTAGGTTCCATCCTACTTAGGGTTCCATCCCTTTAACAGGCTCGAAGTGGATTCCATTCCATGAATAAATTGGATTCTATGATGCCAGTGCTTTTCTAGGAGTTTCAACAAAATTTTCTAATTAAAGAATAAATTACTTGAATTCTTGAACTCTTGGTAATCTTGATACTCATGAGTCTTCAGTCTTGATATCTTGAATCTCTATACTGTACAGTCTTCATTCTTGGTACCTGCATGGTTAAATCCTGCATATACATATATATCTAAACTTATAATGTTAGTATTTATATTTTATAATCTATTCTAAGGTTGTTGTGATTAAAACCATCATCTTACGGACTAACAATCTCCCCCTTTTTGATGATGACAACCTTTATAAAATATTACTTCTATCCTAATAACTCCACCTAAAACTAATAACTCCCCCTTAATCTATGCCTAACTCCCCCTTAATCTCTGCCTAACTACCCTATTTTATACTTCTTCCCCTTTGTCATCAACAAAAACAAACTCTAAACTTTATAACTCCGAACTATATAACTACTCTAAATCTAATACCCTATGATATGTGATTATAATGATAGTGTTATCATAAATAATCAACACTTAAGTCTAATACTAAAACATAGTCCTAAACTTTAACTATCCTAACTAAGAATTCACAATAATACTTATAATAAAAACACATATAAGGACACGAGTTATTTATTACGTATATGGTTATATTTACATCTGCTTTTGAAAACATAAAAACGGAAACAACAACGGAAGGAAAAAGAAGAAACTAATGTGGGTTTCTGAACATAGGAGATCTATGAACCGAACAGTTTGGATAGTGAAAACAGAAATTTCCACGTTGTTCGGCAAGATTCCCATTTTTGTCGAAACACACTTCTCCAACACACACGACTTGGTCATCATCCTCCTCGTGTGTTTCTTCCATGGGTTCTTCTTCTTCTTCGTCGCTGGCCTCTTGTTCTTGATTGAGTGAAGAGTCCTCATCGATCAAGAAGGGTTGGCCTGGTTGTCCATTAGGAATTTGTAACATCTCGCCTTTTCGCACACTTTAAACCGACACACGTGCCAATTCAAAGCATACGCAAGGGCGTATTGTTATGGGGTAAATAAGAAAAAAACAGAGAAGAAATAAAACAAAATAGAATCTCACAGCGGAAGGATAAAATATAATAATCAATATACAGTTCATGATAACTGTTTACAAAATATTTATTTTACTTATACAATGAATATCAGAGTTACACATACCAATACAATCAATGCAGCGGAAATTTAGAGTGTGGTGCAATACTATAAATAATATAATACGGATTCTTCGTCTTCGTCCTCCAAAGCTAAAATCTTCGATCCTGAAACGCTCGGACTGACCCGAGCGAATTCGAAAAGACAAAAACACTCGAGTCAGACTAAAAGATCTTATGTGAGTTAAATTAACAGAAATAAATATGAGTACAGTAACTCAAGAGATGTTCGGGATTTACATCTCTTAAGGATCCGTTAAACTATTTACTATGTAGTATATTGCGCTATTATAATAGTGTCTATTTATAAAATAAACTTACTTTTTAATAGCGTTAAGGGGTTACCCATATAGCCCTTAACACAAATAATGCCAATAGTCTATACAGTACCATAATACCTCCTGATCGGGAAGCTACCAGAGGATACTCCATAGGTACGACACAAATAGAAACTCGTAGTAAAGGCTCGGTATGGTAGGTGACACGGCACAACTAGGCAATGCCAGGGTAGATATACCAATTGCTATCCAGGCTGGTGGAAACGCGTAGCCGCAGTTACCGCCCACCTCGGACTAACTACCCAAAATCAAAATATAGAAGTGGCCACTGAATCAAATCCAAGTCAAAGTATAATATCGAAGAGGAGCGTCCGATCAGAGGAATGACCTCATTGGCCTGAGAATCGCTCCTGTTTTAGCCACCTTATGCCAACTCACGGGAGTTGGGTCCACGTATTTACCTTACAGGAAACGTCGCCACCACCTACTTCATTCTGGAATCTCCACCGCGTACACGGTTAGTCAAAGTGGTTTTCGGTATCGACAGAGAGTATGTCCATATCCGATCCCGGTCTCTTTGCCAACCAATCGTTATTATAACACCGCGGTTATTTAAAAACAGTTTATACTTTAAAACCAGAATATAATCCCTTTCAAAACCATAATATTACGATATCATTTCTTCTTTAAAAACACAAACAATTTATTTTCATATTATTTTATAAAAGCCCAAATCAATGATATCGTTTCCCAAATAAAATTTTCCTTTCCAAAAATTATGTCACTTTTTATTATTTAATATCCCATGTAACCAATATTTTGTTTGTAACTTTCAACATAATTCTTCGAAAATCCATAGTATTTTAAAACCATTATTTTCAAAACTAAATGGTTTGGATATTCAACGGTATGCGAATTAAAAAGGTTTAACTTTACTGTTGCTTTATAAAGAATAAATTACATGGCTTTCCAAATATTTCTTGTTTTAAAGTTAAACCAAAATCCAAAATATTACTTCAAGTCCCAAAACCATTTCAATTTTATATATATTTATATCCATTTTTGAGCATTAATATTTCAACTAAAGTTGGATTTTTATCCTTTCAAAATCAATATTCTATTAATTAATCTTGACCATTCACATAAAATCCATAATTAATAAGACTTCAATTTCTAGTAAAATATATGTATATATATATATATATATATATATATATATAGAATTTTTCCACTTCAAATTATACTAGAATATCCATTTCTATTTATTTTGGGAAAATCCAATTTCAAATATCATATCTTAAAATTTCCAACTTTACATTTAAACATAGGATATAAATTTACCAAACTCCATTTTCTAAATTTCTTCCATTTTCAATAAAGAAATTTATATTCCTTTTAATTTCAAAATTTCAACTTCATAAGTATATAAATATGGAATAAAATATTTATACAATATAAATTTAAGATTTATAGACCGTATTCAATCCAAACCATAGAAATCACATTAAAATAGTTATATATAGACCGCGGTGCCTGTATATAATTTTCTATCCTATGGTCAAGTGATACGGATATTTATCATTTCAATCCGCAATTTAAAAAATAAAACTTTGCGGTTTTATCATTTCAAACCACAATCCCGAATGAAATGTAAAATGTATGCAACTTGCAGTTTGATGATATCAAATAAAACATCCATTCAACAACACATCCATCATCCAGTCACAAACATCAAGCAATATCAACCAATAACAAAATATGTTTAGGAATATACAACAGGTAATAATTGGCAGTTTAATTCAAATTATATTTATCAACTATAAATCTAACAGTTTATTTTTAGTGATAATTGACATAACTGTTAACTAGCAGTTCTTATGCAAACAATAATTTCTAACAGCCAATTAATACGCAATCAATCAATTTAATTAACAGCTAAATTCAAAAAATGCAATTCAACAGATATGGGTGAAATAACATGCCAAAAGCTCATAAATAAATTTCTATTCATTTCTAAAATTTATTTAACAAACATAAAAGCTTCTAGTAATTGTGAGTGAGTTAAAACACTCACCTTTTGAATTTAAATCGAATTCAAATCCGATTTAAACCCAAAAATTCGACTATCTCCAAATCTGTCCAAACCAGTGTCAAAAGATCTGGAATTTAATTTCGATCCTAACAAAAAAAATTGCGTGAAACGGAGTCCGTATGTACGAGTTATGATTATTAGAACTAATTGAAATCAAAATTAACAAAAATAAATTAAACAAAAATAAAATACCGTGCCACATGCACTCTTCCCTCGTGAAAAACGCGTATGCTTCTTCTTGATTGCTAACTTTGTTCCGTAATTTTTCTTTTATTTCGATTTACTTTAATTTTCCTCCTTATTATATGAATGTATGCATTTTTAAAAGGTTTGGAAAAAAAAGATTTGAAAAAGAAGAATTGAAAAAGAAAATGATTAAAATAAAAACTGAAAACGGAAGAGAAGATCTAGATTTGAAAAGAAGAAAGTTTGAAATAGAAGTAAATTTGAAGAAGAAGAAGAAGAATATTTGAAGAGAAAGAAAAAAAAAATTAAAATGAGAGATAATAAGGAGCTTTGAGAAAAACAAGAAAAAAGAAGAAGAAGAAGAAGAAGAAGAAGAAGAAGAAGAATAGCATGGAGGCTAGGGTTAGAGTTAGGAGAAACAAAATGTAATAGAAGAATAAGAAGTAGGTTATTTATAAGGTTAGAGTTAGGTTTAGGGACAAATAGATTTGAAAGGAGAGGCTGCTATTAATTAGAAATAAAGTGAATATGAACACTTGGTATTGAAATATAGCAAATATGAACAGTCCTTTTTTTTTTAAAGTAGCAGGTATTAAAAAGAGGTATTTATTAATTAGAAAGAAAATGAATATGGAGGGACAAAAATAAATGACACGTTTCGTTAGTTTGATTCTAAATTAATTAAGTGCTAGATACAGAAAAATTTGAATACATCATATATATATATTCATACTTTAACTGTGTGACAAAATTGCTAAACATACATCAAGTACGATTAATTGGTGACAATATATAGGAATAATCAACAATAAATGTGGATGCAATCACATAAGGATCTAATAGGGAAGGAGATAAAAGTAACAACGTTGATTAATTCCACTTTCCCACTTTAGCCAATCCAATTACAAAATTTAAAATTTTATAAAATTTCTCTCCTTTGATTTCTTAAACAATTTTAATAACTAACAACAAGTTCTATGTTAATTCAATCATTAATCATTTCGCCAATTACCAAATTAAATTTCAATTATTCGCAATAAATCAAATTATAAATTTTTCATTCCAATAAATAAAATAAATCTTGATTTTTTTTTCTTCCATCCTTATTAATTCCACAACTTGTTCAATTTGAAAATCATTATCATATTTTCCAAATGTTACCTTAATTTAACACTTATGTAACGTATTATTAGATTCGTTGCAAGATTTCAATTTCAATCCCCATTTCTTAATATACTCAAATTCTGGACATTTTTATTTCCTTACCCATAAGTGTAACATTTATTGCCAATTCCATCCAAATTTAACAGGTAACCCTTAACAATGTTTTCAATCCAAAGGTTATACTTAAGTTTACGTTGTATTCTACAACTTATCATATTACGAAGAAAATTCACATTATTCCCCAATATTACCTTAATTCATATTAACTTAACATTAAATTTACTCTTCATTCTATTATTAACCTATTAGTATTAAATAGATGAAATTAACATTGGTTTTACACTCTATTACGTAGATATCCTTAAATTTTATCTAAGTTTATATTTACATAATATTCCAACATTAAATTTCATCCAATTTTTTTTCTTCCTTTTTATTTTAATTAAATCCAATTTCCCTAAAGTTACATTCAAACAAGTAAATTTTGATTTCCAATCAATCATTATACTATAACATTCTTAACATTTTTTCATTACACTACTAAATTCTACCTTGATAAGTTTACGCTTCTATTGCTTTACTTTCACACTTCCGTTAAAATATAAATTAATTCTAAAGTAACTTTTATTGTTGACCCCGCCATTTTAATTACTCATATTTAGATGAACGTTATTTCAAATAAGTTCATTGACTCATTTAAATTAGGTAGTTTATAGTAGTTGTTATCCCACCCTTACAATTATTTCCTACTAACGTGCTACCAACTCCCTTAATTAAAATTTGAATTCCAAACCTTATTTAATATACTAAGTAAGATAAATAACATATATAGATTGCTACCAACTTTCCTTTTCTTGCATCTATGTGTTTATTACTTGACACACCAGTAAATATTACATATACACAAAATTCCGTTATCACTTGCCTAACAAGGTTATTATCACTTAAGATCTCACTGCATCCACATTTTCACATTTTCATTTCCTAGTTTCTTTACTTTATTCTACATAATTTATTACAAATGGGATTTTCTTTGGTTTACATCTTATTTGTATTTAACATTTCTCAATCACCAATTCATTTCACTTTAACTGCGGTAAATTGGCGGATAAATTGAATTTGATTTCCAAAATCTAAATTAACAAGAAACAAGGGTAGGTAACATACAATAGTCATTACTCCAAATTCTAGTCACCTAAATAGTCTTTTATTCCTTGCAAATAAATGTTACTATTTATTTTCATAGTACAAATCTCAATGATTATCCCATTTTAATTTGCTTAGGCCATTTATTCCACTATACATATCTACATAAATGGATAATTTATTCAATTCATTAAGTGTCAATTCTATTAAGCCCTGTTTATATCTTTATGCATTCTTCTATTACTTTACAAAAGGGAATAACTTTTAAACTCATACACTTAATAACAAAACCGTTATAAATCCAATAAACTTCCAAATCCAAGTTTATACACAGTTTACACAACTATTATGATTTCTCACAAACGTTGAATTTATTAAATGACCATTTATTATAATTTAATTCCCTTAATTGAATCAAGTGCTTATTATTATATATATTCTTTTCATTCTACCATTCCTTCCCATTATAAATTCATTAACGTATTTACACATCTCTATCTTTCAAATATAAAATAACCAAACTGATTACAAACACTGTTTCTATCAATTTTCATAAGTTTGTTCAAAACTATACTTTTGTTTACATAAAATAAATTTTATGTTTCTATTAGTTTTCTTTTCCTTTCACTACAGGCATAAATTATTACTATCTACACTAATTACATCTTTGTATTAATGAACACCATTTAAGTAAATATTTATTCTAACATTCACAAATTCAACATTTATTTGTTTCTTCAAAATTACCTTAAATCAAGTTGTGAAAATTTACATTGTCCACATCTATTATCATAAAATTTTATAGTTACACTAAATTGCAACCACTACCAAATTTCTACATTTATTCTTAACCAAATTAGAAATTATATTAATTCATTTTATTAAATATCATAAATTTAACGGGTCGTTACAATCTCCCCCACTCAAAACTTTTCGTCCCCGAAAAGGAAAAGGAAGGGAGAAGGAAGAATAACACAGTATTTCTAATTTCAAATATTAACTTATATTTTACTGGATTAATTTCCTTTAATGAAATATACTTGTTTTATAATCAATCATATCCTTTAATACTTGAATTATTAAAGTTGGAAAAATATTTTAACAAAATTCTAAGTCCAAAATATACGAAATTTTTTGGCAGAGTCTCCTTTGTACGGAGGGACTCTGGAGAAAATATAATATCCAAATATACAATATATTACATATATATCCAAAATAAAATATTCCAACACGGGAAAATATATAAAATAGCGCTTTAAACGTAATCCGGAAACGTACCTATTTGTCGGGCAATATACGCTTATTATTATGGAAACAAAAGCAGTAGCAGTTGCTTCCATAACCTGTATTCACTTATATAGTCTAAAAGTTAAATATTTATATTACAGTGAAATGTTTGGGTAGATTCAATCATTCATATCCAATCAAATGCAACAACCATAAATTTTAACAAACAGCACATGCCACCAACAGACAACCATTCAATCAAACAATCAATTTGTTGTTCGGGTTCAAATTCTGAAATTGTACGGAATGAAGAATAACTATCAATTGCATCCGTTACTCAACAGTCTTAGATGGAACAAAGATAGATTATTTGTTCATCCCATAACTCCAAAATTTCTTACCCAACCAACATACATCAACCAAACAATCCAAACCAACACCAAAATAGTTTATTTACATTTACTTCGTACTTCAGTGGTTTGATTTTCTTCCCTTCATTTATGAGGGATTTCTTTGTTCTTACAAGTTTTATTTTCCAATTATCACCAAATTTATTATATTTGTATTTCCTTTTTATTACTTAAGTTTATAAAATAATTCTCATTAATAACAACAAATATTTTGAATATCTTCCTTTCTTTACTCTTTACTTGTAAGGTTTCCCTTAAATTCTTAATCTGCTAACTTTCATTCTTATAAGTGGAAGTTTTTATTTGTCTATTAACTATGGATTACAGTCATTTAAATTCTTCCTACTTTCCATTATATTAGAATAGGGAAGATTAAAACATACTTAAGTCAATAATCATACAATCAATTCTTATTTTGAATTTCATTTTATATACTTAGGTTCATATCATCTATTAATAATTCTTAACCCTTTTTCAGTAAAATTTCAATTATAACCTAAGTTTATACCATTAAATTCTTATTATAACAGTAATTTATTGAATACTTCATTTTTCCTAAATTCCTACTTGTAAAATATTCAATTCCAGTTTCTCATTTAACACTTCAACTTTTATATTTGGGTAAGTTATTTATGTTAAGGAAATTGCAATTGAACTTATACAAGTTTAATCTCCATTCTTTTAATTAAATTTAATGGTTATCCATATTACTCTTTGTCTCATATGTATGCAAATTCCTCTTTATAGCTTTGCAATTATTCTCTTATTTCAATTAGAGGTTTCAATTCATTTATTACTTAACTTTTATTTCACTACAATTTAACAATTGATTAATTAATGGAGAATTTTAGAATTGGATTCCGGGTCAGATTTCAATTTATTTCAAAATAATAGATAAATAAGTTCTTACAACTCAAAATCTCTAATTATAGTTAGAACAATAAAAGAAATTTTTTTTAGAAAATTTCATAATAAATCTGCAGTAGAATTTACTACAGTGGCCCTTCCCCTTCGAAACTTGAAATGAAAGTCGATGATGCGGCCGTCATCACCGAATTTATTTTCCAGCGACAGAGAGGAAAGTACAGAATTTAAATTTTTTTTTTCCCAAAATCTTCTTTAAAACAATTCTTCCAAATTATACGAAATATTTATATAAGAAATTTCTTATAAACCAAATCAATAAATTTCACAAATTCTTTGAAAGCAGATTTGGAAAAATCCCGGACTTAAGTTCTAAAATCTCCAATTTGATTTATCATAATTTCAACTTAGCTTCAGTTATTATAAATATTTTATTTCCTAACACCCAATCTATAGCAACCAAATATATATATATATCTTTATAAAAATATTTTTATATATAGAAAATATAATAGGCAAAATTCTTTCATTCACCTATATTAAAATAAATATTATGTTGGTCTGTCCTATTAAGTGTTTAGAAATCCCTATTGATGACATAGCGTCTCATGCATCAACCAGAATTTATAAATACAAAGCGGAACAGATTAACACAATATAAAAATCTTTTTATTAATACTAACAAATACGCTCTCTCATATATATACACTCAGCGACTCCCATAGGATATTACTACCCTATTAACAAAGAGTCAAACCCCACAAAGCCAAGGTTTATCGCTAAACCAAAGCTCTGATACCAACTGTAACATCTCGCCTTTTCGCACACTTTAAACCGACACACGTGCTAATTCAAAGCATACGCAAGGGCGTATTGTTATGGGGTAAATAAGAAAAAAACAGAGAAGAAATAAAACAAAATAGAATCTCACAGCGGAAGGATAAAATATAATAATCAATATACAGTTCATGATAACTGTTTACAAAATATTTATTTTACTTATACAATGAATATCAGAGTTACACATACCAATACAATCAATGCAGCGGAAATTTAGAGTGTGGTGCAATACGATAAATAATATAATACGGATTCTTCGTCTTCGTCCTCCAAAGCTAAAATCTTCGATCCTGAAACGCTCGGACTGACCCGAGCGAATTTGAAAAGACAAAAACACTCGAGTCAGACTAAAAGATCTTATGTGAGTTAAATTAACAGAAATAAATATGAGTACAGTAACTCAAGAGATGTTCGGGATTTACATCTCTTAAGGATCCGTTAAACTATTTACTATGTAGTATATTGCGCTATTATAATAGTGTCTATTTATAAAATAAACTTACTTTTTAATAGCGTCAAGGGGTTACCCATATAGCCCTTAACACAAATAATGCCAATAGTCTATACAGTACCGTAATACCTCCTGATCGGGAAGCTACCAGAGGATACTCCATAGGTACGACACAAATAGAAACTCGTAGTAAAGGCTCGGTATGGTAGGTGACACGGCACAACTAGGCAATGCCAGGGTAGATATACCAATTGCTATCCAGGCTGGTGGAAACGCGTAGCCGCAGTTACCGCCCACCTCGGACTAACTCCCCAAAATCAAAATATAGAAGTGGCCACTGAATCAAATCCAAGTCAAAGTATAATATCGAAGAGGAGCGTCCGATCAGAGGAATGACCTCATTGGCCTGAGAATCGCTCCTGTTTTAGCCACCTTATGCCAACTCACGGGAGTTGGGTCCACGTATTTACCTTACAGGAAACGTCGCCACCACCTACTTCATTCTGGAATCTCCACCGCGTACACGGTTAGTCAAAGTGGTTTTCGGTATCAACAGAGAGTATGTCCATATCCGATCCCGGTCTCTTTGCCAACCAATCGTTATTATAACACCGCGGTTATTTAAAAACAGTTTATACTTTAAAACCAGAATATAATCCCTTTCAAAACCATAATATTACGATATCATTTCTTCTTTAAAAACACAAACAATTTATTTTCATATTATTTTATAAAAGCCCAAATCAATGATATCGTTTCCCAAATAAAATTTTCCTTTCCAAAAATTATGTCACTTTTTATTATTTAATATCCCATGTAACCAATATTTTGTTTGTAACTTTCAACATAATTCTTCGAAAATCCATAGTATTTTAAAACCATTATTTTCAAAACTAAATGGTTTGGATATTCAACGGTATGCGAATTAAAAAGGTTTAACTTTACTGTTGCTTTATAAAGAATAAATTACATGGCTTTCCAAATATTTCTTGTTTTAAAGTTAAACCAAAATCCAAAATATTACTTCAAGTCCCAAAACCATTTCAATTTTATATATATTTATATCCATTTTTGAGCATTAATATTTCAACTAAAGTTGGATTTTTATCCTTTCAAAATCAATATTCTATTAATTAATCTTGACCATTCACATAAAATCCATAATTAATAAGACTTCAATTTCTAGTAAAATATATATATATATATATAGAATTTTTCCACTTCAAATTATACTAGAATATCCATTTCTATTTATTTTGGGAAAATCCAATTTCAAATATCATATCTTAAAATTTCCAACTTTACATTTAAACATAGGATATAAATTTACCAAACTCCATTTTCTAAATTTCTTCCATTTTCAATAAAGAAATTTATATTCCTTTTAATTTCAAAATTTCAACTTCATAAGTATATAAATATGGAATAAAATATTTATACAATATAAATTTAAGATTTATAGACCGTATTCAATCCAAACCATAGAAATCACATTAAAATAGTTATATATAGACCGCGGTGCCTGTATATAATTTTCTATCCTATGGTCAAGTGATACGGATATTTATCATTTCAATCCGCAATTTAAAAAATAAAACTTTACGGTTTTATCATTTCAAACCACAATCCCGAATGAAATGTAAAATGTATGCAACTTGCAGTTTGATGATATCAAATAAAACATCCATTCAACAACACATCCATCATCCAGTCACAAACATCAAGCAATATCAACCAATAACAAAATATGTTTGGGAATATACAACAGGTAATAATTGGCAGTTTAATTCAAATTATATTTATCAACTATAAATCTAACAATTTATTTTCAGTGATAATTGACATAACTGTTAACTAGCAGTTCTTATGCAAACAATAATTTCTAACAGCCAATTAATACGTAATCAATCAATTTAATTAACAGCTAAATTCAAAAAATGCAATTCAACAGATATGGGTGAAATAACATGCCAAAAGCTCATAAATAAATTTCTATTCATTTCTAAAATTTATTTAACAAACATAAAAGCTTCTAGTAATTGTGAGTGAGTTAAAACACTCACCTTTTGAATTTAAATCGAATTCAAATCCGATTTAAACCCAAAAATTCGACTATCTCCAAATCTGTCCAAACCAGTGTCAAAAGATCTGGAATTTAATTTCGATCCTAACAAAAAAAATTGCGTGAAACGGAGTCCGTATGTACGAGTTATGATTATTAGAACTAATTGAAATCAAAATTAACAAAAATAAATTAAACAAAAATAAAATACCGTGCCACATGCACTCTTCCCTCGTGAAAAACGCGTATGCTTCTTCTTGATTGCTAACTTTGTTCCGTAATTTTTCTTTTATTTCGATTTACTTTAATTTTCCTCCTTATTATATGAATGTATGCATTTTAAAAGGTTTGGAAAAAAAAAAGATTTGAAAAAGAAGAATTGAAAAAGAAAATGATTAAAATAAAAACTGAAAACGGAAGAGAAGATCTAGATTTGAAAAGAAGAAAGTTTGAAATAGAAGTAAATTTGAAGAAGAAGAAGAAGAATATTTGAAGAGAAAGAAAAAAAAATTAAAATGAGAGATAATAAGGAGCTTTGAGAAAAACAAGAAAAAAGAAGAAGAAGAAGAAGAAGAAGAAGAAGAAGAATAGCATGGAGGCTAGGGTTAGAGTTAGGAGAAACAAAATGTAATAGAAGAATAAGAAGTAGGTTATTTATAAGGTTAGAGTTAGGTTTAGGGACAAATAGATTTGAAAGGAGAGGCTGCTATTAATTAGAAATAAAATGAATATGAACACTTGGTATTGAAATATAGCAAATATGAACAGTCCTTTTTTTTTTTAAAGTAGCAGGTATTAAAAAGAGGTATTTATTAATTAGAAAGAAAATGAATATGGAGGGACAAAAATAAATGACACGTTTCGTTAGTTTGATTCTAAATTAATTAAGTGCTAGATACAGAAAAATTTGAATACATCATATATATATATTCATACTTTAACTGTGTGACAAAATTGCTAAACATACATCAAGTACGATTAATTGGTGACAATATATAGGAATAATCAACAATAAATGTGGATGCAATCACATAAGGATCTAATAGGGAAGGAGATAAAAGTAACAACGTTGATTAATTCCACTTTCCCACATTAGCCAATCCAATTACAAAATTTAAAATTTTATAAAATTTCTCTCCTTTGATTTCTTAAACAATTTTAATAACTAACAATAAGTTCTATGTTAATTCAATCATTAATCATTTCGCCAATTACCAAATTAAATTTCAATTATTCGCAATAAATCAAATTATAAATTTTTCATTCCAATAAATAAAATAAATCTTGATTTTTTTTTTCTTCTATCCTTATTAATTCCACAACTTGTTCAATTTGAAAATCATTATCATATTTTCCAAATGTTACCTTAATTTAACACTTATGTAACGTATTATTAGATTCATTGCAAGATTTCAATTTCAATCCCCATTTCTTAATATACTCAAATTCTGGACATTTTTATTTCCTTACCCATAAGTGTAACATTTATTGCCAATTCCATCCAAATTTAACAGGTAACCCTTAACAATGTTTTCAATCCAAAGGTTATACTTAAGTTTACGTTGTATTCTACAACTTATCATATTATGAAGAAAATTCACATTATTCCCCAATATTACCTTAATTCATATTAACTTAACATTAAATTTACTCTTCATTCTATTATTAACCTATTAGTATTAAATAGATGAAATTAACATTGGTTTTACACTCTATTACGTAGATATCCTTAAATTTTATCTAAGTTTATATTTACATAATATTCCAACATTAAATTTCATCCAATTTTTTTTCTTCCTTTTTATTTTAATTAAATCCAATTTCCCTAAAGTTACATTCAAACAAGTAAATTTTGATTTCCAATCAATCATTATACTATAACATTCTTAACATTTTTTCATTACACTACTAAATTCTACCTTGATAAGTTTACGCTTCTATTGCTTTACTTTCACACTTCCGTTAAAATATAAATTAATTCTAAAGTAACGTTTATTGTTGACCCCGCCATTTTAATTACTCATATTTAGATGAACGTTATTTCAAATAAGTTCATTGACTCATTTAAATTAGGTAGTTTATAGTAGTTGTTATCCCACCCTTACAATTATTTCCTACTAACGTGCTACCAACTCCCTTAATTAAAATTTGAATTCCAAACCTTATTTAATATACTAAGTAAGATAAATAACATATATAGATTGCTACCAACTTTCCTTTTCTTGCATCTATGTGTTTATTACTTGACACACCAGTAAATATTACATATACACAAAATTCCGTTATCACTTGCCTAACAAGGTTATTATCACTTAAGATCTCACTGCATCCACATTTTCACATTTTCATTTCCTAGTTTCTTTACTTTATTCTACATAATTTATTACAAATGGGATTTTCTTTGGTTTACATCTTATTTGTATTTAACATTTCTCAATCACCAATTCATTTCACTTTAACTGCGGTAAATTGGCGGATAAATTGAATTTGATTTCCAAAATCTAAATTAACAAGAAACAAGGGTAGGTAACATACAATAGTCATTACTCCAAATTCTAGTCACCTAAATAGTCTTTTATTCCTTGCAAATAAATGTTACTATTTATTTTCATAGTACAAATCTCAATGATTATCCCATTTTAATTTGCTTAGGCCATCTATTCCACTATACATATCTACATAAATGGATAATTTATTCAATTCATTAAGTGTCAATTCTATTAAGCCCTGTTTATATCTTTATGCATTCTTCTATTACTTTACAAAAGGGAATAACTTTTAAACTCATACACTTAATAACAAAACCGTTATAAATCCAATAAACTTCCAAATCCAAGTTTGTACACATTTTACACAACTATTATGATTTCTCACAAACGTTGAATTTATTAAATGACCATTTATTATAATTTAATTCCCTTAATTGAATCAAATTCTTATTATTATATATATTCTTTTCATTCTACCATTCCTTGCCATTATACATTCATTAACGTATTTACACATCTCTATCTTTCAAATATAAAATAACCAAACTGATTACAAACACTGTTTCTATCAATTTTCATAAGTTTGTTCAAAACTATACTTTTGTTTACATAAAATAAATTTTATGTTTCTATTAGTTTTCTTTTCCTTTCACTACAGGCATAAATTATTACTATCTACACTAATTACATCTTTGTATTAATGAACACCATTTAAGTTAATATTTATTCTAACATTCACAAATTCAACATTTATTTGTTTCTTCAAAATTACCTTAAATCAAGTTGTGAAAATTTACATTATCCACATCTATTATCATAAAATTTTATAGTTACACTAAATTGCAACCACTACCAAATTTCTACATTTATTCTTAACCAAATTAGAAATTATATTAATTCATTTTATTAAATATCATAAATTTAACGGGTCGTTACAGAATTTTTGCAAATTCCTAAGAATCTTGCCTTACCTTTCATGTTCCTTTGCCGTACGAAGTTGAGTTACTTGAATTTCAGCCAACATATGAAGAACATCCTTCATAGATTCCTCCATTTTAGTCACATGAGCGAGAGTAGTGCATTGGAATGGACCAGAAGTAGGAGAGGGAAATGAGAAAGTTGATTTTATGTTTGATTATGAGGATGAAGCCATGATTTTATTTATTTCAGAAGAGAGAATGAAGATAAAACAGAGAGAATGAATGAAAAGTCGAAATTGAGAAGAATATATAACTAAATTTTTTAATTTTGGTGGGAAAATTTTCAAAAAATCAAAAACATTATATGTCGACATGTATACCTAGGGGATGTCGACATGGTCTTTACAAAATTTAACTCTTTGATTTATTTTGATACCTATTGTTAATTATACTTATTATTTATATTTTATATTTCAGTTATAGAACAAATACCTAATTCTCTTCTTAATTTAGTAAATGTTGATTCATTTAAAGGTTTTGTTAAGATATCAGCAATTTGATTTTCAGGATTGACATAATCGAGAGTAACTACTTCCTTGCTTATATTATCTTGAGAAAATGATGTCTGATATCAATATGTTTAGCTCGAGCATGTTGAGTAGTATTTTTGGATAAATTTATCGCACTCGTATTTTCACAATAAATTGGATATTTTGAGAAATTTAAACCAAAATCTTTTAGGGTTTGTTGCATATATATTACTTGAGAAGAAGCCAAAGTAGCAGAAATATACTCTGCTTCGGTTGTTGATAATGAAACTGCGTTTTGCTTTTTACTAAGCCAAGAAATCAAAGAATGCCCCAAAAAGTGACAATTACCACTTGTATTTTTTCGGTCTGATTTACAACCAGCATAGTCAACATCACAGTAAGATATTAAGTCAAAAGATTCATTTTTAGGGTAGAATAAACCATAATCGGACGTGTGTTTAACATATCTTATGATTCGTTTCACGGCTTTTAAGTGAGTCTCTTTAGGTTGGGATAGGTATCTGGCATAGAGACAGACACTATGCGTGATATCAGGTCTACTGGCAGTAATATAGAGTAGTGATCCAATCATTTCTCTATATAGTTTTTGATCTACATCTTTCGAGAGATCTTCATTACGAAGGTACTCATTGGTTGCCTTGGGAGTGAGTTTTCCACTCACGGTAGTCAAACCAAATTTACTAATTAGGTCTTTAGCATATTTTTCTTGACTAATAAAGATACCATTATCTAATTGTTTTATTTGTAATCCTAAAAAGAAATTTAATTCACCCATATTACTCATCTCAAATTCTTTTTTCATTATTTCAAAAAATTCATTTATTTCAAAATTAGTTGAACCAAAAACGATATCATCTACGTAAACTTATACTAGTTGAATGTCTTTTTTATTTCTTTTAATAAAAAGAGTATCATCTACTTTACCAATTTCAAAATTAGATTGCAATAAATAAGATCTTAGTCTATCATACCAGGCTCTAGGATCTTGATTTAGACCATATAGTGCTTTTTTAAGTTTGTAAACATAATTTGGTAAATTATCATTTTCAAAAAGTGGTGGTTGTTCAACATATACTTCTTCTTTTACAAATCCATTTAAAAATGCACTTTTAACATCCATTTGAAATAATCCGAAATTATTATGATTTGCGAAAGCAAGTAGAATCCTAATGGCTTCTAATCTTGCTACGGGAGCAAAGGTTTCATCAAAATCTATTCCTTCTTCTTGACAATAACCTTGAGCGACTACCCGAGCTTTATTCCTAACTACCTCTCCTTGTTCATTCATTTTATTTTTGTAAACCCATTTAGTTCCAATTATAGTTATATTTTCTGGTCTAGGAACAAGTTCCCAAACATCATTTATAGTAAATTGATTTAATTCTTCTTGCACAGCCAAAATCCATGAATCATAAGTCGATGCTTCTGTTGGATTTTTGGGTTCAATAGTTGATATAAAAGCTACATTACTCATTTGACTTAGTTGATTTCTAGTTTTAACAACAGATTGCATATCTCCCAGTATATTTTCTATAGGGTGATCTTTTAAAAGTTTTGTTCTTTTATTAGGATGATCTATTTCAATATTAGTTTCAATAGGTTCTTGATTTTGAGTGATTAAATCCTCTTCATCATTTGTATCTTCAAAAATTTTGAAATTTTCGTCAAATGAAACATGCATTGTTTCTTCAATGGTATAATTTTTTAAATTAAACACTCTGTATGCTTTACTTCTATTAGAATATCCGATAAAGATACTTTTGTCGGATTTAGGATCAAATTTATCTAAATTATCTTTTGTATTTAAAATAAAGTATTTACTTCCAAAAATTCTGAAATAAGATACCTTAGGTTTCTTTGAATAAAGAAGTTCATAAGATGACTTATCAGTTAGAAGTCTAATTAAAGTTCTATTCAAAATATAGGAGGCGGTAGCAACTGCTTCTGCCCAAAAATTCTTTGGTAAATTACTATATGTAAGTATAGTTCTCGCACACTCTTGAATCGTCTTATTTTTTCGTTCTACTACTCCGTTTTGTTGTGGAGTTCTCGAAAATGAAAAATTGTGAGTTATTCCCTTTTTATTACAGAATTCCTCAAACATTTCATTTTCAAATTCACCACCGTGATCAATTCGAATAGTTATAATTTTTAGAGAAAATTGATTTTGAATTCTTTTTGAGAATGTCTTAAAACATTCAAAAGTATCACTTTTATGTTTCAAAAATATTGTCTATGTAAATCTAGAATAATCATCTACAATTACAAAAACATATTTACTATAATTTACTGACAGAGTTTGAGATGGTCCAAATAAATCAAGATGAAGTAATTCAAGAGGTTTTGAAGTTGAAATCATATCTTTTAATTTAAAAGAACTTTTTCTAAGTTTTCCTAATTGACAAGCATCACGTAGACTATCTACTTTAAAATTCATTTTAGGAAGCCCTCTTACTAGATCATGCTTTGACAATCTAGATAAGGGTTTGAAATTCAAATGCCCAAATCTCTTATGCCGAATCCAAGGGTCACTTGTATTTGCCAACAGATACAGGTTATCATTTGAAACTTTCATACTAAGAATATAAATATTCTTTTTTCTGACTTCCTCAAATATAATGGTTGAATTATTATCTTTAGTGTGACATTTATCTTTTTCAAATTTAATTTTATATCCTTTATCGCATTGTTGACTTATACTTAGCAGATTATGTTTCAGATTCTTAATTAACAAAACATTAGTAATAGTAGGAGTTTTAGAATTACCGACTTTGCCGATGCCAATCACATATCCTTTTGAATTGTCTCCAAAATTAACCAGTCCTTCATCTTTGTATATAATATCATTTAGTATATCTGGATTGCCAGTCATGTATCTAGAACATCCACTATCAAGTATCTATTTATTCTTTCTGATCTGCACAATTTGTCCGTTGTGGATTGATTCCTCAACAGCCATAAAGCATGATTCCTGCACATCGAATAATTTTGGTAGATAACTTGAATTTGAATATGATTATATGCAGACTCATGAAACAATGATGATTTGAATATTCTAAACTAGTATTAACAAATATAGCCATTTTGAAAAAATTTCAAAAATCAGATTATGAAACTTTGAAAACCTTGCTCTGATACCAATTGTGAGAAATACGGATTACGAATCTTAAGGCTAGGATTAACACTAGAGGGGGTGAATAGTGTTTATAAAGAATTACTAAATCTTTTGAGTTTATGTTAATTTAAACACAGATGTGTGCAATATACAGACACAGATATGATCACAGAAACAAACACAGATGCAGAAATAAATAAAAAGCAGTAAACGAAATAACACACCGGATTTTATACTGGTTCGGAGTTACCCTACATTCAGTCCCGCAACATAGGTACGATTTCCTTTCAAAAGCAATCTTTACAATTACACCCTCGATTTCAAGGCTATGAGGTACACCCTCCAGAATCACAATCCTCTGGGTAGAGATACTTGATTTTTCGGGCTACAAGTTCACCCACTTGATTTTACGGGCAACAAGTTCACCCAATTGATTTCCCAAGGCTACAATCACATCTTATCACAGTTGATTGATTTTCAAGGATACAATCACACCTTTTCTCGCTAAGTTGACTACAAAAGCCCTATAACTCTGAATAGCACTGAGGTTCTTGTTAAGATAGTGATAGAGAATCAAATACGAATGATCGAGTTCAATTCAATGTAGATTTCGGTAGAGTATTGATAAGAATTTTTATTAATCAAAGTGGAAGAAGAAGAGGAGTGAAAAACCAAAAAATTTGATGTAAAATTTGTTGAAACTGACCCCTATTTATAGTAGAACAATAGTCATGTTCATTCGTGAAGAGTTATGGCGAATAGACACTTCTTTTGAAATTGAAATTTTGAACTCAACTGACTCCATGTCGACATGGTCACCATGAGTATGTCGACATCCCAAAGCATTTTTTGATGATTTGATTTTCTTTGAAAATAACCTTTATCTTATATTAAAACTATTTTAAACTTTATAAATATACTTGACTATAGTTAAAATTCATAAGCAAATATAGAGAATAATATATATAGAATTAACTATAATTTTATATTTAAATCTAAGTATAGATATTTTAAAAGTTAAATATATTATATTAAAAGATAGTTTAAAATCAGGAGTAATTTGACTTTGAAGTTAAAGATCATTTTGAGGCTAAAACTATTTAAAATCGGGATAGATTTTTTGATGCTTTTGAAAGGAAGGTTTTGAAATCATTTTAAAAAAAAGATATAATTTTGAAAAAAAAATCATTTTGAATAAAAAGTTAGCGAATACAAAACAATGTTCCACTAGATTTTTCGTTGGTTCCATCCTACTTAGGGTTCCATCCCTTTAACAGGCTCGAAGTGGATTCCATTCCACGAATAAATTGGATTTTAAGATGCCAGTGCTTTTCTAAGAGTTTTAACAAAATTTTCTAATTAAAGAATAAATTACTTGAATTCTTGAACTCTTGATAATCTTGATACTCATGAGTCTTCAATCTTGATATCTTGAATCTCTATACTGTACAGTCTTCATTCTTGGTACCTGCATGGTTAAATCCTGCATATACATATATATCTAAACTTATAATGTTACTATTTATATTTTATAATCTATACTAAGGTTGTTGTCATCAAAACCATCATCTCACGGACTAACAACCACCTCCATGTAGCATCCCTTATCTTAAGGCTCGAAGCTAAATGCTACAGATGCTGCAGCCATCTATAGTATAAACGTCTGGTGATAAAATACGGTAATGTTAATGGTATCCATAATATCAGAAGCACATGAACATGAAACAAAGATCAACACAGATTTAAAAACAACTTTTCTGATTACATTTCAAATCAATATTTTATATTCTGATACATAATCCCAAAACTGATTAAAGTAATAATAGCAATATCATATATCCACATAAATCAGGTAATTAATGGATTACCTGCCCGAACAATGTAGTTTTGTTTGTTAACTACTAACCATTGGCTGACTCGGGCCTACCAGACAAAATAAATAATCCAACTTCTATTAGACACACTCTTGGATGATCTTTCCTTTATTTACTTCTTCCAGGCTCAACTGATCCTAATGGTTTTGTAGGCTCACCAATAACCTAACTTTCTTTGAATATTCCTTTCTGCGTGTAACATCGTTTTAGTCTTACCTATGACAAATCCCTACACACTGGAATTTTGGACTTATATTGGCTAGGGGCTGTTAGTTAAAGTATAGGGCACAACCCTATACCAGTCCCATTTGGTATTCTAATAATTGAGTCATTTACTTAGGGACTACCCCATCAAATTTTCCTTGAAAACATTTCTTTAAAATTGATTTAACCCTTTAAAACGTACTTAAACAAGGAAAATATACTTTTTGCTTTACTCAAATATATTTGCCATGATATATGCTTTACACTAAACAATGCTGATAAAACCTAAATCAATAGGGTTATATATCCCTTTAAAACAAGTCAGAGCCCTTCTTTAACTCAGAAAACATTAGGTTTTAAATCCAAGATATCATCTTCGAAACCGTTGTTTAAAAGCCTTAAATAGTCCTTTCGAATCCATTGAATGTGCCCCTTTCAAAATAAGTTAACCATTTTACCTTGAAGCATTAGGCCGAAAGCCAAAACATACCTTTCGAAACCTTTTAAAATATACCTTTCAAAATCATTGAAAGCGTCCCTTCGAAAGCTTTATAAACCTTAGACATCCTCTTCTCAAAATACTTTAAACTTGCCTTTTGAAGGCATTAGAAGCTTTCCATTTAAAAACTCAAGTAAACCTTTCGAAAATGTTAGGAATCTCCCCTTTGAAACCTTCATTATATATCTTTAGAAAGCATTGAAGTCCTTACTTAAAACAAACCTTTCGAAAGCACTGGGTTTAAGTAAAAGTTTGTGGAACATAGCTTCGAAACCATTAATACCATTCTTTTCGAAACCCTTGGGTTTAACTTTCAATATACCTAAGGGTCTTAAAAGAACTAGGTCGAAAACATTGCTTTCGAGAGCATTATCCCTAATAAAAGAAAGTGCATGGTTTCGAAACAAACCCTTTTAAAAGCATGAAGAAGTGGCTTTAAAGTTTAAGGCAAAAGAACCTTTTCAAAGGCGTTGATTCGAAAGGTTGAATGCGGCGGCATGGGTTTCGACCCCTTTGAAAGCTTGTTTTAAAAACAAAGGGCGACAACCCATTCAAAAGCCTTTCTTTATATAAATAGAAGAAAGTTGGTTAAGTCGAAAGCTCTAACCCCTTCGAAAGCCTTACTTATAACCAAAATAGTTCCAAGTTTATAAGAGCTACTTCTACCCCTTTGAAAACATGCTTCGACCATATACCTTCTGCCTTTCTCCAGTTCACTACATACCAAGGCATTGATATCATGTGTATTGGTTTTGATTGGAGGCGGATGTATGGTGTCGAAAGGTGGCTGCTATAAGTGGCGAAGCAGTAATCCTCTACAAAACCAATTTTTTAGTTTTTAAAGTAATATCTTTCCAACTAACTTGCCTTATTTGTTAACATATAACTGGTTTCCAATTCTTGTTCAAAATCTTTTTCTAAAAGTGATGTCGAATTCAGTAATTAACAATTTAAAACATTTAGCAAATTTCTCCTCCTTTTATAAACATATAAAACATTTAAGTCTCATACCTCAAATAATTTTATATCTTTAATAAAACAAATAGAAAAATGCACCAAAAATTCCCATAAACCATTTTTGATATGTTTTCTAACATATTTAAATTTCTGTCCCAAAGCTAACATATAATAGCTGAAAACAATTTAAACCTAATTATAACCATTTTCTTTACTAGAAAATTCATAATAAATCCACAACAATTTAGAAAATTATGAAACTCGAAACCCATCACTAAAATAATGTTTCTCACTTTATATCAAAATGCAAGCCATTTGGATATCATTTAATAGGTTTTTCAAACCAAATCTTATCATAAATCATCAATAAACATATATATCCATTTAAATAATCAAAGCATGGAATTTTTCTTACAAAATAAATTCAGATCTCATCTAGAAACCGAAAATAATAGAAATGAGATGTAATCTATTTTTCACCTTATCTTTTTGTTAAGGAGTTTGAGATTTTCTCTTGAATTGATTTGATTAAGCTTCCTTCTTTAATTCTTGCTTATCTTCCTTTTGTTTTCCCTTAATGGTGGCCTCGGCCAAGCTCTATGTTTGATTTTGTTTGCAAATGTTGGAAATGAGAATGGGATAAGAGTTTAGGGTATAAGAATATAACCTATTCCAATTTTGCCTTTATCTTATTACCTTTACTTACTTCATTTTAAATTTCCATTTGTTTATTCATTACTTAAGGCACGACTACCTTATAATCACACAAATATCAATCCCTTAACCATTTATATTATTTCATTTAATTTATTTTATTAAATGTCCTAAATAATATTAGTCTAAATTAGGGTCAATACAGACTCCCCTCCTTAAAGAAGTTTGTCCTTGAAATTACGATAAGGTACCCATAATTTAATTTATCGCACTCGTATTGTCATAATAAATTGGAGATTTTGAGAAATTTAGACCAAAATCTTTTGAGGTTTGTTGCATATATATTACTTGAGAACAAGCCAAAGCAGCAGAAATATACTCTGCTTCAGTTGTTGATAAAGAAACTGTTTTGTTTTTTACCAAGCCAAGAAATCAGAGAATGCCCCAAAAAGTGACAAGTACCACTTGTATTTTTTCGGTCTGATTTACAACCAGCATAGTCAGCATCACAGTAAGATATTAAATCAAAAGAATCATTTATAGGGTAGAATAAACCATAATCAGACGTGTGTTTAACATATCTTAAGATTCGTTTCACGGCTTTTAAGTGAGTCTCTTTAGGTTGGGATTGATAACTGGCACAGAGACAGACACTATGCGTGATATTAGGTCTACTAGAAGTAATATAGAGTAATGATCCAATCATTCCTCTATATAGTTTTTGATCTACATCTTTCAAGAGATCTACTTTACTATGGTACTCATTGGTTGCCATGGGAGTGAGTTTTCCACTCACAATAGTGAAACCAAATTTACTAATTAGGTCTTTAGCCTATTTTTCTTGACTAATAAAGATACCATTATCTAATTGTTTTATTTGTAATCCTAAAAAGAAATTTAATTCACCCATATTACTCATCTCAAATTCCTTTTTCATTATTTTAAAAAATTCTTTATTCATTTCAAAATTAGTTGAACCAAAAACGATATCATCTACGTAAACTTGTACTAGTTGAATATCTTTTTTATTTCTTTTAATAAAAAGAGTATTATCTACTTTACCAATTTCAAAATTAGATTGCAATAAATAAGATCTTAGTCTATCATACCAGGCTCTAGGAGCTTGATTTAGACCATATAGTGCTTTTTTAAGTTTGTAAACATGATTTGGTAAATTATCATTTTCAAAAAGTGGTGGTTGTTCAACGTATACTTCTTCTTTTACAAATCCATTTAAAAAGAAACTTTTAACATCCATTTGAAATAATCTGAAATTATTATGATTTGCGAAAGCAAGTAGAATCCTAATGGCTTCTAATCTTGCTACGGGAGCAAAGGTTTCATCAAAATCTATTCCTTCTTCTTGACAATAACCTTGAGCGACTACCCGAGCTTTATTCCTAACTACGTCTCCTTATTCATTCATTTTATTTTTGTAAACCCATTTAGTTCCAATTATAGTTATATTTTCTGGTCTAGGAACAAGTTCCCAAACGTCATTTCTAGTAAATTGATTTAATTCTTCTTGCATAGCCAAAATCCATGAATCATCAGTTGATGCTTCTGTTGGAATTTTGGGTTCAATAGTTGATATAAAAGCTACATTACTCATTTGACTTAGTTGATTTCTAGTTTTAACAACAGACTGCATATCTCCCAGTATATTTTCTATAGGGTGATCTTTTAAAAGTTTTGTCCTTTTATTAGGATGATCTATTTCATTATTAGTTTCAATAGGTTCTTGATTTTGAGTGGTTAAATCCTCTTCATCATTTGTATCTTCAAAAATTTTGAAATTTTCATCAAATGAAACATGCATTGTTTCTTCAATGGTATAAGTTTTTAAATTAAACACTCTGTACGCTTTACTTCTATTAGAATATCCGATAAAGATACCTTTGTCGGATTTAGGATCAAATTTATCTAAATTATCTTTTGTATTTAAAATAAAGCATTTACTTCCAAAAATTCTCGTAGGTTTCTTTGAATAAAGAAGTTCATAAGATGTCTTATCAGTCAGAAGTCTAATTAAAGTTCTATTCAAAATATAGCAGGCGGTTGCAACTGCTTTTCCCAAAAATTCTTTGGTAAATTACTATATGTAAGCATAGTTCTCGCACACTCTTGAATCGTCCTATTTTTACGTTCTACTACTCTGTTTTGTTGTGGAGTTCTCGAAAATGAAAAATTATGAGTTATTCCCTTTTTATTGCAGAATTCCTCAAATCTTTCATTTTCAAATTCACCACCGTGATCACTTCGAATAGTTATAATTTTTAGAGAAAATTGATTTTGAATTCTTTTTGAGAATGTCTTAAAACATTCAAAAGTATCACTTTTATGTTTCAAAAATATTGTCCATGTAAATGAATAATCATCTACAATTACAAAGACATATCTACTATGATTTATTGTTAGAATTTGAGATGGACCAAATAAATCAAGATGAAGTAATTCAAGAGGTTTCGAAGTTGAAATCATATCTTTTAACTTAAAAGATTTTTTTCTAAGTTTTCATAATTGACAAGCATCACATAAACTATCTATTTTAAAATTCATTTTAGGGAGTCCTCTTACTAGATCATGTTTTGACAGTCTAGATAGGAGTTTGAAATTCAAATGCCCAAATCTCTTGTGCCAAATGCAAGGTTCACTTGTATTTGCCAACAGACACAGGTTATCATTTGAAAGTTTCATACTAAGAATATATATTCTTTTTCCTGACTCCCTCAAATATAATGGTTGAATTATTATCTTCATTGTGACATTTATCTTTTTCAAATTTAATTTTATAACCTTTATCACATATTGACTTATACTTAGCAGATTGTGTTTCAGATTCTTAACTAGCAAAACATTAGTAATAGTAGGAGTTTCAGAATTACCGACTTTGCCGATGTCAATCACATATCCTTTTGAATTGTCTCCAAAGTTAACCAATCCTCCATCTTTGTATATTATATCATTCAGTGTATCTGGATTGCTAGTCATGTGTCTAGAACATCCACTATCAAGTATCCATCTGTTCTTTCTGATCTGCACAATTTGTCCGTTGTGGATTGATTCCTGAACGCCTATAAAACATGATTCCTGCACATCAAACAATTTTGGTAGATAACCTGAATTTGAATATTGATTATATGCAGACTCATGAAACAATGATGATTTGAATACTTCTAAATTAGTATTAACGAATATAGCCATTTTAAAAACTTTTCAAAAATCAGATTATGAAACTTTGAAAACCTCGCTATGATACTAATTGTGTGAAATGCGGATTACGGATCTTAAGGCTAAGATTAACACTAGAGGGGGGGTGAATAGTGTTAATAAAGAATTACTAAATCTTTTTCGATTTATGTTAATTTAGACACAAAAGTATGCAATATACAGACACAGATATGATCACAGAAACAATCACAGATATAGAAATAAAAAAAAGTAGTAAAGGAAAGAACACACCAGATTTTATACTGGTTCGGAGTTACCGTACATCCAGTCCCGTAACACAAGTATGGATTTCCTTTCAAAAGTAATCGTACAGTTACACCCTCGGTTTTTAGGCTACGAGGTACACCCTCCAGAATTTCGATCATCTGGGTAGAGATACTTGATTTTCGAGCCACAAGTTTACCCAATTGATTACCAAGGCTACAATCACACCTTTTCCCTTTTGATTGATTTTCAAGGTTACAATCACACTTATTCTTGCTTAATAGATTACAAAGAAGTCTATAACTCTGAATAGCACTGAGAATCTTGTAGAGATAGTGATAGAGAATCAAATTAGAAGTAATCGAGTATGATTCAATGTTGATTTCGGCAGAGTAAGGCTAAGAATATTTATTAAGAAAAGAGGAAGAAGAAGAGGAGTGAAAACCAAAAAAAAGTGATTAAAAATTCATTGAAACTGACTCCTATTTATAGAAGAACAACAGCCATGTCCATTCATGAAGAGTTATGCCGAATAGACACTTCTTTTGAAATTTGAATTTTTGAATCAAACTGTTATCATGTCGACATGGTACCCATACGCATGTCGACATCGCAAAACTTTTTATGATGTTTTGAATTTCTTTGAAAATAACCTTTATCTTATATAAAAATTAATTTAAACTTTATAAATATGCGACTATAGTTGAAATTCATAAGTAAATATGAAGAATAATATATATAGAATTTAACCATAATTTTATATTTAAATCTAAATATAAATATTTAAAAGTTAAATATATTATTAAAAAGATAGTTTAAAATCAGGAGTAATTTGACTTTGAAAATAAAGACGTTTTTGAGGCTAAAATTATTTAAAATTAGGATCGAGGGTCTTCAATCTTTTAAAAGGAAAGTTTTGAAAACATTTTGAAAACATGATATAATTTTGAAAAATCATTTTGAATAAAAGTTAGCAGATACAAAACAACGTTCCACTAGTTTTTTTTAGGTTCCATCCTACTTAGGGTTCCATCCCTTTAACGGCTTGAAGTGGATTCCATTCCACGAATAAATTGAATTTTAAGATGCCAATGCTTTCCTACGAGTTTTAACAAAAATTCCTAATAATAAAAAATACTTATCCTTGAAATCTTGAACTCTTGATAGTCTCGATACTCATGAGTCTTCTATCTTGATATTTTATCTTGATATCTTAAATCTCTATACTGTACAGTCTTCATTCTTAGTACATGCATGGTTAAATCATGCATATATATATATATATATATATCTAAACTTATAATGTTAGTATTTATATTTTATAATCTATTCTAAGGTTGTTGTCATCAAAACCATCATCTCACGGACTAACAAAGCATACATCCCTCTTCAAGCCTTCCAAGAGGAAACTTCTTTTCATGTCCCGATACATCTTAGTTCCTCTCGGATGAATAGTGAACTCTTAATGATGGCATTCTCCAAGAACTTCCTTCATAATGTTTCCCATATTCGGACACATAGTCGTCCTTTCTTCCTCAACCTCCTATTCTGGTTACGACTGAAATCTTTTACGTCATCGTTCTCCGTTGCATCCCTTAACTTTCTCATCCATTCTACTAATAATGGATCCTCCTTCTGCTTAGAAGCAATCTTTTTTATCATCACTAGTCGAACTTCTAAACATGACAACATAGCGGTTTCCTTACTACACTAACTTCATGTAACAACCCATAATTTTGTAAATATCTTAATTAAGTTTTACTTGAAAACGTTGTTTTTTTTTAAAGTAAAATTTTCAATAATTAAATTTTTAAGTTAATAAGTAATTGTAAAAGGGAAAAAAAACTTATTGTAATTTAAATTTAAGCCTTAATTAATGTAATATTTCTGTTATTGATTCAAATAGAAAACATATGTAGTTTATTAATGTTTGCATGTGTTCATTATTTAAATCCAATCTTCTGGTTTTTGCATACTTTTGTTTAAAGTAAAAAAAAGGGGCTTCTTTATAAAAATAACTTGAATTTATTACAAAATATCACGATTCCTTTTATTTCCTTTTAAATTAACGTTAGACCATAATTTATTGCTTAATATTAAAGAATTTACTAAGTTATAAATTTTAACATAAAGATGTTGTATTAAGTTTAAGACATTATTTACAATGATTTGTATATACATATGTGTGTGCGTTAATTTGACTTAAGATTTATAAGATGGACTTGCATGCAAATTCATAACTTTTTTTAATCTTAAACCCTTTTAATCTGGAGATTAGGTTCAAAATTGTTGTCTTTAATTTTAGGCTCATAAGATAGTGAAACTTAATTTTAACACATTTATATGTATAAGTCTATTATATATATACGTATATGTATATGTTTTTAATAATACTATGACCAATAAAGACATATATGAAGGAAACATCATCTTTGTACACAATCTAATATTGCACTTACATAATTTACTGTAGAATACATTTGGACATAGTTACATTCCATGCCATGAATAAATAGCTTGTTAATGACATTTAATTAATCAATCAATTTGATTAGAGAAAGAATGAAAGGTTTCTCTCTCCATATACATAATTAAGCTCTAGATTAATTACCTGTTCTTAGGGAAAGAAACGAAAGGTTGCCTTAATTCTTGCCTTTTTGTTTTGCTAACATTTGTTTCTTTCTAGCCATTCATTCCTTTAGTTTAGCCGTATATTTTGCCTTGCAATTCATGTACAAGTTTCTCTTTTTCTCATCTTCTTTATTTTCTCATTTCCTAAGAGAGAGAAAAATATTACAAGCACTTTATTCTTTTATTTATAAAACCTTAGAATTAATTATAATATAAATTTTTAATTTGAGTAAATCATTTCCCAAAATTCTATAATAAAAATAAAAGTTTCTGAAATTTTTAACTTTGTTAAGGATAACTCTAATTGGAATTTTAAATAAAGAAATGGATTATCTACTTTCTTTGAAAATGTGTAATATTTTTTGAATAATAAATTTCATTGGAAATGGTAAATAAATCAGAATAATGTAAACATGTTAAGGAGTAACTTTTAAGAATTCAGTGTATTAATAAACTGTTAAAATTACGCATTTATAAGGGTACGATATTTAATGGAATAAATAACATATAAAATAGGAAAACGTATTAATTAAAAAACATTACTTTTGTATTAATTTGGGGGTATATTTTGCGTGGGTCCTACGCATTTTAAAATTCATACCGCAATATATATATGAATAAATAAATCAGTTAAGAATTGCTATAGCCAAACGTTACACTTCCCATAGCTTTCATTGGTTTTAAATTGGTAAAATATTTATTTCAGAACGTTCCAAAATCTTTGCCATTTCAATTCTTGCCATATTCCCACTCGCATTTACCGCTTGTATTTAGGAAACCAAATCACATACAAATATTTTTCATGCCGTCTCCACCCAAATCAATTCAAAATTTTATTTTCTTCCTATATTCATTCACCTTAAATCAACGCAAATATTTAATGCTTGCCGTTTTCTTTTCCTTGAGCCAACATTTACATACGAAACTCCTTGCTTCCATTAATCAATTATCTAAACTCAGGCATCATAAATCGCGCAACCGCTAATTAATGCAATGTAGGGAAATCATTTTCTTCTTTTTACGTCTAAAATTTGAAAATTTACATGCCGTTTTCCCCTGATAAATACAAGCTTCCTATCTATAACACGTTCTAAACGAATTATAATTTTTGCCTTTGTTCCTAAATAAATTGCCATGCACTTTTAAAAGAGGAAATTCAACCGTGCCTTGTCAATGCGTTTAAAGATATTTCACCTTCCATTTATTTTAATAAGTATAAAATCTTGTAAATCCATAACCGTTCACATTTTTGATTTTTTGTCATTCCTTTATCAAATCAATGTACGTTACTTTTGGATATGTGGTCCAAGATACCACTGCAAAAATTAACTATTTGATTTAAATAATCTTTGCCTTATAAAAGCAATGATTCAACATCCCATATCAAAGAAAAAAAATTTGCTTGCCTTTTTGTTCCCATTGATTTGCACACGTTACTTTTCCTTGCGTACAAGCTTCTGCCTATAAATACAAACCTCATATCACATTTTCTTACCTCAAAATTGTCTGCATCTCCATATACTTCTTTCTTTTTCGTGATCAGGGAATCAGGTAATGGTTTATTTATTTTTCATTCCTTCTTCTTTTTGCTTTGTTATATTTTGTCATACACTTCATGCTCGGCCGCACCCTACCCCCTCCATCACTACTGTTGCCAACTCCTCCTCCAAGCCGATCCTTTTATTTGACAAACATTTTTAAATATTCATGATACAAGTGCATGCGTGCATGCTCTTTGATAGTCAGAGCCGTGTCCTATTGTAGCAGCAAGAGCAAGTAAATTTTTATAAGTGCAGTTGTGTAGTAAAAAAAAAGAACAAAAAAAAGAGAAGTAAAATAGAATGGATAGGCCAAGCACCGCTTTTTGAAATAGTATCTCAACGATTTATCCACTGTTTTAGTATAGAGTGCGTTCATATAACTCAAATAAAAGGTGGGCTGAGCAATGAGAACATGGCCAAGATGTGGGTGGAGTGGTCGAGAATTTGGGTCAAAATTTTCTTATTCTGTTTTCAATAATCATAGTAAAATGCGAATACTTAGTTTTTCATTCATCTTGTTCAAGATTTGAATCAAGACGTTGCCTCGACGGAAATCTGATTGTGCCGATTGTACGTTTCTTTATCAAGTGATACAATCGTTTGAATCTAATTTTCTGCAGCTTTAAGGTGAGTATTTCTCACCAGACAATCGTACTTGTATATCTGTGAATTAATCACAAGTGTAATTGTAAATTTATTTTATTTTATCTGCCTGTGATATAAACTTATGATGTTAAAACCCCATTATTTAATTGACACATCATCATTTGTATTATCTATTGTTATATTATTGCAGTTATACTATTTATTATTATTTACTGTTTAAATCACACTGCAAGTTCCCTGTAAAAGATAGAGATCATTACAGGCTGAAATGATAGGCCTGAACAGCATATATATTTCATTTATTTATTTAGTCATTTTAACTTGGGATTGCGGGTTTGAAATGATAGAACCCGGTTTTCTTTGAAATTACGGGTTGAAATGATTTAGTATCCGTATCACTTAACCTAGGTTAGAAATTATTACACAGACACATGGTTATATATATATATATATGTATGTATGTATGTATGTATGTATGTATGTATGTATGTATGTATGTATGTATGTATGTATGTATGTATGTATGTATGTATGTATGTATGTATGTATGTATGTATGTATGTATATGTATATGTATTTTTGGAAATATTAAATGTTTAAATAATTCTTTGTTTAAAATTGGATTTAAATGATTTTTATATGTATAATATTATATTAGTCAAATATGTAATAATAAAGGAAATTTAAGTATGGGTTTAGCTTGAAAATTTGGATTTGTAAACCAAGTGGACTTTAGGTTAAGAAATAAATTATGAAATTTGGTATAACTTGAATATAAAGCAGATAAATATAAGTTAAGTTTTCTATGAATTAAAAAGTTAGATTTGTAAAATGTGGAAACTGAAATTTAATTTTATTTAGAATGGAAGGCAGTTTTTGAAACAAAGGTAAGGTAAGAAATTAATTGGAAATTTGTTTATTTTGGATATGGGAATTTAACTAGATTATAAGTGAAATTTATAGGAATTTATGCACTTGATTTTTAAGTAAAGTATAAGAGAAGAGGTATTTATTTATAAAATATACTTTATAAAAATCAAAATTTTCGAGTAATTTAAATGACTATTTAAAAGGTGGAAATATGATTTATAAATTAAATTGGTTTGATTTTTGTTGAAACCTTGAAGTTAAAATTTTAGGTTACTCAAATGAACTAGGGTATAACCTTGGGATATTTATTGGATTTTTATTTTAACTTCACCTTTTTCAATATAGTAATTGATTCAAATATAACTATTTTGGAATTTATAAACCACGGGTAATAATAATAACGTTGGTTGTTAAAGAGACCGGGATCGGATATGCGCATACTCTCTGTCGATATAGAAAACCACTTTGACAACCGTATATGCGGTGGAGATTCCAGAATGAAGTAGGATGGTGGTGACGTTTCCTTTAAGGTAAATACGTGGACCCGACTCCCGTGAGTTGGCATAAGGTGGCTAAAACAGGAGCGATTCTCGGATTAATGAGGTAGCACCTCTGATCGGACGCACTTCTTCGTATGTCATTCTATTACTTTTGTGATTGTTTGGTGCACACCTTTGATTTGGGAGTGTTGTTCGAGGTGGGCGGTAGTAGCAGCTACGCGTTACCACCGGTCCGAATGCGTAATTGATATATCTACCCTGGCATTGCCTAGTTGTGCCTGTCACCTACCATAGCGAGCCTTGTACGAGTTTGGTTTTCTTCCGTAGCCCGTGTGGTATCCTTTGGTGGCTTCCCGATCAGGAGGGACTATGATATTGGATGGACTACTAGGACTATTATTGTGTTAAGGGGAATATTGGGTCACTCCTTAACGCTATTTAAAAGTAAGTTTATTTTAATATAGACACTATTATAATAGCGAAAATATTACTATATAGTAAATAGTTTAACGGATCCTTAGAGGATGGGTGGTCCCAAGCATCCTTTAAGTTACTTGCTTTATATTACAGTTCACTTGAATTAGCTTACACTGTATAAGTATGTATGTCCTGACTCGAGTGTTTATGTTTTATTTTACGCTCGGGTCAGCCTGAGTTTCAGTTCAGACTTCACCTCCGGAGCTTGGACTTCTGCTGATCATCTTTTTTCCAGCTGCCGTCAAGTTCTGTTCAATTCTTGTTTAGGCTTTGAAATCAAGACAATCTAATATTGAGAGTTTCTGAGGAGATTTCAAACTATAATTGGTTTAAGACTATGTACTTTATACTTATTTTGAGGCTATTGATAGTGGCTTCATGAACCACTAAGTTATTTTAAATTCCGCTGCAAGTATTCTGATTTTTGTGTTTGTGATTCTGTGATTATTTATTTACTGTATATTCTGAGATTTGCCAAATTTTATTTACAACGTGGTATTTTGAACAATTCAAGTCCGACATGTACGGATGCGAATGGTTGAAAATATCGGGTCGTTACACTTCATATCTCCACTGTATTCTACATATAGTCAATGATTCTAAATCTTTCCACTCAACTATCATTATTAGTACTGCATTCTGATGTTTCCTGCTAAGTGCATCCGCAACCTTGTTGCCTTTTCCTAGCGTGTACTCAATACCAAATTCATTAGTGATTAAAAACTCTAACCACCTTTGCTATCTCATATTCAACTCCTTCTGAGAGAATAGATACATCAATGACTTATGATCTATATACAACTCTAATCTTTCTCCCAAAAAGTAATGTCTCCACACCATCAATACGAAAATTACTACCACGACACTACAAGAAAATATATTATTAATAGCAATACATGACGAAGTTTGTACGCATATTGCTCTCTTTTTATTATTAGATTTTTAAACATTGCATATACTTAAGCTGTATTATTATATGGTCCGTAATAAAACACAAAGTTAAGTGCGAAACCATTTTGTTCCCTCCCATTTTCTTTATTCACCAAAGCCCTTTTACTTCGACTTCTTTCAGGAAACCTGTATTTTGCCTTTCTTCTCCATTTCAAGATTCGAACTCCAAATCATCGCAACCAAACTCGATTAGAAAGAGCTCTATCCCATCTTTATGTTTTTGGCTTTGCTCTAAAAACCCTAACCCAGGTATGCTTTTTTTCATTCTTGATTATGCGTGATCTAATCAATTCAATAAGTATTGCAATATTTTATCTTTGTTACACTGATTGGTTTAGTACATTTTATTACTCCAATAAATTGGTATTTGCTTAATGTAACTCTTAAGATTTTGATAGTACTTTGGGGATTTCAAATTTAATTGAATTTTAAAAGGTGCTTCAATTATTTTTAGTAGGAGTACGAAGAAAGGATAATTTGGTTTGGGAATTCTGTGTTGTTATTTTAGTACCTAGGGTATCTTGTGAATTTGTAGAAATAGTGGATGAATGTTAATTGGTTTATTTATTTACTTTTCTTATGTTATATAGTTGTTAGTATGAGCTAAGGTATGACTCTATTTAGTACATTTTTTAGCATTGAAAATGAACTCTGTAAAAAAAATTCCAATGCACGATTCAACAATATTCAGGGTTGCAAACGAAATATGGTAAAAAGATATATTTTAAACAAGCAAAGTCAATCAATGCGTGATGAACTTATATTTAAAGATAAACTATACTCATGTAAAGAAAAGAAAACATCTTTGGTTCATTATGCACAGTACTATTTAAAAAAAATTAATAAAATATTTTAGGTATGAACTTTATTTATTCTATAGTAACAATGAAAGTGCAATCTAGCTAGGAACAAAGATAAAACTCAAAGACGAAAGGTAAACTCAAATGTAAGATATTGTATATAATAATTCTTTTGTGTTTCAGATTGTACTACTACATCAAGGAATATACCTAACTAGCTATAGGATATCTTCATCTTGAATTTGTTTGTGCCACTGTTGACATTCAAAACATCATATACTAACAAAGTGTAACATGTGAATCATACATGCAATTACATTTGGAAGCTTTGTAAGTACTTCTGATATATATATATATATATATATATATATATATATATATATATATATATGGGGTTGTTCATTGAAATCTATTTGTTATTTAGAACATTGGGACCTCGATGCTCAACAAATTATATGACTTGTATGTGGGCAGGCAAACTGACTGTAGTAATGTGCCCCAAAAATAAAATCCATTTAGGACCCTACATGATGGGTTTCTAAAATAAACTGCACTACTAACACTATTATTATTGCTTTGACAATTTGAAACTGAATTCTTGTTTGCAATTTGTTAAATGCCTCTTGATTCTGACACGATTACTATTGCTTTAACAATCCGAAACAGAATTTTTGTTTGCAATTTGTTAAATGCCTATTGATTTCTCAAGTTTATGAATATGCTTGGATCCTACAATGTAGATTTCTATTTATATATAATTATCTAACAGTTAGTTTCTTGTTACAAGCTGCATCATTAGCCTTGATAAATAATGTATCCAACTGGCACTGTTGAGGTGTTGTGCATTGCTTAAGCTACCAAATAATGTGTGAAATTTCTATATTATCTTCCAGAATATTTATATAAATTACTCGATATGTAATATGCCTCAAGTGGAAAACTAACTGATAGGTCTGATGTATTTTCATATGAAATTGTTCTTCTTGAGCTTATTGCTGGACGTAGACCCATGGATCCTTCCTAACTTTGGGAGACGAAAGTCTAATCGAATGGGCATGTGAAGTGGCTTATTTTAATACTTACGTTAGTTTAATTTGTGGTTTAAAGTTGAAATTGTATATTTGTTTTACTGATTTTTCCTCCTAAACTCTTTTTAGATAACCATTTGCTTTAAATTAAACATTTTACTTAACCATTCGCTTTAAATTGAACTTTCTACTTCTAGCCTCATGTGAACACCTTACATTTATCTTTCACACTAAAAAAAATATCCTTTATTTAAGTTTCAGAAGTTCACTAAAGAATAATTTTTTTGATGAAAGAGCGGTCCTCGAAAAGAGGAAAGCACTCATTAAAATTATTATTAATATATATGATAATGCAAATTGTACAAACAGAAACTAGGGATCGTCATATAGATGATCAAAATACAAGAGAAACAAACAAAAAAATAGGCCTTATGTTTGTTCATTGTGGTTATACAAGGTTATGAGGTTATACATGGCATTTAACAACATCTTCCTTGTGTATGAGGCATGGCATGAATTAGTTGTTATGGCTTGAGTTGATGGAGAATGTGCTAAAGGGTTGCTGAACTAAAAAGCGTGAATGAAGTTACTTGAGATTATATGATCGATCATATGATTAAACTAAGTAGCTGGTGATTGGAGGCTGCTGAACTGATTGAGATGGTAAACAGTGGTGCACACACATTGCTGGAGTGAATGAAACTAAAGTGCACATGCATGGTAAACAGTGGTGCATGCAGGTCTTAATTAAGATGCAAAAGGTCATAAAAGGTGCCTAGGGTTGATAATGGAAGCATGTAGGTTATTAGAAATTGAATATATAGTTTGAAATATATGTATAGAGTGTGCACGTATGTGCGTGTGTGTCTATATATATACAACCTTTAATTCAATTATTTTTCACCAATTTCAAAATCAAATACCTCTCAAACCATAAATTTTTAAGGGACGAGATCAAAAGTAAAGTTGTAGACAACATCAAGATGAACTATTCAACAGCCTTCACGTAGAAATCGACGAAGGATACTGGCTAGAAAATTGCCCAATCAGTGGTCGTGGAGGAGACAAAGTTCGTCGTTAAGCAACGTACTGAACTAGACCTACAAACGTGTCCGCCTCGTGATGGTGAGGATAGCTGTGTTGTTCGATCGGCTTGGAGACAAGCATGGTGATAGTTGGAGGCAGCCAAAGATCTCGGCCATGATTGTATGCCTTGGTCGATGATGGACAGAGGTGGTGGTGTTGTTATCAGTAGGTGTAGGAGGTCGAGTAGTCTTCATCGGCGTGATTCATTCGGTCTCAAGTGGCCGGAACGGTGGTTAGGGAGGTGAATTTATGGTGTAATGGCAGGCCGAGTGTGATGTATGGCATCGAGTTCGCTGTAATGGTCATGGGTTAGTGTGTCTTCGGTTGCATCTTCGAGCGACAATGGTGGTGAGGTATTTCATGGCTTGAGACGTCGATGCGAGAGGATGAAAGAGGGCGGGTTTGGGTTCTTTGACATGCATGGAAATGGAAGAAAGAAAAAGAAAATGAGAAGGGAGCTGCACATAACCTTGTGCATGCCAAAATAAAAGGCAAAAATAAAAAAAATAAAAAAAATGATGTAACCAGATTGCAAAGTTAGATTAAGGCATTTAAATAAATGAATGAATAAACGAAAATAAATAAAATATCGTTTCATACTCTCTTAAATTATGACACCAATTCTTCTATGTTATGTAACCTGATTGCGCAGTAAGATTAAGGCATTTAGATAATTTGTGCTATTGCAGCATGTTTGTTGAACAATTTATTTACTCTAAAAAAATTATCCAAATACCTAATACATATGTCAATCTTGGTCCTCCTAAACTTTCTCCTTAAATAATTCTATTTCAAACAATATGAATTTTACTTTATCAACTTAAACTTTTGGGTCAACAATTCAACAACTATACAATAAATGTTTAATTAAATTAAATTGGAAATTTGGTCAAGGTATTATTATGTATACGAGTATATATGCACGCCCAGATGGGCATGCATTTAATCACAATGTGCATGCATTTATAGTTTGCGCCCCCTGAAGTAGATTTGACAGTATCATTGCCAGCATAAACCAAACCTAAATCACCATTCAAGAAGACCAAAACAATTGAAGAACGATCAGAGAACCAATGTTTTTGTAATGCTAAAGTTTTATCATTTGTTTCTTTTGTTTAGTTCATTTTATGCTACTGGAAATAGAAATAATACTTGTACTTATACTGCATATGCACTTTTAGCTAATGTGGGCTGTAAGCAAAAATGTATCTAAACACATCATCACTTCACAACATGGCTTCACCTCCTTTATTTATTAATAGCGGGAATTCAACGAATAGAATTTACAGCGTGGTTTTTGAAATTTCAAAGTTGAAAGGTAATCCTGATATACAACCATGTTTATATTTTTAAATTTGAAAGGTAGCTTCCAAGTAGTTATTATTATGCTCAGTTTGAGATGCATCACTTTTGAAACAATGAAACTGTTCGTGACTTAATCTGACATTGTTTCCATAAGTATCTATCAATGTATTTTTAGGCTTGTAAACGCTTGAGCATGGATTCAGATAGTGTCATATCTGTATATTCAAAAACATTTTTGGATATTAGATATTCGTATCCGTGGATGTGGATGGATATTAGATATTTATCGGATATTTTTCGACTAATTCACAACTCATAAATCTAAACAAAATAAATAGAAAATTTGACTCGTTATAAATTCGTTTCAGTACTACAAATACAAAAAATAATAAATATACTAAGAAATATTAGTTTTAAGCAACAGATATCGATTTTTATATACTTATTAACTTTTTTTTACCTGGATAAAATGGTAAATGACGATCATTTTATATACTAAAATACGCAAAAAAATTACTATAGTGTTGATAAACAACGGACGAATAATTATCAGATATGAATATGGCCTGTATCTATTTTCGGATATATGCGTATGTCGCATACATATACAGATGGATTTTGAATTTTTGGGGTATTCGTTGATAACCCTCTTTAACCAAGCAAATTAATGGTACTGCTTTTATTTTGTTCTAAGTTATTAATCATCGATAGAATCATATCGTTCATCTTTTTTTAAAGTTTTTGGGTTTATTGTCTTGCACTTTATATGATAGATGATTGATAGCACTGTAGGAGCAAGTAGATGAGTAAGGGGTGCATAACCATTAATCTGCTAACCATTAAAATTCATGTAGTATAATGATAAATTTATCAGGTTGTTTGCACGCGTACGCACACCGATACATGTATTATGCCTTGCCAAATTTTTTTAAAACAAACAGTAGCATAAACACTCAATATTTATCCTATACAATTTGATGCCCAATCATATAGTAATTTGCATTAAAATTAAAAAGCAAGTTAACTCGGAAAACAACGTAAGTTTGACGAAACAAACAACAATGACAAAACTAAAGGACACATAATAAGTGATGCATTACTTTTAACTCAAGAACACAGTTCAAAAGATGAAGCAATTATTGAAAGCAGTCATCTCTGGTAAGTCCATCTCCTACTTTTCATTTTCAGACATAATGAAGGACTAAAGCATTGCTCCGGACCAATCGATTCCCATGCCAATTGCACAGTTGCTTTAATTACTGTTGTTGCTATCTCCTTGATCGCCATAGCTTATTTGCTGCACAATATCGTGCATGTTCTCACTTTCATCGGTGGCAGGAAACTGTGCTAAGCTCTACGATATGTATTGCTAGCTTCCCATATCTGATAGATGATGTTATATGCAGTGGTCTAATAATTGTGCAGGAAGCTCCAGGGTAGGAGCTGTGTTTTGGCGAGCTAAGGCCATGGCCCTAGTTGAACGAAATCAAGAACTCATACAGTAAATTAGATTTGTGATTGTAGGCCCAAGCAAAAATATAATTTGGGCCATAGCAAGAAAATAATTTAGAGAAGGAAGCCCATGTTCGTAATTATTTTCTCTCCCTATACCCCCTGTATCACGTTTGTCCTAGATCAAAATAATGAATTTATATTCCCACTGCATATATTCACATTCATTTATATTTTCTTTTCTCTTATTGCATCGCTACTTGTTGTTCATCATTATTTAGTGATCATATAGTAGAATATAGGTGAACCATAAAAACATGTTGTCATACAATATATTTAAAAGGGTAAAAGTTTTTAATCGGTTATCCTAGTATGAGTTTACATTAGAATCCAAGTGTGCGATTACATAATAAAACGAAACCATTTCAATTAGCAAACCACAGTTATCAGCTGGGCAACATCAAGCACATGCATTAATAATTAGTGGATATTATTTTATAAAATGGTTGAACATATCATTTTTTATAAAATATAATTAGTACAGAAACACACAAATATTAACAAATGAATCGCAACATTTGCTTCTAAAAAGCATCTGTACATAACTCAAAACAGTTATTTATATAAAAAATCATAAATATTTTATCCTTTTTTCTGTAAGTCATCTCATTAGATGAACATCTTCAAACTCGCCATTACACCAGTATCAAAAAGAGCCAAGCCATCACCATAAATGTCCACATACCCAAATACATCGGACTCAGAAGGGCACTCAGCAGTAGCCTCAAGAACCCGATGATGAACCCCATGAGAATCGAACGAATACCCACCCTTATGAGCATGGCCAGAAATGCACACTTTCATACACTCATACCCATGTACCATCTCCATCACCTCTTCATAATTCTACAGCAGCACCTTCCTGGAAGAAGCTACAGAATCCAAAGGCACGTGGCTGCACACAGCCACTATCTCCATCTTCTTCTTACAATCCTTTAGTGCATATCATCTAGCCACTATAGCTGCTCTTCCCCCACCACTCAACTGTGCATCAAAAACCTGGTGTCGATACCCTCCATCTCTTCAGGACTATTCTTGTTTTCGTTCGGGTTCCTCTCTTTGACCAGCCTTTCAACTTTGGCTCTCTTTGGATGATCTTCCGTCCATGCTAGGGCGCTGATATCGTACATGTCAAGGACCATGAAACTGTACTTGGGCGCAGGTGAAAAGTCTTTGTAAGTGTTTGTACCATTGTTTGTATTTTTAGTGATGAGATGACTTTATCGCCAGGTAGGTTGTAGAAACAGTGGTTGCCGATGTACAGGGCTATTGAATTTGTCAAATTCTGTGATTATGGTGTGTGATGCTTTCAATGATTGATCTTCAAAGCAGAAGCCGTTAATAATGTCGCTGAAGTTGATGGAGAAAGCGAGATTGTTGCAACGTTCCAGTTAGAGTTAGCTCTTTGTAGGTCTTTAGGCACATCTTTATAATTATGAATGTTTCCACCAACAACATAACCTAGACCATATCCCCTTCACCAATATAAATGCCCTATTAAAATTCTTAAATACTATAAAAAAAGAGAGAATAAACATTTAGTTAAATAATGCCATACCTGATGTCCATTTGTCTGTAAGTCTATCTTCATAGCAACTTCAAGTGTACTTCGTTCCATGACTATTTCCAAAACTGATGTTTCTGCACTAAAAAAAATCCAATTATCTTGGATTTTCAATATTTGAATCATTGTGTAATATATAAACTTAACATTACCAAAAGCTTCTAAACAAAAGGTGAATTCATACTTGTGCATTTCATCCATATTATCCTTACAGTAAAAAGTTTACCATCATGAGAACCATATTTTAGTCATAAAACTAAATCATTGTCTCAAAGTAGTTTTAAATTAACCAAATACTTGTGGAATATAGTCATAGCAGCATAAAAAAAGTTGGTGAAAAACTCTTTCTCGTAGGACTCAAAATAAATGATAATAAAAATAGTAAGGAATATACCTATATCAATGGTTAACCAGCTTGAACTTATGTTACAGTCCTAGTAAATCTCCACATTTATCTCACCAGGAACACCTTTTGTTTTTAATCTAGTAATGTTTGAAGAGGATTATGCATTACATGTCGATGTGTCACTTGAAGATCCAAACGAAGAAGGAAGCATGAGGATTGTTATGTTAAATCTATGAATACAAATTGGTAGCTTCAATTTACTTGGTTGTAGAACCGTTTTATTGGCAGTTAAAACTTCAAGTTTATTTTAGTTTTCTGTAAAAGGTTTTATACGTGCTGCTCTTTTTTCTTTTCTTTTTTCTTCACTTGGATATGATAGAACTATCATCCATACTTGTATTCTTGAGTATAGTCAAAAAATATAGTTATATTAATAATAGGATAAAAAATTCTGCAATGAGGACATGAAAGACTTGTAGAAGAAATTTTAAAATGGAATGATAATCATATGAGTAATTAGAGACATGTAGAATTAATTTTAATACACAAACGCATATAAAATCATTATGTTGTGTAACATCGCATTTGGCTGCCTTGTCTAGTACTCTTACTTTCAGTATATTTGGACGCGGCCAAAGAGGCATAGTTTTAGTAATGGTATCAAAAATTACATTGGAATTATAAAGTGAACCCCTTGGACTGGTTTAGTTTACAATGCAGTGTTAGTTAACTGGTACAACTAAATTGGCACCACAGTTGATTAATTTAGAAATTCATGGTGTAAAAATGAATATCATAAAATAGTTGACTAAAGTAGTAATAACTACAAATATCTTACTGTAATACATTATGCAATATATTTGTACTACCAAGTATAAATTAGTTCAGGTATCATTTATAGTATATCTTAAGAAAAAGGTTTTACATGACTCCGTTGATTGTTCTTCAAACATCCAAACAACTGTTTGCAGACATAAAATAACTGAGATATTTATGAATTAGCGCCTTGCTTCTCTATTAACATATATATGAACAAACAAATATACATTTCAACAATATGAAATGACACTGTATATTCTTTCTGATTTGGTCTCAATGTATTGGTAGTTTCCATAACAAATGATTGGATACTTTGATCAAAATTTATTGGCAGCATAGTCAAATTTTGTAAAATATAGTTTTAAGTAGTCATACTTTTTGATAGAAACTTTCAACAGTAAAATATAAACAACCTTTACAATGTATAAAGCTAAGATTATAATATACTACAACATAGTCATAAAAGGACAACCAAAAGAGTTTCTGTGTTGATATGCTACAGCAATGGCAATCATTCTATTTGGACAATTGAGTAGAAATGACTTTAATAAAATCAAAATTAGATGTAATTGGAAAAGAAGTTATTTCAAAGGTAGATGTAATTGGAAAAGAGGTAGTTACAGTAATAAGCAATGGGTAAAAGACTATTTTTATAGTCGAAATAAAACATGTAAACAAATAAAATAGAATAGTACATTAGTTAAGATAAATACAAATCGATAATGTAAATAATTTTTTTTAAATCTCAAGCCAAATACCATTTTTATTTCTGTTTATTTATTTTGTACTTCACAATTATAGATCTTCAACGATGGAAGTAAACGTTTAGTTTACAAATAATAGAATATTGGCACATAATAAAATTTCACAATGAATATGCACATGATAAGTAATGAGCAATCGGCTAATCACAAAATATAAGTATATACTATTTGAAATTTCAGGTCAAAACCACTTTTATTGCTTTATATATATATATATATATATATATATATATATATATTCCTTACTTTGAGATAAAAGTGTTAGCATGTATTATCCACGATAATACAGCTGTATTTGAACAGGAATACTATTATACTAAAAATAAAGGTCAAATACGACTTAGAGCCCGATTTCTTACAAAATGTTCATTTGTAAGACTAATAGTACTTGTGAATATATATGTATTATCCAGGTATAGTACTTGAGAATTTGTAAGATTTATTTAATGATTTAGAGCCTAATTTCTTATGAAACGTTCATTTTGCACCGCTCTTTAATTAAAACATGACAACTAAAATAAAGTGCACAACAATCCACAACACAAAATACAAATGATATTTATAATCAAGTGATAGTGGCAGCCTACTCTATACCTTCTCAGGGCCCCCTTATGCATCACTTATTATCTGAAACATTCTTCTTTGACCAGTCTCACTAATTTTAGCCATCTACCTCCTTCCAGATCAATGAAACTCCATTTATTTCCTAAAACTTCCCTTAAACACTCCCAAACTTATTCTTCATCAAACTTCTGGACGCTATTTTCATACGATAATGTAGATTTTATCATTCTATCTCCATTTGCTGGGAGTTTTTTGTTATCAGTTAAAAATTCTTTATCTCCACTTTGTTAGTCAACAAAAGAATAAATGACTCACATATTTTGTAATTCTTATAAGTTTGAAGGGAGCTCTTAAATCAACGCACACAACAAACATAGTACTTGCGTCGGGTTACAGAGTTGAACATCGATTGGTAATAAGGAAATTGCTAATGAAAATCAAGGCTAAGTACATCATACCTAAAGGCGATGTGGTATGACGGCGTTCAGTTGATGGCAGCAGCGTCAATCAGCAACATCATTCGGTTTTTTGATTTACTGACGTTGACAACAATGGCGTCAGGTGATTCGGTAAAAAGATTGTTGATCGATTTGAGGATTGTAGCCGAGGTGATGAGAGACAACGACAAATTTGGTGATTGTGGTCGATTGTTAGTCAATTAGCGATGAATAGGTTCGGTAGAGATGGTGATTGCGTATTTAGTATTTTGGCGTTGAATCACCATAGCGATTAGGGTTAGTAATGAGAATGATGAAGCAAAGAGACTGAAAAGAAAACGCGAACGGAAGGAAAAAAGAAAAGGGCATTTCCGGTAGTTCAAAAAGACACGGTTGAATTCATGTTGGTTGAATTCTCATTATTAGTAGTAAAGATAGAATAATAGTTTAGTACATTATGGACCAACTAAAATCATTTTCTTTAAATTTCTCTATCGATCCTTTTTTTTCCATTATATGGATGGTAGGTGTGGTTGTATGGTTTTGATGATTTTGTTGAACAGTACCAAGGTCCCCATATATAGGCCTGTCAATGGATGGGTTTCGGTCTGGGTATCTTCAAACCCTAAATCAAAACCCGAGTCCGATCTGATCCCGCTGAATATTTCATAATCAATACCCGAACTCCTTTTCAAGACCTCCGGGTAATACCAGTATATCTAACTTAAAATATTCATATTAAAACCATACCATAAAATTGCAACTTTTATAGAACTTACAGATAAATAATTATTAACATGCAAATTGGCCGAAATGTTTTCAGGTTCACAATAATATTATGTGAAAAATATCTATATGCAAAACAAAAAATGAAAAAAAACACATATATTCATGTTTAGCAACTACAAAAAACAAATAATTAGGTCGGGCCCAAACCAGGTCGGTTTTTGACTAAACTGTACCCGATCCTAATAGGGAACGGGTCGGGCCTGGGTTGGGGTCAAAACCCCCCGCATTTATAGGGCGGGTTCGAGCTGAGTTCAGATTGGAACCCATACCGTTGACAGGTCTATTCATATGTATATTGTAAATTCTCCTCACAATTTTTCCCTAAATTCCTTTCACAGATTTATTTTTTACATGCAACCACTTAAAATGCTAATTATAACTGATACAGAAGATGTACTTTAAGCTTATACTTTATCTTGCTATCGATTTAGTATGTAAATATTTGTTGATTATCTTTTAACAGACTTGTAGCTTATATAGAATAAAATATTAAATGCATGATTTAAAGCTACCTTATTTACTCTCCAATTATGATTTGATTTATGTTTGTTGTCCAATTACTCATTATGTATATCACGACATAGTACCTAATTCGATGCTGACTTATTTTATAGGCTCTACAATTAATCAGCAATCTTACTGCCCTACAAAGCTGCAACATTCTTTGACTAAATTTTTTTCTTCTGAAAAAACGAAATTCTATTTTGGAACATTTCAAGTGATATCTTGCTAATAATAAGTTGACTTCTGTTTATTAAATTCATAATAAGCTTAAACATACAACTCACACAAAGCAACCACTTTAATATGTAAATTTCTTTTGTTTGATAACCATCCCACTTAAATATACCATATTAGTTGTGTAAGCACTTGGTTTGAACACTATTATTTTGTATTTTGAACTCATACTAAAGTATACCTAATAGTTAAATGTACACACTTGGTTTTGGTCTTCCTTGTACTGTTTAATAGCATGCACGGTATTAGTTCCATATACAATTGATTTACAAAATTTGTTAATTTTAGGAATACTCATCTATAATATGCCAGTATTTGATTTGTATTGATTTGTTGATTAGTTAATATTGTTCTTATTTAATTTTAGGCGATTAAAGCACTGATTGGTTTTTCTTATTATCACATTAATTAATTAATTAATTGTTAGTATGATTTTTAAATAAACTAGTGTTTTCTAATCTATGGAGCACAAAGGTTTGACCATTGCAGCTCATTCTATTTTTAAAAGTTCAAAGATGGAATTAGTAGAAAGATATATTTACCATCTTATTTATGTGTAAGTATTAATTTACTAGAGCATATGTAGAAGTAGAATATTAAATGTATGACCCTAGAAAATTGATTATTGCACTGCCATTTTTTCCAAGTAAAAATCTATGGTTGCTAATAGTTTTGGGTAACTAACATAAACCCTAACATGTTCTGAATGTCCAAACGTAAGTTATTCAAACAATTGTTTATTCAACAAATTCAAATTATGTAGTGGCATTAATATAATTGTCGAAGATCATGAACTGATTGGCTGAGGTCTGCAGCAGTTTTTGCAATTACCAGCAGTTGTACCCATTATCTGCACTTTTGCAAGTATTTGTAGTTTCCCACACTATCAAATGCATAGCAACATTTGAAAAGAAAAGAAAAAAACTTCACTTCTGTGTCAACTGTCGTAAAATAACTAATGATTGTTTTACCCTTCCCACCAGTTTCTTTCAACTTCTTCTTACATTTTTTATAATTCTCCATGTTGTATCAAACTAGCAGAATAAGTTTCCTCTGCATGATCTGGGTATAATGAATCAAAATGTATTAATGCTTTCAAATTTGGTATATGGTCAACCATTGGAGTTAGAGCGGTTCAGTTGTGATATTGGTCGGTCTATGCACAAATGAACCTTACGGGCTCAACATGTAACTTCTGGGATATGAAGTGAGTACTCTGTTTTAATTGGGCATGATTGCTTATTTACATAATTGTAATAATTAATATTGCATTAACCATTCACATATATTTACCATCAACTAATGTGAAGAAAGACCTTATAACTATTCTAAATCATTTAGGAAAACTGAAGAGTAGATGGTTGCAATAACAGTTTGCGGTTACATTTGCTAAAGATTTAGTTTACATCTGTTAGAAATGAATGCGTTGTTTTAGGGAATATGGAGGCATTAATTGCCTTGGTAGTTGAATAGTCACACATCTTAGAATAAAATAAACCATTTGTGTTTTTGTAAACTAAGATGTGGACACTATGACAATTCATATAGACAAACAGAGATTCAAGCCATGTGGCGCGGGCAGATGGAAGTTTGAGGCATATTAGAGGCACTTAGCCTTTGTAGTTGGCAGTTTCCTTGGCGTGGTTGTTCAGACCGAATATTTTTTATTTCTGTCCATTCAAATTCAAACGGTTTCACTGCCTGGTAAAGGGTCGCAACCTTTCCAACAGTCGCATCCGCTTGAATAGGCACATATTACCGAATAGATGCACCTCCCCGTGTCTATATATAGGCAAATAGAAAACAATGACAATAAAATAAAATTTTCTGTATTTTCTTTCTCCTCATAGCTCTCTGTTCTTAAAATTACTCTCTTGAATTTGTCAGTGATCTGCAATTGTTGTGCAGCATCGCAGAGAATGTCTATTTCGTATTGGAAAAGAACTGCTCGATATCCTTAAGCGCCATAGAGGGAGCAATACTGTTACCAGGAAATAGTTTTTAAATGCTGGACTTGGACATTACAATCGGTATGTTATTTATTGCTTTATTTGTTAATTGCACAGTTCTACTCATATCATTTTTGCGATGTGCATGTGAAAGTTTGTTGTTGTTGCAATTTGCAACATAATTGTAACAGTTTCGTAATACTTTTGCAGCGTTGTTGTTAACAATTTTTGTATACAGTTTCGTAACACTTTTCTGACGTTACTGTTTAACAATTTCTTCATGCTTTTCTAACGTTATTGTCTAACAGTTTTGTAACATTTTTCTGACATTACGAATAACAATCTTGAAATAATATCGATTTTCTGACGTTATTGTCGAACAGTTTCGTAACATTTTTCTGACATTACGAATAACAATCTTGAAAAAATTTCAATTAATTGCTGGCTGTTTTTGTAGATGAAATGTCTCATAAAAGCAACAATTCTGTACCAACACGGGCTGTGGTTACTGCTCAGTCTACAAGTTTGGTTCTAACAATGGTGCTTCTCATTGAGAATGGTCGAAAAAGTTCACAAGGATGGATTTCAAACACTGGTAGCAAAAGATGCTGTTTTACTTGATGACTTTGGGCCTTGCAAAGTTTCTTATAAAATATGCTCCTATCATCGAAGAATTGAAACCTGATCAACAAAAGGTGAAGCCTTGAATTTCTGGAAGAGTTCTGACTTTATGTGCAAGAACTACATATTAAATGGGCACGACAACAGCCAATACAATATATACCGTACTGCTCGAACTTCCACAGAACTTTGGACGGCAATAGAGAAAAACTATAAAACCGAAGATGCAGGCATGAAGAAATCCATAGCGGGAAAATTCCTTGACTTCAAAATGATTGATGCAAAGACCGTTATCAACCAGATTCAAGACTTACAAGTCATCATTCACCAACTGCACGATGAAGGAATGACTCTAAGCAAATCCTTTCAGGTTGTCGCTGCACTTGAAAAGCTTCCTCTATCATGGAAATATTTCAAAAACTATCTTAAGCACAAGCACAAGGAGATGACAACGGAGGAACTTGTAATCCGATTAAGGATTGAGGAAGATAACCAAAAAAATAATAAAAAGACTTTGCATGCCATGATTGCTAAGGCAAAAGTTGTCGAGTGAGAGAAAACTAACAAAAGGAAACGTGAGCATGCTCCTATGAAATCAAAGAAATTTCAAGGTTCATGCCATAATTATGGGAAGAAAGGGACACAAAGCCGCCGAATGTCACGCAGCCAGGAAAAGAAATAAGAAGCAAACATGGCTGACATCTCAAAAGGTGTGTCTAATATGGACTTATGTGTAGTAGTGTCCGAATGCAACCTTGTTGGTGATTTGAAGGAATGGTTTGCAGACACATGAGCCATACGACACATATACGCAAATAAGTGGATGTTTACAACCTACAAAACTGCTACTGAGGATGAACGACTTTTTATGGGTAACTCATCTGCATCAAAATTCGAAGGCAAAGGAAAGATTGTACTGAAAATGACTTATGGAAAAGAACTAACTTTGGCAGATTTTCTTCATGTTCTATAGATCTGCAAGAACTTGATTTTCGGATCGCTACTTAGCAAGCATGGCGTTAAACTCACTTTTGTGCCTAATAAGTTTGTGTTGTCAAAGAATGGAGAGTATATAGGAAGAGGATATATTTGTGATGGTTCATTTAAGGCAAATGTAACTACTATTATACCACACAATGACATGAATAAAATTGAATCTTCTGCTTATATTTTTGATTTCTCTAACATATGGCATTCTAGATTAGTCATGTAAATTTCGATACCTTACGAAAATTGATTAGTCTAGACTTTCTACCAAAACATAACATAGATTCCAACTATAAATGTCAAGTTTTTGCAGAAGAAAAATTGACAAGAACCTCGTTTCATCATGTTGAATGAGAAATCGAACCTCTAGAGCTAATACACATAGATGTATGTGACTAAAAATGTGTCACACTAAAGGTGGAAAAAGGTATTTCATTACCTTTATTGATGATTGTACAAGGTACTATTACGTGTATCTCCTCAGAAGTAAGGACGAAGCGTTCGACATATTTAAATAGTAGAAAGAAGAAGTTAAAAATCAACTCAACAAGAAAATAAAAGCTTTAAGAAGTGATAGAGGAGGAGAATATGAATTTTCCTATGAGGAATTCTGCGTCGAACATAGTATTATACACCAAACTACGGCCCCGTATTTACCTCAATTCAATGGTATAACTGAACAGAAAAATAGAACTCTTAAAGAAATTATGAATGCCTTACTAATTAGTTCTGACTTGCTAGATAACTAAAAGGGAGAAGCTATTCTTTCTGCAAATCATATTTGAATAAGATACCACGAACGAAAACATCTAAATCTCTCCATGAACTTTGGACAAATAGACCACCATCCTACAAATACTTAAAAGTGTGCGGGTGTCTTGCGAAAGTAGAGGTACCTAAACCAAAGAAAGTAAAAATTAGACCAAAACTATTGATCATGTATTCATTAGATATGCACAAAATAGTGCTACTTATCGTTTTTTGGTACACAGATCCGAAATTGATGATATTCACGCAAAAACAATCATTAAGTCGAGAAATGCTAGATCTTTCGAACATTTAGAACATTTATACCCTTTAAAACAGTATACTGAAAATTATCCTCAAAAGAGACCAAGGGAAACTGAAATATCCAATTCTCTTGAGAATACTGAACAAAATATTGATCAACAAAATAGTGCTAATCAATAAGAGGAGGAACCGAGGAGAAGCAAAAGATCAAGGACATCAAAAACCTTTTGTCCAGACTTCTACACATTTATGTTAGAAGACGATACTTACAAACAAGCTATGTCCTCCACCGATGCCCTTTATTGGAAGGAGACCGTTAATAATGAAATCGAATCCATTATAGCAAGCTATACATGGGGATTTAGTTGATTTACTTCAAGGATGCAAGACCATGGGTAATAAATGGATGTTGAAGAAGAAATTGAAATAGGATGGTTCAATAGACAAGTATAAAGCTCGACTTGTGGTTCAAGGTTTCAAACAAAAGGAAGACCCAGACTATTTTCATACATATATTCTCCAATAACTAGAATAACATCAATAAGAATGCTGATAGCAATCGCATCCACTGTCGATTTAGAAATACATCAAATGGATGTAAAGACAGCTTTTTTAAATGGAGAAATGGAAGAAGAAGTATACATGAAACAACCTGAAGGTTTCCTAAAAACTGGAAACGAACGTAAGGTTTGTAGATTAAGGAAACCACTGTATGGGCTTAAAGAAGCTCCTTGTGACACCCCACCTCTATACCCATGCTAGTAAAGGACACTACGGAGTAATGCCATCAACTAGCGTGGAGAATAAGGCTGTGGAGGAGCGACCATCTGTATAACTGCTTTGTGCGACTACTAATATGCCAGATAAAAATACAACCTTTTATCACAAGAGGAAATCCGACATACCGATGCAAACTCAAAGCTACTACACATTGGCAATAATATCTTCGGAAACAAATATAATAATATCATAACACAAATCAGTCATAGAAGATCATATCACAAAGGCGAAAACAGATATGAATATAACACATAAAAGTATGCATCAGAGTAGTGGTCAAACAAGATCCACAATATCATGAAAGAATAGCTACAAGTGCTTCACAAAAGAATAAGTATACATCAATGAGTCTAACTCTCAAATGTATACAACCAAAAACTACTAATCTAAGTAGTTAGCCAAAAGTCAAGATAATAATCCCAGATGAGGAGTCAAGCAGAAGCACCTGAAACATCTCGGTCCGACCCGAGTATTATTTAATAAGAAAATAATAAACGGATCAGTCTAGCTATAAATATAAGATAAAATGATATAGAACAAGAGGTATGACAAAAGCCGTATGATAACCATAAAGCCATACGTAATAAGTATGCAACTGAAAATCAACTAGAGATTAATCAATATCACAAGAATCTTCTCAAAGATCAAAAAGAATGTCATACTCTTTATTTTTAATCACCAAACCATAAATATTGACAATTATATCAATGCCAATCACAAAATTTAATGACACACAAATTCACCAATGCACAAATATTGATAAAACTTATCAATGTAAATCACGAAAATTGGTGAAACACGAATTCTAGAAATCATCAATGGAAATCCAGAAATCACAAAAAGGGGGGAGGCCTATCACAAAACGGGAGTATGAAAACTCACCAACATGTGTATCACAAAACGGAACGCTAATCCATGGTTGCTAACCATTAGTTTTGAGCCGAAGCTCCACAAAACGGCCCGAAGACCATGGATCGCTACCCCATCAAATTGAGCAGAAGCTCCACAGAAACGGGGTTTAGTCTCCCTCGTAGACAAAGAGGCATCGCACATTGCTAGTCTAAATCACAAAATGATCATCATCGATCATCAAGAAGTGTCAATTACACTAAGCTAGTAAATATATGAGCTTAGCTTCATGTCCCATAACCACTAGCTTAACTTAAATATTTACGAACAAACTGTAAGTCTCCACTCGAAAATTGTCACAAGAAATTCAATCGAACAAGTCCAAGAATTAACCGACGAAGTAAATGCAAGTGTTTTATACCACTTGTTTTACTAAGCCGTTTAATTAGATTTCTCATACGAGTGAGGTAAAGATTTGAATATACTAATAGATTGAAAAACGGTTTAAGAAACGAGCTTTGTAATAAAATAGTGTTGAAATCGTTTTAATGGAAGAGTTTTGATATTTACTACTAGTATAGAAAACCTTTATATTTTTAAAGTGACAAATCACAAAAATTATTGTAGAAACAATCAATCGCTAAAATTCACATTCGAAGGCGTGAATAAATCTAAAGAAATCAATTCCGAATCCATCAAAATGTATGTTCACATAAATCCCGAAGAAAATGTCATCAAAGTGGATAATAAATGATAACAACAAGTGGGAATAAATACGAATCGATTAAAGTTGGAAACCCAACAAAAATAGACATAATAGGCAAATAGGAGCAGGTCAGTCGACTGAACTCAGAGAGTCAGTCGACTGACTGCAGGAAACAGAGCCCTCAAGCCTCTGCAGACAGCCTTTAAACTGCTTATTAGCTACAGCCAGTCGACTGACTGCAAAGGTCAGTCGACTGACTGGTGCTTAGACAGTTTTCTAGCCTATATAATTGATGTGCAATCACATCCAATTCGCGACCGAACGAGCAATGGCGCTAGGGATTTATGCCAATCGGCAACCCGGCCCTATACGCTCTTCGATGCATCACCAAAAACATGTCCAAACATCCATAAAAGGATTTTCATAGATTTTGCTTTCAAAACACCAAAAGTTGGAATATATATACCAATCCAATCCAAACCAAAAGCAAATGCGCATGAATAAGTGTTAGGAATTCATACCCAACAATCAAAGATAATTGTAGACTTAGATGTGAGATAAAAATCTCACCTTTAAACCCAAAACTATGAAGAAGAAGCTGTAGAGCAATGGCAGGGGCAATCACTCTTCAATTCCAACCCAAAGAGCTTGAATCTAAGCTTAAAAGAGAAACATTTCCTAAATTATGTTTAGCAATTTCTGAAATTGGTAAGAGAATGAGTTGGAGAAGAAGAGGAGGAGGCTTACCAAAGCTTCTTCTATAAATTTGGAGCTAGATTTTGATTTGCAAATGGAAACTAGGGGTTGAAGTTTTAATTTCCCATTCCTCTCTCTATTGTTGCTAAAGCTTGAGTATTAGGAAATAGAAATGAAGTAATGAAGAGAAGAGGAGTGAAGCTTGGGTCTAATGGGCTGAAACAAAAACCAAAGCCCAAAGTGAAAAGGTAGCAAAATTTCACCAACTCCAAACATATCAAAGTTTATACTCAAAAAGATCGCAAATGTCATTTTGAATTCAATGGGAGTGCTCTCGAGTCCTAACTCGACCGTTTGCAAAAAGTAGCCTTTCGGACAAAAATCCGACTAACGATGAAATATTTAAATAAAATATTTAAATACTCAATTGTAAAATATGCGGGTTGTTACACTCCTAAACAATGACATGAAAAATTTGATGAAAATATGATATTAAATGGATCATAAATCAATGTGGCAAATGTGTCTGCTCTAAACATACAAATTTAGGATGTGATACTTAGTATAAAAATACATAAAACCAACCAAGGATATATGTTGTCCCAATCACATTGCATTGGGAAAATATTTGAAAAGTATAAACAACACAACATAATATCAGCAAAAATACCTGTAGATTTGAACCAAATTGGGTTAAAAATAGCGACTATAGTATTTATCAACTTGGAAACTCTCATATACTAGGCAGCATTATGTACGTAATGAACTGCACTAGGCTTGATATAGCATATGGTGTAAGTAAACTCAGCAGACATACTAGAAATCTAGGAAAGAATCACTGAAAAACTATAATTCGAGTACTAGGATACCTAAGGTATACATAAAGTTATGGACTACATTATGATAGGTACCAATCTGTAATAGAAGGGTGTTGTGATGCAAACTAGATAACTAGTTCATCAGATACAAAATCCACTAGTGGATATGTGTTTACCTTTGCTAGTGGGGCAATAACTTGGAGATCCTCTAAACAAACTTGAATGGCAATATCAACCATGGAATTAGAATTCATTGCCTTAGACAAAGCCGTAGAAGAAGTAAAGTGGCTTTGAGGTTTCTTAGAAGGTATTCCAAATTGGGAAAACATGTACCTCCAATAAGCATACATTGCGATAACCAATCATCTATTGGAAGGACCAATAGTAAGCTTTATAATGGAAAGTATAGACATATTCGTCGTAGGCATAAAACTGTTAGACAACTTGTGACAACCCGCAAATCCGTACCCTTTGAATCGACAATAATCCACTCATGTCCGACCTAAAAAGCACAGACTGATGGAAAGTCAAGAGAAAGAAAATAAGAGAGAAGAAGAGAAGAGAAGAAAGAGAGAAGATAGAACCAAACAGAACAATACAGAATCTCACATCGCAGCGGAAAATATATAATATCATATCAATGATCTTTACAAAACAGAATCTGTATATATATATACACATCAATCAGAGTTCAACAATCAATCAATAGTTTCAGCCTGAACAGTTATAATAACATGTCCTCACAAAAGCTGATAATATACAACAAACAAACAAAGCAATGCAGTCGATAATCGAGCAAATACGGATGTACGAAAATGAAGATCTCCAGCTCTCCTGTTGAAGCTCCAAAAGCAGCAAAGCATAACCTATAGATATACTCGGTCTGACCCGAGCATTGAAAGGAAAGAACGCCCAGATCAGTCTGGTAAACCAGCATGAGAAACACACTCAACTGAATTTATTAGATTACGAAAACTTTTCCTTTATAAAAACAAAAGTATCTCGTAAGACAAGTCCACAAATAAACACAGACATGTTTTTACCTTACGATAACTAAAACATTTCTTTCATATCAAATCCTCTTATATTATACTAGTGTCTAGTATACAAATAATATTAATCATAGTCGAAATGGTTACCCATATAGCATTTCGAGGCTATTCATTACGCCTTTGCAAACAAAATCGTAGCTCGTAGTGGGTTTTGGATTTCTATATAAATGACCAGGTGAAGGGACTACCTTCCGACTGTACATCTCTAGAAGAATGTATCGAGGACCATCATAATGGATCCTCTACCAACACAAGACCGGCCCACCTCTATAACTAGATGTTATCGAATATATCATTCTCCGGTCGTTACCGACCTTTACCGAGGGCCCTCTAGCATGCAAATCACAATAATCAGATACACGACGTCATAGCGTGAGGATGATCATATCCTAATGGAATAACCCACGTAGCCTTGCTGCATCTAACCCTGTTTTGGTAATTTTTGGTTGATGAGGCCTAACGAGGTAAAGATTACCTTTCACAATCACATATCACATCACTTTGAATGCCACATGGCCATTTCCTTTGCATACTAATTGACTTCCACAAAAATACAACCCTTAAGCTCATACGTCTCAAGGAGGGTGTTAAGCTAAGAGAAGTTGCCTTCTCCGCCACCACTGATGTACGTTTGTAAAAAACAATGTACGTAATCTATAGAAATGCAATGTCAGACAAATATCCATACAAGTTGTCCAGGAACAGGACAAACCGAAGGTACATTCCTACCACATCCTGTTGGGGAATCTTTAGGATTAGTAGCGAATAGTCCTTGCATTGGATATTTCAAAATGAAGAGACCACTGCTACTCGATGTATATTGGGATTATAACCCCAAACGATCAACAAGCAGTCCCCCACTATGAAAATCTGGAATAACAATATCATCACAAAGCAACCTGCACAATTGTCGCATATACGTTGGTCCGAAGTGGTTTTCAGATAAACCTGAACTCGGTCTCTTTGCACCAACAACGCAAAAGCGTTTCTTAACCTCACACGGAAACTAAGTCTCATAGACTTATCATGTCTTCAACTTTCAACTTGCTATCCTTCGGGCCAAGAAGGAAGCTCGATGGACTGGAGTAATACTCCGCACTATACGAATCAACATCCTCAACACAAACGATAATCAAGCCTACACAGAAGGCTACGTACTAAGTGTATGACTAAATAATTCCTATGTCAAGTTGGGGAACTAAAATTTGGCTAATTCTGATAGTCGGTTCTTTAACTATCAAAACAAACAAACAAATATTCAGCACCACAACAATCACTGGGCCCTTTAATTAATCTTTAATTAATTAAATCACTTGTCAAATATCCACTTCGAATTATCTTTAAAGAGATATATTCTCAAACCATTTCAACTTATATGTCGGAAAACATTTCCAAATAATTATTTTCAACATTTGGAAAATATTCCATATACTTAATCGAGGTTAAGTATATATTTCATTCTATAAGGAAAACATTCTTTTAAACATATTTATTCGGGTCAAAACGGATGTGGCGTAAAACATCGTTACGACAACCCAAAATCAATAGTATAGGGATTCGAAATAAGATAGATATATAAATTCCAATACTATACAAAATGTTTTATTTCAAAAATCATTTACTATAACAATAGTGTTATAGTCCATCATTTCCTTATTTCTCGAAAACGTTTATTTCAACAATGAATGTTGAAATCTATGTATTCGATATTTAACACATTTTAAAACAACTTTAAACCATTTTATTCCATTTAAAATATCACTTCCCAAAACATTCATTTAATTCAAAAGGTTATTCACTTTGCAAAGCATATCATTTTATTCAATATATTATTCACTATCCAAAATCGTGAAATTCAATAATTCTACACATTTATCAAAGGATAATCCACTGTCCAAAATTGTGGATATATCTCCTTCAATAAACTTCTATATTTAACTTAACAAGTTCAATTGTTTTCAGATTTATAAAACAATGTTTATAAATTCCATTTCTATTTATAAAAAATTCCATAACAAAATCAAATTCCATTTATTATTTTATAGGAACTTCAACTTGTAAAATCCCTTAATTCACAAATTCTATTTATATCTCATTTAAACGCCCAAAATCCAATTTATAAGGTAATTACTTATAAATCATTTATTTTACAAATTCATTTATTTTATAACTTCACAATTATAAATGTTATTCCCTTATAAACTCCATTTATAAGCTCATTTTAACACATATAAAACTCCTTTATAATTCCATCATTTTGATTTATAAAATATCAATTTTATAAATCTTATATATATATACCGTTTATTATAACTTCAAAAATCTTCATTTAAACTATTTTACAAAATAGTTCATTTCATATTCCAAAAATCATAATTTACTATATTTCACAGAAATCATAATTTTCATAACATAAAAATTATAATATTTATTTATTCAAAATAAATTCAATTCCTTTACAATTCAAAAATCAATAAAATGTTTATTTCCAAATCACTTTAAAATCCTTTTAAATTTGGAAATCATCACTTTAATATTTTTAAATTTTCAAAATATGGCCCAATGCTACAAAAGCACCAAATACATCAATCACAACATCCAAACATCATATATCATATGATAACAGCATATATCCCAATATCTATAAATAAATCAATACAGATGAGAATTCTAGTTGGATCCCTCCAACCTGTCACCTGCAGAATATATACATATTAGAATATGTATACAATGTCCGCTTCAAGGTAGACGCGCGTACAAAGGGCCATCCACTTATACACGGGAACGTATAGGGTCATCTGCTCCACTAGGTAGGAATATATCCAAATACCATCAATATATCATATATCATCCAAACAATCATCAATCATCATAAATAATATCTATTCTCACCTATATAAAAATATTAGTGAGTTAGAAAGAGTGAGTTGTACACACATTGCTTGTAGTCGTCGTGATAGCGATTTATTCCGATTAAAATTAAACAAGCGTTTAATTTTATCCAAAATTCACACTAGCTCCAATCAGCTCCAAACAAGCTCCATCGCGTAGTGCTCGTGAATACGAACCCAACGCAATTCGTAAAGTTAATTTTCGACCTCTATGAACAAGTTATGATGTTTTAAAGTTTAAACGAATTATAATATATATTAATTTACAATTTTTTTTGTAACCTTAAACAAATACAGGCCGCTTGTTTTCGAATTGCCGAGCAGGGCCGTTGTCCCTTTTCTTCCACCAGGAGGTTACGAATGCGTGAAACAACCCATGTCGCCGCCACTTATCGCGAATTATCGCACCACCGTCGACAAGCTACGCAACGATCGAGCTCAACCATGTTGTATCCCTTCGCGAGCTCTACCTTCTGACACTACCATGTTGAACTCGGCACTACTAAAGTGTCGATTTTTGTGCTCAACTGCGTAATGTTCATCATCAATTTGGTGACAATCCGTAGCTTGAATTTCGATCTTGACCGTCGGATTTGTCGATCACGATGCCCTCTACGTTTATTGTAGTTGGAAACTTTGGCTAAATGTTTACGAATTGGAAGGAAACGAGGGAAGAACAAGATGAATCTCTGGCCGTGCAAAGGTTAATGTCGGCTAGACCTAGTTTATTAGGGTTTGATGCAAATTACAAAATTGAGGGCCTTATATAGAAAATTTCAAAACAATATTCATCCTAAATTTTTCCGAACTCGAAACAAAGCATTACACCTAGCATTTATAATGTTTTACCCATGTTTCGAACGCAATAGAATATACATCGGGAGCCAATTCGATCGTATTTGGAAGATAGGTTTTCGAATCGAATACTTAAATTTAAAATCGTAACATTGCAGATCCAATGAAACTCGTTTCGTCGAAATCTGAGACTGTTTGAAAAATGACCATTTTCACTCTCAATTAAATATTTAAATATTCAATTTCTAGAATTTAACTTTTAATTGGAATTAAAAATTTCTCTAACATCATTCAAAATACAATAAGATTTAATTCAACTTTATAAATCGTTTTTATTCACATTAAATCCAATTTACAATTATTTCAGCAATTTCAAATATAAAATTAACAATTTAATTATCCAATTAAATCTAGATATTTGAAATATAAATTATTCAACTTATAAAATTTACTTTTAAATATTTAAAATCAATTAAATATACGAATTTCAAATGACTGAAATTCTGGGTCATTACATTCTTCCGTACTTAAAAGAATTTCGTCCTCGAAATTAGCAAGTAAGAAAAAGTCACAAAATCCATTAACTTTTCAAAATAATTCGTTACAACTAGATTTTCCAAATTCACTTAAATGTTTAAATTTTCCAAAATCCAATAGTTAAACTTACAAAAACTTTTCTAAGTTTCCAAATCTACTTAGTTATCCTTTAAAACCAACTAATATTGAGACGACCCGACTTTTTTCTCCACAAAAAGTCGTATCATCCTTAAGAAAGAAAGGGATAGAAAAGAGAAAAGAAAGAAGAGAAAGAAGAAACAACACAAGAATCTCAACAGCGGAACGAATAAATTATATTAGTAACATAAGTATTGCATAGTATACAACAAATATCAGAAGTACACAGACAATACAACACATACTAGACAGTTATAAACACCTGTCTAGTTATTACAACTCAATACATTATAGATAAACACTCAGAGATACCAACACAGCGGAAAACTATATAACTATACGCAGAAGCCTCCTGCTCCATATGCTCCTCCATAATTCGTCAAAGCTAACCTGAATTCCCTTGGCTACTCATAAAAATTTGAGTACCCAAGAGTTAAAGAAAACAGAAATGACTCCGGGTCAGACATGGATCTGGTGTGAGTAACAGGTTAAAGTTGATTAACTTTTGAAAAATCTTTGAAAAGAAAAGGTATCACGTAAGACTTCCCACACATAAACATGGAAAAGTTTTTACCTTACGCTAACCAAAACATTTGATAGGAAATCCGATGATATTATAATAGTGTCTAGGGTTTTCAAGTAAATAAGAAATAGCCGAAATTGTTACATCTATTAAATTCCAGCTACTAGCCACAAAAGTGGGTAATACAATCAAAACCGTTGGCACTTATTGGATTTTGAATTCCATCAATGGCTGGGCTACTGGGGTACCGCCCGTCACAGTACGTGGCCTGGATCACCGTACCGAGGAGTACGCCTGCTCCCCTGCAACACAAAGCCGGAACCATTCCTTACTGAACAGTTCCGAACAAGACAACCCCACAGTTATGATCAGCAACCGCACCACTAAGCCGAAAATAAAGGGACATCTAGACAGGGGTAAATCTTGCTCTCAAGTGGGGGCTACCCACGAAACTTTGCTGCACCTCCCCTGTTTTAGCCATTCCCGGTTGATGAGGCTTGAGGCTACGATTACCTTTATAGGACATATCACTTGGAATGCTCATCGTCCACCTGACGATGTTCTGAAAGCATTCAATCCATACAAGTTCGTTCCGCGTTCGAACGAAACCGAAGGCATTATCTCGTTACACTCATTTTGGAATCACCCGCAGAGTTAATGACAATAACCCTTGCACTCTGAATCTTCATCTCAAACTTATAAGTTCTATTCCGTCAATTCATTACGGAATCACCCATAGAGTTATACTGACGTATAGCCCTTACACCTCGAGTCTTCACTCGCTCCACTTGGATTAACGACCTAACGTTAATTTGGATCGATGTGGATTTCGGATATCCAAATATGAAAACCCGATCCCGGTCTCATCGAAATCCAAAACGTGTCTTTTAAGGCCAAGTTGTTTTAAAGTTTAAAAACAATTCAATTTATTATCTATATACACACAGATAGATAATTCACAACATAACAGATAATCAACCTTATCATTACCAACAGATAATTCATATCAAAATCAGATAATCCATATTATCATCCAAAGCAACCAATACATCCATAACACATACATCTCCCATCTCATAGTTGAGATTTCAAACCATACATGGCAATTAATACCAATCATCAAACATAAGTAATGATCTAATGATCACACCATTAATAATTAATTTAAAATGAATTAAATTAATTACTTTATATCTAATTAATTTAAAATAAATTAAATTAATTACTTCATCATTAAAATCCTGCTTAACTTAACCATCAATTGATTACAAACCAATTTATAAATCATCATCTCAATATTCATTAAATTGATCATTACTGATTAACCATCTCTAATTACAATAAGTAATTAGCATTTAATACTAATTACACAAGTTAATTATATTAAACCCTTTGCAAATAATTAACTTGTAATTGCTAAATTAATTAATTAACTAAAATTAATTACATTAATCATTTATTCATTATTAATTATACCTTAATTAATCAATTCCAAATTACTTCATTAATTAATTAATTATTTCCATTTACAATTAATCAATCTCTAGTAATTAATCTTCAATCAAACCACATATATATTAATCACCCATGATTAATACCCATTCAGTAATTAACTACTTTAATTACTCATCCCATAAATTAATTATTCTTAATTAATTATCTTCATTAATCACTTGATTAATTTTCAAAGTAATTTAAATCCATATTACTTCTATAATAAATATCTTTAATTACATCCATTGATTATTAATTAGTTACTTCCTTAAGTAATTACAAATCCATAAAGTAATTATCATCAATCCACAAATGTTTAAATTAATTTAACTTAATAAATCTAAACTAATCACATTAATCAAATTAATTACACCAAGTAATTAATTCATTAATTACTTTCATTAAGTAATTAAACTTCAACAATTGATTATTATTAATTAATTAATCTAATTATTTATTAAAATTAATCATATTAATTAATTGTTAAATAATCTTAAGTTAATGACCTTCATTAATACTTCTTAATTACTTAATTAGGAGATTAACTTATAATTAGTCATTATTAATTATTAATTAATATTTAATTACAATTTAATTAATCTCTAATTATTAATTAATTAAGTGTTAATTAAAATCTTAATTAACTTTAATCACTTGATTTAAATAAATCTTAATCATTAATTAAAATTTAATTAACAATCTTTAATTATAGATTATTAACCTTAATTAATTAATCTCAAGTCTTGACTAATCAACTTAAAAATTATTAATTACTTAATTAAACATCCACATTATTAATTAATTAAATAATTAATTATTCATCTTAATTACCTTAATAATTTAATGAATCCAATCATTAAATTTTATTTATCTTTTAGATAATTATTTCTTACTTAATTAAGCATTTAAAAACAAATTGTTTTTAAATTTACTTTAAATTCCATTTAACTTCATTTTAAACTTAAGATTCAAATTTATCTTAAATAAGATTTTAAAACAATTCAAAACTTTTATCTTAAATGTTAAAAGAAACATCTACTTATCAATAAGTTTAAAACAATTTAAATTACAATTCAATTTAAATTCAAATCAATTTAAAAAAATTACTTTAAAATTTCAAAATTGAAATACAACTTTTAAACTCATTCTAGATTTAACTTAACTCCTTAAAACTTTTCTTACAATCTACATCTTCAATTTAAATGCAAATCATTTAATCATTTTTAAAGTAATTTAAATTTAAACCTTTATTTTAAAAACTGAAGTTTAAATTTAATTTCAGATTTAAAAACTAGAATTTAAACTTATTTTAAATTTCTACTTTAAAATTTTAAACTTTCAATTCAAATTCAAAACATACATACGCTTTTACACCTATAAGTTTTAAGCCCAAATTAAATTTTAAAACTTAAATATTTTCAAATCTCAGATTCAAATAATTTTGAAATCATATTCAATATCAGATCTTCAGTATAAATTCCTGTTTGCATTTAATACTTTTCTTATTAATTTAAAGAAAACAGAAAACAGGTTTTTCTGTTTTATTCGAATCCAAACCGGAATTTAAAAATTCAGAATCATTAGAAAAACAAAATTTTAAACTAATTGAATTCATATTTAAATTTTGGTCTTAACTCAGTTCAGATTTTAGTTTACTTTAAAAACTTTTATTACTACTTTTAATTTTGAAAATGTAAACAGGTTTCTATTTTCGTTTAAAACCAAACTTAACTTTCAAAATTTAAATTATTACAAAAACGAAGATTCAAACTATTTGAATTCATTTTCATTTTCAGGTTTTTTTTATATCTTAGTTTAAATTATATTTTTTCTTATAAAACTTTACTTTTAAAAGTATAAAAACAGAACAGGTTTCTGTTTTGTTAAAACCAGTAAACAATTTTGACTCGAGACAATCCTAAAAAGACTTCGAGTCTAAAACAAACTAACTCCGGGCAAACTTCCTATTAACTCGAGAATTCCCCGAGACAAACACGAGATACTACAGATGCTACAACCCCAACCTGGAACAACACAGCACCTCAACATCCCAACCTGTCAACACCTCATCCACGCGCCTCCGGCCACCGCTACCCCTAAAACTCCGGCGAAGTCTTCGACTACCTACCATCTTCCAATGCCCAAAGAATAGTTGAACTCGATCAACTGTAATGGCCGAAAAGTTCGATCTTACCCAACCCGGTAAAACTAGGGTTCTATACTACAAATCACAATCACAACTTCCAAAGTGAAATTGTAACGTCCGCCTTTTTCGCACACTTTAAACCGACACACGTGCCAATTCAAACCATACGGAAGGGCGGATTGTTATGGGGTAAATAAGAAAAACAGAGAAGAAAAAAAAACAAACAGAATCTCACAGCGGAAGGATAAAATATAATAATAAAATATACAGTTTATAAAACTGTTTACAAAACATTTGATTCTTCTTTATACAATTAAATATCAGAGTTCACATACCAATAATATCAATGCAGCGGAATACGGTATGAGTGTAGTGCAATACTATAAATAATAATAATACAAATCTTCGTCTTCGTCCTCCAGAGCTAAATCTTCAAATCCTGAAACGCTCGGACTGACCCGAGCGAATTTGGAAAGACAAAAACACTCGAGTCAGAACTAAAAGATCTTATGTGAGTTAAATTTACAGAAATAAATATGAGTGCAGTAACTCAAGAGATGCTCGGGATTTACATCTCCTAAGGATCCGTTAAACTATTTACTATATAGTATATTGCGCTATTATAATAGTGCCTAATTATAAAATAAACTTACTTTTAAATAGCGTTAAGGGGTTACCCATATAGCCCTTAACACAGAATATATTCCCATAGTCTATACAGTACCGTAATCTCCCCCGTACTGGGCGTCGTCAGAGGGCACTCCATAGGTATGGTACAAAACCAAAATCGTATAAGGCGTGCTAGGGTAGGTGACACGGCACAACTAGGCAATGCCAGGGTAGATATACCAATTGCTATCCGGGCTGGTGGTAACGCGTAGCCGCAGCTACCGCCCACCTCGAACTAACCCCAAATCAAAGAAATCAATAGTGGCCACCGAATCAATCCAAAGTCAGAGTATAGTATCGAAGGAGTGCGTTCGATCAAAGGAATGACCTCATTGGCCCGAGAATCGCTCCTGTTTTAGCCACCTTATGCCAACTCACGGGAGTCGGGTCCACGTATTTACCTTACAGGAACCGCCGCCACCAACCTACTTCATTCTGGAATCTCCACCGCGTACACGGTTAGTCAAAGTGGTTTTCGGTATCGACAGAGAGTATGTCCATATCCGATCCCGGTCTCTTTGCCAACCAATCGTTATTATAACACCGCGGTCATTTAAAATAGTTTATACTTTAAAACCAGAATAAAGATTCCATTTCAAAACTATGAATATGATATCATCTTAAAACCCAAAACAATATGATATCATTTTTTCCAAATATATTTCTTTTCCAAAATCATACTGCTTTAAAATTTAAAATATCTGGAAACCAAATATTTGACTTATACTTTCAAAGCATAATATTTCGAAATTCATATATTTTAAAACCATAACTTCTAAAACTTGAATGGTTTGGATATTCAACGGTATACGAAATAAATGGTTTAACTTTAAGGTTACTTTGTAAAGAAAATAATTTCCATGGCTTTACAGATATATTTCTTTATATAACGTGTAAACCAAAATTTAAATACCACTTTCAAGTTCCAAAACCACTTCAATTTCTATATATATATATATATATATATATATATATCCATTTGGAGTATTAATATTTCAAAACTAAAGTTGGAATTTATTCCTTCAACCAATTTAAATGTTCTATTATTTAGTCTTGAATATTTACATAAAAATCCATAAATAAAACTCTAATTTCTAGCAATTAAATATTTTCTTCAATTAAATTATACTAGAATATTCATTTTAAATTTATCTTGGAAAAATCCAGTTATAAATATCATACCTTAAAATTTTCCAAACTTAAACATATAATATGAATTATCAAATTCCATTTTCTCAATTTTTCATTTTTATTCAACAGGTTTATACACAACTTAATTTTCAAATTTTTAACTTCATATGTATATATATCGAAGAATAATATTTTATACAATATCAAAATCAAATTTTTATAAACCGTATCCCATCCAAACCATAGAAATCACTTTAAATAATTTATATATAGACCGCGGTGCCTGTATATAATTTTCTATCCTATGGTCAAGTGATACGGATATTTATCATTTCAATCCGCAATTTAAAAATAAAATTTTGCGGTTGTATATCATTTCAAACCACAATCCCGAATGAAACGAAAAATGCATGATAACTTGCAGTTTAATGATATAAAATAAAACATCCATTCATCAACATCATCCATCCTCCAAATCACAATCATCATCCAATAATAATTCAATATCAGTATATACATCTGATAATATATAACAGGTAATAACTGGCAGTTATATTCAAAAATGAATTTAACAACTATTAAACTAACAGTTTATATGCAAATAAATAACTATAACTGTCAATTTATACGCAGTAATAAAATTTATGAACAGTTAAATTAAATAAATGCGATTTAACAGAGATAAGGAATAAAACATGTCAAATAGTCATAAATAAATTTCTACTCATATCTAAACTCAATTTAACAAACATAAGAAATTTTAGAAATTGTGAGTGGGTTAAAACACTCACCTTTTGAATTTAAATCGAATTTAAATCCGATTTAAACCCAAAAATTCGACGGTCTCCAAATCTGTCCAAACCTGCGTCATCAGATCCAGAATTTAAATACGGTCCTAACGAAAAAAATCGCGCGTGAAACCGAATTCGTATGTAAAAGTTATAGCGATTCGAAATGTTTGAAACAAAATAAAATAAAAATAAAACTAACCAAAATAATAGCCACGTATGCAATCCTCTTCACGCGCCTGGAACGAAACCAGTTCACCACGTTCGAACCCATGAACACGTCCATTGACCGGACTTTGACCATCGATCGCGTCCACCTCCGGCCACCGTTCATCAAGCTCCCATCACCACTAGCCTGCCCTTGCCGAGCCGCCTCCATCCCCCTAGGTCCGACCCTCTCCAGTCACGGCCGGCCGCCACCTATAGCCTAGGGCCGAAACCCTAATTGCAAAATCTACGACGATCTAGCCGTTAACCAACCATGAAACTCACATGGATGCGATCCCCTCAGCCCTCTCCACAAACCCCAGAAACCGTTTGACGATCTGACGAAGTTTGTTACGGCGATGATGTAAGGCCGAAAATGATTTGAATTTTTCTGGACAAACGATAGCTCCAATCGAAAAATGGATATCACCACTGAATTACGCTCATCGAGAGCATTGACATATTTTTTTTTGAATTTTTAGGAGGACTTTGAATTTTCCTTTGAATTTTGAATTGAAGTAGATCTAGGTTTTGCAACCATTGAGGAAGAGAAAGAGATGAAGAAAAATGAACGTACGGCCAAATGACAATAGAAAGGAGGCTAGGATTTATCACAGCATATTTATAGACAAACAGAAGAAGGCTAGGTGGGCACGAATTACGAACGTGCTAAATGGTAGTTGGCCCAAAAAGCCCGTTCTAAGCCCGGAACGAAATTTATTAAACCCATATATCCAAATAGGTATTTTAAAATATTCTGAATGAGATGGAAAAAGTTTCACGTCCAAATTTGATCGTATGAAGAAATTATGCTGAAAACAAAATTTCTAAATTGATTTCAAATTGATTTTAATTAAATCGATTTCAAGGCGTTTCGCATCCGTACGATCAAACGACAGGTCCGATCGATACGAAACTTAAAAACCTACAATAATTCACCGATACGGATCCGATGAAACTGGTTTCGTCGAAATCCGAGTCCGTGGCCAAAATGGCTATTTTTATATTAATTAAATAAATAGGCAAATAAATTAATTAAATTCAATCTTTAAAATTTCGACTTTAAAAATTGAAAATTTTATCACTTTTATATTTTCAATTTAGTTACAACAATTTAAACAAACCCAGATATCAATGTCAAGTAAATAAATTTATAAATTTCAGTGTTTGAATTCAATTACGGTAAATTTAGATATTGTAAATTCAAATTCCCAAGAATTTACTTAAATTTAACTTTGACTATGACCTTATAGTTTACTGCGTATTATTACGTCAATTAATATAACTTTACGTTTATTTCAAATCTACCAATTACAACCAAATAAAACTTTTCAATTGTTTTTCATTAATAGTTATTTCAATGAATTAGTTAGTATTCGACTTGCATAATATTTATTTCTAACCGCTGCAATAATTAAGCTTTATTTTAAATTGGGTTTAGATGGAAGGATTTGTTTGCCTTTCCTTAACTACTATATTCAAAAATTCTGCCTTTCTTTGTATTACTACTATTTCCATTTATATTGAAATTGTAAAACATATTAAAAAAATTAGAATCTCAAATAAGCTTATTCAAATAGGTTTCATCCTTTTAAATTAACTTATGAAACCAATATGCATTTTAGTTGCTAATTACATTTACTCTTTACAATTACAGTTCTTACCCACATAAATGAGACAATCAATTTCATCTAGGTGTAATTGTCTTCAAATATTTTGATAACTTTATTTCCATGCCCTAAAATATAACGACTGTTAAATAAAATCTTAACATTATTTACAATTATTACCTTAATTATTATTAATGTAATAAAAAAATTAAAATTATGGTAACTGATCCAAACTTCAAATTAACAAACTACCACAATAGGCAACGTACAGTTACTAATTGATTTATATTTATTAAAAAATTAATTTCAATCTTAATTATCAATAAGTAACGTACCATAAATATTATCGTTACCCTTATCATATAAATAAGCTCTTATTACTCACAATTACTATATTAATTTGGATTGCACTACATCTTATTCATCACTTGCTTAAACCTAAATTCCTATTTCATTCATAAATGCTAAAATAAATCAATTATTACATAATTTCTTTTATTAATATTCATGCTATTCATGCTATTCATGTTTAATTCAATTCCTTTGCACATAAATTCATTTACTAAAGTTCACGATTATTTATTTACCACACAATCACCTTCCCATTCACATTTTAATATCTACCCACAATTATTTCAATTCACTATCTTATATTAATGTCATCAAAAATTCTATTCATCATTATAAACTTTAAAATCTATATACGTTTATTGATTTATTTCTATTTGCCTTAGGTTCCATTCTTAATTTAGTATGACAACCTAAAGTACTCCATTCAATCGACAATCCTTTTCAATTGTTAATACTTAACTTAAATTTCTACGGTTGCATTCCATCTGCACTTCCGTTACTTATGATAATAATTAGTAACGTTTATGCCATCAACCCATCATAATTACTTACCCTTAATTGAGTTTGATTTCCAAATAAATTTGCTGACCCTTAATTAGGCAATTTATAAAAGTTTGTCATCATACTCATAGTTTTACGCTTATGCTAAGTCTTAAATTTCAATAAATTTATAAATTTTGAGATGTTCATTAGAGTTTACAAATTTATTGACTTGCAATAACAGGATTCCTTAATCTATTCCAATTTATCGTTCACAATCTTTTATTGCATTAAATCGGTTTAATACTATCATAAATTTCTCATATTAAATTTTATATCCAGGTAAGAATTATTTTCCAACTTACTTCATTTGAATATTATACAAATTTCTATATAAATAAGTTTGTAAGGCATCATTCATATAATTTATTTTAGCCTTTATTTCAATATTTGTTTATAAAGTGAAAATTTTTCCACTAAATTAAATTACAAAGCTCATAAATCCAACCTAGTTAAATCCACGAATTATACGGGTCGTTACAGAAATGCATCCTAATCCAATAATTTTCTCCTCACCCTTGATCGTTCCCCCACCTCCAGGAGAAATTCCAACCCATTCGAACCCAGGGATTAACACTTGGAACCCAAAATGCAAAATACAATAAAATATGAACTGCATTCTGGAATTAACACTAAAATTATAATATTGTTTTTTTTAAAATCATACTTTTGCATGATGTTTTGATATATAACCCTGAAACAATAAGTTGTGACACTAAGATTTTCACTCATTTTGAATCTGATCATTTGATTCAGTTTCCAGATATAATCTAAGGTTATTTTAACTAAGTAAAATCCTAAATTAAAGTTTGCAATTAATCTAAGAAGTTCCATTTGAAAACTCAGATTTAATTATGATTAAATCAATATTTTTGAACTTGAATAAGAACTATACAGAGTAGATTCTGTAAATGAACAACAAGCAGATTCATACAACCAGAAGTACAACCATATATAAATATACATAACAATGCATATATAACAAGTATTCATATTCCAGTTTTTAAATCAGGCAACCATAATTCACATATTTAAATTTTAGAAAAGAATTTGTTACTCACCTGAAATAAAATGTAGAGCCCAGATTTTTTTTAACATGCAGAACATTCTTTGTTAAGATTTTAAAACAGCCTTTAACTTGCTTCCTATTTGATGCTTCTAGATTTAAAGAATTGAATGCCTTTAATTTGCATGCAGTAGCTTGAATGGTATGCAGATGCAAACTTGAAATTGCAGTTTCAACCCAGGTTGTTTTGAAAACATGCAGGCTTCATACTGATTAATGTATGCAGATCTTGAAAATGGATAAAATGCAGGCCTTGTAAGTGGATCAGTGATTTGATTTTGCATTTTGAGGAGTTTTTCATAGCTTGAAGAAAAAAAAGCTTTGCATTTTGAAAATATTTTACAGAGAATGATTTGCAGGGAAGTGATGTGTAGGATTTTCATAGAAGTTGATATGCAATTGAATTTTTTAGAATGAAAATGAAGAAAAGAAAAGAAAATGGGAAGATGCAACTTTTAAATAACCATGTTTATGATAATTTAAAATTAAATGAAAATTTAACAATGACACTTGTAAAAAGAAATGGACACTTGTAAATTCTCATGCTTAAACTCATAACACATGTTAACTCATGTTCTAAATTACATACACATGTCTTTGTAAATGTTTTGTTATTTAATTAAGTGTTAAAGAAAAATTAAACTTAATTAATTAGTTCCATTAACACCTAGTTATGTATATAATTAATTTCTAAAGAATAAAGCAAAGTGTTAACAACATACAAATAAATCATTTGAAAATAATATTTTAAATTACTTGAAATAGATTTATAAAGAGATTATAACTTATTTGAATACATGTTTCATATTTTAAATTGTATTTTAAATTGTATTTTAAATTTCAAATTAAATTAAAAAATCACATTTTATAAATCAATACTTTAAAAAGAATAACACAAACATTTTTGTAACTTATTTTAATATACAACTTAAGTCAAAATGAATTTTAAACAAATAAAACATTTATCTCACATATTTAAAATCATTTAGTATTTTATTAAATATCTTTGAAAAGCTTAAATCCAAAAATAAATCACAATTCCTAAATTCAAAATATTAAATTCATGCTATACTAATTTAATTAAAAACAACTTATCTATTTAAAATATATACATATACATTATTAAATAGAAAATAGATTTATTAGTTTATTAAAAGTAAATTCACAAATTAAATATTTAAATAAAGAAGATTATTAAATCAAATCAAATTTATTAACAAAAATTATCAATTCAATTTAAATTTAAATACAGATTATTAAATTTATATTGTCCAAAATTCCTGGGATATTACAATCCTTCCCCCTTAAAAGAATTTCGTCCCCGAAGTTTAAAACAAAGGTAATTTAATAACCTATTTACAGATTTTATTTTAAAACACAGCATATGTTAATCATATGCTGATAACCATAGCAACCAATTCACACAATCAGAACAAATTTAATTATCCAGAAGAATTTTGGATAAAACCTTCACGAGTTTCCCCGGTATGTATATATATCGGGACACTCGCTCTATAGAATCCAATCAATCAATACTACTAAGCTATAGAGCTCCTAACAACAATTCTATACAGAATATCAGACTACAGACGAGTCTGACTCAACAAACAAACCTCCTAAACTGCTGGTTCTACAACTAGAAATATCAAACACGTACTCCCTCAGAGATCCGTGAAACACTCAGAATCCCAGTTATCCAAACTGGTAATTCAACTCTAGAAAACCAAACACTGATCTTACCAAAACACAGAAGAAACCCAAAACACTACGGAGCTAGCTTCCCAAACTTATAGCTCCTTGGATCAGAGAAAAACTTAACCAAAAACCCAATCTCCGACTCCAGAATCCAAATTCCTCCGTCTCTTATCCATAAAAACTCTTTGGACGATCCTGGGCTACCAACATCCATCCTGATCAGCTTAACTCTACGCTGATGCTTCTAGAAACAGACTGGATCAAAACAATCCAATGATCTTCTCAAGATCACTCAAAAACCAAGAACACATACTCAACTTCACAACAGCAGAAGACAGAACAAACTTCTCCTTATCCGAAAAAGAAAACAGAAACACTCCAAACTGCTTCCGCTGCACAACTCTGATCCGAAACAGAAGAAAATGCTGAAGAACATGAGCACAAACTAGACAACCCAGCACAGAATATGGTTCCATATATCCATAAAGAAAACTCATATGTTTCTCCGAAACCCAAGTTGCTTCACCAACTTCTTCCTCAAGGAACCATCCATCTACTAACTGAACCACCAGTTTCATTCCTGGAAAGAAAACTAGATCTTCAGATGCAGACAAATTTCTGGCTTCCTTGAAGAAATCCGGACAATCTCCAACAATCCCAAAGAACATACTATCGCAAGTTACTTTTGCGATCAACTCAGCCTAAATCCAAAGAAACTGCTCTCTCTCTCTCAACCAAACAGAACAGCTTATGCTGGCCTAGCCAACTTACCAGAGAAATGAGTCCACTCTGCTGCTTCTGAACTCCATTTCAGAAAAAACTACCCAGCCAGAAGACTCCCTACCAACTCAGAACACTCTGCTGGACTCAACCACAACACCAAGCAGATTCACTTCTTACTCTTGTTCCAAAGAAACATCTTCGGAAATATCCATAGTCACTGCATCTCATCACGCAGCTACAACTTCCTGAGATATCAAGATACCATCACTTGCTTGCTTCAGCCTTATCGACAGATCAAAACTAAATTCTGCACTTCAAAGATGAACTCCGAACCTTTAGAAGGTTTCCTTTGGGGATCGATGAGGTACTTACACCAAGCAAAAACTTACTTGAGACGGTAATTGGTTTACAGTCTCGACAAATACACTTCCAACCTCATCCATTCAAACTTCAACCAATGGTAGTCGTGTTACACACACTTCTACCTCATCTACCTTTATAACTTTTATTGGAAAACCCGAACAGGTAAACCAACAAATAGGTAGAACAATATATATATATATATATATATATAAATACAAATACGCTCTCTCAAGATAGACACCATTACAGAGACTAGGTATTCACTCAACCTAATGCTCTAATACCAACTGAGACGACCCGACTTTTTTCTCCACAAAAAGTCATATCATCCTTAAGAAAGAAAGGGATAGAAAAGAGAAAAGAAAGAAGAGAAAGAAGAAACAACACAAGAATATCAACAGCGGAACGAATAAATTATATTAGTAACATAAGTATTACATAGTATACAACAAATATCAGAGTTACACAGACAATACAACACATACTAGATAGTTATAAACACCTGTCTAGTTATTACAACTCAATACATTACAGATAAACACTCAGAGATACCAACACGGCGGAAAACTATATAACTATATGCAGAAGCCTCCTACTCCATATGCTCCTCCACAATTCGTCGAAGCTAACCTGAATCCTAACATGAATCCCCATGGCTACTCATAAAAATTTGATTACCCAAGAGTTAAAGAAAACAAAAATAACTCCGAGTCAGACATGGGTCTGGTGTGATTAACAGGTTAAAGTTGCTTAACTTTTGAAAAACCTTTGAAAAGAAAAGGTATCACGTAAGACTTCCCACACATAAACATGGAAAAGTTTTTACCTTATGCTAACCAAAACATTTGATAGGAAATCCGATGATATTATAATAGTGTCTAGGGTTTTCAAGTAAATAAGAAATAGCCGAAATTGTTACATCTATTAAATTCCAGCTACTAGCCACAAAAGTGGGTAATACAATCAAAACCGTTGGCACTTATTGGATTTTGGATTCCATCAATGGCTGGGCTACTGGGGTACCGCCCGTCACAGTACGTGGCCTGGATCACCGTACCGAGGAGTACGCCCGCTCCCCTGCAACACAAAGCCGGAACCATTCCTTACTGAACAGTTCCGAACAGGACAACCCCGCAGTTGTGATCAGCAACCGCACCACTAAGCCGAAAATAAAGGGACATCTAAATAGGGGTAAATCTTGCTCTCAAGTGGGGGCTACCCACGAAACTTTGCTGCACCTCCCCTGTTTTAGCCATTCCCGGTTGATGAGGCTTGAGGCTACGATTACCTTTATAGGACATATCACTTAAAATGCTCATCGTCCACCTAACGATGTTCTGAAAGCATTCAATCCATACAAGTTCGTTTCGGGTTCGAACGAAACCGAAGGCATTATCTCGTTACACTCATTTTGGAATCACCCTCGGAGTTAACGACAATAACCCTTGCACTTTGAATATTCATCTCGAACCTATAAGTTCTATTCCGTCAACTCATTACGGAATCACCCACAGAGTTATACTGACGTATAGCCCTTACACCTCGAGTCTTCACTCGCTCCACTTGGATTAACGACCTAACGTTAATTTGGATCGATGTGGTTTTCGGATATCCAAATATGGAAACCCGATCCCGGTCTCATCGAAATCCAAAACGTGTCTTTTAAGGCCAAGTTGTTTTAAAGTTTAAAAACAATTCAATTTATTATCTATATACACACAGATAGATAATTCACAACATAATAGATAATCAACCTATCATTACCAACAGATAATTCATATCAAAATCAGATAATCCATATTATCATCCAAAGCAACCAATACATCCATAACACATACATCTCCCATCTCATAGCTGAGATTTCAAACCATACATGGCAATTAATACCAATCATCAAACATAAGCAATGATCTAATAATCACACCATTAATAATTAATTTAAAATGAATTAAATTAATTACTTAATCTCTAATTAATTTAAAATAAATTAAATTAATTACTTCATCATTAAAATCCTGCTTAACTTAACCATCAATTGATTACAAATCAATTTATAAATCATCATCTCAATATTCATTAAATTGATCATTACTGATTAACCATCTCTAATTACAATAAGTAATTAGCATTTAATATTAATTACACAAGTTAATTATATTAAACCCTTTGCAAATAATTAACTTGTAATTGCTAATTAATTAATTAACTAAAATTACATTAATCATTTATTCATTATTAATTATACCTTAATTAATCAATTCCAAATTACATCATTAATTAATTAATTATTTCTATTTACAATTAATCAATCTCTATATTAATTACATAAGTAATTAATCTTCAATTAAACCACATATATATTAATCACCCATGATTAATAACCATTCAGTAATTAACTACTTTAATTATTCATCCCATAAATTAATTATTCTTAATTAATTATCTTCATTAATCACTTGATTAATTTTCAAAGTAATTTAAATCCAAATTACTTCTATATAAATATCTTTAATTACGTCCATTAATTATTAATTAATTACTTCCTTAAGTAATTACAAATCCATAAAGTAATTATCATCAATCCACAAATGTTTAAATTAATTTAACTTAATTAATCTAAACTAATCACATTAATCAAATTAATTACACCAAGTAATTAATTCATTAATTACTTTCATTAAGTAATTAAACTTAAACAATTGATTATTATTAATTAATTAATCTAATTAATTATTAAAATTAATCATATTAATTAATTGTTAAATAATCTTAAGCTAATGACCTTCATTAACATTTCTTAATTACTTAATTAAGAGATTAACTTATAATTAATCATTATTAATTATCAATTAATTAATACTTAATTACAATTTAATTAATCTCTAATTATTAATTAATTAAGTGTTAATTAAAATCTTAATTATCTTTAATTACTTGATTTAAATAAATCTTAATCATTAATTAAAATTTAATTAACAATCTTTAATTATAGATTAATTAACCTTAATTAATTAATCTCAAGTCTTGACTAATCAACTTAAAACTTATTAATTACTTAATTAAACATCCACATTATTAATTAATTAATTAATTAATTATTCATCTTTATTACCTTAATAATTTAATGAATCCAATCATTAAATTTTATTTATCTTTTAGATCATTATTTCTTACTTAATTAAGCATTTAAAAACAAATTGTTTTTAAATTTACTTTAAATTCCATTTAACTTCATTTTAAACTTAAGATTTAAATTTATCTTAAATAAGATTTTAAAACAATTCAAAACTTTTATCTTATATGTTAAAAGAAACATCTACTTATCAATAAGTTTAAAACAATTTAAATTACAATTCAATTTGAATTCAAATCAATTTAAAAAAATTATTTTAAAATTTCAAAATTGAAATACAACTTTTAAACTCATTTTAGATTTAACTTAACTCCTTAAAACTTTTCTTACAATCTACATCTTCAATTTAAATGCAAATCATTTAATCATTTTTAAAGAAATTTAAATTTAAACCTTTATTTTAAAAACTGAAGTTTAAATTTAATTTCAGATTTAAAAACTAGAATTTAAACTTATTTTAAATTTCTACTTTAAAAATTTAAACTTTCAATTCAAATTCAAAACATACATATGCTTTTACACCTATAAGTTTTAAGCCCAAATTAAATTTTAAAACTTAAATAATTTCAAATCTTGGATTCAAATAAATTTTGAAATCATATTCAATATCAGATCTTCAGTAAAAATTCCTGTTTGCATTTAATACTTTTCTTTTTAATTTAAAGAAAACAGAAAACAGGTTTTTCTGTTTTATTTGAATCCAAACCAGAATTTAAAAATTCAGAATCATTAAAAAAAATTAAACTAATTGAATTCATATTTAAATTTTGGTCTTAACTCAGTTCAGATTTTAGTTTACTTTAAAAACTTTTATTACTACTTTTAATTTTAAAAATGTAAACAGGTTTCTATTTTCATTTAAAACCAAACTTAAATTTCAGAATTTAAATTATTACAAAAACCAAGATTCAAACTATTTGAATTCATTTTCAATTTCTGGTTTTTTTTTATATCTTAGTTTAAATTATATTTTTTCTTATAAAACTTTACTTTTAAAAGTATAAAAACAGAACAGGTTTCTGTTTTGTTGAAACCTGTAAACAATTTTGACTCGAGACAATCCTAAAAAGACTCCGAGTCTAAAACAAACTAACTCCGGGCAAACTTCCTATTAACTCGAGAATTCCCCGAGACAAACACGAGATACTACAGATGCTACAACCCCAACCTGGAACAACACAGCACCTCAACATCCCAACCTGTCAACACCTCATCCACGCGCCTCCGGCCACCGCTACACCTAAAACTCCGGCGAAGTCTTCGACTACCCACCATCTTCCAATGCCCAAAGAATAGTTGAACTCGATCAACTGTAATGGCCGAAAAGTTCGATCTTACCCAACTCGGTAAAACTAGGGTTCTATACTACAAATCACAACTTCCAAAGTGAAATCATCCTAATCCAATAATTTTCTCCTTACCCTTGATCGTTCCCCCACCTCCAGGAGAAATTCCAACCCATTCGAACCCAGGGATTAACATTTAGAACCCAAAATGCAAAATACAGTAAAATATGAACTGCATTCTGGAATTAACACTAAAATTATAATTTTGTTTTTTTTAAAATCATACTTTTGCATGATGTTTTGATATATAACCCTGAAACAATAAGTTGTGACACTAAGATTTTTACTCATTTTGAATCTGATCATTTGATTCAGTTTCCAGATATAATCTAAGGTTATTTTAACTAAGTAAAATCCTAAATTAAAGTTTGAAATTAATCTAACAAGTTCCATTTGAAAACTCAGATTTAATTATGATTAAATCAATATTTTTGAACTTGAATAAGAACTATACAGAGTAGATTCTGTAAATGAACAACAAGCAGATTCATACAACCAGAAGTACAACCATATATAAATATACATAACAATGCATATATAACAAGTATTCATATTCCAGTTTTTAAATCAGGCAACCATAGTTCACATATTTAAATTTTAGAAAAGAATTTGTTACTCACCTGAAATAAAATATAGAGCCCAGATTTTTTTTAACATGCAGAACATTCTTTGTTAAGATTTTAAAACAGCCTTTAACTTGCTTCCTATTTGATGCTTCCAGATTTAAAGAATTGAATGCCTTTAATTTGCATGCAGTAGCTTAAATGGTATGCAGATGCAAACTTGAAATTGCTGTTTCAACCTAGGTTGTTTTGAAAACATGCAGGCTTCATACTGATTAATGTATGCAGATCTTGAAAATGGATAAAATGCAGGCCTTGTAAGTGGATCAGTGATTTGATTTTGCATTTTGAGGAGTTTTTCACAGCTTGAAGAAAAAAAAGCTTTGCATTTTGAAAATATTTTACAGAGAATGATTTGCAGGGAAGTGATGTGCAGGATTTTCATAGAAGTTGATATGCAATTGAATTTTTTAGAATGAAAATGAAGAAAAGAAAAGAAAATAGGAAGATGCAACTTTTAAATAACCATGTTTATGATAATTTGAAATTAAATGAAAATTTAACAATGACACTTGTAAAAAGAAATGGACACTTGAAATTCTCATGCTTAAACTCATAACACATGTTAACTCATGTTCTAAATTATATACACGTCTTTGTAAATGTTTTGTTATTTAATTAAGTGTTAAAGAAAAATTAAAATTAATTAATTAGTTCCATTAACACCTAGTTATGTATGTAATTAATTTCTAAAGAATAAAGCAAAGTGTTAACAACATACAAATAAATCATTTGAAAATAATATTTTAAATTACTTGAAATAGATTTATAAAGAGATTATAACTTATTTGAATACATGTTTCATATTTTAAATTGTATTTTAAATTTCAAATTAAATTAACAAATCACATTTTATAAATCAATACTTTAAAAAGAATAACACAAACATTTTTGTAACTTATTTTAATATACGACTTAAGTCAAAATGAATTTTAAAAAAATAAAACATTTATCTCACATATTTAAAATCATTTAGTATTTTATTAAATATTTTTGAAAAGCTTAAATCCAAAAATAAATCACAATTCCTAAATTCAAAATATTAAATTCATGCTATACTAATTTAATTAAAAACAACTTATCTATTTAAAATATAAATAAATACATATACATTATTAAATAGAAAATAGATTTATTAGTTTATTAAAAATAAATTCACAAATTAAATATTTAAATAAAGAAGATTATTAAATCAAATCAAATTCATTAACAAAAATTATCAATTCAATTTAAATTTAAACACAGATTATTAAATTTATATTGTCCAAAATTCCCGGGATATTACAAATTTCATTTAACTTTATAACTCTATATCAAAAATTTAGCTTTCATAAATTTTCTCAATTTTCTCAAAATTTACTAACGCCGCAAATTTCAAAAAAATTCGCCAGCGCCTCCTTTGCGCGGTTCGATCTGAAAAAAATACTAATATATATATCACAAATATACATCTCATCATCGACGATGAGGCATCCGAAGGGAAAAAAAGTGTAAAAGTACGATATGTAATCGGAGATATGTACCTTATATATTCTTAGCGAGCTTATACGGCTAATATAGCGTGAAAGCGAGCTCCAAATGTGAAGTAAGCACAATCCGCAACTATTATACAGTCAACAAACAAATGAGAAACATGTATATGTGAAAATATTATTAATATACAACATATATCAACAACGATGTATGCCAATATAGCAATGCAACAAAAGCAATAAATTCAACCATCAAACAACTCCAACAAAGCAATATCCATCCAATCAATCCATAACCAAATCAATATACATTCACTTTTAATTAATATTCGTTGAATTGGTTTTCAATTTAAAATCACATTTGATTTGTTAACATTGGATTTACTAACATTCATTCATTTTCAATTAGTTTACATTTACTAATTCATATTCAAGTTTGTTCACTTTCAATTAAAATCAAATTCAATTCTATTCAGATTTACTTACTTCCACTTTGGATTCAATTACTTTACTTTCACTTTCATTAATTCAATTTCATTTCATATGAATTTTTATTCAGTCAACTAACAACCATCTAACAACCAATGTACATCCAACACAACCAAATTTATTTAATTTACTTCGTTTACCTTCAATTTGATTTTACACTTTTAATTTCAAATTGGTTTAACATTCAATTAACTTTCATTCAATTATTCAATTCACAACTTCTTTGGCTTTTTAATGAATTAACACTTACATCTACTATTGCTTATCAATTATTTACATTTGATTGAACTACATTGAATCTGTATTTTATTTATTAATTCACTTTTACAATTAAAGTTGAATTCCATAATGTAACTCAAGTTCACATTTAATTAATTCACTTTACTAATTCATTTTGATACTAAAATCAACTTCATTTACATTTACTTTCACTTATACAACTTAAATTCACTGCTAATTTTAATTCAAATTACTTTATTTAACTTTTACTTAAGTCAAATTTTATTCTGCTATTCAAATTCAGATTTTGTTTCACTTAACAAAATAGTTTTACCTTTTTAACAATTGGTTTTACTTACCTTTTCACATTTTTTAAGTTATACAACTTATTTATTCATAATTCCATGAACATTTACCTAAGTTCACTTCCATTCACTAAACTCATTCTTTATAATTTCAAATCCAATTCACTTTATTAACTTTCCTTTAGTTAAATTTCAAATCATATATTTTATTATGCTAACCCAATTTATTTCTACTTTACCAAAATTAAATCTTTACTTCATTTTATATTATAAGTCCAAAACTAATTTTAGTTATATTTATCGATTACAACTTAATTTTTAAATCAATTTTGTTTAACACAACAGAATTCACTTTTCAATTAACTATTGGTAGCAAATCCATCACACAGAAACTCGAAAATAATACTGATGGTGCTGCAGTCATCACCCTTATTATTTCCTAGTAACAGTAGTGAATTCAATGCTTTATATTATTTTAAAAATTTCCTTCTGTTTATAAATCTCATTTACAAATCTTTTACTTATATAATTTCACTATTTTTCTTTACTTACATAAGATCATTTCAAATTTATTTATCGTGTTTAGAGTTATAACAATATAATCTCTTTAACTTTTGAAAAAACAACTTTCAAAATAAACGGGATTCAAATTTCACAAATTCTTAGTTTAAATTCATTTTTATTTATAATTCATATTTATAAATATGCTCGTTTAGTTTCATTTCTTATATATAAGATTATTTCACAATTGCAAATCACTTTAATCATACTTCCATACTTTATAACTCATTTGCTTACACAATTTCATTCTTTTGCAATTGTTGTTTTTATTATTCAAACAACTTTTATAAACTTTTATATATTTACATTTCTGAAAAAAAACAATTAATTTATATACACTTTAATAATTCCTGGCAAATTATTTCTTTATATATAAAATATGTTCGAGGTAAAATTATTTCATTTACCCAAATTAAAATAATACTATTCGACTTGCCTCGTTTAAGTGTTTGGAAATCCCTATCGATAGCATGGCGTCCCACATACCGACCAGAATTCACAAACAGCTCAATGGATAAGTAAACACAATATAAAACATTTTATATTCACTAACAAATACATGCTCATATGTATAATACACTCAAACTCAATCTATGGTGCTACTGTCCCTATCTATAATGAGTACACATCAAAGCTTAGGAATATACAAAATCTAAGCTCCAATACCAGATGTGACGATCTAGGCTTTGCAACCATTGACAGTGGATAAACTCCACCGTAGCTCACATGGGTACCTCACGATTTGCTTTTACGGCCAGCCTCTCGACCGTAAGGCAAACTACCAAACCAACCCCTCAATACTCTATCTCAGGGACATGTAGGAGTAAGAGTCATCCGTTCGCTACCTAACAAGAAGCGAGACCCGCTATCATGTACGAACATCACTGAAAGAATCCGATCTCGGTCTCTTCGCACCAACAACGCAAAAGCGTTTCTCAACCTCACGTAGAAACTAAGTCTCATAGACTTATCATGCCTCCAACTTTCAACTTGCTATCCTTCGGGCCAGAAAGGAAGCTTGATGATTGGAGTAATACACCGCACTATGCGAATCAACATCCTCAACACAAACGATAATCAAGCCTACATAGAAGGCTACGTACTAAGTGTACGACTAAATAGTTCCCAAATCAAGTTGAGGAACTAAAATTTGGCTAAGTCTGATAGTCGGTTCTTTAACTATCAAAACAAATAAAAAAATATTCAGCACCATAATAATCACTGGGCCCTTTAATTAATCTTTAATTAATTAAATCACTTGCCAAATATCCGCTTCCAATTATCTTTAAAGAGATATATTCTCAAACCATTTCAACTTCTATATTGGAAAACATTTTCATATACTTATTTAACAATAAGTAATTCACAAATTAATTTATTTTCAACATTTGAAAAATATTCCATACACTTAGTCAAGGTTAAGTTTATATTTCATTCTATAAGGAAAACATTCTTTAAAACATATTTATTCGGGTCAAAACGGATGTTGCGAAAAACATCTTTACGATAACCCAAAATCAATAGTATAGGGATTCGAAATAAGATAGATTTATCAATCCCAATACTATATAAAAACATTTTTTCGAAAATCATTTACTATAATAACAGTGTTATAGTCCATCATTTCCTTATTTCTCAAAAACGTCTATTTCAACAATGAATGTTGAAATCTATGTATTCGATATTTAACACATTTTAAAACAACTTTAAACCATTTTATTCCATTTAAAATATCACTTCCCAAAACATTTATTTAATTCAAAAGGTTATTCACTTTTCAAAGCATATCATTTTATTTAATATATTATTCACTGTCCAAAATCGTGAATATACTTCTCTTTTCCAAATTCAATACTTCTACACATTTATCAAAGGATAGTCCACTTAACAAAATCGTGGATATATCTCCTTCAATAAACTTCTATATTTAACTTAACAAATTCAATTGTTTTCGGATTTATAAAACAATGTTTATAAATTTCATTTCTATTTTATGAAAACTTCCATAACAAAATCAAATTCCATTTATTATTTTATAAGAACTTCAACTTGTAAAATCCCTTAATTAAATTTTTTTTTATATCTGACTTAAATGCCCAAAATCCAATTTATAAGTTAATTACTTATAAATCATTTATTTTACAAATTCATTTATTTTATAACTTCACAATTATAAATCTTATTCCCTTATAAACTCCATTTATAACCTCATTTTAGCACTTATAAAACTCCTTTATAATTCCATCATTTTGATTTATAAAATATCAATTTTATAAATCTTATATATATATATATATACTGTTTATTATAACTTCAAAAATCTCCATTTAAACTATTTTACAAAATAGTTCATTTCATATTCCAAAAATCATAATTTACTATATTTCACAGAAATCATAATTTTCATAAAATAAAAATTATAATATTTATTTATTCAAAATAAATTCAATTCCTTTACAATTCAAAAAAAATAAAAGATTTATGTCCAAATCACTTTAAAATCCTTTTAAATTTAGAAATCATCACTTTAATATTTTTAAATTTCAAAATATGGCCCAATGCTGCAACAACACTAAATACATCAATCACAACATCCAAACATCATATATCATATGATAACAGCATATATCACAATATCTGTAAATAATTTAATACAGGTGAGGAATCCAGTTGGACCCCTCCAACCTGTTAATTGCAACAAATATATATATTAGAATATGTGTACAATGTCCGCTTCAAGGCAGACGCGCGTATAAAGGGTCATCCGCTTATACACAGGAACATATAGGGTCATCTGCTCCACTAGGCAGGAATATATTCAAATACCAATCAATATATCATATATCATCCAAACAATCATCAATCATCATAAATAATATTTATTCTCACTTATATAAAAATATCAGTGAGTCAGAAACAGTGGGTTGTACTCTCACTGATTGTAGTCGTCGCAATAGCGATTTATTCCGATTAAAATTAAACAAGCGTTTAATTTTACCCAAAATTCACACTAGCCCAAACTAGCTCCAACGCGTAGTGCTCGTCAATACGAACCCAACGCAATTCGTTTCGTCAATTTTCAACCTCGTATGAACAAGTTATGACGTTTTAAAGTTTAAACGAATTATAATATATATTAATTTACAATTTTTTTATAACCTTAAACAAATCCAGGCCGCTCATTTTCGAATTGCAAATCAGGGTCGTTGTCCCATTTCTTCCACCTGGTGATACGAACGCATGAAACAACCCATGCCGCCGCCACTTATCGTGATTATCGCGCCACCGTCGACAAGCTACGCAACGATCGAGCTCAACCACGCTGTAGCCCTTCGCGAGCTCTACCTTCCGGCACCACCACGTTGAACTCAGCACCACCAACTCGTCAATTTTCATGCTCAAACGCGTAATGTTCATCATCAATTTGGTGACAATCCGTAGCTTGAATTTCGATCTTGACCGTCGGATTTGTCGATCACGATTCCCTCTACGTTTTTGTAGTTGAAAACTTTGGCTAAATGTTTACAGATTGGAAAGAAAAGAGGGAAGAACAAGGTGAATCTCTGGCCGTACAAAGGTTAATGGCGGCTAGATCTAGTTTATTAGGGTTTATTGCAAATTAGAAATAGGGGGCCTTATATAGAAAATTTCAAAACACTATTCAACCAAAAAAATTCCAAACTCGAAACGAAGCATGTCGCCTGCCATTTATAATGTTTTACCCCTATTCCGAACGTAATGGAATATATATCGAGAGCCAATTCGATCGTATTTGGGAGATAGGCTTTCGAATCGAATATTTAAATTTAAAATTCACTTAAACGAATTTCTACGTATTTTAGCTTGTCCTGGACAAACCGTAAATCCGATTGACCCGAAATTTGAAATCTTATAATAATATAATATTATGGATCCAATGAAACTAGTTTCGTCGAAATCTGAGACTGTTTGAAATATGACCATTTTCACTGGTCAATTAAATATCAAAATATTCAATTTCTAGAATTTAAATTTTAATTCAATTTCAAAAGTTCTCTAACATCATTCAAAATCAAATAAGATTTAATTTAACTTTATAAATCATTTTTATTCACATTAAATCCAATTTACAATTATTTCAGTAATTTCAAATATTAAATTAACAATTTAATTATCCAATTAAATGTAGATATTTGAAATATAAGTTATTCGACTTTTAAAATTTACTTTTAAATATTTAAAACCAATTAAATATACGAATTTCAAATGAATGAAATTCTGGGTCGTTACACAACTTCTCTCCAATGGGGTTATCACAATTGAATATATAAGATCAAATGATAATATTACGGATCCACTAACAAAAGGTTTACCAAGAGAGAAGATTAATATCTTATCGATGGAAATGGGGTTAAGGCCCATAAACTAAAAGTTTCTTTAAACGGAAACCCCACCTTGCTGATTGGATATCCCAAGATCTAGGTTCAAAGGGACAACTAAGTTTAGATAACTTGATAGCACTGTAAATATTCAGACCATTCCTATGATAAGTTAGTGCACTACTCATCGGAGAATAGGATAAGTTTGATACTTTTAATGATGTCCATAATTGGTAATATTATAGAATCAAGTAGAGTATTGAGAAAATACCTGTTATGGAATCACCGACGTGAGTGCAAAGGCGCCGCTTTAAGGAGAATTGTAAGGCTGAATTCTCCAAAGCACTCATGAGACCAAGCTGGTGTTCATGGCAAAAACGAACACAAACAGAGAACCAAGGAGGATTAGAAACACTTATTCCGTGTTGTCTATTTTAAATTTACAAAAAGGGTTATAGTTCAGAGATAACCTAGTCCACTAATTCGGTAGTAAGTCAAAAGGATAAATAGTAGGGAAGTTCAAGGCTAATGTGCTACTTTAACTGACACAATAAATGTTTCGCATAATTTTAAGAATAAATCGAACAAATACTCGTTCATGTGTGTGATTGTTAGAAATGAATGAGTTGTATTGGTGAATGTGAATGCATTAATTGCCTTGAAAGTTGAATAGTCTCACATCTTAGGATAAAACAAACTATTTATGTTTATACTAAGATGTGGATACTATGACAATTCAAATAGACAAAGAGAGACACAAGCCATGACGATTGGTGCAATGCACCACCCCGCATGTTCGCGCGGACGCCCGTGTCCGAGCCCAAACCCAAACCTGAACCCGTGGCGTGGGCAGATGGGCGTTTGAGGTATATTAGAGGCACTTAGTATTTTCAGTTGGCAGTTGGCAGTTGGCTTGGCATGACTGTTCAGACCGAGTAGTTATTATTTCTGTCCGTTCAAATTCAAACGGTTGCATCGCCTGGTAAAGGGTCGCAACATTTTCAACACTCGCTTCTGTTTGAACAGGCGCCTATTACCGAATAGGTGCACCTCCCTGCGCCTATATATAGGCAGATGGAAAACAGTGAAAATAAAATAAAAAAATTTGCATTTTCTTTCTCCTCACAGCACTCTATTCTTAAAATTACTCTCTTGAGTTCGTCAGTGCTCTGCGATTGTTGCGCAACATCGTAGAGAAGGTCTATTTCATCTTGGAAAACAATTGCTCGAGATCCTTAAGCGCCATAGAGGGAGCAATATTGTTTCAAGGAACAATTTTTAAACGTTGGACTCGGACAATACAATTGGTACGCTATTTACTGTTTTATTTGTTAACTACACAGTTCTACTCATAACATTTTTACGACGTACCTGTAATAGTTTGTTGTTGTTGCAATTTGCAACATAATTGTAACAGTTTCGTAACACTTCTGTAACGCTGCTGTTAACAATTTTTGTATATAGTTTCGTAACACTTTTCGGGTGTTACTGTTTAATAATTTCGTAACGTTTTTCTGACATTACTGTCTAACAATTTCGTAACATTTTTCTACCGTTACGAATAACAATAGCATTACCAGGTTCGATATACAATATTTAGAAAGTTATCTTGGAGTATATGTTGTTATATATAATATGGATCCAATATTATTTGATCATGTAAATGTATAATGAATTGGAGTGTGCGGGAAAGCACTAACTGTGCAAATGAGGTGTCGTCGAAATTTTATTAAACTTGAGATGTATCAAGTAGTAGGGCATAGGCTAGATATCAGAGCAAGATAACTAAATATGTTTTTCAAGGGAGATATAATTGTATTTTGGAGTACAAATTGGTTATAAATAAATCCCATCATGCCAACATATGCCATATGTGATCTTCTTATAAGCCAACATATGCCATAGGTTTGATGTTGTGTTTCATTTTGCTGGGTTAAATGCTGTGGGCAAAAGCATAACTAAAACTCTTATATACTTTGATAAAAACTTGACTTGCACTTTTAATTTGGTGCATGGATCAATGATGCTGACTTGCTATAGAATGCATGGATCTATTGATGGGTAATGCAGGAAATAGGCTATCAAGAAAGGCTCGTGCAAACTACAGGATGAAGCATGTTTTGAGTGTTCGTACTAGGACATGTTGATGAAGTGAGAAGAGTTATGTACCAGATTAAAGTACATGGATCTGGAGTATGTTATAACCTATGCCGACGAGACTAAACATGGCATGCAGACACTTATGAGTTGCTTCAGATTTGGAGTGCATCATTGGTTTATGGTATAATTGTGTAACCGTCATTTAAGTTCTTTTACAATTCTTTTAGGATATATTTGGTAGCTTTGATTGTGACTTCTTGATTCTTTTATATTAAATTAATGACCTTTTCAAACCAAACAAAGTTTGGATTTTGATTCATCCTTTTACTGTTGTTCATAGCTGGTCAATTTATCCAATGTTTTTTATTGCAATAACTTCTAGCCGATTAAAAATTATAGGCCAATAGTATCGACCGAAGCTTGGATAGGTTGGTCAGTGTTAATAGTTATATTTATTGTATGCATATCTATATATTAGTGGTCACTCATTATGTTTTGGATGCAATTTCAAATTTACTGGACTTGGTAAAGCAATCCCTTATAAACCTATTGAAGACACGGCTTTTGCTACTGCCAAATTTATATGGATGAGAAATTCTTTCATACATTAATTTACTACTGGTTAATTTATGAGACAAAGTTCTCTACATTTTTTGTGCGTGGTGTAGGATCTTTAAATTTTCATCAATCGCGGTATTATTTGTATTATTTTGAAGTATTGGTAGATGTAATATAGCATCAATCTAGATATATTTTATAAGACCATTTTAATTGTTAATTTTATGAATTTGACATGCGCGCATACAAATATTTTAATTAATTTTACTTATTGCTGGTAGGTTTTGTTACATTGAAGATTGCTAGCTAAAATAGCTTACAAAAGGTAATTTTATGCATTTGAATGTGTATGTTATTACGAAGCATATTTTGTTATGCATGATATAAATCCGATCTTGTGTAGATCGTGTAAATGTATATTGAATTGGGGTGTGCGGGAAAGTACTAACCGCACAAAGGAGGTGCTGCCAAAAATTCATGAAATTCGATAAGTTTATAAAAATTAACAAAGTTTATAAAGAATTAACTAAGTTAACCAAGTTTTATAAAAATTAAATAATTTTCTAAAAAATAACTAAGTTTTATAAAATTATACTAATACCTAAATATTAACCAAATATAAACAAATTTATGAAAATTAACTAAGTATAAAAATAACTAAGATAACTAAGTTATATAAAAAATAATTAAAATTAAAATTTTACTTAATTTATGAAAATTAACTAATTTTTACAAAAGTTAACTACGTTATCAAGTTTTATTCAAATCTAACTAGATTAGCTAAAAGTTTATAAAAATTAACTAATTCTTATAAAATTTCATTAAATTATATAAAAGTTGACTAAAATTATTTAACTAATTATAGACTAGGTCTTATAAATATTCAACTAAGTTAGTTGTGTGAGTTTTATAAAAATTGATTAAAGGATATAAAAATTAACTGAGTTATATAAAACTAACTAAGTTAATTGAGTTTTATAAAAATCAACAAAATTTAATTTTTTTCTAATTCAGTTAATTAAATTTATGAAAATTAATTTAGTTTTATAAAAATCATGTTCTCTATTTTGAAATATTTGTTAAATTGTTATAAAAATTAACTAAATTTTATAAAAATTATTTAATTTTTATAAAAATTGACTAAGTTAATAAAGTTTTATAAAAATTAATTAAGTTTATTAGAATTAACTAAATTTAAAAGAAGAATAATAATATAATATAAAAAAAATAGTAATAAAATGGAAACATGTTGCGGTATATTAGCTATTTGAAGTTCTTTTGATGTAACAACTTTTTTGATTTGCACATTTAATCGTCATGTGTAGTATGATTTTTTATCACTTGTATTATTTACACTTTTGATGTAATGTTCATTAAATATTACGACATGTTATGCATAATTCTATGTGAATCTTGAATGGTTAGTTATTTTTCGTTTAATGTGATCTATATGATTGTGTGAAATGGTATATTGTGTTTATGTGAATTTGTCGATTATAGTGTGATAATGGATATACGTACTGCAAAAATGATTTTTAAAACGCTGTTAAAGGTTTTGATAGCGTTTCTAAAACGTTGTTAAAGCCTTTGATAGAAATTCTAAAACGCTGTTAAAGCCTTTGATACTGTTTCTAAAATGCTACTACAGTTAATAATAACGTTTTAAGACCATTGTACACCTTGTCATTATAACGAAGGGTTTTTTATAGCATTATAAGAACGCCATTAATAAGACTTTTTATTGCATTTCGAAAACGCTATAAAAGATATGTTTTTTATAGTGTTTCTTACGTTGCATAATAGGATATTGACTTACTACAACATGTTGATTTACAGCGTTTTTTAAACTCTATTAAAGGATCATTTGTTGTAGTGCTAATTCCAAATCGTAAGTTGGATATCTAGCCTCATGCGGTCTGAGCTATCGAGAAGCATAGGCAATCACTTTACCTATTTGCATTAACACGGCTCCTAACCATGTTCCACATGCATCCTTGTACACTACTAAATCCTGATTCCATTCTGTAACAACTAACACAAGTGCAATTGTCAATAAGTGTTTCAGCTTCTGGAATGCTTCCTCATACTTATCAGTCCAGACAAACTTCACATCTTTCCAAGTTAGCTAAGTCATCAGTGCCGCTATCCATGGAAAATCCTTAATGAATCTTTGATAGTATCTAGCAAATCCAAGAAAGCTCTTTATCTCAGTCACCGCCTCATGTCTCTTCCAACTATTCACTGCCTCGATCTTAGCTAGATCTACATACAACCCTTTCTCTAAGACTACATGACCAAGGAACTTCACTTTCTTCTTCCAAAAATGGCTCTTTGAAAATTTCATTTCAGTTAATGTTGTCTCAATGTCTCAATCACCACTCTAAGATGAAGTCCATGCTCTCTTTCATCTTTAAAGTTTACCAAAATATCATCTATGAATACCAATGTGAACCTATCCGAGTGCTCTTGGAAAACTGGGTTCATCGAATACACAAAGAATGCTGGCGCATTAGTTAGTCCGAACAACATTATTAATATTTCATATGATCCGTATCTGGTTCTAAACGTCGTCAAAGGAATACTATCCTCAGCCACTCTAAGCTGATGGAACCCTATTGCCAAATCCAATTGAGAAAATACTTTGGCTCCACTTAACTGGTCGAGCAAATCGTCAATTCTTGGTAATGGATATTTATTTTTTATCGTCTTCTCATTCAACTTACGATAATCAATACATAACCTTAATGATCCGTTCGGTTTCCTTGCAAACACTACAGCTGCTCCCCATGATGAACTGCTTGGTCTGATAAAGTTCTAATTTTCCGAATCCACCAACTGCTATAGCTCTCTCATCTCGATAGGTGTCATTCTGCTTGGCAGTCTACTCAACGGTTCTGCTCCTGGTATTAAATATATCCATAACTCAATAGCTTGTTCCGGCGGCAATCCTACTATGGGCACAAAGACATCTGTGAATTCTCTAACAATGAAAACTTGATTTAACTCGTCTTCTGCCTCCACAACACCCAACAAAGCATTAACCTCAAAACTAGGATTTACTACGGAGTATATAATCCGATCACTACAATCAGGGTACCTAAATGATATTTTCTTGTCGTGGCAAAATATCCTAGCATCGTATTTACTTAACCAATCCATACCCAAAATAATTCTGAACCCTATGAAACAGAACACATGAAAACTACAAACAAATGTATCACCTAACAATTAAACTCTTGATGGTCACATCTTATCTCAAGAGTCGCATAACCTCCTATCGGATTCGCAACTCTTAAGGTAACTATGTATGAGGTCTTTACGTTAAGCTTATCTACCAAACAATGTGATATAAAAGAATGCGATGCCCTGGTATCAAAAGAACTATAACTGATACACCATGAATCAAAAGCGTACCTCCCAATACATCTTTTCCCTTTTTCTCCGCTGTTGATCTTCAGGTAGCTAGCTCCAATGCAAACACTTTCCCTTTCCTATCCTAGGCTGGCTTCTTGCACTGGTTCTCATAATGTCCAATCTGATTACATTGAAACATTTCACTCCTTTCTTGTCAACAGCTTTCTTCCCTTTGCATGTCCAGCACTCATGAGTGTAGTGTCCTTTCTTATCACACTTGTAACAAATAACTTCTGCCTTTCCTTTCTTGGCAGCTCCAATCTTCTGAGCTCCCTTCTTATGGAAAAATTTACTCTTTTAGTTTCGCCCTCCTTAAGCTCCCCCTGCTTTGTTACCCTTAAGAAAAGCAAGCATTTCTTCCTTCCTCAAAGCCATCTCAACAACTACATTGCACGGATCTCTAATATGCGATAATGTGGTTTTAGTAAGCTCAGGCTTTAACCCATGGATAAACTTCTCGTTTCTTTTGATAACAAAATCAACCGTATTGTATCTATATCTCGATAGCTCCTTAAATCTGGTTGCATACTCAAGCACTGTCATATCTCCCTGCTCTAAGTCAACAAACTTCCTGAGCAGAGTTGACTTTACAATCTCCATGGGACCCATGTCATGTAGTAGGGGTGAGTAAGACCTGCACTGTGGGGACGACATATGAGACCTACAGCTTCCGTCCTGACTCGTATGGTCTCAGCCCGAGCATCATCCTGGATCAGAATCATAAGACGAATCATAAGAACGGTCGATCAATCTAGGCTTTATGTACTTGTACCCCTAGCTTTGGATGGTATCATATTTATTCCTATGCTCCATCGAATCTATAAATGAAATATAAAAAAATTAAAGCCAAAGAAATAGAAATCCAGTGTAGGTAGAGCAAAAGTGTAGCATCCTGTAAAATTGAATGTGTCCCCCCATAGACCGTGGACTTGAAATTTGCTAACAGGGGTAATTTCCCTATATAAATAACTGACACTTCATCAAGTAGATGGATGGGAAATCCAATATCCACAATGCTGATATTGCCAAAGCCAAAGAAGCCAAACTCATCCGGTATATTCTAAAGGATCAAGAGATTCCCCTAGAAGGTGGGATAAGGGTCTCCTCTGCTGTGGTAGCTAGTGGAGGTAGCATGGGCATCCAAGATGAAACCGTCTTTATTTTCGATCGTCGGGCTATAAGAAATGCGCTATTATCACCACCTCCATCACTAGAAGACTCGCGGCCAATATCGACATCATTATTGTCCCCACCATCACTCACTCTATCCTCAGCATGTTCAATCCTTACTCCTCTACTATCTTTAAACTTTTTATCTTGATTCAGGATCAGTAATGGTGCTCTGAACTTGGGGCACCTTATAGCCATCATCGATATTTGTGACGACATAGTGTTCTTGAAAGGAGTCATTGTCAACATCAACATCATCTCCTTCAAGTTCAAAAATGTGTCCAATACTATGACCTTCTTCTAACAAGCTATAAGAGCATAGATTCTCATCTGTAAGAAGCACTCTCATTTCCCTCTCTTTAAGCGGGACTCGATAGAGTTCAGCAAGAGTACTTGCTAAGGCTATGTCGCTAGGCCTTCGTGAATTATCTACAAAGACAAGGAATAATGAATTGAATAACAGAAGCCACAAATCCACATTAGGAAAGAAGGAAAAAATAAGACTTAAGTCTAGATAGCCACCTTTGAGCAGAGCCAGGTGGGTAGCAAACAATGAAGAATTCATCCTTGAAATAGCTTAACTTATTCCAGAGGTTCGTCAATATGCGACAACATCTGGAAGGTTCTAGGTAAGTAAGTAAAGGAGATCCTTTTCGATGTTTAAAGCTATATGATAGCAAATTTCCTAAGTGTTGGGCTCATAGTTCATATGGTGGATGAAGACAATATACATGTTTTTAAGAAATAATAGCTATTGGGAGCTAGTTTCATGAATTGTAGAATTGAGCGAATAAAGTGGTTCAATGGTGGAACACGACTGGTCATGCACACACATATTCCAAGCTATGTATCCTACTGATGAGAGATGCACTCATTGATTGCATGACAGAACCAACACATCCGTGTAAGGGATACCAAGCCTCTCGCATGTCCTCCTGTGGGACCCCCCATCAACCTTCGAGGCATGGGAATCCACGGGATCACCTAGAATAATAACGTATCTCATGCTAATATCGGAAGCAACCACCACTGTAGGCCCCTCGGCCTTCACAAAAAGAAAATTTTGAAGAGGTTGTTCTATTTGATGACTAGTTGATTGGGATCTAGATAGCATAAGGGTAGTCTTACAACATGCAATATGGTAGGGCTAGATTCTGTATTTGATTTGACATATACCAATGTTGAAGGACCTACGGCCATGGTGGAGAGATGCATGAAGCATCTATGATCCATAACTATCAAAGTTTCACACATAGGTGATATCAGTATATTAAAAAGTTGTAATCTTCATGCTAGAATTAAGACCTGTGTAATCGATGTGCCAAACCCGATAGATATCGACGTGTGTCAATCGATCGGCTCTCGCACACATCGATAGAGGGCAATAGTGCACAATTAAAAATTATGTAATATGCACATCTGAAATTATGCCGTGTGGGCATACAACATTGTGCAATTTAAATCTACAACTGGATTAAATATCAGACTGATCGTTCAAGTGCCGATATAATATCCTAAGTGATTGTCATTGTAGACTGACCTAACAAATCATGCATCATCGACCAAGGCTCGACCAAATTCAATTATATAGTTCCATTTACAACTATATGGTAATATTTAGGAAATTTTCACTAAAAATTTAAATCTTTTGTAGAAACCCAAGCCTGACCCGAGTAGAACCTGACGCTAGTACGAGCCAGTGCACCAAGGACTTGAGCTAGAGTCATACTTTGGAAAAATAGTCCCAAAACTCAAGTCCAATTAGAAATCTTGAAAAAAGTTGGTCATTCAAATTTTCAGTGAACTTCCCCAACTCCGGCATCTGCACCGACCATTAAAGGGAAGAAAACATTTTCTTTCTTTTTGGTCGAGCATGGATAAGAAGCGAATTAGCGACATGCTTAGTTAAATGATGCCACCTCCTACCTAAGTTAACTAAGGGAAGAAGAGATTAACATTTGAAGATATTGATGTTCAAAACCCAATGTTTCTCGAACCGACCGATGCTCATAAACTAAAATGATTCGAAGTTTGTAAAATGAGACTAGAAGTTAATGGCTTTGGTGGCGCTAGCAGCAGAGGGGGGCTTGAGTTCAGGTTAAAGCTAGCAAGACATTGGCTGGATTGTGAATTGAGGCGGTGCTTTTGGAGTAGGTAATGGTAGCAACAACAGTGGGCATTCTCGAATTGTGGAAATGAAATCAAGTTATAAATGTTGGACAGTGGGATTGGAATAAAAATAATAGCCAACCCAAAAACTTAGGCATAAGATTCGTCTTTGTTTAACGCATCATGGATCGGTACCGATCCATGAGACTTAAAAAAATACATATGTATATGAAAATGGATATATGTGTGTATGTGTGTATGCATGCACGACAACAGAGAACCATAATTTCAAATACCAAAGTCCTATCTGATTAATTCAAAGAAGGAGATCATTGAAAGCTTTCTAAACTTAGAACGACGAACCTGAAAAACATGCTTTAATTTTTATACCACATGGAAATTACAAGTTTGAAACTTCTCAAACGAAGAAATGATTGATAAAAGACGCTACACTTTGATAAAAGACGCTACACTTCACGAAAGCAATTTAAAGGAAAGGCAACGTCTATTCAAGGTAAAGCTTGAAACCAATAGTGTAGAATCTTCAGTTCATTTCATTCCAAAGCATATCTTCTTAAAACAAGATGTACTTTAGAGGGAAAAGCTTATCCAGCTTTTGACCAAGCCATATTTGGATGGATCAATCGATCAGACAGGTGTTTACCCAAGCAGAAATACAGAACGATAACTGCCAAGCTCATGTGTCAAGCAAAACTGAGGGATGAAGTCCTATGGTAGCAAAGAATCTTCAAAATAGCCTAAACATCTCCCGAGATAAGTACCAAGCTTAAAGATCCACGGTACAACAAAAGTCATGGATCTATACCGATGCCTAATAGCTTCTCCAAATCGTTAGTTGCCTTATGTCACATAAATATGGAGCAATTACAAGTTAGTCAATGATGTGTGGAATGGTTCGCCTAATATTCTTGACCCAAACAATCGGTGGATGAACCGAGTGCTTCTATCCAACAACCAAAGTAAGAGATTCACTCACGTTTAAGTCCATAACAATGCAATCAAGGTATTGATGACGAAGATATAGACTAACCAAATATCCATAGGAAGAAAGTGAAGATCCATAGTGCAATCTTAGATCAGTACCGATCCATGGCCATGGATATGTACCGATCCATGAATATTGATGGCCATGCCATGATCTCTTGAGAGCGACTCCTTCAGGACAAGGGGAATGTGGGAAAGAACGTAAATGAGAGATTTTCATGGACCTGCAATTATATATAGAGGAGATGGAGTATACATTGAGGAATATTTTTTGCTTGTTTAACAAATTTTCGTATTCCTTCTGTAATCATATGGATCGTTATCCATCCATAAGAATGACGTTGTAAAAACTCAGTAGAAACTTTAACAAAGTTTAAGTGGACGTAGGCCTCTGGTTAGCTAAACTACTGAATTGTTGTGTGTTCTTATTCTCGTCGTTTTCAATTTACTTTCTTCATTTGGTTCTCTACTGTTAATATTTGAGTGTTTGTGCAAACTTTTGACATAAACAATGTATGTACGTATGTATGTATAAATTATAATTATATTTAAAATCATTTTGTATAAAATTAATCATAAAATAATTTCGATTTTTCTAATATTTGCTACCAAAAAAGTTGATATAGGAATGAATAAGAGTAGTTATGTGGATGTGTATGAATAAATATGTATCTGTGAGTATTCATATGCATCCACATATCCACTGTTATTAATTGGTATATCAGAGTTATAAAAATACCGTTCACCATCGATGTTTGATCGAGAGCCTCATACGTTGTTTGCTAAAATTTCCTCCTGCAAATATAAGTTCTCTACCTCGACTTTAATTCACAAGCCCGATTACAATGCTTCACCAATGGTACTAATGGAGGCTAGAGGATGTCACAAAATGTATAGAAAATATTACTGATGCTAGAATATTTATAGCCAAAGATATGCACATTTTCCTCCTCCTTTTCCTCTAGCCCTAGAATACCCCATCCCAGTGTCCTAATTTGAACATCTATGGACAGCCATATCATTGACCTAGCGGGGTCAAAGGACTCTTGACTCCTATTTGAATCATTGTTTAATTATTTCATATTTAGCTCTTTAACCGACTGAACTAACATTCAACTTTTATACATCGTTATGTCTAATTTTAAGCTTTAAATAAACAATCAAAAATGCCAAAAATATTAATATTGTATTTTTACTAATATATTATTAATTTATAACATTTGTAGACTGATTTTTCCATTGGCCGAATTTCAAATATTAAAAACGCAGTTGTGTGCACTCCTTGCCATAAACTTAGTCCTCGGCAAATATTTAAAAAAAAAAATACTAAAGCTAGTACGGATTTTTCTAGAGCATGGTATGAGGCCAAGTTCACACTTTCAGGCCATTTGGGAGAAATCCAATTTCTGATCTAAAATTAGCTCACCTAGTGATGACATTTTGTATATTATCACTTGGATATCTAGAGTTTGGAATAATGTCAGAAAGTCTACTAATATCCGTGTTTAATTCCAGGGACCACTTTAAAGTCCTTAAACCTTCAATCTAATAATATTTACCGAGTAACCGATTTACTCTGGCAAGAGATTTTGACTTTAAGTTCACTACCAAAAACATCGATACTAACTTTTTGTAATGAAGGAGACGGATCCTAACTTGGTTAATGTTCACTTCAGTTAGTTTAAAGTATATCCATTCATGGTCGTAACATGGTCATCATGCTAAGTATTTAGCCAAAACCAAAGTATTACCTATCTACTTAAGATCGAATGTACCCACAGGTCTAAAGACTATTATATGTCACTATGTATGATCTTCTTTTCCTATAAAAAATCTCTTAGCGAGTCATTCTGTTATTGTTTCAACAACCACAAGTACGAAAACCCTTAGTGTCTCCAACGGTTATGAGTAAATTACAATCAATATATAGGGAGCGTTATGTACACTAGTCTCAACAAATACATTTTAACTAGAAAAATTTAAGAAGTAAGTGTTATATATATATACATACATATATATATATATATCGAATCAATACTCTTATTTGTATCTGCAATCATTAAAATACTTCTCTAAGGATTATTTTTTACTTTCATATGTTTAGTGTATTTAATTCATTATTTATATCTCTATATAACAACGTATGTAAAAGACAATAAAACTAGATGCTTATGTCATTTCGAACAAGATTATTTATAAGAGTTAAGTTACATAATAAATTATAAAATTTTCTAAGTGCACAATTTTAACTTTACCAATCTCCTACTTGAACTTGGGGCCAATTATGATACCTCATGACCATACCTTCGATTGGCCTACTATGACGACTCGCCTTTTCAATCCTCGAAAATCAACATCAAAATATCTACAGTATTCACGAGCCTCAATTTCAAGTGCCAAAAAGGCAGACAACTAGGGGTAAAAGAAAATAAAGATAGAAGATAGAGATAATAGACTCTCACATCGTATAGAACAACTTAATAATTTTACATACAGATAGTACATACAATCACTCTTAAAATGGTGTATCAGAATTATGGCAAGTACTAACCCAGCTAGGGACAATTATAACTGCCTATCTCTACATAGGTGCTTGTATATACTTATACAAAATACAACGATAATAGAAAAGGATAACTATCTACAGAGGAATCTTCTGCTCCAAGCTCCTTCAAAATGCTCCAAGCTAAACCTGACTACTTGGCTGCTTGGAAAAAATAGGTTACCCAGAGTTTAAGGAAAAGAAATAAACTTCGGGTCAGTTATGGGACTGGTGTGAGAAAATTCAAAAGAATGGATACTTTTGAAATCAAAGGGTATCTCATAAGACCACAACGCACATAAACACGAGTGTGTTTTTATCTTATGATAATCAAAACGTTTGTTACATAAAATCAGGGATATTATTTGTAATGACATTTTTTGAAACCCATTTCAAATAACGTATTGATCATAGCCAAAACCGTTGCATTAATTAAATTCTAGGATACTAGGTTCTACAATAAAAACTGTAAAGCATGTATTGGAGAATGAACTTCCAATAATGAAAAGATAAGGGACTACATTTCGGCAGTACATCTCTAGAGGAATGTACCGAGGCACAGCTTCACTACCCTCTACTAACACAGAACCGGCCTACCTCTATCGTACATAGTACCGAATATCCAATCACCCCACTCGTTCTCGCCTATCCGTGGAATACCAAAGCATACACAACAAACCAAAAATATAGAGGGTATCCAGAAAGGTGATGATCATATCCTAATGGGCGTGACACACTTACCCCTGCTGCATCTACGATGTTTTTGCCATTACTGATGAGTGAGGCTTGAGGTAATGTTTTACCTTTCATATGACAAATCCCACTTTGAATGCCACGCTGCCATTTTCGACGACACACTAATTGGTTTCCACAAAAGTACAACCTCCGAGTTCATACGCCTTAGGGAAGGGTGTTAGTCTAAGAGGGGTTACCTCACACACCATAAAATAGATGTACGTTTATAAAAACCAATGTACATGGTCTTAGAAATGCAATGTCAGACACTCATATATACAAGTTATCCAAGAATGGGATAAACTGAATGTACTTCTAGTACATCCTGTTTGGAAATCACCCTAGGATTAGTAGGATCAGTCCTTGCAAAATGAAAATACCACTGCCACTATATAAAAGAAATGGGAATTACCCCGGAGGTTAGTGGTAAGAAGCCCTACATTATGAAGATTTTCGTCTTCAAAATCTTTGTCTTCAATAAGTCTTCACTTTTGAATGCGTATATTGGTTTGAAATGGTTTTCAGGTAGAAATCACCAAAATTTGACCCCAGTTTCTCCAAACCAATTATCGATAAATGGTGTCAAGTATGTAAGTGATTATTACCCAATAAATCAACATTTTTTTATCCAAGTAAAATATCTTCTTAAAGATATATGTCTTTAAACCATTTTCTTTTTCAGCATATACGGGGTTATTAAACCATTTTTATTACATCCTTTGGTTAATTAAAAACCCTTTTCATCTTTGGAAATACTAAATCATTTTTCTTTAATTACTTAGGAAAAATATTTTCATATTCTATTATTAGTATACTTCAAACGTTAATGAAGATTTCACAATCCCAAAACATATCTTTAGTGGGTTAAAAATAATGTTATTTAAGACATCGTTCATTGTAAACCCAAACCACTTATTATCGAGTAAAAAGGACTCATAGATTTTAGATTAATCATACTCAGTACTAATTTCCATATTCGATCTATATTATTCCTCGAATAATAGTGAAATCACCTCTTAAATTCACATGGATAATACAGGTTCCATCCTCGGAATTTAATATAGGGTTTAACTAGAATGTTCTCTTTACCATCAAAATCCTATTTTAAATCTTTTTTAATATTTTGGAAAACTCCAATTCTCTTTTTTATCTTAAGAAAATGCTATCAAAGTAAATCAAATTAACTATCCCCTTTGTAGGGCCAGTCTTGATAGCTAGGGAGAGCAGGAAACTGGTTTTCTAAAGCCAAACCAAGAAACTATCTCTCCGTCACACATAAGATGATCAAATTATTTGGTCAATTATAAACCCTTTAAAATACTTGAATTATTATTTGAAAAAAACTTATAAAGGATTTTGGATGAAAAACCCAAGTTTAAATCTTATTTCAGAAATTTTCAAATCCCTTTGTTAAATTCCCGATGAGTAGTGCTTTTAAGGGATTCGTATCACAAATCCCATTTAAAAACATTTATATGTCCAAATTTTCCATTTAAGACTCTTTTAAAATATTTTTAACATATTTTAGAATTTATCTCATATTTTTAAATATTTAAAAATATCTATTGTAAGGAGTTGAAATGCATATTTTGCAAACAGGCAAAATGCGATGATTTTAAAAACTTGATTTGGACATATCTCAAATTTTATAAAATGAAATCTTGGTTTTTCCGCTTCATTTGGAAACTATAGTTATAAGATTCCAGAAAATTCTTATTTTGAATAATTCCAAGCTATATTCCACTCTACAGATTGATTTAACTTTTATGGTGCGAAAACGCAAACCGCCATTATGCGACGCAACTATTTGATTCAAATTTCATATCTTTTCAAAACTTTGCTTAAATGAGTTTCAATGTTTATAAAGCATTTATAACCATTTTTATTCATGTTTAAAGAGGTTTAACTATGCTTAACACTTTTATAATTCATAAAAAAATTGATTTGTTTGTGTAAATTCGACATGTTTTACCGTGAATTATTTCCATAACCAATCAAACATATTATCACATCCAAAACATGATGATCAAACAAAGAAAACAAGCATGGAAAAACATATCATTATATAGTTTAATAAAATAAACTAGTAGAGTAATGCTCACCTATATAGCTATCCTTCTCTTAGCGTTACAAAATTGACTATAGCTTCGTTTTTCCCATACCAAAGCTTATGATATCTTCCTTGGGACCATAGAGTATGCTCGACCTTGTACTAAAGAGGGTGGAGATGCCTAGATGAGCTCGGCCAAGCAAGAAAAGAAAAGGAGAAGATCACTTGCTTTATTTTCAAACTAAGGTGGTATATCTCCTTATATATTATGAATTATTTTGATAGAATTTCGACTCGATTTTGGAATATTTTTAAGAGGAGATGAAGGCCATTGTTGTGCCTTAAAAGAAGAAGAGAAGCTTAGGAATTTTTAGAGTGAATGAGTGAATGAATTTGTGATGGTATGCCTTGCTATTTATAGGAAAAAATTTGTAAAATATCTAAACATCATCATACCACGTCACATCACCTTTCCACCTCAACACCGTCACTCTCCCTCTTCATGGTTCAGCCATGCTCTCCCACCTCTTCGACATCATTTCCATCCTTATCTCTTAAGGCAAGTGCTTGGATGAGAATGCGGACTAAGGTAGAGATATGCCATCATTAGCTTAGATTAATACCGTGATAGTTTGTTTAATTTTCCATTAGAAATTTTGAGATAATTCTAATGTGTACGTATGTGTACATGGATGTGTATATATATTTATATATGCACATATATGTCACATATAACATATAATGTTGCACAACTTCCTCTTGTCAAACTGTTACGAATCCGGAATTCGATTTCCGAACACATTTTTTACTTCTTAGTTAATATATATATATATATATATATTAAAAATGACATTTCCATTATTATTTAATAATAAAAAGTGCCCCATTTGATTTTAAAACAATTATGAAATCATTTAAACTCAATTTAAATTAAAAAATCAATTATCCAAAAATGATGACATCATTAATGATGCCATAACGACATTTTGTTTCTAAAAATAAAATAAATAATTTTATTACATATTCTTTCTTATATTGTGAAATAAGTATATATAAAAAAATCACCATGACTTCTGACTCTAAAATACTGTTTATCGATAAAACGATTTTTGGTCATATTATCGTTATTTTTCCAAAGAATGTATTTTTGTAAACATTTTTCCAAAAAAATCACCAACATTATTTATAACATACAATATAATTATCTATGTTTAAAAAATCTATATTTGAATATTTAAAATCAATTAAATATTCAAATTAAAGTGATAAAATTACGGGTCGTTACACCTACCTGAACTACATTGAGAAGGGCTCAAAGTGAATAGATACGCGATATTGTTATTTTGTATCTACTCTACAAATACGCTTCCCTATTACCGGTAAATTCTTTTATTACGTGTTCATTATGGAAAACATAGCTTGATTTCTTATCAAGTCTTCGGTTCTCAATCCAATTTATATTGAACTATTCTAATCACAATACGTTATTGGGTTTCAATGGTGAAAACCATACTTAGCCCTCTTATAGATTTGCATATATAATGCTTTCATTACATCATAATTCAAATGATGTACTTAGTATTTGTAATTGAATTTTGCACAAGTTCCTATTTGGAACATTTCCAACTTAAATCTCCTTAACTAAGCTTGAACATGAATTTAAGATTGATTACTATATTCAATATCACTTATGAAGTTTGAGTCCATATACACCTCCTTAAGGAGTTCGTTTCATCAATGAAAAAAATTCTAGCATTTCATAAATGCATGATAAAACTCTTAGGTACCATTTGGTGAATTGCGTTGGATTTGGTATTCACTTAATACACTAAGTGTATGAGCAAGATCTTACATATCACATAATATAACATACATGATGATCCATGTTGTTGATGTATAATGGATCTATATCATTTGTTCCATATAAAATATTTTAATATAGTGTTTGTGTACATAAATTGTGTGATGATCGGGATTTTGGACCCTGAAAATCGACACTACCTACTGTATTGCGTGCCGAGCATTCAAGTACTGGAAAAACCGATTGTTAAGGGTAAAAAGATAACGAAGACAGAACAAAATCCCACACGAATGGAACAACATATATTATTTCAATATAAGTACAGCGGAAAAACTTTTGAATACATACATCAGAGTGTATCATAAGCTCAACCTGGATGGCTATAAATACATGTCGTTACAAATGCCGAAATACAACAAACGCAATGGAAAAGTAAACTACGTCCTTATGTTGATAAAGATCTCCAACCCTCCTCTGAAAACTCCAAGGGTCTTCAGGTAATCCAAAAACGACTCGAATCTGACCCGAGTATTAAAAAATACCTAGACCGGTCTGGAAAAACCAACATGAGAAATGTAAGTCATAAATATGTATATGACAATGTCAAAGATCGACTTTGATGCCAAATAAAAACCTTTCAAAAGAAGAGTATCTCATAAGACCACATTGCACATAAAAATGGATGGGTTTTTACCTTATGGTAATTAAAACATTTTTACCAAATCATTTGATATTCTTTCTAATGACATTGCTTTGAACACACTTTTTAAATCACATATTAAAATAGTTGAAATCGTTACATTTGTTAAATTCAATGGCATATTTGGGTATACAATCAAGTCTGTAAAGGTACGCATTGAAGAATAGATTTACAAAAATGACAAGCTAAGGGACTACCATCCGATAGTACATCTATGTGAGTGTACCAAGGCATAGCTCCGCTGCTTTCTACCAACATAGAACTGGCCTACCTCTACCATAGATAGTACTGAATATGTCATCACCCCGGTTATTCCCGACATAGGTCGGAGCCAAAGCATAGACAAAAAATCTGATATATATAGAAGAAAATCTAGAAAGGTGATGAACATCTCCTAAAGGGAGTGACCCACTTATCCCTACTTCATCTACCATGTTTATGCCATTACCGATGTGTGAGGCCTAAGGTAATGTTTTGCCTTTCACATGACAAATCAAACTTTGAATGCCACATTGCCATTTCCAACGACACACTAATTGGTTTCCACAAAGTACAACCCTCAAGTTCATACGCCTTAGCGAAGGGTATTAAGAATAAGAGGGGTTACCTTCTACACCACCAAATAGATGTACGTTTGTAAAAACCAATGTACGTATTCTTAGAAATGCAATGTCAGACATTCGTCCATACAAGTTGTCCAGAAACAAGACAAATCGTAAGAGTACTACATCCTGTTTGGAATCACCTTTGGGATTAGTAGCGAGCTATCCATGCATTAGAAGATTTCAAAATGAATGTACTATTGCCACCATATGTATAAAATATAGAAATCACAAGGTCAGTGGCAAGCAGCCAAACATAATGAAGATCTCTATCTTCAAATCATTGTCTTCAACATGTCTCCAGTTTCGAACGCATATGTTGGTTCGAAGTGGTTTTCTGATAGGAATCGCCCAAATCTAATTTCGGTCTGTCCAAACTAATTATCAATAAAAAGATATGTACATGTGTATATAGAAATGTTAAGCCTCTTTTGTTAAATCCTCTTTTCTTCTTTTACTCAAAATATTATTTACTTTGAAGATACCTTTTTGTCCAATAAAATATATTTCAGAGATATATGTCATTAAACCATTTCTGTTTCAGGATATATAGAATTATTAAACCTCCTTTTAACTTTCGAAATACCAAATCATTTCCTTTTGATAACTTAAGAAAAACATTTCCATATTCTATTATTAGTATGATTAATAAAGCTTTCATTTTTCCGAAAACATGTTTTAAATGGGTCAAAAACAATGTTATTCAAGACATCGTTTACTGTAAACCCAAATCACTTAGTATTGAGTGAAAAGGATTCATAGATTTCAGATTAATTATACTCAATACTAATTTTCATATTCAACATGTACTATTCATCGAATAACGGTGAAATCACCTTTTAAATTCTTACGGATGTTACAAGTTCCCTCCTTGGAATTTAATATAGAGTTTAACTAGAATGTTTTCTTTTACAACCAACATCCTATTTTAAATCTTGTTTAATATCTGGAAAACTCCATATCTCCTTTTCTTTTATCTTAACAAAACGCGGTCCGAGTAAATCAATTTAACTATCATCTCCATCGGGCTAGCCCGGATAGCTAGTGGGAGCAAGCAACTGGTTTCTCAAACTCTAGCCTAAGGACTATCTCTCCGTCGTCTATAGGGTGATCAAGTTATTTGATCGACTCTAGAATTTTAAAAGTATTTTATTTATCATTTGAAAATCATTTCAAAAACATTTGGGAAGAAAACCCAAGATCAAAACATTTATCCAATGGTTACCAAATTTCATTGCTAACTTTTAAAGCTTTATAGATTAAAACACCAATTTCATTACATATATGCCCATTTATGTGATTCAAATTGCTTTACAAATATTTTAACATATTTATGCAATTTATTTCATATTTTTAAAGATTTAAAAGCATCCATTTTAAAGAGTTGAAAATAATATTTTACGAACTACAAAAATGCGACGATTTTGAAAATTTGATTTGGACATATCTCAAACTTTATTAAACGAAATCTTGATTTTTCTATTCATTTGAAAAACATACTCACAAGGGTCCAAAAAATTCTTTTTTCAAAGGATTATGGTTTATATTTTATCCTACACATCTTTTTAACCTTTTAGGTCGCAAAATCGCGAACTGTCGAAACGCGATGGCTTTTCTTCACCTTTTAGTCAAATTTTATAAAACTTGTCCGAAACACTTTTAAATCATTTTAATAACATAATAAACTATATTAAACCAATTTTTCATTATTATACTTTATTAAAATCTCATTTTCACTTTATTCTATATCTTTAATATTATATTATTATAATATTCAGTTTCCATCGTTTAATATAAAATTCTTTTATATTAAACCATATGATATTTTTCCATGTATTTCCCACCTTTTAAATTATTATTTTCAAAATCAAAGCATTTGGTATAATTTTTTCCAAATAAATAAATACCCCTTTTTACTTTTCCAAAACCATTTCTATTTCCAAAAACGATATCTTTTTGATTTAATATTCAAAAGAGGCTTGATACTCCTTATACACACATTAATTCAGAATATAATCGAGGTTATTTCCCATGAATTTATCATGGCTATTTAAAGCGATCGTTTCAAATCTGATAGATATTATTTTCACATTATTATCGAAATAATTTAACTTAACTCAACCAAGTCAATATATGATTAACATAAGCAACCAATCAACTAATAATCAATCATTTTAGCATCTAAAGTATGCTAATCAACCAAGTATACTTGCATAGCACGAATCATAGATAAATTCAACATAAATTTAAATAAGATAGAAGTAGCATTCTCACTTTCATGCTATCTGACTCTAAGCGTTCTTTAATCGATGAAATGATCCCTTTCTCTGCAACGAAACTTATGGAAGCTTGCTTTGGACCTTAATGATGCTCGTCCAAGCTAAGGTGGAAGTATAAGCTCGGCTTTGAGATGGTGGTGTTGTGGGTCGTGCACTTTAGTGAGAAAGAGGTGGAGTTTGGCTAACGTTTTGAAGCTATTCGATATCGTATATGTATGGAATCAATTTTAGCTAAACTTCAACACGGTGTTGATATATTTTTACTATTTAAAAAAGCCATTGAAAAAGAAATATTAGAGAGCTCATGAAGAAGAAGAAGAAGAGAAATGAAGTAAAATTGTGAAGAAAGGAAGAGGATATGCACGTGTATTTATAGGGTAGAAATTCTTGTGCATGAAATTACCAAAATATCCCCTCCTCCTTGACATTTGGCCAAGCCCACACCCCATTCCATGTGCTTGTATTCTCTTGATTAAGTGATGGTGAGTTTTCTTTTTGAGACTTAAGGGTGAAGTTTGCATTTATATACATATAATGAGTTTACATATAAATATGTATACTTTATTTTAGATATTTTCTTTAGCTTTTATTTGACTAATTATGAAGGTTTATATGTATGTACATGCATGTATGTATGTGTATCAAATAACATTGCAATGATTTGAAACAACTTCCATTCGACGAAAGGTCCAAAATCCAAAAGCTGAATCCCGGTCACATTTTTAGTTTTTAATCAAACTATTTATTTATGTAAAAAACACTTAAAATAAATTTCTTATCATCTTTAAACAATTAAAACAATATTATTTAAGTTATAAAACCATATTAAATAATATTAAAATCCGTTTATAAAAATATGACGTCGAACTGCCAGAATGCGGTGAAGTTTATATATCTTTATAAAATAATTTTATATATTTGTAAACAATTCTAAATCACTTATTATTTTATATAATAATTAAAGTGAATTATTCATCATTTAAAAATAATTATCTGAATATTTAAAATTATTTAAATATTCAAATTCAAAGCGATAAAATTACGTGTCCCCCCTTAAAAGAATTTCGTCCTCGAAGTTTAACGACAACCCAAAACCCAAAAGAGTTTACCAAAAATATTATTTAAACTAAATTTTGTATGATATACATAGATCATTCATAATATCTGATTCGATCTTCTACTTAAATACACAACTTCATTTCCAAACTAGTATTGATCCCTCGATACTCTAGTGTAGACTTTGATCAGGGTTCTTGATCAGAAACCCTCGCTTCTCTTACATAGTTCTAAGTATAATAGAAAATGCAAGTATCTAACTATAACCAATGTTCATAGTCAAGAATCGAGTGATAAATCCTTTTTCAGACCTGTATAAACTCCTTAAAGTTTCATACTCGAATCTTAGATTAGAATTGCATAATGAAATGATTTACGTATCTAATACGTACTTAGTTATTTCAAATTATTTTTTCAAAATTATTTATGAAAACATTTCATAAAATTTTTATCTTATATTCAAACATTTTTATAATGATGTTTCTTTATATAAAATCAAAAATTTCTATCTTCTTTCCAAAGAAACCATTTCAATTTAAAAGATAAATTATCTTTTATAATAAACTCCTTATATTATAATATACTCCCTTTAACCAATATTAGATGTAAACACCTTGATAAAAATTAACAATCACTAATTAATCTATCAACTAATGATTCACGTTATCTTTCTAACTTTAGAAAATTATATAGATCGAGTAACTCAAAAATGATACCAAGGAACTGGGTGCTACCAATAGTATCTCATATTACCTTAACAAGAAGGAGAATACTTCATAAAAGTGTTTACCATTCGAACACATCTCCTGCTTATTTTTAGTTACTTTTGAGCTACTTGAACTAGCTAATCGTCAGATTCTTTTCAAAAATACCGAAATTTAAACTCTCAAAAATCTCTTTATAAAAACACTTTTTATTAATCCAATTTATAAAATCACTTATTTTTATAAAAAATTTGTAAAATCCCATCCAAATGTTTTAAACCTTTTCGTATATCCCAAATATTTTTAACCCTCGTTTAGAAGATAACTTTAAAAGTTATTCTTCTTATCTAAAAACTTTTTTTAAAAGTTTCACAAAGCATTGCTCTTAATAAGACAGGTTTGACTATAATCTTCTACCAAGTTTAACTTACCAAAATTTCATTTATAAAAACGCTTATTTCTTAAAACACTCATTTTTCAAAATAACTTTTATTTTGAATCACTTTCTTAAGAATTCAAATACTAATTTTATTATTTCAAAATATCATTATATATCTTTTATTCATACATTTTTATAATTTAAAACTTTACTTCATAAAGAAAATTACCAAAGAAGTAAAATTCGTATAAAAAAATTTTGAAGTCATTTAAACGTGAGATAAGAGAAGCCATAATAAGGATCATGCATGAATATATATCATAATTCGCACTATTACATTTGCCAATCAACCATACTTAAACCATAATTAATTGTTTTACATACCCATGATAATTACGTTAACATATTCCTAATATACTTAAGATATCCAAAATAATATTACTCCCTAGAAACTTCCAACCCTACCAAAACGCATATCAAATCAATCGGACTGGAAGGTCAACAGACCATCCGAATCTGAGAATACTACCACTTCAAACTTTTCATCCTCCTGTTCATCGTCTGCTTCATTTACGTCATCTTTTTCGTTCTCAAGATTCCATCCTCTGGGATGCCAAGGTTGTTGAGCAACGAGGTTTCCTGAAAGGATGCCTGGAACCTCTTCTTCTTCCTCATTCTTTGTCATTCCTTCCCAATCAATACTTGAAACGTGCAACTCTCCCTTAAATATTGGAACATCCATCTCCCAGCTAATGTGATCATCGTTGGTGTCTTCTGATTCGTCGGGGATGTCATCCATCCATGCATCATATTCTGATAAATCTAGGCTATTCCTTTCTACCATCATATTGGAGTTCTCTTTTGGAACTTCTTCAGGCTCTGATTCTTTTGGATCTGTTACCCACATCATTCTGTCTTGCGACCCCTGACTTACTTTTACATCATCTATTATCTAGATTACCTCTTTGTCACTGGATAATAATACTAGTTTCGGATTCTTTGGTTCATGTAACGACCCGTAAATTTCGACAATTAAATTGTTAATTAAATAGGATCTTGTAATTTAATTTTTTGTAGAAAAAAAAAGAAAAAAGAAAAAAATGAAGATGATAAATTAGTATTGGAATGAACGCTAAATTAAAAAAAAAGCAACGGTATTTAAAAACAGGTAAATAGGCACAAGGAAGAAGTTGCAAAAAAATTTAGTTTCAAGGACAAGAAGTTTGCTTTTTAGCCTGAAGGACACTTTTTAGTGTAAACTGAAAATGATAGTTACAACTATCATTCTGTGATTTACACTAAAAGTGTCCTTCAGCCTAAAAAACAAACTTCATGTCCCTGAAACTAAAAAAATTTCTAACTTTTTCCTTTAACCTAAAAACCCCATTTAAAAACTTGATTATTAGTAATTTGAATAAAAATCTAATGATTGAAATAGTGAAAGATTTATACCTTTGTGTAAATTGAAAATAAATAAAGGGAATTTATTATGTAAATTGAGAAAAGATTGGAATAAATGATGATTCCATGCATACTTATAAAAAGTTATTATGAGTTGCATGTTGAAATGGTTGATTGAGTTGAAATTATGAAAAGGGTAATTAAAGACAAGAATTTGATTTTGCCTAAGTATCAATATATTGATAAACTATAACTGAATAGAAATTTTAATTTGCTCAATCCTTTTTATTTACTATTAGAAGATGTTAATTAATTTAACGGTGAAAATTTGAAAATAAATTCAAATTGTATGTTAGATAATAAATTGCAATAATTAAAGTTAGTAATAAATGGAAAACGGAATACCAATTTATTTATGAAGTGGATATAAGGGAATGTAACAAATTTGAATAAGGAATGCTAATTGTGCATTAAGTGAAGGAATGGAGCATTGACGGAATAATTAAAAGGGATTTAGAATTTTTAATTTGTATGTGTGCATTAATGAATGAATATAGAAATATATTGCAAATAAAATAGGAAGTGAGTGAAGATATGCATTAATGAATGAGTATAGAAATATATTGCAATAAAATAGGAAGTAAGTGAAGATGTGCATTAATGAATGAATATAGAAATATATTGCAAATAAAATAGGAAGTGAGTGAAGATATGCATTAATGAATGAGTATAGAAATATATTGCAATAAAATAGGAAGTAAGTGAAGATATGCATTAATGAATGAATATAGAAATATATTGCAAATAAAATAGGAAGTGAGTGAAGATATGCATTAATGAATGAGTATAGAAATATAAAATAGGAAGTTGAGTGGAGATATGCATTAATGAATGAATATAGAAATATATTGCAATAAAATAGGAAGTGAGTGAAGATATGCATTAATGAATGAGTATAGAAATATATTGCAATAAAATAGGAATAAGTGAGAATCGATTGAAATATAAAATGATATTGGGTATTACAAGTATGGTTTTAGAAAATAATTACAAGATATAAGTGAAATAAGATGCATAGAAAAGTTGGTTAATTGTTAAGTGATGAATGATGTAATAAAGGAATGAAATCCAGATAAATTAACCTAATTGGGACCTTAATTAATGATTTTAAAAAAAGATGACTGACTAATAGAATAACTTATAATCTAAGGAAATCAAGTAGTACGTTAATTTGAAATAAATTTATAAATTCATTTATGGAATGTAATATAATTCAATGCTAAATGTCAATTTATTTAATAGTAAGATTGTAAATCAATAAACGAAGTTATGAAGATTTCAAATTTTATTTATAACAATTTATGGGAAATCAATTATAATTAATTGACTTGAATTGTGCAGTTAGCGTAGATTTTGTTTTGTAATTGAAGGAGGTTAATTTTATAAGATGAAATTTTGCTAATTCTATATAAAATAGGACCACTGGTTGATTTATAGTATAGAAAGCAAGATGTATAAATTTAATTAAAGTATCAAAATTCAACAATTGTAATTATTGCAAATTAAAATGGAATTTGAGGATAATAAGGTGAAACCATGAACAAATGTTAGTGCATCCTTATTTTTGGTAAAAGATGAGAATATAAAAGTTTAAAAATCAAAAAAATAGGTTTTTGAAAATTTAATTTATAATTTCTAAATATAAGGAAGTGGAGAAATTAACACTGCAATGGATAGACTTATCAGCTTTTAATTTACATCTAAATTTGTTTAGATCAATTTGGAAATTAATAAAATTGTGGATATATTTTGAAACGTAAACGAAACGTCTAGATTTACATTTGTAAATACGTTTAAAATAAAATGTAAATGATAAGGAATTTATTTATTTCCTAAACCCGTAATGTGTGTAATTAATATTATTTATCTTTTGGGACCACTTCCGTTTGCACGTTAAAATTCGTGCACACCTATTCTTTTGCGATCTATCTATAAATAGGCGGTGAAACTCTAGCCTCCATCTTCATTCCTCTGTATAGTCTATTCTTCAACTTCTTCTCTTCTTCAATGGCAACAGACAATTTCTAGATCCAGTTTCAATCCAAATAAAAGTCAAAATTCAAACTCCTCTAAAAATTCCAGAAAAATTATATGTTGGAGTTCTCAGAATACACAATCTACTGGTGGTGTTCGTTTTCCATTTTAGGTTCGGTCTGGAAACATATTCGCGTGCTCCTGTAGCCAAAGCACGTGGAAGACGATAGTGACGTGGCGAGTATTTAATTAAGGTTTGTTTTGTTTTATAATTTATTTTGATTTTTCAAATCGTTTAAATCGCATAACTTTTTCATACGACCTCGGATTCATGCGAAACTTTTTTTGTTAGGATCGTAATTAAATTCCGGACAGTTTGGAACTAGTTTGGACCAATTCGAAGACCGTCGAATTTTTGAGTTTAAATTAAATTTAAATTCGATTTAAATTCAAAAGGTGAGTGTTTTAACCCACTCACAACTTCTAAAACTTCTTATGTCTGTTAAATTAATTTTAGATATGAGTAGAAATTTGTTTATTATTGTTTGGCATGTTTTATTCATTATCTCTGTTGAATTGCATTTATTTAATTTAACTGTTAATTTATTTTATTTATTGCATATAAATTTGACAGTTAGAATTTATTTATTTGCATATTAACTGCCTCTCATAGTTATATTTATTTTTATTTCATATTAACTGCCAGTTAAATTTACATTTATTTTTGCATACAAACTGCTAGTTTAACAGTAGTTAAATTTATTATTGAATATAAACTGTTAGTTAATACATGTTTTTTATTACCTGTATAATTTATATGCTCTATATTGATGTTGTTTAAATTGGATGATGATTGTAATAAATGGTTGATGATTGATATTTGGATGCTGTATTTTATATCGTATAAATTGCAAGTTATCGTGCATTTCATTCATTCGGGATTGCGGTTTGAAATGATATACAACCGCATTTTTATTTTAAATTGCGGATTGAAATGATAAACATCTGTATCACTTGACCATAGGGTAGAAAATTTTATACAGGCACCGCGGTATATATATATATATATATATATATATATATATATATATATATATATATATATATATATTTTGAAATGATTTTCTTGGTGTTGTAAAGCTATATATATGGTTTATGGGATATTGATTTGGTTATTTATATATATATAGTAATTTTCGGTTTTTTAATCTTTGTATGAATTTGATTTGAAGTATAAAATTTAGTTGATTTTCGAGATCAATATGATTAAGCATTTATTTGAAATTCAAATTCTAGAGTTTTAATGACTTAAAAGAGAATAAGGTTGAAGATGAATATTAAGTTAAATTGGAACTAAATGAAAAGTTAAATTTTTAAAGGATATGATTTTTGTAACTTGATTTTTGTGTAAAGTGATTTGAATGAATATCAAGTTGATTTAAATGCATATATGAAGTTTAATAAATTGAAAGATTATCCAATTATGTGAAGTTATAAGTTTTACTTAAAGTATATTGAATTCATTAAGTAAACATTTCAAGTCTAAAAAAAATGAAGTAATTGAATTTGATATATATGGGATGGTCAAATGAGTTTGTTTTTGAAATGGTGTAATATTTAAAGCTTTGAAATGTAAAAATTTAAAATGGTATTTGGAAGTTTAAATCGATATTTGGAATTGATTTGTGAAATGTAAAGAAGCTATTTTGTTTTATAAAAGTAATTTAATATTTAACCATTTGAGAGATGAAATTTGTTTCAAAGTTATGGTTTTCAAGGTAGTATAATTTGAAAATATTATATTCAAGAGTTTTGATTTCTAAATATTTTACTTTGAAACCACTATGATTTTTGGAAAGAATATATTGGAAAATAAAGATGATATCATATTTTTTGGGTTTTAAAAGGAAATGATATCATATTTATATGGTTTTGAAATGGATATTATATTCTGGTTTTAAAAGTATAAATTATTTTAAAGGACCGCGGTGTTATAATAACATTTGGTTGTTGAAGAGACCGGGATCGGAAGTTGTCATACTCTCTGCCAACTCTGAAAACCACTTTAACAACCGTGTACGCGGTGGAGATTCCAGAATGAAGTAGGTTGGTGGAGGCGTTTCCTGCAAGGTAAATACGTGGACCCGACTCCCGTGAGTTGGCATAAGGTGGCTAAAACATGAGCGATTCTCGAGCCAATGAGGTCATTCCTCTGATCGGACACTCCTCTTCGATATTATACTTTTGACTTTGGATTGATTTAGTGGCCACTTTACTTTGATTTTTTTTTTTGGGAGTTGTTTCAAGGTGGGCGGTAGCTGCGGCTACGCGTTTCCATCAGCCCGGATAGCAATTGGTATATCTACCCTGGCATTGCCTAGTTGTGCCGTGTCACCTACCCTATCGCGCCTTGTACGAGTTTGGATTTCTCCCGTAGCCCGTATGGTATCCTCTGGTGGCTTCCCGATCAGGAGGGACTATGATATTGGATGGACTACTGGGACTATTATTGTGTTAAGGGGAATATTGGGTCACTCCTTAACGCTATTTAAAAGTAAGTTTATTTTACAATTAGACACTATTATAATAGCGCAATATACTATATAGTAAATAGTTTAACGGATCCTTAGGAGATGTAAATCCCGAGCATCTCTTGAGTTACTACACTCATATTTATTCTGTTAATTTAACTTACATAAGATCTTTTAGTTCTGACTCGAGTGTTTTGCCTTTTCAATTCGCTCAGGTCAGTCCGAGCGTTTCAGGATTTGAAGTTTTAGCTCTGGAGGACGAAGACGAAGATTTGTAGTATTACTATCTACTATTTATTCCACTACACTGTATTCTGCTGCATTGTTATTGGTATGTGTAACTCTGATATGTATTATATAAATGTTTCGTAAACAGATTTATAAACTGTATATTTTATTATTATATTTTATCCTTCCGCTGCGAGATTCTGTTTTCTTTTTCTTTCTTTTTTGTTTTTCTTATTTACCCCATAACAATCCATCCTTTCGTATGGTTTGAATTGGCAAGTGTGTCTGTTTAAATCGTGCGAAAAGGCGGATGTTACAGTTGGTATCAGAGCTTTGGTTTAGCGATAAACCTTAGCTTTGTGGGGTTTGACTCTTTACTAATAGGGTAGTAATACCCTATGGGCGTCACTGAGTGTATATATATGAGAGAGCGTATTTGTTAGTGTTATAAAAAGGTTTTAATATTGTGTTAATCTGTTCCGTTTTGTATTTATAAACTCTGGTTGGTGCATGGGACGCTGTGACATCAATAGGGGTTTCTAAACACTTAATAGGACAGACCGACATAATATTTGTGAATGAAATAATTTTACCTATTATATTTTCTATAAAATAATTTTTCAAAATAATATATATATTTGGTTGTAATAGATTGGTTGTTAGGTAATAAAGGTTTTGAATAATGATAGAAATAAGATTTAAAAATAAGATAAATGAAATTTGGAAATTTAGGACTTAAGATCTGGGGTTTTGGAATTTTTCGTAAAATTTTGGAATATAATAATATTATTTATAAGTATTTTCTGATATAAATATTTCAATATAATTCGAAAAAATTGTTTTAAAGAAGATTTCGGAAAAAATAAGTTTTGTACTTTCCTCCCTGTTGCTAGAAAATAATTTCGGTGATGAGTGCACGCATCATCGACTTTCATTTTCGAGTTTCGAAGTGGGAAGGCCACTGTAGAAATTTACTACAGAATTGTTTAAGAAAATTTTTATCGTTTTAATTATAATTGGATATATATATATATATATGTTAAGAATAGATATCTATCTATTATTTTAAATGATTTAAAAATTAAACCCGGTATTTGGTTCTTAAGTTCCAGTTAATTAATAGTTCAATTAAGTGTAGAAATTGGAACCTTTAATTAAAGTAAAAATTTAATACAATAGGAAGATAAGTAATGTAAATAAACGATTGTAAAAATTATTAAATGAATTAATGAACTTCTTTATTTATAAGAATTGATGTATAAAGTTGCAAATTTAGTGTAGTTAAATTGTTACCATTATTAAATATAATAGAAATGTAAGCATTAAATAAATGAATGAAATTAAAAGTAAGTTGAAATTGTAATTTATAAAACGAATATATATAATTATTGAACCATTAATTAATTAAAGGAATTGAGAAGAAACTTGTATAATTTTCACTTACATTCTTAAAGCATATATATAACTTACCATATAATAAAAGTTATAATGTTAGTAAGAAAATGTAAGGGGAAATCTAATAAGTGAAGCTTGAGGTAATAAAGGTATTCAATGAATTTGCTGTTACAAAATGAGAATTAAATGTATAAACTTAAGTTAAAATGGAAATTTTAAGTATTATAAATAGATGATTATAAACTTAAGTAAATAAAACGGAATGCAAATATAATGAATATTGTAATAAATGAAAAATGAAAATTGTAAGTAATGAAGGAATCACTCAATAAATGAAAGAAAAGAAATAAACAACTAAAGCATGAAATAAATGTATAATAAGTTAATTTGGTTGTTGGTTTGAATTGTTATTGTTTGACTTATGGTTGGTTGGGTAAGAGAATTTGAAGTTGTTGGATGAATAAATAATCTATCGTTGTTCCATCTAAGACTGTTGAGTAAAGGATGCACTTGATAGTTATTTTCATTCCATACAATTTCAAGTTTTGAACCCGAACAACTATTTGTTTGTTGGATTAAATGGTTGCTTTGTTTTGTGCATGTATGTTGTTTGTAAAGTTGATGGTTGTTGTATTGATTGGTTGATTAATGGTTGAAACCGCTTAAATATTTCACTTTATATAAATTTGTATATTTTAGCTAAATTAACTAATTTTGTAAATTTATATTTTTATAAATATAATATTTAAATATGATATTGATTTTGAAATTCTTCTTTTCCCCTCTTTCCCTTTTCGGAGACGAAAAGTTTTGAGTGGGGGAGAGTGTAACGACCCGTAAATTTCGACAATTAAATTGTTAATTAAATAGGATCTTGTAATTTAATTTTTTGTAGAAAAAAAAAGAAAAAAGAAAAAAATGAAGATGATAAATTAGTATTGGAATGAACGCTAAATTAAAATATAGCAACGGTATTTAAAAACTTGATTATTAGTAATTTGAATAAAAATCTAATGATTGAAATAGTGAAAGATTATACCTTTGTGTAAATTGAAAATAAATAAAGGGAATTTATTATGTAAATTAAGAAAAAATTGGAATAAATGATGATTCCATGCATACTTATAAAAAGTTATTATGAGTTGCATGTTGAAATGGTTGATTGAGTTGAAATTATGAAAAGGGTAATTAAAGACAAGAATTTGATTTTGCCTAAGTATCAATATATTGATAAACTATAACTGAATAGAAATTTTAATTTGCTCAATCCTTTTTATTTACTATTAGAAGATGTTAATTAATTTAACGGTGAAAATTTGAAAATAAATTCAAATTGTATGTTAGATAATAAATTGCAATAATTAAAGTTAGTAATAAATGGAAAACGGAATACCAATTTATTTATGAAGTGGATATAAGGGAATGTAACAAATTTGAATAAGGAATGCTAATTGTGCATTAAGTGAAGGAATGGAGCATAGACGGAATAATTAAAAGGGATTTAGAATTTTTAATTTGTATGTGTGCATTAATGAATGAATATAGAAATATATTGCAAATAAAATAGGAAGTGAGTGAAGATATTTATTAATGAATGAGTATAGAAATATATTGCAATAAAATAGGAAGTAAGTGAAGATGTGCATTAATGAATGAATATAGAAATATATTGCAAATAAAATAGGAAGTGGGTGAAGATATGCATTAATGAATGAGTATAGAAATATATTGCAATAAAATAGGAAGTAAGTGAAGATATGCATTAATGAATGAATATAGAAATATATTGCAAATAAAATAGGAAGTGAGTGAAGATATGCATTAATGAATGAGTATAGAAATATATTGCAATAAAGTAGGAAGTGAAGATATGCATTAATGAATGAATATAGAAATATATTGCAAATAAAATAGGAAGTGAGTGAAGATATGCATTAATGAATGAGTATAGAAATATAAAATAGGAAGTGAGTGAAGATATGCATTAATGAATGAGTATAGAAATGTATTGCAATAAAATAGGAAGTGAGTGAAGATATGCATTAATGAATGAATATAGAAATATATTGCAATAAAATAGGAAGTGAGTGAAGATATGCATTAATGAATGAGTATAGAAATATATTGCAATAAAATAAGAATAAGTGAGAATCGATTAAAATATAAAATGATATTGGGTATTACAAGTATGAGTTTAGAAAATAATTACAAGATATAAGTGAAATAAGATGCATAGAAAAGTTGGTTAATTGTTAAGTGATGAATGATGTAATAAAGAAATGAAATCCAGATAAATTAACCTAATTGGGACCTTAATTAATGATTTTAAAAAAAAGATGACTGACTAATAGAATAACTTATAATCTAAGGAAATCAAGTAGTACGTTAATTTGAAATAAATTTATAAATTCATTTATGGAATGTAATATAATTCAATGCTAAATGTCAATTTATTTAATAGTAAGATTGTAAATCAATAAACGAAGTTATGAAGATTTCAAATTTTATTTATAACAATTTATGGGAAATCAATTACAATAAATTGACTTGAATTGTGCAGTTAGCGTAGATTTTGTTTTGTAATTGAAGGAGGTTAATTTTATAAGATGAAATTTTGCTAATTCTATATAAAATAGGACCACTGGTTGATTTATAGTATAGAAAGCAAGATGTATAAATTTAATTAAAGTATCAAAATTCAACAATTGTAATTATTGCAAATTAAAATGGAATTTGAGGATAATAAGGTGAAACCATGAACAAATGTTAGTGCATCCTTATTTTTGGTAAAAGATGAGAATATAAAAGTTTGAAAATCAAAAAAATAGGTTTTTGAAAATTTAATTTATAATTTCTAAATATAAGGAAGTGGAGAAATTAACACTGCAATGGATAGACTTATCAGCTTTTAATTTACATCTAAATTTGTTTAGATCAATTTGGAAATTAATAAAATTGTGGATATATTTTGAAACGTAAACAAAATGTCTAGATTTATTTTTTTAAATACGTTTAAAATAAAATGTAAATGATACGAAATTTATTTATTTCCTAAATCCGTAACGTGTGTAATTAATATTATTTATCTTTTGGGACCACTTCCGTTTGCACGTTAAAATTCGTGCACACCTATTCTTTTGCGATCTACCTATAAATAGGCGGTGAAACCCTAGCCTCCATCTTCATTCCTCTGTATAGTCTCTTCTTCAACTTCTTCTCTTTTTCAATGGCAGCAGACAATTTCTAGATCCAGTTTCAATCCAAATAAAAGTCAAAATTCAAACTCCTCTAAAAATTCCAGAAAAATTATATGTTGGAGTTCTCAGAATACGCAATCTACTGGTGGTGTTCGTTTTCCGTTTTGGGTTCGGTCTGGAAACATATTCGCGTGCTCCTGTAACCAAAGCGCGTGGAAGACGATAGTGACGTGGCGAGTATTTAATTAAGGTTTGTTTTGTTTTATAATTTATTTTGATTTTTCAAATCGTTTAAATCGCATAACTTTTTCATACGACCTCGGATTCACGCAAAATTTTTTTTGTTAGGATCGTAATTAAATTCCGGACAGTTTGGAACTAGTTTGGACCAATTCGAAGACCATCGAATTTCTGAGTTTAAATTGAATTTAAATTCGATTTAAATTCAAAAGTTGAGTGTTTTAACTCACTCACAACTTCTAAAACTTCTTATGTCTGTTAAATTAATTTTAGATATGAGTAGAAATTTATTTATGACTGTTTGGCATGTTTTATTCATTATCTCTGTTGAATTGCATTTATTTAATTTAACTGTTAATTTATTTTATTTATTGCATATAAATTTGACAGTTAGAATTTATTTATTTGCATATTAACTGCCTGTCATAGTTAAATTTATTTTTATTTCATATTAACTGCCAGTTAAATTTACATTTATTTTTGCATACAAACTGCTAGTTTAACAGTAGTTAAATTTATTATTGAATATAAAATGTTAGTTAATACATGTTATTAATTACCTGTATAATTTATATGCTCTATATTGATGTTGTTTAAATTGGATGATGATTGTAATAAATGGTTGATGATTGATATTTGGATGCTGTATTTTATATCGTATAAATTGCAAGTTATCGTTCATTTCATTCATTCGGGATTGTGGTTTGAAATGATATACAACCGCATTTTTATTTTAAATTGCGGATTGAAATGATAAACATCCGTATCACTTGACCATAGGGTAGAAAATTTTATACAGGCACCGCGGTATATATATATATATATATATATAAATATTTTGAAATGATTTTCTTGGTGTTGTAAAGCTATATATATGGTTTATGGGATATTGATTTGGTTATTTATATATATATATAGTAATTTTCGTTTTTTTAAGCTTTATATGAATTTGATTTGAAGTATAAAATTTAGTCGATTTTCGAGATCAATATGATTAAGCATTTATTTGAAATTTAAATTCTAGAGTTTTAATGACTTAAAAGAGAATAAGGTTGAAGATGAATATTAAGTTAAATTGGAACTAAATGAAAAGTTAAATTTTTAAAGGATATGATTTTTGTAACTTGATTTTTGTGTAAAGTGATTTGAATGAATATCAGGTTGATTTAAATGAATATATCAAGTTTAATAAATTGAAAGATTATCCAATTATGTGAAGTTATAAGTTTTACTTAAAGTATATTGAATTCATTAAGTAAACATTTCAAGTCTAAAAAAAAATGAAGTAATTGAATTTGATATATATGGGATGGTCAAATGATTTTGTTTTTGAAATGGTGTAATATTTAAAGCTTTGAAACGTAAAAATTTAAAATGGTATTTGGAAGTTTAAATCGATATTTGGAATTGATTTGTGAAATGTAAAGAAGCTATTTTGTTTTATAAAAGTCATTTAATATTTAACCATTTGAGAGATGAAATTTGTTTCAAAGTTATGGTTTTCAAGGTAGTATAATTTGGAAATATTATATTCAAGAGTTTTGATTTCTAAATATTTTACTTTGAAACCACTATGATTTTTGGAAAGAATATATTGGAAAATAAAGATGATATCATATTTTTTTGGGTTTTAAAAGGAAATGATATCATATTTATATGGTTTTGAAATGGATATTATATTCTGGTTTTAAAAGTATAAATTATTTTAAAGGACCGCGGTGTTATAATAACATTTGGTTGTTGAAGAGACCGGGATCGGAAGTTGTCATACTCTCTGCCAACTCCGAAAACCACTTTAACAACCGTGTACGCGGTGGAGATTCTAGAATGAAGTAGGTTGGTGGAGGCGTTTCCTGCAAGGTAAACACGTGGACCCGACTCCCGTGAGTTGGCATAAGGTGGCTAAAACAGGAGCGATTCTCGTGCCAATGAGGTCATTCCTCTGATCGGACACTCCTCTTCGATATTATACTTTGACTTTGGATTGATTTAGTGGCCACTTTACTTTGATTTTTTTTTTGGGGAGTTGTTTCGAGGTGGGCGGTAGCTGCGGCTACGCGTTTCCATCAGCCCGGATAGCAATTAGTATATCTACCCTAGCATTGCCTAGTTGTGCCGTGTCACCTACCCTATCGCGCCTTGTACGAGTTTGGATTTCTCCCGTAGCCCATGTGGTATCCTCTGGTGGCTTCCCGATCAGGAGGGACTATGATATTGATGGACTACTGGGACTATTATTGTGTTAAGGGGAATATTGGGTCACTCCTTAACGCTATTTAAAAGTAAGTTTATTTTACAATTAGACACTATTATAATAGCGCAATATACTATATAGTAAATAGTTTAACGGATCCTTAGGAGATGTAAATCCCGAGCATCTCTTGAGTTACTGCACTCATATTCATTCTGTTAATTTAACTTACATAAGATCTTTTAGTTCTGACACGAGTGTTTTGTCTTTTCAATTCGCTCGGGTCAGTCCGAGCATTTCAGGATTTGAAGTTTTAGCTCTGGGGGACGAAGACGAAGATTTGTAGTATTACTATCTACTATTTATTCCACTACACTATATTCCGTTGCATTGTTATTGGTATGTGTAACTCTGATATGTATTATATAAATGTTTCGTAAACATATTTATAAACTGTATATTTTATTATTATATTTTATCCTTCCGCTGCGAGATTCTGTTTTCTTTTTCTTTCTTTCTTGTTTTTCTTATTTACCCCATAACAATCCTCCCTTCCGTATGGATTGAATTGGCAAGTGTGTCTGTTTAAATCGTGCGAAAAGACGGATGTTACAGTTCAACTAGCATCGTAGCCAGGGGATACCCGTCCTCATCATAACAGGTATGCTCATTGCAGGATCGATTTCACCCTAGAAGGAGGGGTGAATATGGCGATGCTAATAAAAATAAAAAATAATATGGAAATAAATATAGTAATTGCAGCACAGACAATAGAAGAATAATAAAAACAGAAATAGAACAACATAGAATTACCCAACTTCGGAAAAACCTTGCCTATGTGCTGCCTTCGAGGTTTCTACTAGAAATTAAGTATTCAGACACTTACGCATGCAAACTTGTGACACCCACTAATGACTAACATAACTCTACGCTCAAAACTCTACCACAACTCAGCTACTGAGTTGTGGATTCTCGAACTAACCACCGTAGTTCATAACCTACTCCCATGACTAAAAAGTTACACAATTTTAAAAGAAAGTTACAAAATAAAATAAAAACAATATAAACAAAACCCTATTAAAAATCTAAGCCCAAAGTAAAACATGATAGAGCCGGCCCAATTAATATTAAACCAAAGCGACGTCTCTCCTTTATTATTTTTATGGTCGATGCTTTCTTCGTCCCTCTTCCAAAAACTAGGGCTTTGTTCGATTGAAGCATCGATTCAAAATTGATCGATTTCAATGATGATTTGAGTTGCCTTCCTAATCGATTTTGTGGCCTTGATAATTCACGGTAGCTTCAATAAGTTGAGTTGGATGTTCATTGATTGGTACGTGATTTTTCCCTTTTTAATTGTCAACTTTGATTCGAGTTATGAATTTGTTCATGATTTATTCTAAGTATGCTCACTGATTTTAGTCTCAAACTTGAATGAATTTTTGCCAATGATGATGCTTGGGATTATATAGGGATCGAACACCCTATATTTACATTCATATATTTTTCTTTGAATTCTTCGTGATTTGCACTTGTCCATTCAATTTAGCTTGAGCTCTTGTGATTTATTATGACTCATTCATCCCATATACGTTGCTCCATGACTTTGAATTTACTCGTTTATTTCGGCCTTGAATTGTTCATTGTAATTTGAATTTTCATGAATTGCTTTGATTCAGTTCCTATGACTTCGGGGAATAACTTGTTAATACATGTTATTACCTCTGTTCCAATCTTCGCTAGCACTATGACTTCTTCAATTCACATTATCAGTTTTAACTTTGGCATTTTGAATTTTTGTTAACTGCCGTTGCGTTCTCTTTCGAACCATGGCTTTGTTTCAACTGCTTGCTTGCATCTGTAGTTGTATTGTGACTCATGTAACTGCTTCATTGTTTTATACGATAGTCTAAGGTGATTCTCTGGCATAGCTTTACATTCCACTATGTGTAGAGCTACTCCTGTTTCATAAAGATGTAGCCCTAAACTTTGTAAATGAGGTTGCTTGGACTGTTTGGTTGCATTGAGTTGTTAAGCTTGAGTCATGTTTATGGAACTGGTTTGGTGCACTTGAACTTATATGCAGTCATGTTAATTTTCTCTGGTTGCATACATATTCACGTATATACATGCATACATACGCATTATATATGTGTTATTGTGTAATACATGTGTTGTGTCCTATTTATACTCGATTTGTACATGTGTGTATTTACACCAGTGTTGAATCCAGCCTCGGCTCGGGTTTGACCTTGTGCTTACATGTTCCTGTAGTTTTAATATGCAAGTGTATATTGGTGTCCATGGCCTTGTGGCATGTACAGTGGTACACTGTGCATGTCACTAGTTGTTCGTGTATGATGAATTCAAAAAAATTGATGACAACAACCCAAATAATTAAGGCAAATAAAATTTTCAAATACACATTTTATCGTACACTGCAAAATATTTTTTTCCAATTTTATTGCATTAGTGTTTATTTTGTAGATAATTCAGATGCTGGATACAAACTGAAATAGGGTTGAAGATAAAAATACAAGTATCGAGTGAATATTTAGTGAGAAGTGATCTGTAAATTGAACTTTGTGTTGTAATCAAGATTGTAATGTAATTGTAAATGTATATATGTAGTGAGATCTCAATTTGTACTATTTGAATTTGTAATAAAATATTTGTTTGAATAAAATATTTGTATGAATTTAAATTCTGTGTTATCTATTTTATTCAACAAATATTTATTTAATTATATGAAAAATAAAATAATAAAATAACAAATACATTTAAATGAATATATATATATATATATTATAATCAAACAAAAATCATATACTAGCATATTCTATAATCTCCCCCTTTTGATGATAACAAACATATATTAAGATTTTGACTGTATTAAATGTATTTGGTTTTAGTGAGTTCTATTATCTCCCCCTATTTGAATGCTTCCCCTACAACAAGACTTCCCCTACACAGATGCGAGTAGTTAAAACTGAAAAATTGATTAAAAATAACTTTGAATAAAAACACTCTCAAATATTAGTAAGGATATCACTCAAAAATCAAAATCTTAACCTCTCTCCCTCTTTTCTTATCGTCAAAAACAATAATAGTAATTGAAATAGCTTCGATTTTGATTAAAATTATAAATCAAATCAAGAGAGAAATATTAGTTTCAAATTCCAATTAATCAAACAAAAATCATAATATATTTCTAGTTAGAAACAAACTCCACTTTAGAGAAATGGTAGGATTGTTGAAAATTTTATATAGTGACAAGAGTTTGATATTTTCAATAAAGGAATAATTTATTCATTTTCTCTTTTCAAATATTATATAAAAAATGTAAAGCACTTACTAACCATGCATAACCCTTAGGAATTTTAAATGAGGTTAGTAGTTATCCTTTTTTTTAAAAAAATTGTCAAGTATTTTCTAACCATGCATAACCGTGAGGACTTTTAAATGAGGTTAGAATATAATTGATATTTATCCCTTTCTTATATGCATTATATACATGCATAACCACGAGGACTTTTAAATGAGAATGGAAGCCCATATATAGAAATTCAAGTAAATCACCCATGCATTCGAACTACTCTGATACCACTCGTAAGATCGATTTCACCCTGGAGGAGGGGTCAATAGGGTGATACTAAAAAAAATAAAAAATAATACGGAAATAAATATAATAATTGCAGCACAGATAATAGCAGAATAATAAAAGTAGAAATAGAACAACATAGATTTACCTAGCTTTGGCAAAACCCTGCCTATGTGTTGGCCCCAAGGTTTCTAGTAGAAATTAAGTAGTCGGACGCTTACATACGTAAATTTGCAACACCCGCTAATGACTAACCTAACTCTACGTTCAAAACCCTACCACGATTCAGCCATTGAGTTGCGAATTCTCGAACTACACCACTGTAGTTTGTAACCTAGTCACACGACTAAAAAGTGTATATCTATTTATACATGCGTGTATTTGCACTAGTGTTGAATCCAGCCTAGGCTTGGGTTTGACCATGTGTGCACCGTTTTCTATAGTTTTAACGCACAAGTATATATCGGTGTGTACAGGCTCGTGGCATGTACTGTGATACACTATGCATGTCATAAGTTGTTCGTGTATGATGAATTCAAAAAAAATGATGAAGAACAACCCAAATAACTAAGGCAAATAAAATTTTCAAATACACATTTTATCATACACTGCAAAATATTTCTTTTTCGATTTTAATGCGTTAGTGTTTATTTTGCAGATAATTCAGGTGTTGGATACAAACTAGAATAGAGTTGAAGATAAAAACACGAGTGTTGAGTGAATATGTAGTGAAGAGTGATATGTAAATTAAACTTTGTGTTGTAATCAAGATTGTAATGTAATTTATATGTAGTGAGAGCTCAAATTTGTACTATATGAATTTGTAATAAAATATTTTTTTGAATTTAAATTCTATGTTATTTATTTTATTAAGCAAATATTTATTTAATTATGTGAAAAATAAAATAGTACAATAATAAATACATTTAAATGAATATATACCTATATATGTTTATTATCACCAAACAAAAATCATATACTAGCATATTCTACATTCATCAAACTCTTCCTTTACCCGTGGCATATGATTTTCAAGAGACCCCTTTTATATTCCCTCATCATCACTAAAAAGGATTATTAAGTCATCTGTTTCTCCCCAATATGCTCTTGAGGATTCTCCTTAGGAATAATTCCTACCATGATTGGAAGGCTTCTACAATAGACAATGAAATACTTGTAGTCATATTCTAAGCTTTTTAACTATTCTAACTTGAATCTAATATCATATTTTAACAAGTTTCTTGGTAACTCAACTTCTTAAACTATCATCTTTATCAAACATTTTGTCGTCGGACTATGAATTTCTAATCACAAGATGTTCCTATACCAATTTATGTCTTTTAACCAACCCATGGTAATGACTGAATAATATTATCCTATAATTAACTATATATTTTGGAAAGATGACCCTTTTATATTCCAAATATAATCCTAGGTAAAATTATTTCATTTACCAATTTTTCAAATTAAAAACATTTTCATATAACATTAACAAATAACGCTCATATATAATACGCTCAAACTCATTCTAAGGTTCGTCTACCCTATTTATGAGTTACTCATCCTAGGGCATCTAGAACCCTATCTTCGATGAATCTTTCCCCTACCGGGCTCAGGTATTCACTCAACCTAAGCTCTGATACCAAATGTGATGATCAAATTTTTGACCCTCGAAAATCGACACTAATATGCCCACTGTATTGCGTGTCGATCTTTCAAGTGACAGAAAAACCGATTATTAAGGGTAAAAAGAAAAAGAAGGCAGAACGAAAATCTCACACGAATGAAATAACATATATTATTTCAATAAACTTCACAGTGGAAAAACTTTAAATACATATATCAGAGCCTATCCAAAGCTCAGCCTGGATAAATACATCTCCTTACAAATGCTGAAAAACAACAAAAACGATGGAAAAGTAAACTACGTCCATACATTGATGAAGATCTCCAGATCCCCTTTAGAAACTCCAAGCGTCTTAATCCTAAAACTACTCGGATTTGACCGAGTATTAAAAATACCCATATCAGTCTAGCAAACCAACGTGAGAAATGTAAATCATAAATATGTATGATAGTGTCATAGATCAACTTTAATTCCAAACAAAAATCCTTTAAAAGAAGAGTATCGCATAAGACCATACTGCACATAAATACAGACAGGCTTTTATCTTATGATGACTAAAACAATTTTACCAAATTATTTGGTATTATTTCAAATGACATTGCCTTGAAATCACTTTTCAAATAACATATTAAAATAGTCGGAATTGTTACATTTGTTAAATTTGACAGCATATTTAGGTATACAATCAAGTACGTAAAGGTACGTATTCGAGAATGGATTTTCAACAATGACAAGGTAAGGAATTACCATTCAACGGTACATCTTTAAAGAAATGTACCGAGGCATGACCCCGTTGCCCTCTACCAACACAGAACCGACCTACCTCTAATATAAGAAATACCAAATATGTCATCACCCATGTCGTTTCCGACCTATCTATGGCCCCAGCATACACAGCAAACACGATATATAAAGGAAAATTTTGAAAGGTGATGGATATCTCCTAATAGGAGCGACTCACTTAGCTCTGTTGCATCTACCATGTTTTTGTCATTACCGATGTGTGAGGCCCGAGGTAACATTTTACTTTTATATGACAAACTGCACTTTGAATGTATTTCCATTTTCGATGACACACTAATTGTTTTTCACAAAAGTACAACACCAAGTTCATACGCCTCAGGGAAGGGTGTTGAGTATAAGAGGGGTTACCTCCTACACCACTAAACAGACGTACGTTTGTAAAAACCAATGTACGTGGTCTTAGAAATGGAATGTCAAACATTCCTCCATACAAGTTGTCCAAGTTCAGGACAAACCAAAGGTGCTCCTACTACACTATGTTTGGAAATCACCCCTAGGATTAGTAGGGAGTAGTCCTTGCATTGTAGATTTTAAAATGAAGGTACTGCTACCACCATATGTATAAAATACGGAAATCACGAGTGTAGTGGCAATCAAGCCTATATTATGAAGATCTTCATCTTCAAAATCATTTTCTTCAATATGGCTCCACTTTCGAATGCGTATATTGGTTCGAAGTAGTTTTCGGATAGGAATCACCGAAATCATATCCCAGTCTCTCCAAACCAATTATCGATAAAAAGATATATGTGTGTGTGTGTGTGTACAGAAATGTTAAGCCTCTTTCATTGAATCCTCTTTTCTTCTTTTACGCAAAATATTATTTAACTTTGAAGATACCTTTTGATATAATGAAATAGCTTTTAGAGATATATATATCTTTAAACCATTTCTGTTTCGGGATATATGGAAATATTAAACCTCTTTTTAACTTTGAAAGCACCAAATTATTTTATTTTAATTATTTAGGAAAAATATTTCCATATCCTATTATTAGCATAATTAATAAATATTTCAATTTTCCGAAAACTTGTTTTAAATGGGTCAAAAACAATGTTATTCAAGACATCGTTCACTGTATACCCAAATCACATAGTATTGACTAAAAAGGATTCATAGATTTTAGATTAGTTATACTCAATGCTAATTTATGTATTCAACTTGTACCATTGTCAAATAACTATGAAATCACCTTTTAAATTCACAAGGATATTACAAGTTCCCTCCTCGGAATTTTATACAGAGGTTAACTAGAACGTTTTCTTAACAACTAACATCCTATTTTAAATCTTGTTTAAATTTTGGAAAACTCCAAATCTTCGTTTCTTTTATTTTATGAAAATACGATCCAAGTAAATCAATTTAATATCCTCTTCGTCGAGCAGTCCGGATGGAAGGGAGGAGCAGGCAGATGGTTTCCCAAACTCTAGTCTAGAGACTGTTTCTTTGTCACCCATAAGACGGTCAAGTTAGTTGATCAACTCTAAACTTTTAAAAATATTTGATTTATCATTTGAAAAAAATTTCAAGAAAGATTCAAGAATAAAACCAAAGTTCAAATCATTTATTCAACGGTTACCAAATTCCATTGCTAAATTGTCGATGAATAGTGATTTTAAAGCTTAATAGATTAAAACACCAATTTCATTACATATATGTCCATAATTCACATTCTTTTTAAAATATTTTAACATATTTATGGAATATATTTCATAGTTTTAAAGATTTAAAAATATCCATTTTAAAGAGTTGAAAATAATATTTGCGAACTAACAAAATGCGACGAATTTGAAAACTTGATTTGGACATATCTCAAACTTTACTAGACGAAATCTTGATTTTTCTTTTCATTTGAAAACCATACCCACAAGGGTTCAAAAAATTCTTATTTCAAAGAATTCCAACTTATATTTTATCTTACGCATCCATTTAACTTTTCAGGTCGCAAATTGCAAATTGCCGAAACGCGATGGCTTATTTTTCACCTTTTAGTCAAATTTTATAAAACTTGTCCCAAACACTTTTAAATCATTTGAATAACATAATAAATTATACTAAACCAATTTTTCACTATTTTACTTTATTAAAATCTCATTTTCGCTTTATGTCATATCTTTAATATTATATTATTATAATGTTCAATTTCCATCTTTTTAATTCAAAATTCTTTCATATTAAACCATATGATATTTTTCCATGTATTTTTCACCTTTTAAACTATTATTTTCAAAATCAAACCATTTTTATTTACTTTTTCTCAAATAAATCAAATAGCCCCTCTTTACATTTCTAAAACCATTTTTATTTTTCAAAAACGATACCATTTTGATTTAAAATTCAAAAGAGGCTTGATACTCCTTATGCACTCATTATTCAGAATATAATAGGGATTATTTCTCATGAATTTACCGTGCCTATTTAAAGTGATCATTTCAAATCTGATGAATATGATTCTCACATTATTATCAGAATAATTCTATTAATTCAACCAAGTCAATATATGATTAACATAATACCAAAATACCCCATCCCTCCTCCGTGTGCATGTGTTCTCTTGATTGAGTGATGGTGAGTTTTCTTTTTAAGACTTAAGGGTGATGTTCGCATTTATATACTTATAAGGAGTTTATATATAAATATGTATACTTTATTTTAGATATTTTCCTTAGCTTTGATTTTACTAATTGTGAAGATATACATGTATGTATATGTATGTACATGCATGTGTACATATGTATTCAAGTAACATTATAACGATTTGAAACAACTTCTGTTCGATGAAAGGTCGAAAATCTGAAAGCTGAATTCCGATCACATTTTCAGTTTTTAATCAAAATATTTATTTATGTAAACAAAAATTGAAAATAAATTTATTATCTTTAAATAATTAAAACAAGATTATGTAAGTTATAAAACCATATCAAATAATATTAAAATCTATTTATAAAAATATGACGTCGAACTGCCAGAATGCGACGAAGTTTATATATCTTTATAAAATAAGTTTATATATTTGTGAAACCATTATAAATCACTAATTATTATATAATAATTAAATTGAATTATTCATCATTTAAAAACAATTATCTAAATATTTAAATTTAATTAAATATTTCAATTTAAAGTGACAAAATTATTGGCCGTTATAGATTAGGACAATCCCAAAATCCTTTTATACTACGTATAAAATATGTCAAGAAATGAGAGGTAGTGTGATAGACCTGGATATGATCTAAAAATTTAACATAGAAATTGATTACAAAGATGAAGTTAATTTTACCAAGACAATACAGATACAATTAAATCAGAATGTCTAATAAGAATTCTCACACTTTAAAGATAAACTATAGGTTTCTTATCATTATCAAGAAAATAAATTATTAGCAATGATAATACCTTAGTTCTCTGCAAGTCATGGATAGTATAGACTCTACCACATGGCATGGTACTTTGAATTCGAAATGAATTCCAAATACATCAATAAAAATGGTTTTGGTGGTTGTACCATAAATGATTTGATCCATTGACCGTGGTTGAAAGTTCGAGAAGACTTTAATGTGGTCCAGGCAATTAAATACAGATATAAATAGGGTTTTCTGACATTAGACCAAACTCTAGATATCTAAGTGATACATTGATGTCAAAAAGAATACATATACAAAATGTTGTTATGAGGTGTGTTTGCTATAAAATAGAAGTTAGATTTTACATAAATGTATATAAGCGTTGAAGTTGGCATGATACTGTACTTCAGCAAAGTCTATACATGCTTCAGCATTTAAATTGTTTAAGTATAGACTAAGGGGCGAATTCACACCACGAGTCAACACAACCATTTTGTTAGTTATTTTTGAATTTAACCAACATAAAAATTAACTTATAAATGTTATAAATTAATAATAGAATTACTATAAACATTGAATCAAATTTTTATGGCATTTTAATTATTTATTTGAAGTTAAAAATTAATTAAAACGATGTATAGAAGTTATACGTCGATATAATTGAAGAACTGACTTAAATAGAATAATTAAATAGTTGATTCAAACGAGTCAATTAGGCATGTTGACTAGGGAACATTGGAAACATATGACCAACCATATCCTGAAGGCAAGGGAGGGGACTTGGTCTCCTAGAGGGAAAGAATAGGCTTCGGACTTAAAAAGAAAGAGGCTAGATATTTTTGATCCAGCTAACTGTATATACATATTCCTTCTCATTATTTCCATAAATAAGATAACCCTAGCCTTTAGTAAACATTGATGAAGCCAAGGAGACGGTGTTGCAACCCATAGCCAAGAAAACTGAGGAAATAATCGACAATCGAAGTGTTTGACAATCGGTAAGATCGTAAGGAGAAAGGTATCTTTCATTAAATGCGTATGCAAATATAAATGTTTAAATCTATGCTTGCAACATTATATGTTGATTTCAGCCATATTTAAGAAAAAACTAGAAATTAATTATGAATTTTTAATAATTAATTATAAAGAAAAACATTTTAATATATTATATATCTATTTACAATTTTGTTCCAGTTAGAAAATTACAAATTTGAACAGTTATATATATATATATAATTACAAATCCAAATAATAATAAATTGACATACAGTTTTAAATATAGAAAATTTCTTTTGCCATTGTTCTTGGATTCAAATAAAATAATAATTGTTATATATACGTCACAAAAGCGTATTTACGCATAGAAATGTAATTTAAAATAAACAATATTTATATATTTTAAACTTTTAGATTTCCAGTAAAAAAACATTTTTTTTCTTTTTATTTGGTCAAATGTACTCTAAAATTTAAAGCTTTGGAAATTTAGAAATAAAATCCGAATGGATATAAACAAAAGTGTACCATTGCTGACGACTTAAGCTTAATAAAAAAATTATTTTATATTGAAAAAAGTCAAACTAATTAAAAATTAAATTTTAAAATTAAACCAATTTACATATTTCGATTATTAATAAATACACACATAGATATACATACATACATACAGCAATTCTATTTGGACATAAAATGGTGACACCAAATTTGACAAAGAAAATCTCAACCATCGAATCTCCCCCCGCTTTCCATCTTTCTGTAAAGATAAACAAATTCAATGGTCCACACTTCTTATGTCAAATTTTGTGTCCCAATAGCCCCGTGCGCGCGCACCACCACACACACACATATATATATATATACATACATACATATATATGAGCGGCTATTGGAACCTGTGCAGTTAAAGCGCTCGGTAGATTCAAGCGGTGGAGGTGTAAAAAGTCATAGCGGGGATACAGCGAAGATATAACTGGATATAGCGGATAACTTTAAAATAGCATATAAAACTCATACTTAATGTTTTACAAATATATAAATGGTAATTAAATGAAAAATTAACATTCGATTGAATTATAATTAATACTAGATAATTTTAAATAAAAACATGTGCGAATATACTGTAAATAAACATAAAACTGTTATATAACATAGTTGAATTTAGTAGAATATTAGAGTATTTTCATTTGTTAAAATATATTAAAAATTTAATTAAATAAATTAATTTCATAATTTTTATAACGTATAAATGTCATTTTTCAATTCATTTCTCTTAAAGTAGATATAGCGGAAATAGCGAAATATAGAGGATATAATGAGATAGTAGAAATAACGTGACTTAAAGCAGGAAAGCTATGGTAGCGGTAGAAATCCGCTATGAGATATAGCAGGGTTATATGGGGTAATAGCGGGGCATTAACTGCATAGATTGAAACGCAAAATTAAACACAAAATTTGACACAAAAAGTATGGACCATTGGATTTGTTTGTCATTACACATATATACATACACATACATATACATATACATACATACATACATATATATATATATATAAACACACAAACAACGATAAATCTTATGTATTTATATATTTATAATTAACTTAAATAATTTATACTATAAATATTATAAATATTGAATAAAATAAATGGCCGAGAAAAGGTTTATATTTTTTTTTTGAACTAGGGAAACCTGTTCAATCACTACCGACCAGCGATTCCTGAACAGTAAACCTAGGGAATAGCCGGAAGGTCCGCCACAACCAACTATTCCGGGCAGCTAGACCTTTCGGTTGGCTTGGGGCAGGAGGCGTGAAAATGAACCGGATACCTCCCAAGTGAAAAGTCGTTTCCCCTCCCACACAAGGTGGGACTCGAACCCCAAACCTCCCACTTGGGAGCCGCATCATCCCACCACCGCACCAAGCCCGCGGACAAATGTAAATATATAGTTAATTATTTGATGTGTGTGTGAGAGAGAGATTTCCTTTAACTATCCCTTACTATTGAAAAAAGTTTCAGTTTTTCCTTGATTGGGGTATTTTTTAAATTTAATTACTTTTTGTTTAAATATTTATTTATTTGTTATTATTTAGTCACAATATTTTATTATTAATTTATTTTTAACTTATTTATTTACTTATTTATTTACTTTTGGGTCTTCAATATTTTATTATGTTTATTCACAATATATATATATATACACATATATATATTGCTAACATTATATAAAATTGAGTAATGAATAAACATGTGAAATATTGCTAATATATATTGCTAAATTTAGCAAAGTCCATATAGTCTTTTGTATTTAAATTGTTTAAATATTGCTGAGGACTAAGTTCGCACTTGGAAGTCACACAACTGTAACTATCGGTTTTCAATCAAAAATAACTCATTGAAATAATTTATAAAAGTTATGGGTCGTGGACCGCTAGCTCATGTGGCTAGTAGTACGGTGCTCTTAACAAAGGTTTTGAACTCCATGCATTCAAACCCCTAAGATATTAAAACGAGTCTTATGTTTGAATTTAGCACCACTCTTTATTTTGAAAAATTTAGAAATTATTATTATGGAGAAATTAATATAATGGTTATATTAACTAAATTTATTAGTATTTTGGAATATAATTATTAACTATTATTAGAGGGCCTAAAATTAATTAATAAAATCTATAGTTGTTATATATTTATTTAATTATTATATTTTGGGCCAATATAATAAGTTATATATAATTTTGGTAGCCAAAATTTTTAAAATTGTTTTAAATAAGACATACCAAAATATATGTGGTTACGAATTAATTAAATGGGTATAGTTAATTAAACGCAATAAGATCTCACTTATACTGGGTTATACCTTGTATGGTGGATCTAGGTAAGAAATTTTACACAACCCGTTGGTGCTACTATTAATATCTAAATGGCTCATTCTCTAAACAAAAATTCATTCTCTCTCCGTACAAATAAATTACATCTTAATGGTGGAGTTTACAACTCCACCATTGAGTTGGAGATTAGATCTCTAAAAGACGAAACTGACGGTTCAAGGTGTGAGTAACTGACGGGACTACAAAGATAAAGTTTTCAAATTGTTTTTACCAAAATTATTTTTGAATAAATTTGTTTTATAATTTTTTTTAAAACAATCAATTTTCTTTTACAGTTCATGCACGGATAAGTGCATATCCACCGACGACATCATTGCCTTAGCTCTTTCTAAAGATCTCAAGGAGCATTAGATCGGATTAAATGTGAAATGGTCGACTAGTGTAACGCCCCGCCTTTTCGCACGCTTTAAACTGATGATAAACCACACACGTTAGACTTAAACCATACAAAAGGGCGGATTGTTATGGGGTAAATAAGAAAAAGTAGACAAAGAAAAAAAACAAAATAGAATCTTGCAGCGGAACGATAAAATATGATAATCAATTATACAGTTCGTGAAATTGTTTACAAATTATTCGATTATACTTATACAATACATATCAGAGTATATATACCAGAGAATAATAATTAATGCAGCGGAATTAAATGGTATAGTGGAATAATATAGTAGATAATAGTACTACAAATCTTCGTCTTCGTCCTCCAGAATAAATCTTCAAATCATGAAACTCTCGGACTGACCCGAGTGAATTGAAAGAACAAAACACTCGAGTCAGAACTAAAATATCTTATGCAAGTTAAATCAACAGGAATAAATATTAGTGGAATGGCGTCAGAGATGTTTACGGGATTTGACATCTCCCATCCAGTGCCTAACGTGAGTGTAGTAACTTAAGAGATGCTCGGGATTCACATCTCCTAAGGATCCGTTAAACTATTTACTATGTAGTAATATTTCGCTATTATAATAGTGTCTAATAGTAAAATAAACTTACTTTTTTCATAGCAGTAAGGGGTTACCCATATAGCCCTTAACACGTAATAGTCCCAGTAGTCCATCCAATATCATAGTCCCTCCTGATCGGGAAGCCACCAGAGGATACCACACGGGCTACGGGAGAAATCCAAACTCGTACAAGGCGCGATAGGGTAGGTGACACGACACAACTAGGCAATGCCAGGGTAGATATACCAATTGCTATCCGGGTTGGTGGTAACACGTAGCGCGCAGCTACCGCCCACCTCGAGCCACACCCCCAAATAAAAAAATCAAAAGTGGCCACCGAATCAATCCAAAAGCCAAAGTATAATATCCAAGGGATGTGTCCGATCAAAGGTGCTACCTCATTGGCCCGAGAATCGCTCCTGTTTTAGCCACCTTATGCCAACTCACGGGAGTCAGATCCACGTAATTACCCTAATAGAACGTCACCACCATCCTACTTCATTCTGGAATCTCCACTGCGTACATGGTTTTCAAAATGGTTTTCGGAGTTGGAAGAGAGTATGACAACTTTCGATCCCGATCGCTTTAACAACCAAACGTTATTATAACACCGCGGTCTTATCAAAATAGTTTATACTTTTAAAACCAGAGTATAATATCCATTTCAAACCCATATAAATACGATATCATTTCCCCTTTTTAAAAACCAAATCAAATTTGATATCATTTTCAAATATATCCTTTTCTAAAACTATAACATTTCAAAGTTATAATATTTCGAAACCAAAACTTGAAATATAGCCGTTCAAAACATAAAACTTTGAATTTCATAACTTTGAAACAAATTACACCACTTAAATGGTTTAAATATTTAATTTCTTTATATTGTAAAATAGCTTCTTCACCTTCACAAATCAATTCCAATATGGATTTTAAATTCCCAAATAAACCAATATAATTTCCATATATTTCAAAGCTTTAATTATTCCACCATTTCAAACTTATTCTTTGATAATTTCATATATATCAGTTTCAACTACTATTATTTATATTTGAAATGCTTACTTCATAAATCATATATCATTTTAGTAAAACCTTTAGGCTTCAAATAACTGGATATTCTTTCAATTTCATTAACTTGATAATATTCATTTAAATCAATTTGATATTCATTTAAATCCTCTAAACAAAAAAATCAAGTTATAAAATCATATCTTTTAAATCTCAACTTATTTATATTTCAAATCAAATTTTTTTTAGGATAATTATTAAATCTTAAATTCAAATCAAATTCACGTTTATCTTTCAACCTTAATTTTATTTGAGTCATTATAAACTCTATATACAATAGAATTTAAATAGATACTTAACCATATTATATAAAAGAAATTTAAACTTTATTATTTAGCTTATTTTATAATTCAAAACAAATTTATACATAGCTAAATCAATAATAAAATAGCATTTATATAACATCTAAAATAAATATCCGTATAGCCCATATATTTCTTTACAAAACCGTAAAAATCATTTCAAAAATAACTATATATATATATCGTGGTGCCTGTATATAATTTTCTATCCTATGGTCAAGTGATACGCATATTTATCATTTCAATCCGCAATTTAAAAATAAAAATGCGGTTGTATATCATTTCAAACCGCAATCCCGAATCAAAATAAATGCACAACAACTTGCAGATTATGATGATATAAATAAAACATCCTTGCATCCATCATAAAATCATACATCCATCACAATCATCATACAAAACAATCAATCAAAATCGATATATAATTGATAATATACGACAGGTAATTAACTGGCAGTTATATTCAATAATAAATTAAATAACGATTTAATTTCAATAAATGCAATTAACCGAGATAATGATTAAAAATATACGAAACAGCCATAAATAATGCATAATCCAACATAAATTAATTTACCAAACATAAGAAATTTTAGATGTTGTGAGTGGCTAAAACACTCACCTTTTGAATTTAAATTGAATTTAAATCCAATTTAAACCCAAAAATTGGACAGTCTTCAAATCCGTCCAAACCAGCGCCAAAATATCCGGAATTCCAACACAAACCTAGCGGAGGAAACCGCACGAAAAAATGATGTCGTACGCAAAAGTTATAGCGATTAAATTGATTGAAAACAAAATTAAATTTTAAAAACAAAAATAAATAACTACCTCTATTATTAGCCACGTCACCCAAGATTACTACGCACGAAACCCTAATCCTGCAGAAATCACGATGTCGCGCTCGATCAAAGCTCGAACCCAACTCGGCCCGTTGACCACCCTCTTTGACCACGCCCCTGCGCCACCATCAGCCACCTGGCCATCAGCGACCACCACCCCCAATGCTCGCGACCTCGCCCCCCTTCGAACCACCCAGGTCCGAACGCCTATAGCCTCCACCGGCCTTCACCAGAAGGAACCCCAATCGAGTAAATCGAGGCGATCGAGCCATCGATTTGACGTGCGAACAACTCCGATGCATCCCACTCGAGACTCTCCACCGCCCGGTATCATCCATTCGACGATCCGTCGTCGTTGATTTGAACCATATGGACGGCCGAGAATTAAAACACAATTTCTGATCAAACGATAATCTGAATCGAAAAACGAACACCACCGGTGAATTATGCTAGTCGAGAGCTTCAACATATATTTTTTTCAAATTTTTCTGAGGAGTTCGAATTTTTGACTTTGATTTCGAATTGCAATTGAATTGGATAAATTAGGGTTTTCAGCCATTGAGGAAGAGGAGCACAGAAGTTTCCGTACGTATAGAAATGAGAAATAGAGGCTGCTAGGGTTTATAGCAGGATATATATAGGTAAATTGAAATAGAATAGATAGATCGGTTTGAATATACGCGCTAACGCCAAAGTGGCCCAAAAAGCCCGTTCTGACTCCGAAACGAAATTGGATCAACCCATATATCAAAATAGGTGTTTTAAAATATTTCAAACATAATGGAAAAGGTTTCGAGTCCAAATTCCCTCGTATGAAGAAGTTATGCTAAAATCAACATTTTCCAAATTGATTTCAATTAATTTCGATTTCAATTGATTTCAATTTCATTTATTTCAAGGCGTTTCACGTTCGTACGATCAAACGACAAGTCCGATCGCTACGAGACTTGAAACCCTACAATAATTCAACGATACGGATCCGATGAAACTGGTTTCGTCGAAATCTAAGTCAGTGGCCAAAATTGCTATTTTTACATTAATTAAATAATTTAAAAATTAATTAAATGAAATCCAATTTTTTTAATTTCAATTTTATAATTAACAATTTTATCGCTTTTATATTTCTTAATCATTTACCAAAGATTTTAAACAAGTTTAGATAAAAGTTGATAAATTTATCAATTGCAGTGTTAATTTTTTCCATTTCATTATATTTAGAAATTATAAATTAAATTCTCAAAAACCCATTTATTAAAAAAAATAAACCTTCTTATTCACATCTTTTACCAAAATAAGGATGTGATTCATTACTTCACTATTCTCTAATATAACAACTCCTAAACATTTTATTACCTTTCCCATAAATGTAACATTTATTTTATTAAAATTTATTTTCAATTCCATCAGCTAATTAACATATAACTTATAATAATTGTTTTCAAGCCAAATGTTACACTTAAGTTCACGTTGTATTCTACTAATTATCATATTATGAAGAAAATTTACGTTATTCCCCATTATTACCTTAATTTATATTAACGTAACATTTAATTTAGATTTATTGCAATGATTTCCAATTCAATTGAATGAACTAAATATACATATAACTCATAATAATTGTTGTCAAAACTCTTAATCACACATTTATAAGTTTACTATTTCCACTCCAATATTATAGTTATTTACAGAGTATTGGTCTTTTTATTCAATCATCATTTATTATATATTAATTAATTAATTCAATATTTAAGTTCGTTTTCCTATATTAAATTTATTAACAAGTATTCCTTTTTTCTTATTCCAACAAATTGGAATTTCATGCAATTATTATAAACAATCATTTTCCTATTCACCCTTTATTATCAACCCACAATTATAATTACTTGCAGAACATTTATTTTATTCAATGGCCGTTTATTAAAATTTAAATTCTTTAATTTAATTCAATGCTTACATTTTGCTTTCATATATTCAATTTGTAACTAAGTATACATCTGCATTATTTCCATTGATTTGACTCACATTCAATTTATTAATAATTACCTTAGTTATATTAACGTAATATTAGATTATAAATTTTTGTAACTGATTTCCAATTTAAAATCAACCAACTACAAAATAGGTAACATCCAAAATTGTTACCGTTAATACTTTAGTCGCATTAATAAGCTTTTATTATTCACAAATCGAAGTTTCCATTTATTAAATCAACCAATTCATATTATGAATAAAATTTACATTACTTAAATTTACATTAACAAAACGTTAAATTTGGATTTATTGTAATTGATTGCCAAAGTTTATTTACACATTAAATAAATAAACCTATATTAATTTGTCGCCTATTTGCTTTCCATTGTCTTTATAAATTCGTTACTTATCAACCCAGATTATTATTCCATATATACACTAGTTTATTCCATTCTATTTACGATATCCATTGCATTACATACTTCAATATTTCTGTTTTCATCTTTATTTCAATCGCATAATATTTAATTTCAAATGCTACAATAATTACATATTATTATAAATTAGATTTAGATGGAATGATTTGTTCGTCTTTCTTTGAACTACTATATTCAAAATCTTGTTTTTCTTTGTACTAACTACTATTTCCATTTTATTATATTTGCCAGATATGTACATTAATTACAATTTATATTCTCAATCAATTTATTTACTTGGTTTCATACCTTATTACATCAATTACTACCATATAAATAAATCTATGTTCCTATTAAATTTACATTTATTAAAAATTTATTTCAAGATTCAATTAACAATAGATAACATATAATAAACATTACCGTTACCTTTTAATCGCATAAATAAGCATTTATTACTTACACATCAAAGTTGCCATTTATTTTCATACAACTCATTACGTTCACTTATTATTCACTCTTTCCGTTATTTCATAAACCCATCATAAAATAAAGGTTAATTACTTTTCTTTAAATTGGAAATTCATTCAAATTCATAAATTATTAACTTTAAATAACCCTGTTCCGTTTTCTCTTAGTTATTTTCATTATTGCATCACAACTTTTATTAAAAATTCACAATTTTTTTATTTTCTTCGATTTTAAATTTTCAAAATCTCGTTAAATTAACAATTTCAATTATTGAAAATTAACGGATCGTTACAGCTAGCATGACAACTAGATGGAACAACCGTGACATCAAGAAGCCTGATGACGATCTTCCATCTCGAATCTAGGGTTTCAACATTCTACATCGAATGGAGATTGGGTTACATGGTTGGGAAGCTCATCGGACAAGAAGATTATTAAAAGTGGCCGCGACATCCGACTTTCTCAAGCGACGAGATTAATTCAGTGTAGAGATTAATGATGGCAACAAGGGATTAGTTTGATTGGCCTGAGAAGAAGGCACAAGTTTTATATTTTAATCTCTCAAGTTTTAATAATTAAAGTTAAACCACATGACTCATAAACCTTATAATTTTCACATACAAACATTATTTTGCATACAACTTGTGGCATTGAGTTTGTGTTAAAATTCTGGACACGTTGATATTATTTAACTATATGTCATACATTTATATATGACGTTATTTAGTTATGGAGACACTCACACATACTAATTTATTATTATGAAATTTATAAATTAACATTGTTAATCAAGATTAATATATCAAAACATTATTTGTTTAATTTGAATATCTGATATTTGAGTTGGGATGAATTATAATCATTTGAATACATAACATCAATTTAATAAACATTTGATTTAAAATTGTTATTTATCATATTAACATTATTTAGTCAATTATTATCATTCAAATATTAAATTTAAAAAATTATATAAGCATTTTTGATTATTTTATTATTAAATTTATCTTTGAATAAATGATGTTTAATTTTGGCAATTAATTATCTTGTTTAAATTAATTATCTTGTTAAACATTTTGAACAAATATAAACATCACAAACCACATTAATAATGATAATAATACTATAATGATAATAATATAACATAAAATTAAAATAAAATCCATCCAATAAAACATCAAATAAGATTTAATGTTATCAACATTATTCATGATAACACGATATAAGATCTAGTGCATAATGGATTAAAAATGATTTATTTAGTTTTTGAATTTTGCCTCGCTGCTCGATGCAAATCACCATAAGGTTTCAATCTATACATGCAACTAAGGCGTCGCTAAGAGGGAGCATCCCTCTTGTGGGCTACTTGGGTAATTTCACTAACAAGTTCCTAAACATCTAACATAGGTGATCAATCACTCCATCAACTCCCTCCTCTTTACCCTTGACCTTGTCCTCATATGCATTAGGTTCTCAAAGGATTATTTCTCAAGGTAACAAATGTAATTTTTGTAAGATATGAAAGTGTCACCATATTGAAATCATAAATGAAAACAAGAAAGAATACCTTTATGTAATTTCTAGAATTGAAAACTAGAAGCTTGTTTTGGAAAATTTTGGTACAATTTCAACGATGTCATATTTCCTAAAAATTGGTACAGTTGAAACTTCATAAATATGAGTCAGAAGCTCAGAGATACATAAACATTAATTCTTTGGTATGATTGAATGGGTCATCCTGAATCAATTATGATGTGCGAAATTGCCAAGGATTTATATGGATATAATTATCAAACCAACCAAATTTACCAAGTGACTATTCATGTACACCATGGATAGAGGAAAATTAAACACAAGACCATTTGTCAATGTAAATCCCCGTCATTTCCACAAAGAATTCAAGATGATATATGTGATCAACTCACCTAGAGTACGGATCATTTAGGCATTTTATGATATTATTTGATGCTTCAACTCGTTGATCACATGTGTGTTTACTCTCTACACGAAATATGACATTTGTTAAATTGCTTGCATAAATAATCATATTAAGAGCACACTTTTCTAGTTTCAAATTAAATCAATACAGCGAGATAATGCTTGATGCCTCACTTCCTAAGTATATGATAAATACTATTTATCGTTAGAAACTGAACCTAAAAATATAGTACCTAACGTTCACATTTAAAGGTGATCTAGCAAAATCAATAATTAAGCATCCGTAACTTTATTGAAATTTCATTGTTTATGCAATCAAAGTTACTAGTTTCTGCTTACATGCATCGATACTGATTAAAATTAAACCACGGCTCATCATCAAATTTCACCATCCCAACTTTTCAAAAGATCCCAACTAAATATTTCACATTTACAAAATTGGTTGTGTTATGCAAGTACATATTAGTTCCCCAGGTCGCACTAAAATGGATTCCCAACGTGGATTAGGAATTTTTGTTGGTCTTGATTCTCCCGCGATAATTCGTTACGTCAAACCAATTACAAATGATGTTTTCACTAGAACATTTTTAGGTTGTCAATCCGATGAGACAATTTTCCTTCCTGCCATTATGAGAAGAAATGACTATTCCACTGGAATGGTGTGAGACATCATAAAATAATCCTTTTATGTCTCATTTGGATCTCGTATTAAACAATATAAACTTTTACAAATGATGTTTTCACTAGAACATTTTTAGGTTGTCAATCCGATGAGACAATTTTCCTTCCTGCCATTATGAGAAGAAATGACTATTCCACTGGAATGGTGTGAGACATCATAAAATAATCCTTTTATGTCTCATTTGGATCTCGTATTAAACAATATAAACTTGATATACAGAGAATTTTATATCTACAAAATATTGCAAATCAACAACAGTATATCTATTTAATGATGCTGCAAAAATAATTAAACCTCGCGGATTAGTAGTAAATGCACTGCCAGAATGATAAAATTTAAATATAGTAGCAAATGAATCTACAAGACGACAAAAGCATGGAAAATCCATTGATTCAAAAACCTTGGTACCTAAAGAAAATCTAATGAAAAATTCTCAATTGAGAGAACTTTCAAACATAACAAAATGATCCAAAAGACCGCTTAAACAAAAGTCTCCTTCTAAAAATCCAAAACGGACTATTGTCCCAAAAGAAAAAATAGAAGTTCCCCAAATTTATAATGTAAATAATCTAATGAAATCTCAATAACAAATCATGGAGAAATGTGGGATCAAAGCGAAGTAATCATTAATCACGCATTCGCATTCACAATAGTTATTAAAATAACAAAAAGTCATCACTATAATATTGAGCCAAGCAGCATAAATGAATGTCGAAAAAAACATGATTGACCAACTTGGAAAATGCTATTCAAGTTGAACTTGATTCTCACACGATATGTTTGGACTAATAGCGAAAAACGGCAGAACATGTGAAACAAATAGGTTATAAATGACTATTCGCTAGAAAATGAAACGATAAAAATGATACCATGGAAAAAAGGCACAATTTGTTGCACAAGATTTTCTAGGGAGATCGAGTTTCAATTTTTAAGAAACATACTGCTCTGTTGTGGATATTATAACATTTCGGTAAGCATACACCTTATAATTTCTCAAAAACTGATACAAGACTAACAAAAAAAATCCATTATAATTTCTCAAAAACTAGGTACAAGACTAACAAATGCAACAGCTGACTTACCTTCCAGTAATTAGACATCTATACTTTAAAAAAAAACCCTGATGGATACAAGTTGTCTAAAGAAAAATCAAAGTATAAGTATTTTAGAAAAATCAAAGTATAAGTATTTAATAAAAGCCGAAGATGAGAACAATCTCCTTTATCCATGTGTCTGTTGTAAAAGAACCAGTAAATGGTTTTGATATTTTAGAAGTTTATGTCATGACATAAACATAACTGGAACTCAAGAAAAAGTTGATAAAATAATCGGCCCTTTAAAAAAGAATCTAAAATGAAAGATCTCGAAGAAACTCGAGATTGGATCTTCCTCAGGCAATAGTGTTATTGACATACTGATCCATCGATCAAATTACAATTGAGAAAATCAGGAAACATTTTCAAATGGACAAATCATATGCACAATGTTTATCTAATGATTAAATATTGAAAAAGACTCTTGTCGTCCTAAAGAAGAGATGTACGATTGAAGAAGATTATTATACTGATCCGTATCCAGTGTAGAAGGGGTATAGCCCGTCTTTATGAAGATGTTAGTTGCAAGGACAGGGGTTGAAAATGTACTTAGTTCAAGAGTATAATGGTTCCATTAACGCATTATATTTTTAACACAAAGCAAGATATTGCATTTTCAGTACTGTTCTAGCAAGGTACCAGTCTGCACCAATGCAAAATATAAAGACTCTAGAACATGGATATTCTATAGTTACTGACGCATTATTATAATTTTCTCTGCTCATTATGAATCCATAAATTGAGCTTTATTGTGTGATATTGGATATATGGAAATGAGATGAACGAAACCATTTTTTCTTTTACTTTATCTTATCTGGATGAAGATATCTTTTAATAAGCATAGCATTTTACATTAATATTGTCTAAAATATCCTTTTTATTATCTTCGAACTTTTTTCTTTCACATATTTAAAATTATTGAAATTTGATTTTAAACTTAAAAAGCTTAAAACCCAAGAAATAAATTAAAAGAAATAAATTAAAAAAATCAATTTCAAAAGGTTATGATAACTCCACTGAATAAAATGATTCACTGATTTACCCATCGTGCAAAACAAAGTTTGACAGTACACTAGCAAAGGATGAAAAAAAAACGATGATGGTTCGTCAAAAATTCATTTTGGACCGGATCTTATCGAAAAGAAAGTAAAAAAGGTTAGAAGATTACCATAATACCGAGTGCAGTTGCTTCTTTTTTTTTTTTTTGGGTTATGAAAATGCAAAAAGAATTAGGGCATCCCTGGCGGTTTCCAATAAATGAAAAAATGAACCCCCATCAAAATCCAAGTTCCTTTACCAATGCCCTATAAGATTTAGGATATCCAAACTTTAAGAAGTTCATGACACGAGTTGCCATTGCTAATATCATGTAACAGCAGATATTTCGAAAATTAGTCCTGCATTTCTACATTCCCTTATTTTTCAGATAGAAAAAGATGAATAATGAATAGGCCTACAGATAATAATTTTTATCAATAAAGCAATTTTGCAGTCAATTAGCAAATACACAAGAACAAAACCATCATGTTCAAAAAACGTAACTGATATAACCTTGAAGAAACAAACAAAATGTGAGGAAAAAAATGTCAAATTAGTTAAAAAGCATCAGCTAACTAAAACTTGCATAATATATAAGAACCAGGACCATTAGGAAAAGGGTATCTGGAACAGTCATCTATCAAGGTTGAGCAAGAACAAACTCAAAGCTCAAATTGAACGGTTTTACATACATGGGAAGAACGTCACAGGATCCACGTAACCAACATGGAAGAAACCGAAAGTAGCAGCGCCTATACCTTTTATATACTATGCAAAAACATCGTGTGATGGCTCAAAAATGTGAACGAAAACAATGAACTATAATGAAGAATAAAATTATGTTAGAAAATATAAATATGTGATACTGCCATTGCCACCACCTGAATCTCATGATGGCCAAGTTCTGCAGTAGCTCCATTTGCATATCTTGATCATTAGTTGTCAACACCTGATTTATGCCAGTACTCAAAATAGATATACTGCAAGTAACAATGTGCAAAATGTTTCTAAGGTGAAATGCCAGAATGACCAAAACCAGTTATATGATTAATCTTAGGATATAATTGTTGTGTTACCACAAAAGATCTATTAAAATCATGATAGTTGAAACAAAACAAGAAATAACCCCAATGTCCTTGTTCATTGAACTTTATATAACGGGTCCATGACATTTAGTTTATGGTAAAAGAGAAATAAGATGAGAGAAGCGCAGTTTGTAATTTAAAGTATTTTGCAGTTAAAAGAGTTGTTTTAAAAGTAGGTAGTTAATGTACAATTTTACAAGCTAGGGGCAGTTTGCCTGAGTCGATAAAATATGGGGAACTTTTGTAAAATGCTCTTCCAAATTACACGGTCATCCCTCCTCAAAAACATATTTTTAAAAACACCTGTGTTTTTAGTTTCGGTTAACAAATTGCCCTTTTTGAAAATGACATTTATTCAAAAAAAGTTCATAAACTTATAAAAACATGCGATTAAGTTCAGATTTAATTCTAGTAAAAAAAAAGTTACCAAAAATAAAAATTGGGATGTAATTGGTTTTGCACTTACGAAACTTGAAAATTAGGACCGGATCGTAACTTCCACTAAAAAATATATATGGATATACCCTCTTTTACAGCATCCATTTCATCTTTTAAGCTACATTATTCTAAATCCTAAAAACTCTGAAGATATTCAATCCACATTATGAATATCATCTAAAGATACGACTCTGTTTAAAACAATTAGCTCCTTCAAAATTATGAGTTAATGTCAACGGTTAAAACTAGAAACACTCGGTTCAAACTTTTGTTTTGATATATTAATTTCATCCGGTTAGAAATGTTCAAAGAAGCCAAAATTTTGTGAACGTAAACATATATCCTACAAAATTTTGTAGGATTTAAGGTAATCTAGCACAAAATATGAAAAGGTGCTGCAAAAAATTGGTATCATACAGTGAAGGGTAACTAACATGTCAAAAGATGGAGCATAAAGTAGCTAAGGAAGTACTTGCACATCCAAAATTTCACCAACGTAACAAACTTCCTTTACAAAATCGTAAAGCCTTTACAATAAATATGATAGGAGATAGGTATAGGAAATAATGATGCTATTTACATTTATTGTATACCAAAAGTTATATCACCAGTTATTATTATCTGTTATCACTGTTTATATTTCCAACGTGAAATTACAAAACAGTAGGCACCACCAAAGGCATCATATTCTCTGTATGTTATTCAAATTCAAAAATAAACTAGTTGAAAAGATGCGTACCATATATTAAGTCTTTGGAACATGTGCATCAACTAATGAAGAGCTAAGATCTTCTCTTGATTGAGATCTACGACTCTGAAGAGTTTGACCTCTCAGAGGTGTCATAAATGATGATCCCATTCCATTACCAAACTGTAGTTGACCCAAGCTCCCAGAAGAAAAGCTGCGTCCAGAGACTGATTGTTGAAAGGGGGAATTTGAAAGTTGTACATTACTGCCTCCCATAGCAAAAGGATGTTGCTCAGAATCTGCAATTGTAGGACTAAGCGGTGTTTTCACTCTTCCATCAGCTATAAAACGGAAACAAAATATCAATTATGTGCATGTTACAGAAGCATAAGTGAAAGTTGCATCAAAGTTGCATCAGCAAAACTGAAAAGTACGAAGACAAAAATGCAAAATAACACCCCTATATCATTGAAATAAAGGAGTATTTTCAAATCCCTTCAGGAGGGGTTAATTGCAAGTTATGGAAAAATAAATGTTCAGTCCAAAATAACCAAGTACAGATATACATTACTGCGACACATGCAGATCAGAACATCCAAATACTAGAACATCTAACTGAACTAGAATCTGCAAATTAGAAGTAAAATGAATGGTGAAGCACGTAGATATAATAAGTGGTTTTCTTCCAGCAGCAGGTAAAAAATAATCTTATGAAAAAAAGGTATGAAGAACTGATTTAAGCAGGATTTACTAGTAGACTACCAATTAGCATAAAAGTGAAATAGTGTGATTAAACAAAACCTTTCAAGTTAGAACATCAACTTCTACAAAGAAAATTTAGAAACGCTACTGAACGAGAAAATCAATTCATTTGTTCACCACACTTAATAAAGATTATATAACCTCACAATGTAACAAAATGACCAAGAAAATCAATTCATGTGAAATTATAAAATAATTTGTTGCGTTAATAAAAATTGGTGTAAAGCATCCTTGCAAGGATAATGAAAGTATCTTACTACATAAAAGTTCGAAATGTCACATAACAATTTATCACGAATGAACATAAAAAAAATCATTAGGGGAATTTTTTTTACCTGTTGGGCTCCATCTCTGAAAATTAAGAATTGAAGGGCTTGCAACGCTATTCTTATACAAAGGAAGATACGATCTTCTAAACAAATTAGGTGTCCAACTATAAGCATATGATATAGCACAGCACAGAAGAGTAAGAGATGCTAGAATCACAATAACTAGAACAACGGGTTTTATTCTTGCATGTAATATGTTATAGCCACGAAACTCCATTTTTCTTGAAAATGCTTGCCCAGCTTCCAGTAAAGCAACTCCTAGGGTCCAAGTTATGCTACCAGATCCAATTAGCACTTCACTATCTGGAATGTGCAACCCATCTCTTATTAAAGATACAATATATGGTGCTCTGAAGCAATACTGTTCAATAAAGGGTTGAGGAGCAACACTATTTTTTGCATTTTCCCAAGACTCGTCACAAAAGCTACGGCCCAATTTCAGCACATCATCTAAAGTAGCTTCAGCACTCAAGTTGAAGAACTTGTAAACCACAAAGAAACCGGACATGGCATAAAAATGCCCACGGGGTAAAGGTAAATTTTCGGTCAAAGCACATGGAGACAATTTACAGTCAAGTGCAGAACTTAAATTTAGCCACTCAGATTGATTCACCGTTGCTTTTGCAATTATATTACATTTTTCCCAGTCAGGTTCACCAATCAACTCAATAAGCACACCTGGTTTTCTTTCCTTTACATTTCTTCCACTCATTAGAGGACTTCCATCTTGGCTTAACATACCACATTGGGAACATGTATACTCTTCTTGATACCCAGTGTGCAGACAAGGATGTCGAAGCTCAATTTTTTCACTATTTGAGACAGGTCCCATTGATCTAAGCAAATAAGCAACAGATCTGTCAAAAGCATCGTTCAACCCGTATCCAGCAAGAGAATAAGCACTTAAATGATGATTTGCTGCTCCCATACTCAAATCGATACCAGTTTCATCATGAATTGGACTTTCAGTTTCAAATGTTACTTGTAAAGAAGAGCCCCCCATATCTAGCGCACCATAAGTTTCTTTAGATAAAGATCCTAGCATACCCATTTGATAATTTAAAGCTATCCATCCATAATATGCTTCCTCCATCCCAGTTATTATCTTCACCCAGTCCCTTTGACATGAGAATGAAGACTTCCTCATAATCGACCATGCATTCTCTAGAAGCCACTCCGAATCAGCAGTTGGTAATCTACGAACACCGGCTGTTGCATATAGAAATAGAGAGGTGCGCTTATGAGCGTTAATAGGTATTTGTTTTTCTGCCCACTTCAGAAGTGGTTTTATAGCAGATTTTAAACCTGATTCATTATGTACAAGTTTACCAAAACCAGGTTCAGTTTCCATTCGCTGATATGCACGGCCAATCCGAGCTGTAGATTTCTTCAAAGGATCTTCAGGTAAAGATTTCAAAACAAAGGGCAAATCTGTATGGTCAGAACCCTGAATAATAGACCACTCATAAACATAAACTCGTGTGCCAGTGCTTCCACAATCAAGAATCACAACATACTCAGATGAACTATGAGAGAAAGAATTGTTATAGTATCTCGCTGATATATAAATCAAAAATATCAGTAAGGAGATGATGAGAAAACCTAATATAACTTTTCGTGAATATCTCTTCCATGTAGAAGAGTTTGTGGATGACATCTTTTCTTTAGAAAAGCTTGACGCAGAGGGGCCATCTCTTTGTAGAGCTCGAATTGGTTTATTGTGGATAGTATTGCTTTTGTTGATTTCAAGGTCAAATTCGCTTCCACCTAGCTCCGATCTTACAGGTGTTTTGAAATCATTGAGAGAATACGAAAGTCGCATACTGGTTTCTTTCTTTTTATCTCACATGAAGCAGAACTACAGAACAACAATATTTTCTTCAAACATCTGAAAGATTAATCAACATGTGGGTGATGTTCAGATATAAAATGCATGTATTTACAAATTTGACAGTTAGAATATAAAATAAATCATATTTATTAACCAATGTAAATTGTGTTACATCTAAAGACTTTATTCATCAAAAGCAGCATTTATTTTTCAACAAAAGAAGAAGCTAAACTACATACTTTGCACAACGATCTCCAAACAAATAAATATGCACATTGTACCACATATATAACTAGGGCCGGTATGGAATTAGCAATGTAACAAGCACTAACTTATCCAATGAATTACCAACCAATAAAAACTTGGTCATCGAATACTTCATCCAATTTTGCTTAAATTTTTAATATGATGATGTATAGTTGGAGGTTGCCCTCTTAGGGATTACCCTTAGGCGAATGACTTGCTCGCTTTACCATGGAGTAGGCCCTTTATATAACATGGATCTTTTTTATGTTTTCTTATATGGAAATCAAAAACAATTTCCCTCTTTCTAAAACTTATTTGCTTTACATTCCTCCATTTTGGAAATTATTTTATACATCCCTCCCTTTTATAATTCTCTCTTTTGTATCTCTCATTTTCAAATTTAAGAATGGATGAATGGATGTCAATGCGTGTATGCATACGGTATGAGTTATGGAAAATGATAACATGAGCACATTTTAATGTTAGTAAAACTAGGGGTGAGTACGGAAAGTTTCCGTACCTACCGAGACATTTTCCGTTTCTTCCATTTATTGACGGAATGATACGACATGTTTCATATTCTGTACCGCTAGCCTCGGAATTCCAATAGGCGGAAAGCGGAAGAAACGTAAAATTCCATTTTTTCCGGAAAAAGTTTTCAAATGTAAATTATACATCAAACATCAGCAAAAACACAAAACCATAATAAACTGAAGACACCATATGCATAAAACATCAGTTACCAACAGAATATAAACCAGTAAAAATTGAACACAGTGTAGCTCTAAAACAATACAAAACAGTAATGATTTGGAATGATTTGAACAAAGTAATAATTTGAATACATTATGATTTCTAATAATTCAGAAGAAAAATACAGTATAACCTTAACATAATACAAAACAAATAATAACTTAAACTGCACAGAACTAAACTATGAATCAGCTTCTTTACAGAAGTAGATTGCAAAATGGCAGATTCATTCCTGAGAGTAGCAAATACCAAAGCAAATGCATCAAAGATTCAACAATGGTGCTAATTCCACTATCATATATCCTTGCTATCAGGATTTTGTCTTCAGCTTCAATTGCAATATTACAGAGCTTTTGAGTGCATGCATTTAAAGTGTTATTATCATTCTACATAGGCCAGAATTATGTCAGTTAAAGATAAAACTTGCTTCAGTTACAATATTTCAACCATGCCATTGCAATAGGCAGTATGAAAAGAAAAAAAGAAAAAAAAAACTTCAAACATCCCCAATTAACTTTCACATACACATGCAACTGGTATGTTTGAAGATAACATGTTGTATAAGCTTTGATTAAATTCCAAATGAGTAAGGTAATAACTTAAAAAACTTGGAACATTGGAGCTGAAACAAAACAGCATTGGATCCCACAACGCACCAGAAACCATAAACTTGCATTTTGATGACATGAAGAGGAAAAAATGTAATGAATAATACTATCTCGATCTTACCTAACACCAAATAATCAATATCAGACATGTTCTTAAGTATCCTAAGTCATATAACCCATTACATTTAAATTCGTGTGGCCAACAACTGTGCGCGTGAATTTTAAATCCCAATCATTTGCTTTTGATCAACTTAACCAGCCTAATTCCTTTCCAGTTACACCGCCCATATATAAATATGCATATAATAACTTTAACGTAGACTATTTGAATTTGACTGTACAACTAAAAACCTGAAAATTACACTGATATGTAAAAATATATACAGTAAAACGCTTAAAGGTGCGTTGGGAAGTAAAAACAGAACCTTCAAAGATCCACATTTAAAATTTAATTTAATTTTAAATAAAAAGTGTACCTCCTCTCCAAAAGTAATTCAAAGCAGATTCAATTATCCCATTTGTATTGGGTCATCAGAAAAGAGTGAATAAGTGTGTGCTATTCTAAAATAATTGATTCAGAACCCAGATATTTCCATGTCTTAATGTATTCCAAAATTAGAAATAACAGAATAGGCTTCGGCATCACTCACAAAGTTAAAAGAAACAACATAAAATTGAAGTACCTGAGCAAAAATAACCAATTAGGGCTAAGGTTTTTAAATATACCCCAGTCGCAAGCATGAGAAGGATGCAAGCACTGATGACAAGGATGCGAGCCAGATCAGAACAAGCGAGGATGAGAGGGAAGAAGAAAACTAAGGTTAGGGATTTTAATTTTTTTGAAGAAACGCCGTCTGAAATTGAAAGCGAGAGAAATAAAATGAAACGATTACTCCTTACATCAGTGTGTTTTGTAAATATACGGGCTTGGCCCAAATTAAACTGGACTTAAGCTCAAGGAAGGAATATGTTTCCAGAGAAAATTCCAAAGTATTCCAGGTTCAAACTGAAGGAGTTCTTCCAGCGTTCTTTGGGTTAAAAAAAACGAAAATTGAGATCCCAGGAAATTAGCGGATCGAAATTTATGGAATGTTGAGTAATGAAAAAAAAAAAAAAATACTCACTCCTAAGTAAAACTATCAAAATACCCTCTAAATTACACATATTTTTTGAAAATAAGGATATATATTTTATGAAAGAAAATTGAGAGGGACCTAAAATGATTTTTTATAAAATTTCTCTTTTCTTAATTCACGTAATACTAAATATAATAAGTGAACGGAAGTTATTTATAATAACTAACAAGTGTTACACTTTTTACTGTGGTTATTAATAAACGTCCAAGTCCAATAACGTACGATAAACCCAAATTTTTATACATACACAGACACTTGCAATATGGGATCGCACTCCTTATCCAAAACAAATACTGCTTATATTATGAAAAAGAAATCTAATTACTATAAAACTAAAAGGAACTCAAAAAAACATAAAATATCTTGTATATTGTTAACCCGCCTTATGGCAAGGCAACATACAGACGGATTTAACCCATTCGACTGCATAATGGTCGAAGTTGGATTGTCACAAATGATAAACATGATCATAAGACCAGAATACAGCATAGTCGATGGACAAACAGTGCAAGATACTTAAAATATGGTTTCAACAAAAATTGAGTCGCTTCAAGTTGCTTGGGTTTGCTTAGAGTCACCACCATGTTTACTTCGGGTCAAAGAAGTGTTCACTTCGAATTGTTGAGGGACAAGCTACTTCGAGTCATTGGGGTACCGTACTTCGGGTCAGCAATAGGTTTGCTTCGGGTCACGAAGACACTCGCTTCGGGTCTGAGTAAGGATCGATCGATATCCTGATGGTCCACCTCCATTTCGTATACATCTTCCCACCATCAACAATTCGTATTCATCCATTAATGCCCTTCGGTTCGTATCCATCTAGTGATGGCGGCCTGCTTCATATCAATCGTTCACTGATTGATACGAAAAAGAGGGCCAAGTATCGAAACGAACAGGAGAGCAGGGGATGGATATGAAGAAAAGCAGTCAACACCAAATGATTGATACACAGAACACGTGCAAGCATTGATACGAAGCAGCATATAAACATGGATACGAAGACAACCTCTGAGCATCGATATGAAGAAGGCGTGGTTAACTAGGAGAAGCGGTCATTTGGCATCAAAAGTGGATCTCCTCTGGATTCTCGAGTCATGTCATCACCACACAGCTAATCGATACGAAAAGGGCATCGATACGAAAGAGTATCGATATGGACCGATCGATACGCACGTTCCAGCCAACTGTAAATCCAATCTTGGATCGATCATAACTCAAAATCTACAAGTTTGAATACTATCAATTTTTTACAGGAACTTGCTTATCACCTCAAGAATGTCTCTAATCAATCTCAACCCAAAGAGCAAGTCTTGATCGATACGAAATGTACATGATCGATCAGGTATCGATCCCAAATGACTTTGATCGATCTGGTGAGCCCACCCATGTGTGAGAAAGGGTATTCTAAGGTCTAACCCAGATATTTTCAGACTATGCCTATAAATAGCAGCCTTATGCCTTCAGAAAATGGACATTTTTGCTCTTCTACGCTGTTAATCTGTTGGAACTCCATTGTAACTTGAATATCATCACTTATACTGTTGTAACCCAGTTGAGAATCATCAATAAACAGCAAACCTTTCAAAATGGACAAAGGCTACAACACCGAACCACTACCCCCTGTCTTTTTACTGCTTTTCTTTTAAATTTTGAGTGTTCTTCATATTTATATCTTCTACATTTTTTCTACCTGTAATATGAGATTGTGAATTGGTGCTTTCATCCGCAATTGGGTGTTTGTGACCAATTTTGACGCAAAAATTTTGGTGCTTTCACTAAGAAGGCAAGAACTCAGGGATTCTAAAGTTTGTAACTCGAATTTGAAGGCTTAGGAACTTGGATCTCGAAGGCTATGGTGAAGCAAACAAAAAGGAGATAAAGAACGGAAAGGAGTTAGCATGAAGGAAGTCAGGAGGCTTCCTCGAGAGCTTATCAGACCTCGGTTTTCATCACCAAAGACGAGATGGAGGCTATCCAGGAAGGGATGCTAAAAAGGCAGGAGGAAATGATGCAGAACCTACTCCGGCAGATTGGATAAGCTGGAGCGCAGAATCGAGAGAATGAAGTAGCTGGAACAGAGAGAATCCAAAACCAAAACCATGAGCATGGAGCAACCAAGATTCAAGATAGAACGAGACCATCAGGAACAGCTCCTAAGCTTGGAGGCATGCCCCCAGATCATGTTGGCCCAGTTCCAAACAGGATACCAGGCAGTACCATGCAATTTGATGTTGATAGTGGAATGAATGCTCGTCTAAGAGAGCAGATCTTGGGGTTCCCTCAAGAACTCGGGGGGCAGGTAGAAGGCAACGAACGAAGACTACCGGTTGACAACAACAATAGGTTAGCGGACATGATCAAACGAGCTATGAGAGGAGGATTGGTGAATAAAGATATGGTAGATGTGAACAGGTGCCCCTTCACTCCCACAATTAAGGAGGCTAGGAATCCATATAAATTCAAGCTACCAACACTAGAGACGTATGATAAAAGGACCGACCTTGCAGTCATCTGACATGGTATATGAAGCATATGGAAGTGTTGAGGGCATCGGAGGAGGTCATGGCTCGGTATGTCCCATTGTATTTATTGGATACAACAGCGCTATGGTTTAGGCAATTAGAGAGCAGCTCGATTGGAATATGGACTGAGTTGATTGAAAAGTTTATGAGGCAGTTCAGAGTTGAGTTCATATGCCAAGACCCAATAATGTGATGAGTTTGACATCACTAAAGCAGAAAACTGGGGAGTCTTTGAGGATTTTTCTAACACTTTTAATGCAGCGGCGGCGTCGGTGGATCGGCTAGATCCTACCATGGTTTTGATGGCAGCCGTATTTGGCATAGCTGATGGCATGGAGTTCAAGAATTCATTGTCAAGGGATCCACCATAGATCTTGGAGAGTTTTATCATGAGGCAGAAAGGTTTCTCTGATAGGAGGATGCAAAGGCTGAAAGAGAGGAAAGAGAAGAAGTTGAAGTTTACGCAGTCAAAGGCGAGGATCCGTCCGGAAAAGATTCAAACAAGGATAAAGGAAAGCAGAAGGCAGAGGACGACTTTGACAAGTCAAGGCGGTCGCGAAAGGAGCCAAGATTCATCTCTTATTTGGAGCTGAGCGAGACTTTAGAGCGAATATATCAAGACACAAGGGGGCAGGTTCCCTACCGGAAGCCAATAAGGAGGGATCCAACCAATAATGAAAGAAAATGAGACAAATACTGCCTATTCCACGAGCTAAGCGGCCATAGCACAAATGACTGTAGACACTTGAGGGACGAGATCAAAGAACATATCTAGAACGGCATGTTGTTACAGTACGTGAAAAGGCGAGCAGCGACGACTGAATAAGAGCGACCACAATCTGCATCAAATGAGGGCGGATCTGGATCAAGGCATCATCTTGTCATCAACTGATCTGAATAATAAGGAATAAGAATTAAACTCCACACTAAAACGATTAAAAATCTTACACATGTACGGGATCACGAACGGTCTTCAAACATGCTCTAAGAAGACTATAAACCGCAACAGTGTGGGTGCTTGCTCTTTGATGTTTCCGTTTTATTTTTGTTTTTCTCTTTTTTGCATTTGGATTTGGTTTAGTTGAATATTTCTACTGTAAGGCTCGTTTAAATGTAAATTTGATATTTATGATTTCATAATTTGCCACGAACGGCACCCGACCTCGAACGGTCACAATTCACCACGAACGACACCCGGTCTCGAACAATCACATTTCGCCTCTAACGGCATCCGGCCTCGAATGGTCACAATTCACCTCGAACGGCACCGGCCTCGAACGGTCATAATTCGCCTCGAGCAACACCCGACCACGAACGGTCATAATTCGCCTCGAACGGCATCCGACCTCGAACGGTCACATCTCGCCTCGAACGACATCCGACCACGAACGACTACAATTCGCCTCAAACGACATCCGACCTTGAACGGTCACATGTCGGCTCGAATGGCATACGATCTCGAATGATCGCTATTCACAGTCAGGTAAGATTATCGATCTCTTTATAGGTCATCAAAAGGGTACGAACATCCAGCTTATGACACTACAAAACACAGTTCCTATCGCAAAGCATGTTTTGAGGGGCAAAGTATTAACCTGCCTTTTAGTAAGGCAACATACAGACGGATTTAACCCACTCGACTGCATAATGATAGAGGTTGGATTGTCACGAATAATAAACACGATCACGAGGCCAGAATACAGCATAGTCGATGGACAAACAACCCAAGATACTTAAAATATGGTTTCGACAAAAATCGAGTCGCTTCAAGTTGTTTGGGGTTTGCTTCGAGTCACCACCATGTTTACTTCGGGTCAAAGAAGTGTTCGCTTCGGGTCGTTGAGGGACAAGCTACTTCGAGTCACTAGGTACCATACTTCGGGTCAACAATAGGTTTACTTTGGGCCACGATGACAGTAGCTTTGGGTCTGAGTAATGGATCGATCAATATCCTGATGGTCCACCTCTATTTTGTATCCAACTTCCCACCATCAACAATTCGTATTCATCCATTAATGCCCTTCAGTTCGTATCCATCAAGTGATGGTGGCCTGCTTTGTATCGATCATGCACTGATCGATACGAAGAAGAGGGCTAAGTATCAATAGGAATAGGAGAGCAAGGGATGGATACGAACGAAAGCAACCAACACCAAATGATCGATATAAAGAACACGTGCAAGCATCGATACGAAGCAGCATATAAACATGGATATGAAGACAACCACTGAGCATCGATATTAAGAAGGTGTGGTTAACTAGGAGAAGCGGTCATTCAGCATAAAAGTGGATCTCTCAGGGATTCTCGAGCCACATCATCACCACACAACTGATCGATAAGAAAAGGGCATCGATACGAAAGACTATTGATAAGGACCAATCGATGTGCATGTTCCAACCAACTACAAATCCAACCTTGGATCGATCATAACTCAAAATCTAAAAGTCTGAATACTACCAAATTTTCACAAGAGCTTGCTTACCACCTCAAGAATGTCTTTGATCTATCTTAAGTCAAAAAGAGCAAGTACTGATCGATACGAAATGTACATGGATCGATCAGGGATCGATCCCAAATGACCTTGGATCGATTTGATGGGCCCACTCAAGTGTGAGAAAGGATATTCCGAGGTCTAAACCATACATTTTCAAACTACGCCTATAAATAGCAGCCCTATGCCTTCAAATATGAACTTTTTTGCTCTTCTATGTTGTTACTCTGCAGGTACTCCATTGTAACTTGAATACCATCACTTATACTGTTGTAAACCAGTTGAGAATCACCAATAAACATCAAATCTTTCAAAGTGGACGTAGGCTACAATGCCGAACCACTATAAACCCTGTCTTTTTACCGCTTTCATTTTAAATTTTGAGTTTTCTTCATATTTATATCATCTACGTTTTGTCTATCTGTGATCTGAGATTGTGAATTGGTGCTTTCATCTGCAATCGGGTGTTTGTGACCAGTTTTGACGCAAGCATATATGAATGCAGCCAAATTGTCCAATGCTAAGACTAAATGGCTAAGAGCAGTAAAACACAACTGGTAATGAATAAAAGATACGAAACTCATGTAAATGTATAAATAGATTTGATTTGATTACATGGAGTGATGTAAATTCTAACAGAAATCGGATGCGAATAAGAAGAGTAACAGTGAATAAAAGTACGTCCACAGATACTTTCTAATCATTGTAGTACTACAAAGTTCTAACGTTGTACTCCAAGTAGCACTTGATTTGTCTAATCACTAAAATAATTTACTACGAATAAGAAAATAAAAAGTGAGAAAAAAAATGTACCTGATGTGGTGCAGGCGGCGGAGGAGGTCGCGCTTATTCATTTGACATCGTAGATCTGACCTTCTTTTTCATGTAATCGATCAATTAGCAAATTATTAGTGCTCAGGGAAGAGAGAGTTTGAAGTTGTTGATTGAGTACAGGTAGTTATAGAAAAAGTTAAAACGAGGAGATCAAAATTTAGATCGAGATAAACTCGAGAAGTAATGAGGGTTTGTTTTGAGTTTTATGTATTTCATACAGAAAATATTATAAAATTTTGATGTTTTCTACGGAAATAGTGTTTTGGACTTTTTTCCTTTCCCCAGATTACAAATAAAAAATGATACATAAAAAATACAACTTTTGGTCGCAGTCACAATCTCTATGGTTTTTTTATTACCTTCAGCCTAGTTCGGGGTTAATATGAGCAATATTTGGTTAAATCAAATAAAACAACCAAACCAGTTTATTTCCATTGGTTTGATTTGCTTTTAAACTAGATTGATTTATAACCGGTCCGAAAAATAATAATTCAATTATTGGTTTATCTAAATTAATCAAACTTTTATTACGAGCGTTACGGCACGCGCTTCGTGCGTGAATTGTTTTTCTACAAATTGTACATGTTTAACACATTCAAGAGAAAATTATTTATATAAATATTTAACCATATTTTTGTGTTAAAAATCATTTTTGTTTGTTTAAAATTTATTTCTAGGTTGCAACATCAATTTTTTTTTTAAGTTTGATTTTTTTTTATATTATTAATTACTAATAATTATGGAAATTAGCCACAAGGGCCTCTTCAGCAAGTGGAATTAGTTTCTAGAACACACAACTGAAATAGTTACTTTCAAGGACAAAACACAAGATAATTAGTTTCTAGAGCCTAAAAACCTATGAAATTATGTCCTTGAAAGTAATTGAACTACTAACTTTGTCCTTGAAAGTAATTATTCTGCTGACTTTGGTCTTGAAAGTAATTTTTTTGAATGTGTGTCCTAGAAGCAATTGGACTGCAAAGTTTGTCCTTCTGGTGAAATGCTGCTTACTAATTTATATGTTAGATTCTATTTGTAAGTGATATTAAGATTTAATAATATTTATTGATGGATGTTTTAAATTTATAAAAGAATTTTATTTGTTAGATCCTATCTTTTACTGATATTAAGATTAGATAATTTTTGTAGACGGACATTTTGAATTTGTAAAAGAAATTTAATTGTTAGATCCTATTTTCAAGTGATATTAAGATTTGGTATTAAGGGCATTTTGGGTAGTTCATGATGACACCAAAAAATTGTGACACCAAAGGTATTACAACTATTATTAAAGATAAAGATATTGTCAAATTTAGATCAGTTTACTGGCCTAGATATTTACTTATAATATATATGTGTCAAAAATGCTATTACATAAGAATACTAAATAAGAATACTCTAACCGTATATTTATGTTTTATTTTAAAGTACAATCAATATTTCAAACAAAAAATCTGAATCGTTTTTAGTTCGGTTTGTTAGGAAATCAATTCTTTGGTTTCGATGATAACAACTATACAATGGAAATCGAATGTATATATATATTTACATTTACAGGTAGATGACAAAGTAACATCACCAAAGAGACAAAAATAAGACTCAAAAGAAGTATCAAAAGATTTCAAGCCGATAGAAGTGGAAGAAGGATTGCTTATGCATAGATAAAAGCAACATGCACACTTTCAGACGTCTGGATACACTAGCCAGACGTTTGATTGATTCCTCTGGTTCATAACTCAGAAAGGGTTCATAACTCAGAAAGAATCAGACGTCTGGTTACCAAAGTCAGACGTCTGAAAAAGCATCTAGATATAAAACAGATATGAAGACCAGACGTCTGGTTAATAAACACAGACGTCTGAAATGCTACCAGACGCAAAAAATATATGAAGGCCAAATGTCTGAGGATACTTTCCAGACGTCTGATTATAGACTCGGCTGTGTAATTTCAAAGACCAACTGTCACATCCGAAAAGACACGTTCGCTCCTCTTCACTGCAACTCTTCATCACCAACAGGGGCAACTATACAACGATTGTTAATGGATGCAACTACATGAAGAATCTTTCTACCACTATAAATAGCATGAGGAATCCAAGAGAAGAACCCACCTTACTGACTTATGCTCTTAATTCCTATACTCTAACTTATACCTGTTCTCTAACAATCAACTGCGTATTTAACACTTCCATATATTCAGAACTCATTATTCAATATCCTCTAGATACACACACACACACACATATACATACATACATACAAACATACATACATACATACATACATACATATATATATATATATATTGGAAGCACTTGTACTCAATAGTCAACATTCGTGTTATAGAACACATTCTTGATAAAGAAACTCTGCTATTGTAAACCTGTTCCTCCGGGTCAAGTGAGGGTTAGTTGAAAGGAAATTCCGAAGAGGAGCTTCGGGACTGGACGTAGGACGGGAGGTCCGAACCAGTATAAAATCCTGGTGTGATTATTTTAGTTTACGTTGTTATTATTATCTATCAAGTTATATTATATAGTTAGTTGTTCATACTTGCATATATATCATATACAATCCACTCATATAGACTTTCAATTGGTATCAAAGCAAGGTTTTGATCAAATAACAGTAACACGTTTTTGAATCAATTTAATATGACAAGTATTTTTCAAGAAGGACAATCCACTGCGCGACCCCCACTTTTTAATGGATCTAACTATGCATATTGGTCAACACAATATACTTATATATATATATATATATTATAAATCTCCCCCCGAATATGTTCTTATTTTTAATGTTTTATGATTCTATCTATATTTCTCCCCCTTTGACATTATCAAAAAGAATTTATAATATTTATGCCAATCGTCACAAAAGAAAATTTTCATTAATAACATGAAGAAGTTACATACATAGATTTGTACAAAATATAAACACTACAATTCCTAAATTCTTAGAGTTCCTTTGAAGAAGCTTGATTTGGATCCTCCTTCTTTGGTGAAGCTTGATTTGTATCACCCTCCTTTGGTTCTTCTTTTGTAGAAGGAGATGTCAAAGCTTCCTTTGGAGGTTCGTCGTCAAATAATTTAGAATATTTTGCAGGAGGAGAAGGTACAGGAGTAGGCCAATCCTCAGAAGGTGGAGTTGGACCACGAACTTGTTGTAACACTTCTTTAAGGACCAATAAAACAGTTGAAAGAGAATCTTCAACTGTGGCTAGTTGTGTAATAAATGAGGTTTCAAAGTTCTCAATTCGCTTAGCTAAATACTTTTGATTTAGGGATAGTATATGTTGGTTCCGGAGAGTGAGATCTCGAATACTTTCATTTGGATTTGTTTCTAGTTGAGTCTCTATAATTTCTTCTTGTCCTGGATAATCAAAAGGTTGAGGAGGAGGAGTAGCTTCTCGTTGTTGCTCTTCTTGTTGAGATGGAACAATGGGTGGTTGAGGAGGATTTTCAACTCTTCTAGATTGTCGATGATGCGTCCAATCTTCGAAGGACATGAATTCCGGAGGAATTTCAGGTAAGTGCATTAAAGAAAAGAATTTTGTTGAAGCTTATTTTGGCGAAATTTCTTCGAACGTCGAGAGATAGGAGGGAATATTATGTGCACGAAGAACTCTCATAATATAGGTAGGATAGATGATCGATGGCCTTGATCGAGTCTAAAAGTGTTTGAGCTCGTCGAAGATAAATTTTGCCCAATTTACTCTTGTCCTACTAAATAGAGCATATAATGCTTTATGCTCGAATTCAGTAATTTGCTCGTGACTACCCATTCTTGGAACAATTGTATTCGGACGTAAATATTTTGAAGCAAACTTCGAAATTTCATCTTCCCAGATTTGATGAGTAATAGTATTTCGAGGCTTGAATCTCATATTTGGTATATTGTGTAAGTCTTCCCCGGTGTCGGAGCAACCTAGGGTTCGTCCTATCAAGCCAGAGGTCAATCGAATCGTATTCCCGTATACACTAGACCAAAGCCAATTGTCCTCGTCCTCAGTGTTCCATACTGAGGTACCATCTAGATTTGCATAAAATAGAAGGTCTATTTGGATATCATTTGATGTAAAGGTAATTAGGGTTTCTAATCCGGCCTCTTCACATAACTCATCCAATTCGTACATAGGAAATTTTAAGAGATTGTAGAATGGTCCTATATGAAGTTTCTTTTTTTGGATATCTTCATACCTTTTTATAGAATGCAGAGCTCTATTCATCCATCGTTCAATTTGGTCGTCGGAGCAAACCTGGGGATTGGAAGATGTAGTCGGTTGATCTTGCTTTCTTTTGGACACTTTAGAATTCTTAGTATGATGTGGCATCTTGATTATATTTGTTGTAGGATAGTGATTTGGAGCGAAAATTTTCTTTGTAAAAATCATAGGAAGCAATAATTTTGGGATAAAAGATAAAAAATGACGTTATCTGACCGAATTTAAATGGTCGATTGGGGATCAGACGTCTGGATTAGAAATCAGACGTCTGGTTTGCCCTAATTTTTTTCCAGAGGATAAAATCAGACTTCTGCTTTGTGACCCAGATGTCTGGTTTTGAGCATAGTTATAAAATTGTAGATACAGTGAGATTTTTCAGACGTCTGGAATTGAAAACAGACGTATGTTTTTGTTTAATTTCGAAACAGAAAACTAAGGCAGACGTAATCCTATTTCAGACGTCGGGATTGTTCTGAATTTTATTTGGAGGAGACAGAACAACATTTCAGACGTCTGGGGGGTATATCAGACGTCTGATATATGCAAACTCCTAAATTTTGAATAGTATATCCTAACGTAAGACGTCTGGAAGTTGTTGATAGACGTCTGAAAATTGCAGATGGGCTAAAAATGACTTAAAGTGTGATGATTTCACTTATATATCGAATGTAGATAACAAATAACTTTATTGTTGTAAAAATATAATAATAAATAAGTTTAGACACATTCAATACTTAATACAATTTATTTATTTAGATGGAAATGGAGTTTTTGGATTTTCTGACTTATTATCCTTCAACGGTCTAAGTGGGGACCATATATTTCCACGTTCGTGAGTCCGTGAAGAGCCAGAAAATCGTCTTGGTGAGGGATCTAAAGAAGTACGATATGAAGAAGATGGATCCAATGAACTATAAGGTTTTGGTAGCGGTTCATGAACATCGTTCTTTCGGGACAAACAAAACTTCATCGCCACTTGCTCGAGAAAGCTTAACCTTCGTGCTGTAACTTTTTGTTCGAAATAAAGCTCTCATTAAAGATCCATCTGTTGTTTTTGGTAATGATGGATTTCATCAATTTTCTCCTTTGTGTTAGGGGAAATAAATAGAGAACTTTTAGTTTTCTTCTTATCTGGAGTAAAACCCGTACGATACAAAGACCGCCTATATGTTGGCTCTTGCTTTGGTGTAGGTGTCGAAAGTCGTTGTGGGGTGTCAACCGAGTTGTTCGTTGTTGGTGTTGAGACGGAGATAGATATATAGGAATCTTCTGACAACATTGTTATATTTTGATTCTTCCTTTTTATTATTAAAAAATTCAATTGTTTGAATGTAGTTTTTGTGTTTGGCTATATTTATAGGCAAACAAATTTTCTAAAAGTTTGAAGGTGTAGAAATCAATGATATAAATTATGGTGATTACTTTGGTGACTAATTTTAGCCTTAAAAAAATTATTATATATATATATATATATAATTAAGGAAGAAGGTCATTTAGTGACCAAATACCTAAACTTCGTCGGTGTTTAGAGAAAGTTTGTTCATTTAATGGTTTTGTAAAGATACCGGTTTCTTGATTTTCGGTATTTACGTATTCTAATGAAATGGTTTCTTTTTCAACATTGTCTCATAGAAAAAGATGTCGTATATCTATATGTTTGGTTCGTGAGTGATTAACAGGGTTTTTTGATAAATTAATTGCACTTGTGTTATCACAATAAATTGGAGATTTGGTGATAATTTTACAAAAATCCGTTAATGTTTGTTGCATGTATATTACTTGCGCAACATGCTAGAGTGGCGGAGATGTATTCGGCTTCGCAAGTAGGTAGAGAAACACAATTTTGTTTTTTTACTAAACCATGAAACTAAAGATTGTCCGATAAAATGACAAGTTCCACTAGTACTCTTACGATCTGTTCTACATCCACCGAAATCTGCATCGCTATATGAAACAAGTTCAAACGATGATCCTTTAGGGTAGAACAAACCATAATCTTTAGTGCTAGATAGATAACGTAAATTTCGCTTAACCGCTCTTAGATGAGATTCTTTTGGTTTTGCTTGAAATCTAGCACAAAGAAATACACTCATCATAATATCTGGTCGACTAGCCGTTAAATAAAGTAGAGAACCAGTCATGCTACGATATAATTTTTTATCAAAATCTTTTCTGTTTTCATCTTTTTCTAAGTGAATAGTGGTACTTGATGTGCACGTAAATGTGCATATTTTTATCATCATATTTATTCTTTTTAAATTAAATAAATGATCATATTGGGCATTTTAACTTGTTTAAACCAAAATTCATATTATTTGAAATTGTCACATATTCATCTTCATCCAAGGACAAAATGGTCATTTTTGTGCGTATATTAATTTGAGAAAAATTAATTGAAAATTTGTATATATTTTTGTTGGAATTTGATCTCAAATAGAAGTGGTTTCATGAAGATATGCATGCACAAAATTAATACAAAGGAATGAAGATGGAAATAATTCAAAGTGAAGAACATGGAGGACCCCACCTACCCACCTACCTTAATGTACAAATTAAAGGCTAATGCACATGCTTTTGGAGTTAATGGCTTCATGTACACTTAATGGGGGATTAAGACATGTTAATGATTACTTGGCCTCCACACTTCCTAAGGGGCATTTTGGGCATTCCCCAAAAAATGAATTAGGGTTTTAAAACTTGTATATATACCCCTTATGTTTCATGTAGTCATCTTCCTCTTAGTTAGTGAGTTTTAGTTTAGAAAATAAATCAAAGCTCTCTTTCTTTCCATGGATACTTAGCCATTGTCTTTTCATGTAATTTTTATTTTCTTTCTTATGTAATTCTTTTTTTTTTATGCAATTTAATACATGCTCTTTCCTTTTCATGTTTATTTACTTTCATGTTGTAGTGTAGATCTCTTCTCTTTTATGCAAGTAGAATAATTTTTTCTTTCATTTTACTCTCTTTTTCCTCTTCTTTTTTATTCAATGTTGCTTGCTACATTTGTTCATATGATGACAAATATGAGAGGCTAAACCCCTTCAATTTAGGGGTAATGAAGCTCTCTAATCATGTAGCTTCAACTTAATTTGATGTTTATACTCTCTTTTTGTGCTTTAATGGAAACACTTGAAGTGGTTTAATGATGTTGTTTAGCTTTGAATTTGATAGTCTATGTTGTTCATAACAAATAGGCTATGCTTAAACAAACATAATACAAATTGCCTCTTCATCTAAATATGATTATGGCAAAGAAGTGAATGTTGAAATTGAAATTTGATAGCCTATATTTCTAAACAATAGTTAATAGGCTATGCTTAAAATAGATTTTTATTTCAACTTTGTTGTCATATTTCATGAGAGTTTAATGTGTATTGGTGGTTGTGTTATAGTTTGATGGTTTATATTGGGCTAATTAATAGCACAAATATATCATACTTATGATAAACACATCAACTAATTACACTAATGAAAAGAAAAGAGAGATCATAACTTCATTTTGTTGATTTATATGATCTAGAGAGTGGATTTATCTCTAAATTGTTCTTTTAACTCTCATATTTTTATCATTTTCTTTTGCTAGTTTTTGTTAGTTTCTTACATTTCTAGCTATTCACTCTCGACTTCGGTATAATTTGATTGAATAGAATTTTAAAATCATCAATTCCCTGCAGATCGATCCGTATTCGCCACGTGCTACATTCGTACACCGTGCGCTTGCGGTTATTTTTATTTCTAAATTCGTTCGACAGTTTTCTAACTCGATAGAACTTCCGTCGACGAACAGTACTCATTGGTGTTGGTTTGCTTGATGTTTTATCCATTTCAAATCGTCGTAATAAATCGTTATAATATTTTTCTTGATGAATGAAGATTCCATTTTCGAGTTGTTTTATTTGTAAACCTAAGAAGAAATTTAATTCTCCCATGTGTGACATTTCAAATTCATTTTTCATAATATTAGAAAATTGATTACATAGTTTTTCGTTGGTTGAACCAAAGATGATATCATCAACATATATTTGTACAACCAAAATATCGTTATCTTCTTTTTTAATAAATAAAGTTGTATCTATTTTTTCTATATATGAAAACCAGATGTTATTAAGTGATTTTTAAGACGTTCGTACCATGCACGAGGTGCTTGTTTTAATCCATATAGTGCTTCATGTAATTTAAAAACATGATCAGGATAATTTTCGTGAACAAATAGTGGTGGTTGTTCGACGTATACATTTTCCTTAATAAAACCATTCAAAAAGGTACTTTTGACATCCACTTGAAATAGTTTAAAATTGTTATAAGTTGCAAAGGCGAGTAATGTACGAATGGCTTCTAATCTTGCTACTGGAGCAAACGTTTCATCGTAATCTATGCCTTCTTCTTGATTATAGCCTTGAGCAACCAAACGTGCTTTATTTTTAACAATATTTCCATTCTCGTCTGCTTTGTTTTTAGATATCCATTTTGTTCCTATTACCGATTGTTCTTCAGATTTTGGTACTAATTCCCATACGTTATTACGTTCAAATTGATTTAATTCTTCTTGCATAGCTATTATCCAAAAATTATCATTTGATGCTTCTTTATAATTCTTTGGTTCAAAATTTGACACAAATGCTATACGGATTATATGATTGAGTTGATTTCTAGTTACTCTTGAATTAAGATCTCCAATAATATTATCTATTGGATGATCCTTAAGAATTCTAGGAGATGATATCAAAGTATTATTTTGACTATTTGTTTCATTAGTAATAGAGTTTGTTGAATTTGTTAGTGGAATACTTTCTCCTTCATCATTAGTATAATGTTTAAAAGATTTTCGTCGAATGAGACATGTAAGCTTTCTTCAATAGTATTATTTCGTTTATTAAAAATTCTATATGCTTTGCTACGTTCCGAATATCCAACAAAGACACCTTCATTGGCTTTTGGATCAAACTTTCCTAAATTATCTTTTGTATTTAATATAAAACATTTTGAACCAAAAGTTTTAAAGTATGATACTTTAGGTTTTTTGCCAAAAAAATAATTCAAAACAAGTTTATTTAGTCATGGGGCGAATAGTTACTCGATTTAGTACATAACAGGATGTTGCAATAGCTTCAGCCCAAAACTGTTTTGGTAATCCACTACTATTTAGTAATGTTCGTACACATTTTTGTAATGTATGATTTTTTCTTTCTACGACACCATTTTGTTGAGGTGTACGAGAAAAAGAAAAATTATGAGTTATACCTTTCTTATTCCAAAAGTTTGTAAAAAGATCATTTTCAAATACTCCTCCGTGATCACTTCTAATATTTTTAATTTTTAAATTCATTTGAGTTTTAATTTTTTTAGCAAATATTTTAAACATACCAAAAGTATCGCTTTTATGTTTTAAAAATAAAGTCCATGTATATCTTGAAAAATCATCGACTATTACGAACACATATTTGTTGTGATTTATAGACCGTACTTGTGTTGGATCAAATAAATCTAAATGTAATAATTCTAATGGTTGTTTTGTAGAAATATTATGTTTAGATTAAACGAGCTTTTCTTTAGTTTTCCAATTTGACAATCATCACATAAATTTTCTACTTTGTAATTTATTTTAGGTAATCCTCTTACTAACTCATATTTTGACAATTTATTAATACTTTTAAAGTTGATATGACAAAATCGTTTATGCCATAACCATGGATCGTCATGTTTGACAGTTAAACATAAGTTTGAATTTTTATTTATATTCATGTTTAATACATAAATATTTTTGTTTCTAAATCGTTCAAAAATGAGTTGTTTGTTATTATCTAAAATATTACATCTATCTTTTTCAAAGTTTATTTGAAAACCTTTATCACATAATTGACTAATGCTTAGCAAGTTATGTTTTAAATTTTCTACTAATAAAACATTTGTAATAATAGAAGAGTTAGATATACCAGAGTTGATGACTTCTCCAATTCCTATGACATATCCTTTTGAATTGTCTCCAAAGGTTACCGTTCCACCATCGATGTACCTTATATTTGATAACATTTTCGAATTTCTGGTCATATGCTTGAAGCAACCGCTATTTAGTATCCATTTCTCCTTATTTTTTATTTTGGGTACCTGCAAAATAGAAAATGTTTTAGTTGGTACCCATATATTTTATTAGGGTCCTATTTGTTAGAGGAAGGTAGTCATACCCAAGATGGTTTAGTACCTTTATAAATATAATTTTTATTATTAACTACATTTTCTATGTAATTATTAATACGCTTTTGTCTAATCAAATTATTATTTGTTTTAGGAATCCAAATTTTCATATTATTGGTATTCAGTTTAGTCTTAGACAAACTTTTTGCTTTTATATGTCTACTATTTTTAGCATTATTTTCTTTTTGTTTAAAAGAATTTTTAAATCCCATTCCATTTCTATTACCTGATGGTTTTGAGGGTTTGATAAGATTTTCCAAATCTTGTTTACCTTTATTAAATTTTGATACATTATTGGTAATTTTATCTAATTTTTCTCTCAACTCTATATTTTCAATTTTCAACAATTCAATACTATTTTTAAAATCAATATCTTTTAATAAATTTTCTTTTTCTATAGAAATATTCTCACTTTCTATCATATTATTTTTGATTTTTTGTTGAGATATTTCAAGTTGTTCTTCTAGAACAATTTTTTCATCTTTCAACATTCCTACCTCAAGTTCTAATCTATTTATTTTGACTATATATTCTTTGTTCAATTTTTTTATTTGTCTAGATTTATCGTCTAATTCCATGCTAAGTTCTAATAGTTTATCATAGCTAAGTTCAGGACATACCACTTCAGTTTGTGCCATAAAACATACATTAGCTTGTTCTCTGTCATTGTCACTATCACTTTCAGGAGATGAAGAATTCGAATCATCCCAAGTAACTTTGAAAGCCTTCTTCTTCTTGAATTTTTGAATTTTGTTATTCTTTTTGTCATTATTGAGTTTAGGGCAATCCTTCTTCATATGTCCGTATTGATCACATTCATAGCACTTGATTTGAGATATGTTTGTTGTGTTGGACTTCCCTTCTTTTTAAAACTTTGTCATCTTTCTAAATTTCTTGAATCTATTATAATTCTTGGCAATAAAAACTATTTCTTCTTCATCTCGATCAGAGTCATCATTTTTTGTTGCTGGAAATGATATATTCTTTTTCTCCGAATTAAGTTCTTTTCATGCCTGCAAGTTAGCTTCATAGGACATTAAATTTCCTATCAACTCTTCAACTTTGAGAGTGGAAAGATCATTAGCTTCTTCTATATCTAAAACCTTCCTTTCCCAATCTGATGTCAAAGAGTTGAGTATTCGAGATATTAAATTAAAATCAGCAAATTTAACTCCTAATGCCATAAGATCATGTTGGATAGTTTGTCTAGAATACATGTCAACAATAGTTTCATTTTGTTTCATTTTAAATGAAGAAAATTGGTTTTGCAAAATCAAAATCTTAGTTTGTTTGACCTTTGTTGTACCTTCATGTGTAATTTGTAAGGTATGCCAAATATCAAATGCAGTGGTGCATAACATGACACGTGAAAATTCATTTTTGTCTAAAGAACAAAATAAGACGCTCATAGCTTTAGCATTATTTGATGCTAAGGTCTTTTGTGCATCGGTCCAAGTGTTCATAGCAGTAGTAGGTGCTTCATATCTATCTTGTGTGGCTGACCAAATTTCAAGACCGTTAGCTTCCATAAAAATTCTCATATGTGTTGGCCAATATGCATAGTTAGATCTATTAAAAAGTGGGGGTCATGCAGTGGATTGTCCTTCTTGAAAAATACTTGCCATATTAAATTGATTCAAAAACGTGTTACCATTATTTGATCAAAACCTTGCTCTGATACCAATTGAAAGTCTATATGAGTGGATTGTATATGATATATATGCAAGTATGAACAACTAACTATGTAATATAACTTGATAGATAATAATAGCAACGTAAATTAAAATAATCACACCAAGATTTTATACTGGTTTGGACCTCCCGTCCTACGTCCAGTCCCGAAGCTCCTCTTCGGAATTTCCTTTCAACTAACCCTTACTTGACCCGGAGGAACAGGTTTACAATAGCAGAGTTTCTTTGTCAAGAATGTGTTCTATAACACGAATATTGGCTATTGAGTACAAGTGCTTCCAATAATTATATATATATATATATATATATATATATATATATCTAGAGGATATTGAATAATGAGTTTTGAATATATGGAAGTGTTAAATACAAGTAGTTGATTGTTAGAGAACAGATATAAGTCAGAGTATAGGAATTAAGAGCATAAGTCAGTAAGGTGGGTTCTTCTCTTGAATTCCTGATGCTATTTATAGTGGTAGAAAGATTCTTCGTGTAGTTGCATCCATTAACAATCGTTGTATAGTTGCTCCTGTTGGTGATGAAGAGTTGCAGTGAAGAGGAGCGAACGTGTCTTTTCGGATGTGACAGTTGGTCTTTGAAATTACATAGCCGAGTCTATAATCAGACGTCTGGAAAGTATCCTCAGACGTCTGGCCTTCATATATTTTTTGCGTCTGGTAGCATTTCAGACGTCTGTGTTTATTAACCAGACGTCTGATCTTCATATCTGTTTTATATCTGGATGCTTTTTCAGACGTCTGACTTTGGTAACCAGACGTTTGATTCTTTCTGAGTTATGAACCAGAGGAATCAATCAGACGTCTGGCTAGTGTACTCAGACGTTTGAAAGTGTGGATGTTGCTTTTATCTATGCATGAGCAATCCTTCTTCCACTCCTATCGGCTTGAAATCTCTTGATACTTCTTTTGAGTCTTATTTTTGTCTCTTTGGTGATGTTACTTTGTCATCTACCTGTAAATATAAATATATATGTACATTCGATTTTCATTGTATAGTTGTTATCATCGAAACCATAGAATTGTTTCCTAACAATCTTCCGCTTTTTGATGATGACAACTATTCAATGTATTTATATATATATTATAAATCTCCCCCTGAATATGTGCTTATTTTTAATGTTTTATGATTCTATCTATACGGTTAAATCGGATAGCCTATCAAACTAACCAATCATAATTTGGTTGGTTTGCTTTGGTTTGGTTTTTATTTTTATTGGTTTTAATTCGATTTAACAATTTTCATACTCGGATCAACTGAATCAATCATACGCTCACCCCTAGTTTGGGGAAAAAAATTCATGTGTAGTATTTGATTGTTCAACAAGGAAGTGGGAGAACCAATATCCATCAGCCTAAGTATAAAGAAATTTTGGTATATGTGGCATTGTTCAATAGAGAAATGGAGAACCAACTGCTTTTTTCTATTCTTATGAACACTTCAAACCTCTCTTCCTCATCGTTTACAATTTAAAAATTCAGTTTATAATTTGTAGTAACTTTTATAGATATATTTTTTGTTGACTGTTACAATTCTCCTTTTTAAGGACGTCGCGATTAGATTTATTGTGATCCATGTAAACTTGATTTTGGAGCGAGGGTTGACTTTTATCCATATAAAGTTATTTTCATTGTGGAGGAGAAATGTTATCAATGGTACGCTGGGTGCCCTGGTTTTTAAAGAGTGATTATGGCTCGATTATAATGAAACCCAAAGGAAAAATTAATGGAATAATATAGCACACACTTGGTAGATTGATATGATTTACTACAGATGCAATAAGGAAATTGGAATCCATGTGCGGGTAATGTTAATGGTTCCAACAAGTAATGGAATACGATTGCTAGGAAATACAAAAGATTTCAACGCCGTCGTTGGTCATTTCAAGCAGCTCAATAAAATATTTTGATGATGTATAGAAAAAATGAGTTGCAAATATCTCATAGCTGTTAACCCACATGCGTAGACTTATAGTGCTTTCGATACACAATATGACCCGATTATTAGTTTCAAGGAGGATTTAATTCCACTTTTATATCTCAATCACAAAGAGGGGGAAGAGTGAATGAGCATGCTGAGTCACCTAGAGTCAAAGCAACATCTAGGTTGCCTACCCAGCTACTACAGAGATAACGTATTTGGATCTTATAAATAGTTTAAGTAACGACAAAGTTATGAGCTTTAAGTTTACAAATTGGATAATTTACGTCGCTCTTAATGTAATTAGTAATGTTATATTTGATTTTACATGCATGTATCGTCGTTGTATTCTTTTGCATGTTTTCTTAAATTTAATATATTTCGATTGCTTTAGTTTTATTTAATAAATTTTGCACTTATTTTAATTACAATTAGTTTAAACATATTATTTTGTAGAAAAAGTGGCCAACATTTGCGTAGAAATTATGTAAAACTACATGTGCTAGGTGTATTCTATATCTATGAGTTATGTGGGAGATTCTACTTAGTTGTGAGTTAGTTCAAAGTAGATATTATGAAGTGAAAAATGCAAAAAGTAAGAAAAAACTAGGGTTTCGTATCGGTTCGACAAACAACCCACATTTAGCGACGAGCATTTATTGATAACCTTATAAAGCAACCGAACAAAATAAGTTTTATGGTTATGTTCAGATTTGTTAGTTCATCGATTGGGTTTGGTTTATGTTTTCGTAAATTATTTGGATTTTTGGTTGGTTTCTATTTTCATTATTTTAAAACCAAACCAACCAAATAAACTTAATATAAAACTTTGGTCAATTACAAGGGTGAGGATCTCCCTCTACCTCTGTCGATACCCAAATCATCCATTTATAGTAGTAGTGCGGTAGTGGTACCCGACCGATGGAGAGAAACCGTCAAGCTAAATACGATGCGATAACTTATAATATATCTCACACGCATAGACAAAAATATAATATCGACATATATATAAAATAGACGAGACAATAGCATAATTAAAATGATTCAAAACAACATCAGAGTTCAACACAGATTCATTAGATATGTAAAGCATAATATAAGAGTTTACACATCTCCAATGCATCGTATAAAATCCATAATAAATTATCCCTATATACATAAGATAAGATAAGTGTCAATAGCTCCATAGCATTGCACAATGCAAATAAGTGGTAGTGCCTCCATATAATAGCGTATAAAAGACATGTAAGCCTCCTACTTTTCCTCTGCACAACTCCATTCGATATCACCATACTTATCTCTCAATCTACTAATTTAAGAATACATAAGAATATAAAAAGTAATGCAAATAATATTTAGTTAATCATTAGTCTGGTGTGAGGGATCTACAACCACAATAACAAATAAAAAGTCGATATATCATTCTAAGAGCATATGGTACGAGAAGTCATATATGATCTGCTCCTACATCCAACACGTTAGCATATAAACACTATATATGCTACCTACAATCATTAGTATAGGCGTACTACTCTTCTAAGTACAAATTAAGGTGTTAGGGTATTAAACTGGCTAAAACCTATATCACATCGCGGATCCATCATTGCTTGAATCATTACCTACTCAAATGGCTAGGAACTTGACCAACATCGTAAGTTCGAGGAATACGAGTCATGTTGTATGATCCACAATGAGCATACCCACCTATTTTTTTATGAGCATACATCAAAACCTCTGAGTCAGCAACGACCCTTGGCATACTTACTAGTATAACCCCTTTGTTCCACCCTACAAGCCATCGTCTCATAAAATATGTCTGCTCGGACGATCTCTAAATGTCCCAGCTAACTCCAGTCTGTAGCTCATACAAATTTGTACCTATAGCCTGAAGAGGTACCGGTCCATCATGAATCCGTACAGGTCCATGTACTTAGCCAGTTCCATTAATTCTTCATCCTATTAGCCAAAATAGCTCAAATCCAACATATAGATGGATCGGTACCAAACCACATGGAATGGTACTTATCCATTTTCTTTGCCAAAATTCTCAATTTCCCTTGCAAACTATTCATCCATGCTCCAAAGCCTAAGTTTTCACTAGGTCCCAAAATGGCATGGATCATCACCGATTCATATGTTGATCCATGTACTTGGCCAATTTTGGTTAAATAACTTATCCAGTCCATTCTACATCGATCTAACTATTTTTTGGTCTCTTCGATCGGTGTGCATCTCTCGTTGACATGATCAAACTCTAAAATATCTAAAGTTGATCCATTGGAGCTCATTCTATGGTTACATACATTACATCCATAGTGCCATTGAATTGGAGTCTCTATTATATAGCCTCTATGTACACTCAAAGATCATCTCCAATAGAATGGCTTAACCCAATTTTAGTCTGCATGAGTGTTTCATCTATCCAAACATAGCATGCAAAATAATAATGACAAACAACAAGCATCGTATCAAGTCATTAAAAAATCAAACCAACATAAACATACTCTATCTATATATCATATCCATATCATATAAATACATGATTTAAAACACTTAAAACCATGAAATATGTTTTGATTTTCACTTTAAAAACAAGTCAGATCTGGAAAACACAGTTTTGATTTGAAAAATGAATCCAAAAAACTTTGAAACGTATATTTTTATATAACAAGGGGTTATATATTACTCGCTAATCGATGAAACTAGTCCAAAATTAAGCAAATCTGAATTGAAACGACTATATACTGATTTCCCTCCAAAAATATTGGTTTTATAATTTCTTATTTATCCGTGGCTTATTTACACCTTAATCTCTTGTGTAGGGTTTATAATAGTATGATATAAGATTGATTTAGAAAGAAAGATGGTTAATAGAGGTTTAGATTTGTTTTAGGATGAGAAAGTGATTTAGTGGCTATACCAACCCTAGAATTGGCAAATTTCCCAAAATTGCCACCTCAACCTGAATTAGATTAGTGGGCCTAATTATAGAAATTTTCCTAAACACTATCTAACATAAAATGGCAATATTTCCTAAAGGACGTGGCAAATTAGTATTATGATCGCTCGGAATAGGAAACATTGAATCTTTCATTTAGAACAAGTTTCAGATCCTAATTTTGCTCCTATAAAAGTTTTGGCCTTTATAAGTTTTCTAGGTCGAAAATGTCCATAATTTATTTTAAAGGTCAAAAGTGTAAAATCGCTATATTACTTGAAGTTTTAGTTCAATTTAAATTTGTTTGTTAATGTGAATAAATTTTATATAATTACTAATATATAAATGTATGGGTCATTATAACAGGAAACATAATTATCAATAAAAATATTATTTTATATTATTATCTTAATACTATTACTTTCTTTTAATTTTTTTAATTTTGTTGAAGAGAAGTATTTTGTTTCTTATAATTATAGGATCATTGCGTCTTTATATAACTATGGACTCAACTAATTGTCCATCAATATATTATGTTAGCAAGTAGACAATATAGTTCACTTAAAGGTAAACCAATCAAACCAACCGATCGAACCAATTTTTTGATTTGTTTGGTTTTGGTTTTGAAATTTATCGATTTGGTTTATGTTTGTTAAATGGTTACTTCGGTTTTGATATTTATTGTCGGTTTTAGACCAAACCAACCATTTGCTCGGCTTTACCAACATCCATTATGTTTTTTTTTCTTGTAGATCTCAAGAACAATATAGAAAAATAAAATACAATGATCGACTTGTCAAAATAATGAAAAACACGGCTTTAGGAATTTTATTAAGCTATTTTCATTTAGTAGTCTTCAAAGCTCAAAAGTAATTCTCTATTGCTAATTATTCTTAAGGTATTTAACATATCAAACCATGATGAGATCTGGTCAGTATGTCCTACAAAATATACACTTTTTATATATAACCAATTCTGATAGGTGTTGGTTGGTTTGGCAATGAACGGTTCGACATTAAATGGTTCATTATGAGATTTTTTGAACTAATTTCCATGTTTAGTACTTACCTAGACGATATGCAAAAATACTAAAATGTTTCCCCTGTTCGGTACTTATTCGAACAATAGCGAACAGTTTCACAAAATGTCATTTCCTTCTTCCTCACTTGGGAGAAGTTGGGGGGATTTATTCCAGCATAAACTACAAAATTGATTTTACGATTCGATACTTTTTCATTTGGTGCTGGACAACGAATTGGATTGTTACCAGATATAATTCTATACTTGTTTAAAATTCATTTTTTTCTTCTCCTTTCTCCTTAGCTAAATTTTATTCTTCTCACTTCTCTATTCTACTGTAACACCCTGTAATTTTACGAAATTAAATAATTAAATTAAAAAGAGTAAAATTATAATTTCAACGTAAAGGGAAAAATAGTAAATTTCTACAAGAGTTGAAATTAGGCTTTGAGACCTATTCCTTTGCATTTGAAATATCATTTATAGTTAGAAAACATATATAACTTGTTGAGTTTAGTTTAACGGGCTAGAAATTAAAAGAAGTCAAATCAAGTGACATTTTGTAATTTATTAATTTGAAGATTTTAGCCTATATTTAAATTATTTCATCCTATAAATAGAAACCTTATTATCTAATCACACTTTAGCCTAAACATCTTACCTCTAATCTCCATCTTCTTCTTCATCTTCTCCAAAAAAAATCAAACCAACTTCACATCAAATCAAATCAAATAAAATAAATACAAAATCGGTCACCGCAATGAGATTTATGCAAATAAATCGACGCTATCAAAAAAATTAGAGTTTTGAAGGCGTGAACTTTCTAGGCAGTAAAGGGGAAGGAATATCCACATCAAATCGAAGAAGATGCACTGTAACACCCCATATTTTTAGTAACATTATTAAAATATTTAATTAGCTAAATTGAATAAAATAATGTAAGATAAATAATGGATTGAGATTTGGTTTAACCAAGGTAGTCGTGCCTTGTTAAATGTAAATCAAAAATGATAACATGAATAAATGTGTTAGGAAATAAGGGAGGGAAAAATAGTAAAATGATGGAACTTATACCCTAAACCCTTAGGAATTCTTACAAACATTCATTTTGTTTTTCTTAAGCATAAATATTCTAACGTCGGTCACCCATTTTCAATCTCAAGAGAAGATAAAGCTAGGGTTTCAAGAAGAAGAAGTAAATCAACTTGTTTAACTTCAAATCTCATATCTTTAATCACAAAGCTAAGGTTAATGATTACTACATCTCATTTTTCTTATAGTATTCCTATTTAATAGTAAATCGAAATGATTTTGCATGATAGTACCATGTTTTGGATGATTGGAAGTTTATGTACATTTGTTGATGATTTACACACGTTCATATTAGTTTTTATGATATGTTTGATATGAAAACCCTATTAAATGACATCCAAATGCATTGCAAAAATATTAATGTAGATCGAAAATGATATTTTGGAGGTGGTTTTAATTTTCATAATTTTCTGAATTATGGTGGATTTTATATTAATTTTCCAGTGAAGAAAATTATTTTGTTGGGTTATAAATTATTTACAGTAAAATAAATAATTATTTGGGTCCGAAATTTATACATGCTAGAAAACATAATGAAAAGGATCTTTTATAATTTTTAGAGAATTTTCCTAAGTGTTTTGATGAATATATAAAATTATTTAAGTTATGCGACTTAAATGTTTTATATATTTAATTAAGGAGAAGGAGTATTTTGTAAATGAGTTAAATTAATTAATTGGCTTTGAAATGTGTAGCACTTTTTAGTGGTAAATAAAAAAGGGCAACCAATCAAAATTTTACATGTAAAGCAGGTTAGGTGAAAAGAACTGTTTATTTCAGGCATTTTAACTTTTTTATTGCTTTCGATACTTGCTTTCGCCTTGGTTGGCGTTCGACTAAGTCCCTCCGCCCTCAACTCCAACGAAAACAATGCACCTGGTATGAAGAAATTGGTATGTAGCTAATTGGATAGAAGGCGAAAGGTATGAGGTGAAACCAAATGTTCCGAAGAGGTTGAAGCATCACTTTGTTTTTTAAATTAAAATGCGCCTGCTTGCTATGAACTAAATGGCTTTCGACTCAGTTAGCTTTCAATTGGGTCAATAGATTTAAAAGGAATGGTTTCGTAGGGGTTGCACTTCAGTTTTAAATGTTTTCTTTCGACTAAGCCGAAATCCCTAGCTGTCGCCCTTTTTCCTTTTGAAGTCAATGGTTTTGAAAGGTATACTTAGTTTTTAAAAATCAACCACTTCTCCGATGCTTCTGAAGGGATGATTTCAACATCGTCAGCTCTTTACTTAGGAAATGGTTTCAAAACAGAAGCTTTCGACTTAAATGTTTTGAAGATCCCTTTTCTATAATTAAAGTACAACCAAAATGGTTTCGAAAGAGAGTTTTAATGATTTCGAAATAAGTTCTTTCGACTTCAATAGGCTTCTTATCCTTTTTCTCTACTTGAAGGAACAATTCAAAAGGTTCCAACTAAGATGGCTTTTAGAGGTTTCGAAGAAGAAGACTTTAAATGGGTTCAAAAAGTTTCCATATGTTTTAAATTGAACCCAAAGGCTTCCGAAAGGTTTAGTGTTTTAATACTTTCGAAAGAGTTTTAATGAATGGTTTCGAAGGGGTGGTTCCCCATGGTTTTGAAGGGGTCGAAAGGGAAGGTTTTCCTTTGTTTTCAAAGCTTTCGATGAAAAGAAAGGAAGGGTAATTCCAATGTTTTCGAAAGGTAATGTTTAAAGGTTTTAAAGAGGGATGTCTATTATTTTGAAGCTTTTGGAGAAAAGATAGGAAAGGATTTTCCAATGTTTTCGAAAGATAAGGTTTATGGTTTCGAAAGGGGTAAATGTTTTCATCAACAAGGGGTTGAGTAAACTACATATACAAAATGGCAAGGTGATTTTGAGTAAAGCATAGAGAATATGTATTTTCCTTATGTAAATATATGATTTAAAGATTTAAATCATTTTAAAAGAGTTTTTCAAGAAAAATTTAAAGGAAGGTAACCCTAAGTAAATGACTTAGATATTAAAATACTAGATGAGACTAGTATAGGGTCACGCCTTGTACATTAGCTATTGGCCTCGACTAATTTAGTCCAAAAATTCCAGTGTGTAGGGCTTTGTCACAGGTAATACTTAAATTATGGTTACACATAGAAGAGAATATGTTTGTATACAAATAGATTATTAGTGAGCCCGCAAAACCATTAGGATCAGTTGACCCTGTGAGATGTTCATTTAGGGACAAGCCATCTAGAAGAGAAGTATTTAACAGATAGTTAAGGACAGATCGTCCAAAAGAGGTATGTCTAAAAAATGTTAAATAAATTTTGTTCTTTTATCTAGTAGGCCTGAATCAGCCAATATTTAATAGTAAGCCTAACAATACTATAGTGTTTGGACAGATAGTCCATTGTTACCTAATATGTATGTTTACATAATATTGATTTACAGTCTTAACTAGTTTTGGCTGTAGGATAAAGGTTTGCAAAAGATATGTTTTAAAAGAATGTTAGTGAGAGGAAACACGTTCAGCTAAACGGCTTGGTCTCACTTAACACTAATAACCGGGATGTACAGTATTATTCACACCAGGCATTATGTCTGACTCGAAGTTTATGTTTTCCCCTTAAACTCTCGGGTGCTCAAAATTGATTTGAGTAGGCTGAGGGTTGATGTTCTTTCAGGTTTAGTGGGATGAAGAATAAAGCTATCGGAGGAGAGTAGGAGGCTAACAGATAGCTATTTAGGAGTTGCAGTTCTTTATTTTGTGTTTATTTCCTTTCTGTTTGTATTAAGTCAATTATGACTATGTGACTCTGATCATCCAAGGGAGCGTCTACGTATGTTGCTCTTGGTGTATTTTGTAATAAGTATGTTTTATCATTTCCTGGATAACGTTTGGGATTATGTAATCTGAATATGGAACACCTGTTTTGAAATGTAATGGAAAATTCTATTTTTAAATCTATGATTTGTTTCATATTCAAGTGCTTTTGATATTATAGATGCCATTAACATAGTCGTATTTAGTCACCGAAAGTTAATGCTATAGATGACTACAGTATTTGTAGCGCTTAGCTTTGGGCTTCTAGATAAGGGATGCTACAACTTGGTATCGGAGCATAGACTTATGAAATACTTTAACTAAAAAATAATTTTTGAAAAAATAATCCTTAGGATTTAGAGATAGGATTGGGGTAGGGGATAATGCTATAGTAACATACTTGTATTTGCTATATATATATATATATAAGCTATATCTCTAGACTCCTATCTTTGTTAGGCTATTCTTATGTATCTCATAAGGCTTGAATACAGATATGAATGGAAGAAGAGGCAGAGTTAATCTTGGAGGAGAAAGCACCACCACAAATTGAAATGCCCAACCAAATGCTAGAAGAGGTCAGGCTTAGACTGAGAACGTTGGTGCTGGAGTTTCCCAAGTGGACATGGGAGCCATGTATCAGTTTTTTGTAAACATGATGCAACCTGGAATCACAGCTGGAGTTGTTGGAGGTAATGCTGTTGAAGGAGGAGTTCAAGAAGCTACAGTAGTCAATCAATATGCTAATTTGAGCAGAGACTATACTAGGCTAGGAGGAAAACCGTTTATCGGAACGGAGGATGCTATTAAAGTAGAAAATTGGCTACTACACTACGAGAGGATTTTTACTGACCTAGGGCTCAATGACGAGCAGAAAAGAAGACTTGCTTCAAGACAGCTTCAAGGAGCTGCTTTGTTTTAGTGGAATACTATAATTGCTGGCATGGATAACAAGACTATGACGTGGGCAGAGTTCAGGAGGAGGTTTCAAGAAAGGTTCATGTCAGTAACGGCGCAGTCCATCTTGGTCAAGAAGTTTGCCGAGCCGAAACAAGGTGAAATGCCAGTTCTGGAATATGCTAGTAGATTCGAAGAGTTAGCCCGGTATGGGTAACAGTGTTGAAAAGAAATGAAAAGTTATTAGAGGTCTGAAGCCGGAGTTGGCTAGAGCTACTTTATCGCACATCAGAGATCCGTGTGATATGGTGTTGGAAATGGCATTGAGACACGAGGAGATGTTAGCTTGTTTGGAGAAGAAGAAAGAGAAGGAGGTCCAGGTTGGGCAGGGCCAAAAGAGAAATTTTTTCCATAAAGAATGCTCAAAAAGGAGGTGCAGCAAAGAAAGGAAAGTCTGAGGTGGTCTGCTGTAAGTGTGATAAGAAAGGCTATTATGCCCATGAGTGCCGAATAGGCAAAGGAAAGAAGGCTGCTGAGAAGAAAGGGATCAGACGTTTTAACTGTGATCAAATTGGACACTACGAGAACCAGTGCAAAGAACCAGCAAAAGGGGATAAAGGCCAAGTGTTTGCATTAGAGCTTGCTACATCAAAGCCGATAGTGCAGAAGAAGGGAAAGGTTGTGTTAGGAGGCACGCTTCAAATCCATGCTATATCTGTTAGCGTTTTATTTGATACTAGTGCATCTCATTCTTTTATATCTAGATGTTTGGTAGATAAACTTAACCTAGAAGCCACATATTTAGTTACTTCCTTAAGTGTTGCAAATCCGTAGGAGGGTATGCGACGCTTGGGATGAAGTGTGACCACTTAGAGTTTGACCTGCTAGGTTACACCTTTGTTTGTAGTTTACATGTATTTGGTTTTGTTGGGTTCAGAATTATATTGGGTATGGATTGGTTAAGTAATTATGACGTTAGGACATTTTGCCTAGGTAGGAAAATATCACTTAGACACCCGGATTGTAATAATCGGATAGTTTATATCGTAGAAAACCCCTGTTGTGAGGTGAATGCTTTGTTGGGTGTTATGGAATTGGAAGATGAGTTGAATCGCTTTTTTGTAGTCGGAGAGTTCGTGGATGTGTTTGAGCCTATAATTGAATCGCCGCTGAAATGAGCCATTAAGTTTCGGATTGATTTAGTGCCTGATGCAGAACCAATGACCAGACGGCCAAGCGGGATGACACCAACAGAGATGATGGAGTTGAAAGCTCAGTTGGTAGATTTGGAAGGAAAGAATTTTATTATACCGAGTAGTTCACCTTGGGATGCATCCATTGTATTTCCTAAGAAGCCGGACGGATTGCTAAGTCTATGTATTGATCATCGTAAGCTGAATGAGAATACAATAAAGAATTGATATCCACTACCAAGGATTGATGATTTTTTTGATAAGTTGAGTGGGGCTACGATATTCTTCGAGTTAGATTTGGCGACAGGGTTTCATCAGCTTAGGGTGGCAGAAGACAGTATACCTTCAATGGCGTTCAGGATTTGAATGGTTAGTTATGCCGTTCGGACTCACTAATGCGCCGACATTCGTTATAGATTTAATGAACCGAATTTTTTGAGAGCACTTGGATAAATTCGTGTTGGTTTTTATAGATGATATTCTAGTATTTTCTAAGGATGAGAAGGAGCATGAAGTTCATCTTAGAGTTATGCTGGAAATGCTAAGGCACCATCAGCTAAAGGCAAAGTATTCGAAGTGCTGTTTTTGGAAGAAGGAAGTGAAATTTCTTGGTCATGTGGTTTTGGAGAAAGGATTGTCAGTTGATCCATAAAAGATCGAAGCCGCCAATAATTGGAAAAGACCAGAAACAATAACTGAGATAAGAAGTTTCTTGGATTAGCAGGATATTATCGGAGGTTTATAAAGGATTTCTCGTGGATTGCAATGCCAATGACTAAGCTAACACGAAAGGATGTAAAGTTCATACAGACCGATAAGTGCGAGAAAGCATTTCAGAGCTTGAAGCACTTACTGACCCATGCACCTGTGTTGGTGGTTCCGGAGGGAAATCAAGATTTAGTTGTTTACAATGATGCATGTGGAACTGGATTGGGAGCAGTGTTGATGCGGAAGGGCAAAGTTATTGCTTACGCATCTAGACAGCTTAGACAGCACGAAGTAAGATATCATACTCATGATTTGGAGTTAGCAGCAGTGATTTTTTCCTTGAAGATTTGGAGGCATTACCTATTGGGAGAGAGATTTGAGCTTTATACAGATCATAAGTCGTTGAAGTACTTGTTTTCTTAGAAGGAGCTGAACATGAGATAACAAAGATGGTTGGAGTTTCTAGGCGCTTATGATTTTGGAATAGAGTACACATCCAGAAAATGAAATAAAGTAGCATATGCTCTCAGTAGAAAACATCAGAATGTGGTGTTAGCGATGTTGACAAAATGGAAGGATCTAGAAGCCTTGGCCAGTTGTGGTGTTCCGTTGAGATCTACTACTAGTTCTAGTCAGGATACTGCCATCTTGTATAGAAGTTCGACCAGTGCCGATTGGGAGGATAGCTTCTATGTAAAGAGAAGATCCAGTTTTTGCCGAGAGAATTAAAATGCTTGAGGCAGGATCTGAGATCGATGATCTAAAGGACTTTAGTCTTGATCAAAGAGGATGGTTGAGAAAGAAGGGACGATTATGCGTTCCGTATGCAGAGAGCTTAAAGAGGGAAGTTCTAGAGAAATGTCATCGATCGAAGTTCATGATTCATCCTAATGGGACCAAGATGTATCAAGACATGAAGAGGAGCTTCTATGGGAAGGCATGAAGAGGGATGTTGGCTTATGGGTCAGGCAGTGTGTTAACTGTCAACAAGTAAAGTCTGAACATCGAAAGCGATGTGGATTGCTTCAGCCTTTAAATATTCCAGTTTGCAAACGGGATTCGATATCCATGGATTTTATTGATGGGTTGCAAGGTCAAGCAGAGGAAATGAGAGTACATGGGTTATTGTGGACAAGTTGACCAAGAGCGCCCATTTCATTATAGTAAAGTCGACCAGGATGGCACCAACTTTGGCGAAGTTGTTCATAAAGAACATAGCTAGCCTTTATGGAGTTCCTAGTAGCATAGTCAGCGGCAGCGATGCATTATTCACTAGCGAATTTTGAAGGAGTCTACAAGAGGTATTAGTTACCAAGCTCAAGATGAGTACAACATATCGCCCATAGAAGATGGGCAGACAGAGAGAGTCAACAAGGTACTCTAGGATTTATTAAGAGCCTACGTATTGGACTTTAATGGATCTTTGGAAAATCACGTACATTATTGATTTTCCTATAATAATTATTATCAGACTAGTATAGGAATGACACCATTAGAGGCTTTGTATGGAAGACCATGCCAATCGCCAGGATGTTGGTTGGAGATAGGAGACAGATTGGTCTTTGGTCTGGATTTAGTTAGAGAGGCGTCAGCAAAGATTGAGTTAATCCACGAACGAATGAAGGAAGCTCAATCCAGGCAGAAGAGTTACGCAGATAAGAGGCGTAAAGACCTAGAGTTCTCAGTGGGAGATAGGGTTTTCATTAAAGTATCACTGATGAAGGGTGTGGTATGATTTGGAAAGTCGGGAAAGTTGACCTCGAGATAATGTTAGACCACTCCAGATTATAGAAAGGATTGGAAAGCTTGCGTACATAGTAGAGTTGCCGAGCAGTTTGGCAGTTTTCCATAATGTATTTCATGTGTACCATCTTTGCAAGTGTATGCATGATCCAGAGGCTACTATTCCTCAGACAGAGTTGGAGGACTTGGTAGTGGAGCCAGATTTGACCTTTGTAAACAAGAGATGAAAAGAAATTGAGGACCAAGACAGTCATGTTGGTGAAAGTTCAGTGGGGCGACAACGAGAATGACTGTACTTAAAAGACAGAGGACAGGACTAGAGACGCTTATCCTGATTTGTTTTGATGGTATGTTTTACCTTTGTGTTCCTTGTCGTAATTTCGAGGATGAAATTCTTTAAGGAGAGGAGATTGTAACACCCCGTATTTTTAGTAACATTATTTAGAATATATAATTAGCTAAATAAAATAAAATAAAATAACGTAAGATGATTAATGAATCGAGATTTGATTTAACCAAGGGTAGCCATGCCATGTTAAATGTAAATTAAACAAAATAACATAAATAGAAGTGTTAGGAAATAAGGGAGGGAAAAATAGGAAAATGATAGAACTTATACCATAAACCCTTAGGAATACAGACACACGTTCATTTCACTTTTCTTAAGCAAAAATATTCTAAGGCCGGCCACCATTTTCAATCTCAAGAGAAGATAAAGCTAGGATTTCAAGAAGAAGAAGTAAATCAACTTGTTCAACATCAGATCTCATATTTTTAATTACAAAACTAAGGTGAATGATTATTACATACTATTTTTCTTATAGTTTTCGGATTTAAGGGTAAACCGAAATGATTTTGCACGATAATACCATATTTTGGATGATTGGAAGTTTATATATACTTGTTGATGATTTGTACATGTTCATATTAGTTTTTATGATATATTTGATATGAAAACCTTATTAAATGACATCTAAATGCCTTGAAATTTTTTAATGTAGCTCGAAAACGATATTTTGGAGATGAGTTTTAATTTTCATAATTTTCTAAGTTATGGTGGATTTTATATTAATTTTCTAGTGAAGAAAATGACTTATTGGGTTATAAATTATTTACAGCAAAATAAATAATTATTTTCGTCCAAAATTTATATGTGCTAGAAAACATAATGAAAAGGATCTTCTGGAATTTTTAGAGAATTTTCTCAAGTGTTTTGATGAATATATAAAATTATTTAAGGCATGGGACTTAAATGTTCTATATACTTAATTAAGGGGAAGGGGTGTTTTGCAAATGATTTAAATTAATTAATTAGCTCTGTAATGTGCAACACTTTTTAGTGGTAAAGAAAAAAAGGCAACCAATCAAAATTTTACATGTAATGCAGGATATGCGAAAAGAACTATTTATTTCAGGCTTTTTAACTGTTTTATTGCTTTTGGCACCTGCTTTCGCCTTGATTGGCTTTCAACTAAGTCCCTCCGCCCTCAACTCCATCGACACCAATGCGCCTGGTATCAAGAAATTGGTATGTAGAGAATTGGAAAGAAGACAAAAGGTATGAGGTCGAAACCAATGGTTCCGAAAGAGTCGAAGCATCACTTTGTTTTTGAGTTAAGATGCGCCTGCTTGCTTTGAACTAAATGGCTTTCGAATCAATTGGCTTTCGACTGGGTAATGGATTTCAAAGGAATGGTTTCGAATGGGTTGCACTTTTGTAACAACCCGGTATTTTCAGCCATTCGCAGCCGCACATGTCGGACTTGAATTGCTCAAAATACAGTATTGTAGAGCAAATGAAATACAAATCACAAAATCACAGACACAGAACAAACAGAATACCTTGCAGCGGAATATAAAATACGTAGTAGTTCATGAAGCTACTATAACAACTCTCAAAACATAGTACATAATATCGGTCTGTAAACATATACAATAGAAATCTCAAATACATAGAAGTTCACTAATACATGAGATAAACTAGACAGCTGAAGCAGAAAGTAGATATAAATGCAGATAAGTAGACACTCCAGCAAAGACCAGCTCCAGAAAGAGAATCCAAAGCTGTGAATACTCAGGCTGACCCGAGCATAAAGTAAAACACAAACACTCGAGTCAGGATAATATATACTTATATAATGTAAACCAACTCAAGTGAACTGTAGTAGTAACGTACAATAACTCAAAGGATGCTTGGGATCGCCCATCCTCTAAGGATCAGTTAAACTATAAATTAAATACATCCCTGGTTAAAATTTCAAAACCGTATTTTGTACTTCGATATCAAATATCATTTCAAAATTCATTATCATTCAAAAAATCAATTTCAAAATGCCAAAATATCTTATCTTCCAAACCACAATCGTTTATTTTTAATTTAAATACCATTTCAAAACACATTTCAAAATAGTTTATATTTCGAAACAAATTGCTTCATTTAAATCGTTAAAATGAAGATATTATATTTAATAATTAAATTATTAAATTTCCAAAATTTTAATCTTTCAAAGTTCATTCATTCACTTAAATTTATTAAAACAACGAAAATTCAACTTTCGCAGCATTTAGAAAATGCTACGGAAAGTCACACTTAAAACAGTTCAATTTAACAAAAGACAACATTTAAAATGCTGTAATAGGTTTCCATTAGTGTCAAATAAACTTAGTTAAATTCAACCATTATAACATTCACAAAAAATGCTATAATAGCCTTTAATTAAATTGAGCCATTTGGTTCATTATTATCAACTACAACATTTACAAATGCTGTATTATCCTTTACATTAGAATTAATAGCATTTTAGAAGTGCAGTAAATTAACTTCAAATATTCAGTATAATTTCACAAAAAATTATATTTTTATTTAAACCATTTTTAACTTATAAAATCATATAATTTCACTTTTAAAACAATCATTCGAATACCCTTATATTCATGATTTTATAAAGTTAAATCTCTATTCAAAAATCAAAATTTAATAGTAATTCACTTATTAAATTCCAACATTAAATTTTAAATTCATTAAATTAAATTTAACTTAACACTTAAGTTTAAATTTTCAAATATAACTTAATTTCATTTTTTATTTACTTAACTTAAAATTCACTTTTAAGCCAAATTCACAAATTTTCAATTTTAGTTATATTTCCAAAGTTCAACTTAAAATATTCATTCATTTCACATTTTAACTTAATTCAAAAATCATTAATATATTATAAAATCATCTTAAATTCATTTTTATCCAAATTATCATAAGTTTATCATATTTTCATATTAAATTAAAATTCCATATAAAATTAAATCAAAATTCCCAAAATAACTTACATTCAATTTTCTAAACTTTCCATAATTTATTTCACTTATAAATTTTCAGAAAATCAATAATACTTTACCAAAATCATTTTAATTAATTTTAAATAAAAATATTATAATATTTACATTTCTAAAATATTTTAATTTTTTTTTTAGAAAAATATATTTTAACAACGAGCCTGTATTTCATTTCTAGCCTAGGTAAAGTGATACGGGTAATATATCATTCCAACCCGTAATTTAGAAAGAAAACCGGGTTTGATCATTTCAAACCCGCAATCCCAAGTAAATGAAAATAATTTGAAAACCGCTCAGGCCTATCATTTCATCCCATAACGATTTTCCCTTATTCTAAAGTCCATTCGGTATGTTTCATTTCAACCCATAGTGATTCTAATCTAAAGGGAACTTGCAGTGATAAACTGATAAAATAACAAAACAACATAATATAACAGTAACATATGATATAACGGATGATTAAGCATGGGTGAACATCATATAATAGTGACATAGCAAATATAATATGGTGATGTAGTTTTACATATTCACAAGTGATCAATTTACTATTAATATAAGTATAAACTGTCTGGTGAGAATAACTCACTGGTTTGAGCTAATGGCACAATGACGAATTGCACAAACGAGATCTAGACAAGCACGACACTGATTCGAATGGAGGAGCCAAATGTCAAATTCCTTGGATACACATCAAACAAAATAATATAACATCGATAAGTTTTCAAATCAGCTACAATCAAAACTACACTAGAATAAACTGCACAGAATCAAATTGAAATGCTTGCACTTGCTTTTAACCTTTAATAGGCTCAGCCAAAATGGGAAATGCAGGAAAATGGCAAGTGTTTGGGTCTGGTTTGGGTGGGTATGGGTTCGGCCTACATGGTGGAATGATGGTGCAAAAGTGGTAGAAGGAAAATAACAACACAAGCATGCATACATGGATTTTTAGCCATAGATTTGGGCTCAGCCAAGGCCCTTTGTGCCACGACCACTACTGTGGGGTCCATTGGGATGGTGTGGCCGAGAGTGCCGGAGGTGATGGAGGTGGTGGTGGTGTGGTAGGTGGCGGCTAGAGGGTTGGTGAAGTGATGGATGCAAAGTTGTGCTCGGTTAGGCTAGTGTAAAGGGGTGTTTTGAACCTTTTATGCAATTGCATCACCAAGGGGGGGTCACGACTTGGGGTTTTGTGAGGAGGTGGTGGTGGTGGTGTGCCATCAGGTGGTGGTGTCGGCTAGGCAGCAAGGGGAGGCATGGCCGAGCCTAAAAAGATAGAAGCAAGTGCAAAAAAAATCAAAAGGAAAAACAATATAAGTAAAAAAAAGAGATGAAAGAAAACAAAATTTTTTACCAAATTTCCTCAAGTTGGTGGCCTAAATTTGTTCTCAGGAAGAAGAAAATAATGTACGTGAAATGAAAAAGAAATGGTCGGCAGAAGATGTGTGGAGTTAACTCAAAAGAAATGAAGAGTTGTGAGGAAAATGAAGAGGTGGAATTCAAAAAGTCAAATGGCATTTCAAAAGTCAAAACCTTTTATATTACTTAAATTTGTTTATATAACTTTATATTCTGGAAATAATAATAATGCCGGATAAAATTTCGAAAATTTATCAAAATATAAAATTATATATAATATTTATTAATTATATATAGTTAAATTAAGGAAAATAGCTAAAAATAGTAAACTAGTCTAGAAAATTTGAAATTAAATGAAATAAATTTTAGAAAATTCATATGAGCTTGTAATATATTTTTAAACATAAATAATAACATAAAATAAAAGTACACTCACAAAATAAATATATAAAATTTAATTTAAATATAATTTTAATGAAGAAAATAGCAGAAAATAAGAAAACAACCTTTAAAAAGGAAATCAACACAGTAAACTTTGGAAAAATTATAACATCACTTTAAAAATGTTTTAAAATAAAATATATATCTAACATGTAATATAACACATATTAGAACATGATTTGACAAATAAAAATATTGTTTATATAAATTAAAATAGATGATTTTATTAAATAAATCAATTTACATACAATATGGTAAAAAGCATAACTTTCACAATATAAATCGGATTTCAACGAAACGAAAAGTAGTATTCTTGAAATTAAATTTATTTTCATAATAAAAGATAAAATTCAAGAATTAATATATTTAAATTTTAAATTTAAAAGTCAAAGTTTGACCAGATTGACCAAAAATCCACTTTTCGGGAAAATATTCAATTTATACCAGTTTGAAATTATAATTCACATAATAATCAACATTTATATTCAAAATGAAATGTTTTAAATAAAACAAGTTTAAAATAATTTCAAAATAAAAATAAAGTCAAAATTAAAAATATATATAAAAATCTAGGGTTGTTACACTCTCCCCCACTCAAATCTTTTCGTCCTCGAAAAGGAAGGAAGCGGAGAAACAACTAGAAAGAATAATAGGTTGGAAGACATCCCGAAAGAAGGTAGGGAAAAAGTAGCTAGAAGGGAAAGCAGGTTGAAAGACAAGGATGAACCATTATTTAAGCCATTATACATTTCAATTAAAATTTTATAACATTTTAAAATTCTTAAGAAGGGAAAATAACTGATCAAAATATTCTTTATACAGTACTTTATCAAAATACTTTTATAACTCGATGTCTTAACAAGTTTACTTTCGTTCTTGCAGACTCTGGCTATGCGTTAATCAGACGCAAAGCTAGAATTCTCCAAGTACTTAGTAGACCTGTTTCAACACCCAGTGAAAATACTAAAAAAAATAGGTATGAGAAGTTCCGCTCTAAATCCAATGTCAAATGATGATAATACGATAGCAGTGGCCCGCTGCTGATCCAATATTTACGAAATGGACACAACACTTTCCAGAAGATCTTTCTACCTTCCGGATTCCAGAAAAATATCGTAGCCAGTTCGTAAACAAGGGACCATCGACCCCTGCTGCAGTGGTATGCTGCTGATTCAATGATTTACGCAATGGATGCACTTCCTTCCCGGAAGATCCATAAACAACAGATCCCAGGATCGAAAGCGCCTCCATTGGGTAAACTAAAGAACCATCTACCCTGGAAAAAAATCGAGGAACTCATGAGTTTAAGTCCAGACAAGCATATCAGTTCGAATCCATTTCTGAATTCACCCAAGTCCATTAGGGTTTATTGGTCGAATCCATTCCTGGATTCCCCAAGTCCATCTGGGTCGAAGCATATCACTATACTTCTTCCGAAGGGTACTTCCCATACCTCTTACATCAAAATATAATATACCATATATAGTAGCCCCTCAAAATCATAGCTTCAAACATCGCACTTATATAAATTCCATTATATATAAGATTTCATTTTCAAATCGTATACTTTCCAAAATCAATAGTATATCAAATCATACTTATATAAACTTCGATTATATAAGATTTTAATTTACAAATTGAGTACCTTTTCAATTAAACATTTTCAAATCAAACTTATACTTATACAAATCAGTTTATATAAGCTCGATAACTCCCAAATCAAGTTTTTAATAAAACGAGGTTCTCAATTTCATTTCCATTTTAATATCAATTCAGTTTCAAAATCATATATGATTTCGCCAAATCAATTCTTCTTAATTGCATATATTTAGTTTCAAAGTTTCTTCAAACAATAGAGTTAAAAAATAATCCAAATTCCAAATCAATAAAATTTATGTCAAACAAACTCATTTTTATTCCAAACATTATTTACTTTCAGAAATCATAATACTTTCAAAATTATAAATCTTTCGAAACCAAAATACTTGAAATCATGACACTTTGAAAATCATAACATTTCGAAATCATACATTTGAAATCGTAACACATTCCTTTAATTCTTTACATTTCACAAATATTCAATTAAACCCAAATCTAAAATTTCCAATTTTAATTCAATTCAAACCATTAGTTTCAATTCAAATTAGTTTTATAACAAAACCATTTCAAATATTATCAAATTTCAATATAGATTTGATCCACAAAATAAACTATTCAGTCTTAATATATTTCAGAGCTTAAATGTACCGTATTCCAAAACTAAATTTTATAATTTCATATATCTCAAATTTTTACTTCATTATTACTTACAGATGTCATCATTTCGCAACATTAAACTCGATCGCTCGCCTGATCACACAAGTTCGCTTTCGAACTAGTATTGTCCATTCGACTTCCCTAATGCGGACTTCGATACGGTTTCTCGACTAGAAGTCATCAGTCTCCTTGCATAGCCATATACTATGATAGAGAATTCTAGAATCAAGCCCAAAATCCATATCAAATATTCGCCATCAAGAATCAAATGAAAAATCCTAAAACGAAATGGTGTAATTCGCCTCGAACTTGTGTACTCAAACTTGGATCAAATTAATTATGCGAGTAGAACAACATATATACAACTTACTATCTATTCCAACTTGTTAAATAAATAGTTTCATAAAGATGTTACAAAGTTAAAACATTTAAAACCAAATTTTTTTATCAAACATTTGAAGACTAAATATTTTTTCCAAAACATTTGTAAACTAAATTTCATATTAGTATAATTCAAAATAGTCTTATTTATTTACTTAACAAAACAGTTTCAAACTTATTTAAATCATATTACTTGAAACTTACAAACTAAATTTATATACTTTATCAGATACTTTATACTTTGATTTGGAAGTGCTCGAACCTACAAAATAGTTGAAGAAATCATATTTCAGTCCAAGGGTAGGAAATCAACACTAAATCAGTAAATCAATTCCAATAGATAAGGTTATACCAAAACAACTCTGAATCTCGAGGACTGAACACCGGTTTACTTAAATCGTTTCAATACACACACACACACACACACATATATCTTCAAATATCAAACCATACTTCGAATCTGAAATCAAAATTTAGTTTCACAAAATCACTCGCAAAGCAAAACTAGTAGAGTGGCCTCTCCCGCACTCAGAAACTCAAAAATCAATGTCGATGATGCATACATTCATCACCGAAATTATTTTCCAGCGACATAAGTGGGTTCTGGACTTTTATTTTCTTGAAACATCTTTGAAATTTCTTCGAAATCATTGGAATACATTCGAATATGTTTGAAACATTTTTATTCGGAGAAATATCTTTAAATCATATTATTATTATATATTTTACAAAATCTTAAAACCAATTTCAAAACACCGGAGTTCGATTCCTCGAAATTCAAATTCAAACCCTTCATTTATAAATCTTTTTTATATAAATCACATTTTCTTATAAATTTCCAAAATTTCAAATCCTTTCAAAGCTTCAAATTTTCATTTTCCAAAGGTAAAAATCCTTATTGAAAACATTTCACTTTTATATACAAAATAGGGTCATCCTTGTCAAAATAATAATTTCGATGTGTGCACAAATTCAAAATACAATCAAACACAAATTTCCAAAGAATGATTCAAGGTTAGATTTCAAGCAATACAGATATTCGAATTTAGAGGAACTCCGATCAAATAGAATTCTGTTTCGAAGGTAAGCTCGAACGTAGATAAGATAATTTTATTACCAAATAGAAGATGATAAGCCTATATAAATCGCGGGCGACCTTAGCCGGTCAACCGTGACTTCAGTAATATAATCAATTCGGAAATCTAAGGCAAATCGACATTCGATCGCCAGAGATAGAATCTGGTAGAGCAGGAGATAGATAGCATCGAAAACCGAGGATACAGGAATCTCCGGTGAATCAATGCCAATTATAAAGGATTTTCACCCCTTTACAAATCATTCAAAGATTTGCGGAATCACCGATCTTTATAGAGGTCATTCCAAAGTGGAGTTATGAAATGCTCCAAAATCAAAATGGATAGAATATGGAAGACAAGACTGAATTTCAGAACAAGTGGGAGAGTTCCAAAGTTCAAGGAATCCTAATCGATAAGAATCCTAACCAAGAGATTTCTAACAAGATGGATACTGAAGGGATGAAGTTTTGAAAATCTTGGTTTCAAAATAAGAAATTTTTTATACCAAAATAATCTTTGAAAATCCTTAAAAAATCATTTTATACTTTGAAAATACGTTCTCTCACAAGAAAGGATTCTGAGATTGATTTTACTCATTCTAGGGTATTTCTACCCTACCTCTAATGAGTTTTTGCTCCACAGGCTATGATTTGCCTAAAACCAAAGCTCTGATACCAACTGTAACAACCCGGTATTTTCAGCCATTCGCAACCGCACATGCCGGACTTGAATTGCTCAAAATACCGCATTGTAAATAAATTTGGAGCATATGAAATACAAATCATAGAATCACAGACACAGAACAAACAGAATACCTCGCAGCGGAATATAAAATACATAGTAGTTCATGAAGCTACTATAACAACTCTCAAAACATAGTACATAATATCGGTCTGTAAATATATACAATAGAAATCTCAAATACATAGAAGTTCACTAATACATGAAATAAACTAGACAGGTGAAACAGAAAGTAGATGTAAATGCAGATAAGTAGACACTCCAGCAAAGACCAGCTCCAGAAAGAGAATCCAAAGGTGTGAATACTCAGGCTGACCTAAGCGTAAAGTAAAACACAAAACACTCGAGTCAGGACAATATATACTTATATAATGTAAACCAACTCAAGTGAACTGCAGTAGTAATGTACAATAACTCAAAGGATGCTTGGGATCGCCCATCCTCTAAGGATCAGTTAAACTATAAATTAAATACATCCCGTGGTTAAAATTTCAAAACCGTATTTTGTACTTCGAAATCAAATATCATTTCAAAATTCATCATCATTCAAAAAATCCATTTCAAAATGTCAAAATATCTTATCTTCCAAACCACAATCATTTATTTTTAATTTAAATACCATTTCAAAATAGTTTATATTTCGAAACAAATTGCTTCATTTAAATCATTAAAATGAAGATATTATATTTAATAATTAAATTACTAAATTTTCAAAATTTTAATCTTTCAAAGTTCATTCATTCACTTAAATTTATTAAAACAACGAAAATTCAACTTTCGCAGCATTTAGAAAATGCTACGGAAAGTCACACTTAAAACAGTTCAATTTAACAAAAGACAACATTTAAAATGCTGTAATAGGGTTCCATTAGTGTCAAATAAACTTAGTTAAATTCAACCATTATAACATTCACAAAAAATGCTATAATAGCCTTTAATTAAATTGAGCCATTTGGTTCATTATTATCAACTACAGCATTTACAAATGCTGTATTATCCTTTACATTAGAATTAATAGCATTTTGGAAATGCAGTAAATTAACTTCAAATATTCAGTATAATTCACAAACAATTATATTTTTATTTTAACCATTTTTAACTTATAAAATCATATAATTTCACTTTTAAAACAATCATTCAAATACCCTTATATTCATGATTTTATAAAGTTAAATCTCTATTCAAAAATCAAAATTTAATAGTAATTCACTTATTAAATTCCAACATTAAATTTTAAATTCATTAAATTAAATTTAACTTAACACTTAAGTTTAAATTTTCAAATATAACTTAATTTCATTTTTTATTTACTTAACTTAAAATTCACTTTTATGCCAAATTCACAAATTTTCAATTTTAGTTATATTCCAAAACTTCAACTAAATATTCATTCATTTCACATTTTAACTTAATTAAAAAATCATTAATATATTATAAAATCATCTTAAATTCATTTTTATCCAAATTATCATAAATTTATCATATTTTCATATTAAATTTAAATTCCAGTTAAAATTAAATCAAAATTCCCAAAATAACTTACATTCAATTTTCTAAACTTTCCATAATTTATTTCACTTATAAATTTTCAAAAAATCAATAATACTTTACCAATCATTTTAATTAAGTTTAAATCAAAATATTATAATATTTACATTTCTAAAATATTTTAAATTTTTTTTAGAAAAACATATTTTAACAACGGGTCTGTATTTCATTTCTAGCCTAGGTAAAGTGATACGGGTAATATATCATTCCAACCCGTAATTTACAAAGAAAACCCGGGTTTGATCATTTCAAACCCGCAATCCCAAGTAAATGAAAATAATTTGAAAACCGCTCAGGCCTATCATTTCAGCCTATAATGATTTTCCCTTATTCTAAAGTCCGTTCGGGTATGTATCATTTCAACCCATAGTGATTCTAATCTAAAGGGAACTTGCATTGATAAACTGATAAAATAACAAAACAGCATAATATAACAGTAACATATGATATAACGGATGATTAAGCATGGGTGAACATCATATAATAGTGACATAGCAAATATAATATGATGATGTAGTTTTACATATTCACAAGTGATCAATTTACTATTAATATAAGTATAAACTGTCCGGTGAGAATAACTCACTGGTTTGAGCTAATGGCACAACGACGAATTGCACAAACGAGATCTAGACAAGCACGAAAGAACGACATCGATTCGAATGGAGGAGCCAAATGTCAAATTCCTTGGATATACATCAAACAAAATAATATAACATTGATAAGTTTTCAAATCAGCTACAATCAAAACTACACTAGAATAAACTGCACAGAACCAAATTGAAATGCTTGCACTTGATTTTAACCTTTACTAGGCTCAGCCAAAATGAGAAATACTGGAAAATGGCAAGTGTTTGGGTCTGTTTTGGGTGGGTATGGGTTCGGCCTACATGGTGGAATGATGGTGCAAAAGTGGTAGAAGGAAAATAACAACACAAGCATGCATACATGGATTTTTAGCCATAGATTTGGGCTCAGCCAAGGCCCTTTGTGCCACGGCCACAACTGTGGGGTCCACTGGGATGGTGTGGCCGAGAGTGCTGGAGGTTCTGGAGGTGGTGGTGGTGTGGTAGGTGGCGGCTAGAGGGTTGGTGAAGTGATGGATGTAAAGTTGTGCTCGGTTAGGCTTGTGTAAAGGGGTGTTTTGAACCTTTTGTGCAATTGCATCACCAAGGGGGGTCATGACTTGGGGTTTTGTGAGGAAGTGGTGGTGGTGGTGTGCCATCAGGTGGTGGAGTCGGCTAGGCAGCAAGGGGAGGCATGGTCGAACCTAAAAAGATAGAAGCAAGTGCAAAAGAAATCAAAAGGGAAAACAATATAAGTGAAAAAAAAGAGATGAAAGAAAATAAATTTTTTTACCAAATTTCCTCAAGATGGTGGCCGAAATTTTTTCTCAGGAAGAAGAAAATAACACTACAAGATAATACGGCTATTCCAACGGCTCCAAGCCGTTGGCGGCCGTTGGAAGCCGTTGGGATTGCCGTTGGAATAAATCCCATGCCTTCCAATGCTTTCTAGCGGATCCAACGGACCATTTCCATCGGAATTCCCAACGGCCGCTAACGGCTTCGAGCCGTTGGAATCCATTAGACACCGTTACAATAAAATGGCTAATAAGCCGTTGGAAGCCGTTGGAAATACTGGGTTTATTTTGCTGTAAAACAGCAAGCCTATTTACCTTCCACCCACACCATTTCCAATCCATTCAATTTCCATTCCATTTCCAATCAATTCCACACATATATAACAATATTAATGCAAACAACACACATAAATCAATAAAACACCAATACAAACAAACCAAACCGATCAAACATCACAAAATATACCATCAACGTACATACCATCAACAAATGTCAATAAAACATGTACATACCATCAAAATATTTCTCACCCACTCCGTACCAATATATACAACATCACCATCAACATCAAAACATCTCCAAGTCAATATATACATTGTTCAAACACAAATGCTACGGAAAGTCACACTTAAAACAGTTCAATTTAACAAAAGACAACATTTAAAATGCTGTAACAGGGTTCCATTAGTGTCAAATAAACTTAGTTAAATTCAACCATTATAACATTCACAAAAAATGCTATAATAGCCTTTAATTAAATTGAGCCATTTGGTTCATTATTATCAACTACAGCATTTACAAATGCTGTATTATCCTTTACATTAGAATTAATAGCATTTTAGAAGTGTAGTAAATTAACTTCAAATATTCAGTATAATTTCACAAAAAATTATATTTTTATTTAAACCATTTTTAACTTATAAAATCATATAATTTCACTTTTAAAACAATCATTCGAATACCCTTATATTCATGATTTTATAAAGTTAAATCTCTATTCAAAAATCAAAATTTAATAGTAATTCACTTATTAAATTCCAACATTAAATTTTAAATTCATTAAATTAAATTTAACTTAACACTTAAGTTTAAATTTTCAAATATAACTTAATTTCATTTTTTATTTACGTAACTTAAAATTCACTTTTAAGCCAAATTCACAAATTTTCAATTTTAGTTATATTTCCAAATTTCAACTTAAATATTTATTCATTTCATATTTTAACTTAATTCAAAAATCATTAATATATTATAAAATCATCTTAAATTCATTTTTATCCAAATTATCATAAATTTATCATATTTTCATATTAAATTAAAATTCCATTTAAAATTAAATCAAAATTCCCAAAATAACTTACATTCAATTTTCTAAACTTTCCATAATTTATTTCACTTATAAATTTTCAGAAAATCAATAATGCTTTACCAAAATCATTTTAATTAAGTTTAAATCAAAATATTATAATATTTACATTTCTAAAATATTTTAATTTTTTTAGAAAAACATATTTTAACAACGAGCATGTATTTCATTTCTAGCCTAGGTAAAGTGATACGGGTAATATATCATTCCAACCCGTAATTTATAAAGAAAACCGAGTTTGATCATTTCAAACCCGCAATCCCAAGTAAATGAAAATAATTTGAAAACCGCTCAGGCCTATCATTTCATCCCATAACGATTTTTCCTTATTCTAAAGTCCATTCGGTATGTTTCATTTCAACCCATAGTGATTCTAATCTAAAGGGAACTTGCAGTGATAAACTGATAAAATAACAAAACAGCATAATATAACAGTAACATATGATATAACAGATGATTAAGCATGGGTGAACATCATATAATAGTGACATAGCAAATATAATATGGTGATGTAGTTTTACATATTCACAAGTGATCAATTTACTATTAATATAAGTATAAACTGTCTGGTGAGAATAACTCACTGGTTTGAGCTAATGGCACAATGACGAATTGCACAAACGAGATCTAGACAAGCACGACACTGATTCGAATGGAGGAGCCAAATGTAAAATTCCTTGGATACACATCAAACAAAATAATATAACATCGATAAGTTTTCAAATTAGCTACAATCAAAACTACACTAGAATAAACTGCACAGAAGCAAATTGAAATGCTTGCACTTGCTTTTAACCTTTACTAGGCTCAGCCAAAATGGGAAATGCAGGAAAATGGCAAGTGTTTGGGTCTGGTTTGGGTGGGTATGGGTTCGGCCTACATGGTGGAATGATGGTGCAAAAGTGGTAGAAGGAAAATAACAACACAAGCATGCATACATGGATTTTTAGCCATGGATTTGGGCTCAGCCAAGGCCCTTTGTGCCACGGCCACTACTGTGGGGTCCACTCGGATGGTGTGGCCGAGAGTGCCGGAGGTGGTGGAGGTGGTGGTGGTGTGGTAGGTGGCGGCTAGAGGGTTGGTGAAGTGATGGATGTAAAGTTGTGCTCGGTTAGGCTAGTGTAAAGGGGTGTTTTGAACCTTTTGTGCAATTGCATCACCAAGGGGGGGTCACGACTTAGGGTTTTGTGAGGAGGTGGTGGTGGTGGTGTGCCATCAGGTGGTGGAGGCGGCTAGGTAGCAAGGGGAGGCATGGCCGAACCTAAAAAGATAGAAGCAAGTGCAAAAGAAATCAAAAGGGAAAACAATATAAGTGAAAAAAAAAGACGAAAGAAAACAAATTTTTTTACCAAATTTCCTCAAGATGGTGGCCGAAATTTTTTCTCAGGAAGAAGAAAATAACACTACAAGATAATACGGCTATTCCAACAGCTCCAAGCCGTTGGCGGCCGTTGGAATTGCCATTGGAATAAATCCCATGCCTTCCAATGCTTTCCAACGGATCCAACGGACCATTTCCAACGGCCGCTAACGGTTTCGAGCCGTTGGAATCCGTTAGACACCATTACAATAAAATGGCTAATAAGCCTTTGGAAGCCGTTGGAAATACTGGGTTTATTTTGCTATAAAACAGCAAGCCTATTTACCTTCCACCCACACCATTTCCAATCCATTCAATTTCCATTCCATTTCCAATCAATTCCACACATATATAACAATATCAATGCAAACAACACACATAAATCAATAAAACACCAATATAAACAAACCAAACCGATCAAACATCACAAAATATACCATCAACGTACATACCATCAACAAATGTCGATAAACCATGTACATACCATCAAAATATTTCTCACCCACTCCGTACCAATATATACAACATCACCATCAACATCAAAACATCTCCAAGTCAATATATACATTGTTCAAACACAAATACTCAAAAACATACCTCCTCAAGGATCCTCGTCGCCTCCAGAAGCACCAGACGACGAAGGAAGGGTACCATGATTCTGCAAATACTGCGCAAGCTTTTGATCCAGCTGCTCCACGTGGATGGCTCGTAGACGATTCTCCTCCTGTAGCTGCTCAACCATAGCTCTAAGCTCCTTGATTTCTTCTTTTCTTGGTCTTTTTGAGCCTGTCGAGCCTGCAAATAGAAATAATAGCAAAAGGGTTGTCTCAGCATATAAAATATTATAACATTATATATCTAAACGCTGATTTTTTTGTACATATGTAAAAGGATTAATTACCGTTAGGTTCCCGAAGCCAAAACATCTACTCCGTTGCGCCGGATCCATAACAGCGGTAAAAATGTTATCCTGCTCCTCCTGTGTCAGCTCATCACGACCAGATTGCTGAAGCGCATAAGCCTGTGCCTCCTGCAACCTCGACTATAATGAAAAAAAACAATTTCAGTTGAAAAATAGTAGCATGCAATTATTTTGCATAGCTAGAAATTAATAAACTTATCGGTGTAAGTATTAGAAATTAAAAAATGCATACATATGCCTCGGTTGCCCTATCTTGATCACCCCACTGATATATGATATTGCCAGCCTCATCTACTTGCCTAGACGCGTGGGTGTGAGCAAACACGTCCACTAAGCCAACAGAGCCTCCACGAGCTCGTTCCTGCAATTGATAATTTGGATAATTTAACTGTACATAACTAATTACTGAACTGATCAATATACAAATGTGATAATAGATAAATTTACCAAATCTTCGCGGTGATGCTGGAAAGATTTGGAGCCTCCACGGTGTGATACAGGATTCTTGCTCCTGTTTGCCGAGTTCCTAGCTGACTCCTCCTGCAAATTTACAATGATTAATTATTTATTAAACGGTAAAAAATTGCTGAGATTTATTGTAAATTTACCTTGAACTCCTCAAAGTTCCACCACTCAACCCACTTCTCCCATACAGTCGTGCTCATCCACTTGGGCTTCTTTCCTACTTTTTTAGTCTCCGACATAGTCTCCCTATAGTTCTTCGCGATCCTGGAGTTCCAATGTCGCTGAACTAAATTGACGTCAGGCTCTTGCAAATCTATGGCGCCCTGTACAATGAGAAAACATTACTAATTATTTATTTGTATTTAATTAATCATCTTGTAAAGCGGTATAAACTTACCAGAAAATCTTGCCAAATCGTCTCTCTCACGTCGTCGGGGATCTTACCCCACTTGGGCCAGCAATCGGTCATCCTAGCCATGTACGCCTGCTTCGAAATGTTCAGAACCACTTTGGATGGCTCCAACTCAAATCCACTGCGTTAAATATAAAATTGAACTTTAGACAATTGTAGATATATCATGTACAATTAAAAAATTAAAATGCTATGCTTGCTAATTATGATACTTACGTCCCATCAGCCTTAGGCTGCAAGTAAACAAGTGGCCGAGCTGGTGGCTCACCACTACTCTCTCCAATATGACGTGAAGAGCCACGTCGCCGAGACCCAGAACCAGAACCGGAACCGGACATAATATATATACCTACCATATATACATACATATACAATTCATAATAATCATGATATGATGAACCATTAAAAAATGTAATACAATATGCTACAAATGTGTCATGTTGTGTATGTGTTGAGTGTGTGAGTATACACTTATTGTCCTTAAAATTGTATAAATTGGATAAATGCATTATTAATCAGAGATCAATGTAATGTGAATACTTTTAAAAATTAACGGATATTACTCAGTCGTCCTCATCGTTTTCTGATTCAGACTCGGTTTCGTGCTCTATGTCGTTTTCCTCTACACTCTCAAATGCTTCGACTAATACATTTGTCTCATCATTTAAAGGTCCAAAATCAGTTTGATCGTCTGTAATTGCTATTTCAGCATTTTCCTCCAGATCTGCTTGATAGGCTTGTTCGTCTGGAATATTTAGTCCATCGAACGTAAATCTTGCTTTGGTTTTAAAACCGCAGACCAATCTGCTTTATCCCTTTTTAGAGATGGATAAGTGGCATAATAAGCTTGTAGGGCTAGTTTGGCTAGTATAAATGGGTCGTACTTTTGATAACGCGAGGTATGTTTAATTTCTATAAGATTATATTTTGGATGCACGTTAATGCCAGAACCTGGAACATTGCTGAACCAGTTGCATCTAAACAAATAAACATCCTTCATGGGTCTTGTAAAATATGTCAACTGCAATATCTGAGTTAACACGCCATAAAAATAATTTATATGATTATTAGGGTCATCACTGCCTTTAACAAATACACCAGTATTGTTTGTTAATTTTTCAGCACCGTATTCTTTGGTGTTGAATTTATATCCATTAACAAAAAATATTGGATACGTATTAACTTTTCTTTTCGGTCCAAACACCAAATGTTTCAGTCCTTTATCGAGCACATTATTTGTGGGATCAGAAACGTATTTCGAAAACCAAGTACTGAAATCTTTGCTTAAATCGCCGCCTGGATTCTGTGATTCATAAATACTGCAAACACAAACATGATATATTACATTATTATTTATTCACACGTGTAGTATTAAATTTAACAAAACTTGGAACGTGCTAATTACCTAACAAATGGTGCAACTTCAGGACAATTAAGAAGAATATATGTGTGTGCTACATGGTATTCTTTATCATCTAGCCATACTTCCTCACATTTTCCAGCATGTCGGCCATGTTGTTTAAAAATAGATGATACTGATTCAGAAGAAGAATCTTGTTCAACGGCCCGATCGTCATTACGCGGAACACTTACAAATGATAAGTTCACATGGTCTTTAAAATAATGAGAGAAAAAGAAAGAAGCTTCTTCTTCGATATATGATTTGCAAATAGAACCTTCAACTCGAGCTTTTTGTCTCACTTTTTTCTTTAAATGATTTAAGTACCTAATAAAAAATATTTGGGTTAAGTATTAACTACTATATTTATACTTAAATCAACATTTACATACTCAATATAGTAACACACCTTTCGAATGGATACATCCATCCATATTTCACAGGACTTCGAAGACGTGCTTCATATGGAAGATGAATAGGTAAATGCTCCATTACATCAAAGAAACTCGAAGGAAATATTTTCTCCAGTTTGCAGAGCAGTATAGGAATTTCTTCTTCAAGTTTAAGTAGACGGTCAACTTTTAACGTAGTTGAACAAAGCTCCTTGTAAAATAAACTAAGTTCTGTTATTACCGTCCAAACTATTATCCGTAACAATTCTTTGAAAGCAATGGGTAACAAATTTTCCATCATTACATGACAATCATGGCTTTTCATTCCACTCAGTCTCCCATTTTTATAGTCGACACATCTACGAAGATTAGAGGAAATTCCATCGGGAAATCGTAATCCTTCCACCCATTGTAACAGTACTTTAACTTGGTTGCTGTCTAGTTCATAGCATGCTTTGGGTTTTTTATTGTCGGGAGTCATATGAAGCTCAGGACGATTGCATATTTGCTTTATATCACGTCTAGATTTCAAATCGTCCTTAGTCTTGCCCTTCACATTCAAAACTGTATAAAACACATTATTAAATACGTTTTTTCGTTACGCATCACGTAAATGTTATGACGGATTAATAGATTTTTCCAATAAGGCAATTCCCAGAATATACTTTGTTTGCACCAATTATGAAACGTCGATTTACCTTGAATTTCTTCTTGTTGTCCGGTCTCGTGTATCTTTGGATAATCTTTTACAAGTTCATATATATCCTCGCTTGACCAAACCGGTGGTGGTTGTAGAGTCTCATGTCTATTAGCTATGAAGTTTTTTTTGTCTCTTCTAAAAGGGTGATTAATATGAAGAAAACATCGATGATAATCAAACCATGAAATTTTCTTTCCATTTGGCAAAGAAAATGCTAATGTTTCTTCCATGCAATAAGGACAAGCAAAACGACCGGCCGTACTCCAACCCAAAAGCATTGCATATGCAGAAAAATCGCTAATAGTCCATAACAAAGAAGCAAACATCCGAAAATTTTTCTTTTTTGATATGTTGTATGTTTCAACTCTTTCATACCATAATATTTTCAACTCTTCGATTAACGGTTGTAAGTAAACATCAATGCCCTGTGTCGGATCATCAGGACCAGGGACGACAATCGTGAGAAACATATATGGAGTTTTCATACACATCCACGGAGGTAGATTGTAAGGTGTGATTATTATAGGCCAAGATGAATATTTAGAACCAAACTGAGAAAACGGTGAGAAGCCGTCTGTACATAAACCTAGTCTAACATTTCGGCTCTCCGCTGCGAAATCGGGATATTTCTTGTCAAAATGTTTCCATGCTTCTCCATCGGCTGGGTGTGTCAACGTAACTTCTTGAGGTGTTCTCACACTGTGCCATCTCATATGATGCGCTGTTACAGATGATGCATATAATCGTTGAAGTCTAGGGGTGAGGGGAAAATAATGCATACGCTTGTACGGAACTTCTTTTCCCTTCTTTTTCCTCGATTTGTATCTTTTCTGATTACATATTTTACAATATCTAAGATTGATGTCTTCTTTCTAATACAACATGCAACCCTTTAAACATGTATCTATTTTTTGATATGGCAAACCGAAAGATGACATAAGTTTTTTCACTTCATAATAATTTTTCGCACATTAAATTGTCGGATGGCATATGACGTTTAGCAGCTTGCACAACAGCCGTAAATCCAGCTTCTGTAAGGTTGTATTTTGATTTCATTGCAATGTATTCTGCAGTTACCGATAATTAAGAGCCGCTTAAACATCCATTCCAAAGGTTTTTTTAGCATGATCCAACAAATCATATATTTTTTTAGCTCCAACATTTGGTTCCTCTTCGATGTTAACATCGTCGTTATCAATTACAACGATAGGGAACATTGATCGTGCTGCATCTTCGACTATATGTTCTATGAGATTTGTATTACCTTCTTCGCTGATGACCTCCACCGACTGTTCTTGATTATTAGGGGCTACAATTTCTCCATGACGATCCCACAGCAAATAATTGGGTATGAAACCGAATTGGCGCAAATGAACCTTAGCCATATCCAGTTCTAAATAGTTCAACAATTTGCATCTACTACACGGACAACGAATTTCTTCATCGTTTGCAATATTACTTATAGCAAATTCGATGAACACTTGTACCCCTTTTAGAAAATGTTCGCTTATTGCACCACTAATTTCCCTTCTTTGATACATGCAGCTCCGATCATTAAAGTAATTGACCATGTTTTCCTACTAGAAAACCTATGATAGAGTAAAAATGTTATAAATCATTCATTTTATATTTTGCAGGAAATTTTCCAACGGCTTCCAACGGCCTCAAACTGCTAATTTCACAAACTTTATTTTAAATAAGCAACTATTGTTTCATTGCCACTTATGTGTCTTTCTTTGATGGTCGGTCATCCTACTTCCCATTACAAACACAATAGTAATTATATTCCGTAAATCATATCATTTTAAACGATTCACAAAATTTCGGCAGCATTTCCCCCGTGTTCCTTGTATCGTATACAAATGCGTGTACACAAGGAACGTAAAGGAAATGCCGTCGAAATTTTGTGAACCGTTTAAATTGATATGATTGACGGAATATAATTACTTTATAGTGTTTGTAACTTGTCCAATATAGGGACAAATCCGACAAATGATGTATCAGATGATTAGAGTTCTCCGTTTTGTGGAAAAAACGAATATCCCTAAAACGATCATATACAACACTTGTCAGACGGGGCCAAATATAGCTAAGGATTTAAATATTTGTTTGTATTAAATTTAAATATACAACTCGTTTAATTAATATTGGTTTATATTTTACCGTTTTATTACATAAGAACTAAATTCATTTATACACAAAATTTGTACACAAAATTCATTTATTACAAATTCATTTACACACTAAATTAATTCACGTATTCGCACAAATACAAAACTCGTGTTCGCACAAATGCAATATCCATTCTAACGGCTTTCAAATGCAATAAACTCTATCACGCACATACGTTAGTATACTAACCAAATCAACATAAACTATAATGCAATATCCTAAATTACAAAATTTTCAATCGGTTATAATAACTTGTTCATTATGGTATAATAGTTGCAATTAGGGGATGACATGATGTAATATGCATACACTAACAAGTAGGAATCAATCAACATTCAAATTCCCTAAATCAAAAAAACCTAAATATTAGGTTTAGCAAAATTACAGATTTGGAGAGCTAGAAGGGTGGAGATGGGCCGGAGCAGCTTCTAGATGGCGTCGGAGGTGGTTGGGATGGTGTTTGGGTCGGAAGTAGCAGGTTGGAGGTGGTGGAATTGAGGGAAAAGGTTTGAAGGGAAGACGAAAAATGAACTGAAGGCCGGTCTCTGGAAAATATGCAAGAAATTGTCCAACGGCTTCCAACGGCCGCAAACGGCGAATTTCCAACGGCTTCAAACGGTTACGTCAAGATCCAACGAGCCGTTGGAAGCCGTTGGAAAGGCCGTTGGAAAATGGGCATTGGAATACACTGTAGTTCTAGCAGTGTAATGTATGTGAAATGAAAAAAAAAATGGTCGGCTGAAGATATGTGGAGTTAAGTCAAAAGAAATGAAGAGTTGTGAGGAAAATGAAGAGGTGGAATTCAAAAAGTCAAATGGCATTTCAAAAGTCAAAACCCTTCATATTACTTAAATTTGTTTATACAACTTTATATTCTGGAAATAATAATAATGCCAGATAAAATTTCGAACATTTATCAAAATATAAATTATATATAATATTTATTAATTATATATAGTTAAATTAAGGAAAATAGCTAAAAATAGTAAACTAGTCTAGAAAATTTAAAATTAAATGAAATAAATTTTAGAAAATTCATATGAGCTTGTAATATATTTTTAAACATAAATAATAACATAAAATAAAAGTACATTCACAAAATAAATATATAAAATTTAATTTAAATATAATTTTAATGAAGAAAATAGCAGAAAATAAGAAAACAACCTTTAAAAAGGAAATCAACACGGTAAACTTTGGAAAAATTATAACATCACTTTAAAAATGTTTTAAAATAAAATATATATCTAACATGTCATATTACACATATTAGAACATGATTTGACAAATAAAAATATTGTTTATATAAATTAAAATAGATGATTTTATTAAATAAATCAATTTACATACAATATGGTAAAAAGCATAACTTTCACAATATAAATCGGATTTCAACGAAACGAAAAGTAGTATTCTTGAAATTAAATTTATTTTCATAATAAAAGATAAAATTCAAGAATTAAAATATTTAAATTTTAAATTTAAAAGTCAAAGTTTGACCAGATTGACCAAAAATCCACTTTTCGGGAAAATATTCAATTTATACCAGTTTGAAATTATAATTCACATAATAATCAACATTTATATTTAAATGAAATGTTTGAAATAAAACAAGTTTAAAATAATTTCAAAATAAAAATAAAGTCAACATTAAAAATATATATATAAATCTAGGGTTGTTACAACTTTAGTTTTAAATGTTTGCTTTCGACTGAGCCGAAACCCTTAGCTCCCGCCTTTCTACCTTTTGAAGTCAATGGTTTCAAAAGGTATACTTAGTTTTTAAAAATCAACCACTTCTCCAATGCTTCAGAAGGGATGGTTTCGACACCATCACCTCTTTACTTAGAAAATGGTTTCGAAACAAAAGCTTTCGACTTAAATGTTTTAAAGACCCATTTTCTATAATTGAAATATAACCTAAATGGTTTCGAAAGAGATAGTTTTAATGGTTTTAAAAGAAGTGCTTTCGACTTCAATGGGCTTCTTATCCTTTTGTTCTACTTGAAGGCATATTTCAAAAGGTTTCGACTAAGATGGTTTTTAAAGGTTTCGAAGTAGAAAATTTTGAATGGTTTCAAAAAGTTTCCTTTTAAATTGAACCCAAAGACTTTCGAAAGGTTTAGTGTTTCAAAACTTTCAAAAGAGTTTTGATGAATGGTTTCAAAGGGGTGGTTCCCCAGGGTTTCGAAGGGGTCGAAAGGGAATGTTTTCCTTTGTTTTTCGAAGCTTTCGATGAAAAGAATGGAAGTGTTCTTCCAATGTTTTCAAAAGGTAATGTTTAAAGGTTTTAAAACGGGATATCTATTATTTAGAAGCTTTCAGAGAAAAGAAAGGAAAGGATTTTCTAATGTTTTTGAAAGATAAGGTTTAATGGTTTCAAAAGAGGTAAATGTTTTGATTAGCAGGGAGTTGAGTGAAATATATGTCTAACATGGCAAGGTGATTTTGAGTAAGCATGGAGAATATGTATTTTCCTTGTGTAAATATGATTTAAAGATTTAAATCAATTTGAAAGAGTTTTTCAAGGAAAATTTAAGGTAAGTTCTCCCTAAGTGAAATGACTCAAACATTAGAATACCAGATGGGACTGGTATAGGGTCGCCATATTCATTAGCTATTGGCCCCTGCTAATTTAGTCCAAAAATTCCAGTGTGTTGGGCTTTTTCATAGGTAAGACTAAAATTATGATTACACATAGAAGGGAATATATGTTTGTATACAAATAGGTTATTGGTGAGCCTGCAAAACCATTAGGATCTGATGACCCTGGGAGATGTTAGTTTAGGGACAGACCATCCAGAAGAGAAGTATTTAACCGATATGTTAAGTACAGACCGTCCAGAAGAGGTGTGTCTAACAGATGTTAGATAAATTTTGTTACTTTGTTTGGTATGCCCGAGTCAGCCAAAGGTTAATAATAAGCCAAACCAAACTATAGTGTTCGAGTCCATTTGTTACCTAATATGTATGTTTACATTATAATGCTTTACAGTCTTAACCAGTTCTGGTCGTAGGAAAAAGGTTTACAAAAGATACTGTTTGCGTTAAAATTGACCACAAACACCCGATATCGTGAAAGCACCCGTTTATGAACACAAATCAGCAACAATCAATATAGAACACAGATCTAAGCAATAACGATCACAATAATTCACAAATAATAAACAGAAACACAGGGTTTATAGTGGTTCGGCGATCTTGCCTACGTCCACTCTGAAGCTTATGATTTTATTGATTCACTTGATGATTTCAGTCAATTACAGCGGATTACAGCAAGTTATAGCTCTGATACTTGATTACAATAGCGGTATTGAAGAGTAGAATTGAACCCGGCAGAGTCTGGACGTTGAATGGCCAAAAAGATCCCCTTTCTATAGCCTTCAGGGGGCTATATATAGGCGTAGGAAGCTGAGATCGTGCTGAAACTTAGGGAGACTTCTTCTGGCACGTGAGTGGGCCCACGCGACCGTCCCCACCAAGTTTCGACTCGACCTGAGATCGATTCGAACTCCATTCGAATCGATCAAAAAATGACCCAATCGAGTTGAAACTTGGCAGGAACAAACTTTACCTTATATGGAAGCTACTGTGAAAATTTCATTGCATTTGGATCAATGGTTTGGGAGATATGATCGATACGAATTGGAGTGTTTCGGTTGGCTGTTTGGTTCGAACCGATCACTTCGAATCCATGTATTCGAATCGATGGACGCACGTGGTACTGAAGTGACATGGCGCGCACTCCTCGCATCGATCCTATTTTTCCTCCGAGTCGACCGCTTCGCATCCATGAATTTCGCCTCATTCGTATCGTGTGCCACGACCCAGTTTGCATCGATGGATTCGAATCATGGATCGATACGACGGGGATTGAGACGAACCAAGTGAATCCGAACAGGGCGGATTCCATGGATACGAAATAATGATCTGTCACTCTTGATGGATGCGAGGACGATCGATACGAAGCAGCGCTTGGGCACGAGACCGATCGATTCGAAGTAGGGTATGCCGATGGATATGCATGATGGATTCGAACTGCTCTGGTCTTCATGGATACGAACGTGCTGAGTGGATGTCCATCTGATCGATTCGAAACTGATCGATTCGAAGTGATCAATATCCTGCTGATCGATTCGAAAGTGATCGATTTGAAATAAATGGAGCCTGATGGATTCGAAATGGACATCTCTTCCACATTCTGGTGGATACGAACAGCACCCGTTGGCTAACTTGCATCGATCATATCTCGTTCATACGAACTCCGATTAACCTGAAAATTGGAAAACTGGCTTTCACGGCTTTGCTTGTCATGTCCTATCATTTGCAGCCTGATCCGAGCTCGGAAAAAATTCATCGATATCCATAGCGAAGCGAAGTGCAACCAATCTCTGAGACGAACTTTTTGTTTTCGACAATCTTTCGGTATCACGGCTTTTCCAAAAAGCGGGAACATTTGCCCCCCAAAACATGCCTTACGGTAGGAAGGTGTGTTTTGTAATGCCATAAGCTGGATGTTCATATCCTATCAATAACCTGTAAAGAACTTGATAATTTCATATGACCTCGAATGGCGATCGTTCGGGATCGTGTGCCATTTGAGGTGAGTCAGGACCGTTCGCGGTCAATGCCGTTCGTGGCGGATATCGATCGTTCACGATCGAGTGCCGTTCAAGGCTGATTGCGATCTTTCGCGGTCATGTGTCATTCGAGGCGAGTTGTGATCGCTCGCGATCGTGTGTCGTTTGAGGCGAGTTGTGATCGTTCGCGATCGTGTGCCGTTCGAGGCGAGTTGTGATCGTTCGCGATCGTGTGCCGTTCGAGGCGAGTTGTGATCGTTCGCGATCGTGTGCCATTCGAGGCAAATTATGTGTGCCCGGGGGGGGGGGGGCTTAGTATTACCAATGCCGGAGTTCATGTTCGTGGGAGTTTCCAAATTAAAGATTTTGGCGGTTCATCGCCATGCAAGTGGTGCTCGTGGACTGTTCGCGATCCAATGGGCATACCAGTAATTTTTTTTTCAGAGTTGCAAATATCAAAGCAATAACAATACGAATCCCATAACAGAAATGTTCAAACGAGCAGAGTCTAAATGTTCAAGTCAACATGAAACAAAAGCAAAGTAAGAATGTCAAAGTGCGAACTCTCACTATGGTACGGTTGGTAGTCATTCAGAGCATGCCTATGGATCGTGCGCGATCGCTTACATGTGTAAATGATTTACCGTGTTAGCGAGAGGTTTACAACTTGTTCATCTTTATTTCAATCGATCAATGGATAATCAAACGGTGCCCCGATTCAGGGTCGCCTCTCGCTGATGTAGACGGTGGTCGCTCTGGCTCCACTATGGGGGTTCGCCTCCCCACATACTGAAGGAGCATACCGTTCCTGATATGCCCTTCCACCTCGTCCTTCAGATGCCTACAATCATTATTGTTATGACCATTCAATTCATGAAATACACAAAACTTATCTGATTTTCTTTCGTCAGAAGTCGGATCCCTTCGCATCGGTCTACGATACGGAACCTGCTCTTTGGTATCCTAATAGATTCGCTCCAAACTCTCATTCAGCTCAGAGTAAGTGGTGAACCTTGGTTCCTTTCGTGGTCGCATTGGTCTATTACGGATACTCTCAGCCTTCCGTTTCCCCTTGCTAGTTTCTGTACCTTTCTCGGGGGATTTCCATCTTTGACCGTATAAACATTAAGTTCATCGCCTTGTTCTCTTTCTGCAGTTGCGCCTTCCAGTCGCAGGAACTTTTCTGCCTCGTGATAGAATTCTCCTAGATCCAATGGTGGATCTTTAGTTAAATAATTTTTAAATTCTGTGCCATCAGCTATTCCGGACACAGCTGCCATCATAACCATAGATGGATCTGGTCGATCCACCGAAGCTACTGCCGCATTGAACCGCGTCAGAAAACTCCTTAAAGTCTCCCCAGCTTTCTGTTTTAGGGTTGCCAAAGTCATTACATTCTTAGGTCTCACAATGTGAACCCTGAATTGCCTCATGAATCTCTCAGTTAGATCTGCCCATGTCTCTATGGATCCGCTCTCCAGCTGTCTAAACCATAATGCCGCAATATCTACCAAGTACAATGGAAAGCATCGGGCCATAACCTCCTCTGATGCCCCCAGCACCTCCATATGCCTCATATATTTTGTCAGATGAACTGTAGGGTCTGTCCTTCCATTATACATATCTAATGATGGTAACTTAAAGTCTGGTGGGTTCCTAGCTCGTCTGATTGCCGTGGTAAGAGGGCTTCTATTAACATCCTCTAAATCCTTATTCACTAATCCGCCTCTCATGGCTCGCCTGACCATCTCTGCCAACCTGTCATTGTCTCCAAGATGTAATCTTTGTCCATCACTTTCGACCTGCCCCCCGAGTTCACGAGGGAACTCTGGGATCTGCCCACTTGACTGAGCGTTTAACCCTATGCTATTCCCAGGTTGCGCAGATGCTCCTCTCTCTCTCCGGATTGAATCAACGTTTTCCATGCGTGTGCCTCCAAATCCAGGTGCTACGCCAGATGGTCCTGCTCCGTTCTGAACTCCTTCAGCTCCTCTATTCTGTGCTCCAAGTTGCCCTATCTGTTGGAATAAACTCTGGATTAACTCCTCCTGTTTCTTCATCATTGTCTCCATCTCGTCCCTAGTGATGAAGATCGACGCTTGATTCGCTCCTAAAGAAGCCTCTTGACTTCCTTGGTGTTCACTTCTCCCTGGCCTTTGTCTCTTACTTGTTTGCCTCGTCATGGTTCTTAGATCTAAATTCTTAAGTCTTCAAATTCAGCTTATCCTGAATCAGCTTTTCTCAGTAAAAGCACCAAAATGTTTGCGTCAAATTGACCACAAACAACCGATATCGTGAAAGCTCCCGTTTATGAACACAAATCGGCAACAATCAATATAGAACTCAGATCTAAGCAATAACGATCACAATAATTCACAAATAATAAATAGAAACACAGGGTTTATAGTGGTTCGGCGATCTTGCCTACGTCCACTCTGAAGCTTATGATTTTATTGATTCACTTGATGATTTCAGTCAATTACAGCGGATTACAGCAAGTTATAGCTCTGGTACTTGATTACAATAGCGGTATTGAAGAGTAGAATTGAATCTGGCAGAGTCTAGACGTTGAATGGCCAAAAAGATCCCCTTTCTGTAGCCTTCAGGGGGCTATTTATAGGCGTAGGAAGCCGAGATCGCGCTGAAACTTAGGGAGACTTCTTTTGGCACGTGAGTGGGCCCACGCGACCGTCCCCACCAAGTTTCGACTCGAACTGAGATCGATTCGAACTCCATTCGAATCGATCAAAAAATGACCCAATCGAGCTGAAACTTGGCAGGAACAAACTTTACCTTGTATGGAAGCTACTGTGAAAGTTTCATTGCATTTGGATCAGTGGTTTGGGAGATATGATCGATACGAATTGGAGTGTTTCGGTTGGCTGTTTGGTTCGAACCGATCACTTCGAATCCATGTATTCGAATCGATGGACGCACGTGGTACTGAAGTGACGTGGCGCGCACTCCTCGTATCGATCCTATTTTTCCTCCGAGTTGACCGCTTCGCATCCATGAATTTCGCCTCGTTCGTATCGTGTGCCACGACCCAGTTTGCATCGATGGATTCGAATCATGGATCGATATGAAGGGGATCGAGACGAACCAAGTGGATCCGAACAGGGCGGATTCCATGGATACAAAATAATGATCTGTCACTCTTGATGGATGCGAGGACGATCGATACGAAGCAGTGCTTGGGCACGAGACTGATCGATTCGAAGTAGGGTATGCCGATGGATACGCATGATGGATTCGAACTGCTCTGGTCTTCATGGATACGAACGTGCTGAGTGGATGTCCATCTGATCGATTCGAAACCGATCTATTCGAAGTGATCAATATCCTGCTGATCGATTCGAATGTGATCGATTCGAAATAAATGGAACCTGATGGATTCGAAATGGACATCTCCTCCACATTCTGATGGATACGAACATCACCCTTTGGCTAACTTGCATCGATCATATCTCGTTCATATGAACTCCGATTAACCTGAAAATTGAAACGCTGGCTTTCACGGCTTTGCTTGTCATGTCCTATCATTTGCAGCCTGACCCGAGCTCGGACAAAATTCGTCGATATCCATAGCGAAGCGAAGTGCAACCAATCTCTAAGACGAACTGTCTTTTGTTTTCGACCAATCTTTTGGTACCACGGCTTTGCCAAAAAGCGGGATAACAGATACGTTTAAAAGAATATAAGTGAGGGGAAATCCGTTCCGCTAAGCGGCGTGGTCTCACTTAACATTAATAATTGGGATGTATAGTATTATTCACACCAGGCTTTATGTCTGACCGAAGTTTATGTTTTCCCCTTAAATTCTTAGGTGCTCAAAATTGATTTGAATAGGCTGAGGGTTGAGGTTCTTTCAGGTTTAATAGAATGACGAATAAAGCTACCGAAGGAGAGTAGGAGGCTAATGGATAGCTATTTAGGAGTTGCAGTTCTTTGTTTTGTGTTTATTTCCGCCATTAATGTATTAAGCCAATTATGACTATGTGACTCTGATCATCCAAGAAGGCGTCTTCATATGTCACTCTTGGCATATTTTGTATTAAGTACATTTTATCATTTCATAGGAAACGTTTGGGATTATGTAATCTGAATATGGAACACCTGTTTTGAAATGTAATGGAAAATTCTATTTTGAAATATGTGATTTGTTTCATATTCAAATGTTTCTAACATTATAGACACCATTAACATAGCCATATTTAGTCGTCAGAAGTTAATACTATAGATAACTGCAGCATCTGTAGCATTTAGCTTTGGGCCTCTAGATAGGGGATGTTATATGCACGTCAAATCGATGAGTGATATTCATCATATTTATGCATATATTATTAAGATATAGTATTTCATCACTCATAGCCATCACATTATAATGTTGTAGTTTAAATTTGAAACGTGATTTATTTTATAAACATGATTAGGGTGTTATATGTCATGGTCAGATACTTAAAACTAAATTTATATCGATTGTAATTAGCAAAAGATAATCTCCTTCTAATCAAAAAGTGTGAAAAAAAATCCAAAATCTGGCATATTGTATATCAAAAATATTATTCTCGATGACATGAATCCACTTGTGGTGTTCTTCATCAATTGGGTTTACGAATTGACCAGAAAACATGTCGGAAGTTTGGCAAACGTGGACCGTTCGTTTCAACTCAACAGTAAAACAATGTCGATAGGACGATCGAAGGACACAGACGTAAAGAGGGGACTGAGAGGATTATCATGTTGGGATCTGATTTATCTTAAATTTTCAAAGATCAATGGAAATTGCCATAAAAATCAATGGTAGCCTTTTTGCTACTGGCAGGTAGAGTGACGACGTTGGCGGCAATAGGTAGTGCGTATGATAAGGTAGCCGATAGCAGTGTCAGATCATAGTGGCATGTCCCTTAGGGATGGCGGTGGTTGATGGGTTTTAGGTAAAGTCGAGGAGATGTGTAACTATAGCCGAGAATGAAGGAAAAAATATTAACTATGATCTAATTTTAAATTATGATATTGTACTTAACTTTAAATGCTCATATCCCTCACAAATGATGTCCATGACACACAGGGTTCACGACATTGGGATCGTGGTGGGATGAGAGACGTTTTAATATATGGTTTGGTTTGATATACTTTAGAAAATTATTTTAGTTAGGCAAGGTCATTGTACACGGTTCATATTTGACGATAAGATAGTTCGAGGAGTTGAGTCCTTGATGTACGACAGTTTGAGGAGCTGAGTCCTCAATGTGCAATAGTCTGATGAGTTATATGACAGTTCGTGGAGCTAAGTCCTTACTATATGATCGTCCGAGGAAATGGGTCTCAATATATGAGAGTCCAAGGAGCTAAGTCCTCAAAAAGCGATAGTTCGAGGAGCTGATTCCTTAATATACCATAGTTTGAGGAGTCGAGCTCTCGATATTCGATTTACCGATATAACATGGTTAGTCTAGCTGAACCCTTAATATATGATTTGGCGACATCAGTTTGAGATTTTGGGTCAAGTGCAGGTATGTGGTTGGATTAAGCTAGATATTAGTGGGACTTTAGCATATAATGTCACTATAGTATTACATTATGTTTAGCTAACTTATCGGGTTCAGATAACATTGGTTGCGGTATGATTTTCGGGCATAAGTGTTGTTTTACTAGTTTATTAGTATTATACACTCATACGATGAATTTCACTCACCGAACATATGTCTAACCTCCTCTACCATTCTCTTCTTTTTAGATATATTTTGATTGGCCAATAGAGAGGACTGGTGGTGGCTGGAAAATGTGATGGTATGATGGAGACGTATATGATTTGTATATTAGCTATCCAATACTTTATCTCATTTATTTACAAACATTGTGCTTTTTTACTGCTAGTGTAGAGAAATATCGTAAGCGGAGTTAGTTTGATATTGTAGTATTTTTTGGTTTGGAATTATTGTACTACTGATTAGCGTATTTTATTCCTTTCGCTGCGAGTTTCAAAAAGTACAGAATATCGTAGATAGCTTTGTATCGATTATATATTTTACTTCAAAAATGATCCACCATGTCCAAGATCTACAATGCCAATGACGTTTTTAGACTTGGATCAAGACATCATAGATGATGGATTATTTCATTTGGGTATCAGGGCGTTTAGCGATTCCTGCTAAATTAGCATGCATGAGAGAGCGTATTTGTAATTGTATTGTTTATACTATATTATTTTTATGCCACATCCCATATATTTTGACTCGTGGAGGTAGTTGTTGGCTTATCCCTTATTGAAGTAAACAATAATGAGTTAATAAATATTGATATTTAAACAGTTTGGGTTGGAAGATAAATCCATTGTGTTTTTTGCAATTTACTCTATAGACAATTGCTGAGAGAGAGTTTATATGCGAAGTAGTAATGAAGTAAATTATGGTACTATGGATGTGTAACAACTCTGTTTTGTACGCCGTATAAATAAATAAATTTAATTAAAATAAATAAATTGAGCTTGATATTTGATAATTAATCTTTTGGAAAATGAATTTTTAGTTATTTAAATTCTATTTAGTAAAAGATTTTAATTTAATTAATTGAACAAAATTAATAAACACTTTTTAGGTAATTTATTTAAAATTTAGTACAATGTTTTAAATTAAGTATAAAATATTTTTGAAAGTGTAAATCAATTTGAACTGAATTGAAATATTTCATAAATAAATTTTGGGAGTTAAAAGCTAAATTTGAACGGAAGATGAAATAAAAATTAGTTTGAATTTGAATTGAAGCTGAGCTCAAAACCATGGTCTAGGCTCATTTATACCCATTTTCATTTCCTCATACTTCTAGAAATCTCTCCTCCTTTCCTCATTTTAGCCCTAAGAACGATCCCATACTTCAACCATGCCCTAAAATTCCAATCGACGTAATCACAGTATTCAACTAAAAAAAACTAAAAATCAAAAATCACTTCGCACAAAGTGATCGGGGTAGACGACATTGACCTATATGGAAGAGGAGCGGTGGCCTGGTATGCGACCATGACAACAGAGGCAGGTGGTTGATGGAGAGGAATTGCTGCCTGTAGCATCACGATTTGGTTCGTTGTTGATGTTAGGGCGTGAAAGGCGATCAGATTTATTGGTGGCAACGAGATTCTGGTAGCTCGATGAAGGAACGGGCGATGATCAAAGTGCTGTAAGGTGACTTGTTGTGATGGACGTGCAACATGGAGGCACATGCTTTGTAGGACGACGAAGTCTGGTCGAGACAATGATGGCGATGCTTGACTGGATGGCGATGATATAGCTTTTGTTAGTGGGTCATGGTGGAGGCTCACATTTGAACTTTGGTGGCAATGATGAGAAGGCAGAGTTGTCCAACGGTGGCGAGCATGGCAGATGGCTGCAAATGGAAGTTTCAACTAGCAATCATTTGGTGAGTTTTCTCACACATAACGATATCTATTCCAATGCCTATTACATATATATTTATTTATCCCGATTATTGCTTGCATTGCTTGATTAAATGGATCGAGATTATTAATTGAATTACTTGATAGATAAGTATCCCATATATTGGTTGAATTATTTGGTTGAGATGTTTGTTTGGGAATATTTGATTGATTATTGCGGTATTGGATTTGAATTTGTCTTAGATTATGAGATTTTGTGAATGTTGGATCGTCCAAAATGCAAAGGAGATGTCATGTGATCTCACTTTGATTTGTATATTTTACATATCTTAGAATCATTCAATTAAGAGTATTTCCTCTCATTAGAACTGTTGGTCAAGATGGATCATGAAGTTTTATCTGTTGTGTATGTATTTATAGATGACGGGAATTTGATGTCACTCGATTCAGTGAAACGATAATATATATATATATATATATGGATAGTTTTGGAAATTTTCACTCCATGATTTTTAATTTGGATGTTCGATTAATTCTCCGATTTTTAAAATATTTTTTGAAAACTTTGAAAAATTAATTTTAGTGCTTCAAAATTTATATAAAGTATATTTATAAATAAATAAAAGAGGTTGGAAAAATAAAATAATTTATTCGAAATTGGTTTAGAAATAAACGTGGATTTAAAAATGAAAATAGAGATTTTCAAGAACAATTGAATGTATGTAATTTTTACAAGTAAGTTTTTAATAATATTTTTGAAATGGAAATTCCTCTATAAATTGAATATTTAGTAAAAAGGGTTCAAAAAGGAATTTCAAAGGGGATTTTAATTCTAAAATCCTAGTTTAAAGAGTTTTAAAATATATTCCCTTTTTATATGTTTAATGGTTTAGAATTGGTTTATTTGATTTGATTTGATAAAAGGGTTCAAGAAATATTTTTGAAAATGTATTTTTTAAATATACAATTTATTTTGAAGATAAATCAAATTGTAAAATATTTAAATGGAATTGAAAGTTTCGAGTTATAATTCTTTTTCGTATATAATTTGATTTGAAATGATTTGCATTTGATGATTTTGTGATTTAATTCTATAAAATGGCAATGTTGAATAAACGGATTTGTACTACGGATGGTATGGGACACTTGGTAATATTTTTCTGGTTATTCTATTAATTCATTTTATAGAATATTCTGGTTTGATAAGCGTTGTTTACTAGCTTCTAGTAAAAGTTCGAGTAATACTGAGTGGTATGAGACGCTCAAGTAATACTTGTACAATTACAATTGGTGAGTAGATGTCACTTATTTTTAGAGAGGGGTTAGAAGTTTGTGATATCGTCTAGAGGTGACTCCTTAGAGCTTAATAGTCAAGAGTTATATTACTCTCCAAGGCCTACGAGCTAGAGATATGTTGGAATTCATAGATTTATGCTCTTAGGACTATCTAGCCGAGTATATTATTATTTACTCTTAGGGTTATTAGTCGATGAATTATTATATAGTGACGTTCTCGTTAGGACGTATGAAGTTGACAGTACTTATTATTACTGTTATCAAGACTCATATCACCGAGAATATATTTTATTGTATCCTTTAAGGACTAACTAGTCAAGTATCATTATCTACTCTTAGGACCAGTAGTCGAGGATTATTAATGGAGGTGCTCTCATTAGGACCCATATAGTCGAGAGTATTTGATGTGGCTCTCATCAGGACTTATCGAGTCGAGATTATTAGTTATCACTCTTAATAGGACCCATCGAGTCAAGAGTAGTTGTTGTCACTTTCATCAGAACTCTTAGAGTCCAGAGTACTATTTATCACTCTCATTAGGACTTACATAGTCGAGATTATTTATAGGTAATCTACGTCATAGGGTTCATGCCACTATGGAGAGCACATGAATTAGACCCACTAAATAGGCTACTTATCCATCCTAGGGTCCTGATTGTAGGGTCATGCCCCAGATATGTGATGTCACCTTGTTGAGTTGTAGGCTGAGAGTTATTTCTCTCATTAGAGACATTTCCCCTACATCACTTAAGGACCAAAATTCCATTACTAAGAGCAACTACAAATCATAGCCAATGCTTGACGTTGTTCGGCATCGTGTTTATGACATGCGATGGATACGAGTGTCACAGTTATGGAAGTAACTTAGGGACTATAAGAAATGAGCTACGGTCATTAGCATTTCCTAGAGGAGTGATGTGATACATCAGTCTTTAATCTGGATGACTTAGGTAGATATATATATCTATTTGATATTATTACCTCATTCGAGATGATGATTGTTTGACATTAGAGACTGGCTACATATCCGTTAGCTGTTTGAGATAACTTAATCCAAGACAGCCATGTGTCACCTACTTATGACATTGGAGACTTGCTATTAACTTGCCTGTCATTCTCTCATACGAGCATATGGATGAAAGATCTCCTTTTTATTTGAATTGTCGTTTCTATCTCTTAGGACCATTCAGTCGAGAGTTTCACCTCTCAATGGATTGGGTGTTGAGATATATGGTTTTATACATTGAGTATTTTTTTGGTTTTAATTTTTATCGATTTTGAGTTTTCTTTATATCTTCGAGGGCCTAACAGTCGAAAATCATCTCTTTCATTGGACTATGGGTCACAATAATTATTGCATATTGTTTTTGATATTTTATTTGAGTTGTGTTTTGTATGGGATTTGTATTTTTAGCCTTCTCTTAAGATTAAACATTGGAAGTCTATACTTCCATTAGGACTGAAAGTCAAGATAGTATTCCTTGATATTATTTTTTGTATTTTGTTTGGATTTCATTCTATTTGGGTTCATATTTCCTGATTATCTTTTATGGCTTAGCAGTCGGAGTTTATTACTCCATCAGAGCTGTAAGCCAAGATTTGATACTTTGATTATCTATTAGGATTATGCCTTTCTTGATTTGGAATTTTTGGACTTAAAATTCGAAAGTCTACATTTCCATTAGGACTGCAAGTTAGGGCTGATATTTTGGGTTATTGGTCCTTGGATTTGGTTTAAGGATTTATGGATACGCCGTGTGCTTACCCATAGTATTTTGAGATTTCGATGTGTTTGATTGTTATTACCTAATTTATAGTTGTCGTAAATCTTACTTGTACGCATTTCCATGGTGATATTGAGATTTGAGGCATGGTATATCTTTATGATGTTATGGTGGATGTTACATCTCATATTTTTGTATTACCATGCTTATTGTTATGCATCCATATTGGATTTAGATATAGTCTGACCCGTTTATTATTTATATAATACTGTAGTTAGTCCGAGACTTTTCAAGTACATGGACATTAGCCATTTTAGATGATTGGACTTTAGAGAATACAATATATTTTTACTACATCATATTTTGATATGATGATTATGCATATGTTCTATTTGAGTGTCTCCTTTGTATTTATTTTGATGAGATGACTAAGAATTGTGTGTAGTGGAACTGACATGGTATTTATTGTCGTATTGAGAAAGAAATCAGTTGGATCGATTCATATATATTATATTTTTCTGCTGCGATCTGTGAACCTGTATTTATTATATATATATATATATGTTGTACATTGTTATGTCATGGGAAACCCACATGTTTATTACTTTGTGCCGATACCACATACATATGGCCACTTTTGTTTTGAGATTTTTACTGCGTACTGGAGTTAGCCCAAGGAAATATTCACGTGTAGTCACTCCTAACAAGCCTTATTCTTCATATTACCAGACAGAATTAGGCAGTAATTCTCTTTGGCAGTATGGATATGGAGGTGATGAATAAGAAGAAGAGCAATTCCCTTTAGTCCATATGATATAATGTGATGTTGATATGATGTAATGAGGGTACTAAACCTATTTTCTAGATTGTAGTTAGGCTTATGTAAGTTATGATCTACTCGAGTTAAAGTAATTTTCCCTTAAATTAGAAATAACAATCTTAGATTTTAAGGAAAATATGGAAGTTAAAGTTTGTTTATTGAATTAAAATAATAAACCATATTTAAGCTTTGAATATGGGAAATTTTCGTAAGAGGTAATTTTTTGTGAATATTTTGAAGGTTTTATTTCTGTAAAAAGTTTAGTATGAGGCATATTGTTTGCACTTATATTTTGATGTACACTTGGTTTTTTGAAAAAGGAACTGTTGAAAGTAAATAAGAAAAAATTAAAAAATTTATTATTATTTTAAAACCGTGGAATTTTTTTCCAGGCAAAACAAAGTATTTTGTATGGGTAGGCTGGTTTTATAGTAGCAATACCACTATATAAATTTTTATAGGTGTGAAGCTAAGATGCCTCATCAGCCAATCGAATTATAGCGGCCATATCACTTTACAACAATAATAGTAGATGTGAGGCAAAGACACCTTTGCAACTATTTAACTCACATATGAGTACATTACACATACAATTTACGTTAGCACCATGCAGGGTGCATAAATTTGACAACCAAGTTGCATAATGCAATCACTCAAAACATCACCATACAAACTCATAATTACTCCAACAAGAATGAATTAGAACAAACTACAAATACATCACTAGCTGATAGAGTAACTATATCGATGTCATGAAAGCATATGGCATCATAGGCCAATGCCTCATAATTATGAAGAAATCAATACCCAACGGTGGAAATTTCCAACAAAGCGATATCATTCGAAGCCAAGGACAACACCATCCAAAATTCAATAGTGCACCACATAGCATACGCACATTCCATCAAACTAAAAGCAGAACTTCTAACAAAATAGAGGCTTCCAAACAGCACCATATAATATATCCATGAAGATTGAAGCATGAACATACATTGGAGAGATAAACAAATACCTGCAGCCTCTATACACAACATAGGAAGAGAAATGAGCATCACGAAAAGAGCTATAGTCAGGTCAGTATCTCCATATGGCCCAATAAAGCACCACATAATACCATAAACATGAGACCCTCGTTTTCAGAGCAATCGCCATGGCTGCAAATGCAGTATCAGAGAAAAAAACGAGGCAAACATGAAACCAAAGACTAAAACAAAGCAATCGAGGGCAAGAATTTCAACTATCGCATATGAATATAGGCAAAAAATAACCTCGACCAAAATAAAAGTAACAAATGAACCCTACAACTAGAAAGAAGACTTCTAGGACTTCAGAGCCATGCGATTTCTCTATTTTAATATATATGTATTTTTGAATGGATTTTGACATAAACTCTTGAAAGTATGCATTGATTAAGTATTTAAAATTGTGGAAATTATTCTAGAATTCGACATGAATATAATTAGTAACCAAAAATGAATTTTAAAATATATTTTATATATACATTAGGTATTATTTAACAATGATTGAACTTAGCTAATTCTTAAATAAAATGATATATACTTATATATATATATGATAAAATGTGTTTAAAATATATGGAGCAATTTTTTAAAAGTATGAGTATTTCAGAAAATAACCAAAGTTAATTCAAATCTTATTATATTTTGAATAATAAATATTAAATCAGTAAAGCTATAAAAGATTGAATTTTGGAGGTTAAATATTTTTAAGAGTTATTGAAAAGAAATTACTTGTGGAAGTTGAAATTATATTAATTATCTTATTGGTAAATTCATGAGTGGACATAAAATAATCAATTTGAAATAAATTTGGTTTATGATTTAACTTGAAATGTCCAAAGCTGAACTTTTTGAAAATTTATTTAAGTTTAATTTTAAGAGTTTGATTTGAAAAAAATTGTATGGTGATTTTTATAAACAATTATTTAAACTAACAGAGAATATTATTTTCAAAATTTACAAGTTGCGCAAAAAATAAGATGTGAGATCAATGATTTTGATTTAGAAATTAAATTGAAAAGTTATTAATATTTTTATTGAAATTTGATTAGAGACAAAAAACAATTACACATCCTATAGGCTTTGAATTAATTAAGGTGAATTAGCTAGGATAGTCAATATGCCGGTGTGCTTAGGACTAGCTAGAAATGAACGTCATGGATTTGAGACATAGGGATTTGTAATGAAAATTAAAGCGAGTATTATGAATTTTTGAAAATTTTGAAACAATAATGAAAAATATATTTTGAATTAGGAATTTACAGTTACTTATAAAGTGTGATGGAATTTGAATAAAGAGTGATATGATATTTGGAAGATTATTTAAATTTTGAGCAAATAATAATATAACTATTTTATAAAGTTCATGAAAATATATTATTATTTAAGTAATAAAAATAAGAGGTATTTTAATAATAATAAGAACAACAACAACAACAAAATAATAATAAAGAGGAACTTTCCATAATATTTTTGGATAAATTATTACTATTTTTCATATAAGTAACAATAAAAAGGATTTTTGGGATTTAATGTAGAATGATGTTATTGTTGAATAATATATTATAATAAAGTTGTTGTGGATAACAAAATGATTTAAATAAATTTTATTGTTTTGATTTAAAATGATAATAATTTTATTTTGATGGAAATTTAATGGAAAAATATTGGTCTTGAGTAAAATTATTGTCGATTGAATTATTTAAATTAATATGTTGGAAACGGTGAATTTTTAAAGTATATTATCAATTTGAAAAAATATATATACTATTTGGAGGTAACAAAGAAAAGGTACTTTAAATTAAAAAGAAAAATACTAAGATGATTTATATTTAAGACAAATAACAAGCTTAAGTTGATTATGTTGAGTTGTTAAGACATGTGATAAAATGTTGTTTGAAATTAACATACATGTTTATGTTAAGGACTGGGTACACTTACATAAGATGTTGAGAAGCATAAGAGTGTGGTTAAGTAAAAAAATTCTTAAAAGGTTAAATAATAGAAGATTTGTTGTATAAGGCAGTCATCGATACAGGATAACTATACTTGACTATATAAAGTGTTTTTGGAGTATGACGATGTACATAAGGTACGTTAGCTAGCCCTATGTTAGTTTATAGGACTTCACAAGCATGTGGAGTTAATAATATTTTTGAAGCGTGCAATGTTGTACGATTTCAAACATGAAGTAAATGTATTGACTTGCACGTACTAAGGCACAAAGTCGATTTTAAGGAGGGCGGTATTTAGTGATTTGGAAGGAAATTGATTAAGAGATAAGATTAGGTCATTTCAGTCATCATTTGTATTGATAGAACAACCTTATTAAGTCAATTTTTTGAAATAGTAACTTATTCTACATAACCTAGTTTTAATACCCGATGTTCATGAAAAACAAGTGAAGAATGCACAATCTAGTCTATGAATTGCTATAGAGTATTGTGTTCACTGAAAATATGACATTATCCAATTGTGGTGCTTGTAAATTAAATGGTGATGTAATCTGAGGTTCGCCTAAGAATTCTAAATGTTAGTCCACTTGGAAGGGAGACACCATCCATTATCATGTTATCATCCTCGATGGACTTAAAGAAGGAATTTAGTGAGGGACGCCAAATGATACGAAGAGGATTTTCTTTTGATCTAGGATACAAAAGCAGTGGTGAAGTATTGTGACAACCCGCACCTCCTAACACACTGGTCCAAAGCCTAGGGTGACTTTTGGACTTACGTCGGTGCCTTATTAAGTCAATTTTTTGAAATTGTAACTTATTCTACATAACCTAGTTTTAATACCCGATGTTCGTGAAAAATAAGTGAAGAATGCACAATCTAGTCTATGAATTGCTATAGAGTATTGTGTTCACTGAAACTATGACATTATCCATTTGTGGTGCTTGTAAATTAAATGGTGATGTAATGTGGGGTTCGCTTAAGAATTCTAAATGTTATTCCACTTGGAAGGAAGACACCGTCCATTACCATGTTATCATCCTGATGGACTTAAAGAAGGAATTTAGTGAGGGACGCCAAATGATACGAAGAGGATTTTCTTTTGAGCTAGGATACAGAAGCAGTGGCGAAGTATTATGACAACCCGCACCTCCTAACACACTGGTCCAAAGCCTAGGGTGACTTTTGGACTCACGTCGATGCCAAGAAGTACGAGCTATTGGGTTTTTAAAACATTACAGAGGCTAAGAATATATAGATATGATCTAAGACCTCTATACGTTCAGAAGGCAAAAAAATAATACAAAAAATAACCATCTCAGAAAATATTTCAAAACACAGTCTCAAAAATAATACGCAGTCAAATGCAGAGTACGTAGAAATACAATACATAGTCTGATAAATACTAAGTACCGAATACGGTAATAGTTACATGGAAAGTCATATAAAATGATAACCAACTCCAAAGCTGAAGCTTGCCTCTCTACGTACTAATCTCAAGCATATCACTATTTTATTTATAACCAAGGCCTTAGGCTGAGGTTTAATCTGCACTCTAAAAAAGCCAACCGCGCTTGCTCTTGGAGCAGTCGACCGCTCCAGTAAGTGCGATCCACCGGTTGTCATTATTTAATTAGGGATTAATGTCCCTAAATTTTGTTTATGTTTGTTAATCATACTTATGATCATTATGGTTCATGTAAATCTATAATTTGTATTTATCAAAATTAAATATTAAATTCCAATCTTAATTTATAGTTACATAGTCTAACCTAGGTTTAACATCAACATTAATAGGTTATACGAATTCATATTTGATTAAAAAAGGGTGTAACCTAGATCAATTCCTACTTAACGGGTTTACATCAATTTACATTTATTATTCATTTTCAGATGTAAACAAAAGGATTATCAATTTGATTTCTAACAATCTAAATCAGATAGGGTATACTAAAATTAACTGCATATAAATCATCTTATTAAAAATATACCCACTCAACTCAAATCCTAGTTATCCCATTCGAATCGCGCCTGGGATCTACTCCGTTATCTAGCTCTTTTCTTGATTCAATTTCTTTAATCTCTTTGTTGTATTATTTATTTGTTTGTTTGATTTTGAAGAGAGGAAGAGATTTGAATTTGATAGAGTCTGGATATTTAGTTCTAATTTTTTGAATAAGGGTTTGGGTTAGCATTGTATTTAACCGGTCGACCACTATACTTGGGGCGGTCGACCGCTAGTGGTCGGCCGGTCCTCATATGAGTGTCGATCGGTGGAGCTATTTAAATAAATATATATTTCTTTCCTAATTTTCTTATTTAATTATTTTTGATTTCAAAATTCAAAACGTTTGTAGATTCTACATACTAGCACCAACTTCAAAATGTTATATATGAAAATTTTTCAAAAAATCGCTACGAACTCAATAGTGTAAGTTTCGTAGTTAGATTCGAAAGTTTCAAAATTCCATTTTCCCCTTGTTATATTTAACTTTAATCCTTTTATTTAAAATTTTCACTTAAATTTTTTGGGTGTTAGAAGTATGTGGCAGGTATTCAACAAGGAGATATGCTAGTAATGAAGTATTTAAATTAGTTCTATACTTGGATATTATATGATTAGAGAGACCTGAGTGATACGCTAATGAACGAAAACGACATAGGATATGTATGCATACGTAGTTTGCAGTGGGTAATTAGGTAGGTGAAGAACTCGCTATTGAGATATCTTATGTGGTTAAGCTAGTGCCATAAGTTATAGAGCCTTTCCCAATTATATAAAGAGTAGGAAAGTCAACACGTTTGAGTGGGATTCTTGAGAAGTTGGTAGGTGCTTGCATGTTTTTTGTTTATCCTATCTACGGACGTATGTTGACGATTTAGCGGTTGTGGTAAAACCTATTTAGCTTAAGAGGCAAATGTAGAAAGGAGTCTAGAATACTCCGTAGGTATGTTCATATACGATGTAATATGAGATAAAAATAAGGAAATGAAGTTGATCCATGTACAGTAAGGGGAAGGTTTGGATAGGAATATGATGGATCTTGAGAAGCGAATATAAGTTTCCTAATTAGGATCCCCCTTCTCATAAGTTTCTCTTTTAGTTAGTTTGTAGGTTAGCTTGCTCATTAGATCATTATTTGTTTGCGTGGTTGTGTTAGCTAGCTAGTTAACATAGGAATGGATGTATGGATGCTAGGATTAGTTGTATGCACTTCCATATAGTGTGTTTTGGTTAATATGGTTGCTTTGTTTGGGTTGTACAAATTTAGTTTATACTATGTTGGCTTGTATGTATATATATTCCAACCTAGGATAAATACATACTTATGTGTTCTAATTTATACAAGATAATTTTATATGATATTTATTGTTTCTTTATGTATGCTTTTATTAATTATGTTTATAAACGTTGCTGTTTTCTTGCACTTTGACATGGATGTGCATATGGATGCACATACATATAGAAATATATATTGGCATATATTAGGATGGTTGTATACATATTGGTTGCATTGCATATGCATCCATATAGGAGGCAGATTTAGTTGCATTCGCACTCATGTAACACATACTCTTGGTTAAATTTCAATTATATTGTATAATGGATGTTAAGTAGACATAACTTTGTCTGTTTTGTTTTATTGTATGATATAAAGGGAGCTGCATTATCCATCTCTTGGAATTTCATGGACGAAATTCAATTAAGGGGAGGAGAATGTAACACCCTATATTTTTTTACAAAATTAAATAATCAAATTAAAGTAATTTTAACATAAAGCGTAATAGTAAATTTGTACATGATTAGTAATTTGGCTTTAGGACCTATTCTATTGCGTCCAAAATGTCATTTACAATTGGAAAACATATATAACTTGCTTATATTGGTTTAACTGACTAGAAATTAGAATAAGTCAAACCCAATGACTTTTTCGTAATATATTAATTTAATTTAGCCTAAATTTGAGTTATTTCAATCTATAAGTAGAAATGAAACACCTATTATCTAATCATACCTTAGCCTAAACATCTTACCTCTAATCTTCATCTTGTTCTTCATTTTATTTTCAATCGGAATCAAACAAAGCTTCACATCAAATCAAATCAAATCAAATAAAATAAATATAAAACCGATCACCACAATGAGAGCCCAAATCAATGCTATCGAAAAATTTAGAGTTCTGAAGGCATGAAACCATTGGACAACAAAGGAGAAGGAGGATCTTCATCGAATCAGAGAAGATGCACGGTAAATTAGTGAGTGGTATTATCCTATTCTTGAATATATTAGTAAGATGTAGTCATTCATCCCTTATGGTCGTAAGTCATATTATAAATGTCATAATTTAAATTTAAAAGTGATTTTTTACATACAAACATGATTAGGATGTATTATGCGATAGTCAGATGGTTAAAAATCAAATTTGTACCAGTTATAATTAGCAAAAGATAATCTCCTTCTCACTAAAAAGTAGGAAGTGCATAAATGGTCAAAATTAGACATGTTATATCAAAATAATAGTTCTCGATGATACAAATCTACTGGTAGTATTTGTTCATTGATTGGGTTTACGAATTGATCAAAAAATGCATCAGAAGTTTGGCAAACAATGAATGTTTTTTGATCCAAGGTGAAATGGCATCGACAGGATGATCGGAGGACATGGATGCAAACCGGTGATTAGGATCCAATTGGTCTCAAGTGGTCAGAGATCACCAAAAATCCCATAAATGATCAGTGGTCGTGTTTTTCTACTTGCAGCTGGAATCAATAGCTTTGGGGGCGATAGGTAGCACACATGATGAGGTGGCCAATGGCGGTGTTAGATCGGGGTGGCATTGCCCCTGGCGGCAATGGTGATGACTGATAGACAACAACTGATGGGTTTTAGGCAAAGTCGAGGAGATGCGTTACTGTAGCCAAGAACAAAGGAAAAATATATGTTAATAATAATTTAATTTTCAATTACGATATTGCCCTTAACATTAAATGATCATATCTCTCGCATATGATCTCCATTTCATGCGCGGTTTGTGAAATCGAGATTGTGACCGGACAAGGAAATTTTAGTATATGGTTTGATATGATTTGAGATACATTAGAAAATTATCTTAGTTAGGCAAGTTCATTGTACATGGTTCATATTTGGCGATGTACTAGTCCGAGGAGCTGAGTCCTCAATATATGACAGTCTAAGGATCCGTGTCCTCAATGTGATATTGTCCGAGGAGCCGACTCCTCAATATACAATTGTTCAAGGAGCCGAGTCCTTAGTATACGATAATCCAAGGAGCTAAGTCCTTAACATATGATGGTTCGAGGAGTTGAGTCCTCATGATAGTTTAAGGAGCTGAGTAAGCAATATATCATAGTTCGAGGAGCCGAGTCTGTAAAGACCCGCAAATCCGCACCCCTTTTTAGCTGGAAAAATTCCACAACAATTCAGCTCAAAGAGGAACAAATGTACGAGTCTTTAGGGTTAAAGAAGAAAGAGGTAGAAGAAGAAAACAGAACAATAATAGAATCTCACATTTCGCAGTGGAACAAATATAATAGATAAATAAATATCTTTAAACATAATCACTATATCAGTTTATACATCACATTATCAGATATTACAACAACAAACAGCAGAAAAGAAATATTACATATATAAGTGATACGCCTCGCCATCCAGCTCCAACTCCTAATCTCCACAGCAACTTCTTGACTTTGTTCTTTGACAACCTGACCCTAGGCTGCCCGTGTGGTGGGCACCTAGAGTTTAGAAAGGGAACAATAAACTCCAGGTCAGTCGTGGGACTGGTGTGAGATCTTAAAAACAGTTATTTTTCACAAAGAAAGGAAAAGAAATCTGCTATGCTTTTGGAAAATGAAACTACCATAAGGCCTTCCGCCACACACACAATGCAAATGCAGAATTGGAGGAGATTTCTCCTTATGATGGTCCAACATGCTTAATACGCAAAATCCTTTGATATTATTATTAGTTCATAGTGCAGAAAACATTTCGAAAGTATAATATTAATCTTAGCCAGCACATAACCATTATTGTATGCCTACTATAGCTACCATGTTCAATAGCAGGTTACCGCCACATTCCATGGCAGGTTATACAACCAAAACCGTACTGGACGTGTGTTGTTTCTTTGGATTTCCAATAAATGGTCAGGCTAAGGAACTTCCTACTACCACATGGGTATGCCTCTAGAGGGACGTCCCGAGAACCTATCCAGATCTCTGCCAACACAAGGCCGGGTTACCTCTGTAACTAGGTAACTACTACTTGAGTATGCCATCCCCCAGTCCTTTGGGACCTTTATCCGAGGATCCTCAATCACAAAGAAACAACCACAAAGTATATATAAAATATTTGCGGCAACAACATAGGTTAAGTATCTGGGCTCCATACCATGATACCACCCTTTTCCAGAAGGAAATAACATAACCTAAAGGGCGCGACCCTCATAACCTTGCAGCATCTTTCCTGTTTTGAACATTTCCGGGGTGTGAGGTTCGATGAGGTCTCGTCCACAAAGCTACACTTTTCATAAAGTCATGCTTTGATCAACAAATGATCAGCAGCACTTCGTATGCCACGTTACCAAATTGGGAATGTATCACTAGTAACCATCAACTACATAACCTCTGAGCTCGTACGTCTCAGAAAAGGGTGTTAAGCTAAGAGAATAAATTCTCCACCACCAACAGAAATGCATTTGATAGAAACCAGCTTTACATCTCAAAGTGTAACGTCAGACACACATCCATACAAGTCCGTTCCGGGATCGAACGGAACCGAAGGCACTTCAAAGAAGCCCTTGCAAATCCGGATATTCACAATTCACGTCCGGAATCCCCATCACAAAGGTGATAAAATCACTATACCGGAGCAACCCGGTGCAGAGACATTCGATCGGTAATCCTTTCGCTTTTGAAAATACCCGGTCTTCAACACCACCTTCAAATGCATCCCATTTCGTCGTATCATTATTCGGAATGGGTTTTATGACACAAGGTCCTCTCCCGGCTAATCCGAATAATGAGCGCTTGTTTTTAAATGTTCATTCAGTTTTCAAACAAATCACAACAATTTCACTTTGATCGTTTAAATAAAAGATCCATCACAATCACAAAGGTTCGATGTGGTTTTCGGATATCCACTTGGAATCTGACCTTCGGTCGCATCGAAATTCAAATGCCATTAAAAATGCCAATATTGATAGTCGGTTATTTAACTACCAATCAACACCCACAACAATTGCCGGATTTAAATAAATTTCCCAAATTATTTATTTTTAAAATATTTCCGCAAGATATATTTCACACTTCAACCATTTGAAAATAAATTACAAATTACTTTCCACATTTCAATACTTTGAAAACAAATTTCAAATCACTTTTCCTTACGCGGAATACATTTCCAAATATTTATTCATTTCCACTAGAAATCTGCCGAGTTAAAATAATTCAAATCACTTATCCATAATATTCTTGGAACATTTAAAATAAAACCATCTTAAATACTTACTTAAAATATTGGTTATGAAAACATTATACTAATTATCACATATAAGATTTTAAGTCCCAACTAATTTTTTAAAATAAAATTAGTAGATAAGGTATAACTATTTAAATAATTGTTTCCTAAAACAAATATCAATTTTAATCTTTTAAAATAATCCCTTCTATAAGTAAATAAATCCATACTTTAAAGACTTGAAACCAGTTAAGAAAATAATTTATCCAAAGTATCCTTTCTAAAACCATCCTAAAATTTTTTCAGTTTATATTTATAGGCTACTTCGAAATCATACTCAGCTTTCCAGGGAAAATACATTTTCTATTTTAAAATGGTTCATTCAAATCAATTAATAAATCTTTCCTGATTTATTTTGAATTTACATTCCGAATCTGTAAATTCCTTTCACACTTTTAAAAAATAAAACAATATTTATTTTTAAAACAAATTTCCCTATCTTTTATGAAATTCCCATTGTGAATTTAAATTCCCAAATATCCACTGATATACGATTTTCAAATCGATTCCCAAATAATTATTATTTTTACAAAATCAATTTCAAATTGATTTTCTAATTTATTTGCAAAACACCAAATCAAATTTCAAATTGATTCTCAAATTTATTTCAAACACCAAATTTGTTATCTTCTGAAATAAATTCCTTGTTTTAAATTTATTCAATTTTCTAAAATTAATTTACTATAAATTTTCTACTAAATTTCAAAAATCTAGTTTTCTTTATTTTGATATCCTACGATATCAAAAATACATTCAGCTAAATTTTTAGCCTTCAACGATTTCAATCACAATATGATCACACATAGATTTAAATAAATCAACACCAATATTGAAACAAATTCAAATATTTGAGGAATCTAGTTGGATCCCTCCAACCTGTTTTCCCTGCATCCACAGACGTTAGCACAACAATTAAATATCAATTCCACTTCTAGGTGGAATATCCCGGTATATGGGATTTATAAAATATCATCCGCTATTATGCGGCGCATAGGGTCTCATCCGCTATATAATGCGGAAAATCAACAACTCCAAATACATATATAAAACCAATTCCACTTCGAGGTGGAATATCACGGTATGTGGGTTTAATATAATAACCTCTGCTATTATGCGGCGCATATGGTCTAAACTAATATAACTGATAATAAATTAATCATCCAAGCACACAATCAACAATTAAATTTAACTATCATAATTCTATCATCAATCAATAACTGAAATTTTCAATTATTAAAATTTGAGTGAGAAGATCTCACCTTTAACAATGCATGCAATCCATTTCCATTTCGACTTGTTTCCTTCACAATTTTGACCTTGTATAAACATTGTACGATTTATTAATATTTGAACGAATCGAGTGATCAATTGCTATTTACTAAATTTAATAAAAAATTCCTTTAATAAATAATTTTAAGTAATTAAAATAATTATATAAGTTAATTACATAAATTAATTTCTAATAACACATTATTTTAAAATAGTAAGTTCAACCATGGATCTTTATTTCTTTATCTTTTCTTTTGAAACCACATATATTTTATAAAATAATCCATATAGATTTAAAGATCTAATTTTATATAAACTTTCAGCGTTTCGAAACTTCTACCTTTTCCCCATTCAAAACCTTATATATATATATTTTAAAAAAATTACAGCACTTTAAAATATGTATATATCTATCCCTTTTTTTCCATTTTCTGTAATGCATTCATATATATATATATATATATATATATATATATATATTATCGCATTTAATTGAAGTAAATAAAGTGCATTTTTTTCTTCTTTCCTCTGTATATCTAAACATATATATACATTTATAAAAAAATTAAATTAAATTGAAAGAAAGGAAACGCAAATACCTCACTGCCTGCTCGCAAGCCCCCACAAAGTCGCGCATTCCTAAAATCGCGACCCAACCCCCATGTCGTCGTTGCACCACGACCTTACTTCGGTGCATCTCCACCGCCCTCTTATCCACCCCAACTGACCAAATTCAAGATTTGTGAACCTAGGTCCCATTGCACAAAGCCTAGGTCGCCGGTAGTGACTCGATTCTTGTAACGATCCAACGAACGCCGCCATCGCGAATCATCCAAATGCCACCATGCAACGCCGCACCCCACACAATATCCTACTGAAGAACTCGCGTTCCAGCTCGCGATGTATGACTCGACTTCGGTTTCGATTTGATACATACTTCGGTGCCGAGAACTTGAATAGGAGAAAGAACGAATTCGTTTAATTTGATTTGATTTTAGAGGGGAAAAATGGATCTCGAGTATCTGTGTTCGAAAGAAGGAAGAGGGAGATGCGAATTTTACGTTTCAGCCATTTTTCTTTTTTTTCTTTTATCGACTGTTTTATTGAAATGACGGAGGAAAGTGATACCTGAGACGAGAGGAAGCGTGTTAGGGAAGGTTAGCTATAGTAATTGAACAAGGACGGAAATGAAAATGGTGTGATGGTGAAAGGAAAAAGGCTGGTAGGGAATTTCGACTGAAAAGTGGGTTTTGACCAGTCAAACAAAGGATGTATTATATTCATATTTAAATTTGAATTTAATTTAAATCGTCTTGAACTCGCAGCTAAAAATCTTGGCATCCTATTGGAGCGTGACGCTAAGCGTTTATAAGGTCATACTCCTATTCTAAATGCAATGGAAAAGGTCTAGAGTTCTATTTCGATCGTATGGAGAAGGTAGCTTTTCGGACTCACTTATTATACTAAAATTTTCGATCCAATTTTTCAATGCGTTTATTTACCGTACGCTCACACAACTACTCCAATTACTACAAAAATTGAAATCCGATAATAATACAATATTACGGATCCAATGGAACTGGTTTCGTCGAATTCCGAGATTGCGCCTCGGAGGACTATTTTTAAATATCGTCTTGAACGATAAAATTTCAAAACCGAACAAAATAGTTCTGATTTCAATTCTGAAGCTTCCATTATCCTCAGTATTATAAATATAAATTTTCTAAGCAATCAAATTATTTTTAACAAGCTAAAAATTGAAAATTCAAATTTTTACCCATCATTAATAAATTAAATTCAATAATTTAATTACCAAATTCATATTTATATTCGAAATTTCAAATTAAATTAACCTCCAAATATTAAAAATCGATTAAATATTTCATTTCAAATGTCAAAAATTTCCGTGTCGTCACATCCTTCCCCCCTTAAAAGAATTTCATCCCGAAATTACTAGTTAAGAAGAACGATCCTTAACCCATTTGCTATCTGTCCAAACCCAAATAGTTTTATCAACTTGCCCAAAACAAATCTTTTTATTTAAGACCCATCATTAATTCAATTAACTTTCCAACTTCAATTATAAGTTCCAAACAACATTGTTTTCTCGATAATTCAAATTTAAATTTCAAATTTTCATTATTTTCTCAAAATATTTCTAACTCCCTAATTTTTTGAAAAATTTCGCCAGTGTCTCCTTTGATCGGCTAGCTCGGTACGACTACAAAATGGCACCATTGGCCCTCAGATTCCAAAAGAAAACAAAAGGCCAAGCGGCTAGACAAGAAAATCATCAAATTTTATACTGAAATTTAAATACATACCTTTTTGTCGACCAATTCAATTTTATCTTCAAAATCAAAATCCCAACTCCATTTCCTTTAATACACCTGTATATCCTGCTAGACATAATATCCAATTACAACATTCAAATTTATTTTGCACATTCCTTTACAAAATTTTCAATATATACTTCTTATACCATTTTACTTTACTATTGAAGTTATATATCCATTTTCATTCAATCTTGCATTTTCAATTCCATTTGAATTCGATTTACACTTTTAATTTAGTTTGGATTTAGTTTACCTTCTGAATATTGAATTTTATCAATTATCTTTCATACACAACTGTACTATTTCAAATTAGTTTCATTTACTAATTCATTATAAATTCCAACTCATTTTTATCTCAATCCATTTTTTTATTTTATTTCTACTTTTATTAACTTAAGTTCACTTCGAACTAATTTTATAACTTCATTTAATTTCACACAATTCAAATTGGTTTTCAATATTCAGTTTCAATTCCTATTTTATTCTTTTGTTCATCCCCAAACACAATTCAATTTCAATTCACCATTTGGTTTACAACCACTTATATTTAAACTGGATTTCAAATTCCATATGAATTTAATTTATCTTTCATTTATAAATATTGAATTCAATTCATTTCAAACCATATCCACTTGGTCTTTCATCAGTTAGTTTCACTTACTAATTTTAGTTTAATATTTCACTTTGTTTATCGCAAATCAAATTCAATTCCAATTCCAGTTCTATTTACTTGCAAATTCGAAATGAATTTCAACATTCAATTTCACTTTCATTCACTTGAAATTGCAAATTTATTCATTCATTCAAATTTTTTTATTTTCCACCTTTATAGATTTTATTCCAATCATTTAGTCTATGAGACTTCTCAAATTCACCTTTATTCAAATTAACTTAAGTCAATTTCAGTTTAAATCTAAATTTCCTAAGTTTTCAAACTTATTATTCCATAACTATTTTTAATAAAATTCCAGAGTCTTTCCACCTTTCCAAAACCATTGTTGAAAACAATTCAAATTATCATTTGAATTTCAAAACCAACCCAAATTTCCCAAACAACTTCCATTTAAAACAATTTGGCAGCAATTCCTCTTTTGGAAACTCGAAATAAACACCGATGATGTCGCGATCATCACCGAAATTATTTCCAGCGACCGAAAAGAGTTTAGAGCTTTTTATCCTTTCAAAACATTTTTCCAAAACCTTTGAAAACTCGTTTTCAAACCAAAAGGGATTTAAACTTTCCAAATACTTCTCTGGAATTCCATTTCAAATTATAAATCACATTCACAATTTATATTCTTAAATTCCATTTGTACGTGAATTTATTTCTTAACTTTGGAGTTACGGTTTCAATTTCCTATTCAAATGATAATAATATTATCACTTTCTAACAATCAAGCAACCATATACTATAATAATTTACAAAGATTATTTCCTTTATCTACGAAAATAGTTTTGGGTAAAATTATTTCATTTACCCTATTTTAAAACAATATCGTGTAGAATTGTTCTGTACGAGTGTTTAGAGATCCCTATCGATAGAGTTGTACAGACTATATCGACCAGAATCCATATACCACTCAACAAACCAATCATCACAATATAAAACAATTTTTATATTTACTAACAAATATGTGCTCATATCTATTATTACACTCACACTCATTCTAGAGTACTACTGACTCTATCTCTAATGAGTAACACCCAACAGAGCCAAGGTTGTCGCTTAACCAAATGCTCTGATACCAAATGTAAAGTCCCGCAAATCCGCACCCCTTTTTAGCTGGCAAAATTCCATAACAATTTAGCCCAAAGAGGAACAAATGTACGAGTCTTTAGGGTTAAAGAAGAAAGAGGTAGAAGAAGAAAATAGAACATAACAGAATCTCACATTTCGCAGCAGAACAAATATAATAGATAAATAAATATCTTTAAACAGAATCACTATATCTGTTTATACATCATATTATTAGAGTTTACAACAACAAACAACGGAAAAGAAATATTACATATATAAGTGATATGCCTTGCCATCCAGCTCCAACTCCTGATCTCCACAGCAACTTCTTGACTTCGTTCCAGAATAATTGACAACCTGACCTTAGGCTGGCCGTGTGGAAAATTGTGGGACTCAGAGTTTTGAAAGGGAACAATAAACTCCAGGTCAGTCGTGGGACTGGTGTGAGATCTTAAAAACAGTTATTTTTCACAAAGAAAGGAAAATAAATCCGCTATGCTTTTGGAAAATGAAACTACCATAAGGCCTCCCGCCACGCACACAATGCAAACGCAGAATTGGAAGAGATTTCTCCTTATGGTAGTCCAACATGCTTAATACGCAAAATCCTTTGATATTATTATTAGTTCATAGTGCAGAAAACATTTCGAAAGTATAATATTAATCTTAGCCAGCACATAACCATTATTGTATGCCTACTATAGCTACCATGTTCAATAGCAGGTTACCGCCACATTCCATGGCAGGTTATACAACCAAAACCGTACTGGACGTGTGTTGTTTCTTTGGATTTCCAACAAATGGTCAGGCTAAGGAACTTCCTACTGCCACATGGGTACGCCTCTGGTGGGACGTCCCAAGAACCTACCCGGATCTATGCCAACACAAGGCCGGGTAACCTCTGTAGCTAGGTAACTACTACTCGAGTATGCCATCCCCCGGTCCTTTGGGGCCATCACCCAAGGATCCTCAACCACAAAGCAACAACCACAAAGTATATATAAAATATTTGCGGCAACAACATAGGTTAAGTATCTGGGCTCCATACCATGACACCACCCTTTTTCAAAAGGAAATGACATACCACAAAGGGCGCGATCCTCATAACCTTGACACATCTTTCCTATTTTGACCATTTTTGGGGTGTGAGGTCCGATGAGGTCTCGTCCACAAAGCTACACTTTTCACAAAGTCATGCTTTGATCAACAAATGATCAGCAGCACTTTGTATGCTACGTTACCAAATTGGGAATGTATCACTAGTAACCATGAACTACATAACCTCTGAGCTCGTACGTCTCAGAGAAGGGTGTTAAGCTAAGAGAATAAATTCTCCGCCACCAACAGAAATGCATTTGATAGAAACCAGCTTTACATCTCAAAGTGTAACGTCAGACACACATCCATACAAGTCCGTTCCGGGATCGAACGGAACCGAAGGCACTTCAATGAAGCCCATGCAAATCCGGATATTCACAAATCACGTCCGGAATCCCCATCACAAAAGTGATAAAATCTCTATACCGGAGCAATCCAGTGCAGAGACATTTGACAGGTAATCCTTTCGCTTTCGAAAATCCCGGTCTTCAACACCACCTTCAGATGCATCCCATTTCGTCGTAACATTATTCAGAATGGGTTTTATGACACAAGGTCATCTCCCGGCTAATCCGAATAATGAGCGCTTATTTTTAAAAATAAGTGTTCATTCAGCTTTCAAACAAATCACAACAATTTCACTTTGATCGTTTAAATAAAAGATCCATCACAATCACAAAGGTTCGATGTGGTTTTCGGATATCCACTTGGAATCCGACCTCCGGTCGCATCGAAATTCAAATGCCATTAAAAATGCCAATATTGATAGTCGGTTATTTAACTACCAATCAACACCCACAACAATTGCCGGATTTAAATAAATTTCCCAAATTATTTATTTTCAAAATATTTCCGCAAGATATATTTCACACTTCAACCATTTGAAAACAAATTACAAATTACTTTCCACATTTCAATATTTTGAAAACAAATTTCAAATCACTTTTCCTTACGCGGAATACATTTCCAAATATTTATTCATTTCCACTAGAAATTTACCGAGTTAAAATAATTCAAATCACTTATCCATAATATTCTTGGAACATTTAAAATAAAACCATCTTAAATACTTACTTAAAATATTGGTTATGAAAACATTATACTAATTATCACATATAAGATTTTAAGTCCCAACTAATTTTTTAGAATAAAATTAGTAGATAAGGTATAACTATTTAAATAATCATTTCCTAAAACAAATATCAATTTTAATCTTTTAAAATAATCCCTTCTATAAGTAAGTAAATCCATACTTTAAAGATTTGAAACCAGTTAAGAAAATAATTTATCCAAAGTATCCTTTCTAAAATCATCCTTAAAAATTTTCACTTTATATTTATAGGCTACATCGAAATCATACTCAGCTTTCCAAGGAAAATACATTTTCCATTTCAAAATGGTTCATTTAAATCAATTAATAAATCTTTCTTGATTTATTTTAAATTTACGTTCCGAATCTGTAAATTCCTATCACACTTTTAAAAAATAAAACAATATTTATTTTTTTAAAAAATTTCCCTATCTTTTATAAAATTCCCATTGTGAATTTAAATTCCCAAATATCCAATGATATACGATTTTCAAATCGATTCCCAAATAATTATTATTTTTACCAAATTGATATCAAATTGATTTTCTAATTTATTTTCGAAACATCATATCAAATTTCAAATTGATTCTCAAATTTATTTCAAACACCAAATTTATTATCTTCTGAAACAAATTCCTTCTTTTAAATTTAGTCAATTTTCTAAAATTAATTTACTATTAATTTTCTACTAAATTTTAAAAATCTAATTTTCTTTATTTCTGATATCCTACGATATCAAAAATATATTCGGCTTAATTTTAGCCTTCAACGATTTCGATCACAATATGATCACACATAGATTTAAATAAATCAACACTGATAATGAAACAAATTCAAATCTTTGAGGAATCCAGTTGGATCCCTCAAACATGTTTTCCCTGCATCCACAGACGTTAGCACAACAATTAAATACCAATTCCACTTTTTGGTGGAATATTCCGGTATATGGGATTTATAAAATATCATCCGCTATTATGCGGCGCATAGGATCTCATCCGCTATATAATGCAGGAAATCAAAAACTCCAAATACATATATAATACAAATTACACTTCGAGACGGAATATGACGGTATGTGGGTTTAATATAATAACCTCCGCTATTATGCGGCGCGTAGGGTCTAAACTAATGTAACTGATAACAAATTAATCATCCAAGCACACAATCAACAATTAAATTTAACTATCATAATTCTATCGTCAATCAATAACTGAAATTTTCAATTATTAAAATTTGAGTGAGAAGATCTCACCTTTAACAATGCATGCTACCCATTTCCATTTCGACTTGTTTCCTTCACAATTTTGACCTTGTATAAACATTGTACGATTTATTAATATTTGAACGAATCGAGTGATCAATTGCTATTTACTAAATTTAATAAAAAATTCCTTTAATAAATAATTTTAAGTAATTAAAATAATTATATAAGTTAATTAAATAAATTAATTTCTAATAACACATTATTTTAAAATAGTAAGTTCAACCATGGATCTTTATTTCTTTATCTTTTCTTTTGAAACCACATATATTTTATAAAATAATCCATATAGATTTAAAGATCTAATTTTATATAAACTTTCAGCGTTTTGAAACTCCCGCCTTTTCCCCATTCAAAACCTTATATATATGTTAAAATAATTACAGCACTTTAAAATATGTATATATCTATCCTTTTTTTTCCGTTTTCTGTAATACATTTATATATATATATATATATATATATTATCACATTTAATTTAAGTGAATAAAGTACATGTTTTTCTTCTTTCCCTCTGTAGATCTAAACATATATATACATTTATAAAATAAAATTAAATTGAAAGAAAGGAAACACAAATACCTCACTACCTGCTCGCAAGCCCCACAAAGTCGTGCATTCCCAAAATTGCGACCCAGCCCCTATGTCGTGGTTGAACCATGACCTTACTTCGGTGCATCTCCACCGCACTCTTATCCACCCCAACCGACCAAATTCAAGATTTGCGGACCCAGGTCCCATCGCACAAAACCTAGGTCGCCAGTAGTGACTCGATTCTTGTAACGACCTAACGAACGCCGCCATCACGAATCATCCAAATGCCACCATGCGACGCCGCACCCGACACAATATCCTACCGAAGAACTAGCGTTCCAGCTTGCGATGTATGGCTCGACTTCTGTTTCGATTTGATACATACTTCGGTGCCGTGAACTTGAATAGGAGAAAGAACGAATTCGTTTAATTCGATTTGATTTTAGAGGGGAAAAAATGGATCTCAAGTATCTGCGTTCGAACGAAGGGAGAGGGAGATGCGAATTTACGTTTCAGCCATTTTTCTTTTTTTCTTTTATCGGCTGTTTTATTTGAATGACGGAGGAAAGTGATATTTGAGATGAGAGGAAGCGTGTTAGGGAAGGTTAGCTATAGTAATTGAAGAAAGAGGGAAATGAAAAGGGTGTGATGGTGAACGAAAACAGGCTGGTGGGGAATTTCGGCTGAAAAGTGGGTTTTGACCAGTCAAACAAAGGATGTAATATATTCATATTTAAATTTGAATTTAATTTAAATCATCTTGAACTCGCAGCAAAAAATCTTGGCATCATATCGAAGCATGCCGCCAGGCGTTTATAAGATCATACTCCTATTCCGAATGCAATGGAAAAGGTTTCGAGTCCTATTTCGATCGTATGGAGAAGATAGCTTTTCAGACTCAGTTATTATACTAAATTTTTCGATTCAAATTTTCAACGCGTTTATTTACCGTACGCTCACACAACTACTCCAATTACTACGAAAATTGAAATCCGATAACAATACAATATTACGGATCCAATGGAACTGGTTTCGTCGAATTCCGAGACTGTACCTCGGAAGACTATTTTTAAATATCGACTTGAACGATAAAATTTCAAAACTGAACAAAATAGTTCTGTTTTCAATACTGAAGCTTTCATTATCCTCAGTATTATAAATATAATTTTTCTAGGCCATTAAATTATTTTTAACAAGCTAAAAATAGAAAACTCAAATTTTTACCCATCATTAATAAATTAAACTCAATAATTTAATTGCTAAATTCATATTTATATTCGAAATTTCAAGTTAAACTAACCTCCAAATATTAAAAATCGATTAAATATTTCATTTCAAATGTCAAAAAATTCCGGGTCGTCACAGAGTCCCTAATATTTGATTTGGTGACATAACATGATTAGTGTAGCTAAACCCTTAATATATGATTTGGCGATAGTGGTTTATGATTTTGAGTCTACCGTGGGTTGTGGTTAGGGATGAGCTAGATTTTAGTGAGACATTAGCATATGACGTCACTATAGTATCAAATTATGTTTGCTAACTTGTCGGGTTCAGGTGACATAGATTATGGTATGTTTTCAAGCATAAGTGTTGTTTTACTAACTTATTATAATACACATATATGATGCATTTCACTCACTGGACATATGTCTGGCCCCTTCTATCATTCTCTTCTTTTTAGATATAACTCTGATAGATCGATAGAGAGGACTGGTGTGAGTTGGAGGCATGATGATACAATGGAGATGATATTTGTTTATTTATTAGCTACCTACTACTTTACTTTAGTGATTCCCAGACATTGAGCTGATTTTATTACTAGTGGAGAGAAATATTATAAACGAAGTTTGTTTGATACTATAATATTTTGTTTATCTGTAATTATTATATTATTGATTAGTATATTTTATTTCTTCCGCCGCGAGTTTCAAATAATGTAGAATATTGTAGATAGCTCTATATTCTATCACATATTTTACTTTAGAATGCTCCGCCATTCTCAAGGTCCGCGATTCCAGTGCCATTTATAGACGTGGATCGGGATGTCATAGAAGGTAAGTTGTTTCACCTACCATTTCAATCATCAGTAGTAAGTTTATCATGAGTTTATAGACCATCCCGTGCCTTAATGTTTCTCCATACCAAAGGTGTTGGGGTGAAAACATCCACAATACTTGCCCCCATAAAGCATATTTCATGGATACAAAGTGTACTTTGTTCGTTCAAGAATCCTCTCATCTTTTATACAGTATTCACCTCGAGCGTCCAAAAGTTATTCTTTAGTTCTATCTTATTCAATAGTCACTAACTAAATTTTTGGTTTATTGTTAATTTGGTATATCCTTGATAGAGAGGCTTTCATAGGCCAAAAGAATTTCATGAATTCAATATACAAAGGTGAAAACATCTTTTGAATCTCAAGGAACAAAAATTCATAGTGATTCGATGATATCCAGCATATTCTAATTGATATAAAACTGTCTGGTATTGTTCCACTCAGAACTATTCTTTCTGGTACTGGATAGAATCCGTATTCATTTAAATATAGGGACTTTGTTTATTTCAAACATTTGTCCCTTTCAACCGCTTGCAAAAAAAATTGTTTAACTGCCCTAGCTCTTGTGTGCCTAGACTTATAATTTTTAACAATATTAGTAATTATCATTTTAATTTTATGCTATAGTTTTGCGTATCATTCCATTAATTCATGCTTAAATTAATCTAGATCTGAACTATCTACTTATGGTTCAATATGGATTTTCGTATGAGCTTTGATTAGGGTTGATATGTTATTTGGGCAGGATTTCCTTAATTTTTCCAAAATTTTGAAAACTCTCTTTTTGGACTATGCCACATAGAATCAATTTGGTTATTGGGAAGTTTAGATATTTTTATTGGCTTGATGAAGTTTGTAGATATGAATAACACATCCATGTCGACTGATTGATGGATGTGCTATGGTCTCCTTAACATCATAGCATTTCATATCTCTAACAAACCAAACTTTATGCTTTAACACTGAGTAGAGAATTCAGGTTAGTTTTTTAATATAGAATTGGCTTTTTGGAACCATATGTAGTTATCTAAGTATTGTAGATTGTTCATTTTTTTTATATAATGTGGTATATGGTTTTCAGGTTTATACCACCATATTACGCTTTCCACCATCGCAATATCAATCTATATCATATCGGGTAGGTACGAAATCTCCTAGCCACCTATTCATTCTATCACTTTGTCTGGCTCTTAATCTTCCAGTGCTTCTAGCTCTTCTTATTCTATATAGTTGGTTTTTTTCTAGCTAGACTATTCCCTTAACTCATCAGCCTAGTTCTACTCTCTTCTTAGTAGTAAGTCTCCAAGCTTCGTAGTTATCAGTGGACCTGGCAAACTCTGTTGCCACTAAACTGATTGCTAAAAGCACTCAGATACATTGGCTGCCTCAAGAAGACATGTTTTTCCTCTCTCCTTCTCAGCGATCCCATGACCCTTTAAAGGGATATATGGCTTATAGTTGCTGTCGTTATTTTGTTGGTTCTCAGAGGATCATGGTATACTTCAAGATTGTATCATTCCAGCTTCATTGGAATAGGCATGCCATCTTAGTCTACATGTATATGATGTTCACGAGGGTGTATAATTTTCCTCCCACTAATAGATAAATCTGCTTCATGTATGCTATCAAAAGCAAATTTGAATCATCCTCCTTTTCTTTCTTAAGGCGTGTAACAAGTTCAAAGCTAAAAAAGATCATTATTCCAAATATAGCATGTTCAAGCATGAGTTCGTTTTCACTCACAACTAACCACCTTGCTTATATATATATATGGGATTCGAGATGTAAGTGTTTTTGTTCTTTAAAATTCCGTTCGTTCATATGTTGAGCTTCGTATAGTAACTCAAACCATATCCTTGGATATCATTAGAGCTACCACTAGGGATGCGAATGGATATGCAGGGCCCGTTTAGGAAGATACCGAGAGAAGGGAAGGAGGATTCTAGACTCCTTAATAACAAACTTCTTGGACATTTTGTACCTATCGCTACTTGAAGGCAGTGTGATAACCGCCCTACACCTCTGGTACGTAATATGCCTATATAGTGCGCTATATCGATATCTGGTCAATGTAATATGATTATCACGGTAAATAAAGTAGAAATCATCCAAGGTAACCCTGTTGTATATCTCATAATGCATCAAATAAATTATTACAGTTGAACAGATATAAAACAGGCGGGATAGAAAAATAACTATATGAACCATTAAAGACCGGGAACGGGTTCAATATAGTTATAAAAATAGATCACTTTGATTTTATATATCAGTAATAACTCAAGCGATAAACCATCTCTAGTAAAAGTCAAAAAACATCAAAACCCCACACTATTGCATAGCTGAATAAAGCAATAATAACTCCAAATAGTAACATGTAAAAGACCAGCCTCTTACCGTTCCATCTGCACAACCCCATGTGTTGTCTTGGACCTACTATCTAGTCTACTCATTTAATAGTGCCTAAGATAATAAGAAGCAAAACATAAAACCTTGAGTCAAACAACAGTCTGGTGTGAGCGATAAACAATCTCAAAATACTATGAAAGTTAATATAGTACATAAGACATAAGTATGGTGAATCATACCTTACATGTCCCTACATCCAAAGAGTTAGCACATAACATCAATATATGCTAACCTACTATTACCATCATCATATGGGTATGTTATGGGTCAAAGTATAATATTGGGGGTCAGGGTATCCAAGTAACAAAACCTATGTCACATAACATCCCTAGAGTGATATAACAAACATATCAAACACAACATCCATCAAACAATCCTCACATCACTCAGGTGCGTTGGATATAGGATAGCTCGTATATCCAAATTATCAACCAGAAACTTAATTAAACTCTCGGTTCTCGGTACTAGAATCTATATCGCTTAATAAGACAAGGAACTAGACTCACAATAGTTAAGTCCATGATAATCTACGGTCATGAGATGATGATACATTCATGGTCCAGGTAGGCGTCCCCACTTACCCTCTATACGAGCATACTAGAAACCTCCGAGTATCAAAATTCTCTTTGCACAAGTCCCATAGTCGAAACCATCATTGTTTTATTCCATTCATCTTCATAGTGAAACATGATCATAGTTCCACCAACGAATTCCTATCATTGAAATCGTCCTTATGGATCATCATCACAACTACCATCATTGAGTTATCATCATCAAAATATCTATAGACACCCATCATACATCATAGGGTCCGCCTTGTCAAAGTGCCAAAGTCTGTATGCTGAAGCATCGCATCATCACTTTATTATCAAAACCACACATCATAGAGCCATAACATTGGAATCAAGCATCAAATGAATGAACAAATCACCATGGCATGCTCCCTAAGGCATAACCCACACAAACTCCACAAATGGTGTGATTTTGCCATCACCAAGAGTGGTCGGTGACGACCACTTTAGAGTGGTCAGTGATCACCACTTTTGGTTGGCACCTAGCAATTTTGGATATGCTCCATGGTTCAAGTACACATGCCTAAGACCCAAAGTCCAAACGCAAGCACTTCCAAAATATCTCATCCAAACCATTCGATGATGGACCTCTTATCATTTTCAAGCTGGCCAGAAGCTCCAATGCCTTTGCCCCAAAGTAGTTGCGCCTTGAGCCCCAAGTAAGAACACCAAAATATCTCGATGACGAGAGATATTCCATGTCCCAAAATTCTTCTATGTCCATCAAAACCTCTCTTCCATCCCATACCCGAAGTCATTCTTGTGCCAAGCATTATAACCCGTGTTCCACCCTAAAATCCTCGAAGTACTTAACCACCAATTTGTTTTTATGCCACCATCGAGTAGTTCTTGCAATCACCAAAACTCCGATATTTTGATTACAATTCTCATATGATCAAAAACATGTGTTCCCTGGACCGCTAAGAACATCCTATTTTGGTAGCATATCATTTTGAGCATTTTTGTCGATTGATCTAATCATTTGGTGACCAATCTTGAACTACATTAAAATGAATTAAAAACACAACAAACAACCATATATAATATACATACAACATTCATACATCATTGCAAAGTACTACAGTTAATATGCAACCAATTATACCAACTTAGATCTATCAAAAAACATATGATGATTGTGATGCCCCACCCCAAGATCCGCACCAACAAAGAATATTACCATGTAATACTGTCTGCTAGTGCAGAGAATAGGGCTGGTTAGGGATGACCATCCGTGAATTTTGTCTTAAGCAAGTCAAATACGTTGATTAGGTGGCTGAGTTGAAAAAATTCTTTTAAGAAATCGACGTACTAAATTCAGGCTTAACACAAAATTACGGTGGCTAAGGATCAATTCAGAATAATACATGATAATATAACCGTTCATAGGTCATAGAACATACACATGCATATACAGACAGTTGAAACATGTCAGAAGAGTTAAGTTGTGGCTATTATGTTCCACATATACAAAACATAGCCCATGCAAAAGAATATACATGAAGGAGTCAAGCTCGATAAACATATATGACTACATATGGACACGAACACTTGGAAATATAAGCAGAAATACTTTCCAAAACATGAGAAAAGCTAGATAGAGTTCAACGCAGCTATCGACTAACCTGAAATGACTCAATTTGACCCGAGAAGTAGTCTATCACTACTATAACAAACTTTGCCCTTCCCTTTGATATAGGAAGTGGACTAATCAAGTCTATACCCTATATATCGAACGACCATGGGCTAGCTAGTGGGACGGGCTCATGTGATGACTATTTTAGGTTACTTGCAAAACTTTGACATCTTTCAAACCTTCTAACAAATTCTTTCGCATCTTGAAGCGTGGTAGGTCGGAAATAATCCTTCCTTGGTACCTTTTTTGCTAATTTGGCTCCTACAGTGATCCCTGCATTGCCTTTCATGTGCTTCTTTCATGACCCATATTCCTTCTTCAAAAATGCATCTAAGATAAGAAGTAGTACACCCTCTCTTGTATAATATACCATTAAAGAATAAGTAATATGGAGCCTAATATCTTGACTTTTGGGCTTCATTTCTATTTGGAGGTAAGATTTTGTTTTAGAAACCACCCACACGTTCTATTTGGCTTGTTCAAGCATGGGCTCAACTGGAGTTGCTCTTGATTCTCTCCTATTTCCCAACTTGATTCTCTAGGATCATTGCCTATTGGGCCCTAGTCAGAACCAGTATCTGGTTAGCTTCAGTGATACTTGGGTCTACCTGATATCCTATTGCTACAGCTTTCATTTCATTTTCCACTTTTATGCTTGCGAGTTTAACTAATGAATCAACATAAGAGTTGTTCTCATATGGAGTTTGTTCTGTATCAAACTATTCGTACTGCTCAAATATATTTTTTAGAAAGTTCTACGTATTGGGCTAAAGTTGGCTCCTTCGCTTGGTAATTACCTTACACTTAGTTCACAACTAATTAGGAATCACTGTGAATTTTAATATGGGTTACCTTCATTACCTAAGCCACCCTTAAGCTTACGAGGAGAGCCTCATATTCCCCAACATTATTGGTTGCCTTGAACCTAAGATGTATTGCTCCGTATAGTCTCTGATTATTTAGAGTAATCAGCACATATATGTTTGCACCAAAATTGGTCACAAACCCCAAAAGCCGTGAAAGCACCAGTGTTTACACACAGATCCACAATATTCACATGCATATCTCAGATCTAGATAATGTAGAGAGTAAAGATGAAGAAATAGTAAAATTAAAATTGAAAGAAAATAGGAAAGAACACAAGGTTTTATTGTGGTTCGGCAATCCGGCCTACGTCCACTTTGAATCAATCCTTTTTATTGCCTTTGTATTGTAATTACAATTACAAGCCTTTAGTATCAATTACAAGAATAGCTGAGTTTCAGCGTTAGAGAAGGAGAAGATCCCCTTTTTAGTTGCCATAGGACTCTAATTTATAAGTGTTGATCCGAAAATATTGGTCCCCAAAACCTGGAATACCTCTTCTCTTGCGCAAATGGTCCCGTCAAATCGATCTGTAGCGATTTTAGATCGATCCGTATTCAATTCATATTGATCCAAAAGTTATCCGATCGAGCTGCAATTAGTTATAGACATTCTCGAGTGCATCAGGAAGCTCCTATGAAAATTTCCTAGCGTTTGGACTTGTAGATTGTAAGCTACGATCGATGCAAGTTGTAGTTCGTATGTAGGCTGAAGCATTCGTATCCACGAATTCGTATCCATCCCTCCTCCTGCTTTCGTATCCATCACAATCGCATCGATGATGTGGCCCGGAAACCTAAGGGAGATCCACTTTTGATGCAAAGTTGATTGCTTCTTCACTCAAACACGTTTCCTTCGTATCAATCTGAGATGCCCACTTCGTATCGATGATTTAATGCCTATTTCGTATCGATCCCCTTCTCTTATTCGTATCCATACCCTTCGTATCGATCGAGCTTTGTTCCTTCATATCCTTCGGCTACTTTGCTGTTCATATCGATCTAAACTTTGCCTCTTCGTGTCCATTGGCCGCTCCTTTGCTCGTATCGATCCTAAGTTATGCCTCTTTGTATCGATCCAAACTAATCGTTACGAAATGTGCTTGCCGCAACCGTTCAATCGATGTGTGCTGCATCGATACAAAGCCATCGATTCGAAGTATGTTGCCATTCCCATCCCGATAAATGTGAAGTCATCAATTCGTACCCATGAGCTGCCACGTGATCGATACGAACAGTATCGATATGAACCAATCTCCATGAATCTTGATCCATCCATATTTCGAGCATACGAACTCTTATTGACCTGAAATTTGAAACGTAGCCTCTCCTAGCCTTGCTCATCGTTCCCAATCGATCTCGTCCTGATTGGAGCTCAGCCAAATTTTGACGACATCGATCGTAGCCTTATTTCCAATCGATCTCCAATCCTGATACCCATCTTTTCCATCCAATCTGTTGATGTCCTGGCCTTTACCAAAAAGTGGGATAACATTCACCTCCCAAAACATGCCTTATGGTAAGAAAGTGTGTTTTGAAAAGCTCCGATTCCGACATCCGAAGTCCATATTCCATCCATAGCCATACCATCCGATTCATAATCCAATCCATTACCAAGCCATCCTATCCGAACACCACAGCCATATCCCGATCCAAATCCGCGACTGCTTCGAGTCAAAGTCCAAATTCGTAACCACTCCGGGTCCATACTCAAATTTTTAGCGGTTCATAACTGATATCCAAATCCATAACTTTTCTGGGTTCTTGCCAAGCGTAGTCCACACTCGACGACATGTATTGAAGAACTTCTTGGTGTCCTTGGTTCAGTGTCCCTGAACACTGAGTAATACCATTGCTTAAGTCCTAAGCCGAATCCTTGTCGCTTCGGACCCTTGTCTAGCATAGTCCATACTCGACGACCTGAAATTGTAACCGGTAGATATTATGGGGCCTAAGTCCTAGGTGGAATCTTAGTCTCTCTGGACCCTTGCCGAGCATACTCCATACTCGAGGACATGAATAAATCAATTCACCATGTTCGGACGAAGAAACTTTCCCCTTGCCTGGCATAATCCATACCCGACGACCATTTACCAAAAACTAGAAAAAAACCCAATCAAAATGTAGATCAAATCAGAAAACCAAAAATCCATACTAGAAATCCAAACCAATATCCAAACCAGAAAACAAGCATCCAAACTAAAGTCCAAACCAGAAAGCAGAAAAACCAAGAGTTCAAGCCAAACTCCAAAACCAAACCAGAAAAAAGAAAATGTCCAAACCAAAAAAAGAAAAAATATATTTCACAAACTATAGTGTTCACGGTTCATCATCATCTCAGAGCATGCCTAGGGGCTATCTCTGTCCCCGTACATGAGTAAGTGACTTGGCCGTTCGCCCAGAGTTTGCTACTTATACCATACCATCCCTATCAATTGATAACTAATCGACCATCATTCTTAGGCCTCATGCCATTGTCGTTTGAGGTAGACGGTGGCTGCTCCTGTTCCACTGCCGCATTTTAATTTTCGACATATTGCTGCAACTGACCACTGTTTACATGCTCCTCGATTATATCCCTCAGATACCTACAGCTGTTGGTATCATGCCCATCCAGATCATGAAAGAGACAGTGCCTTCCGGAGGCCCTCTCGTGTTTCGAGGGTTTCCTCCTTGCCGGTCTTCGTTAAGGAAGGCGATCCTAAGTTTCCAGGTATATGCGTTCCAATGTTTCATTTAGGCCTGTGTAAGTGGAGAATTTTGGTTCTCCCTAGTGTTTACTTGCCCTACCAAAGTTGTCATCGACTTCCTCTTTCCTTTGTCCTTATCCTTACCCGAGCTTTCGCCGGATGGTTCTCCGTCCTTGACCACATTTACTTCCTTTAACTTCATATCAAACATGAATCCTCCTATCGAAGAAATCTCTCGGCTTGGTGAAAGAATTCCCCGAGATCCATTGGCAGGTCCCGTATCAATGACACTTTGAAATCCGAATTATCTCCGACTCCTGACACTGCTACCATTAAAGTAATTGATGGATCCAACCGATGCACTGAAGCAACCAATGCATTGAACCGAGTTAAGAAAGTCCTGAGCGATTCTCCTATCCTCTTTTTTACCGACATTAGCGTCATTACGTTCTTCGACCTTTTGATATGAACCTGAAACTGCTTTAGAAACATGTCCACGGCACTTCCTCCGATGCCCCCAGCACTTCCATTTGTCTCCTGTACCTCATCAAATGATCAGTAAGATCAGCCTTGCCATTGTATACCTCCAGAGTAGGTAGCTTGAACTCTGGTGGGTTCCGATCCATTCTGATGTAACGGATAAACGGACTCATGTTCACTCCTTTCAGATCTTTGTTTTCTAAATCTCCGCGTATAATTCGCCTGACAATCTCAGCCAATCCAGCGTTGTCCACCAAGGGTTGCCCCCCGAGTCCCCGAGGGAATTCTGGTACATACTTTTCATCACGTACTCTTGTGCTTCTGCCAGCATCTTGTTGTGTGGTGTCGCTTAGAATTCCTCCATGAATCGGTCCATCGTTGCTAGGTGGTGTGCCCTCGAGCCTGGATCCATCCGGATTAACAGTTATATGCTGATTAGGGGCTGCACCCTGTTGAGCTGCTCCATTCGACTAACAGTTGGATCCTTCCATTCCAACTTCGTGGATCCAAACTCCAGCAGTTCCAGCTGTTCCTGCCTGTCCAAAATATCTGAGAAGGTTCTACATCATCTCCTCTCGCCTCTTCAACAATTCTTCCCGCATAGCTCCCATCATCATCTCCATTTCATCTCTGGTGATGAAAGGTGAGGTTTAATTTGCTTTTGAGGAAGACTCCAGACTCCCTTCATGATGACTCCTTTCTGGTAATGTCTTTCTAACTGATTGCCTAACCATGGTCTCATTTAGATCTGGTCCTTTAGCTTTCCAAATATGAACTCCAAATCTGGTATAGCAGGTGCTAGTGCTCTCAGTGAAAGCACCAAAGTGTTTGCGCCAAAATTGGTCACAAACCGTAAAAGTAGTGAATGCACCAGTGTTTACACACAGATCCACAATATTCACACACAGATCTTAGATCCAGATAATGTAGAGAGTAAAGATGAAGAAATAGTAAAATTGAAAATGAAAGAAAACAGGAAATAACACAAGGTTTTATTGTGGTTCGGCAATCCGGCCTACGTCCACTTTGAATCAATCCTTTTTATTGCCTTTGTACTGTAATTACAATTACAAGCCTTTAGTATCAATTATAAGAATGGCACAGTTTCAGCATTAGAGAAGGAGAAGTTCCCCTTTTTAGTTGCCATAGGACTCCTATTTATAGGTGTAGATCCGAAAATATCCATCTTCAAAACCTGAAATACCTCTTCTCTTGCGCAAGTGGACCCGTCACATCGATCTGTAGCGATTTTGGATTGATGCGAGTTCAATTCGTATCGATCCAAAAGTGGTCTGATTGAGCTATGATCAGTCATAAAGGTTCTCGAGTGCATCGGGAAGCTCCTCTGAAAATTTCATAGCGTTTGGACTTGTAGATTGTGAGTTACGATCGATGCAAGTTGTTGTTCGTGTGTAGGCTGAAGCGTTCGTATCCACGAATTCGTATCCATCTGCTTCTATTTTCGTATCCATCACAATCGTATCGATGACGTGGCTTGGAAACCTAGGGGAGATCCACTTTTGATGCTGATTTGACTGATTCTTCACTCAAACACGTTTCCTTCGTATCGATCTGAGACGCCCACTTTGTATCGATGATTCAATGCCTATTTCGTGCCGATCCCCTTCTCTTGTTCATATCCATACTCTTCGTATCGATCGAGATTTGTTCCTTCATATCCTTTGGCCGCTTCTCTGTTCGTTCGATCCAAAATTTGCCTCTTTGTTTCCATCGGCTGCTCCTTTGTTCGTATCGATCCCAAATTATGCCCCTTCGTATCAATCCAAACAGATCGATACGAAATGTGCCTTGCCGCAACCGTTCAATCGATGTATGCTGCGTCATTACGAAGCCATCGATTCGAAGTATGCCACCATTCCCATCTTGATCGATACGAAGTCATCGATTCGAACCTATGAGCTGCCACTTGATCGATACAAATAGTATCGATACGAACAAACTCCATGAATCTTGTCCATCCATATTTCAAGCATACGAACTCCGATTGACCTGAAATTTGAAACATAGCCTCTCCTAGCTTGCTCATCGTTCTCACTCGATCCCGTCTTGATTGGAGCTTCGCTAAATTTTGATAACATCAACCATAGCCTTATTTTCAATCGATCTACAATCCTGATATCCATCTTTTCCAGCCAATCTGTCGATATCCCTACCTTGACCAAAGAGTGGGATAACAATATCCAATTCCCGCCCCCTGTTCATTTGATGCTCCATCCATAAATAGCTACCAAAACATAGAGTAGGTGCTTCTTCCACTAGTTAGGGCTCAGTAGGCAGCGTGCATTCCACGATGAAATCCACTGGTGCCTGTCCTTTGATTGCTTTTTTTGGATAGTAAGTTATATCATATTAATTGAGCTCCATTACCAATTTTAGCAAGCAGCCTGAAGTTTCTTTTTTTTTTTGCAGTATTTGCTTTAGCGGTTTGTTTGGAAGGACTTTGATAGGATATGCTTAAAAGTAGGACCGCCATTTCCTTATCGTGAGGAGCAGATTTTAAGCTAGCTTTTCAATGACCGTGTAATTAAGTTCTGCTCCCGATAGGCATTTTGCCCGTGAAGTAGCTAGGCCTCTAGGTCCCCTTATCTTCTCGAACCATTGCAGCACTTACAGCTTTATTAGTTACAGCTAAATATACATATAAGTCCTCACCTGTTGAAGGTTGTGATAGGTACTGATTAGATGATCCTTTGTATTTCGTCCATTCTTCACTTTGCCGAAGAACGGTATGCACTTGTCAATTTCTTTAGAGATGACCCGGCTTAATGCAGCCACCTTACCGTTTAGGCTCATGATATCTTTTGGTTTTGATGGGACTCCCATTTTCTTTATAACTTCAATTTTCTCAGGGGTTACTTTGATGCCGCAAGATCTCATTGTGTACCCTAGGAGTTTTCCTAATTGAATAACAAATGTACATTTTAAGGGGTTCAGATTCATATTATACTGCTTTAGAGCTACAAATGTCTCTTCCAAATCTTGCACATGATTTGACACTACTTTTGACTTAACTAGATATAGTCCACATATACTTCGACATTCTTGCCAATCTGATCTGCGAAGATCATATTTACTAGCCTTTGGTATGTAACTCCTACGGTTTTCAAACTTAACGACATCACTTTATAGTAGCATAATCCCTTGTCTATTATGAAATTAGTATGTTCTTCATCTGGTTCGAACATGGCTATTTGATTGTAACTTGAATATGCATCCATGAACGAGAGCAGCTCATGACCACTGGTTGCATCCACTAATTGGTTAATTTTTGGTAAGGGAAACCCGTCCTTTTTGTTCAGTTGGTATAATCTATGGAAATTCTCCATTTTCCAATGGGATTCTTTATAAGAACTAGGTTAGCTATCCATTTTTGTAGTATACCTCTCTGATGAATCCATTTGCTTTCAGCATCTTGACCTCTTCATGTGGAGTATTATATTTCTTCTAATCTAGGGTACTACGCTTCTGCCTGATTGGGTGAGCGTCGAGGTCTATGTTAAATGCATAGTAGATGATGGCTGGATCTATTCCTACCATATTTGAGTGTGCCCACGCAAATTTTTTTTTGATCTCTTCAGGAAATCTATTAACTCAAATCTGGTTTTATTTATAAGCCTTGTGGTGAGGATCTATACTTTTATGACGTCAACTCACTTTACCTATACATTATGATAAACTACCCAATGCCAGTTGGAAAATAGTTTCTCTAGCTCTTATATCTCACTTTCTTCATTAGACCGATGTTCTTTCCTATCTTGAGAACTTTCGTGGAGTCTTTAGGATCTATTTGTACTTCTTCAATATCATCCACTGGCTTCAACACTCTTTTTGTTGCCCCCAAATCGTGGGTCTATTTCATTTTCTTCTTTCTTTCAAATTGGGAGGCGGTGGAGGATATCTGTGTCTGAGCTCCTTTAGAAAAATACTACGCATATATTGAGTTATACTTCTTAGTGTTAATCATATGCATATACTTTTCCTTTTCTTTCCTTGCCGGTACTAGGGTCACAGAATGGCTCTCTTCAGCATAAATTTTGGTATCTTTTTTCGATATAGTTCTTATAACCGGCTCAACTTCTTTTTCATTAGCATCATCAAAATTATTAGAGGCGACAAAAGAATAGTTTAAAACAATTTTATTGCTAGGATTGGGGTTTAAATTATATAATTCTCTAGCCAACAACCGTTCTCCCCTAATTGATTATATTAAAGCAGGGGTATGAAACTTCATGAGCATGTCCTTTTAAGATATGACTACCCATAAGTCAATCAATGCAGGTCTTCTAGTGAATGTATTATATGATGATAGCTGATCGATGATCAAGAAGCTCGCATAATAGTACAAGTGAAGGGGAATAGTTCCAATGGTGAAAAGAGGGCATGATGATCCAATTGGAATTGTGGCAGTGTTGTTAAAGCCATAAAATAGTGCCAGGTGGGGATTCAATATTTCAATTGGAAGCTTCATCTTGTATAATGCAGATTTGAAGATGATGTACACCGAACTTCTAAAATCAACGAAGACTTTTTCATGGTACAGTTTGAGATCTACACTATGATAATGAGTGGATCTTGATGTGGGAAAACTACTTCAATGGAATTAGCTACTGTAAAGACTATGTCATGTGATGGCTTTTGCTTAACATGAAAAGCACTCTTCTGCTCCGCTCTTGCTTCTTGCATATATCGCTCTTGCGCCTTCTTGCTTTTTCTGGTAAGTGTTGTCCTCTAAGAACTGAGGCTACGAGGTTAGAGGGATTTCCTACTAGGTTTTCATTCGGGTCTAGCATGAGGTTTCTTGTCCTTTCCTCGTTGCTTTCTTTCTAGAAGCTACTTAGGTAAAAGTTTTGAATTAGCCTTTCTATCTCATTTTTGAGGTGTCTACAGTTGTCTATGTGGTAGCCGTTTGCTCTATGGAAGGGCAGTATGGTCTGCCTTAGTTCTGCTCCACCCATTTCCATTTATTTGGCACATTTAAGCAGCTTTGTCCTCGTCATTTCATATATCTATCCAAGTGTATGGTTGAGGAGAATTTTTGTTGTGACGTTGAGCTCCTTCTATCGTTTTGCAGGTGGGTGGTACCCTTTTGCCCCTCCTTTTTTGTCATGATTAGGGACATAAGTTATTTGATACCGTATAGCGGATCTAGCCTCTTCCATTCTAATATAGCTGCTAGCCCTCTTATAGAAAGCCTTCATGCTATAACATGACTTTCTACTGTTTTCGTCTCATATATTAGTACCTCTTTCGATCTCGACGTGAGCTACCATTAGTAGTTCTTCTTCACTAGTTACTTCGATCTAGAGCACCTTAGATTTGAAGCATTTTATGAATTTGCATAGGCTTTCACTCTCTCACTGCTTTACGCATAACATAGCTTTTACATCCGGGATGGCTTCTCTCCCCGAATTGAATTGTCTCAAGAAATCTGCATGCACTACCTCCAAAACGGGCCTCCCATGTCTCGTACCTCCTGAATCATTTGGTGGTCACACTGACTAGATGAACTGGGAAGAGCTTGTATTGAGAAATCCTCCCCAATTTCAAAATATCCATACAGTACTCAAAGGTGTAGATGTGGTCATCTGGTTTGGTTTGGTTGTTCCATCAAATTTGTCAACCAACGCAGCTTAAAGTTGTCAAAAAATCTACATCTATGATCGTCCCATTGAATGGGGAAGAACCTTCTTTCCTAATTTTTCTTCAATGTTTTTTGGCAAAGCTTTTCCAGCTGCTCTACAGAAGCTTTTAATTGACGAATTTCATCTTCCCTAAGATCCAGCTGGGACAAATCGTCCTTGTACAACAAAGTGACGTCATTGTCATCATGACCAGATTGGGTCTGCTTTTTTAGTAATAGTGGGTTTATGTAGCAGGCTTTGATTTGATCTGAGGGTTAGTCCAAATTTTTCCATTGAGTTTGGCATCGGTTTTTGGGCCATCTTCACCATTCTCATTTCTGAGAGTGCCGTTTACACTCACACGCTATATAGCTAGTGTAGTCGGTGAGTCGGGGTAGTGAGAAATGGACAGTTGAGGAGAGGTTGGCCTAAGAGCAGTATGTTGGGCCATAGTTTTCTCTAATTCCTTCATACATTAGATCATTTGGTTAGTTAAGGCCTAAAGTGCAGCCAGGATAGGGTCTGAGGTGGGCCCTTCGAAAGCTTCCACCTCAATTTGGGCTTTTGAGGTTATAAATGGCTTTTTCAAGATTTTTGAGGCCATGTGAAATTGTTCTTCTGTAGGGGGAGTGGTGGAATCTGTGGGAATCATAGTGTTGTAATGGTATTTGAAGAAAATGCAGGTAAAATTTGCTGAAGAGGGAAATCTGCCCTCTTTTTGGCACAAAAAATGTTAGTGAGATTTTCATATCAAAAACATTTGAATATTTTTTATGATGTAATCATGACGCTGGATGCTTCTGGGATTATGAATCAATAAAATTAAGTGATGTTAAACTTGCCTTAACGAGGAATAATTAGATTACTTTAATGCATAGATGTTATAAGGGCACAAATTTGAAGTACACAAAATCATTTCATTATCTCGATATTAGAGCTGATGGAATAAATAAAATTATAGGGTAAATTAATAAAAAAAATAAAAGGGCATAGAGAATTTACGTGGTTCGGATGATAAGGAATCCTATGTCTTGGGGTAAATTATTACTTTCTTCTCTTTATATTCTTAGTACAAACAGTAATGGAAGAGAGTATAAAGTTTTTGTTTGCGTGCCTAAAAAGGTGAAGTGAAAAAGATCCCCCTCTCTACTATAGTGCCTTGTCCATCTATAGTGCAGAGATGCACGTGGACTATCAATATTATATTTCTATCCTCTTAATTTCCGCCTTTGGATCATGCCACGTGTTGATCATCCATCTCGTTTGTTTGATGTGAGTAGATTGCTGATGTAGACTTTGGCGAGAAATTGTAATTTGAGTGGTTAAATTTTTATCAATAGGTGGGAAATTTGAAATTTCAGCAGGAATGTTTTGTATTAAGGCAGGAAAAACTCAGTACTTGAACAGTTTGTACATTTTCAATTTTGCAAGGCACCAAGCTTATGTTCTGCTCATATAGGTGGATGAGGTTGCAATAAGGTGTTGTCTTTCGTTTTAGGTAGAGCTTATATCTTCATTGGTACTTTGGAACTTTGCCTTACTTCGCTGAGTATTACGATGCCATTTTTCCTTAGAACCGCATTGAAACTTCTGAAGGTGTACTGCTATGTCTACTCTGCGATGTTAACATATCACAATGTGGGAATAGTTGGAGTTGGGTTGCATTGCTTGGCTAACAAGATCGAGCTTCCATCTTTGAGGGAAGTTACCTCACGTGATTTTGTTTTGAACCGCTTTCAGCCATCGAAGGACAATGCCGTCCCTCTCACCTTCGAGTCAGATTAAACAAATCTTGGAGGATGAAGTCAGATAATTTTGGTTTACCTTTAAGGTGCAAGGTTTGGCCTTTTGTTGTAGGGAAGTTTCTTTCCATCTCCCCAAGCCTTAAGTTTTTGTGTTTGAGGTAGGATCGCGACATTATTCTGTCACATCCAGATGGCGACCCTTCCTTATTGTTTTTTGATACTAAATCATGGCGCAAAGCAACTGCTATTACTTGTTAGTTCAAGATTGTGGCATATACCTACTTGCGTATAAATGCTTAAGAGGATGTGCCATAGTTTTACATTGCTAGGAGTGAGAGTTAGGCTTTTGGATTAACCCATGCACCTTTTGGGTACTTCAAGTTTCCAGTGCAATATTATTGTTCCAAATTTATATTCAATGGTAAGTGCAGTTTTTATGTCATGTTTTGTCATTAGGGCATTGGCATAGCATTACGTGGATTTTTTCATTGCATCCTTTTCACGGCTTGACTTCTATTATGGGTGCAGTCCTTCTATCTTGTTGCAGCTTCATATTATCTTAGTGCAACACCATCTGAACTTCGTTTTTGTTTCATTTCCTTTTTTCAACTTCTGTAGTAAGAGCAATTCTTCTGGATTGGTAGTTGCATTAAGCTTCCTTCAATAACATTTTGGAAATAAAGGTGTAATAATGTGCATGCCAAAGGGAATGCTAGTTGTACCGGACAGTGTAGATGATGTTAGTTGGCTAATCATACTTTGAGCATGTATTGGTTAGAGTAAGGCAACATTGGTTCAAGTAGTTGGTGTGCAGGGTTGCTTCTATGGAAATAAAGGACATGGATTGATTATTACACAGTGGCACTTTAGTTTGATGAACACCGTCATTTGTGCTAGTCTTCTCAGGAATTGTGCATGTGAAGCTTATTTGGGAAGTGGTGGACTTATGGCCCAGGCGTGCTGTATTATGACAAATGGGCTTCGTAGAGTGTGGGAAGTTGGTGTTAAAGACAAGCGAAGGACCTAGCTGGCGATTAAGTTGATGGCCGGACCGTTGACTGTTGAGGGCCACTCTACAAATTAAGCCATTTTTTGTTGTCTTGCCCACTATTGTCTATGCCGGCATCAGACTAGTACTTGTTGAAATGGGGTGAGCTACTTGTTAAGCGAGCCTTGTTGTGTGAGTCGGGTGCAGGCCATACAAGCGGTAATCTAAGGTGCTTGGTTCAAGAATTATGCGGGCTAAGAGGTAGGGCAACATGTGTCCTGTTGTAGTCATATGGGTCAGTTAAACGATGCGGGCCAACCCATTCTTTACTTGCAAAAACATCGAACAACACCTTCAGTTATAATGGTTTTTTGGAAGTTTCTTCTCGTCTTTTCTAGCCATGGAAACTCCATCACTGCAGCTCCATTTTTGTGGCCAAAAATGCAAAGAGCAAAAAAATATACATCAAATCAAATCAAAATATGGTTGTTCAAGCTATTTGCAAAGCTAGATGATTGATTCAAGCTTGGATCTTGGATAATCTACTATTCAAGTTGGATTAATGATGACATCTTCAAGGTATATCACCTGTTTAACTTTTAATTCACATATATATCATTTTTTGGATATTTTATAAAACGATTCCATATTTGCATATGTTGTCTCATCCGATTATCTATGATTAAAACGATATGTTTTTATTCATTATGTACTGTTGAATTATAGATCTTTGCTTAAAAATTTGTTTTGTATTGGGACATAAAATAATACATATATATACATATATAATTTTTTATTTTAAAAGTTATTAGTATATTTTAATATCTCAAAATCATTGTTTTAATTTGAATTTCAAATATAAAATTCAATATGTTATTTTATAAAATGTTTTGATTCGATATCCATTTGTTGAATTGAAACTTAATATATACAATTAAAGATTTAAATGGCCTAGAAAATAAATAAATGAAGGAGTGAATTATCGAAATTTTGTTTTGTAAATTACTTACCATATCAAAGTTAGATTTTATTATTATTATTGTAGAATTCCAAATTTAACGTTTTGACTTTGTAAAAAAATTACTCGGACATCATATGATACATATACATATATGATTAAAGGTTATTAAATATATTTTAATATCTAAAATTCATTATTTTACTTCGAATTTCAAATCTGAAATTTAGTATGTTTGTCATCTTGCCTTTTGGTCAAGCAATATACGGGCGAACTCAACGAATTAAACTTCGAAGTAACCCAGGCAAGACACCAGAAGAGGTGATTGCGAAGCCTAAAAGCTAAAGTATAAACAAATCCACAACACAAACGAAAATCCACAACACAACTCTTAAAACCCAAAACTCCACAAGTGTGGGGTTGGTACTGATCCACCATAAGGGTCGATACCGACCCATACTTGGAGCTCTTCTTTTACCTATGTCCTCCACTTGACATTAGAACCTCATTTCCAATGTTGTTTTGTCAATTCAATGCAATTCTCTATCGATCTCCATAAACTCCTGAATCAACAACTTTATTCTTCCACAGCTCCGTTAATTAGACTTCAAAACAAGCTATTATTAGTGAAGCAACTATGGAATCATGATGTTAACAACAGACGAGCTAAAGCAAAGAGTTGATGGCAGCTAGTTTGGCTAACTTATGGGTCGGTACCGACCCCTACCCATGAAGTCGTACCGACCCAAAATATTTGATGACATGGCACTCCTATTTTCATGGAGAACTAGCCTATAGCAAGGAGAATGTCCTAGAGATCTTTTGTGTGAGATTTAAGGCTCCCTACCTTTATAAATAGAGGGCTAGGGCTTATTTTTCAAGATCTTTTGGGCTCTAGTTCTGCTCTAATCTATATTCTTTTAATTTTGAAAATTTAAGTGATGGTGTTGCACCGACTCCTAAGAACTTCTGCACCTAAGTCAGAAGAGAAGTAATAAAATCATTAAGTGGATGTAGGCCAACATTTGCCGAACCACTATAAATTTCTATGTGATAATTTCCTACTCCTTTTAAATTGTTTTCTTCACCTTTTATTCTCTTCTACTTTCTATTGGGTGTTTGTGCCATTTTTGCTTCAAACATTTTAGTGCTTTCATTGAGTGCTGAACACAGGCTTGTTGATTTAAGTTTTGAAAAGGATTCTAAATGGTTAGACAATCAACTAGAAGGACCGTTGGAGGAAATCAACAAGGGGATAGCCAAATGGCATCCTCAGGAGCTAACTCCCTGATCAATCTGCATAACCAGGGATAAGATGGAAACTATAATGAATGGATTGCAGGAAAGGATGATGCACATTAGGAAGAGTGATGGAGAGTTTCTTTAAGAGAGTGGGATAAATGGGAACAGTCAAAGTCGCTGCAAATCAGCATCAAGGACCTAAAGCCAAAGCATAGATAACCAGAAGTGAGGTAGAATTACCCAAAGAAAACCCCAATCCAAATGTACGAGTCAGTACCGATCCCCAAGGGCTCAAGGGCATGGCTTCATCCTGGCCTTGGAAGGAACGGCGAACAGTTTGGAGCTGAAGCAAAGCGTTTGAATGTGGGTTAGAATGCAGAAGCACAACCAGAGGAGTAAATACTCGAATTCCCTCGTAGAATCGAGGGGCAAGCTGAGAATGCTAACCATAGAAACCCTTTGAATGATGATGACAGACTTGCTGAGATGGTGATGCGCGTTATGAGGGGTGGATTGCCTAATCAAAACATAGAAGATGTGAACATGAATCCATTCACTCCGAATATATGATATGCTAGGAATCTGCTTGATTTCAAGTTACCAACGTTGGAAACGTACGGTAGAAAGACTAGTACAACAATTCATTTGATGAGGTACATCCAACGCACGGAAGTGTTGGGTGCATCTAGAGAGGTAATGAGACGATGTTTTCATTTATATTTGATAGATTTGGCAGTACAATGATTTAGACAGCTGGAGGGCGGTTCCATTAGCACATGGGCCGAGTTAGTGAATAGATTTATGAAGCGGTTATGGGTCCATATGTCATGACCCAAGAATGTGATGACTAATATTAATCGCTTTAAAGTCCCGTCCTATAAGACGGAATCGATATGTAAGGTACAAGTCCCATTGCCGAAGCATGTACAGATGGACTTGTACGATATTAATCGCTATAAAGTCCCTTCCAGAGGGAACAGAGTGTAAGATGAAAGTCCCCTCACTGGAGCATGAGCGAATGAATTTACTTGTCATTGAGTTCCTCTTGTCTGAGAGGGAATAGATTGTGCTCAGTAACGGTCCTAAGAGACCATATACTTTGATCACTTTAATTCCTGGTTGGATAGTTGGGACCATAGTGCATGAAGCAGGTCACTTTGCAGAAGGCGACATCATAGGCTTGCTAGTCGTCTATACCCTCATCGGAGAGCGAGCGGATTGGGCTTAGTAAGGATCTGGAGAGACAACATATTTAATTATCGGTCTCGAACGACCATGGATTTGATTATTGACCCTCAACGATCATGGGTTTGATTATCGACCCCGAATGACCGTGGAATTGATTAACGACCTGGAGAGACCACATATTTCATTATTAGCCTCGAACGGCCATGGATTTAACTAACCATCCAGAGAGGCTATGGATTTGATTACCGGCCTTGAACAACCACAACCTCAATTAACGATTAATGGGATCACTAGTTTAACTATCGACCCTGAATGGCTATGAACTCAATTAACTATTCGGAGTGATCATCCCCTTAACTTGAAAAGTAAACGATCCGAAGAGATTGCATATTAAATTAACTATAAAATGATCCAGAGAGTTCACATGTTGAAAAATGAACATTAAATGATCTGGAAAGATCATGCATTAAACTTAATCTGAAACGATGTGGAGAGATTGAACCTTAGAACATATATTAATTTTGGTAAAAGGATTTGAATGTCTTGAAATTGAAACGAAACACATAAATCCAAATGAACACGAGACAATTTTGAAATGTAACAACTTCAAATGAAATCAAAATGATAATGATATAAATCTCGGATGAACACGTGATGGTTTTTATATATGATGTAATAACTCTGAATGAATTCGGAATTGTGATGATGAATAGACAAGATTTAAGTAAAGTCTAAAGTCTTAGGCTATGCAGGTCTAAAATGATCCATGGTTGATAAGAGAATCCAAAGGAACTAGATGATTCAGTGAGATTGAAATAGCCAGGGAGCTCAACTATCGAAGATTGACATCATATTTGTTCTTGAGCAAAGCACAATATCAATTCACAAGGTGTGCTTTAGGGGGCAAGTGTTATCCCGCCTTTTGACCAGACAGTATACGGGGTAACCCAACGAGTTAAACCTCGAAGTATCAAACCAAGATGCCCGAAAAGATGACCGCAAAGCCTAAAAACCAGTACAACTAAGATCACAATACAAATACCAATCCACTACATAAATCTAGAAACCACAAAATCCACAAGTGTGGGGTCGGTACCGATCCACCCCTAGGTGTCGGTACCAACCCATAAAAACTCCACTTTTTGCCTATGCCCTCTATTTGACATTAAAACCCCATTTCCAATGTTGTTTTGTCAATTTATGCAATTATTTATCGATCTCCATGAATCCTGAATCAAAAACTTTGTTCTTCGACATTTCTATCAATTGGACACTGAAACAAGCTATTATTGATGCAAACAACTATGGAATCGTGAAGTTAACCATAAGACAAGCCGAAGCGAAGAGTTGAAGGTGGCCAGTTTGCCTAACTTAAAGGTCGGTACCGACCCATACCAATGTTGTCGTACCAACCCATACCATGGAGTCGTACCAACCCATAATATTTAATGACGTGGCACCGTTATTTTAATGGAGAACTAACCTATAGCAAAGAGAACGACCTGAAGATCTTATGTTCGAGATTTAAGGCTACCTCTATAAATAAAGGAGTAGGGCTCATTTTTTTTTGGATCTTTTGAGCTCTAGCTCTTATTTCTCTATATTTTTATAATTACGAAAATCTAAGTATTGGAGTTATACCGACCCCAAAGAACTTCTGCACCCAAGTCAGAAGATAAGAAACGAAATCATTTAGTGGACGTAGGCTAGAGTTTGTTAAACCACTATAAATCTCCTTTTGTTCATTTCTTACTTTTTTTAATTTTTTTTCCTTTTATTCTCTTCCACTTTCTATTAGGTATTTGTGCCATTTTTGGTTCAAACAATGTTATTTTGCAAAATGTTTCAATTTTATATCCATGGCTGAACTAAAACTTAACGTACATAATTAAAGATTTCAAATGGCCCAGCAAATGGTAATGAATGAAGGAGTGAATTAAAGAAAGTTTGTTTTATAAACTATTTACTCAATCAAAGTTAGATTTTTATCGATATTAAATTTCAAATATGAAGATTTTGACTTTTTCAAATTAAATTAAATTTTTTTTGATCAAATCTTTATGTACACATACACGTACGAATATATATACATATTAATAGTCAAAGAAATATTTTAATTTCTATACATAGATCTAGTAAATGGTAATAAAATAAAGGGGAGTAAATTAAGGAGAGTTTGTCTCTTAATCTCCTACTATTTAAAACCAACCTATGCTTTCAACTTTGGATCTTAACTTGTATAACTAAATGCATGCATATTTAGAAAATAATTTTGAGACAACATATGGGTATATGGGTGGTGAATGTGGCCATTATAGACGTAAATCCCAACATCTATATATGTAAACATTAAGAATGTGTTGGAACTAGACCACCATGCAGTATGTTAAATAGGTGAATTTCAAACAATTACCATTTTTAGGTCTTAGTGAGCCTATGAAGTCTAATTGATTTTATCCAAATTAAATAATTTTAAATAAAATATTTATTTTATTTAGTTAATTGATGTAAAGATTTGATTTGTATATATATGTAATACAAAGTGTATATATGTACTAATTATTCACAGACGTGTAAGTGTATGTGTAGAATATGAAGTACATGATTTAATGTGCGTGTATATAAGTGTTGGAATTTACACTACAATAGATACACTAGCCTCTTTATATATGTATATTTTGTCTATTATTTATCTGTTGATATATATAAAATATATAATGCACAATAATGTATTTATATATAATATCTATATATGTATTAAATTTTTATTAACAAATATAAATTGTAATACGCTAAAAAAACTTTCATTGAAAACACTTTCAAAAAAAATTATATAATCCACGTGGATTTAAAAGTCAATTTTTTTTATTTAAAATCAGTGCAGTTTTTGTGAAAAAATTTATTTGTTTTTATAAAGTTTAATTTTTGTATGAAATATGTTACAGTAAATATATATATATATATATTGATTTAAAGAAAATTAAAAAATACATGTATATTTAATTCTGGTTTAGTACATTATGTTAAAAATGAATTCTTAAATCATATATATATATATGGTTACTAGTGAGTAGCCCGTGCTAGCACACGGGCATTGTTATACTCTGTAAGGTTTAATCAGAACACGTGAAAGACGATGTTAGAGCAGAAGAGTGACCATATCATTCGTATGCATGTTGATGCACAGTGTACAACTTATACATATGCCAGCACAGACATTGCATGCAGTTAAAGCAGTAGTGCAACTGAGCATGGAAAACGAAAATAGTAGTTCAAAGCTGGAGTTGCGATTTAAAAAAACTGAACATATATATGGTGGACGGAAGCAAAATAATTCAATCATCATACATCATGACGTACAGTCTTGTAAGAGTTGAAAATGAGGTAGCAGAAAAGAAAAGGAAGACATGAAAAAAATACAGAAAATTAGTAGCTATAGACATAAAAACGTAAATGCACCACAAACATGAAATCATAAATGACGAGAAATTAATTCTTCTACTTCTTCTTCTGAATCTTGATCCTAGGAGCTGCTGTAGCATGCTGATCTATATCACCATCCTGCGATAAGGGAAATAAGATATGGTTTAAGTTCGTTAGTAAGAAACATATTGAAGTAATAATAGTTTCAATATCAAGTCAAGACACGTAGAGACATGATAGGTTTGAAAGGTATAACAATTCAAGTATAGGCATCCATAAGTACAACAATCAGGTAGGATTTGGTAGGGACAAAGTCAGGTATTGTTATTCAGTAAAACAACATAGCATATGATGTACAATGCAACGTCAGGTGTGACATATAATAAATGTTAACTAATTAATGGGAGCAGTAAATAAATAGTAAAAAGGTGAAAAAATATGTACCAGAATCGCATTTCCTCTTCTTAGTGTCTTTCTAGGGAGTGGTGGACCAAAATCCCAAACTACCAGATGATTCACGGTAACGTCGTTCTACCAAACAGAACAATCCATCATTTATTTGCAACCAATTGAATATGGACATAAGAGCGTCCAAGACTGTAAATCAAACCTGAGCAATCTATTTCTTTCTTTTGATGTCTATTCCAGATTGTATGTTATGCTTATCCATATTTGAGGTAAAACTAAGTTAGAACTTTGATCGCTAGGTGAAGTTAACTACAAATTTCAAAAAATGTAAAAGAACAAGATATGCGAGTAAGAGTGAAGAGGTAAGTACATAAATTATAACTTAATAGGCAATCGAGTTTGAGAATGTACCGTCTCAATCACTACGACGTTTTTTGTGATTTTTCTAGTCGTGAGGTAAGCGTTCGGATTATTAATCTCATACTTACTTGATCTAAATTCAAATATCACTTTAGATCACACGAGGCGATGGAAAAGTTTATTAATTTTTTGTACCTCATTTTTCTGCAGCATGTAATTATTTAAGTCGGGGAACAATGTTGGGACATCATGCAGCTACCGATGTTGTTGTCAATGTAGCTGTGCAGATGTGGAGCATAGATGCGTATACATGAGAGGTTTTTTTAGGTTGATACGCAATATGGGAGACGAAAATGTACAATCAGATGTGGCTAACGTGTGTGCTTACTACAGTGTAGGGAAACAGTCAGATGGGAAGTAATAGTGATTTAATAATTCAAGAGTAAGTGGAAGGAGGTGCGACAGAAGGTGTATATCAATTATAAACTGTCACATTCTAGCTAGCTGCATGGAGAATATTAAATATGGTTGTACTCAGTTTCAGACTGTAACGACCCGGAAATTTCGATCCCAAAAATTCCAGATAGTTAGAGAAAGAAGAAGAAGAAGAAACAGAAACACCAAAACACAAAAAACCTCACATTCGCAGCGGATCAAAATATAATAATAAATAATATTAGTTTACAAAGGAATATTATATCTGTCGAATTACACTTTAATACAACTAGAGTCACAAATACACAGACATTGAATATACTCAATTATCATGTCACAGAAACCCAACAATATTATATTATACAGCGGAAGTATTCGATACGCTCTTGCCATCCAGCACGCCTCCTTAGCTTCAGAACGTCCTTACCTAGAAATCTGTAATACTCGGTCTGACCTGAGCATTACATCAAAGTAACACCCGGGTCAGGCTGGAAACCAGCGTGAGTAAACCCAACTAACATAAAATACAAAAGCATACAACTTACATGAACCCGGGTATCTTATATCATCTTACGACTTCACAAGTTGTTATAGACATTACCTCTTTTAGACATAAATATCTAAGTGTCAAAAACATAGATTAAATGGTCCAGTTCACTTAAATTATTCTAACCAGCCTATTGATTTCACATATCAATCTATAAAGAATCGAAGTGGTTTTCGTGTATTTGCTGATACCTGACTTCGGTTTCTTCGAATTCAATATTATCTCATCGCAAATTATTCAAATGGAACACAATTCAAACTTCAAATAGAGGGTGTCACCTATATACATTAATTCATCACTGATAGATAACTACTTTATCTTGGTTAAACCCAACATGTCATATCACATAGCATCATAAATCACATATTCGGGATATCAACCAATCTAAGGCATGCAATATTTTTCAATCATACACAAGATGATAAATTAGTCATAATCTTGCTTATTTAACATTAATTAATTATAAATTTATTAATTTATCATTCTTTAATTATACATTTAATTAATCATCCTTGATTAATTATCTTCAATTACATAAGATAACTACCCTATAAGTTTATTACCCTCAACAATTAAATTCATTAATCAATCCTGATTAATTACATTAGTAATTAACTTCCCTTAATTACTTATATCCATTAAATCACCTCCTTGATTTATTACATTAATAAATCTTTAACTATATTAAGTAATTATCCCTTCATTACTTTCCCTAGGAAATTATCCTATAGTTACTTCCCAATAAGTAATTTACTTTAATTTAATTACATCCAGTAATTATTTATTTATTACTTCACTAAGTAATTACACCTCATTAATTATATTAAGTAATTACTACTTAATCCCACATCAAATGATTATTTTTATCTAATCGACAAATTAATCAATCGCATCCATCTCATTAAATATAACTGGGTAATTCATCCCTTAATTACCCTATAGCTAATTAATTAATCTTTAATTATAGATTAATTATTCTTCAATTTTTAATTAATAAATCCTAATTATTTATTATTCTTCTTCGATACAAGGTAATCATTCTTAATTACCTTTAAAATCAATTAATTAACCACTAGTTAACAGATTAATTACCCATAATTAATGATTAATAATCCTTAATTATTAATCCATATCTCTTATTACAAATTAATTGATCCATATTTACTTTAATTAAATTAAGTATTTACTTAAATTTTCTAAATTAATTTAATTAATCTCTAGGTATTAAACCTTAATTACCTTAAGCTAAAACTTAATCTTATCAATGACTTATTACCATTATTATTTTAAAACATTATCAAATAGAATTTTTTTAAAAAAACTACATTTTGATTTGTATTTTATAACTTGCTTTATAAAATCTCATTTAAACTAATTTTCAAAATCGCTTGAATTAAACAAATTTTCAAACCTCTAAAATCAATTATTAAAGAAACAATTATAAAAAGAGTGAGTTTAATTTAGACAATTTTAACTAGATTTTAAATTCAAATTTCAAAAAATTTGTTTTTCTTTTCTTTTTTTTTTATAAAAAAAAACATTTAAAACTGTTCAAAATTGTTACTTCGGGTTTTACCCGAAAGTTACTCGGCTATTTCCCTAGCTTCGGTTTATAATATATATTTTTAAAACGAGTCTTAGTTTTCAATCCACAAACCTGCTAACATTCATACTCACGCGCATGCAATCATTCCCGAGCTCACCTTCCTCCTTCCCGTGTTACAACCCGAGAAGACCCAATCGTTACCAAACCCAATGCACAGAAAATTCTGGTGCATGTGCACCCACGCAAGGCGGCGCTCCGGCCACACATTCCACCTCCGGCCAGTCGACAACAACCCTCAATTACTTTATCGACCTCCAGATCATCGTATCGACCCTCGAAACAAAATCGAGCTAAATTGATCATCACTGGAACCATAACCCCTCCTTCCTCCCTCTCGACCGATCACAACACACCACCAGAACCTATGGCCCACTGCCGAAAGCTTCGCCTGACCATCCTCTACCTTTTCCATCATAGCCGAATATGACCGATGCATCGTCAATGCTTCGCTTATTTCGAGAACAAAAGTAACCAAACCCAGTCCTAAACCCTAAATCGTCCCTTCGCCCTCGCCATAGCGAACTAAAAATTCGCTTACTATTTTTCCCATGATCCTCAGTCGACTAGGCACCTCCAGTCCAAATTACGACCTCCAAGTCATCGTCGATCAACGGCAAACAACCAAAAAGCCTTCAACGTTCAACTCGCTATTCCTCTCTATTTACATCCTTAAAAATCATGATTTCAATTTGAAAAAATCATAGTTTTTGAAAGGAAATCAGATTTTATTCATAAATCCTTTAATTATTGAAATCGAATTTTTGGTATAATTAAGTTTTTCTCTGTAATTCACCTTCCATCGGAAAACCACCTACAAATCTTTCTTGAAACTATTTTTAAATCAAGAATCTTGTTATTTCAAACATATTTTGTTCATGCATCATGACTTATAGATGATTAGGAGGAATGGAATTAAACTTTGATCTTATTTATAGTCTGTAAATGAAGAACAGAGAAAAAAAATGTTGAAACACTGACATACACACCATTATCAATATACTTATACACATGCAGTCATATAATACCAACATGCAAAACAAATTTCAGAGATAATTTTCAAGCATTAGATCATCAGACAAATCTTAAGCTTTATTAAGAATTTGTTTACTCGCCTATTTGCGAAACAGAGTTAAGTTTTCGATCTGGAACTGCTACAGAATTCAAAATGGACGCTTGATATTTTGAGCTGAAATGTTCTTGAAACTTGCTTGCCATGCTTGTTTCAGTAGAAGGCTTGTAGTATCTTGATTTATTTGAAAACTTGAAGAAGTAGCTTGATAATTGAATTTGATTTTAGCTTAGATATTTTCTGGTTCTGTTTGTTTACAGCTTTTGTCCTTCAAGATTCTTGTTTTTGAAATAGGAAACAAGGGAAAAATAAGAAAGATGAAGATAATATGTTTTGTATAGATTCAAGTCGGATTTACTAAATTTTAAAGAAAATAGAGTGACAAATGTGACACTTGTTTTATAGAATTAACACTTGTCTCATCTTAATTTTATTTGTTAACACATGTAAACTTACATGCTTAAATAGATTTCTAATGTTTTATAAAGCTTTTATAATTAACTTTCTACTTTATAAACAAATATTTTAATTTATATACATAAATTTCTTTAAAAAGAGAATGATATAAAACAATTTATGTTCTAAATAAAATAAAAATACATTTAAAACCAAAGTAAAATCTAAGATATATATATATATATATATATCTATTTTTTTGAACTTCAATTTAAATATCCAAATTCAAATAAAATTTCAAGTCAATTCTACATATGCATATTTTTAGACAAATAAAAATCCAAATTGTATATAATAATTCTGTTTAAAATCTGTATATATATACAACACAATTACAAATATAAATGTTTATCTGATCAGATTCATTTGTTCAATATATATAAATTTATTATTTCTATTAATTAACCCAATTATCTTATTAATTACAATTCTCAGAAATCTGGGTTATTACATTCCTCCCCCCTCAGAATCTTTTCGTCCTCGAAAAGGAACGAAGCCAGAATTTATATAATACTTAATATTAGTTAAATCACATTTGTATTAGTCTTAAAACACTTTAAAATCTATATAATATCACAAAATAGTTTTATAAAAATACTTTTTATAACTCGATGTCTCAACCAGTCCATCCTTGTTCTCACAGAAATTCGATCATACGTTGATCAGGCGTATGACAGAAAATCTATAAGCGCTTGGCAGACCCGATTTCAACACCCAGCGAAAATACTTCGAAAAATAGTTTTATTGAAAAAGTTGAAAACAGTTTTTGGAAATAGAGGATATATCTTTGGTGAGAATGCTCTGGAAATCATCACCCCCATCCATGGTCGCAGTTACATTCCAGGGTTACGTTGCCGTCACAGCAAAATTCCATGTAACCGCAGGCTCTCCGCGGCCTCTCGATTACGCCATGGATTCCACACAACAGATCACAGTTACATCCAGGGTTACGTTGCCGTCACAACAAAAGTCCATGTAACTGCAGGCTCTCAGCGGCCTCTGATTTTTGCTGTCGAAATGAAACTTCTCTACTCCTACATAGGTCGCAGTCTACCGATATAAAATCAAACGCAGACTGTTGGCTCTCAGCGGCACACAAGACTTTCGCTATGTTATACCATAGGTCGCAGTCTACCGATATAAAATCAAACGCAGACTGTTGGCTCTCAGCGGCACACACGACTTTCGCTATGGTATACTTTACTCATAATCCCCAGGAACTAGTTTTGTCCGGACTCCTCACATGATCAACTTTAGAACCCCTCCTTGGGGCTCAAGGCAGTACCACCTGGTGGTACTCCTGAGAAGTTCATTTCAATGGAGTGCCTATTTCCCTAGAGCCATCATCAAAACATTTTATACTATATGCATATAGTATCTTTCAAATCATACACCTAGTATGATCTCATACAAAGCTCCTTTACACAAAATCGATTATCAAAAATCGATAATTCTCAAACTAGGTTTTCCAAATTTCAATACTGATTTTACCCAAAAATCAAAAGCCTTTCCAAAATCAAAGGTTCCCAAAACCTTTTCTAAAATCCTCATAAGATCCTTTATATATATAAATACAGATATATATAATTTTTAAAACTTTGGATCATTCCAAACTTGTATAAAAATCCTTTTATACTTCAAATATTTTCAAAAACCCTTTTCTTCTGGCAAAAGATTCAACAAGGGGAGTTTTATCTTATATAACAAAGATATATAACTTCATTTATCCAAAATCAAATATTCAAATTTGATAACTCCTTTCAATATCAATTTCATCCAAATCCGTACGATGTACACATATCATCCATACGCTATACAAATTTGATCACTCACTCGACCACACAATTTCACTTTCGAACTAGTATCGTCCACCCGTCTTCCTAGTGCGGACTCAAATCTGGATTCTTGATCAGAAACCATCATTCTCCTTACATAGTCATAACTATGATAGAGAATACCCAGAACCAATCAACAATCCATATCCAGGTTCGCCGTCGAAAGCCGAGTGAAAAATCCCACTCGGACCGATATAACTATCTCAAAATTCTGTGCTCGAATCTAGATCAAATCATTATGCGAATAGAATAACATACGTACACCCTACGTATTTATCTTTATTGGTTATTAGCCAAATCAATTCCATTTCTATTCACATTTACTTTGATTTTCATTCACTTACTCACAATTGCTTCAATCCATTTGGATTACCACCTCTATTCCAACCTCGATTGGGTATTTAACCAATAACAGTTTGAACTCCGACCAATTTATTTAGAAAATAGCTTCAAAATTTTAAAAATAGATAAGTAGTTGGAAAATAATTACTAGTTTGTAAAATAGATGTAAAATAGATAGAAAATAGTTAAATAATTATAGAAATTTTAGGTAATTGCAAAATAATAGTAAGATAGTAATTAGTTTATAAAACAGTTGGAAAATTGTTAAACGGTTTCAAAAATAATTGTAAAACAAGTATATGATAGTTTGGCTTTTAAAAGAAAGGTTGTATATATAATAAATAGCTTGGAAAAAAATAGGTTTATATTAAAAATAGTCCAGAGTTAAACTGCTCAATTCCCAATCTTCATTCTCATCAATTCAATTTAAATTTCCTCTTCCATTTAAATTGACCCCATTCCAACGATAGGTTAGCGGACATGATCAAACGAGCTATGAGAGGAGGATTGGTGAATAAAGATATGGTAGATGTGAACAGGTGCCCCTTCACTCCCACAATTAAGGAGGCTAGGAATCCATATAAATTCAAGCTACCAACACTAGAGACGTATGATAGAAGGACCGACCTTGCAGTCATCTGACATGGTATATGAAGCATATGGAAGTGTTGAGGGCATCGGAGGAGGTCATGGCTCGGTATGTCCCATTGTATTTATTGGATACAACAGCGCTATGGTTTAGGCAATTAGAGAGCAGCTCGATTGGAATATGGACTGAGTTGATTGAAAAGTTTATGAGGCAGTTCAGAGTTGAGTTCATATGCCAAGACCCAATAATGTGATGAGTTTGACATCACTAAAGCAGAAAACTGGGGAGTCTTTGAGGATTTTTCTAACACTTTTAATGCAGCGGCGGCGTCGGTGGATCGGCTAGATCCTACCATGGTTTTGATGGCAGCCGTATTTGGCATAGCTGATGGCATGGAGTTCAAGAATTCATTGTCAAGGGATCCACCATAGATCTTGGAGAGTTTTATCATGAGGCAGAAAGGTTTCTCTGATAGGAGGATGCAAAGGCTGAAAGAGAGGAAAGAGAAGAAGTTGAAGTTTACGCAGTCAAAGGCGAGGATCCGTCCGGAAAAGATTCAAACAAGGATAAAGGAAAGCAGAAGGCAGAGGACGACTTTGACAAGTCAAGGCGGTCGCGAAAGGAGCCAAGATTCATCTCTTATTTGGAGCTGAGCGAGACTTTAGAGCGAATATATCAAGACACAAGGGGGCAGGTTCCCTACCGGAAGCCAATAAGGAGGGATCCAACCAATAATGAAAGAAAATGAGACAAATACTGCCTATTCCACGAGCTAAGCGGCCATAGCACAAATGACTGTAGACACTTGAGGGACGAGATCAAAGAACATATCTAGAACGGCATGTTGTTACAGTACGTGAAAAGGCGAGCAGCGACGACTGAACAAGAGCGACCACAATCTGCATCAAATGAGGGCGGATCTGGATCAAGGCATCATCTTGTCATCAACTGATCTGAATAATAAGGAATAAGAATTAAACTCCACACTAAAACGATTAAAAATCTTACACATGTACGGGATCACGAACGGTCTTCAAACATGCTCTAAGAAGACTATAAACCGCAACAGTGTGGGTGCTTGCTCTTTGATGTTTCCGTTTTATTTTTGTTTTTCTCTTTTTTGCATTTGGATTTGGTTTAGTTGAATATTTCTACTGTAAGGCTCGTTTAAATGTAAATTTGATATTTATGATTTCATAATTTGCCACGAACGGCACCCGACCTCGAACGGTCACAATTCACCACGAACGACACCCGGTCTCGAACGATCACATTTCGCCTCTAACGGCATCCGGCCTCGAATGGTCACAATTCACCTCGAACGGCACCGGCCTCGAACGGTCATAATTCGCCTCGAGCAACACCCTACCACGAACGGTCATAATTCGCCTCGAACGGCATCCGACCTCGAACGGTCACATCTCGCCTCGAACGACATCCGACCACGAACGACTACAATTCGCCTCAAACGACATCCGACCTTGAACGGTCACATGTCGGCTCGAATGGCATACGATCTCGAATGATCGCTATTCACAGTCAGGTAAGATTATCGATCTCTTTACAGGTCATCAAAAGGGTACGAACATCCAGCTTATGACACTACAAAACACAGTTCCTATCGCAAAGCATGTTTTGAGGGGCAAAGTATTAACCTGCCTTTTAGTAAGGCAACATACAGACGGATTTAACCCACTCGACTGCATAATGATAGAGGTTGGATTGTCACGAATAATAAACACGATCATGAGGCCAGAATACAGCATAGTCGATGGACAAACAACCCAAGATACTTAAAATATGGTTTCGACAAAAATCGAGTCGCTTCAAGTTGTTTGGGGTTTGCTTCGAGTCACCACCATGTTTACTTCGGGTCAAAGAAGTGTTCGCTTCGGGTCGTTGAGGGACAAGCTACTTCGAGTCACTAGGTACCATACTTCGGGTCAACAATAGGTTTACTTTGGGCCACGATGACAGTAGCTTTGGGTCTGAGTAATGGATCGATCAATATCCTGATGGTCCACCTCTATTTTGTATCCAACTTCCCACCATCAACAATTCGTATTCATCCATTAATGCCCTTCAGTTCGTATCCATCAAGTGATGGTGGCCTGCTTTGTATCGATCATGCACTGATCGATACGAAGAAGAGGGCTAAGTATCAATAGGAATAGGAGAGCAAGGGATGGATACGAACGAAAGCAACCAACACCAAATGATCGATATAAAGAACACGTGCAAGCATCGATACGAAGCAGCATATAAACATGGATATGAAGACAACCACTGAGCATCGATATTAAGAAGGTGTGGTTAACTAGGAGAAGCGGTCATTCGGCATAAAAGTGGATCTCTCAGGGATTCTCGAGCCACATCATCACCACACAACTGATCGATAAGAAAAGGGCATCGATACGAAAGACTATTGATAAGGACCAATCGATGTGCATGTTCCAACCAACTACAAATCCAACCTTGGATCGATCATAACTCAAAATCTAAAAGTCTGAATACTACCAAATTTTCACAAGAGCTTGCTTACCACCTCAAGAATGTCTTTGATCTATCTTAAGTCAAAAAGAGCAAGTACTGATCGATACGAAATGTACATGGATCGATCAGGGATCGATCCCAAATGACCTTGGATCGATTTGATGGGCCCACTCAAGTGTGAGAAAGGATATTCCGAGGTCTAAACCATACATTTTCAAACTACGCCTATAAATAGCAGCCCTATGCCTTCAAAAATGAACTTTTTTGCTCTTCTACGTTGTTACTCTGCAGGTACTCCATTGTAACTTGAATACCATCACTTATACTGTTGTAAACCAGTTGAGAATCACCAATAAACATCAAATCTTTCAAAGTGGACGTAGGCTACAATGCCGAACCACTATAAACCCTGTCTTTTTACCGCTTTCATTTTAAATTTTGAGTTTTCTTCATATTTATATCATCTACGTTTTGTCTATCTGTGATCTGAGATTGTGAATTGGTGCTTTCATCTGCAATCGGGTGTTTGTGACCAGTTTTGACGCAAGCATATATGAATGCAGCCAAATTGTCCAATGCTAAGACTAAATGGCTAAGAGCAGTAAAACACAACTGGTAATGAATAAAAGATACGAAACTCATGTAAATGTATAAATAGATTTGATTTGATTACATGGAGTGATGTAAATTCTAACAGAAATCGGATGCGAATAAGAAGAGTAACAGTGAATAAAAGTACGTCCACAGATACTTTCTAATCATTGTAGTACTACAAAGTTCTAACGTTATACTCCAAGTAGCACTTGCTTTGTCTAATCACTAAAATAATTTACTACGAATAAGAAAATAAAAAGTGAGAAAAAAAATGTACCTGATGTGGTGCAGGCGGCGGAGGAGGTCGCGCTTATTCATTTGACATCGTAGATCTGACCTTCTTTTTCATGTAATCGATCAATTAGCAAATTATTAGTGCTCAGGGAAGAGAGAGTTTGAAGTTGTTGATTGAGTACAGGTAGTTATAGAAAAAGTTAAAACGAGGAGATCAAAATTTAGATCGAGATAAACTCGAGAAGTAATGAGGGTTTGTTTTGAGTTTTATGTATTTCATACAGAAAATATTATAAAATTTTGATGTTTTCTACGGAAATAGTGTTTTGGACTTTTTTCCTTTCCCCAGATTACAAATAAAAAATGATACATAAAAAATACAACTTTTGGTCGCAGTCACAATCTCTATGGTTTTTTTATTACCTTCAGCCTAGTTCGGGGTTAATATGAGCAATATTTGGTTAAATCAAATAAAACAACCAAACCAGTTTATTTCCATTGGTTTGATTTGCTTTTAAACTAGATTGATTTATAACCGGTCCGAAAAATAATAATTCAATTATTGGTTTATCTAAATTAATCAAACTTTTATTACGAGCGTTACGGCACGCGCTTCGTGCGTGAATTGTTTTTCTACAAATTGTATATGTTTAACACATTCAAGAGAAAATTATTTATATAAATATTTAACCATATTTTTGTGTTAAAAATCATTTTTGTTTGTTTAAAATTTATTTCTAGGTTGCAACATCAATTTTTTTTTTAAGTTTGATTTTTTTTATATTATTAATTACTAATAATTATGGAAATTAGCCACAAGGGCCTCTTCAGCAAGTGGAATTAGTTTCTAGAACACACAACTGAAATAGTTACTTTCAAGGACAAAACACAAGATAATTAGTTTCTAGGGCCTAAAAACCTATGAAATTATGTCCTTGAAAGTAATTGAACTACTAACTTTGTCCTTGAAAGTAATTATTCTGCTGACTTTGGTCTTGAAAGTAATTTTTTTGAATGTGTGTCCTAGAAGCAATTGGACTGCAAAGTTTGTCCTTCTGGTGAAATGCTCCTTACTAATTTATATGTTAGATTCTATTTGTAAGTGATATTAAGATTTAATAATATTTATTGATGGATGTTTTAAATTTATAAAAGAATTTTATTTGTTAGATCCTATCTTTTACTGATATTAAGATTAGATAATTTTGTAGACGGACATTTTGAATTTGTAAAAGAAATTTAATTGTTAGATCCTATTTTCAAGTGATATTAAGATTTGGTATTAAGGGCATTTTGGGTAGTTCATGATGACACCAAAAAATTGTGACACCAAAGGTATTACAACTATTATTAAAGATAAAGATATTGTCAAATTTAGATCAGTTTACTGGCCTAGATATTTACTTATAATATATATGTGTCAAAAATGCTATTACATAAGAATACTAAATAAGAATACTCTAACCGTATATTTATGTTTTATTTTAAAGTACAATCAATATTTCAAACAAAAAATCTGAATCGTTTTTAGTTCGGTTTGTTAGGAAATCAATTCTATGGTTTCGATGATAACAACTATACAATGGAAATCGAATGTATATATATATTTACATTTACAGGTAGATGACAAAGTAACATCACCAAAGAGACAAAAATAAGACTCAAAAGAAGTATCAAAAGATTTCAAGCCGATAGAAGTGGAAGAAGGATTGCTTATGCATAGATAAAAGCAACATGCACACTTTCAGACGTCTGGATACACTAGCCAGACGTTTGATTGATTCCTCTGGTTCATAACTCAGAAAGGGTTCATAACTCAGAAAGAATCAGACGTCTGGTTACCAAAGTCAGACGTCTGAAAAAGCATCTAGATATAAAACAGATATGAAGACCAGACGTCTGGTTAATAAACACAGACGTCTGAAATGCTACCAGACGCAAAAAATATATGAAGGCCAAATGTCTGAGGATACTTTCCAGACGTCTGATTATAGACTCGGCTGTGTAATTTCAAAGACCAACTGTCACATCCGAAAAGACACGTTCGCTCCTCTTCACTGCAACTCTTCATCACCAACAGGGGCAACTATACAACGATTGTTAATGGATGCAACTACATGAAGAATCTTTCTACCACTATAAATAGCATGAGGAATCCAAGAGAAGAACCCACCTTACTGACTTATGCTCTTAATTCCTATACTCTGACTTATACCTGTTCTCTAACAATCAACTGCGTATTTAACACTTCCATATATTCAGAACTCATTATTCAATATCCTCTAGATACACACACACACACATATACATACATACATACATACAAACATACATACAAACATACATACATACATATATATATATATATATTGGAAGCACTTGTACTCAATAGTCAACATTCGTGTTATAGAACACATTCTTGATAAAGAAACTCTGCTATTGTAAACCTGTTCCTCCGGGTCAAGTGAGGGTTAGTTGAAAGGAAATTCCGAAGAGGAGCTTCGGGACTGGACGTAGGACGGGAGGTCCGAACCAGTATAAAATCCTGGTGTGATTATTTTAGTTTACGTTGTTATTATTATCTATCAAATTATATTATATAGTTAGTTGTTCATACTTGCATATATATCATATACAATCCACTCATATAGACTTTCAATTGGTATCAAAGCAAGGTTTTGATCAAATAACAGTAACACGTTTTTGAATCAATTTAATATGACAAGTATTTTTCAAGAAGGACAATCCACTGCGCGACCCCCACTTTTTAATGGATCTAACTATGCATATTGGTCAACACAATATACTTATATATATATATATATATATATATATATTATAAATCTCCCCCCGAATATGTTCTTATTTTTAATGTTTTATGATTCTATCTATATTTCTCCCCCTTTGACATTATCAAAAAGAATTTATAATATTTATGCCAATCGTCACAAAAGAAAATTTTCATTAATAACATGAAGAAGTTACATACATAGATTTGTACAAAATATAAACACTACAATTCCTAAATTCTTAGAGTTCCTTTGAAGAAGCTTGATTTGGATCCTCCTTCTTTGGTGAAGCTTGATTTGTATCACCCTCCTTTGGTTCTTCTTTTGTAGAAGGAGATGTCAAAGCTTCCTTTGGAGGTTCGTCGTCAAATAATTTAGAATATTTTGCAGGAGGAGAAGGTACAGGAGTAGGCCAATCCTCAGAAGGTGGAGTTGGACCACGAACTTGTTGTAACACTTCTTTAAGGACCAATAAAACAGTTGAAAGAGAATCTTCAACCGTGGCTAGTTGTGTAATAAATGAGGTTTCAAAGTTCTCAATTCGCTTAGCTAAATACTTTTGATTTAGGGATAGTATATGTTGGTTCCGGAGAGTGAGATCTCGAATACTTTCATTTGGATTTGTTTCTAGTTGAGTCTCTATAATTTCTTCTTGTCCTGGATAATCAAAAGGTTGAGGAGGAGAAGGAGTAGCTTCTCGTTGTTGCTCTTCTTGTTGAGATGGAACAATGGGTGGTTGAGGAGGATTTTCAACTCTTCTAGATTGTCGATGATGCGTCCAATCTTCGAAGGACATGAATTCCGGAGGAATTTCAGGTAAGTGCATTAAAGAAAAGAATTTTGTTGAAGCTTATTTTGGCGAAATTTCTTCGAACGTCGAGAGATAGGAGGGAATATTATGTGCACGAAGAACTCTCATAATATAGGTAGGATAGATGATCGATGGCCTTGATCGAGTCTAAAAGTGTTTGAGCTCGTCGAAGATAAATTTTTCCCAATTTACTCTTGTCCTACTAAATAGAGCATATAATGCTTTATGCTCGAATTCAGTAATTTGCTCGTGACTACCCATTCTTGGAACAATTGTATTCGGACGTAAATATTTTGAAGCAAACTTCGAAATTTCATCTTCCCAGATTTGATGAGTAATAGTATTTCGAGGCTTGAATCTCATATTTGGTATGTTGTGTAAGTCTTCCCCGGTGTCGGAGCAATCTAGGGTTCGTCCTATCAAGCCAGAGGTCAATCGAATCGTATTCCCGTATACACTAAACCAAAGCCAATTGTCCTCGTCCTCAGTGTTCCATACTGAGGTACCATCTAGATTTGCATAAAATAGAAGGTCTATTTGGATATCATTTGATGTAAAGGTAATTAGGGTTTCTAATCCGGCCTCTTCACATAACTCATCCAATTCGTACATAGGAAATTTTAAGAGATTGTAGAATGGTCCTATATGAAGTTTCTTTTTTTGGATATCTTCATACCTTTTTATAGAATGCGGAGCTCTATTCATCCATCGTTCAATTTGGTCGTCGGAGCAAACCTGGGGATTGGAAGATGTAGTCGGTTGATCTTGCTTTCTTTTGGACACTTTAGAATTCTTAGTATGATGTGGCATCTTGATTATATTTGTTGTAGGATAGTGATTTGGAGCGAAAATTTTCTTTGTAAAAATCATAGGAAGCAATAATTTTGGGATAAAAGATAAAAAATGACGTTATCTGACCGAATTTAAATGGTCGATTGGGGATCAGACGTCTGGATTAGAAATCAGACGTCTGGTTTGCCCTAATTTTTTTCCAGAGGATAAAATCAGACGTCTGCTTTGTGACCCAGGTGTCTGGTTTTGAGCATAGTTATAAAATTGTAGATACAGTGAGATTTTTCAGACGTCTGGAATTGAAAACAGACGTATGTTTTTGTTTAATTTCGAAACAGAAAACTAAGGCAGACGTCTGGATCCTATTTCAGACGTCGGGATTGTTCTGAATTTTATTTGGAGGAGACAGAACAACATTTCAGACGTCTGGGGGTATATCAGACGTCTGATATATGCAAACTCCTAAATTTTGAATAGTATATCCTAACGTCAGACGTCTGGAAGTTGTTGATAGACGTCTGAAAATTGCAGATGGGCTAAAAATGACTTAAAGTGTGATGATTTCACTTATATATCGAATGTAGATAACAAATAACTTTATTGTTGTAAAAATATAATAATAAATAAGTTTAGACACATTCAATACTTAATACAATTTATTTATTTAGATGGAGATGGAGTTTTTGGATTTTCTGACTTATTATCCTTCAACGGTCTAAGTGGGGACCATATATTTCCACGTTCGTGAGTCCGTGGAGAGCCAGAAAATCGTCTTGGTGAGGGATCTAAAGAAGTACGATATGAAGAAGATGGATCCAATGAACTATAAGGTTTTGGTAGCGGTTCATGAACATCGTTCTTTCGGGACAAACAAAACTTCATCGCCACTTGCTCGAGAAAGCTTAACCTTCGTGCTGTAACTTTTTGTTCGAAATAAAGCTCTCATTAAAGATCCATCTGTTGTTTTTGGTAATGATGGATTTCATCAATTTTCTCCTTTGTGTTAGGGGAAATAAATAGAGAACTTTTAGTTTTCTTCTTATCTGGAGTAAAACCCGTACGATACAAAGACCGCCTATATGTTGGCTCTTGCTTTGGTGTAGGTGTCGAAAGTCGTTGTGGGGTGTCAACCGAGTTGTTTGTTGTTGGTGTTGAGACGGAGATAGATATATAGGAATCTTCTGACAACATTGTTATATTTTGATTCTTCCTTTTTATTATTAAAAAATTCAATTGTTTGAATGTAGTTTTTGTGTTTGGCTATATTTATAGGCAAACAAATTTTCTAAAAGTTTGAAGGTGTAGAAATCAATGATATAAATTATGGTGATTACTTTGGTGACTAATTTTAGCCTTAAAAAAATTATTATATATATATATATATATATAATTAAGGAAGAAGGTCATTTAGTGACCAAATACCTAAACTTCGTCGGTGTTTAGAGAAAGTTTGTTCATTTAATGGTTTTGTAAAGATACCGGTTTCTTGATTTTCGGTATTTACGTATTCTAATGAAATGGTTTCTTTTTCAACATTGTCTCATAGAAAAAGATGTCGTATATCTATATGTTTGGTTCGTGAGTGATTAACAGGGTTTTTTGATAAATTAATTGCACTTGTGTTATCACAATAAATTGGAGATTTGGTGATAATTTTACAAAAATCCGTTAATGTTTGTTGCATGTATATTACTTGCGCAACATGCTAGAGTGGCGGAGATGTATTCGGCTTCGCAAGTAGGTAGAGAAACACAATTTTGTTTTTTTACTAAACCATGAAACTAAAGATTGTCCGATAAAATGACAAGTTCCACTAGTACTCTTACGATCTGTTCTACATCCACCGAAATCTGCATCGCTATATGAAACAAGTTCAAACGATGATCCTTTAGGGTAGAACAAACCATAATCTTTAGTGCTAGATAGTTAACGTAAATTTCGCTTAACCGCTCTTAGATGAGATTCTTTTGGTTTTGCTTGAAATCTAGCACAAAGAAATACACTCATCATAATATCTGGTCGACTAGCCGTTAAATAAAGTAGAGAACCAGTCATGCTACGATATAATTTTTTATCAAAATCTTTTCTGTTTTCATCTTTTCCTAAGTGAATAGTGGTACTTGATGTGCACGTAAATGTGCATATTTTTATCATCATATTTATTCTTTTTAAATTAAATAAATGATCATATTGGGCATTTTAACTTGTTTAAACCAAAATTCATATTATTTGAAATTGTCACATATTCATCTTCATCCAAGGACAAAATGGTCATTTTTGTGCGTATATTAATTTGAGAAAAATTAATTGAAAATTTGTATATATTTTTGTTGGAATTTGATCTCAAATAGAAGTGGTTTCATGAAGATATGCATGCACAAAATTAATACAAAGGAATGAAGATGGAAATAATTCAAAGTGAAGAACATGGAGGACCCCACCTACCCACCTACCTTAATGTACAAATTAAAGGCTAATGCACATGCTTTTGGAGTTAATGGCTTCATGTACACTTAATGGGGGATTAAGACATGTTAATGATTACTTGGCCTCCACACTTCCTAAGGGGCATTTTGGGCATTCCCCAAAAAATGAATTAGGGTTTTAAAACTTGTATATATACCCCTTATGTTTCATGTAGTCATCTTCCTCTTAGTTAGTGAGTTTTAGTTTAGAAAATAAATCAAAGCTCTCTTTCTTTCCATGGATACTTAGCCATTGTCTTTTCATGTAATTTTTATTTTCTTTCTTATGTAATTCTTTTTTTTATGCAATTTAATACATGCTCTTTCCTTTTCATGTTTATTTACTTTCATGTTGTAGTGTAGATCTCTTCTCTTTTATGCAAGTAGAATAATTTTTTCTTTCATTTTACTCTCTTTTTCCTCTTCTTTTTTATTCAATGTTGCTTGCTACATTTGTTCATATGATGACAAATATGAGAGGCTAAACCCCTTCAATTTAGGGGTAATGAAGCTCTCTAATCATGTAGCTTCAACTTAATTTGATGTTTATACTCTCTTTTTGTGCTTTAATGGAAACACTTGAAGTGGTTTAATGATGTTGTTTAGCTTTGAATTTGATAGTCTATGTTGTTCATAACAAATAGGCTATGCTTAAACAAACATAATACAAATTGCCTCTTCATCTAAATATGATTATGGCAAAGAAGTGAATGTTGAAATTGAAATTTGATAGCCTATATTTCTAAACAATAGTTAATAGGCTATGCTTAAAATAGATTTTTATTTCAACTTTGTTGTCATATTTCATGAGAGTTTAATGTGTATTGGTGGTTGTGTTATAGTTTGATGGTTTATATTGGGCTAATTAATAGCACAAATATATCATACTTATGATAAACACATCAACTAATTACACTAATGAAAAGAAAAGAGAGATCATAACTTCATTTTGTTGATTTATATGATCTAGAGAGTGGATTTATCTCTAAATTGTTCTTTTAACTCTCATATTTTTATCATTTTCTTTTGCTAGTTTTTGTTAGTTTCTTACATTTCTAGCTATTCACTCTCGACTTCGGTATAATTTGATTGAATAGAATTTTAAAATCATCAATTCCCTGCAGATCGATCCGTATTCGCCACGTGCTACATTCGTACACCGTGCGCTTGCGGTTATTTTTATTTCTAAATTCGTTCGACAGTTTTCTAACTCGATAGAACTTCCGTCGACGAACAGTACTCATTGGTGTTGGTTTGCTTGATGTTTTATCCATTTCAAATCGTCGTAATAAATCGTTATAATATTTTTCTTGATGAATGAAGATTCCATTTTCGAGTTGTTTTATTTGTAAACCTAAGAAGAAATTTAATTCTCCCATGTGTGACATTTCAAATTCATTTTTCATAATATTAGAAAATTGATTACATAGTTTTTCGTTGGTTGAACCAAAGATGATATCATCAACATATATTTGTACAACCAAAATATCGTTATCTTCTTTTTTAATAAATAAAGTTGTATCTATTTTTTCTATATATGAAAACCAGATGTTATTAAGTGATTTTTAAGACGTTCGTACCATGCACGAGGTGCTTGTTTTAATCCATATAGTGCTTCATGTAATTTAAAACATGATCAGGATAATTTTCGTGAACAAATAGTGGTGGTTGTTCGACGTATACATTTTCCTTAATAAAACCATTCAAAAAGGTACTTTTGACATCCACTTGAAATAGTTTAAAATTGTTATAAGTTGCAAAGGCGAGTAATGTACGAATGGCTTCTAATCTTGCTACTGGAGCAAACGTTTCATCGTAATCTATGCCTTCTTCTTGATTATAGCCTTGAGCAACCAAACGTGCTTTATTTTTAACAATATTTCCATTCTCGTCTGCCATTTTTTTAGATATCCATTTTGTTCCTATTACCGATTGTTCTTCAGATTTTGGTACTAATTCCCATACGTTATTACGTTCAAATTGATTTAATTCTTATTGCATAGCTATTATCCAAAAATTATCATTTGACGCTTCTTTATAATTCTTTGGTTCAAAATTTGACACAAATGCTATACGGATTATATGATTGAGTTGATTTCTAGTTACTCTTGAATTAAGATCTCCAATAATATTATCTATTGGATGATCCTTAAGAATTCTAGGAGATGATATCAAAGTATTATTTTGACTATTTGTTTCATTAGTAATAGAGTTTGTTGAATTTGTTAGTGGAATACTTTCTCCTTCATCATTAGTATAATGTTTAAAAGATTTTCGTCGAATGAGACATGTAAGCTTTCTTCAATAGTATTATTTCGCTTATTAAAAATTCTATATGCTTTGCTACGTTCCGAATATCCAACAAAGACACCTTCATTGGCTTTTGGATCAAACTTTCCTAAATTATCTTTTGTATTTAATATAAAACATTTTGAACCAAAAGTTTTAAAGTATGATACTTTAGGTTTTTTGCCAAAAAAAAATTCAAAACAAGTTTATTTAGTCATGGGGCGAATAGTTACTCGATTTAGTACATAACAGGATGTTGCAATAGCTTCAGCCCAAAACTGTTTTGGTAATCCACTACTATTTAGTAATGTTCGTACACATTTTTGTAATGTATGATTTTTTCTTTCTACGACACCATTTTGTTGAGGTGTACGAGAAAAAGAAAAATTATGAGTTATACCTTTCTTATTCCAAAAGTTTGTAAAAAGATCATTTTCAAATACTCCTCCGTGATCACTTCTAATATTTTTAATTTTTAAATTCATTTGAGTTTTAATTTTTTTAGCAAATATTTTAAACATACCAAAAGTATCGCTTTTATGTTTTAAAAATAAAGTCCATGTATATCTTGAAAAATCATCGACTATTACGAACACATATTTGTTGTGATTTATAGACCGTACTTGTGTTGGATCAAATAAATCTAAATGTAATAATTCTAATGGTTGTTTTGTAGAAATATTATTTTTAGATTAAACGAGCTTTTCTTTAGTTTTCCAATTTGACAATCATCACATAAATTTTCTACTTTGTAATTTATTTTAGGTAATCCTCTTACTAACTCATATTTTGACAATTTATTAATACTTTTAAAGTTGATATGACAAAATCGTTTATGCCATAACCATGGATCGTCATGTTTGACAGTTAAACATAAGTTTGAATTTTTATTTATATTCATGTTTAATACATAAATATTTTTGTTTCTAAATCGTTCAAAAATGAGTTGTTTGTTATTATCTAAAATATTACATCTATCTTTTTCAAAGTTTATTTGAAAACCTTTATCACATAATTGACTAATGCTTAGCAAGTTATGTTTTAAATTTTCTACTAATAAAACATTTGTAATAATAGAAGAGTTAGATATACCAGAGTTGATGACTTCTCCAATTCCTATGACATATCCTTTTGAATTGTCTCCAAAGGTTACCGTTCCACCATCGATGTACCTTATATTTGATAACATTTTCGAATTTCTGGTCATATGCTTGAAGCAACCGCTATTTAGTATCCATTTCTCCTTATTTTTTATTTTGGGTACCTGCAAAATAGAAAATGTTTTAGTTGGTACCCATATATTTTATTAGGGTCCTATTTGTTAGAGGAAGGTAGTCATACCCAAGATGGTTTAGTACCTTTATAAATATAATTTTTATTATTAACTACATTTTCTATGTAATTATTAATACGCTTTTGTCTAATCAAATTATTATTTGTTTTAGGAATCCAAATTTTCATATTATTGGTATTCAGTTTAGTCTTAGACAAACTTTTTGCTTTTATATGTCTACTATTTTTAGCATTATTTTCTTTTTGTTTAAAAGAATTTTTAAATCCCATTCCATTTCTATTACCTGATGGTTTTGAGGGTTTGATAAGATTTTCCAAATCTTGTTTACCTTTATTAAATTTTGATACATTATTGGTAATTTTATCTAATTTTTCTCTCAACTCTATATTTTCAATTTTCAACAATTCAATACTATTTTTAAAATCAATATCTTTTAATAAATTTTCTTTTTCTATAGAAATATTCTCACTTTCTATCATATTATTTTTGATTTTTTGTTGAGATATTTCAAGTTGTTCTTCTAGAATAATTTTTTCATCTTTCAACATTCCTACCTCAAGTTCTAATCTATTTATTTTGACTATATATTCTTTGTTCAATTTTTTTATTTGTCTAGATTTATCGTCTAATTCCATGCTAAGTTCTAATAGTTTATCATAGCTAAGTTCAGGACATACCACTTCAGTTTGTGCCATAAAACATACATTAGCTTGTTCTCTGTCATTGTCACTATCACTTTCAGGAGATGAAGAATTCGAATCATCCCAAGTAACTTTGAAAGCCTTCTTCTTCTTGAATTTTTGAATTTTGTTATTCTTTTTGTCATTATTGAGTTTAGGGCAATCCTTCTTCATATGTCCGTATTGATCACATTCATAGCACTTGATTTGAGATATGTTTGTTGTGTTGGACTTCCCTTCTTTTTAAAACTTTGTCATCTTTCTAAATTTCTTGAATCTATTATAATTCTTGGCAATAAAAACTATTTCTTCTTCATCTCGATCAGAGTCATCATTTTTTGTTGCTGGAAATGATATATTCTTTTTCTCCGAATTAAGTTCTTTTCATGCCTGCAAGTTAGCTTCATAGGACATTAAATTTCCTATCAACTCTTCAACTTTGAGAGTGGAAAGATCATTAGCTTCTTCTATATCTAAAACCTTCCTTTCCCAATCTGATGTCAAAGAGTTGAGTATTCGAGATATTAAATTAAAATCAGCAAATTTAACTCCTAATGCCATAAGATCATGTTGGATAGTTTGTCTAGAATACATGTCAACAATAGTTTCATTTTGTTTCATTTTAAATGAAGAAAATTGGTTTTGCAAAATCAAAATCTTAGTTTGTTTGACCTTTGTTGTACCTTCATGTGTAATTTGTAAGGTATGCCAAATATCAAATGCAGTGGTGCATAACATGACACGTGAAAATTCATTTTTGTCTAAAGAACAAAATAAGACGCTCATAGCTTTAGCATTATTTGATGCTAAGGTCTTTTGTGCATCGGTCCAAGTGTTCATAGCAGTAGTAGGTGCTTCATATCTATCTTGTGTGGCTGACCAAATTTCAAGACCATTAGCTTCCATAAAAATTCTCATATGTGTTGGCCAATATGCATAGTTAGATCTATTAAAAAGTGGGGGTCATGCAGTGGATTGTCCTTCTTGAAAAATACTTGCCATATTAAATTGATTCAAAAACGTGTTACCGTTATTTGATCAAAACCTTGCTCTGATACCAATTGAAAGTCTATATGAGTGGATTGTATATGATATATATGCAAGTATGAACAACTAACTATGTAATATAACTTGATAGATAATAATAGCAACGTAAATTAAAATAATCACACCAGGATTTTATACTGGTTTGGACCTCCCGTCCTACGTCCAGTCCCGAAGCTCCTCTTCGGAATTTCCTTTCAACTAACCCTTACTTGACCCGGAGGAACAGGTTTACAATAGCAGAGTTTCTTTGTCAAGAATGTGTTCTATAACACGAATATTGACTATTGAGTACAAGTGCTTCCAATAATTATATATATATATATATATATATATATATATATAGAGGATATTGAATAATGAGTTTTGAATATATGGAAGTGTTAAATACAAGTAGTTGATTGTTAGAGAACAGATATAAGTCAGAGTATAGGAATTAAGAGCATAAGTCAGTAAGGTGGGTTCTTCTCTTGAATTCCTGATGCTATTTATAGTGGTAGAAAGATTCTTCGTGTAGTTGCATCCATTAACAATCGTTGTATAGTTGCTCCTGTTGGTGATGAAGAGTTGCAGTGAAGAGGAGCGAACGTGTCTTTTCGGATGTGACAGTTGGTCTTTGAAATTACATAGCCGAGTCTATAATCAGACGTCTGGAAAGTATCCTCAGACGTCTGGCCTTCATATATTTTTTGCGTCTGGTAGCATTTCAGACGTCTGTGTTTATTAACCAGACGTCTGATCTTCATATCTGTTTTATATCTGGATGCTTTTTCAGACGTCTGACTTTGGTAACCAGACGTTTGATTCTTTCTGAGTTATGAACCAGAGGAATCAATCAGACGTCTGGCTAGTGTACTCAGACGTTTGAAAGTGTGGATGTTGCTTTTATCTATGCATGAGCAATCCTTCTTCCACTCCTATCGGCTTGAAATCTCTTGATACTTCTTTTGAGTCTTATTTTTGTCTCTTTGGTGATGTTACTTTGTCATCTACCTGTAAATATAAATATATATGTACATTCGATTTTCATTGTATAGTTGTTATCATCGAAACCATAGAATTGTTTCCTAACAATCTTCCACTTTTTGATGATGACAACTATTCAATGTATTTATATATATATATTATAAATCTCCCCCTGAATATGTGCTTATTTTTAATGTTTTATGATTCTATCTATACGGTTAAATCGGATAGCCTATCAAACTAACCAATCATAATTTGGTTGGTTTGCTTTGGTTTGGTTTTTATTTTTATTGGTTTTAATTCGATTTAACAATTTTCATACTCGGATCAACTGAATCAATCAAACGCTCACCCCTAGTTTGGGGAAAAAAATTCATGTGTAGTATTTGATTGTTCAACAGGGAAGTGGGAGAACCAATATCCATCAGCCTAAGTATAAAGAAATTTTGGTATATGTGGCATTGTTCAATAGAGAAATGGAGAACCAACTGCTTTTTTCTATTCTTATGAACACTTCAAACCTCTTTTCCTCATCGTTTACAATTTAAAAATTCAGTTTATAATTTGTAGTAACTTTTATAGATATATTTTTTGTTGACTCTTACAATTCTCCTTTTTAAGGACGTCGCGATTAGATTTATTATGATCCATGTAAACTTGATTTTGGAGCGAGGGTTGACTTTTATCCATATAAAGTTATTTTCATTGTGGAGGAGAAATGTTATCAATGGTACGCTGGGTGCCCTGGTTTTTAAAGAGTGATTATGGCTCGATTATAATGAAACCCAAAGGAAAAATTAATGGAATAATATAGCACACACTTGGTAGATTGATATGATTTACTACAGATGCAATAAGGAAATTGGAATCCATGTGCGGGTAATGTTAATGGTTCCAACAAGTAATGGAATACGATTGCTAGGAAATACAAAAGATTTCAACGCCGTCGTTGGTCATTTCAAGCAGCTCAATAAAATATTTTGATGATGTATAGAAAAAATGAGTTGCAAATATCTCATAGCTGTTAACCCACATGCGTAGACTTATAGTGCTTTCGATACACAATGTGACCCGATTATTAGTTTCAAGGAGGATTTAATTCCACTTTTATATCTCAATCACAAAGAGGGGGAAGAGTGAACGAGCATGCTGAGTCACCTAGAGTCAAAGCAACATCTAGGTTGCCTACCCAGCTACTACAGAGATAACGTATTTGGATCTTATAAATAGTTTAAGTAATGACAAAGTTATGAGCTTTAAGTTTACAAATTGGATAATTTACGTCGCTCTTAATGTAATTAGTAATGTTATATTTGATTTTACATGCATGTATCGTCATTGTATTCTTTTGCATGTTTTCTTAAATTTAATATATTTCGATTGCTTTAGTTTTATTTAATAAATTTTGCACTTATTTTAATTACAATTAGTTTAAACATATTATTTTGTAGAAAAAGTGGCCAACATTTGCGTAGAAATTATGTAAAACTACATGTGCTAGGTGTATTCTATATCTATGAGTTATGTGGGAGATTCTACTTAGTTGTGAGTTAGTTCAAAGTAGATATTATGAAGTGAAAAATGCAAAAAGTAAGAAAAAACTAGGGTTTCGTATCGGTTCGACAAACAACCCACATTTAGCGACGAGCATTTATTGATAACCTTATAAAGCAACCGAACAAAATAAGTTTTATGGTTATGTTCAGATTTGTTAGTTCATCGATTGGGTTTGGTTTATGTTTTCGTAAATTATTTGGATTTTTGGTTGGTTTCTATTTTCATTATTTTAAAACCAAACCAACCAAATAAACTTAATATAAAACTTTGGTCAATTACAAGGGTGAGGATCTCCCTCTACCTCTGTCGATACCCAAATCATCCATTTATAGTAGTAGTGCGGTAGTGGTACCCGACCGATGGAGAGAAACCGTCAAGCTAAATACGATGCGATAACTTATAATATATCTCACACGCATAGACAAAAATATAATATCGACATATATATAAAATAGACGAGACAATAGCATAATTAAAATGATTCAAAACAACATCAGAGTTCAACACAGATTCATTAGATATGTAAAGCATAATATAAGAGTTTACACATCTCCAATGCATCGTATAAAATCCATAATAAATTATCCCTATATACATAAGATAAGATAAGTGTCAATAGCTCCATAGCATTGCACAATGCAAATAAGTGGTAGTGCCTCCATATAATAGCGTATAAAAGACATGTAAGCCTCCTACTTTTCCTCTGCACAACTCCATTCGATATCACCATACTTATCTCTCAATCTACTAATTTAAGAATACATAAGAATATAAAAAGTAATGCAAATAACATTTAGTTAATCATTAGTCTGGTGTGAGGGATCTACAACCACAATAACAAATAAAAAGTCGATATATCATGCTAAGAGCATATGGTACGAGAAGTCATATATGATCTGCTCCTACATCCAACACGTTAGCATATAAACACTATATATGCTACCTACAATCATTAGTATGGGCGTACTACTCTTCTAAGTACAAATTAAGGTGTTAGGGTATTAAACTGGCTAAAACCTATATCACATCGCGGATCCATCATTGCTTGAATCATTACCTACTCAAATGGCTAGGAACTTGACCAACATCGTAAGTTCGAGGAATACGAGTCATGTTGTATGATCCACAATGAGCATACCCACCTATTTTTTTATGAGCATACATCAAAACCTCTGAGTCAGCAACGACCCTTGGCATACTTACTAGTATAACCCCTTTGTTCCACCCTACAAGCCATCGTCTCATAAAATATGTCTGCTCGGACGATCTCTAAATGTCCCAGCTAACTCCAGTCTGTAGCTCATACAAATTTGTACCTATAGCCTGAAGAGGTACCGGTCCATCATGAATCCGTACAGGTCCATGTACTTAGCCAGTTCCATTAATTCTTCATCCTATTAGCCAAAATAGCTCAAATCCAACATATAGATGGATCGGTACCAAACCACATGGAATGGTACTTATCCATTTTCTTTGCCAAAATTCTCAATTTCCCTTGCAAACTATTCATCCATGCTCCAAAGCCTAAGTTTTCACTAGGTCCCAAAATGGCATGGATCATCACCGATTCATATGTTGATCCATGTACTTGGCCAATTTTGGTTAAATAACTTATCCAGTCCATTCTACATCGATCTAACTATTTTTTGGTCTCTTCGATCGGTGTGCATCTCTCGTTGACATGATCAAACTCTAAAATATCTAAAGTTGATCCATTGGAGCTCATTCTATGGTTACATACATTACATCCATAGTGCCATTGAATTGGAGTCTCTATTATATAGCCTCTATGTACACTCAAAGATCATCTCCAATAGAATGGCTTAACCCAATTTTAGTCTGCATGAGTGTTTCATCTATCCAAACATAGCATGCAAAATAATAATGACAAACAACAAGCATCGTATCAAGTCATTAAAAAATCAAACCAACATAAACATACTCTATCTATATATCATATCCATATCATATAAATACATGATTTAAAACACTTAAAACCATGAAATATGTTTTGATTTTCACTTTAAAAACAAGTCAGATCTGGAAAACACAGTTTTGATTTGAAAAATGAATCCAAAAAACTTTGAAACGTATATTTTTATATAACAAGGGGTTATATATTACTCGCTAATCGATGAAACTAGTCCAAAATTAAGCAAATCTGAATTGAAACGACTATATACTAATTTCCCTCCAAAAATATTGGTTTTATAATTTCTTATTTATCCGTGGCTTATTTACACCTTAATCTCTTGTGTAGGGTTTATAATAGTATGATATAAGATTGATTTAGAAAGAAAGATGGTTAATAGAGGTTTAGATTTGTTTTAGGATGAGAAAGTGATTTAGTGGCTATACCAACCCTAGAATTGGCAAATTTCCCAAAATTTCCACCTCAACCTGAATTAGATTAGTGGGCCTAATTATAGAAATTTTCCTAAACACTATCTAACATAAAATGGCAATATTTCCTAAAGGACGTGGCAAATTAGTATTATGATCGCTCGGAATAGGAAACATTGAATCTTTCATTTAGAACAAGTTTCAGATCCTAATTTTGCTCCTATAAAAGTTTTGGCCTTTATAAGTTTTCTAGGTCGAAAATGTCCATAATTTATTTTAAAGGTCAAAAGTGTAAAATCGCTATATTACTTGAAGTTTTAGTTCAATTTAAATTTGTTTGTTAATGTGAATAAATTTTATATAATTACTAATATATAAATGTATGGGTCATTATAACAGGAAACATAATTATCAATAAAAATATTATTTTATATTATTATCTTAATACTATTACTTTCTTTTAATTTTTTTAATTTTGTTGAAGAGAAGTATTTTGTTTCTTATAATTATAGGATCATTGCGTCTTTATATAACTATGGACTCAACTAATTGTCCATCAATATATTATGTTAGCAAGTAGACAATATAGTTCACTTAAAGGTAAACCAATCAAACCAACCGACCGAACCAATTTTTTGATTTGTTTGGTTTTGGTTTTGAAATTTATCGATTTGGTTTATGTTTGTTAAATGGTTACTTCGGTTTTGATATTTATTGTCGGTTTTAGACCAAACCAACCATTTGCTCGGCTTTACCAACATCCATTATGTTTTTTTTTCTTGTAGATCTCAAGAACAATATAGAAAAATAAAATACAATGATCGACTTGTCAAAATAATGAAAAACACGGCTTTAGGAATTTTATTAAGCTATTTTCATTTAGTAGTCTTCAAAGCTCAAAAGTAATTCTCTATTGCTAATTATTCTTAAGGTATTTAACATATCAAACCATGATGAGATCTGGTCAGTATGTCCTACAAAATATGCACTTTTTATATATAACCAATTCTGATAGGTGTTGGTTGGTTTGGCAATGAACGGTTCGACATTAAATGGTTCATTATGAGATTTTTTGAACTAATTTCCATGTTTAGTACTTACCTAGACGATATGCAAAAATACTAAAATGTTTCCCCTGTTCGGTACTTATTCGAACAATAGCGAACAGTTTCACAAAATGTCATTTCCTTCTTCCTCACTTGGGAGAAGTTGGGGGGATTTATTCCAGCATAAACTACAAAATTGATTTTACGATTCGATACTTTTTCATTTGGTGCTGGACAACGAATTGGATTGTTACCAGATATAATTCTATACTTGTTTAAAATTCATTTTTTTCTTCTCCTTTCTCCTTAGCTAAATTTTATTCTTCTCACTTCTCTATTCTACTGTAACACCCTGTAATTTTACGAAATTAAATAATTAAATTAAAAAGAGTAAAATTATAATTTCAACGTAAAGGGAAAAATAGTAAATTTCTACAAGAGTTGAAATTAGGCTTTGAGACCTATTCCTTTGCATTTGAAATATCATTTATAGTTAGAAAACATATATAACTTGTTGAGTTTAGTTTAACGGGCTAGAAATTAAAAGAAGTCAAATCAAGTGACATTTTGTAATTTATTAATTTGAAGATTTTAGCCTATATTTAAATTATTTCATCCTATAAATAGAAACCTTATTATCTAATCACACTTTAGCCTAAACATCTTACCTCTAATCTCCATCTTCTTCTTCATCTTCTCCAAAAAAAATCAAACCAACTTCACATCAAATCAAATCAAATAAAATAAATACAAAATCGGTCACCGCAATGAGATTTATGCAAATAAATCGACGCTATCAAAAAAATTAGAGTTTTGAAGGCGTGAACTTTCTAGGCAGTAAAGGGGAAGGAATATCCACATCAAATCGAAGAAGATGCACTGTAACACCCCATATTTTTAGTAACATTATTAAAATATTTAATTAGCTAAATTGAATAAAATAATGTAAGATAAATAATGGATTGAGATTTGGTTTAACCAAGGTAGTCGTGCCTTGTTAAATGTAAATCAAAAATGATAACATGAATAAATGTGTTAGGAAATAAGGGAGGGAAAAATAGTAAAATGATGGAACTTATACCCTAAACCCTTAGGAATTCTTACAAACATTCATTTTGTTTTTCTTAAGCATAAATATTCTAACGTCGGTCACCCATTTTCAATCTCAAGAGAAGATAAAGCTAGGGTTTCAAGAAGAAGAAGTAAATCAACTTGTTTAACTTCAAATCTCATATCTTTAATCACAAAGCTAAGGTTAATGATTACTACATCTCATTTTTCTTATAGTATTCCTATTTAATAGTAAATCGAAATGATTTTGCATGATAGTACCATGTTTTGGATGATTGGAAGTTTATGTACATTTGTTGATGATTTACACACGTTCATATTAGTTTTTATGATATGTTTGATATGAAAACCCTATTAAATGACATCCAAATGCATTGCAAAAATATTAATGTAGATCGAAAATGATATTTTGGAGGTGGTTTTAATTTTCATAATTTTCTGAATTATGGTGGATTTTATATTAATTTTCCAGTGAAGAAAATTATTTTGTTGGGTTATAAATTATTTACAGTAAAATAAATAATTATTTGGGTCCGAAATTTATACATGCTAGAAAACATAATGAAAAGGATCTTTTATAATTTTTAGAGAATTTTCCTAAGTGTTTTGATGAATATATAAAATTATTTAAGTTATGCGACTTAAATGTTTTATATATTTAATTAAGGAGAAGGAGTATTTTGTAAATGAGTTAAATTAATTAATTGGCTTTGAAATGTGTAGCACTTTTTAGTGGTAAATAAAAAAGGGCAACCAATCAAAATTTTACATGTAAAGCAGGTTAGGTGAAAAGAACTGTTTATTTCAGGCATTTTAACTTTTTTATTGCTTTCGATACTTGCTTTCGCCTTGGTTGGCGTTCGACTAAGTCCCTCCGCCCTCAACTCCAACGAAAACAATGCACCTGGTATGAAGAAATTGGTATGTAGCTAATTGGATAGAAGGCGAAAGGTATGAGGTGAAACCAAATGTTCCGAAGAGGTTGAAGCATCACTTTGTTTTTTAAATTAAAATGCGCCTGCTTGCTATGAACTAAATGGCTTTCGACTCAGTTAGCTTTCAATTGGGTCAATAGATTTAAAAGGAATGGTTTCGTAGGGGTTGCACTTCAGTTTTAAATGTTTTCTTTCGACTAAGCCGAAATCCCTAGCTGTCGCCCTTTTTCCTTTTGAAGTCAATGGTTTTGAAAGGTATACTTAGTTTTTAAAAATCAACCACTTCTCCGATGCTTCTGAAGGGATGATTTCAACATCGTCAGCTCTTTACTTAGGAAATGGTTTCAAAACAGAAGCTTTCGACTTAAATGTTTTGAAGATCCCTTTTCTATAATTAAAGTACAACCAAAATGGTTTCGAAAGAGAGTTTTAATGATTTCGAAATAAGTTCTTTCGACTTCAATAGGCTTCTTATCCTTTTTCTCTACTTGAAGGAACAATTCAAAAGGTTCCAACTAAGATGGCTTTTAGAGGTTTCGAAGAAGAAGACTTTAAATGGGTTCAAAAAGTTTCCATATGTTTTAAATTGAACCCAAAGGCTTCCGAAAGGTTTAGTGTTTTAATACTTTCGAAAGAGTTTTAATGAATGGTTTCGAAGGGGTGGTTCCCCATGGTTTTGAAGGGGTCGAAAGGGAAGGTTTTCCTTTGTTTTCAAAGCTTTCGATGAAAAGAAAGGAAGGGTAATTCCAATGTTTTCGAAAGGTAATGTTTAAAGGTTTTAAAGAGGGATGTCTATTATTTTGAAGCTTTTGGAGAAAAGATAGGAAAGGATTTTCCAATGTTTTCGAAAGATAAGGTTTATGGTTTCGAAAGGGGTAAATGTTTTCATCAACAAGGGGTTGAGTAAACTACATATACAAAATGGCAAGGTGATTTTGAGTAAAGCATAGAGAATATGTATTTTCCTTATGTAAATATATGATTTAAAGATTTAAATCATTTTAAAAGAGTTTTTCAAGAAAAATTTAAAGGAAGGTAACCCTAAGTAAATGACTTAGATATTAAAATACTAGATGAGACTAGTATAGGGTCACGCCTTGTACATTAGCTATTGGCCTCGACTAATTTAGTCCAAAAATTCCAGTGTGTAGGGCTTTGTCACAGGTAATACTTAAATTATGGTTACACATAGAAGAGAATATGTTTGTATACAAATAGATTATTAGTGAGCCCGCAAAACCATTAGGATCAGTTGACCCTGTGAGATGTTCATTTAGGGACAAGCCATCTAGAAGAGAAGTATTTAACAGATAGTTAAGGACAGATCGTCCAAAAGAGGTATGTCTAAAAAATGTTAAATAAATTTTGTTCTTTTATCTAGTAGGCCTGAATCAGCCAATATTTAATAGTAAGCCTAACAATACTATAGTGTTTGGACAGATAGTCCATTGTTACCTAATATGTATGTTTACATAATATTGATTTACAGTCTTAACTAGTTTTGGCTGTAGGATAAAGGTTTGCAAAAGATATGTTTTAAAAGAATGTTAGTAGAGGAAACACGTTCAGCTAAACGGCTTGGTCTCACTTAACACTAATAACCGGGATGTACAGTATTATTCACACCAGGCATTATGTCTGACTCGAAGTTTATGTTTTCCCCTTAAACTCTCGGGTGCTCAAAATTGATTTGAGTAGGCTGAGGGTTGATGTTCTTTCAGGTTTAGTGGGATGAAGAATAAAGCTATCGGAGGAGAGTAGGAGGCTAACAGATAGCTATTTAGGAGTTGCAGTTCTTTATTTTGTGTTTATTTCCTTTCTGTTTGTATTAAGTCAATTATGACTATGTGACTCTGATCATCCAAGGGAGCGTCTACGTATGTTGCTCTTGGTGTATTTTGTAATAAGTATGTTTTATCATTTCCTGGATAACGTTTGGGATTATGTAATCTGAATATGGAACACCTGTTTTGAAATGTAATGGAAAATTCTATTTTTAAATCTATGATTTGTTTCATATTCAAGTGCTTTTGATATTATAGATGCCATTAACATAGTCGTATTTAGTCACCGAAAGTTAATGCTATAGATGACTACAGTATTTGTAGCGCTTAGCTTTGGGCTTCTAGATAAGGGATGCTACAACTTGGTATCGGAGCATAGACTTATGAAATACTTTAACTAAAAAATAATTTTTGAAAAAATAATCCTTAGGATTTAGAGATAGGATTGGGGTAGGGGATAATGCTATAGTAACATACTTGTATTTGCTATATATATATATATATAAGCTATATCTCTAGACTCCTATCTTTGTTAGGCTATTCTTATGTATCTCATAAGGCTTGAATACAGATATGAATGGAAGAAGAGGCAGAGTTAATCTTGGAGGAGAAAGCACCACCACAAATTGAAATGCCCAACCAAATGCTAGAAGAGGTCAGGCTTAGACTGAGAACGTTGGTGCTGGAGTTTCCCAAGTGGACATGGGAGCCATGTATCAGTTTTTTGTAAACATGATGCAACCTGGAATCACAGCTGGAGTTGTTGGAGGTAATGCTGTTGAAGGAGGAGTTCAAGAAGCTACAGTAGTCAATCAATATGCTAATTTGAGCAGAGACTATACTAGGCTAGGAGGAAAACCGTTTATCGGAACGGAGGATGCTATTAAAGTAGAAAATTGGCTACTACACTACGAGAGGATTTTTACTGACCTAGGGCTCAATGACGAGCAGAAAAGAAGACTTGCTTCAAGACAGCTTCAAGGAGCTGCTTTGTTTTAGTGGAATACTATAATTGCTGGCATGGATAACAAGACTATGACGTGGGCAGAGTTCAGGAGGAGGTTTCAAGAAAGGTTCATGTCAGTAACGGCGCAGTCCATCTTGGTCAAGAAGTTTGCCGAGCCGAAACAAGGTGAAATGCCAGTTCTGGAATATGCTAGTAGATTCGAAGAGTTAGCCCGGTATGGGTAACAGTGTTGAAAAGAAATGAAAAGTTATTAGAGGTCTGAAGCCGGAGTTGGCTAGAGCTACTTTATCGCACATCAGAGATCCGTGTGATATGGTGTTGGAAATGGCATTGAGACACGAGGAGATGTTAGCTTGTTTGGAGAAGAAGAAAGAGAAGGAGGTCCAGGTTGGGCAGGGCCAAAAGAGAAATTTTTTCCATAAAGAATGCTCAAAAAGGAGGTGCAGCAAAGAAAGGAAAGTCTGAGGTGGTCTGCTGTAAGTGTGATAAGAAAGGCTATTATGCCCATGAGTGCCGAATAGGCAAAGGAAAGAAGGCTGCTGAGAAGAAAGGGATCAGACGTTTTAACTGTGATCAAATTGGACACTACGAGAACCAGTGCAAAGAACCAGCAAAAGGGGATAAAGGCCAAGTGTTTGCATTAGAGCTTGCTACATCAAAGCTGATAGTGCAGAAGAAGGGAAAGGTTGTGTTAGGAGGCACGCTTCAAATCCATGCTATATCTGTTAGCGTTTTATTTGATACTAGTGCATCTCATTCTTTTATATCTAGATGTTTGGTAGATAAACTTAACCTAGAAGCCACATATTTAGTTACTTCCTTAAGTGTTGCAAATCCGTAGGAGGGTATGCGACGCTTGGGATGAAGTGTGACCACTTAGAGTTTGACCTGCTAGGTTACACCTTTGTTTGTAGTTTACATGTATTTGGTTTTGTTGGGTTCAGAATTATATTGGGTATGGATTGGTTAAGTAATTATGACGTTAGGACATTTTGCCTAGGTAGGAAAATATCACTTAGACACCCGGATTGTAATAATCGGATAGTTTATATCGTAGAAAACCCCTGTTGTGAGGTGAATGCTTTGTTGGGTGTTATGGAATTGGAAGATGAGTTGAATCGCTTTTTTGTAGTCGGAGAGTTCGTGGATGTGTTTGAGCCTATAATTGAATCGCCGCTGAAATGAGCCATTAAGTTTCGGATTGATTTAGTGCCTGATGCAGAACCAATGACCAGACGGCCAAGCGGGATGACACCAACAGAGATGATGGAGTTGAAAGCTCAGTTGGTAGATTTGGAAGGAAAGAATTTTATTATACCGAGTAGTTCACCTTGGGATGCATCCATTGTATTTCCTAAGAAGCCGGACGGATTGCTAAGTCTATGTATTGATCATCGTAAGCTGAATGAGAATACAATAAAGAATTGATATCCACTACCAAGGATTGATGATTTTTTTGATAAGTTGAGTGGGGCTACGATATTCTTCGAGTTAGATTTGGCGACAGGGTTTCATCAGCTTAGGGTGGCAGAAGACAGTATACCTTCAATGGCGTTCAGGATTTGAATGGTTAGTTATGCCGTTCGGACTCACTAATGCGCCGACATTCGTTATAGATTTAATGAACCGAATTTTTTGAGAGCACTTGGATAAATTCGTGTTGGTTTTTATAGATGATATTCTAGTATTTTCTAAGGATGAGAAGGAGCATGAAGTTCATCTTAGAGTTATGCTGGAAATGCTAAGGCACCATCAGCTAAAGGCAAAGTATTCGAAGTGCTGTTTTTGGAAGAAGGAAGTGAAATTTCTTGGTCATGTGGTTTTGGAGAAAGGATTGTCAGTTGATCCATAAAAGATCGAAGCCGCCAATAATTGGAAAAGACCAGAAACAATAACTGAGATAAGAAGTTTCTTGGATTAGCAGGATATTATCGGAGGTTTATAAAGGATTTCTCGTGGATTGCAATGCCAATGACTAAGCTAACACGAAAGGATGTAAAGTTCATACAGACCGATAAGTGCGAGAAAGCATTTCAGAGCTTGAAGCACTTACTGACCCATGCACCTGTGTTGGTGGTTCCGGAGGGAAATCAAGATTTAGTTGTTTACAATGATGCATGTGGAACTGGATTGGGAGCAGTGTTGATGCGGAAGGGCAAAGTTATTGCTTACGCATCTAGACAGCTTAGACAGCACGAAGTAAGATATCATACTCATGATTTGGAGTTAGCAGCAGTGATTTTTTCCTTGAAGATTTGGAGGCATTACCTATTGGGAGAGAGATTTGAGCTTTATACAGATCATAAGTCGTTGAAGTACTTGTTTTCTTAGAAGGAGCTGAACATGAGATAACAAAGATGGTTGGAGTTTCTAGGCGCTTATGATTTTGGAATAGAGTACACATCCAGAAAATGAAATAAAGTAGCATATGCTCTCAGTAGAAAACATCAGAATGTGGTGTTAGCGATGTTGACAAAATGGAAGGATCTAGAAGCCTTGGCCAGTTGTGGTGTTCCGTTGAGTTCTACTACTAGTTCTAGTCAGGATACTGCCATCTTGTATAGAAGTTCGACTAGTGCCGATTGGGAGGATAGCTTCTATGTAAAGAGAAGATCCAGTTTTTGCCGAGAGAATTAAAATGCTTGAGGCAGGATCTGAGATCGATGATCTAAAGGACTTTAGTCTTGATCAAAGAGGATGGTTGAGAAAGAAGGGACGATTATGCGTTCCGTATGCAGAGAGCTTAAAGAGGGAAGTTCTAGAGAAATGTCATCGATCGAAGTTCATGATTCATCCTAATGGGCCCAAGATGTATCAAGACATGAAGAGGAGCTTCTATGGGAAGGCATGAAGAGGGATGTTGGCTTATGGGTCAGGCAGTGTGTTAACTGTCAACAAGTAAAGTCTGAACATCGAAAGCGATGTGGATTGCTTCAGCCTTTAAATATTCCAGTTTGCAAACGGGATTCGATATCCATGGATTTTATTGATGGGTTGCAAGGTCAAGCAGAGGAAATGAGAGTACATGGGTTATTGTGGACAAGTTGACCAAGAGCGCCCATTTCATTATAGTAAAGTCGACCAGGATGGCACCAACTTTGGCGAAGTTGTTCATAAAGAACATAGCTAGCCTTTATGGAGTTCCTAGTAGCATAGTCAGCGGCAGCGATGCATTATTCACTAGCGAATTTTGAAGGAGTCTACAAGAGGTATTAGTTACCAAGCTCAAGATGAGTACAACATATCGCCCATAGAAGATGGGCAGACAGAGAGAGTCAACAAGGTACTCTAGGATTTATTAAGAGCCTACGTATTGGACTTTAATGGATCTTTGGAAAATCACGTACATTATTGATTTTCCTATAATAATTATTATCAGACTAGTATAGGAATGACACCGTTAGAGGCTTTGTATGGAAGACCATGCCAATCGCCAGGATGTTGGTTGGAGATAGGAGACAGATTGGTCTTTGGTCTGGATTTAGTTAGAGAGGCGTCAGCAAAGATTGAGTTAATCCACGAACGAATGAAGGAAGCTCAATCCAGGCAGAAGAGTTACGCAGATAAGAGGCGTAAAGACCTAGAGTTCTCAGTGGGAGATAAGGTTTTCATTAAAGTATCACTGACGAAGGGTGTGGTATGATTTGGAAAGTCGGGAAAGTTGACCTCGAGATAATGTTAGACCACTCCAGATTATAGAAAGGATTGGAAAGCTTGCGTACATAGTAGAGTTGCCGAGCAGTTTGGCAGTTTTCCATAATGTATTTCATGTGTACCATCTTTGCAAGTGTATGCATGATCCAGAGGCTACTATTCCTCAGACAGAGTTGGAGGACTTGGTAGTGGAGCCAGATTTGACCTTTGTAAACAAGAGATGAAAAGAAGTTGAGGACCAAGACAGTCATGTTGGTGAAAGTTCAGTGGGGCGACAACGAGAATGACTGTACTTAAAAGACAGAGGACAGGACTAGAGACGCTTATCCTGATTTGTTTTGATGGTATGTTTTACCTTTGTGTTCCTTGTCGTAATTTCGAGGATGAAATTCTTTAAGGAGAGGAGATTGTAACACCCCGTATTTTTAGTAACATTATTTAAAATATATAATTAGCTAAATAAAATAAAATAAAATAACGTAAGATGATTAATGAATCGAGATTTGATTTAACCAAGGGTAGCCATGCCATGTTAAATGTAAATTAAACAAAATAACATAAATAGAAGTGTTAGGAAATAAGGGAGGGAAAAATAGGAAAATGATAGAACTTATACCATAAACCCTTAGGAATACAGACACACGTTCATTTCACTTTTCTTAAGAAAAAATATTCTAAGGCCGGCCACCATTTTCAATCTCAAGAGAAGATAAAGCTAGGATTTCAAGAAGAAGAAGTAAATCAACTTGTTCAACATCAGATCTCATATTTTTAATCACAAAACTAAGGTGAATGATTATTACATACTATTTTTCTTATAGTTTTCGGATTTAAGGGTAAACCGAAATGATTTTGCACGATAATACCATATTTTGGATGATTGGAAGTTTATATATACTTGTTGATGATTTGTACATGTTCATATTAGTTTTTATGATATATTTGATATGAAAACCTTATTAAATGACATCTAAATGCCTTGAAATTTTTTAATGTAGCTCGAAAACGATATTTTGGAGATGAGTTTTAATTTTCATAATTTTCTAAGTTATGGTGGATTTTATATTAATTTTCTAGTGAAGAAAATGACTTATTGGGTTATAAATTATTTACAGCAAAATAAATAATTATTTTCGTCCAAAATTTATATGTGCTAGAAAACATAATGAAAAGGATCTTCTGGAATTTTTAGAGAATTTTCTCAAGTGTTTTGATGAATATATAAAATTATTTAAGGCATGGGACTTAAATGTTCTATATACTTAATTAAGGGGAAGGGGTGTTTTGCAAATGATTTAAATTAATTAATTAGCTCTGTAATGTGCAACACTTTTTAGTGGTAAAGAAAAAAAGGCAACCAATCAAAATTTTACATGTAATGCAGGATATGCGAAAAGAACTATTTATTTCAGGCTTTTTAACTGTTTTATTGCTTTTGGCACCTGCTTTTGCCTTGATTGGCTTTCAACTAAGTCCCTCCGCCCTCAACTCCATCGACACCAATGCGCCTGGTATCAAGAAATTGGTATGTAGAGAATTGGAAAGAAGACAAAAGGTATGAGGTCGAAACCAATGGTTCCGAAAGAGTCGAAGCATCACTTTGTTTTTGAGTTAAGATGCGCCTGCTTGCTTTGAACTAAATGGCTTTCGAATCAATTGGCTTTCGACTGGGTAATGGATTTCAAAGGAATGGTTTCGAATGGGTTGCACTTTTGTAACAACCCGGTATTTTCAGCCATTCGCAGCCGCACATGTCGGACTTGAATTGCTCAAAATACAGTATTGTAGAGCAAATGAAATACAAATCACAAAATCACAGACACAGAACAAACAGAATACCTTGCAGCGGAATATAAAATACGTAGTAGTTCATGAAGCTACTATAACAACTCTCAAAACATAGTACATAATATCGGTCTGTAAACATATACAATAGAAATCTCAAATACATAGAAGTTCACTAATACATGAGATAAACTAGACAGCTGAAGCAGAAAGTAGATATAAATGCAGATAAGTAGACACTCCAGCAAAGACCAGCTCCAGAAAGAGAATCCAAAGCTGTGAATACTCAGGCTGACCCGAGCATAAAGTAAAACACAAACACTCGAGTCAGGACAATATATACTTATATAATGTAAACCAACTCAAGTGAACTGTAGTAGTAACGTACAATAACTCAAAGGATGCTTGGGATCGCCCATCCTCTAAGGATCAGTTAAACTATAAATTAAATACATCCCTGGTTAAAATTTCAAAACCGTATTTTGTACTTCGATATCAAAAATCATTTCAAAATTCATTATCATTCAAAAAATCAATTTCAAAATGTCAAAATATCTTATCTTCCAAACCACAATCGTTTATTTTTAATTTAAATACCATTTCAAAACACATTTCAAAATAGTTTATATTTCGAAACAAATTGCTTCATTTAAATCGTTAAAATGAAGATATTATATTTAATAATTAAATTATTAAATTTCCAAAATTTTAATCTTTCAAAGTTCATTCATTCACTTAAATTTATTAAAACAACGAAAATTCAACTTTCGCAGCATTTAGAAAATGCTACGGAAAGTCACACTTAAAACAGTTCAATTTAACAAAAGACAACATTTAAAATGCTGTAATAGGTTTCCATTAGTGTCAAATAAACTTAGTTAAATTCAACCATTATAACATTCACAAAAAATGCTATAATAGCCTTTAATTAAATTGAGCCATTTGGTTCATTATTATCAACTACAGCATTTACAAATGCTGTATTATCCTTTACATTAGAATTAATAGCATTTTAGAAGTGCGGTAAATTAACTTCAAATATTCGGTATAATTTCACAAAAAATTATATTTTTATTTAAACCATTTTTAACTTATAAAATCATATAATTTCACTTTTAAAACAATCATTCGAATACCCTTATATTCATGATTTTATAAAGTTAAATCTCTATTCAAAAATCAAAATTTAATAGTAATTCACTTATTAAATTCCAACATTAAATTTTAAATTCATTAAATTAAATTTAACTTAACACTTAAGTTTAAATTTTCAAATATAACTTAATTTCATTTTTTATTTACTTAACTTAAAATTCACTTTTAAGCCAAATTCACAAATTTTCAATTTTAGTTATATTTCCAAAGTTCAACTTAAAATATTCATTCATTTCACATTTTAACTTAATTCAAAAATCATTAATATATTATAAAATCATCTTAAATTCATTTTTATCCAAATTATCATAAGTTTATCATATTTTCATATTAAATTAAAATTCCATATAAAATTAAATCAAAATTCCCAAAATAACTTACATTCAATTTTCTAAACTTTCCATAATTTATTTCACTTATAAATTTTCAGAAAATCAATAATACTTTACCAAAATCATTTTAATTAATTTTAAATAAAAATATTATAATATTTACATTTCTAAAATATTTTAATTTTTTTTTAGAAAAATATATTTTAACAACGAGCCTGTATTTCATTTCTAGCCTAGGTAAAGTGATACGGGTAATATATCATTCCAACCCGTAATTTAGAAAGAAAACCGGGTTTGATCATTTCAAACCCGCAATCCCAAGTAAATGAAAATAATTTGAAAACCGCTCAGGCCTATCATTTCATCCCATAACGATTTTCCCTTATTCTAAAGTCCATTCGGTATGTTTCATTTCAACCCATAGTGATTCTAATCTAAAGGGAACTTGCAGTGATAAACTGATAAAATAACAAAACAGCATAATATAACAGTAACATATGATATAACGGATGATTAAGCATGGGTGAACATCATATAATAGTGACATAGCAAATATAATATGGTGATGTAGTTTTACATATTCACAAGTGATCAATTTACTATTAATATAAGTATAAACTGTCTGGTGAGAATAACTCACTGGTTTGAGCTAATGGCACAATGACGAATTGCACAAACGAGATCTAGACAAGCACGACACTGATTCGAATGGAGAAGCCAAATGTCAAATTCCTTGGATACACATCAAACAAAATAATATAACATCGATAAGTTTTCAAATCAGCTACAATCAAAACTACACTAGAATAAACGGCACAGAATCAAATTGAAATGCTTGCACTTGCTTTTAACCTTTAATAGGCTCAGCCAAAATGGGAAATGCAGGAAAATGGCAAGTGTTTGGGTCTGGTTTGGGTGGGTATGGGTTCGGCCTACATGGTGGAATGATGGTGCAAAAGTGGTAGAAGGAAAATAACAACACAAGCATGCATACATGGATTTTTAGCCATAGATTTGGGCTCAGCCAAGGCCCTTTGTGCCACGACCACTACTGTGGGGTCCATTGGGATGGTGTGGCCGAGAGTGCCGGAGGTGATGGAGGTGGTGGTGGTGTGGTAGGTGGCGGCTAGAGGGTTGGTGAAGTGATGGATGCAAAGTTGTGCTCGGTTAGGCTAGTGTAAAGGGGTGTTTTGAACCTTTTGTGCAATTGCATCACCAAGGGGGGGTCACGACTTGGGGTTTTGTGAGGAGGTGGTGGTGGTGGTGTGCCATCAGGTGGTGGAGTCGGCTAGGCAGCAAGGGGAGGCATGGCCGAGCCTAAAAAGATAGAAGCAAGTGCAAAAAAAAATCAAAAGGAAAAACAATATAAGTAAAAAAAAGAGATGAAAGAAAACAAAATTTTTTACCAAATTTCCTCAAGTTGGTGGCCTAAATTTGTTCTCAGGAAGAAGAAAATAATGTACGTGAAATGAAAAAGAAATGGTCGGCAGAAGATGTGTGGAGTTAAGTCAAAAGAAATGAAGAGTTGTGAGGAAAATGAAGAGGTGGAATTCAAAAAGTCAAATGGCATTTCAAAAGTCAAAACCCTTTATATTACTTAAATTTGTTTATATAACTTTATATTCTGGAAATAATAATAATGCCGGATAAAATTTCGAAAATTTATCAAAATATAAAATTATATATAATATTTATTAATTATATATAGTTAAATTAAGGAAAATAGCTAAAAATAGTAAACTAGTCTAGAAAATTTGAAATTAAATGAAATAAATTTTAGAAAATTCATATGAGCTTGTAATATATTTTTAAACATAAATAATAACATAAAATAAAAGTACACTCACAAAATAAATATATAAAATTTAATTTAAATATAATTTTAATGAAGAAAATAGCAGAAAATAAGAAAACAGCCTTTAAAAAGGAAATCAACACAGTAAACTTTGGAAAAATTATAACATCACTTTAAAAATGTTTTAAAATAAAATATATATCTAACATGTAATATAACACATATTAGAACATGATTTGACAAATAAAAATATTGTTTATATAAATTAAAATAGATGATTTTATTAAATAAATCAATTTACATACAATATGGTAAAAAGCATAACTTTCACAATATAAATCGGATTTCAACGAAACGAAAAGTAGTATTCTTGAAATTAAATTTATTTTCATAATAAAAGATAAAATTCAAGAATTAATATATTTAAATTTTAAATTTAAAAGTCAAAGTTTGACCAGATTGACCAAAAATCCACTTTTCGGGAAAATATTCAATTTATACCAGTTTGAAATTATAATTCACATAATAATCAACATTTATATTCAAAATGAAATGTTTTAAATAAAACAAGTTTAAAATAATTTCAAAATAAAAATAAAGTCAAAATTAAAAATATATATAAAAATCTAGGGTTGTTACACTCTCCCCCACTCAAATCTTTTCGTCCTCGAAAAGGAAGGAAGCGGAGAAACAACTAGAAAGAATAATAGGTTGGAAGACATCCCGAAAGAAGGTAGGGAAAAAGTAGCTAGAAGGGAAAGCAGGTTGAAAGACAAGGATGAACCATTATTTAAGCCATTATACATTTCAAATAAAATTTTATAACATTTTAAAATTCTTAAGAAGGGAAAATAACTGATCAAAATATTCTTTATACAGTACTTTATCAAAATACTTTTATAACTCGATGTCTTAACAAGTTTACTTTCGTTCTTGCAGACTCTGGCTATGCGTTGATCAGACGCAAAGCTAGAATTCTCCAAGTACTTAGTAGACCTGTTTCAACACCCAGTGAAAATACTAAAAAAAATAGGTATGAGAAGTTCCGCTCTAAATCCAATGTCAAATGATGATAATACGATAGCAGTGGCCCGCTGCTGATCCAATATTTACGAAATGGACACAACACTTTCCAGAAGATCTTTCTACCTTCCGGATTCCAGAAAAATATCGTAGCCAGTTCGTAAACAAGGGACCATCGACCCCTGCTGCAGTGGTATGCTGCTGATTCAATGATTTACGCAATGGATGCACTTCCTTCCCGGAAGATCCATAAACAACAGATCCCGGGATCGAAAGCGCCTCCATTGGGTAAACTAAAGAACCATCTACCCTGGAAAAAAATCGAGGAACTCATGAGTTTAAGTCCAGACAACCATATCAGTTCGAATCCATTTCTGAATTCACCCAAGTCCATTAGGGTTTATTGGTCGAATCCATTCCTGGATTCCCTAAGTCCATCTGGGTCGAAGCATATCACTATACTTCTTCCGAAGGGTACTTCCCATACCTCTTACATCAAAATATAATATACCATATATAGTAGCCCCTCAAAATCATAGCTTCAAACATCGCACTTATATAAATTCCATTATATATAAGATTTCATTTTCAAATCGTATACTTTCCAAAATCAATAGTATATCAAATCATACTTATATAAACTTCGATTATATAAGATTTTAATTTACAAATTGAGTACCTTTTCAATTAAACATTTTCAAATCAAACTTATACTTATACAAATCAGTTTATATAAGCTCGATAACTCCCAAATCAAGTTTTTAATAAAACGAGGTTCTCAATTTCATTTCCATTTTAATATCAATTCAGTTTCAAAATCATATATGATTTCGCCAAATCAATTCTTCTTAATTGCATATATTTAGTTTCAAAGTTTCTTAAAACAATAGAGTTAAAAAATAATCCAAATTCCAAATCAATAAAATTTATGTCAAACAAACTCATTTTTATTCCAAACATTATTCACTTTCAGAAATCATAATACTTTCAAAATTATAAATCTTTCGAAACCAAAATACTTGAAATCATGACACTTTGAAAATCATAACATTTCGAAATCATACATTTGAAATCGTAACACATTCCTTTAATTCTTTACATTTCACAAATATTCAATTAAACTCAAATCTAAAATTTCCAATTTTAATTCAATTCAAACCATTAGTTTCAATTCAAATTAGTTTTATAACAAAACCATTTCAAATATTATCAAATTTCAATATAGATTTGATCCACAAAATAAACTATTCAGTCTTAATATATTTCAGAGCTTAAATGTACCGTATTCCAAAACTAAATTTTATAATTTCATATATCTCAAATTTTTACTTCATTATTACTTACAGATGTCATCATTTCGCAACATTAAACTCGATCGCTCGCCTGATCACACAAGTTCGCTTTCGAACTAGTATTGTCCATTCGACTTCCCTAATGCGGACTTCGATACGGTTTCTCGACTAGAAGTCATCAGTCTCCTTGCATAGCCATATACTATGATAGAGAATTCTAGAATCAAGCCCAAAATCCATATCAAATATTCGCCATCAAGAATCAAATGAAAAATCCTAAAACGAAATGGTGTAATTCACCTCGAACTTGTGTACTCAAACTTGGATCAAATTAATTATGCGAGTAGAACAACATATATACAACTTACGTATCTATTCCAACTTGTTAAATAAATAGTTTCATAAAGATGTTACAAAGTTAAAACATTTAAAACCAAATTTTTTTATCAAACATTTGAAGACTAAATATTTTTTCCAAAACATTTGTAAACTAAATTTCATATTAGTATAATTCAAAATAGTCTTATTTATTTACTTAACAAAACAGTTTCAAACTTATTTAAATCATATTACTTGAAACTTACAAACTAAATTTATATACTTTATCAGATACTTTATACTTTGATTTGGAAGTGCTCGAACCTACAAAATAGTTGAAGAAATCATATTTCAGTCCAAGGGTAGGAAATCAACACTAAATCAGTAAATCAATTCCAATAGATAAGGTTATACCAAAACAACTCTGAATCTCGAGGACTGAACACCGGTTTACTTAAATCGTTTCAATACACACACACACACACACACACATATATCTTCAAATATCAAACCATACTTCGAATCTGAAATCAAAATTTAGTTTCACAAAATCACTCGCAAAGCAAAACTAGTAGAGTGGCCTCTCCCGCACTCAGAAACTCGAAAATCAATGTCGATGATGCATACATTCATCACCGAAATTATTTTCCAGCGACATAAGTGGGTTCTGGACTTTTATTTTCTTGAAACATCTTTGAAATTTCTTCGAAATCATTGGAATACATTCGAATATGTTTGAAACATTTTTATTCGGAGAAATATCTTTAAATCATATTATTATTATATATTTTACAAAATCTTAAAACCAATTTCAAAACACCGGAGTTCGATTCCTCGAAATTCAAATTCAAACCCTTCATTTATAAATCTTTTTTATATAAATCACATTTTCTTATAAATTTCCAAAATTTCAAATCCTTTCAAAGCTTCAAATTTTCATTTTCCAAAGGTAAAAATCCTTATTGAAAACATTTCACTTTTATATACAAAATAGGGTCATCCTTGTCAAAATAATAATTTCGATGTGTGCACAAATTCAAAATACAATCAAACACAAATTTCCAAAGAATGATTCAAGGTTAGATTTCAAGCAATACGGATATTCGAATTTAGAGGAACTCTGATCAAATAGAATTCTGTTTCGAAGGTAAGCTCGAACGTAGATAAGATAATTTTATTACCAAATAGAAGATGATAAGCCTATATAAATCGCGGGCGACCTTAGCCGGTCAACCGTGACTTCAGTAATATAATCAATTCGGAAATCTAAGGCAAATCGACATTCGATCGCCAGAGATAGAATCTGGTAGAGCAGGAGATAGATAGCATCGAAAACCGAGGATACAGGAATCTCCGGTGAATCAATGCCAATTATAAAGGATTTTCACCCCTTTACAAATCATTCAAAGATTTGCGGAATCACCGATCTTTATAGAGGTCATTCCAAAGTGGAGTTATGAAATGCTCCAAAATCAAAATGGATAGAATATGGAAGACAAGACTGAATTTCAGAACAAGTGGGAGAGTTCCAAAGTTCAAGGAATCCTAATCGATAAGAATCCTAACCAAGAGATTTCTAACAAGATGGATACTGAAGGGATGAAGTTTTGAAAATCTTGGTTTCAAAATAAGAAATTTTTTATACCAAAATAATCTTTGAAAATCCTTAAAAAATCATTTTATACTTTGAAAATACGTTCTCTCACAAGAAAGGATTCTAAGATTGATTTTACTCATTCTAGGGTATTTCTACCCTACCTCTAATGAGTTTTTGCTCCACAGGCTATGATTTGCCTAAAACCAAAGCTCTGATACCAACTGTAACAACCCGGTATTTTCATCCATTCGCAACCGCACATGTCGGACTTGAATTGCTCAAAATACCGCATTGTAAATAAATTTGGAGCATATGAAATACAAATCATAGAATCACAGACACAGAACAAACAGAATACCTCGCAGCGGAATATAAAATACATAGTAGTTCATGAAGCTACTATAACAACTCTCAAAACATAGTACATAATATCGGTCTGTAAATATATACAATAGAAATCTCAAATACATAGAAGTTCACTAATACATGAAATAAACTAGACAGGTGAAACAGAAAGTAGATGTAAATGCAGATAAGTAGACACTCCAGCAAAGACCAGCTCCAGAAAGAGAATCCAAAGGTGTGAATACTCAGGCTGACCCAAGCGTAAAGTAAAACACAAAACACTCGAGTCAGGACAATATATACTTATATAATGTAAACCAACTCAAGTGAACTGCAGTAGTAATGTACAATAACTCAAAGGATGCTTGGGATCGCCCATCCTCTAAGGATCAGTTAAACTATAAATTAAATACATCCCGTGGTTAAAATTTCAAAACCGTATTTTGTACTTCGAAATCAAATATCATTTCAAAATTCATCATCATTCAAAAAATCCATTTCAAAATGTCAAAATATCTTATCTTCCAAACCACAATCATTTATTTTTAATTTAAATACCATTTCAAAATAGTTTATATTTCGAAACAAATTGCTTCATTTAAATCATTAAAATGAAGATATTATATTTAATAATTAAATTACTAAATTTTCAAAATTTTAATCTTTCAAAGTTCATTCATTCACTTAAATTTATTAAAACAACGAAAATTCAACTTTCGCAGCATTTAGAAAATGCTACGGAAAGTCACATTTAAAACAGTTCAATTTAACAAAAGACAACATTTAAAATGCTGTAATAGGGTTCCATTAGTGTCAAATAAACTTAGTTAAATTCAACCATTATAACATTCACAAAAAATGCTATAATAGCCTTTAATTAAATTGAGCCATTTGGTTCATTATTATCAACTACAGCATTTACAAATGCTGTATTATCCTTTACATTAGAATTAATAGCATTTTGGAAATGCAGTAAATTAACTTCAAATATTCAGTATAATTCACAAACAATTATATTTTTATTTTAACCATTTTTAACTTATAAAATCATATAATTTCACTTTTAAAACAATCATTCAAATACCCTTATATTCATGATTTTATAAAGTTAAATCTCTATTCAAAAATCAAAATTTAATAGTAATTCACTTATTAAATTCCAACATTAAATTTTAAATTCATTAAATTAAATTTAACTTAACACTTAAGTTTAAATTTTCAAATATAACTTAATTTCATTTTTTATTTACTTAACTTAAAATTCACTTTTAAGCCAAATTCACAAATTTTCAATTTTAGTTATATTCCAAAACTTCAACTTAAATATTCATTCATTTCACATTTTAACTTAATTAAAAAATCATTAATATATTATAAAATCATCTTAAATTCATTTTTATCCAAATTATCATAAATTTATCATATTTTCATATTAAATTTAAATTCCAGTTAAAATTAAATCAAAATTCCCAAAATAACTTACATTCAATTTTCTAAACTTTCCATAATTTATTTCACTTATAAATTTTCAAAAAATCAATAATACTTTACCAAAATCATTTTAATTAAGTTTAAATCAAAATATTATAATATTTACATTTCTAAAATATTTTAAATTTTTTTTAGAAAAACATATTTTAACAACGGGTCTGTATTTCATTTCTAGCCTAGGTAAAGTGATACGGGTAATATATCATTCCAACCCGTAATTTACAAAGAAAACTCGGGTTTGATCATTTCAAACCCGCAATCCCAAGTAAATGAAAATAATTTGAAAACCGCTCAGGCCTATCATTTCAGCCTATAATGATTTTCCCTTATTCTAAAGTCCGTTCGGGTATGTATCATTTCAACCCATAGTGATTCTAATCTAAAGGGAACTTGCATTGATAAACTGATAAAATAACAAAACAGCATAATATAACAGTAACATATGATATAACGGATGATTAAGCATGGGTGAACATCATATAATAGTGACATAGCAAATATAATATGATGATGTAGTTTTACATATTCACAAGTGATCAATTTACTATTAATATAAGTATAAACTGTCCGGTGAGAATAACTCACTGGTTTGAGCTAATGGCACAACGACGAATTGCACAAACGAGATCTAGACAAGCACGAAAGAACGACACCGATTCGAATGGAGGAGCCAAATGTCAAATTCCTTGGATATACATCAAACAAAATAATATAACATCGATAAGTTTTCAAATCAGCTACAATCAAAACTACACTAGAATAAACTGCACAGAACCAAATTGAAATGCTTGCACTTGATTTTAACCTTTACTAGGCTCAGCCAAAATGAGAAATACTGGAAAATGGCAAGTGTTTGGGTCTGTTTTGGGTGGGTATGGGTTCGGCCTACATGGTGGAATGATGGTGCAAAAGTGGTAGAAGGAAAATAACAACACAAGCATGCATACATGGATTTTTAGCCATAGATTTGGGCTCAGCCAAGGCCCTTTGTGCCACGGCCACAACTGTGGGGTCCACTGGGATGGTGTGGCCGAGAGTGCTGGAGGTTCTGGAGGTGGTGGTGGTGTGGTAGGTGGCGGCTAGAGGGTTGGTGAAGTGATGGATGTAAAGTTGTGCTCGGTTAGGCTTGTGTAAAGGGGTGTTTTGAACCTTTTGTGCAATTGCATCACCAAGGGGGGTCACGACTTGGGGTTTTGTGAGGAAGTGGTGGTGGTGGTGTGCCATCAGGTGGTGGAGTCGGCTAGGCAGCAAGGGGAGGCATGGTCGAACCTAAAAAGATAGAAGCAAGTGCAAAAGAAATCAAAAGGGAAAACAATATAAGTGAAAAAAAAGAGATGAAAGAAAATAAATTTTTTTACCAAATTTCCTCAAGATGGTGGCCGAAATTTTTTCTCAGGAAGAAGAAAATAACACTACAAGATAATACGGCTATTCCAACGGCTCCAAGCCATTGGCGGCCGTTGGAAGCCGTTGGGATTGCCGTTGGAATAAATCCCATGCCTTCCAATGCTTTCTAGCGGATCCAACGGACCATTTCCATCGGAATTTCCAACGGCCGCTAACGGCTTCGAGCCGTTGGAATCCATTAGATACCGTTACAATAAAATGGCTAATAAGCCGTTGGAAGCCGTTGGAAATACTGGGTTTATTTTGCTGTAAAACAGCAAGCCTATTTACCTTCCACCCACACCATTTCCAATCCATTCAATTTCCATTCCATTTCCAATCAATTCCACACATATATAACAATATTAATGCAAACAACACACATAAATCAATAAAACACCAGTACAAACAAACCAAACCGATCAAACATCACAAAATATACCATCAACGTACACACCATCAACAAATGTCAATAAACCATGTACATACCATCAAAATATTTCTCACCCACTCCGTACCAATATATACAACATCACCATCAACATCAAAACATCTCCAAGTCAATATATACATTGTTCAAACACAAATGCTACGGAAAGTCACACTTAAAACAGTTCAATTTAACAAAAGACAACATTTAAAATGCTGTAACAGGGTTCCATTAGCGTCAAATAAACTTAGTTAAATTCAACCATTATAACATTCACAAAAAATGCTATAATAGCCTTTAATTAAATTGAGCCATTTGGTTCATTATTATCAACTACAGCATTTACAAATGCTGTATTATCCTTTACATTAGAATTAATAGCATTTTAGAAGTGTAGTAAATTAACTTCAAATATTCAGTATAATTTCACAAAAAATTATATTTTTATTTAAACCATTTTTAACTTATAAAATCATATAATTTCACTTTTAAAACAATCATTCGAATACCCTTATATTCATGATTTTATAAAGTTAAATCTCTATTCAAAAATCAAAATTTAATAGTAATTCACTTATTAAATTCCAACATTAAATTTTAAATTCATTAAATTAAATTTAACTTAACACTTAAGTTTAAATTTTCAAATATAACTTAATTTCATTTTTTATTTACGTAACTTAAAATTCACTTTTAAGCCAAATTCACAAATTTTCAATTTTAGTTATATTTCCAAATTTCAACTTAAATATTCATTCATTTCATATTTTAACTTAATTCAAAAATCATTAATATATTATAAAATCATCTTAAATTCATTTTTATCCAAATTATCATAAATTTATCATATTTTCATATTAAATTAAAATTCCATTTAAAATTAAATCAAAATTCCCAAAATAACTTACATTCAATTTTCTAAACTTTCCATAATTTATTTCACTTATAAATTTTCAGAAAATCAATAATGCTTTACCAAAATCATTTTAATTAAGTTTAAATCAAAATATTATAATATTTACATTTCTAAAATATTTTAATTTTTTTAGAAAAACATATTTTAACAACGAGCATGTATTTCATTTCTAGCCTAGGTAAAGTGTTACGGGTAATATATCATTCCAACCCGTAATTTATAAAGAAAACCGAGTTTGATCATTTCAAACCCGCAATCCCAAGTAAATGAAAATAATTTGAAAACCGCTCAGGCCTACCATTTCATCCCATAATGATTTTTCCTTATTCTAAAGTCCATTCGGTATGTTTCATTTCAACCCACAGTGATTCTAATCTAAAGGGAACTTGCAGTGATAAACTGATAAAATAACAAAACAGCATAATATAACAGTAACATATGATATAACGGATGATTAAGCATGGGTGAACATCATATAATAGTGACATAGCAAATATAATATGGTGATGTAGTTTTACATATTCACAAGTGATCAATTTACTATTAATATAAGTATAAACTGTCTGGTGAGAATAACTCACTGGTTTGAGCTAATGGCACAATGACGAATTGCACAAACGAGATCTAGACAAGCACGACACTGATTCGAATGGAGGAGCCAAATGTAAAATTCCTTGGATACACATCAAACAAAATAATATAACATCGATAAGTTTTCAAATTAGCTACAATCAAAACTACACTAGAATAAACTGCACAGAAGCAAATTGAAATGCTTGCACTTGCTTTTAACCTTTACTAGGCTCAGCCAAAATGGGAAATGCAGGAAAATGGCAAGTGTTTGGGTCTGGTTTGGGTGGGTATGGGTTCGGCCTACATGGTGGAATGATGGTGCAAAAGTGGTAGAAGGAAAATAACAACACAAGCATGCATACATGGATTTTTAGCCATGGATTTGGGCTCAGCCAAGGCCCTTTGTGCCACGGCCACTACTGTAGGGTCCACTCGGATGGTGTGGCCGAGAGTGCCGGAGGTGGTGGAGGTGGTGGTGGTGTGGTAGGTGGCGGCTAGAGGGTTGGTGAAGTGATGGATGTAAAGTTGTGCTCGGTTAGGCTAGTGTAAAGGGGTGTTTTGAACCTTTTGTGCAATTGCATCACCAAGGGGGGTCACGACTTAGGGTTTTGTGAGGAGGTGGTGGTGGTGGTGTGCCATCAGGTGGTGGAGGCGGCTAGGTAGCAAGGGGAGGCATGGCCGAACCTAAAAAGATAGAAGCAAGTGCAAAAGAAATCAAAAGGGAAAACAATATAAGTGAAAAAAAAAGACGAAAGAAAACAAATTTTTTTACCAAATTTCCTCAAGATGGTGGCCGAAATTTTTTCTCAGGAAGAAGAAAATAACACTACAAGATAATACGGCTATTCCAACAGCTCCAAGCCGTTGGCGGCCGTTGGAATTGCCATTGGAATAAATCCCATGCCTTCCAATGCTTTCCAACGGATCCAACGGACCATTTCCAACGGCCGCTAACGGCTTCGAGCCGTTGGAATCCGTTAGACACCATTACAATAAAATGGCTAATAAGCCGTTGGAAGCCGTTGGAAATACTGGGTTTATTTTGCTATAAAACAGCAAGCCTATTTACCTTCCACCCACACCATTTCCAATCCATTCAATTTCCACTCCATTTCCAATCAATTCCACACATATATAACAATATCAATGCAAACAACACACATAAATCAATAAAACACCAATATAAACAAACCAAACCGATCAAACATCACAAAATATACCATCAACGTACATACCATCAACAAATGTCGATAAACCATGTACATACCATCAAAATATTTCTCACCCACTCCGTACCAATATATACAACATCACCATCAACATCAAAACATCTCCAAGTCAATATATACATTGTTCAAACACAAATACTCAAAAACATACCTCCTCAAGGATCCTCGTCGCCTCCAGAAGCACCAGACGACGAAGGAAGGGTACCATGATTCTGCAAATACTGCGCAAGCTTTTGATCCAGCTGCTCCACGTGGATGGCTCGTAGACGATTCTCCTCCCGTAGCTGCTCAACCATAGCTCTAAGCTCCTTGATTTCTTCTTTTCTTGGTCTTTTTGAGCCTGTCGAGCCTGCAAATAGAAATAATAGCAAAAGGGTTGTCTCAGCATATAAAATATTATAACATTATATATCTAAACGCTGATTTTTTTGTACATATGTAAAAGGATTAATTACCGTTAGGTTCCCGAAGCCAAAACATCTACTCCGTTGCGCCGGATCCATAACAGCGGTAAAAATGTTATCCTGCTCCTCCTGTGTCAGCGCATCACGACCAGATTGCTGAAGCGCATAAGCCTGTGCCTCCTGCAACCTCGACTATAATGAAAAAAAACAATTTCAGTTGAAAAATAGTAGCATGCAATTATTTTGCATAGCTAGAAATTAATAAACTTATCGGTGTAAGTATTAGAAATTAAAAAATGCATACATATGCCTCGGTTGCCCTATCTTGATCACCCCACTGATATATGATATTGCCAGCCTCATCTACTTGCCTAGACGCGTGGGTGTGAGCAAACACGTCCACTAAGCCAATAGAGCCTCCACGAGCTCGTTCCTGCAATTGATAATTTGGATAATTTAACTGTACATAACTAATTACTGAACTGATCAATATACAAATGTGATAATAGATAAATTTACCAAATCTTCGCGGTGATGCTGGAAAGATTTGGAGCCTCCACGGTGTGATACAGGATTCTTGCTCCTGTTTGCCGAGTTCCTAGCTGACTCCTCCTGCAAATTTACAATGATTAATTATTTATTAAACGGTAAAAAATTGCTGAGATTTATTGTAAATTTACCTTGAACTCCTCAAAGTTCCACCACTCAACCCACTTCTCCCATACAGTCGTGCTCATCCACTTGGGCTTCTTTCCTACTTTTTTAGTCTCCGACATAGTCTCCCTATAGTTCTTCGCGATCCTGGAGTTCCAATGTCGCTGAACTAAATTGACGTCAGGCTCTTGCAAATCTATGGCGCCCTGTACAATGAGAAAACATTACTAATTATTTATTTGTATTTAATTAATCATCTTGTAAAGCGGTATAAACTTACCAGAAAATCTTGCCAAATCGTCTCTCTCACGTCGTCGGGGATCTTACCCCACTTGGGCCAGCAATCGGTCATCCTAGCCATGTACGCCTGCTTCGAAATGTTCAGAACCACTTTGGATGGCTCCAACTCAAATCCACTGCGTTAAATATAAAATTGAACTTTAGACAATTGTAGATATATCATGTACAATTAAAAAATTAAAATGCTATGCTTGCTAATTATGATACTTACGTCCCATCAGCCTTAGGCTGCAAGTAAACAAGTGGCCGAGCTGGTGGCTCACCACTACTCTCTCCAATATGACGTGAAGAGCCACGTCGCCGAGACCCAGAACCAGAACCGGAACCGGACATAATATATATACCTACCATATATACATACATATACAATTCATAATAATCATGATATGATGAACCATTAAAAAATGTAATACAATATGCTACAAATGTGTCATGTTGTGTATGTGTTGAGTGTGTGAGTATACACTTATTGTCCTTAAAATTGTATAAATTGGATAAATGCATTATTAATCAGAGATCAATGTAATGTGAATACTTTTAAAAATTAACGGATATTACTCAGTCGTCCTCATCGTTTTCTGATTCAGACTCGGTTTCGTGCTCTATGTCGTTTTCCTCTACACTCTCAAATGCTTCGACTAATACATTTGTCTCATCATTTAAAGGTCCAAAATCAGTTTGATCGTCTGTAATTGCTATTTCAGCATTTTCCTCCAGATCTGCTTGATAGGCTTGTTCGTCTGGAATATTTAGTCCATCGAACGTAAATCTTGCTTTGGTTTTAAAACCGCAGACCAATCTGCTTTATCCCTTTTTAGAGATGGATAAGTGGCATAATAAGCTTGTAGGGCTAGTTTGGCTAGTATAAATGGGTCGTACTTTTGATAACGCGAGGTATGTTTAATTTCTATAAGATTATATTTTGGATGCACGTTAATGCCAGAACCTGGAACATTGCTGAACTAGTTGCATCTAAACAAATAAACATCCTTCATGGGTCTTGTAAAATATGTCAACTGCAATATCTGAGTTAACACGCCATAAAAATAATTTATATGATTATTAGGGTCATCACTGCCTTTAACAAATACACCAGTATTGTTTGTTAATTTTTCAGCACCGTATTCTTTGGTGTTGAATTTATATCCATTAACAAAAAATATTGGATACGTATTAACTTTTCTTTTCGGTCCAAACACCAAATGTTTCAGTCCTTTATCGAGCACATTATTTGTGGGATCAGAAACGTATTTCGAAAACCAAGTACTGAAATCTTTGCTTAAATCGCCGCCTGGATTCTGTGATTCATAAATACTGCAAACACAAACATGATATATTACATTATTATTTATTCACACGTGTAGTATTAAATTTAACAAAACTTGGAATGTGCTAATTACCTAACAAATGGTGCAACTTCAGGACAATTAAGAAGAATATATGTGTGTGCTACATGGTATTCTTTATCATCTAGCCATACTTCCTCACATTTTCCAGCATGTCGGCCATGTTGTTTAAAAAAGATGATACTGATTCAGAAGAAGAATCTTGTTCAACGGCCCGATCGTCATTACGCGGAACACTTACAAATGATAAGTTCACATGGTCTTTAAAATAATGAGAGAAAAAGAAAGAAGCTTCTTCTTCGATATATGATTTGCAAATAGAACCTTCAACTCGAGCTTTTTGTCTCACTTTTTTCTTTAAATGATTTAAGTACCTAATAAAAAATATTTGGGTTAAGTATTAACTACTATATTTATACTTAAATCAACATTTACATACTCAATATAGTAACACACCTTTCGAATGGATACATCCATCCATATTTCACAGGACTTCGAAGACGTGCTTCATATGGAAGATGAATAGGTAAATGCTCCATTACATCAAAGAAACTCGAAGGAAATATTTTCTCCAGTTTGCAGAGCAGTATAGGAATTTCTTCTTCAAGTTTAAGTAGACGGTCAACTTTTAACGTAGTTGAACAAAGCTCCTTGTAAAATAAACTAAGTTCTGTTATTACCGTCCAAACTATTATCCGTAACAATTCTTTGAAAGCAATGGGTAACAAATTTTCCATCATTACATGACAATCATGGCTTTTCATTCCACTCAGTCTCCCATTTTTATAGTCGACACATCTACGAAGATTAGAGGAAATTCCATCGGGAAATCGTAATCCTTCCACCCATTGTAACAGTACTTTAACTTGGTTGCTGTCTAGTTCATAGCATGCTTTGGGTTTTTTTATTGTCGGGAGTCATATGAAGCTCAGGACGATTGCATATTTGCTTTATATCACGTCTAGATTTCAAATCGTCCTTAGTCTTGCCCTTCACATTCAAAACTGTATAAAACACATTATTAAATACGTTTTTTTCATTACGCATCACGTAAATGTTATGACGGATTAATAGATTTTTCCAATAAGGCAATTCCCAGAATATACTTTGTTTGCACCAATTATGAAATGTCGATTTACCTTGAATTTTCTTGTTGTCCGGTCTCGTGTATCTTTGGATAATCTTTTACAAGTTCATATATATCCTCGCTTGACCAAACCGGTGGTGGTTGTAGAGTCTCATGTCTATTAGCTATGAAGTTTTTTTTGTCTCTTCTAAAAGGGTGATTAATATGAAGAAAACATCGATGACAATCAAACCATGAAATTTTCTTTCCATTTGGCAAAGAAAATGCTAATGTTTCTTCCATGCAATAAGGACAAGCAAAACGACCGGCCGTACTCCAACCCAAAAGCATTGCATATGCAGAAAAATCGCTAATAGTCCATAACAAAGAAGCAAACATCCGAAAAATTTTCTTTTTTGATATGTTGTATGTTTCAACTCTTTCATACCATAATATTTTCAACTCTTCGATTAACGGTTGTAAGTAAACATCAATGCCCTGTGTCGGATCATCAGGACCAGGGACGACAATCGTGAGAAACATATATGGAGTTTTCATACACATCCACGGAGGTAGATTGTAAGGTGTGATTATTATAGGCCAAGATGAATATTTAGAACCAAACTGAGAAAACGGTGAGAAGCCGTCTGTACATAAACCTAGTCTAACATTTCGGCTCTCCGCTGCGAAATCGGGATATTTCTTGTCAAAATGTTTCCATGCTTCTCCATCGGCTGGGTGTGTCAACGTAACTTCTTGAGGTGTTCTCACACTGTGCCATCTCATATGATGCGCTGTTACAGATGATGCATATAATCGTTGAAGTCTAGGGGTGAGGGGAAAATAATGCATACGCTTGTACGGAACTTCTTTTCCCTTCTTTTTCCTCGATTTGTATCTTTTCTGATTACATATTTTACAATATCTAAGATTGATGTCTTCTTTCTAATACAACATGCAACCCTTTAAACATGTATCTATTTTTTGATATGGCAAACCGAAAGATGACATAAGTTTTTTCACTTCATAATAATTTTTCGCACATTAAATTGTCGGATGGCATATGACGTTTAGCAGCTTGCACAACAGCCGTAAATCCAGCTTCTGTAAGGTTGTATTTTGATTTCATTGCAATGTATTCTGCAGTTACCGATAATTAAGAGCCGCTTAAACATCCATTCCAAAGGTTTTTTTAGCATGATCCAACAAATCATATATTTTTTTAGCTCCAACATTTGGTTCCTCTTCGATGTTAACATCGTCGTTATCAATTACAACGATAGGGAACATTGATCGTGCTGCATCTTCGACTATATGTTCTATGAGATTTGTATTACCTTCTTCGCTGATGACCTCCACCGACTGTTCTTGATTATTAGGGGCTACAATTTCTCCATGACGATCCCACAGCAAATAATTGGGTATGAAACCGAATTGGCGCAAATGAACCTTAGCCATATCCAGTTCTAAATAGTTCAACAATTTGCATCTACTACACGGACAACGAATTTCTTCATCGTTTGCAATATTACTTATAGCAAATTCGATGAACACTTGTACCCCTTTTAGAAAATGTTCGCTTATTGCACCACTAATTTCCCTTCTTTGATACATGCAGCTCCGATCATTAAAGTAATTGACCATGTTTTCCTACTAGAAAACCTATGATAGAGTAAAAATGTTATAAATCATTCATTTTATATTTTGCAGTAAATTTTCCAACGGCTTCCAACGGTCTCAAACTGCTAATTTCACAAACTTTATTTTAAATAAGCAACTATTGTTTCATTGCCACTTATGTGTCTTTCTTTGATGGTCGGTCATCCTACTTCCCATTACAAACACAATAGTAATTATATTCCGTAAATCATATCATTTTAAACGATTCACAAAATTTCGGCAGCATTTCCCCCGTGTTCCTTGTATCGTATACAAATGCGTGTACACAAGGAACGTAAAGGAAATGCCGTCGAAATTTTGTGAACCGTTTAAATTGATATGATTGACGGAATATAATTACTTTATAGTGTTTGTAACTTGTCCAATATAGGGACAAATCCGACAAATGATGTATCAGATGATTAGAGTTCTCCGTTTTGTGGAAAAAACGAATATCCCTAAAACGATCATATACAACACTTGTCAGACGGGGCCAAATATAGCTAAGGATTTAAATATTTGTTTGTATTAAATTTAAATATACAACTCGTTTAATTAATATTGGTTTATATTTTACCGTTTTATTACATAAGAACTAAATTCATTTATACACAAAATTTGTACACAAAATTCATTTATTACAAATTCATTTACACACTAAATTAATTCACGTATTCGCACAAATACAAAACTCGTGTTCGCACAAATGCAATATCCATTCTAACGGCTTTCAAATGCAATAAACTCTATCACGCACATACGTTAGTATACTAACCAAATCAACATAAACTATAATGCAATATCCTAAATTAAAAAATTTTCAATCGGTTATAATAACTTGTTCATTATGGTATAATAGTTGCAATTAGGGGATGACATGATGTAATATGCATACACTAACAAGTAGGAATCAATCAACATTCAAATTCCCTAAATCAAAAAAACCTAAATATTAGGTTTAGCAAAATTACCGATTTGGAGAGCTAGAAGGGTGGAGATGGGCCGGAGCAGCTTCTAGATGGCGTCGGAGGTGGTTGGGATGGTGTTTGGGCCGGAAGTAGCAGGTTGGAGGTGGTGGAATTGAGGGAAAAGGTTTGAAGGGGAAGAAGAAAAATGAACTGAAGGCCGGTCTCTGGAAAATATGCAAGAAATTGTCCAACGGCTTCCAACGGCCGCAAACGGCGAATTTCCAACGGCTACAAACGGTTACGTCAAGATCCAACGAGCCGTTGGAAGCCGTTGGAAAGGCCGTTGGAAAATGGGCATTGGAATACACTGTAGTTCTAGCAGTGTAATGTACGTGAAATGAAAAAAAAATGGTCGGCTGAAGATATGTGGAGTTAAGTCAAAAGAAATGAAGAGTTGTGAGGAAAATGAAGAGGTGGAATTCAAAAAGTCAAATGGCATTTCAAAAGTCAAAACCCTTCATATTACTTAAATTTGTTTATACAACTTTATATTCTGGAAATAATAATAATGCCAGATAAAATTTCGAACATTTATCAAAATATAAATTATATATAATATTTATTAATTATATATAGTTAAATTAAGGAAAATAGCTAAAAATAGTAAACTAGTCTAGAAAATTTAAAATTAAATGAAATAAATTTTAGAAAATTCATATGAGCTTGTAATATATTTTTAAACATAAATAATAACATAAAATAAAAGTACATTCACAAAATAAATATATAAAATTTAATTTAAATATAATTTTAATGAAGAAAATAGCAGAAAATAAGAAAACAACCTTTAAAAAGGAAATCAACACAGTAAACTTTGGAAAAATTATAACATCACTTTAAAAATGTTTTAAAATAAAATATATATCTAACATGTCATATTACACATATTAGAACATGATTTGACAAATAAAAATATTGTTTATATAAATTAAAATAGATGATTTTATTAAATAAATCAATTTACATACAATATGGTAAAAAGCATAACTTTCACAATATAAATCAGATTTCAACGAAACGAAAAGTAGTATTCTTGAAATTAAATTTATTTTCATAATAAAATATAAAATTCAAGAATTAAAATATTTAAATTTTAAATTTAAAAGTCAAAGTTTGACCAGATTGACCAAAAATCCACTTTTCGGGAAAATATTCAATTTATACCAGTTTGAAATTATAATTCACATAATAATCAACATTTATATTTAAATGAAATGTTTGAAAAAAAACAAGTTTAAAATAATTTCAAAATAAAAATAAAGTCAACATTAAAAATATATATATAAATCTAGGGTTGTTACAACTTTAGTTTTAAATGTTTGCTTTCGACTGAGCCGAAACCCTTAGCTCCCGCCTTTCTACCTTTTGAAGTCAATGGTTTCAAAAGGTATACTTAGTTTTTAAAAATCAACCACTTCTCCAATGCTTCAGAAGGGATGGTTTCGACACCATCACCTCTTTACTTAGAAAATGGTTTCGAAACAAAAGCTTTCGACTTAAATGTTTTAAAGACCCATTTTCTATAATTGAAATATAACCTAAATGGTTTCGAAAGAGATAGTTTTAATGGTTTTAAAAGAAGTGCTTTCGACTTCAATGGGCTTCTTATCCTTTTGTTCTACTTGAAGGCATATTTCAAAAGGTTTCGACTAAGATGGTTTTTAAAGGTTTCGAAGTAGAAAATTTTGAATGGTTTCAAAAAGTTTCCTTTTAAATTGAACCCAAAGACTTTCGAAAGGTTTAGTGTTTCAAAACTTTCAAAAGAGTTTTGATGAATGGTTTCAAAGGGGTGGTTCCCCAGGGTTTCGAAGGGGTCGAAAGGGAATGTTTTCCTTTGTTTTTCGAAGCTTTCGATGAAAAGAATGGAAGTGTTCTTCCAATGTTTTCAAAAGGTAATGTTTAAAGGTTTTAAAACGGGATATCTATTATTTAGAAGCTTTCAGAGAAAAGAAAGGAAAGGATTTTCTAATGTTTTTGAAAGATAAGGTTTAATGGTTTCAAAAGAGGTAAATGTTTTGATTAGCAGGGAGTTGAGTGAAATATATGTCTAACATGGCAAGGTGATTTTGAGTAAGCATGGAGAATATGTATTTTCCTTGTGTAAATATGATTTAAAGATTTAAATCAATTTGAAAGAGTTTTTCAAGGAAAATTTAAGGTAAGTTCTCCCTAAGTGAAATGACTCAAACATTAGAATACCAGATGGGACTGGTATAGGGTCGCCATATTCATTAGCTATTGGCCCCTGCTAATTTAGTCCAAAAATTCCAGTGTGTTGGGCTTTTTCATAGGTAAGACTAAAATTATGATTACACATAGAAGGGAATATATGTTTGTATACAAATAGGTTATTGGTGAGCCTGCAAAACCATTAGGATCTGATGACCCTGGGAGATGTTAGTTTAGGGACAGACCATCCAGAAGAGAAGTATTTAACCGATATGTTAAGGACAGACCGTCCAGAAGAGGTGTGTCTAACAGATGTTAGATAAATTTTGTTACTTTGTTTGGTATGCCCGAGTCAGCCAAAGGTTAATAATAAGCCAAACCAAACTATAGTGTTCGAGTCCATTTGTTACCTAATATGTATGTTTACATTATAATGCTTTACAGTCTTAACCAGTTCTGGTCGTAGGAAAAAGGTTTACAAAAGATACTGTTTGCGTTAAAATTGACCACAAACACCCGATATCGTGAAAGCACCCGTTTATGAACACAAATCAGCAACAATCAATATAGAACACAGATCTAAGCAATAACGATCACAATAATTCACAAATAATAAACAGAAACACAGGGTTTATAGTGGTTCGGCGATCTTGCCTACGTCCACTCTGAAGCTTATGATTTTATTGATTCACTTGATGATTTCAGTCAATTACAGCGGATTACAGCAAGTTATAGCTCTGATACTTGATTACAATAGCGGTATTGAAGAGTAGAATTGAACCCGGCAGAGTCTGGACGTTGAATGGCCAAAAAGATCCCCTTTCTATAGCCTTCAGGGGGCTATATATAGGCGTAGGAAGCTGAGATCGTGCTGAAACTTAGGGAGACTTCTTCTGGCACGTGAGTGGGCCCACGCGACCGTCCCCACCAAGTTTCGACTCGACCTGAGATCGATTCGAACTCCATTCGAATCGATCAAAAAATGACCCAATCGAGTTGAAACTTGGCAGGAACAAACTTTACCTTATATGGAAGCTACTGTGAAAATTTCGTTGCATTTGGATCAATGGTTTGGGAGATATGATCGATACGAATTGGAGTGTTTCGGTTGGCTGTTTGGTTCGAACCGATCACTTCGAATCCATGTATTCGAATCGATGGACGCACGTGGTACTGAAGTGACATGGCGCGCACTCCTCGCATCGATCCTATTTTTCCTCCGAGTTGACCGCTTCGCATCCATGAATTTCGCCTCATTCGTATCGTGTGCCACGACCCAGTTTGCATCGATGGATTCGAATCATGGATCGATACGACGGGGATTGAGACGAACCAAGTGAATCCGAACAGGGCGGATTCCATGGATACGAAATAATGATCTGTCACTCTTGATGGATGCGAGGACGATCGATACGAAGCAGCGCTTGGGCACAAGACCGATCGATTCGAAGTAGGGTATGCCGATGGATATGCATGATGGATTCGAACTGCTCTGGTCTTCATGGATACGAACGTGCTGAGTGGATGTCCATCTGATCGATTCGAAACTGATCGATTCGAAGTGATCAATATCCTGCTGATCGATTCGAAAGTGATCGATTTGAAATAAATGGAGCCTGATGGATTCCAAATGGACATCTCTTCCACATTCTGGTGGATACGAACAGCACCCGTTGGCTAACTTGCATCGATCATATCTCGTTCATACGAACTCCGATTAACCTGAAAATTGGAAAACTGGCTTTCACGGCTTTGCTTGTCATGTCCTATCATTTGCAGCCTGATCCGAGCTCGGAAAAAATTCATCGATATCCATAGCGAAGCGAAGTGCAACCAATCTCTGAGACGAACTTTTTGTTTTCGACAATCTTTTGGTATCACGGCTTTTCCAAAAAGCGGGAACATTTGCCCCCCAAAACATGCCTTACGGTAGGAAGGTGTGTTTTGTAATGCCATAAGCTGGATGTTCATATCCTATCAATAACCTGTAAAGAACTTGATAATTTCATATGACCTCGAATGGCGATCGTTCGGGATCGTGTGCCATTTGAGGTGAGTCAGGACCATTCGCGGTCAATGCCGTTCGTGGCGGATATCGATCGTTCACGATCGAGTGCCGTTCAAGGCTGATTGCGATCTTTCGCGGTCATGTGTCGTTCGAGGCGAGTTGTGATCGCTCGCGATCGTGTGTCGTTCGAGGCGAGTTGTGATCGTTCGCGATCGTGTGCCGTTCGAGGCGAGTTGTGATCGTTCGCGATCGTGTGCCGTTCGAGGCGAGTTGTGATCGTTCGCGATCGTGTGCCATTCGAGGCAAATTATGTGTGCCCGGGGGGGGGGGGGCTTAGTATTACCAATGCCGGAGTTCATGTTCGTGGGAGTTTCCAAATTAAAGATTTTGGCGGTTCATCGCCATGCAAGTGGTGCTCGTGGACTGTTCGCGATCCAATGGGCATACCAGTAATTTTTTTTTCAGAGTTGCAAATATCAAAGCAATAACAATACGAATCCCATAACAGAAATGTTCAAACGAGCAGAGTCTAAATGTTCAAGTCAACATGAAACAAAAGCAAAGTAAGAATGTCAAAGTGCGAACTCTCACTATGGTACGGTTGGTAGTCATTCAGAGCATGCCTATGGATCGTGCGCGATCGCTTACATGTGTAAATGATTTACCGTGTTAGCGAGAGGTTTACAACTTGTTCATCGTTATTTCAATCGATCAATGGATAATCAAACGGTGCCCCGATTCAGGGTCGCCTCTCGCTGATGTAGACGGTGGTCGCTCTGGCTCCACTGTGGGGGTTCGCCTCCCCACATACTGAAGGAGCATACCGTTCCTGATATGCCCTTCCACCTCGTCCTTCAGATGCCTACAATCATTATTGTTATGACCATTCAATTCATGAAATACACAAAACTTATCTGATTTTCTTTCGTCAGAAGTCGGATCCCTTCGCATCGGTCTACGATACAGAACCTGCTCTTTGGTATCCTAATAGATTCGCTCCAAACTCTCATTCAGCTCAGAGTAAGTGGTGAACCTTGGTTCCTTTCGTGGTCGCATTGGTCTGTTACGGATACTCTCAGCCTTCCGTTTCCCCTTGCTAGTTTCTGTACCTTTCTCGGGGGATTTCCATCTTTGACCGTATAAACATTAAGTTCATCGCCTTGTTCTCTTTCTGCAGTTGCGCCTTCCAGTCGCAGGAACTTTTCTGCCTCGTGATAGAATTCTCCTAGATCCAATGGTGGATCTTTAGTTAAATAATTTTTAAATTCTGTGCCATCAGCTATTCCAGACACAGCTGCCATCATAACCATAGATGGATCTGGTCGATCCACCGAAGCTACTGCCGCATTGAACCGCGTCAGAAAACTCCTTAAAGTCTCCCCAGCTTTCTGTTTTAGGGTTGCCAAAGTCATCACATTCTTAGGTCTCGCAATGTGAACCCTGAATTGCCTCATGAATCTCTCAGTTAGATCTGCCCATGTCTCTATGGATCCGCTCTACAGCTGTCTAAACCATAATGCCGCAATATCTACCAAGTACAATGGAAAGCATCGGGCCATAACCTCCTCTGATGCCCCTAGCACCTCCATATGCCTCATATATTTTGTCAGATGAACTGTAGGGTCTGTCCTTCCATTATACATATCTAATGATGGTAACTTAAAGTCTGGTGGGTTCCTAGCTCGTCTGATTGCCGTGGTAAGAGGGCTTCTATTAACATCCTCTAAATCCTTATTCACTAATCCGCCTCTCATGGCTCGCCTGACCATCTCTGCCAACCTGTCATTGTCTCCAAGATGTAATCTTTGTCCATCACTTTCGACCTGCCCCCCGAGTTCACGAGGGAACTCTGGGATCTGCCCACTTGACTGAGCGTTTAACCCTATGCTATTCCCAGGTTGCGCAGATGCTCCTCTCTCTCTCCGGATTGAATCAACGTTTTCCATGTGTGTGCCTCCAAATCCAGGTGCTACGCCAGATGGTCCTGCTCCGTTCTGAACTCCTTCAGCTCCTCTATTCTGTGCTCCAAGTTGCCCTATCTGTTGGAATAAACTCTGGATTAACTCCTCCTGTTTCTTCATCATTGTCTCCATCTCGTCCCCAGTGATGAAGATCGACGCTTGATTCGCTCCTAAAGAAGCCTCTTGACTTCCTTGGTGTTCACTTCTCCCTGGCCTTTGTCTCTTACTTGTTTGCCTCGTCATGGTTCTTAGATCTAAATTCTTAAGTCTTCAAATTCAGCTTATCCTGAATCAGCTTTTCTCAGTAAAAGCACCAAAATGTTTGCATCAAATTGACCACAAACAACCGATATCGTGAAAGCTCCCGTTTATGAACACAAATCAGCAACAATCAATATAGAACTCAGATCTAAGCAATAACGATCACAATAATTCACAAATAATAAATAGAAACACAGGGTTTATAGTGGTTCGGCGATCTTGCCTACGTCCACTCTGAAGCTTATGATTTTATTGATTCACTTGATGATTTCAGTCAATTACAGCGGATTACAGCAAGTTATAGCTCTGGTACTTGATTACAATAGCGGTATTGAAGAGTAGAATTGAATCCGGCAGAGTCTAGACGTTGAATGGCCAAAAAGATCCCCTTTCTGTAGCCTTCAGGGGGCTATTTATAGGCGTAGGAAGCCGAGATCGCGCTGAAACTTAGGGAGACTTCTTTTGGCACGTGAGTGGGCCCACGTGACCGTCCCCACCAAGTTTCGACTCGAACTGAGATCGATTCGAACTCCATTCGAATCGATCAAAAAATGACCCAATCGAGCTGAAACTTGGCAGGAACAAACTTTACCTTGTATGGAAGCTACTGTGAAAGTTTCATTGCATTTGGATCAGTGGTTTGGGAGATATGATCGATACGAATTGGAGTGTTTCGGTTGGCTGTTTGGTTCGAACCGATCACTTCGAATCCATGTATTCGAATCGATGGACGCACGTGGTACTGAAGTGACGTGGCGCGCACTCCTCGTATCGATCCTATTTTTCCTCCGAGTTGACCGCTTCGCATCCATGAATTTCGCCTCGTTCGTATCGTGTGCCACGACCCAGTTTGCATCGATGGATTCGAATCATGGATCGATACGAAGGGGATCGAGACGAACCAAGTGGATCCGAACAGGGCGGATTCCATGGATACAAAATAATGATCTGTCACTCTTGATGGATGCGAGGACGATCGATACGAAGCAGTGCTTGGGCACGAGACCGATCGATTCGAAGTAGGGTATGCCGATGGATACGCATGATGGATTCGAACTGCTCTGGTCTTCATGGATACGAACGTGCTGAGTGGATGTCCATCTGATCGATTCGAAACCGATCTATTCGAAGTGATCAATATCCTGCTGATCGATTCGAATGTGATCGATTCGAAATAAATGGAACCTGATGGATTCGAAATGGACATCTCCTCCACATTCTGATGGATACGAACATCACCCTTTGGCTAACTTGCATCGATCATATCTCGTTCATATGAACTCCGATTAACCTGAAAATTGAAACGCTGGCTTTCACGGCTTTGCTTGTCATGTCCTATCATTTGCAGCCTGACCCGAGCTCGGACAAAATTCGTCGATATCCATAGCGAAGCGAAGTGCAACCAATCTCTAAGACGAACTGTCTTTTGTTTTCGACCAATCTTTTGGTACCACGGCTTTGCCAAAAAGCGGGATAACAGATACGTTTAAAAGAATATAAGTGAGGGGAAACCCGTTCCGCTAAGCGGCGTGGTCTCACTTAACATTAATAATTGGGATGTATAGTATTATTCACACCAGGCTTTATGTCTGACCGAAGTTTATGTTTTCCCCTTAAATTCTTAGGTGCTCAAAATTGATTTGAATAGGCTGAGGGTTGAGGTTCTTTCAGGTTTAATAGAATGACGAATAAAGCTACCGAAGGAGAGTAGGAGGCTAATGGATAGCTATTTAGGAGTTGCAGTTCTTTGTTTTGTGTTTATTTCCGCCATTAATGTATTAAGCCAATTATGACTATGTGACTCTGATCATCCAAGAAGGCGTCTTCATATGTCACTCTTGGCATATTTTGTATTAAGTACATTTTATCATTTCATAGGAAACGTTTGGGATTATGTAATCTGAATATGGAACACCTGTTTTGAAATGTAATGGAAAATTCTATTTTGAAATATGTGATTTGTTTCATATTCAAATGTTTCTAACATTATAGACACCATTAACATAGCCATATTTAGTCGTCAGAAGTTAATACTATAGATAACTGCAGCATCTGTAGCATTTAGCTTTGGGCCTCTAGATAGGGGATGTTGTATGCACGTCAAATCGATGAGTGATATTCATCATATTTATGCATATATTATTAAGATATAGTATTTCATCACTCATAGCCATCACATTATAATGTTGTAGTTTAAATTTGAAACGTGATTTATTTTATAAACATGATTAGGGTGTTATATGTCATGGTCAGATACTTAAAACTAAATTTATATCGATTGTAATTAGCAAAAGATAATCTCCTTCTAATCAAAAAGTGTGAAAAAAAATCCAAAATCTGGCATATTGTATATCAAAAATATTATTCTCGATGACATGAATCCACTTGTGGTGTTCTTCATCAATTGGGTTTACGAATTGACCAGAAAACATGTCGGAAGTTTGGCAAACGTGGACCGTTCGTTTCAACTCAACAGTAAAACAATGTCGATAGGACGATCAAGGACACAGACGTAAAGAGGGGACTGAGAGGATTATCATGTTGGGATCTGATTTATCTTAAATTTTCAAAGATCAATGGAAATTGCCATAAAAATCAATTGTAGCCTTTTTGCTACTGGCAGGTAGAGTGACGGCGTTGGCGGCAATAGGTAGTGCGTATGATAAGGTGGCCGATAGCAGTGTCAGATCATAGTGGCATGTCCCTTAGGGATGGCGGTGGTTGATGGGTTTTAGGTAAAGTCGAGGAGATGTGTAACTATAGCCGAGAATGAAGGAAAAAATATTAACTATGATCTAATTTTAAATTATGATATTGTACTTAACTTTAAATGCTCATATCCCTCGCAAATGATGTCCATGACACACAGGGTTCACGACATTGGGATCGTGGTGGGATGAGAGACGTTTTAATATATGGTTTGGTTTGATATACTTTAGAAAATTATTTTAGTTAGGCAAGGTCATTGTACACGGTTCATATTTGACGATAAGATAGTTCGAGGAGTTGAGTCCTTGATGTACGACAGTTTGAGGAGCTGAGTCCTCAATGTGCAATAGTCTGATGAGTTGTATGACAGTTCGTGGAGCTAAGTCCTTACTATATGATAGTCCGAGGAAATGGGTCTCAATATATGAGAGTCCAAGGAGCTAAGTCCTCAAAAAGCGATAGTTCGAGGAGCTGATTCCTTAATATACCATAGTTTGAGGAGTCGAGCTCTCGATATTCGATTTACCGATATAACATGGTTAGTCTAGCTGAACCCTTAATATATGATTTGGCGACATCAGTTTGAGATTTTGGGTCAAGTGCAGGTATGTGGTTGGATTAAGCTAGATATTAGTGGGACTTTAGCATATAATGTCACTATAGTATTACATTATGTTTAGCTAACTTATCGGGTTCAGATAACATTGGTTGCGGTATGATTTTCGGGCATAAGTGTTGTTTTACTAGTTTATTAGTATTATACACTCATACGATGAATTTCACTCACCGAACATATGTCTAACCTCCTCTACCATTCTCTTCTTTTTAGATATATTTTGATTGGCCAATAGAGAGGACTGGTGGTGGCTGGAAAATGTGATGGTATGATGGAGACGTATATGATTTGTATATTAGCTATCCAATACTTTATCTCATTTATTTACAAACATTGTGCTTTTTTATTGCTAGTGTAGAGAAATATCGTAAGCGGAGTTAGTTTGATATTGTAGTATTTTTTGGTTTGGAATTATTGTACTACTGATTAGCGTATTTTATTTCTTTCGCTGCGAGTTTCAAAAAGTACAGAATATCGTAGATAGCTTTGTATCGATTATATATTTTACTTCAAAAATGATCCACCATGTCCAAGATCTACAATGCCAATGACGTTTTTAGACTTGGATCAAGACATCATAGATGATGGATTATTTCATTTGGGTATCAGGGCGTTTAGCGATTCCTGCTAAATTAGCATGCATGAGAGAGCGTATTTGTAATTGTATTGTTTATACTATATTATTTTTATGCCGCATCCCATATATTTTGACTCGTGGAGGTAGTTGTTGGCTTATCCCTTATTGAAGTAAACAATAATGAGTTAATAAATATTGATATTTAAACAGTTTGGGTTGGAAGATAAATCCATTGTGTTTTTTGCAATTTACTCTATAGACAATTGCTGAGAGAGAGTTTATATGCGAAGTAGTAATGAAGTAAATTATGGTACTATGGATGTGTAACAACTCTGTTTTGTACGCCGTATAAATAAATAAATTTAATTAAAATAAATAAATTGAGTTTGATATTTGATAATTAATCTTTTGGAAAATGAATTTTTAGTTATTTAAATTCTATTTAGTAAAAGATTTTAATTTAATTAATTGAACAAAATTAATAAACACTTTTTAGGTAATTTATTTAAAATTTAGTACAATGTTTTAAATTAAGTATAAAATATTTTTGAAAGTGTAAATCAATTTGAACTGAATTGAAATATTTCATAAATAAATTTTGGGAGTTAAAAGCTAAATTTGAACGGAAGATGAAATAAAAATTAGTTTGAATTTGAATTGAAGCTGAGCTCAAAACCATGGTCTAGGCTCATTTATACCCATTTTCATTTCCTCATACTTCTAGAAATCTCTCCTCCTTTCCTCATTTTAGCCCTAAGAACGATCCCATACTTCAACCATGCCCTAAAATTCCAATCGACGTAATCACAGTATTCAACTAAAAAAAACTAAAAATCAAAAATCACTCCGCACAAAGTGATCGGGGTAGACGACATTGACCTATATGGAAGAGGAGCGGTGGCCTGGTATGCGACCATGACAACAGAGGCAGGTGGTTTATGGAGAGGAATTGCTGCCTGTAGCATCACGATTTGGTTCGTTGTTGATGTTAGGGCGTGAAAGGCGATCAGATTTATTGGTGGCAACGAGATTCTGGTAGCTCGATGAAGGAATGGGCGATGATCAAAGTGCTGTAAGGTGACTTGTTGTGATGGACGTGCAACATGGAGGCACATGCTTTGGAGGACGACGAAGTCTGGTCGAGACAATGATGGCGATGCTTGACTGGATGGCGATGATATAGCTTTTGTTAGTGGGTCATGGTGGAGGCTCACATTTGAACTTTGGTGGCAATGATGAGAAGGCAGAGTTGTCCAACGGTGGCGAGCATGGCAGATGGCTGCAAATGGAAGTTTCAACTAGCAATCATTTGGTGAGTTTTCTCACACATAACGATATCTATTCCAATGCCTATTACATATATATTTATTTATCCCGATTATTGCTTGCATTGCTTGATTAAATGGATCGAGATTATTAATTGAATTACTTGATAGATAAGTATCCCATATATTGGTTGAATTATTTGGTTGAGATGTTTGTTTGGGAATATTTGATTGATTATTGCGGTATTGGATTTGAATTTGTCTTAGATTATGAGATTTTGTGAATGTTGGATCGTCCAAAATGCAAAGGAGATGTCATGTGATCTCACTTTGATTTGTATATTTTACATATCTTAGAATCATTCAATTAAGAGTATTTCCTCTCATTAGAACTGTTGGTCAAGATGGATCATGAAGTTTTATCTGTTGTGTATGTATTTATAGATGACGGGAATTTGATGTCACTCGATTCAGTGAAACGATAATATATATATATATATATATATATATATATATATGGATAGTTTTGGAAATTTTCACTCCATGATTTTTAATTTGGATGTTCGATTAATTCTCCGATTTTTAAAATATTTTTTGAAAACTTTGAAAAATTAATTTTAGTGCTTCAAAATTTATATAAAGTATATTTATAAATAAATAAAAGAGGTTGGAAAAATAAAATAATTTATTCGAAATTGGTTTAGAAATAAACGTGGATTTAAAAATGAAAATAGAGATTTTCAAGAACAATTGAATGTATGTAATTTTTACAAGTAAGTTTTTAATAATATTTTTGAAATGGAAATTCCTCTCTAAATTGAATATTTAGTAAAAAGGGTTCAAAAAGGAATTTCAAAGGGGATTTTAATTCTAAAATCCTAGTTTAAAGAGTTTTAAAATATATTCCCTTTTTATATGTTTAATGGTTTAGAATTGGTTTATTTGATTTGATTTGATAAAAGGGTTCAAGAAATATTTTTGAAAATGTATTTTTTAAATATACAATTTATTTTGAAGATAAATCAAATTGTAAAATATTTAAATGGAATTGAAAGTTTCGAGTTATAATTCTTTTTCGTATATAATTTGATTTGAAATGATTTGCATTTGATGATTTTGTGATTTAATTCTATAAAATGGCAATGTTGAATAAACGGATTTGTACTACGGATGGTATGGGACACTTGGTAATATTTTTCTGGTTATTCTATTAATTCATTTTATAGAATATTCTGGTTTGATAAGTGTTGTTTACTAGCTTCTAGTAAAAGTTCGAGTAATACTGAGTGGTATGAGACGCTCAAGTAATACTTGTACAATTACAATTGGTGAGTAGATGTCACTTATTTTTAGAGAGGGGTTAGAAGTTTGTGATATCGTCTAGAGGTGACTCCTTAGAGCTTAATAGTCAAGAGTTATATTACTCTCCAAGGCCTACGAGCTAGAGATATGTTGGAATTCATAGATTTATGCTCTTAGGACTATCTAGCCGAGTATATTATTATTTACTCTTAGGGTTATTAGTCGATGAATTATTATATAGTGACGTTCTCGTTAGGACGTATGAAGTTGACAGTACTTATTATTACTGTTATCAAGACTCATATCACCGAGAATATATTTTATTGTATCCTTTAAGGACTAACTAGTCAAGTATCATTATCTACTCTTAGGACCAGTAGTCGAGGATTATTAATGGAGGTGCTCTCATTAGGACCCATATAGTCGAGAGTATTTGATGTGGCTCTCATCAGGACTTATCGAGTCGAGATTATTAGTTATCACTCTTAATAGGACCCATCGAGTCAAGAGTAGTTGTTGTCACTTTCATCAGAACTCTTAGAGTCCAGAGTACTATTTATCACTCTCATTAGGACTTACATAGTCGAGATTATTTATAGGTAATCTACGTCATAGGGTTCAGGCCACTATGGAGAGCACATGAATTAGACCCACTAAATAGGCTACTTATCCATCCTAGGGTCCTGATTGTAGGGTCATGCCCCAGATATGTGATGTCACCTTGTTGAGTTGTAGGCTGAGAGTTATTTCTCTCATTAGAGACATTTCCCCTACATCACTTAAGGACCAAAATTCCATTACTAAGAGCAACTACAAATCATAGCCAATGCTTGACGTTGTTCGGCATCGTGTTTATGACATGCGATGGATACGAGTGTCACAGTTATGGAAGTAACTTAGGGACTATAAGAAATGAGCTACGGTCATTAGCATTTCCTAGAGGAGTGATGTGATACATCAGTCTTTAATCTGGATGACTTAGGTAGATATATATATATCTATTTGATATTATTACCTCATTCGAGATGATGATTGTTTGACATTAGAGACTGGCTACATATCCGTTAGCTGTTTGAGATAACTTAATCCAAGACAGCCATGTGTCACCTACTTATGACATTGGAGACTTGCTATTAACTTGCCTGTCATTCTCTCATACGAGCATATGGATGAAAGATCTCCTTTTTATTTGAATTGTCGTTTCTATCTCTTAGGACCATTCAGTCGAGAGTTTCACCTCTCAATGGATTGGGTGTTGAGATATATGGTTTTATACATTGAGTATTTTTTTGGTTTTAATTTTTATCGATTTTGAGTTTTCTTTATATCTTCGAGGGCCTAACAGTCGAAAATCATCTCTTTCATTGGACTATGGGTCACAATAATTATTGCATATTGTTTTTGATATTTTATTTGAGTTGTGTTTTGTATGGGATTTGTATTTTTAGCCTTCTCTTAAGATTAAACATTGGAAGTCTATACTTCCATTAGGACTGAAAGTCAAGATAGTATTCCTTGATATTATTTTTTGTATTTTGTTTGGATTTCATTCTATTTGGGTTCATATTTCCTGATTATCTTTTATGGCTTAGCAGTCGGAGTTTATTATTCCATCAGAGCTGTAAGCCAAGATTTGATACTTTGATTATCTATTAGGATTATGCCTTTCTTGATTTGGAATTTTTGGACTTAAAATTCGAAAGTCTACATTTCCATTAGGACTGCAAGTTAGGGCTGATATTTTGGGTTATTGGTCCTTGGATTTGGTTTAAGGATTTATGGATACGCCGTGTGCTTACCCATAGTATTTTGAGATTTCGATGTGTTTGATTGTTATTACCTAATTTATAGTTGTCGTAAATCTTACTTGTACGCATTTCCATGGTGATATTGAGATTTGAGGCATGGTATATCTTTATGATGTTATGGTGGATGTTACATCTCATATTTTTGTATTACCATGCTTATTGTTATGCATCCATATTGGATTTAGATATAGTCTGACCCGTTTATTATTTATATAATACTGTAGTTAGTCCGAGACTTTTCAAGTACATGGACATTAGCCATTTTAGATGATTGGACTTTAGAGAATACAATATATTTTTACTACATCATATTTTGATATGATGATTATGCATATGTTCTATTTGAGTGTCTCCTTTGTATTTATTTTGATGAGATGACTAAGAATTGTGTGTAGTGGAACTGACATGGTATTTATTGTCGTATTGAGAAAGAAATCAGTTGGATCGTATCATATATATTATATTTTTCTGCTGCGATCTGTGAACCTGTATTTATTATATATATATATATGTTGTACATTGTTATGTCATGGGAAACCCACATGTTTATTACTTTGTGCCGATACCACATACATATGGCCACTTTTGTTTTGAGATTTTTACTGCGTACTGGAGTTAGCCCAAGGAAATATTCACGTGTAGTCACTCCTAACAAGCCTTATTCTTCATATTACCAGACAGAATTAGGCAGTAATTCTCTTTGGCAGTATGGATATGGAGGTGATGAATAAGAAGAAGAGCAATTCCCTTTAGTCCATATGATATAATGTGATGTTGATATGATGTAATGAGGGTACTAAACCTATTTTCTAGATTGTAGTTAGGCTTATGTAAGTTATGATCTACTCGAATTAAAGTAATTTTCCCTTAAATTAGAAATAACAATCTTAGATTTTAAGGAAAATATGGAAGTTAAAGTTTGTTTATTGAATTAAAATAATAAACCATATTTAAGCTTTGAATATGGGAAATTTTCGTAAGAGGTAATTTTTTGTGAATATTTTGAAGGTTTTATTTCTGTAAAAAGTTTAGTATGAGGCATATTGTTTGCACTTATATTTTGATGTACACTTGGTTTTTTGAAAAAGGAACTGTTGAAAGTAAATAAGAAAAAATTAAAAAATTTATTATTATTTTAAAACCGTGGAATTTTTTTCCAGGCAAAACAAAGTATTTTGTATGGGTAGGCTGGTTTTATAGTAGCAATACCACTATATAAATTTTTATAGGTGTGAAGCTAAGATGCCTCATCAGCCAATCGAATTATAGCGGCCATATCACTTTACAACAATAATAGTAGATGTGAGGCAAAGACACCTTTGCAACTATTTAACTCACATATGAGTACATTACACATACAATTTACGTTAGCACCATGCAGGGTGCATAAATTTGACAACCAAGTTGCATAATGCAATCACTCAAAACATCACCATACAAACTCATAATTACTCCAACAAGAATGAATTAGAACAAACTACAAATACATCACTAGCTGATAGAGTAACTATATCGATGTCATGAAAGCATATGGCATCATAGGCCAATGCCTCATAATTATGAAGAAATCAATACCCAACGGTGGAAATTTCCAACAAAGCGATATCATTCGAAGCCAAGGACAACACCATCCAAAATTCAATAGTGCACCACATAGCATACGCACATTCCATCAAACTAAAAGCAGAACTTCTAACAAAATAGAGGCTTCCAAACAGCACCATATAATATATCCATGAAGATTGAAGCATGAACATACATTGGAGAGATAAACAAATACCTGCAGCCTCTATACACAACATAGGAAGAGAAATGAGCATCACGAAAAGAGCTATAGTCAGGTCAGTATCTCCATAAGGCCCAATAAAGCACCACATAATACCATAAACATGAGACCCTCGTTTTCGGAGCAATCGCCATGGCTGCAAATGCAGTATCAGAGAAAAAAAACGAGGCAAACATGAAACCAAAGACTAAAACAAAGCAATCGAGGGCAAGAATTTCAACTATCGCATATGAATATAGGCAAAAAATAACCTCGACCAAAATAAAAGTAACAAATGAACCCTACAACTAGAAAGAAGACTTCTAGGACTTCAGAGCCATGCGATTTCTCTATTTTAATATATATGTATTTTTGAATGGATTTTGACATAAACTCTTGAAAGTATGCATTGATTAAGTATTTAAAATTGTGGAAATTATTCTAGAATTCGACATGAATATAATTAGTAACCAAAAATGAATTTTAAAATATATTTTATATATACATTAGGTATTATTTAACAATGATTGAACTTAGCTAATTCTTAAATAAAATGATATATACTTATATATATATGATAAAATGTGTTTAAAATATATGGAGCAATTTTTTAAAAGTATGAGTATTTCAGAAAATAACCAAAGTTAATTCAAATCTTATTATATTTTGAATAATAAATATTAAATCAGTAAAGCTATAAAAGATTGAATTTTGGAGGTTAAATATTTTTAAGAGTTATTGAAAAGAAATTACTTGTGGAAGTTGAAATTATATTAATTATCTTATTGGTAAACTCATGAGTGGACATAAAATAATCAATTTGAAATAAATTTGGTTTATGATTTAACTTGAAATGTCCAAAGCTGAACTTTTTGAAAATTTATTTAAGTTTAATTTTAAGAGTTTGATTTGAAAAAAATTGTATGGTGATTTTTATAAACAATTATTTAAACTAACAGAGAATATTATTTTCAAAATTTACAAGTTGCGCAAAAAATAAGATGTGAGATCAATGATTTTGATTTAGAAATTAAATTGAAAAGTTATTAATATTTTTATTGAAATTTGATTAGAGACAAAAAACAATTACACATCCTATAGGCTTTGAATTAATTAAGGTGAATTAGCTAGGATAGTCAATATGCCGGTGTGCTTAGGACTAGCTAGAAATGAACGTCATGGATTTGAGACATAGGGATTTGTAATGAAAATTAAAGCGAGTATTATGAATTTTTGAAAATTTTGAAACAATAATGAAAAATATATTTTGAATTAGGAATTTACAGTTACTTATAAAGTGTGATGGAATTTGAATAAAGAGTGATATGATATTTGGAAGATTATTTAAATTTTGAGCAAATAATAATATAACTATTTTATAAAGTTCATGAAAATATATTATTATTTAAGCAATAAAAATAAGAGGTATTTTAATAATAATAAGAACAACAACAACAACAAAATAATAATAAAGAGGAACTTTCCATAATATTTTTGGATAAATTATTACTATTTTTCATATAAGTAACAATAAAAAGGATTTTTGGGATTTAATGTAGAATGATGTTATTGTTGAATAATATATTATAATAAAGTTGTTGTGGATAACAAAATGATTTAAATAAATTTTATTGTTTTGATTTAAAATGATAATAATTTTATTTTGATGGAAATTTAATGGAAAAATATTGGTCTTGGGTAAAATTATTGTCGATTGAATTATTTAAATTAATATGTTGGAAACGGTGAATTTTTAAAGTATATTATCAATTTGAAAAAATATATATACTATTTGGAGGTAACAAAGAAAAGGTACTTTAAATTAAAAAGAAAAATACTAAGATGATTTATATTTAAGACAAATAACAAGCTTAAGTTGATTATGTTGAGTTGTTAAGACATGTGATAAAATGTTGTTTGAAATTAACATACATGTTTATGTTAAGGACTGGGTACACTTACATAAGATGTTGAGAAGCATAAGAGTGTGGTTAAGTAAAAAAATTCTTAAAAGGTTAAATAATAGAAGATTTGTTGTATAAGGCAGTCATCGATACAGGATAACTATACTTGACTATATAAAGTGTTTTTGGAGTATGACGATGTACATAAGGTACGTTAGCTAGCCCTATGTTAGTTTATAGGACTTCACAAGCATGTGGAGTTAATAATATTTTTGAAGCGTGCAATGTTGTACGATTTCAAACATGAAGTAAATGTATTGACTTGCACGTACTAAGGCACAAAGTCGATTTTAAGGAGGGCGGTATTTAGTGATTTGGAAGGAAATTGATTAAGAGATAAGATTAGGTCATTTCAGTCATCATTTGTATTGATAGAACAACCTTATTAAGTCAATTTTTTGAAATAGTAACTTATTCTACATAACCTAGTTTTAATACCCGATGTTCATGAAAAACAAGTGAAGAATGCACAATCTAGTCTATGAATTGCTATAGAGTATTGTGTTCACTGAAAATATGACATTATCCAATTGTGGTGCTTGTAAATTAAATGGTGATGTAATCTGAGGTTCGCCTAAGAATTCTAAATGTTAGTCCACTTGGAAGGGAGACACCATCCATTATCATGTTATCATCCTCGATGGACTTAAAGAAGGAATTTAGTGAGGGACGCCAAATGATACGAAGAGGATTTTCTTTTGATCTAGGATACAGAAGCAGTGGTGAAGTATTGTGACAACCCGCACCTCCTAACACACTGGTCCAAAGCCTAGGGTGACTTTTGGACTTACGTCGGTGCCTTATTAAGTCAATTTTTTGAAATTGTAACTTATTCTACATAACCTAGTTTTAATACCCGATGTTCGTGAAAAATAAGTGAAGAATGCACAATCTAGTCTATGAATTGCTATAGAGTATTGTGTTCACTGAAACTATGACATTATCCATTTGTGGTGCTTGTAAATTAAATGGTGATGTAATGTGGGGTTCGCTTAAGAATTCTAAATGTTAGTCCACTTGGAAGGAAGACACCATCCATTACCATGTTATCATCCTGATGGACTTAAAGAAGGAATTTAGTGAGGGACGCCAAATGATACGAAGAGGATTTTCTTTTGAGCTAGGATACAGAAGCAGTGGCGAAGTATTATGACAACCCGCACCTCCTAACACACTGGTCCAAAGCCTAGGGTGACTTTTGGACTCACGTCGGTGCCAAGAAGTACGAGCTATTGGGTTTTTAAAACATTACAGAGGCTAAGAATATATAGATATGATCTAAGACCTCTATACGTTCAGAAGGCAAAAAAATAATACAAAAAATAACCATCTCAGAAAATATTTCAAAACACAGTCTCAAAAATAATACGCAGTCAAATGCAGAGTACGTAGAAATACAATACATAGTCTGATAAATACTAAGTACCGAATACGGTAATAGTTACATGGAAAGTCATATAAAATGATAACCAACTCCAAAGCTGAAGCTTGCCTCTCTACGTACTAATCTCAAGCATATCACTATTTTATTTATAACCAAGGCCTTAGGCTGAGGTTCAATCTGCACTCTAAAAAAGCCAACCGCGCTTGCTCTTGGAGCAGTCGACCGCTCCAGTAAGTGCGATCCACCGGTTGTCGTTATTTAATTAGGGATTAATGTCCCTAAATTTTGTTTATGTTTGTTAATCATACTTATGATCATTATGGTTCATGTAAATCTATAATTTGTATTTATCAAAATTAAATATTAAATTCCAATCTTAATTTATAGTTACATAGTCTAACCTAGGTTTAACATCAACATTAATAGGTTATACGAATTCATATTTGATTAAAAAAGGGTGTAACCTAGATCAATTCCTACTTAACGGGTTTACATCAATTTACATTTATTATTCATTTTCAGATGTAAACAAAAGGATTATCAATTTGATTTCTAACAATCTAAATCAGATAGGGTATACTAAAATTAACTGCATATAAATCATCTTATTAAAAATATACCCACTCAACTCAAATCCTAGTTATCCCATTCGAATCGCGCCTGGGATCTACTCCGTTATCTAGCTCTTTTCTTGATTCAATTTCTTTAATCTCTTTGTTGTATTATTTATTTGTTTGTTTGATTTTGAAGAGAGGAAGAGATTTGAATTTGATAGAGTCTGGATATTTAGTTCTAATTTTTTGAACAAGGGTTTGGGTTAGCATTGTATTTAACCGGTCGACCACTATACTTGGGGCGGTCGACCGCTAGTGGTCGGCCGGTCCTCATATGAGTGTCGATCGGTGGAGCTATTTAAATAAATATATATTTCTTTCCTAATTTTCTTATTTAATTATTTTTGATTTCAAAATTCAAAACGTTTGTAGATTCTACATACTAGCACCAACTTCAAAATGTTATATATGAAAATTTTTCAAAAATCGCTACGAACTCAATAGTGTAAGTTTCGTAGTTAGATTCGAAAGTTTCAAAATTCCATTTTCCCCTTGTTATATTTAACATTAATCCTTTTATTTAAAATTTTCACTTAAATTTTTTGGGTGTTAGAAGTATGTGGCAGGTATTCAACAAGGAGATATGCTAGTAATGAAGTATTTAAATTAGTTCTATACTTGGATATTATATGATTAGAGAGACCTGAGTGATACGCTAATGAACGAAAACGACATAGGATATGTATGCATACGTAGTTTGCAGTGGGTAATTAGGTAGGTGAAGAACTCGCTATTGAGATATCTTATGTGGTTAAGCTAGTGCCATAAGTTATAGAGCCTTTCCCAATTATATAAAGAGTAGGAAAGTCAACACGTTTGAGTGGGATTCTTGAGAAGTTGGTAGGTGCTTGCATGTTTTTTGTTTATCCTATCTACGGACGTATGTTGACGATTTAGCGGTTGTGGTAAAACCTATTTAGCTTAAGAGGCAAATGTAGAAAGGAGTCTAGAATACTCCGTAGGTATGTTCATATACGATGTAATATGAGATAAAAATAAGGAAATGAAGTTGATCCATGTACAGTAAGGGGAAGGTTTGGATAGGAATATGATGGATCTTGAGAAGCGAATCTAAGTTTCCTAATTAGGATCCCCCTTCTCATAAGTTTCTCTTTTAGTTAGTTTGTAGGTTAGCTTGCTCATTAGATCATTATTTGTTTGCGTGGTTGTGTTAGCTAGCTAGTTAACATAGGAATGGATGTATGGATGCTAGGATTAGTTGTATGAACTTCCATATAGTGTGTTTTGGTTAATATGGTTGCTTTGTTTGGGTTGTACAAATTTAGTTTATACTATGTTGGCTTGTATGTATATATATTCCAACCTAGGATAAATACATACTTATGTGTTCTAATTTATACAAGATAATTTTATATGATATTTATTGTTTCTTTATGTATGCTTTTATTAATTATGTTTATAAACGTTGCTGTTTTCTTGCACTTTGACATGGATGTGCATATGGATGCACATACATATAGAAATATATATTGGCATATATTAGGATGGTTGTATACATATTGGTTGCATTGCATATGCATCCATATAGGAGGCAGATTTAGTTGCATTCGCACTCATGTAACACATACTCTTGGTTAAATTTCAATTATATTGTATAATGGATGTTAAGTAGACATAACTTTGTCTGTTTTGTTTTATTGTATGATATAAAGGGAGCTGCATTATCCATCTCTTGGAATTTCATGGACGAAATTCAATTAAGGGGAGGAGAATGTAACACCCTATATTTTTTTACAAAATTAAATAATCAAATTAAAGTAATTTTAACATAAAGCGTAATAGTAAATTTGTACATGATTAGTAATTTGGCTTTAGGACCTATTCTATTGCGTCCAAAATGTCATTTACAATTGGAAAACATATATAACTTGCTTATATTGGTTTAACTGACTAGAAATTAGAATAAGTCAAACCCAATGACTTTTTCGTAATATATTAATTTAATTTAGCCTAAATTTGAGTTATTTCAATCTATAAGTAGAAATGAAACACCTATTATCTAATCATACTTTAGCCTAAACATCTTACCTCTAATCTTCATCTTGTTCTTCATTTTATTTTCAATCGGAATCAAACAAAGCTTCACATCAAATCAAATCAAATCAAATAAAATAAATATAAAACCGATCACCACAATGAGAGCCCAAATCAATGCTATCGAAAAATTTAGAGTTCTGAAGGCATGAAACCATTGGACAACAAAGGAGAAGGAGGATCTTCATCGAATCAGAGAAGATGCACGGTAAATTAGTGAGTGGTATTATCCTATTCTTGAATATATTAGTAAGATGTAGTCATTCATCCCTTATGGTCGTAAGTCATATTATAAATGTCATAATTTAAATTTAAAAGTGATTTTTTACATACAAACATGATTAGGATGTATTATGCGATAGTCAGATGGTTAAAAATCAAATTTGTACCAGTTATAATTAGCAAAAGATAATCTCCTTCTCACTAAAAAGTAGGAAGTGCATAAATGGTCAAAATTAGACATGTTATATCAAAATAATAGTTCTCGATGATACAAATCTACTGGTAGTATTTGTTCATTGATTGGGTTTACGAATTGATCAAAAAATGCATCAGAAGTTTGGCAAACAATGAATGTTTTTTGATCCAAGGTGAAATGGCATCGATAGGATGATCGGAGGACATGGATGCAAACCGGTGATTAGGATCCAATTGGTCTCAAGTGGTCAGAGATCACCAAAAATCCCATAAATGATCAATGGTCGTGTTTTTCTACTTGCAGCTGGAATCAATAGCTTTGGGGGCGATAGGTAGCACACATGATGAGGTGGCCAATGGCGGTGTTAGATCGGGGTGGCATTGCCCCTGGCGGCAATGGTGATGACTGATAGACAACAACTGATGGGTTTTAGGCAAAGTCGAGGAGATGCGTTACTGTAGCCAAGAACAAAGGAAAAATATATGTTAATAATAATTTAATTTTCAATTACGATATTGCCCTTAACATTAAATGATCATATCTCTCGCATATGATCTCCATTTCATGCGCGGTTTGTGAAATCGAGATTGTGACCGGACAAGGAAATTTTAGTACATGGTTTGATATGATTTGAGATACATTAGAAAATTATCTTAGTTAGGCAAGTTCATTGTACATGGTTCATATTTGGCGATGTACTAGTCCGAGGAGCTGAGTCCTCAATATATGACAGTCTAAGGAGCCGTGTCCTCAATGTGATATTGTCCGAGGAGCCGACTCCTCAATATACAATTGTTCAAGGAGCCGAGTCCTTAGTATACGATAACCCAAGGAGCTAAGTCCTTAACATATGATGGTTCGAGGAGTTGAGTCCTCATGATAGTTTAAGGAGCTGAGTAAGCAATATATCATAGTTCGAGGAGCCGAGTCTGTAAAGACCCGCAAATCCGCACCCCTTTTTAGCTGGAAAAATTCCACAACAATTCAGCTCAAAGAGGAACAAATGTACGAGTCTTTAGGGTTAAAGAAGAAAGAGGTAGAAGAAGAAAACAGAACAATAATAGAATCTCACATTTCGCAGTGGAACAAATATAATAGATAAATAAATATCTTTAAACATAATCACTATATCAGTTTATACATCACATTATCAGATATTACAACAACAAACAGCAGAAAAGAAATATTACATATATAAGTGATACGCCTCGCCATCCAGCTCCAACTCCTAATCTCCACAGCAACTTCTTGACTTTGTTCTTTGACAACCTGACCCTAGGCTGCCCGTGTGGTGGGCACCTAGAGTTTAGAAAGGGAACAATAAAATCCAGGTCAGTCGTGGGACTGGTGTGAGATCTTAAAAACAGTTATTTTTCACAAAGAAAGGAAAAGAAATCTGCTACGCTTTTGGAAAATGAAACTACCATAAGGCCTTCCGCCACACACACAATGCAAATGCAGAATTGGAGGAGATTTCTCCTTATGATGGTCAAACATGCTTAATACGCAAAATCCATTGATATTATTATTAGTGCATAGTGCAGAAACCATTTCGAAAATATAATATTAATCTTAGCCAGCATACAACCATTATTATATGCCTACTATAGCTACCATGTTCAATAGCAGGTTACCACCACATTCCATGGCAGGTTATACAACTAAAACCGTACTGGGCGCGTATTGTTTCTTTGGATTTCCAACAAATGGTCAGGCTAAGGAACTTCCTACTACCACATGGGTATGCCTCTAGAGGGACGTCCCGAGAACCTATCCAGATCTCTGCCAACACAAGGCCGGGTTACCTCTGTAACTAGGTAACTACTACTTGAGTATGCCATCCCCCAGTCCTTTGGGACCTTTATCCGAGGATCCTCAATCACAAAGCAACAACCACAAAGTATATATAAAATATTTGCGGCAACAACATAGGTTAAGTATCTGGGCTCCATACCATGATACCACCCTTTTCCAGAAGGAAATAACATAACCTAAAGGGCGCGACCCTCATAACCTTGCAGCATCTTTCCTGTTTTGAACATTTCCGGGGTGTGAGGTCCGATGAGGTCTCGTCCACAAAGCTACACTTTTCATAAAGTCATGCTTTGATCAACAAATGATCAGCAGCACTTCGTATGCCACGTTACCAAATTGGGAATGTATCACTAGTAACCATCAACTACATAACCTCTGAGCTCGTACGTCTCAGAAAAGGGTGTTAAGCTAAGAGAATAAATTCTCCGCCACCAACAGAAATGCATTTGATAGAAACCAGCTTTACATCTCAAAGTGTAACGTCAGACACACATCCATACAAGTCCGTTCCGGGATCGAACGGAACCGAAGGCACTTCAAAGAAGCCCTTGCAAATCCGGATATTCACAATTCACGTCCGGAATCCCCATCACAAAGGTGATAAAATCACTATACCGGAGCAACCCGGTGCAGAGACATTCGACCGGTAATCCTTTCGCTTTTGAAAATACCCGGTCTTCAACACCACCTTCAAATGCATCCCATTTCGTCGTATCATTATTCGGAATGGGTTTTATGACACAAGGTCCTCTCCCGGCTAATCCGAATAATGAGCGCTTATTTTTAAATGTTCATTCAGTTTTCAAACAAATCACAACAATTTCACTTTGATCGTTTAAATAAAAGATCCATCACAATCACAAAGGTTCGATGTGGTTTTCGGATATCCACTTGGAATCTGACCTCCGGTCGCATCGAAATTCAAATGCCATTAAAAATGCCAATATTGATAGTCGGTTATTTAACTACCAATCAACACCCACAACAATTGCCGGATTTAAATAAATTTCCCAAATTATTTATTTTTAAAATATTTCCGCAAGATATATTTCACACTTCAACCATTTGAAAACAAATTACAAATTACTTTCCACATTTCAATACTTTGAAAACAAATTTCAAATCACTTTTCCTTACGCGGAATACATTTCCAAATATTTATTCATTTCCACTAGAAATCTGCCGAGTTAAAATAATTCAAATCACTTATCCATAATATTCTTGGAACATCTAAAATAAAACCATCTTAAATACTTACTTAAAATATTGGTTATGAAAACATTATACTAATTATCACATATAAGATTTTAAGTCCCAACTAATTTTTTAAAATAAAATTAGTAGATAAGGTATAACTATTTAAATAATTGTTTCCTAAAACAAATATCAATTTTAATCTTTTAAAATAATCCCTTCTATAAGTAAATAAATCCATACTTTAAAGACTTGAAACCAGTTAAGAAAATAATTTATCCAAAGTATCCTTTCTAAAACCATCCTAAATTTTTTTCAGTTTATATTTATAGGCTACTTCGAAATCATACTCAGCTTTCCAGGGAAAATACATTTTCCATTTTAAAATGGTTCATTCAAATCAATTAATAAATCTTTCCTGATTTATTTTGAATTTACATTCCGAATCTGTAAATTCCTTTCACACTTTTAAAAAATAAAACAATATTTATTTTTAAAACAAATTTCCCTATCTTTTATGAAATTCCCATTGTGAATTTAAATTCCCAAATATCCACTGATATACGATTTTCAAATCGATTCCCAAATAATTATTATTTTTACAAAATCAATTTCAAATTGATTTTCTAATTTATTTGCAAAACACCAAATCAAATTTCAAATTGATTCTCAAATTTATTTCAAACACCAAATTTGTTATCTTCTGAAACAAATTCCTTGTTTTAAATTTATTCAATTTTCTAAAATTAATTTACTATAAATTTTCTACTAAATTTCAAAAATCTAGTTTTCTTTATTTTGATATCCTATGATATCAAAAATACATTCAGCTAAATTTTTAGCCTTCAACGATTTCAATCACAATATGATCACACATAGATTTAAATAAATCAACACCAATATTGAAACAAATTCAAATATTTGAGGAATCTAGTTGGATCCCTCCAACCTGTTTTCCCTGCATCCACAGACGTTAGCACAACAATTAAATATCAATTCCACTTCTAGGTGGAATATCCCGGTATATGGGATTTATAAAATATCATCCGCTATTATGCGGCGCATAGGGTCTCATCCGCTATATAATGTGGAAAATCAACAACTCCAAATACATATATAAAACCAATTCCACTTCGAGGTGGAATATCACGGTATGTGGGTTTAATATAATAACCTCTGCTATTATGCGGCGCATATGGTCTAAACTAATATAACTGATAATAAATTAATCATCCAAGCACACAATCAACAATTAAATTTAACTATCATAATTCTATCATCAATCAATAACTGAAATTTTCAATTATTAAAATTTGAGTGAGAAGATCTCACCTTTAACAATGCATGCAATCCATTTCCATTTCGACTTGTTTCCTTCACAATTTTGACCTTGTATAAACATTGTACGATTTATTAATATTTGAACGAATCGAGTGATCAATTGCTATTTACTAAATTTAATAAAAAATTCCTTTAATAAATAATTTTAAGTAATTAAAATAATTATATAAGTTAATTAAATAAATTAATTTCTAATAACACATTATTTTAAAATAGTAAGTTCAACCATGGATCTTTATTTCTTTATCTTTTCTTTTGAAACCACATATATTTTATAAAATAATCCATATAGATTTAAAGATCTAATTTTATATAAACTTTCAGCGTTTCGAAACTTCTACCTTTTCCCCATTCAAAACCTTATATATATTTTAAAAAAATTACAGCACTTTAAAATATGTATATATCTATCCCTTTTTTTCCGTTTTCTGTAATACATTCATATATATATATATATATATATATATATATATATATATATATATATTATCGCATTTAATTGAAGTAAATAAAGTGCATTTTTTTCTTCTTTCCTCTGTATATCTAAACATATATATACATTTATAAAAAAATTAAATTAAATTGAAAGAAAGGAAACGCAAATACCTCACTGCCTGCTCGCAAGCCCCCACAAAGTCGCGCATTCCTAAAATCGCGACCCAACCCCCATGTCGTCGTTGCACCACGACCTTACTTCGGTGCATCTCCACCGCCCTCTTATCCACCCCAACTGACCAAATTCAAGATTTGCGAACCTAGGTCCCATTGCACAAAGCCTAGGTCGCCGGTAGTGACTCGATTCTTGTAACGATCCAACGAACGCCGCCATCGCGAATCATCCAAGTGCCACCATGCAACGCCGCACCCCACACAATATCCTACCGAAGAACTCGCGTTCCAGCTCGCGATGTATGACTCGACTTCGGTTTCGATTTGATACATACTTCGGTGCCGAGAACTTGAATAGGAGAAAGAACGAATTCGTTTAATTTGATTTGATTTTAGAGGGGAAAAATGGATCTCGAGTATCTGTGTTCGAAAGAAGGAAGAGGGAGATGCGAATTTTACGTTTCAGCCATTTTTCTTTTTTTTCTTTTATCGACTGTTTTATTGAAATGACGGAGGAAAGTGATACCTGAGACGAGAGGAAGCGTGTTAGGGAAGGTTAGCTATAGTAATTGAACAAGGACGGAAATGAAAATGGTGTGATGGTGAAAGGAAAAAGGCTGGTAGGGAATTTCGACTGAAAAGTGGGTTTTGACCAGTCAAACAAAGGATGTATTATATTCATATTTAAATTTGAATTTAATTTAAATCGTCTTGAACTCGCAGCTAAAAATCTTGGCATCCTATTGGAGCGTGACGCTAAGCGTTTATAAGGTCATACTCCTATTCTAAATGCAATGGAAAAGGTCTAGAGTTCTATTTCGATCGTATGGAGAAGGTAGCTTTTCGGACTCACTTATTATACTAAAATTTTCGATCCAAATTTTCAATGCGTTTATTTACCGTACGCTCACACAACTACTCCAATTACTACAAAAATTGAAATCCGATAATAATACAATATTACGGATCCAATGGAACTGGTTTCGTCGAATTCCGAGACTGCGCCTCGGAGGACTATTTTTAAATATCGTCTTGAACGATAAAATTTCAAAACCGAACAAAATAGTTCTGATTTCAATTCTGAAGCTTCCATTATCCTCAGTATTATAAATATAAATTTTCTAAGCAATCAAATTATTTTTAACAAGCTAAAAATTGAAAATTCAAATTTTTACCCATCATTAATAAATTAAATTCAATAATTTAATTACCAAATTCATATTTATATTCGAAATTTCAAATTAAATTAACCTCCAAATATTAAAAATCGATTAAATATTTCATTTCAAATGTCAAAAATTTCCGTGTCGTCACATCCTTCCCCCCTTAAAAGAATTTCATCCCGAAATTACTAGTTAAGAAGAACGATCCTTAACCCATTTGCTATCTGTCCAAACCCAAATAGTTTTATCAACTTGCCCAAAACAAATCTTTTTATTTAAGACCCATCATTAATTCAATTAACTTTCCAACTTCAATTATAAGTTCCAAACAACATTGTTTTCTCGATAATTCAAATTTAAATTTCAAATTTTCATTATTTTCTCAAAATATTTCTAACTCCCTAATTTTTTGAAAAATTTCGCCAGTGTCTCCTTTGATCGGCTAGCTCGGTACGACTACAAAATGGCACCATTGGCCCTCAGATTCCAAAAGAAAACAAAAGGCCAAGCGGCTAGACAAGAAAATCATCAAATTTTATACTGAAATTTAAATACATACCTTTTTGTCGACCAATTCAATTTTATCTTCAAAATCAAAATCCCAACTCCATTTCCTTTAATACACCTGTATATCCTGCTAGACATAATATCCAATTACAACATTCAAATTTATTTTGCACATTCCTTTACAAAATTTTCAATATATACTTCTTATACCATTTTACTTTACTATTGAAGTTATATATCCATTTTCATTCAATCTTGCATTTTCAATTTCATTTGAATTCGATTTACACTTTTAATTTAGTTTGGATTTAGTTTACCTTCTGAATATTGAATTTTATCAATTATCTTTCATACACAACTGTACTATTTCAAATTAGTTTCATTTACTAATTCATTATAAATTCCAACTCATTTTTATCCCAATCCATTTTTTTATTTTATTTCTACTTTTATTAACTTAAGTTCACTTCGAACTAATTTTATAACTTCATTTAATTTCACACAATTCAAATTGGTTTTCAATATTCAGTTTCAATTCCTATTTTATTCTTTTGTTCATCCCCAAACACAATTCAATTTCAATTCACCATTTGGTTTACAACCACTTATATTTAAACTGGATTTCAAATTCCATATGAATTTAATTTATCTTTCATTTATAAATATTGAATTCAATTCATTTCAAACCATATCCACTTGGTCTTTCATCAGTTAGTTTCACTTACTAATTTTAGTTTAATATTTCACTTTGTTTATCACAAATCAAATTCAATTCCAATTCCAGTTCTATTTACTTGCAAATTCGAAATGAATTTCAACATTCAATTTCACTTTCATTCACTTGAAATTGCAAATTTATTCATTCATTCAAATTTTTTTATTTTCCACCTTTATAGATTTTATTCCAATCATTTAGTCTATGAGACTTCTCAAATTCACCTTTATTCAAATTAACTTAAGTCAATTTCAGTTTAAATCTAAATTTCCTAAGTTTTCAAACTTATTATTCCATAACTATTTTTAATAAAATTCCAGAGTCTTTCCACCTTTCCAAAACCATTGTTGAAAACAATTCAAATTATCATTTGAATTTCAAAACCAACCCAAATTTCCCAAACAACTTCTATTTAAAACAATTTGGCAGCAATTCCTCTTTTGGAAACTCGAAATAAACACCGATGATGTCGCGATCATCACCGAAATTATTTCCAGCGACCGAAAAGAGTTTAGAGCTTTTTATCCTTTCAAAACATTTTTCCAAAACCTTTGAAAACTCGTTTTCAAACCAAAAGGGATTTAAACTTTCCAAATACTTCTCTGGAATTCCATTTCAAATTATAAATCACATTCACAATTTATATTCTTAAATTCCATTTGTACGTGAATTTATTTCTTAACTTTGGAGTTACGGTTTCAATTTCCTATTCAAATGATAATAATATTATCACTTTCTAACAATCAAGCAACCATATACTATAATAATTTACAAAGATTATTTCCTTTATCTACGAAAATAGTTTTGGGTAAAATTATTTCATTTACCCTATTTTAAAACAATATCGTGTAGAATTGTTCTGTACGAGTGTTTAGAGATCCCTATCGATAGAGTTGTACAGACTATATCGACCAGAATCCATATACCACTCAACAAACCAATCATCACAATATAAAACAATTTTTATATTTACTAACAAATATGTGCTCATATCTATTATTACACTCACACTCATTCTAGAGTACTACTGACTCTATCTCTAATGAGTAACACCCAACAGAGCCAAGGTTGTCGCTTAACCAAATGCTCTGATACCAAATGTAAAGTCCCGCAAATCCGCACCCCTTTTTAGCTGGCAAAATTCCATAACAATTTAGCCCAAAGAGGAACAAATGTACGAGTCTTTAGGGTTAAAGAAGAAAGAGGTAGAAGAAGAAAATAGAACATAACAGAATCTCACATTTCGCAGCAGAACAAATATAATAGATAAATAAATATCTTTAAACAGAATCACTATATCAGTTTATACATCATATTATTAGAGTTTACAACAACAAACAACGGAAAAGAAATATTACATATATAAGTGATATGCCTTGCCATCCAGCTCCAACTCCTGATCTCCACAGCAACTTCTTGACTTCGTTCCAGAATAATTGACAACCTGACCTTAGGCTGGCCGTATGGAAAATTGTGGGACTCAGAGTTTTGAAAGGGAACAATAAACTCCAGGTCAGTCGTGGGACTGGTGTGAGATCTTAAAAACAGTTATTTTTCACAAAGAAAGGAAAATAAATCCAATATGCTTTTGGAAAATGAAACTACCATAAGGCCTCCCGCCACGCACACAATGCAAACGCAGAATTGGAAGAGATTTCTCCTTATGGTAGTCCAACATGCTTAATACGCAAAATCCTTTGATATTATTATTAGTTCATAGTGCAGAAAACATTTCGAAAGTATAATATTAATCTTAGCCAGCACATAACCATTATTGTATGCCTACTATAGCTACCATGTTCAATAGCAGGTTACCGCCACATTCCATGGCAGGTTATACAACCAAAACCGTACTGGACGTGTGTTGTTTCTTTGGATTTCCAACAAATGGTCAGGCTAAGGAACTTCCTACTGCCACATGGGTACGCCTCTGGTGGGACGTCCCAAGAACCTACCCGGATCTATGCCAACACAAGGCCGGGTAACCTCTGTAGCTAGGTAACTACTACTCGAGTATGCCATCCCCCGGTCCTTTGGGGCCATCACCCAAGGATCCTCAACCACAAAGCAACAACCACAAAGTATATATAAAATATTTGCGGCAACAACATAGGTTAAGTATCTGGGCTCCATACCATGACACCACCCTTTTTCAAAAGGAAATGACATACCATAAAGGGCGCGATCCTCATAACCTTGACACATCTTTCCTATTTTGACCATTTTTGGGGTGTGAGGTCCGATGAGGTCTCGTCCACAAAGCTACACTTTTCACAAAGTCATGCTTTGATCAACAAATGATCAGCAGCACTTTGTATGCTACGTTACCAAATTGGGAATGTATCACTAGTAACCATGAACTACATAACCTCTGAGCTCGTACGTCTCAGAGAAGGGTGTTAAGCTAAGAGAATAAATTCTCCGCCACCAACAGAAATGCATTTGATAGAAACCAGCTTTACATCTCAAAGTGTAACGTCAGACACACATCCATACAAGTCCGTTCCGGGATCGAACGGAACCGAAGGCACTTCAATGAAGCCCATGCAAATCCGGATATTCACAAATCACGTCCGGAATCCCCATCACAAAAGTGATAAAATCTCTATACCGGAGCAATCCAGTGCAGAGACATTCGACAGGTAATCCTTTCGCTTTCGAAAATCCCGGTCTTCAACACCACCTTCAAATGCATCCCATTTCGTCGTAACATTATTCAGAATGGGTTTTATGACACAAGGTCATCTCCCGGCTAATCCGAATAATGAGCGCTTATTTTTAAAAATAAGTGTTCATTCAGCTTTCAAACAAATCACAACAATTTCACTTTGATCGTTTAAATAAAAGATCCATCACAATCACAAAGGTTCGATGTGGTTTTCGGATATCCACTTGGAATCCGACCTCCGGTCGCATCGAAATTCAAATGCCATTAAAAATGCCAATATTGATAGTCGGTTATTTAACTACCAATCAACACCCACAACAATTGCCGGATTTAAATAAATTTCCCAAATTATTTATTTTCAAAATATTTCCGCAAGATATATTTCACACTTCAACCATTTGAAAACAAATTACAAATTACTTTCCACATTTCAATATTTTGAAAACAAATTTCAAATCACTTTTCCTTACGCGGAATACATTTCCAAATATTTATTCATTTCCACTAGAAATTTACCGAGTTAAAATAATTCAAATCACTTATCCATAATATTCTTGGAACATTTAAAATAAAACCATCTTAAATACTTACTTAAAATATTGGTTATGAAAACATTATACTAATTATCACATATAAGATTTTAAGTCCCAACTAATTTTTTAGAATAAAATTAGTAGATAAGGTATAACTATTTAAATAATCATTTCCTAAAACAAATATCAATTTTAATCTTTTAAAATAATCCCTTCTATAAGTAAGTAAATCCATACTTTAAAGATTTGAAACCAGTTAAGAAAATAATTTATCCAAAGTATCCTTTCTAAAATCATCCTTAAAAATTTTCACTTTATATTTATAGGCTACATCGAAATCATACTCAGCTTTCCAAGGAAAATACATTTTCCATTTCAAAATGGTTCATTCAAATCAATTAATAAATCTTTCTTGATTTATTTTAAATTTACATTCCGAATCTGTAAATTCCTATCACACTTTTAAAAAATAAAACAATATTTATTTTTTTAAAAAATTTCCCTATCTTTTATAAAATTCCCATTGTGAATTTAAATTCCCAAATATCCAATGATATACGATTTTCAAATCGATTCCCAAATAATTATTATTTTTACCAAATTGATATCAAATTGATTTTCTAATTTATTTTTGAAACATCATATCAAATTTCAAATTGATTCTCAAATTTATTTCAAACACCAAATTTATTATCTTCTGAAACAAATTCCTTCTTTTAAATTTAGTCAATTTTCTAAAATTAATTTACTATTAATTTTCTACTAAATTTTAAAAATCTAATTTTCTTTATTTCTGATATCCTACGATATCAAAAATATATTCGGCTTAATTTTAGCCTTCAACGATTTCGATCACAATATGATCACACATAGATTTAAATAAATCAACACTGATAATGAAACAAATTCAAATCTTTGAGGAATCCAGTTGGATCCCTCAAACATGTTTTCCCTGCATCCACAGACGTTAGCACAATAATTAAATACCAATTCCACTTTTTGGTGGAATATTCCGGTATATGGGATTTATAAAATATCATCCGCTATTATGCGGCGCATAGGATCTCATCCGCTATATAATGCAGGAAATCAAAAACTCCAAATACATATATAATACAAATTACACTTCGAGACGGAATATGACGGTATGTGGGTTTAATATAATAACCTCCGCTATTATGCGGCGCGTAGGGTCTAAACTAATGTAACTGATAACAAATTAATCATCCAAGCACACAATCAACAATTAAATTTAACTATCATAATTCTATCATCAATCAATAACTGAAATTTTCAATTATTAAAATTTGAGTGAGAAGATCTCACCTTTAACAATGCATGCTACCCATTTCCATTTCGACTTGTTTCCTTCACAATTTTGACCTTGTATAAACATTGTACGATTTATTAATATTTGAACGAATCGAGTGATCAATTGCTATTTACTAAATTTAATAAAAAAATTCCTTTAATAAATAATTTTAAGTAATTAAAATAATTATATAAGTTAATTAAATAAATTAATTTCTAATAACACATTATTTTAAAATAGTAAGTTCAACCATGGATCTTTATTTCTTTATCTTTTCTTTTGAAACCACATATATTTTATAAAATAATCCATATAGATTTAAAGATCTAATTTTATATAAACTTTCAGCGTTTTGAAACTCCCGCCTTTTCCCCATTCAAAACCTTATATATATGTTAAAATAATTACAGCACTTTAAAGTATGTATATATCTATCCCTTTTTTTCCGTTTTCTGTAATACATTTATATATATATATATATATATATATATATATATATATATATATTATCACATTTGATTTAAGTGAATAAAGTACATGTATTTCTTCTTTCCCTCTGTAGATCTAAACATATATATACATTTATAAAATAAAATTAAATTGAAAGAAAGGAAACACAAATACCTCACTACCTGCTCGCAAGCCCCACAAAGTCGTGCATTCCCAAAATTGCGACCCAGCCCCTATGTCGTGGTTGAACCATGACCTTACTTCGGTGCATCTCCACCGCACTCTTATCCACCCCAACCGACCAAATTCAAGATTTGCGGACCCAGGTCCCATCGCACAAAACCTAGGTCGCCAGTAGTGACTCGATTCTTGTAACGACCTAACGAACGCCGCCATCACGAATCATCCAAATGCCACCATGCGACGCCGCACCCGACACAATATCCTACCGAAGAACTAGCGTTCCAGCTCGCGATGTATGGCTCGACTTCTGTTTCGATTTGATACATACTTCGGTGCCGTGAACTTGAATAGGAGAAAGAACGAATTCGTTTAATTCGATTTGATTTTAGAGGGGAAAAAATGGATCTCAAGTATCTGCGTTCGAACGAAGGGAGAGGGAGATGCGAATTTACGTTTCAGCCATTTTTCTTTTTTTCTTTTATCGGCTGTTTTATTTGAATGACGGAGGAAAGTGATATTTGAGATGAGAGGAAGCGTGTTAGGGAAGGTTAGCTATAGTAATTGAAGAAAGAGGGAAATGAAAAAGGTGTGATGGTGAACGAAAACAGGCTGGTGGGGAATTTCGGCTGAAAAGTGGGTTTTGACCAGTCAAACAAAGGATGTAATATATTCATATTTAAATTTGAATTTAATTTAAATCATCTTGAACTCGCAGCAAAAAATCTTGGCATCATATCGAAGCGTGCCGCCAGGCGTTTATAAGATCATACTCCTATTCCGAATGCAATGGAAAAGGTTTCGAGTCCTATTTCGATCGTATGGAGAAGATAGCTTTTCAGACTCAGTTATTATACTAAATTTTTCGATTCAAATTTTCAACGCGTTTATTTACCGTACGCTCACACAACTACTCCAATTACTACGAAAATTGAAATCCGATAATAATACAATATTACGGATCCAATGGAACTGGTTTCGTCGAATTCCGAGACTGTACCTCGGAAGACTATTTTTAAATATCGACTTGAATGATAAAATTTCAAAACTGAACAAAATAGTTCTGTTTTCAATACTGAAGCTTTCATTATCCTCAGTATTATAAATATAATTTTTCTAGGCCATTAAATTATTTTTAACAAGCTAAAAATAGAAAACTCAAATTTTTACCCATCATTAATAAATTAAACTCAATAATTTAATTGCTAAATTCATATTTATATTCGAAATTTCAAGTTAAACTAACCTCCAAATATTAAAAATCGATTAAATATTTCATTTCAAATGTCAAAAAATTCCGGGTCGTCACAGAGTCCCTAATATTTGATTTGGTGACATAACATGATTAGTGTAGCTAAACCCTTAATATATGATTTGGCGATAGTGGTTTATGATTTTGAGTCTACCGTGGGTTGTGGTTAGGGATGAGCTAGATTTTAGTGAGACATTAGCATATGACGTCACTATAGTATTAAATTATGTTTGCTAACTTGTCGGGTTCAGGTGACATAGATTATGGTATGTTTTCAAGCATAAGTGTTGTTTTACTAACTTATTATAATACACATATATGATGCATTTCACTCACTGGACATATGTCTGGCCCCTTCTATCATTCTCTTCTTTTTAGATATAACTCTGATAGATCGATAGAGAGGACTGGTGTGAGTTGGAGGCATGATGATACAATGGAGATGATATTTGTTTATTTATTAGCTACCTACTACTTTACTTTAGTGATTCCCAGACATTGAGCTGATTTTATTACTAGTGGAGAGAAATATTATAAACGAAGTTTGTTTGATACTATAATATTTTGTTTATCTGTAATTATTATATTATTGATTAGTATATTTTATTTCTTCCGCCGCGAGTTTCAAATAATGTAGAATATTGTAGATAGCTCTATATTCTATCACATATTTTACTTTAGAATGCTCCGCCATTCTCAAGGTCCGCGATTCCAGTGCCATTTATAGACGTGGATCGGGATGTCATAGAAGGTAAGTTGTTTCACCTACCATTTCAATCATCAGTAGTAAGTTTATCATGAGTTTATAGACCATCCCGTGCCTTAATGTTTCTCCATACCAAAGGTGTTGGGGTGAAAACATCCACAATACTTGCCCCCATAAAGCATATTTCATGGATACAAAGTGTACTTTGTTCGTTCAAGAATCCTCTCATCTTTTATACAGTATTCACCTCGAGCGTCCAAAAGTTATTCTTTAGTTCTATCTTATTCAATAGTCACTAACTAAATTTTTGGTTTATTGTTAATTTGGTATATCCTTGATAGAGAGGCTTTCATAGGCCAAAAGAATTTCATGAATTCAATATACAAAGGTGAAAACATCTTTTGAATCTCAAGGAACAAAAATTCATAGCGATTCGATGATATCCAGCATATTCTAATTGATATAAAACTGTCTGGTATTGTTCCACTCAGAACTATTCTTTCTGGTACTGGATAGAATCCGTATTCATTTAAATATAGGGACTTTGTTTATTTCAAACATTTGTCCCTTTCAACCGCTTGCAAAAAAAATTGTTTAACTGCCCTAGCTCTTGTGTGCCTAGACTTATAATTTTTAACAATATTAGTAATTATCATTTTAATTTTATGCTATAGTTTTGCGTATCATTCCATTAATTCATGCTTAAATTAATCTAGATCTGAACTATCTACTTATGGTTCAATATGGATTTTCGTATGAGCTTTGATTAGGGTTGATATGTTATTTGGGCAGGATTTCCTTAATTTTTCCAAAATTTTGAAAACTCTCTTTTTGGACTATGCCACATAGAATCAATTTGGTTATTGGGAAGTTTAGATATTTTTATTGGCTTGATGAAGTTTGTAGATATGAATAACACATCCATGTCGACTGATTGATGGATGTGCTATGGTCTCCTTAACATCATAGCATTTCATATCTCTAACAAACCAAACTTTATGCTTTAACACTGAGTTGAGAATTCAGGTTAGTTTTTTGATATAGAATTGGCTTTTTGGAACCATATGTAGTTATCTAAGTATTGTAGATTGTTCATTTTTGTTATATAATGTGGTATATGGTTTTCAGGTTCATACCACCATATTACGCTTTCCACCATCGCAATATCAATCTATATCATATCGGGTAGGTACGAAATCTCCTAGCCACCTATTCATTCTATCACTTTGTCTGGCTCTTAATCTTCCAGTGCTTCTAGCTCTTCTTATTCTATATAGTTGGTTTTTTTCTAGCTAGACTATTCCCTTAACTCATCAGCCTAGTTCTACTCTCTTCTTAGTAGTAAGTCTCCAAGCTTCGTAGTTATCAGTGGACCTGGCAAACTCTGTTGCCACTAAACTGATTGCTAAAAGCACTCAGATACATTGGCTGCCTCAAGAAGACATGTTTTTCCTCTCTCCTTCTCAGCGATCCCATGACCCTTTAAAGGGATATATGGCTTATAGTTGCTGTCGTTATTTTGTTGGTTCTCAGAGGATCATGGTATACTTCAAGATTGTATCATTCCAGCTTCATTGGAATAGGCATGCCATCTTAGTCTACATGTATATGATGTTCACGAGGGTGTATAATTTTCCTCCCACTAATAGATAAATCTGCTTCATGTATGCTATCAAAAGCAAATTTGAATCATCCTCCTTTTCTTTCTTAAGGCGTGTAACAAGTTCAAAGCTAAAAAAGATCATTATTCCAAATATAGCATGTTCAAGCATGAGTTCGTTTTCACTCACAACTAACCACCTTGCTTATATATATATATGGGATTCGAGATGTAAGTGTTTTTGTTCTTTAAAATTCCGTTCGTTCATATGTTGAGCTTCGTATAGTAACTCAAACCATATCCTTGGATATCATTAGAGCTACCACTAGGGATGCGAATGGATATGCAGGGCCCGTTTAGGAAGATACCGAGAGAAGGGAAGGAGGATTCTAGACTCCTTAATAACAAACTTCTTGGACATTTTGTACCTATCGCTACTTGAAGGCAGTGTGATAACCGCCCTACACCTCTGGTACGTAATATGCCTATATAGTGCGCTATATCGATATCTGGTCAATGTAATATGATTATCACGGTAAATAAAGTAGAAATCATCCAAGGTAACCCTGTTGTATATCTCATAATGCATCAAATAAATTATTACAGTTGAACAGATATAAAACAGGCGGGATAGAAAAATAACTATATGAACCATTAAAGACCGGGCACGGGTTCAATATAGTTATAAAAATAGATCACTTTGATTTTATATATCAGTAATAACTCAAGCGATAAACCATCTCTAGTAAAAGTCAAAAAACATCAAAACCCCACACTATTGCATAGCTGAATAAAGCAATAATAACTCCAAATAGTAACATGTAAAAGACCAGCCTCTTACCGTTCCATCTGCACAACCCCATGTGTTGTCTTGGACCTACTATCTAGTCTACTCATTTAATAGTGCCTAAGATAATAAGAAGCAAAACATAAAACCTTGAGTCAAACAACAGTCTGGTGTGAGCGATAAACAATCTCAAAATACTATGAAAGTTAATATAGTACATAAGACATAAGTATGGTGAATCATACCTTACATGTCCCTACATCCAAAGAGTTAGCACATAACATCAATATATGCTAACCTACTATTACCATCATCATATGGGTATGTTATGGGTCAAAGTATAATATTGGGGGTCAGGGTATCCAAGTAACAAAACCTATGTCACATAACATCCCTAGAGTGATATAACAAACATATCAAACACAACATCCATCAAACAATCCTCACATCACTCAGGTGCGTTGGATATAGGATAGCTCGTATATCCAAATTATCAACCAGAAACTTAATTAAACTCTCGGTTCTCGGTACTAGAATCTATGTCGCTTAATAAGACAAGGAACTAGACTCACAATAGTTAAGTCCATGATAATCTACGGTCATGAGATGATGATACATTCATGGTCCAGGTAGGCGTCCCCACTTACCCTCTATACGAGCATACTAGAAACCTCCGAGTATCAAAATTCTCTTTGCACAAGTCCCATAGTCGAAACCATCATTGTTTTATTCCATTCATCTTCATAGTGAAACATGATCATAGTTCCACCAACGAATTCCTATCATTGAAATCGTCCTTATGGATCATCATCACAACTACCATCATTGAGTTATCATCATCAAAATATCTATAGACACCCATCATACATCATAGGGTCCGCCTTGTCAAAGTGCCAAAGTCTGTATGCTGAAGCATCGCATCATCACTTTATTATCAAAACCACACATCATAGAGCCATAACATTGGAATCAAGCATCAAATGAATGAACAAATCACCATGGCATGCTCCCTAAGGCATAACCCACACAAACTCCACAAATGGTGTGATTTTGCCATCACCAAGAGTGGTCGGTGACGACCACTTTAGAGTGGTCAGTGATCACCACTTTTGGTTGGCACCTAGCAATTTTGGATATGCTCCATGGTTCAAGTACACATGCCTAAGACCCAAAGTCCAAACGCAAGCACTTCCAAAATATCTCATCCAAACCATTCGATGATGGACCTCTTATCATTTTCAAGCTGGCCAGAAGCTCCAATGCCTTTGCCCCAAAGTAGTTGCGCCTTGAGCCCCAAGTAAGAACACCAAAATATCTCGATGACGAGAGATATTCCATGTCCCAAAATTCTTCTATGTCCATCAAAACCTCTCTTCCATCCCATACCCGAAGTCATTCTTGTGCCAAGCATTATAACCCGTGTTCCACCCTAAAATCCTCGAAGTACTTAACCACCAATTTGTTTTTATGCCACCATCGAGTAGTTCTTGCAATCACCAAAACTCCGATATTTTGATTACAATTCTCATATGATCAAAAACATGTGTTCCCTGGACCGCTAAGAACATCCTATTTTGGTAGCATATCATTTTGAGCATTTTTGTCGATTGATCTAATCATTTGGTGACCAATCTTGAACTACATTAAAATGAATTAAAAACACAACAAACAACCATATATAATATACATACAACATTCATACATCATTGCAAAGTACTACAGTTAATATGCAACCAATTATACCAACTTAGATCTATCAAAAAATATATGATGATTGTGATGCCCCACCCCAAGATCCGCACCAACAAAGAATATTACCATGTAATACTGTCTGCTAGTGCAGAGAATAGGGCTGGTTAGGGATGACCATCCGTGAATTTTGTCTTAAGCAAGTCAAATACGTTGATTAGGTGGCTGAGTTGAAAAAATTCTTTTAAGAAATCGACGTACTAAATTCAGGCTTAACACAAAATTACGGTGGCTAAGGATCAATTCAGAATAATACATGATAATATAACCGTTCATAGGTCATAGAACATACACATGCATATACAGACAGTTGAAACATGTCAGAAGAGTTAAGTTGTGGCTATTATGTTCCACATATACAAAACATAGCCCATGCAAAAGAATATACATGAAGGAGTCAAGCTCGATAAACATATATGACTACATATGGACACGAACACTTGGAAATATAAGTAGAAATACTTTCCAAAACATGAGAAAAGCTAGATAGAGTCCAACGCAGCTATCGACTAACCTGAAATGACTCAATTTGACCCGAGAAGTAGTCTATCACTACTATAACAAACTTTGCCCCTCCCTTTGATATAGGAAGTGGACTAATCAAGTCTATACCCTATATATCGAACGACCATGGGCTAGCTAGTGGGACGGGCTCATGTGATGACTATTTTAGGTTACTTGCAAAACTTTGACATCTTTCAAACCTTCTAACAAATTCTTTCGCATCTTGAAGCGTGGTAGGTCGGAAATAATCCTTCCTTGGTACCTTTTTTGCTAATTTGGCTCCTACAGTGATCCCTGCATTGCCTTTCATGTGCTTCTTTCATGACCCATATTCCTTCTTCAAAAATGCATCTAAGATAAGAAGTAGTACACCCTCTCTTGTATAATATACCATTAAAGAATAAGTAATATGGAGCCTAATATCTTGACTTTTGGGCTTCATTTCTATTTGGAGGTAAGATTTTGTTTTAGAAACCACCCACACGTTCTATTTGGCTTGTTCAAGCATGGGCTCAACTGGAGTTGCTCTTGATTCTCTCCTATTTCCCAACTTGATTCTCTAGGATCATTGCCTATTGGGCCCTAGTCAGAACCAGTATCTGGTTAGCTTCAGTGATACTTGGGTCTACCTGATATCCTATTGCTACAGCTTTCATTTCATTTTCCACTTTTATGCTTGCGAGTTTAACTAATGAATCAACATAAGAGTTGTTCTCATATGGAGTTTGTTCTGTATCAAACTATTCGTACTGCTCAAATATATTTTTTAGAAAGTTCTACGTATTGGGCTAAAGTTGGCTCCTTCGCTTGGTAATTACCTTACACTTAGTTCACAACTAATTAGGAATCACTGTGAATTTTAATATGGGTTACCTTCATTACCTAAGCCACCCTTAAGCTTGCGAGGAGAGCCTCATATTCCCCAACATTATTGGTTGCCTTGAACCTAAGATGTATTGCTCCGTATAGTCTCTGATTATTTAGAGTAATCAGCACATATATGTTTGCACCAAAATTGGTCACAAACCCCAAAAGCCGTGAAAGCACCAGTGTTTACACACAGATCCACAATATTCACATGCATATCTCAGATCTAGATAATGTAGAGAGTAAAGATGAAGAAATAGTAAAATTAAAATTGAAAGAAAATAGGAAAGAACACAAGGTTTTATTGTGGTTCGGCAATCCGGCCTACGTCCACTTTGAATCAATCCTTTTTATTGCCTTTGTATTGTAATTACAATTACAAGCCTTTAGTATCAATTACAAGAATAGCTGAGTTTCAGCGTTAGAGAAGGAGAAGATCCCCTTTTTAGTTGCCATAGGACTCTAATTTATAAGTGTTGATCCGAAAATATTGGTCCCCAAAACCTGGAATACCTCTTCTCTTGCGCAAATGGTCCCGTCAAATCGATCTGTAGCGATTTTAGATCGATGCGTATTCAATTCATATTGATCCAAAAGTTATCCGATCGAGCTGCAATTAGTTATAGACATTCTCGAGTGCATCAGGAAGCTCCTATGAAAATTTCCTAGCGTTTGGACTTGTAGATTGTAAGCTACGATCGATGCAAGTTGTAGTTCGTATGTAGGCTGAAGCATTCGTATCCACGAATTCGTATCCATCCCTCCTCCTGCTTTCGTATCCATCACAATCGCATCGATGATGTGGCCCGGAAACCTAAGGGAGATCCACTTTTGATGCAAAGTTGATTGCTTCTTCACTCAAACACGTTTCCTTCGTATCAATCTGAGATGCCCACTTCGTATCGATGATTTAATGCCTATTTCGTATCGATCCCCTTCTCTTATTCGTATCCATACCCTTCGTATCGATCGAGCTTTGTTCCTTCATATCCTTCGGCTACTTTGCTGTTCATATCGATCTAAACTTTGCCTCTTCGTGTCCATTGGCCGCTCCTTTGTTCGTATCGATCCTAAGTTATGCCTCTTTGTATCGATCCAAACTGATCGTTACGAAATGTGCTTGCCGCAACCGTTCAATCGATGTGTGCTGCATCGATACAAAGCCATCGATTCGAAGTATGTTGCCATTCCCATCCCGATAAATGTGAAGTCATCAATTCGTACCCATGAGCTGCCACGTGATCGATACGAACAGTATCGATATGAACCAATCTCCATGAATCTTGATCCATCCATATTTCGAGCATACGAACTCTTATTGACCTGAAATTTGAAACGTAGCCTCTCATAGCCTTGCTCATTGTTCCCAATCGATCTCGTCCTGATTGGAGCTCAGCCAAATTTTGACGACATCGATCGTAGCCTTATTTCCAATCGATCTCCAATCCTGATACCCATCTTTTCCATCCAATCTGTTGATGTCCTGGCCTTTACCAAAAAGTGGGATAACATTCACCTCCCAAAACATGCCTTATGGTAAGAAAGTGTGTTTTGAAAAGCTCCGATTCCGACATCCGAAGTCCATATTCCATCCATAGCCATACCATCTGATTCATAATCCAATCCATTACCAAGCCATCCTATCCGAACACCACAGCCATATCCCGATCCAAATCCGCGACTGCTTCGAGTCAAAGTCCAAATTCGTAACCACTCCGGGTCCATACTCAAATTTTTAGCGGTTCATAACTGATATCCAAATCCATAACTTTTTTGGGTTCTTGCCAAGCGTAGTCCACACTCGACGACATGTATTGAAGAACTTCTTGGTGTCCTTGGTTCAGTGTCCCTGAACACTGAGTAATACCATTGCTTAAGTCCTAAGCCGAATCCTTGTCGCTTCGGACCCTTGTCTAGCATAGTCCATACTCGACGACCTGAAATTGTAACCGGTAGATATTATGGGGCCTAAGTCCTAGGTGGAATCTTAGTCTCTCTGGACCCTTGCCGAGCATACTCCATACTCGACGACATGAATAAATCAATTCGCCATGTTCGGACGAAGAAACTTTCCCCTTGCCTGGCATAATCCATACCCGACGACCATTTACCAAAAACTAGAAAAAAACCCAATCAAAATGTAGATCAAATCAGAAAACCAAAAATCCATACTAGAAATCCAAACCAATATCCAAACCAGAAAACAAGCATCCAAACTAAAGTCCAAATCAGAAAGCAAAAAAACCAAGAGTTCAAGACAAACTCCAAAACCAAACCAGAAAAAAGAAAATGTCCAAACCAAAAAAAGAAAAAATATATTTCACAAACTATAGTGTTCACGGTTCATCATCATCTCAGAGCATGCCTAGGGGCTATCTCTGTCCCCGTACATGAGTAAGTGACTTGGCCGTTCGCCCAGAGTTTGCTACTTATACCATACCGTCCCTATCAATTGATAACTAATCGACCATCATTCTTAGGCCTCATGCCATTGTCGTTTGAGGTAGACGGTGGCTGCTCCTGTTCCACTGCCGCATTTTAATTTTCGACATATTGCTGCAACTGACCACTGTTTACATGCTCCTCGATTATATCCCTCAGATACCTACAGCTGTTGGTATCATGCCCATCCAGATCATGAAAGAGACAGTGCCTTCCGGAGGCCCTCTCGTGTTTCGAGGGTTTCCTCCTTGCCGGTCTTCGTTAAGGAAGGCGATCCTAAGTTTCCAGGTATATGCGTTCCAATGTTTCATTTAGGCATGTGTAAGTGGAGAATTTTGGTTCTCCCTAGTGTTTACTTGCCCTACCAAAGTTGTCATCGACTTCCTCTTTCCTTTGTCCTTATCTTTACCCGAGCTTTCGCCGGATGGTTCTCCGTCCTTGACCACATTTACTTCCTTTAACTTCATATCAAACATGAATCCTCCTATCGAAGAAATCTCTCGGCTTGGTGAAAGAATTCCCCGAGATCCATTGGCAGGTCCCGTATCAATGACACTTTGAAATCCGAATTATCTCCGACTCCTGACACTGCTACCATTAAAGTAATTGATGGATCCAACCGATGCACTGAAGCAACCAATGCATTGAACCGAGTTAAGAAAGTCCTGAGCGATTCTCCTATCCTCTTTTTTACCGACATTAGCGTCATTACGTTCTTCGACCTTTTGATATGAACCTGAAACTGCTTTAGAAACATGTCCACAGCACTTCCTCCGATGCCTCCAGCACTTCCATTTGTCTCCTGTACCTCATCAAATGATCAGTAAGATCAGCCTTGCCATTGTATACCTCCAGAGTAGGTAGCTTGAACTCTGGTGGGTTCCGATCCATTCTGATGTAACGGATAAACGGACTCATGTTCACTCCTTTCAGATCTTTGTTTTCTAAATCTCCGCGTATAATTCGCCTGACAATCTCAGCCAATCCAGCGTTGTCCACCAAGGGTTGCCCCCCGAGTCCCCGAGGGAATTCTGGTACATACTTTTCATCACGTACTCTTGTGCTTCTGCCAGCATCTTGTTGTGTGGTGTCGCTTAGAATTCCTCCATGAATCGGTCCATCGTTGCTAGGTGGTGTGCCCTCGAGCCTGGATCCATCCGGATTAACAGTTATATGCTGATTAGGGGCTGCACCCTGTTGAGCTGCTCCATTCGACTAACAGTTGGATCCTTCCATTCCAACTTCGTGGATCCAAACTCCAGCAGTTCCAGCTGTTCCTGCCTGTCCAAAATATCTGAGAAGGTTCTACATCATCTCCTCTCGCCTCTTCAACAATTCTTCCCGCATAGCTCCCATCATCATCTCCATTTCATCTCTGGTGATGAAAGGTGAGGTTTAATTTGCTTTTGAGGAAGACTCCAGACTCCCTTCATGATGACTCCTTTCGGGTAATGTCTTTCTAACTGATTGCCTAACCATGGTCTCATTTAGATCTGGTCCTTTAGCTTTCCAAATATGAACTCCAAATCTGGTATAGCAGGTGCTAGTGCTCTCAGTGAAAGCACCAAAGTGTTTGCGCCAAAATTGGTCACAAACCGTAAAAGTAGTGAATGCACCAGTGTTTACACACAGATCCACAATATTCACACATAGATCTTAGATCCAGATAATGTAGAGAGTAAAGATGAAGAAATAGTAAAATTGAAAATGAAAGAAAACAGGAAATAACACAAGGTTTTATTGTGGTTCGGCAATCCGGCCTACGTCCACTTTGAATCAATCCTTTTTATTGCCTTTGTACTGTAATTACAATTACAAGCCTTTAGTATCAATTATAAGAATGGCACAGTTTCAGCATTAGAGAAGGAGAAGTTCCCCTTTTTAGTTGCCATAGGACTCCTATTTATAGGTGTAGATCCGAAAATATCCATCTTCAAAACCTGAAATACCTCTTCTCTTGCGCAAGTGGACCCGTCACATCGATCTATAGCGATTTTGGATTGATGCGAGTTCAATTCGTATCGATCCAAAAGTGGTCTGATTGAGCTATGATCAGTCATAAAGGTTCTCGAGTGCATCGGGAAGCTCCTCTGAAAATTTCATAGCGTTTGGACTTGTAGATTGTGAGTTACGATCGATGCAAGTTGTTGTTCGTGTGTAGGCTGAAGCGTTCGTATCCACGAATTCGTATCCATCTTCTTCTATTTTCGTATCCATCACAATCGTATCGATGACGTGGCTTGGAAACCTAGGGGAGATCCACTTTTGATGCTGATTTGACTGATTCTTCACTCAAACACGTTTCCTTCGTATCGATCTGAGACGCCCACTTTGTATCGATGATTCAATGCCTATTTCGTGCCGATCCCCTTCTCTTGTTCATATCCATACTCTTCGTATCGATCGAGATTTGTTCCTTCATATCCTTTGGCCGCTTCTCTGTTCGTTCGATCCAAAAATTGCCTCTTTGTTTCCATCGGCTGCTCCTTTGTTCGTATCGATCCCAAATTATGCCCCTTCGTATCAATCCAAACAGATCGATACGAAATGTGCCTTGCCGCAACCGTTCAATCGATGTATGCTGCGTCATTACGAAGCCATCGATTCGAAGTATGCCACCATTCCCATCTTGATCGATACGAAGTCATCGATTCGAACCTATGAGCTGCCACTTGATCGATACAAATAGTATCGATACGAACAAACTCCATGAATCTTGTCCATCCATATTTCAAGCATACGAACTCCGATTGACCTGAAATTTGAAACATAGCCTCTCCTAGCTTGCTCATCGTTCTCACTCGATCCCGTCTTGATTGGAGCTTCGCTAAATTTTGATGACATCAACCATAGCCTTATTTTCAATCGATCTACAATCCTGATATCCATCTTTTCCAGCCAATCTGTCGATATCCCTACCTTGACCAAAGAGTGGGATAACAATATCCAATTCCCGCCCCCTGTTCATTTGATGCTCCATCCATAAATAGCTACCAAAACATAGAGTAGGTGCTTCTTCCACTAGTTAGGGCTCAGTAGGCAGCGTGCATTCCACGATGAAATCCACTGGTGCCTGTCCTTTGATTGCTTTTTTTGGATAGTAAGTTATATCATATTAATTGAGCTCCATTACCAATTTTAGCAAGCAGCCTGAAGTTTCTTTTTTTTTTGCAGTATTTGCTTTAGCGGTTTGTTTGGAAGGACTTTGATAGGATATGCTTAAAAGTAGGACCGCCATTTCCTTATCGTGAGGAGCAGATTTTAAGCTAGCTTTTCAATGACCGTGTAATTAAGTTCTGCTCCCGATAGGCATTTTGCCCGTGAAGTAGCTAGGCCTCTGGGTCCCCTTATCTTCTCGAACCATTGCAGCACTTACAGCTTTATTAGTTACAGCTAAATATACATATAAGTCCTCACCTGTTGAAGGTTGTGATAGGTACTGATTAGATGATCCTTTGTATTTCGTCCATTCTTCACTTTGCCGAAGAACGGTATGCACTTGTCAATTTCTTTAGAGATGACCCGGCTTAATGCAGCCACCTTACCGTTTAGGCTCATGATATCTTTTGGTTTTGATGGGACTCCCATTTTCTTTATAACTTCAATTTTCTCAGGGGTTACTTTGATGCCGCAAGATCTCATTGTGTACCCTAGGAGTTTTCCTAATTGAATAACAAATGTACATTTTAAGGGGTTCAGATTCATATTATACTGCTTTAGAGCTACAAATGTCTCTTCCAAATCTTGCACATGATTTGACACTACTTTTGACTTAACTAGATATAGTCCACATATACTTCGACATTCTTGCCAATCTGATCTGCGAAGATCATATTTACTAGCCTTTGGTATGTAACTCCTACGGTTTTCAAACTTAACGACATCACTTTATAGTAGCATAATCCCTTGTCTATTATGAAATTAGTATGTTCTTCATCTGGTTCGAACATGGCTATTTGATTGTAACTTGAATATGCATCCATGAACGAGAGCAGCTCATGACCACTGGTTGCATCCACTAATTGGTTAATTTTTGGTAAGGGAAACCCGTCCTTTTTGTTCAGTTGGTATAATCTATGGAAATTCTCCATTTTCCAATGGGATTCTTTATAAGAACTAGGTTAGCTATCCATTTTTGTAGTATACCTCTCTGATGAATCCATTTGCTTTCAGCATCTTGACCTCTTCATGTGGAGTATTATATTTCTTCTAATCTAGGGTACTACGCTTCTGCCTGATTGGGTGAGCGTCGAGGTCTATGTTAAATGCATAGTAGATGATGGCTGGATCTATTCCTACCATATTTGAGTGTGCCCACGCAAATTTTTTTTTGATCTCTTCAGGAAATCTATTAACTCAAATCTGGTTTTATTTATAAGCCTTGTGGTGAGGATCTATACTTTTATGACGTCAACTCACTTTACCCATACATTATGATAAACTACCCAATGCCAGTTGGAAAATAGTTTCTCTAGCTCTTATATCTCACTTTCTTCATTAGACCGATGTTCTTTCCTATCTTGAGAACTTTCGTGGAGTCTTTAGGATCTATTTGTACTTCTTCAATATCATCCACTGGCTTCAACACTCTTTTTGTTGCCCCCAAATCGTGGGTCTATTTCATTTTCTTCTTTCTTTCAAATTGGGAGGCGGTGGAGGATATCTGTGTCTGAGCTCCTTTAGAAAAATACTACGCATATATTGAGTTATACTTCTTAGTGTTAATCATATGCATATACTTTTCCTTTTCTTTCCTTGCCGGTACTAGGGTCACAGAATGGCCCTCTTCAGCATAAATTTTGGTATCTTTTTTCGATATAGTTCTTATAACCGGCTCAACTTCTTTTTCATTAGCATCATCAAAATTATTAGAGGCGACAAAAGAATAGTTTAAAACAATTTTATTGCTAGGATTGGGGTTTAAATTATATAATTCTCTAGCCAACAACCGTTCTCCCCTAATTGATTATATTAAAGCAGGGGTATGAAACTTCATGAGCATGTCCTTTTAAGATATGACTACCCATAAGTCAATCAATGCAGGTCTTCTAGTGAATGTATTATATGATGATAGCTGATCGATGATCAAGAAGCTCGCATAATAGTACAAGTGAAGGGGAATAGTTCCAATGGTGAAAAGAGGGCATGATGATCCAATTGGAATTGTGGCAGTGTTGTTAAAGCCATAAAATAGTGCCAGGTGGGGATTCAATATTTCAATTGGAAGCTTCATCTTGTATAATGCAGATTTGAAGATGATGTACACCGAACTTCTAAAATCAACGAAGACTTTTTCATGGTACAGTTTGAGATCTACACTATGATAATGAGTGGATCTTGATGTGGGAAAACTACTTCAATGGAATTAGCTACTGTAAAGACTATGTCATGTGATGGCTTTTGCTTAACATGAAAAGCACTCTTCTGCTCCGCTCTTGCTTCTTGCATATATCGCTCTTGCGCCTTCTTGCTTTTTCTGGTAAGTGTTGTCCTCTAAGAACTGAGGCTACGAGGTTAGAGGGATTTCCTACTAGGTTTTCATTCGGGTCTAGCATGAGGTTTCTTGTCCTTTCCTCGTTGCTTTCTTTCTAGAAGCTACTTAGGTAAAAGTTTTGAATTAGCCTTTCTATCTCATTTTTGAGGTGTCTACAGTTGTCTATGTGGTAGCCGTTTGCTCTATGGAAGGGCAGTATGGTCTGCCTTAGTTCTGCTCCACCCATTTCCCTTTATTTGGCACATTTAAGCAGCTTTGTCCTCGTCATTTCATATATCTATCCAAGAGTATGGTTGAGGAGAATTTTTGTTGTGACGTTGAGCTCCTTCTATCGTTTTGCAGGTGGGTGGTACCCTTTTGCCCCTCCTTTTTTGTCATGATTAGGGACATAAGTTATTTGATACCGTATAGCAGATCTAGCCTCTTCCATTCTAATATAGCTGCTAGCCCTCTTATAGAAAGCCTTCATGCTATAACATGACTTTCTACTGTTTTCGTCTCATATATTAGTACCTCTTTCGATCTCGACGTGAGCTACCATTAGTAGTTCTTCTTCACTAGTTACTTCGATCTAGAGCACCTTAGATTTGAAGCATTTTATGAATTTGCATAGGCTTTCACTCTCTCACTGCTTTACGCATAACATAGCTTTTACATCCGGGATGGCTTCTCTCCCCGAATTGAATTGTCTCAAGAAATCTGCATGCACTACCTCCAAAACGGGCCTCCCATGTCTCGTACCTCCTGAATCATTTGGTGGTCACACTGACTAGATGAACTGGGAAGAGCTTGTATTGAGAAATCCTCCCCAATTTCAAAATATCCATACAGTACTCAAAGGTGTAGATGTGGTCATCTGGTTTGGTTTGGTTGTTCCATCAAATTTGTCAACCAATGCAGCTTAAAGTTGTCAAAAAATCTACATCTATGATCGTCCCATTGAATGGGGAAGAACCTTCTTTCCTAATTTTTCTTCAATGTTTTTTGGCAAAGCTTTTCCAGCTGCTCTACAGGAGCTTTTAATTGACGAATTTCATCTTCCCTAAGATCCAGCTGGGACAAATCGTCCTTGTACAACAAAGTGACGTCATTGTCATCATGACCAGATTGGGTCTGCTTTTTTAGTAATAGTGGGTTTATGTAGCAGGCTTTGATTTGATCTGAGGGTTAGTCCAAATTTTTCCATTGAGTTTGGCATCGGTTTTTGGGCCATCTTCACCATTCTCATTTCTGAGAGTGCCGTTTACACTCACACGCTATATAGCTAGTGTAGTCGGTGAGTCGGAGTAGTGAGAAATGGACAGTTGAGGAGAGGTTGGCCTAAGAGCAGTATGTTGGGCCATAGTTTTCTCTAATTCCTTCATACATTAGATCATTTGGTTAGTTAAGGCCTAAAGTGCAGCCAGGATAGGGTCTGAGGTGGGCCCTTCGAAAGCTTCCACCTCAATTTGGGCTTTTGAGGTTATAAATGGCTTTTTCAAGATTTTTGAGGCCATGTGAAATTGTTCTTCTGTAGGGGGAGTGGTGGAATCTGTGGGAATCATAGTGTTGTAATGGTATTTGAAGAAAATGCAGGTAAAATTTGCTGAAGAGGGAAATCTGCCCTCTTTTTGGCACAAAAAATGTTAGTGAGATTTTCATATCAAAAACATTTGAATATTTTTTATGATGTAATCATGACGCTGGATGCTTCTGGGATTATGAATCAATAAAATTAAGTGATGTTAAACTTGCCTTAACGAGGAATAATTATATTACTTTAATGCATAGATGTTATAAGGGCACAAATTTGAAGTACACAAAATCATTTCATTATCTCGATATTAGAGCTGATGGAATAAATAAAATTATAGGGTAAATTAATAAAAAAAAATAAAAGGGCATAGAGAATTTACGTGGTTCGGATGATAAGGAATCCTATGTCTTGGGGTAAATTATTACTTTCTTCTCTTTATATTCTTAGTACAAACAGTAATGGAAGAGAGTATAAAGTTTTTGTTTGTGTGCCTAAAAAGGTGAAGTGAAAAAGATCCCCCTCTCTACTATAGTGCCTTGTCCATCTATAGTGCAGAGATGCACGTGGACTATCAATATTATATTTCTATCCTCTTAATTTCCGCCTTTGGATCATGCCACGTGTTGATCATCCATCTCGTTTGTTTGATGTGAGTAGATTGCTGATGTAGCCTTTGGCGAGAAATTGTAATTTGAGTGGTTAAATTTTTATCAATAGGCGGGAAATTTGAAATTTCAGCAGGAATGTTTTGTATTAAGGCAGGAAAAACTCAATACTTGAACAGTTTGTACATTTTCAATTTTGCAAGGCACCAAGCTTATGTTCTGCTCATATAGGTGGATGAGGTTGCAATAAGGTGTTGTCTTTCGTTTTAGGTAGAGCTTATATCTTCATTGGTACTTTGGAACTTTGCCTTACTTCGCTGAGTATTACGATGCCATTTTTCCTTAGAACCGCATTGAAACTTCTGAAGGTGTACTGCTACGTCTACTCTGCGATGTTAACATATCACAATGTGGGAATAGTTGGAGTTGGGTTGCATTGCTTGGCTAACAAGATCGAGCTTCCATCTTTGAGGGAAGTTACCTCACGTGATTTTGTTTTGAACCGCTTTCAGCCATCGAAGGACAATGCCGTCCCTCTCACCTTCGAGTCAGATTAAACAAATCTTGGAGGATGAAGTCAGATAATTTTGGTTTACCTTTAAGGTGCAAGGTTTGGCCTTTTGTTGTAGGGAAGTTTCTTTCCATCTCCCCAAGCCTTAAGTTTTTGTGTTTGAGGTAGGATCGCGACATTGTTCTGTCACATCCAGATGGCGACCCTTCCTTATTGTTTTTTGATACTAAATCATGGCGCAAAGCAACTGCTATTACTTGTTAGTTCAAGATTGTGGCATATCCCTACTTGCGTATAAATGCTTAAGAGGATGTGCCATAGTTTTACATTGCTAGGAGTGAGAGTTAGGCTTTTGGATTAACCCATGCACCTTTTGGGTACTTCAAGTTTCCAGTGCAATATTATTGTTCCAAATTTATATTCAATGGTAAGTGCAGTTTTTATGTCATGTTTTGTCATTAGGGCATTGGCATAGCATTACGTGGATTTTTTCATTGCATCCTTTTCACGGCTTGACTTCTATTATGGGTGCAGTCCTTCTATCTTGTTGCAGCTTCATATTATCTTAGTGCAACACCATCTGAACTTCGTTTTTGTTTCATTTCCTTTTTTCAACTTCTGTAGTAAGAGCAATTCTTCTGGATTGGTAGTTGCATTAAGCTTCCTTCAATAACATTTTGGAAATAAAGGTGTAATAATGTGCATGCCAAAGGGAATGCTAGTTGTACCGGACAGTGTAGATGATGTTAGTTGGCTAATCATACTTTGAGCATGTATTGGTTAGAGTAAGGCAACATTGGTTCAAGTAGTTGGTGTGCAGGGTTGCTTCTATGGAAATAAAGGACATGGATTGATTATTACACAGTGGCACTTTAGTTTGATGAACACCGTCATTTGTGCTAGTCTTCTCAGGAATTGTGCATGTGAAGCTTATTTGGGAAGTGGTGGACTTATGGCCCAGGCCTGCTGTATTATGACAAATGGGCTTCGTAGAGTGTGGGAAGTTGGTGTTAAAGACAAGCGAAGGACCTAGCTGGCGATTAAGTTGATGGCCGGACCGTTGACTGTTGAGGGCCACTCTACAAATTAAGCCATTTTTTGTTGTCTTGCCCACTATTGTCTATGCCGGCATCAGACTAGTACTTGTTGAAATGGGGTGAGCTACTTGTTAAGCGAGCCTTGTTGTGTGAGTCGGGTGCAGGCCATACAAGCGGTAATCTAAGGTGCTTGGTTCAAGAATTATGCGGGCTAAGAGGTAGGGCAACATGTGTCCTGTTGTAGTCATATGGGTCAGTTAAACGATGCGGGCCAACCCATTCTTTACTTGCAAAAACATCGAACAACACCTTCAGTTATAATGGTTTTTTGGAAGTTTCTTCTCCTCTTTTCTAGCCATGGAAACTCCATCACTGCAGCTCCATTTTTGTGGCCAAAAATGCAAAGAGCAAAAAAATATACATCAAATCAAATCAAAATATGGTTGTTCAAGCTATTTGCAAAGCTAGATGATTGATTCAAGCTTGGATCTTGGATAATCTACTATTCAAGTTGGATTAATGATGACATCTTCAAGGTATATCACCTGTTTAACTTTTAATTCACATATATATATCATTTTTTGGATATTTTATAGAACGATTCCATATTCGCATATGTTGTCTCATCCGATTATCTATGATTAAAACGATATGTTTTTATTCATTATGTACTGTTGAATTATAGATCTTTGCTTAAAAATTTGTTTTGTATTGGGACATAAAATAATACATATATATATACATATATAATTTTTTATTTTAAAAGTTATTAGTATATTTTAATATCTCAAAATCATTGTTTTAATTTGAATTTCAAATATAAAATTCAATATGTTATTTTATAAAATGTTTTGATTCGATATCCATTTGTTGAAATGAAACTTAATATATACAATTAAAGATTTAAATGGCCTAGAAAATAAATAAATGAAGGAGTGAATTATCGAAATTTTGTTTTGTAAATTACTTACCATATCAAAGTTAGATTTTATTATTATTATTGTAGAATTCCAAATTTAACGTTTTGACTTTGTAAAAAAATTACTCGGACATCATATGATACATATACATATATGATTAAAGGTTATTAAATATATTTTAATATCTAAAATTCATTATTTTACTTCGAATTTCAAATCTGAAATTTAGTATGTTTGTCATCTTGCCTTTTGGTCAAGCAATATACGGGCGAACTCAACGAATTAAACTTCGAAGTAACCCAGGCAAGACACCAGAAGAGGTGATTGCGAAGCCTAAAAGCTAAAGTATAAACAAATCCACAACACAAACGAAAATCCACAACACAACTCTTAAAACCCAAAACTCCACAAGTGTGGGGTTGGTACTGATCCACCATAAGGGTCGATACCGACCCATACTTGGAGCTCTTCTTTTACCTATGTCCTCCACTTGACATTAGAACCTCATTTCCAATGTTGTTTTGTCAATTCAATGCAATTCTCTATCGATCTCCATAAACTCCTGAATCAACAACTTTATTCTTCCACAGCTCCGTTAATTAGACTTCAAAACAAGCTATTATTAGTGAAGCAACTATGGAATCATGATGTTAACAACAGACGAGCTAAAGCAAAGAGTTGATGGCAGCTAGTTTGGCTAACTTATGGGTCGGTACCGACCCCTACCCATGAAGTCGTACCGACCCAAAATATTTGATGACATGGCACTCCTATTTTCATGGAGAACTAGCCTATAGCAAGGAGAATGTCCTAGAGATCTTTTGTGTGAGATTTAAGGCTCCCTACCTCTATAAATAGAGGGCTAGGGCTTATTTTTCAAGATCTTTTGGGCTCTAGTTCTGCTCTAATCTATATTCTTTTAATTTTGAAAATTTAAGTGATGGTGTTGCACCGACTCCTAAGAACTTCTGCACCTAAGTCAGAAGAGAAGTAATAAAATCATTAAGTGGATGTAGGCCAACATTTGCCGAACCACTATAAATTTCTATGTGATAATTTCCTACTCCTTTTAAATTGTTTTCTTCACCTTTTATTCTCTTCTACTTTCTATTGGGTGTTTGTGCCATTTTTGCTTCAAACATTTTAGTGCTTTCATTGAGTGCTGAACACAGGCTTGTTGATTTAAGTTTTGAAAAGGATTCTAAATGGTTAGACAATCAACTAGAAGGACCGTTGGAGGAAATCAACAAGGGGATAGCCAAATGGCATCCTCAGGAGCTAACTCCCTGATCAATCTGCATAACCAGGGATAAGATGGAAACTATAATGAATGGATTGCAGGAAAGGATGATGCACATTAGGAAGAGTGATGGAGAGTTTCTTTAAGAGAGTGGGATAAATGGGAACAGTCAAAGTCGCTGCAAATCAGCATCAAGGACCTAAAGCCAAAGCATAGATAACCAGAAGTGAGGTAGAATAACCCAAAGAAAACCCCAATCCAAATGTACGAGTCAGTACCGATCCCCAAGGGCTCAAGGGCATGGCTTCATCCTGGCCTTGGAAGGAACGACGAACAGTTTGGAGCTGAAGCAAAGCGTTTGAATGTGGGTTAGAATGCAGAAGCACAACCAGAGGAGTAAATACTCGAATTCCCTCGTAGAATCGAGGGGCAAGCTGAGAATGCTAACCATAGAAACCCTTTGAATGATGATGACAGACTTGCTGAGATGGTGATGCGCGTTATGAGGGGTGGATTGCCTAATCAAAACATAGAAGATGTGAACATGAATCCATTCACTCCGAATATATGATATGCTAGGAATCTGCTTGATTTCAAGTTACCAACGTTGGAAACGTACGGTAGAAAGACTAGTACAACAATTCATTTGATGAGGTACATCCAACGCACGGAAGTGTTGGGTGCATCTAGAGAGGTAATGAGACGATGTTTTCATTTATATTTGATAGATTTGGCAGTACAATGATTTAGACAGCTGGAGGGCGGTTCCATTAGCACATGGGCCGAGTTAGTGAATAGATTTATGAAGCGGTTATGGGTCCATATGTCATGACCCAAGAATGTGATGACTAATATTAATCGCTTTAAAGTCCCGTCCTATAAGACGGAATCGATATGTAAGGTACAAGTCCCATTGCCGAAGCATGTACAGATGGACTTGTATGATATTAATCGCTATAAAGTCCCTTCCAGAGGGAACAGAGTGTAAGATGAAAGTCCCCTCACTGGAGCATGAGCGAATGAATTTACTTGTCATTGAGTTCCTCTTGTCTGAGAGGGAATAGATTGTGCTCAGTAACGGTCCTAAGAGACCATATACTTTGATCACTTTAATTCCTGGTTGGATAGTTGGGACCATAGTGCATGAAGCAGGTCACTTTGCAGAAGGCGACATCATAGGCTTGCTAGTCGTCTATACCCTCATCGGAGAGCGAGCGGATTGGGCTCAGTAAGGATCTGGAGAGACAACATATTTAATTATCGGTCTCGAACGACCATGGATTTGATTATCGACCCTCAACGATCATGGGTTTGATTATCGACCCCGAATGACCGTGGAATTGATTAACGACCTGGAGAGACCACATATTTCATTATTAGCCTCGAACGGCCATGGATTTAACTAACCATCCAGAGAGGCTATGGATTTGATTACCGGCCTTGAACAACCACAACCTTAATTAACGATTAATGGGATCACTAGTTTAACTATCGACCCTGAATGGCTATGAACTCAATTAACTATTCGGAGTGATCATCCCCTTAACTTGAAAAGTAAACGATCCGAAGAGATTGCATATTAAATTAACTATAAAATGATCCAGAGAGTTCACATGTTGAAAAATGAACATTAAATGATCTGGAAAGATCATGCATTAAACTTAATCTGAAACGATGTGGAGAGATTGAACCTTAGAACATATATTAATTTTGATAAAAGGATTTGAATGTCTTGAAATTGAAACGAAACACATAAATCCAAATGAACACGAGACAATTTTGAAATGTAACAACTTCAAATGAAATCAAAATGATAATGATATAAATCTCGGATGAACACGTGATGGTTTTTATATATGATGTAATAACTCTGAATGAATTCGGAATTGTGATGATGAACAGACAAGATTTAAGTAAAGTCTAAAGTCTTAGGCTATGCAGGTCTAAAATGATCCATGGTTGATAAGAGAATCCAAAGGAACTAGATGATTCAGTGAGATTGAAATAGCCAGGGAGCTCAACTATCGAAGATTGACATCATATTTGTTCTTGAGCAAAGCACAATATCAATTCACAAGGTGTGCTTTAGGGGGCAAGTGTTATCCCGCCTTTTGACCAGACAGTATACGGGGTAACCCAACGAGTTAAACCTCGAAGTATCAAACCAAGATGCCCGAAAAGATGACCGCAAAGCCTAAAAACTAGTACAACTAAGATCACAATACAAATACCAATCCACTACATAAATCTAGAAACCACAAAATCCACAAGTGTGGGGTCGGTACCGATCCACCCCTAGGTGTCGGTACCAACCCATAAAAACTCCACTTTTTGCCTATGCCCTCTATTTGACATTAAAACCCCATTTCCAATGTTGTTTTGTCAATTTATGCAATTATTTATCGATCTCCATGAATCCTGAATCAAAAACTTTGTTCTTCGACATTTCTATCAATTGGACACTGAAACAAGCTATTATTGATGCAAACAACTATGGAATCGTGAAGTTAACCATAAGACAAGCCGAAGCGAAGAGTTGAAGGTGGCCAGTTTGCCTAACTTAAAGGTCGGTACCGACCCATACCAATGTTGTCGTACCAACCCATACCATGGAGTCGTACCAACCCATAATATTTAATGACGTGGCACCGTTATTTTAATGGAGAACTAACCTATAGCAAAGAGAACGACCTGAAGATCTTATGTTCGAGATTTAAGGCTACCTCTATAAATAAAGGAGTAGGGCTCATTTTTTTTGGATCTTTTGAGCTCTAGCTCTTATTTCTCTATATTTTTATAATTACGAAAATCTAAGTATTGGAGTTATACCGACCCCAAAGAACTTCTGCACCCAAGTCAGAAGATAAGAAACGAAATCATTTAGTGGACGTAGGCTAGAGTTTGTTAAACCACTATAAATCTCCTTTTGTTCATTTCTTACTTTTTTTAATTTTTTTTCCTTTTATTCTCTTCCACTTTCTATTAGGTATTTGTGCCATTTTTGGTTCAAACAATGTTATTTTGCAAAATGTTTCAATTTTATATCCATGGCTGAACTAAAACTTAACGTACATAATTAAAGATTTCAAATGGCCCAGCAAATGGTAATGAATGAAGGAGTGAGTTAAAGAAAGTTTGTTTTATAAACTATTTACTCAATCAAAGTTAGATTTTTATCGATATTAAATTTCAAATATGAAGATTTTGACTTTGTCAAATTAAATTAAATTTTTTTTGATCAAATCTTTATGTACACACACACGTACGAATATATATACATATTAATAGTCAAAGAAATATTTTAATTTCTATACATAGATCTAGTAAATGGTAATAAAATAAAGGGGAGTAAATTAAGGAGAGTTTGTCTCTTAATCTCCTACTATTTAAAACCAACCTATGCTTTCAACTTTGGATCTTAACTTGTATAACTAAATGCATGCATATTTAGAAAATAATTTTGAGACAACATATGGGTATATGGGTGGTGAATGTGGCCATTATAGACGTAAATCCCAACATCTATATATGTAAACATTAAGAATGTGTTGGAACTAGACCACCATGCAGTATGTTAAATAGGTGAATTTCAAACAATTACCATTTTTAGGTCTTAGTGAGCCTATGAAGTCTAATTGATTTTATCCAAATTAAATAATTTTAAATAAAATATTTATTTTATTTAGTTAATTGATGTAAAGATTTGATTTGTATATATATGTAATACAAAGTGTATATATGTACTAATTATTCACAGACGTGTAAGTGTATGTGCAGAATATGAAGTACATGATTTAATGTGCGTGTATATAAGTGTTGGAATTTACACTACAATAGATACACTAGCCTCTTTATATATGTATATTTTGTCTATTATTTATCTGTTGATATATATAAAATATATAATGCACAACAATGTATTTATATATAATATCTATATATGTATTAAATTTTTATTAACAAATATAAATTGTAATACGCTAAAAAAACTTTCATTGAAAACACTTTCAAAAAAAATTATATAATCCACGTGGATTTAAAAGTCAATTTTTTTATTTAAAATCAGTGCAGTTTTTGTGAAAAAATTTGTTTGTTTTTATAAAGTTTAATTTTTGTATGAAATATGTTACAGTAAATATATATATATATATATATATATATATATATATATTGATTTAAAGAAAATTAAAAAATACATGTATATTTAATTCTGGTTTAGTACATTATGTTAAAAATGAATTCTTAAATCATATATATATATATGGTTACTAGTGAGTAGCCCGTGCTAGCACACGGGCATTGTTATACTCTGTAAGGTTTAATCAGAACACGTGAAAGACGATGTTAGAGCAGAAGAGTGACCATATCATTCGTATGCATGTTGATGCACAGTGTACAACTTATACATATGCCAGCACAGACATTGCATGCAGTTAAAGCAGTAGTGCAACTGAGCATGGAAAACGAAAATAGTAGTTCAAAGCTGGAGTTGCGATTTAAAAAAACTGAACATATATATGGTGGACGGAAGCAAAATAATTCAATCATCATACATCATGACGTACAGTCTTGTAAGAGTTGAAAATGAGGTAGCAGAAAAGAAAAGGAAGACATGAAAAAAAATACAGAAAATTAGTAGCTATAGACATAAAAACGTAAATGCACCACAAACATGAAATCATAAATGACGAGAAATTAATTCTTCTACTTCTTCTTCTAAATCTTGATCCTAGGAGCTGCTGTAGCATGCTGATCTATATCACCATCCTGCGATAAGGGAAATAAGATATGGTTTAAGTTTGTTAGTAAGAAACATATTGAAGTAATAATAGTTTCAATATCAAGTCAAGACACGTAGAGACAGGATAGGTTTGAAAGGTATAACAATTCAAGTATAGGCATCCATAAGTACAACAATCAGGTAGGATTTGGTAGGGACAAAGTCAGGTATTGTTATTCAGTAAAACAACATAGCATATGATGTACAATGCAACGTCAGGTGTGACATATAATAAATGTTAACTAATTAATGGGAGCAGTAAATAAATAATAAAAAGGTGAAAAAATATGTACCAGAATCGCATTTCCTCTTCTTAGTGTCTTTCTAGGGAGTGGTGGACCAAAATCCCAAACTACCAGATGATTCACGGTAACGTCGTCCTACCAAACAGAACAATCCATCATTTATTTGCAACCAATTGAATATGGACATAAGAGCGTCCAAGACTGTAAATCAAACCTGAGCAATCTATTTCTTTCTTTTGATGTCTATTCCAGATTGTATGTTATGCTTATCCATATTTGAGGTAAAACTAAGTTAGAACTTTGATCGCTAGGTGAAGTTAACTGCAAATTTCAAAAAATGTAAAAGAACAAGATATGCGAGTAAGAGTGAAGAGGTAAGTACATAAATTATAACTTAATAGGCAATCGAGTTTGAGAATGTACCGTCTCAATCACTACGACGTTTTTTGTGATTTTTCTAGTCGTGAGGTAAGCGTTCGGATTATTAATCTCATACTTACTTGATCTAAATTCAAATATCACTTTAGATCACACGAGGCGATGGAAAAGTTTATTAATTTTTTGTACCTCATTTTTCTGCAGCATGTAATTATTTAAGTCGGGGAACAATGTTGGGACATCATGCAGCTACCGATGTTGTTGTCAATGTAGCTATGCAGATGTGGAGCATAGATGCGTATATATGAGAGGTTTTTTTAGGTTGATACGCAATATGGGAGACGAAAATGTACAATCAGATGTGGCTAACGTGTGTGCTTACTACAGTGTAGGGAAACAGTCAGATGGGAAGTAATAGTGATTTAATAATTCAAGAGTAAGTGGAAGGAGGTGCGACAGAAGGTGTATATCAATTATAAACTGTCACATTCTAGCTAGCTGCATGGAGAATATTAAATATGGTTGTACTCAGTTTCAGACTGTAACGACCCGGAAATTTCGATCCCAAAAATTCCAGATAGTTAGAGAGAGAAGAAGAAGAAGAAAAGAAACACCAAAACACAAAAAACCTCACATTCGCAGCGGATCAAAATATAATAATAAATAATATTAGTTTAGAAAGGAATATTATATCTGTCGAATTACACTTTAATACAACTAGAGTCACAAATACACAGACATTGAATATACTCAATTATCATGTCACAGAAACCCAACAATATTATACTATACAGCGGAAGTATTCGATACGCTCTTGCCATCCAGCACGCCTCCTTAGCTTCAGAACGTCCTTACCTAGAAATCTGTAATACTCGGTCTGACCTGAGCATTACATCAAAGTAACAACCGGGTCACGCTGGAAACCAGCGTGAGTAAACCCAACTAACATAAAATACAAAAGCATACAACTTACATGAACCCGGGTATCTTATATCATCTTACGACTTCACAAGTTGTTATAGACATTACCTCTTTTAGACATAAATATCTAAGTGTCAAAAACATAGATTAAATGGTCCAGTTCACTTAAATTATTCTAACCAGCCTATTGATTTCACATATCAATCTATAAAGAATCGAAGTGGTTTTCGTGTATTTGCTGATACCTGACTTCGGTTTCTTCGAATTCAATATTATCTCATCGCAAATTATTCAAATGGAACACAATTCAAACTTCAAATAGAGGGTGTCACCTATATACATTAATTCATCACCGATAGATAACTACTTTATCTTGGTTAAACCCAACATGTCATATCACATAGCATCATAAATCACATATTCGGGATATCAACCAATCTAAGGCATGCAATATTTTTCAATCATACACAAGATGATAAATTAGTCATAATCTTGCTTATTTAACATTAATTAATTATAAATTTATTAATTTATCATTCTTTAATTATACATTTAATTAATCATCCTTGATTAATTATCTTCAATTTCATAAGATAACTACCCTATAAGTTTATTACCCTCAACAATTAAATTCATTAATCAATCCTGATTAATTACATTAGTAATTAACTTCCCTTAATTACTTATATCCATTAAATCACCTCCTTGATTTATTACATTAATAAATCTTTAACTATATTAAGTAATTATCCCTTCATTACTTTCCCTAGGAAATTATCCTATAGTTACTTCCCAATAAGTAATTTACTTTAATTTAATTACATCCAGTAATTATTTATTTATTACTTCACTAAGTAATTACACCTCATCAATTATATTAAGTAATTACTACTTAATCCCACATCAAATGATTATTTTTATCTAATCAACAAATTAATCAATCGCATCCATCTCATTAAATATAACTGGGTAATTCATCCCTTAATTACCCTATAGCTAATTAATTAATCTTTAATTATAGATTAATTATTCTTCAATTTTTAATTAATAAATCCTAATTATTTATTATTCTTCTTCGATACAAGGTAATCATTCTTAATTACCTTTAAAATCAATTAATTAACCACTAGTTAACAGATTAATTACCCATAATTAATGATTAATAATCCTTAATTATTAATCCATATCTCTTATTACAAATTAATTGATCCATATTTACTTTAATTAAATTAAGTATTTACTTAAATTTTCTAAATTAATTTAATTAATCTCTAGGTATTAAACCTTAATTACCTTAAGCTAAAACTTAATCTTATCAATGACTTATTACCATTATTATTTTAAAACATTATCAAATAGAATTTTTTAAAAAAAACTACATTTTGATTTGTATTTTATAACTTGCTTTATAAAATCTCATTTAAACTAATTTTCAAAATCGCTTGAATTAAACAAATTTTCAAACCTCTAAAATCAATTATTAAAGAAACAATTATAAAAAGAGTGAGTTTAATTTAGACAATTTTAACTAGATTTTAAATTCAAATTTCAAAAAATTTGTTTTTCTTTTCTTTTTTTTTATAAAAAAAAAACATTTAAAACTGTTCAAAATTGTTACTTCGGGTTTTACCCGAAAGTTACTCGGCTATTTCCCTAGCTTCGGTTTATAATATATATTTTTAAAACGAGTCTTAGTTTTCAATCCACAAACCTGCTAACATTCATACTCACGCGCATGCAATCATTCCCGAGCTCACCTTCCTCCTTCCCGTGTTACAACCCGAGAAGACCCAATCGTTACCGAACCCAATGCACAGAAAATTCTGGTGCATGTGCACCCACGCAAAGCGGCGCTCCGGCCACACATTCCACCTCCGGCCAGTCGACAACAACCCTCAATTACTTTATCGACCTCCAGATCATCGTATCGACCCTCGAAACAAAATCGAGCTAAATTGATCATCACTGGAACCATAACCCCTCCTTCCTCCCTCTCGACCGATCACCACACACCACCAGAACCCATGGCCCACTGCCGAAAGCTTCGCCTGACCATCCTCTACCTTTTCCATCATAGCCGAATATGACCGATGCATCGTCAATGCTTCGCTTATTTCGAGAACAAAAATAACCAAACCCAGTCCTAAACCCTAAATCGTCCCTTCGCCCTCGCCATAGCGAACTAAAAATTCGCTTACTATTTTTCCCATGATCCTCAGTCGACTAGGCACCTCCAGTCCAAATTACGACCTCCAAGTCATCGTCGATCAACGGCAAACAACCAAAAAGCCTTCAACGTTCAACTCGCTATTCCTCTCTATTTACATCCTTAAAAATCATGATTTCAATTTGAAAAAATCATAGTTTTTGAAAGGAAATCAGATTTTATTCATAAATCCTTTAATTATTGAAATCGAATTTTTGGTATAATTAAGTTTTTCTCTGTAATTCACCTTCCATCGGAAAACCACCTACAAATCTTTCTTGAAACTATTTTTAAATCAAGAATCTTGTTATTTCAAACATATTTTGTTCATGCATCATGACTTATAGATGATTAGGAGGAATGGAATTAAACTTTGATCTTATTTATAGTCTGTAAATGAAGAACAGAGAAAAAAAATGTTGAAACACTGACATACACACCATTATCAATATACTTATACACATGCAGTCATATAATACCAACATGCAAAACAAATTTCAGAGATAATTTTCAAGCATTAGATCATCAGACAAATCTTAAGCTTTATTAAGAATTTGTTTACTCGCCTATTTGCGAAACAGAGTTAAGTTTTCGATCTGGAACTGCTACAGAATTCAAAATGGACGCTTGATATTTTGAGCTGAAATGTTCTTGAAACTTGCTTGCCATGCTTGTTTCAGTAGAAGGCTTGTAGTATCTTGATTTATTTGAAAACTTGAAGAAGTAGCTTGATAATTGAATTTGATTTTAGCTTAGATATTTTCTGGTTCTGTTTGTTTACAGCTGTTGTCCTTCAAGATTCTTGTTTTTGAAATAGGAAACAAGGGGAAAATAAGAAAGATGAAGATAATATGTTTTGTATAGATTCAAGTCGGATTTACTAAATTTTAAAGAAAATAGAGTGACAAATGTGACACTTGTTTTATAGAATTAACACTTGTCTCATCTTAATTTTATTTGTTAACACATGTAAACTTACATGCTTAAATAGATTTCTAATGTTTTATAAAGCTTTTATAATTAACTTTCTACTTTATAAACAAATATTTTAATTTATATACATAAATTTCTTTAAAAAGAGAATGATATAAAACAATTTATGTTCTAAATAAAATAAAAATACATTTAAAACCAAAGTAAAATCTAAGATATATATATATATATATATATATATCTATTTTTTTGAACTTCAATTTAAATATCCAAATTCAAATAAAATTTCAAGTCAATTCTACATATGCATATTTTTAGACAAATAAAAATCCAAATTGTATATAATAATTCTGTTTAAAATCTGTATATATATACAACACAATTACAAATATAAATGTTTATCTGATTAGATTCATTTGTTCAATATATATAAATTTATTATTTCTATTAATTAACCCAATTATCTTATTAATTACAATTCTCAGAAATCTGGGTTATTACATTCCTCCCCCTCAGAATCTTTTCGCCCTCGAAAAGGAACGAAGCCAGAATTTATATAATACTTAATATTAGTTAAATCACATTTGTATTAGTCTTAAAACACTTTAAAATCTATATAATATCACAAAATAGTTTTATAAAAATACTTTTTATAACTCGATGTCTCAACCAGTCCATCCTTGTTCTCACAGAAATTCGATCATACGTTGATCAGGCGTATGACTGAAAATCTATAAGCGCTTGGCAGACCCGATTTCAACACCCAGCGAAAATACTTCGAAAAATAGTTTTATTGAAAAAGTTGAAAACAGTTTTTGGAAATAGAGGATATATCTTTGGTGAGAATGCTCTGAAAATCATCACCCCCATCCATGGTCGCAGTTACATTCCAGGGTTACGTTGCCGTCACAGCAAAATTCCATGTAACCGCAGGCTCTCCGCGGCCTCTCGATTACGCCATGGATTCCACACAACAGATCACAGTTACATCCAGGGTTACGTTGCCGTCACAACAAAAGTCCATGTAACTGCAGGCTCTCAGCGGCCTCTGATTTTTGCTGTCGAAATGAAACTTCTCTACTCCTACATAGGTCGCAGTCTACCGATATAAAATCAAACGCAGACTGTTGGCTCTCAGCGGCACACAAGACTTTCGCTATGTTATACCATAGGTCGCAGTCTACCGATATAAAATCAAACGCAGACTGTTGGCTCTCAGCGGCATACACGACTTTCGCTATGGTATACTTTACTCATAATCCCCAGGAACTAGTTTTGTCCGGACTCCTCACATGATCAACTTTAGAACCCCTCCTTGGGGCTCAAGGCAGTACCACCTGGTGGTACTCCTGAGAAGTTCATTTCAATGGAGTGCCTATTTCCCTAGAGCCATCATCAAAACATTTTATACTATATGCATATAGTATCTTTCAAATCATACACCTAGTATGATCTCATACAAAGCTCCTTTACACAAAATCGATTATCAAAAATCGATAATTCTCAAACTAGGTTTTCCAAATTTCAATACTGATTTTACCCAAAAATCAAAAGCCTTTCCAAAATCAAAGGTTCCCAAAACCTTTTCTAAAATCCTCATAAGATCCTTTATATATATAAATACAGATATATATAATTTTTAAAACTTTGGATCATTCCAAACTTGTATAAAAATCCTTTTATACTTCAAATATTTTCAAAAACCCTTTTCTTCTGGCAAAAGATTCAACAAGGGGAGTTTTATCTTATATAACAAAGATATATAACTTCATTTATCCAAAATCAAATATTCAAATTTGATAACTCCTTTCAATATCAATTTCATCCAAATCCGTACGATGTACACATATCATCCATACGCTATACAAATTTGATCACTCACTCGACCACACAATTTCACTTTCGAACTAGTATCGTCCACCCGTCTTCCTAGTGCGGACTCAAATCTGGATTCTTGATCAGAAACCATCATTCTCCTTACATAGTCATAACTATGATAGAGAATACCCAGAACCAATCAACAATCCATATCCAGGTTCGCCATCGAAAGCCGAGTGAAAAATCCCACTCGGACCGATATAACTATCTCAAAATTCTGTGCTCGAATCTAGATCAAATCATTATGCGAATAGAATAACATACGTACACCCTACGTATTTATCTTTATTGGTTATTAGCCAAATCAATTCCATTTCTATTCACATTTACTTTGATTTTCATTCACTTACTCACAATTGCTTCAATCCATTTGGATTACCACCTCTATTCCAACCTCGATTGGGTATTTAACCAATAACAGTTTGAACTCCGACCAATTTATTTAGAAAATAGCTTCAAAATTTTAAAAATAGATAAGTAGTTGGAAAATAATTACTAGTTTGTAAAATAGATGTAAAATAGATAGAAAATAGTTAAATAATTATAGAAATTTTAGGTAATTGCAAAATAATAGTAAGATAGTAATTAGTTTATAAAACAGTTGGAAAATTGTTAAACGGTTTCAAAAATAATTGTAAAACAAGTATATGATAGTTTGGCTTTTAAAAGAAAGGTTGTATATATAATAAATAGCTTAGAAAAAAATAGGTTTATATTAAAAATAGTCCAGAGTTAAACTGCTCAATTCCCAATCTTCATTCTCATCAATTCAATTTAAATTTCCTCTTCCATTTAAATTGACCCCATTCCAATTTAAATAACTTCAATTTCCATTGAAATTGATTCAATCCCAATTCAAGTTGAATTAACCTCAGTTTCTTTCCAAATTTAACTTTATTCAACCTTGATCTCAAATTATACTAATTCAAATAAATTTCAATTGAAATAGTTCCAATTTCAATTCGTTTCAACTCCAGTTTGAATTAATCCCAATTTCAAACTCCATTTCCAAATCAAGTTGAATTATTCTTCATTTCCTTCCAAATTCAATTTAAATTCCATTTGAATTTAAAACTACTCAACTTTAATTACAATTCCAAATTATCCAAATCAATTCGGACTAATTTCAAATTGAACCCACTTTAATTTCGAATCGTTTCAAATTAATCCAATTCAAATTTTCCATTTGAATTTTATACTTATACATCTTCAATCAGAATTTCAATTAATTCAAATCAAATTCAGTTTGAACCGACTCAATTCAAATTTCAAATTTAAACCAATCCTTTGAAGTTTTATCCTAAACATTCAAATCTTAAGTCCAAAATGATTCCATTTTACCTTAATAATGGATAAATTACCACATCCATTTCTTTAAACAAATCCAATTCACAGTTTAATGATTATTAATAACAATAGGATGATATCATCCAATTCATTTTAAAACATCCATCAATTTCCAATATCCAGATCTCAAACCCAATTTGAAATCACTCAAACTCCCAAATTCAAATCAATCATTTATTCCAAGTTAAATCTCAATTTCATCTTGAAATTTCCAAATCAGATTGTTCATTCAAACTTATTTAACTTCCTCCGAGTTAAATTCAATCAATCCCATTTAACCTTACTCAAATTTGAATTCTCCATTTCAAATTTCAAAATTCTTTCCCATCTATAAGTTCAAAAACTTATCACTTTGGATTTTCACATCTCATTCCAAATTTAAAACTCAATATTTAGAGTTTATTTCAAACCAACTTTGATATTATGTATATCCATACATATATACATATTTACTTCTTGGCCCACCAAGCCAAATTTTAAAATTTAGATTGTTTGCGCCAAAATTGGTCACAAATCCCAAATACCGTGAAAGCACCAATGTATGAACACAAACCAATGATATTCAAGCACAAATATCAGATGTTAGCAAATATCAAACAGCACAATTCAGAAATAATGAACAGAGACACAAGTTTTATAGTGGTTCGGCTATCTCCAGCCTACGTCCACTCCAAAATTTTATCCTTTTATTGATTATCCTTGATGATTACAGATGATTACAGTAGTAAATATGAAAAATTTCTAGCACAACAGCAGTATTGAAGCGTAGAAATGAATCCGGCAGATTCTGGAGGTTGAAAGGCCAAAGATCCGAGAGATCCCCCTTTTTGAATGACCAGGTGCTCTATTTATAGGCGTAGGATGCCGATATTTCTTTGAAGATCCGAGAGACCGCTTCTGGCACGTGGGGGGCCCCACATGCCCGGCCTTAGGAAATTTGGGCCCACTTTGTGATCGATTCGAACTCCATTCGAATCGATCAGAAAATCATCCAATCGAGGTGAAATTTGGTGTGGGCATTCTTCAACATGTATGTAAGCTCCTGTAAAAATTTCATTGCATTTGGATCAGTGGATCTTGAGTTATGATCGATTCGAGTTTGGGTTGTCCGTTGGCTGTCGTCTTCGAACCCATTGCTTCGAATCCACCTTGTTCGACTCCATCCAAAGCGCGTGTGCATCGATGACGTGGCGCTATTTCCCTGGGTTGATCCACCTTTGTCGCCGTGTTGAATGCCTCTTTTCCTGAAGACACGCTCGTATCCATGTTCCACGCTTCATCCTTATCCATAACTTCACAACGGTCATGCTCGCATCCATCGATTCGTGTTTTCCTTCGCATCGATTCCTGGAGTGTAATTCGTATCGATTAGCCATGAATCGATCGATACGAAATGACGATGGAGGTTATCGATACGAAGTGGTTGTGTTGGATATGAACTAGACCGAACCTAATGGATATGAGCGAAGCCTTACCTGATGGATACGAAGGAGCCAAAGTCCATCTGCTATCAATACGAGAGTATCGATTCGAAGCATGCCGCCTCTTCCCATCTGACCGAGACGAAGCCATCGAGTCGTGTCCATGCTGATCGATGCGAACAACATCGATTCGAAGTCCTTCATCCTGCTTTGCCTTTGATCGATACGAACACCATCGAGTCAAACCAACACCTGACCGATGCAAAACCGAACCAATCGATATGAACAAGACGCTGTTCCATAGATACGAACTGCCGAGCATTCGTGACCCTGATCGATACGAACCTGATGGAGTCGAACTAAACAAAACCTGATGGATACGAAATAGATCGATTCGAAGGAGATGTCGATGGATACGAATCTGATGGATTCGAAATAAGCGTCACCTCGACCCTTTGATGGATTCGAACAGTATTTCCATTCTACCTTGTATCGATCATATCTCCTCCATACGAACTCCGATTAACCTGAAACTCGAAATATAGACTCTCCTAGTCCATATCATCATCTCCAATCGATTCCATCCTGATTGGAATTCAGCCAAATTCTGACGACATCAATCGCAACATTGCTTTCAATTGATTTCCAATCCTGATATCCATCATTCCATACCTATTTGTTGATATTCCAGTTTTGGCCAAAAAGTGGGATAACACTTTGCCCCCCAAAACATGTCTTTTGATAAGAAGGCGTGTTTTGAATAGTTCTGATTCCAATATCCAAAGTCCATAGCCATATTGCCAGAGTATGTCATCCTTGACTGCTTCGAGTCGATGCCCAATTCCAAATCCAATAACCAAAGCCTTAGCCAATCCCTTATCCATCCGAACTCGACAACCAAGTCCTAGTCCATCCTTATCCAATAGCCAATAACCGAATCCAGGACCTCTCCGGGTTCTTGCCAAGCATAATCCACACCTAATGTCCTTGGTCCAGTGTCCCTGGACGTTGAGCTAACCTCTTTGGGTTCTTGCCAAGCGCAATCCACACCTGATGTCCTTGGTCTAGTGTCCCTGGACGTTGTACAAAGCCATGGCTTAAGTCCTAAGCTGAATCCTGGTCTCTCCGGACCCTTGTTGAGCATAGTCCATACTCAACGACCTGAAACAATAATCAATAATATGGGGCCTAAGTCCTAGGTCGAATCCTAGTCACTCTGGACCCTTGCCGAGCATAGTCCATACTCGACGACCTGAATGAGTCAATTTACCACGTTCGGGCAAAGTGACTCACTCCTTGCCAGGCATAATCCATACCCGACGATCGTTTATCAAAAACCAGATGAAAATCCAATCAAAATCCAATCCAAAATCCAAATCCAAAATCCAAATCAAAACTGGAAAACCAGAAATCCAAACCAGCATCCAAAACCAAAAACAATCATCCAAAAAAAAATCTAAATAAAAAAGCAAGCAAAACCAGGAGCTCAATCCAAACTCCAAAACCAAAATCCAAAAAGAAAAGCAGTGTCCAGTCCAAAAGCAAAAGATAAATTTCACAAACCATAGCATCAGAGTTTATCATCATTCAGAGCATTCCTAGGGGCTATCTCCGTCCCCATACATGTGTAAATGACTTGGTTGCTTGCCAGTAGTTCGCTACTTGTTCCATATTATACTGGTCAATGGATGATCAATTGACCATCATTCCTGGGCCTCCCACAATCGTGGCTTGAGGTAGGCGGCGGTTGCTCCTGCTCCGCCGTTGCATTCCGAATTCCGACATATTATGGCAACAGTCCCTTCCTGACATGCTCCTCAATTATATCCTTTAAATGCGTGCAATTGTTGGTGTTGTGTCCATCCAAATCATGGAAGAGAGAATGCCTTCCTGATCTCCTCTCCCATTCTAATGGTTCTCTCCTAGCCGGCCTTCGGTAGGGAAGGCGATTCTGAGTATCCAGGTATATCCGCTCCAGCGTCTCGTTCAATCCCGTGTATGTAGAAAACTTTGGATCCTTCCATTGCTTCCTATTTTTTCCAGAATCATCGTCCAACTTCCTTTTTCCTTTGTCTTTATCCGAACCTTTGCTGGATGGTCCTCCACCCTCAGTTGCATTAACCTTTTTCAACTTTAAATTCGTACTCGCATCTTCCTGCCGAAGGAACCTCTCTGCCTCGTGAAAGAATTCATCGAGATCCTGAGGTGGATCTCGTATCAGAGATACCTTGAAATCTGAATCCTCCCTCACTCCTGATACTGCTTCCATTAAAACCATCGATGGATCAGGCCGATCCACCGAAGCAACTGCCGCACTGAATCGAGTTAGAAAAGCTCTAAGCGATTCGCCCATCCTTTGCTTTACCGATGTCAATGTCATCACATTCTTCGGCCTCTCGATGTGAACCCGAAACTGTCCCAAAAACTTTTCGACCAATTCCCCCCAAGTCCCGATAGATCCTTCTCCCAGCTGCCTAAACCACATTGCAGCTAAGTCCGTCAAGTACAAAGGAAAGCATCATGCCATTACTTCCTACGATGCCCCCAGCACCTCCATGTGCCTGGTGTACCTCATCAAGTGATCGGTTGGGTCTGCCTTACCATCATACACATCCATGCTAGGTAGCTTGAACTTAGGTGGATTCTGAGCCATCCTTATTTCCCGAGCGAACGGACTCCTATTTACTCCTTCCAAGTCTCTGTTGGTCAAATCACCTCGCACAGTTTTTCTGATGATCTCCACTAATCCAGTATTATCTGTCAGGGGTTGCCCCCGAGGGAACTCCGACACATACTCTTCAGGTGGCCCACTAGCAGCAACGTTAGCCCTGGCTTGTTGAACTCCTTCCAAAGGTCCTCATGTGTTGGATCCCGCGGGCCTGCCCCCAAGCCCTTATTGATTGCCTTCTGGCTCTGTATCCTGTCCTCCATTGGGTTCCACTACCCTAGTCCCTTGTCCTGCATCCACAGCCGCTGTAGCTGTTCCTAAGTTATGCATCCCTGCAGCTCTCATTTGCTCAAAGAAAGCCTGCATCATCTCCCGTTGGCTCTTCAACAACTTCTCTTGCAAAGAATTTGCCATAGCTTCCAATTATTCTGGGTTATGTAGATCGAAGCCTGTCCTTCCCCAGCTCTGGAGGATGCTTGTTCACTTCCTTCCCGTTGCCTTCTCTCCGCCCTTTGCCTTCTACTATTTTGTCAAGTCATTGTCTTCAAATCCAAACTCCTTAAAATTTTCAAATCCAAACTTTGAATCCGATATAGCGGGTGCTAGTCCTTTTCTGTGAAAGCACCAAAGTGTTTGCGCCAAAATTGGTCACAAACCCCAAATACCGTGAAAGCACCAGTGTATGAACACAAACCAATGATATTCAAGCACAAATATCAGATCTCAGCAAATATCAAATAGCAATTCAGAAATAATGAACAGAGACACAAGTTTTATAGTGGTTCGGCTATCTCCGGCCTAAGTCCACTCCAAAGTTTTATCCTTTTATTGATTATCCTTGATGATTACAGATGATTACAATAGTAAATATGAAGAATTTCCAGTACAACAGCAGTATTGAAGCGTAGAAATGAATCCGGCAGAGTCTGGAGGTTGAAAGGCCAAAGATCCGAGAGATCCCCCTTTCTAAATGACCAGGGGATCTATTTATAGGCGTAGGATGCTGATATTTCTCTGAAGATCCGGGAGACCACTTCTGGCACGTGAGGGGGCCCACATGCCCGGCCTCAGGAAATTTGGGCCCACTTTGTGATCGATTCGAACTCCATTCGAATCGATCAGAAAATCATCCAATCGAGGTGTAATTTGGTGTAGACATTCTTCAACATGTATGTAAGCTCCTGTAAAAATTTCATCGCATTTGGATCAGTGGATCTTCAGTCATGATCGATTCGAGTTTGGGTTGTCCGTTGGTTGTCGTATTCGAACCCATTGCTTCGAATCCACCTTGTTCGACTCCATCCAAAGCGCGTGCGCATCGATGACGTGGTGCTATTTCCCTGGGTTGATTCACCTTTGTCGCCGTGTTGAATGCCTCTTTTCCTGAAGACGCACTCGTATCCATGTTCCACGCTTCATCCTTATCCATAACTTCACAACGGTCATGCTTGCATCCATCGATTCGTGTTTTCCTTCGCATCGATTCCTGGAGTGTACTTCGTATCGATCAGCCACGAATCAATCGATACGAAATGACGATGGAGGTTATCGATACGAAGTGGTTGTGTTGGATACGAACTAGACCGAACCTAATGGATATGAGCGAAGCCTTACCTGATGGATACGAAGGAGCCAAAGTCCATCTGCTATCGATACGAGAGTATCGATTCGAAGCATGCCGCCTTTTCCCATCTGACCGATACGAAGCCATCGAGTCGTATCCATGCCGATCGATGCGAACAGCATCGATTCAAAGTCCTTCATCCTGCTTTGCCTTTTATCGATACGAACACCATCGAGTCAAACCAACACCTGACCGATGCGAACCCGAACCAATCGATACGAACAAGACGTTGTTCCATAGATACGAACTGCCGAGCATTCGTGACCCTGATCGATACGAACCTGATGGAGTCGAACTAAACAAAACCCGATGGATACGAAATAGATTGATTCGAAGGAGATGTCGACGGATACGAATCTGATGGATTCGAAATAAGCGTCACCTCGACCCTTTGATGGATTCGAACAGTATTTCCTTTCTACCTTGTATCGATCATATCTCCTCCATACGAACTCCGATTAACCTGAAACTCGAAATATAGCCTCTCCTAGTCCTTATCATCATCTCCAATCGATTCCGTCCTGATTGGAGTTCAGCCAAATTCTGACGACATCAATCGCAGCCTTGCTTTCAATTGATTTCCAATCCTGATATCCATCATTCCATACCTATTTGTTGATATTCCAGTTTTGGCCAAAAAGTGGGATAACATAGAACACCTTTGTTTTTAATTCAAAACAAATTCTTTTAAAGTTTGCAAACAATTTCTTATTCAAAATTAAGATAACATTCAAAATAGTTTGAATAATATTATTTCCTTTAACATTTTGAAACTGTGATGACCCGGAATTTGAAAGCAATATCAATTTAATAATCTGAATTAAAAATCAAATTGATTTGATAATGTCTGTAATAAGATCTGAATTAATTTAATAATCCAATTAAAATAAATAGTTAATTGAAAGATTTTGTCTTTTTAAATCTAAATAATTGTTTTATATTTATAATATATATAGAATATGTATATATTGTAAAAAGATATTGTTTTAAATTTAATTAATAAATAAATCTTGTTTCCTAAATATATATATATATTTGGTAAAAAATGGAAATTATGATTTTATTTAAATAGTTAAACTTTTAAAAGGTTATTTAATAAATAAATATGGTTTTAAATACATAAGGTAAATAATTTGAATGATTTAAAACATGTTTAACTCAGTTTAAATTTAAATAAAATAACAATAAGGTTATTTTGATTTTCTTTTAAATATAGTTGGATAAAATAAATAATTTATGAATAAAGAGACAATTTCTTTTAATAAGTTATTTATGGTTATCAAATGTTGTTATTTTTAAATATAATAATAATACATTGTTTTAACAAATAAATTTTTAATAAAAATAATTGTTTTTGAAAAATTTAAATTGTGTAGTTATATTTGTAAATAAACTGGATTTCAAAATTTAATTTGAACTTGAATTCAAAGCTTTGAAATCTAAAGTGTAAATGCTTTTAATTTGTGTTGATTTTGAATTATTTGTATAAGTTTCATTTTATAAATAAAATTTGATTTATTTGTTTTAAAATTTATATACATGTAGATAAATACATGTTAACTAATTTATTTAAACATGGATTTTCATATATCTTATATTAAACATCTAATTAAAATATAAGTTAACATAACTATAACAAATTAACATTTAAAAACAAATGTAAACACTTTACTAATTAGAAGAACAAGTGTTAATCCATTAACTTGACAAAGTGAAAAATGTTAACTTCTTTACAAATGTCAAAAAAAATTGAATCTAGGTTTTTCTTTTATTTTTTCCAGTTTTTATAAACAAATCCTCTTCCATCTTATTTCTTTTCAAAATCTAAAGCTAAGTAGACAATGGAAAAAAAATCTGAAATAAAACACTTCCATTCAAAAACATAAATCTAAAACATCTTCAACAAAATTTTGAAAATCATCTTCAAATCCACTTCTCAAACCAAACTCAAAGCAAGAAACTTTGCATTTCTTATTCAATTAAGCCTGCATGCAAACCATTTGTTTTCAAGTCAAAACAAAGCATGCTTGCATTTTTTAAAAATATGAAGCCTGCATATTTTTCATCTCCATCTCCTTCAATCTGGAGTGTCTGCATGCAAATTCTTTTTACAAATCAAAACAAAGCATGCTTGCATTTTTTTTCAAAATCTGGGATCTGCTCACAAGCAATCACCTGCATCAAACAGCCTGCATATTTTTCATAAAAGCATCTGCATTATTTCAAAAATCCGGAGTGCCTGCATGCAAGTGAAATCAGGAGCAAAATCAAAACAGGATGTAAAGTTTCAAAATTTAAGAAGAAATTCAGGATTTAAGAAAAGGAGTTTCCAATTTTTGAAGCACCAAGTCTTTTTCAAAATTTCTGCTCTACCATCAAGATTAAGGTGAGTAACATTCTGTTTTTTTAAAGTTTAAATCTATAAATAAGTTGCATGTTAAATCTCTGTGATACAATGTGTTGAATGCATATTTGAATGCAATATGCTGTGACTATAATATGCTTGTGATTTCCAAAAGTACTCTCTGTTTTTTTAAATCATATGTTCAGGTTTTTTTTAAAAACCAAAATCTATGGATTTGTGCCTCTGATTCAACTTAGATTAAATCAAACTTATTTGTTTATGATAAGCTTTAGTTTAAAATTATTAGTTTAGTTAAAATGACTTATATCATCTCTGTAAACCAAAAATTTACCGATTATGTTTAGAAATGTGAAAATTCATATTGAATAAATTATAAATTCAGTACTATGAATTAAATACTAAGATCAAAACTTTATTTTTAGAATTAAAATTAGGATTTTTAGTTAAGGGTTAGGGGTACTGTTCTGTGTTGAACTATAGAGGGGAATTTTGAGTTTTTGGGGCATCTGGGCAAATGTAATGGTCAGGGTTCTTCTGGTAGGTGGAGGAGCAGTCATTGATGATTTTAAAATTATTTGATGTTGATGCTAATCAACTTGAAGACAGTGGTGATGATTTGTTACCTGTAACCCTAGTTTAAGATAGGTAGATTGCTTTAGTCAGTTCTTCATGAAGAAGTGATCGAGTGGACTAAGATTTTGGGAAATGTTAGTAGGTTGGTTGATGAAGTCGTATCCAGAGTCATTGCCATTCCGGTTGTTAGAAGGTGGAGAAGAAGGCGAGTTACAGGATTGGGGGTGAAACCTGTTTTTCTACAGTTCCAGGTTTTGTGAAGGCTGCTCGAATTTGATTTTAGGTTGCGGAGGGAAGATCTGATGGTGGAGGTTGATTGTGGGGTTGGTCGTTGATGATTGGAGGTCACCGGAGAAGGATGGTGATGGCCGGAGGCACGGTGCACGTGCACCGTGCATTTTTGGTCTGTGTTTTCTTTTTTGGGTACTGTAGAGTTTTGAACTCGAGTAACAATCGGGTGTTTGCTATGTTTGCTCGAAGAATTTGGCCTAATGACTCGAAGCAGTTATTAGGATGGCTAAGGTAATTTGAGGTATCAAAGTTTTCTGTAAAAATTGTCTGTAGTTTTGTTTTTAAATCAAAATTTAAAATGAATAAGCTATATTGATAAGATTTAAACAAATTTAAATCTGTAGGATGTATTATAGTTTCAAAGAGTTTGAAATCTTTTAAGTTATTAAAAATTTGAAAGTGGTTTCAGTTTTAAAAAAATATAAGAAACCTGACATCTTTTTTCTTCTGAAAATGGAATTTCATTTTGAATCTGAAACAATATTTCAAATAGCAGTTTGAATTTCAAATTTAAGTCCAGTTTTCTTAAGGACCTTTAAATCTTCAAGTCTTTAAAAATGAATTTGTATTTTTAAATAAGGAGTTTTAAAATCAAGGTGTAAAAGCAAAAAGTTTAATTCAAGTTTAATTTAAATGATTTAAATAAGTAATGGTTCAAATGTATTGAATTTAAAATCTGGATATTTGAATAAGTTTTAAAATTTGAATGTTTCAAACAAGTTTAAAATTAAAATTGTTTATTAGAAGTAAATATGTTTTCAAACAAATATTTTAAACTTGATTTCCTTTTTGAATAAAGTCATTTGTAAAAGGTTTATAATAGAAAGATAAATGATTTGTTAACTGGAATTTGAAATTTAAATAGTAATATGCTTAAAACCTAATTTTTAATTAAGTTAAGTAAATTAAGACTTATCCTATATAAGTTCTAAAATAAGTAATAAATGTTATTTACATTTATTTTGGAAATAATATAAATGGAATTTAAATTGGATAATGCTTTAATAAATATCATTTTGAATTTTAGATTCAAAATGAAATTTGAATTTAAATGTTCTAAGTAACTTTAATATTTATAAAAATTATTAATAACGAATGGGTTAGCTTAGAAATGATCAAGATATTAAAATAATTAAATAAATAAGATAATTAAGGAGTGACTTATTTATTTAATTTATAATTAATAATTTGGATTAGTTTAATTAGAGATAATTATGAAGTAATTAAGGAAAAGTAATTAAAGAATTAATAATAGTTAATGATGGTCATTAACTAAGGTTTATTTAGTAATTAATTAATATGATTAATATTAAATAATTTATTTAATTAGATTGATTAATTAATGATAATAAATTGTCAAATTTATTTAAGTTAATTACTTAAATAAAAGTAATTAAGACATTAATTAGTTAATGTAATTAATAGGGTTTATTGAGATTGGTTTAAATTAATTAATTAGGTTTAATTAATTTTAAACATTGGGTTTGATAATAATTACCTGATGTAATTAATGAAGAAGAATTACTCAGTGAAGTAATTAAAGGTAATTACTGGATGTAATTAGTGGATAATGCTGGGATTGTGAAATAATTTAGATTAAATTATTTTGTATAGTTAATCAAGGGATTAATTCAGAAATTAATTAAGGAATAATTAATTGAATGAAGTAATTAAGGGTAGTTAATTACAGATTGAAATTAATCAAAGGTGATTAATAATTATGGTTTAAGTGTGATTAATTACTGAAAGTAATTAATTTAATTGAGTAATTAATTAAATATAATTAAGAATCATTAATTAATATAATTAATGCAGTACTTAAGATTGATTAATCAAGATTAATTAATCAATAATAAGTAATTAAGGGTAATTAATTAATTATAATTAATTAAGGTTTAATGTAATTAATTATAGTTAATTAATTAATGAAGTAATTAGAGGTTAATTACTGTATTTGGTTTAGGATAATTAATTTTGTGAAATTAATTAAAGTATAATTAATCAGGGGTGATTAATTAAGATGATAAATTAGAAGTTAGTTAATTAATTAATTTGTAATTAATTAATGATGATGTAAGCATGATTTATATTGTGTAAGTAATTAATTTAATTCACTTTAAATTAATTAGAGATGATGTAATTAATTTAATTCATTTTAAATTAATTATAGATAGTATGATTATAGATCATTGCTTATGAATGGATGATATAGTTGCCTCGAATGGTTTGAATCTCAGCTTTGAGATTAGTAATGTTGAGTGCTATAGATGCATTGGTCACATTGCGATGATGATATTGATTATCTTTGATAGTGATAATATGGATTATCTGTTATTATGATAATGATAATTATCTGTTGTGAATCTGTGAATTATCTATCTATGTGTATATAGATAATGTATTGAATTATTTTAAACTCTAAAACAACTTGGACCTAAAAGACACGCTTTGGATTTCGACGAGACCGGGATCGGGTTTCCATATTTGGATATCCGAAAACCACATCGATCCAAATTAACGATAGGTCGTGAATCTTATGTGAAGAGTGAAGGCTCGAGGTGTAAGGACTATTAGTCAGTATAAATCTGGAGGTGATTCCATGATGAGTTTGACGGAATAGTACTCATAGGCTCGAGATAGAGATTTAGGGTGCTAGGGTGATCGTCGTTAACTCTAAGGGTGATTCCAAAACGAGTGTAACGAGATAGTGCCTCCGGTTTCATTCGAAACCGGAATGAACTTGTATGGATTGAATGCTTTCAGCACATCGTCAGGTAGACGATGAGCATTCTAAGAGATGTGTTCTATAAGGTTAATCGAAGCCTCATCAACCGGGAATGGTTAAAACAGGGGAGGTGCAGCAAGGCTTCGTGGGTAGCTCCCACTAGAGAGCAAGATTTTCCCCTGTCTAGAAGTCCCTTTTTATTCGGCTTAGTGGACAGTTGGATATGCACACCAATTGCGGGGTTGTCTTGTTCGGAACTGTTCAGTAAGGAATGGGTCCGGCCTTGTGTTGCAGGGGAGCGGGCGTACTCCTCGATACGGTGATCTAGGCCACGTACTGTGATGGACGGTACCCCAGTAGCCCTGCTATTGTATGGAATCCAAAATCCAATAAGTGCCAACGGTTTTGATTGTATTACCCACTTTTGTGGCTAGTAGCTGGAATTTAATAAATGTAACAATTTCGGCTATTTCATATTTACTTGAAAACCCTAGACCTATTATAGTATCACTGGATTTCCTATCAAATGTTTTGGTTAGCGTAAGGTAAAAACTTTTCCATGTTTATGTGTGGGAAGTCTTACGTGATACCTTTCTTTCAGAAGGTTTTTAAAGTTAAGCAACTTTAACCTGTTACTCACACCAGAACCATGTCTGACCCGGAGTTTATTCTTTGTTTTCTTAAACTCTTGGGTACTCAAATTTTTACGAGTAGCCAAGGGATTCGGGTTGGCTTTGACAAATATTAGAGGAGCAATGGAGCAGGAGGCTTCTGCGTTAGATATATAGTATTCCGATGCGTGTACTGTGTTGCCTCTAAGTTGTGTTATGTTGTAAATACCAGACAGGTGTTTATAACTGTCTAGTATGTGTTGTATTATCTGTATACTCTGATAGTGGTTGTAAACTATGTAATATTTTATTTTATTAATATAATTTATTTGTTCCGCTGTTTAGATTCTGATGTTTTGTTTCTTCTTCTTCTCTTTCTTTCTCTTTTCTATCCCTTTCTTTCCTATTAGCGTTGCGACTTCCTGGTGTTTGGAAGTTGGGTCGTTACAGTGGTATCAGAGCATTAGGTTGAGTGAATACCTAGGCTCTGGAGTGGTGTCTTTCTTGAGAGAGCGTATTTGTAATTTTATAAATATTTATAAATATTCATCTATTTCTACCTATCTGTTGGGTTACCTATTCGGGTTTTCCAATATAGGTTATAAAGGTAGATAAGTTAGTGGTGTGTGTAACACGATTACTACCATTGGTTGGAGTTTGTATGTTGAGGTTGGAAGTGTATTTGTCGAGACTGTAGACCTAATACCGTCTCGAGTAAGCTTTGTTGTGATGAAGCATTTCATCGATCTCTGAAGGAAACCTGTTAAGGTTCGGAGACATTTTTGAAGTGCATAGTTGGTGAGTTGAGTTTGATCTGTTCGATTGGGCTGGAGCAAGTGATGGTATTTTGATACCTCAGGACGTTGTAACTGCGTGATGAGATGTAGTGACTATAGATTGTTTCCGAAGATGTTTTCTTTGGAAGAAGTTTTGGAAAGTGTGACTGTTTCGATGTTGTGGATGATGTCAGCAGGAAGTTGTGGTTAGCTTTGAAATCCGAGTTTCTCGAAGAACTTTGGATTAGGAAGTTTGGCTTTGGTGTCAGCAGTGTAGCTCGGAATGTTCTGTGAGCCGACAGAGAGGTCTTAGCTGAGTAGTTCTTCTGGAGGTGGAATTCAAGAGCCGTTGAGTGAATCCGTTTCTTCAATAGATTGACTAGATCAGTGTAAGCTGTTCTGTTTGGTAAAGAAAGGACAGTTTTCTTTGGAAATTGTTCTGAGTTGATCGCAAAAGTGACTTGCGATTGTTTGAGTGTTCTCTTGGATTGTTGGAGATTTTCTGGATGTCTTCTGGGAAGACAGAGATTTATCGCATCTGGAGATTGAGTTTTCTGATCGATTAGTATTCCAGAAGTGGAATTGGAGGTTCAGTTTAGTTGGAGAATGATTCCTACAGATAGAGTTTGATGAAGCAACTTAGTTTTGAAGGAATTTCTGAGTTTTCTTTATGGATCCGCAGAACCATATTTTTGAGAAGTGATGTCCAGTTTGTGCTTGTGTTTTTCATCAGCATTTTCTTATCTACTTCGGATTAGAGTGTTGCAGCGGAAGCAGTTTGGAAGTGTTTCTGATTGTCTTTTTTCGGATTAGGAGAAGTTTGTAGTTTTCTGCTGTTTATGGAGTAGAGTTGTGTTTTGGTTTTGGATTGATCTTGAGGAGATCATTATGTTGGGTTGTTTTTGGTTCTGATTGTTTCTAGAGGAATCAGAAAGGTGGTTTGAGCTAATCAGTTTGGATGTTGGCAGACAGAATTTGTTTGAAAACTTTTGTGGATAAGGGACGGTGAAATTTGGAATTCGAAGTCGGAGACTTCGTTGTTGTTGGAGTTTTCTCTGATTTAGGAGCTATAAGTTTTGGTAAGTCTGGAAAGCTAACTCAGAGCTGTTTGGATCTTTTCTCTGTGTTTTGGTTGGATCAGTCTTTGGTTTTCAGGATTGACTTGCCAGATTGGATAACTGGAATTCGAGTATTTCTGAGGGAGTATGTGTATGGTCTATCTTTGGTTTTAGAACCAGGAGTTATAGAGGTTGGTTGTTGAGTCGGACTCGTCTATAGTCTGATATGCTGTCTAGTACTGTATATCTAGACGAATGGGAGCTTTGTAGCTTAATAGTATTGATTGTTTAGAATCTATAGAGCGAGTATCCCGATATTTTTACCGGGGAAACTCGTGAAAGTTCTATCCTGAATTTTTCTAGATAATTAGATTTGTTTGATTGGGTGAATTGATTGCTATGGTTGTTAGCATATCATTAGTATATGCTGATGTTTTAAAATTTAGTCTTTAAATAGATTATTAAATTACCTTTGTTTTAAATTTTGGGGACGAAATTCTTTTAAGGGGGAAGGAATGTGATGACCCGGAATTTGAAAGCAATATCAATTTAATAATCTGAATTAAAAATCAAATTGATTTGATAATCTCTATAATAAGATTTGAATTAACTTAATAATCCAATTAAAATAAATAGTTAGTTGAAAGATTTTATCTTTTTAAATCTAGATAATTGTTTTATATTTATAATATATATAGAATATGTATATATTGTAAAAAGATATTGTTCTAAATTTAATTAATAAATAAATCTTGTTTCCTAAATATATATATATATATATATATATATTTAGTAAAAATTGGAAATTATGATTTTATTTAAAAAGTTAAACTTTTAAAAGGTTATTTAATAAATAAATATGGTTTTAAATACATAAGGTAAATTATTTGAATGATTTAAAACATGTGTAACTCAAGTTTAAATTTAAATAAAACAACAATAAGGTTATTTTGATTTTCTTTTAAATATAGTTGGATAAAATAAATAATTTATGAATAAAGAGACAATTTCTTTTAATAAGTTATTTATGGTTATCAAATGTTGTTATTTTTAAATATATAATAATACATTGTTTTAACAAATAAATTTTTAATAAAAATAATTGTTTTTGAGAAATTTAAATTGTGTAGTTATATTTGTAAATAAACTGGATTTCAAAATTTAATTTGAACTTGAATTCAAAGCTTTGAAATCTAATGTGTAAATGTTTTAATTTGTTTTGATTTTGAATTATTTGTATAAGTTTCATTTTATAAATAAAATTTGATTTGTTCATTTTAAAATTTATATACATGTAAATAAATACATGTTAACTAATTTATTTAAACATGGATTTTCATAATCTTATATTATACATCTAATTAAAATATAAATTAACATAATTATAACAAATTAACATTTAAAAACAAATGTAAACACTTTACTAATTAGAAGAACAAGTGTTAATCCATAAACTTGACAAAGTGACAAATGTTAACTTCTTTACAAGTGTCAAAAAAAATTGAATTTAGGTTTTTCTTTTATTTTTTTCAGTTTTTATAAACAAATCCTCTTCCATCTTATTTCTTTTCAAAATCTAAAGCTAAGTAGACGATGGAAAACAAATCTGAAATAAAACACTTCCATTCAAAAACATAAATCTGAAACATCTTCAATAAAATTTTGAAAATCATCTTCAAATCCACTTCTCAAACCAAAATCAAAGAAAGAAACTTTGCATTTCTTATTCAATTAAGCCTACATGCAAACCATTTGTTTTCAAATCAAAACAAAGCATGCTTGCATTTTTTAAAAATCTGAAGCCTGCATATTTTTCATCTGCATCTCCTTCAATCTGGAGTGTCTGCATGCAAATTCTTTTTACAAATCAAAACAAAGCATGCTTGCATTTTTTTTAAAATCTGGGATGTGCTCACAAGCAAGCACCTGCATCAAACAACCTGCATATTTTTCATAAAAGCATTTGCATTATTTCAAAAATCTAGAGTGTCTGCATGCAAATGAAATCAGGAGCAAAATCGAAACAGGATGTAAAGTTTCAAAATTTAAGAAGAAATTCAGGATTTTGAGAAAAGGAGTTTCCAATTTTTGAAGCACCAAGTCTTTTTCAAAATTTCTGCTCTGCCATCAAGATTAAGGTGAGTAACATTCTGTTTTTTCTAAAGTTTAAATTTATAAATAAGTTGCATGTTAAATCTCTGTGATACAATGTGTTGAATGCATATTTGAATGCAACATGCTGTGACTATAATATGCTTGTGATTTCCAAAAGTACTCTCTGTTTTTTTAGATCATATGTTCAGGTTTTGTTTTAAAATCAAAATCTATAGATTTTTGCCTCTGATTCAACTTAGATTAAATCAAACTTATTTGTTTATGATAAGCTTTAGTTTAAAATTTTTAGTTAAGTTAAAATAACTTATGTCATCTCTGTAAACCAAAATTTTACTGATTAAGTTTAGAAGTGTGAAAATTCATATTGAATAAATTATAAATTCAGTACTATGAATTAAATACTAAGATCAAAACTTGATTTTTAGAATTAAAATTAGGATTTTTAGTTAAGGGTTAGGGGTACTGTTCTGTGTTGAACTATAGAGGGGAATTTTGAGTTTTTGGGGGATCTGGGCAAATGTAATGGTCGGGTCTCTTCTGGTAGGTGGAGGAGCAGTCATTGATGATTTGAAAATTATTTGATGTTGATGCAAATCAACATGAAGATAGTGGTGATGATTTGTTACCTGTAACCCTAGTTTAAGATAGGTAGACTGCTTTGGTCAGTTCTTCATGAAGAAGTGATCGAGTGGACTAAGATTTTGGGAAATGTTAGTAGGTTGGTTGATGAAGTCGTAGCCGGAGTCGTTGCCATTCTGGTGGTCAGAAGGTGGAGAAGGAGGCGAGTTACAGGTTTGGGGGTGAAACCTGTTTTCTGCAGTTTCAGGTTTTGTGAAGGCTACTCGAATTCGATTTTAGGTTGCGGAGGGAAGAACTGATGGTGGAGGTTGATTCTGGGGTTGGTCGTTGATGATTGGAGGTCACCGAAGAAGGATGGTCATGGCCGGAGGCACGGTGCACGTGCACCGTGAATTTTTGGTCTGTGTTTTCTTTTCTGGGTACTGTAGAGTTTTGAACTTGAGTAACACTCGAGTGTTTGCTATGTTTTGCTCGAAGAATTTGGCCTGATGACTCGAAGCAGTTATTAGGATGGCTCGGGTAATTTGAAGTATCATAGTTTTCTGTAAAAACTGTCTGTAGTTTTGTTTTTAAATCAAAATTTAAAATGAATAAGCTGTATTGATAAGATTTAAACAAATTTAGATCTGTAGGATGAATTATAGTTTCAAAGAGTTTGAAATCTTTTAAGTTTTTAAAAATTTGAAAGTGGTTTCAGTTTTAAAAAATATAAGAAACCTGACAGTTTTTTTTTCTGAAAATGGAATTTCATTTTGAATCTGAAACAAAATTTTAAATAGCAGTTTGAATTTCAAATTTAAGTCCAGTTTTCTTAAGTACCTTTAAATCTTCAAGTTTTTAAAATGAATTTTTATTTTTAAATAAGGAGTTTTAAAATCAGGGTGTAAAGCAAAAAGTTTAATTCAAGTTTAATTCAAATGATTTAAATAAGTAATGGTTCAAATGTATTGAATTTAAAATTTGGATATTTGAATAAGTTTTAAAATTTGAATGTTTCAAAAAAGTTTAAATTTAAAATTGTTTATTAGAAGTAAATTTGTTTTCAAAGAAATATTTTAAACTTGATTTCCTTTTTCAATAAAGTCATTTATAAAAGGTTTATAATAGAAAGATAAATGATTTGTTAACTGCAGTTTGAAATTTAAATAGTAATGTACTTAAAACCAAATTTTTAATTAAGTTAAGTAAAATAAGACTTGTCCTATATAAGTTTAAAAATAAGTAATAAATGTTATTTACATTTATTTTGGAAAGAATATATATGGAGTTTAAATTGGATAATGCTTTAATAAATATCATTTTGAATTTTAGATTCAAAATGAAATTTGAATTTAAATGTTCTAAGTAAATTTTAATATTTATAAAAATTATTAATAAGGAATGGGTTATCTTAGAAATGATCAAGGTATTAAAATAATTAAATAAATAAGATAATTAAGGAGTGACTTATTTATTTAATTTGTAATTAATAATTTGGATTAATTTAATTAGAGATAATTAAGAAGTAATTATGGAAAAGTAATTAAAGAATTAATAATAGTTAATGATGGTCATTAACTAAGGTTTATTTAGTAATTAATTAATATGGTTAATTTTTAATAATTTATTTAATTAGATTGATTAATTAATGATAATAAATTGTAAAATTTATTTAAGCTAATTACTTAAATAAAAGTAATTAAGACATTAATTACTTAATGTAATTAATGGGGTTTATTGAGATTGGTTTAAATTAATTAATTAGGTTTAATTAATTTTAAACATTGGGTTTGATAATAATTACCTGATGTAGTTAATGAAGAAGAATTACTCAGTGAAGTAATTAAATGTAATTACTGGATGTAATTAGTGGATAATGTTGGGATTGTGAAATAATTTAGATTAAATTATTTTGTATAATTAATCAAGGGATTAATTTTGAAATTAATTAAGGGATAATTAATTGAATGAAGTAATTAAGGGTAGTTAATTACAGACTAAAATTAATCAAAGGTGGTTAATAATTATGGTTTAAGTGAGATTAATTACTGAAAGTAATTAATTTAATTGAGTAATTAATTAAATATAATTAAGAATCATTAATTAATATAATTAATGAAGTAATTAAGATTGATTAATCAAGATTAATTAATCAATAATAAGTAATTAAGGGTAATTAATTAATTATAATTAATTAAGGTTTAGTGTAATTAATTATAGTTAATTAATTAATGAAGTAATTAGAGGTTAATTACTGTATTTGGTTTGGGATAATTAATTTTGTGAAATTAGTTAAAGTATAATTAATCAGGGGTGATTAATTAAGATGATAAATTAGAAGTTAGTTAATTAATTAATTTGTAATTAATTAATGATGATGTGAGCAAGATTTATAGTGTGTAAGTAATTAATTTAATTCACTTTAAATTAATTAGAGATGATGTAATTAATTTAATTCATTTTAAATTAATTATAGATAGTATGATTATAGATCATTGCTTATGAATGAATGATATAGTTTCCTTAAATGGTTTGAATCTCAGCTTTGAGATTAGTAATATTGAGTGATATGGATGCATTGGTTGCATTGTGATGATGATATTGATTATCTTTGGTAGTGATAATATGGAATATCTGTTGTTATGATAATGATAATTATCTGTTGTGAATCTGTGAATTATCTATCTGTGTGTATATAGATAATGTAATTGAATTGTTTTAAACTCTAAAACAACTTGGACCTAAAAGACACGCTTTGGATTTCGATGAGACCGGGATCGGGTTTCCATATTTGGATATCCGAAAACCACATCGATCCAAATTAACGATAGGTCGTGAATCTTATGTGAAGAGTGAAGACTCGAGGTGTAAGGACTATTAGTCAGTATAACTCTAGAGGTGATTCCGTGATGAGTTTGACAGAAATAGTACTTATAGGCTCGAGATAGAGATTTAGAGTGCAAGGGTTATCATCGTTAACTCTGATGGTGATTCCAAAACGAGTGTAACGAGATAGTGCCTTCGGTTTCGTTCGCACTCGGAATGAACTTGTATGGATTGAATGCTTTCAGTACATCGTCAGGTGGACGATGAGCATTCTAAGAGATGTGTTCTATAAAGGTAATCGAAGCCTCAAGCCTCATCAACCGGGAATGGCTAAAACAGGGGAGGTGCAGCAAGGCTTCGTGAGTAGCTCCCACTGGAGAGCAAGATTTTCCCCTGTCTAGAAGTCCCTTTTTATTCGGCTTAGTGGGCAGTTGGATATGCGCACCAACTGTGGGGTTGTCTTGTTCGGAACTGTTCAGTAAGGAATGGGTCCGGCCTTGTGTTGCAAGGGAGCGGGCGTAGTCCTTGGTACGGTGATCTAGGCCACGTACTGTGACGGGCGGTACCCCAGTAGCCCTGCCATTGTATGGAATCCAAAATCCAATAAGTGCCAACGGTTTTGATTGTATTACCCACTTTTGTGGCTAGTAGCTGGAATTTAATAAATGTAACAATTTCGGCTATTTCATATTTACTTGAAAACCCTAGACCTATTATAATATCACTGGATTTCCTATCAAATGTTTTGGTTAGCGTAAGGTAAAAACAATTCCATGTTTATGTGTGGAAAATCTTACGTGATACCTTTCTTTCAAAAGGTTTTTAAAGTTAAGCAACTTTAACCTGTTACTCACACCAGACCCATGTCTGACCCGGAGTTTATTCTTTGTTTCCTTAAACTCTTGGGTACTCAAATTTTTACGAGTAGCCAAGGGATTCGGGTTGGCTTTGACAAATATTAGAGGAGCAATGGAGCAGGAGGCTTCTGCGTTAGATATATATTATTCCGCTGCGTGTTCTATATTGTCTCTGAGTTGTCTTATGTTGTAAATACCAGACAGGTGCTTACAACTGTCTAGTATGTGTTGTATTATCTATATACTCTGATAGTGGTTGTAAACTATGTAATATTTTATGTTATTAATATAATTTATTTGTTCCGCTGTTTAGATTCTGATGTTTTGTTTCTTCTTCTTCTCTTTCTTTTCCTTTTTCTATCAATTTCTTTCTTATTAGCGATGTGACTTCCTAGTGTTTGGAAGTTGGGTCGTTACAGAAACAATTTTAAATGTTTAAATTTAGAATTCAAAACTTCATAATTTGAAACCCACTTTAATTTACATCCTTTCTAATTTACAAGTTATTCTCATCAAATGGTTATTTCTTTTAAAACTTTTTATTGTTTATTAGGAAACAATCATCCCATTATTAAACACAATAACCATTCTATTTCCTGGTTTGAAACCAATTCCGTTCATCTTATTTTGAAATTCTCCTCTAATTTAAAATTTCAAATTCAGTTTAAATCCACTTCAAACTTATCATTATTTAATTTCAGTTTGGTTGTATTTCTAATACTACTTAATTTAATCCGAATTCGAGATTTCAATTTGGTTGTATTATTTAATTACAAAAATTTAACAATCAATTCCCTTAATACTTATTAGAAAGAAATATTGCTTTTTATATCAAAATATATTCTTATATAAAATCATTTAAAATCTTTATATAGGAAAATAACAAGTACGCTCTCATATATATATACTCAACTCATCCTAGGGTACCACTTACCCTATCCTTAATGAGTAATCCCACCAGAGCCAAGGTTCTCGCTTAACCTCGCTCTGATACCAAATGTAACGACCTGGAAATTTCGATCCTGAAAATTCCAGATAGTTAGAGAAAGAAGAAAGAGAAAGAAGAAGAAGAAACAGAAACACCAAAACACAGAAAACCTCACATTCGCAGCGGATCAAAATATAATAATAAATAATATTAGTTTGCAAAGGAATATTATATCTATCGAATTACACTTTAATACAATCAGAGTCACAAATACACAGACATTGAATATACTCAATTATCATGTCACAGATACCCAACAATATTATACTATACAGCGGAAGTATTCGATATGCTCTTGCCATCCAGCACGCCTCCTGAGCTCTAGAACGTCCTTACCTGGAAATCTGTTGTACTCGGTCTGACCCGAGCATTACATCAAAGTAACACCCGGGTCGGGCTGGAAACCAGCATGAGTAAACCCAACTAACATAAAGTACAAAAGCATACAACTTATACGAACCCGGGTATCTTATATCATCTTACGACTTCACAAGTTGTTATATACATTACCTCTTTTACACATAAATATCTAAGTGTCAAAAACATAGATTAAATGGTCCAGTTCACTTAAATCATTCTAACCAGCCTATTGATTTCACATATCAATCTATAAAGAATTGAAGTGGTTTTCGTGTACTTGCTAATACCCGACTCCGGTTTCTTCGAATTCAATATTATCTCATCGCAAATTATTCAAATGGAACACAATTCAAACTTCAAATAGAGGGTGTCACCTATATACATTAATTCATCATCGATAGATAACTACTTTATCTTGGTTAAACCCAACATGTCATATCACATAGCATCATAAATCACATATTTGGGATATCAACCAATCTAAGGCATGCAATATTTTTCAATCATACACAAGCATGATAAATTAGTCATACCATTTCTAATTAATTTAAACATTTTAAATTAATTATTTCAATCACCCTTAATCCTGCTTATTTAACATTAATTAATTATAAATTTATTAATTTATCATTCTTTAATTATATATTTAATTAATCATCCTTGATTGATTATCTTCAATTACATAAGATAACTACCCTATAAGTTTATTACCCTCAATAATTTAATTCATTAATCAATCCTGATTAATTACATTAGTAATTAACTTCCCTTAATTACTTATATCCATTAAATCACCTCCTTGATTTATTACATTAATAAATCTTTAACTATATTAAGTAATTATCCCTTCATTACTTTCCCTAGGAAATTATCCTATAATTACTTCCCAATAAGTAGTTTACTTTAATTTAATTACATCCAGTAATTATTTATTTATTACTTAACTAAGTAATTACACCTCATTTATTATATTAAGTAATTACTACTTAATCCCACATCAAATGATTATTTTTATCTAACTGACAAATTAATCAATCACATCCATCTCATTAAATATAACTCGGTAATTCATCCTTTAATTACCCTATAAATAATTAATCAATCTTTAATTATAGATTAATTATTCTTCAATTTTTAATTAATAAATCCTAATTATTTATTGTTCTTCTTCGATACAAGGTAATCATTCTTAATTACCTTTAAAATCAATTAATTAACCATTAGTTAATAGATTAATTACCCATAATTAATGATTAATAATCCTTAATTATTAATCCATATCTCTTATTATAAATTAATTGATCCATATTTACTTTAATCAAATTAAGTATTTACATAAATTTTCTAAATTAATTTAATTAATCTCTAGGTATTAAACCTTAATTACCTTAAGCTGAAACTTAATCTTATCAATGACTTATTACCATTATCATTTTAAAACGTTATCAAATAGAATTTTTTTTTAAAAAAAAACTAAATTTCAATTTGTATTTTATAACTTGCTTTATAAAATCTCATTTAAACTAATTTTCAAAATCGCTTGTATTACAAATTTTCAAACTTCTAAAATCAATTATTAAAGAAACAATTATAAAAAGAGTGAGTTTAATTTAGACAGTTTTAACTAGATTTTAAATTCAAATTTCAAAACAATTTGATTTTCTTTTATTTTTCTTTTTATAAGAAAAACATTTAAAACTATTCAAAATTGTTACTTCGGGTTTTACCCGAAGGTTACTCGGCTATTTCTCGAGTTTCTCTTCCTTTTCCCTAGCTTCAGCTTATAATATTTTTTTGAAAAAACGAGGCTTAGTTTTCAATCCACAAACCTGCTAACATTCATGCTTACGCGCACGCAATCATTCCCGAGCTCACCTTCCTCCTTCCCGTGTTACAACCCGAGAAGACCCAATCGTTACCAAACCCAGTGCATAGAAAATTCTGGTGCACGTGCACCCACGCAAGGCGGCGCTCCGGCCACACTTTCCACCTCCGGCCAGTCGACAACAACCCTCAATTACTTTATCAACCTCCAGATCATCGTATCGACCCTCGAAACAAAATCGAGCTAAATTGATCGTCGCTGGAACCATAACCCCTCCTTCCTCCCCCTCGACCGATCACCACAAACCACCAGAACCCATGGCCCACAGCCGAAAGCTTCGCCTGACCATCCTCTACCTTTTCCATCATAGCCGAACATGACCGATGCATCGTCAATGCTTCACTTATTTCGAGAATAAAAATTAACTAGACCCAGTCCTAAACCCTAAATCGTCCCTTCGCCATCGCCATGGCGAACTAAAAATCCGCTTACTATTTTTCCCATGATCCTCAGTCCACTAGGCACCTCCAGTCCAAATTACGACCTCCAAGTCATCGCCGATTAACGCAAACAACCAAAAAGCCTTCAACGTTCAACTCACTATTCCTCTCGATTTACATCCTTAAAAATCATGATTTCAATTTGAAAAATCATAGTTTTTGAAAGGAAATCAGATTTTATTCATAAATCCTTTAATTATTGAAATCGTATTTTTGGTATAATTAAGTTTTTCTCTGTAATTCACCTTCCATCGGAAAACCACCTACAAATCTTTCTTGAAACTATTTTTAAATCAAGAATATTCTTATTTCAAACATATTGTGTTCATGCATCATGACTTATAGATAATTAGGAGGAATGGAATTAAACTTTGATCTTATTTGTAGTCTGCAAATGAAGAACAGAGAAAAAAATGTTGAAACACTGACATACACACCATTATCAATATACTTATACACATGCAGTCATATAATACCAACATGCAAAACAAATTTCAGAGATAATTTTCAAGCATCAGATCATCAGACAAATCTTAAGCTTTATTAAGAATTTGTTTACTCACCTATTTACGAAACAGAGTTAAGTTTCAGATCTGGAACTGCCGCAGAATTCAAAATGGACGCTTGATATTTTAAGCTGAAATGTTCTTGAAACTTGCTTGCCATGCTTGTTTCAGTAGAAGGCTTGAAGTAGCTTGATTTATTTGAAAACTTGAAGAAGTAGCTTGATAATTGAATTTGATTTTAGCTTAGATATTTTCTGGTTCTGTTTTTTTACAGCTTTTGTCCTTCAAGATTCTTGTTTTTGAAATAGGAAACAAGGGAAAAATAAGAAAGATGAAGATAGTATGTTTTGTATAGATTTAAGTTGGATTTACTAAATTTTAAATAAAATAGAATGACAAATGCGACACTTGTTTTATAGAATTAACACTTGTCTCATCTTAATTTTATTTGTCAACACATGTAAATTTACATGCATAAATAGATTTCTAATGTTTTATAAAGCTTTTATAATTAACTTTCTACTTTATAAACACATATTTTAATTTATATACATAAATTTCTATAAAAAGAGAATGTTATAAAACAATTTATGTTCTAAATAAAATAAAAATACATTTTAAAACCAAAGTAAAATCTAAGATATATATATATATATATATATATATATATTTTTGAACTTCAATTTAAATATCCAAATTCAAATAAATTTCAAGTCAATTCTACATATACATATTTTTAAACAAATACAAATCCAACTTGTATATAATAATTCTGTTTAAAATCTATGTATATATATACAACACAATTACAAATATAAATGTTTATCTGATCAGATTCATTTGTTCAATATGTATAAATTTAGTATTTCTATTAATTAACCCAATTATCTTATTAATTACAATGCCTAGAAATCTGGGTTATTACACAAACCTATGTCAGTGATTCCCTAGAAAACCATAGATATTTATTTTTTAACATACAAGTCACAAATTTATGTATATACCCATTAAAAGGTAACGCACCACGTAGCTAGATTGGCCACCGTATGACTATCTTTCAAAATTTAATTTACCATATAATATGGTAAGTGCTAAAATACTTGATGAAACTTGGAATGAAAATGGAGTGTACATAATTGTGTAAAGAGCAGTAATTGAAGAAACATTTTTTATATGAGTTAATACCAAAAAACACGTATGTACAGAGTAGTTTCCACAAATATTTATTTGAACTACCGGTTTGCAGAAATGGATGAGAAGACTTGAAATAGAGGAAGAGATTACACAGTATATAGAATCGTTTGAACAGAATAAAAAAATTTGACAGTTAGAAGGGCATAAATAAGATGGCACTATTGGAGGAATAGAACGTTGAAACGTATGTGCAAGATAGTTTGGACATGAACCCAGTTTCCATTTGAATACAAATTGCGAACGCACAGGTAGAAAAAGCTTGGTACTAATCTTTTTGAAAACATAGTACGGCCAGCAAGGATAATAAACAGTGTGTAACATGTACAACTATTTGCATAGGGTAAAAAATGAAATTACTCGCTACATAGATAGAGCGACCACCATATTTTTCAACACGGTCAAATAGATGTTTTTATCCACTGTATATTTTTTAAAATTTTCTCTCTAACTCGATGGGAATAACATGGTGGTAATATGTTATTACTCAGTTTTGAACAAAATTGGACAACACTAAAATGTATAAACTCAGTTTCAAACTTAGTTTTCATAATGTATAGAAATATATACACACATATAAATACATACATACATGTGTGTGTGTGTATACTATAAAGTAAACTGAGTAGAATAAATCGAACTCAACACTAAAATGTATAAATATGTTTTTTTACCGAGTTAAGAATGGAAAGCATGTCATCAACCTTATGTCCTAGCAACCATTCGGCTTCCTTGTCAAAAGCGGTGATAGCAGTGGACATAGAGGAGTATAATATGTCCACATTTAAGCGGTACCTACCAAAAAAAATTTTTGGTGATAGAAATTAATGTAAAAAAAATTGAAAAAAGAATTTGTTAAGTGTTACCTATTTACGGGTTTCACGGCCATTCGGTGGCATCCAGAGCAGAAGTAGTTTGTTCCCTCAAAGTGAACCGTTGATTTGCAGAATGCACATGAAAGATAGCTTCAGGTAGTACTTTTCAATTTCACAATAGCTTCAGGCACAACATTATTTTACCCTAAATAAATTGTTGTTTTAATAAGTTATTATTTATATCGGCATAAACGTTAAATCTAAAAATGCAAATGTTGAATACAAGAACGACAAGCAGAGTAGAGCTCATTTTTTTCTAAAATGGTGAATGCACAGACTAGAAATAGTACCTAAATGAAAGGGTTAAAAAAATTATGATCAATCAGTAACCTATTAATATTATAATGTGGTGTTGAGTGATTCATTGTTGTACTAATTGATGTTGATGTTGTTATATTCTATCAATTTGTTGAAGTTAATACCCTTATATTTTCAATGTTTGATGTAGCATATTATTTACATGTAAAAATAGTAACAATCACAAAAATTATTTTAAGGCTTTAAATTTTCTTGATTTTGGTATGGTCTAGGTATCCAACTACTTTAACTATGAGAACATAAGGTTGAGATGAAATACTGTTTACGAAAGCATAAGCTTGTTGATTGCAATACCTAGTAAAAAAATATAGTAATGTGATAAGAACATGGGTAGTTGCTAATATGTATTATACAAAATTTTCTATGTGCAAAATTGTTAAATTTGACTCATAGGGCATTGGTAAACTTAGCCATTGCGAAACATGTTGTTAGCTCCCATGCAGATATAGACTTATTGCACCATTGAGTAAAAATAGGATGTTGCCACTCACCAAGAACACTTTTACTATGATAAAAGTATTATAAACAAAAAATACCGAATTTATATATGCAAAAAAATGTTGAAAGGAAATACACTTCTAAAGAAAATTATGAGATACTGAACTATATAAAAGCTTTACCTTATCATAAAAAATATATTTAACCATATAGAATAATTGCTAAAATGAATACAAAACCACTTTGATGTTAGTAAGAATAAAATTAAATTTGAATGATTTTCAAATTTCATATGAACAACTATTGATCCTGCTATCAAAATATCAAAGAACAAGTAGTGCTTATCCATGAGATAATTATATATACTTCCTAAGATTACATAAAATAGGGCATTTAAACCAATATACACCCTATTCCAACGTTTTTAAGTTAAACGCTGTTAATATCTAAACTCATAAATGTTATGAACTTTTTTACTACTGTGATAACCTGGATTTTCGAGCATCTGGTAATTGGTAATTAATAGGATTAGAATTATTGAAATATTAATTTGAATATTGAACAGATAAAATTCTGTTAATAAAAGATATCGGGATGTGTAAATGGATTTGAAAAGGTAATAAAAGATATCCGTGATATCCTAGAGATTTCAAACAAATTCGACTATAATAATCTCTTTTATAAAATATTCAAAATGGGCAAAATTGTTATTTTCAAATAATAGTAATAGTGTACTGTTTTTTCAAATATAAATAGATTTAAAATAAAATTTATTATTTACAAATTTAATTTATATTGATTAAATGTACATATATTTTAGTTGATTTCAAAATGGATTTTGAATTTGAATTGGAAGTTGGATTAGGATTTGAGATAATTTAATTCATAAATTAATAAAGGATTTAAAATAAAATCTCTAAATTTAATTCTTTGTGTCAAAATTGGGCACAACACTTGTCGGAGGTTTTTGAAGAGATAATAAATGAAGAAAGTAAATTAAAATGTGGATTATCTAACAAAAACTCCAAATAACAGGAAGTAAATTGCACGAGAGACAACGATTTAGAGTGGTTCGGCGAATTGCCTACATCCACTATGAAGTTTTGTTACTTTATTGCTTGATATTCAGAAAATACAACTTTTTTATGTCAAAGTACAGCAAGTAGTAAGCCAAAATTCGAATTCAAAGGCCGTGGTGGTGCTCTGAAGCAATTCTGGCAGCGTCCGGACGTGCTTTATCTCTAAAATTCTCCAATCCCCTTTCTGAATGACCAGGGGCTCTATTTATAGTTGTAGGAGGCTGATATTTCGTCTAAAATCAGGGGAGAATGCTTCTGGCACGTGAGGTGGCCCACATGGCCGAATTCTGGAGATCCGGGCCCACTTTGCGATTGATTCGACCCTTGGTTCGAATCGATCAAAAAAGTGTCCAATCGTGATGAAACTTGGCGTGGACATTCTTCTATGTATATGCAAGCTCCTGTGAAAATTTCATAGCATTTGGATTTTTAGATCTCGAGTTATGATCGATTTAAGATGGTGTGTTTCGCCCTATGGATTCTTTCGAATCGATATGATTCGAATCCATAGGGTCGAATCCATGCTTCTGCACGGGAAGGTGATGACGTGGTGCGCATGCTTCGGGTCAATCCTCATTTTTCTCCAAGTTTTCTGGGTCATACCCTTGGTTTTAGCTGCTATGACTCGATGGATTCGTAGTAATGGATTCGAAGGTATGCTCCTTCGAATCGATTGAACACAAGTTCCCTTTGTATCGATCAGGGTATTCCATAGCCAACCGATACGAAGACTCCACTGATGAATGGATTCGAAGGATTCTCTCTTGATGGGCTCGAGGTAGGGAAAGGTTTTTAATGGATTCGACCTTGAGATCGCCTTGATGGATTCGAAGTAAGGCATACGGGGATGGGTTCAAACCATAGTTATTCCGATGGATTCTAAGCTAGGTGGTCTGGATGGTTCCGAACTAAGGCTTGCTCAATGGAGTCGAAGCAAGGTTTAGTTCATGGGTTCGAACAAATGCATGGATTCGAGGAAACTTTCCCCCGATGGATTCGAGCTAGGGCATACATGGATGGATTCGAACCAAGGCATTATGGGACGGATACGACCTTAAAGCTTGCTCGATGGAGTCGAAGCAAGGTGTGTTTTGATGGATTCGAACCATGGCTGACTACTGATGGATTCGAACCATGGTCATTCCTTCCACTTTCTACTGGCGATAACTTGAGCATACGAACTCGGATTGCCTTGAAATTCAGAAAGTTGGTTCCCACGGCTTCGCTTGACGTATCTTATCAATCGTAGCCCGATCCGGACTCGGGAAAAATTCATCGATATTTGTAGTTGCCCAACAATTATTCAAAGCTAAGGACCTATGATCCTGTCTCTTTCTAGTTAGTTCCTTGGTATCTCGGCCTTGCCAAAAGGCGGGATAACATTTGCCCCCTAAAGTACGTCTTGTGTATACATGACGTGCTTTGAAAAGCTGCAGTCTATCGTTGAACAATTAGAACATGCTTTGCTGAGAGTTGTATTCTTTATTGCTGTAGCCAATCGTCGTATGATCGCGATCGGCGGTTCGTCATCTACATCATGACGGAATGGACATTTGATCCCTGTGAATAATACATATCAAGTATTAGTCAGACATATGTGCATATATGTACCACTTTGGTTTTGGTTAACGTTGCATGATTGCCAGTCGTTGTCAGTTCGGTTTGTTATCGAATTCTGCATCGGTCCTCTCCTGAACCGATCTTGAGATTCGAGTTAAAACACTGTTTTTATGATTGTCTGTAATCGTCCTCTTGTATCGATCCTCTCCTGAATCGGTATAAAAGGTAGACAAGTAATTTTTCAAATCGTAGCGATTTGTTTGCTTTCATCGGCGTCCTTTGATGGATTCGAAGTCACGTATGTTCAAATCGATGGTTTTTAATCCAACCTTTGCTTAGTGCTTCCTCGAATCGATGATGCCTCGCATCGATAAAGTTAGGATGGATTCGGTCGTGTAATGGATTCGAGGGCAACAGATTCGAAGTGATATATGGATTCAGCCGTGTGATGGATTCGAACACGATAGGTGAGCGGGCGATTTTTCGAATCGATAGGATATTGCTAGTGACAGGTGGTAGAAGGTCAATATGACCGGGAGACAAAGAGCCTCAAGCGTTTTCTCGAACCCGTATAAATACGCGAGGTAAGCCTCACTTTCACTTTTTACTAGTACCATCGCCGCTTCTTCGAATCGATCCTCCAGAGCTAGAAACAACCGTATCTTTGAAACGATAAAATTCCACCAAGTCTTCTTTTGCAATCGAATCCAATCAGGTAACCAAGGGATCGATTCGAGCGTAGGGAATGATAAAACTGGAGTTTCCAGCATCGATTCAATCCTTTCTTCTGAAAATCATAAAGGGTTGTGGGATCTGGAATGGGTCGACTCGATGGACCTGAGGAACGAAACCATTCAATTCGTATCGATCGTAGAATGCTGTCTTGGAGGAGCATAGATATTGATGGACGCTATCTTCCTTCATTACTTCGCATCGATCCAGGAATGAACAGTTCGAATCGATCTTGAATGCAAGGCCTCGAATCGATGGTTGTGAAAGAAGAAGGGTCTCGCGCCGATCGGTTCGAAGTAACGATATTCTGATGGATTCGAAGGTGTTCAATATTGATCGATTCGAAGTTATGCATAGCTCATGGATTCGAATTGCTTCTCTGTCCCAAGGTCTCATCGAGTCGAACTACACGGAATCGGGGCGTACCGATTCGAAGTTCATCGATTCGACTCGTATCGATTCGAGTCGATCGATTCGAAGTTCGTCGATTCGGCTCGCATCGATTCGAGTCGATCGATTCGAACGTCCTTGCTTCTGGGACTCCCACTCTTCTGATTTGCTCCAACATCTGAACTACGACCAATTTCAAGTGAACTTTAGCATACTTGACTCCGGCGAGCTTCGGCCTTGCATAATCGAATTTGACTTGACCTCCCTTTTGGAGCTCGTCGATGGCACCATGACTTAACCAAAATATAACGAATTTATACTTGAATTGGTCAGTAGCATATGAATGGCGTGAAAGTGACGGTCAGCGATGACGGTCATTTTCGTTCTCAAGTTCCAAAGTTTCGTCGTTCGGACATCTTGTTTCAACTTGTGAAAACTGCTTAAGTTATGCATAGCACTTGCACTGCACGACATATCCATACACTTTACACTGGGGGAATGCATGGGCTTTTTATGTATTTAACGCCGCTTTCTGGTGAGTTAGTTAATTATGGAATCTTCGAGTTCTCAACAACAAGAAGTACAAAGCTCGCCTCCTCGAGTGCTTGAGATTCCGGAAATCCCTCCTGAAGTTATAGATCCGGCTCCGGATGAGTTGCCGGAGGCCATATTTATCGAAGATCCTATCGATTCTGTTCAGTCCAATATCTCAGAGTCTTTGTTGGGCTAGATATGTTCGAAACATAACATATCCCTGGACGATGTTTTATTACCTAGTGCCAACGACAGACCACATAACCCACCTGAAGGATATACTGCCTTTTACCGCCATGCCTGCGCGGCTGGATCTCTCCCTCCTTTTAACCAATACATCAGAGAGATGCTGTCGTACTTAGGAATTGCTCCTTCACAACTCCATCCCAACGGGCATGCATTGCTGAATAACGTCTTTATCATATTTATGGATTACCTTTTTTGCCCGCCAAGGCCAAACGAGATCAGGCACATATTCAATTTCAAGAGTAGGGGTGATAGCCCATCTTTCACTTTTCTGGAAGCGGTCAGAAACTGTCAGGTTGTGACTGAGGCCTGGACCAGGCTTAGCTATTTCAAGAATGAGTGGTTTTTTGTTCGATGGCCCCCAAGGTTTGCCATGAGATGGTTATCCAGACGTAAGTATCATAAGTCATCCTTGAATGGCCACTCTTAATACTTGCACTAATACTCTGTTACTCTTATAGCCATCATTTCGAGACCTACCGGTGGGCATTATAGAGGCATCGTTCAAAGCTTGCAAAGGGTCCCAAGCGACTCAAGGCACATCGACTTGCTGTTGACCGACGATAACTTAAGGACGCTGGGTTTGATTGAGATGAGCCAGAGTATTGTAATTGAAGGGTTGGCAAAACCGGCCTCGAGGAAGAAGAAGGAAGTTGTAAAAAGAAAACCTGGCATTGTGATAAGAGAAACAAGCGATGATGAAAGAACGCCCACGGACATCGAGATAGCAGCCGACCTTTCCCGAATAGAAGAGGGTCGGAAAGGCAAGGCCCCTGTACCTAAGTTTAAGAGATGGAAGTCTGTAGTCGTAACCCGTTCCATACCTGGGGTTACTATCTCCAGCGCCGCTCCTAGCCAGTCCGGAGACTTTTTCAAAGGGCTGGACGATATTCCCATTCCGGACTACGTATCTTTCCACCACGGGTCCGGTTTGGAAGAGCTTCGGGAAGCGCTTGATATAAGCGAGTCTTTACCCGTTAGTGTAATCGACACTTCTGGTTGGTCGGGGGATTTGCGCACTTATACACTTTCACAACACTTCACGACCTCCACACGCATTGTAGTGCTTTTCCTTGGTACTTAACTGAATTGTTTCTTCTTTACAGGTGCTATGTCAGATCGTCCTTCTACACTTGATAGACTTTGGCGAGTGCATCATTCTTCATCTTATTACGAATCTCGTCGTAGGGATTCTGATCGTGAACGGAGGCATTATGAGCAAGAGCATCGTGAGAGGGACCATTCTCGATATTATTCTAGCTAGGAGCGTTCTGATAGGGACCGAAGGTACCGTTCACCCTCTCGTTCTCCTCCGCCACCCAGAAGCCATGCACCTGCACTCGAACCTTCGCGACAACAGCCATCTTCACAGATCACAAAACCTGTTCCACATCGTTCTAGGACTGATGCGGCTACGACCATAACTATGGAGGAGGCCCCTCTCGAACCATCTGGTGAAGGGGCTATAAGAATTTCTCAACTGAAGAAAGATTTTTCAGAAATATGCTTCGATGCTTACATCTTTCCTCCCAATCTCAAAAGAATTCCCAAAGAGGCTGTGAACACCGCCCTCAGCTATACCCGTGATTTCTATGCTCAGTACAAAGAATGGTACATGGCGGCTGTTAAAGCTTCGAAAGTAGCCTTCGATCGAGCCAAAATTATTGAGAAACTGGAAGCCGACTTGGCTCAGAAGAACCGCATTGTTGATATACTTCAGTCTGAAACGGAATCCTCTCGTAAGGCCGAAGTTGAGTCGCTGAAAAAGGTCGATGAGACATTAGTTGAGATGGCGAAGATGCAATAGGCGCATTGCACTTTAGTTGAAGACTTGGGCCATCGGTACAAAAATGTTGAGGCCGAGCGGGATGCGGCGGTCAAAGAACTAGAGGAATTAAAGGCTAAGTTTGCCGACATAAACAAAGAAAAAGATGATGCTAATATGGCCGCACAAGAAGCGTGTGAGCAGGCCGTGTCTCTCTGAGCTGAGCGAGACGCAGCGGTTGCTAAAGTTGAAGCGGTGGAGACAGAAGTGGAAGGGAGAGTCCAGGCAGAGCTGTTCAGGGTAGAAGCCGAGTTTGATGAGCTCCTTGACACTTGTAATGCTAATGTGCTTGAGCACAGGAATCTCTCGTGGCTCGGAGATTATTCTGTGCTTCTACTTAGTGCTTGGAGAAAATTGGTGGCGAACAAGAAAGCATCTCTCCCCGAAGGTGCCGTGGATGAATTTGAACTCGAGTCTCGCTTGTTGAGCGAGGAGGAAAGGAAACTTCTCCATGAAGCGATGATTTCTGCTGAGAGAGAGACTCGGTTTCACCATGCGGAGACTGGCGAGGGTTCTGGAGCTGCACATTCTAGCGAGGATGTTTCAGTTGCTGTCCCGACCTCGTCTGGAGTTACTGCTACAGTTGGTCCACATGTTGTTCCTGCTTATAACCCGGATCAACCGAAACTGTCTCTCGGTACAACTGCTGTTTCCGAACTCGTCTCATCACCGAGCCGAGGCAAAGAAGGTATTTCAAATATTCCTTAAGTGTTTTAGAATGACGAACTTGGAACAGATCGTTTGACTGATTATTCTCATTTCTTTTCGATCAGTGACTAGTGACTGAAAGTGATGTGCCAGCACTTCCAGTACCACAAATTTCGCAGTCAATGCAAGGAGCTTTCGTTACTGAGGCTATTATGACTACCACCGTAACCAGCGAGACCGGAGAGGGGAGCTTAATGTCGCTTGATGCTCAGATGATTGAGGAACTTCTCAAGCAGCCCTGTGAACCTTTTACCGATCCTTCTTTTGCAATGGGTGGAGTCGCTCCAACTTTTAGCTCGTTTATGCCGACTATCAGTGTGTCCAGCGCTGCTCGATCTTCCCGAGAAGAAGAAATCCTTGCCGAAATAAGCGCTGAAATGGCTGCGGCGACGACGGTTGGTGGTTCTGGAAGTGATGCCGCTCCACCAAGCTTAACTCCTTTAATGGTTACTTATCCTGTCGGCACAGCTATAACTTCTAGTGCCGAAGCTCCACCACCTGTTACGCCTCCTCTGCCTCTGGTTCGTCCTCACAAAAGGATCTCTATCCCTTCCAGCTCTAAGGAAGACGTTGATATTATGCCAGATCCTGAGGATTTTCCAAAGAAGGACAAAAAGTCTCGCAGGAAGCCGGGTAGTGGGTCTAGCGGCTCAACTCCGAAGAAGAAACCCCGGAAGAAGAAGGAGTGAACTTCTCGTTTTATCATGTGGTTGTGAAATGACAATTCTTTTTACTTCTCCTTTTTCGAGCCGTGTATAAGTGTTGATTCGGCACCCACTCTATGGACTATTTTTTACTTGGTCATGTAATCAAACTCCTTTTTTTGTTTGTTGATAAAATGGAAAACAACTCTTTTATCTTTTGCTTTAAGTATTGCGGTAATTAGCTCGTGCTCACATATGTCATAAGCCTTGAATACATGTCCACACTCCGGGGACTTAACACAATTTGCAATTAACAGTTCGGCCCATACTCTGGGAACTTATTAATTATCAATGTTTATGACTTAGTTCGCTCTTCGGGAACCTGTAATTGATGTTTATACTCCAATTCGCACTGCGGGAATTTGGAGTTAGTGATTGTATTTCAGTCCATGCTCTGGGGACTTAGGGTTATTTTTATGTTCACACTCCAATTTGCGCTTCGGGAATTTGGAGTTGATTTTTATACTCAGTCCGCGCTCTGGGAACTTGGAGTTAGTGTTTATACTCCGGTTCGCGCTCTGGGAACCAAGAGTTGGTGTTTATGCTCCAATTCACACTCTGGGAATTTGGAGATGGAGTTTTATATTCTGGCTCGCACTCCAGGAACCAAAAGTTGAAGTTTATACTCCAATTCGCACTTTGGGAATTTGAAGTTGGCTCACACTCTGGGAGCGATGGATTTATACTCCGGTTCGCACTCCGGGAACCGAGAGTTGAAGTTTATACTCCAATTCGCACTCCGGGAATTTGGAGTTGGCTTACACTCTGGGAGCGATGGATTTATACTCTGGTTCGCACTCCGAAAACCGAGAGTTGAAGTTTATACTCCAATTCGCACTCTGGGAATTTGGAGTTGGAGGAGGGATTGTCGTGTATCAATCCCTGTGAGTGTTGATGTAGTGTTCTTCCCCCGAGCTCGGATTTCACTTAGCGAGTGACCGGTCGTATCACATTCACTCCCTATTTGAATAAATCCCACCGCATGATGGAACTTAGCTCTCCATGTATCGTGATATTGTACGTCATATTCAGTAAATCACAGCTCTAGCTCGAAGAGATGACATTTTATTGCTGAAACGAGAAAATATCGCAAAGTCCGTTGCCTTATTACAAATTTAAATCTTGAAATGCTAGAATAAAATGCAAAGGTATAAATTGACAAAAAATAAATAAGTAAAGTCTTTCATATGTAATAGCGACGAAGACTTTCGCTATTCCAAGCTCTCGGCAAAGTAAGACCGTCAACGGTCGATAATTTGAATGTGCCATCTCCGAGCTTTTGTGAAATCACATACGGCCCTTCCCAATTTGGCTTCATGTGTGAAGGAACCGGATAGTTTCTTTTGAGTACGAGATCGCCGAGTTCGAAGGTTCGCGGGCGGACCTTGGCATTGTATAGTCGGGCGACTTGACTTCGATATGCGGCTGCCCTCAAGTCAGCCTCTTCGCGCTTCTCATCGAGTAAATCCAAAGATTCAGCAAGTAGTATGGCATTTGTTTTCGGATCATAATATGTTACACGATGAGAGTGCACTTCCATTTCGACTGGAATAACGGCTTCAGAGCCGTAGGATGGAGAAAACGGGGTATGACCGGTTGTAGTTTTATGAGTCGTTCGATAGGCCCATAACGCCATAGGAAGTTCGTCGACCCATTTGCCCCCGGCTTTTTCCAGTCGCTTCTTTAGAATGGATTTGATAACTTTATTAACAGCTTCGACTTGACCATTTGCTTGAGGGTGCGCTACTGCAGAGAATTTCTTATGGATGTGGAATCGTTGACAGAAATTCTTGAATTCAGCACTGTCGAATTGGGCTCCGTTATCGGTAATGATAGTATGTGGGAGACCAAACCGGCATATGATGTTACGTACTACAAAGTTGATTACTTTCTTTGTCGTAATTGTTGCAAGGGGTTCAGCTTCAGCCCATTTGGTGAAATAATCAACTGCGACCATTGCGTACTTCGCGCCACCTTTGGCCAGAGGCAATGTGCCGATGATATCTATTCCCCATACCGCAAATGGCCAAGGACTGACCATCTGGGTTATCTTGGTAGGCGGGGCTCTAGGAATTCGTGCGTGTTTCTGGCATTTGTCACACTTTCTAGCATGGTCTGCAGCATCGCGATTAACAGTAGGCCAATAGTACCCATATCGGAGTATTTTCTTTGCAAGTGCTTGCCCCCCAGTGTGATCGCCACATTCTCCTTCGTGTACATCGTGTAACACTCGTTTGACTTCATCGTGCGCGATACACCGGAGGAGAGGAACAGAGTATCCTCTCCGATACATGACTCCATTTTGAATAACAAATCGCGAGGCCTTTCGTAGAACTTGTCTTTTCTCGCTTCGATGCTCGGGCAATATACCACGTTCGATATAATCTCGATAAGGAGTCATCCACGACTCCCTATTGGAGGTAGCTTCAAATGTGAAATCGGTCTCCCTTCGATCAATGCTCGGGGAGGATAGGGTTTCAACCGGAACGACCCCTAACTGCTGAGCTTCACCCGTACTTGCTAACTTCGCCAACGAATCAGCTTTCTGATTGTGCTCTCGGGGTATGTAGAAAATGGCATAGTAATCGAACTAATCAAGCATCTCTAGAACTCGAGTTAGATAAGCGGCCAATCTTCGGTCTTTGGCCTGAAATTCCCCTCGAACCTGACATACTATCAACTGGGAATCACAGTAGATCTCTACAGCAATGATTTTCAGATCACGGGCAAGCTTTAGTCCGGTAAGTAGAGCTTCGTACTCGGCTTCATTGTTGGTTGCGCGGAACTCGAACTTTAAAGCATAACATATGGATCGTCCCTCGGGGGTTTCAAGCACTACCCCAGCTCCTGAGCACCGATCGTTTGACGCACCATCGGTGTATAGCTTCCAGATGTATTCGGGAGATTTGCTGGTCCCGGGCAAGTCTTCAGGAATAGTGAATTCGGCTATAAAATCTGCTAGGACTTGGACGTGAATGGCCCTTCTCGGAGTATAAGTGATGTCGAATTGACTCAGTTCGATGTTCCATTTTAGTAACCTACCAGACGTCTCAGGCCGCGTGAGGATCTGTCGTAACGGCTGATCGGTGTACATAGTAATAGGATAGGCCTGAAAATATGGACGGAGCTTCCTCGAGGCAATGACTAGGCAATATGCCAGCTTTTCAAGCTTTGGATAATTTCTCTCGGCTCCGGTCAATCGTTTACTCACGTAGTAGACCGGTTTTTGCACTCAGTCTTCCTCCCGAATTGATGCAGCACTGATTGCATTTTCAGATACCGCCAGGTAGAGATATAATTGTTCATGATCTACAGGCTTTGAAAGGGTTGGTGGTACGGAAAGATGTTGGACTAGAGATTGAAATGCGCCCTCACATTCTGCAGTCCATTCGAAGTTTCGTTTCCCTTTTCGAATCAAATCGAAGAAGGGAATGCATTTGTCGGTCGACTTCGAGATAAACCTGCTCAGTGCTGCAATTTTCCCATTAAGACTCTGAACTTGCTTTATAATTCTCGGGGTCTGAAGATTTCTGATAGCCCAGATCTTCTCGGGGTTGGCCTCTATTCCTCGGGCATTGACAATGAACCCAAGGAATTTTCCGGATGCGACTCCGAAATGACACTTTAGTGGATTAAGCTTCATTCCGTATTTCCGGAGGATATTGAACATTGACTCCAAGTCTTTGACATGATCAACGGAGTATCGTGATTTCACCAACATGTCATCTACATAAACCTCCATAGTCTTCCCAATCTAATCGGCAAACATTCGGTTGACTAAGCGTTGATAAGTTGCGCCAGCATTCTTTAATCCAAAAGGCATGACCTTGTAGCAGTATAATCCCAAATCGGTTACGAAGCTTGTGTGCTTTTGGTCGGGTACATGCATGGGTATCTGATTGTAACCTGAGTAAGCATCCATGAAGGATAATAATTCATGTCCGGCGGTTGAATCTACTAGTTGATCGATTCGGGGAAGTGGAAAGTTGTCTTTCGGGCAGGCTTTATTCAGGTCAGAGTAATCGATACACGTTCTCCATTTCCCGTTTGGTTTCCGGACGAGTACGGGATTGGACACCCATTCTGGGTATAAAGCATCTCTAATGAACCCATTCGTCTTCAATTTGTCGACCTCTTCCTTAAGGGCGGCAGATCTCTCTGGATCCATACCACGTCTCTTCTGTTTGACCGGGATATACCGCGGGTCAATATTTAAAGTGTGGCTCGAGATGTCCGGTGAGATTCCACACATATCAGAGTGCGTCCAGGCGAATACGTCGAGATTCGCCCGGAGAAAATCCACTAATTCCTGTTGTGTCTCTTCGTTCAGCTGAGACCCAATCTTCAACATTCTTGAGTCATTGTCATCATCGTCAATCGGGACATCGATGGTTAGCTCAGCCGGAGAAGCTTGACTTTTCGTAGATTCTTCTTTATTATCATTGTCCCTTGGGTCAAGATCCTTTTGGAATTGGTTGTGGTGCCCAGACCAAGGCCCAGGCGCTAATTGTCAATTGTCAATGAAACGGACGCAGAGAGATTCCTCTACGCCCTTTCCTTTTTCTTTTTGCTGCGCCTCCCGTAGCTTGGCAACATAACAGGCTCTTCCAGCAGTCTGATCTCCTTGTACAACTCCTATCCCGTGGTCAGTAGGGAACTTCAGGGTTAAACACCATGGGGCAATAGGAGCCCTAAATTCAGCAAGGGCCGGTCGGCCCAAAAATGCATTGTACGGAGAAGGAATATCCAAGACAACAAATTGCAACATCCGAACCCTTTGGCATTCTCCCACTCCCAACTCCACCGGCAATTCAACCATTCCGGTTGGTATTGTCGCACTTCCGTTGAAGCTGTGGACTCGTGATTGACAAGGTTTTAAGTCCTTAGCTTCCATCTTTATTAAATCATATGCACTTTTAAACAGTATGTTCACGGAACTCCCACTGTCTACCAAGATCCTCTTCATCCAAGCGGGACCAACTTGAGCGGATATGACCAGCGGGTCAATTGTGGGGGCTTCGACCTTATCGGCATCTCGATTTCTAAATACGATTTCGTCAGCCATCGTCTTTTGTTGTTTAGCCGGTGTTCCGTCTTCAGAGTTACTATAGCATTCAAAGTCCACATGCCTGATCGAGCTAGCATATGACTCCATTTCTCTCCAGCTTCTGTCTGCTGGATGGGGACCACCACTTATTGTATTGATAACCAACCTCCCGCCCGTACGAGTGGGTTCACCTTGTCTTTCCTGATTCTGCGTTCGATTTTGACTGGATGGGCCCGCCTCACCGGACTGCAGTGCCCGAACAAACTGATCCAACTTTCTTTCTCTGATCAATTTTTCAATGAGGTCTTGCATATGCCTACACTCATTGGTGTTATGTCCATAACTTTCATGAAATCTACAGAATTTTCCTGTTTGAATCTGCCTCTCCGACGATGGCTTCGGAGCAGGCTTTTTGTATTGCATAGTATTACAAGTCTGTAGGTATATATTTTCCAGTGACGTGTTAAGTGGTGTATAACTGTCAAACATTGCGATTCTACGCCTCGGATCATGATTCTGGTCTTGCTTCTTGCTCCGGTTATCACCGTTCTTCGGTTGTTGAGTCTAATTATTTTGAATATTCAACTGGACTTTTCCTGAACTTTCGCCAGACTGTTTAACCGCAACATTACTCTGAATGCCTTCACTGCTGGGCCTTGCATCGTCCTGCTTCCTAGACTGTTTCGCATCCTCTCGCCTCAAGAATTGAGCGGCTTTGGAATAGAAACGGTCCAACGATGCGGGAGACTTTCCAGCTAACCAAATTCCAAACTCGGAATCAGGGTCGATTCCTTTAGTCAAAGCCATTAAGATATAATTATCATTGGGGTTGGTGATCTCTGCGCATGCAGCATTGAATCTCTCCAAATATCGTCTAAGTGTTTCTCCGGGAGTTTGAGTGACACTTGATAGGGTATTAACATCTTTCGGTCTGGCAATATGCATGCGAAACTGCTCAACAAATTTGGTAGCTAACTGATCAAATGAAGAAATAGATCGTGGCGGTAATCGTGTAAACCACATCGTCGCAATTCCCCCTAAGGAAATGGGAAAACTACGGCACTTTACTGCGTCATCAGCTCTCGCAGTAGTCATCAACCATTCGTATTTCAAAATATGTTGATTTGGGTCGGAATTTCCTTCATACATGGGCAGGGTTGGCATCCTGAATCGCCGAGGAGGTTCAGCATACAATATGTCATTAGTGAACGGGGTATGACTTCGGGAGATTCCCCAATCATCATTTGTTAGGCCTTGACTCTCGCGAATCATTTGTCGTACCATGGCTGAGAGGTCTGGCATCGGAACATTTTGTGTGTGGCGAGCCAAAGTGTGGCCGGGTTCCACAGTGCGAGGTGGGATCGGGCGCTGTCGACGATCCATATCTCGCCTCCTTGGCTCGACGTCTTCTAGGACATATGGCTCTGGAGCATGTCCCTGCTGATGATAATTTTGATTGGAGTGATCTCCAGTATCAACTCTTATGTCAACTGCAGCGGCTGTGGCAGCACGGTCATCTGCAGTGTATTGTGGAATAGTGCCTCCTCGGGAAGAGGGTCCAGTATGGAAGCTGGTAGATAGGCCAACTCTTACTTGCCCAACGGTTAATGCCTGTTGATAGTAAATAGCTTGCGCATGGTTTTCGTCTATCCTGGGACGGGTAGATCTGTTATTGTAGCCAGATGAAGCAGAGCTTTCGGTGGAAGAATGAGGAGCTTGATCCCTTCTGGATCTTCTTCGCTTTTGGCGATTTAGTTGATTGGTCAACTCAGCGTTAGCACACAACTGCTCAGTTAGCTGTTGTCGGCTTTGGGTTAGTTCCTGGAGTAGCGCCTGGAACTCTTGTCTTGTGACCGGACCTGACTGATCCGTATGCCCAGCAGCATCTTGATTGGTTGACTGCAGCTGTGTGGGATTTTGCCTATCCCGACCTTCTTGATCACCAACGTTAGAAGTGGTTCTTGTACTCACCATCTTGAAGCGTTGAATTCTTTCCTAGACTTTGAACAAATCTGAATAGAACGGAAGGAATCTGAAAATGAGGTATGGATCTCTCTCTTAGATTTATGCAATCCGATATCGAAGATAGATCCAAGGAGCAGGAGAAAAACCGGGTTTTTCTCAGTGAAAGCACCAAAGTGTTTGTGTCAAAATTGGGCACAACACTCGTCGGAACTTTTTGAAGAGATAATAAATTAAGAAAGTAAATTAAAATGTGGATTATCTAACAAAAACTCCAAATAACAGGAAGTACATTGCACGAGAGACAACGATTTAGAGTGGTTCGGCGTATTGCCTACGTCCACTATGAAGTTTTGTTACTTTATTGCTTGATATTCAGAGAATACAACTTTTTTATGTCAAAGTACAGCAAGTAGTAAGCCAAAATTCGAATTCAAAGGCCGCGGTGGTGCTCTGAAGCAATTCTGGCAGCGTCCGGACGTGCTTTATCTCTAAAATTCTCCGATCCCCTTTCTGAATGACCAGGGGCTCTATTTATAGTTGTAGGAGGCTGATATTTCGCCTAAAATCAGGGGAGAACGCTTCTGGCACGTGAGGGGGCCCACATGGCCGAATTCTGGAGATCCGGGCCCACTTTAGGATCGATTCGACCCTTGGTTCGAATCGATCAAAAAAGTGTCCAATCGTGATGAAACTTGGCGTGGACATTCTTCTATGTATATGCAAGCTCCTGTGAAAATTTCATAGCATTTGGATTTGTAGATCTCGAGTTATGATCGATTCAAGATGGTGTGTTTCGCCCTATGGATTCGTTCGAATCGATATGGTTCGAACCCATAGGGTCGAACCCTTGCTTCTGCACGTGAAGGTGATGACGTGGTGTGCATGGTTCGGGTCAATCCTCCTTTTTCTCCGAGTTTTCTGGGTCATACCCTTGGTTTTAGCTGCTATGACTCGATGGATTCGTAGTAATGGATTCGAAGGTATGCTCCTTCGAATTGATTGAACACAAGTTCCCTTTGTATCGATCTGGGTATTCCATAGCCAACCGATACGAAGACTCCACTGATGAATGGATTCTAAGGATTCTCTCTTGATGGACTCGAGGTAGGGAAAGGTTTTTAATGGATTCAACCTTGAGATCGCCTTGATGGATTCGAAGTAAGGCATACGGGGATGGGTTCGAACCATAGCTATTTCGATGGATTCAGAGCTAGGTGGTCTAGATGGTTCCGAACTAAGGCTTGCTCGATGGAGTCGAAGCAAGGTTTAGTTCATGGGTTCGAACCAATGCATGGATTCGAGGAAACTTTCCCCCGATGGATTCGAGCTAGGGGATACATGGATGGATTCGAACCAAGGCATTATGGGACGGATACGACCTTAAAGCTTGCTCGATGGAGTCGAAGCAAGGTGTGTTTTGATGGATTCAAACCATGGCTGACTACTGATGGATTCGAACCATGGTCATTCCTTCCACTTTCTACTGGCGATAACTTGAGCATACGAACTCGGATTGCCTTGAAATTTGGAACGTTGGTTCCCACGGCTTCGCTTGACGTGTCTTATCAATCGTAGCCCGATCCGGACTCGGGCAAAATTCATCGATATTTGTAGTTGCCCAACAATTATTCAAAACTTGTGAAGCAAATAACCAGAGGAAGAAGCAAACAAATCAAGCAAAGTTCATTCAAGTTTTTGAAACTTAAAAAGCAACTCAAGATCTACAATTAGTTCAAGATCCAGATCGGAATAAATCAGTTCCTGATCTAAGGCAAAACGCTGTAATTATTTCTAAACAAGCTTTCTCTGTTTCTAAGGAAAACAGGTGAGTAAACTGCTTCCATTATTAATGTTTAAACCTGCCAACCATGATGCTTGTGGTTTATCATTAAAATGACTTATGGAAACTTGTTTGCATGATGAAGATATGCCTGTATATAGATAGAAATATAGTTATTGAATAAGTATGCCAGAATATATGTTTGCAAATCTCTGTTCCTTGATGCAGCCTTAAAAAATTAGTTTTTAAATCTTAATTTCTCATTTTACAGACAATACCAAGCAAGAATTTTATAAGGGAAATTGTTCTGGACAATGTAATTTCATTTTTTTAAAAAGAATGTCAAGAAGAAATATTGAGTAAAGATGTGAAACAAGAAATAACAACAAAGTTTGTTTTTTTTTCAGAAAATTTAAATGTGTAAATTTCTTGTATTGAATATGAAATTTGGTTTATGTTGAAAATTCAGGAATTTTGATAACTATAACATAATTTTTAAATTTGTGGTTATTGAGGCATTAAGTGAGTAATCGTGATAAATCTGATAGATCGTGAACTAGTATTTGATGATCTTATAAGTATGAACTGATCTTTGCTGTGCATGTTGTCTAAAATTTATTTTAAGCACATATACATATAGGTGAGTGTGTGTGCTAAAAATTTTTCCTGACAGGAACTTGAGATATAAATGTCTGTGCAGATTTAAACAGTGAGTGAACTGTTATTCTTAAAAAAAAAATCCGTATGAATCTGTTGCAAGTGATAAATTTGTATGGGTATAAAATAACATGTTTGCATAGATAATTCATTTCTGAAATATGAATAAAACTGCCTGTATATGACAGTATATATATATTTTATCACTGTTATTTTCACTCAAAGACGTTAAACCAAAATTTCTATCTGCTACTAGGATCCATTTTAGACTTAAATTTCTAAAGAGTAAATGTTTAAAATGAAGTAACATTTTATATAAAATGATTTAAGTCAAATGGTTGAGTATTCATCTCAGAAATGATGAGAATTACAGTGAACTATTGAATTTGGAAAAAATTGAACATCCCGATTTAATAATTAAAGTCTAAAATCAGGTTAGTTATCATAAATCATGAATTTAGGTGAAATAATCGTGATTTTTAACCTTATATAAATCGAGTTATGCCTAGTTGAAGGAATTTGGGGTTTTCACCTATATCCGGCGATTGTTGACGATTCAGGGGTTGGGGTTGTTGTCAAAGATGGCCTAGGGGATGGGTAACATTGGAAAAATTGAAGTTGAATTTTCTGACAATCGTATTGATCAGGCAGAGGTTAACTAGGTTTTGGGAATACTTTCTATCGCATGACTAGGCGAGGGGTTTTGTCTCAACTGTAGCATCGAGTTCGATCACATTGCCAAGGATCGAGGTGAGGAGACGTAGTGATGCTCTGGGAGGAGGGTCGGAGTTTCCAGCTGCCGTGATTGTCGGTCGATCTTGATTTGTGCTATCAGAGTGGGTTTTGTCGTCGTTCGAAGGCTCAATTTCTAGTCAAGATGAAATCATGGTTACTGGGATGTCGTGCGTGATGTCGAGGTGATCGCTGACATAGAAGCGTCGTAGTTAGGGTGGTAGCGACGTTCTGGCTATCGTGCACGTGTACCGTGGACGTTTGGGCTTCAGGTATTGGAAGGTTTTGGGAAGAAGGTCTGTACTCGGGATAAACTCGCGTTCCTTGCTGTATTTACTCGAAGAATTATTCGAGTGTGGCGGGGATGAAGCACGCGAGTGTGCTCTGTAGTTAGCTCGAGTTTGTTTTGTTGGTTTGGGAACTGTTTCCAGGTTTTAAGATCATATTCAGAATTTACAACTAAAATGAATTTCAAATTGTAGAAGTCGAACTGGATTTCTAAAATAAGTTTTAACTAGTTTTCAAAGAGGTGATTTAGCTCTAAAAACAAAGCTTGAGTTTACATATGATTTCAAATCTTGAAGTAAAAGAAGTGTTTAACTCTAAAAAAATCAAAGAATGATGATTTTAATAAATCATATTTAAGCTTTTAAATATATTTATGTTAAATGGGAGTTAAGAGTTAAATGTAATAAATGTTTTATCTTATTTTAAATCAATTTTTATTTACAAAAGTAATCAAAGTAAAATTACTTAAAAAAATTTGGGTAATTAAATTAAGGTAAATTGATTTGTGAATTAATTATGTGTAATTAATTTCTTAATTAATATTTGATTAATCAAAGTTAATCAATTAAGTAATAAGTAATTAGGGGTTAATTACTTAATGTTAAGAAGATTGATTAATAAAAAAGTTAAAGAGTAATTATTAAAGAACAAGTAGTTAATGAAGGGAATTAAAGGATTATGTGGTTAATTATAAGATAATTAATCAATTAAGTTATTATGATTAATTAATGTAATTAATTAAGGATTGATTAATTATAATTAATTAATAAATGGGAGTAATTAAGGATAGTTAATTACTGATGTTATTAATCAAGGGTGATTAATATTTATGGTTAGCAATTAATTAATGAAATAATTAAAGGTTAATTACCGTATTGGGTTAAGGGTAATTAATTTGTAAAATTAATTAAGGGTTAATTACTTAAAAGTAATTAAAGGATAAATAGAACGATATTAGAAGTCTTTGATTAATTGTTATTCCTAATATGCGGTTTGTGATGCTATGTAATAAGATATGTTTGATTTAGATTGTGATGATGTGGTTATCTATTGTTGATGAATTAGGTGACATCCTGCATTTAAAATTGAGTTGTATTTCACTTGAATAATTTAAGTTAAGATGATATTGGTTTCGAAGAGACCGGAGTCGGATATTAGTAAATAACCGAAACCACTTCGATTCTTTATAAATTGCTATGTGAAATCAATAGGCTGATATGGAATGATTTAAGTGAATTGGACCACATAATCAAAGTTCTGGCACTTAGAAATTGATGTGAGAAATAAGTGATGTCTATAACAACTTGTGAAGTGAAAATTGATATAAGTTACACGGGTTTATATGAGTTGTATACTTTTGTATTCAATGTTAGATGGGTTTACTTACGCTGATTTCCATCCTGACCCGGGTGTTACTTTGGTGTAATGCTTGGGTCAGACCGAGTATTACAGATTTTCAGGTAGGGACGTTCTAGAGCTCAGGAGGCGAGCTGGATGGCTGGAACGTATATGGAGCGTTTACTACTGTGTTATATTATTGTATATGTCTGAGGCATGTTAAATTGTTTCTGTCCAATGTTTTATAAATTCATTGTAACTCTGATATATCGATGAAAATTGATAGATACAGTTTTCTTTGGTATAACTATTATTATTGATATTATATTTTATCCGCTGCGAATGTGAGATTGTGTGTTTCTTTTCTGTTCTTCTTTATCTCTTTCTTCTTTTCTCTAACTATCTGGAATTTTCGAGATCGGAATTTTCGGGTTGTTACATTTGGTATCAGAGCTGAAGGTTAAGCGAGAACCTTGGCTCTGGTGGGATCCCTAGAATGAGTTGAGTGTGTGTGTGTGTGTGTGTGTGTGTGTGTATGAGAGAGTGTACTTGTTATTTTCTTATATAATGATTTTAAATGATTTTATATAAAATATATTTTGATATATAAAGCAATATTTCTTTCTAATAAATATTAAGGTAATCGGTTGTTAAGTTATTGAAACTAAATTAAAGGGGTAATAGAAATACAACCGAATTGAAATTAAATAAAGATAAGTTTGAAATGGATTCAAACTGAAATCAAAACCTTGAATTAGAGAAGGAGTTTTAGAATAAGATAATTATGAATTGGTTTCCAGATATGGTAAGCTTGGTTATTATCATAAATGGTTGTTGTATTTAATAATAAAGTGTGTATCAATGAGAAAGCAAAATTAAATATTTTAAGGAAATAAAACATTTAGGTAAGTATGAATTATAAATTGGAATTGAAAATGATCTGAATTGTAAAGATTTAAATCTGGGTCCAGAATTTGAAACTTGTTTCAAAGTGATATGGAAATAATAGATAATATTATTGAATGAAGGGGTCCTATTTCAAATAAGAGTTGTTTGAAAATTTAAAAGAAATTTGTTTTGAATTAAAACGAAAGGTGGTTTAAAATTTTAAAGTATAACTTGGTATGTAAAAGAAATTAATATGTATACATGTGGATATACGTAATATCAAAGGTGGTTGGAAAAAAACTCTAAATGGTGAGTTTTGAATTTGGAATAAGGTATGATACCCAAGGTGATAAGTTTTTGAACTTAATAAGTGGGAAGATTATTTATGAGAAGTTCAAAATTTGAAATGGAAGTTCAAAATTGGGTAAGGTTGACTGGATTAAGTGAATTGAGTTTAACTTGGGGAAAAGTTAAATGGTTGATTTAAAATGAAAATTCTAGAAATTTGAGCTCAGAAATTAAATTGTTCAAAACTTTAAAGGTAAATTGATTTAAAGGAATTAAATCAACATTTGAAGTATTAACTCGAATTTATATAATTCGAGATGGTTTAAATTTGAAATTTTAATTAGTTCAAATTGAATTTGATTTGAATTAATTGAAATTGTGATTGAAGATGTATGAGTATAAAATTCAAATAGAAAAATTTGAATTGGATTGATTTGAATAATTTGGAATTATAATTAAAGTTTAATAATTTTAAATTCAAATGGAATTTGAATTGAATTTGGGAGGAAATCAAGAATAATTCAGCTTGATGTGGAAATGGAGTTTAAAATTGGGATTAATTCAAACTGGAGATGAAATGAATTGAAATTGGAACTAGTTCAATGGAAATTTATTTGAATTGGTAGAATTTGAGATCAAGGTTGAATAAAGTTAAATTTGGAAAGAAACTTGGTTAATTCAACTTGAACTGGAGTTGAATCAATTTCAATAGAAATTGAAGTTATTTAAATTGGAATTGGGTCAATTTAAATGGAAGAGGAAATTTAAATTGAATTGATGAGAATGAAAATTGGGAAGTAAATAGTTTTGACTCTGGACTATTTTTAATATAAACCTATTTTTTCCAAGCTATTTATTATATATACAACCTTTCTTTTAAAAGCCAAACTATCTTATATTTGTTTTACAATTTTTTTTTGAAACTGTTTAACAGTTTTCCAACTGTTTTATAAACTAATTATAATCTTACTATTATTTTGCAATTATCTAAAAATTTTATAGTTATTTTAAATATTTTCTATCTATTTTACACTTATTTTACAAACTAGTAATTATTTTCCAACTACTTATCTATTTTTAAATTTTTTCAAGCTATTTTCTAAATAAACTGGTCGGAGTTCAAATTGTTATTGGTTAAATACCCAATCAAGATAAGAAATAGAGGTGATAATCCAAACGGATTGAAGCAATTATGAGCAAGTGAATGAAAATTAATGTGAATGTGAATAGTAATGGAGTCGATTTGGCTAATAACCGATAAAGATAAATACGTAGGGTGTACGTATGTTATTCTATTCGCATAGTAATGTGATCCAGATTCGAGCACAGAATTTCGGGATAGTATGTCGATCCAAGTTTTTTCGCTCGATTTTCGACGGTTTCTGATCAAGAAACCATATCTGTGTCTGCACTAGGAAGTCGGGTGGACGATACTAGTTCGAAAATGAAATTGTGTGATCGAGTGAGCGATCAGATTGGTATAGCGTACGGATGATATGTGTACATCATACGGATTTGAATGAAATTGATATTGAAAGGAGTAATCAAATTTGAATATCTGATTTTGAGTAAACAAAGTAAATATCTTTGTTTTATAAAATGAAACTTCCCTTGTTGAATCTATTGCCAGAAGAAAAGGATTTTTGAAGGTGTTTTGAAGTATAAAAGGATTTTATACAAATTTAAAATGATCTAAAGATTTTTATCAAGGATTTTATATATATATCTATATATATAAAGGATCATATGAGGATTTTGGAAAAAGGTTTTGAAAACCTTTGGATTTGGAAAGGCTTTTGATTTTTGGGTAAAATCAATATTGAATTTGGGAAGCCTAGTTTGAGAGTTATCGATTTTTGCAATAATCGATTTTGTGTAAAGGAGCTTTGTATGAGATCATACTAGGTGTATGATTTGAAGATACTATATGTGTATAGTATAAAATGTTTTGATGATGGCTCTGGGAAAAAAGTCACATCCTTGAAATGAACTTCTCAGGAGTACCACCGGGTGGTGCTGCCTTGAGCCCCAAGGGAGGGGGTTCTAAAATTGATCCTGTGAGGAGTCCGGACAAAACTAGTTCATGGGGATTATGAGTAGAGTATACCGTAGCGAAAGTCGTGTGTGTCGCTGAGAGCCAACAGTCTGCATCTGATTTTATATCGGCAGACCGCGACCTATGGTATAACATAGCGAAAGTCGTGTGTGCCGCTGAGAGCCAACAGTCTGCATCTGATTTTATATCGGCAGACTGCGACCTATGTAGGAGTGGAGAGGTTTTATTTCGACAGCGAAGATCAGAGGCCACTGAGAGCCTGCAGTTACATGGACTTTTGCTGTGACGGCAATGTAACCCTGGATGTAACTGTGATCTGTTGTGTGGGTTCCATGGCGTAATCGAGAGGCCGCGGAGAGCCTGCAGTTACATGGACTTTTGCTGCGATGGCAACGTAACCCTGGAATGTAACTGTGACCATGGATGGGGGTGATGATTTGCAGAGCATTCTCACAAAGATATTTCCTCGATTTCAAAATGCTTTCAGTATTTTCAATAAAATTATTTTTCAAGTATTTTCACTGGGTGTTGAAACGAGTTTACCATGTACTTATAGATTTTCAGTCCTACGCCTGATCAACGTATGACCGAATTTCTATGAGAACGAGGACGGACTTGTTGAAACATCGAGTATAAAAAGATACTTTTATAAAAATATTTCGACAATACTATACAGATTTTAAAAGTGTTTTAAAAACGATCAAAGAAAATTTGTATGATTTTAAGTATTTTAGTAAATTCTGACTTCGTTCCTTTTCGAGAACGAAAAGATTCAAAGGGGAGAGGAATGTGATAACCTGGATTTTCGAGCATTTGGTAATTGGTAATCAATAAGATTAGAATTATTGAAATATTAATTTGAATATTAAACAGATAAAATTCTGTTAATAAAAGATATCGGGATGTGTAAATGGATTTGAAAAGGTAATAAAAGATATGCGTGATATCCTAGAGATTTCAAACAAATTCGACTATTATGATCTCTTTTATAAAATATTCAAAATGGGCAAAATTGTTATTTTCAAACAATAGTAATAATGTATTGTTTTTTCCAAATATAAATAAATTTAAAATAAATATATTATTTTCAAATTTAATTTGTATTGATTAAATATACATATATTTTAATTGATTTCAAAATGGATTTTGAATTTGAATTGGAACTTGGATTAGGATTTGAGATAATTTAATTCACAAATTAATAAAGGATTTAAAATAAAATCTCTAAATTTAATAAAGGGCTATACTTAAGTTATAAGAAAATAAAAAAAAAATTAAACACATTAATGCATGAGAATTACAAATGTAAGTCAATTTAAACATGCAAATGACACTTGTTAAAAATTTGTCATAATTTTCATTTCTTTCCAAATTTTAAATCAAGGCTATATGCATAATCTTTACTTGCTACCACATTCTTTTCTCTAAAATCTGAGAAAAGTAAAGATAAAAGAAGAAATAAAACTTGAGCCAAGAAAAAATTCAGAAGTTTCAAAAGAAAAACAGTTCAATTCAAATCAGCAAACAGATCTAAAACTTGTGAAGCAAATAACCAGAGGAAGAAGCAAACAAATCAAGCAAAGTTCATTCAAGTTTCTGAAACTTAAAAAGCAACTCAAGATCTATAATTAGTTCAAGATCCAGATCGGAATAAATCAGTTCCTGATCTAAGGCAAAACCCTGTAATTATTTCAAAACAAGCTTTCTCTGTTTCTAAGGAAAACAGGCGAGTAAACTGCTTCCATTATTAATGTTTAAACCTGTCAACCATGACGCCTATGGTTTATCATTAAAATGACTTATGGAAACTTGTTTTCATGATGAAGATATGCCTGTATATAGATAGAAATATAGTTATTGAATAAGTATGCCAGAATATATGTTTGCAAATCTCTGTTCCTTGATGCAGCCTTAAAAATTTAGTTTTTAAATCTTAATTTCTCATTTTACAAACAATACTAAGCAAGAATTTTAAAAGGCAAATTGTTCTGGACAATGTAATTTCATTTTTTTAAAAAGAATGTCAAGAAGAAATATTGAGTAAAGATGTGAAACAAGAAATAACAACAATAAAGTTTGTTTTTTTTCCAGAAAATTTAAATGTCTAAATTTCTTGTATTGAATATGAAATTTGGTTTATGTTGAAAATTCAGGAATTTTGATAACTATAACATAATTTTTAAAATTTGTGGTTAGTGAGGTATTAAGTGAGTAATCGTGATAAATCTGATAGATCGTGAACTAGTATTTGATGATCTTATAAGTATGAACTGATCTTTGCTGTGCATGTTGTCTAAAATTTATTTTAAGCACATATACATATAGGTGAGTGTGTGTGCTAAAATTTTACCTGACAGGAACTTGAGATATAAAAGTCTGTGCGGATTTAAACAGTGAGTGAACTGTTATTCTAAAAAAAAAATCGGTATGAATCTGTTGCAAGTGATAAATTTGTATGGGTATAAAATAACATGTTTGCATAGATAATTCATTTCTGAAATATGAATAAAACTGCCTGTATATGAAAGTATATATATATATATATATATATATATATATATATATATATATATATATATATATATATTATCGCTGTTATTTTCACTCAAAGACCTTAAACCAAAATTTCTATCTGCTACTAGGATCCATTTTAGACTTAAATTTCTAAAGAGTAAATGTTTACAATGAAGTAACATTTTATATAAAATGATTTAAGTCAAATGGTTGAGTATTCATCTCAGAAATGATGAGAATTACAGTGAACTATTGAATTTGGGAAAAATTGAACATCCCAATTTAATAATTAAAGTCTAAAATCAGGTTAGTTATCATAAATCATGAATTTAGGTGAAACAATCGTGATTTTTAACCTTATATAAATCGAGTTATGCCTAGTTGAAGGAATTTGGGGTTTTCACCTATATCCGGCGATTGATGACGTTTCAGGGGTTGGGGTTGTTGTCAAAGAAGGCCAAGGGGATGGGTAACATTGGTAAAATTGAAGATGAATTTTCTGACGATCGTATTGATCAACCAGAGGTGAAATAGGTTTTGGGAATACTTTCTGTTGCATGACTAGGCGAGGGGTTTTTGTCTCAACCGTAGCGTTGAGTTCGATCACATTGCCAAGGATCGAGGTGAGGAGACATAGTGATGCTCTGGGAGGAGGGTCGGAGTTTCCAGCTGCGGTGATTGTCGGTCGATCCTGATTTGTGCTATCGGAGTGGGTTCTGTCGTCGTTCGAAGGCTCAATTTCGAGTCAAGATGAAATCATGATTTCTGGGATGTCGTGCATGATGTCGAGGTGATCGCTAACTTGGAAGCATCGTAGTTAGGGTGGCAACGACGTTCTGGCTATCGTGCACGTGTACCGTGCACGTTTGGGCTTCAGGTATTGGAAGGTTTTGGGAAGAAGGTCTGTACTCAGGATAAACTCGCGTTCCTTGCTGTATTTACTCGAAGAATTATTCGAGTCTGGCGGGGATGAAGCACACGAGTGTGCTTGTAGTTAGCTCGAGTTTGTGTTTTTGGTTTGGGAACTGTTTCCAGTTTTTAAGATCATGTTCAGAATTTACAACTAAAATGAATTTCAAATTATAGAAGTCGAACTGGATTTCTAAAATAAGTTTTAACTAGTTTTCAAGGAGGTGATTCAGCTCTAAAACCAAAGCTTGAGTTTACATATGATTTCAAATCTTGAAGTAAAAGAAGTGTTTAACTCCAAAAAATCAAAGAATGATGATTTTAATAAATCATATTTAAGCTTTTAAATATATTTATTTTAAATGGGAGTTAAGAGTTAAATGTAATAAATATTTTATCTTATTTTAAATCAATTTTTATTTACAAAAGTAATCAAAGTAAAATTACTAAAAAAAAATTGGGTAATTAAATTAAGGTAAATTGATTTGTGAATTAATTATATGTAATTAATTTATTAATTAATATTTGATTAATCAAAGTTAATCAATTAAGTAATAAGTAATTAGGGGTTAGTTACTTAATGTTAAGAAGATTGATTAATAAATAAGTTAAAGAGTAATTATTAAAGAACAAGTAGTTAATGAAGGGAATTAAAGGATTATGTGGTTAATTATAAGATAATTAATCAATTAAGTTATTATGATTAATTAATGTAATTAATTAAGGATTTATTAATTATAATTAATTAATAAATGGGAGTAATTAAGGATAGTTAATTACTGATGTTATTAATCAAGGGTGATTAATATTTATGGTTAGCAATTAATTAATGAAATAATTAAAGGTTAATTACTGTATTGGGTTAAGGGTAATTAATTTGTAAAATTAATTAAGGGTTAATTACTTAAAAGTAATTAAAGGATAAATAAAACGATATTGGAAGTCTTTGATTAATTGTTATTCCTAATATGTGGTTTGTGATGCTATGTGATAAGATATGTTTGATTTAGATTGTGATGATGTGGTTATCTATTGTTGATGAATTAGGTGGCATCCTGTATTTAAAATTGAGTTGTATTTCACTTGAATAATTTAAGTTAAGATGATATTGGTTTCGAAGAGACCGGAGTCGGATATTAGTAAATAACCAAAACCACTTCGATTCTTTATAAATTGCTATGTGATTTAAGTGAATTGGACCATATAATCTAAGTTCTGGCACTTAGAAATTGATGTGAGAAATAAGTGATGTCTATAACAACTTGTGAAGTGAAAATTGATATAAGTTACCCGAGTTTATATGAGTTGTATACTTTTGTATTCCATGTTAGATGAGTTTACTTACGCTGATTTCCAGCCTGACCCGGGTGTTATTTTGATGTAATGCTCAGGTCAGACCGAGTATTACAGATTTTCAATAGGGACGTTCTGGAGCTCAGGAGGCGAGCTGGATGGCTGGAACGTATGGAGTGTTTACTGCCGTGTTATATTATTGTATATGTCTGAGACATGTTAAATTGTTTCTGTCTAATGTTGTATAAATTCGTTGTAACTCTGATATATCGATGAAAATTGATAGATACAGTTTTCTTTGGTATAACTATTATTATTGATATTATATTTTATCCGCTGTGAATGTGAGATTGTGTGTTTCTTTTCTGTTCTTCTATCTCTTTCTTCTTTTCTCTAACTATCTGGAATTTTCGGGATCGGAATTTCCAGGTTGTTACAACTACATTTTGATTGCTATGTGGATATTTAGAATGTAAATATTAAAAATTACTTTGATCTATAGATTCATAACAGAAATGGGTCAATAAAGATTTAACAACAAAGTAGAAAAATTGGTAAAAATCTAACCAATTTGGAGAATGCAATCGTTCCATCGGCATCTTGACCTATAACGTCTTCCGCTTCCTTATCAAAGGCCGGGACTGTTGTTGACATACTCGAGTCATTTTAACCCACATTTGGACGATAACCTCATAGAAGTAGCATTTGAAGGCGGAAGAGTCTTTATAAAGTTGTTTAAAAATTTATGGTTCAACTCCTGCTAACTTGACTGTCAATCATCATGTTGCTTTGCACGAATAAAATTTATGCACTCCAAATGGATGGATTCTTTGTAAACAACAAAGGATACGTAGCTCCACTAAGATGTTGCACGCAGCCTTAAAATAGAAGAAAAAGTAAAAACTAATTTAAAAAAAAGAATTGCCATTTAGAAGGGGACGTTCACCATCAGGTTGCACTTACATTGGATAGAAATGCAAATGTTAATAGATTACGCTGACTATGACCACATAGTAATCACAAAATTGTTTTTTTAATTAACTCGTTTGCACTTGGAAATTTACCATGAAAATTACTGTACATAATTTAGTCGAAGTATATTTGAATTACCACTGCTACAGACATTAACACCTATATAGTAGAAATGTTTCCTAGAAAGCTTGATTCAATGGACATTTGACTCCCAATTCATCTTCCAAAAGGTATAATACATGAAATCGAATGAAATGTTAATAGATATATGCTGGATGAAAATATGGTAACCTGTTTATTAAAACTATATCAACATCGAGTTGACTAAAATATGGTGGAAGGAAATAAGGTAACCTGTTTATTAAGTGATCTAACAAAAGATGCTTGGCATGCTGAATGAATCTTTTAGCAGCATTTTGATGGATCAAGGGCCAGAAATATTGTGTGCATGTACCGTACGTGCATATGGTAGTGATACATGTACCGTACGTGCATATGGTAGTGATACATACTTTCCCAGAACTAAAACAGGAACACATAACTGTCCATAGGCAAACTGACAATGATTACCGCTTCTTTTAATGATTTAAAATGAGTATCAACGTGCAAGTATGTACCACAGTTTGATTTTATGACCAATTACTTCTACATTATTTCAAATTAGGCATACGAACTAAAAGTAGTAATATAATGTTGAAAATCAACTATCAGGTCCTATAGGCATCAACACAGAATCTTGGAAGGTGCATAACTAAAACCACAACTTTGCAAAAGCAAAAATGCGTACAAAATTGAAAATAATGAAGTGTAAGAAAGTTTGTTGGTAATACAGAAATTATAACCTCGTGTGACACACTAACCGGACTAAGCCATAAATTAATGCCCAGTATTTACCATAGGTTTCCCTTGAAGAGGTCGATAGTTGTGGTCGATCAGCAGATCTGATTGTGCTTTACTTCTTACACTATGGTTGATGCCGCTTAATAGGGGAAATAATTTGTTCGACGAGAAAATGTTTATCTTGGAAGACGATAATAAAAACGGTTTTGGGGAAAAACATTTAGGGATTGGGGAAAAAATGAAACTATATTGCACGAATCAAAGGTCGTTGAACGACAAAATACTATTCATATTTCCAAAAAAGAGAAACCTAATAGTGCAAAAATTACAGTAAAAAAATTAGAGGTCGGAAAAATAGATGAAAAATGGAAGCACAATGACATGATCCTAAAAAATAGTTATGTAAGAAAAATATAGGGTTGGACAAAATTTCCACTAAAAAAATATTTTAGGACATTCCTAAATATGCACTTTCAGGATATGATATATTTTGGATTAAAATGGGGGCTAAAAAGGACGCATTATGTGTCTAAGAGTAAAATTTTAATGAAAATAAATAATTTTAGGTGCCAAAAATAATTAAAAAGATCTCTGCTTACCACAAGCCTACCACCCTGAACTACTTTCCTACATGCAGCCTGTTTTCATGATGCCTATCACAATCAAGTACTTTCCTACCATGCACAGCTCATCATAATTCAATGTCTAATCACGCAGTCGACCATGTCCATGCAGTTTCTTCCTTTATAATAACTACCTCTTTGCATTTCAGGAAATGCACTATACAGCTTCATGGTCCAGGATATACACTTGCTAAACTTTTTTCATTCTCGCATTTGTTTTTTTTTTCATTTTCGGCAATATATAATTATTCTTCTCTATATATGTGTTCTCTTTCACACTTATATTGATAATCCATTTGATGATCCCATATTTTATATGCCATAGCACAAACTATTATATCGTCACCCATCTAAGGTGCTGATGGCTTTAGACTTTTACTAATATAATTAAATATTGAGCGCTCTACTCGCGTTGAGGACCACTTATTTAGTAAAGAAAAAGTTGAAGTATAGAATGATGATTTGAAGGACAACTTATCTAGTGAGGCAAAAAGGATAACTAGAACAAAATAAATCAAGAACGTAGAATTTAGGTTCCGTTTAGACAACATCATGATGTAAGCATTTCACTGAATTAATTGACTTAGTCGACATAACGAACCTTAACTATGTCGACTTTATTGATTAAAATGATTAGCTGATGTTAGCGGCCAAATGAAAACCCAAACCGATCATTTTCGGTTCATTGAATGATTACCAAAGTCAGTTGGGTAGTTATTAATCGATTATATATTTCACATAATTTTTTGTTACAAAACCGTCCCAATGAACCCATTACTATTCGGTTAACCAAAGTTAATATCCAACAGTAGAGAAAAAATTTCAGTAAACATGTGGTTAACCTTGATTAATCTTGGTTAATCGATTGGCGGAATGTTTGAACAATGAAAGTGAGTGGTGGACCACGACTGACCAATTCAGTGGTTAAATGATTAAAACAAGCAATTAATAGCTCAACGAATGGGTAGCTGCGGTTAACTATCGATGGGTCTATCGGAGTAAACAGATGAAAACATACCGTTGCTAGATTAACCAAGCCTCTAACAGTTGGTGGTTAACCCCTTTTTTTAATTATTCAGTTCGGTTAGCCGACAGCATCTACCGATGCTGGATTCGTAAACTAACAATTTTGTACTGAAACGGCTTACTAAAGGAGAGTATAATAATTATTATCTTGTAAATTTGTAAATACCAGGATGAGAATCCAAATGAATGAATATACTTGAATTTATTATCTTGAAGGAGACGAAGAAAGGCTAATTTGTTTTATGTTTGATCGATTGTTACTTTTTGGTGTACAACTTCAACTCCTAAATTATTAACTTTACAACTGTTGTATCATGACTTTGGATGAAGTATAAGCACTGAAAAAACAACCAAACATCATTAGTAGTTTAATTAGCATATATATATTTATTTAATAAAGAAAAGAAGATAAAGGATAGTGTACAGATGCAAAATGAGAAACCTTGTATCGCTCATGTGAGAGATTGGTTGCCATAATGCAAGATAGTATTATGGGTACTGCATGGATACTTTATGGTTGCAACTTTACATTATTTTTGTCATTGACTTGCATTGTAGTGCTTAATATATAACATAGTTAAACTTGAATTGATTGGGAAATAATTTGCAGACTCTCCTCTTTGATATTCTCATTGAACTAACATGTGAAATTAAACAGTTAACTTAATTCGATAAAGTACCCATTCTTTTGATTACAGATTGTTGAAAAACGTACTTGAGTCAACCTAATGTTGTTAGGTTTACTCAAATACAACAAAACTTTAACCAAATTTTAACTCTATGAAACAAACAAATCAATGAAAAGTAAATTTACAATTAGTACTAACGAATTAATAATTGTTCACTGAGATTATCTCGTGATTGTAAATAACATGATATTTGGTTGAGTGGAGATGAAATTTGAGCACCAAGTGAAATGCATCGGTCATGAATCCCTAAACTTGACTTGAAAATAAAATAATTACAAATAATACCAAAGTACTTTATTGAGTGAAAAGATTACCTATTATTTGCTGGTAGGAACGCTATTTGATCTAAAGGATAAGCAAAAGAGTTGAGTGAAATTACAGTGGGAAAGACAAATGAGAAACTAAATGAAAGAAAGGATTCACTGTACTATAATTTATAAATAATTTTGAAATATTCATCCATTTTGCATCTACATAGATAAATAGTGAAGTACTACGGACAAAAGGGGAAGAATGCTTACTCCACCTCCTCCAACAAAATGTTCCTTCCTGTCAGTCTCCTCCGGGCAATGTTACCAGTATCCTTCGGGAATAAGTTCACCATCATAGTAATCAGCACCCTAACCATCCCTTCCCGCAATAGATCATCGCCTCCATCTTGCACCCGCTTAATAGATCATAAGTTCGTGAGTGTAACACCGGTTGCAGTACAATTAATTTATCGTCGTCACCCAATCACTCCTTCCACCATTGTTGCGTCAGCCATGCTTCTCATCATGTGGGAATTTTTTTCCTATCCTAATTTTTTTAATCCTTGGGGAATTAGGGTTTTTTTTAGTCGAACAGAGTTGAAAAGAGTAAAGTAGAAAGGAGATTTGAGTGACGCTGGTGATGAATGGTGGATCCACTGGAACAGTGGATGCTGTACATAATCCGTTTTGATGTTAGATTGAAGGGATGAAGAGATGATGGTGAGCGGTTACAACTGATGAGATAAATTGAAAACTGAACTGCGAAAAAATAGAAGTGGTGGGTTGTGAAAGAAACCATTCCGTATTTCTGTAAAGAAAGAAATGAAAATGATTGTGAAGCATGGAAGGGGAACGCTGGGTAGGAAGAGGTTCCACATATGCAGTTTGGGGGAAGTTAAAAAAATGCGGAAGTGGACAAGGATGGGTTATTTTGAAATGAGAAAAATTTAGTAGTCCACGTCAGCTTGGAAAAGTTCCTACTTTAATATAAAGTAATAGATATGAATAAAATTAACAAGTTATTATGTATGTAATATATTTATATATGTTTACTAATTATAAAATCCAAAACTTTAATTCAAAATTATTTTAAAACATTTTAATTTTTTTGATATATATATATATATATATTATGATTTCCAAAAATAGTTTTATACATTATATATATTTACAAAAAAAATTACTTTATTTGTGTGAATGTGTATATACAAATGACAACAAATAGATATACAAATTCGTGATAGATAATAGTCTAAACTATACATATAGACTAACATAAATATATATGAATGTAATGGAATATATAGATAAGATATTATCAATAGAGTGGCTTTAATAAGCATCTTGAATGCTAAATACAACTCTCCTTGGATCGAATACTTACTCTTTAGGAAACACAGCTAACTAAAGAGATCACAACACTTTTATGTAGTATTTGAATGGATTTAATTTTTATTTGGAAATGAAGAAGGGGAGGGATCTATAACTTGCGTCCAAGGGGGTATAAGGAGGAGGCTAAAAAGGTAAAATGAAAATTAATAGAGATAGTGAGTTTAAATAGACAAAAGAATTGGGTAAAAATGAGGGATCTATATCAGCCTTTATACCCCTTCTCCTTACCACTTCAAAACTCTGTATTTCAAATAAATATCACACCTCCTTCCCCACAGCATGGACATCCATCTATTATGGACTAATGTTCCCAAAAGTATTTCCAAATCCAATCAATATTTACACGGTTGAGATCTAATTTAAATGTTTAGCGATATCATATATCGATTCATATATAAATGACTTTTATATAAATACTTTATTAAATATCAATTCAAATAAGTCAGATAAAATTTTTATAATTAATAATTCAAAAATATTAATTAGTTTAATTAGTTTATAACAATTATAATTTAATTAAATCGTGTAGTATTTTAGAATGCTCAACATTTCCATTATGCGACTCATATATGCAAATTCAGTCAGCGAATAATATCAAACAATTCTAATATTAACGTTCACACATCACCTTAGTTAATCATGTAATAATTTGGCTGAATTTATCGCTTATACAATTTTGATGGAATCCAATTTTACTATTTTAAGCCGTCCCTAGTAGTAACGTCCATTTACGTCAATTCTCTTGATCAAAACTATCTCACATTAAGGCTTATGGAATTTGATTTTGGTCAAAATCCTAATATCGTTCATATTCAGTTTGTATAATCCAAACACAAAATCCTTGGTTCAATAACAATAATTATTATTATTCGATCCGCTCTAGCAAGAGACTCATATCACCAAGGAGACGAATTCTCCATTGAATAATGTTTCACTTCCAATGCTTCAACTCAGACATCATGCCACGATTTAACTTTAATCAAAGTGAAGTGTCCACACTGATGTTTAATAGTATTCTCAAGTCTAGAGTACTATGTAATATCGTCACTTTGATATTCTCTGTTTGACATTAGTTATATTAACCAATATGGAACTATTGAGTGAGTCATCCCATATTTGTCAATAAATATCAGTACACAACCACTTGGTGTCTGCAATAACCTTGAGTAATGCACTACCTAACATTTGAAGAGTGTTATGTATTCTAGTCTCAATAGATGAATCAATATCCCATCATGAAACATCTTTACTAGGAATAGTTAAAACAATATGCTAGTTTTATTGTGATAAATTTATCATGATTACAACACATCGTAATTACTATAATATAATATATCATAAAGGGATTGCATATTAAATATACTTACACTAAATAAATAACCAACACACACATTATGAAAAGTGTATAACAGAAAGAAAAACACATTTTATTTCGAGCAAGATTTTACTACAGAGTTAATAATTTACAATAAATTATAGAATTGCTTTTAGGGCATAACCCTAGCTCTATCAATCTCCCACTTGCACTTCGGGCCAATTATAGAATCTCAATCTCATCCCTTCGATTAGTTTGCTTAGAACCAACCGATCCAGGCCTTTCATGAATGGATGTTATAGGTTGTCCTTTATATCTTCTCTTTAAATCACTACTTCTTTCTTCTTGACAAAATCTTTAATAAGGTGGAACTTTCAAAGAACGTGTCTTGATTTCTTATGTGCTCTAAGTTCCTTTGCGATCTGCATCACCTCATTATTGTCATAAAACAATGTAATTGGATTCTCCATATCGAGAATCACCCCTAGCCCACTCATAAATTTGCACATTCAGATGCTTCTTTGCTACTTCGTTAAGGGAGATGTACTTAACTTTGATCATGGAATCAGCTACAGTTTCCTATTTGGAAATTTTCTAATTAACGGCCCTATTGTTTAAAGTAAATATGTAACTTGACACTAACTTACTGTCGTCGATATCACTTTGGAAGCTAGAGTCTCTATACCCCTTCATAAGGAGGTCTCCATCCCCATATATAAGGAATAATCCTTAAAAATTCTCAAATACATAAGCATATATTATACAATAGTCTAATGTTTTTCTCCAAGATTAAACTAGTAATGGATTTCGCATCCTAATGCATAAGCCACATCTGGTCTAGTACATAATGTGGCATACATTATGGAACCGATTGTCGATGCATATAATATCCTCTCCATACGCTATTTCTCCTCATCAATATGAGGAGCATCCTTCTTAGAAAGGATGATTCAGATCGTACTGAAACATATCCATGCTTGAATTTCTCTATACTAAATTTTTTTCATCATAGCATCTATGTATAGGGATTGGGGCAATCCTAATAGTCTCTTAGATCTATCTCTACAGATCTTTATATCTGGCATATAGGCTGCTCCCTTCAAATTTTCATGGAGAAGTTCTTGATTAACCAAGATTTTAACCGATTACAACAATCCAATATCATTTCCAATCAGTAACAAAGCATCAAAATATAAAACCAAGAACTGTATAGCATTTCCATATTCTTTCTAATATATGCAAACTTCCACTATGTTCTAATTAGACAAAAATTGTTTGATTAATTTATCAAGACACTTATTCTAACTTCTTGGAGTTTGTTTATGACCATAAATGGATCTTGCCAGCTTACAAACCTTGCCCTCTCTCCGACTGACCTTGAAACCCTCAGGCCATGAGGTGTGAATGGTCTTTTCTAAACCATAATTTAGAAGTGTTGCTTCACGTCCATTTTCCATATTTCATAATCATAGAATGTAGTAATAACTAGCGTTATCTAAACAGGCGTAAGCACTGCTACGGGGAAAAATGTTTCATCATAGTCAACACCTTAAATTTAACGAAATCCTTCCACAACTAGCCTTGCTTTATAAATCTCTACTCATTCACCTGCATTTAGATTTTTCTTAAAAGTCCATTTGCAGCTGACAGATTTTATCTCTTTAGGTATGTCAGCCAAAGTCCATATTTCTTTTCATGTATGGAATCCATTTTAGATTCCATAACTTCAAGCGAAAGCGTAGACTCTTCGCTCTACATTGCTTGTTGGAATGAGAGATGAGTGTCGTTTTCTAAGACGGGGTCCCATTTCTTGTTATTGACCAGAAAATCATAGTATCTCTCTGGTATGCGCGATTCCTATTAGACCTTCTAATAAGTTGCATGTTTTTGTATATTGATGAATTTGATCATCTATTTGTTTGATATATATGTTAATTTCTTGGATCTCATCCAAATCTACAATTTCACTATTAATTTCTTTTGATATAAATTTCTTGTCTAAAAAAGCATCATGCCGAGGAACAATAACCTTTTGTTCATTTGTATTATAGAAAATATATTCCATTGAATTCCTAGGATATCCTTCAAATTTACATAGTGACGATCTTCCCTTAAGTTTACTAGGGACAACGTTCTTAACATAGGCTCAACAACCTTACACCTTCAAATATTTGAGTTAGGGTGTCTTCCTACACCACATCTCATATGGTGTCTTTGGTACAACATTAGTAGGCATCAAATTCAACATATGTGTTGTGGTTTCTGACACATATCCCCTATAGGAAAGAGGAAACTTAACTTTAATCATTATAGAATGAACTATATCTATAGGGTTCAACTCCTTTTCGAAACATTGTTTTGTTGTGGGGTATATGGTGAAGTTATGTTAACTGGGATTTTAACCCAACAGAATTCAAAAGGGGTTAAACATCAGATTAAGTCAGAATGACTCGAAACTTAAACTAAAAACCTAAAAGTACAAGATAAGGAAACGTAAGAAGTTTGGCTCATATTTCGCTAACTATTTGGATCAATATCGATCGGATCCAATTGGATCGGCACTGATCCGAAATATTGGCTCATAGTTCCTTCTAACCACTTTCGTTACACTCTATGCCTCTACTAAGCTCACCTATGAAGTTTGGTAACATTTCGAGAAACGTAGTTCAAGAAGTGAAGACTCATTTAATCTATATAAATATCTACCTGCTTTTAGATCGAAGCAACTTAAATGGACCTATAGAACTTATACCGACTTGGATTGACTTGCAATTTGGTAGGGACACTTAGAAGACATCAAAGAAGGCTCACAAAAAAAATGAAGTCATTTATCCAAGATAGCTTGGATCAGTACCGATCCAAATTTTGGATCGGATCGAACCTGACTAGTGTTGTCCCCACCAGGTGAGATCCATTGTATAGGTCTTACACACACTCTAGTAGCTACGTGCAAAGTTTTGTCTGATTCTGATAAGTATCGAACGAGTTATAGATGGATCTCCTCCAAATTGAGCTAGTTTGAAAAATCAGATCTCACCCACCTTGGATAGGCCTCACCACATGAGATCTGATTTAGAGGCTCTCTTACTCATCTACATTACATGTATGAAGTTTCATATCATTTGGTGAAATATTAACTGAGTTATGGATGGATCTTCTACGAAGGGATGGATTGGACAATCCATGAAGACAGATAATCAAACTAACTCCAAACGACTTGATATTCGAAAAAGGCACTCAGTTATGGGATAGAAAGACAACCAAACTGAGAAGACTCAAAAATTGCATAAGTTTTCAGACGGTACCGATCTGATACAATATGATCGGTACCTACCCAAAAAGTTTGCTCCAAACACCCCCAAACTTCTTAAGCGACCTCTAATGATGACTACAGGCTTCTGGTAAAGTGGCTCTGGCCCAAATACTCTTTAACTCTTATAAATACTATCCTATTTTAAATAGTAAAGGGGGTATGATCTCAGCTGAAGCTGTGCCATTATTTCTTCACTTTTCTTCTCCCACACAACGACCACTAAGGGGCAATTGAGATCCTCCTTTTCTATCTAACAATAGTGGCTTGATCTAACTAGAAAAGTAAAATTATGTTATAATCTAAACTCCTTTGTAATAGTAGTTGATCAACAAAAGAATCTTGGCTAGGCAATAAGAGATAATGTGGGGTTTCTTCCAAAGGATGGGACGATAAGGAATTGCAAAAGCTGCAGGAATTCAGACCTTAGGAAATAATATGGGAGTATCTAGAGTTGGATTAGAATGAGATGGAACGTTGCCTCCACTCCTAGAGCAACCGATACTTGAAGGCAACACGGGAGTCAACTTAGGAATCAACGTCGATGATGAGATCGACATCGGGCTGGCACCAAAAGGGCTAACAATGGAGCGACTGTCGAAACTCCAGGAACTGGTGGTACCGGAGCTAAACCAAATACTAGAGTGCAACTGGAAGAGGAATATGCGCCAGGGCTACCCGGGAGGAGCAGAGGACAGAATGAGACTAGGAAAGTAAGGCAGAACTCTAGTGTGCAACCAGTAAAGTATGCACCATATTTCCCTTGCCAAGGCAGTACATTGCTTTTGGAAGAAGATCTTCATTGGATGGTGAAAATCGAATTGCTGAATTGGTAAGAAGGTTGGTTAGAGGAGGAACCACCGATAAGGGTTTGGAAGATGTGAGCACAAACTTAGTTACTTCTAATATCTGAAACGCAAGAAATCCCCTCGATTTCAAGCTTCCTACGCTGGAAATATATGACGAAAAGACCGATCCAATGATTCTTCTGATGAGATATATCTGACATATGGAGGTGTTGGGTGATTTTGAGGAAGTAACGGGGAAGTGCTTCTAGTTAAACTTGACGGCGATGTGGTTTAGACAGCTGGAGAATGGGTCTATTAGCACGTGGATCGAGTTAGTGGGCTGGTTTTTAGGACAATTCTGAGTTCACGTCTCACAACCAAAGAATGTGATGACATTGGAAAATGTGAAATAAAGGCCCATGGAGACCATGAGAAGTTATTTAACAAGATTCAATGCAGCAGCGGCTGCGGTCCATTGGCCGGATCCATCAGTGATTTTGATGGCGATAGTGTCTAAAGTCGCAAGACCGACTTCAGGGCTGCACTTAAGATGGATCCAATAGATCTTGCTGAGTTTTAAAATGAAGCCGATAGATATTTAGGTCAGGAGGATGCTAACGTTGAAGATGAAGCTGAAGACATCGAAATTTATGTTGCGGATAGCAGGGGATCCTCTAGAGCAGGATTTGGAAAAGACAAAGGGAAAAGAGAAGCCGATGATGATCCTAGAGAACCAAAATGACAAAGGAGAGTGCCCAAATTCACTTCCTACTCTAAGATGACTAAAACTCTAGAAAGGATATACATAGACACTAGGGGGAAAATTTCTTATTAGAAGCCTCTGAGAAGAGAGCCTACGGATCGAGAGAAAGGAACTAGAAAGTTTTGCATCTTCCATGAGCTGGGCGGACATGAAACAAATGAGTGTGGACACTTTCATGATCTGATAGAAGAACTGGTTCGGAACAACCAGTCGTTGCACTACCCGAGGAACAGAGCTGCGATAGCATAGCTGGAGCAGCCACTACCCACAGCAGATGCTTCAAGGAATGCCCAGGGATCTGGACCAAGATAGATAATCCCATAAACGGGATGGATGGGAAGTAAGATCCAACTGCTGCTCTTCGCTTTAGTTTCTTTTTTGCACTTTTCTTTTCATATATTACCAATAAAAAAATTAATGACTCCAGACTGCTTAGATGTGTGTTAAACCTCGATTGGTTCCTATTCACGTTCTGAGTCGGATATCTAGGATGACTGCTTAGGATAATAATCTCAGACCGCTTAGATGTGCACAAAACCTATATTAGTCCCTTGCCACGCTTTGAGTCAAATGTCTGGGATAAACATTTAGGATTTCTACTTATTTAATTTCTGTTTGTTTGCTTTGGTTTAAAATTTGAATTTCGTAAAATCCATATTTAATGTGATGACTGATTTTGAATGCTATAGAGTCCCAACCGGAGTGTAAGGTGTAAGTCCCTTAACCGAAGAGCGAGTATATGGACTTGTACAATATCGAACACCATAGAGTCCTGACTAGAGAGATGGGACCGAAGTGCAAGAAGTAAGTCCCCTTATCGGAGAGTGAGCGGATGTGCTTACTTAACATCCCTTAACTTAATAAGCAAATGATCTAGAGAGATAATCGCCTTGAAAAACGAAACAACAAATGATCCAGAGAGATCGTCCCTTAAACTAAAAACTAAATGATTCAGAAAGATCGCGCATTAAAGTTAAACGCTCCTGAGAGATCGAACTTTAAAACAGATTTGAATTTGCAAAAAGGATTTGAATGCCTTAAAAATAGAATAAAACGGATAAATCCTAGATGAACACAGGATGATTTTGATATATGATGTGATATCACACAATTTCGATATAGGATATTATAACTCTGAATTAAATCCGAGTGGTAATGATGTAAATCCTGGATGAAAACGGGACGATTAGAGATGCATAATGTAATTAAAGAATGTGATATAATAAATCCAAATGAAACCACTTGCATTGCACTCCTATGCCTCTAAAAAGATCAACTATAAAGTTTAGTAACATTCCGGGCAACCTTTCAAGAAGTGAAAATTCATTTGATCCATTCAAATGTATAACCGCTTTTGGATTAGAGCACCTTAAAATGGACCTACAGAACTCATACCGACTCAGATTGACTTGAAATTTGGAGGGGACATTTCGAAAATATAGAAGAAGGCTCATACCAAAAATGAATTCATTTGGCCAAGATAATTTGGATTGGATCGGACTCCACTAAATTAGGCACCACCACCTGATATCCAGTGTGTAGGTCTCACACACCCTCTAGAAGCTACCTACAAAGTTTCATCTGATTCCGATAAGTATCAAGCGAGTTATGGATGGATCTCTTCTAAATTGAGCTAGTTTGATAAATCAGGTCCAACTCACCAAGGATGTGCCTTGCCCCATGAGTTTTTATTTGGAGGCTCTCTTACTCTTCTATATTACATATATGAAGTTTCGTGTCATTTGGTGAAGTATTAAGTGATTATGGATGGACCATCTACAAAGGGATAGATTGGATGATCTGTGAAGATGGATGATCAAACTAACTCCAAACGACTTGATACTCAGACAAGGCACTCAATTATGGGATAGAAAGACAACCAAATTGAGAAGACTTAAATATTGCACAACTTTTCGGATCGATACCGATTCGAAAGTTAGCCCTAAACACCCCCAATCTTCTTGAGTGACCTCTGCATGATGACTACAGGCTTTTGGTAAAGTGGCTATAGCCTAAATGCTTTCTAACCCCTATAAATACCATCTTATCTGCAATAATAAAGAGGATCTGATCTCTGTAGAAGCTCTGCCATTATTTCTTCATCCTTCTTCTCCCACACAACAACCATTAAGGGACATTTGAAATCCTTCTTTTGTCTCTAAAAATGGTGGCTTGATCTAATCTAGGAAAGGAGAATTATATTGTAATCTAAACTCCTTTGTAATAGTAGTTAATCAACAAAAGAATCAATAAAATGGATGTAGGCTTTATTAACAGCCAAACCACCATAAAAATCTCTTGTCTCTTTAACTTTTCTGCTATTTACTGTTGCTTTTTCTATTTTTCTTGTCTTGGTAAACAGTGCTGATACTTTCACACCCAAACCAGGGTGTCAATCCATTTTTTGGGCTAACAAGTTACCTAAGTGACAATCCCATTGTCTTTTGAGTACTATTAGAGCTCTTGTCCAACATACTCACCTACTCGATCAGATTGAAGTATTTTGATCTTATGGTTTATTTGATTTTTAACCTTGTTCTTTTTCTTTTTAAATTTTCCACAAACATTGGATTTGTTCCTCATAAGGTATACATATCCTAGTCTCGAGAAATCATCCGTAAAGGTTAGAAAATAAGAAGTATTACCTTGGCATCAACCAGGTTTTTAACCAAGTAGATTCAATCGAAAGTAAAAGGTCAAGATGATGAAGTAACGACTCAAGAAATTGGAAACATGATCGGAAGGAAATGATGGTAGAACTCAAGAAAAATCATTGAATTTGAGGCTAAGTAAATCAATCGATATCGAGAGGTTTCTCTTGGTACTTAGAGGTATTTCCTTCACTTTTTAGCCTCTAGAACTCCATATGCTTCATACTTTAACTCAACCACTCGTGGTCAAGTGCTTTTCTTAGAATTTGAATGACCAATTCTTAGAATTGATGAGAAGAAAGCAAAGAAAGCAGGATAACGTATGTATTATCAGGAGAATCATTACAATCAATTTAAAATATATGGAAAAGAGCTTGCAACACATCGAATTGGAGATAAGAGAATCGGACAAGTTAAGGAAGAGAATTCACATAAATCAAAACCACTCGATACTAAGAGGAATCTCTTGGTACCATGAGGTTTATTCAACTTGCGGGCCCCCATCTTACCTATATATTATCGGACTTACTTCTGGACTTCAATGTAAGTGGACTCTTGAACTTATGCGGTTATTTCTCTATAAATACCAAACCTACTACAGCTAAAGAAGGGGCTTGGACTCTACTTCTTCGTCATCTCCTACCTCTCCCTTACAATAGTCAAATAGATAGAAAACGTTGGCAGTTCTAGGCTTAAGAACCTGTCAATCCCTTGTACTAGTGACTCCAATCCATTTTAAACTCTTTTAAACTCACAATTAATAAAATATTTTAAATTGAAAATAGGCCAGAGATTGTCGAACCACCATAAAGATCTTGTATCTTACTATTCTTTTTATGCTATTTTTATTATTATCTATTATATCTAGGTCTCACAGGTTTCTTACAATGTTTCTTTGGGAATCAATACTTTGGTGCTTTTCCTAAGAACTAAATACCAAGGTTAGATCTAGATTGCTATTGTTGATTTGAAGAGATCTAATGGTTAGATCTAGAACTTTCGCTTGAAGAATTTAGAGGTTTGTTATCGAAAGTCAATGGTGCCTAGGACATCTAATAGATCCTCAGGAGCGATAGGTGGTGGTGATGAAAGAAATGCTTACCAAGTATAAGTTAATAATCAACAATCAATGCCAGGATCCTTTGCTCAACAGGAAGTGGTCACCGGACAGAGTTTGATAATATGCAGCAGAAAGTAAACCAAAAGATGGTGGATAGTCAGAAAGTTTTAATGGGAAAGATCGATGCTCTGTTAAAACTATACCCACAGAGAACTAGGAGAACTGGAAGGGAAACTTCACTTGGATTAATGGGAAAGCCCTTCTGTTGCTAGCCAAACAAAAGGGATGAGAAGAAAAAATAGAAGGTAGGAATTGTTAGAGTTGTCGAAGGACTTACAAGAGGAAGCACGAATACTTCCCCTATAAGAAAAACACCTGGAACCGAAAAGAACCCTCTCGGTACCGAGAGGAATCTAGGAGGGAGTGCCCAAGAAGGTGATGCAATGGTGGTTTTTGATGAAGAAGTGGATTGCAGCTTAAAGGTGATGGTCTTGAGTTGGATATGATGCTCATGGAGATAGAGTTCAGACAACCATAGCTCAACTAGCCGTACATGAAATACAGAAGGAGTGGTTCTCATAGAGACAGGAGGACCTAAATGTCAGTCAGCAATCTAAGATCATTTGCGAAGCCAAATGCTCGACATAGCCTCGGATGGTCGACTTTCGGATTACCGTGCTACTGAGGAGTATATAGCTGATATGATTAAACATAAGGTAGAGGAAAGAAGAGGTAGAAAAAATAATGACTAGGGTTCTATGCCATGTAGAACTCCATTCATAGAAAACATTATGAGAGACTAGTATCCTAGGGAATTTACGATGTTGACAATGCCATCGTACAATGGAATAATTAATCATATACAACATCTTCTCAAGTATGGATGGCACACAGATGGTGCTAGGGCAACGGATGTTGCTAAATGTAGGTGCTTCCCTATTTTTTTGGAAGGAGTTTCTTCTATGTGGTTCACAAGGCTCATGCTAAGGTCAATATCTACTTTTGATGAATTAGCTAAGAAGTTTTTGAAGCAGTTAGGCTTCACGCTGCCTGATTGAAGGACATTATGTCCCTATTTGGCTTGTCTCAAAGGCCCAAGGAGTCACTGATGGGTTTCTTGAATCGATTCAACACCGCTGTTATGGAGGTTACCTATCCAAAGGAAGATCTTGTATTCCTGGCACTAGTCTAGGGTGTTCATCCGGATATGGATTTTGGTAGGTGGCTAAAGATGAAATAACCAACTACTATAGTAGAATTCCATCAAAAGGCAAACCTGTTTATGTAGTTAAAGGAAGCAAGTTTGGTTGAAGGAAATGTCAATGATAAATAATCAAAGGGAATAACTCAAAGCAATGTGGCGGTTAAGCAAAATGTCGAAAATTTTGGAGTTACAGGGAATTTTGAAAATTCTAGGAATCAGAAAAAGAGGAACCAAAACTCCGATAACAGACGTAATGAGAATAGGAAACGCCCCAGGAATATGCGATCAGAAGATTGTATGTTTATGAATGACACACTGGAAAATATTCATCTTACTACTTAAGGAACTAAGTAATACAAGACACCACTAAGGAGGTAGGCGACAGAGAAGGTGAAGCACTCTGGAAAGTTCTGCCGCTTCCACGAAACACACGGGCACAACACAAATAAATCACTTAAAGGATTTGATTGAAGAGATGATATGGAAAAATAGACTCCAGTAGTATGTCAATCAACAATATAACACTGACCAAGCTATGGATCCCCATGGATCCCTCGCTCAAGGAAACCCCTCTGAACCTAACAGTGAAGGGCCCAGACGTACTAATGGAAGGTCGCTAACTAATACCATAATTAGAGGGCCTCACCAAATGGAGAGAAGCTGGGGTGAGATGGAGAGATATGCAAGTTGATTGAAGCATGCACCATAGGAAAGTTGCTACGCCATCGAAGATGAAGCTCCGACTAAGCAACAAAAGATGAAAAAGGATGATATTGAGTTTAGAAACTGAGATTCTAATGGAGTCGAGGCACCAAACATCGATCTCATGGTGATAACAGTAGGAATTGGACCGTAGTTATATGTCTAGTCTTGGTGGATAATAAAAGCTCAGTTAATGATATATTCAGAAAGACTTTCAACTAGATGAAAATCAATATGAAGGATGTGACTTTCTGCAAGATGAAGATTCAGGAATTTATGGGTGAAGCTAAACAGTCGATTGGGATGATCGATTTGTTTGTAGAATTTGGTGAAGGAGAATGTAGGGTGGTTTACATTCAAGCATTTGTTATTGTTGATGAGTACTCAGTATAGAATGCTTTCTTCGGCCCATTGGCCCTAGATGATTTTAGGATTATCTTGAATCCATAGTGTTTGATGATGAAGTTCCTAATAAAGAACGATATAAGAGTAATGCGAGGAGATCAAAGCGCGGTAAGGTAATGCTACATTGCAGAACTACGGGAAGCTAAGCATTAAAAGAAAGGAAAGAATGTAGGGGAAGGCTCTCCATATTCAAGACTCGTAGGCATATCAACTAAAGCCTGGACCTTGGCTCAGGAACCATAGTATATTCAATAAGGCTATGGATCCCAGGAAGTAGTTAGGGGAAGGACGACCAACACTGGCTAAGCTAACGGTGAATGTTCTAATCGACATGGATGATCCTACTCATGTCTTGAAGATTAGGTATCAGCTCAATGCTCACTTAAGAAAGGAATTGGTGAATTTCCTCTAAGGAAACTTGAATGTATTAGCTCAGACACATTCAGATATGTGCAAGATATTGACAAAGACAGTGTTTCATGCATTAAATATTGACCCAAAGTTCACACTAATAAAATATAAAAGGCGGCATCTGGGTTTAGAGCGATCTGCCACACTGAAGAAAGAAGTGGACAAGCTGATGGCGAACAACTTTAACCATGACGCTTTATATTTCGATTAGGTATCCAAGCCCGCGTTGGTCAAGAAGTCAAATAGAAAATGGAGAATGTGTGTCGACTATTCAAATTTGAATAAGCTATGTCCAAAGGATAGCTTTCCTTTGGCCGAAATCGATCAACTGGTGGATGGAACTATAAGACATGGATTACTCTCGTTTATAAATGCTTACTGGGGCTCTAACGGTATAACCAGATTCCGATGCATATTAATCAGGCGAATACAAGCTTTATAATCGATTTAGGATTATACTGCTACCTTGTGATGTCATTCGGTTTGAAGAACGCCGGAGACACATACCAGAGATTGGTAAATTCTGTGTTCAGGAATCAAATCGGGCAAACAATGGAAGTATGCATAGACGACATGCTTGTAAAGTCACGAGTATCATGAAATCATCTAGATGACCTTTCAAAAATGTTTGAAATTCTACGAAAATACGGAATGAAGTTAAATTCATTAAAGTGCTCTTTTGGAGTAGCATTGGGAAAGTTTCGGGGATTTATTGTCAATGCATGAGAGTCTTATTCGAAGCAGGTAAATGCCTTGAGGAATGTGACTGTCCCAACCACGAAGAAATAACTTTGGAGCTTAAATGGAAAGATCGCTGCTTTAAGTCAATTCATCTCAAGGGAGATAGATAAGTGCATACCTTTCTTCGACACTCTCAAGAAAGGTAAGAAGAACTTTGAGTGGAATCGGGATTGTCAGAATGCCTTCAAGGAATTATTGAGGCACATGGAAATGCCTTCGGCTTATCCAAACCACTGGACAGGGAGGTTTTATTCGTTTACCTAGCTGTGTCTGCTCACGCACTAAGTGTAACATTAGTGCGTGAGGATTCAAGGATTTAAAGATTGTCAGCAAGCTGTTCTCTAGAGCTAAAAAGAACCACCTGAAGCAAGAGAAAATCACATACTGCTTGCTGATTGCATCAACGAAATACCATTTTTTAGGAACATTTGGTCAAAGTATTGACTGGTTGGCCTTTGAAATAGGTGTTGTACAGACCCGAGACCTTGGGAAGATTATTAAAATAGAATATCGAGCTGAGTCAATATGACATCATTTATAATCCAAGGAGAGCGATAAACGGATAGGCGTTGGCAGACTTCATCTTTGAATTCACGCAGGATGGTGAAGAAGAGTAGGAGGTTGCAATAGTCACATCTTCTCATTGGAAGTTATTTTTCGACGATGCTTCAAACGAATTTAGCCCATCGATAGGAGAAGTATTGGAAACACCAAAAGGACGATCAACTTTCTACGCACCAAAGCTAAATTCCCTATGAATAATAATAGAGCTGAGTATGAGGCGTTGATAGCAGGATTGAGTATAGTGAAGGAAATGGCGATAAAGACACAGCAAATTACATTATCTATCAAAAGCACTGGAACTTCTTGAAGACACATTACATTATACAATAACGCACATCCCTAGAGAGGAGAACATGAAGGCCGATTCACTAGCTAAACTAGCCAAATATGAGGAAGCACCGTTAATGGGATTGGTTTCGATGGAAGTTTAGATGGTTCCTAGTATCGATCAAATGGATGTTGACTGGATTCTGGGGACTACAAAAGAGAAGAAGTCATGGATGACTCCAATCAAAGACTACCTGATCAATGAGCTCTCCCAAGAAGTAGGAATGAATGGAAGAAACTTCTGTGAAAAATGCCATGGTTGTAATACAAGACATAGTGCTGTACGGGAGAGGATTCTCGACTCTCCTACTTTGGTGTGTAGCCAAGCATAAGGCTAGGAAGATCATCATGGAAATCCATGAGGGATGCTACGGTGACCACACCTAGGGAAAACTCTGGCAAAGAAGATACTTTGTTATTGATATTTACGGCCAACGATAAGCCGAGAATACACCTAATGGTGTGACCAATGCCAGAGATTTACGAAGATTCCAAGAGCCCCCTTACGCAAATGATCAGTCCATGGCCATTAGCAATATAAGGAATTAACATCATTATTTTGCTACCAATAGCGAAAGAAGGAGACAAATATGCTATCTTTGCAGTGGATTACTTCACTAAGTGGGCTAAAGCGTAACCTCTTGCCATGATTATAGTGAGAAAGGTAATCATTTTGTAATGAGGAATATTATTTGCAGATTCAGAGTACCGAAAGGTCATGATGGACAATGGGACTCAGTTCAAAAGTGGCGAGTTTAAGGATTTCTGCAAACAATATAGAATTGAGAAGAGCTTCTTCATGGTGGCCCATCCATAGAAAATTGGGAAAGTGGAAAAAATAAAAAAGATCATCAAATCCACTTAGAAAAAGCAACTGACTAGAACTAAAGACAATTAGGTTAATGAGCTTCCACTACCACTATGAGCTTATAGGATGACACATAAGTCTACAACCGGACACTTGCCTTTTTCTTTTACTTACGGGTCGAGAGCAATGATTTCGATAAAACTTAAAGTCCCTTCTCATCATAAAAGGCATTTTTATCCGAAGGTGGAAGAGAAGCTCCTACTCGAGGTTCTTGGTTTAGTTGACGAGAAGAGGGAAGAAGCCGAGCTAAGGGTAACTACTCGCCAAAAAAGAGTAACAAGACTCTTCAATGCCAAGGTTTACAACTGTACCTTTGAGGTAAGGGATCTCATTCTGAAACAAGTTCTCCCAAGTATGAGGCATTTGGGAAGGACCCTATGCAGTCGATTAAAAGCTTGGAAATGGAACTTTCAAGCTAGCAACCGTCGATGGCATCCCAACGACGTGTGCTTGAAACAGTGATTTGCTGCGGTACTACTACGTTTAGATTTTCTCTATATGTTTTCGCAAACATACGACCAAAGGACACTAGGGATAATGTAATAAGGCAGTATTTACCACTTTGTCCATTCGCAAATAAATCTCGCTTCTTGAACCAATTAAACTGTGTTCTTATAAGCAAAACTCCTATGCCGCGTGATTAGCAGCACATTCGAGGAAATGCTTCTTTATCCTTGGACAATGGTCGGAGAGTGTAGACTCAAACTGCCATCTCAACGAGGATACTCAACTCAACCTTCTAAGAATCAGCAATGCCCAGAGATAAATAACGTAGTGAGGGTCCGAACTACCAAGTCAACGGTGAAAATCAACACTCAACCTTTTGAGAACTAGCATTGCCAAGAGATAGGCGACGCTAGGAAGGTCCAAATCATTGGGTCGACAGTGAAAATTGACCCTCAATTTTCTAATAATGTTGTCTAGAGATTGACAATGCCGGGAAGGTCTGAATTGTGGGTCAACGGTGAAAATCTACCTCAACCTTCTGAGAACCAGCGTTATTTGGAGATAGGCGATGCCAGGAAGGTCCAAACTGTCGGATTGATGGTGAAAATCTACCTTTGACCTTCTGAGAACCAGCATTTCCCAACACATTAGGAAGGGCTAAACCTTAACCTCTAAGAATCTGGAATTGCCTGGAGATAGGCAACTTCAAGGATTCATCATTGCTCGAAGATAGACGACGATGAGAAGGCATGCCGAATTAACTAACCTTTAAGAATTAGTTGTTGCCTAGAGATAGGCGACAACGAGAAGGTTCATTGACCCGACCTAGGAGTCGATCAAATCATTCGGCTCTACCTTTAAAAATTCATCATTATCCAGAGATAGGAAACGAAAAAGAATGAATTCTCGAAACTGGAATGCTAGTGTGTTGGCTTTTGGAGAAAGAAGTCAATACACAACAAGATTTCCAACTTCAAACTTAGAAAATTTTAAATGAAGCCCGGAGATAGGCAGCATCGAGAAAGTAATACTTGGAATCAAGTCGCAAAATCATCGATTCCTGCAGATAGGAGTTACCATATGAATAGGAGTCTCAACGATAGCACTTGCAACCAAACCGGACACACTTGGTCGAGGATAAGCAAAAACAGTCATGGAGGCCCAAAAATAGGAATTTTCAAGCTACCCTGCTCTAGGTTCAGGAATGGAAAAGCATTCTTAAACTTGGTGGAATATGAGAAGTTGCCCTACAATGCTATTAACTTTTAAATGGTCAAGTCTAGCATTTGTAATAGTGAATCCCGTGAGTAGGGATAAGCATGCAAACAACCAGTCGAAAGACACCTGACTAGGCACCGATGGGAACAACCATAGAGTCAGTTAAGTAACGGTTCTCCTTTTCCAAATGAAGCATTTTGGCGATTGTAAAGAGGGCCAAGTAACAAGACATAACCAAAGAAATTGTAGGAAAATTATTTATATGCATAGAGTTGTTGTAAATAAGCATGTTGCACAGATGTAGACATATGTACATAATTACAAAATAGTGATTATATCATATACATAGGCAATAATAAACAAGCAGGCATAATACATAGGAATAGAAAAATAAACTGAAGAGAGATTATAGGATAAAAGCTAATCTTTCAGTATCAACAGTTTTTATGTACATCAAAAAGCGGGGGCCTACCTACACAAGCTCAGCCTATTAAAGACAAAAAGCAAAAGATACAGACTCCATAACACAAATAAATGATTCTCAACCGATAAGCTCTAACTACCGTCTACTTAGTCTTCCCTTCTTACAGCCTTTGCACCTTTGCCTCTACCTCCTCCAGGATGAGACTCGTTTTTTCTTCTCATCTTAATCACCCTACCTAGGGAAGTATCACCTTCCGAATGGGTAAACTCTTCACCGGCTGTCATATAAGGATCGTCATACTTAATGGTGGGAGCTTTGCTAGGCTTAGTTTTGGGATGCTTGATCTTGAGCATGGGAAGTCTAGAGGCAGGGCTTGTTGGGGTAGAACCGACGGGCTATGTGTTACCAGGCTCAGACTTCACATGGATCTTTTCAAAGTCAACCTTTAATCTCTTCGCATTGTGGTGTGATCAATGGGGTCTACTATGCCTGTAATAGTGACGTCTTCTTCCTCTTGAGACATGGAAATGTCTTCCAGTCCCTCCAAAGTTGCAACCTTCCAGGAGCTGGAGTCGGGATCGAAACCTGAGGGTAAGACAAGTCCCATAGAATTAGAAGTTGATGCCGAGAATATAGCAGTAGTGTCTAAGCCTTGGGTAGCTAGAGTCGGAGAGGAAGGTATGGTTGACCTACAGGTTAACAAGTAGATAATAAAGCTTAATGACAGATTCATAAGAGAACCGAAGCTTCTCAATGATTGGTGAAACAAGAAATATACCTAAGCTTGGGATTCGACCCCTGAAGGAAACCATGAATTCCCCATCTTTAGTCCTGTGCTACCCTACTTGGCCCATGGAGGAAGGAATATACGGCTTATGAGAAGTGAATGATGTAGAAATTGGAGTCACATAGGCGGTTTTGTAGCTAATCCCAATGGAAGCAGGAATAACCATCACTGGCTCTTCGGATTTTAGAGTGGTAACTTCATGTTGACCCAATGAGCTCGAGCTAGTGAGAGCCTAGGCGGCATCGACAGTGGCGGCATTGGCATCCTCTTCAATAAGGAAGGCTTTTCCCACTGCAAGCATATTAATGTCCTCAGCATCGAGGTACTGTGAGCCTAAGCCTTCTCCTTTACTTGCTTCTTGAACTCGGCACTCTTAATAAGTGCAGCTTTTAACTCGTTCCTCATCACGATCTCAATGGTGGCTTGGGCATGCTTTATCTCTTCCTTCAAGCTACCAGACTTAACCTACACTACAAGGTTTGCATCCCTCTCTTTAGTGATCCTCATCGGGTCCTCATCCATTTCCATTAAAATCCTTTTATAAGCTGCCTTCTCGAAATCAGAGGATTGGATATTGATATAATTAATTTATTCATATTCGAGAGGGCCTTGCATAGTATCTTCTACTTGTACCTCATGTCAACATGCTTTTGGACACTTCGAACATCCCGATCTGCCACTTCCTTTGGAATGTCCTCGATGTCTTAGTCAAATTTAACACATATAAGAAGAGTTGGGAAATGCAGCATGTAGGCATGGAGGACCAACAAGAAGAGTAAATGAGGGTGTGAAGGCTCACTTAGAAGTAGGTGTAGACGTCTGAGCTCTAGAATGTGGGGGAAGAGCACTAGAGATAGGACTACGACGCTCATGCAAGGATCGTAGCCATTTGGAGGGTTCATAAACTAACTCTTCTGAAGCTTCTCTCTTCCTCCTCTCCTCCTCTCTTTCTCTTTCCTTCTCTCTTTCATGGCCCTTATCTGCTTGATGGTCTTTGTCATCCTTTAGACTTTTAACCTCCGCCTTTCCTCATCAATCTCACAATGAACCTAATAGTTGGAGCAAGGCGGATAAGGGTCAGGTGTCTTTCATCTATAATCTTCTCCATTGCGCGAAAAGGGCTCTATATCTGACATGACCCATGGAATCTGAAATAAGAAAATGACGGTATAAGAGTTAGGACTTCAAAAGGTGAATAAATGCAAAGATGCAATAGTGTTGGCAAGGAACTAAAGATGGAGACTCTCCACCTTCACTTACAAACCCTCTAGGTGAAAAGGTAAAGCCTGAGCCTACTTCATCTAGAACGTTGCAAATTGGGATAACAATTTCACCAATATCGCTCAAATCAACAAAAATGTCACTAAAATAGTAGGACTAGGGCATTAACTCCTCTATGGGTTACATAATTTGGTCTCCTTCCCACTCTAAAGTTTCAACGACAATGTGCTCCAGATGAGGCAAGCTAGGAAGTATAGGGCTTCTATGGGGAGTCTCTCCAAACGCACCCTCCATACTAGCACAATAGTCGCTATCGCTATCACTTGAGCCCTCTTTGTATTCCTCAGCCATTGGCTCTTTTCTTTCCCATCTCTCTTCGTCCACTCTCCTCAAGAATCGGTTGCATGTCAACTCCTTTGGCTTGGTCACCTTGAGCAACCCTAGCGGTTTGTACTTGAATCTCTTCAGACTGGATCTTCAGCATATGTTGTGCCTAATGGTCGCATGACTTTCCCCAGAAGGCTCTTTTTGAAGTGGCAAGTAGGAATGGAAGAATATGCACGAGCTCTAGAGATACTAGGTACACGTGACTTCGTGATGGCAAATCTATCGGAACGCAACAAACCATATTGTCATAGGTTTCCAATCATAAGAAGGAATGTGACAATGCGTTGTGGAATCTAACTTCTCTCGGGCCCTTAAGCGTAGTTTCGTATGCATCATGACCATCTTAGGCCAGAATGCCTATAAAGAAGTAAATGTCAAGTCAATAACTTGAGTCAAAGATTCAAAGTACGAAAGGGGCAAAGAAAAGAAAACTTTCTTCTAGATAGCCAGAATCGGTTGAAGCCATACGGGCATCATACAAAGAAGTACTCATTTTTAAAGCTTTTTGATGACGTTGCATCAGCACTAGAATTCAACGATCATGTAAGAAGAGGAATCATGCCTTTTCTTGAAGTGAAATAGATAAGAAAGTTCACTGAAAGTCGAAGCACGGTTGAACCAATTTATGAAAAGGACGTAGGGACAACTCAAAAGAGTGTGTCTGTTTGGATGAACCTAGGATAAAGTAGCCCGAGTTTTTGTAGAACCATTTGGAGGAAGGGATTGAAAGGCATGGGAACACTACCTAAGCACGTCTACCTTTTGCACACTATGTATCCTTTCAGGGGGTTATGTGCAAACTCGACCCTAGTTGGGAGATGAACATCATCTTCGGGGATTCCGTGCTAATGGAAAAAGTTTTAGAGCATTATAGCCATCATTATTATGGGAATTTGCTCTAGTAGATTGTCCAAAATTCTCAGATCGAAAGGTCTTCGAGGAATCATCAAGCCTTGTAATTCTGATGTAACAAGACGACTCTGCCTAGCAGGAATAGTTGGTGAAGCCTAAGCTGTAGATGATCTAGCTTAGGAGGGGTAGAAGTGCCCTCACCGAACTTGAAACACGGCGATCGACAAGTCATTCTAAAGTAGAAAACTTGGCATTCAACACGGCCAGGGATATAGGAAGTGCAGCAATAAGGTAAAGTGGTTCGATGGAATCATCCAATATGACCGTTCTTGAAATAAACTATCCTGCTGGAACGATGAGGTCTTAACCAATTTTTAACAAGAAATAACTAAAGTCAGAGAGTCAGACTTGTCTCCAGAATGGTTGGCACACAACTAAGGCAAAACCCGAGTTCACCGTAGGCCAGGTGCAACCAAAATTCCAACCATCTCCTCTCAACTACAATCGGCCACAACCACTTTATCACCACTCGCCAACCTTGAATAATTGGAAGTTTGGATTGAAGAATAGAAGCTTGAAGCTTCAATACTGCGACCAAAAGCTTCGGATGGTGAATTGGGCGATTGGAGGCAACGACGGTTGGATTTGAACGTTAGTGACTTGAATGCAGGGTTCACATGGCGACGTCGATGATTGGATGAGCAGCGTTAGAGGGATGGTTAGGGGCAAGGTAAAGTCTCGAAGTCCAAAGGAATCGGTGGCTAGAGGTCTCGGGGCAAAGCACTCGGTAGAAAGGTTATAGAAAAATGAGCAAGATTTTAAGTCCAATATAAATAGACAAGTCGGTGGAAGACGAAAGGTCTCGGTACTGAGAGGTTTTCTCTTTCCCGAAATTTCATAGGATGCGCTTCAAAGAGAGGGTGCACTCATCCAGGACATGAAGTGAACTCCAAAGCATAGGTCATGTCTTTGGTATGGAGAATGGAATTGTAACTGGGTAAAGCAATTAAAGGGATATTCATTGAACAAAAGCGACGTTCCGAAGTAGTATTGAGTGAACAACCAGAATCATTAGATAGCTAGTCATGACTTGTCTTGATCCAGAATACACTTTGTTTTCGACGAAAGCATACTATCGGGGCAAACGTTAATTGAGTTTTTAAACATGCATAATTCAATCAAAAGTTGAAGGTCAAGACAAAGACAAAATGATTTGAGAACTTGGAAACACGATCAGATGGACAAGATAATGGAATTCAAGAAAAATCATCAAGTTTGAGGCTAAGTAAACCAATCCATACCGAGAGGTTTCACTTGGTACTGAGAGGTATTTCCTTCTCTTTTTGGCCTCATGAACCCCATATACTTCATACTTTACCTCAACCACTCATGGCCAAGTTCTTTTATCATAATTTGGACGAGTATTCTTAGGATTGATAAGAAGAAAGCAGAATAATACAAGTATTATCGGGAGAATTATCGGAATCAACTTAAAATCTATGGAGAAGAGCTTGAAACACATTGAATTGGAGATAGGAGAATATGGAAAGAGAAGGAAGAGGATTTGCACAACGCAAAACCACTCGGTAACGAGAGGAACCTCTCAATACTGAGAGGTTTATTCGAATTTTAGGCCTTTATGCTCACCTGTATATTAATGGACTTGCTTTTGGAGTTCAATATAAATGGCTCTTAAACTTATGAAGCTGTTTCTTTATAAATATTAACCCTACTACAACTAAGGAAGAGGTTTGGACTCTTGTTCTTTATCATCTCCTATCTCTCCCTCACAACATTCACCAAGGCAGATACTATTGGCAGTTCTAGGCTTAAGAACCTGTCAATCCCTTATACTTGTGACTCTACTCCACTCAAAACTCTCTCAAACTCACAAACAGTAAAAGGTATAAAGTGGATATAGGCTAGAGATTATCGAACCACTATAAAAATCTTGTGTCTTGCTGTTATTTTTCTACTATTTTTATTGTTATCCACTAGATCTAGGTTTCACAGGTTTCCTACAACATCTCTTTGGGTGTAGATCCAATTTTGGCATCAACACTTGGTAACTATAGGCATTGGGCCACATACATCAGTATGTACAAGACCCAAGTGTTTTGTTGATTCTTTCATTGCTCCCACTAAAGGGGTTCTTAGTCATTTTTCCTTCAAGAAACGATTAACACGTACTGAATGATTTAGAATCAAATGATGGTTGAAAACCTTTGGTTTTCGGCTTGTGTAGCCACTTATATAACCAAGCCTACGATGCCATAGATACTTATTATTAATGTCGACACTTGAAGAATAATTCATAACACCTACATAATTAGAATTAATAACATAAATGACGTTATCCAAAACACCATTTCATATTATGTTATCAATTTAACATAATGGTCATAACATTATCAATATGACGAAAAATATATCCAGTCTCTGGCAATCTAGGTACTGAAATTATTCCCCAAGTAATTTTTTTGGCATAGTAGCAATTATTCAAAATAAAAGTAATCCATTAAGAAAAGCCAAGTCACAGTCTCCGATTGTGGTTGCATTTACTAGAGATTCATCAACCACTTAAAGTCTCATGTCACCCACTACCACATGACGCCTGTACCTAAGCCCATGTAAGCATATTAAAGATATGAGTTCCAAATTCGATGTCTAAAATCTATGATAATTTATTGATTACAAAATAATTTTGAATCATATACACCGGTAGGTGTAGCAGAACTATTCTGTTTCCTTTCTTTGACAATCTTTAGGCAATCTAGGCAATTTCATTTCCAATCCCCTTTTTGTAAAAGTGATGACACACACTCTTTCCATTTAGAGTGCTTTTAATATTATTATTATTTTAACCCGTTTCCTGTTCTTTGAACCATTCGAATATGATGCCTTCCCTTTTACTGTAAGCATCGCACCTTAATCCATAGATAAAGACTTGGTTGATCTCAACATATTGAGCAGCTCCATAAGGGTTACATTCAACTGGTTCATATTATAATTTAATATGAATGGCTCAAACTTTGGGTTAAGTGACCCTAATATCAAGTCAAGTTGCAGCTCATTGCGTATCATCATGTCTATTTATGCAAGTCTATCAATGTCGCTTTTCATCATTAACACATAACCATCCACTTTTATGCCCCTCAACATCTTTGTGTTGAACAAACTATTAGTAATCCCATACTTTGAAAAATGAGATTGCTTCCCAAACAAAGCTTTGAGTCTATCAAAGATTTGATGGACAAGTATAGTTTCATGTTGTCTTTGCAATTGTTTGTCTAATATAGAAAGCACGTAAACTTAGACGATTCTAGGTCTACAAGCCATTTGTCATAAGAAAATATCAATTTAGGGTCTGCATTTTCAGCGGGTCTAATCCTTAGTGCTTCAGTTATTGACGACCGATGACTCATATTTTATGTATCGAAGGATTGTAAAATATTATTTTTAAATTATTATGAGATCATATGACTCTATAACATTGGAAATGCCTATTAGTGATATTTCTCTTCTTTAAAAAATTTCCAGATGATTTTACCTCTAAAAACCTGAATTGCTATAACTTTTTATAAAAATTGAATTAGCATCCAAGACCACTTCCATTGGAAATATACGATGGTTTCTCTTTCCGTGTAGTGGCTATAGGAACGATTTCGACTTTTTGGCTAGAAGATATGATTGTTTGAAGATTGATAGTTTTTGGAGCAACTTGGTGGGTAGTTAGTGAATTTGAGAGAAAGCCTACTAATCCATTTCATGTTTAGAGACTATATTTGGTTGAACCATCATCCCAACATCACTTTTACCTCTTCTCAAATAGATTTAAGCTCTCATTAACCCATTCTCCATCCAAAACATTCTCTTTTCTCCTTCAACTAAAGTCTAAATCATATAGTAAGGGTAGACTAGTAAGGAGATTTATTAGAGATTTTCACTTCTACATTGCTAGGGAGGAAAATTACAGCTTAATTGTTGATTTTTCGATTTACCTCAATTTGTGTGCAAAACTTGGATTTTGGAGGTTTTGGTTAGTGACTTATCATCTTTCACCATATTATATATGTATTTGTAGGTTTTGGCATGTTTAAAACTTATTTTTAAAATCAAAATTATCTTTTGGGATTATTTTAATATCAAACTAGGAAAACGAATTTAAAATGATTTCAAGTGTGCTAATCATGTTAATGTGATGTACGGTTGCCTTAATATGCGATAGGCTACATTAGAGACATATTGTAAGATGATTTGTCATGAATTATTGTATGTTTTTATGTTGCTTGGTGTATGTATTGTATTTGTTTATATCATTGAAAATTCTTATCGGAGCAAACTCGAGGTAGGAATCGTAACTGGACTTCGACGGATGGACTCGTGGATGTTAGGAGGCGTATCAATGCATGTAAAAGGAATATGCGTTGAAGAACGGAGTGTGGCAGTGAAATCGACATGAAAACAAAAGTTGGAGTTTCTTCGGCACTTTGGTTCGATGGAGGTCGGTTTTATGCTATGATGGTCTTGGCATTTGGGGCGGATCTGCCGAGGTTTGCTTCGATTTGGTAAGGGAAAAGATCGAACATCTATTGTTGTCCGGTGGTGTTATGGTGCGGGGGACCAAACTAAATTTTTTACCCAGTGTGAGCACGTGTTTTGTTTGGGGGAGACGTGGTCCAGGCCCGAATAGAAAATGTGGTTCGGTGCTTCTTAAGGGGGTGCTACGGTATTTTGCTTCAACATCTTCAAGCTTGGCTCGGCACTACCAAACAAAGCAAGGGAGATGTGCAATTCTCGTCTGGCCTAGAGATACTTTGGTAACTTCTTCGTGGCATGCTATAAGGTTCTTGGAGGTGATATAGAGTGAAATAGGCGACTCCAAACGATTCGTGATGACCTTGGATCTTCTGTGGTGATTGGCGATGCGATGGCAGGATGCTTCTACATGATGATGCCTAGAGGTGTTTTGAAGATGATGATTTAACGATCGGAGTCATGACGTTGATCCACAAGGGAAAATTCAATAATAAGACTTGCCGTGGGATTTTCGACTATGTCCTATTGTAGACATTGCCGTGATTGAACAACGATTGAGTTGTGAGAAATGCGGATTATGGATCTTAAGGCTAGGATTAACACTAGAGGGGGGTGAATAGTGTTAATAAAGAATTACTAAATCTTTTTCGATTTATGTTAATTTAGACACCGATGTATGCAATATACAGACACAGATATGATCATAGAAATAAACACAGATGCAGAAATAAAATAAAAGCAGTAAAGGAAAGAACACATCGGATTTTATACTGGTTCAGAGTTACCCTACATCCAGTCTCGCAACACAAGTACGGATTTCCTTTCAAACGAAATTGTACAATTACACCCTCGGTTCAAGGCTACGAGGTACACCCTCCAGAATTTCGATCCTCTGGGTAGAGATACTTGATTTCCGAGCCACAAGTTTACCCAATTGATTTACCAAGGCTACAATTGCACCTTTTCTTTCTTGATTGATTTTCAAGGCTACAATCACACATTTTCTTGCTTAATAGATTACAAAGAAGTTTATAACTCTGAATAGCACTGAGAATCTTGTAGAGAGAGTGATAGAGAATCAAACTAGAAGTAATCAAGTTCGATTCAATGCTGATTTCGGCGGAGTAATGATAAGAATCTGTATTAAGAAAAGTGGAAGAAGAAGAGGAGTGAAAAACCAGAAAAACTGATATAAAATTCGTTAAAACTAACCCCTATTTTAGAAGAACAACAGCCATGTCCATTCGTGAAGAGTTATGGCGAATAGACACTTCTTTTGAGATTTAAATTTTGAACTCAACTGACACCATGTCGACATGAGGTATATAGGCACGTTGACATCCCAAAGCATTTTTTTGATGTTTTGATTTTCTTTGAAAATAACCTTTATCTTATATTAAAAGATAGTTTAAAATCAGGAGTAATTTGGCTTTGAAATTAAAGATAATTTTGAGGCTAAAATTATTTAAAATCAAAATAGAGGGTTTTGAATCTTTTAAAAGGAAAATTTTGAAAACATTTTGAAAACAGGATATAATTTTGAAAAATCATTTTGAATAAAAAGTTAGCGGATACAAAACAATGTTCCACTAGATTTTTTGTAGGTTCCATCCTACTTAGGGTTCCATCCCTTTAACAGGCTCGAAGTGGATTCCATTCCACGAATAAATTGGATTTTAAGATGCGAGTCTTTTCTATGAGTTTTAACAAATTTCCTAATAATAAAAAACACTTAACCTTGAAATCTTGAACTCTTGATAATCTTGATACTCATGAGTCTTCTATCTTGATATCTTGAATATCTATACTATACAGTCTTCTAGCTTAGTACCTGCATATACATATATATCTAAACTTATAATGTTAGTATTTATATTTTATAATATATTCTAAGGTTGTTGTCATCAAAACCATCATCTTGCGAACTAACAATCTTCCTTTTTTAATGATGACAACCTTTGTTTATAAAATTTTACTTTTATCCTAATAACTCCCCCTTAATCTATGCCTAACTACCCTATTTTATATTTCTCCCCCTTTGTCATCAACAAAAAAACTACATAACTTCAAACTATATAACTATATAACTCTAAACTATATAACTAATACTCTATGACATGTGATTATAATGATAGTGTTGTCATAAGTAATCATCACTAAATCTAATACTAAAACATAATCCTAAACTATCAACTATCCTAAGTAAGAATTCATAATAGTATTTATAATTAAAACACATATAAGAACAGTTATTTATTACGCATGAAGTTGTTTATACATGAACGTTTAGAAAACAAAAAGAAACACAAACAACAATGGAGAAGAAAGAAAAGAAACTATTGTGCGTTATAAAACATAAGAGATCTATGAATCGAACAGTTTGGATAGTGAAAACAGAAGTTTCCACGTTGTTCGACAAGATTCCCATTCTTGTCAAAACACACTTCTCTAACACACACGACTTGGTCTTCATCCTCCTCGTGCGCTTCTTTCATGGGTTCTTCTTCTTCTTCTTCCTCGCTGGCCTCTTGTTCTTGATTGAGTGAACAGTCTACATCAATCAAGATAGGGCTGGCCTGGTTATCCATTAGGAATTTTTGCAAATTCCTAAGAATCTTGCCTTGCCTTTCCTGTTCCTTTGCCATACGAAGTTGAGTCACTTGAATTTCAGTCATCATCTGAAGTACATCCTTCATAGATTCCTCCATTTTAGTCACACGAGCGAGAGTAGTACGTTAAAATGGACCCGACGTAGGAGAGGGGAATGGAAATGTTGATTTTATGTTTGATTTGGAAGAGGAGGCCATTATTTTATTTATTTTAGAAGATAGATTAAAGAGAAAAAAGAGAGAATGAACAAAAATTCGAAATGGAGAAGAATATATAACTAATTTTTTTGAATTTTGTTGGGAAAATTTCAAAATTTAAAAACATTGCATGTCGACATGGGTATGTGGGGGATATTGACATGATCCTTTTTATTTTAACTCTTTGAATTATTTTAATACTAATTATTAATTATACTTGTTACTTATATTTTATATTTCAGTTATAGAACAAATACCTAATTCTCTTCTTAATTTAGTAAATGTTGATTCATTTAAGGGTTTTGTTAAGATATCAGCAATTTGATTCTCAGAATTGATATACTCGAGAGCAACTACTTCCTTACTTATATTATCTCTGAGAAAATGATGTCTGATATCAATATGTTTATTTTGAGCATGTTGAGTAGTATTTTTGGATAAATTTATTGCACTTGTATTGTCATAATAAATTGGTGATTTTGAAAATTTTAAACCAAAATCTTTTAAGGTTTGTTGCATATATATTACTTGAGAACAAGCCAAAGCAGCAGAAATATACTCTGCTTCAGTTGTTGATAAAGAAACGGTGTTTTGCTTTTTACCAAGCCAAGAAATCAGAGAATGCCCCAAAAAGTGACAAGTCCCATTTGTACTTTTTCGGTCTGATTTACAACCAGCATAGTCAGCATCACAGTAAGATATTAAGTCAAAAGATTTTTGGGGTAGAATAAACCATAATCAAATGTGTGTTTAACATATCTTATGATTCGTTTTATGGCTTTTAAGTGTATCTCTTTAGGTTGGGATTGATATCTGACACAGAGACAAACACTATGCATGATATCAGGTCTACTGGCAATAATATAGAGTAGTGATCCAATCATTCCTCTATATAGTTTTTGATCTACATCTTTCGAGGGATCTTCTTTACTAAGGTACTCATTGGTTGTCATGGGACTGGGTTTTCCACTCGCAATAGTCAAACAAAATTTACTAATTAGGTAATTAGCATATTTTTCTTGACTAATAAAGATACCATTATCTAATCGTTTTATTTGTAATCCTAAAAAGAAATTTAATTCACTCATATGACTCATCTCAAATTCTTTTGTCATTATTTCAGAAAATTCTTTATTCATTTCAAAATTAGTTGGACCAAAAATGATATCATCTACGTAAACTTGTATTAGTTGAATATCATTTTTATTTCTTTTAATAAAAAGAGTATTATATACTTTACCAATTTCAAAATTAGATTGCAATAAATAAGAACTTAGTCTATCATATTAGGCTCTAGGAGCTTGTTTTAGACCATATAATGCCTTTTTCAGTTTGTAAACGTGATTTGGTAATTTATCGTTTTCAAAAAGTGGTGGTTGTTCAACATATGCTTCTTCTTTTACAAATCTATTTAAAAAGGCACTTTTAACATCCATTTGAAATAATTTGAAATTATTATGATTTGCGAAAGCAAGTAGAATCCTAATGGCTTCTAATGTTGCTACGGGAGCAAAGGTTTCATCAAAATCTATTCCTTCTTCTTGACAATAACCTTGAGCGACTAATTGAGCTTTATTTCTAACTACCTCTCCTTGTTCATTTATTTTATTTTTATAAACGCATTTAGTTCCAATTATAGTTTTATTTTCTGGTCTAGGAATAAGTTCCTAAACATCATTTCCAGTAAATTGATTTAATTCTTCTTGCATAGCCAAAATCCATGAATCATCAGTTGATGCTTCTTTTGGATTTTTGGGTTCAGTAGTTGATATAAAAGCACATTACTCATTTGACTTAGTTGATTTCTAGTTTTAACAACAGATTGCATATCCCAGTATATTTTCTATAGGAAATCTTTTAAAAGTTTAGTCCTTTTATTAGGACGATTAATTTCATTATTAGTTTCAATTGATTCTTGATTTTGAGTGATTAAATCCTCTTCATCATTTGCATCTTCAAAAAATTTGAAATTTTCATCAAATGAAACATGCATTGTTGCTTCAATGGAACTAGTTTTAAATTAAACACTTAGTGCGCTTTACTTCTATTAGAATATCCGATAAAGATACCGTTGTTGGATTTAGGATCAAATTTATCCAAATTATCTTTTGTATTTAAAATAAAGCATTTACTTCCAAAAATTCTGAAATAAGATACCTTAGGTTTCTTTAAATAAAGAAGTTCATAAGATGTCTTATCAGTTAGAGGTCTAACTAAAATTCTATTCAAAATAGAACAGGCAGTAGCAACTGCTTCTGTCCAAAAATTCTTTGGTAAATTACTATCTATAAGCATTGTTCTCGCACACTCTTGAATCGTTCTATTTTTACGTTCTACTACTCCGTATGGTTGTGGAGTTCTCGAAAATGAAAAATTGTGAGTTATTCCCTTTTTACTGCAGAATTCCTCAAACTTTTCATTTTCAAATTCACCACCGTGATCACTTCGAATAGTTATAATTTTTAGAGAAAATTGATTTTGAATTCTTTTTGAGAATGTCTTAAAAATTCAGAAATATCACTTTTATGTTTCAAGAATATTGTCCATGTAAATATAGAATAATCATCTACAATTACAAGGTCATATTTACTATGATTTATTGATAGAATTTGAGATGGACCAAATAAATCTAGATGAAGTAGAGGTTTTGAAGTTGAAATCATATCTTTTAACTTAAAAAAACTTTTTCTAGGTTTTCCAAATTGACAAGCATCACTTAAACTATCTACTTTAAAATACATTTTAGGGAGACCTCTTACTAGATCATGTTTTGACAGTCTAGATAAGGGTTTGAAATCCAAATGCCCAAATCTCTTATGCCAAATCCAAGGGTCACTTGTATTTGCCAACAGATATAGGTTATCATTTGAAACTTCCATACTAAGAATATAAATATTCTTTTTCCTGACTCCCTCAAATATAATGGTTGAATTATTATCTTCAATATGACATTTATCTTTTTCAAATTTAATTTTATATCCTTTCACATAGTTGACTTATACTTAGCAGATTATGCTTCAGATTCTTAACTAGCAAAACATTAGTAATAATAGGAGTTTCAGAATTACCGACTTTTCCGATGCCAATCACATAACCTTTTGAATTGTCTCCAAAGTTAACCAATCCTCCGTCTTTGTATATTATATCATTTAGTATATCTGGATTGCCAGTCATGTGTCTAGAACACCCACTATCAAGTATCCACTTGTTCTTTCTGATCTGCATAATTTATCCGTTGTGGATTGATTCCTCAACACTCATAAAGCATGATTCCTGCACATCAAACAATCTTGGTAGACAACTTGAATTTGAATATTGATTATATATAGACTCAAGAAATGATGATGGTTTGAATGCTTCTAAACTAGTATTAACAAATATAGCCATTTTAAGAACTTTTTCAAAAAACAGATTATGAAACTTTGAAAACCTTGCTTTGATACAAGTTGCGAGAAATGCAGATTATGGATCTTAAGGCTAGGATAAACACTAGAGGGGTGGTGAATAGTGCTAATAAAGAATTACTAAATCTTTTTCGATTTATGTTAATTTAGACATCGATGTATGCAATATACAGACACAGATATGATCACAGAAACAAACACAGATGCATAAATAAAATATAAGTAGTAAAGGAAAAAACACACCGGATTTTATACTGGTTCAGAGTTACCTTACATCCAGTCCCGCAACACAAGTATGGATTTTCTTTCAAAAACAATTGTACAATTACACCCTCGGTTTCAAGGCTACGAGGTACACCCTCCAGAATTTTGATCCTCTGGGTAGAGATACTTGATTTCCAGGCCACAAGTTTACCCAATTGATTTACCAAGGCTACAATCACACCTTTCCTTTCTTGATTGATTTTCAAGGCTGCAATCACTCCTTTTCTTGCTTAATAGATTACAAAGAAGTCTATAACTCTGAATAGCACTGAGAATCTTGTAGAGAGAGTGATAGAGAATCAAACTAGAAGTAATCGAGTTCGATTCAATGTTGATTTCGGCAGAGTAATGATAAGAATATGTATTAAGAAAAGTGGAAGAAGAAGAGGAGTGAAAACCTAGAAAATCTGACATAAATTCGTTGAAACTAACCCCTACTTATAGAAGAATAACAGCCATGTCCATTCGTGAAGAGTTATTGTGAATAGACACTTCTTTTGAGATTTAAATTTTGAACTCAACTGACACCATGTCGACATGGGGTATATAGGCACGTCGACATCCAAAAACATTTTTTGATGTTTTGATTTTCTTTGAAAATAACCTTTATCTTATAATTGACTTTGAAATTAAAGATAATTTTGAGGCTAAAATTATTTAAAATCAGGATAGAGGGTTTTGAATCTTTTAAAAGGAAAGTTTTGAAACATTTTGAAAACAGGATATAATTTTGAAAAATCATTTTGAATAAAAAGTTAGCGGATACAAAACAATGTTCCACTAGATTTTTCGTAGGTTCCATCCTACTTAGGGTTCCATCCCTTTAACAGGCTCGAAGTGGATTCCATTCCACGAATAAATTAGATTTTAAGATGCCAGTGCTTTTCTATGAGTTTTAACAAAATTCCTAATAATAAAAAATACTTAACTTTGAAATCTTAAACTCTTGATAATCTTGATACTCATGAGTCTTCTATCTTGATATCTTGAATCTCTATACTGTACAGTCTTCTCTTTTAGTACCTGCATGGTTAAATCCTGCATATACATATATATCTAAACTTATAATGTTAGTATTTATATTTTATAATATATTCTAAGATTGTTGTCATCAAAACCATCATCTTACGGACTAACATGAGTTCCCTTATGGAGATGCGTGCAATAGGATCATTGATAACTCAGAGGCTTTTCATCGTAAAGAAAGGGTATGTAAGGATGCTCATCTGGATTTGCAATTGTGTTCGGATCTTGCAATAGTAGGTTACCCTGGGCTTTAGATTGTGGACCAGGTTCCCGGCGTTTTAGAGTTGCATGGGTTCGAGCACCAATGGAGCTAGGATTACGATTAGGTCCCTAGTTTGTAATTGCATCATATGTGTTACCATATGGCCAATGCACGTGAGTGATGGTGAGGATTGTTTGATGGATGCTATGTTTTCCATGGTTGTTTATCACTCTAGGGTGTTACATGATGTAGGTATTTTTGATTGCATACCTAGACACCAGGTATTGTATTTTGATTGTAGTATACTTATACGGTTGTGATAGTAGATTAATATATATCCACTATTATGTGCTAATTCTTTAGATTTAGGGACTAGTCAGGTATGGTTCTTCATACCTTATACCCATATTCACCATATACCATTTTAATAGTATTTTTGAGATGATGTATTGCACACACCAAATTGTTGTCTGATCCGAGTTTTATGCTTTGCTTCTTATTATCTTGGATACTCTTAAATGAGTAGATTAGGGATAATAGGTCTGGATAGCACGTGGAACTGTATGGAGTAAGAGCAGGAGGCTACGCTTTCATATATCCATATTTTGGAGCTTACTATTGCTTATATTCTACTGTGCAGTTCCGTTGAGCTATGTCACTACTTGTATTTTGAGAGACAATTATACAGTTCATTCTAGAGATTTAAGATATATAAAATCTTTATTTTGGTTTTGTATAGTCTATGAACCTAATGCACTCTAATGTTCTTATTTATGGTTCATTAGATTATATCATTGCCTCACCAGTTTTGCATCTATGTTATTATATTATATTTTTTGTATGCACTATGAGATGTTCTATAAGTTCTATGTTTGGTTTTTTTCTTTGCGTTTCACCCTTGGCTATCATCCTGCATTGCCTGGGTACCACCACAGCATACTATACAGGTATATTGGGTACCAAAGATGTATGGCATCCGTTATAACCAAAAGCATTCATGTGTAGCATTTTTCTTCAAATTTAGTTTAGTAAATTAAGACATTAAATTCAAGGTAGATGTTCTTATAATAATTTTTTTAGCAAAGCTAGCGAGGTTGACTCAGCCTCTACCAAATTTATTGCAAAACAATAAACACACAATGGGCCAAAAAAGCTTTGAGTCTAAAGAAAAGGAAAGAACAACAACCAAGAACACAAAAGGACAACATGTACACATACTAAAACAAAGAGAGGGAAAAACAAGACAGAAATTAAATAGATCAATCACCGGGAATTGACCAGAGACACATCAAACTCATAAACTGAGTCCTTCATCCCAGTAGATATTCCATGCACATTCTTTACAAGACCATATTACTTTTACTTTTGTAGTTGAACACCCTATTGTTCCTCTCTTCCAAATAATTTTCAGAAATTTCTTCAAACTGAGCAACAAAAAATAAGTCTCTAAGTTTCTCCACCTTGTAGCCTTGTAAATTAGGTTCCATTCAATAGAGCTATCCCTCACCATGTCATGCCTTCCTATCGTAGCCATCAAGTTACACCATATTTGAAATACTACAGTGTAGTTAAAAGGAGGAACTTGCAACACTCATTTTCAATAATTCAAAAAGCATAGTTAGGGTTTACATTCATTCCTAACACAATAGCTTGTCCTTTGTCAGTAAAGCATCACTCAAAACCTTCAATATAAGCAAGTTTTCTATGGGAAGGGACTGATTAGGCCACATTCTCTAACGCCATATGAATTTAGGTAAAGCCTCAAACCAACATAAATCTTTAAAAACCACACTAATAGAATGCACTTTGCTTTATCAGACAACACAATTTAGTCATGTAAGACAACCAGATGTTGTATTGCCTACGAATGGTTCCATGTAGATCTGATTGCCTGGTTGCTTGAATAAGGGAGGATAAGAACACCACTATGTATAATGTCCTTGGCCATTGCCTTTATATAGACATAAGTTTACTACATCTACTGAAAATTGAATTTTTCGGATAGGATAAGACCTTACAATGCCCAAGGATCGTTCCAAAAATTAGCATAACCATTGTAAGACAATTGAGCTTAATTAGGAGAAGAATGATGCTCCTAAGATTTAATATTTTTCTCCATATACAAATGTAATTTTAAGGCACATCCATAACCCATAAACTTTTCCTTCTAATGTTACGCATCATGGGCCATTGAACCCAAATACTTCATCTTTGTTCAATAATGCATCAATATGCGTGCAGAAGGCAACAATGTTCCACTTGGCAATGTTGATCACGCCAAGTACTCCTTTATGCTTTAGAGTTTCAATTTTGCTGAAAGCATAAGGGATTAATTTTTTTGAGTGAATGTTCCCCATCTAAAAAATCTTAGCCTGACCCTCCTAACCATCTTAAGCAGTTTATAAGGTAGAACAAAAGTTCTTGCTCAGTACACTATCATGCAAAAAGCCATAAACTTTATTAAGACAAGTCTTGCTTCTTGGCTTAACAACCTGTTGGCCTAGCAATTCAAAGCAGCAGTAATCTTGGAATATAGAGGGAAGCATTGGGCAGTAGAAATTCTAGATGTTGAAAGAGGAATACCAAGTATAATATGATTTTAGACATGGGATGTAGGCCAAACATATTAAGAATGCTATCAGAGGAGGGATTGTGGGACACTAGCTAACAAAATAGGGGATTTCTGGAGTATCAGGCCAGTCATCTTGTAAAAGTTATTAAGGGTTTGAAGAATGTGCTGGATAGAAGATAAATTAGGTTTGGTGAAGATCGTGACTTCATTAGCAAACATAAAAGAGGCTATAAGAGGTTGTTTGCTTTTAGGGTGAAACTGAATAGCATTAGAAATGAATTGAGAATTGATCATTTGAATGAAAACTTCCATTACAATAATGAGAAGGTGGGAGGAAATTGGTGTCTGCATCGAAATTGGTCACAAACACCCAATTACCAATGAAAGCACCAGTTCATAATCACAGATCTCAGATAACAAGTATGTAGAGAGAAAAAATGAAGAACACTCAGAAAATTCAGAAGAAAGCAGTAAAAACACAGAATTTATAGTCGTTCGACGATCTAGCCTACATCCACTTTGAAGATGATGACTTTATTAATATTCACTTGCTGTTTACGACTGATTGTGATGGATTACAGCGGATTATAGTGTTGAAATTCGAGTACAACGGCAACGATGTAGTACAAAATTAAATTTGGCAGAGTCTGGATGTCTGAAACCAAAAGATCCTTTTTTGTAGGCCCTGGGATCTATTTATAGGCTTAGGAGGCTGATATCTCGCTCAAACTTCGGAAGACTTCTTCTAACACGTGAGGGGTCCACGCGATCGATCCTATGCTATTTCGACTCGATCCGTGATCGATACGAACCAATTTCGTATCGATCAAGAATTTGTCCAATGGAGTCGAAACTTGGCGTGAGCATTCCTTAGCTTGTACGTAAGCTCTTGTGAAAATTTCATAGCATTTGGACTTGAGGATTATGAGATATGATCAATGCAAACTTGGGTTTTTCTTAGGCTGTCGTGTTCGAATCGATAGCTTTTGTATCCATCTGCTCGTATCGCTCCTTTAGCACGTGCCTAGGTATTGACATGGCACGCGACTTTCGAATCGATCCATTCTTCATGCTGAGTTGACCGAATCTTATACTTCCATGCGTTTTGTTCGTATCGACCCGGTGTATTCATCTCGCATCGATGCCTTCGCCTCTATGTCGCATCGATCCGCATCGATACCTTCGCCTCTATCTCGCATCGATGCGCGAGGTTATTTGGGGGCTTATTCATATCGATGGAAGCGGGACGACATTCACATCGCTCCAGCATGCTCTGTTCGTATCAATCAGATGGCTGATCGATATAAAACACACGAGTAAGTGGGTCGATACGAAGTGATGATTACCCATGGATACGAACTAGCTAGTGACGAACGATGCGAAATAGGAGGAGCTTGGACCGATACGAAACGAGGCATGCTCGATGGATACGAATAGTGGCTCCATGGCCGATACGAATAGCGGCTATGTGATGGATACGAACTGCGTATTTTAGATGGATGCGAAGCTCGACCGATACGTACAAGGTCCCTCTAGAAGATTTGAATAGTGTGGCCTCGGATGGGTTCGAATCAGATCGATTCGAACACGACCCTTTGATGGATACGAATAGAGTGACCTCTTGGATTGCATCGATCATATTTCATGCATACGAACTCCGATTGACCTGAAATTTGAAACATTGGCTTTTGTAGCTTTGCTCACCATGTCACACTGATTGTAGCTTGATCCGGACTTGGATAAAATTCATCGATATCCATGGCGAGCCTGCATACAACCTATCTTCTTAACGAATTGTCTTTAGGTTTTTAGTTAATCTTTTGGTATCACGGTCTTGCTGAAAGGCAGGATAACACTTGCCCCCGAAAACATGCCTTGCAGTAGGAAGGTGTGTTTTGTAATGCCATAAGCTGGATGTTCATATCCTGTTGATGACCTACAAAGAAATTGATAGTCTTATCTGACCACGAATGTCTATCATTCAGGATCGTATGTTATTTGTGGTGATATGTGACCGTTTGCGGTTGGATGTCGTTCGCGGTCGGGGTTCCGTTCCAGGCGATTTGTGATCGTTTGCGATCGGGTGCCGTTCGAGGCGAATTGTGATCGTTTGCGATCGGGTACCGTTCGAGGCGAATTGTATGTGCCTGGGGGGACTTAGTATCATGTCAGATTTCGCGTTCGACTGAATTTCTGAATTTTCGATCATGACGATTTATTGCCACCTCAGAGCATGCCTGGGGACCGTTTACGATCTCATACATGTGTAAGTGACTTGGCCGTTTCAGAATTACCAAAACCAAATATTTATTCAACTGAGTTTTTTAACAGAAATGTCAGACAAAATCCAATCCAAACATGAGAAATAGAAAACAAAAGCAAAACAGTGACATCAGAGCGCAAACACATACATTGATTCGATTTATAGTTGTATCAGAGCATGCCTGAGGATCGTTGGCGGTCCTGTATATTTGTAAACAACTTAATCGCATCGGTGTGGAGATTTCCACTCGTTTGTCATTATCTCAATCAATTGATAATAAGCTAACGCCCAGATCCTGAGTCCTTCTCGGTTGTTGCAGGTGGTTGTTGCTCCCGTTCCACCGTTGTTGTTCCCCTTCTTACATACCGCCATAGCAGACCATTCCGGATATGCCCCTCAACCTCATCGTTCAAGTGCCTGCAATCATTTGTGCTATGACCATTCATCTCGTGGAATAAGCAATACTTGTCTTACATTCTTTCATTGCTGGTTGGATCTCTCCTCATCAGCTTTCGATAAGGAAACTGTCCCTTGGTGTGCTGGTAGATCCGTTCCAAAATCTCGTTCAGCTCTGTATATGAGGTGAATCTTGGTTCCTTTCGTGGTCGTGTTGATCCATTATCATTAACCTCGGCCTTTCTTTTCCCTTTGCCAGTTCTTGCACCTTTTTCAGGAGGATTTTCACCCTTGACTGCATAAACATCGATTCCTTCTCCCTCCTCTCTTTTAGCGTTTGCATCCACTAATCGTAAAAATCCTTCAGCCTCATAATAAAATTCTCCTAGATCCATAGGGGGATCTATTGTCAATGAGTTCTTGAATTCTGTGCCGTCAGCTATGCCAGATACAGCTGCCATCAGAACCATGGATGGATTCGGTCGATCCACCAATGTTGTCACTGCATTGAATCACGTCAGAAAGCTCCTCAAAGACTCCCCAGTTCTTTGCTTCAGCGCCATGAAAATCATCACATTCTTGGGTCTCGAAATGTGAACTCTGAATTGTCTTATAAACCATTCAGTCAAATCGGTCCATGTTCCAATAGAGTCGCTCTCCAGTTGTCTAAACCATAGCTCCACAATGTCTGCCAAGTACAACGGGAATCACCGGGCCATGACCTCTTTTGATGCCCCAGCACTTCCATATGCCTCATATACTTTGTCAGATGAACCGTAGGATCCGTCCTCCCATTATACATCTGCAACGATGGTAGCTTAAAATCTGGTGGGTTCTTAGCTCGCCTGATAGTTGGAGTAAAGGGACTCCTATTCACATCCTTCAAGTCTTTGTTTACCAATCCACCTCTCAAGCTCATCTAACCATCTCCGCCAACCTCTCACTATCTCCGAGTTGCAGTCCTCGCCCACTGCCTTCGATCCACCCCCCGAGTTCACGAGGGATCTTGGAATCTGTTCTCCTGGCTGTGCATCCATTCCTCTACCAATGCCATGCTGCTCGGGTCCACCAGATGCTCTTCCCTAGGATTGGGTCAACATGCACAGGTGAGTGCCTCCTATTACTGGTGCTGTGCCAGATGGTCCTGCTCCATTCTGAACTCCGGTTGCTTCGTGTTCCTAATTCCTATCTCCAGTATCTCCTACGGTTGCGTTCCATTGATTCCCCATGCCAACTTGTCTAACTTGTTGAAGTATGTTCTGCATCATCTCCTCTTGTCTCTTGAACATTGTTTCCATCTCGTCCCTGGTAATCAAAATCGACGTCTGATGCGGTCCTGAGGAAGCCTCTTGACTTCCGTCATGTTGAATCCTTTCTTCTCTTTGTCTTCTACTTGTTTTCCTTGTCATGGCTTTTCAGATCTAAATCCTTAAGCTTTCAAATTCAAGTTCCAAATGATAGAATCCCTGAGTTCAATTCTCAGTGAAAGCACCAAAATGTTTGCGCCAAAATTGGTCACAAACAGCCAATTACCAATGATAGCACCAGTTCACAATCAAAGGTCTCAGATAACAAGTATGTAGAGAATAAAAAATGAAGAACACTTCAGAAGAAAGCAGTAAAAAACACAAAATTTATAGTGGTTCGACGATTTGGCCAACGTCCACTTTGAAGTTGATGACTTTACTAATATTCACTTTCTATTTACGACTGATTGTGATGGATTACAACGGATTATAGTGTTGAAATTCGAGTACAATAGCAGCAATGGAGTACAAAGTTGAATTCGGTAGAGTCTGGACGTCTGAAAGCCAAAAGATCCTTCTTCTATAGGCCCTGGAGCTCTATTTATAGGCGTAGGAGGCTGATATCTTACTCAAACTTCGGGAGACTTCTTCTGGCACGTGAGGGGGCCCACGCGATCAATCCATTCAATTTTGACTCGATCGTGATTGTTACGAACCAATTTCGTATCGATCAAGAATTTGTCCAATAGAGTCGAAACTTAGCATGAACATTCCTTAGCTTGTATGTAAGCTCCCGTGAAAATTTCATAGCATTTATACTTGTGGATTGTGAGATACGATCGATGCAAACTTGTGTTTTGCATTGGCTGCCGTGTTCGAATCGATAGCTTTCGTATCCATCTGGTCTATCGCTCCTTTGGCACGTGCCTAGGTGTTGACGTGGCACACGACTTTCGAATTGATCCATTCTTCACGCCGAGTTGATCGAATCTTGTACTTCCACGCGCTCTGTTCGTATCGACCTGGTGGGTTCGTCTCGCATTATTGCCTTCGCCTCTATGTCACATCAATCCGCATCGATGCCTTCGCCTCTATCTCACATCGATGCGTTAGGTTATTTGGGGGCTTATTTGTATCGATGGAAGTGGGACGACATTCGCATCGCTCTAGAACGCGTTGTTCGTATCTATCAGATGGTCGATCGATACGAAACACGCAAGTAAGAGGATCGATACGAAGTGACGATTACCCATGGATACGAACTAGCTAGTGGCGAACAATCGAAATAGGAGGAGCTTGGACCGATACGAAATAAGGCATGCTTGATGGATACGTATAGTGACTTCATGACCGATACGAACAGCGGCTCTATGATGGATACGAACTGCATAGTTTAGATGGATGCGAAGCTCGATAGATACTAGATTGAATCGAACAGTGTGGCCTCGGATGGGTTCGAATCTGATCGATTCGAACATGACCCTTTGATGGATACGAAGAGAGTGACCACTCGGATTGCGTCGATCATATTTCATGCATACAAATTCCGATTGACCTGAAATTTGAAACGTTGCCTTTTATAGCATTCCTCGCTGTGTCACACTGATTGTAGCTTGATCTGAACTTGGACAAAATTCATCGATATCCATGGCAAGCCTGCATACAACCTATCTTCTTGACGAATTGTCTTTGGGTTTTCAGTTAATATTTTGGTACCACAGCGTTGCTAAAAGGCGGGATAACAATTGGATCACCCTATCTTATTCCTTGACTGCTCTTGAAGTAGCTTATAGAACTTCCATTGATATTCAGAGAACTTAGGGGAAGTAATACATGCATAAACCCAGGCTAAAAAATGTTTAGGAAAGTGCATCATAGCCATTATTCTACCTATGGATTCCTAATGTATAGTGTAATAATCCTTCTTGATATCAAGCTTCAAGATGGCTCTGGGAGTGGATTGGGCCTTGCTGTATCCTCTGAGAAGTTCATGAGCAAGAAGCACATTGTTCAATATTCTTCTATTAGGTAAAAAAAAGTAGACTGATTTGCAGATATGAGACTAGGAAGAACACTCAACAATCTTGTAGCCAAAATTTTAGAAATGGACTTATAAATTACTTTGCAGCAAGATATTGGTCTAAAAAACTAATAGAACTATCTAGTCTGGACTTAAGGACGAGAACAAGATTAGTAGCATTTATTTCACCAAGCAATTTGCACTTACTAAAAAAGTTATGGACCGCTCTATAAACATCTTCCAAAATCACATCCTAATAGTGTGTATAAAACAACATATTAAATCCATCAAGTCCCCCATAAGCATTTTTATTCATAGAAAAGAAAGCATTTTTAATTTCAGCATTACAAATGGCAAATGAGTGGAAAGCTCCATCATTAGATGTTATTCTAGGAAAGTTAAGTTTAGACAACAATTCTAACTCAAGAATGAAGTTGGTTTACCTAAGAGATTAGAGAAGTAAGACAGTAGAGAGTTCTCAACTGCTTTTGGAGAGGACTGAGGAACTCCATCCTCATTATAAATAAAGTTGATTTGTTCCATTGCCAACTTAAATTTAAGAGAAGCATGAAAATAAGCAGAGTTTCTTTCCCCATGTGTAGACCACTTTTGCCTTAGTTTTTGTCTCTTCTTACTATCTTCATTTTTCAAAGCACCAAACAGGTCAGAAAACCCTGCATTAACTGCATCCGCACGATCAGGATGGTCCATTATATAATTTCGGTCCTGTTGTAGATCTAATTTTATTTTAGAAGACAAGATCTCCCCGTTCCTATATTTTCTTTGAGCCTATTCCTTGAGAGCGGCCATGGTTGCCTTTAAATTTTTTTACTAAGGATATATAAAGGGCTATCAAAACTAATGTTAGACTAAGCATTACATACTATAATTAATATATTGGGATCTTCGGTCTAAGCTTTAAAAAATTTTAAAAAAATTTCTCTTTCATGCCATTAATGCCAGAAGACAGGATCATTGGAAAGTGGTCATATAGGATAGGCTGGGGGAGGAAGATAGATAAAGAGGGCCAGGTAGAAAGAGTAGTGAAGTTGCAGAAAGCATGGTCAATGTTGGAGAAAGTTCTAACTCCACTCTTGTTCCTGTTATTCTAGGTGAATTTAGCACCAGACATAAGAATAGGAAAAATGAAGGAATCAACAATAACATTGTTAAGTGGTTGAACATCCCTAGAAGCAAGATGGGTACCACCTTTCCTATCTGATAAATCAAGGCAATAGTTAAAGTACCCAATAGTAAGCCATGGATGAGAATCTTTCCTTAGGGAAGGAAGGAGATCAAAAAGATTCTCTGTTGAGGCAATAGAGTTATCAGCATAAATAATTGAAAGATAGAAAGAAGTTGAAGAGGGCAAATGGATTGCATGGAAATCAATTAATTGCCCACTGGATAAGATTGGAGATAAAGAAAAGGAGATTGGATTGTGTAACATCAAGATTGTCCCATAGGGAGCATCATCAAGGTTGTGAGACAACTGCCAAGTTGGATTAATATAATTTGCAGCTCGATTAGTTAAATTAGGGTTAAGTTTGATTTTAAGTATGGCAAAGAGATGAAGGCTGTGATGTTGAATTAGATTTTTGACATGATCAACTTTGAGAAACTTGTTAGCTCCTCTAATGTTCCAAATCCTAGATTGTGCATACTATTTGGGTTGTTATTTGATCTTCTTGCTTCTACTCCTTGTTAAAGGAGAATTTTAGTGACTTGATGTAGGCCAATTGCTATTAGGAGGGAGTTTGGTAGCAATATCATTCTAGATTGCACAGTATTCCTGAATTTCTTTTGCTTCCTATTCTTATTGTTATATGCATTCATAACATAAAAAGGGGAATCATCGGTAGGGATGGAGTTGATGATAGAATGGGGAAGCCCAGCTAGAGGGGGATTTGATTAGGTGATAAGGAGAATTTGATTCCTTAATATTGAAACCATGTCTTCATGATTAGGAGAGGCAGGGATAATTTCTTGAGAGATTGAAAGGAGTGAAGTAATGATAGGATTTAGAGAAAAAGAGGAAATACACTGAATGCAATTTTCATGCATGGTTTCTTTTTGAGAAATAGTGTTTGTAACCCCTATAGTTTGAACCGAAACAATTTTTTGTGTTATATCACCTTTCTGATTGCACCGAGGTTTAACACTTGACTCATTTGTTGGCTGAGGAACTTTTTCAGTTTCATTTTCTAAGGACATGCGCATTTGCACAAGATCAAATGCACATCATGTTACATATGCATTCTCAAAATCATTTCCAATAACAAATAAAACAAGAGGATCATCATCAACACTTTGATCAACATCACAAAATGTTTCACCTTCCTTACACTTTTTTCCACCCAACTCACACTTCTCAACATCCTCCTGATCTCCTACCTCATTCAATAAGTTAAATTTATTAGGTATTGAAGCTTCCCTACTAATTTCTTAGGCCACCAAATCATCAACAACACTCTTATTTACTTCATCCTGCACCAGATTTCCATTCACATCAGATACTTCACTCTCAATTACAGTAGGTCTAACAATTAACAAATTCTGAATGCACTTACTACTTACTTTGTTAATTCTATTTAAGAAAGCAACTCTCTGCCATTTTTGCTTCTTACTTTCTACATTCTTCCTTGTTGCATCACTTTTTTTTCAATTTCCTTGTCTCTCCCTACTTTAATCTACACATGCTATGACTCTTTTTCTTTCATATTGGTAATGAAGCAGGACTGCTTATAGTGGCTAAACTCTTTACAATCAACACAAATTTCTAGTTTCTACAGGCATCTTACCTGAACCTGCTGCTCACTACCATCCATAAGTTGCACTGAATGTTCTTATAATTTTAGCAAGGTTAAACATTACTTTTCATTTTACTATTAAGCTCCCGTTAGGCTTTTATAATTCTCAAAACAATAAGAGAAATATACAAGTATTTTACTTCTCTAGTGGGTGTTAGAACTAGTTGGCCTTGGGATTCCGACCTTGAGTTTTCTCAACAAATCATAGGCCTACAAGCGATGGATAACATCGATTGTGTCACATACAACATCTAACCCATAGCCTTTGTCCTAAGCTCATTTTGACCTTGAGTTTTCTCAATAATTAGAAGTAAATTATTCACTTATACTTACCATTTCATGATGGCCTAAGTATAAATGTATGTACCTTAAGTTTACTCAATAAATACATACATATATCTTACCACATTTATCAATCTATTAATAATACTATATATAACATCTCTAGCTTGAGGTTGCTCAACAACTAGAGAGTATGAAAGTAACTTATTAATATATGAATAGCAGAGGACAACACTTATATTAGAGATTCATAATCTTTGATGTATTTACTCGAGTGATACCGAATTATGGAATAATGTATTTCTTATAAAATACCCTAATGATTTAAGTGAAACACATCTGAAATCATGGTATACGAACTATACGTATGTATTTACTCCTTAAATCAAATTTGGGTTTATTATAGTTTCACTTTTTGTTATACATTCATATTATATGAGTTTAGGTCCTGTAACAATTTATAAGTTTAATTAACCTATATAATAATCTTACATATAATATTATATTAATTTTATTAATCAAAACTTATTCGATTAATTTAATTAATCAATTAATTAACATTATAATTAATTTAATTTTTATCCATTTTAAATTGAATATGTATACCATAACATTTATAGTTACATACACATATCTTAATATATGCATATTATACTATTTATTTATTAACATTTAATTAATTAATTTAATTAAAGTGATTTTAACTCATTTTAGTTAAATTTGAAAATTATATATATTAATTATCGTAAATATTTTAAGATAATTTTACATATATCAATATACATGTTATTTGATTTAATTAACTAATTTTTATTTAAATTAGTTAATTATTAATATATTTTCAAAATAATTTTGAAAATATTTTACATTTATAAAAATTTCCTATATATTTCAAATTTAACCATTTTAAATTCAAAATATTATGTATAACTTCAAAATAGGTTTTAAAATTAGCCTAAAACCGAAATCAGTTTGAGCCTTTATATTAGTGACAACCTTTGGCTTACTTCATCTTTCGGCCAGGCTAGCAGCCAGTAGGGAACAGTATTTGATTACCCAAACCCAACATTTGACGTTACTTTTTTAAACACCGTACTATATTTCTATACTTTAATAAGTTAGCCCTAATTTTGCAAATTTAGACCACATAAGCTACTGAGCTCCGATACCATTATCTAGACCAATATGCAACAGGTTAAATGAATGTATTTCAAAAAAAATCCGTTTTTAGATCTTATTAGGCCTATGAAGTCATTATTTTATTCAATTAATTAATATAAAGATTTTATTTTTATGTGATATATATATCTCTGTGTGTGTGTTTGAACCAAATATGACATAAATACCCAATAGAAAGTAGAAGAGTACAGAAAGTGAAGAAAACAAATTTAAAACGAGTAAGAAATGAACAAACAAAGTTTTATAGTAGTTCGAGAAACTCTGACCTACGTCCACTTAATGATTTTATTGCTTAACTTCCGACTTGGGGCAGAAGTTCTTAGAGGTCGGTATAACTCTGACACTTAGATTTTTCGAGTTACAACAATATAGAGTATCGTGGGTTAGAGCCAAAAGCTCCTAAAAATGACACATACCTTCATATTTATAGAGGTAGGGAGCCTAATATATCGCTCAAAATATCTCTAGGCCATTACTGAAGATTTAGACCAATTTCTCTAAGAAAGTATGTGCCACGTCATTGGCCAGCTATGGGTCGTCTAATGGTTAATCTTCATGATTCCATAGTTATTTGTACCAATATCAACTTATTTCGAAGTCCAAATGATGGAGTTGTGGAAGAACAGAGTTGCAGATTTAGGAGTTCGTGGAGATTGATATAAAATTTCATTGAGCTAATAAACAACATTGGAAATGGGTTATTGACACCAAGTAGGACCCCTAGGCAGAACATAAGCTCCATGGAGGAGTTCATGTGAGTCGGTACTGATCCCTAGGGATGGGTCATTACCGACCCCATAGTTGGGAGTCTCGGGTCATTGTATTTTGGTGGCGAGTTGGTATTTGAGTTGTGATCTCATTATACTTTGATTTGGTAGCTTCACGGTCATATCTTCGGGCATCTTTCCTCGATAACTTCAAAGTTTGACTTGTCGGGTTCACCTGTATTCTGGCTGGTCAAAAGATAGGATAACATTTGCCCCTCCAAAGCATGCCTTGTGAATGGAAGGTTGTGCTTTTCTCAAGAACAGTTGCGATATTGACCTTCGACAGTCGACCTCTCCGGCTACTTCATTCTTGGTAAATCATCTAGTTCCTTCAGACTCTATTGTTAATCACTGGTCGTTCCAGACCCGTTGACGCTTATGACTCTAGACTTTACTTAAGCGTAATCCATACATCATCATCTTTGATTTCACTTGGAGTTATTCCATCACATATCAAAACCATTCCATATTCATCTTGATTTCATTCAGAGTTATTACATATCAAAATTGTTTCATGTTCATTCGAGATTTATTTATTTCATTTTAATTTCAAGGCATTTAAATCCTTTTATCAAATCAGTATATATTTCAAGGTTTGATCTCTTCTGATTGTCTTGATGTCCAGGTTAAGGGGATGATCTTTCCCGATCATTAGTTAAATTCATGGCTGCTCAAGGCCAATAACTAAGTTTACGCCTTTCAGGATCGTTTAATTGAATCGATGGTTGTTCGAGGTTGATATTTGAGTTTGGGATCTCTTTGGATCATAAGTAGAATTCATGGTTGTTCAAGAACGACGGTTAAATCCACAATTACTCCAGATCATCAGTTGAATTCATGGCCACTCAAAGCCGATAGTTAAGTCTGCGATATTTCCAGATTGTTAAGTGAGGCTTCGGTCGTCCGGGATCGATAAGTAAACCCATGGTCTCTGTAATGACCCGCAAATCTATCCTCCTTTGAGCCGACAAAATTCTCCGACAGTTCAACTCAAAAATGGATAGAAATACGAACTATTAGGGTTAAATAAGAAAGAGGTAGAAGAAGAAATAGAAACAATATCAGATCTCACAAACGTAGTGGAACAATATATAAAAGATAAATGACTAATCTTTAAACAAAAAGACTACATCTGTTTATATGTTACATCATCAGAGTACAACAAAATTCATAGCACACAACTAGATAGTTATCATAACCTGTCCTCACAAAACTGATTATACAATTAATCATACGCAGCGGAATATTCATCAAATACGTGTGATACGTCTCGCCATCCAACCAGTCTCCTGAGCTTCACAGCATCCTTTCATGTATCTATAATACTCGGTCTGACCCGAGCATTATAGTGAAATAGCGCCCGAGTCAGTTTGGAAAACCAGCGTGAGAAAACACACTCAATTGGATTGTTAAAAAAATTTCAAAATCCTTTTAAAATCAAAGGTATCTCGTAAGACCACGCCACAAATAAACATGCCAGGTTTTTACCTTACGATAACTAAAACATTTTATCAAATCTGTCTGATACTATAATAGTGTCTATAGAAAGTAAAACATAATCTAGCTGAAATGCTTGCATCTCACGTTCCAACAATATTTAGGCACAATCAAAACCGTACAGGTGCATATTGGAGATTGGATTCCATACCATGGCAGGCTACTAGGGTATCGCCCGTCACTGTACCTCGTCTAGATCATCGTACCGAGGATCACCTCTGATCCCCTGCAACACAAGACCGGGATACCTATTACTGGATAGTTCGAATAAGATCACCCCACGGTTGGGATCAGCAACCGCCCATACAGCCGAAATAAAGGGACATCTAGACAGGGATGACCTTACACTAATTGGTTGCTAGCCACTTAGCCTTGCTGCACCTTCCCTGTTTTAGCCATTCGCGGTTGATCGAGGTTATGCGTTACCTTTTGAGCACACATTCACTTATAATGCTCATCTTCCACCTGACCATGTTCTGATAGCATTCATCCATACAAGTCCGTTTTCGGTCCGAATGGAACCGAAGGCACTACACCTACTACATCCATTTTGGAATCACCCTCAAGGTTAGTAGCGATTAGCCCTTGCACTTCACTGCTCCATCTTCGACTCTAAGCTCTTGTCTTCCTCATGAAAACGTACAAGCCGGATTGAAGTGGTTTTAAGGAAATTATTCCCGATCCTGATCTCTTCGAAACGATCAGCGCATTGGCCAATATTGATAATCGGTTATTTGACTATCAAATAACATCCACAAACAACCATCAGGCCTTAATAATTTCTCAAATTATTTATTTCAAAATATCTTCGCAAGATGTTTTTGTACACTTCAACCCTTTGAAAATATTTTTCAAATCACTTTTCTCTCGCAGAATAAATTTCCACTGAAAATCACCAAGTCTTAATACTCTAGATTTTAAATAATATAAATAACTTTATACAAAAATATATCTACTTTTGAAAATACTTAAAATAAAAACTACTTAAAACAATTTATTTAAAATACTAGTTATGAAATTTTATAATAATTTCTCATGCAAAACTTAAGCCAAAACTAATTTTAAAATAAAAGTTATTCTATAAGGTATAAATATTAAATAATTATCTTTAAATCATAATACTAGTTAAACCTTTAAAATAATTTACTTATATAATTTACTTAATAAATATTTACTTTCAAAAATTTTAAAACCGCTAAATAATAATTTCTTTCTAAAACATTCCTTTAAAACCACTTTAAACCCTCTCACCTATACCTGGAAATCTTTCTTTGAATATATATTTGGCTTTTCAGGGAAATACACTTCCCTTTCCAAACCTTAAAAATAAACCACTATTTATTTTTAAACAAATCATCTGTTCCTTATAAATTCTCATCCTGAATTTATACTTCCAAATTATCCTCTGATAAATATTTAACTTTATTTATAAACCCTGTTTATAAATTTCACAATCTCATTCTCCTTTAATTACCGTTCAAATCACTTCATCGATTTAAAAAACGATTCTCTAATTTTGATTCCCCATAGAACTATTTCTCGATTTATTCAAGTTATTCAAAATCCATTAATTCCAGATTCACTTCTTAATTATGATTTAAAATCTTATTTAAAATTGAAAATATCAATTTCGTACTTTATTTCAAAATTCTTCTTTTATTTCTTCCCAAACCATTTAATCTTGAATTTAAATTTTTAAACAATACCATTAATCCTTAAAATTCATTTATTTCTATTTATCCAAAAATCTCTTTTCCCATACTCGGAATTTATTTATTAGAATTTTTAAAAAACCAACTTTTATTCCTTCCTACTTTTATTCTTAATTTATCCAAATTAGCTCATTATTTTACATAAAAATTCTCTTTTTAATTCCTTCAAAAATCCATTCTTTATATTTCTGATATATCAATATACCCAAAATATTATTCCATCAACCCATAGCATTCAATACTTCAAATCTTGATAAAATCAATCACAGATAATCAATCAGTCATATCATAGTTTATGAAAACAAATTTCAATAATTTGAGGAATCTAGTTGGATCCCTCCAACCTGTTTCCCTATATCCATAGATGTTAGCAAATATAAAAATACCAATCCTACATCGAGAGGGATATCATGGCATAAAGGGTCATCTGCTATTATGCGGGGTGCACAGGGTCTCATCTGCTATATAATGCAGGAAATCAATCACTCCAATATATATATATATATATATATATAATATGACATATCACATCCAAGCTGATAATAAATTATCAATTCAAGCAAATGACCAACAATTTAAACTATTTAAATTTAAAAGGTAATCCAAATGAGTGAGATTAACACACCTTTTACCTTTGTTTGCAATCCCCTCCCATTCCGGTTTGTTTCTTCACAATTTTAGACCTTGTACAAACATTTGTATAGTTTATTAGTATTTGAATCAATCGAACAATTAATTACCATTTGATTAACTAACAATTTAATTTAACTAAAAAATTTCCGTTTAAAAGTCTTTTTGTAACTAAAATAATTAAACAAGTTAATTAACCAATTTAATTACCCTAAATACATTATTTTTAAAATAAACTAGTAGATTGAAAATATGTACTTATTTTATTTTTGAAACTTCATATATACTTACAAAATTAATCTATATAGATAAAAATCAAATCTTTATATAAATCCCTATGTTTTCCAAAGTCCTATATATATAATTTTCTTCTTTATCTATGTATACATACATACATACATACATATTAAATTTCTTTCAAACTTATATATATATATATATATATATATAAATGTCCACACCTTACTGTAAATACATTTCCCATTTAATAAAATCTTAACTCAATCTAATAATTTTGCTTAAACTATTTTTCCTATAATAAATTATTTCTCAGTAACTAAGATAAATTAAATAAGTTTATTAAATACATTAATTATCCTATACACATATTTTAAAATTCCTTCTCATCATACATATATACATATATATAAATAAATGAAAATCCAAAACTGCTTTGTAAATACATTTCCAAAACCTTTCTGCATGTATAATTCTTTGGCTAATTAAACTTTCTATTTTAAACTATATATATTTCCTGTTTATATATACATATATTCATAAAATGCAATAAAAATAAAACTACTCTATACCTCACTGCAAATCGACGAACTACTCCTCCGCGTGGCGTAGCTTCCCTTGACCGGCTTCTCATTGCTGCAGCAGCCTTCACCCACATCTACCCCATCCCAAATCTCGAACTCCATATGTGATTCCCCAAGCACTTCCAATAGCCACCCTCTAATTTGCGACCACAACCACTCACGAACCAGTGCCCACCACCACCACGATAGTCCAACCACCATTCAGATGTTCCTCAACCCACCACTGAAGCCGACGCTACTGAACGCTTGCTTGTGTGGACTAACTGTCGAAGAAGAAGAGAGGATGGCCGTGATTTACAATTCGAAATCGAATTCGATTTCGTTCGGCCTTTGATTAAAAAAGAATGAAAAAGGAAATCTGATTTCATGAAGAAAAGGGTAGGCGTGATTTAATGAAGGGTAGGGTAATTTTTGTTGATTTGAATTTCATAGGAAAGATGCTCGGCCATGATTTTAATTTTCGAACAGCTATAATTTTTAACTGGCTTGAGTTTCTTTTTCTTATGTTTTTAAAAAAAATGAAGGGGACATCTGGTGCGTGAATAGAAGAGGCAGGAGGCACGTGGAAGAAAAGGCTACAGTGTTTCAAAGGAATTATTTATAATTAAATTTAAATTCAAATTTAAATCGTCTCGATTTTTGCAACTCAAAATCTCGACCTCCTATCGAGACGTGCCGCTAAACGTTCATAATTTTATACCCCTATTACGAACATGATGGAAAAGGTTTCAAGGCTTAACTCGATCGTATGGAGAAGATAGCTTTCTGGACTCAGTTATTATATTGAATTCCGATATGGATTTCAGTGTGTCTATCTATCGTACAATCATACGATAACTCCAAATGCTATGAAAATTGAAATTCGATAATAAACATTATTACGGATCCAATGGTACTAGTTTCGTCGAAATCCGAAACTGTGCCTCGGAAGGCTATTTTTAAATATCGATTTAAACGATATATTTTTAAAACTTAACAAATCACTTTCAAATTCGACTCTATCACTTTTATTCTGTTCAGTATTGCCAATATAAATTTTATAAGCTTTTGAAATATTTTTAACAAGCTCAAACTCCAGATTCAACAATTTTCCCAATCTCCATTTATTAAATTCAATATTTAAATTATCCAAAAATTAGTGATATTTGAAATTCAAGTTAAAATTTAACTTTTAAATATTTAGAATAAATTAAATATTCCAATTTCAACTATCCAAAAATCCTCGGTCGTCACATTCCTCCTCGCTTAAAAGAATTTCGTCCTTGAAATTACTAGTTAAGAAGAATGGTCCATAACCCTTTAATTATTTCCCAATCCAAATAGTTTTTAACAACACCCAAAGCAATCTTTTTATTAAAGACACTATCACTCTTACTAACGTCCTAAACTTTTCCCTAATTTCCAAACAATATTACTTACTCAGCCATTTCAAATTTGAATTTAAAACCAAATTTAAATTATCAAAATTTTCTCAAATTTTTCTAACTCCCTGGATTCTTGAAATTTTTTGCCAGCATCTCCTTTGCGCGGCTAGATCGGTGCAACTACAAAATGCCTCTACGGGCCCTCAAATTCTAAAGGAAAACAAAATGCCAATTGGCTAGATCAAAAAATCATCAAATTCATGTGCCAATTTAAATACTTACCTTTTTGCTGGGCAATTCTAATTTATCTTCTGAAATCAAAAACACCAATTTTCCTTTGCTTTCAAAACACTTGCATATCCTACTAAGCAATAATATCCAATCACAGAATTCAAAATCATTTTATTCACTCCCTTTCGAAATTTTCAACATTTGCTTTACTTAAGCTCATACGATGTACATATATCATCCGTACGCAATATCAAATTCGATCGCTCACTCGATCACACAATTCCACTTCCGAACTAATATCATTTTCCCGACTTTCTAGTGCGGACTCATATCTATTTCCTTGATCATAAACCGTCTTTCTCCTTCCATGGCCATAAATATGATAGAGAATTTTCAAAATCAATCAAAAATCCATATCCAGGGTTCGCCGTCGAAAATTGAGTGAAAAATCCCAACTCGGATCGATAAAACTATCTCGAAATTCTGTGCTCGAACTCTATGCGAATAAAATAATATATGTACATCCCACGCATTTTATCTCAATTGATTATTGACTATATCAATTTTCTTTTTATTCACATTTATTTTGATTTCTATTCACTTATTTACAATTATCCTTTCACACACCTTTATTAAATCTTCTTTCACGATTTTACTTAGTATATTCCTCAATTCCAAATTTACTTAAGTTCAATATAAATACCTTACATACTTAAATATCTACTTTTACAACACCACTTTAGTAACTATCTTTATTTCCAAAATTTGGTTTTTACTTATCCTAACTCCGACTAATTTTCCGATTTCACTTCACTTAACACAATTTAAATTAAATATCATTCCAATTTTTAATTTCAAATTTTATTATCTTAAAAATCAAATTAGCTTGTTCGTTCACCAATTTATTTTTCAACTTAATAAATTTTATTACAATGACCATTTCATTTTGCCTACTTAGACCAAAATTTACTTTTATTTAACTAGATTTAGTTAAATTTCATTTCAACTTAAATTTTTAAACTCACATAAGTTTTCTTGACTTATTTAAATTCCATTCACTACCCTCTTAAATTTACTTCATTTAAGGGGCTTACTTTTCCAACTTATTTCATTTTCATACTCATTTTAATTTAACTGTTCTTAAGTTAAATTTTATTCCAATGGATTTTAAATTTATAAGTTATCAGACCCATTTATATTCCGTAAACATTTTAAATAGGATTCCAAAGTCTTTAAACAATTACTCAACATTCAAAATCATTTTTGAAATCAATTATACACAATTTAATTGCATGTCAAATTATCCTTTGAATTTTAAAACTAAATCCAGTTTTGCAAACAACTCCAATTCAAAACCTTCAGGCAGAATTCCTCCCTTGGAAACTCGAAATTGAACATCGATGATGCTACAGTCATCACCGAAGTTATTTTCCAGTGACCGAAAAGAGTTCAATGCTTTTACTCTTTTAAAAACCTTTTCAAATATTTTAAATTGCAAATCCCACTAGATTTCATATCCAATTCAAAAATATTTGCGAATTAAAATCACTATTATTTCTCCAAAACCTTTGAAAATCATTTTCAAACTCAAAGAAAATTAATTTCCAAAATTTTGTATTCCAAATCCTTTCAATCTATATTCAAATATTACTTTGGAATTTTATTTTCAAATTAGAAATCACGTTTATAATTCACATTTACAAATCCCATTTTGTTATATAAATTTATTTCTTAACCTTTGGTTATAATTTTAGTTCTTACTTCAATTTCCACACAACAATGATAATAATTTAATAATATCACTTCCTAACAACCAAGCAACCATATATAACTATAATAATTTATGGAAAATTATTTATTTTATATAAAAAAATAATTTGGGTAAAATTATTTCATTTAACCTATTTTAAAACAATGCTGTGTTGGTTTATCATGTTTAAGAGTTTAGAAACCCCTATCGATGACATGGCATCACACATATTGACCAGAATCCGTAAACACTCAACCGACAAGTCAACACAATATAATTTTTTTTATATATTCACTAACAAATACGTGCTTATTTCTATTTATACACTCAAACTCATTCTAGAGTACTATGGACTCTATTTCTAATGAGCAATCCCTACTAGAGCCAAGGTTTTCGCTTAACCTTCAGCTCCGATACCAAATGTAATGACCTGTAAATCCATCCCCCTTTGAGCTGACAAAATTCTCCAACAGTTCAGCTCAAAAATGGATGGAAATACGAGCCATTAGGGTTAAAGAAGAAAGAGGTAGAAGAAGACATAGAAACAACATCAGAATCTCACAAACGCGGCGGAATAATAAATAATTAATAAATGACTAATCTTTAAACAAAAAGACTATATCTGTTAATACATTACATCAGAGTACAAAAAAATTCATAGCACACAACTGGACTGTTATCATAACCTGTCCTCACAAAACTGACTATGCAGTTAATCATACATAGTGGAATATTCATCAAATACATGTGATACTTCTCGTCATCCAGCTCTTCTCCTGAGCTTCACAGCATCCTTTCCTGTATCTATAATACTCGATCTGACCCAAGCATTATAGTGAAATAACACCAGAGTTAGTCTGGAAAACCAGCATGAGAAAACACACTCAATTGGATTATTAAAAAATTTCAAATCCTTTTAAAATCAAAGGTATCTCGTAAGACCACGCCACAAATAAACATGCCAGGTTTTTACCTTACGATGACCAAAACATTTTTATCAAATTCGTCTGATATTATAATAGTGTCTATAAAAAGTAAAATAGAATCTCGCTGAAATGCTTGCTTCTCACATTCCAGCAATAGGCCGGCACAATCAAAATCGTATAGGCGCTTATTGGAGATTGGATTATATACAATGGCAGGGCTACTTGGGGTACCGCTCGTTACAGTACCTGGTCTAGATTAGCATACCGAGGATCCCCCCTGATCCCCTACAACACAAGACCGGAGCTATACCCCTTACTGGATAGTCCGAATAAGATCACCTCGTGATTGGGATCAACAACCGCCCACACAGCCAAAATAAAGGGACGTCTAGACAGGGTGACCTTACCTTAATTGGTTGCTAGCCATTTATCCTTGCTGCACCTCTCCTGTTTTAGCCATTCCCGGTTGATGAGGCTCGAGGCTATGCGTAATCTTTTTAGCACACATTCACTTAGAATGCTCATCGTCCTCCTGATGATGTTCTGATAGCATTCATCCATACAAGTCCATTCCTGGTCTGAACGGAACCGAAGGCACTACTCCTACTACATCCATTTTGGAATCACCCTCAGGATTAGTAGCGATTAGCCCTTGCACTTCACTGCTCTATCTTCCACTCCAAGCTCTTGTCTTCCTCACGAAAACGTTCAAACCGGATCGAAGTGGTTTCCAAAAAATTAATCCCGATCTCGATCTCTTTGAAACGATCAGCGCAATGGCCAATATTGATAGTCGGTTATTTAACTATCAAATAACATCCACAAAAAACCATCAGGCCTTAATAATTTTCCAAAATATTTATTTCAAAATATCTTCGCAAGATATTTTTCTACACTTCAACCCTTTGAAAATAGTTTTCAAATCACTTTTCTCTCGCGAAATAAATTTCCACCCAATTGTTTTATTTCCACTGAAAATCTCCATGTCTTAATACTTTAGATTTTAAATAATTTAAATCACTTTATCCAAAAATATATGTACTTTTAAAAATACTTAAAATAAAAACTACCTAAAACACTTTATTTAAAATACCTAGTTATGAAATTTTTTAATAATTTCTCATGTAAAATTTAAGCCAAAACTATTTTTTAAATAAAAGTTATTCTATAAGGTATAAATATTAAATAATTATCCTTTAAATCATAATACTAGTTAAACCTTTAAAATAATTTACTAATATCATTAACTTAATAAATATTTACTTTTAAAAATTTTAAAACCACTAAATAATAATTTCTTTCTAAAACATTCCTTTAAAACCACTTTAAACTCTCTTGAAAGTAACTACCGTGATGCTAGTTATCACTTAGGGTCATGTAATATGGAATGTATTATAATCTAAATGCGGAAGCAGAAAATAATAGTAAAGTAAATAAGAATAAGCACACAAGGAGTTTATATACTGGTTCAAACTTCCCATTTTACGTCCAGTCGCAGACTTCCCTCTGGAATTTCTAACAACCCCTCACTTAACCCGAAGGAATATATATACAACACCTGAGCAACCGATCAGGATTTTTCCACCTCTAACATCCAAAAGAGGACTTTTCCCGCCTGAACAACCGAACATGACTTCAACAGTTTCAATAAATTTCTTTGACACTTTGTGTTCTTGATAACATTGATTTGTCTTTATAGTACAACCTTCCTATAATATTTTCCTCAAGTATATATTGTGTGTGTAAAGATTTAGAAAGGAAAACATTGCTTTTAATCGAAGAATAAGTTAATTGATTTAGAGATTCAAGCAATATATGTAAATTGTGATTGCTTTGTAGAATGCAGAAATAGTAGAGAGTATGATCAGAAGAAAAAAAATTCGGTGATTTGTGAAGTGAATCTCATGTATTTATATAGTAGATAGACAGGTGCAACCATTCACGAAGAGTTTTGACCAAAAGAAGCAGCCATAACTCTTTGAATTGGATCATATCTCTTGGCAAATGAAAGCGTCTGTTCAGAAAAATAGCTGTTGGAAAAGTTCAATCGACTGACCCAAAATGACTAATCAACTGAATATTCAAAGTTGGTGCAAAACAGAGTGTGTCTGTGCAACCGAGCAGGTTCAGTCGACTGGTCATATTTGGTCAGCCGACTGACCTGAGTGTCAGTACACAGTTCACATATAATTTGAAGAATTTGAAGTTTAAAACAACTTTGATTTGTATGGACTACTTGAGGATAGATTTTAACAATTCTAAGACTAAAAACTTCAACAAATAAACATACTATACTTAGTTTTGTAGCCTTGTCCCTTTTGTAGTTTCAACAGCATATTTCTTTCTCTTTTTGTCGCTTGTCTATATAGTCTCATCACTGATTTGTTTAAGCTCTTTGTCATTAATCAAAACTTATGATTCAACATTCTCCCCATTATTGATTGATGACAACCTGTTATAGATGATACTATATTTTAAGAAATATATAATGGAAGTTATATATATGTCCCCCTGAATATTTGGTGACATATCTAATCTTGCAAGAAATGGTTAGTCGTACAAATTTCTTCCCCTTTGTCATCGATAAAAAGGAAATAACAACAAATTCATCATTGAACTAACAATGATTACAATGATAGAAAAAATATATCAAATTGTTTTGAGCTACTTATACAAGCTTATAGAAATAGAATGTTTCAGAATAAATAAAGATAACTTACTACTACCAAGAAACAACAATATCAATCAGAGTCAAACTCTGTTTCTTCTTCCACCTGAATGGGTACTTTGCCCCTTGAAGCACTTTCCATAAATGGTCCGCCACCACCATTTCCACTTGTGTCAGAACTTGTGTGTTCTTCGGATGTAGACCAAGTAAAGCAAGGAGTTGGACGTTTACCCGGATCACGTTGTGAATTTTTCGTAGTTATGGAAGAGGAACAATGGATTGCATCATATAAAATCTCGAAGAAGCTTTTAATTTTGTCAATTTTCTTGTCAATTTTGTTGTCAATATTTTTAATGCGAGAATCCATGATAACTTGATTTCACACAATTAGATTAATAGATTCTCGGGTGCTTTGGGATAGGGTTGGTGTACGAACTTCATCTCTTTGTTGCTGTGGTGTAGAAGTTTGTTGACGAAGTCATGATTGCCAGTCTTGAAAAGACATAATAGATAGAGGTGTAGGAGGCTATTTCATTAGACTTATTGTGCGGCTATTTAGAGTTTTGGGAATGGAGATATCAGACTCCGAAATACGAACTTGTAAGTTCATGAGTAGCCGCATAATATATGCTCCATAATAGATGATGTTTATATGACCTTGGTTAAAAGACAAGAATTCATCTAGAATAAGCTTAGGCCAATTTATTTAGACATCTCCCCAAATAGCATACAACGCCCTAAAATTGTTTGGATATCCAAGCTCACAGTATGAGTAAGAATCATGTGCATTAAAACTCGATGCACAATACGAGCTGTAGGGCGTAAGGCGATAGATTTGAGTTCAGTCATGTCATCTTTCAAAAACTGATGACTTACTTCATCTCGTTCACCTATAGGTACATTTAATTCTTCTAATGGAATACCATTAGTAGGAGTATGGAGAATGTGTCCAATTCTATCTAATGATAGAAATACTTGTTGACCACAAACTAAACTCCATACGCAATTATCATGATTATGAGGATTTTGATGACCTAAATTTAAATTTGCATAAAAGAGTTTTTCCAAGTTATGATTGATCTTGAGATTATTTTGATTGTGGTCAAGAAAAGACTCTAGACGGCTTCTCCCTGCAAGCTCTTGAATTCTATATGGAGCAAAGTCTGGAAACACAACAAAAGATCCTTCAAAAAAGCGTGCTTCTTTCATTCCATCTTTGGAGAGTTGTAGCATCATAGAGCCATTGAGAAATTTGGGAGTCAATTGGCTCAGAGGAGGAAGTAGAGGCCTATCTAGATCTTTTAGGTTGACGTGGAGCCATTGGAAATAATGATGGAGTAAAGGAATTTGAAATTTTTTGGGAGCTAGGGTTTTGAAAAACTGAAGTGAGAGGATAAAAGTGAAGAGTGAAAAAAGAGATAGTGGGTTAAAGGGTTAAAAAGGTAGGTGAAAATAGTTAAAAAAGCTCAAAATTGACATTCAGTCGACTGGTCGTATATGATCAGTTGACTTATCAGTATCTCGAAACTCTCTGTTTCATGATTAAGTCGATTGGCCATACTCTTTCAGTCGACTGAATATAGACTGAAGACTTTCTGTTTCATGATTCAGTTGACTAGCCATATTCGTTCAGTCGACTGAAAAATAGTCTGAAAGCTTTCTGTTTTCAGATCCAGTCGACTGGTCAAATATGTTCAGTCGACTGAATTTTTCATTCTCAGTATTTTGCATCACAGTTTGGTAAAAAATATATTCAATATTTAAATAATGCATACAAATAAGAATGAATTTGTTAAAAATACAGAAAGAAAATAAATTATTTTGATCAAGGAGTGGATGGAGACTTCGAGTTGTCTGGTTCATCCTTCGTCTTCTTTTCATATGGTTTTAATGGCAACCAGCGATTTCCACGAACCCATGAATTTAGAGACATAGGTCGAGGTTGTGATGACTGATCTCATGGATTCGGAGAGGAAGAGGGTGTAAGTTGATGAACCTATGATGAAGATGACCCACAGAATTTCCATCCAAGCTGCTTCAGAAAGCTAAGAGGTCTTGAATTCATCTTCTGTTCATAATACATTTCACGTTGAATTGCTATAGATTCCCTCTGATAATGATGTAAATCATCAATTTTTTTTTATGTTCGAGGAGAACCATAGAACAAAAAACGTCGCGCCTTCTTTTTTGGGACTATGGCCAGTGTGATAGTTTGATGGTCTGGCCGGTTCATGATAAGGTGTAGGTGTAGGTAAACTTGATAAACCAGATGAAGGTGTTGAGAAGTCGATAGAAGAATATGCAGAGGCATTTAAGGATTTTTCTTGTGAAGACATTGTAGTAGGAGGAAAAATTTATGACTGAAGCAAATGTGATGGAAGGATAAGAAACAGAACTCGTTGTTACTCACATCGCCTTTGCCGATAACATAACCTTTTGAATTATTTCCAAAAGTGACCAATCCTCCATTTAAGTAGATTGTGTCCGTTAACATGTCTTTATTACCAGTCATGTGTTTTGAGCAACCGTTGTCTAAAATCCATTTTCGTCTCTCTTTAAGTGGTACCTGAAAAAAATAAAGATTAAGATGGTACTCACTTTTCTTTTTAGGGTCCTAAGAGTTAGGTCTTAGGAAACCAAACCCAAGAAGGTTTAGAATTCCCTTTATAAATATAATTATCATTTTTATGAACAATTTCCATAAATGTTTTGATATGTTTATTCCTAATTAAGCTATTATTTGTTTTAGGAATCCACATTTTAGTAGTTTTAAAATCTTTAGAAACTATTTTCTTAATATCTTTCTTAATTTTGTTTATAAACTTATTTTTAAATTTTTCAGATTTCTTTGGATTTTCAGTTTTCTTATATCCTAATCCCATTGTATTTGAAGTAGACTGAGAATTTTCTATTATTTTAGAAAGATTTTCTCGTCCTTTATTAAAATTAGAAATATTTTTATTAATATCTTCTAATTTAGTTTTGAGTCTAGATTTTTCTAACTCCGATACTTTAATGTTAGATTTTAAATCATTAATTTCAAATGATAAATCATCATTTTTATTTTTCTGGATTTCTAATTCCTGAGTTACCATAGAAAGCTGAGATGCTAAATTAGAATTTGATTCTTGAGATTATTCAAGTTCTTCCAGAATTTTCTTTTCATCTCTTAGCATATTAATTTCAAATTCAGATCTATTTAGTTTTCCTTGTTACTCCTTATTTTTCCTTTTAGTTTGTTTTACAAAATCCACTAGTTCTGAATTAATGTCAATCAAATCTTCAAAACTTAGTTCACTTACGTCATCACTTGTAGCCATGAAGCATACATTTGCTTGCTCTGTGTCACTGTCACTGTCGCTCTCTGATGATGAATGTGACATCCCGGAATTTTTAATCTGTAGTTAAAATTAAATTGATATTGATAATCTGTTAATAATTATTCAGATAAATTTAATAATCTTCTTCAGTAAATATTTAAATTGGTTATTTTATCTTTTAAATGATATAAATTGATTTCTATTTCATAAATAAATATATGATTTTAAAATTGATAGAAAAATATTTAAATGTTTTAAATTAAATTGGATTTAGTTGTAAATTTAGAATAAATTCAACAAATTGGTTTTATGGCTTAATAAAATGAATATTTTGTAAAATGATTTTTATTTAATAAAAGAGATTTATAAAAATAATATTAATATTGTATTGACTTTATAAATAAGTTTTGAATAAGAATTTGTAATTTTTATTTCAAATTGAATTTTTATTTATAACTTAATTTGAAATTGTTTGGTTTTGAATTTAGTTTGAATTTAAAAACCAAAGTGTAAAATCTAAATTGTTTTAATTTTTAATATGTATAAGTTTCATTTATTAACATAGTTTTTTTTATTTTCATTTGTAAATTCATAAACATAATTTAAAATAAACTAACAACTTAAACTAAGTTAACATATACATTAATTTGTAATTAGTATTAACTATTTTAAAGAAAACATGTGTTGCATTTTTAAAAGAGTAAATAGACAAGTGTATAACTTTTGACAAGTGTTAAATTTTGTTTTAAAATTTTCTTTTCTTTTATTAAAATCTGAAAACCCTTTAGTTAAGCTTGCATCTTTATTTCATTCATATTACATTTTCATTTCCTTAATCAAATGAAGATCAAAATTCATTTTCATATTAACAATCCAACATCTGCATATCTTATTTCTATATTTCCTCATATTCACCTGCATATTAAAAGATAAAATCTGCAAATCCCTGTAACTTATTAAAAGATCAATCTACATATTCCAAAACCTGCATACTCCACCCCTCATCAAAGATCAAGATTCTGCATTTCCTCAAATTCAAGATGAAGCCTGCACATGCTTGTTTCTGCATAAATGAGCAACAGAGAGGAGCAAGCCTACATTTTTGGCGTTCTGCGAAATTCAAAATGAACAACAGTTGTCTGCATTCAAATAAAGGTGAGTAACATTTATATCTCAAACTATAAATAGGTTGCTTGTTAAATGTTAAGATAAATATGTTTGTGTGCTTAAATAAGGTCTGTTGAAATTGTGATTGAATGTGCATGTTGATTTTCTTGCTGTATTCCCAGATTTATCATTCTATTTAAAAAAATTCCTACCATTGATCTAAATTGAGATAACATCTGGGTTTAAAAAATAATAATATTAAAAGGATTTGCTGATTTTAGATTAGTATTCAAACTTATAAAGTAAAGTGTTATTTCCTTAAGATAAGGTTTTAAAAATTAAAAAAGTTAAGTTACAAAGTGGTATCTCTGTAAAATAGGTAATACACTATATGTTAAACTTGATTTAAATCTAGTCATATTAACATTTAAATCCAGTTTTATAAACTAAAAGCATTTACTGGAACTTGATGGTTAAATCAAGTAATAGGAATTCTAGAGTATTGGTTCCTTTACTGGTTGTTCTTGAAAAAATATATATGACTTTGAGCAAATACTTACAATCTGTAGTTTCAGAAAACTCAGAACTCTCCTGAGTTGTTAAGTAAGGACCATTGATCCTCAGAAAAATCTGAGATGAATTTAAAATTGATTAGAGTAAGTGCAGTTTGGAAATTCTTCAGTTAACCCTATTTTTGAATTGGGTTTGTGCATTGAGATGATTTGAAGTGTAGAGTTGACCGAGTGCATTGATGTTTTGGGAATCGTTGGGTTGGTGGTGGATGAGTTCGAGGCCGGAGTGGCTAGATGTCAGGTGGACGGAGGTGAGAATGGTGGCCGCTGACAGGTTTGCATCAGGAACCTGTTTTCTGTTGTACAGGTTTTGATTAGGGGCATTTTAGATTCTTTGATGAATTTCTTGATCTGGGTTAATGTTGGAATAGTGGTGAGCTTCTGGAGTTGATTGGATCATCAGAGGTGATGGGTAGAGGTGGCGGCGACATGATTTCTGGTGATTTGTTTTGGTTTGGGGGTTTTCAGGGGATGGTCTGTGAATGACTCGAAGTAGGTTGTGGAAAAACCCGAAGTGGACGGGGGATTGACTCGGAGTAGTGAGGTAGGAAACTCGAAGTAAAATTAGGGGGTCTCGGGTTGAACTCTGTTATTTCCAGGTTTGAAAGCTTGTTTAAAATCTGGGTTTTGAAATTTAAAATCTGGGTTTTAAACATTGAAAATTATGCAGATTTATTTAAAGTAAGGATTAAGTGAAAATTCAAATGCAAATTTGAATTTTAGATTCAAATTTAAATTCCAGGTTTTGAAACTGTGTTTTAAATCTGGGTTTTAAAGCTTTTTGAATCTGTAGTTTTGTTAAAGTTAAAGTTTTAGTTTGAATTCAAATGCAAGTTTGAATTTCTAATTTGAATTCAAATCCCAGTTTAAAATAAAATTAAAGTTTCAGAATTTAAACTTAATTAACCATTTGGTTTGATAAAATAGTTTAAACATTTTTAATAATAAGATTTTAAAGATATGAATAGATTTGAAGTTGGTTTAAAATCTGGAAATTCAAAAGTTAAATTTGAATTTCAGTTTTAAATTTTAAAGAAGTTTTAAATTAAAAGTAAATTTAAGTTATCAAAAGTTTTGAAATGAATTTCACTTTAAATTTTTTATATAACATTTGTTTGATTTGCAACTTAAAAAGTTTTAAATTATTTAAAACTTTGATAAGTTTAAAATTGTTCTATTTTAAACTTGAATTTAAATTGAAATTTAAGGGTAATTTCCTAAGTACTTAGATTTGAATTAAATTGTTTTAAACATAATTAAGTTATGTTTATCTTGAAATTTAAATTAAGATTTATATTTCAAGACTAATTTAATTTAATAAGGTAATTAAGATTAATTAATTAAATTTGGAATTAATAATTGATTAATGACTAATCAATTTGGAATTAAGATCATTAATTAAGTTATTAATTAATGATAAATGAATATTAGTTATGTAATTAAGTTTTTATTTAAGGTTAATTAGTTTAATAATTAACTTTAATTAATAAATGATTAAAGATAATTTAAATGATAATTAATTTAAGTTAATTATTTTATAAAATAATTTGAGGATGGTTAATGAAGGTCATTAACCATGATTATTTAACAATTAATTAATGTAGTTAATTTTTATAATTAATTAGATTAATTAATTTAATAATAATCAATTATGAATGGTTTGAGTATAATTACTTGATAAAGTAATTAAGGAATTAATTACTTAATGTAATTAATTTAGTTTAATGAGATTTTTTTTATTTTTAATTAATTAAGTCTAATTAATTATAAACACTTGGTTTTTATAAATAATTACTTTATGTAATTAATGATTTGGAAATTACTTAGTTAAGTAATTGTTTAATAATTACATGATTGTAATTAAGTGGAGATGTTTAAGTATGAGATAATTTGGATTAATTATTTAGTAATTAATCAAATAATTAATTAAGAAATTAATTAATTTGGTTTAATATAGTAATTAAGTTAGTAATTACTTAAAGTAATTAAATTATGGAATAATTAAGGATCATTAATTATTTTAATTAATGATGTAATTAAAGTTGATTAATTATGATTAATTAATCAATAATAGGTAATTAAATGTAATTAATTATGATTAATAAATTAGTTGAGTAATTAAAGGTTAATTACTGTTTAGTGAGGATAATGAATTTGTGTGAAATTAATTAAGGATAATTACATGAATGTAATTAAGGGTAATTAATCAAGAGTGATTAATTAAAGTAATTTATGATTGATTAATTGATTGCAATCAATTAAATGATTGAGTAAGCAAGATTTGTATTGATGAAGTAATTAATTTAATTTATTTTAAATTAATTAAAGATGGGGTAATTAATTTAATTCATTTTAAATTAATTAGAGATAGAGATAGTTAACTTAATTCATTTTAAATTAATTATAGGATGATGAGTAAATCATTGCTTATGTATGAATGGATGTCATTGATTGTCTTGGATGCTTTGTGATCTCAGTAATGAGATAAATATTATTGTGTGGTATGGATGTGTGATTGTATTGTGATGATACATAGGTTATCCATTGTGATGGTGATATATAGAATATCTATTTGAAATTGATAATGTGGATTACCTGTTATGTGATAATGTTAATTATCAATTGTGATTTATGAGTTATCTATCTGTGTGTATATAGATACTGTAATTGAATTGTTTTAAACCTTTAAAACAACTTGGACCCTAAAAGACACGCTTTGGTTTTCGATGAGACCGGGATCGATTTTCCATATTTGGATATCCGAAAACCACATCGATTCCAAATAACGTTAGGTCGTGAATCAAAGTGGAGCTTGTGAAGACTCGAGGTGTAAGGACTATGAGTCAGTATAACTCTGTGGGTGATTCCGTAATGAGTTGATGGAATTAGTTCTTATAGATTCGAGATGGTGAATTAGAGTGCAAGGGTTATTGTCGTTAACTCTGAGGGTGATTCCAAAATGAGTGTAACGAGATAATGCCTTCGGTTTCATTCGAACCCGGAACGAACTTGTATGGATTGAATGCTTTCAGAACATCATCAGGTGGACGATGAGCATTCTAAGTGATATGTCCTATAAAGGTAATCGTAGCCTCAAGCCTCATCAACCGGGAATGGCTAAAACAGGGGAGGTGCAGCAAAGCTTCGTGGGTCGCACCCACTGGAGAGCAAGATTGATCCCTGTCTAGAAGTCCCTTTATATTCGGCTGTGTGGGTGGTTGCTAGCTACAACCATGGGGTTGTCTTGTTCGGAACTATTCAGTAAGGAACGGGTCCGGGTTTGTGTTGCAGGGGGTCGGGAGTGATCCTCGGTATGTTGATCTAGGCCACGTACTGTGACGGGCGGTACCCCAGTAGCCTTGCCATTGTATGGAATCCAAAATCCAATAAGTGCCAATGGTTTTGATTGTATTACCCACTTTTGTGGCTAGTAGCTGGAATTTAATGAATGTAACAATTTCGGCTATTTCTTATTTATTTGAAAACCCTAGACACTATTATAATATCATCGGATTTCCTATCAAATGTTTTGGTTAGCGTAAGGTAAAAACTTTTCCATGTTTATGTGTGGGAAGTCTTACGTGATACCTTTCTTTTCAAAAGGTTTTTGAAAGTTAAGCTACTTTAACCTGTTACTCACACCAGACCCATGTCTGACCCGGAGTTTATTTTTGTTTTCATAAACTCTTGGGTACTCAAATTTTTACGAGTAGCCAAGGGAATTCAGGTTAGGACTCAGGTTAGCTTTGACGAATTGTGGAGGAGCAATGGAGCAGGAGGCTTCTGCGTGTTGATATATCTAGTATTCCGCTGTGTGTTCTCTGAGTTGTTGTATTGAGTTGTAACTAGACAGGTGTTTATAACTGTCTAGTATGTGTTGTAAATCTGAGTACTCTTATATTGGTTGTAAACTATGTAAATATTATGTGATTAATATAGTTTATTCGTTCCGCTGTTAGATTCTGATGTGTTGTTTCTTTCTTCTCTACTTCTATTCTCTTTTCTATCCCTTTCTTTCTTCTTGACGATGCGACTTCCTGGAGATAGGAAGTCGGGTCATCACAGTTGGTATCAGAGCATTAGGCTGAGCGAATACCTAGGCTCTGAAGTGTGTCTTTCTTAGAGAGCATTAGGTTGAGTGAATACCTAGGCTCTGTAGTGGTGTCTTTCTTGAGAGAGCGTATTTTGTAATTTTTACTATATATATATATATATATTTCTACCTATCTGTTGGGTTACCTGTTCAGGTTTTCCAATATAAGTTATAAAGGTAGATGGGGTAGTAGTGTGTGTAACACGATTATTACCATTGGTTGGTGTGACGACCGCCCATGACTCCCACACGGAAACAAGGAAATGGTGCGCTGAAAGTGTGCCAGGCAGCCATGGACGATAGTCAGGGTAAGGTAAACACAGAATAGCCTATCGTATTACTCACAGCGCATGGATAAAATACAATAGAAAGTATACATAGTGAAGCTCTATAGAACAGAAGTTTCATCATATAAGCTCATAACAATTTGATACAAACATCTGAATAACCAATACATCAAGCCTCACTACATAACACTCAGAGAATCATACAAACAGCGGAATACCCAGTACATATAGTAAGAAAACAATATGCAAAAGCCTCCAGCTCGTCTTCGTCATCAACAGCGTTAGTCACTAAGAACAGCACCTGTCACCTGCTACCTAGTCTTCCCATCCCAACATGGATGAACAGCCCAAGGTAATAAGAGTTAAACATAAAACCTTGAGTCGGACAAAAGTCTTAGTGAGCAGTAAATCAACTATCAAACATACCAAAAGAGCATAAAGGGTACAAAGGAATAGGAACCCAACCATCCCACTCCACCTCTTTCTACAGTGATAGCCCCCAAACACACTAAGCAGAAGCAAACATAGCAATTCAGACATTTAAAGCAAAGTAATTATCACTCGAGTCAAGGTCGGCGTTTCCCAAGTACAAACCCCCAAGGCCTAAACCAAGATCAGATAAGCACCCTGAAAACATCGCTCTTGACCCAAGTGACGATACAACCAAACATCCAAACATCCATGACTCTGGCTATCACTGTTATCATTGCCTTGATTTCCCCGTTAATTGAATGACCGCCTGCCAAGGGCTAATGGTAACCCCGGTTCTAGACATAGCTCCGCACGTCGTCGTGACCCGTGCCTAGGACTATCGCATCTGCCCAGACTACTAGCACGTCATCGTGACCCGTGCTTGGAACGTCATCGTGACCCGTCCCAACGTACTCTTGCTTTGAGCATGCTAGAACCTTCAACAACGATGAAATCTCAGCCTTCTAGTCATCCTCCTCGACGACTATTCCCATACTAGCTCAAGCGCCTCTCAAGCTAACCATTATCCACAAACTCGGACCACATCACCGAGTTACCAACATGCTTGGGATGATCCCATCTGGATTAAACCAAGGCTTTCTCACATCATACTTTGCCTCATCGCATCATAGCAAAGTCCCATCTCAACATCACACTTTGCTCTATCGCATCATAGCAAAGTCCATCATCATCGAATCTATCCATATGAGCTTTAACATCCGCTTCATATGCCACAAGCAGCTTTCACCATTCAAGAGCCTCTCCGCTTAGCTTTTGAATCATCTTCGACCAACTTGTCCAAATCAACTATTAGCTAATTTGCAACAATCTATCAATCAAATCAATCATTAATCCAAGCAGTCAAACATTCAAACAAGATCTAATAAGCAATTATACAAGAATGGCAATTTCGTAATTAAAATGTCCAAATCTAACAAGTATGAATTATAAGCAAATATTTCTACAACTTGATAAATAAACTTATATAAGTTAACATGTAGCAAAATGGGTATCCAAAACTTCATAGACAATGGATCTACATGCAGACTTAAGGAAAATGCAAGAAATCTCTATCTTTAACACACAATCAAGCCACCGATCCAATATACTCCTTTGGGTCCGTGTGGGAGATAACCACCACTCACCGAATCACCTAAACACCTCAAAAGCAACTAACTTCAGATCTGGACAGCGAAGGATCTAACTTGATCCGACCAAATTCCGCTTCAAACGGTGAAATTTCACTTCAATGGATGAAGATCTTCAACTTTGGCCCTTGGATCTTCGATCTTGATCTTTAATCTTGGATGGAGGTAAGCACTAGATTAGAGTGGAGAAAATAAGTGAAGAAATGATGTAGCCGAGCTCTCAAAATGGCAGCACTTCGTCGCTTCAAAGTCCGGTGCCAAAATAGTGAGATATGGACGAGTATTTATAGGCTGAAACAATCCTTAAGTCGTCCGCCCCTATGAGTCGTCCACGACCTAAAAGCTCAACGACCTACGACTTATGCCCCCACACGACTCAACGACCTAACGCCTTAACACCTACACGGCTTAGTGACTCAACTATAAAGCCGACCTAACGGCTTAGCAACGTAGCCGCCTCAACGACGTAACTGACATACACGACCTACGACCTAACTGGTATGCGACTTAGCAAATGCCTCGACCTAACCAAACCCAGGCCACACGACTTAACCATGTGACGACCTAAAATAATGATACGACCTAACTAAACACAGTGCTAACCTCAAGGTCGCCATCCTCCTTAAGTCGTTCCAAAAGACCTACGACCTAAGCACCTAACGACCTATCCCCTTAGGTCGCCTAAACCTTAAGTCGCTCACTATACTCAGGTCACTTACTATACTTAAGTCGCTTAATCCACTAACTCGCTAACTACTAGGTCGTATTGTTTTTAAGTCGCTCTTCTTCCTTAGGTCGCTCAACCGACCTAACTTCCACATGACCTAAATCCTATACGACTTAACTCTTAAGTCGCTCAACGTACTTAAGCCGTTACATCTATAGGTCGCTCCACTCAACCTAACTCTCATACAACCTAAGCTCCACACGGCTTAACAACATCAACGACTTAATGGCAACTGTTTTACGATATGTCGACACGTAAAATACGGGTCGTTACATTCTCTCCCCCTTAGGAATTTCGCCCCCGAAATTCCAAACAAACAAGAGCAATCAAAACTATTCTGCATGCCTACCATCCATAACAGTCAACAAACCATGCATCCAATTACTAGCCTAGCATGCAGAATCCTAAGATTTGAACAAGTTACAAATTCATGAGATGTCACGGCACCTTAGGGCCATACCTCGAAGAGTTCAGGACGAGCTGCTTTCATCCTCTCTTCCTCCTCCCATGTACAGTCGTTAACATCATCACTCCATTGTACCTTGAGCAACGTAATTGTCTTCCTCCTAAGCTGTTTCGTGTCGGTTTCAACAACACGAAGCGGCTTACGAGGTCTCGTAATAACTGGATCAACCTCTAAATCTTCACAGCTATCAGCAGAAACCACTGTATTCGAGTCGTGCACATACTTCCGTAGATAAGATACATGAAAAACATTGTGCACACCCGCCATCTTTTCTGGTAAATCCAATTTATAGGCGAGCTTTCCAATTCGCTCGATGATCGGGAATGGTCCAACAAATCTCGGAGTCAATTTTCCTTTCTTCCCGAATCGAATAACATTCTTCAGTGGAGAAATCTTCACAAAAACCATATCTCCTACGTCGAATTCCAAGTCCTTACGACGCTTATCGGCATAACTTTTCTGACGATCTTAGGCTGCCTTCATTCGTCGCCGAATGGTCTCTATACAATCCGAAGTCTGACGATTCATTTCTGGCCCAACTATCAATTTTTCTCCAGTTTCCAACCAACATGTCAGAGAGTTACACGGTCTTCCATACAATGCTTCATACGGTGCCATACCAATACTTGACTGGTAACTGTTATTATACGCAAATTCCACCAAATGAAGATAATCTTCCCATGACCCTCCAAAGTCCAAAACACATGCTCTGAGGAGATCCTCCAAAACTCGGTTGACTCTCTCGGTCTGACCATCTGTTTGGGGATGATAAGCTGTACTCAAACACAACTCGGTTCCCAAAACTTCCTGGAAGCTCTTCCAAAATCCACTAGTGAACAATGGGTCTCGATCGCTCACTATACTCTTCGGAATACCATGGAATCGTACTATCCACTTGACATACAACTCAGCCAACTTCGATGCAGTCCTAGTTGATCGAACAGGAATGAACCTTGCACTCTTTGTCAAACGATCTACGATGACCCAAATCCCTTCATTTCCTGCCCTGGTTCTAGGTAAACCATCGATAAAATCCATCGATATTTGTTCCCACTTCCACGTAGGAACTTCCAATGGCTGAAGCAACCCACTTGGCTTCTTCTGCTCGGCTTTTACTACCTGGCAGTTCATACATTTGGAAATAAAATTTCCAACATCCTTCTTCATACCTTCCCAGTAATAGGTTCTCTTCATATCCCGATACATCTTATTTCCACCTGGATGAATCGTCAACTTCGAGTGATGACTTTCCCTCAGAACTTCATCTCTCAACCCATCTATATCGAGAACAACTAGCCGTCCTTGTTTCCGAAGCCAACCCTCTCGATCGACTTCGAATCCTTTATCCTTTTCTGGGTTCAATCCAGATTCCAAATCACAGATAATCTTGACAATCTTATCGTCTCGCTTTTGACTCTCGCCAATTCTTTCCACAAGAGTAAGTCTTATCGATAAGTTTGCCAACATTTCAGGTTCCAATTCACATCTAGGCCTGAAGTCAAATCCAGCCAAATACTCGAGAATCTTCCGTTCTGAAAACATGGCTCCCAATCCTGCATGTCTTCGACTCAACGCATCAGCGACTGCGTTACCCTCTCCCGGAGTATAGGCTATACCAAAATCATATGATGCCAAAAACTCTAGCCACCTTTGCTGCCGAAGATTCAAATCCTTTTGGGAGAAAAGATACTTCAACGACTTATGATCTGTAAACAACTCGAATCGAACTCCCAATAGATAATGTCTCCACATCTTCAGAGCAAAAACAATCGCCGCCAACTCCAAATCATGAGTCGGATAATTCCTTTCATGCGGCTTAAGTTGTCGACTTGCATACGCAACAACTTTATCCTTCTGCATCAGCACTGCTCCAAGTCCAGTACCACATGCATCGGTGTAAACTACCATCTCATCATTTCCACTTGGAATAACCAAAACATGAGCACTCGTCAGTCGCTCTTTCAGGATTCCGAAAGCTTGCTCACTCTTAGCATCCCATCTGAATACCTGATTCTTTTTCGTCAATCCTGTCAACGGTGCAGCTATCTTGGAAAAGTCTTTGATAAACCGACGATAGTATCCTGCTAATCCAAGAAAACTTCTCACATCAGATGCATTCTTAGGTCTAACCCAATCCTAGATTGCTGCCACCTTGGCGGGATCAACCGCTATTCCATTTCTAGAGATAACATGGCCTAAGAACCTCACTTCACTCTTCCAGAAGTGACACTTCGAAAACTTAGCCTTCAGCTGATGTTTTCGCAAGATTTCCAAAACAACACGTAAGTGCGTTTTGTGCTCTTCTTCAGTTCTGGAATAAATCAAAATATCATCCACGAACACAAGTACGAACTTGTTCAACTGATCCCTGAATACTCTATTCATAAGATCCACAAAATACGCTGGTGCATTGGTCAATCCAAACGGCATTACCAGCCACTCAAAGAAACCGGATGGTGTCCTGAAAGCAGTCTTCGGCACACTATCATTTTCCACTCTCAACTGGTGAAATCCCGTTGCCAAATCCATCTGAGAAAACACCTTAGCTTCGTGAAGCTGATCAAACAAGTCATCTATTCTCGGCAATGGATACTTGTTCTTTTTAGTCACTTTATTCAGCTCACGATAATCCACACACAACCTCAACGATCCATCCGCTTTGGTTGCAAACACAACTGGTGCACCCCATTCGGACACACTACACCGAATGAATCCTTTCTGTAAAAGGTTATCAACTTGCACCTTCAACTCTTGCTGCTCCCTAGGCACCATTCTCCTAAGAGGCATCACAACAGGTCTGGCTCCTTCAACTAGATCGATACGAAACTCGATCTCTCTATGCGGCGGTAACCCTTTGACCTCGTCAAAGACATCCTCAAATCCATTCACAATAGGCACCGATGACAGTCCATCCCGTGGAACAACCAGCAAATACATGAAGCTCATGAAGACGCCTTCTTCATGCTTACATCGTATCACAACCTTTCGCCCCTCCACATTCTCGACTGTCCCCTTCAGCCTCTTACAATCAACCCTTGCCGCATACTTCCTAAGCCAGTCCATACCCAAAATAATTCCGAACCCCGCAAAGTTTAGAACAAAACAATCACAAACAAAAGAGCAATCATGACTCGATACAACTAGACCACGACATACCATACACAAACAAGACGAACCCCTAACTGGATTAGTCGCAACCAATGGTCTATCAACAATTTCCGGTTCCAAACCTAACCGGCCTACAAGTTCACTACAAACAAAGAAACGCGACGCCCCAGTATCAAACAACACTCTAACTGGAACACCACAAATGGAAAGAGTACCTTGAACCACCACACTCTTTCCCTCCTCTTCAGCAGTAGGAGCCTTCAAAGATGATGGCACGACCCCCAAAGCATAAGCTTGCACGATCTGCTTATCTTTTCTCGGTTCTGGACAGTCCTTCCTGATATGCCCCAGCTTATCACAGTTGTGGCACTTCAACTGCACCTTTGGATTCCTGCAATCCCTAGAGAAATGGCCCTTCTGCCGACAATTGTAGCAGGTCACTTCACCCTTTGGCTTCTTCTGGCCATCCTTACCCTTCTGCTATTGCTGCTTCCTCTTCTTGTTTCCACCCTGCTGTGGTTTAGACTCTTCCTTGGTCACAGCAACAACAGACCCTTCCTTAGGAAACAAACTCTCGTGCCTGAGAGCTTTCTCCACAAGCTTCTCAAACGGATCGTCCAGATGATCCACCAACTGCCTCCCAAGATAACTATCCAAGCCTGTCACAAACTTCTCGTTCTTCTGATATGAAGACTCAATATACGATCTGGCATACTTGGACAAAGCTTCAAATTCAGAAACATACTCAAGAACTGGTCTTCCACCTTGCTTGAGCTCCACAAACTTCTTAAACAAAACAGACTTCTGAGCTGTAGAAATGAACTTAGCTTCAAATCTGACTTGGAATTGCTCCCAAGTGATCTCTTCCTCCGGAGTATCAATGGTGATAGAGTTCCACCAATCAGAAGCTCTTCCCTGAAGCTGTCTTGATGCAAGCTTCCTTTTAGTCGCATCCTCAATTCCCAAATCACCAAAGATTCTTCTACAAGCATCTATCCATCTCTGAACTTCTATGGTTGATTCTGTTCCCAAGAAAACCTTTCCTCCAAGAGCAGTATAGTCCTTACACAACTTAGCAAAATCCACTGGTCTTGGGGCTTGAACCTGAACTCCAACATCTACTGATGGCCCCGGAGCTGGCATCCTTCTCATGATCGAAGTCATCATAGCCTCGAACATAGAAGCATAATCAGCAGCCCCCTTAACAGCATGGCCTCCCCTAGCAGCTGGTCTCCCTCTTCGACTCATTCCTAATATCTAAAAGAAATGATTAATATACCCTGAGAAACAACTGCATAAGAAGTTCAAATCCTTCTAAGCTACTATATTATATATAGTAATCATCCATCAAAATTACAATTACGTCTCTCATACGTAGTTACGTCAGCGAGCGTTGGCTAAAATCGATTAACCAAAGCTCTGATACCAAATGTGACGACCGTCCATGACTCCCACACGGAAACAAGGAAATGGTGCGCTGAAAGTGTGCCAGGCAGCCATGGACAATAGTCAGGGTAAGGTAAACACAGAATAGCCTATCGTATTACTCACAGCGCATGGATAAAATACAATAGAAAGTATACATAGTGAAGCTCTATAGAACAGAAGTCTCATCATATAAGCTCATAACAATTTGATACAAACATCTGAATAGCCAATACATCATGCCTCACTACATAACACTCAGAGAATCATACAAACAGCGGAATACCCAGTACATATAGTAAGAAAACAATATGCAAAAGCCTCCAGCTCGTCTTCGTCATCAACAGCGTTAGTCACTAAGAACAGCACCTGTCACCTGCTACCTAGTCTGCCCATCCCAACATGGATGAACAGCCCAAGGTAATAAGAGTTAAACATAAAACCTTGAGTCGGACAAAAGTCTTAGTGAGCAGTAAATCAACTATCAAACATACCAAAAGAGCATAAAGGGTACAAAGGAATAGGAACCCAACCATCCCACTCCACCTCTTTCTACAGTGATAGCCCCAGACACACTAAGCAGAAGCAAACATAGCAATTCAGACATTCAAAGCAAAGTAATTATCACTCGAGTCAAGGTCGGCGTTTCCCAAGTACAAACCCCCAAGGCCTAAACCAAGATCAGATAAGCACCCTGAAAACATCGCTTTTGACCCAAGTGACGATACAACCAAACATCCAAACATCCATGACTCTGGATATCACTGTTATCATTGCCTTGATTTCCCCGTTAGTTGAATGACCACCTGCCAAGGGCTAATGGTAACCCTGGTTCTAGACATAGCTCCGCACGTCGTCGTGACCCGTGCCTAGGACTATCGCATCTGCCCAGAGTACTAGCACGTCATCGTGACCCGTGCTTGGAACGTCATCGTGACCCGTCCCAACGTACTCTTGCTTTGAGCATGCTAGAACCTTCAACAACGATGAAATCTCAGCCTTCTAGTCATCCTCCTCGACGACTATTCCCATACTAGCTCAAGCGCCTCTCAAGCTAACCATTATCCACAAACTCGGACCACATCACCGAGTTACCAACATGCTTGGGATGATCCCATCTAGATTAAACCAAGGCTTTCTCACATCATACTTTGCCTCATCTCATCATAGCAAAGTCCCATCTCAACATCACACTTTGCTCTATCGCATCATAGCAAAGTCCATCATCATCAAATCTATCCATATGAACTTTAACATCCGCTTCATATGCCACAAGCAGCTTTCACCATTCAAGAGCCTCTCCACTTAGCTTTTGAATCATCTTCGACCAACTTGTCCAAATCAACTATTAGCTAATTTACAACAATCTATCAATCAAATCAATCATTAATCCTAGCAGTCAAACATTCAAACAAGATCTAATAAGCAAATATACAAGAATGGCAATTTCGTAATTAAAATGTCCAAATCTAACAAGTATGAATTATAAGAAAATATTTCTACAATTTGATAAATAAACTTATGTAAGTTAACATGTAGCAAAATGGGTATCCAAAACTTCATAGACAATGGATCTACATGCAGACTTAAGAAAAATGCAAGAAATCTCTATCTTTAACACACAATCAAGCCACCGATCCAATACACTCCTTTGGGTCCGTGTGGGAGATAACCACCACTCACCGAATCACCTAAACACCTCAAAAGCAACTAACTTCAGATCTGGACAGCGAAGGATCTAACTTGATCCGACCAAATTCCGCTTCAAACGGTGAAATCTCACTTCAATGGATGAAGATCTTCAACTTTTGCCCTTGGATCTTCGATCTTGATCTTCAATCTTGGATGGATGTAAGCACTAGATTAGAGTGGAGAAAAGAAGTGAAGAAATGATGTAGTCGAGCTCTCAAAATGGCAGCACTTCGTCGCTTCAAAATCCGGTGCCAAAATAGTGAGATATGGACGAGTATTTATAGGCTGAAACGTCCCCTAAGTCGTCCGCCCCTATGAGTCGTCCACGACCTAAAAGCCCAACGACCTACGACTTATGCCCCCACACGACTCAACGACCTAACGCCTTAACACCTACACGGCTTAGCGACTCAACTACAAAGCCGACCTAACGGCTTGGCAACGTAGCCGCCTCAACGACCTAACTGACATACACGACCTACGACCTAACTGGTATGCGACTTAGCAAATGCCGCGACCTAACCAAACCCAGGCCACACGACTTAACTATGTGACAACCTAAAATAATAATACGACCTAACTAAACACAGTGCTAACCTCAAAGTCGCCATCCTCCTTAAGTCGTTCCAAACGACCCACGACCTAAGCACCTAACGACCTATCCCCTTAGGTCGCCTAAACCTTAAGTCGCTCACTATACTCAGGTCACTTACTATACTTAAGTCGCTTAATCCACTAACTCGCTAACTACTAGGTCGTATTGTTTTTAAGTCGCTCTTCTTCCTTAGGTCGCTCACCCCTTAGGTCGCTCAACCGACCTAACTTCCACACGACCTAAATCCTATATGACTTAACTCTTAAGTCGCTCAACGTACTTAAGCCGTTACATTTATAGGTCGCTCCACTCAACCTAACTCTCATACAACCTAAGCTCCACACGGCTTAACAACATCAATGACTTAATGGCAACTATTTTACGATATGTCGACACGTAAAATACGGGTCGTTACAGTTGGAGTTTGAATGTTTGAGGTTGGAAGTGTTCTGTTGAGGCTGTAGACCTAATACCGTCTCGAGTGAGTTCTGTAATGATGAAGAACTTCATTGATCTCTGAAGGAAACCTGTTAAGGTTCGGAGTTTATTTCTGAAGTTGGATGAGTAGTATTTGGATCTGTTGTTTGAGCAGAAGCAAGTGATGGTATTTTGGTACCTTAAGGAGTAGTAGCTGCGTGATGAGATGCAGTGACTATGGATGTTCCCGAAGATGTTTTCTTTGGAACAAAGTTAAGGAAGTGAGTCTGCTTCAGTGTCGTGGCTGTGTTCAGCCGGTGTTTCTGTTTGCTTTGAGGTTTGAGTTTCTCGAAGAGCTTGTTTTGGAATACTTTGGCATCTGTGGCAGCAGTGCAGTTTGGAGTTCAGAAGCAGTTAAGTGGACTCGTTTCTTCGATGGGTTGGCTGGTTAAGTTTAAGCTGTTCTATTTGGTTAAGGGAGAACAGTTTTCTTGGATTTGGTTTGGGTTGGTCGCAAAAGTGACTTGCGATTGTTTGAGTTTCTTTTGGGTTATCTGAGTTTTTCTGGATGTCTTCAGGAAGTCAGAGGTTAGTTCACATCTGGAGATTGAGTTTCCTTATCGTCTGGAATTCCAGGAGTGGTACCGGTGGTTCAACCTTATAGAAGAAAGGTTTCCAGGAGATTGAGTTGGTAGCAGCTCGGAGTTTTGGAGGAACTTGTGAAAGTTTCTTATGGATCTGTGAACCATATCTCTGGGGTGTGTTGTCCTGTTGTGCTTGCGTTCTTCTTCAGCATTCTATTCTACTTTGGATCAGAGTTGAGCAGCGGAAGCAGTTTGGAAGTGTATCTGCTTTTCTTTTCCCAGACAGGAGAAGTGAGTTGTTGTCTTCTGATGTTGAGGAGTTGAGTTTAAGTTCTTGATTTTGGATGATTTTGAGGAGATCATTTTGTTGAAGTTGTTGGTCTAGTTTGTTTCTAGAAGCATCAACAAAGGTTGAGCTGATTAGTAAGGTTGTAGACAGCCCAGGATTGTCTGAAGAGATATTGTGGAGAAGAGACGGAGGAATTTGGACTCTGAAATCGGAGATTTAATTTTGGATAAGTTTTCTCTGATCGTAAGTGAGCTATAAGTTTGGGTAAGTCTGAGAAGCTAGCTCTGAAGTGTTTTGGATCTTTTCTGTGATCTAGGAGATTAAGTGATTGATCTACAGGATTGAATTGCCAATTTGGATAACTGAGATACGATGGGTTTCACGTATCTCTGAGGGAGTACGTGTATGATCTATCTCTGGATGTGAAACCAGCAGTTCTGGAGATTTGGGTTGTTGAGTCAGACTCGTTTGTAGTCTGATATCTTGTCTAGTATTATAGATATAGTTGTATAGGAGTTTTGTAGCTTCATAGTATTGATTGTTTGGATTCTCTAGGACGAGTATCCCGGTATATATATACCTGGGGAAACTCGATAAAATTTTATCCAGAATTTTTTCTGGATAATTAGATTTGTTTGATTGGTTAAATTGGTTGTTTGATTGTTAGGATATGTTTGATATATGCTTGTGTTTTTTAAAATAAATCTTTATTGAGATTATTAAATTACCTTTGTTTTAAATTTCGAGGACGAAATTCTTTTAAGGGGGAAGGATTGTGACATCCCGGAATTTTTAATCTGTAGTTAAAATTAAATTGATATTGATAATCTGTTAATAATTATTCAGATAAATTTAATAATCTTCTTCAATAAATATTTAAATTGGTTATTTTATCTTTTAAATGATATAAATTGATTTCTATTTCATAAGTAAATATATGATTTTAAAATTGATAGAAAAATATTTAAATGTTTTAAATTAAATTGGATTTAGTTGTAAGTTTAGAATAAATTCAACAAATTGGTTTTATGGCTTCATAAAATGAATATTTTGTAAAATGATTTTTATTTAATAAAAGAGATTTATAAAAATAATATTAATATTGTATTGACTTTATAAATAAGTTTTGAATAAGAATTTGTAATTTTTATTTCAAATTGAATTTTTATTTATAACTTAATTTGAAATTGTTTGGTTTTGAATTTAGTTTGAATTTAAAAACCAAAGTGTAAAATCTAAATTGTTTTAATCTTTAATATGTATAAGTTTCATTTATTAACATAGTTTGTTTTTATTTTCATTTGTAAATTCATAAACATATTTTAAAATAAACTAACAACTTAAACTAAGTTAACATATACATTAATTTGTAATTAGTATTAACTATTTTAAAGAAAATATGTGTTGCATTTTTAAAAGAGTAAATAGACAAGTGTATAACTTTTGACAAGTGTTAAATTTTGTTTAAAATTTTTCTTTTCTTTTATTAAAATCTGAAAACCCTTTAGTTAAGCTTGCATCTTTATTTCATTCATATTACATTTTCATTTCCTTAATCAAATGAAGATCAAAATTCATTTTCATATTAACAATCCAACATCTGCATATCTTATTTCTGTATTTCCTCAAATTCACCTGCATATTAAAAGATAAAATCTGCAAATCCCTGTAATTTATTAAAAGATCAATCTACATATTCCAAAACCTGCATACTCCACCCCTCATCAAAGATCAAGATTTTGCATTTCCTCAAATTCAAGATGAAGCCTACACATGCTTGTTTCTGCATAAATGAGCAACAGAGAGGAGCAAGCCTACATTTTTGGTGTTCTGCAAAATTCAAAATGAACAACAGTTGTCTGCATTCAAATAAAGGGGAGTAACATTTATATCTCAAACTATAAATAGGTTGCTTGTTAAATGTTAAGATAAAAATGTTTGTGTGCTTAAATAAGGTCTGTTGAAATTGTGATTGAATGTGCATGTTGATTTTCTTGCTGTATTCCCAGATTTATCATTCTATTTAAAAAATTTCCTACCATTGATCTAAATTGAGATAACATCTGGGTTTTTAAAAAAAAATATTAAAAGGATTTGCTGATTTTAGATTAGTATTCAAACTTATAAAGTAAAGTGTTATTTCCTTAAGATAAGGTTTTAAAAATTAGAAAAGTTAAGTTACAGAGTGGTATCTCTGTAAAATAGGTAATACACTATATGTTAAACTTGATTTAAATCTAGTCATATTAACATTTAAATCCATTTTTATAAACTAAAAGCATTTACTAGAACTTGATGGTTAAATCAAGTAATAGGAATTCTAGAGTATTGGTTCCTTTACTGGTTGTTCTTGAAAAAAAAAATATGACTTTGAGCAAATACTTATAATCTGTAGTTTCAGAAAACTGGAACTCTCCTGAGTTGTTAAGTAAGGACCATTGATCCTCAGAAAAATCTGAGATGAATTTAAAATTGATTAGAGTAAGTGCAGTTTGGAAATTCTTCAGTTAACCCTATTTTTGAATTGGGTTTGTGCATTGAGATGATTTGAAGTGTAGAGTTGACCAAGTGCATTGATGTTTTGGGAATCGTTGGGTTAGTGGTGGATGAGTTCGAGGCTGGAGTAGCTAGATGTCAGGTGGACGGAGGTGAGAATGGTGGCCGCTGACAGGTTTGCATCAGGAACCTGTTTTCTGTTGTACAGGTTTTGATTAGGGGCATTTTAGATTCTTTGATGAATTTCTTGATCTGGGTTAATGTTGGAATAGTGGTGAGCTTCCGGAGTTGATTGCATCATCTGAGTGATGGGCAGAGGTGGCGGCGACATGATTTCTGGTGATCTGTTTTGGTTTGGGGGTTTTCAGGGGATGGTCTGTGAATGACTCGAAGTAGGTTGTGGAAAAACCCGAAGTGGATGGGGGATTGACTCGGAGTAGTGAGGTAGGAAACTCGAAGTAAAATTAGGGGGTCTCGGGTTGAACTCTGTTATTTCCAGGTTTGAAAGCCTGTTTAAAATCTGGGTTTTGAAATTTAAAATCTGGGTTTTAAACATTGAAAATTATGCAGATTTATTTAAAGTAAGGATTAGGTGAAAATTCAAATGCAAATTTGAATTTTAGATTCAAATTTAAATTCCAGGTTTTGAAACTTTGTTTTAAATCTGGGTTTTAAAGCTTTTTGAATCTGTAGTTTTGTTAAAAGTAAAGTTTTAGTCAGAATTTAAACTTAATTAACCATTTGGTTTGATAAAATAGTTTAAACATTTTTAATAATAAGATTTTAAAGATATGAATAGATTTGAAGTTGGTTTAAAATCTGGAAATTCAAAAGTTAAATTTGAATTTCAGTTTTAAATTTTAAAGAAGTTTTAAATTAAAAGTAAATTTAAGTTATCAAAGTTTTGAAATGAATTTGACTTTAAAATTTTTATATAACATTTGTTTGATTTGCAACTTAAAAAGTTTTAAATTATTTAAAACTTTGATAAGTTTAAAATTGTTCTATTTTAAACTTGAATTTAAATTGAAATTTAAGGGTAATTTCCTAAGTACTTAGATTTGAATTAAATTGTTTTAAACATAATTAAGTTATCTTTATCTTGAAATTTAAATTAAGATTTATATTTCAAGATTAATTTAATTTAATAAGGTAATTAAGATTAATTAATTAATTAAATTTGGAATTAATAATTGATTAGTGATTAATCAATTTGGAATTAAGATCATTAATTAAGTTATTAATTAATGATAAATGAATATTAGTTATGTAATTAATTTTTTATTTAAGGTTAATTAGTTTAATAATTAACTTTAATTAATAAATGATTAAAGATAATTTAAATGATAATTAATTTAAGTTAATTATTTTATAAAATAATTTGAGGATGGTTAATGAAGGTCATTAACCATGATTATTTAACAATTAATTAATGTAGTTAATTTTTATAATTAATTAGATTAATTAATTTAATAATAATCAATTATGAATGGTTTGAGTATAATTACTTGATAAAGTAATTAAGGAATTAATTACTTAATGTAATTAATTTAGTTTAATGAGATTTTTTTTATTTTTAATTAATTAAGTTTAATAAATTATAAACACTTGGGTTTTATAAATAATTACTTTATGTAATTAATGATTTGGAAATTACTTAGTTAAGTAATTGTTTAATAATTACATGATTGTAATTAAGTGGAGATGTTTAAGTATGAGATAATTTGGATTAATTATTTAGTAATTAATCAAATAATTAATTAAGAAATTAATTAATTTGGTTTAATATAGTAATTAAGTTAGTAATTACTTAAAGTAATTAAATTATGGAATAATTAAGGATCATTAATTATTTTAATTAATGATGTAATTAAAGTTGATTAATTATGATTAATTAATCAATAATAGGTAATTAAATGTAATTAATTATGATTAATAAATTAGTTGAGTAATTAAAGGTTAATTACTGTTTAGTGAGGATAATTAATTTGTGTGAAATTAATTAAGGATAATTACATGAATGTAATTAAGGGTAATTAATCAAGAGTGATTAATTAAAGTAATTTATGATTGATTAATTGATTGTAATCAATTAAATGATTGAGCAAGCAAGATTTGTATTGATGAAGTAATTAATTTAATTTATTTTAAATTAATTAAAGATGGGGTAATTAATTTAATTCATTTTAAATTAATTAGAGATAGAGATAGTTAACTTAATTCATTTTAAATTAATTATAGGATGATGAGTAAATCATTGCTTATGTATGAATGGATGTCATTGATTGTCTTGGATGCTTTGTGATCTCAGAAATGAGATAAATATTATTGTGTGGTATGGATGTGTGATTGTATTGTGGTGATACATAGGTTATCCATTGTGATGGTGATATATATAATATCTATTTGAAATTGATAATGTGGATTACCTGTTATGTGATAATGTTAATTATCAATTGTGATTTATGAGTTTTCTATCTGTGTGTATATAGATACTGTAATTGAATTGTTTTAAACCTTTAAAACAACTTGGACCCTAAAAGACACGCTTTGGTTTTCGATGAGACCGGGATCGGGTTTCGATATTTGGATATCCGAAAACCACATCGATTCCAAATAACGTTAGGTCGTGAATCAAAGTGGAGCTTGTGAAGACTCGAGGTGTAAGGACTATGAGTCAGTATAACTCTGTGGGTGATTCCGTAATGAGTTGACGGAATTAGTTCTTATAGATTCAAGATGGTGAATTAGAGTGCCAGGGTTATTGTCGTTAACTCTGAGGGTGATTCCAAAATGAGTGTAATGAGATAATGCCTTCGGTTTCGTTCGAACCCGGAAAGAACTTGTATGGATTGAATGCTTTCAGAACATCGTCATGTGGACGATGAGCATTCTAAGTGATATGTCCTATAAAGGTAATCGTAGCCTCAAGCCTCATCAACCGGGAATGGCTAAAACAGGGGAGGTGCAGCAAAGCTTCATGGGTCGCACCCACTGGAGAGCAAGATTGATCCCTGTCTAGAAGTCCCTTTATATTCGGCTGTGTGGGTGGTTGCTAGCTATAACCACGGGGTTGTCTTGTTCGGAACTATTCAGTAAGGAATGGGTCCGGCTTTGTGTTGCGGGGGGTCGGGAGTGATCCTCGGTACGTTGATCTAGGCCACGTATTGTGACGGACGGTACCCCAGTAGCCCTGCCATTGTATGGAATCCAAAATCCAATAAGTGCCAACGGTTTTGATTGTATTACCCACTTTTGTGGCTAGTAGCTGGAATTTAATGAATGTAACAATTTCGGCTATTTGTTATTTATTTGAAAACCCTAGACACTATTATAATATCATCGGATTTCCTATCAAATGTTTTGGTTAGCGTAAGGTAAAAACTTTTCCATGTTTATGTGTGGAAAGTCTTACGTGATACCTTTCTTTTCAAAAGGTTTTTGAAAGTTAAGCAACTTTAACCTGTTACTCACACCAGACCCATGTCTGACCCGGAGTTTATTTTTGTTTTCATAAACTCTTGGGTACTCAAATTTTTACGAGTAGGCAAGGAAATTCAGGTTAGGACTCAGGTTAGCTTTAACGAATTGTGGAGGAGCAATGGAGCAGGAGGCTTCTGCATGTAGATATATCTAGTATTCCGCTGTGTGTTCTCTGAGTTGTTGTCTTGAGTTGTAACTAGACAGATGTTTATAACTGTCTAGTATGTGCTGTAAATCTGAGTACTCTGATATTGGTTGTAAACTTTGTAAAGTATTATGTGATTAATATAGTTTATTCGTTCTACTGTTAGATTCTGATGTGTTGTTTCTTTCTTCTCTACTTCTATTCTCTTTTCTATCCCTTTCTTTCTTCTTGACGATGCGACTTCCTGGAGATAGGAAATCAGGTCATCATAATGAAGAAGAATCTGAATCATCCCATGTTACTAAAAATTCTTTCTTCTTGAATTTTTTTATCTTGAATTTATTTTTCCGTTTCTCTGGACAATATTTCTTCATATGACCCTTTTTATGACATTCATAACATTCCATGACAGAAGATGATGGTTTATTGCTATTATTATTGTTACTAGAGTTATTTTTGTTACTCCTGAACTTGTTATTCTTTTGAATTTCAAAAACCTTTTGAAATTATTAGCAATAAGTGGCATATCCTCTTCATCTGAGTTGAAGTCGTCTTGTTCTGCTTCAAATGCTAGATTCTTCTTATCCTATGCTTGAACTTTCTTTGCTTGCAAAATTACTTCTTATGACATTAGATTTCCTATTAACTATTCCGGTTTCATATTCGAAAGATCGTTTGCTTCCTCAATAGCTTGGACCTTTCTTTCCCGTTCATCTGTTAAAGAATTTAGGATTTTTGATACTATATCAAAGTCATAAAAATTTTCTCCTGGTGCCAATAGTGGGTGATATATATCTTGAAATCTAGAGTACATGTCATTTATACTTTCATTTGTTTTCATTTTGAAATTTTGAAACTGATTTTTCAACATGGAAATTTTGCTTTATTTGACTTTGTTAGTTCCTTCATGAGTTACTTTTAGAGTTCTCCATATCTCATAAGCAATTGTACACATATTGACTCTATTAAACTCATTTTTATCCAACGCACAATATAACTGTTCATAGCTTTAGCATTTGAAGTAGCATCATCTTTCTGTGCAACAGTCCAAGTTGAAAAATCTTCTGTTTGAATGGCATATTCATTTTGGGTAATATTCCAAGTTTCAAAACCATTATCTTGCATATATATATTCTCATTATAGTTGACCAGTAATTATAATTCATGCCATTGAATAGTGAAGGTCGTGCAGTAGATTGACCTTCAATAAAACTAGTGTTAATGACAGTACTTGTGTTGGTGTTATTTTCCATATTAGCAAAAAATTATCAAATAACTATGTTACGGTTATAGGATGGCTTGCTCTGGTACCAAATGAAAGTAACTACTGTGATGCTAGTTATTACTTAGGATCGTGTAATATGGAATGTATTATATTCTAAATGCGGAAATAGAAAAAAAATAGTAAAGTAAATAAGAATAAGCACACCAGGATTTTTTATACTGGTTCGACCTTCCCGTTCTACGTCCTGTCCAAGACTTTCCTCTGGAATTTCTCACAATAACCCCTCAATTAACCCGGAGGAATAGGTATACAACATCTGAGCAACCGATTAGGATTTTTCCGCCTCTAACAACCGAAAAAGGACTTTTCCCGCCTGAACAACCGAACAGGACTCCAACAGTTTTAATAAAAAAAATTGACACTTTGTATTCTTGATAACACTGATTTGTCTTTGATAGTACAACCTTCCTATAATATTTTCCTCAAGTATATATTATGTGTGTAAAGATTTAGAAAGGAAAATATTGCTTTGAATCGAAGAATAAATTAATTGATTCAGAGATTCAAGCAATATATGTAAATTGTGATTGCTTTGTAGAATGCATAAATAGTATAAAGTATGATCAGAAAACAAAATAAAATTTGATGATTTGTGAAATGAATCTCATGTGTTTATATAGTAGATAAACAGCTGCAACCATTCACGAGAAGTTTTGACAAAAAGAAGCAGCCATAACTCTTAAAATTGGATCGTATCTCTTGGAAAATGAAAGTGTCTGTTCAGAAAAATAGCTGTTGGAAAAGTCCAGTCGACTGACCCAAACGACCAGTCAACTGAATATTCAAAGTTGGTGCAAAATAGAGTGTGTCTGTGCAACTCAGTAGGTTCAGTCGACTGGTCATATTTGGTCAGTCGACTGACCAGACTGTCGGTGCACAGTTCACATATAATTTGAAGAATCTGAAGTTTAAAACAACTTTGATTTGTATGGACTACTTGAGAATAGATTTTAACAATTCTAAGACTAAAAACTTCAACAAATAAACATAATATATTCAGTTTTGTAGTCTTGTCTCCTTTGTAGTTTCAACAACATATTTCTTTCTCTTTTTATCGCTTGTCCATATAGTCTCATCACTAATTTTTTTTAGCTCTTTGTCATGAATCAAAACTTATGATTCAACACCTCTCACCTATACCAGGAAATCTTTCTTAGAAAATATACTTGGCTTTACAGGGAAATACACTTCCCTTTCCACACCTTAAAAAATAAACCACTATTTATTTTTAAACAAATCATCCTTTCCTTATAAATTCCCATCCTGAATTTATACTTCCAAATTATCCTCTGATAAACATTACACTTTATTTATAAATATTGTTTATAAATTTCACAATCTCATTCTCCTTTAATTACTGCTTAAATCACTTAATCGATTTAAAAATCGATTCTCTAAATTTAAATCCTCATAGAATTTATTCAAGTTTATTCAAAATCCATGAATTCCAGATTCACTTCTTAATTATGATTTAAAATCTTATTTAAAATTGGAAATATCAATTTCGTACTTTATTTCAAAATTCTTCTTTTATTTCTTCCCAAACCATTTAAATTCTGAATTTAAAAATAAATTTTAAAAGTGACTATTGTGCGGATCGTGTAATATGGAATGTATTATAAACAAAATGCAGAAACAGATAATAATAAAGTAAATAAGAATAAGCACACCAGGAGTTTTTATACTGGTTCAAACTTTCTATTCTACGTCTAGTCCCAGATTTCTCTCTGGAATTTCTCACAATAACCCCTCACTTAACCAGAAGGAATAGGTATGCAACACCTAAGCAACTGGTCAGGATTTTCCCGCCTCAACAGCCAAAGAGGACTTTTACCGCCTGAATAATATAACAAGACTTTACCGCCTGAGCAACAGAACAGGACTTTACCGCCTGAGCAACCGAACAGGACTTTGATTACAAAGTAGATGTCTTGATCTTGTGTGTTTTAATAACATGGATTTGTCACTTGCAGTACACCCTTCCTATAATCTTTTCCTCAAGTATGATGTGTATAATTGTGTGTATATAAAGATTAGGAAGTTTCAAATTGCTTTAGAAATATAGAATTGTGATTGTAAGCAATGAATTTATGAATTCAAGAGATTATTTGATTTAGAAAATATGATTCAAGTATAAGCAAGTTGGTGTGTTATTTGATCTTGAAATTCGTGCATATATATAGTAGTTAAGAGGTTGCAACTGCTGGTGAAGAGATCTCGCGAATAGCAATGGTTGCAACCCTTGGGGAGGAAGATGGCTATTCGAAAAAGGATGTGTTTTTTCACAAAAAAATGACTGTTGCAGAATTCAGTCGACTGGGGCAAAACGGTCAGTCGACTGAATATTCAAAGATAGGAAAAAAAATAGTGCATATCTGTGTACAGTAGGCTGTTTTATAGATATTCAGTCGACTGGTCGATTTTGTTCAGTCGACTGAATTCTGTTGATAATCAAAAATCACCATAACTCATTTGGTTAGAGCACTTTCCTTCTAAACTAGTGAACCCGGTTTGAGCCCCGCTCCATGCATTTTTTGAAAACTTGATTTTGATTAAAATATGCATGCAAGTTTATTTGAATGTGAATGATGATTCTTGAGGAAAGATTTTAACAAAGCACTAAACTGTATACTTTATACACATATTTGATGGCCCTTGTTAAAATATATATACTATACAAACTATATATTGAGCCAATGAGTCTGGATGTTATCGTAGTCGTAGATTCGTAAACTGTTGTGTCTTGTCTGCAATCCAAACCTATGATCCAACAAATTCTTTAATTTTTAAATTATACCACTTAAGTCCTTAAAATTCATTTATTTCCATTTGTTCAAAAATCTCTTTTCCCATACTCGGAATCTATTTATTAGAATTTAAAAAAAATCAACTTTTATTCCTTCTCAATTTCATTCTTAATTTATCCAAATTAGCTAAATTATTTTACATAAAAATTCTCTTTTTAATTCCTTCAAAAATCCATTCTTTATATATTTGATATCTCAATATACCCAAAATATTATTCTGTCAACCCATAGCGTTCAATATTTCAAATCTCGATAAAATCAATCCTAGATAATCAATCAGTCATATCACAGTTTATGAAAAAAAATTCAATAATCTGAGGAATCCAGTTGGATCCCTCCAACCTGCTTCCCTGCATCCACATATGTTATCATAATATAAAAATACCAATTCCACTTCGAAGGAGATAGCATGGTATGAAGGGCCATCCGCTATTATGCAGGGCGCATAGGGTCTCATCCGATATATAATGCAGGAAATCAATCGTTCCAATATATATACATGTATACACACACACACACATACATATACATACATATATATAACATATCACATCCACGCTGGTAATAAATTATCAATTCAAGCAAATAACCGATAATTTAAATTTAACTATTTAAATTTAAAAGGTAATCCAAATGAGTGAGATTAACTCACCTTTGACCTTTGTTTGCAATCCCCTCCCTTTCCGGGTTGTTTCTTCACAATTTTAGACCTTGTACAAACATTTGTACAGTTTATTACCATTTAATTAACTAACAATTTAATTTAACTAAAAAATTTCCTTTTAAAAATCTTTTAGTAAATAAAATAATTAAACAAGTTAGTTAACCAATTTAATTACCCTAAATACATTATTTTTGAAATAAACTTGTAGATTAAAAATGTGTATTTATTTTATTTTTGAAACTTCATATAAATAATCTATGTAGTTAAAAAATCAAATCTTTATATAAATCCCTATGCTTTCCAAAGTCCTATATATATAATTTTCTGCTTTATCTATTTATATATACATATATATATTAAATTTCTTTCAAACTTATATATATAAATATAAATGTCTACACCTTACTGTAAACACATTTCCCATTAAATAAATCTTAACTCAATCTAATAATTTTACTTGAACTAATTTTCCTATAATAAATTATTTTTCAGTAACTGAGATAAATTAAATAAGTTTATTAAATACTTTAATTACCCTATATACATATTTTAAAATTCCTTCTTTGCATACATATATACATACATACATATACATATATATATATATAAATGAAAATTCAAAACTGCTATATATATATATTTCCAAAACCTTTCTTCATGTATAATTCTTTGGCTAATAAAACTTTCTGTTTTAAACTATATATATTTCCTGTTTATATATACGTATATTTTTAAAATTTAATTAAAATAAAACTACTCTATACCTCACTGCAAATTGACGAACTGCTCCTCCACGTGGCGTCAGAGACCACCGTAGCTTCCCTTGACCAGCTTCTCATTGCGGTAGCAGCCTTCGCCCACACCTGCCCCGTCCCAAATCTCGAACTCCATACGTGATTCCCCTAGCACTTTCGTTAGCCACCCTCCAATTCGCGACCACAACCACTGGCGAACGAGTGCCTACCACCGCCACGATACTCCAACCGCCACTCAGATGTTCCTCGACCCACAACTGAAGCCGACGCCACCGAACGCTCGCTCGCATGGACTAACTGTCAAAGAAGAAGAGATGATGGCCGTGATTTCCAATTCAAAATCGAATTCGATTTCGTGAAGAAAAGGGTGGGCATGATTTAATGAAGGGTATGGTAATTTCTGTTGATTTGAATTTCAGAGGAAAGATGCTCGGCCATGATTTTAATTTTTGAACAGCTATAATTTTTAACTGGCTTGAGTTTCCTTTTCTTATCTTTTTAAAAAATGAAGGGGACATCTGGTGCGTGAATAGAAGAGGCAGGAGGCACGTGGAAGAAAAGGCTACAATGTTTCAAAGCAATTATTTGTAATTAAATTTAAATTCAAATTTAAATCGTCTCAATTTCGCAACTCAAAATCTCGACCTCCTACAGAGATGTGCCGCTAGACGTTCATAATGTTATACCCCTATTACGAATACGATGGAAAAGGTTTCGAAGCCTAACTAGATCGTATGGAGAAGATAGCTTTCTGGACTTAGTTATTATATTGAATTTCGATATGGATTTCAGCGTGTTTATCTATCGTACGATCACACGACAACTCCAAACGCTACGAAAATTGAAATCCGATAATAAAACACTATTACGGATCCAATGGTACTAGTTTCATCGAAATCCGAGACTGTGCCTTGGAAGCCTATTTTTAAATATCAATTTAGACGATATATTATTAAAACTTAATTAATCACTTTCAAAATCAATATTTAAATTATCCAAAAATTAGTGATATTTGAAATTCGAGTTAAAATTTAACTTTTAAATATTTAAAATCAATTGAATATTCCAATTTCAACTATCCACAAATCTTGGGTCGTCACAGTCTCTTCGGACCGTTAACCGGGGCAATCGTCATTCGAGGCTGGTAATCAAATCCATGGCAGTTCGGAGTTGATAATCAACTCCATAGTATTTTCAGATTCTAATTGAGCCTATTATGCTCGCTGATCGGCAATGGGACTCAAGACAAGCAAGCCCATCTACTCACACTTCGGCGAGGTGACTTATGGCTTGCACTCTGGTCTCGTGGGACTTAAACCGATCAATGTTGTATAAGTCCATCGGCTCGCTTTTCGACGAGGGGATTCGCACCTTGCACACCGGCTCCGCTCTTTTGGATATGACTTAAAGCGATCAATATTAGTCATCACATTCAATGTGGATTTAATAATCAAAGGTCCATCTAACTGAATCAGGTTCAAACATACAAGCATAAATCCTAATATCAATATAGTTGCCTCTTTGGGAGTTACAGCCTAGCGTGCAGCCTATAGCATGTCCAAGGCCCGTGCGGGATCCCATACATGAGTAAGTGTCTAAATTGTATTATTGCATGGTTTATTGAAAAAGGAAAATAGAGTGTGAGAACCAAACATGAACTCCTCATCCCGATCAAGTGACGACTATCCTTAACCTTGATCCAGGGTCGTTTCGATTTGTCGCGGTCGATGGTTGTTCTTGTTCCACCACTGCAGCTCATTTTCTCACATACTACTGTAATCGCCCTAACCTATTCCTCGACTAGATCTCGTAGATGCCAGCAGTCATTTGTGTTATACCCATCCAACTTATGGAATAGGCAATATTTTCCAGACATCCTTTCATGATCTATGGATTCTTTCCTTGTTAGCTTTCGGTAAGGGATCTGCCCTCGGGCATCCAAATAAATCTGCTTTGGGATTTCATTCAAGTCAGTATAAGGGGAGAATTTTGATTTCCTCTTTTTCCATTTTGATCAATTAAAACAGTTATCCATCTTCTTTTTTCCTTTGCTTTTGCCGGTTCCTTCTCTGGGTGGTACTCTGCCATCCACAACATTAACATATTCCTTTGGAATACTTTCTTCCATATGGTTTCTACAAATGTAAACACAACCACTTAGATATAAGCACTGAGCATTTTACTTCTTCTAACTCATTCTGATGTCAAGTTATTAATAACTTATTTACCCAGGCATATCCTAATATAAATCAGCCTTAACTATAATCTTTTTAAAAGAAAGGATTTTCCAAGCACTTGGTGCTATTTTCCCCCAAAACCAATCTTTGAAAAAAAATTGAGATTTCTACCAAAATATTTTATCTCCTTCAAAATCCTTTTGAAATTCCATATCCAAAAAACACTCCAAATATACTATTTTAAATCTTTTGAAAACTCTTTTTCAAAAATTCTGACCTTCTGTATATTCCTCAGCTCAACTAGTTTTCATTCCTTATTTATCCTTTTAGTGTTATTATAAACATCTTATAGTCAAACTGTGAAATTCTAATCACAAGATGTTTATACTTATTTTTACCTAACCCGATTTTAATCATCCAATATTAATTTTTTTCAAAGGTATCATTTTTATTCAAAATGTAATTCTAGGTAAAATTTTTTCATTTATAATAATTTCGAAACTAATTTATTTATATATATATCATTAACAAATATGCGCTCATATATAATACACTCAACTCATTTTAGGGTGTTACTAACCCTATCTCTAATGAGTAACTCATCCTAGGTTGTTACTAACCCTTTCCCCGATGAGATTTTTAGCCCTATCAGGCTCAAGTGTTCGCTCAATCTAAGCTCTGATCCCAAACATAAAGAACCATTCTTTGAACCTCGAAAATCGACACTAATACATCCTAGGTATCGATGTGCCACAAATCTAAGTGCCAAAGAGGTGGTTCTTTAAGGGTATGAAAGAAAATAAAGACAGAACAAAATCACACACTAATGGAATAACATATATTATTTCAACATATAATCTTTAGAGCAGAATATTTTAAATCCATTTATCAAAGTTTAACTTAACATCAATACGGACAGTTATAAATATTTGTCCTTACGAATGCGGAATGCAACAGTACATGATTGTGGTGGAAATGGATAACAATCTTCAAAAGAATCTTCTAACTCCATGTTTCGAGCTATTCCAAAATGCTCAAAACAAAACCTAACCATTGGGCTGCTTGGAAAAATAGGGCACCCTGAGTTTTATGGGAAAGAAAGCACACTATAGGAAACTAAAAATATGAGTATTCTGTAAAAAAGGGTATCTTATAAGAGCATGCCACACATAAACACGGAAAGGTTTTTTACCTTATGATAACCAAAATCTTTACTACACAAAATCTAGTAATATTATTTTTAATGGCATTCTTTTGAAAACATTTTTCAAGTAAATATACATAATCTTAAACGAAATTATTACATTATTAAATTCAAGCATACTAGGATCTACAATCAAGTCCGAAAGCACTTATTAGAGAATGGATTTCCATACAATGATAGGTAAGGAACTACCTTCTGTATAGTATATCTCTAGAAGGATGTACCGAGGATCAACAATTTTTGAAACCTCTGCACCCTACAAGACTAGCTACCAATAGACCCATCTTGGTGGTGGATAGAACTGAATATGACATTACCCCATCATAACCGACCTATCCGAGAGCACTCTTAGCATACATAACATACTTAATATATATATATATATATATATATATATATATAGTTATCTAGAAAGGTGATGACCATACCCTAATGGTTGCGAACCACATAGTCCTATGACATGCCATGTTTAAGCTATTTTCTGGTGATGAGGCTCGAGGTAACGATTACCTTTCACATAGCACATTACATTTTGAATGCCACATTGCCATTTCCATCATACACCATTGACTTCCACAAATGTGCAACCTCCGAGCTCGTATATCTTAAAGAAGGGTGTTAATTATAGGAGAGCTACTTCCTACACCACTAAACATATATACTTTCATAAAAATCAATGTACATATATATTGGAAATGAATTGTCATACATTTACGCATAAAATTTATCTAGGAAACAAGCAAAATGAAGGAACTCTCCTACCACATTCTGTTGAGAATCATCCCTAGGATTAGTAGCAAGCAGCCCTTGCATCGCAAATCAAATGAAGATACTACTACCACATATATATGATATGGGAAATTTTCCCTCGAGGTTCAGTGACAAACAACCCTTTATTCCTTTCATTATCGTTCTAAGTCTTCACTTCGATTACGTAAATTGGTTTGAAGTGGTTTTCAGATAGAAATTACACAAATTCGATCCCGGTTCCTTCGAACTAATCATCGATAAAAAGATGTTAAGTAAGTAGGTGCTTACCATTTGATTATTTACCTTTTCTTTATCAAAATAATATCTTCTAGAGATATATATCTTTAAAACATTTCTTTTTGATATATATGAAAACATTAAACCTCTCTTTAATCTTGAAATGCCAAATCAAAATCATTCTCATAAATCATATTACAAAACCTTATTGAGTAAAAAGGGTCGATAAAAATTATATTAATTCTACTTAACATTAATTTCCGTATTCAACCTTTATTATCCATCGAATAACGGTGAAATCACCTTTCAAGTTCACACGGATAGTACGAGTTTCCTCTTCAGAATTTAATACCAACCATAAGAAGATTACTTCTATATAATACAAGTTGCATTAAATTTGGAAAAATTAAATCTTTTACACTTACCTCATTTTCGACATTTTGACCTCATCTATTCTTTGCCTAAGGAAAAGGCCAGGTGGGCCAGAGCACTAGTTGCTCTTGAACATTTCCTTAGCTCAAGCACTTCGTATCCGAATCTCATGAATAGAAAAATCCAGTCTACTCGTCGGCTTTTAAGGCCAAGTTTAAATCACTTGATTCTAGCAGCTTTCCTTTAAATCATTTAATTAAACTTTTTAAAATAAATTATAAAACCTCCAAATTATATTTAAAATGCTTCATTATTTATTTGAAAACATTTATAAGAGATATGGAAAAGAATTCTTAACTTTAAAGCCATATTTCAAAAGCTATTGAAAATACTATGAATAGTGCTTTCAAAGCTTATTTTAGGGGTGGGCACGGTCGGTTAACCGGCCAGATCGGTTAATATTTTTGATTAACCGCATATTAAAATCGATTCGACTAACCGATATATGGCTAATATTGGTCGGGACTTACGGACCGACCTGTTAATTTTGACTGCGGTTAACCGGTTAGTTTACATGGTTAACCTGTTAATTTAAACGGTTAACCGTGCAAATTAACAGGTTAACCGACCAAATTAAGATAGACATTAATTACAAGAGTGCAGCAGTGCATTAACAGACACATAAACACATCACAACACAATGCACTAAGTCTAAATGTTGGATACATTAATAGACATATATATTAATAATTCAGTCAGATAAATGCACATATATTCGTAGTTCAATCAAATAACTAATACATATATTCATAGTTCAATCAGATAACTAATACATTGCCAGCAATGCAAAAATTAATGAATCAAAATTTTAAACTCCAAAGTCCTAAATTTAAACGTTGAATACATTATTAATTCAACAACGATGTCCAAATAATACAAACATACAATACAACAAGGAATAATACATTAAGAGTACGTTACTGCAAAGTCACAGACTGCAATCACCATTCTCTAATGCTCCAAGTCAAAATACATTGTATCTTAACTCCAAACTCCAATTTCCATTCTCTAAATCTATCCAAAGTTACATATATACAAGAGAGCCATTAACATATATAATAAGACTTGAGTAATAAGAATAACATAATGCATATATTATCGAATATATGATTAGCATACATACGAGATTATATAAACTCATAGTTCAGTACACATTTAATAAATATTTACATACAGCATATTTTTTCATAATATAAGTCAAATCAATACATATATTTACTATGAATTGAGTTGAACCAAGGAAAAAAATCAAAAGCATAATGCAAACTAGACTATAAACTTTTTAAAAGACCATGTGAAACTGGGTAGATGATTAACATGGTCATAATGTATATAAACTTATTTTTAACACATCCATATGATTATTCTAACGTATAATTACTGGGTTATAATAGTCACATCCTAAATATTATACAGTTTATTTTGAGGACGTGATCATTGCAACATTCAACATAAAAGGGATGTGATTTCTTTTGATTTTGGCTAATCAAGAGAATATGTAAACTATAACAAAGACTTAGTTGTATGGTTAAATGAAAAATCAACCAAATTAGCCATTATACGTTGTTATAGGAAATTTCACCCATTTGAGCTGCTTTCCAAAACAAAACACCAATTTAAACTACTTGCAAAAATAGCATTTTTCTACCTACATTGCAAAAAAGGCATTTTTCACCGAAGTGATTTTGAATAGCTTTAGTATAGAATTCCATTTCTTGCCACATAGATCAAAAGTAGCCTACTTTTTTCTCTAACAAAGATGTTTCAAAACTTGTTTACATAGTTTAATTGTTTTGAAATATTATATAAATGAGTAATTAAACTCATAGTTATATACTCAAGTGATCAAAGTTGTTTTAAACCTTGCATTAATAAAGAATGACGGTTCATCGATTATTAAGACAAAAACTATATAGTTATCTAAAAAAAATCTTGTTAACTTACATAACTAGTTATAAAGGCGTATTTGATGGACTATCATCTATAATTCATTCTTAGAACTTCTAATAGTAACCATCTGCTGTTTTCTTATTTGAAGACATGGCAAACTAGGTTAATCCAAGATTGTGTAATTATATCAAAATAATGTATACATTAAAAAATTATTTAATTTACAAATTTGAGATTTTGAGGCTTACATGAGATTTTGAGGATAACATCTACTTCTCTATGTTTTTGTGCTTACTAGAAAAATGACTAAGGATTTGACCTTTTATAAAATTGAGCAAAGGATGTCATCGTCGAATTAGATCCACATTTGGCACAAAATTGAAATCAATAGATATTACAGCACATTTTGAACCTATAGAGTGAAAAAAACATGGACAAACACACTACTAATATCCAATCTTTTGCAGTATAACTATATAATGTCCCTAGTAAATCAATATCATGGTCAATGGCTTAATCTAGAACCAAAGCCAACAAGGTGTCCAATTTATGGCAAACTTCTTTTACTTAATTACACATACTACTACATATATGAGTTGTATGTCATTGTGAACTACTATGACTATGGCTTATACATAAACGCATATTTATCACATATACATAAATGATGGTAAATTCATAATAGACTACGAGCTGTATAAAACACATTTAGTATATCATAGACTATAAAATGCTATGACCGAGTTATGTATTACCGGTATTCATAGATTATTCATGAGAAGCGAGAAAAGGTATTCATAAATATAATTGAATTCAATCGTAAATCATAAGGATAAATTATGGATTATTCATAAATCATATTATTGTATAGCTATTGAATTCAACCATAAATTAGACATGTATTTGCATACAACTACTAAATTAAAATTTCAAAACACTAAATAAAAACTCACGTTCTTTCTCTTCATATCGTTCACCATAGCTCACCTCGATGGGCACCAGGCATCAGGAAGTAAGCATGAGGTAGCGACGATGATGATGGCATGGTGTAGCATAACAACATCGAAAGAGGGCACACGACAAATAAATTGACTTTTGGGTAAAGGGTATGGGCCGGGTTTAGAAGTTTTAAGGGAAAAAATTGTTACGGTTAATGGTTAACTGATTTTCACAAGAGCATTAGCTGTTAACCGAACTAACTTTGTACATTTAATGTCGATCGATTAACCAAATATTGGGCTAACCGATTCTCTCTGTTAAAGCGGTTCGGTTATGGTCGGTTAAATCGGTTAAGTCGATTAAGTCAGTTAAATGTCCACCCTTAACTTATTTGATCTAAACAACTTTTCTATCATTTAGAAATACATTTTTATAACTCAAATCTCTTTTAAAATATTTTAATATATTTATAGAATTTATTTCATATTTTTATAGAGTTAAAAATATTATTCATAACGAATTTGTCATTTTGGTTTCCGAACAGCCAAACCGCGACTATTTTGAAAACTTGATTTGCTCATTTTCAAAATCTACTAAATAGAATCTCGATCCTTTACTTTTCTTTGAAAACTATTATTATAAGAGTTCGGAAAATTCTTATTCCAAAGAATTCTGACTCCAAAACCAACATATAAATGGATTTAACTTTCTACAACGTGAAATACCGAACCATGGTTACGTGACGTGCCTATTTTTGACTCAACTTTCATAACTTGTCAAAACTTCATCAAATTGGATTATAGTGTTTATAAAACATTTATAAACCATTTTAAATCATTTTCAAAAGGTTTAACAATCTCCTATATACCATTTCGTTTATTAGAGGAAAGTGGTTTCGTTTGTGATATTCGATGTGTATTTAACGTGAATCATTTCAACATCAATATAAACATAGTAAACAGCCACAACAATCATATCATATCATTGAATTTATGAAATAAATTTGGAAGAGTTTCTCACCTTCATTTATACTTGAACTAATTTTAAAACTGCTATAACTCAACAATCTTTAAATAAAACTCAATGAAATCGAGGTTGAAAGCTGTCGGAAGGCTCGACCTGCCCTTGGAAGCTCACGACCAAGGTCGAGATGGGATGGAGCTCACGACTGTGGGTAGTGGAAGGTGTGTTGTGGGTTTGAGTAGTGGAGAGGTGGAGATTTGAAGTGGTTTTGGAATGGTTTTGCAAATATGTATAATTTACCAATTTAACTTCGTTTTGAATTACTTTTCCCTATTAATTTGCTAAATTAGAAGCCATGAATGTAGCTTGAAAGTCGAGAAGAAGAAGTGAAGAGAGTATTAGGAAATTATGATAAATGGGTGGATATCTATAGGAAAATTTTGAAAAAAATATCCTAACACCAAACTAATTTTATTACCCTTGACCCACTCTCCTTGCATCCCATCTCTCACATAACCATACCCCCCCTTCATATGCATGAAGTGAAATGGTGTAAGAGTGAGTAGATGTGTGTAAGAAGTTGACCTAGAAAGCTTAAAGGTTAATAAAACTAAATGTAATTGTGTATATATGTATATATGTGTGTGTGTGTGTGTTTGTGTGTTCGTGTGCATGTTTTAAAGCGTGCATGTGCATGTTGTATATGTGTACATGACATTTGAATATTGTTGCAACGACTTTTGAACATCTTCCGTTCGTTAAACCGTTGAATGTAGCGACCCAACTTTCTAACACTAGAAAGTCGCATCATTAATTGAGAAATAAAGGGATAGAAGAAGAAAAGAAAGAGATAAGAAGAAACACAACAACAACAGATACTCACAGCGGAACGAATGAAATATAATATATCACATAAAATATTACATAGCATCATATTACATCAGAGTACACAACTTATACAGCACATATTAGACAGTTATAAACATATGTCTAACTATACAACTCAAGTACACAAAATATAGATATCACACAAACACAGCGGAACCACAATTTATCTACACATGGAAGCCTCCTGCTCCACATCTCCTCCAGAATTCGTCAAGCAAACCTGAATCCCTCGACTACTCATACATAATATGAGTACCCAAGAGTTTAATAAAATAGAAAATAAACACTTGGGTCAGACAGGGGTCTGGTGTGATTAAACGGTTTAAAATTGCTTAATTTTAGAAAAACCTTTGAAAGGAAAAGGTATCACGTAAGACTTCCCACACATAAACATGGAAAAGTTTTTACCTTACGCTAACCAAAGCATTTGATAGGAAATCCAATGATATTATAATAGTGTCTAGGGTTTTCAAGTAAATAATAAATAGCCGAAATTGCTACATTATTAAATTCCAGCTACTAGCCACAAAAGTGGGTAATACAAACAAAACCGTAGGGTCTCGTAGGAAGAATGGGTTTCCATCAGAGCTACCGGAGTACCGCCCGTCACAGTACGTGGCCTAGATCACAGTACCGAGGATTACCCCCGATCCCCTTCATCACAAAGCCGGGACCATTCCTTACTGAATAGTCCCGAGTAAGATCACCCCGTGGTAGGCGCGACCAACCACCCACTGAGCCAAAATAAAGGGACATCTAGACAGGAATGATCTCACCCTGAAATGGGTGCTACCCACCTAGCCTTGCTGCACCTCCCCTGTTTTAGCCATTCCCGGTTGATGAGGCTTGAGGCTGCGATTACCTTTATAGAACACATCTATCTTAGAATGCACGTCGTCCACCTGACGATGTTCTGAAAGCATTTAATCCATACAAGTTCGTTCCGGGTTCGAACGAAACCGAAGGCACTATCTCGTTGCACTCGTTTTGGAATCACCCTCAAAGTCAACGACCATAGCCCTTGCACTCTAAATCACCATCTCGAACCTGTAAGTACTATCTCCGTCAAACTCATCACGGAATCACCCCCAGAGTTATACTGACTAATAGTTCTTACACCTCGAGTCTTCACTAAGCTCCACTTGGACTCACGACCTAACGTTTAATTTGGATCGATGTGGTTTTCGGATTATCCAAATATGGAAACCCGATCCCGGTCTCATCGAATCCAAACGCCATTTTAATGTCCAAGTTGTTTAAGGGATTAAACATTTAACTTATATCCAGGATGATATAAACAGATAGATTAATCACATTATCACAACAGATAATTCATATAAAACATTCATCTCACAAAGCAGCATATCACATATCAGAGATATCATACCCAAATCATCCAGCATTATTCAACATTCAATATCATTCATTCAATATCAATCACCCAATATCAATCAATCATCCATAAACAGAATTGATTAACTCTCAATTAACTGGATTACCTAAATCCTTCTTCATTAATTTATTCCATATAAATAAATTAATCATCTCTTAATGATCTTCCTCAATTAATCTTCCTTGATTAATTATCTTTTAATTACATTCAGGTAATTATCCTTAACCATATTCAGTAATTAACCTTTAATTACTATCATTAATTACAATAATTAATTATCCTTCATTTGCTTCCATTAATTAATCAACTATAATTAATTACATTAAACCTCAATTAATTATAATTAATTAATCACACTTAATTAATCACTTTTATTAATCAACCTTGATTAATTCATTAATTATATTAACTAATGATCCTTATTAATTAATAATCCCTTTAATTAATTAAATAATTAACTTGTAATTAATTATCTCATTAATCATAAACAATAATTAACAACTTGTAATTTCTTATCTTAATTAATTAACATCTTAATTAATTATATTAACACTTGATTAATTAATGAATTAATTAATATTTAACTACTTCATTACGTAATTAATAATCAATTAAATTAATAAATAATCCTTAATTAATTACTTTTATTAATCAATTACAATTTTAATTAATTACATTAGTAATTAATCTTAAATTAATCTCATTTATTAATTAATTAATCACATTAATTAATTAATTAACTAAAATTAACTAAGTAGTTAACCCTTAATTACTTACATAAGTAATTATCTTCTAGTTACTTTCATTAGATGATTATTCATTTAATTAATTACTTAACAAGTAATTAATTCCATCATTAAATAATTATTAATTCTTTAATTAATTAACTACTCCATAATAAATTAACTTCAAAACAATTATATTAATCAATTCCTTAATTAACAACATCAAGTGATTATCCATTAATCACTTCCATTTAATTACTTCCATGAGTAATTTCCTCTTTCCTTAATTACATTCAATAATTAACCATTAATTACTTCATTAAGTAATTACACTTAATTAATTCATAATTAAGTGATTATTTAAAATTAAACAAACAATTAACTAATTATTTAAAATTAATTAAATAATTAATTAATTAACTTCTTGTATTCAAAAAAATCCTTAATTAAATAAGAAAAATATTTATCTTAATTAAGCTCACTTATTAACAAATCATATTTAATTAAGTATCCAAAAGTTCATAACAAAGAGAAATTAACCATATTTATCTTCATAATAAATTATTTGAAATCAATCAATTTTTAATAACTAAAAAACAAATTATTCAATTTCGTTTACAAAATTATAACTTAAACTTTATTAGAAATAAAGCATTTAGAAATCAAATCTAAAATTTAAAACACTTTAAATTATCTAATTTTAAACTTATTCATTTGTAATATAAATTTGAAAACTTTGTTATTAAAACATTAGTTTAAGATTCACTTAAAACTTTGATTAATTCTTTAATTTGAAAACACTTCTTTTAAATTTAAAATTACAAAATTTAGTTAAGTTAATTATTTCCAAAGAAATCATTTTAACAATCTAAATTTTGAAAATAAATTCAATTAATACTTTTTAAAGTTTGATTAACTTTATTTCATAACAGCAAGTTTTAAATTTTGTTTTCTTTTATAAAAACTTAAACCTTGAATTTATTTATAAAAAAATAACAAGTTTAACTTGTAAACTTATCATTACACAGTACTACCTAGAAAACATACGACCTAAATACTCGAGACAAACACTCATACTACTCGAGCCAGTCCCGAGTCCTATTCCAAGCTTCCTCTACTTCGAGTCGACAGCGAGACTAACGCGAGTGCTACTCCGGGAAAATCCTTTCTTCCCCAAACTTCAAAATTCCTAGTGTACAAAACATACACGGTGCACCTTGCACGGCGAACCAAACATCGCTGATCCTTCCTCCGGCCATCTCCAAGTCGTCGACGACCAGGACAACCTCTCCACAGACCCAGATCCAAAAATCCATCATCGAATCGAAATTCGACCATCTAAGCTCGAAAACTACAGCAGCTCGAACCATAAAACCCATCTCCGCTGACAACTTCCACACCAATGATCTTCGCCGTCCTCAACACAGAACCATCTCAACCCCGAGCTTCATCCTTCCCAAATGCGAACACCTCCAGCCCAACCTTCATGTCGCAAGTGCCTCGATAGTCAAGTCGATCCAAAATCAAAATAAAACCCTAGTTCGATCAAATCCCATCACCACGGCCATTAGAAAAATCCAACAACATTTTTCCCCTCATCAACAACTCACAAGCAAGCTTCGACCAAGATTTCAACCCCCATCATCACGCCGATCAACGGCAAATCACCAAAACACCCGAATCGAACAAACCCAAAATTCTCAAGAAATACCCAACCAAAAATTACAAAATGCGTATCAAAATTCATGATTTTTCATCATGTATATGCATGTAGTTCAAATTGGAATTTAAAGCGGTTGATTTTTAACAAAATTCTAGTTTCTTTGTTAATTTTTATTTTAAACATGATTTGTAGTATTTAAAATTCCTGAAACTATTTTATAACCTTCATCATACAATACAAACAATTTTCACTTAAATACTTAAGCCTAATATGGATTTGATTCGTAGATATTGAATTTTTTTTATAAGCAGAGCATTCACAGTAAATCAACAGAGAACACACCTGAATGAATATAAACAGACAAGCTCACACAACATATACATACCAATTCATATAAATTCAAGCTAAAGAATTTTAATACAAGTCAATATCATCACATGCATGGCAGTAAAAAAACAGATCAAACTGTTCTTAAAAAAATTACTCACCAATTATACAAGCAGAGCAGGTTTAAGACTTTCCAGGCCTTGAATCTTTATTCTGAAAAGTGTTTTGATTTTGCTTTGCTGAAGAAAATCTTTGCATGCCTCCTAATTGATGTTTTAAAGTGTTAAACAGATCTGAACTTCCCTTTGAACTGTAGGTTGAAGGTTGCGGATTCTAATTTTGCTCTTGAATTCCATTTGCTTTTAGTTTTCAATTCCAGGTTTTAAAAAATGATTTTCTGTTTTGAGCTTTAGATTTGGAATCATTGAATTTTGGTTTGAGAAGTTTTTCTTTTAAACTTGAAATCATCTTTGTTCGGCTTAGAAATAATGGAAGAAGAGTGAAGAGATGAAAAAGATTTATTTTAAATGAATTATGTTTTGTTTACTAAAATTAAAGAATGTAAATTTTAAAAAGAAGACACTTGTCACTTTAGTACTTAATTATCTTACAAGTGTTGTTAAGATGATTAACATGGTTACACATGTACTTAAGTATTTTTAATAAATTTATATTTAATTTAAATGTAAATATAAACTTACTTACTTACTTAATCCACTAAATTAATTAATAAATTTACTTTTAAAGAAAATATTATAAAACTAATTATAATACAAATAAATCTTTATATATGTATTTTAAAAATCTAAAACATTTATACATATACATTTATAACCATTTTAATTTAAACACTTTAAAAGAAAACAAAAATAAAACCTTGATTAACTCCTTCTTAAACTATCATATTTAAAATAAACAATTATCTTATACTTTGAAAACAATTGAATAAATCTTAAATTATCTTTTGAAAAATATTAATTCTAAATCAAAGCTTTAAATACAATATTCATACATATATAAATTATTAACAGAATATATTAAATTTCAAAATAATTCCAAATTATAACATATACATACATATATATTTCAATTTGAAAATTCATCCTTTATTTAAAACAAAATATTTTCCTATTCACAATATATATCAAATATATATATATATATATTATAAATAGAATAAATTTTTTATTAGCTTTGAAAGGTAAATCTTATCCATTTTAAATTGATAGAAAGATATTGATTTAAATACCAGATTAAATATTTATTATCCTTTCAAGGATTAAAGTTGTCATTTTAAATTAAAATTATAAAGAAAGATTATCAAATCAATTTAATCATTAATTCAGATAATTAAATTGATATTGCCCAAAATTCCGGGTCGACACATTCCTCGCCCCTTTAAAAGAATTTCGTCCCCGAAATTTAAAAGCAAAGGTAATTTAATAACCCAGCAAAGATTTCAATTTCAAACAGCAAAGCATACCCATCATCCAGTAACTAATAACCATAGCAACCAATCAAACAAACATATCTAACTAATTATCCTAACGCAAATCAGAATAAATCTTCCAACTATCTAGAGTTTTCCAAGTATAAATCAATAGGGGACTCGCTTTATAGAAACTAACAAATTACACTGCCAAAATCCAGAGCTCCTCTCATCTCTAGATCCATTAATCTGAACAGAACATCAAACTATACTCAAGTCCAGCACAACTTCCAAAATCCAACTGAACTGCAGATTCAACAACCAACAATGAATCATACATGTACTCCCTCAGAGATACGTGAAACACAATGAATTCCAGCTATCCAAACTGGCAATTCAATCTTATCCTATCAAAAACACAGATAAGAAATCTCAAATGCCTCAGAACTAGCCATCCAATCTTACCCAATTACTGCTCTCTTAACCAGATAAATCTTAACAACAATGAAGTCTTCAACTTCGAATTCCAAACTCCTTATCTCATATCAGCATAACTCAACAGACAATCCCGGACTGCCCATCCTCTTGATCAGCTCAACCTATGCTGATGCTTCCAGAAACAACTAAACCAAAACAAACCAGTGTCTATATCCTATCCAACAGAAAAGTCTTCCAAGATCCTATCGAAATCCAGATCACAAGCTCTACTTACCAAGCAATAGCAAACTGAACTTGCTTCCTTCCTTGCACAGCTGCTACCTCGCTTCCGCTGCACAAATCTGATTCTGAAATAGATGAGAATACTGTTGATGAACAAAAATACAAACTTATCCAACATATTCGAGAAACTTTTTTCATCAAATCCATAAAATCTTAGTGACCTATCTTACTCGGTCACACAACCTTACAGCAGAATCCAACTGAAAAACTAGATCGGACCAACCCAAATCCAAAAAAAAATTCTGAGCTGCTACACCAACTCTTCCTTCTCCAAGAACCATCCTACTACCAGGCTAACTACCAGTATCGCTTCTGGAACCAAAACAATATGGAATTCAACTTCAGACGCAGACAAACTTCTAATTACATCAGTAGCTCCTACTTCCACATGAGAACTCTCAATCTCAAACCAAAGATTGCCTAAGATAAATTCCAAACTAATCGCAAGTCACTTTTGCGATCCTACCTAATTCGGATTCTAAAGAAACTGTCCTCTCTTTACCAACTAGAATAGCCTTAAGCTTTTCCAAACAAGGTTTATCCCTTCAAGAAAACTTTCACCATCTGCCCGGACTGCTGAAAAAGAACCACTAAGATTCCTGAATCATCGGAGAAATGACCACACTGCTGCTTCCAAACTCTACCTCGATGATACTGCAAAGCTAAAAGACCTTCTCGTCATCACACAGAAGACTTCGAGCTGCACCGCTACCATAGCTAACCAAAGACTTGTAATCCAAAGGCTCCTCAAAAACCAAAACCAAGCATCAACATCTCGCTCTCCTTAAGGGATGACAATGAGACCATGCCAAAGAGAAGCAACTCGTAGACCTTAGTCTCATATTCCAGAATAGCCAACCTCCTTGCTAAAGATCCAGATAACTTCTACACAGACGAATCTTTCCTACGGCAGGTAAAGACTGCTCCTCAACAACTTCTAAAACTGCTTCAAGAGAAAAAATCTTTTGAAATATTCATGGATACTACATCTCATCATGCAGTTATCAAGATATCATCACTTACTTCTACATTTCCGATAGATCCAAACTTACACTTCAAAGATGGACTCCGAATCTTTAAAATAAAATTCCTTCGGATATTAGAGAAATCCTTACTCCAAACTAAACTCACTCAAGATGGTATTAGGTCTATAGTCTCAACAAATACTTCCAACCTCAAACATATGGACCTCTTTCATTAGTGGTAGTTGTGTTACACACACACCACTACTCCATCTACCTTTAAAACTTATGTTGGAAAATCCAAACAGATAGCCCAACAGATTAGGTAGATATAGATATATATAGTTATATATAAAAATTACAAGTACGCTCTCTCAAGCAAGACACCACTCCAGAGCCTAGGTATTCATTCAACCTAATGCTCTGATACCACCTGTAGCGACCCAACTTTCTAATACCAGAAAGTCGCATCACAAATTGAGAAAGAAAGGGATAAAAGAAGAAAAGGAAGAGAGAAGATGAAACACAACAACAACAGATACTCACAGCGGAACGAATGAAATATAATATATCACATAAAATATTACATAGTATCATATTACATCGGAGTACACAACTTATACAACACATATTAGACAGTTATAAACATCTGTCTAACTATACAACTCAAGTACACAAAATACAAATATCACACAAACATGGCGGAACCATAATTTATCTACACATGGAAGCCTCCTGCTCCATATCTCTTCCAAAATTCATCAAGCAAACCTGAATCCCTCGAGTACTCATACATAGTACGAGTACCCAAGAGTTTAATAAAACAGAAAATAAACACTCGGGTCAGACAGGGGTTTGGTGTGAGTAAACGGTTTAAAATTGCTTAACTTTAGAAAAACCTTTGAATAGAAAAGGTATCACGTAAGACTTCCCACACATAAACATGAAAAAGTTTTACCTTACGCTAACCAAAACATTTGATAGGAAATCCAGTGATATTATAATAGAGTCTAGGGTTTTCAAGTAAATAAGAAATAGCCGAAATTATTACATTATTAAATTCCAGCTACTAGCCACAAAAGTGGGTAATACAAACAAAACCATAGGGTCTCGTAGGAAGAATGGGTTTCCATCAATGGCAGGGCTACCGGGGTACAGTCCGTCACAGTACGTGGCCTAGATCACAGTACCAAGAATTACTCCCAATCCCCTGCATCACAAAGCCAGGACCATTCCTTACTGAATAGTCCCGAGTAAGATCACCCTGTGGTTGGCACGACCAACCACCCACTAAGCCGAAATAAAGGGACATTTAGACAGGAATGACCTCACCCTGAAATGGGTGCTACCCACCTAGCCGTGCTGCACCTCCCATGTTTTAGCCATTCCCAGTTGATGAGGCTTGAGGCTGCGATTACCTTTATAGAACACATCTATCTTAGAACGCTCATCGTCCACCTGACGATGTTCTGAAAGCATCCAATCCATACAAGTTCGTTCTGGGTTCGAATGAAACCGAAGGCACTATCTCGTTGCACTTATTTTTGAATCACCCTCAGAGTCAACGACCATAGCTCTTGCACTCTAAATCACCATCTCGAACCTGTAAGTACTATTTTCATCAAACTCATCATGGAATCACCCCCAGAGTCATACTGACTAATAGTTCTTACACCTCGAGTCTTCACTAAGCTCCACTTGGATTCACGACTTAATGTTTAATTTGGATCGATGTGGTTTTCGGATTATCCAAATATGGAAACCCGATCCCGGTCTCATCGAATCCAAACGCCATTTTAATGTCCAAGTTGTTTAAGGGTTTAAACATTTAACTTATATCTAGGATGATATAAACATATAGATGAATCACATTATCACAACAGATAATTCATATCAAACATTCGTCTCACAAAGCAGCATATCACATATCAAAGATATCATACCCAAATCAACCAACATTATTCAACATTCAATATCAGTCATTCAATATCAATCACCCAATATCAATCAATCATCCATATACAGAATTGATTAACTCTTAATCAATTGGATTACCTAAATCCTTATTCATTAATTTATTCCAAATAAATAAACTAATAATCTCTTAATGATCTTCCATAATTAATCTTCCTTGATTAATTATCTTTTAATTACATTCAGGTAATTATCCTTAACCATATTCAGTAATTAACCTTTAATTACTATCATTAATTACAATAATTAATGATCCTTCATTTGCTTCCATTAATTAATCAACTATAATTAATTACAGTAAACCTCAATTAATTACAATTAATTAATCACACTTAAATTAATCACTTTTATTAATCAACCTTGATTAATTCATTAATTATATTAACTAGTGATCCTTATTAATTCCCTTTAATTAATTAAATAATTAACTTGTAATTAATTATCTCATTAATCATAAACAATAATTAACATCTTGTAATTTCTTATCTTAATTAATTAACATCTTAATTAATTATATTAACCCTTGATTAATTATCTAATCAATTAATCTTTAATTACTTCATTAAATAATTAATAATCAATTAAATTAATAAATAATCCTTAATTAATACTCTTATTAATTAATTACAATTTTAATTAATTACATTAGTAATTAATCTTAAATTAATCTCATTCATTAATTAATTAATCACATTAATTAATTAACTAAAATTAACTAAGTAATTAACCATTAATTACTTACATAAGTAATTATCTTCTAATTACTTTCATTAGATGATTATTCTTTTAATTAATTACTTAACAAGTAATTAATTCCATCATAAAATAATTCTTAATTCTTTAATTAATTAATTACTCCAAAATTAATTAACTTCAAAACAATTATATTAATCAATTCCATAATTAATAACATCAAGTGATTATCCATTAATCACTTCCATTTAATTACTCCCATGAGTAATTTCCTCTTTCCTTAATTAAATTCAATAATTAACCATTAATTACTTCATTAAGTAATTACACTTAATTGATTATTTAAAATTAAACAAATAATTAACTAATTATTTAAAATTAATTAATTAATTTCTTGTATTCAAAAAAATCCTTAAATAAATAAGAAAAACATTTATCTTAATTAATCTCACTTATTAACAAATCATATTTAATTAAGTATCCAAAAGTTCATAACAAAGATAAATTAACCATATTTATCTTCATAAATAAATTATTTGAAATCAATCAATTTTTAATAACTTTAAAACAAATTATTCAATTTGGTTTACAAAATTATAACTTAAACTTTATTTGAAAATAAAGCATTTAGAAATCAAATTTAAAATTTAAAACACTTTAAATTATCTAATTTTAAAGTTATTCATTTGCAATATAAATTTGAAAATAAAACATTACTTTAAGATTCACTTAAAACTTTGATTAATTCTTTAATTTGAAAACACTTCTTTTAAATTTAAATTATAAAATATAGTTAAGTTAATTATTTCCAAAGAAATCATTTTAACAATTTAAATTTTTAAAATAAATTCAATTAATACTTTTTAAAGTTTGATTAACTTTATTTCAAAACAGCAAGTTTTAAACTTTGTTTTCTTTTATAAAAAGTTAAACCTTGAATTTATTTATAAAAAAATAACAAGTTTAACTTGTAAACTTATCATTACACAGTACTACCCAGAAAAAATACGACCTAAATACTCGAGACAAACACTCATACTACTCGAGCCAGTCCCGTGTCCTACTCCAAGCTTCCCCTACTTCGAGTCGAAACCGAGAATAACGCGAGCTCTACTACGGGAAAATCCTTTCTTCCCCAAACTTCAAAATTCCCAGTGTACAAAACGTACACGGTGCACCTTGCACGGCGAACCAAACATCGCCGATCCTTCCTCCGGCAATCTCCAAATTGTCGCGACCAGACAACCTCTCCACAGACCCAGATCCAAAAATCCATCATCGAATTGAAATTTGACCATCTAAGCTCGAAAATTGCAGCAGCTCGAACCAAAAAACCCATCGCCGCCGACAACTTCCATACCGATGATCTTCGCCGTCCTCACCACAGAACCATCTCGACCTCAAGCTTCATCCTTCCCAAATGCGAACACCTCCGGCCCAACCTTCACGTCGCAAATGCCTCGATAGTCAAGCCGATCCAAAATCAAAATAAAACCCTAGTTCGATCAAATCCCATCACCACGGCCATTGGAAAAATCCAACAACATTTTTCCCCTCATCAACAACTCACAAGCACGCTTCGACCAAGATTTCAACCCCCATCATCACGCCGATCAACGACAAATCACCAAAACACCCGAATCGAACAAATCAAAAATCAAGGAATACCCAACTAAAAATTACAAAATTCATATCAAAATTCATGATTTTTCATCACGATTACATGCATGTAGTTGAAATTGGAATTTAAAGCAGTTGATTTTTAACAAAATTCTAGTTTCTTTGTTAATTTTTATTTTAAACATGATTTGTAGTATTTAAAATTCCTAGAACTATTTTATAACCTTCATTATACAATTACAAACAATTTTCACTTAAATACTTTAGGCTAATATGGATTTGATTCGTAGATATTGAAATTTTTTTATAAGCAGAGCATTCACAGTAAATCAACAGAGAACGCACTTGAATGTATATAAACAGACAAGCTCACACAACATATACATAACAATTCATATAAATTCAAGCTAAAGAATTTTAATACAAGTCAATATCATCACATGCATGGCAGTAAAAAAACAGATCAAACTGTTTTTAAAAAAAATTTACTCACCAATTACATAAGCAGAGCATGTTTAAGACTTTCCAAGCCTTGAATCTTTATTCTGAAAAGTGTTCTGATTTTGCTTTGCTGAAGAAAATCTTTGCATGCCTTCTAATTGATGTTTTAAAGTGTTGAACAGATCTAAACTTCCCTTTGAACTGTAGGTTGAAGGTTGCAGATTCTAATTTTGCTCTTGATTTCCATTTTCTTTTAGTTTTCAATTCCAGGCTTTAAAATATGATTTTCTGTTTTGAGCTTTAGATTTGGAATCATTGAATTTTGGTTTGAGAAGCTTTTTTTTAAACTTGAAATCATCTTTGTTCAGCTAAGAAATAATGGAAGAAGAGTGAAGAGATGAAAATGTTTTATTTTAAATGAATTATGTTATGTTTATTAAAATTAAAGAAAGTAAATTTTAAAAAGAAGACACTTGTAACTTTAGTACTTAATTATCTTACAAGTGTTGTTAAGATGATTAACATGGTTACACATGTACTTAAGTATTTTCAATAAATCTTTATTTAATTTAAAAGTAAATATAAACTTACTTACTTACTTAATCCACTAAATTAATAAATAAATTTACTTTTTAAAGAAAATATTATAAAACTAATTATAATACAAATAAATCTTTATATATGTATTTTAAAAATCTAAAACATTTATATATATACATTTATAACCATTTTAATTTAAACACTTTAAAAGAAAACAAAAACAAAACCTTGATTAAATCCTTCTTAAACTATCATATTTAAAATAAAAAATTATCTTATACTTTGAAAACAATTGAATAAATCTTAAATTATCTTTTGAAAAATATTAATTCTAAAACAAAGCTTTAAATTACAATATTCATACATATATAAATTATTGACAGGTTATATTAAATTTCAAAACAATTCCAAATTATAACATATACATACATATATATTTCAAGTTGAAAATTCATCTTTTATTTAAAACAAAATATTTTCCTATTCACAATATAATCAAATATATATGTTATAAATAGAATAAAAATTTATTAGCTTTGAAAGATAAATCTTATCCTTTTTAAATGATAGAGAGATATTGATTTAAATACCAAATTAAATATTTATTATCCTTTAAAGATTAATTAAATTAAAATTATATAGAAAGATTATCAAATCAATTTAATCATTAATTCATATTATTAAATTGATATTGCCTAAAATTCCGGGTCGTCACATTGAAAATCGGGAAACCAATTCCTAATCACATCTTCACTTATAAATTAAATTATATATAAATACAAAAATAATTTGCAAATAAATTTCTAATCATTACTAATTAATTAAAATGATCTCATTTGAATTATAAAACCATATAAATCAATAATAACAATTATTTATAAAAATCGCTATTATATCGATAAAGCGATATCTATTTTCATTATATTTTCAAATCAAATATATATCTTTATGATTTTTTTATAAATCATTCATTAATTACTTTATAACTAATTAAAGTAATGTATAATCATTTAAATCATTATTTAAATAATTAAAATAATAATCATTAAATCTCATAAAATGATATTTAAGTATAAGGGTATCACCGACGATGTCATAAATACTTTTATTTTTTCCAAAAGTGAAACAAATAATTTTATTTCATATTCTTATTTAAAAGTAAAAATAAGTATATATATCCAACTCTGTATGTGATGTTTTATGATTTTAGAGCTATTTATTGATAAAATGTATTTTGGCCATTTTATCGGTATTTTTCCAAAAGGAAATATTTTGGAATATTCTTCGAAAATAAGTTCATTATTACTATTCTTCTTATAAAACTTGATTATTTACGAAAAATAATATATATTTGAAAATATGAATTAATCAAAATATATTTAATTATAGTGATCAAATTACGGGTCATTACATAAATTAAATTAAAATTTTTGAAGTAATTAAAGTATTTAGTTAAATAATTTAATTAAATAAATGAATTTATAAAATAGAATTAATTAAAATTTAATGACTTGAAATTTATACATACATATTCATATTACATATACATACACAAATACATATACATATGTATATATATATATATATATATATTAACAAACCTTAAATGTTATAGTTAATTATCTTCTTAAATAGTTTAAGATGAATGATATAAAATTTATAAATTTTATCTAAAATAAATAAATATGATTTAATAAGAATTAAAATTAAGTAAATATAATTTAATTAGTTAGATACATACATACATATATATATTATACAAGTTAATTGAATTATAAAAGTTATAAATAAATTAAAACTTATATAACTATATACGTATAAACATAAGTGGAACTAATATAAGAAACCCAACTTAGTTTAAGAAAAAGATACATACGTAGTCATATACCATGATTTCATATGTGTCGAACACTTGAACTGTGAGTGTATTTTATAAGAGATGCATTGTTTCCTAAATCGATATCACTCAAGATGTATATTAAAGACTATGAATCATTAAAATAATTTATCATCTACCATTTATATATTAATAGATTAATTTCATACTATGTATTTGTTGAGCTTTCCTCGGTTTAGAGGTGTCACGATAGGGATGTTATGTATAGTACTATTAATATGTTGACTAGAAGAGGTAAGATGCATGCATGCATTTGTTAACCTTCCTCAAGGTACGTGCATTATACTTAGACCGTGGCGAAATGGTATGTACGAGTGAAAAACCTCCTTGTATTTGTTAAGCTTTCCTTAAGATCGAGATAAGATTAGAACAAAGGCCATGGATTAGGAGTTAAACATGATATAATCGATAAGGTGTTATCTATCGCATGCGGGCCTATGATTTGTTCAGCTTTCCTCAAGGTTAGAACCCCAAGGCAAGAGAGTCCTAACACTGACTAAAAAAATCAAACAAATTCTTTGTTTTATCTTAGAATTTTGAGAAACATAAAAGTCCAATAGGGACCTTATTAGAAAATTAAATGATAGCATTTGAACGTTGTAATATTATAAGAATATACGTTATACTAGTTGAAATAATCTGCTTTAACAAATTTGTGCAACAAAAATATAATGATAACATGTTCATCAACAAAATATAGAAGTGAAATGAATTAATATAAACATGGAAATACAAAATATGCTTACCAATAGAATTTTTGGGATGTTTTCGCTCCAAGACTCATGCAAGAGCTAATTTATGCAACCACTAAACCATTGATGACTTGGTCGCTTAACTGTTTATTTTTATGAGACTGTGTATTGTCTTCTATGAGTTTCAAACTCTTAAAATAGTACAAGAATATATTCAAATATTTAATCCAGATTCAATTGCATATAAATGGTATATGGTAAACAGTCATGATTCGTAATGTATGAAAATTTAAGAAACTAATTAATTTGAAATAAGCAAGCAAACCATAAAGTGAGATCATATATTCAATACAATTGATTATAGTAATGATCTTGTTGTGTTGCATGTAGCACTAAACTAAGATCTATAAGACAGACCTAGGAATTTAATCACTGAAATATCAGCTTGACCAATTTCCATAAGGTGAACCTTATTTGATATCCTTAGATTTCAAGGATGACTAAATGTGCTTTTGTAAAGAGTTCAATGCAATCGTGTAGCAATAATTTCCTTTGAATGGTTCGATCTTTTTGGAAAGGAAAGCGAATGTATGAGAGTGGATGCAACTTAGAAATGGTTGGGATGAAGAGAGTGAATGACCACCAATGCTTCATGAAGATACATCACAAACAAGAATAATATAAAATACTAAAATATACTTAATATGCAATGAGAAATGTCATTTACATTCCAATTGTTTCAGTATAGAAAATTAGTTTCTATAAATGTTATTTCTACAAGTTTAAGATATCTGATCGAAAACTCTTAACTGTAAACTAGCTATATAAAAAGGAATAAATAGCACATAATAAGTAGTTGAATGAGACTTAATATTTCATACGTTATCGTAGGAAAGGTGAAATAATGGGAACATACCATTTGCACTTGTAAATGTATGCATCAGGATACAAAAAATTATTCATACATATACCAAATATTGCTTTTGAAATAATAAATTGCTTTTAATATTGATTGAATATATATATATATATAATTTATTTTGTTATGGATATTATGAATAGTCATCATTAAATAAATCTTAAATAACAATTGTTACCCGACCACTTGGCCTGGCTACAAGATGGTAGTCCTAGAGGTTTTAATTTGGTCGGAACCAGACTCAAGCCAATAAGGGGTTGAAGATGTGTAGAATAGGTCCCATATACGTGGATCAGCCTAAATGCATGGGTCGGCCTGTATGCATGGTTCGGATGAGGGAGGAGAGACATGTTTCACACGGTCTTGTGAGATAACGCATGTCTCTCGGCCAAAGAAAGATGTTGGTAGGAACTCTATATATACCGCTCAGCTGGAGAAGATATTATGTTGTTCGGTCTCGGGAAGTTCTGTTCAGATATTGTTCGGCCAAAGAACTAGTCGTTCGGTCAGGATGGTCCAGCAAGTATCGTTCGGTCAAGTTTGGGCAGCCCTTGTCGCTTGGTTAGGGCTGGTTCGGCACAAGTGTTTGGTTTATCTGTTTCAGTGCATGGTGAGGGAGTTAGCTTATTCTTGGAAGTTAACATCGAGGTGAGAGGTTCGGCATTGCTTCACTTCGAGATCCATTACAAGTGGCTCTGAGTCCTTTGAGACCTTACTTCGAGTCACTTGCTAAATGACCACTGGTCGGTCGTACATGGTTCGGCCTAGGGAGTTAGCGAATTTTCAACAGAACAATGTGGTCAGTTTCTCTCTACTTTGGGTTGCATTACTAACTGCCCCAAGTTATAGGAGACTTCGCTTCGAGACATACATGGGGAAGTCGTGGTTTGGCCAAAGAGGCTTGTTGATTACTGGCTTGGTGAAAGTGGCTCGGTCTGACTTGTTCGGCCAACTTTGACTTACAACTATTGACCGAGCTACCTTGTTTTTAGGCATATGCAAGGAGTCCAGCCTATCTTCGTCTTTTCCGTTAAAACTTGTACTCAAGTTGTTGGTGTACAGATTGTATCTGTGTTCAATTATTTAAAGAAGTAATAACGATTATGATCAAAGTGGACATAGGCGGTTACGCCGAACCACTATAATTCTGGTGTTATCGTTTCTTACAGTTCTTATTGCATTCTACTGTGATATTCTTCAGTTTTAGTTTACTTTCTTCATTAATCTCTCTAAACAATCCTATTCAAGGGTGTTAGTGACCAATTTTGTTGCTAACATTTTGATGCTTTTATTGAGAAACTCATTCTCAGGTCGATAGGATCTACTTTGTCGCTACTAGATTAAAGAAATCCATCAAAGAAGATCCAATTTCGTTCACAAGAAGTTCATAGATTCTACTCAAAGTTCCAACCAATAACTCTACAATGGGAAGACCACGTACCAGATCAGCCCCCCCTCCCCCACAATGCGGATGTCAATGAGACCGTTAGCGTCCAACAAGAAGGACCCAACAATCAACAAGCTACTCTAGGTGCAGGGACCACTACCGTCCTAAACCAAACAGAAGTTGTCACCAAAATGGAGTTCAACGAGCTGGTGAGAGAACTAGTGGAAAGTAGTAGACAGCTTAATGACCAAATTCAAGCGAACGCCAACCTTGTGCTTAGCTTACTCATCAATAGCATCAGAATGCTTGAGTAAGTCCCGCTGCCCACTCCTCGTCCAACAGCTCTGCTTCATCTGATGAACCACCCGGGTGTAGGCGTTGTAGAACTGAAACAATGCTAACAGGTGCAGCTGAACGATCCACCAGGGATGGTCCAGGTTCCCTACCTAGAACCATGGCCCCTCATTTACACCAGGGTAGTCGTACTTAAGTTAGAATAGGAAACCTAGTATCCGGAGCACGAGTGGAAGCTGGACGACCGGCTCACCAAGGTCACAATTAAGCAGGTCCCCAAGACATGCATTTGGTAGATCGCTAACCGAGGAGGCACCAACCGTAATGGTCCCGCAGGACAGATTACAACTTGCCACCTTCCATACAAACCCAGACCTATTAGCCATGGTCAGACAGCCGATGAGGGAAAATCAAGGTTCATCTAATGATGATTGGGGGCGTATCTAAGAGTCATACTCCGTTCACAGATGCTATCCTACAGGCTAAATGTCCCTGGAAGTTCAATATGTCGACTATTCCAGCTTACAAAGGGAAGACTAATCCCCGACAGCATGTAATGAGATATGGATGGATGATGGATTCAACTAGGGAAAACGATGCAACTAAATGTAGGTGTTTCCTAATAACTTTATCTGGAATCGCTACCATGTGGTTCACCCAACTAAATTTATGGACCAGTTCAGGATTCATGTTACTCGTCCCAAGGAAGTGATGTCATTGTCTAGTGTGATTCAGGCTCCAAGGGAGTCGTTAAAGGAGTGCTTTCAAAGATTTCAGGTTGCCGCTACTGAAGTCAGCAACTCGAATGACCATGCTATTCTAATGGCCATGATGCGAGGAGTAGTTCCAGATTCCGAGTTTGGTGATTGGCTGGCAGGAAAATCTCCGGCTACACTGGAACATTTTTATTCAAAAGCGTGTAAATTTATAAGAAGAGAGGAAGCTAGGTGGACGAGGAAAGACAATGCACCAAGGCCTGGCAAGGAGACTGTTCAAAGCAACATCGCTGTAAAAAAATCTGGTGATAACTCTGGAAAGGTCCAGGTCAATGTTCAAAACAAGCCAGAGCAATCTAAAGGATCCGGAGGAGGAAATCCCGAAAAGAAAAGGGAAGCAAGAAAGTGGAAATCAAGGATCCCAACTTACAACAAATACACTCCTTTAAATGCATCTCTGGAAAATATTCATCTATCGACTTGTAATACTTTTCAATATCGAAAGCCACGCCCAAAAGAGTCCACTGAGGAACAGAAGTGGACTGGGAAGTATTGCCGTTTCCATGAGATTTACGGGCACAATACCAAGGATTGTAGGCACATCCACGATGCTATAGAAAAGCTGATTCGAGAGAAAAAGTTACATGAATTTGTCAAGAATCCACAGGATGGCGGACAAGAAGCATCATACCCCGGTCGTCGGCAAGCTCCATGCCATCTTGAGGAACCTACTCAAACTGTAGGTAGAGTAATCATAAACAAGATAGTCGGTGGGCCCCATCCAATAGACGAGAGCTGGCAAGAAATGGAACGCTGTTCTAGTTCCTTGAAATACGCAGACTTTGAATGCTGCTCGAACTCAAAAGATGGGATTCCAGTGAAATAACAGCGAATGATTACTGATGATATAGTGTTTAGAAGTAGAGATGCTGATCGGGTGGAGGCACCTACCATTGACCCGATGGTCATTCGGCAACGATTGGGCCAACATTTGTGAGAAGAATACTGATTGACCGCAGAAGTTCTCTTAACATTATCTTCAAAAAAGCGTATGACCAGATAAAGATGGAGACAAAGTGTCTAAAGCCATCTAAAGCTCGTATTCATGGCTTTAATGGTGCGGCTACCGATGCAGTGGGTTTTGTTGAATTGCCAATCGAACTTGGAGGAGGTGAACGTAGGAGGGTGTGGATCCTACCGTTCATCGTCTTGGACATCGATTCTCTGTATAATGTGTTTTTGGGTCGACAGGACCTGGCAAAATTTAGGGCAGCTTTGGCCCCATGGTGTTTAACCTTGAAATTTCCAATGGAAGATGGAGTTGGTGTTGTGCATGGGCAACTGGTCGTGCATGTTATCTGGCTGAGCTGAGAGAGGCCCAACGAAGAGAGAAAGGAAAGGTTGTGGACAACTCCGTCCGCATCCGAGTCATTGCAGATTGACAAGTAATGCCCGAGCCTTGGCTCGAGCAACATGATCGGATCTATAGAGACATTGATCCGAGGGACATGTTGAGGAACCCAAGGAGGAAAAAGCAGCATCGGTTGAACTAACGATTGACATTCCAGTCAGCCGCGATGACCCATCGCGGGTAATTAAGATTGGATCACAACTCAACCCCTCGATGATCGAGGATCTTACTGATTTCCTCTGAGCGAATCTGTATGTTTTTGCTTGGACACATTCCGATATGTATGGGATTTCTCCCACCATTGCGAGTCATACGTCGAATATCGACCCGAAATACATGCTGGTGAAGCAAAAAACGAGAGGCATGGACCCGGAGGGGTCCGCTGCTCTCAGAGAGGAGAAGCCAATGGGTTTGTCCACGATGCCCTCTACACAAAATAGGTCTCTAACCCCGTACTAGTGAGAAAAGCGAATGGGAAATGGAGGACCTGCATAGATTACTCATGTAATATCCTGGAATTTATGGCAATTTAAATTTAATAATATGTGTTTAAATTTAAGTGGAATTGATAATTTTTGTTAATAAATTTGAATTGATACTATAATCTTCTTTATTTAAATATTTAATTTGTGAACTTATTTTTAATAAACTAATAAATCTATTTTCTATTTAATAATGTATATGTATCTTTATATATTTTAAATAGATAAGTTGTTAAATTAGTATATTATAATTTTAATATTTTGAAATTAGGAATTGTGATTTATTTTTGATTTAAGCTTTTCAAAAATATTTAATAAAATAACTAAATGTTTTTTAAATAATATAAGATAAATGTTTTATTTGTTTAAAATTCATTTTGACTTAAGTTGTATATTAAAATAAGTTACAAAAATGTTTGTGTTATTTTTTTTTAAATATTGATTTATAAAATGTGATTTGTAAATTTAATATGAAATTTAAAATATGAAACATGTATTCATTTAAGTTACAACCTCTTTTATAAATTTATTTTAATTATTTAAAAGTATCTTTGACAAAAGATTTATTTGTATATTATTTTATTTATTATAACACTTTGTTTTATTCTGTAAACATTATTTATCTATATATAACTAAGTATTTATAAAACTAATTAACTAAGCTTAATATTTCATTAACTCTAATTATAAATACTAATTAATTTAAGATGACAAATGTAAGCATATTAAGGCATAATATAACATATGTTAAGTAATTAAACAAAGAAGTTAACAAGTGTTAACATTTAAGACAGTGTCAAATTATATCTTTTATTTTTTTCTTTGTTTTTATTAAATCATAAATTTAGTTTATAAAACATTGCATTCTTTCTCTCCTTTCCTCTTTCTCATTTCCAATTCTAAAACCAAGAAACATTTTCTCCTTAAAAAAAAAATCTATAGCATTTCAGATTTAAATCAAACTCTTCAAACTTGAATCCCTATAAACCATTGACCACATACCATCTTCAAAACATGCATGTAATTTCTAATCTGCATCCTCCAAAATAAAATCTGCATGCAACAATTTCAAGCAAGCATCTGTATTTCTTTCAAAAGTCTGGAAATTAAAGTAAGAAAGCCTGTATTTCTTTTAAAATCTAGGAAAAGACTACTGCATATAAAATCTGGGAACAAATGCAAGTTGAAAACATCAGCAATTCAAGGTTCAAAGATCAAGCATGCATGTAATTTTAAGTCAAAGCACTAAAGTTTTAAAGGCAAAGCAAAATCAGTTTTTAAGTATCCAGAAGCTTTCAAAAATCTGGGCTCTGCATAATTACAGGTGAGTAACTCATTTATAAATTTATTAAATAGGTAAAGTTGTTCATACTTTTTCAAATTTGCAATGAACTTATATGAATGGTGTGAATATTATACCTGTAATATATGCCTGTATACATGATGATGATGTAGCATGTATGTGCTTCAAAATCCCAAACTCCCGTTGATTCTTGAATTCTTTGCTTTGACTTGATTGCTGTTATGACTTAAAATTTTAAATAAAACATGTTTGTTTAGAATAGTGTAAGTTTAAATTTTATATAAATTAAATAGAATTGTCTGAAACCTGAAAAATCAAGTTATACAGAGAAAATTAGCATAGAGGAAATTCAAACATTATAATTTAATGTTTCAGGTTTATTAATGGAAACATCAAGTAAATTCATGAATTTAAATAAAATACTACAATTTTTAGTGTTTTAAATAAAGTGCAGTTTTGAAATTACTGTATTTTACCTATTAGCTAAGTACAGTTGATGCTTGCATTTGATTTGGGTGAATTTGTTTCTGGAGATAGTGTATCTATCATAGTTATGGGAAAATTACTGAATTGGATTGCAATTCATTTATGATGTTGAAATTTGGGATTTTCAGTGTGAACCCTAGTTTTATTGGGTCACTGTGTTTGGTTCGATTTTGATCTCCCTGGTTGATCGAGTTCAACCATGTTTTGCGTGTTGGTAGATGGTGGTTTGGGGAAGGCTTCGCCGGAGTATGGAAGGTGATGGTGACCGGAGATAGGAGATATCGTCGTTGACAGGTCAGGCATTGAAAGGGGGTAGATGTTCCAGGTTCTTGTTTTAAAACCTGAATTCAAATTCGAGTTGAATGTTTGGGGATTTGAGGTTTGAAGTGAGGTTACTGGCCGATGGGAGATGGCCGTTGATTTTGGCCAGTGATGGCCAGAGTTGTTAATGGGTGCACGGGGGGGGGGGGGTGTTGTGCATGTTGGTAATAATGGTGGTGTTTGTTTTTGGGTTGCAGTTTGTTTTCTCGTGATGGTCTCGGGTAAATTAGAGAGTAACTCGAAGCATTATTGCTTCTGACTCAAAGTAAAGTATAGGGAGGCTCGAGTGTTTATTTTGTTTCAGGTTTTAGGAAATTAAACAGAACCTATTTTATTTTTCTGTTAAGAAGCAAGTTAAAATGCAAACAAAATTTGAAACTAAGTTGAACCTGGAATTGAATTTGAATTCAATAAGTTTAAATTTTGGATCTCTGAAATAAATTTGAAAATTCTTTTAAATTCTAATTTGATTTTAAAACAGAACAGAAACTGTTTTCTGTTTTTATTTAAATTTAGAAGTAAGTTTAAAATTATAAGATTAAGTTCAAATAGGAATTTTTAAACCTAAAATTTAAATCTGAATTCAATAATTTAATTTTGGAATTTTGAAACATTTTTGAATTCAAAATTTAAGATGTTTAAACCAAAACAGGAAACCGTTTTTCTAGATTTAAAAGTAAAATTTTAAAATGTAACTGAAAATTAAAAATAAAGTTTAAATCTGGAAAACCGAAATATGGAACTTAGCAAATGAATCTAAGTTTGAATTTAATTTAAAACTGGAAATTTAAATTTAGATTTTAAACTTTTTAAAGTATAAAGGAACATTGGTTTGAATTTTAAACTATGAGTTTTAAATTATGAAATAAAATTTAAAATAAGTTTAAATTCAGTTTTAAAACCTGGAATTTGACTTTAATGTCAGTTTTAAAAGTAAAATAAGTTTTTAAATTTAAATTTGTTTTAACTATTTTAGAAAGGTTATACGATTTGAATTTAAAAATGAGATGGAAATGTAAGTAAATCTTTAAGTTTAAATTTTAAATAAAGATTTAAACTATATTTCAGTTTGAAATTTAAAAAGAATTTTTTAAATTGAATTTTGTTTGAAACAAGTTGTTTAAATTACTTTGTATAAAGAAGAATGTTTCTTAATTTTGAACTTAAGAAATTGGTTTCATTTAAATTATTAAATTAATTTAAATGGAATATTAATTATATAATTAATTAATAATGTGGATGATTAATTAAGTAATCAATAATTTTTAAATTTGGATTAATTAAGATTGTAATTAACACTTAATTAATTAATAATTAGAGATTAATTAGTTGGTAATTAAAGATTAATTAATGTGTAGTTAATAATGATTAATATAGGATTAATTTCTTAATTAATTAAGAATAGTTAATGAAGGTCATTAACTTAAGATTATTTAACAATTAATTTGATTAATTTTAATAATTAATTAGATTTATTAATTAATAATAATCAATTATTTAAGTTTAATTACTTAATGGAAGCAATTAATGAATTAATTACTTGGTGTAATTAATTTGATTAATGTGATTAGTTTAGATTAATTAAGTTAAATTAATTTAAACATTTGTAGATTGATTGATAATTACTTATGTAATTAATGGGTTTGAAATTACTTAAGGAAGTAATAAATTAATAATTACTGAATGTAATTAAAGATATTGATTTTAGAAGTAATTTAGATTTAAATTACTTTGAAATTTATCAAGGATTAATTGAGATAATTAATTAAGAATAATTAATTAATGGGATGAGTAATTAAAGTAGTTAATTACTGAATGGTTATTAATCATGGGTGATTAATATATATGTGGTTTAGTTGAAGATTAATTACTTATGTAATTAATTTATGTAGAGATTGGTTAAATATAATCAGGAATCATTAATAAATTAATTAATAATTTAGAATTGATTAATTAAGAAATAATCAATGAATGAAGTAATTAATTAATAATGGATTAAAGTAATTAATTTTAGTTAATTAATTAATTAAGTAATTACAAGTTAATTATTTGCATAGAGTTTAGTATAATTAACTTATGTAATTAATATTAAAGGCTAGTTACTTATTGTAATTAGGGAATTGTTAATCTGAAATGATTAATTGGAAGAATAATAAGATGATGGTTTGTAAATTGAATTGTAATCAATTGATGGTTAAGTTAAGCAGGATTTTAATGATGAAGTAATTAATTTAATTCATTTTAAATTAATTAGAGATTAAGTAATTAATTTAATTCATTTTAAATTAATTATAAATGGTGTGATCATTACATCATTGCTTATGGTTGATGATTGGTATTGGTTGTCTGGTATGGTTTGTAATCTCAGCTATGAGATGGAAAATGTATGGATGCATTGGTTGCTTTGGATGATAATATGGATTATCTGATTATGATGTGAATTATGTGTTGATGATAATGTTGATTATCTATTGTGTTGTGAATTATCTATCTGTGTATATAAATAATAAATTGAATTGTTTTAAACTTAAAACAACTTGGACCTAAAAGACACGCTTTGGATTTCAATGAGACCGGGATCGGGTTTCCATATTTGGATATCCGAAAACCACATCGATCCAAATTAACGTTAGGTCGTTAATCCAAGTAAAGCGAGTGAAGACTCGAGGTGTAAGGGCTATACGTCAGTATAACTCTGTGGGTGATTCCGTAATGAGTTGACGAAATAGTACTTATAGATTCGAGATGGTGATTTAGAGTGCAAGGGTTATCGTCGTTAATTCTAAGGGTGATTCCAAAATGAGTGTAACGAGATAATGCCTTCGGTTTCGTTCGAACCCGAAACGTACTTGTATTGATTGAATGCTTTCAGAACATCGTCAGGTGGACGATGAGCATTCTAAGTGATATGTCCTATAAAGGTAATCGTAGCCTCAAGCCTCATCAACCGGGAATGGCTAAAACAGGGGAGGTGCAGCAAAGCTTCGTAGGTAGCCTCCACTTGAGAGCAAGATTTACCCCTGTCTAGATGTCCCTTTATTTCGGCTTAGTGGTGCGGTTGTCGATCACAACTGCGGGGTGGTCTTGTTTGGAACTGTTCAGTAAGGAATGGGTCCGGCTTTGTGTTGCAGGGGAGTGGGCGTACTCCTCGGTACGGTGATCTAGGCCACGTACTGTGACGGGCGGTACCCCAGTAGCCCAGCCATTGATGGAATCCAAAATCCAATAAGTGGCGTACGTATTAGTTGTGCCCAACTATGTTGGAACGTGAGATGTAAGCATTCCAGCTATTTCTGTATTTTACTTGAAAACCCTAGACACCATTATAATATCATCGGATTTCCTATCAAATGTTTTGGTTAGCGTAAGGTAAAAACTTTTCCATGTTTATGTGTGGGAAGTCTTACGTGATACCTTTTCTTTTCAAAGGTTTTTCAAAGTTAAGCAACTTTAACCTGTTACTCACACCAGACCCATGTCTGACCCGTTATTTCTGTTTTTTTTTTAACTCTTGGGTACTCAAATTTTTACGAGTAGCCAAGGGAATTCAGGTTAGGATTCAGGTTAGCATGACGAATTCGGAGGAGCATATGGAGCAGGAGGCTTTTGCGTATAGTTATATAGATTTCCGCTGTGTTGGTATCTCTGAGTGTCTTCTGTATTGTGATTGAGTTGTAATAACTAGATAGATGTTTTATAACTATCTAGTATGTATTGTATTGTCTATGTAACTCTGATAATTGATGTATACTATGTAATACTTATGTTATTAATATAATTTATTCGTTCCGCTGTTGAGATTCTTGTGCTGTTTCTTCTTTCTCTTCTTTCTTTTCTCTTTTCTATCCCTTTCTTTCTTAAGGATGATACGACTTTTTATGGAGAAAAAGTCGAGTCGTCTCAACTCAGATCTGAACAAAGCATCCCTAAGGATAGTTTTCCTTCACCCAGAATTGATCAGTTGGTCGACTCAACAGCAGGACACGAGTTATTGCCATTTATGGATGCAAACTTGGGATATAATCAAATCACGATGCACATTCCAGATCAGGAACACACTAGTTTTGTCATAGATGTTAGACTGTACTATTATGTAGTGATGCCTTTCGGATTGAAAAATGCAGGAGCAACTTATCAACATCTGGTGATCGGATGTTTAAAGACCAAATTGGTAGGACGATGGAAGTCTATGTGGATGGCATGCTCGTGAAGTCACGGCGATCAAACGACCATAATCGAGACTTTGCGGAAATATTTGATATACTCAGATATTACGGAATGCAAATCAATCCTCTGAAGTGTTCCTTTGGCCTTGCGTCAGGAAAGTTTTGGGGTTTCGTTGTTAATGCACGAGGAATTGAAGCTAACCCAAAAAATATTTAGGCTATTCGAGACATACAAGTGCCCAGAACTATAAAGCAAGTGCAAAGCCTGAACGGGAAAGTGGCCGCGCTAAGTCGCTTCATATCCAGAGCAACAGACAAGTGTATTCCCTTCTATGATGTAATAAAGAAAGGAAAGAGAAATTTTGAATGGACGCCCAACAGCGAGGATGCATTCCGAGCTCTGGTAAGACATTTGTAACGTCCCTCGGTGCTGTCAAAGCCTATATACCATGAAGTATTGTATGTATACTTGGCTGTATCTCAACATGACATCAGTACGGCCTTGGTTCACGAGGAGGACCGAGTCCAAAAGCCGGTGTACTATGTCAGTAAACATTTAACGAAGGCAGAGAGAAATTATCCTAAAATTTATAAGCCAGCCTACTGCTTGGTGATTGCATCATGCAAGCTTCGCCCGTACTTTCAAGCACACCCGATCAGCGTTTATACCGATCAACCTCTGCGACAGTTACTCCAACGACCAGAAACCTCTGGAAGGCTATTAAAATAGAATATTGAGTTAATTCAGTTCGATATCACCTACCTTCCACGAAGGGCCATACAAGGGCAAGTGCTAGTAGACTTCAACGAAGAATTCACTATATCAGACGAACCAAATAGTGATGATGTTATTCCCTCCATTCGATGAAAACTATACACCAATGGGGCATCCAACGACCGTTTCTCTAGGGCTGGAGTCATTCTCGTAACCCCTGAAAACCAATCAATTTGTTACGCTTTGATGCTTAATTTCCCAGCTACGAATAATGAAGCTGAGTATGAAGCATTGCTTGCAGGCTTAAAACTTGTCATGGAATTTGGAGCGAAATCGGTTGAAATCTTTTACGACTCACAATTGGTGGTGTACTAGGTGCAGGGAGGTTATCAGAAAAGGAGCAGAGACTTGCCCCATACCTTGCTCGGGTTCAAGAGCTGTTGGAAAACCTCGAATATTATGATATTTCACATATCCCATGTGAAAATATTAGGAAGCCGATTCATTGGCAAAATCGAAAGTACTGGTGATGCACAGGAGATGGGATTGGTTCCCATCGAAATCTTACATGATCCAAGTATAAGTGAGATGGAAGTAGATTTTATGTTAGAAACAGAAATTGAGAAGGAGTCACGGATAACCCCATTCATGCAATACCTGCTATACAGGGTTTTGCCCGAAAGAAACAACGAAAGACGACAAGTTATTCACAATGCTTCGCGATATGTAATGTAGGATGGAATAAGGTTTACAAGGGATTCTTGTTCCTCTTACTTCGGTGCATTGCCCACGTGAGATAAAACGGGTATTAAAAGAAGTTCATGAAGGAGAATGTAGCGACCATACTTGAGGGCAGACGTTAGCGAAAAAGATCCTACTCTATGGATACTATTGGCCAATCGTGAATCGGGACGCCGCAGACTATGTGCGAAGATGCAAAAAATGTCAAAAATATGCGAAAATCCTGAGTGCTCCGCCGACAGTACTCACACAAATGGTTAGCCTTTGGTTGTTTGCTGTAACGTCCCGCCTTTTTGCACGCTTTAAATCGACACACGTGCCAATTCAAACCGTTCGGAAGGGTGGATTGTTATGGGGTAAATAAGAAAACGAGAAAGAAATAAAACAAAACAGAATCTCACAGCGAAAGGATAAAATATAATAATCAAATATACGGTTTATAAAGCTGTTTAAAATTATTTGATTATACTTATACAACATATATCTGAGTTACACATACCATATATCAATGCAGCGGAACAATATGAGTGCAGTGGAATATAATAATAATAATAATAATAATAATAATAACAGAAATCTTCGACTTCATCCTCCAGAGCTAAAGTCTTCGATCCTGAAACGCTCGGACTGACCCGAGCGAATTTGAAAAGACAAAAACACTCGAGTCAGAACTAAAAGATTTTATGTGAGTTAAATTAACAGAAATAAATATGAGTGCAGTAACTCAAGAGATGCTCGGGATTTACATCTCCTAAGGATCCGTTAAACTATTTACTATATAGTATATTGCGCTATTACAATAGTGTCTATTTGCAAAATAAACTTACTTTTTAATAGCGTTAAGGGGTTACCCATATAGCCCTTAACACAAATAATGTTAATGGTCTATACAGTACCGTAATACCTCCTGATCGGGAGGCTACCAGAGGATACTCCATAGGTACGACACAAATAGAAACTCGTACAAGGGTCGATAGGGTAGGTGACACGGCACAACTAGGCAATGCTAGGGTAGATATACAAATTACGCTTCCGGGTCGGTGGTAACGCGTAGCGCGCAACTACCGCCCACCTCGAGCCACACCCTCAAATAAAATCAAAAGTGGCCACCGAATCAATCCAAAGTCAAAGTATAATATCGAAGGGATGTGTCCGATCAAAGGTGCTACCTTATTAACCCGTCGATCGCTCCTGTTTTAGCCACCTTATGCCAACTCATGGGAGTCGGGTCTACGTATTTACCTTAAGGAAACGCCACCACCATCCTACTTCATTCTGAAATCTCCACCGCGTACACGGTTGTTAAAGTGGTTTTTGGGGTTGGCAGAGAGTATGACAACTTCCGATCCCGGTCTCTTCAACAACCAAACGTTATTATAACACCACGGTCTTTAAAATAGTTTATACTTTAAAACTAGAAACTAATTATCCATTTCAAAACCCATAAAAACGATATCATTCCCATTTCGAAAACAACTCATTTCGATATTATTTTTGTAAAACCAAAATCAATAATATCATTTTTATTTCAAATATATTTCTTTCTCCAAAATCATACTGCTTAAAATTTATAATATCTGGAAACCAAACATTTGGATTATAACTTTCAAAACATAATACTTCGAAATTCATAGCTTTAAAACCATAACTTCTAAAAACTTTAATGGTTTGGATATTCAACAGTATATAGAATAAAATGGTTTAATTTTAGATTTACTTTGTAAAGTAAAATAATTTCCATGACTTTATAAATATATTTTCTTTAGATAAAGTCTAAACCATACATTTAAATTTCACCTTCAGTCTCCAAAACCACTTCAATTTCAATATATATCAAATTTGAGTATTAATAAATTTCAAAGCTAAAGTTGGAATTTTATTCTTTCAACAAATTCACCGTTCTATTATTTAGTCTTGAACATTTGCATGATAAATCCATAATCATTTATATAAAACTCAAATTTCCTATAACTAAATATTTCCTTCCATTTATTTATACTAGAAATATTCATTTAATTTATCTTGAAATAAAATTTCAGTTATAAATATCATACCTTTACAATTTCCAAGCTTTAATAAGTTTTACATCAACTTATGGAGTTAAATTTTTAAATAAGCTCAATTCCAAATAAATTTCTATTTATCTTCCAATCTTAATTGATTTGAGTCATTTAAAACTCTATATATACACAAGATCTTAAACCTGTATTTAAACATATAATATAAATGATCAAACTCCATTCTTCTAACTTAATCATTTTTATTTAACAGATTATACATAGCTTAAATACAAAATTTTAACTATATATGTATATATAAAATAATATTTATATAATATCAAAATTTAATATTCATTAAACCGTGTCCTATCCAAACCATAGAAATCATTTTCAAAAAAAATTATATATATATCGCGGTGCCTGTATATAATTTTCTATCCTATGGTCAAGTGATGCGGATATTTATCATTTCAATCCGCAATTTAAAAATAAAAATGCGGTTGTATATCATTTCAAACCGCAATCCCGAATGAATTGAAAATGCATAATAACTTGTAGTTTATACAATATAAATACAGCATCCATTCATCCATCGTATCAATCATCAACATTTATCAATTTATCATCCAATTCAAACAATCACATCAAAAAATAATAATTAATTACTGACAGTTAATTTTTTAAAATGAATTAAATAACTATTCAACTGTAATTTATATGCAAAAATAAATAAATTTGACTAGCATTTTTAATGGCAGTTTAAATGCAATAAATAAATAAATTAACAATTAACTGGCAGTTTTAAATGCAAAAAGGAATTAATTAACGCGTAAATTAAATGAATGCAATTTAACTGAGAAAATGATGAAATATATGCCAAACAACTATAAATAAAATTTTAAACACATCATACATCAATTTAACAGACATAATTTTTTTTAGAAATTATGAGTGGGTTAAAACACTCACCTTTTGAATTTAAATTGAATTTAAATTCAATTTAAACCCAAAAAAATTGACAGTCTCCAATCCGTCGAAACCAGCGTCAAAAGATCTAGAATTTTATTACGATCCTAACAAAAAAATCTCGCGTGAAACGGAGTTCGTAGGAGAAAGTTATACGCATTAATGGTGATTGAAATTTCAAAAAAAAAATAGAAATAAAAGAACACCTTCAAGCGCCACGTCATCCCCCTTTCCCTCCCTCCCTCCCTCACGCATTTTGCTTCCAGATTTTTTTGAGGAGCTTGAATTTTAGCTTTGGATTTGGTTTGGAATTTTTATTTGGATCTAAGATTTGTTTGTCTGCCATTGAGGAGGAGAGAGTTGAGATGCACGTACAGAACAAATGAGAATTAGGGAGGCTAGGGTTTATAGCAAGATATTTATAGAGAAAGTTGAAAAGAAAGAAGGAATTTTGAACTAGAATAAAATTTGAAGAAGAAGAATATTTTAAGAGGAACGAAAAATTAAAATGAGAGATAATAAGGAGATTTGAAGAATAAATTAAGGCTGCAGGAATGAAGATAAAAATAAATGAAAAGCTAACAAAGTATATATAAACCAAGTAAGAATTGAAATATAAGTAAAAATATGAATAGCCTTAGAAAAAGGTAGTGTTGAAAGAGGTAAAGTAAAGGAATAAGTATATAAATGAAGATAAAAATAAATCTTCCGTTTTTAAATATGAAGCTTCGGGAGAATGAATTGCCAATAAAAGAAAGCTACAAGAACTTATAATGTGTAAACAAAATGAAGTTTAGAAATAAAGAATATTAAATGCTAATGACGTGGCATGAATAGTAATTTGGATGTCAAAAAAAAACTTCAGGAAAACTACTTGTAATGGAGCAAACAAAAAAGAAACAAATGAAAAGAATGAGGCAGTTATTAATTAGAAATCAATCATACGAGGTCACTATAAATTAATAAGAATGAGTAGTTTAACAAATGGATGTTTAAGTGGAACCTACATGAATGACTTGGAACGAAAGAAAAAAAATGCGGATATGATAATAAATATTAAGCAAATGAAGGGCCACTTATATACTATAAACAAACCTTTGGGTCCAAATTTTGAATCTTACTTCGGTTAATTCATTCCCATAAATCCAATATGCACATATTTATATCATTAAATTCTTTCTTAACACATTCATTTTACGGTAATATATGCATCCTCCATTAACGCAATCAATTAAACAATCGATTAAAAAATCAATTAATGATATTACTCAATCGATAAAAAAAATCAATCAATTATACAATCAATCAATCAATTACCAAACCAATCTACCTATAGTTTTATTTATATTACTCAAACCAATTTTATTAATTTATGAATATATATATATATATATGCATTATAAACACTATCTACTTTACTTTTATTGATCACTGTAACTGTGATATTAATGCAACCAAATTTACACGTATTAACCGTATATAAAGTGTAAAAATAAATATAAACATGTATAATTAATGTACAACTTTTAATACAAGGTAATTTCTAATTGATTCCATAACATTTACACAACCATGAACCCTATGATATATTTTTAAAATATGAATACTAATAAGTGCGTTTGTATACGTTATTCGAAAATTCAATTTTTCCGTTATATAAAATTATACTTATTCAAAATGAAATTTTTTCTTTATACATCTCAAAATAGGCAATTATTTTAATTGAAATGTTCATTCCATTTTGACAAAAAAATGCAAGTTCTTATGTCAACTCGTTGATTACAATTTAATTTACGTTTCCTTCAAATTGAAACATTTAAATTAATCTAATTCCAGTTCATTTCATTACTAATTTCAACGAATTCTAATTATATAACACTTTTTTTCTTTTCATTTATTCCAATTCAAACATATTTTATAGAATTTCATATACAACAAAATTTATACAGTATTTACAATGTAAATTTATCTTATTGAATTCAACATTTTTTCACTTATCAATTTATTTCACTTAACTGCAATAATTTAGCGAATTGATTGAAACTGATTACAAATTAACTTAACAACCTAATAAAATAAGTAACGTACAATAAATATCGTCATTAACTCTTAATTACACTTTTAGAGGTTCATTATTTACACCCCAATATTGTAATTACCTACATAACACTGGTTTTACTCAATTAACATTTATTACAAACTATTCCAAAATTTATTCAATATTTATTAGTTCTCTTATATTATATTTATAACCAAGTGTAACTTTTAACTTGAATTGGTTGGATTTCCTTTCAAGTTATTAAAAATTAACTTATACTAACATATTCCTTAATTTATTCCAATTACTATTTATCGAAATCCACATTAATTAATTTATTAAATGCTTACATTTATTTCTCTATATCCAATTTGTTCCAACTTTATTTATATTAATGTTATTCCCTTATTTGGTTATTATTTATCAACTTGTTCTAACTTTATTGCCTAAATTTCCGTTATTGTAAACCTTTATATTTTTCATTTACATTAAATTTTAAATTCCAATTCAATCAACCACTACAACATGCAACTTATAATAACTGCTTACAAGTATGAATGGAATTGTCATTTATTCTAATATTTTCTAACTTTACATTAACATATTAAATAAATTCCCTTTAAATGAATTTTATATACAGGTATATTTCTTACCCCATTTCATTCATTGAAATTTATTCAAATTTCTAGTAAATAGGTTTTAAGTCACCTTTTATATATTTTATTTTAGCGTTCATTTCAATATTAGTTTATAAAGTTTTCATTTCTACTAAATTTAATTACAAAAACTCATAAATTCACCTAAATTAAATCAACGAAATTTACGGGTCATTACACTCTCCCCCACTCAAAACTTTTCGTCCCCGAAAAGGAAAAAGAAGGGAGAAGGAAGAATTAAATAAACAATACATCTTATTCAAAATATTAACTTATAAACAATAATTTACAAAATTCATTACTTTAAATAAAATATACCCTTTTATAATCATTATATCTTTTTATACTTAAATAAATAAAGTTTGGAAAAACATTTTCAAAATAATTTCTAAGTCCAATAATTTACGAAATTTTTTGACAGAGTCTCCCTTGTATGGAGAGGCTCGGGAAAAAATATAATATCAAAATATAACAATTATATTACATATATTATCCAAAATATAATATCCCAACCCGTGAAAATATAAAAAATAGCGCTATAAACCGAAATCCAAAACGTACCAATTTGCCGGGCAAATTTACGCTTAATTTATGGAACCAAAAGCAGTAGCAATTGCTTCCATAACCTGCATTTCCCTTATAAAATCTAAAAGGGTTAGCAATTTTGTAAATGAAATATTTAAGTGGTTTCAATCACTAACAACAAATCAATACAACAACCATCAATTTCAACAAATAGCATACACAACAAATACAAAACAAGCATTAAATCAAACAAACAAATAGTTGTTCGGGTTCAAAAAATTTTAAATTGTACGGGATGAAGAATAAACTACTAGCGCATCATTTACTCAATAGTCTTAGATAAACTAAATAGATTATTCATTCACCCAAATCCAAATTTTAAAGTATCCTTGCCCCAAACAACCATAACCCAATCAAACAACCAACAATTTCAGAAAATTGGTCAAATTCATTCTTATTTATTTCATTTCATATTATTTGTTGTTTGATTTATTTTATTTCAAGTAGTGATTTTTCTTTTCTTTTTTTTTTTCTTTTCTCACTTATTCATATCAAGAATTTTCCTTTTATTATTCTACGTTCATTTATTCACTGCTTAACTTTATTTATTTAGAGTATTCGTATTTCTGTTTATTAAAATAATTAACTTTAACATTTACTTAAGTTTATAATCATCTATTTATGATACTTACCTTTAATTACATTTAAATATAGTAAAATTCCAATTGTAACTTAAGTTTACAACAATTACAACATCAAATCCTTGTTTATTAAAGAATTTCATTAATTACAATCATTACCTCAAGTTTATTTCTTGTATAATATCTATTATATTTTCTTATTAACATTTCAACCATTAATATTTGGTAAGTTATATATATGCTTTTAAAGAATGTAATTGAAAGTTATACAAGTTTTCTCGTTTCTTTTAATTAATTCATTGTTCAATAAATTTTTACCTTTTCCTTATAAGTTACAATTTCAACTTCCTTTTTATTTCCTTTATAACTTAGCCTTAAATCTCTTACCTAAATTAGAGGTTTCAATCATTAATTACTTACCTTTTATTTCACTACAATATTGAAACAATTAATAAATGGAAATTTAAGAATTTAATACTGGGTTAAATTTTCAATTTATTTTAAACAATAGATAAATATATTCTTACAACTTATATATCTCTAATTATATTTAAAACAATTCAAAATTTATATATTTTTCAAAAATGAATCTGTAGTAGAACTACTATAGTGGCCTTTCCCCTTCGAAACTCGAAAATGAAAGTCGATGATGCGGTCACCATCACCGAAATTATTTTCCAGCGATAGAGAGGAATATACAAAACTTTTTCTCCAAAATCTTCTTAAAACAATTCTTTCGAATTATATTAAATATTTATATCAGAAAATACTTATAAACAATATTATTATATTCCAAAATTTATTCGAAAGAAATTTCAAAACCTCGGAACTTAAGTTCTAAATTTCCGAATTTCATTTATTTTCTATTTCAATCTTATTTCTATTATTATTTATATACTTTATTACCTAACAACCAATCTATTTCAGCCAAATATAGATATCATTTGAAATTTTTATTTTATTTTATATATAGAAAATATAATAGGCAAAATTATTTCATTCACCTATATTAAAACAAATATTATGTCGGTATGTCCTATTAAGTGTTTAGAAATCCCTATTGATGTCACAGCGTCCCATGCATCAACCAGAATTTACAAATACAAAATGAAACAGATTAACACAATATAAAAATCTTTTTATAACACTAACAAATACGCTCTCTCATATATATACACTCAACGACTCCCATAGGGTATTACTACCCTATTAGTAAAGAGTCAAACCCCACAAAGCTAAGGTTTATCGCTAAACCAAAGCTCTGATACCAACTGTAACGTCCCGCCTTTTCGCACACTTAAAATCGACACACGTGCTAATTCAAACCGTTCGAAAGGGCGGATTGTTAAGGGGTAAATAAGAAAAGGAGAAAGAAATAAAACAAAACAGAATCTCACAGCGGAAAAATAAAATATAATAATCAAATATACAGTTTATAAAGCTGTTTAAAAATATTCGATTATACTTATACAACATATATTAGAGTTACACATACCATATATCAATGCAGCGGAACAACATGAGTGTAGTGGAATATAATAATAATAATAATAGAAATCTTCGACTTCATCCTCCAGAGCTAAAGTCTTCGATCCTAAAACGCTCGGACTGACCCGAGCGAATTTGAAAAAACAAAAATACTCGAGTCAGAACTAAAAGATCTTATGTGAGTTAAATTAACAGAAATAAATATGAGTGCAGTAACTCAAGAGATGCTCGGGATTTACATCTCCTAAGGATCCGTTAAACTATTTACTATATAGTATATTGCGCTATTACAATAGTGTCTATTTGTAAAATAAACTTACTTTTTAATAGCGTTAAGGGCATATAGCCCTTAACACAAATAATGCCAATAGTCTATACAGTACCGTAATACCTTCCGATCGGGAGGCTACCAGAGGATACTCCATAGGTACGACACAAATAGAAACTCGTACAAGGGTCGATAGGGTAGGTGACACGGCACAACTAGGCAATGCTAGGGTAGATATACCAATTACGCTTCCGGGTCGGTGGTAACGCGTAGCGTGCAGCTACCACCCACCTCGAGCCACACCCTCAAATAAAATCAAAAGTGGCCACCGAATCAATCCAAACTCAAAGTATAATATCGAAGGGATGTGTCCTATCAAAGGTGCTACCTTATTAACCCGTCGATCGCTCCTGTTTTAGCCACCTTATGCCAACTCACTGGAGTCGGGTCCACGTATTTACCTTAATCGAAACGCCAACACCATCCTACTTCATTCTGGAATCTCCATCGCGTACACGGTTGTTAAAGTGGTTTTCGGGGTTGGCAGAGAGTATGACAACTTCCGATCCCAGTCTCTTCAACAACCAAACGTTATTATAACACCGCGGTCTTTAAAATAGTTTATACTTTAAAACTAGAAAATAATTATCCATTTCAAAACCCATAAAAACGATATCATTCCCATTTCGAAAACAACTCATTTCGATATTATTTTTATAAAACCCAAATCAATAATATCATTTTTATTTCAAATATTTTTTTTTCCAAAATCATACTGCTTAAAATTTATAATATCTGGAAACCAAACATTTGGATTATAACTTTCAAAACATAATACTTCGAAATTCATAGCTTTAAAACCATAACTTCTAAAAACTTTAATGATTTGGATATTCAACAGTATATAGAATAAAATGGTTTAATTTTAGATTTACTTTGTAAAGTAAAATAATTTCCAAGACTTTACAAATATATTTTCTTTAGATAAAGTCTAAACCATACATTTAAATTTCACCTTCAGTTTCCAAAACCACTTCAATTTCAATATATATCAAATTTGAGTATTAGTTAATTTCAAAGCTAAAGTTGGAATTTTATTCTTTCAACAAATTCACCGTTCTATTATTTAGTCTTGAACATTTGCATGATAAATCCATAATCATTTATATAAAACTCAAATTTCCTATAACTAAATATTTCCTTCCATTTATTTATACTAGAAATATTCATTTAATTTATCTTGAAATAAAATTTCAGTTATAAATATCATACCTTTAAAATTTCCAAGCTTTAATAAGTTTTACATCAACTTATGGAGTTAAATTTTTAAATAAGCTCAATTCCAAATAAATTTCAATTTATCTTCCAATCTTAATTGATTTGAATCATTTAAAACTCTCTATATACACAAGATCTTAAACCTGTATTTATACATATAATATAAATTATCAAACTCCATTTTTCTAACTTATTCATTTTTATTTAATAGATTATACATAGCTTAAATAATTTTTTTTAACTATATATGTATATATAAAATAATATTTATATAATATCAAAATTTAATATTCATTAAAGCGTATCCTATCCAAACCATAGAAATCATTTTCAAAAAAATTATATATATATATCGCGGTGCCTGTATTTAATTTTCTATCCTATGGTCAAGTGATACGGATATTTATCATTTTAATCCGCAATTTAAAAATAAAAATGCGGTTGTATATCATTTCAAACTGCAATCCCGAATGAAATGAAAATGCATAGTAACTTGCAGTTTATACAATATAAATACAGCATCCATTCATCCATCGTATCAATCATCAACATTTATCAATTTATCATCCAATTCAAATAATCACATCAAAAAATAATAATTAATTACTGACAGTTAATTTTTCAAAAATGAATTAAATAACTGTTCAATTGTAGTTTATATGCAAAAATAAATAAATTTGACTAGCATTTTTAATGGCAGTTTAAATGCAATAAACAAATAAATTAACAATTAACTGGCAGTTTTAAATGCAAAAATGAATTAAATAACGCGCAAATTAAATGAATGCAATTTAACTGAGAAAATGATGAAATATATGCCAAACAACTATAAATAAAATTTTAAACACATCATACATCAATTTAACAAACATATATTTTTTTACAAATTGTAAGTGGGTTAAAACACTCACCTTTTGAATTTAAATTCAATTTAAACCCAAAAAATTGACAGTCTCCAAATCTGTCCAAACCACCCACAAGTCCGCGACTGGCCACACTCCATTCACATTGGCATATGGCACTAAAGCTGTGATACCCATGGAACTTGAAGTTCCTTCTCATCAGGTTACTCATCATGATCCTAGGACGAATCATAATCTTCTATTGGAGTCACTGGACTTTGTTGACGAAAAACGTGAAGAAGCTGATTTAAGGGCAGCTGCATATAGGCACCGGGTTGCTTGATATTACAATGAAAAAGTTCGACCTAGAATTTTCAATATGGGTGATCTCATTTTGAAGCGAGTTTTTCCGACCCCATCACGTCTGAATCCCACATGGGAAGGTCCGTGTGTCATCGAACGAAAGCTTGGAGAAGGAACTTTCAAGCTAGCGACCGTAGACGGCGTGTCACTTCCCCGTGCATGTAATAGCGAGCATTTGCGTCGTTATTACACTTAGTCTATTTCTTTTGCATTTTAGTTGCAATTATTTCCAGTGTGTGTTTGTTTTGTTGTTCTTAGTTTTCGGCATGTAATAAGACAATTCAGTTTGTTTCCATTTGTTATGATCAATAAAGGCTTAAAGCCATATTTTCCATAAACTATTAATGATTCTGTATGTTACAATTCAGTGACAAAAATTAAATTACATTATTCAGTCACGCGTCTGAACACGCACACAAATTTAAAAATCTCCAAGTCCCCAGAGTGCGGACTAGAGTACTCCGAGTCCCTAGCGTGCGGACTAGAGTTTAAACGACTTAAAAATCTCTAAGTCCCCAAAGTGTGGACTAAAGTACTTTGAGTCCCCAGAGTGCGGACTAGAGTATAAACGACTTAAAAATCTCTAAATCCCAGAGTGCGGACTAGAGTACTCTGAGTCCCCACTGTGCGGACTAAATTATAAACGACTTAAAAACTCTAAGTCCCTAGAGTGCAGGCTAGAGTACTCTGAGTCCCCAGAGTGCGGACTAGAGTATAATCGATTTAAAAGTCTCTAAGTCCCCAGAGTGCGGATTAGAGTATAAACGATTTAAAAAATTTCTAAGTCCCCAGAGTATGGACTAGAGTACTTTGAGTCCCCAGAGTGTGGACTAGAGTATAAACGACTTAAAAATCTCAAAGTTCCCAGAGTGCGGACTAGAGTACTCTGAGTCCCCAGATTGCGGACTAGAGTGTAAACGACTTAAAAATCTCTAAATCCCCAGAGTGCGGACTAGAGTATAAACGACTTAAAAATCACTAAGTCCCCAGAGTGCGGACTAGAGTACTCTGAGTCCCCAGAGCACGGACTAGAGTATAAATGAATTAAAAATTTCGAAGTCTTCAAAGTGCGGACTAGAGTACTCTGAGTCCCCAGAGCGCGGACTAGAGTATAAACGACTTAAAAATCTCTAAGTCCCCAACGTGCGGACTAGAGCACTCTAAGTCCCCAGAGTGCGGACTAAAGTATAAACTACTTAAAAATCTCTAAGTCCCCAGAGTGTGGACTAGAGTACACTGAGTCCCCAAAGCGTGGACTAGAGCATAAACGACTTAAAAATCTCTAAGTCCCCGGAGTGCGGACTAAAATTATTTTAAACCCCCAGAGCATGGACTAGAGGATCTACGATTCTAAAAAAATTCGAGTCATATGGAAGTGAACTGGAGCTTGTGTAACTCAAAAGATTTTGAATTTCGGCTACAAGTTACACAGTAAGCTGAAAAACGAAAATAATCAAAAGCAAAGAAAAAAGTTTTATTCATTTATCCAAAATAAAGTTTCACTACAACTTCTCCTTAAATCGGAGCAAAAAGTTTATTTACAACGACTATGAAAATAAATAGAAATAATTACATGATCCAGGTCTATTCGCGTTGAACGAGGCATGATAGCTACTTTTTCGACTTCTTTTCCTTCCTTGGTTTCTCTGAAGACTCCTCTCCTAAGCATTTTCTCTTGGACTCCTTGCTTGCTAGAAAAGCAGTGCTCGAGGAAGGGAGAGAAACTTCCAGTGGAGAGGTCCTCCCGGAAAGAATATCCTTCAGGGGCCTGTTCAGTGGATCGTCAAGTTCCACCATCTGAGGCTCAACTTTAATGTCAACCTTCTTCTTCCCTTCTTCCATGATTTGCTCCTCTATGCTCAATTTTCAAGTGTGCTCGGAGGCGCTCATAATTTCAACTTCATCATTTTCTTCTACGGACGATGGATTTGTAGATTTGTCTTCATCAAGCGCCTCGATCACTTGAGCGTCAGGTTCGGGGGTCTCCCTAATCAGAATTACCTCTCTTGTTTTCTCCTCCTTCTCGATGGCGACATCGCTCCTTGGAGTTGGCTCGGGATCATAATGGCCTACACGTAATCGTAAGAGAAAACTGTTAGAACACATTTACTACTCGGCAAAAACGATGACCCTTTGAACTCTAGGAAGAAAAGTTATGTACCAGTTTCTGGCTGACCCTCAACTGTTCAGGGAGTTTCAACTTTTGGAATAGGAGATAGAGCATGAATATCAAGTCCATGCTCCTCTAGGTCATAGCCAATATGCTGCTCGAAGGGATCAAGTGGTGGGCGACCAGTCGGCTGAATAGGAGGAGGAACCGAGAACTTGGTTCCGGACGGACCGGCAGTGTCATTTTTTCCTTTTGATGAGGACGAGTCCCATCCGTAAAGGGCCTTTGCTGTAGATAGGTCAGTGCGCTCATTCTCATGAAGCATTTCCTTCACAAGAGACTCCTCATCAATTTCTTCAGTTCCCAACTCAACCTTTTTAATTTTTATTAAGGTATCCCATGCTTCGGCCAAAGATTTGAGGTAAGCCTCGCCAAGAAATGTTAGGTCGTGATGAATGAGAACTCGAGAATTGTACTCGGTTATGAGTCAATCAAACATGCACTTAATTTCCTCCCTAGTGGCCTAAGCAGCTGCCTTGAGGCGAGAATCGATTTCCAAGAGCGCTATTCTTTTGCTCTCCTCATGGGCTTCGTCCTTCCATGCTTTAGCCTTGGAGAGTCCCTTATCAAGCTTTGTTTTTAGGAGTCGTGTAGCGACAGTCTCATCACAATATCGTTGCCACTCCTCTTGAGCGGCAGTCTTTTCTTCCTTTTCTTTGAAGATTAGCTACTCCAATTCTTTGACCCATTGAGCGAGGACATCTTTCTTCTTTCGAACGGATCCTTTCTCTAAAAGTTAAGGCGCCACAGCGTTGAACTGCTTCATCAATTTCTGTTTTGTGGATAGCCTCTAAGCGATTGACTACCTCAGTAGTATCTTTAGCATTCTTCTGAGCGGCCTCAAGTTGAGATTCATACGAGGAAAGCACTTCATCCTGGGCTTTAATGGTGTTTTTATCATGAATGGCTTCATGTTTCAGGCGATCGATCTCATATTGACATTCCATGGAAACTTCTGAAACTTTTTCAGCCAAGTGAACAAACACGTCATATTGGACGTAGACATCATTACTGCAAGAAATGACACTTTTTTTAACATGCCCTGGAATATGATAGCTCACAAAAAGAAATTTTAATCCATCAAAGCATTTTTTGGAAATGTGGCTTTAAGATCAACTAGCTTTTCTACTATCGATGGGTCGTGCGCAGGGGCTTAGGAAGTTGGTTTAGCCGAGACCACGGAATTCTTGTGAGGCTCTTGAGATTGCCTAGTGCTTGATGAACTAGAGTATTGGTTGCAAGGAGCTTCAATTTGAGATCCTCTTTGAGCAGATTTCTCCCTGCTTTGTTTCGGTTGAGGAGGAGGATCATTGGGATACGAAGAATTATTGTAAGTTTTCCTTCGAGACGACGATGAACATCAGGGACGATAGTCTCTATTGCTGTTGTCGTCTCTATCTCGGCATCTACTGGACCCCGAGTCTCGGCTGGGGTGATGAAAGATAGAAGACCCACGAAGGCGGTCGAATCCATGAGTACATCCCATATCACCTGCACATAAACTAAGTGAGGACAAGTTAGCAAGAATAACATGATGGCTGAAGTTTAAGTGCAAGGTGAAGTCTAAGTGTTCGTGTGTGTCATAGTGATTTCCCCCGACAGACCAATTTCTTTTTCTTTACAAATTGGGGTTGACTCTCCATGTCGACTGGCCGAATCGCCTACATCGTCTTTCATGGAAGAATTAAGCCCCAAATCTCTAGGGTGGTTAAAACCATAATTCAGCAGGTCATCGGGGATGATCAGGTCTGCAAGACCTTTAATTGAACCCTCTAGATGTTGGGGAGAGGACTCTTTCTTAACCGGGGTTATTGTCACTTTCGAGGTTCCGTCCATTATCTTCTTCCTAAGTTTGTAAGCTTGTTTCGTTTTCCCATTTGAAGGAGGATGTGGCTCATCAATGCCAGGTGCATCAACCACCGGTTTCGGAACAAGGCTTATATTCTCACTCGAAATTTCTGGCACCCCGGTTTCTCTAATCTCACCCTCCTCCGATGTGACGGGGGCACCACTTGTAGGAGGCGCTGAAGGTCCGACATGTTCTTTACCCTTCTTCGGTATGAATTCGGTTGTAGTGGCACCAGATGGAAGATTTGTTCAACGACCCTCCGCTAACAATCCGAACTTTGAAAACGATTCATTGGAGATAATAGATTTGATCTCTTGATCTCCACTGGAACAGCTCGAATGGCCTCGACGGCCTCAGAATGCCCGGTACCTTCGGGACGTGAGTGGATACCTGTGAAAATCGAAAGAAGTTTAGAAACAATCCACTTCTTGCTATAGAAAAATATTGGTCCAAAAATGGAACTTACTCCCTTCCAGCCATCTTCTCACAAAGCCAGGGGACAGCGTACGTAAAACTATTCCTGCTTATATTGGGACAACTTACTCCACGCCCTCGTCAGGATCTGAAACTGGGATTATGGCTCGAGGAATATGAAAGATAGGCTGTCGGACCGTCTCTTGAAACGATAGATATAAAATATATCACCAGGAGTGGGGAGTTTGAATAGGATGCTCATGAAAGGAATACAAGTGCCATAGATGAACAGATGACTATTGGTATGTAGCCGTGCTTGGACGATCCCGATGTACTGTAACACATCACGGAGAAAGGAGTTGAAAGGTGGCACGCTACCAACCCAGCACATGAATTTAGTGCAAGATGTACATCCAACTGGGGGCAAGTGAGGTTGATCTTGCCTCGATGGAACTATCAAAAGGGATTCCGTGAATTATGCACGATCGATGAAGACCGGCTTCACCGATTTTTCAAGCATGGGAATCAACAGGATTATCTAGAATAACTGCTCCGTCCATCACATCAGGAGTCAGGTCAATAGTTGCAGCCGATGGATTTGGGATATCTTGTGCAGGAGTTGCTGATGGGTTCGAAGTTCCCACTACTTCCTGTTGAGAACTTGGCTCAGGTTTATCTGAAACTGTGGCATAGCTCGACTTTTTAGACATCCTCAATAAGCGTCAAATTTGGGTAAATACTTGTTTGAACTATACTTGAAAGACAACCGATATTAGATATAACAACAAAAATGTTGCCCCTATCAGGTGTGTGGACTAGTGTAGTCGTTCAAGTATAAGTGTGAAAGAATTAAAGATTTTAAGACTGATGAAGTGTGATTGAGCATTAGACTATCATCTTCGAAGACCGTCATCGCTGACCGTCGCCGATAGCTTATCCTATGTTCGGTAGTCCGAGTCCTAAAATCGGACATTGGCATCGTATGTTGAAGGCTGTTATTTGTTTTTATTAAGTTGAACTCGTGTTTATAGTTGTTAGAACTGGGGAGATATCTGTCCAAACCAGTGCAATATGCTCATGTCCCTAAGTTTTGTCATTGTTCTATGGTCAGGCATGGCAGTATATGATTTTAGCATGTGCTGAGCTTGAGTAGAGACGATTTTGATTATCAATGCTAACCCTATGACTGACGTTTTGGACCGGAGACACCAAGCCACTCGCTCTCCTCCATCTCACTTCCTCAAATCACCTAAACACTCTCCTTGGTACCCACCGAACCACACTCTTCCTTACACACTGCTCCCACAAGGGACCTCTCGACTAGTAGACTTCCACCCAACCAACTGACTCGGCATTGACACTCAGCTTATACCTTCTAAATTTACTAACTCCTACCAGCCCACTTCCACTTCCTTCTCCCTCGTTCCCTATTAGTCGAACGACATCGTACCAGAACACCAATTCAAATCTACTTCAATAACGTAACAGCCACGCTCCCTCGCTCAGTGGACCAACATGAGCCTACGTCCTACAGACCACCATTTTCCTTTTCCTTTCTCCTCTCCATCTCTCCGCCCTCGAAATCAGTTAAAGGTGTATCGAGTTCCAACTCTAAGGCATGTTCTAATCTCAAATTCGTCTCCCTCATCTACAATGGCTCCTACTGTGCGGAATCTGAAGAAAATTCACGAATTCGAATTTCATACAAATCCCCTAATTTGGGAAAATCGATCGAATGAGATATTCATACCTAATAGAATGAATCAAAGCTTAGGGAACTGTTAGAATTGGGACTGAAGTTTGTTTAGACTCGTTATCAGGGGGAGTTATGGAGCAAACCAACTGGATTCAGGACAAGAAAGGAAGGTTGAGGCGGTAGCCGAAGTTCAGGGGAAGGTAAATTAAAAGGTCCTGTAGAGTTGAAGTGAAAGTAAATAAAAGAAGAGGAGAAGTGTTGGTTTTTATATGAAGAAGGGGAGGTGAACAGGCATTACCCTGTGGAACCGGTCTGACCACAATAGTGGGTCGGTGAGTGAAAGTAGATGAACGATACCGAGTATGCTGACTGCATGGATCGATGTTCGTACACGTTTGGCTTTTGAAAACAAGAACTGCTTACTATTTCAAAGTGTGTCGTGTTGTTTCGCACGACATAATTTGGGGGGCAAATGTTACCCGGCCACTTGGCCCGGCAACAAGATGGTAGTCCTAGAGGTTTTGATTTGGTCGAGACGAGACTCAAGCCAATAAGGGGTTGGAGATGTGTGGAATAGGTCCAATCTGCGTGGGTCGGCCTAAATGCATGGATCGGCTTGTATGCATGGCTCGGCCGAGGGAGGACAGACGTGTGTCATACCGTCTTGTGAGATAACACATGTCGCTCGGCCGAAGAAAGATGTTGGTAGGAAGTCCATATATGCCGCTTGGCTGAAGGAGATATTATCTCGTTCGGTCTCAGGAAGTTCTGTTTCGATCTCCTTCAGCTAGAGAACAAGTCATTTGGTCAGAATGGTCTAGCAAGTATCGTTCGATCAAGTTTGGGCAACCCTTGTCGCTCGGTTAGGGCTGGTTTGGCACAAGTATATGGTATAACTGTTCAGTGCACGGTGAGGAATTAGCTTATTCTTGGAGGTTAACATCAAGGTGAGAGGTTCGACATTGCTTTACTTCGAGATCCATTACAAGTCGCTCCGAGTTCTTTGAGACCTTACTTCGAGTCACTTGCTAAATGACCACTAGTCGGTCATACATCGTTCGGCCCAAGGAGTTAGCGAATTTTCAATAAGACAATGTTGAAAGTGTGCTATGGGTCGTGTAATATGGATATATGATAATACGGAGTATAGTGATGATAGTAATACAGTAAATAGTGTGGAATATAAAAGAAATATAGTAAAATGACATCGGAAATTTTTATACTGGTTCGGAGCAACGTCCTACGTCCAGTCCTAGACTTCTTCTAGAATTTCACTAAAACAACAAGCCTCACTTAACCCGGAGGAATAGGTCTATACGACCCTTGAGCGGCCGAACAGGGACCTGAGCAGCAGAATAGGATTTCACCTCAACAGCCGAAGAGGACTTCACTCGCCTGAGCAGCAGAACAGGACTTCAACAAATACAAAACATTGTTTTGACTTTGTATGTTCTAATAACAAGAATTTTTCACTTGTAGTACACCCTTCCTATTATCTTCTCTATAAATATATGTATTTGAAGTTTATGAAGAATAGTATTGCTTTAATGCAGAATAATTGAAATTATAATACCAAATATATTCCAAAGAGTTAGATTAAAGAAATAAGAAAATTCCGTTAAATTCGATAATTTGGAATCAAGTTAGAGTATGTATTTATAGATGTTAAAAAGCAGCGACTGTTGATGAAGAGTATCGATTGAAGTAACTCTTCACAAATAGTCGTGTCTTTTCAGAAAATAGCTATTATAGAAATTTAGTCAACTGAGCCTCTGGGTCAGTCGACTGAATATTCAAAATAATTTTTAGATATAAATCCGTATATCTGTGCACCTGTGCATGTTGCACAAATTCTCCAGTGTCAGTCGACTAAACCTCTGGGCCAGTCGACTGACCTAGTGAAATTTGTGCAATATGCATAGTTTTCATAGGTATAAAAATATATATAACTTTAAATACTTTTATAATTTAATATATGTTTATATATGTATAAAATAATTGGGAAATAGAATGATTTAAATATATATGCTAATATATACGTAATCGAGGAGAGATTTTAATAATATTGATCTAAGACTCGAAAACAAAATAATATAATTGATGTACCGGTTTTGAAGTCTCGTCTCCTTGTAATATATATTCTCTTTTTATCGTAGTAGTCGTCAAATTTGTATGTCGTAGTGATAGCTTCGTGTCATGAATCAAAACCAAGTCTCAACATTCAATCCCTTTTTGATTGATGACAACCTGTAAATCGATATAGATTTCGACTGTATATATATAATATAAATACTTACTCCTCTTGAATTTTTGACGCTCTATATCCTGCATTCGTTAGCAATAACATTTCTCCCCCTTTGTCATCGAAGAAAAGGAATACGGAATATAAAAGTATAAAGCATTGATAGATATTATGAAGGAACTCATCATTCATACATTAAAATACCATAAACAAGAGTCTTGAGTAATATAAAAAAATAAATACTACTTATAATGTAAGATTTCAGAAAATAAATTAACATTTAAAGAATGCGATACCCGATTTTTATAATTTCCTAATTTTTAGGAAACCATACCCATTTGGGTGTGGTTGAACTTTATAAAAATAAATCTCATTATGAACTGCCATATCAAAATAATCATCAATGTATTTTTCTCTATTTTTCCAATTAACAGGAACCCAAATGTTTAGATAATTTTTATTGATATTTCTCGTCAATGATTTTGTACTTCTAGAGAAATTATAAACATTATTAGTCACAACGGTATTTGAATTTCTATAAAAATTGGATTTCGACTTCACTCGAAATTTTGGTAGTAGTACTAACATGTTTACTATACATAAAAGTGTATCTATGCTAATTCTACAATTAGTTTTATTATACCTAAACCACTTTTATCATGTAAAGGTCTAGAACTAGATAAAATCATGTTTAAATCGTTTTGACCTTTATTAAATTTTGTGACTTCAGTGTTAAGTTTATCAAATTTAACTTCAAAGTCACAATTATTATTCTCAAAAGAAATTTTATTATTATTGTTTAAAATATCAATTTTTTCATTTAATTCAGAATTCTCGTTTTTTAACGTACAGTTCTCATTCTTGAGAAGGAAGTTTTAAGATTCTGAATTATCTAAAGAGGATTGTAATAAACCATTCTGTCTTTTCAAACCAAAATTTTCTTTTGAAAATTTTTCTTCTCTTTTTCAAATATGGTGTTTTGTTCATCTAAAAAATCTTTAAGAGCCTCAAAATTATTCTTTAAAACACCAAGTTGATTTTCTAAATCTAACTTCTCATTTTCAAGTTCAACAGATTTCATCTTTTCTAAAATAATGAAATTAAGCTTTGAAATCTTATTGCTTATACTAAATAATTCACTATTATCTTTTCCTGAAATTTGTAAATCAGAAAGTACCTTTTTGTAGTACTCACTGGTGGCTTTGACAGGGATTTTGCCTGCTGTATTTTGACTGGATCTTTTTAGTCATTACTTTATGGTGTCGTGACGATCGATAGAATTCCGGGCTCTGATACCAATTGAAAGTGTGCCATGGATCATGTAATGTGGATATGTGATAATACAGAGTATAGTGATGATAGTAATACAGTAAATAGTGCGGAATATAAAAGCAATATAATAAAATGACATCGGAGATTTTTATACTGGTTCGGAGCATCGTCCTACGTCCAGTCCCAGACTCCTTCTAGAATTTCACTAAAACGACAACCCTCACTTAACCTAGAGGAACAGGTCTATACAACCTCTGAGCAGCCGAACAGGGACCTTAGTAGCAAAATAGGATTTCTCTTCAACAGCCGAAGAGGACTTCACTCGCCTGAGCAGCAGAACAGGACTTCAACAAATATAAAAGATTGTTTTGACTTTGTGCGTTCTAATAACACGGATTTGTCACTTGTAGTACACCCTTTCTATTATCTTATCCTCGAGTATAAGTATATATATTTGAAGTTTATGAAGAATAGAAAGGTAAAATATTGCTTTAATGCAGAATAATTGGAAGTATAATAGCAAATAAGTTCTAGAGAGTTAGATTAGAGAGATAAGAAAATTTGGTTGAATTCGATAATTTGGAATCAAGTTAGAGTATGTATTTATAGGTGTTAAAAAGCAGGACAGTTGATGAAGAGTTTCGATTGAAGTGTTACGTCCAAATCTTTCGTAGAGGTTCGTAACTCTTCACAAATAGTCGTGTCTTTTCAGAAAATGGCTGTTGTAGAATTACAGTCAACTGAGTTCCTGGGTCAGTCGACTAAATATTCAAAATAATTTTTAAATATAAATTTGTATATCTATGCACCTTTGCATGTTGCATAAATTCTCCAGTGTCAGTCAACTGAACCTCTGGGTCAGTCAACTGACCTGGTGAAATTTGTGTAATATGCACTATTTTCATAGGTATAAAAATATGCATAACTTTAAATACTTTTATAATTTAATATATGCTTATATATGTATAAAATATTTGGGAAATAGAATGATTTAAATATATAATCTAATATATACGTAACCGAGGAGAGATTTTAAAAATATTTACCTAAGACTCAAAAAAAAAAAATATAATTGATGTATCGGTTTTGGAGTCTCATCTCCTTGTAGTATATATTCTCTTTTTGTCGTAGCAGTCATCAAATCTGCATGTCGCATTGATAGTTTCGTTTCATGAATCAAAACAAAGTCTCAACAAATGTGGTCAGTTTATCTCTACATCGGGTTGCATTGCTAGCTACTCCGAGTCATGGGAGACTTCGCTTCGAGATGCACAAGGGGAAGTCGTGGCTTGGCCAGCGAGGCTCGGGGATTACCAGCTTAGCGAAAGTGGCTTGGCCTGACTTGTTCGGCCAACATTGACTTACAACTATGGGCCGAGCTACCTTGTTCTCCTGCCTATGCAGGGAGTCCAGCCTATCTTTGTTTATAATTAGAAGGGTAGGGGCGCAGTGTAAAAGGACCTTTTTTCTGAGAACTTTGGGGTGACTGCCATTTTCAAGACTCATTTCTTTTCTGTTAAATCTTGTACTCAAGTTGCTGGTGTACGGAATGTATCTGTATTCAATTATTTGAAGAAGTAATAAAGATTATGATCAAAATGGACGTAGGTGGTTACGTCGAACCACTATAATTCTGGTGTTCTCGTTTCTTATAGTTCTAATTGTATCCTACTCTGATATTCCTCAGTTTTAATTTACTTTCTTCATTAATCTCTCTATACAATCCTATTCAAGGGTGTTAGTGACCAATTTTGGTGCTAACAATAGTATTTATTGCATTAGCCACATAACACGTAAGTATATAAAGTTTTACAGTTATTTTAGAATAACGGACAGAGCCATATTTTTGAAAAATAATTCTTCGGTCATATGCTTATGAATCATATATTACTGGTGAATTGTATCCCAAACGATCAAGGACAAAGACTTGTTCAATAAGAGTGACATATTATTGGTGAACTCTTAGTACTGATACACGTAGATGTATATAAGTTTAAGTATACCAAAACGGTTCCACATACTTTGCTAAATTCACCGAAGAATTATCACAAACATAAACATATGTATTTGATACACATATAGTATGTTTGTGATAAGATCATAGAGTATCAAATGGAAGTAAATAACATGACATGCAAAAAAATAGTTTGTAAGTGAGTACAAATAAGATTTAAATTCAAAAGTCACTCCTCATTATGATGTATTTATAAAGAGTAATCGGACTCTGTTGGACAAAGCGCGGTTGAAGATGAGTGAAGTTAAGTTGACCACTTTCTGTAAGGATGTGTACTTAAGAGTAAGTACATAAGGCTAAATTTAATTTCATCTTAAAAAGAGTCTACAAAATCATGCAGGATAAGGGTTAATGTAACAACCCCTATATAGCATAGGTCAAGGAGTTGACTAGTTATGTGAGTCGAGAGACTACACTAATACTTATTCCTGAGGGATCTTGTGTGGACAACCTCAAAAGATTTTAGGATCGATCAATATTGATTAACCATTTTTTTGTTATGAACATGAGTTCTGTAAACTTAAAAACCAAATCAGCTTTATACGTATAAATAAGCAATTCATAAATTGTTTATGGATACCTATTTAGTTGCACTGAGAAATAATTGTTATTTAAAGAAATACTAACTTCAAAAAGAAGGAATTTCTTTTATAAATTATTGATAATAAAATGGATTTGGGTATGATTCAAAGAAAAAATGGTCATAAAGGATGAAATAAAATTGACCAAGTCTAAACAGACATAAATAATTAGGCTGTCTATTAAGAACTCTCACAAATTGAAGTGAAATATGATTTTTATATCAATGTTAAGAATAGAATTTCCTCGATTGTTAATAAGCCATTAAGAGTATTGATTCTACCATATGGCATGATAGGTAAATCCGAAATGGATTCCATGTATATCATTAAACATAATTTTGATACTTGTACCCGAAGGGATATGATCCATCGATCGCAAAAGTGTCTTCGAGAAGAAGACTAATGCAATTGTAATATGGCAAGCTACATTGATAATTGTGCAGTTAAAGTGTTTAGTGGTTCCATAGCGGTAGAGGTGCAAAAAGTTGTTGCGGGAATATAGTGAAAAATAGCAGAAGTGAAAAAGCTTTATTGCATATAAAATTAGATATTAAAGTCATTTTTTTCTCATTCTCACATCATTTTTATAGGAAAGAACATATATTTTATAATCTTATATAACAAAACCAAAGAATATCATGATTTATACGTACTAGATTTAGTGACAACAATAGATTTCTAATTTGTACTAAGCACTTATGCTTGAAAATAAAGTCATTACTCTAACTTTGTTGATTTGATTTAAAAGATAACTAATCAAATTGATCTTTGTATACTAATGTTGCTAAAGAGGATGCTAAAAGTCATTAATTTAATAGCTGTAGTGGAAAATAGCGGGGTTTAAAGCGGATGTACTACTTAATAGTGCTAACTTGAAATAACGTAGCGGTCGAAGGGTGATATGCACCATAGCAAGGATATTGTGGGGATTTAACGGTGCTTTAACTACACAGGTTGATAGAATAATATTGTAAATTTCAAATTTTGAAATTAATGTAAAATATTTACTTAAGTTAATTCGAATTTTACTTGCAAAATTATCATTCGACGTGACTTTAAGTTTTGGTATATGTACTTTGAAACGAAAATTCTAAATTATGACTTAGAATATGATGTTTCCACTTTAATAACCAAAGTGTCTCTAAGTCAGTGGGAGCTATTATGAGTTTATCAGTATCAAATAGAATCCAAGAACTCATACAAAAGTATCATTTAACAATCATCAGAGTTAAGCAAATATTTTGACAAAATAAATTAAGTGGATTAAATTCCAGTCAAAGTGTGAAGGAAGCATGTGTCTGTAAGAAAAAACTATAAAGTTACTAGGATATTTCTAAAAACTGTAAGTACATAACGAATTTATGTGTTTTAACAACATTAAAGTTTGGTTTTATAATTCTTTATATTTGATTTAAAAGGACGTCTTTTATAATCAGTATAAAAAATGTTGGGAACTCTCGAATGATATACATAAACACCATATTAAAATGTTTAATGTAGAGCATGTACGATAGATGCCATATGCATTGGCAATAGGAATTATCGTACATGGTGTGTTGTCTACATTATCGCATTTCACTCATGTATTTGATGCATGAAAGCAAGTAACATGCTCGACGGCATCCGATATATCTTCTCTTATTCAGAAGTGTACGTCTGAATCCCACGATGATATTGAGATAAGGGATTTCAGATGTTCATGGGTGTCTTCGATAGAAGAACCGTCTAGTCGTACCACCTATTCCAGATTTAAGCGGGACATTGTAGTTGAATGTCACCGTTCTAAGTACACCATTCATCCAGGCAGCAGCAAGATGTATGCTGATATGTGTCGTCTTTATTACTAAGAAGGCATGAAGTGAGATATGGAAAGTTATGTAAGCAATTGCATGACTTGTAAACTTATTAAGGTGGAACATCGGCGACCCGGTGGTCTTCTTTAGCCTTTAGAGGTTCCATTGTGGAAGTGGGACCAAGTTTCTATGGATTTCATCGATGGCTTATCTCGTTCGAGGTCAGGCCATAGCAGTATTTGGTTTGTTGTGGACCATCTCACCATATCCACACATTTTATTCCTATTGAGTCTAATAGGATGTCATCTCTCTTATCGAAGCTATATATTAAGGAGATCGTGCGCTTGCATGGTGTTCCTTCATCTATTGTGGATGATCGTGATCCTCTTTTCACGGGTCTCTTTTGGCGGAGTCTCCAGCAAGCTTTAGGCACAAAGCTTCATCTTAGCATAGCTTATCACCCACAGCCTGACAGACAGAATGAACAGGTGAATCATACCTTGGAAGACTTGCTTCATGCTTGTAACTCGGATTTTGGTGGTAGCTGGGAGGATCGTCTTCCTCTAGTTGAGTTTGCTTACAATAATAACTACCAATCTTCTATCGGCATGGCTCCTTTCGAAGCCTTATATGGAAGGCCGTGTCGTTCTCCATCTTGTTGGCTTGAGTCAGGGGAAAACTTATTTTAGGCCCTAAATCTATTCGAGAATCATCTGAGAAGATCCATCTTATTCATGAGAGAATGAAAGAGGCACAGAGTCGTCAGAAATCCTATGCGGACAACTGCAGGAGGCCACTTGAATTCCCAGCGAGCGACCTTGTTTATATTCGAGCTTCTCCTCTGAAAGGAGTGATACGCTTTAGCCAGATCGGGAAATTAGCACCATGCTATATTGGGTCATTTCCTATTTCAGAGTGTATCGGTCATGTTGCTTATTTGTAGCACTTCCCGATCAGTTTTCTAGAGTTCACAACGTATTCCATGTCTCTCAGCTGAGGAAGTTTCTATGAGATCCAGATTCTGTGCTCGATTCTCGTGCTTTAGAGAGGTTGAAAGTCTCTCCTGATCTATCTTATGTGCAACATCCTATGAGATTCCTTGCTTCATAGACTAGACGTCTTCGGAACAAGAGCATTTCGCTCGTGAAGATTCAATGGTCCGATAATCCTAATGACTGCACTTGGGAAAACAAAGATTTCATTGAGCAATCGTATCCTGATTTCTTATCTTCTCACTCCGAAGGTAATACTTTTCCATTTTAACCTATCTAAATTCCCTTTGTTTGGTGAAATAAAGTGTGTTGAATATAGATTTCCTCTAAAAATTGCGAGGATGCAATTTTTATAAGGAGGAGTCTGTAACAACCCTGATATTGGTGATTACCTATGATATTAAATTATAATGATGGTTATAATTTAATATTGAAAATGAAATGAAATGAAGAAGATAATTTGGTTAAACATTGTTTATTTCAAATAAACAATGTGTTTGAAGTTAAATAATGGGATTTTGTTAAATTAGAGTTAATAAATTAATCAAGTGATGTATTTCAACATTAAATTGTTGAAATAAATATAAATTGATGGAAATAAAGTTTTAAAAACTTTATCCTGAGAATTTGGAGCGAAAATAATCAATTTTTAATTTTATTGGGTAAACGCAATAATATTAGAAATTAATACCAATATTAACCATTTATTTATTTTTAAAAAGGGGAAATAAAGTAAATTTGTATTTTATTAATATAAAAGATGAAATATGATCAGAAAATAGTATTTTGATGACAAAATAAAATTGGAATAATTTATTGTAATTTATTTGACAATAAAATAATTTATGTACAGGTTATCGAATTAAAAATGGTGTTTTACAATGAAATAGTGTAAATTGTGTAATGTAGTCAAAATTAAGATTTTATTGCTAAAAATGACTTTTTATAGTTAAAATAAATTTTATTTTTCTTACAGTAACAATTTTGTTTCATAAAAATTGGTCGTTTACATTTTTGTTTAGTTTTAAAATGAAGAATAGTGTGCATTTAGTTATATAAGTTAAAAACATGAACATAGCCTTTATTTTTCTCTAAGTATTTTGTCATTGGGACCATTTGGGTAAAGTTTGAATCCATTAGCCCATTGTCTAGAGGATTTTGGTGAGCAACTAGTATTTATACGTTGTTTGTTTCTCTCCTCCTTCTCAAAAAAAAAGTTACAGTAAAGAAAACAAGAAAAAAAGAGCATAAATATCGACATACTTAGCTCTTATCTAATGCAAGACTATGATGGTCTCCCTTAAACAGCCCTATTCTCCGCATTAGCAGACAGTATTACTAAGTAATTCTCTTTGTTAATGTGGGTCTCGAGGCGGGGCAAGATTAATAATTGTTAATTTAGAGTGTTCTCAAGTATTTAACAATACTGGAGAATTGTTTATGGAAATTGAAAATCCCATATGAAGGAGTATTATGACATGAACTTCACTTATGATATTGAATATAGTATGTCAATCCTAAATTCATGTTCAAACATAAGAACTTTAAGTTGGAAATGTTTCAAACAATAAGTTGTGACTGTTTCAACCAAAGGCTAAATACATCGTCTTGAACAGTACTGCAATATAAATAAATGCATAAATTTATAATCGAACTGGAGGTGATTACAGGTTATTTGAATCACATGACATTTTATATGATAACAATGATGCAATATAGTTCATGAAAGAAATTAGAGTCCACTTGAAGTCGAAAATTATACTATGAAATGTTCTATATGATAATAGTAGTTTATCAGCATTAGAGAGAGTTAATCGATGTAGTAAATAATTATAAAAACATAGTATATCCATCCACCGAGGGACTGACCTGATTAGTTTTTGAGAAAACCAAACAAAGGGTTGGAATAATATTCCACAATTAATCACAACTGCAATGGGAGTTTAATAGAGTTAGGGTTATTCCCTTGAGGTAATTATGTAATTTTCTATATATATTTAACTCAATAACCTTTCTGATTTGTAATAAAGGTGTTTGATTTCTATAATATACTTTGTTATATTGTGACATATTTATTTAAGTAATTAATTTAAAGTATATTAAATAGAAAACCCTTAAATGATATGATATGTGATAGTAATTACAATGTGTTGCAATCATATGAAATTTATAACATTAAAATAACATATTATTTTAAATATTCCTAGTCAAGATCTTTCAAGAAAGGATATTGATTCATTCATTGATACTAGAGTATGTAACATTCTATAAATATTAGGCAGTGTATTACTCATGGCTTCTAGGGGTACCAAAAGGTTACATACTGATTGTTATTGTATTACTATGAAATGACTCAATTGAAAGTTTCTTTTGGTTAATTATAACCAGAGTCAAATAGGAAACCACGAAGTGATGATGTAATGTAGTTTCCTTGACTTGAGAATATCATGGAACTTCAATTTAGATACTCCATTTTGATTGTAATTAAATCATGGCATGATGATCCATCGAACTACTATTGTTCGATACTAACTGCTGATTGAATTTACACCTTTGAGTTGCAAAACCATAATGATAAATTCTTGGAAAAACCGCATGGTTTAAGTAATTCATAAAATATTATAAATTAAATAAACTAATTTATATTTGAGGAATATTAATTATTATTTAATTTATTTTGTGTTTTGGACTTTCTGTAATTATTTTGATGCATTTGTAAAAGTTATATTTGCATGCATCGATATAGGATATCGATATACTTCTAAATAGATTTAAATAAAAGATAATTGCATGAAGGGATTTATTAAAAATTTATGTCATTTGATGGCTAGTAATTTCATCTATACCATGTGAAGTGAGAAGAGTGGAGAGAGAGAATTATGGGAATTGATTAGAGAAGTTTTAATTAAAAGAGAGTCAAAGGTTTCATTCCTTCAACTAAAAACAAATCCATTAATTCATTTGTTTTAGACATCATTTTTCATTCACTTTTTCTCTTCTCTCTTCTTATCTTATATGGCCCAAAAAAATTAAAGATTTCTGCAACGGCCTAGGATTTCAGTCACTTGAATTTGAAATATTTAATTGATTCTAAATATTAAAAAACTAAGTTTATAAGTCAAATATATAACTTGAATTTCAAATATAGCGATTTATTTGATAATGTGAATTGTTAAGTTTAATAATTAGAATTATTAAAATAATTGAATCTTGAATTTAATTTGAATAAATGGATATTAGAAGATTTTTTTAATTCAATTTTAAATAATAAATGGTTAATGTAAATTTAATTTATAATTTAAGGTGAATAGAATGGTTTTAGAAATAATTTAATTTAATTAACGTATGAAAATAGCCTACCAAGGCATCTGGGATTTTGACGAAACTAGTGCCATTGGAACCGTAATAGTGAATTATTGTTTGTTAACGAATTTCGTAGTGATCAAATGTATCGTTTAGTTGTGCGAGCTCAAAACACATAAAAATTAATTAAAGGAATTTAATTTAATATAATTTGATTCGGAAAGATAATATCTATAGATAATGGAATTGGGTCCCGATACTAGTTCCATTGTGTTTGGAATATTGGTATTACATATAGAATGTCAAGCGATGTGCCTTGTTTGGAGTTCGAAAATTTTAGAGCGCTAATGGTGCATTGAAAATTTTCTATAAAAGAACCTCAACTTCCATCATTTTGCGAAATCTTAAAACTAAATCGTAGCCGCCATTAACACTAGCTACCATTCAACGATTGAAATTTTACATGATGATGAGAGTGTTTTCATGCCTCGACTTCAACTAGAGAAGTGGACGCATGGCAAAGGCAAGTTCATCCATTAACGCCAATCATCGAATGACGAAGCGAGGCGGCGGCAATACCAAGATGAAAAACGGTAATTTTTTCGTGATTTCATGGCAGCGGAAGCAATTGAGAAGGTCGGACTAGTGGCGATCAGTGCGGCATGGCTAGGGCGCTCGGTAGTTACGATGCAACAAGATTCGGTGGACGTGGCGGCGGCGGTGACTGATCAAAGTTGCAATGATGAGTTTCAAAAGGGCACGAACTGGTTTGCAAAGGAAGGTAATTAATGAATTTATAACTTAATTTATTAATTTGATTATAATTTAATTATCTTTAGTTCTAACATATGTATCTTGTCCATACAAGATCAGATTTGGACAAGGCCAGTTGCACTGCGCTTGTTACAAAGAATACTACATTATGGAATTGGATTGGATGGATTTGGAGCTACTAGTAATTTATGTTAAGATTGAACATCCATTCGATTTCAATTCAAACTGGAACGCCTTGGCGATAACTGGAATTTTGGTGAGTTAACTCACCTTTCTGGCCCACCTGGATTTTATATAAGTGCGGATATTTTTATTTATGCTTGTTTGGATGATTTATTGTTTTATCAGTTGGTTTGGATTTATTTCTTCCTTTGGAGCGGATCACCTTTTTATATATATACCTGTCCAGTTGTGGATGACCCTTATTATATGATTATATTGTATATGATGCAAGGGACAGGTTGAAGGGATCCAATAGGATTCGTCACCACTGTCGATTTTTACATATAAATTCTGATACACGATTTGTTGGATGTCATATTTGATGACATGAATATGGTTTTGCTTGTTTAGTGCTAAGTAGCACTTAGCCTTATCTTTGGTTTTTCGAAATAAAGGTACGATTTTGGTATTATAAACTGATAGTTTGTGAAGTATGTCAAATATAGATTTGTGAACTATATTATAAAGGTTCTATAAACTTAATAAATAAGTCCATCTTTTATTTATAAAGGAAAATACAGCTTTAAAGAAGATATAAACAGTTTGAAACAAATATTTCTGAAACGGTTCATATAAAAGATTTATAATAGAAATCAAATAAAGAAATAGATTTATAGTTTTTTAAATATTAAAAATGGATTTGTAATTGATATTTGGTAAATAGATTTATAAATTGGATTTTATAAATAAATGAGTTTTATAAAGGAAAGGATTTATAAATAGAATTATTATGAATAAAGAGATTTTATAAAGAGAAATCTTATAAAATAGAATGGAGATTTATAAACATAGTTTTATAAATAAGGAAATGATTTATGTTGAGATTTGAATATGGATTTTTATAAAGGGAATACATCCAAGATTTAAAAGTTAAATAATCTTTTAATGGAATGTTTTGAAAGTGATATTTTTCGATGGAGTTAATGGTTTTAAAAGATGAATTTAAATGTAATAAGCGATGAAAACATATATTTCAACATTTATTGTTGTAATAACTATTTTCGAGAAAGCAAGGAAAGCACAGACTATAACGCAAGTGATTTTCGAAACGAAATGTTTTATATAGTATACGGGATTTATAAAAATATAAATAGTCAAATCCCTATACTATTGTTTTGGGTTGTCGTAGCGATGTTTTACACAACATTTGTTTTGACTCGGTAAAGCGTGTTTTGGGAAATATGAAGCTTTCCTCGAAAGATTTGTAATATAATTATTATGGATTTAAGTATATGGAGATATTTTCTAAGTGTTAAAAATGAAATGGCTTATGAATATACTTAAACCGTTAAGATAAGTATATGGAATGTTTTCCAAATATCGAAAGATTAAAATGGTTTTAAGAACATGTCTTTTTAATGATATTTTGAAACAAATATTTGGAAAGATATTTAATTAATAGAAGATTAATTAAACAGGCCTAGTGACTGCTTATGTGCTAGATTTTATTTTTGATCATTTTTGGTTTCTTGACTTGATGTGGGAACCGATTAGTTATGCACTTAATACGAGGCCAACCGAGTAGGCTTGATTATCGTTTGATGTTAAGAAGGTTGATTCAAATAGTGCGAAGTGACTATGGTACTCCAATTTACTAAGCTTTCTTCTTGGTCGAAGGATAGCAAGTTGAGAGTTGAAAACATGATAAGTCAATGAGACTTGATTTCCCTATGAGGTTGACGACCTCTTATCAACTGTTGGTCTGGAGAAATCTGGATCGGATTTATCCGAAAACTACTTCAGACCAACGTTTGCATTCGAAAGTCCAGATTGTTGTAGACAATGATTTTGAAGGTGGAGATCTTCATGATGTAAGGCTGCTTGCCACTAGCCCATTGATTCCATATCTAATATATATGGTGGCATTAGTGCTCTATTATGAAAATCTTCAATGCAAGGAATGCTCACTACTAATCCTAGGATTGATTCCCGACAGGATGCAGTCGGAGAGTTCCTTTAGTTTGTCTTGTTCCTGGACAACCTGTATGGACGAATATCTGAAATTGCATTTCTAAGAACCACGTACATTGGTTTTTACAAATGTACATCTGTTGGTAGTGTAGGAGGTAACCTATTTAACATCCTTCTTTGAGACATACGAGCTCAGAGGTCGTACTTTTGTGGAAATTCATTAGCGTTTTGCTAGAAATGGCAATGTGGCATTCAAAGTGGAATGTGCTATGTGAAACGTAAAAATTACCTTAAGCCTCACACCCAAAATTGGCTTAAATAGTGTATGTCATAAAGATAACTAGGTCGCTTCCATTAGGGTATAGCCATCACCTTTCTATATTACCCGCTATATTTCAGATATGTGTGCATGCTTATTGCCACATATAGGTCGGAAATGACCGGGGTGATGTCATATTAGGTTCTATCCGCCACCAGATGGGTCTGCGGGTAAGCCAGTCTTGCCAGATGCAGAGGTTTCAAAGTTGTTGATCCTCGGTACATTCCTCTAGAAATGTATACTGTACGAAAGGTAGTTCTTACGTACCATTGTATGGAATCCATTCTCCAACATGATCCTTTTCGATGTTAGTTGTAAACCTATTATGCAGGAATTTAATAATGTAACAATTTCGGCTATGATTAATATATATTTGTATCCTAGACACTATTATTATATCAGAGTATTTGATATTAAGTATTTTAGTTATCGTAAGGTAAAAACCCGTTTGGGTTTATGTGCGGCGTTGTCCTACAAGGTACCATTTTTCTAGAAAGTTTTCATAACATTAAAATCCAATTGAGACGTGTTTTCTCATGCTGATTTACCAGACTAATCCGGGCATTCTCCCTTTTAATGCTTGGATCAGACCGAGTATATTTACAAATTCAGTTTGGATAATTTGGAGCTTCCAAAGACGAGCTGGAGGTCTCTAAGTCGTATTCACGTATATTTTTATTTTCTATTGCATTGGTTATTTAAAATCATCAGCATTTGTGAGGACAAGTTGTTATAACCGTAGAGGCTGATGATTAGTGATTCGATGTTGTATACTGATTGAAGTATGTATATTATAGTTTCTCTTTCGTAAAGATCATTAATATTACATTGTATGTTGTTCCGCTATGCAGTGAGATTTTATGTTATTTAGTTTTCTTTCTCTCTTCTATCTTCTTATTTCTTCTTTCTTTCCCCTAACCATTCGCATTTTCATTCAATTCGAGTTGGACATGTGTGGTTTATTGTTAGCTTGAAACGTATGGAATTGCGGAGCGTTACAGCTGGTATCAAAGCTTAGGTTAGCGAACACGTAGGCTTTGGTAGGATACTCACTATAGATAGGGTCAGCAGCACCCTAGAATGAGTTTTAGTGTGTGTGTGTGTGTGAGCGCGTATTTGTTAGTGATATAAAAATGTTTTATATTCTGTTGGTTGATGTGTTGAGTGGCTTATGAATTCTGGTCAATACGAGTAATTAATGTTATTGATAGGGATCTCTAAACACTTAAACATAGCAATTCGACATAGTATTGTTTTGAAATTGAGTATATGAAATAATTTTACCTTGATTATATTTATATATAATGGAACAATTTTTTAGAAATTATTATAGTCATATATGGTATGTTGGTTGGATTTAAGGTGTAATGTTAATAATAGTTGTTTATTATAATCTAAACAAAGATAAACATTGGTAAAATGAGTTATATAAGAAAGTGAATTTATAAATATTAATTATAAAGTATTGAATATAATTAAAATAATCAATATTTGTGAAATGATATTATATAAGAATTGTAATTATAAAATATGATTTATAAATGTGATTTATAATAAAAAGGGAATGAAATTTTATAAGTATATTTATAAATATGGGTTATAAACAAAAATGGATTTAAAACAAGAAATTGAGAATTTAAATCTCGATGATTTTGGAAATTGTTTTTTAAAGGTTTTGAAAGTAATAATATTAGTAGTATTTTGGAAATATTTTGATTGGAAATATTTTTAAATGGAATTTAAAAAGAGATAAGAAAGCCCTGAACTCACTTCGATCACAGAAAAATAATTCGGATGATGACTGCAGCATCATCGATGTTCATTTTCGAGTTTCTAAATGACAGATTGCTACTATGGTGATTTGCTATAAAAGTTTGTTTTGGTAAAATAAAGTTTTGTTTTGGCAAACAAGGATTGTTTTAGATTTCAAAAGTAGGATTTTCTATACAAAGGATCTATGTACATATTATTATTTCAAAGTGTTTTGAAAAGAAAATGGGTGTTTGAATTCTGAAAATTCTCATTTATGTGTTTTGTGGAAATATAAGAAAATAAGTTTTCGTAACTTATATGTTAAAAATAGTAAGTTAAAACAAAATTTAAATTAATTAAATATTCTGGTTAAGTAAGGCAAATAGGAAATTTTATACACTCTTAGGATGTAGAAGAGCGTGAAATGAATATAAACTTAAGTTGTAAAGTGATTATTCAACCATAAGTTATAATGTAACAACCCTAGATTTTTGAATATAATTTAAATTTGACTTTATTTTGTTTTGAAATTATTTTAAATTTGTTTTATTTGTAAGATTTCATTTCTAAATTTTTTTAAAGTGATAATAAAATTTTTCCAAAATTTATTGCATTTATTTTCTATTTTTAAAGGCTAGTTTCCATTTTTCTGCTATTTTCTTCATTTGATTATATTTAATTAAAATCTATTTATTTATTTTTATGCATGCATTTTATTTTTGTGTTCTTATCTTTATTTATAAATATTTTTCAAGTACATAGAATTTTTCCAAAATTTGTTGCATTTATTTTCATATTTTTAAGCCTAGTTTACAATTTTTGCTATTTTTCTTAATTTAATTATATTTAATTAATGTTTATTTATTTATTTTTGTTTATCTACTATAATTTCGTGTTTTTATATGAATTTATAAGTATTTTCAGGTATTTAAAATTGCAAAAAGAAAATATGAAAATTTGAAGAGTTTTGTGACTTTTGTTATTCCTTGACTTTTTATATTCTTGTCTTTTCGTTATCAACCAACACCTCTTCAATATTTGCTGCCATAACACCCTATCTTTCAGCCGTATACCATTTTGTTTCTCACGCATAAAATAAACTTCTCATCTCACAAAAATTTCGGCCTCATCCTTGAGAAATTTTTTTGGTAAAACTTTCTTTCTTTATTTACTTTTTCATTGTTTTGTTCTTTTAATTTGCACTTGCTTCTTCTAATCTAAGTTCGGCCTGCCATCTCCAGCCATTTACCCACCTCCACCACCACCTAAACCAGTCATCACCACCTCCTCTCCAACCCCATAGCCAAGCCGAGCCATCCCATGAGGTAGATCCACATACAAATGTACCAAACTCCTCTTGAATGTACATAGCCAAGATTCACCTTGAACCGCCACCTCAAACTCCTCCTCGGCCGCCACCTACATCACCCCCACCAGCTGTAGTTGACCTGACACCCTCTGCCACATCACCTTCTGTCCACACCATCCATGATCGTGCCCTTGTTGCCTTTGCCCGAGACCATTTGTGCCTTGAAACCTTTATGTGTTGCCTTAGCTTGTGTTGTTTCATACTCACTAATGTTTGCACCATTTTTCCCATGCTAGGCCGACCCATGTCAACCCAAAACCATACCCAAACACACACCATAGCCATGTACTTAAACCCATAGTTGAGCCTAGGGATAGTTGAAGGCAAGTGCAAAAGATTTTAGCTTTGTTTTATGCATTCATTTCTAACATTGTTTAATTGAATTTGGGTTGAAAACTTATATTGTTTATATTGTTTTGTTTGAATGTGTTCAAGGCAATTATCTTTATCTCTCCCACACTCAAATCATTGTCGTGCTATCGTGCTTTTGTAGATCTTTGTTTGTGCATTTGATTTGTTGTCTTCAGCTTATAGCAGTGAGTTATTCTCACTAGACAATTTTATACTTATATGACTAGTAAACCGATCACAATTGAATCTATAAAATGCATCACCATATTATATCTGTCATGTTATGACCATATGATATTTACCCATGCTTAAACACCTATTATATCATCTGTTACTGTTATTTAATGCTATTCTGTTATTTATATCAGTTTATCACACTGCAAGTTCCCTTTAGATTAGAATCACTATGGTTTGAAATGATACATACCCGAACGGACTTTAGAATAGGGAAAAATCGTTACGGGCTGAAATGATAGGTCTGAACGATTTTCAATTATTTCATTTACTTAGGACTGCGGGTTTGAAATGATAAAACCCGGGTTTTCTTTGTAAATTACGGGTTGAAATGATATATTACCCGTATTCACTTTACCTAGGCTACAAAATGATATACAGACCTGTGGTTAAAATATTTTTTTAAAAAATTTAAATTATTTTAGAAATGTAAATATTATAATATTTTGATTTAAATTTAATTAAAAATGATTTTTTATAAAGTATTATTGATTTTCTGAAAATTTATAAGTGAAATAAATTAATGGTAAAGTTAGAAATTTGAAATGTAAGTTATTTTGGAAATTATAATTTGGTGATAAATGGAATTTAACTTAAATGTGAAATATGATAAATTTATGATATTTTGAATTAAAATGAATTTAAAATTATTTTTATAATATATTAATGATTTTTGGATAAAGTTAAAATATGAAATTAATGAATAATTAAGTTCAATTTTGAAATATAACTTAAATTTGAAAACTTGTGAATTTTGTTTAAAAGTGAATTTTAAGTTAAGTAAATAAAATGAAATTAATTTATATTTGGAAATTTAAACTTAAGTGTTAAGTTAAAATTTTAATTATAAGAATTGAAATTGAATGTTGGAATTTAATAAGTAAATTATTATTAAATATTGATTTTTGAATGGAAATTTAACTTTATAAAATCATGAATTTAATGAAAATTGAATGATGGTTATAAAAGTGAAAATATATGATTTTATAAGTTTAAAATGACTTAAATAAAAATTTAATTGTTTGTGAAATTATATTGAATATTTGAAAATTTAATTAACAGCATTTTTGAAATGTTATTATTTCTAATGTAAAGGATATTACAGCATTTGTAAATGCTGTAGTTGATATAAACGAACTAAAAGGCTAAATTGAATTAAAGAGAAATTACAGCACTTTGTGAGTGCTTTAATTGCTAAATTTAACTTAGGTTTTATTTGATTTAAAGTAACCCTATTACAGCATTTTAAATGCTGTCTTTTATTAAATTGAACTATTTTGAAAGTAACTTCGTAGCATTTTCTAAATGCCGCGAATGGTAAATTTTCACTGTTTTGATAAATTTAATTGAATAAATGAACTTTGAAATGATTAAATTTTGGAAATTTGACAATTTAATTATTAGATATAATAACTTCATTTTTAATGATTCAAATGAAGTAATTTGTTTTGAAATATAAACTATTTTGAAATGTGAATTGAAATGATATTCTATATAAAAGAAATGTGGTTTTGAAAAGATATGATAGGTTGGATATTTTGAAATGGATTTGAAATGATATTGAATTGTTAAATGATATTTGATTTTTGAAATATAAATACCATTTTTAAATTATAACTATGGGTTATAATAACGATTGGTTATTAAGAGACCGGGATCGGATATGGACATACTCTCTGTCGATACCGAAAACCACTTTAACAACTTTGTACGCGGTGGAGTTTCCAGAATGAAGTAGGATGGTGACGACGTTCCTGAGGTATATTACGTGGATCCGACCCCGTGAGTTGGCTTAAGGTGGCTAAAACAGGTGCGATCTCGGGCCAAAAGAGGTAGCACCTCTGGCCGGACAGACTTCTTCGATGCCATTCTATTACTGTTGTGATCGATTGGGTGCACTCCTTGATTTTGGAGTGTTGTTCACGGTGGGCGTAGTGGCTGCTACGTTACCACCAGCATGTGTGCGTAATTGGTATATCTACCCTAGCATTGCCTTGTGTGCCGTGTCACCTAGCATATCGAGCCTTTACTACGAGTTTGTTTTTCTCCCGTAGCCCGTGTGGTATCCTCTGATAGTTTTTCGATCTGGAGATATCATGATATTGGATGGACTACTGGGACAATTATGTGTGAAGGGTGATATGGGTAAGTCTGGAATGCTATTTTAAAGTAACTTTATTTTACTGTAGACACTATTATAATAGCACAATATAGTAAATAGTTTGACGGATCCTTAAAGGATGGGCGGTCCCAGACATCCTTTAAGTTACTTCTATCTTTATTACAGTTCACTTGAGTTGATTTACATTATATAAGTATATATTGTCTTGACTCGAGTGTTTTGTTTTTTTGCTTTACGCTCGGGTCAGCCTGAGTATTCACAGCTTTGGATTCTCTTTTTGGAGCTAGTCTTTGCTGTAGATTCTGCCTATCTACATTTATATCTATTTCTGTTTCAGCTGTTCTAGTTTATCTCATGTATTAGTGAACTTCTATGTATTTGGGATTTCTATTATGTTGTTTCATACTATTATTATGTATTTGGGTTGAGACTCTGTTATAGTAGCTTCATGAACTACTATGTTATTTTATATTCCGCTGCGAGTTATTCTGATTGTTCTGTATCTGTGATTCTGTGTATTCGATTACATTGCTTCAAATTTATTTACAATCTGTTATTTTGCATCATTCAAGTTCGACATGTGTGGATTATTGTCGATTTGAATGGTACGAAATGGCTGGTCGTGATAGTTGGTACCAGAGCTTTGGTTTTTGGCAAACCATTGCCTTTGTGGAGCAAAAACTCATTAGAGATAGGGTATTTCTACCCTAGAATGAGTGAAATCATTCTCAGAATCATACCTTTGTGAGAGACGTATTTTCAAAGTATAAAATGATTTTTCAAAGATTTTCAAAGATTATTTTGATATAAAAATATTTTCTTGTTTAAAGGATTTTCAAATGTTTTCTAACTTCCTTTCTTTCATATCTACCTTGTTAGATTTTCTTTCTTTAATATATTCATCCAGGTGAATTCTCTTGTCATATCTTAATTTATCTTTGGTTTTTCTTTATCTTGCCCTAAATTCATTCTTGATATTTTTTTAGGATGAATCGAGGAAATGCCAAAGGTAGGGGTCGTGGTATTGCCCCAGCTCCTCAACCTGTTGCTCCTGTTCGATTCACTGTTCTCTGTAAGGAATTCTCTCAACTTGGTGGAACCCCATTCACTGGTTCAGAGAGCATCATTGAGGCTCAGCAGTGGTTGCGGAGTCTTGAGAGGATATTTACTGGTCTTGATATTACTGATGCCCAGAAGCGTCAGTTAGCAGCTTGGCAGTTGCGTGACTCTTCTTTAGATTGGTCAGTTAGCAGCTTGGCAGTTGCGTGACTCTGCTTTAGATTGGTGGGAGTCCGTTACGGCTAACACCATCGATGTTGATATCACTTGGGAGCAGTTTAGGTATCCTTTGTGTTATCTTGAATTTTGTTCCTATTCTTTCTTTTCTTTTGAATCTATCTTAAGCTTGTTCTGTATCTCTTTTCCAGGGAGGCTTTTGTCGCAAAATGGATGCCAGAAGTTGGGAAATCTTAGCTTTATCGTGAGTTTATGGATCTTAAGCAGGGTAGCATGTCTTTTGCTGAGTATGAGAGGAAGTTCAATGAATTTTCCAAGTTCGGTCCTAGCTTGATTGATACTCCTCTCAAGAAGAATGATAAATTCATTGCTGGTGCTCGTCCAGAGTATTATAGTCGCCTCATTTCTCATGTTCATGGTTCTTTCACCTAGCTTATGGATATGGCTATTCGCTATGAGAACCCTACATCTAAAGGTCCTATTGTTTCTGGTGCTCAGTCTTCATCTGCTAATTCCAAGAAGCGTAAGCCTAATTTCCATCAGCAGATGAAGAATTGGCAAAAGTGCCCTGGTTTGGGATCTTCATCATCTACTCCTGCTCAGAGGCAACCAGTTGATCTCTCCTCTATCACTTGCTTTAGGTGTGATCAGAAGGTACACTATGTCAATCGCTGTCCTACCTTAGTCGGTGCTGCTGTTCCTCTACCTGCTCAGTCACTCCATCTTGGTCATTTTAAGAAGGACTGCCCTACCCAACAGAGGGGGATGCCTTCTGGTATATTTGATGTCACTTCTGCATCATCTCCAGTTCCTTCACCTGCTCCTGCTCCTAGTGATGACCAAGGTACTCTCTAGGGTTCATTTACTTTATTCCATCATCATGTTCGTGTTTTGTTTGATACTGGAGCTTCCTTAAGTTTTATTTCTGTTGCTTTGTGTGATAAGTTTGAGCATCTCCTATCTCCTGAGTATGCTTCTGTTCCTTTATGTGTTTCAAATCCAATTGGGGGTCCTGGTAACCTTAATCGGATTTGTAAGCAAATGAAACTTCTTCATTCTGATCATCGCTTTTGTGGTGATTTTTATGTTCTGGGCTTCGATGCTTTTGATTTATTGCTTGGTCAGGATTGGTTAGGGCATCATGATGCTCATATCTCTTGTAAAGCTTGGATTGTTCACCTTGTTGATGATCAATAGAATTCCTTGATTATTCAGTGCTGCATGCCTCAGGATTTTGCTGTAACTATTTATTCTCTGGATTCTTCTCCCAGTGATCTTGATTCGACTCCTGTGGTTAGATTATATTCCAATTTATTTGGTGAAGTCACTTCTTTACCTCCGAAGCGAGAAATTGATTTTTGGATTGATCTTATTCCTGGCGCTCGACCTATTGTTCTTTCCCCTAGAAGAATGGCACCTCGTGAGAAAGTTGAGATGGGAAAGCAAATTGAGGACTTGTCTTTCAAAAGTCTGATTAGGCCTAGCTTTTCTAAATGGGCAGCTGCGGTGATTTTTGTCACCAAGTTTGATGGTTCTCTTTGGAAGTGTATTGATCATAGGGAGCTGAACAAGCTCTATGAAAAACAGATATCCAATGCCTTGTATCAATGATATGTTTGATCAGCTTTTTGGTGCCACTGTTTTCTCTCAACTTGATCTTGCCACTAGTTTTCATCAGCTCAGGGTTGCTGAGGATAGCATTCCCAAAACTGCTTTCCGCACTGAGAACGGTTTTTATGAATGGTTAGTCATGCATTTCGGTTTGAGTAATGCTCCTTCTTTCTTTATTGATTTGATAAATCTTGTCTTTCGTGATGTGCTTAATAAATTTGTGCTAGTCTTTGTTGATGATATCCTTGTCTTCTCTAAGACTAAGGATGAGCATAAGTCGCATTTGAAATATGTTCTAGAGACTCTCAGAAATCATCAGCCGAAGGCAAAATTTTCTAAATGCCATTTCTGGAAGGATGAAGTCTGATATCTCGGGCATATTGTTTCTAGTAATGGAGTTTCTATTGATCCAGTCTAGATCGATGCGATCAATATAAGCCTTTCTTTCTTCTCTTATCTCTATCTTTGTTAGTCGGTGTGCGACTTGTCAGCAAGTCAAAGCCAATCACCAAAAGACCCCTGGTTTGTTGCAGCCACTTGAGATTTCCAATTGGAAGTGGGAACAAGTTTCCATGGATTTCATCGATGGTTTACCGAGGACTCGGAGGGGTAATGAGAGTATTTGGGTTATTATGGATAGACTGACCAAGTCCACTCATTTTATTCTGGTCAAGTCTACTCGTTCTGCTTATAGCTTATCTGAGATCTACATGAGAGAGATCGTTCGTCTCCATGGTGTTCCTCTCAGTATTGTTTGTGATCGTGATCCTATCTTTACCAGTCAGTTCTGGAAAGCTTTTCAGGAATCTCTAGGTACTCGTTTGAATCTGAGCACTACTTACCATCCACAGACCGACGGTCAAACGGAAAGAGTGAATTAGATTCTCGAGGATCTTCTTCGTGCTTGTATGCTTGATTATGGAGGATCTTGGGAAGATCATCTCCAACTAGCCAAATTTACCTACAATAATAGCTATCAGGTATAATCTTATCTTCTGTTTTTCAGTCTATTCTTAATCTTTTTATCTATCTCATTCCATATTTGCATTCAGGCCAGTCTCAAAATGTCCATTTGCTGCTCTATACGGACGACCTTGTAGATCCTCATCTTGCTGGACTGAATTCGGTAATCGTTTGATTCCTGGTCCTGATGTGATTTTGGAAGCTTCTGAGAGAGTTGAGGAGATTAAGAAGAGGTTGAGAGCTGCTCAGGATAGGCAGAAGAAATATGCTGATAGGCATAGGCGCAATTTGGAGTTTTCTGTTGGTGATCAGGTGTTCCTTAAGGTTTCTCCCTTGAGGAATGTCATTCGCTTTGGTCGTAGAGGGAAGCTTTCTCCTAGATTCATTGGTCCTTTCCGCATTGTGGAAAGAGTTTGTTCTTTGGCTTATCGTCTGGATTTGCCCAAGAAAAGCTTTCTGGAGTGCATAATGTATTCAATGTCTCGCATCTTCGTCAACATCTTCATGATCCTTCTCTTATTGTCCAGCCTTCTGTTCTTGATAGTTTGGATATTGAGCCTAATCTGACTGTTGAGGGGAAGCCACTTCGTATAGTCGAAAAAGGTACGAAGTAGCTCAGAAGGAAATCTTTTAATCTGGTCAAAGTACAGTGGAGTACTGACGATCGAGATTGTACCTGGGAAAGGAGGAGAGCAATCGTGCTTCGAATCCGGAATTATTTGTTTCAGGTACTATTTTGTTTTTTTATCTTGTTTCTCTTTATTTTCCTTGCCCGTTCTTTTCGAGGACGAAAATATTTGAGTGGAGGAGAGTGTAACAACCCTAGAATTTTGAATATAATTTAAATTTGAATTTATTTTGTTTTGAAATTATTTTAAATTTGTTTTATTTGTAAGATTTAATTTCTAAATATTTTTAAAGTGATAATAAAAAATTTCCAAAATTAATTGCATTTATTTTCTATTTTTAAAGGCTAGTTTCCATTTTTCTGATATTTTCTTCATTTAATTAATATTTATTTATTTATTTTATGCATGCATTTTATTTTTGTGTTCTTATCTTTATTTAAAAATATTTTTCAAGTACATAGAATTTTCCAAAATTTGTTGCATTTATTTTCATATTTTTAAGCCTAGTTTACAATTTTTGCTATTTTTCTTAATTTAATTATATTTAATTAATATTTATTTATTTATTTTTGTTTATTTACTATAATTTTGTGTTTTTATCTAAATTTATAAGCATTTTTCAGCTATTTAAAATTGTAAAAAGAAAATATGGAAATTTGAAGAGTTTTGTGACTTTTGTTATTCCTTGACTTTTTATATTCTTGTTTCTCATTATCGACCAACACCTCTTCAATATTAGCTGCCATAACTCCCTATCTTTCAGCCGTATACCATTCTCTTTCTCACATATACAATAAAATTCTCATCTCACAAAAATTTCGGCCTCATCCTTGAGAAATTTTTTGGTAAAGCTTTCTTTCTTTGTTTACTTTTTTCATTGTTTTGTTCTTTTAATTTGCACTTGCTTTTCTACTCTAGGTTCGGCCTGCCATCTCCATCCATTTAGCCGCCTCCACCACCACCTGAACCAGTCATCACCGCCTCCTCTCCAACCCCATAGCTAAGCTGAGCCATCCCATGAGGTAGATCCACATACAAATGCACCAAACTACTTTTGAATGTACATAGCCGAGCTTCACCTTGCACCACCACCTCAAACTCCTCCTTGGCCGCCACCTACATCACCACCACCAACTGTAGTTGACCTAAAACCCTCTGCCACATCACCTTCTGTCCACACCAGCCATGGCCGTGCCCTTGTTGCCTCTGGCCGATCCCATTTGTGCCTTGAAACTTTTGTATGTTGCCTTAGCTTGTGTTGTTTCATGCTCACCAATGTTGGCACCATTTTTTCCCATGCTAGGCCGACCCATATCAACCCAAAACCAGACCCAAACACACACCATAGCCGTGTACTTTAACCCATGGCTAAGCCTAGGGATAATTGAAGGCAAGTGCAAAAGATTTTAGTTTTGTTTTATGCATTCATTTCTAACATTGTTTAATTGCATTTGGGTTAAAAACTTATATTGTTTATATTGTTTTGTTTGAATGTGTTTTTAAGGAAATTAGCTTTGTCTCTTCCACACTCGAATCATTGTCGTGCTATCATGCTTTTGTGGATCTCAGTTTGTACATTTGATTTGTTGTCTTCATCTTATACCAGTGAGTTATTCTCACCAGACAGTTTTATACTTATATGACTAGTAAACCGATCACATTGAATCTGTAAAATGCATCACCATATTATATCTGTTATGTTATAACCATATAATGTTCACCCATGCTTAAATACCTGTTATATCATCTGTTACTGTTATTTAATGCTATTCTAGTATTTATATCATTTTATCATACTGCAAGTTCCCTTTAGAGTAGAATCACTATGGGTTGAAATGATACATACCCGAACGGACTTTAGAATAGAGAAAATCGTTATGGGCTGAAATGATAGGCCTGAAACAATTTTCAATTATTTCATTTACTCGGGACTATGGGTTTGAAATGATTAAACCCGGGTTTTCCTTGTAAATTACGGGTTGATATATTACCCGTATTCACTTTACCTAGGTTAGAAAATGATATACAGACCCGTGGCTAAAATATATTTTTCTAAAAATTTTAAATTATTTTAGAAATGTAAATATTATAATATTTTAATTTTAATTTAATTAAAAATGATTTCTTATAAAGTATTATTGATTTTCTGAATATTTATAAGTGAAATAAATTAATGGTAAAGTTAGAAATTTGAAATGTAAGTTATTTTGGAAATTATAATTTGGTGATAAATGGAATTTAACTTAAATGTGAAATATGATAAATTTATGATATTTGAATTAAAATGAATTTCATATGATTTTTATAATATATTAATGATTTTTGAATAAAGTTAAAATGTGAAATTAATGAATAATTAAGTTGAATTTTGAAATATAACTTAAATTTGTGAATTTTGTTTAAAAGTGAATTTTAAGTTAAGTAAATAAAATGAAATTAATTTATATTTGGAAATTTAAACTTAAGTGTTAAGTTAAAATTTTAATTATAAGAATTGAAATTGAATGTTGGAATTTAATAAGTAAATTATTATTAAATATTGATTTTTGAATGGAAATTTAACTTTATAAAATCATGAATTTAAAGAAAATTAAATGTTGGTATTAATGTGAAAATATATGATTTTATAAGTTTAAAATGAATTAAATAAAAAATTAATTTTTGTGAAATTATATCGAATATTTGGAAATTTAATTAACAGCATTTTTGAAATGCTATTACTTCTAATGTAAAGGATATTACAGCATTTGTAAATGCTATAGTTGATATAAATGAACTAAAAGGCTAAATTGAATTAATGGATATTATAGCACTTTGTGAGTGCTGTAATTGCTAAATTTAACTTAGATTTTATTTGAATTAAAGTAACCCTATTACAGCATTTTAAATGTTGTCTTTTGTTAAATCGAACTGTTTTGAAAGTAACTTCCGTGGCATTTTCTAAATGCTGCGAAAGGTAAATTTTCACTGTTTTCATAAATTTAATTGAATAAATGAATTTTGAAACGATAAAATTTTAGAAATTTAATAATTTAGTTATTAGATATAATAACTTAATTTTTAATGGTTTAAATGAAGTAATTTGTTTTGAAATATTTAAACTATTTTGAAATGTGAATTGAAATGATATTTTATATAAAAGGAATGTGGTTCTGAAAAGATATGATAGGTTGGATATTTTGAAATGGATTTGAAATGATATTGAATTGTTAAATGATATTTGATTTTTGAAATATAAATACCATTTTTAAATTATAACTACGGGTTATAATAACGATTGGTTGTTAAAGAGACAGGGATCGGATATGGACATACTCTCTGTCGATATCGAAAACCACTTCAACAATTGTGTATGCGGTGGAGATTCCGGAATGAAGTAGGACGGTAACGACGTTCCTGAGGTACATTACGTGGATCCGACTCCCGTGAGTTGGCTTGAGGTGGCGAAAACAGGAGCGATCTCAGGCCAAAAGATGTAGCACCTCTTGCTGGACACACTTCTTCGATACCATTCTATTACAGCTGTGATCGATTGGGTGCACCCCTTGATTTTGGAGTGTTGTTCGGGGGTGGGCGTAGTGGCTGCTACGTTACCACCAGCCCATGTGCGTAATTGGTATATCTACCCTGGCAATGCCTTGTGTGCCGTGTCACCTACCATACCGAGCCTTTACTACGAATTTGTTTTTCTCCCGTAGCCCATGTGGCATCCTCTGATAGTTTCCCGATCTGGAGATATCATGATATTGGATGGACTACTGGGACTATTATGTGTGAAGGGTATATGAGTAAGCCCGGAATGCTATTTTACAGTAAGTATATTTTACTGTAGACATTATATAATAGCGCAATATTACTATATAGTAAATAGTTTGACGGATCCTTAGAGGATGGGCAGTCCCAGGCATCCTTTAAGTTACTTGTATCTTTATTACAGTTCACTTGAGTTGGTTTACATTGTATAAGTATATATTGTCCTGACTCGAGTGTCTTGTATCTTTTGCTTTACGCTCGGGTCAGCCTGAGTATTCACAGCTTTGGATTCTCTTTCTGGAGCTGGTCTTTGTTGGAGATTCTGCCTATCTATATTTATATCTATTTCTTTCAGCTGTTCTAGTTTATCTCATGTATTAGTGAACTTCTATTTATTTGGGATTTCTATTAGGTTGTTTCAGACTATTGTTATGTATTTTGGTTGAGACTCTGTTATAGTAGCTTCATGAACTACTATGTTATTTTATATTCCGCTGAGAGTTATTCTGATTGTTCTTTGTTTGTGATTCTGTGTATTTGATTTCATTGCTCCAAATATATTTACAATATGTTATTTTGCATCATTCAAGTCCGGCATGTGTAGATTATTGTCGATTTGAATGGTACGAAATGGCCAGTCGTGACATATGATTATAGAATATGAATAAACCTAAGTAAAGATTTATGAAATTATAAGTAGATAAGTTCATATAACTTATAAATTTGAGAAAATGGAAAGTAAAACCAAATTTTAAAAATGATTAAACATTTTGGTTAACAAAAGAAAATCTAAAATTGATTTATGAAATGAAATTTAACTTAGATAAAGTTAAATGAAATAAACTAATGAAATGAATTAATGGAATGAACTAATGAAATGAGTTAATAAAATGAATATGAACTTAATCTTGGAAGTGATAATAAAAATAAGTTGTGTTGTATAAAATGTTTATAAAAAACTTAAGTAATGATTTTATGGAATGGTTCCTAAGTGATATTAGTATTAAAAGAAATATACTAAGAATGAAATGAATAAGAATAAAATAAATTTGAATAAAAAGAATTTAGTATAGTTAAGAAACCATTGAAACAAATACGAAGTTGTAAGTAAATTATTTTATTCGCATAACCGTTTGATCCAGATTCAAGTACAAGATTTTAAAGCAATTTACACCGGTTCGACTTAGGATTTTTCACTCAATTCTTGACGGTGAATACTGGATTTGGTTTTTTAATTTATTCTAAAATTCTCTATCATAGTATATGTCTATGCAAGGAGAACGACGGTTTCTAATCAAGGAACCGGATCGTGGTCCGCACTAGAGAAGTCGTGTGAGTAATACTAGTTGAGAAGGGAAATTGGGTGATCGAGAGAGCGATCGAATTTGATATTACACACAGATGGTCTATGGCATCTTGTGGGCTTTGGTATGATTGTATGCTTTGTTTGGCTAACTTTGTTTACTAATAATTGTAAACACTCTTAAGTAAGGATGTGTGATGATTTGTTTGGTTGCATATGGTAGTTATATTACTCTATGTTATATGGTGATTTAATTTCCATATACTTGTTCTCATTTGTTGCTAAGTGTTTAGTAGGTACGGATGGTGCATGCTTAAAATTTGGAAAGATAATTGAGTTGGAAAGATAATGGGTTTTGTGGTATTTTTCTTACCTTGATAATTTCGAGGATGAAATTCTTTTAAGGAGGTAAGTCTATAACGACCCAAGATTTTAGTCACTTGAATTTGAAATATGTAATCAATTTTAAATGTTGAAAAGTTAATTTTATAATCCAAACAACTTAAATATCAAATATAACGATTTACTGATAATGTGAATTGTTAAATTTAATAATTGGAATTGCTTAAATAATTGAATCTTGAACTTAGTTTGGCTAAACGGATTTCGGAAGATTGCTTAAATTTAGTTTTAAATAATAAATGGTTAGTGTAAACTTTATTTTATAATCTAAAGTGATTAGAATGGTTTTACTAATATTCGTTTTAACTAACGTGTGAAAATAGCCTTCCGAGACACTATCACAGATTTTGATGAAACTAATGCCATTGTATGGTGGACTATTGTATGTTGACGAATTTCGTGACAATCGGACGTCTTATTTAGTCATGCGAGCTCATCACAAAAATTAATTAAAGAAATTTAGTTTAATAATTTGATTTTGAAAGCCAACTTCTGTAGATGATGGAATTGGATCTTGATACTAGTTCCATTATGTTTGGAATAGGGGTATTACATATAGAACACCAAGCGGTATATCTCCTTTGGAGTTCAAATATTTTAGGGTGTGAATAGTACTTTGAATTTTTCTTATAAAAGGACCCCAACTTCCTTCGTTTTGCAAAACTCTAAAACTAAAACCCTAGCCGCCTTTAACTCTAGCTATCATCCAACGACTGATATTTTGCACGACGATTGGAGCCATTTCAGGCCTCGACTCCAACTTGAAAGTATGGGTGTGGCCAAGGTGAGTTTATCAATTATAGTCGATCATCGAACGGCAAAGCGAGGCTGCAGCAATACCTAGATAAATGGCAGTAGTTTTGGTTAGTGATTTCATGGCGGTGGAGGCGATTGAGGAGATCAGACTGGTGGTGATCGACGCGACATTGGTGGGGAGTTTGGCAACGGCGACGTGAAGTGCTCCGGTGGCATATTGTGGCAGCAGCGATCGATCAAACTCGCAATGATGAGTTTGAAAAGGGCGCTTCCTGGTTTGCAAAGGAGGGTAATTAATGAATTTGAAACTTAATTTATTTACTCGACTATAATTTAATTATCTTTAAGTTCTAACGTCTGTATCTTATCCATACGAGATCGGATTTGGAGGCGGTCAGTTGCATTGCGCTCATTACAATGAATATTGCGTTATGGAATTGGATTGTATGGATTTGGAACTAGTAGGAATTTGTGTTAAAATCGAAGGTACATTTGATTTTAATTCAAACCAGAATGCCTTGGCGATAACTTGAATTTTGGTGAGTTAACTCACCTTTTGTCCCACTTATATTTTGTATAAGTGCAAATATTTTTATTTATGCTTGTTTGGATAATTTACTATTTTATCATTTGGTTTGATTTATTCCTGCTCTAGAAGCGGATGACCTTTTTATACATATACCCTCCTAGATGCGGATGGCCCTTATTATATGATTATATTTTGTATGTGATGCAGGAGATAAGTTGGAAGGATCCAACAGGATTCCTCATCACTGTTGATTTTTCATATATATTATGTTATATGATTTGTTGGATGCCATATTTAATGACATGAATATGATTTTGCTTGTTTATACCTATAGTAGCACTTGGCCTTATTTTTCGTATTTCGAAATAAGTTGAAGTAGGGATTTTGATTTAAAAGGATTTTAAAGTGACTTTGTCATAATATATATTTTCTATAATTATTCTTGGACTAATAAAAGAATGCGTTTATTTTTTAAAAAAAGTAAAAAGTATGATTTTTGGTATTATGAATTGATAGTTTGTGAAGTATGTCAAATAGAGATTTTTGAACTATATTATAAAGGTTATACAAACTTAATTAATAAGTCCATCTTTTATTATAAAGGAAATACAATTTTAAGGAAGATATAAATAGTTTGAAACAAATATTTATGAAATGGTTTATATAAAAGATTTATAATAGTAATTAAATAAAAAACAAAACTATAAACGGAGTTTTATGAATATTAAAAATGGATTTGTAATTAATATTTGGTAAGTAGATTTATAAATTGGATTATATAAATAAATGAGATTTATAAAGGAATGGATTTATAAATAGAATTGTTATAAATAAAGAGATCATATTAAGAGAAATCTTACAAAATAGAATGTAGATTTATAAACATAGTTTTATAAATATGGAAAGATTAATGGTTTTTAGAACATATCTTTTTAAAGATATTTTGAACTAAATATTTAGAGAGTGATTTAATCAATAAATGGATAATTAAACAGGCCTAGTGACTGCTTTTGTGCTAGATTTTATTTTTGTCCATTTTTGATTCCTTAACTTGATGTGGGAACTAGTTAGTCGTGCGCTTAGTACGAGGCCAATCGAGTAGGCTCGATTATCGTTTGATGTTAAGAGGGTTGATTCGAGTAGTGCGGAGTGACTACGATACTCCAACCTATTGAGCTTACTTCTTGGCTAAAGGATAGCAAGTTGAGAGTTGGAAATGTGGTAAGTCTACAAGACTTGATTTTCATATGAGGTTGAGGGCCTCTTATCGATTGTTGGTCCGGAGCTGTGCAGTTAAAGCGTTCGGCATATTCAATGCGGGGAGGTGCAAAAAGTCAAAGCGGGGATGCAGCGAGGATATAGTGGATGACTCTAAAATAGCATATAACACTCATACTTAAGGTTTTTACAAATATATAAATGGTAATTAAATTAAAAATTAACATTCAATTGAATTATAATTAATACATAATAATTTCAAATAAAAACATCTTCAAATATACTGTTAATAAACGTAAAACTATTATATAAAGTAATTGAATTTAGTAGAATATTAGAGTATTTTCATTTCCGAAATATATTAAAAATTCAATTAAATAAATTAATTTCATAATTTTTATAATATATAAATGTCATTTTTCGATATAGCAGAAATAGAGGAATATAGTGGGAATAAAGGGATATAGCAGAAATAGTGGGGCTTAAAGCGGAAAGGCTATATTTGCATGTATATGGAAAAATCGTAATGGTAGAAATCTACTATGAGATATAGTAGGGTTATAGTGGGGCATTAACTGCACAGGTCCAGAGAAATCGAGATCAGATTTATCCGAAAACCACTTCGAACCAACGTATGCGTTCGAAAGTGCAGATTGCCGAAGACAATGATTTTGAAGATGGAGATCTTCATGATGTAGGGCTGCTTGCCCCTAGCCTCACGATTCCATATTTTATATATATGATCGCGTAGTGCTCTATTATAATTTTTGATGCAAGAACTACTCGCTACTAATCCTAGGGTTGACTTCCGATATAGTGTAGTAGGAGAGTTCCTTCGATTTGTCCTATTCCTGGGCAACTTATATGGACGAATGTCTGACAGTATTCCTAAGAACCGTATACTTTGGTTTTTACAAATGTACATTTATTTGGGGTGTAGGAGGATCCCATCTTATACTTAACACCCTTCTCCGAGACGTATAAGCTTAGAGGTTGTACTTTTGTGGAAATCCATTAATGTGTTGTTGGAAATGGCAATGTGGCATACAAAGTGGAATGTGCTATGTTAAAGGTAAACAATACCTTAAGCCTCACACCCGAAAATGACTAAAACAATGTACATTGTACGGTAAGTGGGTCGCTCCCATTAGGGTATGGTCATCAACTTTCGAGATTATCCTCTATATTTTGGGTATGTGGGTACGCTTATGCCACGACAGATCGAGATTGACCAAGGTGATGTCATATTCAGTTCTATTTGCCACCAAATGGGTTGCGGGTTGGCCGGTCTTGCCATGTAGAGGGTTCAAAGTTGTTGATCCTCGGTACATTCCTCTAGAAGTGTATTGTATGGAACGTAGTTCCTTATCAGGCATTTTATGGAATCCATTCTCCAATACGAGCCTTTTCGGTTTTAGTTGTAAACCTATTATGCTAGAATTTAATAATATAACAATTTCAGCTATGATTAATATATATTTCTATCCTAGACACTATTATTATGTCAAAGGATTTGACATTAAGTGTATTGGTTATCGTAAGGCAAAAACCCATCCTTACTTATATCCAGCGTGGTCTTACAAGATACCTTTGCTTTGAAAAGTTTTGATAACTTTAAAATCCAATTGAGATGTGTTTTCTCATGCTGGTTTACCAGACTAGTTTGGGCGTTCTCCCTTTTAATGCTTGGGTCAGACCGACTATATTTACAGATTCAGTTTCGATGCTTCAGAGCTTCCAAAGACGAGCTGGAGATCTTTAAGTTTTATTCACGTATATGTTTATTTTCCATTGCGTTGGTTATTTAAAATTATTAGCATTTGCGTAGAAAGGTTGTTATAACTGTCTATGTTGATGTTTATTGATTTGATGTTGTCTCTGATTGATGTATGTATATTACAGTTTCTCTTTTGTAAAGATCATTCATATTATATTATATGTTGTTCCGCTGCGTTGTGAGATTCTGTGTTGTTTAGTTTTCCTTCTCTCTTCTCTTTATTCTTATTTCTTCTTTCTTTCCCCTACTATTCACCTTTTCGTTCAATTTGTGTTGGACATGTGTGGTTTATTATCAGCTTGAAATACGTGGAAGTGCGGGTCGTTACAATTTCCAAACTTTACCAACTTCGAATCAAATGCAAACATCAAATAAAATGAAACATAAGTGATTCATCCATCTCTTGCAAGGACCGGGGGTTCATTTTAGAGATCTAGGAATTATTTTTTCATTAAATCTGTGAATTTTAGGCTAAATCGTAAGGTAATTATCCAAAACCATTTTGAATATATGTTACATGTTTAACTTGGATCCATATCTTTTACATCTCACTTGATTATATGTTATATCATGTTTATATAGTTTAGATTCAATATTTTATATAACGAATCCATATATGCCTATGTTTTCCAATCTATTATTTATTATTGTTTTTAAATTAATTTTAATAACAGGAAAAATCAGATCTATAACTTACTTTAGATAGTTGAAATATTTTGCAACATATTATATATACAAATATTGGTGAACTACATATATTAGTTATTTGAAAACATTTTGTGAAACTAAATATAGGTTTCATGTATGTATGTTATTTTTAAAATATATAATACATTTGGTTATTATTTACTTATGTTTATACATATTATTTCTACTTAATATTTATAAGAGAACTTCTAAAGAAAACTATAAATGTAATTTTGGATTCTTCAAAATCAAAGCTAGTTTTCAAATTGCTAATATTGAATTTTAAAACATATAAAGTTATAAGTTACATATGTGTTATTTTGAATTTAAAATTTAGTTTGTTATTACATATTAATATATATATATATATATATATATATATATATATATCTGTGTGTGTGTCGAGAACCACCAACTCAATTAGTTAATAGTATGATACTCTAGACATGGTTCTAGAGGTCATGAGTTCAAACTCTTGAGACATCAAAATGAGTGCTCTACTTAAATGAAGTATCACTCTTGTTATCGTATATACACACACACATACACATAATTTCAATTCAAAATTTTCAAAGGAATTTTGTTTAAAATCATAAATCTAATGTTGATCCTTTCTAAGTCAAAACTATATTTCAAATGTTAATTTCAAAAATACTAAAACTTGTCATAATTAATTTTAATATGTATAAAGTTTAAGTGCACAAATGTTGATTTGAAATGGCACTAAATGAATGAGTAAAATAAGGAGGAAAGTCCTTCAACTTTTCCTCTTCATGGATGCTTATTTAAACTCTTTGATTGTTTCACAATACATATAAGTAAACTATTGCTAATTAGTTAAAAATATATTTTATAACATATTGTGTATAAATATGAGTAATCAATGTACATATACATATACCACCACCATTACTATTTTATATGTTTTTAAAATAAAACTATGAACAACATAGGCATATATAAAGGGCGAATGTATCCATACTGGTACTAATCCTAATACCTGTAAACGTATGACCATGTAAAGGGTTTATATGTTACACTTGCACAGTACACATATGAGTGTTTTAGCTGATTATAATATACATATAAGTTAAATTAAATTGAGACCCTTTTTTTTAAAATAAAATCAAACAAGATTTTACTTTAAACTTTATTAGATTGGATGTAATAAACTCTTTAGACTTTATAGGCTTAATAGATCCAAAATAGGAATTTATTTTGAGATCTACCTATTTCACTTGCTTTTGACCAGCCCAGCTTCTTCAAAAGTAACCAAGGACAAAAATATTAACAAATAAATATAAATGACTCCAAAACAATTCAGGCTCAAGTAAAATGGCAAACCTTTTGTCATTTTTCAGGAACTGGACCTGCTGGCAGTGGGAAAATTTTGTAAATTTAAAAAAAATAAATTAGATCTTTATTGGGCCTGTAAAGTCTAAATGGGTTTATCAAATTTGATCTAGTTATTTGGAATGTAATCATATTTTATTTAATTTTAAGGTTAATCAACCAATGAATCCAATTATTTGATATTTTGTATATTATACGAGTATATCATAATATACTCATCTGTATATATAGCACATGCGCAACATATAATATATTGTGCAATGGGACAGAGTTAGGAGTATGTCGTAGAGGCAATTTTGTAGTTTATTATAAATTCTTAACGCTGTAATAACATTTCATTCGAAATAAAATGCATTTTTCTTTCTATTATATACTTATCATAATGTGTTATGTTAATTATTTATTTAATTTAAGCATATTTAATAGAAAATCCCTAAATGATCTATTATGTGATAGTAAATACAATATTTTGAAATCATGAGAAATTTATCACAATAAAAATAGCATATCGTTTTAAATAATCCTAGTCAAGATGTTTTGAGATAGAATATTGATTCATCTGTTGAGACTAGTGTACGTAATGCTCTCCAAATGTTGGGTGGTGTATTACTCATTGTTAACCAGCTTTTTGACCAAGCAGATTTCCATTATAATTAGAAGGTCAAGACTAAGACGAAATGATTCATGGACTTGGAAACATGTTTGGAAGAGAAAGAAGATTAAGTTTCAAAGAAAACGGAGCAAAGTGGACCCCTGAACCACTTGCACTTGAAGCACAATCTCAAGCGATACAATGGAACGCTTTTCTCCATGAATAAACGAGCAACTCTAAGTATTTCCTAGAAGAAGAAAAAATAAAGCAGGAAAGGACAAGTCGTGTCAAGAAAGCTAGAAGAAACAACTTAACGACCAAGGAAAAGCGTTGGAACACATTGGATCAAAGAAAGGAAGGGTATACAAGAAGAAGAGGGATTTTATATCCAACAAACCTATTAAAAATAAAGTTTGATCAAGAATGTAGGTATGAAAGAAGGCTTTCGAAGGCATCAAAAGAAGGGTTCCCTATGTGTTAAAAGAAGGCTTGCGAAAGCATTATCGAGGCTTCGCAAGAGTTAAAAAAGGTTCCGTCATGGTTCAAAATGGGGGTTTCGAAGTCATTGAAGTAGCTTATGAAGAGATTGGATTGGTGTTGTAAGCGTTGGATGCTTAAACAGAAGATAAAAATAAGGAACTCTTCCAACATTATCCCTTCCATATAAATCAAATCTTTCAAAATGATTGGTTCTGCCACTATCTACCTTCCACAGAAGAAGACTTTACCTGCACTTCTCATTCGAAAGCATGGCTTTGTAAAGACTAACCTTTCGAATCGGTTAAGCCTTTCCCCAAGAATTAGAAAGCTTCTTATATGTTAGTATTGCTTCCACAAGCATCAGAAGATGAGCTTCCGCGTAAATCAAGGGGATTACTTTTGAAAGCTACTATTCGCAACCATTATCAGTCCATCAAGAAGCTTCTTCCATTATAAGTGATCTTGAGCAATGACCTTTCTGCCACCACTAAATCCTTTCAAACCCATCCAAATACCACTAAACCCTTTCAAAACCAAGAAAATACCCTTTCGATGGTGATGAAAGACTCCAAAGATGACAAGTGGTGTAAAAACTGATTCGATACGCGAAAGGAAGAGTCAAGTGTTATGAAAGCTTAAACAAAGAAAGCAGAGGCATCCTAACATCAATGAAAGTGAAAATTCGGTGAAGAGATCGTTCGATAGCTTCGTAAGGATGGACGCGGAAAGGTCTAACAATCAGCTATAAGTACACCCTAGGGGTCCAAGTTCGGGACAATTTTTGGATTCCAGCATCTCTTTGTCAAATCGAATTCGTATAACACTAAATCAAATTGAGGACACATCTATTACATGTAGTCCATTTGTGAGAAATAAAAAGACAGGATGCATGGACTTGATATTGATTTCGAGCATGAGAATGATCATCTCGGTCAATAGCTTGTCTAATGACCAATCACACAGGATACACAATTATCTTCTTAACCCTTTATTACCATATGTTACGCTGTAGAACCTATTTGTATGCTTTCGAAAAGAAATTGCCTTTCGAATGAGATCCTTTCATAGCAGCTTTATCGAAACCCTCGGAAATGTGCTTTTAAATGAATTCTCTCATTTTGAATTCATTTTGATCCCTTTGAAAGGGGTCTGTATATAAGATGGTAAAGTTAAATCACTGACTTTTCAATACAAGCTGCTTCAAAGTCTTTCGAACGGTTCTTCTTTCGATTGACCCCAATTCAATGCACTATTAGGTGTTGACAATTTATATCATTAACATTTTGGCGCTAGAAGAATGGCTCGAACCTCCGTGTTGAATATGTGAGTTTATGATTTTTGTTTGATGATAATAAACATATATATATATATTCATTTAAATGTATTTGTTAACGTACTATTTTATTTTTCACATGATTAAATAAATATTTGCTGAATAAAATAAATAACACAAAGTTTAAATTCAAATGGATATTTTATTCAAACAAATATTTGTTACGATTTTGAATAGTACAAATTCAAGCTCTCACGATATATATACAGTTTCAATTACAATACAAATTTGGTTACATCACAATTTCTAATTTACAAATGCACCTCACTACAACTCACTCATTCACTCGTATATATATATTCAACTTCCTTCCAGATTGAATCCAGCATCTGAGCAATCTGCAAAAATACACACTGACGTAGTAAAATTGAAAATAAAATATAATTGCAGTATAAACTAAAATGTAATTTTGAAAATATTATTCACCTCAGTTATTTGGGTTGTTCGTCATCATTTAATTTTGAATTCATCATACACGAACAGCTTGTGACATGCACAGTGTATCACTGTACATGCCATAAAGCCATGCACACCAATATATACACTTGATAAAATTACAGGGACAGGTGAGCACAGGTCAAACCCAAATCAAAAGCTGGGTTCAACTCAAGTGCAACAAAAATAATGTCATAATATCAGCATAAGGTCAAACCCGAGCTATTAGATGGATTCAACGTAGGTGCAATTCCAAAAATCAAGATGAAGTTCAAGTGAAATCAAAATGAAAAGTGACGTGCACAAGCACAAGAACATGTCAGAGAAGCAAGTGCAACACAAACAAAACAAGAGCAAAATAGAAAACAAAGTGAACATAACCACTTGAATATGCAACAGCGATGCAACATACATATGCACAATGATATATGATATGGATTGATACAAGTAGACAACACAAATGCAAACTGCCTCGATGCATACATATGGCCAAGCAATGCAAGTGAGACAATCCTACAAGTACAAAGCATGCACATCGAACTCACCACAATGCATCATTGTAACTTCAACATCAAATCATCAACAAAATGAAACTGCACATATACACGAACTAGTGCCAAGAGATCAGAGGCAAGTACACGAGTCATGTACAAAGGCACACTGGAATACGTAGTGAAATGAAGTGATGAACCAACAATGAAAGCAAGACCAGACAACATGAAATACGGTGAACCATGAAATCAAGTAAATCAGTAAATGATACAATGGTGGAAAGTTTGAACAAATGCATAGCCACAATAATGCAGAACTACTCGAGACGGAGATGTACAAGATGATAGCACATATATACACGTGACAGTGAAACAGACCAAAGAAAAGAATATCACATTTGAACAAAGCATCAAGCAACAACAAGTATACTGTCCATGAAGATTCAGTGAAGCTAGAAGCTCCAGACAGTAACAAGTTCGAACAAATCCAAAGCCGAGACAATACCAGCATAAGCAATTGACACTGCTAGTTCGAACAAAGACAGAGGAGATTTGAAACTGCAATTCAATCAGTGCCGAAGTCAAGTAAATGACAAGATTAAAGTCAAGGCCGATGTCAACAGTTAATGGCCAAAGTCGAGCACATAAACGAAATCAACATCATCATCAAAGACTTCAACATATGATCAGTGGCAAGCATGCAAATACACAGTGGAAAAGATGAATGCATATACAGATGCAGACATGCTAGAGTTTTTATGAAGCTGAAAATGAACAAAGTGCCAAAACAGTTTTAAGTTGAACAAGTTAATGCCGAAGTCACAGTGAAATCAACATAATCAAATCAAGTGACTGAAGTCAACAGAAATCGAAGTCGTGGTGGCCACAAAAGAAATCAACATCGTCAAATAAAGTCAAATGTAACAGTTAGCCGTAGTGGCCAAGAAATCGAACCAAGTCAGAAATCAACACCGTGTTATTCAAGTAAATTGAAAAAGTCAGTAATCATCTCAAGCATCCAAATGAAGATCAATGGCCAACGCAAAGTAATTGACGAATTCAAACAAATATATACGAACGAAAATATAGGGGTTCAAACCCTATATAAACAAGCAACATCATCGACAGTTTATCATCGGTTCAAGTATTCAAACCAGAGAGAAAAAGCACAAATTACATACCAGAACAAGATCGAACTCGATCAAAATTGAAGGAGCCATGTGCAAAGAGTAGAGAGCGTCGATCGACAAAGCAGGGATGAAAATAATCATTCGATCGAACTAATTAAACTCGGCTTCTTCGATTTTATACAAAGCCCTAATTTTGATTAAAGAGGAATCGAACAAGGAATAAGCAATGTGCCACCATTTTACAGAGCAAAAGAACGGGTCCACATAATAAGAAGAAGAAAAGGGCCGGCATATTATTCTCTATGATAATTTAGTTTGGGCCGACCATTCTATTTGGCTTAACCTTTTAAATTAGGGTTTTTTTATTTAAATTGTTTTTAAATTGTATTTTCTTTTGAAAATTGTGTATTTACTAGTCATGTGACTAGGGGACAAACTACATGGCGTAGTTTGAGAATTCGCAACTTATGGCTGAGCTGTGGCAGCGTTTTGAGCGTAGAGTTAAGGCTAGTCGATAGCGGGTGTCACGAGTTTACGTGTGTAAGCATCTGACTGCTTAATTTCTACTAGAAACCTTGAGGGCAACACATAGGCAGGGTTTTGCCGAAGTTGGGTAAATTATGTGTCGTTCTATTTCTGCATTTATTATTCTGCTATTATCTGTGCTGCTATTCTGATATATCTATGTTGAAATAATTTTATACAAACTTCCGCATTAAATTTTTATAATTAACAGTATCACCCTATTCACCCCCCTCTAGGGTGAAATCGATCCTTGAAGTGGTATCGGAGCCAGGTTCAAAAGCCATACATGTTTTAAAAAGTTTGACTTTTCAAACACCAATTTTTTACAAATTTGATTTTTTTTTTAAATGGTTACTTTTGCTGAGGGTCGGCCTAATATTATCCCTCCTATTTTTGATGGAATAGATTTTTTATTGCAAATTAAAAATGGAATTTTATTTAAAATCTGTTAATATTAAATGTTGGGATATTATTGAAAATGGGTGTGATATAACAGATGAGAAAATTATCTCGATTAATGCTTTTGCTATGCATTTATTGTATTCTCATATTAATCAAGATAGCTTTAACTTTATCTCTCATTGTGAAAATGCACAGGAAATCTGGAATGCTTTTGATGCAATATATGGTGCAAAGGTCTAGAACAATGAGTCATCCTCAATCGACTCAATTAAAGAAACGAGCTTAATAAGATTGGCAAAAAGCAGTAGTGATGAGGATGATGATGATGAAGCAGCTGAGCTGGCGCTACTAATAAAGAGATTCAAAAAGTGGAACCGCAAATACGGAAATCCAGCTCCAAATCAACAATTGAAAAGCAGAATAATCAAAGCACTAGATAACTCAGAAGAACACGGGATCATTTGCCACAAGTGCAACAAACACGTTGATATCAAGCCCAATTGTCCTCGAAATCAACACGGCCAAGAAAAGAATTCAAAAAGGAAAAGTTTTGCAGCCATGTGGAATAAAAGTGATGATGGTAAAAGCACTAGCAGTGAGAGTGAGAAAGCAGATATGTGCCTTCGAGGTGATATAACTGATAGCGAAGATGACGAGCCAAGCGAGGTATCAAAACTCACTCACTCAGAAATACTTATATATTTTCACAAAGTAAATGGCTATTTTGAATGACTTAGGGAGAAGTATGCCGAACTTGAATCACAAAAAGAACTTTGATAGAATTAAATAAACAATTTGACCAATTAGTTAAAACCTATCAAAGTAGGATCCCTAAGTGTAATAAGTGTCCAACATTCGAAGAAGAGATTAAAAAATGAAAAATCAAAATTAAATCGCTTGAAAATGGAATTCTGATTTTGAAAGAAAGTGAAAATACAAGAAGGGAAAATTCTATAAAAAAGTGCACACATTTATTAAACGAAAATGGATCTCTCAAAACACAAGTCCAACAACTGTCAACGACTTTAGATATATTTTCCAAAAGTGAAAAATCGTTGAATATGCTCTTAGGGAAACAAACTGTCAATACAGTCAGACATGGACTTGGATATAATCAATCTGGAAATGTTAGAAATGAAATTAATCAAGTCAATTTCATGTGCATGATTTGTAGAATATTTGGACACAATCAAAATAATTGTTGGTATAAGCCCAAACACGTAAAAACTATTCCAATTTGGGTTCCAAAAGGCACAAATATGAAATCTCTCAAAGTTAAACAAATCTGGGTGCCGAAAGGAACATATACAAATAGTTTTGGGTCTCTACAAAATTATTTTTTAAAATATTCTGCCACTAACAATCATGGACCTATAAAAACAAATAGGTCACAAAAACCTTTTATCGTGTGGGTATGGTGGCAGGCTAAGGAACAACATCAGTGTTATCTTGGATTCTGGCTATTTCAAGAACACAATGGGCGACAAAGCAAAGTTCCTTAGCCTAGTATAAAGGTGAAAGAATCACAATGGACAATAATGAAAAATATCGTACAGGTAATGGTATATTTATTTGAACGATATATTAAATGTGATAATCTACACCGTAATCTTAACTAAATCAACCAGTAATGTGATGATGAAATAAACGATGATAATGATTTTGACTTTTTTCAACATAGTTGGCCAATTATATTCTTATGCCAAGAACACTATAAAAATTATAGAGTCTTTGAACTACTTCATATATATTAATTTTGATAGTGTTCTATTGGACGATGATGATACATTTGGCTAACCCTATATTCACGATTTTTGTTTATTTACATGGCTTCAGTCAAAATCCAAAAGAATTTCATTTAAAAAGGTCTTCAAGAATTTGTCGTCTGATCTATATCATCCAAAAAATGATAATCTCGAGTGAAAGAAAAAATTCAGATGCAGATTACACTGGTAATTTAGTTGATAGAAAATTTTCAAGTGGAACGTGATTTATGTTGAGACATTCAGTAATTGCATCGTTTTTTTAAGAAAATAGCTGCATATTTTTCATTTCAAATAATTTTCAAATAGCAGAAATTTTTCTTATAAAACCCCTCTAGAAAATCATTTTTGACCTTGTTTTCAGATTAGTCATTTTTAGAAAAATTGATTTTATAATATTTTTTAATTTGATTTCAAATGATTACATTGACTAATCTGACTCCCTAACGATAATGAATAGTGATTGAAAAAGTGATGAGTGTTAATATTAATCATATATTATAACTCGAGACGGTATAATTAGTAAATTTCTTTAGAAATTTGAACAAGAGTTATAAAACCTTTTGTTGGTAAAAATTCCAAGACCATTTCTATTTCGATCATATTTTTATCAATCATCATTCATCAAAATCCATTATAGTATGTCAATATGTGGTGATTTAAACAGGAATCATTCGTTTTTCATTTTATATTTTTAAAAAAATTAAAAATAAAGAAAAAAAGGAAAACCAAAGTATTCACTGTCATTTAAAAGTCCTCACGGTTATGCATAGGTGAATTACTTGGAATTTTTTATGTGCTTCCATGCTCATTTAAAAGTCCTCACGGTTATGCATGTATGGACGCATATCAAAATTAATTAATTAAATAAACAAGTTGATTCTCATCCCATTTAAAAATCCTCACGGTTATGCGTGGTTAGAAGATACTTGAATTCATTTTTTTTAAATGGAATACTACTAATCTCATTTAAAAGTCCTAACGGTTATGCATGATAAATAGATACAACTGTATGGTTTTATATGATGACATCATTCACATCATTCTAAAAGTGGAATAAGCGCCTAACAGAGTATTTATGATTTTTGTTTGATTTTTTATTGAAATTTAATATTTATATTCGATTGAGTTTTAATGTTGTATTAATATATATCAGTTTATCTCTATTTTCATAACACTAATACTCTTTTGCTGATAACAAAAGGGGGAGAGAAAAGTTAAGATTTTGTCAAATAAAAGCAAATAAAGGTAAAATATTTACTGTTTGGATCTAGGCTCATTTGCATATTTTTATTTACATGCATATATGAAGGGGGAGCATTATGTAGAGAGTAAGCATTCAAATAGGGGGAGAAAATTGAATGATCAAATACATTTAATAAATTCAAAATCTTAAATATATGTTTGTTATCATCAAAAGGGGGAGATTGTTGAATATGCAAGTATATGATTTTTGTTTGATGATAATAAACACACACACACACATATATATATATATATATTCATTTAAATGTATTTGTTAATGTACTATTTTATTTTTCATATGATTAAATAAATATTTGCTGAATAAAATAAATAACATAGAGTTTAAATTCAAACGGATATTTTATTCAAAAAAATATTTGTTACAATTTCAAATAGTACAAATTCGAGCTCTCACTATATATATATATACACACAATTTCAATTACAATACAAATTTGGTTACATCACAATTTCTAATTTACAAATGCACCTCACTACAATTCACTCATTCACTCGTATATATCTTCAACTTCATTTCAGATTGAATCCAGCATCTAAGCAATCTGCAAAAATACACATTGATGTGGTAAAATTGAAAATAAAATATTTTTACAGTATAAAATAAAATGTAATTCTGAAAATATTATTTGCCTCAGTTATTTGGGTTGCTCGTCATCATTTAATTTTGAATTCATCGTACACGAACAGCTTGTGACATGCACAGCATATCACTTCACATGCCACAAGGCCGTGCACACCAATATATACACTTGATAAAATTACAGGAGCAGGTGAGCACGGATCAAACCTAAATCAAAAGCCGGGTTCAATTCAAGTGCAATAAAAATAACGTCACAATATCAGCACAAGGACAAACCCGAGCTACTAGCTGGACTCAACACAGGTGCACTTCCAAAAATCAAGATGAAGTTCAAGTGAAATCAAAATGAAAAGTGACGTGCACAAGCACAAGAACATGTCAGAGAAGCAAGTGCACCACAAACCAAACAAGAGCAAAACTGCAAACAAAGTGAACACAACCACTTGAATATGCAACAACGATGCAACATACATATGCACAGTGATATATGATATGGATTGATACAAGTACAATACAAATGCAAACTGTCTCTATGCATACATATCGCAAAGCAATGCAAGTGAGACAAGACTACAAGTACAAAGCATGCACATCGAACTCACCACAATGCATCACTGTAATTTCAACATCAAATCATCAACAAAGTGAAACTGCACATATACACGAACTAGTGCCAACAGATCAGAGGCAAGTACATGAGTCATGTACAAAGGCACATTGGAATACATAGTGAAATGAAGTGATGAACCAACAATGCAAGAAAGACCAGACAACATGAAATACGGTGAACCATGAAATCAAGTAAATCAGTAAATGATACAGTGGCGGCAAGTTTGAACAAATGCATAGCCACAACAGTGTAGAACTACTCGAGACGGAGATGTACGAGATGATAGCACATATATACACATGACAGTGAAACAGTCCAGAGAAAAGAATATCACATTTGAACAAAGCATCAAGCAACAACAAGTATACATGTCCTTGAAGATTCAGTGAAGCTAGAAGCTCCAGACAGTATCAAGTTCGAACAAATCCAAAGCCAAGACAATACCAGCATAAGCAAGTGACACGGCTAGTTCGAACAAAGACAGAGGAGATTTGAAACTGCAATTCAATCAGCGCCGAAGTCAAGTAAATGACAAGAGTAAAGTCAAGGCCGATGTCAACAGTTAATGGCCAAAGTCGAGCACATAAACGATATCAACATCATCGTCAAAGACTTCAACATATGATCAGTGGCAAGCATGAAAATACATGGTGGAAAAGATGAATGCATATACAGATGTAGACATGCCAGAGTTTTTATGAAGCCGAAAATGAACAAAGTGCCTAAACAGTTTCAATTTGAACAGGTTAATGCCGAAGTCACAGTGAAATTCAACATAATAAAATCAAGTGACCGAAGTCAACAGAAATCGAAGTCGTGGTGGCCACAAAAGAAATCAACATCGTCAAATAAAGTCAAATGTAACAGTTTCAAACCAAAACCGTGGTGCCCAAGAAATCGAACCAAGTCAAAAATCAACACTGTGTTATTCAAGTAAATTGAAAAGGTCAGCAATCATCTTAAGCATACAAACGAAGATCAATGGCCAACGCAAAATAATTGACGAATTCAAATAAATATATACGAACGAAAATATAGGGGTTTAAACCCTATATAAACAAGCAACATCATCGGCAGTTTATCATCGAGTTTAAGTATTCAAACCACAGAGAGAACGCACAAATTACATACCGGAGCAAGATCGAACTCGATCAAAATTGAAGGAGCCGTGTGCAAAGGAAGAGAGCGTCGATCGACAAAGTAGGGACGAAAATAATCATTCGATCGAACTAATTAAAGTCGGCTTCTTCAATTTTATACAAAGCCCTAATTTTGATTAAAGAGTTATCGAACAAGGAATAAGCAACGAGCCACCATTTTACAGAGCAAAGGAACGGGTCCACATAATGATAAGAAGAAAAGGGTCGGCATATTATTCTCTATGATAATTTAGTTTGGGCCGGCCATTCTATTTGGGCTTAACCTTTTAAATTAGTGTTTTGTTTTATTTAAATTGATTTTAAATTGTATTTGTCTTTTGAAAATTGTGTATTTACTAGTCGTGCGACTAGGGGACAAACTACGTGGCGTAGTTTGAGAATTCGCAACTCATTGGCTGAGTTGTGGCAGGGTTTTGAGCGTAGAGTTAAGGCTAGTTGATAGAAGGTGTCGCGAGTTTACGTGTGTAAGCGTCTGACTGCTTAATTTCTAGTAGAAAACTTGGGGGAAGCACGTAGGCAGGGTTTTGCCGAAGTTGGGTAAATTCTTTGTCGTTCTATTTCTACGTTTATTATTCTGGTATTATCTGTGCTGTTATTCTGATATATCTGTGTTGAAATAATTTTATACAAACTTCCGCATTAAATTTTTATAATTAATAGTATCACCCTATTCACCCCCTTTAGGGTGAAATCGATCCTACACTCCGTTCTTTTTCTTTCCTTATAGACTAATTATGGAAAGTTTAATTTTTTGCAGGAAAATGAAATCAAAAGGACTCAGCCAATTGGATGAAGAAGTGGTGCATATAACAGTTCTGAAGGAAAATATTACACCAACCTTCAACTTAGAAGGCATTGTGCTAGGACAACCATCAACTCTAGTCCAACCTAATGACAATGCGGCTAAGACAAAACATTTGGAACAATGGTTACTGGAAATACAAGGACTCCTGGAAGCAACCCTTACTAAGAAATCATCTAAAACCGCTATTCCAATAACATGGGATGAAGTGGTACCCAAGGAATTTGAAGGCTTACATATTTGAGGGCAAGAGCAATATTGACTTGACATCATCAAAAAAGAAGAATGGTGTGCAAACAAAGCTGATCACCAGGTCAGAGTGCAAGACAAATCTTTAGAGCAATATAGAAGCTCCACCTTAAAAGAGTATAATCCAAATAAAAAAGCTACCATAATACTGAAGCATACATGAAGGACGTGGTGGAAAAATCTATTAAAGACATGTTGAATGCTAAAGGGAAAAGAACTTTAGATAAGAAAGTGAATGATAACGATGAGTAGCTCTTTTCATTGACAAAATCAAGTCAACAACAATTCTATCTTATATTAAGGTTCTTTCTATGAAATTCCATGGCACTGCTAATCCTAATGACCACCTAATGGCTTTTAATCGGCAAACGGACCTTTATAATGCTTTAGGAGCAGTGCAATGCAGAGTATTTCTCGTAACACTTCAAGGGTCTGCTGTAAAATGGTACCGCCAATATCGAAATAAAAATATCTACTCATGGGAACAATTCTACTGTGAATTCTCTACTCAATTTTGCATACGCAAAGATCCAACAATTGACTACACCGTCTTGGCAATCATCGAGCAAAGGCAAGGAGATTCATTGGCTGATTATCACAAAAGGTTTAATGTAAAGGCATTAAAGGCCAAAGACATAAATGATAGAGTTAAGCTAATCGCACTACACTCGATTTTGATAGATAACACACCATTCTAGTAAGAGCTCTTCATCCATGGATGTAAAAATTTATATGATTTTCACTTTTAAGCAGATAAATTCATTCAAATGGATGAATTATACTATGCTAAAAGGAAAAACTAACCCTAAGAAGGAAATTAGAAGATTTGGATTCAATCAGGGATACAAAAGGTCAAGGTAGGAAGACTTCAACACCTATTCAGTTGCTTTGAATAAACCTTTGTCTTATATCAATCCCACAACTAAAGAAAAGGTTAATTTCCTAACTTCATTCAAGGCTAAGCACTTTCCTGAGTAGAGAAAAGGGGATGATTATTATGCTTACCGTATGCCGAATGGCCATAAGACAAACAAGTGCTGAGTGCTGGCCGGAATTATTCAAAAGTTGATCCGTGAAGGACATTTGAAAGAGTTTGTCTAAGATAAATAGAAAGCATCACAAACTGACAATGGGCCTAAAAATTCCCTAGTAATGATGCAAATGTTTTAAAGGATGAATATCCATTGAATTTAAGTCCACCTTTTAACATGATTGATGTGGTTCATGGGGGATCGCATCCAACGGGAAATAGTAAGGGAGCTAGGAACAAATATATCAAGGAAGCTAGGGAAGGAGTGTTCTCCGTACAGAAAAAGCCCCCGCTCAAAGACTCGCGACTTGATGTACAAATGCCAAATCTTGTCATCACTCCATAAGAGCTAAAGAAAGGAATACATTATCCCCATAATGACATCCTTATGAGCACAACTCAAATCGGGTTCTCCATGGTAACGAAGATTTTGGTAAATATCAGAAACGCGATTAACATCATCTTCAAGCACGCTTTTGATTAGATGGGCATTCATGAGGATAAATTGGAGCCTAGTCTTGAACCTATCTTTGGGTTCAATAATAAGGGTTTGACACTAGTAGGGCAAGTAAAGCTACCGGTACAGATGGGTCTGCCACCATGCTATAGAACTTTTGAGGCTCTCTTTGTGATCATCATTCAGCCTTCATATTACAACGCATTCTTTGGTTGTTCTTCATTGGTGAGGTGGATGCTTTTGTCTCACCAAAATACATAATGGTAAAGTTCTTGACTAAAAGGGATTGGGGTGCTATTCGGGGAGAACAATATAGCTCGGGTGAAATGTATTTTGCAACTCTCGATCAATACAAAAGGGAGTACTCTTCTTACTATGATTCGTCTACTATTTTTCAACCTTTAGATGATGGAATTTTACATCCAATATTCAAAGTAAAAATAAGATCTAATAAAATGAATAAACGTATGTTTGAATGGTACATCTCACCTGGAGGGAAGAGGAAGAGGACCGATGCTAACTCTGTAGAAGAATGCAAGATCACAGCAGAACTGGATTGTCGAGGAGAAATGAAGAGGATAAAGCTTACAAAGGATCTTGAGGAAGTATATATAGATCCAAATGATTCAACCAAAATAGTCAAAGTGGGAAAAGAATTAGAGAACAACTTGGAATTAGAATTGATTCAATTCCTTAAAGCTAGCAAAGACGTATCTGCATGGACCCATTCAGATATGGTCAGGATTGACTTACTAGTTATATGCCACACACTAAATATTGATCCAAATGTGACTCTTATCTGACAAAAGAAGAGGCAGTTGACAAGTTCGATCTGACGTTCTTGAAAGAGCAGGCTAAAAAGCTACTTGAAAATAGGTTCATTTGAGAAGTTTTTTTATCCAAAATGGCTAGAAAACCCTGTGTTGGTAAAGAAGTTGAATGGCAAGTGGAGAACCTGCGTCGGCTACACTGATCTAAACAAAGGATGCCCGAAAGACTGTTATCCTCTACCCTGAATAGACCAGTTAGTTGACGCGACTAGCAGACACAAGCTATTATTTCTTATGGATGCTTGTTCAAGATATAATCAAATCCCTATGTTCAAGCCAGACGAAGAATATACAAGTTTCATTACCGATTGGGAAACTTTCTGTTATAAAGAAATGCCTTTCAGACTAAAGAATGCAAGAGCTACTTATCAAAGATTAGTCAATAGAATGTTCAAGGAACAGATTGGTCGAAATATGGAGGTTTACGTGTATGATATGCTAGTAAAGTCCTATGAAGTCGAGAGTCACCTTAAAGGTCTTGAATAAATGTTTGAAGTATTTATGGAGGTATTAAATGAAACTAAATCCTCATAAATGTTCTTTTGGGGTTCATTCTAGAAAGTTCTTAGGTTACATTATTAGTGCACAAGGGATTGAAGCCAGTCCTGACCAGATCCAAGCTATCAAAGACATGGCCGAGCCCAAAACAAGAAAAGGTGTAATGAGTTTGAATGGTAGAATTGCATTTTTAAACGGATTCATCTATAAGGCATCCGATAAATGCATCCCATTCTTCAATGTAGTAAAAATGAACTTTGAGTGGCAAGAAGAATTAAGAAAGCCTTTCAAGATTAAAAAAATCATTCAAAAAGCCATAAATATTATCCAGCCCCGAGAATAGAGAAAGCTTATACTTATATATGACAGTCCTAGAACATGTGGTTAGTTTGGTTCTGATTATAGAAGAAAATGAAACTCAGCTTCCCATTTATTATGTGAGCAAATGATTGAACGATGTCGAAGTTTGATACCTAGTCATAGAAAAATTGGCTTATCGTTTGATACTTGCAGCATGGAAACTCAGAGCATACTTTCAAGCACATCCGATCAGAGTATTGACTGACTTTCCTCTCAAACAGGTTTTCAGTAAACCTAAGACTTCGGGTAGGCTAGTAAAATGAAGAATTGAACTTAGCCAGTATCACATCGAATTTTAGCCATGAGCAATAATCAAAAGGCAAGGATTAGCGGATTTTATCAATGAATGCACAAGCTTTGTTGAAGAGCAGTCGGAGAAAGAAAAAGATCAAAAGCCCATATGGAAACTAATTGTGGATGGGGCAACAAATGAGCAAGGAACCGGAGCAGGGTATGTCATAATGTGTAACGACCCGTAAATTTCGATAATTAAAATAGCTAATTTAATAAGATTTCGTGATTTAATGTTAGAAAAAAAAAATTGTAATTCGTTTGGAATAATAATAACTGGAATGAATTGCAACAATAATTATCCAAGTAATTATTTATAGATTGAATGGAGTTCCAATCTAATTGAATTGACTCAAATGTTATAACTTGGTTATAAGGGAATATATGGAAAAACAAATGTAAATAAGTGAATAAGAATTGTGAATTATTTAGGTAGAAATACAAATTTTAATAGATTGGTTTCGAAGATTTGAATAGTAATTAGTATTGAAAAATAAATGCTACTAAGTGAACGCCTTTGCAATCAATAGTTGGATAGGATAATAAATGTTGAATTCATTGGGTATAATAGAGTAATTGATTGATAAGTAAAATCTATTTAAAATCAAATAATTGAATATTGAACAGGTAAATTGTTTAAAGTAAATATTTAAAACTTATTGAATAATTGAATAACTGTAAAATGGAAATAGTGTTCTAAGATGTGAATTGATTTTAAAAGTTGAATCTTATAAGCTCAATTTCAAATATTTCAAAGGATAATGAATTATTGGATAATCAAAATTGTTTAAATTTAATATTTGGAATTTATTGAATAATTGAATAACGGGTTTAATATGATTAAAAATGATTTGTAAAATTTTATTTTATCATATTAAAGTTAGAATGATGTTGTAGAACTTTTAAAATCGAATTAAAAGTAAATTTGTGAAAATTGAATATTTCAATATTTAATTGACGAGTCAAAATAGTCATTTTTCAAACAGTCTCGGATTTCGATGAAACCAGTTTCATCGGATCCGTAACGTGATATTATTGTAAGATTTCAAATTTTATGTCCATCGGATTTACCGTTTGTCCGGGGCAAGCCAAAACGCATAGAAATTTGTTTAATCGGTTTAATTTAAATTTGATTGTTTATTCCCGTAACTCGCACATATGATCGAATTAGCTTCCGAAACCTATTCCATTGTGTCCGGAACGCGGGGTAAACCTTAGAAACGCCTGCCGGCACGCTTCGTTTAGAGTTCGGAAAATTTTCGGTGAATAGTGTTTTTGCGAAATTCTATATAAGGACCTCAACATTTCATTTTGCACTCAAACCCTTGCTTCTTCTTCTAGCCGGCCTTAGAAATTAATGGCTGAGAATTTCGAAACTTCCTCCTCTATTATCTCCAAATCTACAAACAATTAGCAAAAGTCGTCAACTACAAAGTTGTAGAGGGCATCAAGATCTAGCTATCCAACGGTGGAGATCGGAAACGGAACCACGGATCGACGGCAAATCGAGATTGAAGCTGCTGCATTTTTCACATTTTTTGAGGCGAGATGGGAGGCCGAGCTTCGAGCTGCTCCAGGCGTTGGTGGCTCGTGTGGTGGCGCGCGTGGTGTTATTCCCTGGTCGCTCTGGAAGTCGTCGTAGAGGTCGTGAAAATTGATGGAAGAAACGACGGCTAATGGGTTTGCATACGTGAATTTCACGTTGGGGAAGAAGCTATGAGGTGCGGCTCAGATCTAAAGGGATAGAGATGAACGACAAGATTCTGATCTAGGTTAAAAATATGGAAATAAATTGTGAAATTAGTTATGTTAAAATTTGTACAAACTTTAAAAATGCATAACTTTTTCATACGAGGTCGGAAAATTACGAAACGAATTGCGTTGGCTTCATTTTGTCGAGCACTACGCAATGGAACTGGATTGGAGTCGTTTGGGGCTATTTTGAATTTCGGGTAAACTTAAACGCGCGTTTAATTTTATTCGAAATAAAACGCTGGAACTACATTGAAATCAAGGTGAGTGTTTTATAACGCTCACATCGTACTGAATATCTTTATGGTAGGTAAGTTTAATATTATGAAGTGATATGAATTTTATTTATCGTTGTTTGATAAAATTTAATTATCATATAGATTGTCATTTGAATTAACTGTTGAAATTTAAATTGACAGTTAAATTGAAATTAAAATTGAATTGCGATTAAATTACATGACATTGATAACTATGAAATTGCTGTGAATTGTATTGTCTATTGGATGATGTATTTCGATGGATGTTATTGGTTGATATTTTAAATATTTGTATGTTTATTTGCTTATATATATACTGTTATGCATATATATGACAACTGTGATTTGATTTAAGTGATATATATTCATCCGTGACATTTAATTGAAATAACTAATCACTTGGCCATAGGATAGAAAATTATATACGGACACCGGATTGGCTAAATTAATAATTTTTAAAATCGTCGATTTGAAATTTATTTAAATATTTTGATTTAAAAGTTATAAATAAAATCAATTTATAGAAATCAAATTTATCGCATAATTGAGTTTGAAATGTTGGAATAAATTTTGGTTAAAAGAAATTGTTAAATGATTTAAGTTGAGACTTTGAAATTTAAAAATTGGGATATGATTGAATTTCGAAAATTTATTTGTTTTAAAGATTGAACATTATCTCGAGCTTTGAGTATTACTAAGTAAAAGTGATATAAAAATGATATTTTGAAATTGAGCTTGAAATTGAATCATATTTGAAATTTGGATTTAAATTTGAATATTGAAGGATAATTTTGTTAAGTGTTATAAATTGGTATTTTGAACATCAAGCTCCAAATCGATATAAACTGAAATTGAATAAATTAAAGGTGAATGTAAAATTGAATTAATTTGAAGTCAAAGTTGACATTGATTTGAATTGAAATCGAAATTGAATCCGCAGAATGGAAATTGAAATTGAGTTGAATTGGGAAGTTATAATTGAAATGGATTGGTTTTGAAGCTGTTTTATTTTGTTTTCCAAATTCTGTTATATAAACCATTTTTGAATACTTAAACTATTTTAATCTATTTTAAATCTACTTAACCCAATTTAAATTATTTTAAACTAATTTATCTATTTCAAATCCATTTTAAGATTTTAAGTATTTTTAACTATTTTAATTATTTAAAACTACTTTTAAACTACTTAAAACTAATTTCTAAAATTCTAAGCTGGTCAATAAGGTGAAATGTTTATATTTAAATCTTGAGTTTAAATACGAATTGGGTTAAATGAAGTTGCAACCTAAATTGAAATTCAAAATGATTTTGAAATCGAAATGAGATATTGATGCGAAAAATGATTTCTGAAACGGAATCTTACATTTGAATAGATACGATGATATTTGAAATGGATTTGATTTTTGAAGCGAATATGATATTTTGATATCAATAATGAATCGATTTGAAATGTAAAAGAGCCAACGGTGTAATAATACGTAGTTATTAAAGAGACCGGGATCAGATATGGACATACTCTCTGTCGATACCGAACACCACTTTAATAACTATTATACGCGGAGTGTTGATCCAGAATGAAGTGGATGGTTTGGTGAACGCGTTGACTGAAGAAAGAGAACGATATTGGATGACCCCTGACATGACTAAAACAGGAGCCGCGCTGGGCCATTGAGGTTCGCCACCTCTAGCAGACACACTTCTTCGATACCACATCTATTACCTTTTGTGATTCGATTTGGGTGCACCCCTCGATTTGGGAGTGTTGTTTCGCGGTGTTGAGGTAGCTGCTGGCTATGCTCAACATCAGTCCGGATCACGCAACTACTAGTATCCTAGTTGGTATCGCCTCATGTACCTTGTCATACTGATTATCCTATTCGCGACCACTACGTTTTGTTTTGTGTTATACCTATGGGGTACCTTCTGATAACTACTAGTTTACGGTGCTGTATAGACTATGGCATTATAAAAATGTGTTAAGGGGGATTATGGTAACACCTTAACGCTATTTTGATACTTTATATTACTGATAGGCATTATCTACTTAGCGTACATTACTACCTAGTAGATAGTTTAACGGATCCTTGAGAGATGGAAAATCCCGTAACATCTCTTGAGTTATTGCACGCATGTTGACACTGGATATGAGATGTCAAACCCCGCAAACATCTCTGACGCCGTTACACTCATATTTATTTATGATTGATTTAACTTACATGAGGATATTTTAGTCCTGACTCGAGTGTTTTGTCTTTTCATTACGCTCGGGTCAGTCCTGAGTTTTCAGATTTTTGAAGATCTATTCTGAAGGATGAAGGCAAAGATTTGGTATACTATTACTATTATTATCCTTGCATCATGTTGTCTGCTGCATCATTTTATTTGTTCTGTTGTATATGTATAACTCTGATAAATGTTGTATAAATAATGATCAAAGTATTGTAAACAGCTTCATGAACTGTTTATTTGACTATTATATTTTATCGTTCCGCTGCGAGATTCTATGTTGTTTCATTTCCTTTATTTATCTTTCCTCTTATTTTCTTATTTACCCCAATAACCATCTGCCCTTTTGAATGGTTTGGAATCGACGTGTGTATTTGATCGTTGGTTTAAACTGTCCAAAAAGGCGGGTCGTCACATAATGACACTAGATGGACATCGTCTACACTATGCGACGAAGCTAATATTTCTTGCAACAAACAACATGGTTGAATACAAGTCGATGGTGGCATGGCTAACTTTAGCCTTACAACTCAAGATCCCATGAACTCAAATCATTAGTGACTCTCAACTTATGATAAAACAGATAAAGCAGTATCAGACTAAAGATGTTAGACTCTCCCTATATGTTAAGAAGGTGCTAAAAATTCTTACCCTATTTGAAGATTTTTCTTTATACCAAGTGCCAAAGGGAGATAATTCTCAAGCAGATTCATTAGCAAAATTGGCAAGTTCAAGAGGAACTCCAGAAACCCGTATCGTACTAGTAGGGTATCAAGCAAGTCCCTGTATTGAAGAGAAAATGGTCTAACCTAGGAAAGAACTATTTGTTTTAACTAGATCCCAAGTCATGATGCAAGAAAGAGAAGATAGAGAAATTGATGAAGAAATTCCATATGAAGAGCCCCTTCATCCAAGAGCAGATAACAAGTACAAGAACACTTGGATAACAACTATTGTGAAATATCTTACCAATATTACCATCTAGCAAAATTGAAGCTAGGAGAATCAGGCGTCGGTCTCCGACCTTCACTATGGTGGATGGAATTCTCTATAATAAAGGATATGCTCTTCCTTATTTAAGAAATGTAAGTTCTGAGGATGAGATAAAATTACTAAAAGAAGCACATGCAGGATTTCATGGAGATTATCCCAATGGATAAATTTGGCTATGAAAGTAATAAGATAAGGTTTTTATTGACCTCAAATGACTAGTCAAGCTATAGAGCACGTAAAGAAATGCAAAGGTTGAAAAATATACTCTAAGATTCCCCATTTACCACCAAGCCAATTTACCCCAATCTTCAGTCCATGGCCCTTTGATGTAAGGAGAATCGATTTGGTTGGACCACTACCTATTTCTAAAGGAGTGGAAAAGTATGATGTAGTTGCCATTGATTATTTACTAAATGGGTAGAAGCAGAACCGCTTCCTAAAATCACTTCTAGGAAAGTACTTAGATTTGTTATTAAGAACATCATCACTAGATTTGGCACCCCTTACAAGACTATATCAAACTATGGAACACAATTTGAAACTGAAGAATTTTCTCGATTTTTCCATAAGAATGGAATCATCAAAAGTTTTTCTTCCGTAGCACATCCAAAGGCTAATGGAACCATCGAAGCATCCAACAAGACTATTAAGACCATCTTGAAAAAACAACTGAATAAGGCCAAAGGAAATTGGGTGGAAGAATTTCCACTTGTACTCTGGGCGTATCGTACATCCACTAAAACTACTATAGGTCATACCTCTTACTCTTTAACATACAGATGTGAAGAAATGTTACCATTCGAAATTGAAATACTTCCCATCAAAGAATTGCATACGCATTCGATCCAAACCAAAAGTTAAATAAAGAATCATTGGACTTCATACACGAACTGAGAGATGAAGTAGCTATACGAGCTGTCGAGTATCAAAGAAGAACATCAAAATACTACAACTCAAAAGTAAAGACAAGATCATTTCAAGAAGGAAATTTAGTGCTTCGAAGAGTGATATAAAACATTAGAAATCCTATAGGCGGACTACTAGGACCAAACTGGGAGGGTCCTCTAATTATGTGCAAAGTAATTCCTCCAGGAGCTTACACATTATGTCGACCAGATGGCAATATGGTTCCAAGAACATAGAACGTGGAACATTTGCGATCATATTTTCCAACATCAGATGAATAAAGCACCCCTTTTTAAGAAAATCTACATGGTCAAGAGTAGAATTCTCCTTAAACTTGAAAACAAACTTAAACGGTCATAAGCCTTTTTTAGGGCCAAGATGGTCAAGTCAAAGCGCCACCTGGAGGAAGGTTAGAGTAATCCTTTATCCATGCCATGCTATGGCCAGGTTAAAGTATCTGTAAGCCCTTGATCGTGTCATGCTATGGCCAGATCAAGGCGACCTTTGGAGGGAGGATGGAGTAAGCTCTTGAACATGCCATTTTATGTCTAGTTCAAGGCACCGACCATCCTTCAGTCTCGCCTATAAGGCCTGGCTGAAGCAGAGGGGAAGGAGTAAGTCCTTGATTCCGCCACGCCATGTCCTGGTCAAGGCACCCGAATAAGCCTTCAGTCCCACCTATAAGGCCTGGCCGGAGCACCTCCTAGAGGGAGGTCAGGTAAGTCCTTAGATCCTGCTTGTGGATAAGCTAACCAAGTGCACCGACAACAACGGACTAAGACGTCCAAGCTGAGGGTGGAACACAAAGCGTTAACAGTATATGAAGTCTAAAGGATGGCGCATTTTGAAAGAATCGGGTACATGGAACCAGAGAGGTAACACAAAGAAAAAGATATGAACAATCGAAGTCCAAAGATTGGTGCAAAACAAAAGGCTCAGATGAACAATTTTGAACTTCCATTATTTGAATAATGATTTCTAAACTTTTCTTCTCATTGCCAAGAATGGATTTCTAATCTTCTATTATTTTCGAATGATAGTTCCCAGATTACGTTCATTATTAGATAAGAATTTATGGCCTTCGGCTAATTTCCAAAATATGACTTTTGGACTTCACTTATCAATATTCGAATCTGGGTTTTGGGTTTCTATTATGAATTCATGGTCTTCCACTATATCCGAAAGATGATTTTTGGATTTAGTTATCAATGCCTGAATCTGGGTTTCAAGTCTTCTACTATTGATTTCTAGACTTCACTCATTAATGCCTGAATCTGGGTTTTAGGTCTTCTGTTATTATGGATCTCTGTTCTTCTACTAACATCCAGATGATAATTTCTGGATCTTTCTTACTAATACCCGAATCTGGGTTTTGGGTCCTCTACTATTAACTTCTAGATTATATTTATAAATTTCAGAATCTAGATTTTAGATTTTCTATTATTTCCATATAATGATTTACGGATTCCTATTATTTGTCCCCAAATGAGGATTCCTGGTCTTCTATGACTTGTTTCCAGATGATGATTTCTAGGCTTTTGTTATTACCAAATGATTGTTTTTGGTCTTCTATCAATTATTTCTAGAAGAGAATTTTTAAACTTCTATTATTAATGCTGGATTTGGATTTCTGACCCTTTATTATTAATTCCATAATTAGATTCTGGTCTTCTATTAATATAACCAAAGACGAATTTTTGGTCTTCTCACATCATTACCAAAGTTGGAGTTAGGACTTCTATTATTGTCAGACAAGAATTTTCAGTCTTCAATCGTTTACCATTGTGGATTTCTCATCACTTATTATCTTTAGATGATGATCTATTAATTTTCATTATTCCCATATTTACATTTCTAGAATTATATTATCAGGAATCCTAATACTATCTCTAATAATATGGACAAACAATTGAGCATATACTTATGCAAATTTAAAGTTAATAATAAGAAATGTTTTCTACTTTGTACTTCGTAGGAAAATAAGATTGATAAGGAAGACTATTGAGGATGAAGCAATGCAAAAGAGAATTCATGGATTTTTGTCCTAAAAACCACATATGGGGGCTAAATGTTGACCATGAAGTTCACTCAAGAATGTGGGTATGAAAGAAGGCTTCCGAAGGCGTCAAATGAAGGGTCCCGTAGCTGTTAAAAGAAGGCTTGCCAAAAGAATAATAGAGACTCCGCAAGAGTTAAAAAAAGGGTTCCACCATGGTTCAAAAAGGAGGTTTTGAAGGCATTGAAGTAGCTTCCAAAGAGATTGGATTGGTATTATAAGCGTTGGATGCTTCCTAAGAAGATGAAAATAAGGAACTCTTCCAACATTATCCCTTTTATATAAATCAATCTTTCTAATTGATTGGTTCTGCCACTATCTACCTGCCTTAGAAGAAGACTCTACCTACACTTCCCATCCAAAAGCATGGCTTTGCAAAGACCAGCCTTTTGAATCGGTTAAGCCCTTCTACAAGAATTTGAAAGGCTTCGTACATGTTAATATTGCTTCTGCAAGCAACAGAAGATGGGCTTCCATGTTAATCAAGGGGATTACTTTCGAAATCTACTATTTGCAACCATCATCAGTCCATCTTGAAGCTTCTTCCAATATAGTGACCTTGCACAATGATACTTCTGCCACCACTATATCCTTTCAAACCCAGCTAAATGCCCACCTGCACTTGTACAAATAACAAGCTATCATATAAACGCCAGATCTCAACAGTAATGAGTAGGTCCTGGAAGCCTTCAACTATGTTACAACCCTTTCGAAACCAAGAAATTACCCATTCGATGGTGACGAAAGCCTCCAAACATGCATATAAGTGGTGTGGAAATCGATTCGATATCCAATAGTGGAAGGAAGTTTCAATTGTCATGAAAGCTTAAATAAAGAAAGCAGAAGCACCCCAATATCAATGAAAGCGAAAGGTCGGTGAAGAGTCCTTTTGACATCTTCGAAAGGATGGATGCAGAATGAACTAACCCGTAGCTATAAATGTGATCCTAAAGGTCCAAGTTCGGGACCGATTTTTGGATTCCTATGTCTCTTTGTCAAATCAAATTCTTGTAACCCTTAATCAAATTAAGGATAAATTCTATTACTTGCAATCCATTTGTGAGAAATAAAAAGTGAGGATGCATGGACTTGATATTGATTTTGAACATGAGAATGATCATCTCGGCCATTAGCTTTTCTAATGACCAATTGCTCATGATACACACTTATCTTCTTAACCCTTTATTAACATATGTTATGCCATAGAAACTATTTTGATATCTTGACTTTGAAGCATATTACCATTACATCCAAAGCCCTTGCGGCACTAAATTAACGTAATGATGATCATTCAACATTATCGAGTCCATTGGACTTATGATATATATATCCAAAATAAGGTTGTACGACACATTGAATCCACTCTTTATTCAAACATATAAACATCGTGTTTCGAATCCTTTTGAAAGACATTGGACTTTCGAAGGGGTTCTCTTTATATCTATCAAATTAGCACCTTCAAAAGGATGCTTTTATAATGCATGTATAAGATTTCGAAAAAAACTTGCCTTTCGAAGGAAATCCTTTCATAGCAGCTGTATCGATACCTTAGGAAGGGTGCTTTTGAATGATTTCTCTCATCTAGAACTCATTTTGATCTCGTCAAAAGAGGTCTGCATATAAGATCGTAATATCAAATCACCATTTTGTTAATACAAGCCATTTCAAATTCTTTTAAAGGGTTCTTCTATTGATTGACCCCAATTCAATGCATCATTAGGTGTCGATGATTTAAATCATTAACAAAGCTAGCTAGTACTGAGAGGTTTTGATTAGAGAATGGGCCCGAAAGTACACTTTTAAAAGCTTGGGCTTGGATCTGGACTTGATGTTTGTGGTCCTTCGGTTCTAGTAGACAATTTCCCTATATGTAGCAAGCTACTGCAACATGGAGGGGCCTTCTTCTTTTTGGACTTTTGGCACTTGATATCTCTTCTATCTTCTTCTTCCTCAGACACTCCTAAATCCAAGATATAAGAGATTGTGGTCGGATTTGAGTTGTAATCTTTTTATTCCAAAGATAATTAATCAAATAACAAAGACTAAACTGAATATATGTTGGATTATTTGCTGAACCGCTAAAAACATTCTGGTGTTCCCTTTACATTTTTGATATTTCTTGCTAGATCTCTACATTTCCATAGATTTTTAGGTGTTGATCCATTTTTGGCGTCAATACTCATGGTTACTATGGAAACCATGGCTTTATGCACTGATAGTTATTAGATAACTATAAAGTGACTCACTAGATATTTTTATGCTGGTTAATATATCTATGATCGGATAGAGAATATCAAAGGGAGGATATTACAAAGTTCTCATGACTTGAGAATACTGTTGAACTTAAATATGGACACTCGACCTCGAATATAGTTAAATCATAGCATAATGTCCATCAAAAGAGTATAGTTGGATCTGAGTTATAGCACTGGAAATGGAGCAATAATCAATAGAGAATTTGTCTCCTTGGCTATGTGATGTTAGTATCGCAGTCAACTAGAAAGTTAAGTCTCTAGCATGAGTAGTTTAGTTAATAATAATTGTTATTATTGAAAAAATGATTTTGTGTTTGGATTATACAAGTTGAATATGGACGATGTTGGGATTTTGACCAAAACCAAACTCCATAATCCCTAATATGATATAGTTTTGATGAAGAGGATTGGTGTAAATAGTCATTACGACCATGGCCGCTTAAAGTAAAATTGGATTTTACCAAAATTGTATAAGCATTAAATTCAGCCAAACTTTCACACCATTAGGAAAGGTAACATGTGAACGTTAATATTCGAATTGTTCGATATTATTTGCTAATTGAATTTACCCCTATGAGACGCACAACCGAAATATTGAATGTTCTAAAATACCACACGATTTAATTAAACTGTAATTATTATAAATTAATTAGTATTTGTGAAATGTTAATTGTAAAAATTTATTTGGTTTATATGAATAGGTGTTTAATAAAGTAGATATATAAAATTTATATATGTACCAATCGAAATCATTTAAACTGGATTTAAGTCATGTAAATACTGATTGGATTTGGAAATGTCTTTAGGTCCATTATCCCATCATAGATGGTCGGCCATCCTTGGGGCGGGGTGTGATTTTTGTCTGAAATACATAGTTTTGAAATGGTAATGAGATGAGGCAAAAAAGGACATCTAGATCACCCTTTTTACTCCATTCTTTTGCCTATTTAAACTCACCATCCCTCTTTATTTGCATTTTACTTTTATTGCATCCTCCTTTATACCCCCTTGGCCATAATTTATAGACTCCTACCTCCACTTCATTTCCAAATAAATATTAAATCAAATCAGATAAGGTACAAAGGTGTGATGATCTCTTAGGTTAGTTGTGTTTCTAAAAGAGCAACGATTCAATCCAAGGAGTTTTATATTCAACATTCAAGGTGCTTATTCAGGGCTACTTCGTTGGAGGTATCCGATTAATATATTCCATTACATTCATATTGAATTTAAGATCCGAGATTTGAATTTCCCATTTGAAATACCTTTTATTCTTGATTGAGATGTTATTTATATTTAAATCTACCTAAGATATTTTTAAATATTAATTTGAATAGTTTGAAATAGTCAACTTATTCAAATTTAAATTTATATATAAATGTTGTATATATAAATATCAATTGTGCATATATATATTTGTTTCTATGTGTATGAATAGATTAATAGTAGACATCAAATACGTATATAAATGGGCTGGTGTATCTGCTGTAGTGTAAATCCAAGCACCTATATATGGGCATATTAAACCATGTATACATCCATAGGTTGATGCCTACACATATGTGTGTATTTGATAAACATGTATACTTTATATATTACATACGTACATATTGTTATCCCACCTTTTGACCAAGCAATATATGGATGAACCCGACAAGTCAAACATCGAAGTTATCAAGGAAAGACGCCCGTAGAGATGACCACGAAGCTCGCAATCATCGTAACTCAAATACCAACTCGTGACCAAAATACGAAGACCAAGACCCATAAGTGTGGGTTTGGTACCGACCTATCCCTAAGAGTCGGTACCTAGTCACTAAAACTCCCCTATGGGAGCTTATCTTCTGCCTAGGGGTCCACATGGTGTCAGTAACCTGCTTCCAATGTTGTTTTGTTGGCTCAATGCAATTTTCTATCATTCTCCATGAACTCCTGAATCTGTAACTTTATTCTTCTACAACTTCATCGTTTGTACTCTGAAAGAAGCTGATATTGGTACAAACAACTATGGAATCATGAAGATTAGCCACAAACGACACGTAGCATGCTAATGAAGTGTCACCTACTTTCTTAGAGGAATTGGTCTAAATCTTGAGTAACCGCCTAAAGATATTTTATGCAAGATATTAGGCTCCCTACCTCTATAAATAGGAAGGCATTGCTCATGTTTCAGGATCTTTTGGCTCTAACTCCACCCTACTCTATATTATTATAATTCTGAAAATCTAAGTGCTAGAGTTGTACCGACCCCTAAGAATTTATGCATATAAGTCATAATTTAAGAAATAAGGTCATTAAGTGGATGTATTCCAAAGTTCGCCAAACCACTATAAAACTCTACGCCTTCATTTCTTACTTGTTTTAATTTTTTTATTCACTTTTTATCCACTTCTACTTTCAGCTGGGTGATTGTGCCATTTTTGGTTCAAAATTTTTGGTTCTTTCGTTGAGAAACACCTGAACTCGTCGAATTAAGACTTGGAAACATTCAAGATGACAAGACAATCAACTAGGAAGGCTGTTATTGGAGGAAATCAATAATACAGTAGTCAATAGGCATCTTCAAGAGCTCACCCCCATCAATCTACATAACCAAAGATGAGATGGAAACTATAGTGAATGGACTGTAGGAGAGGATGATGGCACTCCAAGAAGAAATGATGGAGAATTTCTTCAGAAGGATAGGAACAGCTGGAGTTGCTGCTATTCGAAATCAGAGACTAGAAGATAGAGCATAGCAAGCTAGGAGTAGAGCAAAATGACTTGGGACAAACCCTGAGCTAAGTGCAGGGATCGTTACCGACCCCCAGGTACGAGTCGGTACCGACCCTCAAGGGCTTGGGACATGGGTCTTCCTGGCCTTGGAAGGAATGATGTGTGAATTGGAATTGGTGAAGAGCATTTGAATGTGAATCAGAATGCAAAAGCAAGATTGGAGGAGTACGCACTGGAATTCCCTTGCGAAGTCGGGAGGTAGGTTGGAAGTACAAACTTGGGACTTTTAGATGCCAATAATAGACTTGCTGAGATGGTGAGAAGATTTATGAGGGGTGTAATGCCTAATCAGAACCTAGAAGAGTGAATAGAAGTCTACTTGCTCCAAACATCTGATATACTAGGAACCCACCGGAATTCAAACTACCAACATTAGAGACATATGATGCAAGTCGGATCCTATAGCACATTTAATAAGACGCATCCGACATATGGAGGTATTGAGGCGTCTGAAGAAGTTATGGGACAGTGTTTCTCACTATATCTGATGGATTTGGCTATACAATGGTTTTGACAACTAGGGAACGGTTCCATTAACACATGGGACGAGTTAGTAAACAGGTTTGTAAAGCAGTTTTGGGTATATACCTCATGACCCAAGAATGTAATAATGTTAGCCAGCATGAGTAGAGAGCCGGAGAGACCCTTTGGAGTTTTCTAACAAGGTTTAATGCGACACCTGTTGCGATCAATAGCCCAGACCCTTAAATGGTTTTGATGGTGGCATTTGCAGAAATAGCCACTAAAGTATATTTCAAGATTGCATTGGAGTGGGATCCTCCAAGGGATCCTATGGAATTTTATCATGAAGCCGAGAGATTCTTGTGTCAAGAGGACACGGAAGAAGATCACATGAGTCGCCATGAGAAAATTGGGGTGAAAGGGATAATCTATCCTCTCAAGCGATGGGGAAGATAGTCCCCAAGCAACGTTTCTCCTTGGATTAATAAGGAGTGTATCCCAAACACCAAAAGGGATGAAGATGGGTACCTAATGGCAAGATTGCTCATCTCACCCACTACTCCATGAATGATCGTTATATCTAGTGATGATAAGTCTACATGATCCTCAGTAAGAATATCGATAACAGATTCGGCCAATTCTGAATTGGAACCCTAGTAGAATCGGAGCTTATGGAGTAGAAATTCAAACCTATGGAGGAGGAATCCGAGCCCATGGAGGAGAATTAGAACTCATGGAGGACCTAGAAACCACAATATTAGACCATAGTAGCGTAGGCAGCAATGTGATTTGGAAATGGAAGGAGATCACATTACTTAGCGAGAAGAATCATCCAGTTCTTACATCAACTTGGATGAAATGGAAGGATATGATGTGGATATATCTAAGGAAGAAGTTGAAGTGTTTCAAAACTCTTGGGAGGTTGAGATGCAAGGACTCGAAGAAACAGCAGAAGGTGAAGTAATGCAGGAAGTACCTGTTGGTCTTGGTCACATTCCATGGAACTAGTCACGGCTACCTTATATTGAATGAGAGATGCAGTAATTGGAAGATGGGAATGATGCGGATGATGAGTAGGAGTGTGGCGAAGAAGGGATTGGAGAAGTTATGGTAGATTTCAAATACTGGAGCGCCCCATCGGCCTCCGATTCAGAAGAATGTGAAAGATGATGAGTATGATGGTTGAAGGCAGTTTTTGTCTATCTATTTAGTATATATATGTATATAGCTTATTCATGATGTGAGATGAGACGTTGTGTTGGTTGGTGATGTATAATATTAGTGTTATGTATCCTACTATGTACCTAGATAGGAGTTGTATGCTTTAGGCATGACGTGTGACAAATTTGGAACGTATGTGTAAATTATGAAGTGTATAATATAAATATGCTATTTCATTTTCAACCTTGTTCATTGCAATTACATAAGTCTCTTAAATGAATCAATAAGAAGTCTTGATTAAGGAAGCTAATTTTTTTTATTTGAAATATGTTCTTTTAAACTCGAAATGGAATTTTGCTAACATTTTGAAAAAGATATATTTATATATACATGTAAAGGAAGTTTTGATTAATAAAGATGTATTAATTAAATAAGTAATTTTAAATAACAAAGAAGTTTTATTAAATACAAATATATTGTAATTTATATTGATTTAAAACAAGTAAAAGATGATACAAGAGGTTTTTTTATAATCAAAAGTAAGTTATCTTTTAATTTGGATGATTTCTTGGAAAGATTATTATATATATAAATATAAAGAGTGGATTAATTTGTCGTCCAATTTAGATCTAAGATTCGAGTATGGAACTTTATAGTGTTTGCACTAGTCCCAAAAAGGATTTATAACTCAATTCTTAATGACAAATATTGATGAGGATTTGTGGCTAGATACTTGTGTTTTCTATCATAGTTAAGAAACTATGTAAGAAAAATAGAGCTTCTGATCAAAGAGCCGATCAAAGACCGCACTAAAGGATCGTTGAATCAATACTAGTTCGAAAATAAAGCTGTGCATTCAAATAAAGGATCGCATCAAATATTATGAATGATCTTTGTATATCATATGAATTGAGTTTAAAATAATTTTTTGGGCTAACTCCTTTGTGGTTTTGTCTTGGAGTAATTTCGAGGGCGAAATTCTTTTAAAGGGGAAGTATGTAACGACCTATAACTTGATCATTTTAATTAAAGATATTTAAATTATTTTAAACATTCAAATATAAATTATTTTTCATAAATAATTAAGTTTTATAGGAATAATAATGATGATGAACTTATTTTGGAAGAATGTTCCAAAATATATTTCCTTTGGAAAAATACCCATAAAAACCATTTTATCAATAAACTGGCCAAAAACCATTTTATCAATAAACAGCTCTAAAATCGTAAAACATCATGCACGAAACTGGATACATACACTTATTTTTATTCTAAACAAGAATATGAAATAAAATTATTTATTTTATTTTTTGGGGAAAAATAAAAGTATTTATGACATCATTAGTGATGCCCTTATATTTAAATATTGATTTATGAACTTAAGTTGAGATTTAATGATTAAATAATTATTTTATTATTTAAATTATGGTTTTAATGATTATAATTCGTTTTAATAGTTATAAAGTAATTAATGAATGATTTATAAAAAAATTATAAAGATATATATTAGATTCGAAAATATAAGCAAAATGGATATCGCTTTGCCGGTATAATAGTGATTTTTGTAAATAATTATTAATATTAATTTATATGGTTTTATAAATAAAATGAGATCATTTTAATTAATTAATAATGATTATTAATTTTTTTCAATTTTTTGTTTTACATATATAAATAATTTAATTTATAATTGAAAATGAGACCAGGAATCGGTTTCTCGATTTTCAACAGTTTAACAAACGGAAGTTATTCAAAAGTCATTGCAACCTTGTTCATATGTCATGTACACCTATATAACAAGTAAATGCAAACTATAAACTTGCACATGAACACATGTACACACACACACACACACACACACACACACACACACACACATATATATATATATATATAAGAAAAATCAAAGATATTCTAGTTTTCTTAACCTTTAAGCTTCCTAAGTCAACTTCTTACACACATCAACTCACTCTTACACCATTTCACTTCATGCACACGGAGGTGATGTGTGTCCATGTAAGAGATGGAATGTGAGCGGACTGGGTCAAGGGTTAAAAAAAGTAGTTTAGTGTTAGGATATTTTATTTCAAATTTTTCCTATATATACCTTTCCATTCTTCATAATTTTCTAATACTCTCCTCACTTCTTCTTCTCCAATTTCAACCTAAATTCATGGCTTCTTATCATAGCAAATTAATGAAGAAAATTAATTCAAAAAGAAGTTAAATTGGTATATATTATATATATATATATATATATATATATATATATATATTAGCAAAACCATTTTAAACCACTTCAAATATCCACCTCTCAATCTCTCAAATCCATGGCACTACCTTCCACCACCCACGACCATGACCTCCACCCCCTCTCTACCTTGGTCATGAGCTTCCAAGGGTAGGTTGAGCCTTCCAATGGCTTTCGAGCTCGATTTCGTGGAGTTTTATTTCAAGATAGCAAAGCTATGGCGGTTTTAAAACTAGTTCAATTAAAAATGAAGGTGAGGAACTCTTCCAAATTTATTTTATAAATATGATGATTTGATATGATTGCTATGGATGTTGACTATGTTTTATTATCAAGTTTAGATGTTGATTGTATGTTTATATTGATGTCGAAATGATTCACGTTTGATACACATCGAATATCACAAAAGAAACCACTTTCCTTTAATAAATGCAATGGTGTATAAGAGATTGTTAAACCTCTTTAAAATGATCTATAAATTTTTTATAAATAATAAAATCCAATTTGGTACATTTTTGATAAGTTATGAAATTTGAATCAAAAATAGGCGCGTCGTGTAACGGTAGTTTGTGATTTCACGCCGTAGAAAGTTAAATCCATTTATATGATGAACTCGGAGTAGGAATTATTTGGAATAAGAATTTTCCAAACTCTTATAATCATAGTTTTCAAATAAAAGAAAATGATTCAAGATTTTGTTTAGTAGATACTGAAATATGAGCAAATGAAGTTTTCAACATAGTCATGGTTTTGCAGTTCGAAAACCAGCGACAAAATCTTTATAAATGATAATTTTAACTTTAAAAATATGGAATAAACTCTATAAACATATTAAAATCACTACAAGAAAAACAGTCTTTTGTAGCGGCATATAGTCGCTATTAAACACAACTTTAGCGGTTTGATAAACGGTGTATGTCGACATGTTATAAAAAAATTGCACATCTATAACAACAAAAAACCGCTACAAAAGAGCATGATTTCATAGCATAAATAAGCCTCTATGTTACATAAGGATGGTATCTCACTATTATCGCTATAAAACATCTCGATCTTAACGAAAATAACATTATCTTTATAGCAAAGTATAGCCGCTATAAAATAATTATTCTATAGTGCCTATTTAGCGCTATATATCTAGATGTTTGTAGTATATTCTACATCCATTTACAACACACACACACGCACACACACACACACACACACACACACATATATATATCGCTGTAAAATGTGTATACAATAATGCCTATTTGGTGCTATCCTTTGACAGTAATCTTATATATTGCATTATTAATTTTAAGCACTTATGTCATATAGTTATAATGCTTTTTAGGAGCTACGATTTATTTTACTATATATTTGATGCACCCCACTATTATAGTTTAATAATAACAATCAAAATGAATCTTCTTTAAATAGATAACAATTTGAATAATATATGAATGAAAAAATATAATAATCAGCAAATGTAATGCATATTTATGATAACAAAATAAAGTATCAACTAACGAAAATTAAGTTCAATATATGAGTTACTAAATTCAATACATATTCATGATAATAAAAGACAACATAGTTCAAAGTTAACGTCTACAAGTACCAAATCAAAGTTAACAATCATTCATGATAATTTTTACTTTCCCTCGACTCCTCCTTATGCCCCATGCCAAAATACAAAAATAACTACTACTTCATAAGTGCAAAATCATACCACACATTATAGTTAGACGAATCATAAGACATTTGACAAGAGCCGGTTCTTCGCAATCTGCACAAAGACAAAAGGGGCATCAGAGTTAACAAAAGATACAATCAACTTCAACCAATAACAATGCATATATAAGAGACAATTCATAAAATTTTGGGGATGGATAATTAGGAATATTTTAGTTACATTTATTAATTAATAAAGGGATAAGGCGGAGACTGAAGAGTCTGATGAGGGGGAGATGCATTTGTTTCCTATTGAGGGTTGATGCGTTGATCATAACATGAATTCTGGGATGAAACTTTTGCTAGCATTAGCTTATTTATCTCCTATTAATCATCAAATACAACAGTAACAACAACAAGATACGGGAAGCAGATTAATGAATAATCGTTGATTTAACAATAACTACAGTAATTATAATCATTTTGACTGGAAAGACTGACTCTTTTAACTGCTTGGTTTTCAGTATGAGCTGGTATATGAAGAGGTAAAAGATAAATACCTACAAATATACTTCAAAAGTGAGAAATGAGAAGGAGAGTTTTCTTCTTTGGAAATTCACATATCTTGCTTTTATGTATGGTATAGACTAAAATAAATAACATATCAAAGTGGCGTCTGATATTAGGGAATCACTTGAATTCATACATATATGATGCATACTTATTTAGGATATGTGTAGGTACATTCAAGGATGTCCTAAAAAACTGTATAAAAAAAATTGGATAGATGTGTGAATATATAGAACTTGCATATATCAAAACTTTGTTTTACTAAAAAGATCATCTAGAAACGAAATTATACACATATTTCTAAAAGGTTCGTATATTCCAACTATATTACTTTTCGAAAACAGTACATGTAAATGTTAGAAACTTTATTTAAAACAGAATCAAATATTCCTCATTCAGAAAACCATTATCAAAAAATGGATAAAGAATCTTCATTCCAGTTTCCACCATAGAAAACTCAAAATACAATTGTTAAATGTCATTTCAAAACTTTCACTCCTATGAAAAAAAGGTAATATGGTAATCATAGAATAGTAGAACAAAAACTTACGTTCTCCCCCATCCTTTTTGTCAACCCCACAATATATGAAATGTAATTCATCATGGTAAAATATCATTCTTACTCTCTGAAATGAATCACATAAAATTTTAAGTTGTAGAAATGAGAAGAAAAAAATGAATGGAAAGAAAGATGAAAATAACTTACAACACTATCAATCCGAGTCTCGTAAAACACAGGAATCCAATGCCAGCAGCTAGACTAACAGCGCCAACAGAGATTGCAACTATCTGTAATTTAATTTCATAAAAAAGTGCACGTCCAATCAGCCAATTCAAAAGAATTTAAATGAAGAAGACGGTAGTGAATAATTCAATTTTACAGTGTCTTGGTCAAGTTCTAGAGCTCTAATGCGTAGATATGACAATTGAGTAAGCTAAATCTTCGAGAATTTGATCAATGGCGATAGTTTTACATGAGAAGAAGATGATAAGAAAGGAGAAAAAAGACAAGGAAGAGAATGTGCCATTGATAGTTACTGAATTCAGAACTTGGATGTTTTTTTATTTTTATTTTGATTTGGAAGAAGAAGAAAGGTTGATTTGGCAGTGGATATTGAGGAATAAATTCGGACCACATGTTTAGGATTGCATGAGGTGGTATACGCTAATCCATATGGTTTATATATAGACTTCCTCTGTTAAATTTTGGCGACACTATATGGAGAATTGTAGAGATCGGAAGTAGCTTCATAAAAGAGAAAATGGTTCGCAAATCGAAGTTCGAATGTGGAAGTTATAAGAAAAAAAGTTAAGTGGGATGAATTGACAGCGTTAGACGTCTGAGGAAAAATTCAGATGTCTGATGCTTCAGCAAATCTGCACCAGACTTGTTCCAGAGAGTTAGGTCAGACGTTTGACTTCGGATGTCTGAGTCTGTGCAGAAATTCTTTCAAGGGCTTAGGTTAGACGTCTGACCAAATGGTCAGACGTCTGAGCCTGTAGAAAACTTTTTGCAGAGGCTTAAGTCAAATGTTTGACCATTTTGGGCAGACGTCTGAGACGATCACTGCTTGTTTTTCACGCGTGGGCTTGGCGTGAAGATTTATGATATCTGCTGGGGCAATTTCGAAATATTTCCTAGGGTTTCTATTCTCCTATATAAACTAGCTTCAGGTTCCAGATCTGTAGGCACGTGCAAGCGACTGCAAAAGATTAGCCTCCACAAATTAGGGTTTATCAAAACCTAATTTTCTTCAATTCTCTTCTCCACAAACCAAATTCTAGCTAGAATTTTGATCACTGTAATCAATCTCTTGTTATCTTCTCATAAATGTTAATAAAAGTTTTCTCTTAAAGTGGATGTACACTAACACAACGTTAGTGGAACGAGTATAAATCTTTGTGTGATTTATTTTTCATTATTGCTTTGATTTCTGAATTGCTTGTTTGGGATTGTGATTGTTTTTGGATTGATTGAGATTGGAATTAAGTTATTGATTGGTTGTTTTACACTTCTTACCATGATCCCGTCTTCCACTGTGCTTGTGGGGTTTCGATTTGAGGGGTCTCCAGTTGGAATCCCGTTCCAACATTTGATATAAGAGCATTGGTATTGATATATGGTTGTAGAAATGCCGAAATCAGATAATACCTCAAGTAGTTCCTCAATGGGTAATCCAAGTGGTGTAGCTCCTTATGTACGTGGTTTGTACATAGCTTTAGAATTACAATAGGTAATAGACAAGTGGAATGATGATAATGATTTTTAGAAATGCCAATGGAAGATGAAAGCGGTTCTAAAGAGGAATGGGTGGTGTTTGACACACATTTGTTGCCAACGGGCATCTCAAATGTTGAGAGAGAGGAGATGGAAGATCGGGCATTCACTACACTTCAACCTGCTATGGGAGAGAATGTTTCTCTGAAATTAGTGATGAGACAATTACTAAGGGTATTTGTGACAAGTTGGAGGAGTTGTATATGAAGAAGTCACTGACAAATCGTTTGATCTTATTACGAACATTCTTCACCTATAAGAAAAAGGAAGGTACTTCGCTAAAGGCGCATTTGAATACTTTTGATGACTTGCTAATGAAGATTAAGGCGGTAGATTTGAAGATTGTGGAAGAGCGAAAGGCGATGATATTGTTGTGTTTGTTGCCGGATCGGTATACAGGTTTCTCAAATAGTTTGATCTATAGCCAAGATACATTGACTCTTGATGATGTCAAGACGGGTCTTCTTAGCAAGAAGTTGCGAGATCAAATGAAGAAGTTAGGTGATGGAAGTAGTGGTGCTAGTAGTGGTCATTGTTTGTTTGTAGAGAAGGAAAGGTATGTGAAGAAAGAAAACTAGGGGCGTTCTAAATCAAGGAGTCCCGGTTGGAGAGGAAAGTCGAAGGAAAGAAAAGGCAAGTGCTATATTTGCAAGAAGCCCGGTCATTGGAAGAATGAGTGTTCAGAAAAGGAGAAGGCAAAGAAAGAAGTAGCATCTTCATCAGTAGCGGTGGAGAGTAGAATTGGTGAGGGAGATGTAGATGATTTTTCGACGGTAGCATCGAATGTTTCGGGTAGCAAATGGGTGCTCGATTCAGGGGCATATTATCATATGATGCCAAATAGGAATTGTTTTTCTTCTTACATTGACAAAAAAGGAAATTCAATTGTTATGAGAAATGGTATTATTTATAAGTTGAAAGGCATTGGTTCCATGTAGATTTGGATGTTTGACGGAATGGTTCGTACTCTCACTAATGTGTGCTATGTTTCGGGACTTAGTGTTAGAAAACTGGGGTGGCTACAACACAATGTTGGATCTTAAGGCTATTCAGACACTAGAAGTGGTGAAATGTGTATTAACTACTTACTTATGAATATAAAGAAGTGATCAAAGAATAAGTAAGTAATAAACTAAAATGCAGTAATGTAAATAACACCCGGATTTTATACTGGTTCGGATTAACCAATCCTACATCTAATCCTGCACTCTATCGTGCAGAATTCCACTATAATCGCTTTCTTTCCACGGATGGCAAGAACACCTTTACGATCTTGGTTTCACGGGCTACAAGACACACCCTCTTGATTTTACAGGCTACAAGAACACCTTCTCCTTATCGCCAACAATAAACTATGGCAAGTGGTTGTATCTTCTATACAGATTCTTGCAGATTCGATACAATGATCCTATAGACCTCCGACGGCAATATAACTTTGAATACTTTGAGGAATAGGATTAAATCAGAGAGAGAATGATGTGAATTAAAGTAAAACTCTCTGATATTTTGTGGCTTGCAAATCAGTGAAGAATTGGAGTGAAATAGTATCGATTTACAAGGAGATTTGAAGAGTATGCAATAGATTTCTTTTGCAAATGTTTGGAGAAGAAGGAGTAAGAGAAAATAAGAATTCTTGATCTTAAAATTCGTTTTCAGAGGCATTTATATAGTGGTTGAAGAGACATGTCTTTTGGTGAAGAGGTGGAGGGAAATGTCTCTTCATTTAAAATTTGAAATTCTGAAAACTACTAGTATGTCGACATACTAGGTACCCCCATGCCAACATGGGTGTGGTGCAAAATGAACAGCAACACTAATAAGTGTTGCAAATTTTTAGCATTTCAAATTACCTTATATTTGTGGATTTTTGTGATTCGGTTGAGGTCAATAGTTGATGATCTTCAAGTATAATTTCCATGAGATCTTTAATAAGATATTATAAGGTTCAACCAACTCCTCATCATTTCAGACACCTTTATCCTTTAGCATTCTTCTCTAATTGGGTTTTGTTCTTCAATTGCTCTGATTGACCTTCTTCTATAATTCATTTGCTTCCACTGTATTCTTGTTTATCTCTGTAAATGTCTCCATAATATATCTGATATGACTGCATAACTCAAAGATATGTTAGTAGTAATATTTATATGGTTGTTGTCATCAAAATCAATACCTAGGGTATTAACACTTAGGAAGTCTCTTATCACTATGGGGCAGCTGGATTATTTAGGTTGTAAGATCACTGTTGAGAGTGATAGCTTGTGGGTTTCAAAGGGGGCGCTTGTGGTGATGAAGGGTGCTAGGACTCATGGTATTTATTTGCTTTAAAGTGTGACTGTAGAAGGTGAAACTTGTATAGAAGTAGATAGTTCTCATGGCTATGTTGTGGCATTTGAGGTTAGGTCATGTCTCGAAGAGGAGTTTGGATGTTCTTCAGAAGAGGAAGATGATCGATAGAGAAAGTTTCAACAAGTTAGAGTTTTGCGAAGAATGCATCATGGGGAAGCAAACTAAAATTTCATTCGGTGAGGGAAAGCATGATTCGAGAAGGGTTCTTGAGTATGTTCACACGGATGTTTGAGGACCGGCACCAGTATTTTCTTTAGGTGGAGCTCGCTATTATATTTTTTTATAGATGGCTTTTCCCGAAAATTTTGGATGCATGTAAAGAAGGCCAAGTCGGAGGCATTTGCAAAGTTCAAAGCATGGAAGGCTCTTGTTAAGAATGAGAGTGGCTAGTCTTCGAAGGTACTAAGGTCCGACAATGGCGGAGGGTATGTTTTCAGAGACTTTTTGGAGTTTTGCAAGCATCGTGGTATTCAGAGATATTTTACTACACCTGGAGAACCACAGTCGAATGGTGTTGCAGAGAGGATGAATCGTACTCTACTTGAGAAAGCTCGATGCTTAAGATTGACATCGGGTTTGGCTAAGAGATTTTGGGCTGAAGCTTTGTCAAACGCGTTGCATATTATTAATCAGATTCCGTGCTCAACTCTTGGTAACAAAATTCCGAAGGATGTGTGGAAGGGAAAAAGCATTGACTAGAGTTATCTTCGTGTGTTTGTTAGTCCTGTTTATGTGCATGATCCGGAAAATGATAAGCTTGAATCTAGAACTTTCAAGGGGATTTTGCTTGGTTATATGGATGGAGTAAAAGGCTATCGTATTTGGAATCCGAAAACCAAAAAGTTAGTGAATTCTCGTCATGTTACTTTTTATGAGTCGGCGATGTTCAAGGAAAAAGAAAGCTCATCGGATGTTCCGGACTTGGATCATGATGAATCAAAGGAGAAGGAAATTATTTCCACATTTTGTCCAAAGAGTAGAGAGAGTAGAGTAGTTGGAGATGCTTGTGAGGAAGCAGCGATTCATGTAACATCACATAGTTCACAGGGTTTCTCTAGTAGTGTTGGTGATGTGCATGATTTTAGAGAAGATTAGGTTCAAGGAGAGCCAAAAGGAGTTTGGTTGATAGTATTGATACTCGGGTTGGTCGCCGTACTATAAGACCACCCGAAAGATATGGTGATTGGAACTATCTTGGCTTTTTTGATAATTTGGACTATGCGCTTCACGTAGTCCAAGATGAGCCGATGGACCTTGATGACGTCATGGAGTCGAGTGATAGCTCGAAATGGATTTATGTCATGGAGGAAGAGATACAATCATTGTTGAAGAATCAAACTTGGGATTTGGTTCCACTTCCTAAAGGAAACTGTGCTATTGGGTGCAAATGGATATACAAGGTGAAGGAGGATAGGAGATACAAAGCTAAGCTAGTTGCTAAGGGGTTTGCACAAAGGAAGGGAAAGGGGTATGATGAGATATTCGTACCGGTTGGGCGTCATACTTCTATTCGAATATTACTTGCTATAGTTGCTATTCATGACTAGGAGTTGGAGCAACTTGATGTGAAAACCGCATTCTTGCATAGTGACTTGGATGAAGACATCAACATGGAGCAACGAAAGGTTTTGTTGTGGATGGTAATTCAAATTTGGTTTGCAAGTTGAAAAAATCACTATATGTTTAAAGCAATCACATTGACAATGGTATAAGAGGTTTGATCATTTTATACTTGAAAATGGTTTTGATAGAAGCATCAAAGATGTTTATGCTTATTTCAAGAAGTTAAGAAATGATTGTTGGGTGTATTTACTCTTGTGTGTGGATGACATGCTCATTGCTTGTAAGGATAAGAATGAAATCAAAAGGCTAAAACTGTGTTTGAAATCGGAGTTCGAAATGAATGATCATAGAGAAGCAAGAAGGATATTGGGCATGGAAATTGTAAGGGATCGAAAGCATTTTGAGTTGAAACTAACTCAAAAGGAATACATTGAGAAAGTACTTTGCCAGTTTAGCATGGAGAATGCAAAGGCGTCAAATACACCTTTACCTTTGCATATGAGGCTTTCGAGTAAAGATCACCTATCTTAGAGGAAGACAAGGCTTATATGGCAAAGGTGCCATATGCTAGTGCAATTGGAAGTCTAATGTATGCTATGGTGTTGTACAAGGCCCTATATTGCAAATGCCGTCAGGATGGTTAGTCGATACATGGCTAATCCAGGGAAATCGCATTGGGAAGTTGTGAAGCTCATATTGAGATACCTTAGAGGCACATCATCTCATGGTCTTGTTTTTTGCGGTAGTAAGGCGATGGATTACAAGTTGTTTGGTTATTGTGATTCGGACTACGCCGGTGATAGGGATCGAAGAAAATCCACTTCCAAGTATGTCTTCATACTTAGGGGTACAGCCATAAGTAAGAGATCTAGATTGTAGATCGTAGTTGGTTTATCCACTACGGAGGCGGAGTTGATATCTGCGATGAAGGCGGCAAAGGAGGCACTCTATTTGAAGTGATTGTTGTGTGATTTGGGATTCGGGCACGATAGAATAGATGTTCGATGTGATAGCCAGATTGCTATTCACTTGGCAGAGAATTTGGCGTTTAGCTCACGAACTAAGCATATTGAGGTGAGAGAATCACTTCTAATAGCCATGGATGAGGATAAGCAAGTATATCTTCGGAAAGTGCACACAAAGGATAATGCGGCGGACATGTTCATTAAGGCATTGCAGGTTGGGAAGTTCAATCATTGCTCGAATTTGATTCGCTTATAGAAGTGCTAGGTGTCACGGGGTGGCACGGTTAAGGGAGGAGCTTGGAGGTAGATGAGGAAGAGTATCGGCGAGAGATTGAGGTTCTATCTTCTTGGTAAGTGCTAGTTTGGGTGAGATAGCTTGGGATTTGGATGTTTTCAACATTTCATTAGCGGGTAGGTGCTTTGCCTGAGCTCGTTGGTTAAGTGCAATAGGCGGTAGCTTTCCCAGAGCTCATTGGGAAAGTATTCATGTTTGGTTGAAGGTAGAAGAAGTGATAATTGGTGCTATCGGTTGTCGTTGATGGAATGGTACCATTAGAGTTGGAGATGGATCTAGTGTCAAGGTGGAGTGTTAAATTTTGGCAACACTATATGGAGAATTGTAGAGGTCGAAAGCAGCTTCGTAACGGAGAAAATGGTTCACAAATCGAAGTTCAGAGGTGGAAATTATAAGGTAAAAGTTGAAGTGGGCTGAATTGACAGCATCAGACGTCTGAGGAAAAATTCAAACGTCTGACGCTTCAGCAAATCTACACCAGACCTATTCCAGAGATAGTTAGGAGTCTGTGTAGAATTTCTTGCAGAGGTTTAGGTCAGACGTCTAACCAAATGGTCAGATGTCTGAGTCTGTAGAAAACTTTTTCCAAAGGCTTAAATCAGACGTTTGACCATTTTGGACAGATGTTTAAGGCGACCACGGCTTGTTTTTCATGCGTGGGCTTGGCGTGAAGATTTATGATATATGCGGGAGCAATTTCGAAATATTGCCTATGGTTTATTTTTTTCTATATAAACTAGCTTCAGGTTCTCGATCTATGGGTGCGTGCAAGCGACTACAAGAGATTAGCCTCCACAATTAGGGTTTATCAAAACCTAATTTTCTTCAATTCTCTTCTTCACAAATCAATTTCTAGTTAGAAATTTGATCACTGTAATCAATCTCTTGTACTTTTCTCATCAATGTTAATAAAACCTCCCTCTTAAATTGGATGTACACTAACACGACGTTAGTGCAACCACTATAAATCTTTGTGTGATTTATTTTTTATTATTGCTTTGATTTTTGAATTGCTTGTTTGGAATTGTGATTGTTTTTGGATTGATTGAGAAGGGATTGAGTTATTGATTGGTTGTTTTTACACTTCTTACCACGATCTCGTTTTCCGCTGTGCTTGTGGGGTTTCGATTTGAGTGGTCTCCGGCTGGAATCCCGTTCCAACATCCTCAACATTGTAGGGATAAACAAATTTCATATATCATCACATAAGCATTACTGTTTCAGGGTGTATCTCTACTAACGTTTTTTAAGTTTAATTTACAAGCATCAGGCTATAAATTGTATATCAAAAATGTTGTATGTTAACCAACACGTAGAAGAACAGAGGAATTCTTAAACACATGGATAGCATCAAACAAAAGTGTGAAATTGGCAAATAGTATGTATTTACTATCTTTTTGGTCATTAACCTGATATAATTTGGCAATTTTCAAAACTCATTCTATAAATATAATTTACCTCTACTATCAATTACAGATTTGATCCAAGTTTACGTTAAATGGGTCTTAATTGTAACTATAAAATAACAGAATCAGTAGAATAATCAAGTGTAAATTAGGGTACAATCTACCCATCTAACACGCCCATATTTATGTTTTCTTTTCTAATGATTGTATAATATATTCGGGTGTAAGAAAATTTTTGCAAGTGCACATATGTATGCATATTTTCTAATTTTTACAAATTTCTACACAAACTGAAATAAGTCAGATATTCGCTCAAGCAATGCAATAAAGCAAGAATTTCTTTAAATGATGATATTAGCCAATTAAGGGGAAATAACGATAAATTATATCAAAAGCTGCTAGAAAATCCCTTAGTTCAAAAGGTGGTACAAGACTATAAGGATAACCTTTTTTAATTAGAATGCACCATGTATAATCATGCTATTGAAAACTGACAAAAATAAAAAATTAATTGGTTGAAAGATGGGGAACAACGTAAAAAGTTTTTTTAACTCTAAAATGTCAGACAATAGGAAAAGGAAAGCATTGAATGAGATACTAAATGAGTTTGGTATTCCTATTACAGACTCAATTACTATCTAAAATATGATCGTGTCTTATTTTTCAGATATGTATAACACTGTAGAGGTGACTAAAAACTTTTACAACGTCATTTCTAAGAAAATTCTATCAAACTCAACTAGGAATTTCATAGAATTTAATGATAAGGAAAAAAAACTGCCACTTTTCAGATTAAAAAGGACAGTAGCCCTGGGGCAGATGGCGTGAGCTCTAAATTTTTTAAACATAATTGGGATTTCATTAAAAGTGATCTAAAAGCTGTCGTTAAAGGTATTTTTGCTAGTGGACATATAATAAAAGAAATTAATCACACTTTTATTACTTTGGTGCCAAAGAAAGATAATGCTTCTTCCATATCAATTTACCATCCAATTTCATGTTGTAATGTTATTTATAAGATTGTAGGTAATATCAGGTGTAAATTAAGTTTCGGGGAATTTACTTGGGTTGAGAACCTTCCAACATTCATCGTCGTGTAAAATAACCAAAAACAAAAATGAAACGGTAAAGACTTACTCTTCATTCCATTACGACATGCGTAGCAGGCCAAGCTATAATAGAAGATAGTGCATCTTACATGTACTGTAATTCGGATGTTTGTCTCCAAAGCTCTTCGATCGACTCTTTTACGGTCTCTATCCAAACTTTAACTGCATTGTTTTCTAGTGGTTTGAAATAGGCCCTTGCATTAGGATCGGTTGACTCCATGCATCCTAAAGAAACTACTTTCCCCTTTCCAGATAAATCCATAAACTTGCATTTATCGTTTGTTCTCGAATTTGCAATATGCAAGTTGAAAAAAGAGAAAAATAATGAAATTGCTAATCTTTAAAAAATAGAAATACGAAATAAAAATCAAGTATCATAAATGTTTTCAGTATAGTCATAGGCGTAATAGGAGCTGTAGCATAAACCTTCTCAACAACTACTTGCGATTCAGGCCATGCAACCTTCTTACCAATAGCATCCGCAATTCGGATCAAATCAGGGGCTAGCCTCCACAAAAAAGCTTCTGGATTTAGTGGATTATCTATCCAAACAATCATGGCTGATGGTCCAAGAAAACATCATTAAAAATTTCCTCTAGGATGCTCGAATGTAATCGTCCAAAACCCACTAATTGTTTGCTTCCTCCGTAATCAAAAATTTTGCATTCGCATTCTAGGTTAGTAGTTCTACTTTGTTAGAGGTAAGAATATGTATTCAGTAAAAATTGTGTATATTAAAATTGCATGTTTGATGTGAAGAAAAATGCTTACCATGTCCTCTTCTTCTTCAATGTGATCACTTGAACTTAAACCAACCCTATTCGTTGGTCACGTCACAATATTATCCTTTGTTTCCCCAATAAATGTTAAAGTAGTCATAGGGTTCCATAGAAAAGCATCCAGCTTTTTCGGACGGTTAACCAAAATTATCATTGCATCCGACCCTAAAGGAACATCATTGATAAGCTTGTTAGGAACGTCCAACATAACTCTTCCTTCAGCAACGATCTCTTCACCCCGTCGCCAACCTAATAAATCACACTTCTTCATATTTTCATCATAGTTGCACTACGATTAAACATAGGAATATTATATTAATTATTGACTAAAATGTTAAAATACAAACGATGTCAAACCAATAAAAAATTAATTACTTAAGTTTTGTTTGCTTCTATCCAACTGTGCCTATTCTGCAAAACCAAAGAAACTTTAACGTTAGTTTTACATTTAGCAATCAACCATAATAATATGGAATACAACCATATAACAACTAGCAAATATAGCATTCAAACTCAACAGATAAGAGATGTATCTTTCCTGATATTTCTCCAGTTGTAGAAATTTCTTCTCTAATTCTAACATTTTGTTTTCAAGTTGCAATGTTTTTTTATCCCTAACCTGTGCTAAAGAAACTCTACTAGGACTCATTCCCCTTCCCATCGCTCGTAGTCGACCCAATCTTTCTTGCCCCAACACTTGTGCAAGTGCATCTTCTTTGTAGTTTATTAGCGAGGTTGATTGTGAAACACCTTCAATTATTTTAATCTTTTCCTACAAAACATGATTAATAACAGATTATAGATATATTTCTATATACATACATACATACATACATACATACATATACATGTATACATATACATATACATGTACATGTATACATATACATGTACATGTATACATATACATATATTATGGCATCAAAAGAAACAGAGAAAATTGTTGTAGAAGAAGGAAACGCATATATTTCTGAGAATGATAATTCCAGCTTTGGTTAAAGCTAAATCTGTCATCAAACTTCACTAAGTGAAACTATATATAACCAGTAAAAGTATTTATCCATCCACCATATATGTGTAGAGGTAATGTTATCAGACTACTTAAATCGTAAAGAAATTTTAGTTTTTGTCTTAAATAATCGTTCATCAACTTCAGATTAATCAGCCTTGACTTGTTGATACAAAATTCAAATAGCTTAATTGGTCATCGTAAAAAATTAGTGGTTGAAATGTGGCAACTAGGGGTGAAAATTGTAAAATCAAATTCTTATTTGATTATGAAGGTTGAATGTTGATGCTACAGTTGTGCATATTGGATGTGTAGCTAAGATCAACCCAAAATCCCCTCTTGATAAAGTTTGTGTGCTCAGTTGTGGAATCTCAACTAGTAAGCAAAAACATAAAATAGTGCCTGTACTTTCTTCAACTTTTCATGCACAAATTATATTAGAAATTGCTTTTGTTCATATCTTTTAGGTCTTGGGGCTACATTGAATGATGTAAAGCCTCCAAAGGGGTCAACAGTTGCTGTTTTTGGATTAGGGGCGGTTGGTCTTGCTGTAAGTATCCATTTTTTATAGGATGTTCTTTAACAGTTCGAGTCACTTTGTAAACTTATTTCAATTTTAAACCAGCTTCAAAATTATTTTCAAATACAAATTACTTTTTGACCAGATGGTTGAAAGTAATTCGACTTAAAATTAAAATTAAAATTAAAGTGCCTTGATGCTATTTGAAACTGAGACAATAAACGCATAGAAATAAAATAAAAGTGCACTTTCCTATTTGAAATAGCTTCAGTGTACTATTGTCTCTTTCAACCATATGGTGTGGAATATAGTTTTGAAATTATTCTAGAAATGAAATGAATTTTCAAAAGTAGCTTATATTGATATATTTAATTTGATGTTCATGTGATTAGGCTACTAGGGATCTAGAGTTGCTGGGGCTTCAAGACTTATTGAGGTTGATGTAAATTCTTCAAGGTTCGAACACTGTAATATTTTTTTCAATGTGTCACATAGTTTGGGCAAATTGTTCTGAAAAATAAATTCCTAGACAACCGGTATGAAAACATCAACGGTTATAAATTGAATCAAATAGTGATTAGAAATAATCATACTTGTGCCCAATATTGAAATGAGTTAAGATGTTATTAAAAAATGAGGTAAAATGAGTTAAGGTGACCAATATTGAACCTGAAAATATTAAGATTATCTATAGAGTATGGACTCACTATAGCATCTGCAGCAATCTTATTCACCGGTTCACCATTTTTCTTAGTGCGAGATTTGATCCAAAATACACTTCTAGAGATGGAAGAGTTACCACTACATTCTTTTTTCTACATTCAAAAGAAAAATATTTAATTTTTCCATAATCAAGGAACCAACATTTCGCTTTTGTCAACATAATTAGGAAAATAACAAGGAACAATTAAGATGGCAGCTCCTTGTTGTGAACACTGGTTGCATATGCATATATGTTAGATCACCATGTTAAAAGGACCAAATAGGAAATTTCAAACATATAGGAATATAAAATAGACTTTGAAAATTCTGCCAATAAAATTTGATTCAAAGAATTTAATCATTTTTCATAGAAACCACAAATATATTGGAACAAGATCAGAAAGAATATATAGTGTCATTTAATATTAATGAAATGTAAATTTGTTCGTTCATGTGTATGTTAAGGGAGAAGCAAACTAAAACTACATTTTTAGTCTAAATATTTATGAATATTAACATTAAGTTTATTTGTGATAGAATAAAATTGATTTATTAATTTTAAGCTTTAGTGATGTTTCAGTCGAAAAGCCAAGTACATTTAAACACAAGGTACAATCATAAGATACTAGAACTAAACATAGACATCATAAACTGAAGATTTCATCCAACGTTATGTCCAAGAACCTAGTCCAAGTTAATTATACTAGAAATGTGAAGAAAAAAGATAATAAACAAGACAATTTTGCAGAAGAAATGATAAAGAAGTGATATAAATAATCAAAGATGATCTTAATATTACTCAAACGTAAGAAAAGAGTAAGACTTCGTATATCTTATTCATAGAAGAAAATTTGTGCAAACACCTAAAATGTACCAAAAGAAGAGTAAATAGGAAAAAAACCTTGGGTTAAAATGTAATTTGTCATAGGACATGGGACATTTCTGATCAACTGTATATAACTTTTTCAGAAAACTGTTAGACTAAAAATTTTGATATTCATTTTTAGTCCATGAATTTCTAATTTAGTCAACTAAAAATACATTATAAACCGAAGCAAATCAACAAAATTGGCAGTTAAAAAGTACATAAATATTACATCAAATAAACTACTCTTTTCTTACCAAATCTTCAGCCAGTCGAGTCATTCCTTTACGACTGCGCGTGTGTGGCAACTGCTTATGTCTAATAGCTTTGTTCTTTTCGCTCAAAGCCTAAAATAAGAGATTTTAAAATATTATCCATAATTTTAATGTAATATTATCCCTTCGATATGATACATAAATGAGTGTTGTTTATAAAAATACCTTAAATTCCGAACTTGTTTTCAACTTGATAAATTTCTTCCACTCGTTCATACATTTGATGTTAGCTGGTTTCAACCGAAACCTTTCCTCCATAGACTTTGCTTGTGCTGAACTAACAAACATTTTGACGCCTGCCAAATACCACTCATTTGTTTGAAAACCTAATGTTTTATGTCAATCTAAATCCAATTCAAACCTCGCCTACAACAATCAAAATTCAGCGTAAAGAGTGTTTGAGGTAAGCAATCAACATAAGATTTGATCTTAAAGCAAAAGAGAGAGTGTCACCCGAATGCTTTCCTATAAAACACCTTTCAATTCAGTATTAAGTTGTCTCCAATCATTTAGTGTAACCGAAATAATTTCTTGTACAAGCGGTCCTAAATAAGAAGATAATTTTAACGACCCTGGTCCTATTGGATCGCCTGCAATATTAAATTCAACTTCTATTTGCTCCAAAGAATTGAATGGAAGTTTCTAACTTTAGTTGGCCTTTTAGGTTTTCTTCTCGAATTTATATTTGCATTGGTATCTTATATGTCTCTCATTGTCTATTGGACCTTTAGAATTTCCTTCCGACTGAACTACATTGTCTTCGACTGTTTGTGGGTTGCCTATTTCTGCATTGTTTTCTGCTTCGATTTGTAATCGATTTTTTCCTAAAGCTCGTGGGTTGTCTTCATTATGAACCCGGTCTTTTACTTGATTATCTTCAAACAGCTCTTCTCTTGCACGTTTCTTTCTGTATTCGTCGATTTCTTTTTGCATGCAACCTCTCTTTTTCACAACCTTACTCTTCTTACCCATTTTCTGTATAAAACTTTTTTTTTATTCGTTGAATGATACAAAAAACTTTACAGTAGTACAGAAGTATAAATGAAAATTGAAGAATTGTGAAAATTTTGTACTTGATTTTTTCTAATGCTTGTGGGTTGTCTATATTATGAATCTGATCACCTACTTGATTGTCTTCAAGCTGCTTCTTTCTTGCACATTTCATATTTTGTTCGTTGAATTTTTTTTGCATGTTAGCTCTTGTTTTCACATTCCCACTGCTCATTTTCTGTAAAATAAGTGCAAAAAAATTACATATATTCAATACTTTCTTATGAATATTGCTGGTTCAAGCTACTCCAAAATATATTCAGTATGTGTTATCTTAAATAGTTATAGTATTTTTTTTCTTAGTTTATTCTTTAGTTAATTTGTAACTTGCAATGATCTAGTACATACATTCAATTATATGGTTTAACCAAGATTTTCTTTGTTCCTTGTAGAAATTGGAAATTTCTAGGAAATAATTTCATTTTCGATTATATCTGTGCTAAAATGAAAAGTTGAGTTTTAGCATCAAATATTTTTATTTTTTCAAATTAAACATGGTTGAGAATACTGGATTATCTATTTACCTGTGTAAATGAATCCAATCATTTTCCATCAACATATAATTAAGAAGAAACACAGGAAGAAAGAATACTCAAGCTCCAACTAAAGCACAAACTGTATACTAAATTTGTATTCGCTCTGTTAATAAAAGACAAATTCGTCAAAAAATATTGACAAACAAAAAAGTATCAAATGATAAAATGAAATACACGTCCAACAAAATGAATCTGTAAACACATTTTAACGTAAATCTCAAGTGACGGTGTGATAAATGTGTAAACGAATGTCATAGATATCAACTACCTGGAAACGCATGTAACATTTTTGAATTAGGTAAAGGACTTGAGTGGAGAGTTGAAAACATGCTTACATGATATTATGCTGAATGAACAGCTTAACTATGAGCAAAACTGGTCTTATGTCATTTTAGGCCCTGCATAAATTTCTAGTTTAGGCCCTTAACCATTACTAAGTTTAAAAAAAAAAGAATTAACTCGTATTTGGGTATAGGATGAGATGGAATCAATAATATTTGGCCCTCGACATGCACGAAGAGAAGGTATTTGGGTATCGTATGAGATGGAATCAATAATCATATTTTCTCCTTACTTGAAGTCATATTCAATATCATTAATTTGTACATTTATTGTATGTGGCTACAAAAGAAAAGTCTAATGCACTAGGCTAATGTAACAACCCGCATATTTATCGATTTTATATTTAAATATTTTGTCGCTAATCGGATATTGGTCCGAAAAGCTACTTTTTGCAAACGGTCAAATTAGGACTCGAGACCACTTCCATTGAGTTCGAAATGCCGTTTACAATTTTTTTAAGTATAAACATTGATATGATTGGAGATAGTAGAATTTCACTACTTTTTCACTTGAGACTTTGGGTTGGGCTTTTAGCCTATCAGACCCAACCTTCACCCCTCCTCTTCATAACTTCATTTCTATTTTCCTAAGTCTTCAAGCTTCTTCAAAAATGGTGGAGGGAATGGAAAATTAAAATTCCAAAACTCAAATTCTATTGCAACTCCAACATTCAACTCCAAACTCAAGTAGAAGATATTGGATTCAAGCTTTGGATTGCTTCTCCTTGCTTTCAAGCTTCATCTTCATAAATTTTAGTGCAAAGGTGAGATTTTTATCTCACAAATCTAGTCTATAACTAAATTGGACTGTTGGGAATGATTCCCTATCAATTTTGCATTCACATTTGCATTTGGTTTGGATTGGATTGGCGAAAAACTCCAATTTTTAGCGTTTTTGTGAATTTTCTGCATTTAGGTCGTTCTGGCCATTTTCGTGAGTTCGGAGTTAGGTCGCTCGCGAGCTAACTCTTAAGTCGCACGCGTGTTATCGCACTAGGTCGCACTGCACGTATTGTCATCTCGGAATTAGGTCGTTGGGCTTTAGGTCGTAGGTCGTTTGGCCTATAGGTCGTTAGGTCGCTAATACTTAGGTCGTTTCTGGCCTTAAATCCCCTATACAGCCTTAGGTCGCTCGGCTCTGGCTCCTTAGGTCGTAAGTCGTGGGCCTCTAGGTCGTAGGTCGTTAGGTCGTGTGGCCTTGGTTCTTTAAGTCGCTCGGCCTTGCCTTCCATTTTTAGGTCGCATGACCTTCTAACCCGCTAGGTCGTTGGGCCTATAGCCCTTAGGTCATTAGGCCGTTAACCCACTTGGTCGCATGACCTATAACCTGTTAGGTCGCTCGACCGTTTACTCCGTTAGGTCGTCCAACCCTACTACAAGTATTAGGTCGTATGACCTTGTTCCACTAAGTCGCTCGACCCTTAGGTCGTAACACTTTAGGTCGCACGCCTTTCACACCATTAAGTCGCGAGTTTAATTAGGTCGCTCGGCCTTAAAACGTTAGGTCGCTTGACCTGTGCTATTGTTAGGTTGCGAGTTCCTTAGGTCGCACGCTAACCTCGTTAGGTCGCTTGGCCATTTCAGTTAGGTCGCATGACCACAGGGTTGCTCCAGTTAGGTCGCAACCATTAGGTCGCTCGACCCTATCCCCCTTAGGTCGTTAGGCCTCATTTTGTCTTCACTAGGTCGTACCGTTTTGGACGGGGCGCTGCCCCCTGGACCCCCGCGACCTGACCGGGCAGGTCGAACCCCGTAAGCGGTGGTGTTGCCCCCGCACCCCCACCTTGGGTGGTTGCCACCCCCTTGGACCCCCCCTTCGTAGGGGATCTTATCTGATAAACATTGAGCTGATTTCCTTGGATTTTATTCACATCTCCGTATGCGATATTTGTGATTGATTGTTTCTACAATTGCTTCTGTGTTTTGTCATTTTATAATATAAAGGTTTCAATACTAGTAGTAAATATCAAAACTCTTTTAACAAACAATTTCAACTCTATTTTTAATAACAAAGCTCTTTTCTTAAACCGTTTTCCAATCTATTAGTATATACAAATCTTTACCTCACTCGGATGAGAAATCTAATTAAACGGCTTAGTAAAACAAGTGGTATGAAACGTTTGCGTTTACTTCGTCGGTTAATTCTTGGACTTGTTCGATTGAACCTCTTGTGACAATTTTATTAGTGAAGATTTACAGTTTGTTCGTAAATATTTAAGTTCAGCAAGTGGTTATGGGACATGAAGCTAAACTTCTATATTTACTAGCATAGTGTAATTGACACTTCTCGTTGAACATGACGATCATTCTGATGCTTTAGACTAGCAACTGTGTGATGTCTCTTGTTGCGAGGTTAGACTAGACACCACTTGTGTGATTCCACTCACACATACCTTTTTGTTTTTTGGTTAGTCTGGACCTTAATCTGTGTGATTCCGTTCACACATGTGGGGTAGCTCCCCTTGGTCTTCGGACCGTCATGTGATAGGCCTCTTTCTCTTTTCTGTGATTTCTGGACTTCTTGCATTGATTTCTAGAATTTATGTCATTGACTTGTTATGAGTACAAGTTTGGGGTATGATGCCCTTTCCGAATCTTTGAGAAGATTCTTGTGATATTGATTATCTCTTATTGATTGATCTTATGTTGATCATTATTTACATACTTATAGTGGTATGTCATTATGGATATTTTATGTTTGTTCCATATCTTTGATGTTATATCATGTCATCTGATATTTATAGCTAGACTGACCCGTTTATTATTTTCTTAAATAATACTCAGGTTAGACCGAGATGTTACAGGTGCTTCTGCTTGACTTCTTCCCAGGGATTCATCACTCTGACTTTTGGCTAACTGTTTAGATTAGCAGTTTTTGTTGTATACACTTGAGATATAGACTCATAGTTGTATTCTTTTGTATAGCACGTGTTGCTATTCTTTTGTATTATCGTGGATCTTACTGACCACTACTCTGATGTACACTTTCATGTGTTAGTTATATATTCATATCTTCTTCCGCCTTTGTGATATGGATATCTGTGACTGATTTGTGTTATGATTATTTCTATGTTTGTTTTCGAAGATTATTTATAGCCACCGTGTGATCAGCAATTACATGGATGGTCGCTCCTCAACAGCCTTATTCTCCATGCTAGTTGACAGCACTACACCGTAGTGTTCTCGGCTAGTGTGGGTATAGAGGTGGGGCGTCACAGCTAAAGACATAAATTGGAATTGTAACTTCAAAGTTCACATGGTCTCAGGACATTTTTAAGGCGAAAAGTCATGCATTGACTCAAAATATTGGATACAGTATATCAAAATGGACATAATGAAAATGAACCAAGAAATATCATGATTATGCACTTATGTTACTGGTAGAATTATTCCAGATTGAATCTTCATGAAAACAGAAGGCTTTCAAATCACTGGAGCCTCATGCTAGCAAACAAAAATTAGATGTATGCAAATTCAAAAAAACAAAACCAATGCTTTTATATAACAAAATATAATTCATAAATCCAGTAATGGCATATAAGATCCAACGATAACATCTTATGTGAATGGGTGTAAATCCTTAAGCCGCACTTGTTACCAGCTAGTAATAAGAAAGGTATGAAGAATGAACAAAATTTAAACATCTACATACAGTGACCCAGGTGATCCATTGGTATGAAGATATATATTAGGTAATAACTTGAAATAAAAGCATTCAAACTGTGATCAGAAGAAAGCTGTAATTGGATATGATCAATTATCAAAACGTATCCTCCTATTTTGAAAAGATGCAAACTATTAACTACAACCAAGAATTGACATTGAATGACTCTGGATTAGAAAACCATTATTAAAGAAAGAAAGAACTAATATGAGCAAGGAGAGTGATACAAAAAAATAGAAAATATCAGAAGAATAACAAGGAAAAGAAAAAATGTTTCCCCTAATAAAAATGCAATAAAATTATTCCCAAACCTTCTTTTAGAAGCATTATATATTGATAAGAATATATAATTTATTTTTGAAAAATGGAAACTGTGCTCTTACCTCGGCACTTTTTTTGGTAAGACTAATCATCTGATCGACCAGCATCACTAGCACTCAACATCTTTTCAAACAAGGGTGTGATAATAGAGTTATTGCTGAATTATAGCTCAGGAAAGGCCAATTCAAATTAGCAGAAGAAGGTAAATGAATGATCCAAACTCCTACACATAAACATTTTATATCAAGTAAATGCTTGCTGATATTATAAGGACACTCATTTATGCGTATTGTATATGAGCCGAATAGCTTATGTATCATCACCGTGAAAATTATAATACAGCTATTTAAGACCGCAAAAGGCAACAATGAGCAAATTTCAAACTTAGCATAAACTGAAATCTACGATTCATGTATAAAAATCAAAATTTGAAAAACATACAAGAAAATTACAAAACACAAAATTAGTACCCATCTTTTCTCCCAAAGAACAGTTGTAATACGTGATTCGGTAACAAACTACGAAATTCATCTATAAAATAATAATCGACAAATGGGCTATGAAGAACCCATAAAAAGACCTACTCATCACAGAAACTTGCACAATAGAATAAATATGAAGAAAAAGGATTTTACATCAAAAGAAGATTAAACATCTCTGTCCTAGAGATGGACAGTTTTAGTGGAAAATGCAAGGAGAAGAATGGGAAATGGTTGTGATTTGGTGAGCAAAATAGAGCAAAGATTTCAAAGTAGTACAATTTGCTTCGAAAGTTGAAAGCGAGTAGGAAAATAAAGAAAAGTCTTGAAACGTGGCTATTGTCAGGAATACCCTATGAATTTTACAACATGCTCAAGGACGATAATCATGAGCATTTTCCGATCATTAACAATACCAATGCGGGCCAACAATGCATCACACCATATGTTGCTGTCGAGCCTGTTGGTAAATGAGAATCGCAGTTACCTACTTTCATTTCATCCGGTGAGTCAAAAACAGAATCCAGATTTACTCAACCATTTTAATCCCAATTCACTAGGGAATTTTTTTTCGAAACAAACATTTCTTAATGTTATTTGTTTTTCTTTTTTTAAAAAAGTCGTATAAACATGTAACCACTCAAAAATGAAGTATGTTGCAACGATTGATGTTTATACACTTTTAATCGCATCGTAAGTGTTAATTTAACTTAAGTAAGAGAAGTGCTAAAATTCTTGAACGTGAAGGTACAAGTTGATGTGGGAATTGATGGGTCCTGAAATTAATATGTTTTATTCATGGATATCCATGGATACCGTTTTCGCACACTTTTGTATTTAATCTTTCGATCTATGTAGCTTTTATTTATTAAATTAATAAGATAATGTGGCATAATATTAGTATAGGTTTGGATGTTGAAATTTAACTAAAATGAATATATCAAAATCCATATCCTACATTATATAATAAAATTAAGCATGTAAATGACACTATATAAACCTTGCAGTTTTAAAATTTTGATACTAAATTAGACTTGAGTGTTTGTCTGAAGTTGAGCACAACCTTTCCAATATCAAAATTTTATTTTGTGGAACATTAGAGTAAATGAGGAAAAAAAAGACAGAAAACAAAAGGAACATGGAAATGCATTGGAATTATAAGTATATAAAATGTTGCATGCCTTGATTAAATTTGTGCTTTGGAATTGGAAAGCATATATATAAAGTAGCAAGCAGTAATTAAAAAGGTACTTTGAATACTGGAGCAAGCCTTTAGTAATCTAACTATGATGTACTAATAATTTAAGGGATTGTTAGGAAAAACTCTAGTTTTTGATAAAAGATGATACAAATCTTTGAGTGACTTCGTTCTAAATTAAAATTCAATGGAATCATGCAATTTATTCGGTTACCCTTGATCAAAGAAAATACGAGATTACCTTCGATCAAAGAAATTACAATGATATACCGACTTTGATAAATAAAATCAAGAAGGGCTTTGATAAATAAAAGAGAATCATATGGCGGTAATGCAACCAAGAAAGACAACATTTTAACGTAAATCTCAGCAGAACCTTGCTATTGCAACCAAAAAAAATCATACTGTGATTACTAGCTGATGCTATAAACATTATAGTTTAAGATCACAATCCTTATTCAACAACTCACCGATAATCCTTTAAATTCCAAATATAGGATATAATTCGTCAAACCAAACGTAAGCATAACCATTTAGTAAACATAACAGCAAAACAATCATTCTCATGCGATCACTGAATGCAAATCAAGCTGATACAAAAAAAGCTTATATAGTTGGAAACAAACTAAGCATTGAAACATAAAGGCTAACAAAGTCAACTCATGGCAATAGATGGTAAATTATAAGCAGATACTCATACGGCTAATGGAATAGTATATTATCTACCTCATAAAAGCATACAAGTGAAATGCAATTCATAAACATCTAAAATACCGGACGAACGAATTACCTTAAATCACTAGACATCTAAAATGCAATTCATAAGCATACAGGTGAAATGCAATTCATAAGCATACAGGTGAAATGCAATTCATAAGCATACAGGTGAAATGCAATTCGCATAGAAGTCATCTAAAATAAATTACTAGACATTTTCTGGAAAAAAGAACACGTATTCATAAACAAAAATACCAACGAATTTTTCTACACTATAGTCGTAGACTGATAAAGAGTGAAATCATTTATAAGTTATCGTGTTTTATAATATACCTTTGACATATGTTTCTGGATTTCGAATCTGGAAAATATTGATGAACGGTGAAATCGAAGAACGGATATTAGGGTTCCAAACGCCGTCGATTTGTCTACTGAGGAGCGAACTATTGAAGTAGAGGAGAACGACGGAGAAGATAAGCAAACAGTTTCGATTAGGGTTTTTTGGTTGGAGACGAAATTGACAGTGTTATTTTGGGAGGGATATGAAAAATGGTTAAGTATTTTTGGAAGGGAGATGAAATTGGTTAATTGTTTTTCTGGAGGGCAGAAGAAAATTTTGGAGCAAGAGCGTAACACAACACGGTATAAAACAAAATGAGTTAAAATCAAATGATTAAGTGTAAACAATAATACTTTAGAATAACACGTTATTAAATGACGTTATTAATAACATATTTTCTTGTAGTAATGTTTTAAAAGAGATTTGAGATACAGAAATGGATTTCTATATGATAGAAAAGTTGTTTTGACCAAATAAGCTTTGAAAGCACTATTCGCAACACTTTAATAACTTTTGAAATATGGATTTAATGTTAATAATTCTTTCCCAAATATTTCATAAATGTTTTCAAATAAATAATAAGTATTTTAAATATGATTTGGAGGTTTTATAATTTATGTTAAAAATATTAAATAAATGATTTAAATGAAAGCTGTTAAAATCAAGTGATTTAATCTTGGCCCTAAAAGCCGACGAGCATACTGGATTTTTCTATTCATAAGATTCGGATGTGAGGTGCTTAAACTAAGGAGATGTTCAAGAGCAACCAATGATCTGGCTCATCTGGCCTTTTCCTTGAGCAAGGAATAGATAAGATCGAAATGTCAGAAACGAGGCAAGTATAAAAGATTTAATTTTTCCAAATTTAATACAACTTGGATTATATAGAAATAATCTTCTTACATTAAATTCCAAGGAGGGAACCCATACTATAAAATGTGAATTTGAAAGGTAACTTCACCGTTATTCGATGGATAGTAGAGGTTGAATAGAAAATTTGAAGTTGAGTAGTATTAGGATAATTTCTATCGACCCTTTTTACTCAATAAGGTTTTGCAATATGATTTATGATAAATGATTTTGACTTGGTATTTCCAAAAATAAAGAGAGGTTCAATGATTCTGTATATACCAAAAATAGTTTTTTTTAAAGATATATATCTCTAAATAATTCTGATAAAGAGAAAGTAATTAATCAAATGACAAGCACCTGTTTACTTAACATCTTTTTATCAATGATTGGTTCGAAGGAACCGGATCGGATTTGAGTGATTCCTATCCGAAAACCACTTCGAACCAATTTATATGTTCGAAGTGAAGAATTGGAATGATAATATATGGAATGAAGGGCTGCTTGTCGCTAACCCGCGGGTAGGAGTTTCCATATATATATATATATATATATATATATATATATATATATATATGTGGCCATAGTATCTTCAATTGATCTTCAATGCAACCGCTGCTCGCTACTAATCCTAGGAATGATTTTCGATAGGATGTTGTAGAAGAGTTCCTTCGGTTTGCCCTGTTCCAAGGTAACTTGTATGGAAAAATGTCTGACATTGCATGTCCAACATGTACGTACATTGATTTTTATGAAAACATATCTATTTAGTAGTGTAGGAAGTAACTATCATATGCTTAACACACTTCTTTGAGATGTATAAGCTTAGAGGTTGCACGTTTGTAGAAATTGATGGTGTGTGATGGAATTGGCAACGTGGCATTCAAAGTGGATGTGCTATGTGAAAAATAATCGTTACCTCGGGCCTCATCACCCGTAAATAGCTTAAACAGGGCATGCCGTGAGGCTATGTAGTTCGCAACCATTAGATTATGGTCATCACCTTTGTAGATTACTCTATATAGGTCGAGTATGTTGTGTATGCTAAGAGAGCTCTCAAATAGGTTGGTTACGACCAGGGTGATGTCATATTCGGTTCCATCCGCCACCAAGATAGGTCTACGGTAGGCTGTCTTGCCAAGTGCAGAGATTTCAAAAGTTATTGATCATCGGTACATCCCTCTAGAGATGTACTCTATGGAAGGTAGTCCTTCCTAGCCATTGTATGGAAATCCATTCTCCAATAAGTTCCTTCAGACTTGATTATAGAGCCTAGTATGCTGGAATTTAATAATGTAACAATTTCGGCTAAAATTATGTATATTTACTTGAAAAGTATTTTCAAAAGAATGTCATTAAAATAATTTTACCAAATTTTGCGCAGTAAAGATTTTGGTTATTAGAAGGTAAAAACTCATTCTGTGTTTATATGCGTGTGGTCATATGAGATACCGTTTGTTTTCAAAATAACCGTACTTTGAGTTTCTCACATCAGTTGAATAACTGACATAGAGTTTACTTTCTTTCCCTTAAACTTTGGGTGCCTTGTTTTTGCGGGCAGCCTAGTGGTCGGGTTTTGTTTCGAGCATTTTGGAAGAGCTTGAAGCATGGAGTTAGAAGATTCTTCTAAAGATTATTATCCGTTTCCTCAACACTTATGTACTATTGTATTTCGCATTCATAAGGACGGATATTTATAACTGTCCATATTGATGTTAAGTTAAACTTCGATAAAGTATTTAAAATTTTCCACTGTAAAGATTATATGTTTAAATAATATATGTAATTCCATTCGTGTGAGATTCTATTATGTCTTTATTTTCTTTGTACTCCATGATAATCCGCCTCTACGGCACTTGAATTTGCGGCACGTGAATACCGAGGATGTATTAATGTCGATTTCTTATGGTCGAGGAAGTAGGTCATCATAATTTATCTCAAATAAATTTAAGGTAGATACACAACTATAACAATTATAGTTACATACATATACTAATACATACATACATACATACATACATACATATATATATATATATATATATATATATATATATGCATGTGGGTGTGCACTCACCCACGTGTGTATACGGAGTATGTGTTTTAATTAATTATTTAATTTATTTTAGTTAAATGAATTAAATGAATATATTAAAATTCTGAAATTAATTTATTTTATTTTCTCAAAACCATTTAGAAATTTTGAATACAATTTATAACTCTTATAAAATATTCCTTTTATATTTTAAACTTCATTTTTAAATTTGGAATGTATTTTGAATTTTCAAACATAGTTTTGACAATTAGCCTAATGCCCAAAACAATTTGGGCCTTTGCAATAGGGGATAACATTTAGGCTTACATCATCCTTTAGACTAGGCTAGTAACCTGGTAGGGATACTACTTGATTTCCCAAACACAACCTTAGACACTGCTTTTCTATATACCTTACTAAATGGGTAGGCTTTAATAAGTTAGCCCTATTGTTGCCAACTTAGACTGCATAGACCATTAAGCTCTAATACCAATGAAGGAGCCAGGCCTGTTAGAATTAGGTGAAATAGGTAGATTTTAAAAAAAAAATCCTATTTTAGATCTATGCTTGTGAAGTCTGAAGAGTTTATTAGATCCAATATAATAAAGTTTAAAATTTAATCTTATTTCATTTTTTGTGCTTGAAAATAGTTTTGATTTAATTTAAATTAAATGTATACTAAAATGAGCGTATAAAATACACTCATACGTGTATAGTGAACTACAACATATAAGTAATGCACGTGGTTAATATGTACATTTATAGGAGCTGAGATTTACACCATAAAGGATAAATTCACCCTTTATACATGCCTTTATTGTTCATATATTTATTTTGAAAACATATAAAACAATATTAACACACACACACACACACATATATATATATATATATGCATAGTTACTTATACATAATATATTACAAAATATTTTTTCAACTAATTGACAATAGTTTACTTATATGTATAGTATGACAATTAATGAATTTAAGAAGGCATTTAAGACGAATAAAAGGTGGTGGAATTTTCTCCTTCCTTTACTCATTCATTCAATGTCATTTCAAATCAACATTTGAACACTCAAATCTTTATACAAACTAAATAAATTATAACAACCTTTATGTATTTTTAAATTTAAATTTAAATTGAAAATTGAAAATTGAAATATAGTTTGACTTAGGAATGACTAAAGATTATACTTATGATTTTAAACAAAAGTCCTTTTAAAAGTTTAAATTAAAATAATATACACTCTCTCTCACACACACACAGAGTAACGACCCAAAATTTTATTGATTTGATTTGTCGATATTTAATTAATTTTAAATATCAATTAATGGTTTGTGATAATCAAATAACCATCTTTTAGTTAATAATTAATGATAGGAAATTCATTTTTTATATTTTGTTTGCAAAATTAAATAGTTTAAAGTAATATTGAAAATGTGACCGAAAATCATTTTATTAAAAACAAAAATTTTATTCAATAAAAATTGTGTAAATATTTTGGAACTTGAATAGTAGAATATACATACATTAACAACAATGTACATCGGCTCTTTTCATAACGAATTTAATTAAAACCTAAGTATGCTTAAAGGGACAAAGGTACATAAGGTATGGCATAAAACATGGCATAAATCAAGGCGTGGATCATGGAAGACTTTTTCCAAGGCATGGTTGTGTATGATGGATAGGACATGAAAGTTAGGCTTGATTTAAGGCATGTTTTATGGCATGAAAGGAGGTGGGGGTATTGGAGGGTGGAAAGATTATTTGTCAAAAGGGTTTTGGGTCCTTTGCCATCCATTTGCAAGTCTATATAAGCACATGCAAGGATCTCTTCATTTGTTTGCTAATATTTACAACTCTCTTCACTCTCTTCTCTTCATAAAATCCAAAACAAAGTTAACCCAAATCTTCTCCAAATCAAATCAAAATCTTGTATGCTCCTTACCACATCATTAGAACACCTCATAGCAAGTCGAAGCTTAAAGGAATGGAGCACAACACCCCACATTCCTACATGACCGTGTGGGTTTTGGGAGCTTGGGTGAGGGGTTTGGATGTGAGAAAAAGGAAGAAGGGGAGGGGTAGGCACAAGCAAAAGAAAAGAAAGGAGTTGCTTTGGTTGTTTTTAGATACATGAAGGAGTTGTAACCTTTCTACAGAGCTTGGTTGAGAATAAAAGTTAGACAACTGACTTTGAAATAATATTGCAAGTTGTAAAATAATAATTATTTTTTGATGTTGTGTATAATTATATATGGATGTCTATATAATGTTTGATATTATTTGATTCCCTCTTGGAAGCGAATGACATAAATAACCAATCTTTGCAGAGGACTAAAGCAAATGAAGTCGAAGTGCTTCATAGCGAATAGGTCGCGACGAAGACACTTCGAAGAATTTGAATTTTGTAGAGGGATCTAATGGGATTCCTCAACACCGTTGATTTGCATTTCATTTATATATGTGTATTTGAAATATGTGAATGTCGGAAGCTTGGTAGCTGACCACTGCATGTGTAAACTGTGATATGACTTGGAAGTTGACTTCTTTTTGATGTAAAAGTAATGTGTAGCACTTGATGATGTGCTAGAGTAGCCGCTAAGCCTCCTTCCATATTTAAAATGTTATTTTTGTGGATTTTAGATTAACTTCAAAATATGAAAATTTTGAAATAATTTTTTTTCTATACTTATAGTAGTATAAAATATAGAAAGAAATAGAGTTCATGTGAGGACCCGTTTCTTCGACTCTCGGAGATCGACAGTAATACATCCTTGGTATTCACATGCCGCAAAGTCAAGTGCCGAAGATGTGGATTCTCAATGGTAAGAAAGAAAATAAAGACATAAAATCTCACATATATTACTTCAACATAATCTTTACAGCGGAAAATACATTTATCGGAGTTAAACATGGACAGTTATAAATTTCCGTCCTTACAATTTCTAAATACTATAGCACAAGAGTGTGGTGGAAACAATCTTAAGAAAAGAAATCTTCTAACTCCATGCTTCGAGCTCCATCCAGATTTTTTCTAAACTAACCTGACTACTAGGTTGCCTGGGAAAAATTAGGGCACCCGGAGTTTAATGGAAAGGAAAATAAACTCCAGGTCAGCTATATAACTAGTATGAGAACTCAAAATACGTATTTGGAAAGAAAAGGTATCTCATAAGAGCACGGATCACATAAAAACGAACGAGTATTTATCTTATGATAACCAAACATTTGCTACACAAAAATAAACATTTGATATTATTTTTAATGACTTTCGCTTGAAATCATTTGCTAATAAACTTATTAATCTTAGCCGAAATTGTTACATTGACTAAATTTAGCATATTAGCCACAAAGTGGGTTCTACAAACAAACGACAAGCACTTGTTGGAGAATGGATTTCCATACAAATTACCAGGTGAAGGCACTACCTTCTGACGGTACGTTCTAGTGGAATATACCGAGGCTACAGAACATCTGCACCTCTATTAACACAAGACCGGCCTACCTCTCCCAAGATAGTACCAAATATGTCATCACCCCGGTCGTTATCGACCTATCCGCGTGCTCGTTTACCACACACTACGTTAATTTAAACACGAACGTCATAGCGAGTAGAAATATATGTAGAAGGTGACGATCATATCCTAATGGTTGCGAACCACGTAGCCTTGCGGCATCTACCCAGTTTCGTCCATTTTCGGGTGTGAGGCTTAAGGTAACAATTACCTTTCACATAGCACATCCTCTTTGAATGTTACACTGCAATTCCATGGTCACACAGTCGATTTCTACAAACGTATAACTCTTGAGCTTGTACATCTAAGGAAAGCATGTTAAGCTAAGAGAAGTTCCCTTCTCCGCCACCAAACAGATAATACGTTCATAGATATCAATTTATGCAACTAGAAATGCAACATTAGACATTCATCCATACAAGTTGCTTAGGGACAGGACAAACCGAAGGCACTCTACTACCACATCCTATCGGGAGTTACCTCTAGGGTTAGTAGTAAGAAGTCCTTGCATCGAAGATCTTAAATGAAGAACCACTGCCATATAATATGATATGGGAAATTTCTCCCGAGGGTCAGTGACAAGCAGCCCTACATTCCATCTTCCAAATCATATCCATGTCATTACTTCGAATACATAAATTGGTTCGAAGTGGTCTTCGGATAGAAATTATCCAAATCCAACCTCGATTCCTTCGAACCAATCATCGATAAAAGAGGTCAAGTAAATAGGTGAATAATATTTGATTTATTCATTCTTTTTATCAAAAAATATCTTTCAGAGATATATAACTATAGAACTCTTCTTTCTTGTATATACAGAATCATTAAACTTCGCTTATTAAATCCGTTGGTTTCTTAAGATCTTTTTAAATCTTGAAATTATTCTAAATCATTTCATTTTTCACTTAGGAAAACAATTCCAAATCATTTCATTTAAATCTAAACAAAGATTTCTTAATTCAAAACTCGAAATTTTATTTAGTTAAAACCGTGTTATCTAGGATGTTAATCCATAATCAGTAAATATTAAATGAGAAAAATTTATAGAAATCGTCTATTATACTCAATATCAATTCTCGTATTCAACAAGTACTATGGACAAAATAACGGCGAAATGACCTTCTAAATTACATGAATAGTAGGAGTTCCCTCTTTGGCTTTAACACCAAGTATAAGAAGATTATCCCCATAAAATTTTAGTTGTTTGAATCTGAAAAATATTATCCTTTATACTTTAGAAATTTTTTGATCTGAGTAAATCAAATTTACAATCACATCCATCGGGCCAGTTCGAATAGCCAGGGAGAGCAGGAAACTGCTTTTCCAAACCTAAACCTAGACAATATCTCTCTGACAGCCATAAGGTGGTCAAGTTATTTCATCGACTCTAAACCATTTAACATTAACCATCCCATAAATCCTTTAAAATAATCATTAGAAAAACTTATTAATCGTTTAAAAAAATTTAGAAAAAATTTGGAAAAGAATGGTTGCGTTTAAAACTTTATTTCAAAAGTTGCAGAAAAGTGCCGTGGAAAGTGATTTTTAACCTATATTGTTCAAAACAACTTTTTATCATTTGGAAATTCATTTTTATAACTCAAATCACTGTTAAAACATTTAAAAATATTTTTAGGATTTATTTTATATTTTTTAACAATTTTAAAATATCATTTTCAAAGAAATCAATTTATGGATTCCGAACTGCAAAATTCCGATTTTTCTGAAAACTTGTTTTACTCATATTTTAAAATCTACTTATCAAAATCTCGACTTTCTTTCTTTTTTTGAAAACTATGGATAGATCGGTTTGGAAAATTCTTATCTCGAAGAATTCCAAGCTGAATTCCATTCTATATACTTGTTTGACTTTTATGGCACGAAATCGCGAACCGCCATTACGCGACGCGCATATTTTTGACTAAATTTTCAATTATCTTTCAAACTTCCCCAAAACACTTTTATTGTTCTTAAATATTTCCATATACACCAATTAATTAAATAGAGGAAGGTGATTTCCTTTGTGCTTATCGCCGTGTATTTTCATGACTTGCATATATATATATATATATATATATATATATATATATATATATATATATATATATATATATATATTCAACATTCATATTAAACAATCACCATCAACAATCCTAATCAAACATATATAACATCCAATAGCATATAATACTATAGTTTAGAAGTTTCTGACATTGATTTTCTATCGAAAAAAGGCTATAACTTCACTGACTCGCGATCCAAGCTCACGAACCCCAACGCCTTGCCTCCTAGTGTGCTCAGCCATTCCATGTAAAAAGCGGTGCTCGGCCAAGCATGGGGAATGAGGTGTAGGACTTTGGATTATGATTGAATTTACTAAAAACTAGACTTAATAATAGGTAATTTTCTCTCAGGTTTTTGGACATTCTACTCTCTGAGTTCGGAAATATGTTCAACACGAAAGTTGTAGGAAGTTATTTTCACTATGGTTTCAAAGAAACACTCGTTTTCGGTTTGTTTTTAGGAAGTTATGTTCAAAAGAAGAGAGGGTATTCTCGGACTCATAAAAATGAAGCCTGAAAAGTACTGTAAAAAAGTAAAATTTTGACATAGTTAGACTCAAAACTAGAAGAAATTCTAAACATGATAGTTGTAGCCACTATAATTATACATGGTTTTAAAAATAGAATTACTTTATTTGGTTCTATTTTGAAGGAGTTATACTCGAATGAAAAAGAGGTATTTTCGGCTTAAAACTGGGCTTGAAAATGCTTTGGAGAGCATCGAGTTTTGAGCATGGCTAAGCTTAGAAAGGAAGAAGTGGTTAACTAAAAAGTTATAGCCACTAAAATTTTGAATGGTTTGAAAACAATAATTTTATGATTTGGAGTTGGGAAGAGAAGTAATGACTGGTTGAAGTGGATGAAAGAAAAAGAGTGGAGAGGTATTTATAGCCTTAAGTTTATACAAAATATCCCATATCATATCCTTCCTTTTCCATCACCCATGTGCTCCCTTCACCATCCATCACTTCACATGCCACCCTACCTCCCTCCTACACCTCTTAGGATAGCCCAAGTCACTTCATGCATGGACAGGGCCATGTGCCATGTATTTGGTTGAATTTAGGTTAGCTTAACTATTAAGCTTTTACAAATATCTTAAGTATGTTATATGTATATACATATGGTTCCATTCATGTATGCACATGACATGTTTGTGCATGTATATGCATGTCTTAATATAGATGTGTGTATGATATAGGTGTTCAAGTCATACAAACAACGTTACACAACTTATATATGTCAAACTATTGAAAATCGAGAAACCGATTACTGGTCATATTTTTACTTTTTAGCTAATATATATATATTTTTAAACAAAATTTGAAATAAAATTTCTTATCATTTTAAATTAATTATAACGATCACATTTGAATTATAAAATCATACAAATTAATATTAAATTTTTTACAATAATTTTTATTATATCGATAGAGCGATATCGATTTTTCCTTATATTTTCAAATCAAATATATATCTTCATAAAACTATTATAAATGATTTATTATCACTTTATAAGTATTAAAAATGAATTATCATTATTTAAAATAATTATTTGAATAATTAAAATAATTATTAAATCATTAAATCTCAATTTAAATTCATAAATCTATATTTAAATACGATATCATTTTGGTTTGACATAAATACATTTAATTTCCAAAAATAAAATAATTAATTTTATTTTATATTTTTATTCGTTTATAAAAATAAGTGTATTTATCCAGTTCCACGCACGATGTTTTACAATTATAGAGCCGGTTAACGATAAAATAGTTTTCGGTAATTTTATCAATTTAAATTTCGAGGAAAATATTTTTGTAAATATCTATTCAAATAAGATTAATATTACTTATTATCACTCAAAATAATATTATTTGTATTATCAACCTTTTATTTGAATAAATTTAAAAATAAATATAATTTATCAAAGTGATAAATTTGTGGGTCGTTATAGTTTTAAAATTATTTGATTTTCAAAACAAAGTTCTTTAAAGTTACGGTCTATGTAGCGATAGTCGTCATATATACCCTTTAGAAATCTATGATTTTAGTAAAGTAAAAAAAGGGTTATCTACTTAGATATTTTGTGAATTCTCTTTCAAATGTGTTTTACAAAAGTTGTTTAAGTATTTAGAAAGGAGTTTGAAGTTTTTAATATAATATTGAGAATTTATTTTAGTTATTTAAATAAGAGATTTAAATTTTATAAAGGAAAAATATTCTCTTTTCAAATCAAAATTGGGTTTTATTTAAAGATCCTCAAGTAATGTTTTATAAAAGAGTTTTAAATTACAATTTAAATATTGAAAAAAAAATACTTTAAAAGATAGAGTGTATAAAAGAGATTTGAGATTTAAAGGTTTATTTGGGATATTTAAACAAGTGGTTTATATAAAGGAAATCTATTTACTTTTCAAAGTCGAATCCTCTTTTAAAGGTGATGACATTTGAGTTATGATTTGGATGAAAGTCTAAACTTTGTTTAAAGTGTTTGAAAGGATGTTCGAAATTTATATAAGTGGTTTAAAGGATTATTTGATATAATAAAGCAAGTGGTATTTTATGAAAGGAGGAATCTTGATTTCTAAATCAAACATGGTTTTAGACAAAAGATTTCAAGTGAGGATTATATGGGATCTTAAAGAAGAAGAAAGCATGGATTACAACATCTTTGTTGTAATAAATGTTTTCAAGAAAAGAAAAGATATTATAGACTATAACATTCTTGTTATAGTAAATGGTTTGGGGAGAATTGGAAAGAAAGTTTGTTTTATAATACTTTGTTACCATAAATAGTATACGGAATTTACGAAGTCTTATACCTAACATTAAGCTTCATGGTAGGTAAACTTCTACGTGTCCTAAAAGATAAGAACGTTGTCGAGTCAAGGTTTGAGAGGTAATAATATCCTAACTTAAATGGCTTCATTGTTAACAAAAGGACGGTTTAAGTTTGAAATCGAAGATTGATGTTAACTATATGAAGTATTATTTTAGTGTACGGATTCAGTTACTTATGGAAATTAAGTATTCCTACACCTGGAAATAAAAGCCAATGAGTAGATTGATCCTCTATCAGTGAGATCTAAAATTAGAGTGTTTAACTAAGGCAAGGCTAGGAGCAATCAGTGACCTGACTTACCTGGCTTCATTTCTGAGCGAGGGATAGAGTAAGTCAGAATATCCAAAATGTGAAAAGAATAGGAGGTTTGATTTCAATAAATGATCTTTATAATATATGATAGTATGGAAAGTATGTTTTCATGTTAACACCAAAATCCAAGGTATGGAAACTAGTCTCTATCTATGAGAGTATAAGAATGTACGTTGATGCAAGAATAATATGCTAACTTGTCTGACTACATTGTTAATTGAGGGATAGTACAAGTTTGAAACTGAAAGTGGTGGAAAGTAATTTGGTCTAACTTCTATACGACCTATTTATTTACACCAAAAGTGTTTTGGGTTCATTGTTATCAGTGTTTTTAACTGACATTTATTTTAACAAATTAAGTATGTTTTGGAAATGAATCTTTCTTAAGAATTTGTAAATATACTTCTACCAGCAAGATAAGTAAATGAATACTTTTTTCAAGGACTCAAAGGAGAAAAAATGTTTATGTATATCTTTTGTAAAGGTGTTTTAATATAAGTATTTACAAAATGATTTTAATTGATAAAAAGGAATAATTGAAGAGGCTTAATGGTTGCTTATGTGCTTAATCGTGCTTGGTTTTCATTTGAAATTAAATTTCTGATTGGACTGTGTAGAATATAGCAGGTTATGATTTTTGTTTAATGATAATACACACACGCATTAAAATATGTTTGGTATAGCACTATTATAAAATCATAGATAGAAGTAAACTAATGAAATTTTATTTCAAAAATAGTTTATTTCAATATAATTTTAATAATAAATGATTACAACAGAGCTTCCATGATATTTACACTTTCATATACAATAATTTGTTACACTTTCCTATACAACATAACATTTTCACTCTCATATACAACACACTCTAAAAAATAGTCACTCACTCATTTGAATTTAGTCTTACCACTTGCTCTGACTATATTTTCACTAATCATCTGCTTTTCCTGTCAAATAAAAACACAGTAAAAAGCAAAAGGAAACAAATTTAAACTGCAAAAAATATAAATAGTTTTTGAACTCGACATTGCCTTTGTATATTGATTTTGTTCATTTCAACTTTTGAAATATACACCAAAAATTTCAATAATGTACACGAGCAACCTACGACATGCACACTGTATTTGTACATGTCGTAAGACCGAGCACATACACAAAACACGCTTGTACCAATTCAATTTCATGGACAAAAACAAGTTCAAGCCTAAAGGCTTAACATGAGCAATGCAAGGTCAATGTAACGACCAGTCTGTTTGGATGTTTTAAGCAGACACACGTCAAACTTAAACCATACAAAAGGGCAGATTGTCATTGGGGTAAATAAGAAAAAGTAGAGAAAGAAAAAAACTGAAACAGAATCTCGTAGCGAATGACAAAATATAAAAATCAAAATAACAGTTCATGAAGCTGTTTACAAAACATTTGATTATACTTATACAACACAGAATCAAAGTTACACATATCTGAGATAAATAATAACGATGCAGTGGAACAGTATGATGCAGTGGAATAATATAGTAAATAATAATAATAATAAAATCTTCGTCTTCATCCTCCAAAAACAAGGTCTTCAAATCCTGAAATACTCAGGCTGACCCGAGCGAATTGAAAAGACAAAACACTCGAGTCAGAACTAAAATATGTTATGTAAGTTAAATCAACGGTAAATATGAGTGCAACGGCGTCGAAGATGTTTACGGGGTTTGACATCTCTTATCCAGTGTCTAACGTGGGTGCAGTAACTTAAGAGATGTTCGGGATTCACATCTCCTAAGGTTCCGTTAAACTATCTACTATGCAGTATAATATGCTCTTATAATAGTGTCTATAGTAAAGTAAAGTATTAAAATAGCGTTAAGGTGTAACGACCCGAAATTTTCAACTCGAAAATTCCAGATTGTTAGAGAAAAGAAGAAAAGAGGTAGAAGAAAGTCAGAAAACAAAACTTAGAATCTCACATTTCACAGTGGATGAAATATAATATCAAATAATGGCATTTAGACAAAGAAAGCTGTAATTATTTCTTTACATTCAATACATCAGAGTTACAACCATATACACATAACTGGACAGTTATATCAACTTGTCCCGGACTACTATCAATACAACTCTCAAATACACAGTGGTAAACTCTATACGTTCCTGCCATCCAGCTCATCTCTTGAGCACCAGAACATCCTAACCTGAAAAGCTGTAATACTCGGTCTGACCCGAGCAATACATCAAAGTAACACCCAGGTCAGGCTGGAAACTAGCGTGAGTAAACCCATCTAACAAGAAATACCAATGCATAAAACTATTTAAAACCCGGGTAACTCGTACCTTATTACGAGTTCTTAACTTGCCATAGTCAAATACACATCTTACAACCATATCTAAGCATTATCACTCAAATTAAATGACCAAGTTAACATCACTTATTTCATTCCAGCCAATTTATTCCAAAATTAAATCCATAAAGAATTATTGTAGATTACAAATCGAAATGGTTTCGGGTATTTACTGATTCCCGACCCCGGTCACTTCGAATCCAATATCATCTTAAAAACAAAGCTGTTTAAGTTTTAAACAATTCCATTTATATCCAGAATTACATATTTACCTGGTAATTTATTACAGATAGATAATCCGTATTCAAACACCATATCACATAGCATCACAATCAAACACCAAGGATAACCAATAACCCAGGGCATTTAATATCATTCAATCATTCATAAGCAACATTAATTAGTCACACCATTCCAAATTAATCTAAATAAATTAAATTAATTACTTCAATCACTTCTAAATCCTTCTTACTTAACCATTAATTAATTTCAAACTTATTAATTAATCATCCCTAACTATCCATCTTAATTAATCATCCTTAATTAATTATTTCTTAATTACGTAAAGAAATTTGCCTATAAATTAATTACACAAATTAATTAACCTTTAACCATCCACATTGATTATCCTTAATTACTCTCATTAACTATAATTAGTTACATTGATCCTTAATTAATTACATAAATAAATTATTCTATAATCACTTATATTGATTAATTGTCTTTAATAAATCACATTCGTTAATTAACTAACCCTTTTTAATTACCTTAATAAATCCTTTAATTAATTACACTAAGTAATTAATCCTTAAGTAATTATCATCTAAAAAATAAATCTCTAATTTATAACCATTAGTTATTAATTAAATAAATCCTTACTCATAATTAATTAATTTCTCTTTAATTACTTCATAAATTTAATTCATCTATAATTACCCAAAATCTTGATTTAATTTAAGATAAAACATTAATCATTTATTTAATCACCTAATTATATTTTTAAATTAAGCTAAAATAACTTAAGAATTTAACTTAACTAATGTTAAGTTAAACAAGACATACAACTTTTCTTGGACCATGTATTTAAGAATATTATCATATAAATCATATAAATAAATTGATTTTAAAATTAGTTTAAACTTGATTTACCTTTAAATTTTTAAAAAATTTGCCTTTCAATTTAATTTAAAACTTTGTTATAAATTACTTCGAGTTCAACCCGGAGCCTACTTCGAGATAAACCCAAGAACTTCCCTTTCCTTCTTTAAAACTTAGTTTAGTTTAAAATTTAAAATTGGTAATAGTTTGCTTACAAAATTTAAAACCCTGTTATCTTATAAATAACCCGAGCCAAAGACAAAAACCCCTGAACCCTCACTCGAGCCAAAACCCTATGGACTCATACACGAACCCGAGCACTCAGCATCTTCTTCTCGAGTTTCAACACCACACGGCAAAACACAGATACTACAAAAAATCTCATGCACGTACACACACGAACAGTCCACCTTCGACCATTACTCTGTCCATCCACAAGTCGACGATCTGCCTTTGAGTCGACCCGACCACCCAGGACCCACAACATCACCAGAGAACAAAATCGAACCATAGAACACCTACAAGAAAAACCAATCTTAGACGAAACGCCTTGCATCGCCGCCGTTGACCACCGGACACCATAGCTTCTAGCCCGAACCTTCGCCAGAGCTTTACGCTCCTAGTCCACCTACCCTGACCCAGACCGATGCGACGAAGATGACACAATCGCCTGAAATTCGACATCAACCAATCTTCGGTCTTAAACCCTAGTGGACTCGCCACCTCACCACAAAGTTCCTGAAATTCGCAAATTATTTTTCCTATGCTCCTTGATCCACGAGCAAGCTTCAGCCATGACCTTGAGTCACACCTCCTTGTCGATCGCCATAATTTCCCATTCAACCAAAAATCGTTCATCTCGCGAAATCTCCCCACACATACTTAAAAATATAGAATTATATATTGAAAATCATGATTTTAAATCACAAATCCAATTTTACAATCAAGACTTGAAAATTTAATTATGAAATTTTGTTGAATTGATTTTTCCACTGTAAATTTCTATTTCCTGGTTAATTACCTACAAATTATACTTATAAACATTTTTAAAAACAAGATTTGGTTAATACAATCTGTTTCCTTTTAATGATCATGATTTGAAAGACATTGAAGCAAAGGAAATTGATTTTTGAATTAAATTTTTAGATTGTAAACCATGAACGGAGGTTATATATATATATATATATATATATATATATATATATATATATATATATAGACACACACACACAGATAGGCAGTTGATCATCAGCAATTACATTGTAATGTCTAGGAAAAATACTTTTATAAATCTATACAAACCTTATTTCTATCTTTATTTATCATTTCACAAGTAATCATGATGGATTTAATCTTAAATAGTTTAAAGTTTTACTCACCAGTTTTGAGTAACAGGCTTCCTTGATTTTAAACCTGGATCTTCAAAGTTGATCTTGAATTGAGTTTGAATTTGCTTGTTTTAAGATTTAATCCTTGCTTTGCTTGATCAAGTTTGCACTAGTCATTTTGATTTTATTTCCTTTCCAAGTTGAGAAGAGAATGAAACCTGGTTTCAGGTTACAGTTTTTCTTCTTCTTCTTTGATTTGTTTCTCTTTGTTTTGATTTAGAAAATGAACTGATAAAAGAAATGAGAGAGAGGGATGGAGAGGATTATATAACCTATTCTATCTTTTATTAATTATATTTTAAAAAAAAGAAATTAAGGACACTTCTTAAAATCAACTTACACTTGTCATTACATTTTATAATTTTCTTACACTTGTTATAAAGCATAAAGAATTAGTTTACATTTATAATTTTGTATATGAATATGTTTTTAATATATGTATTTATCATATTTTCCATTTATTTTTATATTTATAAATTTTTTAAATGTTTTTAATATTTAAAGTTCTCTTCAGTTACCTTAAATAAAATTTGAAAGAAAATGAAATAAAATCCCAATTATATATATTTAAAAATAATTATACAAATATACTAGTGTAATATATCCTTTATTTATATTTATAAAATCCTTTGAAGACAATGATATAGAACTAATTATATACTAATAATAATCATATGTACATATAAATTTTAAAATCCAATTTCTTTTCAAGATATTTACATTTGAATTTCAAATCCAAATTCTCCTTATAATATCAACTTATATATATATTCAAATTAATACTTATTTTATTTGCTTAGGAAAAGAATAAATTTCAAATTATAATAAATGATTTATAAAAGAAATTATTACATATTTATTTGCCTAAACTTCCGGGATATCCAGACATTTATCAGAATTTTATATGCTCAATTTTACAAATTAGTACTTCAATAAATTTAACCCTGTCAATTGCTAATTAACAGATGTCCAAAAATCCAGGTTATCACATTCCTCCCCTCTTTGAATCTTTTTGTCCTCGAAAAGGAACGTAGCCAGAATTTTATTAAAATGATTATTATCAGCTTATATTGCTCTTGACCATTTCAAAAATAAACCCTTCATTTAAGAATTTTAAAAACACTTTGAAATCTATATTATATTACCAAAACATTTTCATAAAAATACTTTTTATAACTCGATGATTCCACAAGTCCATCCTTATTCTCACAGAAATTCGGTCATACGTTGATCAGGCGTAGGACTGAAAATCTATAAGTACTTAGCAGACCCATTTTCAACAACCAGTAAAAATATTCGGAAAACATTTCCAAAAACTTTATGAAAATATAGGAAACATTTTTGAAATAGAGGAAACATCTTTGGTGAGAATGCTCTGAAAATCATCACCCCCTCCGTGGTCCCAGTTAACCCGATGGTTACGTTGCCATCCCGGCAAAATCCATAGATAACTATAGGCACTCTGCACCCCTCGATTACACCATGGAACCCGCCACAGATCACAGTTACATTCTGGGTTACATTGCCATCACGGCAAAAGTCCATATAACTGTAGGCATCAGCGCCCTCGATTTTCGCTGCCAAATGAAACTTCACCACTCCCACATAGGCCGCAGACTACAAAAGTCAAATGCCAATATAGCCTTAGGCTCTCACGGCCTCCCGACTTTCACTATGTCACCATAGGTCGCAGTCTACCGATGTTACGTTGCCATCACGGTAAAATCAAATGTAGACTGTTGGCTCTCGCGGCACACATGACTTTCGCTATGGTCCACAGTAGATCGTAGTGACATCGAGTTGCACTATCATCACAACATAACCCAAATGTCTTTGTAGGCATCAACGCCCTCGACTTTCGCTACCCACTAGACATAATCCTCAGGAACTTCAGTTTGTCTGGATTTCCTCCCAGGATTCAATATAGAGCCTCCCCCTTAGGGCTCAAGGCAGACCCACCCCATGGATCTCCTAATGAAGTTCATTTCAATGGGAGCGCCTTTTTTCCCAGAGCCAATCTCAAAACACTTTATACTGTACACTTATAGTATCTTTCAAATCATACCCTTTATGATTAACATCAAAATCTTCTTTGCACAAAATCGATATCTCAAATCGATAGTTCCAAACTTGGCTTTTCAAATTTCGAAAATTTGATTTTCCCAAAAATCAAAAGCCTTTCCAAAATCCATAGGTTCCAAAACCATTTTTCCAAGATCATTCTCATAAAATCCTTTATATATATATATATATATATATATATAACCTTGAAAAAATCTTTGGATCCATTCATACTTGTATAAATTTCCTCTTTATACTTCAAGTACTTTCAAAAACCTTTCTTATGGCTATAGATTCAACAAGGGTAGATTTATCTTATATAAGATATATATATATATATATATATTCAAAAGTGATTTTCAAAAGATATCCAACTTCCATCTTTATTCTTATACAGTTCTCAAAATATACCATTCCTTTCAAAACCATTTGTCATTTCTTCCAAAATTTCAATATCAATTTCATTCAAGCACGTACGATGTACATATAACATCCGTACGCAAAATCAAATCTGATCGCTCACTCGATCACACAATTCCACTTCCAAACTAGTATCGTCCATCCGACTTCCTAGTGCAGACTCAGATCTGGTTTCTTGATCAGAAACCGTCATTCTCCTTGCATAGCCTAACTATGATAGAGAATTCCCAGAATCAATCAAAAATCCATATCCAGGGTTTTCCGTTGAAAATCGAGTGAAAAATCCTAACTCGGACCGATATACTATCCCGGAATTATGTGCTCAAATCCGGATCAAATCATTATACAAATAGAATAGTATACGTACATCCTACATATTTATCTTTATTGATTATTAGCTAAATTAATCCTCTTTTATATTCACCTTTACTTTGATCCCATTCACTTATCCACGATTGTTCCCAATTTCCATTTGGGTAACACTTCAATTCTTATCTCAATTGGTATTCAATTATAGACAGTTTGCACTCTGACTAACTTGTATTAAGAAAATAGCTTGAATTTTTTTAAAATAGATAAGTAGTTGTAAAATAGTTATTAGTTGCAAATAGTAGTAAAATAATTAAGAAATTTTAAAGTAATTGTAAAATAGCCAAATAGTTGTAAAATAGTTAGATAATTGCAAAATAATTATAAAATAGTAATTACGTTATAAAATAGTTGTAAAATTATTGTAAAATAGTTAAATAGTTCCAAAAGTAGTTGTAAAATAAGTATAAGATAGTTTTGGGTTTTAAAAAGAAAAGTTGTACAGTAAATAGCTAGGAAAAATAGATTTAAAAACAGTTATATTAAAACAATTTATTTGAAAATAGTCCCAGAGTGAAATTGTTCGATTTCCCAATCTCCATTTCCAATCAATTTCCACTTCCATTTGAACTGATTCAGTTTCAATTCAGTTTAAATTAGCTTCAATTCCTATCCCAAATTCAAATCAATTTCCATTTGAAATTCTAATTTATTTAACTTCAATTTCACTTCAAATTAATTCAATTCAAATTTTCCATTTAAATTTTATACTTATCCATCTTCAATCACAATTCTGATTAATTCAGTTCAAATTAAATTTGAACTAATTCTATTCAAATCTCAACTTAAAACCATCTCGAATTATATAAATTCGAGTTAAATTTTAAATGTTGATTTAATTCTTTAAATCAAATTAACCTTTACTTTTAAATTAACAACTTAAATCTTTAAACCATTTGATTCTGAGTCCAAATTTGAAAATTCCATTTTTAAATTGCCTTTATTTATCTTATTACGAAATTCAAATAAAAGTTCAAAGCTTATTAAATGATTTAATCTTTAGAATCCAATTCTCAGTTTCATATATTATTATTAACAACAGGATGATATTAAGATAATATAAATATCCAAATTATTTCAAACATTCATCAATAGCATCTAATTCCAATTTCCAGATCTCAAACACATTTTGAGATCACACATACTCCCAATTCAAATCAACCATTTAACTTCCCAAGTTAAATCTCAATTTCATTTTGAAATTTTTAATTCAGGTTGTTCGTTCTAAACTTATTTAACTTCCCCAAAGTTAAATTCGATTTACTTAATCCAGTCAACTTAACCCAACTGAATTCCCATTTCAAATTTTAAATTACATATTAATAATCTTCCCACTTATAAGTTCAAAAAATTATCACTTTGGGTTTTCACATCTCATCCCAAGAAAAATTCAAAACTCAACCTTAGAGCTTATTTCAAATCATTTTTAATATTATGTACATCCCACATATATATATATTATTTATTTCCTTTAAATAAAAATTTTAAACCACCTTTGTTTTAATTCAAATAAATTTCTTTAAGATTTTTAAACAACTCTTGTTTGAAAACAGGACCCTTTCATTCAAATAATACAATTTATTATTTCTCTCATCATTTTGGAACAATTTAAAATTTCTGGACCTAGATTTAAAACTTCACAATTTAGATCGTCTTCAATTCCAGTTTATAAGTCATACTCACCTAAATGTTTTACTTCCCTAAAACATTTCATTTTTCTTACTCATTAACACACATTTCATTATTAAACACAACAACCATTTATGATAATAACCAAGATTATCATATCTGGAAACGAATTCACTATTATCTTATTCTAAAAATACCTCTACAAATTCAGGATTTTAATTTCAGTTTGGATCCATTTCAAACTTATCTTCATTCAATTTCAATTTGGTTGTACTACTATTACCACTTAATTCTCATTATTTTATATTATTCCATTAATGAACAACCAATTTCTTTAATATATTTAATAATTAGAAAAAATATTTCTTTATATATCAAAAGATAAACTTATACGAAAATCATTTTTTAAAATCATTTTATAAGAAAATAACAAATACGCCCTCATATATACTACACTCAACTCATTCTATGGTACTATTGACCCCATCCTTAATGAGTAAACCCACCAGAGCCAAGGTTCTCGCTTTAACCTTCAGCCCAAATACCAAAATGTAACGATCTGAAATTTTCGACTCTGAAAATTCTAGATTGTTAGAGAAAAGAAGAAAAGAGGTAGAAGAAGAACAGAAACAAAACTTAAAATTTCACATTTCGCAGCGGAACAAATATAATATCAAATAATGGCATTTATACAAGAAAGCTGTAATTGTTACTTTACATTCAATACATCATAGTTACAACCATATACACATAACTGGACAGTTATATCAACCTGTCCCAGACTATTATCAATACAACTCTCAAATACACAGCGATAAACTCCATATGTTCCTGTCATCTAGCTCGCCTCTTGAGCTCCAGGGCATCCCAACCTGAAAAGCTATAATACTCAGTCTGACCCGAGCATTACATCAAAGTAACACCCGGGTTAGGCTGAAAACCAGCATGAGTAAACCCATCTAACAAGAAATACCAATGCATAAAACTATTTAAAATGTAATATCCTGGAATTTTTAACAATATCAATTTAATAATCTGTAGTTAAAATTAAATTGATATTGATAATCTGTTAGTAATTATTCAGATAAATTTAATAATCTTCTTCAATAAATATTTAAATTGGTTATTTAATCTTTTAAATGATATAAATGGATTTCTATTTACAATATAAATATATGGTTTATATTTTAAACAAATTGGTATTGTTTTAAATTTAGAATAAGTTCAACAAATTGGTTTTATGGCTTGATAAAAATATAATTTCTTGTAAAATGTTTTTAATTTAATAATTAAAGAGTTATAAAATAATATTAATATTGTATTGACTTTATAAATAAATTTTGAATAAGATTTGTAATCTTTATTTCAAATTGAATTTTTATTTATAACTTGATTTGAAAATATTTGATTTTGAATTTAGTTGAATTTAAATTTAGAAGTATAAATTTTAAATTGTTAAATTATCTTAATCTTTAATATGTATAAGTTAATTTGTAAAACATTGTTGTTTTTATTTTCATTTGTAAATTCATAAACATATTTTAAAAATAAACTAACAACTTAAACTAAGTTAACATATACATTAATTTGTAATTAGTATTAACTATTTTAAAGAAAACATGTGTTGCATTTTTAAAAGAGTAAATAGACAAGTGTCTAATTTATGACAAGTGTTAAATTTTGTTTTAAAATTTTCTTTTCTTTTATTAAATCTGAAATACATTTGCATAGTTTACATCTTCATTCATATTTCACTTTTATTTTCCTTCATCAAAGAAAAATCTTTAAAAACCTTTAAAATCTGAATCAATTTCATATTAACAATCCATGATCACAAATCTGTATAAAAATCTGCATATACAATTCACCAAAATCTGTACATAAATCTGCATTTTCAAATCTCAAATTTGCATTTCCTCAAATCTAAAAAAATCTGCATTCACAATCAAATGAAGATCAAATCTGCATTCACAAATGCATATAAAATTCAACAACAAATCTGCAAAATTCAAGTGAAGCCTGCATTTTCTAACCATGTTCAAATCAGCAATCCCTCAAAATCAAAAATCTGCATTTCTTCAAAATCAAATAAAGGGCCTGCATATTATCTGCATTCTTTCTGCATGCAAGCAATTAGAGTTGGGATCATTAGCATTAGCATGCATTTGGAAATTGGCAAACTGCATATCAATTCAAACTCAGATTTCAACAAAAAGGAAGCCTGCACACTTTTATTTTCTGCATATAAAAGAATCCACAAATCTGCATATACAAGTTCATCTAAACACCTGCATGCAAGCATCTTGGTCATGGAAAGCATGAGCAACCCAGACTTATAACAACAGAGGAAGCCTGCATGTGTTCTGCAAATTCAAAACAGGGGTCTGCATTTAATAGGTGAGTAACTTAAATTTTTAAATTTAAAAAAAAAGGTTGCATGTTAATGTTAGATATAATTTAGTAATTTTTGTGTTTATAAAATCCTGGAATATGTTTGAGAATGCTTGTTGGATATGCTCTACTGTGACTTTGAATTCATCTTCCTATTTAAAGGAATCCACCAAAATCTGTTAAATTTTTTGTTAGAATCTGTCTTTAAGTAATTAAAATTTGTTTGCTTACTTTAGATTAGAATCATAATATTTATTTGATAAAATGTTTGTTTGTCTGTCTGAAGTTAGCTAAACTTAAGTAAGTATAAATGGAAACAGTTTGTTCTTGAATAAAAATATGAATCTGTGCCAATACTTGCAATCTGTAACTTGAGGAATGTTAGAAATCTTCTGTGTTATTAAGTAAGGATCATAGATCTTTATAAAAATCAGAGAAGTGTATTTTAATTAATAGATATGTTACAGTTTGAATTGAAATTTTTAAAACCTAGTTTGAACAGTGGTTAGGAATGGGGGCAGTGTGAAGAGATGGATTGATCGAGTGTTTTGATTTTTGGTGTGTGTGTAGTTGATGTGTGAGGAAGTTTATGGCCGAAATGGTTGATCGTCAGATGATCAGAGTGGCAAGAGAATGGCCGTTGACAGGTTTGAATAGAAACCTGTAAAAAAAAATTTCCAAGTTTTGGAAATTTGGGTTTCAAAGCTAATTTTTGAATTCTTTGGGTTATGTGTGATTTGGAGATGATGTGAGGGTAGTGTTGAGTTTCTGGTTGAGGCTTGATCACCTGAGATGGTCGGCAGAGGGAGCGGTGATGAGTTCTCTGATGAACTATTTGGGTTTGGGAATGTTTCAGGAGGAGGTTGGGTTGCTCAGAGCAAGTGGGAAAATGGCTCGAAGCAAGTTGATAGGAAACTCGGAGTGGAGTGGCAATAGACTCGAAGTAGGTTTTGTGTAATCTTGGGATGTTACTCAGAAATTTGCAAGTTACAGTAAACTGTGTATTATAAAATATGGATTTTAAAATTTTAAAATCTGTAGCTTTTGTGTGAGTAAGGTTGGGTTTAATTCAAATTCAAGTTTGAACTTTTTGATTCAAGTTCAAACTCGAGTTTTTAAAATAGAAATTGAAGTTTAAATTTAACTTTATTAACTATATCATGTTGATAAGATAGTTTAAACTTCTTAATAATAAGATTATAAAAATATGGATAGAGTTGAAGTTAATTTAAAATCTGGGAATTCAAAGGTTTAATTTGAACTTCAGGTTTAAATTTTAAAGAAGGTTTAAATTTGAAGTTTCAAATTAAAATGGAAATTTAAATTATTGAAAGTTTTGAAATGACTTTAACTTTAAAAATTTCCATAGCTTTTGTTTGATTGGCAATTTAAAAGGTTTATTTATTTAAAACTTTGATAAGTTTTAAACTTGAATTTAAATTGAAATTTAAGGGTAAGTTCAAAAAGTACTTTGTTTTGAATAATATTGTTTTAACATAATTAAGTTATGTTTATTTTGAAAATTTGATTAAGATTTATGTTTAGAATTAATTAATAAGGTAATTAAGATTAATTAATTAATTTAATTAATTAATTAAATTTGGAATTATAATTGATTAACGATTAATCAATTTTAAGTTAAGATCATTAATTAAGTTATTAATTAATGATAAATGAATATTAATTATGTAATTAAATTTTAAATTAAGGTTAATAGATTTAATAATTAACTTTAATTAATAAATGATTAAAGATAATTTAAATTGTAATTAATTTAAGTTAATTACCTTATAAAATAATTTGAGGATGGTTAATGAAGGTCATTAACCATGATTATTTAACAATTAATTAATGTAGTTAGTTTTTATAATTAATTAGATTAATTAATTTAATAATAATCAATTGTAAATGATATATGTATAATTACTTAGTAAAGTAATTAAGAAATTAATTACTTAACGTAATTAATTTAATTTAATATGATTGTTTAATTTAATTAATTAAGTTTAATTAATTATAAACACTTGGGTTTTATAAATAATTACTTTATGTAATTAATGATTTGGAAATTACTTAGTTAAGTAATTGTTAAATAATTACAGATTGTATTAAGGAGATGTTTAAGTATGAGATAATTTGGATTAATTATTTAGTAGTTAATCAAAAGATTAATTAAGAAATAAAATTAAGGATAATTAATTTTGGTTTAATATAGTAATTAAGTTAGTTAATTACTTAGAGTATTTAAGAAATAGTTAAGGATCATTAATTATTTTAATTAATGATATAATTAAAGTTGATTAATTATGATAAATTAATCAATAATAAGTAATTAAAGGTAATTAATTAATGTAATTAATTAAGGATAAATGTAATTAATTATGATTAATTAATTAGTTGAGTAATTAAAGGTTAATTACTGTGTTAGTTGAGGATAATTAATTTGGTGAAATTAATTAAGGATAATTACATGAACGTAATTAAGGGTAATTAATCAAGAGTGATTAATTAAAGTAAATTATGATTGATTAATTGTTAGTAATCAATTAAATGATTGAGTAGCAAGATATATATTGGTGAAGTAATTAATTTAATTTATTTTAAATTAATTATAGATGAAGTAATTAATTTAATTAATTTTAAATTAATTAGAGATAGTTAATTTAATTCATTTTAAATTAATTATATTTTGGTATGAATAAATCCTTGCTTATGAATGAATGGATGTCATTGATTTGTCTTGGATGCTTTAAGATCTCAGTAATGAGATAAATGATATTGTGTGGTATGGATGTTTGATTTGTATTGTGATGATAACATAGGTTATCTATTGTGATGATATTATATGGTATATCTATTTGATATTGATGATGTGAATTACCTGTTATGTGATAATGTTGATTATCAATTATGATTTATAAGTTATCTATCTGTGTGTATATAGATACTGTTTTAAATTGTTTTAAACCTTTAAAAAAACTTCGACCTTAAAAGACACGCTTTGGTTTTCGATGAGACCGGGATCGGGTTTCCATATTTGGATATCTGAAAACCACATCGATTCCAAATAATGTTAGGTCGTGAGTCAAATTGGAGCTTTGTGAAGACTCGAGGTGTAAGGACTATGAGTCAGTATAACTCTGTGGGTGATTCCGTAATGAGTTGACAGAATTAGTTCTTATAGATTCGAGATGGTGGTTTAGAGTGCAAGGGTTATTGTCGTTAACTCTGAGGGTAATTCCAAAATGAGTGTAACGAGATAATGCCTTCGGTTTCGTTCGAACCCGGAACGAACTTGTATGGATGAATGCTTTCAGAACATCGTCAGGTGGACGATGAGCATTCTAAGTGATATGTCCTATAAAGGTAATCGTAGCCTTAAGCCTCATCAACCGAGAATGGCTAAAACATGGGAGGTGCAGCAAAGCTTTGTCGGTCGCACCCACTGGAGAGCAAGATTGATCCCTGTCTAGAAGTCCCTTTATATTCGGCTGTGTGGGTGGTTGCTAGCTACAACCACGGGGTTGTCTTGTTCGGAACTATTCAGTAAGGAATGGGTCCGGCTTTGTGTTGCAGGGGGTCGGGAGTGATCCTCGGTACGTTGATCTAGGCCACGTACTGTGACGGGCGGTACCCCAGTAGCCCTGCCATTGTATGGAATCCAAAATCCAATAAGTGCCAACGGTTTTGATTGTATTACCCACTTTTGTGGCTAGTAGCTGGAATTTAATAGATGTAACAATTTCGGCTATTTCTTATTTATTTGAAAACCCTAGACACTATTATAATATCATCGGATTTCCTATCAAATGTTTTGGTTAGCGTAAGGTAAAAACTTTTCCATGTTTATGTGTGGGAAGTCTTACGTGATACCTTTCTTTTCAAAAGGTTTTTAAAAGTTAAGCAACTTTAACCTGTTACTCACACCAGACCCATGTCTGACCCGGAGTTTATTTTTGTTTTTCATAAACTCTTGGGTACTCAAATTTTTACGAGTAGTCAAGGGTGATTCAGGTTAGGATTCAGGATTAGCTTTGACGAATTATGGAGGAGCAATGGAGCAGGAGGCTTCTGCGTGTAGATATTTATAGTTTTCCGCTGTGTGTTCTCTGAGTTGTTGTATTGAGTTGTATAACTAGACAGGTGTTTATAACTGTCTAGTATGTGTTGTATATCTGTGTACTCTGATATTGTTGTAAACTATGTAATATTTATGTTATTAGTATAATTTATTCGTTCCGCTGTGTAGATTCTAATGTTGTTCTTTCTTCTCTTCTTTCTATTCTCTTTTCTATCCCTTTCTTTCTTCTTAACGATGCGACTTCCTGGTATTTGGAAGTCGGGTCGTCTCATAAAACCTGGGTAACTCGTACCTTATTACCAGTTCTTAACTTGTCATAGTCAAATACACATCTTACAACCATATCTAAGCATTACCACTCAAATTCAATGACCAAGTTAACATCATTTATTTCATTCCAGCAAATTTACTCCAAAATTAAATCCATAAAGAATTATTGTAGATTATAAATCGAAGTGGTTTCGGGTATTTACTGTTTCCCGACCCCGGTCACTTCGAATCCAATATCATCTTAAAAACAAAGATGTTTAAGTTTTAAACAATTCCATTTATATCCAAAATTTCTTATTTACCTGGCAATTTATTACAGATAGATAATCCGTATTCAAACACCATATCACATGGCATCACAATCACACACCAGGGATAACCAATAACCACAGGCATTCAATATCATTCAATCATTCATAAGCAATATTAATTAGTCACACCATTCCTAATTAATCTAAATAAATTAAATTATCCTGCTTACTTAGTCATTAATTAATTTCAAACTTATTAATTAATCATCCCTAACTATCCATCTTAATTAATCATCCTTAATTAATTATTTCTTAATTACATTAAGAAATTTGCCTTTAAATTAATTACACAAATTAATTAACCTTTAACCTTCCACGTTGATTGTCCTTAATAACTCTCATTAACTATAGTTGACTATAATTAGTTACATTGATCCTTAATTAATTACATAAATAAATTATTCTATAATCACTTATATTGATTAATTGTTTTTAGTAAATCACATTCGTTGATTAACTAACCCTTTTTTAATTAATTACCTTAATAAATCCTTTAATTAATTACACTAAGTAACTAATCCTTAAGTAATTATCATTTAAGAAATAAATCTCTAATTTATAACCATTAATTATTAATTAAATAAATCCTTACTCATAATTAATTAATTTCTCTTTAATTACTTCATGAATTTAATTCATCTATAATTACCCAGAATATTAATTTAATTTAAGATAAAACATTAATCTTTTAATTAATCACTTAATTATATTTTTAAATTAAGCTAAAATAACTTAAGAATTTAACTTAACTAATTTTAAGTTAAACAAGACATACAACTTTTCTTAAACCAAGTATTTAACAACATTATCACATAAATCGTATATTGAAATTGATTTTAAAATTAGTTTAAACTTGATTTACCTTTAATTTTTTAAAAAACTTGCCTTCAATTTAATTTAAAACTTTCTTATAAATTACTTCGAGTTCAACCCGGAGCCTACTCCGAGATAAACCCAAGAACTCCCTTTTCCTTCTTTAAAACTTAGTTAGTTTAAAATTTAAAACTGGTAACGGTTTACTAACAAAATTTAAAACCCTGTTATCTTATAAATAACCCGAGCTAAAGACAAAAACCCTGTTATCTTATAAACAACCCGAGCTAAAGACAAAAACCCTCGAACCCTCACTCGAGCCAAAACCCTATGGACTCGCACACGAACCCGAGCACTCAACATCTTCTTCCCGAGTTTCAACACCACACGGCGAAACACAGATACTACAAAAAATCTCGTGCACGTGCACACACGACCAGTCCACCTCCGACCATTACTTCGTCCATCCACAAGTCGACCGTCTGCCTTTGAGTCGACCCGACCACCTAGGACCCACAACATCACCAGAGAACAAAATCGAACCGTAGAACCCATACAGGAAAAACCAATCTCAGACGAAAACGCTTCGCATCACCGTCATTGACCATCGGACACCACGACTTCTAGCCCAAACCTTCGCCAGAGCTTTATGCTCCTAGTCCACCTACCCTGACCCATACCAATGCAACGATGATGACACAATTGTCTGAAATTCGACATCAACAAAACTTCAGCCTTAAACCCTAGTTTAGACTCGCCACCCCACCACGACGTTCTGAAATTCGCCAATTATTTTTCCTACGCTCCTTGATCCACGAGCAAGCTTCGGCCATGACCTCGAGTCACACCTCCTCGTCGATCTCCAGAATTTCCCATTCAACCAAAAACCATTCATCTCGCGAAATCTCCTCACACATATACTTAAAAATCTTGAATTCTATATTAAAAATCATGATTTTAAATCATAAATCCAATTTACAATCAAGACTTGCAAATTTCATAATCAAATTTTGACTTGAATTGATTTTTCCACTGTAAATTTTGATTTCCTGGTTAATTACCTACAAATTATACTTATAAACATTTTTAAAACAAGATTTGGTTAATACAATCAGTTTCCTTTTAATGATCATGATTTGAAAGACATTGAGGCAAAGAAAATTGATTTTTGAATTGAATTTTGAGACTGTAAACCAAGAACAGAGGCTACATATATATTTACACAGACATGCAGTTGATCATCAGCAATTATATTGTAATTTCTAGGCAAAATACTTTTATAAATCTATATAAACCATATTTCTATCTTTATTTATCATTTCACAAGTAATCATGATGGATTTAATCTTAAATAGTTTAAAATTTTACTCATCTGGTTTTGAAAATAACAAAGGAACAAGCTTTCTTGATTTTAAATCTAGATCTTCAAAGTTGATCTTGAATTGAGTTTGAATTTGCTTGTTTGAAGATTTAATCCTTGCTTTGCTTGATCAAGTTTGCACTAGTCGTTTTGATTTTATTTCCTTTCCAAGTTGAGAAGAGAATGAAACCTGGTTTCAGGTTACAGTTTTTTTTTCTTCTTTGATTTTTTTTCTTTGTTTTGCTTTAGAAAGTGAACTGATAAAAGAAATGAGAGAGAGGGATGGAGAGGATTATATAACCTGTTCTATCTTTTATTAATTGTATATAAAAATAAAAAGAAATTAAGGACACTTGTTAAAATCAACTTACACTTGTCATTACATTTTATAATTTGTTTACACTTGTTATAAAGCGTAAAGAATTAGTTTACATTTGTAATTTTGTATATTAATATGTTTTTAATATATATATATTTATAATATTTTCCATTTAGTTTTATATTTATAAATGTTTAAGTGTTTTTAATATTTAAACTTCTCTTTATTTACCTTAAATAAAATTTGAAAGAAAATGAAATAAAAACCCAATCATATACATTTAAAAATAATTATACAAATATACTAGTTTAATATATACTTTATTTATATTTATAAAATCCTTTAAAGACAATGATATAGAACTAATTATATACAAATAATAATCATATGTACATATAAATTATAAAATCCAATTTATTTCCAAGATATTTACATTTGAATTTCAAATCCAAATTCTCCTTATAAAATCTACTTATATATTCGAATTAATACTTATTTTATTTGCTTAGGAAAATAATAAATTTTAGAGTATAATAAATGATTTATAAAAGAAATTATTACATATTTATTTGCCTAAAATTCCAGGATATCCAGACATTTATCAGAATTTTATATGCTCAATTTTACAAATTAGTATTTCAATGAATTTAACCCTATCAATTGCTAATTAAACAGATGTCCAAAAATCTAAGATATCACTCCGATCGGAGGAATGACCTCACTTGGCCCAGATGTAGCTCATGTTTTAGTCACATCTAAGTTGACTCACGGGAGTCAGGGTCATGTCATACCTTATACAAAAATCATTCACCAAACTATCTTACTTCATTTCTGGAATCTCCACTACGTACATAGTTGTTAAAATGGTTTTCGGTATTGGCAGAGAGTATGGCATTATCTGATCTCGGCCTCTTTAACAACCAATTGTTTATTACACACCGGATGGTTCTTTTACATTTCTAAAATCATTTCATAATTGATATCAAAATATCATATTCCATTCAAACCATATCACTTATGAAATTATATTTACTTTCGAAATCATATTCATCTTTGAAATCATATCATCTTTGAAATCATAGTTTCGAAATTATATTTCCGTTCAATGTCATATTTCCAAAATAGGTTAAACTCTCATTTCAAAATTATCATATTAAATTAAATATGTTATTTAAATCCCAACTTAGGTTATACTGTCTTTTAACCATGTTCACTTTAAAATCGAGGATTCAAATATAAACACAAAATCTTTACTTAGTTTGAAATTTAGAAAAATAGTTTAGATGGTTATAAATAGTTTAATTAAATTTTTAATAGTCTCTAGAAGAGTTAATATAGATTTAAAATAGTTAAATAGATTTAAAATAGATTAAATACAATTGAAATAGATTAAATAGCTTTAAAATAGATTAATTAGATTTAAAATCAGTTAAAATGGGTTAATTAGCTCTAAAATAAATTGAATGGTTTAAAATCTTAAAACAGTTAAAATGGGTTAAATTGATTTAATATAGTTAATATAGGTTAAAATAGTGTAATAATTTTAAAGTCTTAAAATTTAGAATCTTTACAATAATATATTTTTAAAACAGTCTATATTAAAGATATAAACTTGAATTTAATATCAATTTTAAACTATTTATTTCCTTTCAACACATTTGGTTATATTTAAAAAAAATTATAGCTCAACTTCGATAAACTTCGCTTACACTCCAAATTTAGCTTTTAAAATCTCAATTTAGTTCCTTAAGCAATTCGTTTAAACCAATTCACATTTCAACATAAACTTGATTTTTCAATAATAATTCAATTTAAATAAATCAAATTTCTATTCCTGTAAGGACCCGCCTTTCATTCCACAGAAAGACGTATCATTATTAAGAAAGAAATGGATAGTAAAGAGAAAAGATGGAGAAGAAAGAACGAAACAACATCGGAATCTTATAGCGGAATGAATAAATTATATTTCATCACATAAGATATTACATTGTATCATATACATCAGAGTTACACAGCTCATACATCTCAAATTAGACAGTTATAAAACATGTTTATCATACATCTCAAAATACAACACAGAGATAACAACATAGCGGAAGCACTATATATCTACAAACGCTGAAGCCTCCTACTCCATATCTCCTCCAGAATTTCATCAAAGCTTACCTGAATCCCTTGGCTACTTGTAAAAATTTGAGTACCCAAGAGTTTAAGAAAACAGAAAATAAACTCTGAGTCAGACATGGGTCTGGTATGAGTAACAGGTTAAAGTTTTGAAAACAAAAGGTATCTCGTAAGACTTTCCGCACATAAATACGGAAAAGTTTTTACCTTACGATAATCAAAACATTTGATAGGAAATCCAGTATTATTATAATAGGGTCTAGGGTTTTCAAGTAAAATACAGAAATAGCTGGAATGCTTACATCTCACATTCCAACATAGTTGGGCATAATCAATACGTACGGCACTTATTGGAGATTATATTCCATACAATGACAGGGCTACTGGGGTACCATCCGTCACAGTACATGGCCTAGATCACTGTACCGAGGATCCATCCTAAATCCCCTGCAACACAAGGCCAGAACCACCCCTTACCGGATAGTCCCGAACAAGACAACCCCGCAGTTGTTTGCAACCAACTGCCCACAACCGAATAAAAAGGGACCTCTAGATAGAGGAAATCTTGTGAGCGCTACTCACTTAGCCTTGCTACACCTCCCTTGTTTTATCCATTCCTGGTTGATGTGGCTTGAGGCTATGATTACCTTATCAGAATACATCAATTAGAATGCTCATCATCCTCCGATGACGATGTTCTGAAAGCATTCAATTCATACAAGTTCGTTTCGGATCCGAACGAAATCGAAGGCACTATCTCATTACACTCATTTTGGAATCACCCTTAGAGTTAATGACAATAGCCCTTACACTCTGAATCTTCATCTCGAATCTGAAATTACTATCTCCGTTAAACTCATAATGGAATCACCCTCAGAGTTTTAACGATACATAGTTCCTAGACTTCGAGTCTTCATCATCACTTGAGATTCACAACCTATCGTTAATTTAGAGCGATGTGATTTTCGGATATCCAAATTTGGGAATCCGATCTCGGTCTCACCGAAATCCAAAACGCTTTCTTTTAAGGCCAAGTTGTCTTGAGGTAAACAATTTAATTCATTATCTATATTCACACAGATAGATAATTCACATTATCACAAATAGATAGTCCATATCATCACAAATCAACCAAAGCATCTCATATCAAAGATCAGCACAAATCCCATATTAGAGATATCAAACAATTCAAGGCATTCAATATCATTCAGCCATCCATAAGCAAAGATTTATTAATCACGCCATCTCTAATTAATTTAAAGTAAATCAAATTAATTACTTCCATCACTATAAATCCTGCTTACTTAACCACTAATTAATTACAAACCAATTAATTAATAATCCTTTAATTATCCATCTTAATTAATCATCCTTTCTTAATATTCTTTAATTACATTAAGTAATTAGCCTTGATTAATTACACAAATTCATTATCCTTAACCATTTACAGTAATTAACCTTCAATTACTTTCATTAATTAATTAGCTATAATTAATTACATTAATTAATTAATCTACAATTACTTATATTGATTAATTATCCTTTAATTAGTTAACCGTTAATTACTTTCATTAATTACATTAATTAATGATCCTCTGATTACTTCTTCAATTAATTATTGTTCAAATTAATCACATTTAATAATTAATCTTTAATTAATCACATTCATTAATCAACCTTGATTAATCACATTCAGTAATTAACTATCCTTAATTACTTACCTTACTTAATTACCTCCTTAATTAATTACATTAATTAATCCTTTAATTAATTACACTGAGTAATTAATCCTTAATTACTTCTATTAAGTAATTCTTCTTCTTATTAATTACACAAAGTAACTAAACCTAAATTACTTCTATTAATTAATTATCTTTCAATTAATTACATCCAGTAATTACCCATTAATTACTTCACTAAGTAACTACACTTAATAAATTACATAAGTAATTATACTTAACAAATCATCAAGTGATTATCTTAAATTAATTAAACTAATTAATTAACTTAAACTAATCACACTAATTAAATTAATTACATTGAGTAATTAATCCCTTCAATTACTTTTACTAAGTAACTATACTTTAACCATTTTTAGTTACAAATTAATTAGTCCCTAATTACCAATTAATTAATCTCTAATTTCTTAATTAATTAATGCTTAATTGTAACTTAATTAATCTTTAATTACTTAATTAATTAATTTCTTAATCATTAACTAATAATCTTTAATTATCTAATTAATGATCCTTAATTACAAATTAATTTACCCTTAAATTAATTAACTTACAACTCTTTATTATTTATTTATTAATCCTTAATCATTAATTAATTAAATTAATTACTCTTTAATTACCTTATTAATTTAATTAATCTCAAATCATTAAATAGTAATTAACTTAAGATAAAACATTTTCCTTATTGATGACTTAATTGTCATTAACATATGCATTTGAAACATTATACTTTGAAATTTAATTTTAAATTCCATTTCAAATTTAAGATTTAAAATGATTTAACTTAACAAAATTTAAACAATTTACAAACCACTTAAACAAATGTTAAAGAAACACTTTTCTTATATAAAAGAAATTTATATAGAAAGAGTTTTAAACCAAATTTATTTAAATTCAAAACCTTGCTTTTAAAAACTTTTAAAAAAAATGTTTTAAAATGTGCTTCGGGTTCAACCCGATGGCTACTCGAGCCTTGACCCGAGAAATCCACTTCTTTTCTTTCAAAATTTTGTTTTGTTTTAAAGTAAAAATCTAGAAACACTTCACTTATGAATCAACCCGAGACCTCACTCGAATCATCACTCCACTAACCCGAGTCCTCCTTCAAGTCAAAACCCCACCCAAAACTGCTGACACAACATCACTGTCGTGCACATGCACCGGCGATCCAACTTCCTCCGACCATCCACGACTCCTCTAGCCTGTCGACGATCATCCCTGTACCAGATCCTGACCGTCAGAACTTCGATTCTAACTCAAAAACGAATTCAAGGTACTAAATCAAAACCTGGAACCAAAAACCCCTCACCTGAAAACCCCTCGAATCCACGATGCCGACCATCAGAGCACCTGAGCTTCCAGCCACGCCTTCGCCAGCCTCCCCGTTACCAATTCCCAAAGTCCGGTGGAACTCGATCCACCAGAGATGCCGAGATGAACAAATTCCTGACCTTGCAAAAAACTAGGGTTACAAACTATACTGATCACCAGCCGCCGCCATAGTAGCTTATACACCCTACTGCCATTTTTGCCAAGCTCACCGATCATCCTTCTACCTCCAGTGAAGTTCCCGACCTCCCTGAGCACTTAGATCATCAAAAACTACCCAAGACACAAATTCTGATCAAACTCAAACTGCTTGATCAACCCAAAACTAAAAATTGTGATTTCATTTTTAAATATCATGATTTTGGTTAAGGATTCAGATTATATGCCTGAATTGATGAATTAAGATGTTGAATTTTTAACACAACTCAAGCTTGCACTATTTTTTTTGTTTTCTAGAGCATTTCAAATTTAATTCACTTAAATATAATTTTAAATCTTAAACTATGATTAGACAAACAGATTTTGTTTGAATCCTAAGTCCTAACAGAGATTAGTTAAAGAGATAATGGATTTTGATCAAAACTTTGAGTTTTGAAACTAAAAACAGGTTAACACAGATATATTAGGCATGCACACACCTATACATCCACATATACACAGAAAATTCATATATACACAAAACATACATATTTCCAGTAATTCACATGCAACTAGATTTACCTATACTTAAGCTTTTAGAAAGAATGTTACTCACCAGCTAAAAAAATGAACAGAGCCTTTTGAAATAGCTTTTAAACTTTTAAAGACTTGAATGCTGGAAAGATGCTTCTTTGATTAAAAACTTGAATTGCTGTGATCTGGAAACTTGTTGTAGAGATGTCTTAATTTTGAAATAGAGATGAATTCTGCTTTGATTTTTCCTTGAGCTTGCTTTGATTAATCTTAGGTTAAAGAAAAGTTACAGGCTTTTGATTTCGATTTATTTCTGGTTTGAGGAATGTTTGATTATCAGATTTGTTTTAAGAATTTAGTTTGAGTTCTTTATAGCTTTTGAGTTGAAGAGGATAGAAAAAGAAATGAAGGTAATAAGCATGTGTTTATAAAGGCTAAATTATGATTTATTAAAATAAAAGAAATTTAAAATTAAAATTGACACTTGTTTAAAAACTTAACATTTGTCATTTACTATTGTTTATCATTTAACACTTGTTAAAATCAAGCTTTCGTATATTTACACTTGTCATTAAGTAATTTTTATTTATTTTTAATGTTAATATAAAGCTTTATATACTTAATTTACAAATTAATAAACATTTATCTAAATTTATATATATATATATATAATTTTCTTCAAAGAAAATATAACACAAATTTTATACAAAATGTTGTGCATATATTTATTAAATCCAAATTATTTTAAAATATCTATCTTTTGAATTTCAATTTTAAATCCAAATTCAAATTAAATTAAATTTGAAAATCCAATTTAAAGTCAACTTATATATACACATATATAATAACACATTAAATTTGAAAATAACAATTCTGTTTTCTTTAAGATCTATTTATATCTATATATAAAAAAACACATTATTAATATTGTTTAAAAATAACAATTTTAAATAATTTATAAAGAAATTATCTCATTACTTATAAATTACTTATTTTACTAAATGAATTAATGTATCGTATGTTTTATATGTTCGTGAATTATATTTTAAGCTTTATATATTTAGAAATCATATTTATCAAGCAATATTTTAAAAAGAAAATAAAACAAACCTTTTTGTTAATTTTATTTAAATTTGAAATTAAGCTAAAAATATTTTAAACAAATAAAAATTTACCTTAAAGCAATTTGAAACTATATGGTTAAATACTTAAATAACCTTTGAAAAGTTTTATATTAAATTCAATTATTACTTCCAAATTACCAAAATATATATTAGAATTTGAAAACATGTTTTTGTTTGTTGAGTACAAACCAAAGCTTTTCTATTTACAATATATACAAATATATATATACATTATAAATAGAAAACATTTTATTAGCTTTAAAAGATAAAATTCACCAATTAATTATTTATAAAAGAAGATTGTTAAACCAATTTAAATATTTTTGATAAAGATTATCAAATTGCTATTGCCCAAAATTTCGGGACGTCACATTCCTCCCCCCTTACAAGAATTTCGTCCTCGAAATTTAAAAACAAAAATACTTTAATAACCCATCAAAGATTTTAATTTTAAACCACAAGCATATATTATCAATCATATGCTAACAACCATAGCAACCAATTTACTCAATCAAACAAATCTAATGATCCCAACGCAAATCAGAATAGACCTTCCTAACACTATCTAGAGATTCCCAGGTATGAATACTGGGATACTCGCTCTACTGAATCCAAACAATCTACACTACTAGCTCCTACTCATCTAGATCTAAAATCTGCACAAGATATCTGACCACAATCAAGACCGACTCAACTACCAAATCCTCCCGAACTGCTGGTTCCATAACCAGTGATGGATTATACACGTACTCCCTTAGAGATATGTGAAACACATTGAATCCCAGTCTTCCAAACTGGCAATTCAACCCTGTAGGCCAAAAACTTATCCTTACAAGAACACAGAAAGATCCAATATATCTTGGAGCTAGCTTCCTAGTTTTACCAAATCTTATAGCTCCTTTGATTGGAGAAAACTTATCAAAAATCAAATCTCCGACTTCGAAATCCAAATTCCCACGTCTCTTATCCACAAAACTCTTCTAACGATCCTGAGCTACCTTCATCCTTTCTGATCAGCTCAACCTTCGTTGATGCCTCTTGAAAACAACTGGACCAAAAACAAACCAACCTCTGGATTCTACCCAACAAGATGATCCTCTCAAGATCTACCAAAATCAAGAACACAAACTCTACTTTGCAATCATCAGTAGACTTCAAACTTACTTCTCCCATCCGAAAAAGACAAAACAGGTCCACTCGGCAATCTCGCCTTCAGATCCTGAAAAACTTCCCGAAGAAACCTTCTAATCCAAGAAAACAGCGAACTTCCAAGGAGTTTAGGGTTGCTTCCACTCTAGAATAGCTGCTACCTCGCTTCCGCTGCGCAACTCTGATCTGGAGTAGATGAGAATGCCATCGATGAACTCGAGCACAATCTTGTCCGACACATCCTGGAAAACACGATTCAACAGATCCATAAAGAGAAAACTCAGAAGTACCATGAAATCCTGACCTACTTCACCCAGCCCTCTCTAGGAGCCATCCTTCTACTTAGCTGAACCACCGATATCACTCCTGGAATCCTAGTCGATACAAAAAATCAAACTCCAGATGCTATGGAAAACCTTGACTTTTAAGAAATCATCCGAAAAAAATCTTTGACATCTTCGATAACTTCTACATTCTCTAGAGATGCCTCGATCCCATGCAAAAGATTACCAAGAGAACACTCAACTATCGCAAGTCACTTTTGCGATCAACCCAGCTTAATTTCCAAAGATACTGTTCTTTCTTTACCAATCAGAACAACTTATGCTTATCTAGCCAATCCGTCGAAGAAATGGGTCCACTCTACTGCTTTTGAACTCCGCCTCTAGAACACCACTTAGCCAGATGATCTTCCTGATGGCACACAGAACACCTCCGAGCTACACCGTTGACACAGATGCCAAAGACTTCCAATCAAAGCTTTTCAAACCTCAAAGACATATCATCCAATCCCACACAGAGCCTAGAGATGTGCAAACATCTCCCCAAGAAACTTGGGCCTCAAACCATACACAAATACCCTGCTGAACTGAGTCTCATCGCCGATGCAGACACACTTCCTTAAACTTGCTCCAAAAGAAACATCTTCGGACACATCCATAGTCGCTGCGTCTCACCACGCAACTGCTTCTTCCCGAAGTTTCCAAGATACATCACTCGCTTTTGCTTAACCGGCAGATCAAAACTCTCACTCATCCAAACTTGCACTTCAAAGATGGACTCTGCACCCTAAAAAGACTTCCTTTTGAGACTGGTGAAATCCTTACATCACTACAAAGCTCACTCGAGGCAGTATTGGGTTTACAGCCTCGGCAAATACACTTCCCACCTCAACACTCGGACTTCTTCCATTGGTAGTCGTGCTACACACACCACTACCCTTCCTACCTCTAGAACTCATATTGGAAAACCCGAACAGATAACCCAACAAATAGGTAGAAACAGATATATATATATATATATATATATATATATATATATATATATATCAAAATTACAAATACTCTCTCTCAATAAAGAAATCACTCTAATGTTCACTCAACCTAGCGCTATGATACCACAATGTAACGACTCGCCTTTCATTCCACAGAAAGACATATCATTATTAAGAAAGAAAGGGATAGAAAAGAGAAAAGATAGAGAAGAAAGAACGAAACAACATGAGAATCTTACAGCAGAACGAATAAATTATATTTCATCACATAAGATATTACATAGTATCATATACATCAGAGTTACACAGCTCATACTTCTCAAATTAGATAGTTCTAAAACCTGTCTATCATACATCTCAAAATACAACACAGAGATACCAACATAGTGGAATCACTATATATCTACAAACGCTGAAGCCTCCTGCTCCATATCTCCTCTAGAATTTCGTCAAAGCTAACCTGAATCCCTTGGCTACTCGTAAAAATTTGAGTACCCAAGAGTTTAAGAAAACAAAAAATAAACTCCGGGTCAGACATGAGTCTAGTGCGAGTAATAAGTTAAAGTTGCTCAACTTTGAAAAAACTTTGAAAACAAAAGGTATCTCCTAAGACTTCCCGCACATAAATACGGAAAAGTTTTTACCCTACGATAACCAAAACATTTGATAGGAAATCCAGTGATTTTATAATAGGGTCTAGGGTTTTCAAGTAAAATACAGAAATAGCTGGAATGCTTACATCTCACATTCCAACATAGCACAATCAATACGTACGGCACTTATTGGAGACTGATTCCATACAATGGCATGGCTACGGGGGTACCGCCCGTCACAGTACATGGCCTAGATCACTGTACCGAGGATCCACCCTAAATCCCCTGCAACACAAGGCCGGAACCATCCCTTATTGGATAGTCCCGAACAAGACAACCCCGTAGTTTTTTGCAACCAACTGCCCACACAGCCGAATAAAAAGGGACCTCTAGATAGGGAAAATCTTGTCCTACTTGAGCGCGACTCACATAGTCTTGCTGCACCTCCCCTGTTTTAGCCATTCCCAGTTGATGAGGCTTGAGGCTAAGATTACCATATCAGAATACATCACTTAGAATGCTCATCGTCCTCCAATGACGATGTTCTGGAAGCATTCAATCCATACAAATTCGTTCCGAGTTCGAACAAAACCCAAGGCACTATCTCGTTACACTCATTTTGGAATCACCCTCAGAGTTAACGACAGTAGCCCTTGCACTCTGAATCTTCATCTCGAATCTGAAAGTACTGTTTTCGTTAAACTCATATTGGAATCACCCTTAGAGTTTTAACGATACAAAGTTCTTACACTTCGAGTCTTCATTTTCACTTGAGACTTATGACCTATCGTTAATTTGGATCGAAGTGGTTTTCAGATATCCAAATTTGGAAATCTGATCCCTGTCTCACCGAAATCCAAATTGCCATCTTTTAAGGCCAAGTTGTTTTAAGTTAAAACAATTTAATTCATTATTTATATTCACACAGATAGATAATTCACATTATCACAAATAGATAATTCATATCATCACAATTCAATCAAAGCATCTCATATCACAGATCAGCACATATCCAATATTAGAGATATCAAACAATTCAAGGCATTCAATATCATTCAACCATCCATAAGCAAAGATTTATTAATCACACCACCTAACTGATTTAAAATAAATTAAATTAATTACTTCCATCACTATAAATCCTGCTTAACCATTAATTATTTACAAACCAACTAATTAATTATCCTTTAATTATCCATCTTTATTAATCATCCTTGATTAATTATTCTTTAATTACATTAAGTAATCAGCCTTAATTAATTACACAAATTAATTATCCTTAACCATTTACAGTAATTAACCTTCAATTACTTTCATTAATTAATTAACTATAATTAATTACATTAATCCTTAATTAATTACATTAATTAATTAATCTATTGTCACTTATATTGATTAATTATTCTTTAATTAATCAACCCTTAATTACTTTCATTAATTAATGATCCTCTAATTACTTTTTAATTAATTATTGTTCAAATTAATCACATTTAATAATTAATCTTTAATTAATCACATTCATTAATCAACCTTGATTAATCACATTCAGTAATTAACTATCCTTAATTACTTACCTCCTTAATTAATTACATTAATTAATCATTTAATTAATTACACTAAGTAATTAATCCTTAATTACTTACACCAAGTAATTATACTTAACATCCAGTAATTACCCATTAATTACTTCACTAAGTAATTACACTTAATAAATTACATTAAGTAATTATACTTAACAAATCATCAAGTGATTATCTTAAATTAATTAAACTAATTAATTAACTTAAACTAATCACATTAATTTAATTAATTACATTGAGTAATTAATCCCTTTAATTACTTTCACTAAGTAATTATACTTTAACCATTTTTAATTACAAATTAATTAGTCCTTAATTACCAATTAATTAATCTCTAATTTCTTAATTAATTAATGCTTAATTGTAACTTAATATTTTTGGCATTGGAATGGATATTCCCCCTATTTCGTCGAGATAAACAAGACGTAATCTTTAATTACTTAATAAATTAATTTCTTAATCATTAATTAATAATCTTTAATTATCTAATTAATGATCCTTAATTACAAATTAATTTACCCTAATTAACTTACAACCCTTTATTATTTATTTATTAATCCTTAATCATTAATTAATTAAATTAATTAATTACTCTTTAATTACCTTATTAATTTAATTGATCTCAAATCATTAAATCTTAATTAACTTAAGATAAAACATTTTCCTTATTAATGACTTAATTGTCATTAACATATGCATTTGAAACATTATACTTTTAAATTTACTTTTAAATTCCATTTCAAATTTAAGATTTAAAATGATTTAACTTAAAAAAAATTCAAAACAATTTACAAACCTCTTAAACAAATGTTAAAGAAACACTTTTCTTATATGAAAGAAATTTATATAGGAAGAGTTTTAAACCAAATTTATTTAAATTCAAAACCTTGCTTTTTAAAAACTTTTTTAAAAAAACTGTTTTAAAATGTGCTTCGGGTTCAACCCGATGGCTACTCGAGCCATGACCCGAGAAATCCTCTTTTTTCTTTTCTTTCAAAGTTTTGTTTAGTTTAAAGTTAAAATCTATAAACACTTCACTCGCGAATCAACCCGAGACCTCGCTCGAGTCATCACTCCACTAACCCAAGTCCTCCTTCGAGTCAAAACCCACCCAAAACTGCTGACACAACATCACTGTTGTGCATATGCACCGGCGATCCAACCTCCTCCGACCATCGACGACTCCTCTAGCTTGTCGATGATCATCCCTGTATCAGATCACGACCATCAGAACTCCGATTCTAACACAAAATCGAATTCGAGGTACTCAATCAACCTAGAACCAAAAATCCCTCAACTGAAAACCCCTCGAATCCACGATGCTGACCACCAGAGCACCTAAGCTTCCAGCCACGCCTTCGCCAGCCTCCCCGTTACCAATTCACAAAGTCTGGTGGAACTCGATCCACCAGAGACGCCGAGATGAACAAATTCCTGATCTTGCAAAAAATTAGGGTTACAAACTATACTGATCACCGGCCGCCGCCACAGTAGCTTATACGCCCTACTGCCATTTTTGCCGAGCTCATCGATCATCCTTCTACCTCCAGTGAAGTCCCTGACCTCCTCGAGCACTTAGATCATCAGAAACTACCCAAAACACAAATTCTGATCGAACTTAAACTGCTCACTCAACCCAAAACTAAAAATTGTGATTTCATTTTCAAAAATCATTTTTGGTTAAGGATTCAGATTATGTGCCTGAATTGATGAACTAAAATGTTGAATTTTTAACACAACTCAATCTTGCACTGTTTTTGTGGTTTTCCAGAGCATTTCAAATTTAATTCACTTAAATATAATTTGAACTCTTAATCTATGATTAGACAAACAGATTTTGTTTGAATCCTAAGTCCTAACAGAGATTAGTGAAAGAGATAACGGATTTTGATCAAAACTTTGAGCTTTGAATCTAAAAATAGGAAACACAGATATAACAGGCATGCACACACCTATACATCCATCTATGCACAGAAAATTCATATATACACAAAACATACTTATTTTCAGTAATTCACATGCAACCAAATTTACCTATACTTAAGCATTTAGAAAGAATGTTCCTCACCAGTTAAAAAAATGAACAGAGCCTTTTGAAATAGCTTTTAAACTTTTAAAAACTTGAATGCTGGAAAGATGCTTCTTTGATTTCAAAATGTCATTTAATTAAATTCAACAATTAAGAATCTTAAAATCATTTAATTTAACCAATCTAGTGTCCATATATAATTCTCTACCCTAGGGTCAAGTGATATGGATATTTATCATTTCAATCCGCAATTTAAAATTTTACGGTTATATATCATTTCAAACCGTAATCCCGAATTATATAAAATCCATAAAATCGTTCGAGTTTATCATTTCAATTCATAACGATTTTTCCCAAATTTACAGATCGTTCGGGTATATATCATTTCAACCCATAGTGATTTTTCTAAACAATAGCTATGGGAACTTGCAAAGTGATAGCATTTCATAAATCTAATATAGCATCCAATCATCCAATAATAATTTCAAACATCCATCACAATCATCATCCAATTCAACCAATACATATCAACAATTAACAGATTATTACATATAAGAAATAAACTGGCAATTTAAACTCAATAATAAATTAAACGGCAATTTAATTCAAAATAATTCAAATTAACGGGAATAGCAATTTAAAAATATCAAACAGCCACAAATAAATTTCTATTCACATCATAAATTTAAGTTAACTAACATAAAAAAATTTAGAAGTTATGAGTGGGTCAAATCACTCATCTTTGGATTTAAATTGAACTAAAATCCAATTTAAGCCCAAAATTCCAACAGTCTCAGAATTCGTCCAAGCCAGCGCTAAGATGTCCGAAAATTCGATACGATCCTGACAAAATAAACCGTGCGTGAATCGGACCTCGTTCGTAAAAGTTATTAAGATTAGAAGATTACACAATTTAAGTTTAGAAAAATAATTAAACTAAACAGAAATATTACACGTCATCAGTTAAACCTAGTCGACATACTAACGTGCGCGTGAGACCACCGTTCCATCCGCCACTTTTTGCCGACGAACGTCGATCAACCGTTCCATCACCACCCTCTACCTCGTAGTAACCTCCGATCGCCCTCAAGATGAAGATCTGTCATCTACTAGGAAACCTAGCAACGGACGGCCGTGCTTCTTCATCCAATTATGAACATAATATAGTTTGAATTGAAAAACGAATCATTGTAGAGGGTTACGCTCGTGGAGAGCTTCGAATTGATATATAATATGATATACTTTGAGGAGTTTAAATTCTGGAATTGAATTGGGAATTGGTTTGGTTTGTCTGCCATCGGAATGAGGAGTTGAGAAGGAAATATATGTATAGACAAATGGAAATAAGAAATAACATTGGGTTTATAACGGGCTATTTATAGGAATAGATGAAATAGAAAAGAATGGACCGGATCGATTTGGATTGAAACGATAAACGACCCGAAAAGCCCATTATGACTCCGGAACGAAAATGGATCATCCCATATGTCAAAATAAATGTTATTGAAGATTTTAAACTCAATGGAACAGGTCTCAAGTCCTAATTCCAGCGTATGAAGAAGTTGTGCTAAAATCAATTTATTTCAAATTGATTTCAATTGATTTAATTAAATTGATTTCTCGGCGTTTCGAGCCCGTACAATCAAACGACAAGTCCGATCGTTACGAAACTTGGAATCCTATAATAATTCACTGTTACGGATCCAATGAAACTAATTTCGTCGAAATCTGAGTCAATGGTCAAAATGGCTATTTTCACTTTAATAAAATTAATTAATAATTAACTAATTAGATCACATTTTTATTTCAATGTTAATAGCTAACAATTTTCATCATTTTTAATTGCTTAGACATTTATAATAATTTAAAGTAAATTTACAGATCATAAATTTAATTTAACTAACCTAAGAAATTTTAGAAGTTATGTGCGGGTCAAATCAATCACCTTTGGATTTAAACGAATTAAATCCAATTTAAGCCCAAAATTTCAACAGTCTCAGAATTCGTCCAAACCAGCATCAAAATGTCCAAAATTTTGATATAATCTCGGCAAAACAAACCACACGTGAATCAAACCTCGTATGTAGAAGTTATTAAGATTAGAAGATTACACAATTTAAATTTAGAAAAATAATTAAACTAAACAGAAATATTACACGTCATCAGTAAACCCCAGTCGACACAGTGACGTGCGCACGAGACCACTCTTCCATCCGCCACTTTTTGCTCACGTACGCCGACCAACCGTGCTACATCACCTCGATCTGACCCCATCACTGCCTCCCCCTCCTCACGCCGAGCCTACACCCCCAAGTGGCCACCTCTTACCCCTCGAGAATGCAATGCCACCTTAGACTTGAGCACACCGATCTTGGCACTACGACCATCCCTGACACCAAGAAGCCGCATGGATCGGTACCCCTCATCGCCCTCTACCTCGCAGTATCCTCTGCTCGCCTCAAGATGAAGATCCGCCGTCCACTAGGAAACCCTAACAACGAACGACCATGCTTCTTCGTCCAATTCTGATCAAACGATGATTCGAATTAAAAAACGAATCATTGCAAAGGGTAACACTCATCAAGAGCTTCGAATTGATATACAATATGATATACTTTGAGGAGTTTAAATTTTGGAATTTAATTTGAAATTGAACTGGGAATTGGTTTGGTTTGTCTGCCATTGAAATGAGAAGTTGAGATGGAAATATACGTACAGACAAATGGAAATACTAAATAACCTAGGGTTTATAATGGGCTATTTATAGGAATAGCTAAAATAGAAAAGAATGGACCAGATCGATTTGGATTGGAACGTTTACCCAAAAATCCCGTTATGACTCCGAAACGAAAATGAGTCATCCCGTTTATCGAAATAGATGTTTTTGAAGATTTTAAACTCAATGGAACATGTCTCAAGTCCTAATTCTATCGTATGAAGAAGTTGTGCTAAAATCAACTTATTTCAAATCGATTTCAATTGATTTTAATTAAATTGATTTTTAGGCGTTTCAGGCCCGTACGATCAAACGACAAGTCTGATCGTTAAGAAACTTGAAATCCTACAATAATTCACCATTACAAAATTGATGAAACTGGTTTCATCGAAATCCGAGTCAGTGGCCAAAATGGCTACTTTCACTTTAATTAAATTAATTAGATCACATTTTTATTTCAAAGTTAATAACTAACAATTCTCATCATTTTTGATTGCCTAGACATTTATAATAATTTAAAGTAAATTTACATATCAATTTCAGTGTTAATTATTTCAATAATTACAGTGTTCAATTTCAATTGTGATTAAATCCAATTATTTACAATTTAATTCCAATAAATTGATTTTATTTGATTCCAATTTTTATACTCAATCAATTATTATTCTAAAGACATATTTAACATTGTTTTATATTTCATTACATTAATATCCTCCAATTTTCATCTTTTATTTGTATTAATTTCTATATTTCAATTATATTGATATTTTGTCAATTTTACACACTAGTTATAATTTAAAATCCCAATTAATTACTTACCTTGGTTTCCTTCTTTTATTGAATCAATTATTACATTATGAACGAAATTAACATTTCTATTCCTTTTATTGCTTTCACAATTTACAGTTATAGTCTTAACTCACATTAATGTAACATTTATTTACATTTAATTATAATTGGTTTCCAAATCTCATTTAATAGACTGAATAAATAGATAACAAATAACAATTTGTCACCATTTGTACATTTAATAACATGTTTAAATTTATTATTACAAACAAATGTCATAGTTACTTGTATAATACTGACTTTATTCAATTACCGTAAATTATGTATTATTTCATTAATTAATTTCCTATTTACATTTGTTTTCCTATATTCACTTTATAACCAAGTATAACTTTTACATTATTTCAATCGATTGGAATTCCATTCAAGTTGTTAATAATTAACATTATTGCCTTTCATTTTAGGTATTATTTCATTAATAATCCTAAATTTCTATTTATTTCAATATTAAATTACCAAAATCTCATTAAATTAAAAAAAATTAATTGTCGAAAATTTCGGGTCATTACAGTCAAACTAAATAGCTCAACACAAGCATAAGTGCACATAATACACTAGTGCAGCAACCAAAACAAAACATTACCAAAGTGAAGCAGCAAATCAAAATCATGTAAATATAACAAAAGCAATCCAAATGCACAAGCTCAAGTACATGCATATACAAGTGTAGTTCTGTACATGCACCAAAAACCATACACAAGTGTAGAGCAGCAATACACAAGGATGCAAGTACCAGTATATACAATAGCAGCCAACAAAAAAAGTGCAGCAACAAGTTCAAAGGCAAGTTCACAAGTTGAGAATTGCACAAAGTCGAGTACACAAGTATGAAAATGAAACCAGAGGTGAAACCAGGTCGAGCTAACAAGCCCAACAGCAACAATGCACATCACAACTTTTGTTCATCATACACCATCAATTTCATTAAACATACATCTACATGAACATCAATGTGTGGCAAGTTAAAAATCCAGGCAACTGAACAGCACAAAAGAATGGTTAAGATGAAACTGTTACAACAAATGCACATATAGACATGTACAGACCAAATCAGAAGTACACAAGCACAAGTGAACAAAATGGACAAGCATATGCAACTACAACATCAAAGAAATTCAGGCAAATTTACAAGAAAATGCACAAGGACACTCACTACAAACTCAAACACTAAACTCCACTAATGCCAAAAAAACAATTCCACCTGTTTTCAGCAGCAAGCAAGGAAACAGGGGGCAAGCACGGTTTCAGTTCAAGCATCAACATGTAGATAGTTTAAGATCATGGTCATAAGACAATTACACACACACATATGTATGTATGCACATGGAAGTTAGGAGCACCACACAACAATTCAATTACAGGTAAATGATCTTAAAATCAAGATCAGTCAGGAACAAGCTCAGATGATCAAAACAACAAATAAAACAAAAAGGATAATTTTTCATGTCAAACAAGTCAAGCACGTTTCTAGAGTTATATGAAAAAATCGTAATTGAACAAGTAAAAAAATCACAGGCCATAGATCCGAAACCGATCATAAAATCAAACAGTCAAGGATATCAATGAAAAATTCAAACCAAAAAACCAAATTTAGTACAAACGAAATATAAGGAATCGATCCCTATAAATACCAATCATCGTCGGCAATTTTTGAATCGGTCGGGTTAAAATTAAATATCAAAAAAGAAAAAATAATTTGCACTAAAAGTCAGCATTAATTAGTCGATACTTGAAGCAACCAAAGGCATTAATCATCTCGCTGATCAAGCAATTAACCAATAAAGAAGATAAGGCTAATTTTCTTTAATCGATTGATAATAGGCTTCGGTGGCTTCAATCTGAAATCTTAATTCAAGAATGAAGAAGGAAAAAGATCGACTTGCAAATAAAAGAAAACGGCTGAAGAATATACTCATGTTATGAAATGAAGAAAGTAGAAGTCAGTAGAAAGAGAGGCAAAAGATATATTATTCATTCTTGAGAATTAGACATATATTTACATTACATAGCCTCCTTTATATAAAGGCTTCAGAGCAAAGGATTTAACCTATTTCACGATGTGGGACTAAACAAAAGAACATAAAAGCATATTCATTTTATGATTTACATATATTGTAACACTCCCCCTTGAATATGCGTCTTCAAAATCTTGAATGCTCTGATAACTTGAAATTTTCCATTTCGAAACATGTATGATGGTTGCTCCCCCTCATTATTATCTTGCTTGCATTTATCGATTCAGTCGATATAGATATTGTTTGTTGCCTCATTAAATACCTCTATAAGGAAAACCCAATGGGAAAAACCTTGAAAGAGGAAAAGAGTGCAACTTGTGAAATCATAAATATCATACTCAAAATGATATTCCTTCTAAGAGTTTGATACTTCGGCATCCAAATAATGCATCATTAAAACCTTACTAAGAAAAACCCTATGGGAAAAATCTTAGTGAAAAAGAAGAGTACAATATAGTATTACATATTTCAATAATTTATAGAATCAAATAGAGTTTGATGCTTCTGGATCAATACAATACTTCATTAAAAACCTTACAAAGGAAAAACCCTATGGGAAAAACCTTAGTCAAGGATAAAAATACAATTTAACTTAAATAACGTATTTGAGATGTTATTTCTTAGAAAATATGTTTGATTCTTCTAGATCAAGACAATGCCTCGTTAAAACCTTAGTAAGAAAAACCCAGTGGGAAAAATCTTAAATAAGGGAAAAGAGTACATTGTAACTTATTTTCAAATGTTACTGGGGAGTGGATACTTCTGGATCAAGATAATGCCTCATTAAATCCTTACTAATAAAAAACCAGTGGGAAAAATTTTAGTTAGGAAAAAGAGTGCATCATAAAATACTATGGATGCTCCCCCTGATTTAAAATTTTCCTCTGAATTCATATTCATCTTTCCATAACTCAAATTGGTTATAGATACTTTTTGATCTACAAACATGAATCTCATTAATAATACAATTAATTAATAGTTTCCTTCGATACAATCAAATTTTCTCAAATTGTTTCTTACAAATATGGTTTGCATTTTATGCATTTTGTATGCTACTTTTATGAAAAACACTTCATGTGCTTTCATTTTTGTGCTTCAAATTAGTTTTGTGTATTGCAACTATACATCTTTCATGAATATTAAAAATTTCATTACAACATTACTAGAAAGCAGGAAGTAATCTACTCATCTTGAAGTATATCAATATCTTCATTACAAAAATACTTAGAAGAAATTTGTAATCTACACTTCATGTCTTTTTCATTCTTTATAACTACAAAAGTGATATATATTCTTTGGAAATTTGTATACTTTAATAAGTATTTGCTATCGCAACTATCACTTCAACGGATATTAAGAGTTTCATTACAACGATACTTAAAAATAGGAAGTAATCTACTCATCATGAATTATATCAAGATTTTCATTGCAACAATACTTAAAAGTAGGTTATAATCTACTCTCCTTGTTCTTTGCATTTTTTATAACAATGAAAGTTATTTACATTCTTCAGGAATTTGTATACTTTCATTATTTAATATGATTTTAAACCACATTTATACCTTCAGGGTATATTAAGCATTTCAAGTACTTTCGGTACTTTGCGAACTACATGTCCATATTTCTCTACTATTAAAGGATTCATGATGGTCGGTCATGTTTTCCCCTAATTCAAGATTCTTAATCTATTTATAAATATAAGCGCTTTATTATTTACAAATTTATCATCGATGATTATTTCTTGTCAGTTCTAGACATGATTTTTGAGATCTCTTTAATTATGTTTTAGGTACCTAAACCACTTCTGGGTAATTTGACAATCATGTCATTGGTCTCTTCAAGAGCACCCTTAATTGTTTCTTCAAGAACACTCACCTCCATTATTTGGCATCTTTATTACTTACTCCAAAAATATTTTGAACTGACTTTTGAACCATATTTCAGATGTGGTTTACAATATTTGATCCTTCAGGGATTCAAATCTATATTGGAGAAAGTCTACTAGGGATAATATTGATAATATTTTGCATCATTGTATATTTTAATAAATATTTAACACTGATGATCAAAATGAACTTGTATCCCTTTATCCTCCCCCTTAATGATGACAATTGCCACATTAAATGATAATCCTCTTTGGATTCCCATCTTAATCCACTATCACATTGCTGCTAGCAAATACATTATGTGTATATCACTTATAGGAGGATAATCATTTTATTAGTTGGTAAGATTCATTCAATTGATATTTCTTAGTAGAGTTTGTTCTCATTCATTGATCTAGTCAATTGGAGGAATTTACTTATTGCATAGATCATTTACCACATACACAACTTCAGGTCAATCAACATTTATGTTGATTGAACTTTAAATCACTAAATAATATCTATACATGATCTATAAGATGATCTCATAACAAACTTCAGGTTGTTAGCTGAATATTTACATATATGAATGTATACATGCGTCCACATATCACATATATATTATAAAATTTTCATATTCTTTCTCATTTGAATTAGTGATTTTTAGAACAAAACTATTACAAGGATCCAAACTATTAATTTCTATTTATAAATCAATGTCAATGCAAACCTGTCAAAACCGCATGATAATGTTCAAAACATTTGGTTTGAAACCATATCGAACTTCTGGTTCGAACAAAATATACACACAACTTCAAGTTGTTAAGTTTTATTCATCAATTATATCTCAAATATCAGTTTTGAAACTAATTATGATTACTTATCAAGGTATAATTTTTAATCGCATATAGAAATTTCTACACATCTCTATTGAGAGATCTGTAAAAAAAATTACAGCAAAAATAATAATAATAGTATCTTCTGGATACTTGGAATGTTACAGATACAGATTTCCTCAGGACCGTATGTATAGCTTGCATGAAAATTATGATATGAAATATAGACCATCTCTTCAGGAGAATATTTAAAAATATATCTTCAAGAATTGATTATATGTGCAATATTTCTTATGAATAATAACTAGGAACATGACCTTTATGGTATAGTTAGATATATGAACATATAACAATATATTCTAGAGATAATCTTAAACCTTTTGGATCTAATCTAAACTAAATTAGGATCCATCATAATCATATTTATGTACACTTATTTGGTTTAATAAAATTACCAAATATATACGTAAATCTCTTCTAGATGTATGTTATCATTTTCAAATTTATAAATCTCTTCTAGAAATATATTAGTATCACCACTTCTGGAGTGAACTTTTTGTTCTATATATATATATATATATATATATGCACTATTTGAATGCCATATCAATATACAATATTTATTTTATATAAATTACATAATTACTACTTTTACAGTAGCATAAAATATCCATGTTGGAGATTTTTGTTATAATTGCTTTTAAAATGGCATATCAAACTTTACATACAGTGACAAAATTAGATTCACCAACTGAAAGTAAGATGCAAAAGATAAAACCACTACTTTTGAAGTGTAACATTGGTACAATATCAATTTTTTTGGGACAAATTATTGTTATTACTCAAAAAAAATTATATCATTATTCCATCGGGGAATATAGTATTCCTTTTAAGGAATTGCATTGTAACAAAAATAAAATTCCTATAACATCTCTTCTGGGATGTTAGATTTTGCAATATAAATATAAATAAATCTCTAAAACATCTTCTCAAGAGACTAATATACACACACACATCCAATGATGTTTGAAATATCGTATAACATAATGTCTTATGGATATTTGGTTAATATAGTGTGAATGTTAAGATATAAGGTAAGGTATAACTCATTTGGAGGTTTCTGTATTCTCTTGAATGCAGCATCATTTTCTCATATGATTATTTATTAATTTTCTTTAACTTTTCCAGGAAACCTTATCATTTTACATAATTTCAATAGAGCATCGGGCTTCTAATTCATGAACTTCAAGTTCATTAATTTGTTATGAACTTCAGGTTCTCAAATTTTGTGTAAACTTCTCCCCTTTTTTTGTACCATATTGTTACAAAATAAAAGTCTATTCTTATTTCAAGACTTGTACATTTTGACAAAAAAATACTGACAAGAATTAGAGCTTGTAAAGTTTATCAAAAAATATTTTCATAATTCAAGACTTCAGGCTTGGACTTTGAGTTATACAACTTCTAATTGGAAAAAAAATCTTTGCACAACTTCAGGTTGTTGTTCAAACTTATTTCTTTCATTATATCGAGCATTGTTTGCCAAAATGAATACACCATATAATAAACCATATGTCTATTCTTATTCCAAACATAAAAATACAACATCATTTAATTTACTATAGCCAATGCATTTATGATGATATGGTAATTTAATTTATTACCATGACAACCACATTTAATGCATTTATGATTAAAAAAATGAATGCAATTTACCATTATTGTGGCATAAAATATAAAATATTATCACAACGAATTGATTTCTTTACAAACAAATAAATCAATCTAACTAACTTTAGTTAGCAAAATTTAATCTCAAAGCTAAGTTTAATATACTCAATAATAAAATTAAATGAATACCATAAGTGAAACCTTATTTCTTAATTGTCAAAATTTCTAAAATAACTAAAATAACTCTTATATATATATATCCCTTTTTTTATAATTCAAGTTTCTGCTCTTTTATTGAAACTTCTGGTTCTTTATTATAAGAAAACTTGAAATTTAATAATTTATGGAAACTCAAGCTTTTAGCATTATACGAACTGCATGTTCTCAACTTTTATTTCAAATGCTAGAAATTAAGTTTACCGTATATGTTTTCATTAACGTTTCCATTCACTTCAGGTGTACTAAATCAATATTAATATTGGATCCAAACTAATATGATCTTCTAAATATGCATTATTCTTGTATATGTTTCTTTAAGAAATAATAAAATATTTCTTCTGGGAATATAAACAATATATATCAAAATAATTTCCAAAATCAAAATCCAAATCAAAGAGTTTTCAAAATGAAAACTTCATTTATCGAACATGTATATATTACTTAGATCTATATCACAAACCAAAACGTAATCAAGATCAATAAATTTATTTGAATCAACAATAGAAATTGTCAAATTCAAACTCGCTTTCCAAAATAATGAACTCAAAAAAAAACATGCAATAATAAGAAATTTTGAAATCAATTCAAATCCAAATTCAAAAAAACACAACATTTTATTTTTAAACAATGTACAGATCTCACGACATATTATTTGAGTGTGATTTTAAGATCTACAATATAATGAGATCAGAAAAATAAGAACAAAAAAATCGGATCTATTGTAGGATGAGATCTGAAATATAATGACAAAAATACATGTACAGTGGAATAAGATCTATAAATTTAGATCTATAACAAAATAAGATCTTGAAAAGATAAGACCTATTAAAACTTAAATCCAAATCTGAAAAATTAGAAAATAGATATAGAATTGTGAAACAAGAATATTTAAATCTAGATCTAAATTAATCGCAAAATAAATCTTGAAAAGCAGATCTAGAAAATTTCAAACCTGATTTCAATGGTTGAATAAGAGGAAGAGATAGATCTAATTTTAGTAACTGAATAAGACAAAGAGATGTACCCACATGAAAAAAAACGGATCTAATCTTCTGGATTAGAATATCCAATACATTCGAGAAAAAGATCATGCTGATAACGTGTTATGAAATGAAGAAAGTAGAAGTCAGTAGAGAGAGAGGCAAAAGATATATTATTCATTCTTGAGAATTAGACATATATTTACATTACATAGCCTCATTTATATAAAGGTTTCAGAGCAAAGATTTAACCTATTCCACGATGTGGGACTAAACAAAAGAACATAAAAGCATATTCATTTTATGATTTACATATATTGTAACAACTCATACATTTTACTGGGTCGTATTCTATTTACATTAGCTTTTGTATTAGGGTTTTATTTTTGTTTCCTATTATTGTGATTTTCTCATTAAACTTTATAAAACTCCAGTTTAAACTAGGATCGATCTACGGGGCGTAGTGTGGGAAATTATCAACTCGGGGATAGAGTTGAGGTAGAGTTTTGAGCGTGATGTTAGAATAATTGAGTCAGCGATAGTAGTAAGTTTACAGGATTTGTAAATGGTCGATTGTTCAATTCTAATAGAAACTTTGGGAGCGGCAGTAGGTATGTTTTTCCAAAGCTGGATAAAATAATGTTTCACTTTTATTTCTGCATTTAATCTACTATTATCTTGTGGTAATTTTTATTATTCTGTGAATTTATTATAAACTCTATTTACCCTCCCCCTCTCTGGGGTTAATTCGATCCTACAAGTTGTATCAGAGCTAAGTAGTAAAATTAACTTTTTTAAATTATGGCTAGTTTTAATAATGCTTTTTTTGAAGGACCATCTATTGCTAGGCCATCCATGTTTAAAGGTACTAATTATTCATATTGAAAAACTAGAATGAAATTTTTTCTAGATACTATAGATGCATGAGATATAGTTAAAACTGGTTATAATCTGCATATTGTAAATATAGATGGTCATAAAGTTTCTAAGGCTAAAGATAATTGAGATGAAAATGAACTTAGTCTATATCGGACAAATGCTAAAGCACTGAACTCTATTATTATGCCTTAAATAAAATTGAATATAATCATGTTTCTTATTGTATGACTACGTAGGAAATTTGGCATACACTTGAAGTGACTCATGAAGGTACATCGTAGGTCAAGGAATATCATCTAGCCATGCTCAACAACGAATACGAGAATTTCATGATGACAAAGGATGAAAATATAAAGGAGATGTATAAATGATTTTCAAATATTGTATTCAAATCCAAAATGTTGGGAAAAGCTTACAAAGAATAGGAGATTGTTCGAAAAATTCTAAAAATCCTCCCAAGAAGTTTCGAAGCGAAAGTGACTGCAATTCAGGAATCCAAAGACTTAAAATAGCTTAAATTGGAGGAACTAATAGGAAATCTCATCAATTATGAGATTGAACTGAAGGTCAGAGAAGAACATAAAAGCGAAAATTAAAGGAAGAAATCAATTGCCCTAAAAGGTAAAATCGATAGTGATGATGATGACAATGACGTGACTAAGCAGCACTATTGGTGAAGCAATTCAAAAGGTGGACCAGAAAGCATGGAAATCCAACAATGAATCGATGAATAAAAACCAAAATTATCAAAATCTGGATTATTCTACGGTGGAAGAAATCATATGTCATAGATGTAAGAATCCAGGCCACATCAAGCCAAACTATCCCCTGAATCAACTTTGTTGATTATGCGAGTATATGATTTTTGTTTGATGATAATAAACATATATATATATATATATTCATTTAAATGTATTTGTTAATATACTATTTTATTTTCACATATTAAATAAATATTTGATGAATAAAATAAATAACACAGAATTTGAATTCAAACGGATATTTTATTCAAACAAATATTTATTACAATTTTTGAATAGTACAAATTCAAGCTCTCACTACATATATGTATATACACAAATTTAAATAACATTACAATTTCATACACATCACATTTCAATTTACATAATTGTCCTTACTACATATCGCTTATTCACTCGTATTTTATCTTCAGTTTGAATCCAGTATCAGAGCAATCTGCAAAAATAAATACTGACGCAGTAAAATTGAAAAGGAAATACTTTTGCAGTATAAAATAAAATGTAATTTTGAAAATATTATTTGCCTCAGTTATTTGGGTTGTTCGTCATCATTTAAGTTTGAATTCATCATACACGAACAGCTTGTGACATGCACAGTGCATCACTGTACATGCCACAAGGACGTGCACACCGATATATACACTTGATAAAATTACAGGGACATGTGAGCACAGGTCAAACCCAAATGAAAAGCTGGGTTCAACTCAAGTGCAGTAAAAATTATGCCACGATATCAGCACAAGGTCAAACCCAAGCTTTAAGCTGGATTCAACTCAGATGCGCTACAAAACATCATAAAACCGTCGAGCATAAAATTCAAATACAACCAAACATTGCAGTGATGGATATGCAGCCAAATGCCACCAAGTGAATATGATAACACAACACATCAAATAACCACAGACCATACATATATACAGAGTTGACACAATAAAAACATAAAGACTGCAATATACTCAAATGGACATGACTCAAAACATCATCGTTGAAGACGAGAAGAATCAAGTGTAGACAGTACAAAACCAAATGAACAGACTATGTCAACATGAAGAAGACTCAAAGAAACAGCAGAATGAAAGTGTACAAACAGTGGTGAATGCAGATACAACATGCATCAGATCAAGTGAAAGTAAACTAGAGATCAGCCATGACCAGAGAGAAGCCAAAGCCAATGAACGAAGTGCATTATGCACATATATAAACATGAAAGTAAATCAGACCAGAGAGACATATACAAATATGCAAGACTCAACATGTACATGAAGTCAACAAAACATGCATCATATAAATGGCAACCAAACCGAAGTACAGTGGACAGAAGTCAATGTAAACATACATCAGAACACTAGACCAGGAACATATGGAACAGGAAAAAGTTCACCACCAAACCAGGCAACACAATGAACACAACACAAATGTACTCAATTCAACTACAAATGCACAACACACATCAAGTATACATGAAGGCCAGATTACAGGCAAAATGAAAACAGGCTAGAGGAATCACGGTGCAATGAAGATTACAAGGAAATACAACACATATATACATACATAGATGTATGTATACACATGGTAGCTGAAACAAATGGCTCAAACTCAACTACAACCAGATATCATGAAACCAGAGTAGTTCAACTGCATGAACACACAACTCAGAGGCATGAAGCAATACAAAGAGAAAATATACAGCATACATATGGTTCCAGTTACAACCTAAGCATGCAAATACAAAATTAACCAGACTCGAGCACAGTTGAAGTTTAAGGTAAACTAGAGGTGGCAACATGAAACTTCATCAAACCAGAGAACACAAACTATGGCACTAAAGCACAATCTAGGCAAAGCTGGATGACCACAAATCAAAAACATAAACAATGTCAAATACCAGAAACCCAAAGCCATAATATTTAGAACTCAAGTGAAATGACTGCAAACTGACTCGGTGGCTCAACAACAACAATATACACACATATGAATGAAAGCAGCCGTATACATGTTCGAATAAAGCACAGTTCAAAGCAATGCTACAAGTCGAGTATGCAACAGGGATAAACACAAATGGCCAGAGCCAAGCACAAAGGAAATAAACACTTTCAAACAAAGTCAAAGCCGATGTCAACAGAGCAAAGCCATGAAGGTTCATAAATGGTCGAAGTCAACAAGCAACTATTAATTACAGTTTCAAAGTGGTCGAAATCATGGATCAACAGTTTCAAACCAAATCAGTGACGAGGACACAGAGAAGAACCGGATTATCAAAAATTCCAAAATGGCCGAGCATTGAAAATGCTACAGTATATTTAACAATTTTATCAAAGCCGAAGTTCAAACCAAAATCAACACCGTGGTAGCCAATAAATCGAAATCAACACCGTGTCAATCAAGAAATCATAAATATACGAAATTGGTAAAGTCAGAATCAATCTCAAGCATCCAAGCAACATCGACCGGCCGAGCAAGATAAATTGACAAATTCAAACAAATATATACGAACGAGAAAATAGGGATTCGAACCCTATATAAGCAATCAACATCATCGGCAAAAAGCCATTGAGTTCAAGCAAGCAAATCAGAAGAAGCAAAAGCAAAGATCACATACCAGATTTACGAATTGAACTCGTCGAAGCTGCTGAAGTGAGCAACGAGGAAACGATCGATCAAAGCTACACGCGAATATCCACTTAATCGATCAACAAAATCGGCGGCTTCACAAAATTTCACAAGCCCTAATTCCAGATTGAGGAACGAACGAACGAAACAAGAGCCGCCAATTTCACCAAATAAGGACGGGCCGATTAGAGATAGAAGAAAAGCGGGCCGGCCATTATGATAATTTTATTTGTTTATAATTTGGGCAAAATTTTAAATTAGGGTTTTAAATTTGTTTTAAATTTAAATTCTTCTGTTAAACTTGTGTAAGTTCTAGTCGTGTGACTAGGGGACAAACTACGTGGCGCAGTTTGAGAATTCGCAACTCAATGGCTGAGTTGTGGCAGGGTTTTGAGCGTAGAGTTAAGGCTAGTTGATAGCGGGTGTCGCGAGTTTATGTGTGTAAGCGTCTGACTGCTTAATTTCTAGTAGAAACTTTGAGGGCAGCACGTAGGCAGGGTTTTGCCGAAGCCGGGTAAATTCTGTGTCGTTCTATTTCTGCATTTATTATTCTGCTATTATCTGTGCTGCTATTATTTTGATATATCTGTGTTGAAATAGTTTTATAAGTTTTCGCAATAATTTTTATAATTAATAGCATCACCCTATTCACCCCTCCTCTAGGGTGAAATCGATCCTACAAGTGGTATCGGAGCAAGGTACAAAAGCCATTTTTGTTTTAAAAAATTTGATTTTTCAAAAACCAATTTTTGTTTTAAAAATTTGAATTTCTAAAATGACTTCTTTTAATAATGCTTTTGCGGAGGGTCAGTCCATAGTTAGACCACCAATGTTCAATGGTGAATATGCTTACTGGAAAAATAGGATGGAAATTTTTCTTAAAACCATTGACGCTTGGGATATTGTTAAGACATGGTATAGAGCACCAACTATAATTGTAAATAATCAAGAAATAAATAAACCGAAGGATCAATGGACAGATCTAGAAAATAAGTTACAGAATACTAATGTCAAAGCTATGAATTCGATTATTTGTTCATTGGATCAATTTGAATTTAATCGTGTCTCACATTATCTAACTGCACAGGAAATATGGCACACACACTCGAAGTGACTCATGAAGGAACGTCGCAAGTCAAAGAATCTCGCCTTGCCATGCTAAGCAGCGAATACGAGAACTTCACAATGGCGAAGGAAGAAAATGTCAAAGAGATGTATGGATGACTTTCCAATATCGTACACAAATCAAAAGCTCTCGGAAAATCATACACAGAGTTGGAGATAGTCCGAAGAATCCTCAGAGTCCTTCCACGAAGTTTTGAAGCAAAAGTGACTGCCATTCAAGAGTCGAAAAAATTAAAACAAATCAAAGTTGAAGAGCTCATCGGAAATTTCACCGCTTATGAGCTAGAAATGAAATTCAAGGAAGAGCGTGAAGGAGGAGATACTCGAAAGAAATCAATAGCTCTCAAAGGAACAACTGAAAGTGATGACGACGACGACGATGATGGAGCAGATGAGCTGGCGTTAATAATGAAGAAGTTCAAAAGGTGGAACCACAAATATAGAAATCCAGCTCTAAATTAGAAATTGAAAAGCGGAATAGACAAAGTACTAGATAATCCAGAAAGAACGGGAGATCATCTGTCATAAGTGCAACCAACCTGGACACATCAAGCTCAATTGTCCTTAAAATCGACACGACTTTGAAAAGAAAACAAAAAGGAGAAATTTTACAGCCACGTGGAATACAAGCGATGAAGATAATCAAAGTACTAGCAATGAGAGTGAGAAAGCAGATATGTGCCTTCGAGGTAATATAACTGGTAGCGACGATGACGAGCCAAGCGAGGTATCAAAACTCACTCACTCACAACTACTTATATATTTCCATGAAGTAAATGGCTGTTTTGAACGACTTAGGGAGAAGTATGCTAAAATTGAATCAAAAAGAGATAGTTTGATAGAAGTAAATGAACAGCTTGAACAATTAGTTAAAACCCATCAAAACAAGTGCCCTAAGTGTGATAAGTGTCCAACATTCAAAGAAGAGATTAAAAAATCAGAAATCAAAATTAAATCGCTTGAAAATGAAATTCTGATTTTGAAAGAGAGTGAAAATACAAGAAGAGAAAATTCTATTAAAAAGTGCATACAATTATTAAACGAAAATGAATCTCTTAAAACACAAGTCCAACAATTGTCAACGACTTTAGATAAATTTTTAAAAAGTGAAAAATCATTGAATATGCTATTAGGAAAACAAACTGTTAATACAGTTAGACAAGGACTTGGATATGATCAATTTGAAAATGTTAGAAATGAAATTAATCAAGTCAATTCAATGTGCACAATTTGTAGAAAATTTGGACACAATCAAAGTAATTGCTGGTATAGACCCAAACACATAAAAACTATACCAATTTGGGTTCCAAAAGGCACAAATATAAAATCTCTCAAAGTTAAATAAATCTGGGTGCCGAAAGGAACATATATAAATAGTTTTGGGTCTCCACAAAATTATTTTTAAAAATATCCCGCCACTAACAATCTAAGACCTATAAAAACAAATAGGTCACAAAAATCATCCATCGTGTAGGTGTGGTGGCAGGCTAAGGAACAACAATAGTGTTACTTGGATTCTGGTTGTTCCAAGGACACAACGAGCAATAAAGCAAAGTTCCTTAGCCTAGTACAAAGATGACAAAATCACAATGGGCAACAACAACAAAAATATCGTAAAGGTAAAAGAGGTAATGGTATATTCATCTTGAACAATATATTAATGTGATAATTTGTACCATAGTCTAAATTAAATCAGCCAGTACTGTGATGATGAAATAAATGATGATTTTGATTCTGACTTATTCAAAATTGTTGGCCAATTATATTCTTATGCTAAGAACACTATAATAAAAAAAACTCTAGAGTCTTTGAATTACTTCATATATATTAGTTTGGATTAATAATAGTGTTTTATTGGATGATAATACATTTGATTATTTTACGGCTGACTCTATATTCACAGCTTTTGATTATTTGCACGGCTTCAATTAAAATTCAAGAGAATTTCATTTAAACAGTTGTTAAAAATGATTTTGAGATATTTTGTTGCACAACTCATGGTCTGGTTTGAAACATTCAACTAATAATAAGTTTTAAAGAAATTCAGATTCAGATTACACTGGTGATCTAGTTGATAGAAAAATTACTAGTGGAACGTGATTTATGATGAGACATTTAGTAACTGCATCATTTTTCAAAGAAAATACCTGCATATTTTTCACTTCAAATAATTTTCAAATTTCAGACATTTTTTTATAAAACCCCTTCTAGAAAATCATTTTTGACCTTGTTTCAGATTAGTCATTTTGGAAAATTTAGTTTTATAATTATTTTTGGATTTGATTTTAAATTATTACGTCGACTAATCTAACTCCCTACTAATTATCAAAAAGATAAATAGTTATTGAAAAAGTAATGATTATTAATATTAATCATATATTATAACTTGAGACGGTATATTTCGTAAATTTCTTTAGAAATTTGAACAAAAATTATAAAATCTTTTTATTGGTAAAAATTCCATGACCATCTCTATTTCTATCATACTTCTAATGACCATCACTCATCAAAATTCTATATAGTTTGTCGATATGTGGTACTTTAAACAGGAATCATTCGTTTTCCATTTTATATTTTTAATAAATAAAATAAAATAAAATAAAATAAAATCCAAATTATTCACTCTCATTTAAAAATCCTCACGGTTATGCATGTATGGAACGCATATCAAAATTGATATATTAAATAAACAAGTTGATTCTAATCCCGTTTAAAAGTCCTCACGGTTATGCGTGGTTAGAAGATACTAGAATTCAAATTTTAAAAATAAAATTGGAATACTACTAATCTCATTTAAAAGTCCTAACGGTCATGCATGGTTGGTAGATATTCAAATTCTTGATATAAATATACCACAAATAGAGACAACTGTATGATTTTATATGATGACATCATTCCCATCATTCTAAAAGTGGAATATTCGCCTAACAGAGTATTTATGATTTTTTTTGATTTTTTATTGAAACTTAATATTTATATTCGATTGAGTTTTAATGTTGTATTAGTATCTATCACTTCATCTCTATTTTTCTAACACTATTACTCTTTTGCTGATAACAAATGGGGGAGAGAAAAGTTAATATTTTGTCAAATAAAATCAAGTAAAGGTCAAATATTTTCTATTTGCATCTAGGCTTATTTGCATATTTTTATTTACATGCATATATGAAGGGGGCTTTGTGTAGAGAGGAAGCATTCAAATAGGGGGAGAAAATTCAATAATCAAATACATTTAACATATTCAAAATCTTAAATATATGTTTGTTATCATCAAAAGGGGGAGATTGTTGAATATGCGAGTATATGATTTTTGTTTGATGATAATAATCAATATATTCATTTAAATGTATTTGTTAATATATTATTTAATTTTCACAGATTAAATAAATATTTGATGAATAAAATAAATAACACAGAATTTGAATTCAAATGGATATTTTATTCAAACAAATATTTATTACAATTTTTGAATAGTACAAATTCAAGCTCTCACTATATATATACACACAAAAATTTCAATAACATTACAACTTCAATCACATCACATTTTAATTTACATAATTGTCCTCACTACATATCCCTCATTCACTCGTATTTTATCTTCGATTTGAATCCATCATCTGAGCAATCTGCAAAAATAAATACTGACGCAGTAAAATTGAAAAGGAAATAATTTTGCAGTATAAAATAAAATATAATTTTGAAAATATTATTTGCCTCAGTTATTTGGGTTGTTCGTCATCATTTAAATTTGAATTCATCATACACGAACAGCTTGTGACATGCACAGTGTATCACTGTACATGCCACAAGGATGTGCACACCGATATATACACTTAATAAAATTACAGGGACAGGTGAGCGCAGGTCAAACCCAAATGAAAATCCGGGTTCAACTCAACTGCAATAAAAATAATGTCACAATATCAGCACACGGTCAAACCCGAGCTTTAAGATGGATTCAACTCAGGTGCGCTACAAAACATCATAAAACTATCAAGCATAAAATTCAAATACAACCAAATAGTGCAGTGATGGATATGCAACCAAATGCCACCAAGTGAATATGATAAACAACACATCAAATAACCACAGACCATACATATATACAGAGTTGACACAATAAAAACATAAAGACTGCAATATACTCAAATGGACATGATTCAAAACATCATCGTTGAAGACGAGAAGAATCAAGTGCAGACAGTACAAAACCAAATGAACAGACTATGTCAACATGAAGAAGACTCAAAGACACAGCAGAATGAAAGTGTACAAAAAGTGGTGAATGCAGATAAAACATGCATCAGATCAGGTCAAAGTAAACAAGAGATCAGCCGTGACCAGTGAGAAGCCAAAGCCAATGAACGAAGTGCACTGCGCACATATATACACATGATAGTAAATCAGGCCAAAGAGACATATACAAATATGCAAGATTCGACATGTACATGAAGTCAACAAAACATGCATCATATAGATGGCAACCAAACCGAAGTACAGTGGATAGAAGTCAACGCAAACATACATCAGAACACTAGACCAGGACCATAAAGGAACAGGAACAAGTTCACCACCAAACCAGGCTACACAATGAACACAACACAAATGTACCCAATTCAACTGCAAATACACAGCACACATCAAGTATACATGAAGGCCAGAGTACAGGCAAAATGAAAACAGGCTAGAGGAATCACGGTGCAATGAAGATTACAAGGAAATACAACACATATATACATACATAGATGTATGTATACACATGGTAGCTGAAATAAATGGCTCAAACTCAATTACAACCAGATATCATGAAACCAGAGTAGTTCAACTGCATGAACACACAACTCAGAGGCATGAAGCAATACAAAGAGCAAATATACAGCATACATATGGTTCCAGTTACAACCTAGCATGCAAATACAACATGAACTAGACTCGAGCACAGTAGAAGTTCAAGGTAAACTAGAGGTGGCAACATGAAACTTCATCAAACCAGAGAATACAAACTATGGCACAAAAGCACAATCTAGGCAAAGCTGGATGACCACAAACCAAAAACATAAACAATGTCAAATACCAGAAACCCAAAGCCATAATATTTAGAACTCAAGTGAAATGAATGCAAACTGACTCGGTGGCTCAACAACAACAATATACAACATACAAATGGAAGCAGTCGTATACATGTTTGAATAAAGCAAAGTTCAAAGCAATGCTACAAGTCGAGTATGCAATAGGGATAAACACAAATGGCCAGAGTCGAGCATAAAGGAAATAAGCGCTGTCAAACAAAGTCAAAGCCGATGTCAACAGAGCAAAGTCAGGAAGGTTCAAAAATGGTCGAAGTCAACAAGCAACTATTAATTATAGTTTCAAAGTGGTCGAAATCATGGATCAATAGTTTCAAACCAAATCAGTGACGAGGACATAGAGAAGAACCAAATTATCAAAAATTCCAAAATGGCCGAGCATTGAAAATGCTACAGTATGTTTAATAGTTTTATCAAAGCTGAAGTTCAAACCAAAATCAACACCGTGGTAGCCAAGAAATCGAAATCAACACAGTATCAATCATGAAATCATAAATATACGAAATTGGTAAAGTCAGAATCAATCTCAAGCATCCAAGCAACATCGACCGGCCGAGGAAGATAAATTGAAAATTTCAAACAAATATATATGAATAAGAAAATAGGTATTTGAACCCTATATAAGCAATCAACATCATCGGCAAAAAGTAATTGAGTTCAAGCAAGCAAATCAGAAGAAGCAAAAGCAAAGATCACATACCAGATTTATGAATTGAACTCGTCGAAGCAGCCGTAGTGAGCAACGAGGAAACGCACGCGAATATCCACTTAATCGATCAACAAAGTCGGCGGCTTCCCAAAATTTCACAAGCCCTAATTCCAGATTGAGGAACGAATGAACGAACGAAACAAGAGCCGCCATTTTCACCAAATAAGGACGGGCCGATTAGAGATAGAAGAAAAGCGGGCCGACCATTATAATAATTTTATTTGTTTATAATTTGGGCTTAATTTTTAAATTAGGGTTTTAAATTTAAATTCTTATGTTAAACCATTGTAAATTCTAGTCGTGTGACTAGGAGACAAACTACGTGGCGTAGTTTGAGAATTTGCAACTCAGTGGCTGATCTGTGGCAGAGTTTTGAGCGTAGAGTTAAGGCTAGTCGATAGCGGGTGTCACGAGTTTACGTATGTAAGCGTCTGACTGCTTAATTTCTAGTAGAAACCTTGGGGGCAGCAGTTTTGTCGAAGCTGGGTAAATTCTATGTCGTTCTATTTCTGCATTTATTGTTCTGCTATTATTTGTGCTGCTAGTATTTTGATATGTCTGTGTTGAAATAATTTTATAAGCTTCCGCAATAATTTTTATAATTAATAGCATCATCGTATTCACCCCCCTCTAGGACGAAATCGATCCTACAGACTTGACAATGGGAAAAAGAAGAAGAGAAGAAGTTTCACAGCCACTTAGGATGAAAGTGACGAAGAAGAAGAGGATAACCCTAACAATGAGAAAGAGGAGGCAAACTTGTGCTTAATGGTAGAATCAAGTGACAACGACGATGAATTTGGTTAGGTACCAAAATTATCACATACTGATTTATTATTGTTACATCACGAGTTAAATGGAAGGAAGCAATGATAAACGTAAAGAAAATTACAATAAACTTGAATCTAAGAAAAATACTTTACTTGGAATAAATAATGAATTAGAATTGATGATTGAAAATATTAGAAAACGTAACTCGGAATGTGAGAAGTGTCAGTCACTAGAAAATGAAATTAATAGGTCTAAGGCTAAAATTGAAATCCCCGAAAATGAAATTTTGACTTTGAAAAACGAAGGTGACACAAAAAGAGAAAATATCATCAAAAGATGCATCTCACTTTTGAATGAAAACAATGTTCTCAGAACTAAGGTTCAACAATTTGAATCCACAATAAGAAAATTTTCAAAGGGAGAAAAATAATCGAATATGTTGTTAGGAAGTCAATCGCTGAAATGGAAATAGCCTTAGATATGATAAAGTTGAACAAACTAGGAGAAAGAATTGTGATAAAATCAAATTTCAAAAGAAATTTTCAAAGTGTTTAATTTGTAGAAAAATTAGGCATAAACAAAATAAATGTATGGAATAGAAACAAAAACAAAATTGTTAAACAAATTTGGATTCCACAAGGTGCAAATGAAAATTTTCATAAATTTAAACATGTTTGGATTCCCAAGGGTATAATCATAAATGCTAATGATTTGTTATATAGACAAATTTGGGTACCAAAGGTTACAGATAAAAATAAGAGTGGTCCTGCATCTTTTGTTAGGCCACTCACTTCTTCTAACATTTAGGTACAAAAATAGGTTAAGGAACAACTACGATAGAGGTAACTTCGAGTTGTTACATATATGGTGGAAGTGTAATAATTCCAATGTTCGATGGCCTAGAAAAATAAGGTGGAGATCTACATACTTTGGTGAAAAATATTGAACCAAACCCGACATCGAAGGTAAGTAAGGAATGATCTCTAAACCTTTTTTTATTGTTAATTCTATTTTTGTTGACACTACTGTATTATAATTAACATATCTTGAGCTCCTTAACTCCGATTTGCAAAATTCAAGATGATCTATAAAATGGATAGAAAATTATATAAATTTTGTTATATGTGATTTTCTAGCACTTGAACGTAAACTATTGAAAAACTGCAAAACATTCAATATATTGTTTGAAAAAACTTTCAGAACTTCTTAACACAGCTGTACTAATTTAATCATAACTTGAACGTCTTTACTCTGAATTTTTAAATTCTTGAAGTTCTGTAAATCTAACAGATAGCACTACAACTTTACAATTTTGAGTTTTCACTAATTCATTTTGTAAAATCTCGAAAAATAGCAATCTTTTTAGCACATCACTTGAAAAGTATCTCCATTAATGCAAACAAGTTGCAGTATTTCAAATATAACCTTTTTGTAATTCATTATCTTGACTTGAAAACTAATTTAGTAAGGAATTTACTCTAAAAAGATAGTTGATATCTTCTTGAACATTTTTAAATTTATCAAAAATTATCAGTAGTGATTGAGAAAGTGATTGGTAGTGATTAAATCATACTTCATAGCTAGAGAAAGTATATGTTCAAAATTTCATGAAAAATTGAACAAGTTTTATAATATTTTAAAAATTAGTACATATTCCATAATCATTTCTATCACTACCAACCTACTTGAAATCCATACACCAAAATTTAATATAGTGTAAAGAAGTTGGTATTTAAAATATATTTTTAGTGTAATTTATAAATCCATCCCAAGATATTCACTCTCATTCTAAAGTTCTCAAGGTTATGTATGGGTGAATAGCTTTAATCTCTATGTATGCTTCTCTTATTTAAAAGTCCTCACTATTATACATGGATGGAACATTTATACAAGAGAGGGATAAATATTCAAGTAGTTTTTAGCCTTATTTAAAAGTTTTCACGGTTATGCATGGTTAGAAAATGCTTGACATTTTTTTTAAGTTACTATTAACCTCATTTAAAAGTCTTAACGGTAATGCATGGTTAGAAAGTGCTTAATTTTTTTATATAATATATAAAAGGGTAATTTTTAAAATTTTCCTTTACTAAAAATACCACACTGCTATCATTATATAAATTCCCTTAAACCATAATCCAATCGTCACTCTAAAGTGGAATTTGTGCCTAATAAATAAACTATTATGATTTTTGTTTGATTAATTGGAATTCACAATATATATTGCCCTCTATATGATTTATGGTTTTAATTAAAATTCATCACTATTTCATATTATTATTATTTTGATGATAACAAAAGGGGAAGAGAGGTTAAGATTTTGGTGGTTGAGTAAAAATCCTACTAATATTTAAGGGTTGTTTTTATTTTTCGATAATTGTTTTGTAGTTTAACAATCAATTTTTTTCATTTTTAATTGCATGCATGTAGCATCTCGCCCTTTTAGATGTTTTAAACAGTCGAACTCAAACCATTCAAAAGGGCAGATAGTTATGAGGTAAATAAGAAAAAGAGGAGAAATAAAACAAATACAAAATTTTGCACCGGAACGACAAAATATAATAACCAAAATAACAGTTCATGAAGCTGTTTACAAAACATAATTATACTTACACAACAAAAAATCAGAGTTACACATATCAGAGATAAATAAATGACAATGCAGCGAAACAGTGTGATGCAGTGGAATAAATATAATAATAATACAACTTTTCATCTTCGTCCTCCAGAATTAAGGTCTTCAATCCCTGAAATACTCAGGCTGACCCGAGCGAATTGAAAAAACAAAACACTCGAGTCAGAATTAAAAGACCTTATGTATGTTAAATACGGTAAACAAGAGTGTGACGGCATCAGAGATGTTTACGGAGTTTGACATCTCTTATCTACTGTCAAACATGAGTGCAATAACTTAAAAAACATTCGGAATTCACATCTTCTAAGGATCCGTTAAACTATCTACTATGTAGTAAAATATGCTATTATAATAGTGTCTATAGTAAAGTAAAGTATTAAAATAGCGTTAAGGCGTTACCCATATCCCCCTTAAAACATTTTATATAATGCCATAATCTATACAGATACCGTAAACGCCACTCGCAAGTAGGCTATCAGGGAGCACTCCATAGGTACGACACAAATCAAACTCGTAGAACGCGCGCTATGGCATGTGAACACGGCATATGAGGAAATGCCAGGCTAGATATACCATTTGCGGATCTGGACTGGTGGTAACGCATAGAAGCTACTACCGCCCACCTCGGACACACTCCCATATCAAAAATCGAGGGCTGGTCACCAAAACAATCACAAAAATCAGAATATAGTATCGAAGAAATGTGCCCAATAGGAGGACAGACCTCACTTGGCCCGGCATGGCTTCTGATTTTAGTCACATCTAAGCTGACTCACGAGAGTCAGAGTCACGTCATACCTTATACAGAAATCGTTCACCGAACTATCCTACTTCATTCCTGGAATCTTCACCATGTACACAGCTGTTAAAGTGGTTTTTGGCATTGGCAGAGAGTATGACAATATCCGATCTCGGTCTCTCTAACAACCAATCTCTTATTACACACCGGATGGTTCTTTTACATTTCAAAAGTCAATTCACAATTGATATCAAAATATCATATTCTCAAAACCAAATTACTTTCAAATCATATTCACTTTCAAATCATTTTCACTTTAAAATTCATATTCACTTTGAAATCATAGTTTGGAATTATATTTCCTTTCAAAAGTCATAATTTCTTCCATAGTCATATTTCCAAAATAGGGTAAAAACTTACTTCAAAATCATCGTTTTCAATTTATTCTCTTTTAAAATAAAGCATCTAATTTAAATACTTCCACTTTACTTAGTTTGGAAATTTTAAAATAGTTTAAATAATTATAAATAGTTATAAATAGTTTAAGTATGGATTAAAATACTTTTGAACTGATTTAAGATAGTTAAATGGATTGAAATTAGATTAAGTATAATTAAAATAGATTGAACTGCTTTAAAATAAATTAATTATATTTAAATAGATTAAAATGGTTTAAAACAGATTAAAATAATTTTATATAGTTAATATCGGTTAAATAGTTTAATAAATTTGAAAAATCTAAATAATTAGAAAATTTAAAATAATATATTCTTTTAAAATAGTTTATATTAAAATATAAGTTTGGAATTTATATCCAATTAAACTATCCATTTCAACACATTTAGACCAATTTTAATTTCCAAATTAACAACCAAATTTCCCTTTTCAAAGTTTTTCCAAAAATACTTCAATTTATATAAATCAAATTTTACTTCAAAGTATCATTTAATTCCATTCAAAAATTAAGAATTTTAAAACCATTTAATTTAACTAATCCGGTATTCGTATATAACCTAGGGTCAAGTGTTACAGATATTTATCATTTCAATCCGTAATTTAAAATTTTACGTTTATATATTATTTCAAACCACAATCTCGAATAAATATAAAAATTTACAAAATCGCCTGAGTCTATCGCTTCAACCCATAACGATTTTCAAATAATAATAATTAAAGGAACTCGCAGTGTGATAACAGTATATGTATATATATATAAATTAACATAACATACTATCATCCAATATCAACAATCAACATCCATCATAATTATCATCCAAATCAACCAAATAAATATCAGTAATTAACTAATTAACAATAACAGGTATTCAAGTGGCCATTTCATTTCAATAATAAATTAAATAACAATTTAATTCGAAAGGATACAAATTAACAGGAATGGCAATTTGAATTTATCAAACAGTCATAAATAAATTCCTAATCATATCATAAATTAATTTAACAAACATAAGAAATTTTAGAAGTCGTGAGTGAGTTAAAACACTCATCTTTGATTTTTGCCCATAAAAATCCAAACAGAAGCGCAAAACTCAACAATCTCCAAATTCAATTAAATCAATTCATGTTGTCCGGAATTTAAATATGAATCCAACAGAATAAATCGCGCGTGAATCAAAGTTTATATGCAAAAGATATTCATGTTATAAGAAATATTATTAAAATAAAAATTAGTACGCGTTAAAGATATATTTGAATAAACAAATTTTAGTACTTAAGTTTTTCTCAATATGAGGCTTCAGGAAAAGATTGAAGAACAACTAAGATGAGGACAGGAAGTGTACGAAAAATGAAAAAAAAACATGTTTTATAAAAGAATGCTTTTGGATTTTCAAGAATAAGAGCTTTTGAATATGAAGTGTTAGGAGAATCAAAATGTAAATTGAAGAAAAAAGTTATAGGTTATTTATAATTAGGAAATGAAGGTGGAGGGACAAAAATAAATGTCAAGTTTTATTTTTAAAGCTACAAGCATTAATAATGCATAAGGAAATGTATGTAGGAATGGAAAGTTTGCAAACGAAAGTAAAATTTTGTATACGTGAAAATGAGGTGGCAAGAATTAAATACAACCTAAAAGTCTAGGCTCAGGTATTAAACAGAAGAAGAAATAAACGGATCAAGTATTAATAATAAGGTAACTATTTTAAAACGTCCGTACAACAATTAATAATAAAAGAAATGAAGGGACCACGTACGTCGCACAACCTTTTGAAATTCAATTTTTTTAAACGTAACAAAATTAACTTTATTGACTTAAATAATATTCAAATTTGTATGCATTTAGGTTTTTATCTACGCATAATAAAATATTTATACGTACCTTAAAAATGAAAACGTTCAATTTTATTTTCTCAAAATGATCTTTTATTTCTATTAAAACACCATTTTTGTTTAACACAAAATGTGCATTTCTTTTATTAAATCTATTAATTGCAACCAACGTTTTCTTGCCTCTTAATTGAAATATTTGAATTATATTAATTGCAATTACTTACAAAGTTAAACATATATTTTTTTCTTTAAAATCAATCATTCTATTCCTTATTTTAATGAAATTAAACCTACATTCACAAATGAAACATTCATTTTATTTGATGTAAATGTTCTTTTCTTTAAATCAAACTTTCCTTATATTTTCACAAAACATAAGCTGATTTTAATTGCACCTATTAATTTACAGTTAGTATTCTCTCTCTTATTAAGTAAAAATTTTCAATTACATTAATTTCAGTTGATTAAGTTTCAAAATGGTCTAAATGAATTTAATGAGAAGTAGAATAATTATTTCACATCTAATAGCAATTTAAACATATTTATACACTATTGGATACAAACAGTAATTATACAAATCTTACTAAATTATTGTTTCTTGTCTCTACAGTCAATCTTTCAGCTACCAAACATTTCAAATAAATAAACATATGTTTACTCCTTTACTAAACTTATTCATTTTTATTCTTTTATTTGATTTACACTCCTACTATTAAATAACCAATACCTTATGAAATATTTAAGGTAGGTTTCTATCTTGTTATCCTCATTTTCTACAATTGACGCTTTTTCTTGCATTAACCATAATGTTTAATTACATTTAATTCTAATTAATTTTAATTTTAATTTCAATAAATTGATTAAATTTGGTTTCAATCTTTTTATTTCATAAATCATTGCCTTGTAAATAAAGTTTACATTTCTATACCTTTCATTACATTCACACTACAGTTTGTCTTATTCCACATTAATGTAACATTTTGTTGACATTTATTTGAAATTGATTTGTTAAATTGGTAACAACACCAATTATCACTATTATATATTTTATAACATTTGTAAGTCAATTCTTTACAAACAACTATTACGACAACTCTCATTACACTACACTTATTCTATTTCCATCCATTACACATTATTTTATTAATAAATCAACCTTTAAATTATTAATTATCTTTTATATCCCACTACAAATCAATGAACACATTTGTTAAAAATTATTCTCCCAATAAATTTATGCATCTTGATTTCATTCTTTTTATTAAATCCATTATTACTCTATGAATAAAATTTACATTATTACCAAATATTAACTAAATTTACAATAACGTAATGCTTAATTACATTTATTGCAATTGGTTTCAAATTTAATATAGTAGGATAATTAAATAGGTAACATATATTAATTGTTACCATTAGCTTTAAATCACACTTATAAATTCATTATTTACACACAAATGTTACAATTTCTTACATAAGGGGAATTGATTTAAAGGACAAAAATTTCTATATTTTTTTCATCAAGGACACGACCTCAATATTTTTACCACAAGGACAAACATTCTTTTAAAAATTATTCACAAGGACAAACATTTTCCAAAATTATTCATAAGGACAACAAAACTGATACCGAGCTAAAAACTGATACCTAAAAACTGCTACCGATAACTACAAACTGATACCTAAAAACTGCTATCAATAATTAAAAACTGATACCTACAGAAAGTTGTCCTTCAGGATAAAATATTGAAGGTCTGTCCTTGAGGCTAAAAAGCTGTGAAATTTTGTCCTTGACAATAATTTCCTTTCTTACATAACCCAAATTTTATTCAACGGTTATTTATTTCATACTATTTCATATATTAATTTGATGTTTAAATTTGTCTTATTGTATCAATTTATAACCAAGTATAACATTTACATTATTTCATTCATTGGAATTTCATTCAAGTTATTAACAATTAGCTTACATTTATATTTTTGCAATTCATTAGCTATTATTTCCATTAACAATTCACTAATTTTTATTTTCTTCGGTATTAAATTACAAAATCTTATTAAATTAAAAAATTTAATTATCGAAAATTTACGGATCGTTACACTCTCCCCCACTCAAAACTTTTTGTCCACGAAAAGGAAAAAGGAGGGGAAAGAAGGAATTAAGAAATCAATATATCTTATTCAAATATTAATTGTATAAAAAAATAAATTTACAAAATTAAATAATTTAAATAGAATATACCAATTTATAACCATTAAAGCCTTTTATATTCAAGTAACAAAATTTTGGAAAATATTTCATAAATTTTTCGAAGTCCAAAATTCACGAAAAATTTCGACAGATTCTCCTTTATACGGAGAGGCTAGGGAGAAATTATAATATCAATAATAACAATATTTAACATATATTTTCCAAAACAGTATATCCCAACACGGAAAAAATAATATAATATCGCTAGAAAACCATAATCCGAGAATGTAACAACCCGCATATTTATCGAGTTTGTATTTAAATATTTTATTTAAATATTAACTCGTTAATCGGATTTTGGTCCGAAAAGCTACTTTTTGCAAACGGTCAAATTAGGACTCGAGACCACTTCCATTGAGTTCGAAATGTCGTTTACAACTTTTTGAGTATAAACATCGATAGGTTTGGAGTTAGTGAAATTTCACTAACTTTTCCCGCTTTGGACTTTGGGTTAGTTTAGCCTATTAAGCCCAAGTTCCAACCCTCTTCTCCTCACTCTTCATAAATTTCCTAACTAATCAAGCTTTGGCATTAATGGTGGAGGGAATGGGAAATTAAAACTCCAAGCACAAATTCAATTGCAAATCCAACATTCAACTCCAAATTCAAGTAGAAGATATTGGATTCAAGCTTTGGATTGCTTCTCCTTGCTTTCAAGCTTCATCTTCATAAACTTTAGTGCAAAGGTGAGATTTTTGTCTCACAAATCTAGTCTATAACTATGTTGGACTGTTGGGAATGATTCCCTATCACTTTTTCATGCACATTTGCATTTGGTTTGGATTGGATTGGCGAAAAACTCCAATTTTTAGCATTTTGGTGAATTTTCTGCACTTAGGTCGTTCTGGCCATTTTTAGGTCGTTCGGAGTTAAGTCGTTCGTCCATGGGTCGTGAGTCGTTCACGAGTTAACTTTAGGTCGTTCTGGAAGAATTGGCACTTCGGAATTAGGTCGCTCACGAGTTAAGTCGTTAGGTCGCTCGCGAGTTAGTACCATAGGTCGCAGGGCTTTAGGTCATTCTGGAAGTATTGGCACTTCGGAGTTAGGTCGCTCGCGAGTTAAGCCTTAAGTCGTAGGTCGCTCACGAGTTTGGCCTTAAGCCGTAGGTCGCTCGCGAGTTAAGCTTTAAGTCTTAGGTCGTTTCCGACCTATAATCTCTAGGCAAACGTTAAGTCGCTCGCCCTGGTTTATCTCGTAGGTCGTCTCCGACCTAAGCTCCAGATAAGTCGTTCGAGTTAGGTCGTTGGACCATTTACCTTAGGTCGCTCGTCCACTAAGTCGGCCTGGTTTATCTCGTAGGTCGTCTCCGACCTAAGCTCCAGATAAGTCGTTCGAGTTAGGTCGTTGGACCATTTACCTTAGGTCGCTCGTCCACTAGGTCGGCCTGGTTTATCTCGTAGGTCGTCTCCGACCTAAGCTCCAGATAAGTCGTTCGAGTTAGGTCGTTGGACCATTTACCTTAGGTCGCTCGACTCTGTTAAGTCGGCCATGTTGGGTCGTGAGTCATCGTTAGGTCGCGAACACCTCTAGGTCGCAACCACTAAGTCGCTTGACCCCTTAGACCCCTAGGTCGCAGCCGTTAGGTCGTATGACCCTTGAGTCGTTAGGTCGTTAGACCTCATTTTGTCTTCACTAGGTCGTACCGTTTTGGTCGGGGCGCTGCCCCGCACCCCGCCGGGGGCGCTGCCCCCTGGACCCCCGCGACCTGACCGGGCAGGTCGAACCCCGTAAGCGGTGGCGTTGCCCCCGCACCCCCACCTTGGGGGGTTGCCACCCCCCCTGGACCCCCCCTCCATAGGGGATCTTATCTGAAAAACATTGAGCTGATTTCCTTGGATTTTATTCGCATCTCCATATGCGATCTTTGTGACTGATTGTTTCTACACTTGCTTATGTGTTTTGTCACTTTATAATACAAAGGTTTCAATACTAGTAGTAAATATCAAAACTCTTTTAACAAACAATTTCAACTCTATTTTTAATAACAAAGCTCTTTTCTTAAACCGTTTTCCAATCTATTAGTATATACAAGCCTTTACCTCACTCGGATGAGAAATCTAATTAAACGACTTAGTAAAACAAGTGGTATGAAACGCTTGCGTTCACTTCGTCGGTTAATTCTTGGACTTGTTCGATTGAACCTCTTGTGACAATTTTATTAGTGAAGATTTACAGTTTGTTCGTAAATATTTAAGTTAAGCAAGTGGTTATGGGACATGAAGCTAAACTTCTATATTTACTAGCTTAGTGTAATTGACACTTCTCGTTGATCTTGATGATCGCTTTATGAATTAGACTAGCAATTGCGCGATGTCTCTTTCATTGCAAGGTTAGACTAGACACCACTTGTGTGATTCCATTCACACATACCTTTCTGCTTTTTGGTTAGTCTTGACCTCAATCTGTGTGATTCCACTCACACATGTGGGGTAGCTCCCCATGGTCTTCGGACCGTCATGTGATAGGCCTCTTTCCCTTTTTATGATTTCTGGATTTCTCGTGTTGATTTCTGGAATTTATGTCATTGACTTGTTATGAGTACAAGTTTAGGGTATGATGCCCTCTTCGAATCTTTGAGAAGATTCTTGTGATATTGATTATCTCTTATTGATTGATCTTCTGTTGATCATTATTTACATACTTATAGTGGTATGTCGTTATGGATATTTATGTTTATGCCATATCTTTTATGTTATATCATGTCATCTGATATTTATAGCTAGACTGATCCGTTTATTATTTTCTTAAATAATACTCGGGTCAGACCGAGATGTTACAGGTGCTTCTGCTTGACTTCTTCCCAGGGATTCATCACTCTGACTTTTGGCTAACTGTTTAGATTAGCAGTTTTTGTTGTATACACTTGAGATATAGACTCATAGTTGTATTCTTTTGTATAGCACGTGTTGCTATTCTTTTGTATTATCGTGGATCTTACTGACCACTACTCTGATGTACACTTTCATGTGTTAGTTATATATTCATATCTTCTTCCGCCTTTGTGATATGGATATCTGTGACTGATTTGTGATATGATTATTTCTATGTTTGTTTTCGAAGATTATTTATAGCCACCGTGTGATAAGCAATTACATGGATGGTCGCTCCTCAACAGCCTTATTCTCCGTGCTAGTTGACAGCACTACTCCGGAGTGTTCTTGGCTAGCGTGGGTATAGAGGTGGGGCGTCACAGAGAACGTACCCATTTGTCAGGCAAACAACGCTTAAATTATGAAACCAAAAGCAGTAGCAGTTGCTTCCATAACCTGTATTTCACTTATATAATCCAAAAGAGTTAATAATTATAGAAATTGAAATATTTAAAGTTGTTTCAATCACTAACAAACAAATCAATATAACATAACAACAACCACTTGCAACCATAACATACAATCATCATATGAAATCAATATCATCAACCATCTATCCATAGCGAGCAAAACAAATGGTTTGTTCGGGTTTGGACACTCTTAATCGCACAGAATGACAAATAATTAGGAGCATCCTTTCCCAAACAACCATAAACCAAATAAACAACAACTTCCAACATTATTTAGGTTTATGTTAACATATTTCTTTTCATATCTATAACATCACGCCTTTTTGTACGTTTTAAATCGATGATAAACCACACACGTCAGACTTAATCGATACAAAAGGGCGGATTGTTATTAGGGTGAATAAGAAAAAGAAAGAAAGAAAGAAAACAAAACAGAATCTTACAGCGGAATGACAAAATATAGTAATCAAATAACAGTTCATGAAGCTGTTTACAAAACAATTGATTATGCTAATAAAATATAGAACTAGAGTTACACATACTAGAGAATAATAAATAACAATGCAGCAGAACAGTACGAATGTAGTGAAATAATAAAATAAATAATAGTAATAAAATCTTCATCTTCGTCCTTCAGAAATAAAATCTTCAAATCCTGAAATGCTCAGGCTAACCCGAGCGAATTGAAAAGACAAAACACTCGAGTCAGAACTAAAAGATCTTATATGAGTTAAATCAACAGAAATAAATATGAGTGGAACGACATCAGAGATGTTTACGGGATTTGACATCTCCTATCCAGTGTCTAACATGAGTGCGGTAACTTAAGAGATGCTCGGGATTCACATCTCCTAAGGATCCGTTAAACTATCTACTATGTAGTAATATATGCTATTAGAATAGTGTCTACAGTAAAGTATAATATAAATTTAAAATAGCATTAAAGCTTTACATTTTCTACCTTAACACACTTTTATATTCCTATAGTCTATACAGTACCGTAATCTCCCCCGTACTGGGCGTCGTTAGAGGTACTCCATAGGTATGGTACAAAACCAAAATCGTATAAGGCGCGCTAGGGTAGGTGACATGGCACAACTAGGCAATGCCAGGGTAGATATACCAATTACGCTTCCAGGCCGGTGGTAACACATAGCGCGCAGCTATCGCCCACCTCAAGCCACACCCCCAAGTAAAAAAAATCAAAAGTGGCCACCGAATCAATCCAAAAGTCAGAGTATAATATCGAAGGGATGTGTCCGATCAAAGGAGCTACCTCATTAGCCCGTCAATCGTTCATGTTTTAGCCACCTTATGCCAACTCCCGGGAGTCGGGTCCATGTATATACCTCAAAGGACGTCGCCACCATCCTACTTCATTATGGAATCTCCACCGCGTACATGGTTGTTAAGTGGTTTTCGGTATCGACAGAGAGTATGCCCATATCCGATCCCGGTCTCTTCAACAACCAACCATTATTATAACACCGTGGTCATTTTCAAAATAGTTTATACTTTAAAACCAAAATATCATTGCCTTTTCAAAACCAAATCAATATGCTATCAATTTTCACTTCAAATATATCTTTTTCCAAAATCATAGCACATTCAAAGTTATAACACTTTGAAATCACAAACACTTGAAATATAACACTTTCAAATCATAATACTTTGAAACTCATAACTTTGAAACATAACTTCCACCACTTAAATGGTTTAAATATTAAAATATTTATATATATATATAATAAAATAGCTTCTTCAATTTCACAAATCAATTCCAAAACAACTCGAATTTCTAGATTTTAAATCTAACCCAATCCCAAATCATAAATTTCAATTCAGTTTCCAAATAAACTATTCCAAATTATATCGATTTCAAAACAGATTTGATCCATAGAATAAACCCTTTCAAATTCAATATGTTTCAAACTTTAAGTATTTAACAATTTCAAAACTAAGTTTGGTAATTTCATATATATATCGAATTCAAATTTTTATTGTTTAGTTTTGAAATATTTTACTTAATACACCCAATATCATTTAAATAAAACCTAAAATACAAATAACTAAATATTTCCTTCAATTTATTTATACTTTAAATATTCATTTACTTCACCTTAAACCAAAATCAAGTTAAAAAAATCAAACCTTCTAAAATTTCAAATTTATTAAATTTTACATCAAGCTTATTTGAGTTTAATTCTTAAATAAATTCAACTTCAAATAAATCTCAAATTTATCTTCCAACCTTAATTTTATCTAAATCATTATAAAATCTATATTAAAACATAATTTAAATACTTAACCATATTATCTCCAATAAAAATCAACTTATTATTAAGCTTATTCTATATTAAAACAAATTATGCATAGCTTAAAATCAAGGATAAATAACATTTATATATAATATCTAAAATCAGTATTTATCTAAAACCATATATTTCTTTACAAAACCATAGAAATCATTTAAAAATGTTTTTATATATAGACCATGGTGTCTGTATATAATTTTATATCCTATGGTCAAGTAATGCGGATATTTATCATTTCAATCCGTAATTTAAAATATAAATACGGTTATATATCATTTCAAACCGTAATCCCGAATGAAATAAAAATCTATAACAACTTGCAGTATATAACAATATAAAATACAACATCCATTCATTCAACATCAATCATCAAACATTTATCACAATCATCATCCAATTCAATCAATAACATCAATATAGGACAGATAATAAATAACAGGTATTTACTGGCAGTTTATATTCAATAATAAATTAAATAACTATTTTATCCAAATAAATTCAAATAAACTGAGATGATGATTCAAAATATGCCAAATAGTCATAAATAAATTTCTAATCACATCATAAATCAATTTAACAAACATAAGAAATTTTAGAAGTTGTGAGTGGGATAAAACACTCACCTTCGGAATTTAAATTGAATTTAAATCCAATTTAAACATAAAATTCAAAAGTCTCAGAATTCATCCAAACCAGCGTCAAAATGTCCAGAATTTCGATATGATCCTAGCGAAAGAAACCGTGCATGAATTTGACCTCGCATGTGAAAGATATGTACGTTAGAACGATTTAAAACTTTGAGTTAAACAAAGCAAAAACAAAAAAACGAACCAATCTACTGAAGCCACGTCATCGCCTGGAAGAGCGTACGCTCGTGAAACCTTAGCGCAGAAATTCGCGACCACGCTGTACATCATCGAACTGCATAGAACGGTCGCTTCTTCTTCCAAAACCGCACTGCCATCGCTGCCTACCTCCACGATTTGAGCACCCCCGCCCCGTAGCCTCCAACCAAGGGCGCGCCCACGGCCTGAACTTCGCCATTTCCAGTTGAGGTTTGAGGCGCCGCCGCCGCTATAGATGCGAAACCCTAATCGCCCCTTTGCCAAAGATCTGACCATCTTCGAGGTGAATAAAACCCATGGATGCAATCAGCTTGCCAATCTCAACACACCCGTACTCTCTGATCGTCGCGAAGATGAAAATATACCGTTCAAATCGACGAATCCTTCTACGGACGGCCGAAGTACGTCGATGAATTCAGGACAAACAGTGCATTGAATTGAAAAACAAATTATTGTGGTGTATTATGCTCATCCAGAGCTTCGAATTGATGTAAAATTTGATATAGTTTGAGGAGTTTGAGTTTTGAAGTTGAATTTTGATTTGGGTTTGTAATTTGGGAATTGGTTTTGTCTGCCATTGAAATGAGAACGGATAAAATGGAATTGTACGTACAGACAAATGAGAATAAGGAGTGGCTAGGGTTTATAACGAGGTATTTATAGACAAAGCCGGAAACAGAAAGAATGTACCAGATTGACTGAACGATACACAACCCGAAAAGCCCGTTTCGACTCCGGAACGAAAATGGGTCAACCCATATATCAAAATAGATGTTTTTAAATAATTTAAACTCAATGGAATAGGTTTCAAGTCCTAATTCCATTGTACGAAGAAGTTATGCCAATTTCAGTTTATTTCAAATCGATTTCAGTTGATTTCGATTAAATTGATTTCTAGGCCTTTCGAGCCTGTACGATCAAATGACAAGTCCGATCGTTACAAAACTTGAAAATCTACAATAATTCACCGTTATGGATCCGATGAAACTGGTTTCGTCGAAATCCAAGTCAGTGGCCAAAATGGCTATTTTTCAGGTTAATTAAATAATTTAATATTAAATTAATTAATCACTTCTTCAATTCAAATTTAATTATTTACCATTTCTATCATTTCTGATTACAAATAAACTTATAATTCATTAACCAAAATTTCCATGTCAATCAAATAGGGATTTATTGCAAAATTTATAGTGTTTACCTTAAATTTAAGTAAATTCAAGTAAATAAATTCGATTTGTTTTCAATCTCTTTATTCAATCAATCATCATCTTATGGATAAATTTAACATTAGTACAGATCTAATTACCCTCATATTTTTACAGTCATCAACTAAATTCATATTAACGTAGTTTTTAATTACGTTTAATTGCAATGGATTTAGATCTAATTCAATAAATTAAATAAACGGGTAGACAATTAATAATTATCACTATTCGCCTAATTTAATCCCATTCATACTTTATTATCAACCAACAATTATTGTAATTACATATCTAGCATAGATTCTATCAAATTACAATTTATTACGTATTATTTCATTAATTAATATAACTTTGAATCTATTTCCCAATTTACTAATTATAATCAATTAAAACCTTAACTTACATTCAGTTACTATTAATCAATATATTATTTCATTGGTTAATTCAACACTTAGTTTTATTTGCTTATTTTCTATTTTAACCAAGTGCAACAACTTACACTATTACATTATTGGAACCCCACTCCAATTGTCAATTATTAATTTTAATTACCATTGCTACATTTCACTTCTAACATTCGCTTCATTTTATATTATAGAGTTTTTATTTCTTTCTAGATTTAATTACAAAAATCTTATTAAATTAACCAATATAATTATCGAAATTTATGGGTTGTTACAATATAATTTATAAAATGACTCATTTCTTAAATTTACATTTATTTCTTGCTAAAGTTCAATTCCCATTCATTCATTACTTAGTTTCATTTATTTACATTCATTTATTTACAGTATTCATGTTCAATTCAAGTACTTAGCATATCAATTCATTTACTTAAATTTCTAATTACTTACTTTCAAAACTCATTTCCTATTACATTTTTATTATATTAACATTTCAATTATAACTTAAGTTTATAACTACTATAATATCAAATTCTTATTTTATAAAAGCAATTCATTAAATACTTTCATTACTTTAAGTTTTACTTGTATAATATTCCATTACATATTCTTTTAGCATTTCAACTTTTATAATTGGTAAGTTATATATATGTCCTTAAGAATGTAATTGAAAGTTACACAAGTTTATCTCATTCTTTTAATTAACTTAATATTCAGTAATCATATCCTTTGTTTTATAGGTTACAAATTTTAATTTTCCTATATACTTCAGTTAAAATTTAACATTTAATTTCTTATTTTCATTTCGAGGTTCTAATTATTAATTTGTTAAATTCCATTTCATTAATTAAAATATCTAATTCATAAAAATTTAAGAACTAAATGTTGGGTTCCATTTCAAATCATTTAAAATGATAATATATAAAATCATATCTTTGTATGTATCAAATCATATTTGGAAAAAAAATTATATTTATTTATCAAAACAAATGTGTAGTAAACAACTACAACAGTCTTCCTACTTCGAAACTAGAAAACGAATGTCGATGATGCGTGCACTCATCACCGAAATTATTTTCCAGCGACAGAGAGGGGAGTACAAAACTTATTACTTTCCAAAGTTTCTTCAAAACTATTCTTTCAAATCATATTGAAATATTTATATCAGAAAATACTTTTAAATACTATTATTATTATATTCCAAGATCATTTGAAAGAAATTGTCATAACCCCGGAACTTAAGTTCTAAATTCCCAATTTTATATTCATTTTCTTTGTAAATTTTATTTCTCAACCAATATTTATAAAACTCACTACCTAACAACAAATATATAACAACCAAATGTCTCATTTATAAAATAATTATTTTATATACAAAATACATAATAGGCAAAATTATTTCATTTACCTATATTTCAAAACAAATATTATGTCTATCTGTCCTATTAAGGGTTTAGAAATCCCTATCGATGTCATAGCGTCCTATGCACCAACCAAAATTTATAAATACAAAACGGAACAAATTAACACAATATAAAAACCTTTTATAACACTAACAAATACGCTCTCTCATATATATACTCTTAATGACTCATCATAGTGTATTACTACCATATTTAATATGAGTCAAACCCCACAAAGCTAAGGTTATCCTAACCAAAGCTCTGATACCAACTGTAACATTGCCCCTTTTTGGACGTTTTAAGCAGATATACACGTCGAATAAACCATTCAAAAGGGCAGATTGTTATGGGGTAAATAAGAAAAAGAGAAGAAATAAAACAAATATAGAATCTTGCAGTGGAATGAAAAAATATAATAATCAAAATAACAGTTCATGAGGCTGTTTACAAAACATTGATTATACTTATACAACACAAAATCAGAGTTACACATATCAGAGATAAATAAATGACAATGCACAGGGACAGTGTGATGCAGTGGAATAAATATAATAGTAATACAACTCTTCATCTCTGTCCTTCAGAATTAAGGTCTTCAATCCTTGAAATGCTCAGGCTGACCCAAGCGAATTGAAAAGACAAAACACTCGAGTCAAAATTAAAAGATCGTATGTAAGTTAAATCAACTGTAAATATGAGAGTGACGGCGTCAGAGATGTTTACGGGGTTTGACATCTCTTATCCAGTTTCTAACGTGAGTGCAATAACCTAAAGGATGTTCAGGATTCACATCTCCTAAGGATCAGTTAAACTATCTACTATGTAGTAAAATAAGCTATTATAATAGTGTCTATAGTAAAGTAAAGTATTAAAACACCGTTAAGGCGTTACCCATATCCCCTTAACACATTTAATATAATGTCGTAGTCTATAAAGATACTGTAAACTACACTCGCTAGTAGGCTATCAGGGAGCACTCCATAGGTACGACACAAAACAAATTCTTAGAAGGCGCACTAGGGCATGTGAACACGGCACATGAGGAAATGCTAGGGTAGATATACCGTTTGCGGATCCGGAATGGTGGTAGCGCATAGCAGCTATCGATGCCCACCTCGAACACACTCCCCTATCAAAAATCAAGGGGTGGCCACCAAAACAATCACAAAAATCAGAATATAGTATCGAAGAAATGTGCCCAATAGAAGGAATGACCTCACTTAGCCCGGCATGGCTCCTGATTTTAGTCACATCTAAGCTGACTCGCGGGAGTCAGGGTCACGTCATACCTTATACAGAAATCATTCACCGAACCATCCTACTTCATTTCTGAAATCTTCACCACGTACACAGTTGTTAAAGTGGTTTTCGATATTGGCAGAGAGTATGACAATATACGATCCCTGTCTCCTTAACAACCAATCGCTTATTACACACCGGATGGCTCTTTTACATTTCAAAAGTTAATTAACAATTGATATCAAAATATCATATTATCAAAACCATAATACTTTCAAATCATATTCACTTTCAAATCATTTTCACTTTAAAATCCATATTCCTTTTGAAATCATAGTTTAGAATTATATTTCCTTTCAAAAAGTCATAATTTATTCCATAGTCATATTTCCAAAATAGGGTAAAATCTTACTTCAAAATCATCGTTTTCAATTTATTCTCTTTTAAAACAAAGCATTGAATTTAAACACTTCCATTTTACTTAGTCTGGAAATTTAGAAATAGTTAAAATAATTATAAATAATTAAAATAGTTATAAGTAGTTTACTTATTGATTAAAGTACTTTTAAACTGATTTAAGATGGTTAAAAGGATTTAAATTAGATTAAGTATAATTAATATAGATTAAATAGCTTTAAATAAATTAATTATATATAAATAAATTAAAATGGTTTAAAACAGATCAAAATAATTTTATATAGTTAATATTGCTTAAATAGTTTAATAAATTTGAAAAATCTGAATAATTAGGAATTTTAAAACAATATATTCTTTTAAAATAGTTTACATTAAAATATATGTTTGGATTATATCCAATTAAACTATTCATTTCATTTCAACACATTTAGACAAATTTTAACTTTCAAATCAACAAACCAAATTTCCCTTTTCAACATAAACTTGTTTTTCCAAAAATACTTCAACTTATATAAATCAAATTTTACTTCAAAGTATCATTTAATTCCATTTAAAAATTAAGAATTTTAAAATCATTTAATTTAACCAATCTGGTGTCCGTATATAATTCTCCACCGTAGGGTCAGGTGATATGGATATTTATCATTTCAATCCGCTATTTAATTTTTTTGGTTATATATCATTTAAAATCACAATCCCGAATAAATATAAAAATTCATAAAATCGCTCGAGTCTATCATTTCTACGCATAACGATTTTCAAATAATAATAATTAAAAGAACTTACAGATATATATATATATAAACTAACATAACATCCAATCATCCAATATCAACAATCAACATCCATCATAATTATCATCCAAATCAACCAAATAAATATGAGTAGTTAACTAATTAACAATAACAGGTATTCAAGTGGCCATTTAATTTCAATAATAAATTAAATAACAATTTAATGAAAGGATACAAATTAATAGGAATGGCAATTTAAATATATCAAACAGTCATAAATAAATTCCTAATCACATCATAAATTAATTTAACAAACATAAGAAATTTTAGAAGTCGTGAGTGGGTTAAAACACCCACCTTTGATTTTAGCCCATAAAATCCAAACAGAAGCGCAAAACTCAACAATCTTCGAATTCAACTAAATCAATTTCATGTTGTCCGATATTAAATATGAATCCAACATAAGAAATATCGCGTGAATCAAAGTTTATATGCAAAAAATATTCATGTTATAAGAAATATTATTAAAATAAAAATTAGTTCGCCTTAAAAATATATATAAATAAACAAATTTTAATACTTACGTTTTTCTCAAGATGAGGCTTCAAAAAAAGATTGAAGAATAACGAAGATGAGGATAGGAAGCGTAAGAAAAATGAAAAAAAATCATGTTTTATAAAAGAATGCTTTTTGATTTTCAAGAATAAGAGCTTTTGGATATGCGTTTCTTTTACTAAATCTATTAATTGCAATCAACGTTTTCTTTCCTTTCAATTGAAACATTTGAATTGCATTAATTGCAATTACTTACAAAGTTAAATTTTAAAACAGACAACTAAAATGGATGAAAAAATAGAACAATTGTTTATTTAAACAGGTTTATAAATTTGTTGTTTATACACAAGAGTAGTAAATAACTTACTGAAATATATTATTTTCCTATTCTTGTAATCAATCTGTAAGTTAAAACACGGTTCAAATAAACATATATTTCTTTCTTTAAAATCAATCATTCTATTATTTATTTTAATAAAATTAAACCTACATTCACAAATGAAACATTCATTTTATTTGATGTAAATGTTCTTTTCATTTAATCAAACTTTTCATATATTTTCACAAAACATAAGCTGCTTTTAATTGTACCTATTAATTTACATTTAGTATTCTCTCTCCTATTAATTGAAAATTTTCAATTACATTAATTTCAGTTGATTAAGTTTCAAAATGGACTAAATTAATTTAATGAGAAGTAGAATAATTGTTTCCTATCTAATAGCAATTTAAACATATTTATACACTATTAGATACGAACAGTAAATATATATATCTTACTAAATAATAGTTTCTCGTCTCTACAATCGATCTTTCAGCTACCAAACATTTCAAATAAATAAACATATGTTTACTCCTTCACTAAACTTATGCATTTTTATTCTTTTATTTTGATTTTCACTCCTACTATTAAATCAACAATATCTTATGAAATTATTAATATAGGTTTCTATCTCGTTATCCTCATTTTCTACAATTGACGCCTTTTCTTACATTAACCACAATGTTTAATTACATTTAATTCCAATTAACTATAATTTTGATTTCAATAAATTGATTAAATTTGGTTTCAACCTTTTTATTTCATAAATCATTGCCTTGTAAATAAAGTTTACATTTCTATACCATTTATTACGTTTACACTACAGTTTGTCTTATTCCACATTAATGTAACATTTTGTTGACATTTACTTGAAATTGATTTGTTAAATTGGTAACAACACCAATTGTCACCATTATACATTTTATAACATTTGTACGTTAATTCTTTACAAACAATTATTACAACAACTCTCATTACACTACACTTATTTCATTTCTATCCATTACACATTGTTTTATTAATAAATCAACCTTTAAATTATTAATTACCTTTTATATCCCACTATAAATCAATGAACACATTTATTAAAGTTTATACTCCCAATAAATTCATTCATCTTGATTTCATTCTTTTTATTAAATCCATTATTACTCTATGAATAAAATTTACATTATTACCTAAATTTACATTAACGTAGTACTTAATTACATTCATTGCAATTGGTTTCAAATTTAATATTACAGGCTAATTAAATAGGTAACGTATATTAATTGTTACCATTAACTTTAAATCACACTTATAAATTCATTATTTACACACAAAAGTTACAATTTCTTACATAACCCAAATTTTATTCAATGGTCATTTATTTCATACAATTTCATTTATCAATTCAATGTTTGTGTTTGTCTTCTCATATTAATTTATAACCAAGTATAACATTTACATTATTTCATTCATTGGAATTTCATTCAAGTTATTAGCAATTAGCTTACATTTATATTTTTACAATTCATTCTAGCTATTATTTCCATTAACAATTCACTAATTTGTATTTTCTTCGGTATTAAATTACCAAAATCTTATTAAATTAACAAATTTAATTAACGAAATTTTACGGGTCGTTACAATACATCTATGTAGAGGGAGTTTAGTTGTAGGCAGACTATGTTTGACACAAAATCTTAATATATGTTTGTTATCATCAAACGGGGGAGACTGTAGAATATAGCACGTTATGATTTTTATTTGATGATAACAAACTTATATGTGTGTGTGTGTGATACGGTACTATTATAAAATCACAAATAGAAGTGGACAGACGAAATTTTATTTTAACAAATTGTTTATTTCAATACAATTACACGATTACATTAGAGCTTCTACAATATTTACACTTTCGTATACAATAATATTTTACACCTTCATGTACAATACTACATTTTCACTCTCATATATAACACACTCTATAAAACACTCACTCATTTACTCGAATTCAGTCATTTCTATCAACTTGCTACAACTATCTTTTCTCCAATCATATGCTTTGCCCCTCAAATAACAACACAGTAAAGGCAAAAAGAAACAAATTTAAACTGCAAAAATATAAATAGTTTCGAACTCAATATTGCCTCAATATATTGGTTTTTTTCTTTTCGTCTTTCGAAATATACACCAAAAATATCAGTAATGTACATGAGCAACTTATGACATGCACAATGTATCACTATACATGCTGTAAGGCCGAGCACATACGTAAAACACACTTGTAACAATTCAATTTTTAGGACAAAAGCAAGGCCAAGCCCAAAGGCTCAACACAAGCAATGCAAGGTCAAGCTAAAATAGCTCAACACAAGCACAAGTGCACACAGTACACTGGTGCAACAACCAAATCAAAACATTAGCAAAGTGAAACAGCAAATCAAAATCATGTGCATCACTAAATAAAATAAAAGCAAGGAAAATGCACAAGCTTAAGAACATGCATATACAAGTGCAGTTTAGTACATGAACTAGAAATCAAACATAAGTGTGGAGTAACAAGAAGTACACAAAGATGCAAGTACCCGCATATATAAGTGCAACCAGCAAAACAAAGTGAAGCAACAGTTCAAAAGCAAGTGCAAAAGTGGGGCATTGCACAAAGTCGAGTACACAAGTATGCAAATGGAACTAGAGGTGCAACCAGATCGGGCTTACAAGCCCAAAACAACAATGCATAACATAAAAAAAATTCATCAAATACCATCAATTTCATTCAACATACATCTACATGAACACTAATGTGCGAAAAGTTTAAAATATAGGAAAGTGCAGCACAAAAGAATGATTAAGGCATAACTGAAACATCAAAGACACGTATAGACATGTACAGGCCAAACTAGAAGCACACAAGCACAAGTGAACAAAGTGGACAAGCATATGCAAGTCCAACATCAAAGCAATACAGGCAAATGCGCAAGGCCACATACTACAAATTCTAACATTAAACTCAACCAAAGCCAGAAAAATAATTCCAACTGTTTAAACACTAAGTAAGGAACCAAGGGACAAGCACGGTTTCAGTTCAAGCACATTTCAACAGTTCAAGATCACGGTCATAAAATAATTTCACACACACACACACACACTATGTATGCATGTATGTACATGGAAGTTAGGAGCATCACAAAACAATTCAGTTACAGGCAAATGATCTCAAAATTTGTCAGGAACAAGCTCAAAAGATCGAAACAATAAATAACACAAAAAAGAAAATTTTACATGTCGAATAAGTCAAGCATAGTTCCGAAAATATGTGAAAAATTAAAAGTTGAACGTAAAAAAAATCATAGACCGTACATCCAAAACCGATCATAAAATTGAACGATCAAGGATATCAATTGAAAAATTAAAACTGAAAAATCAAATCTAGTATATACGAAATATAGGGAATCTATCCCTATAAATACCAGTCATCGTCATCAATTTTTGAATCATTCGATTTAAAATATCAAAAAAGGAAAAATAATTCATACCAAAAGTCAACATCGATTACTCGATAATTGAAGCAACCGAGGCAGTAATCATTTCGCGAATCAATCGAGCGATCGACAAGAAAGATGAAATACACATAATTTTAATTAACATTATTTAGGATATTTAATTAGATAAATTAAATAGAATAATGTGATGTGTAGTGTGATAAGGAATTGAGATTTGATAATCAACCTGGTCGAGCCACAATTAACTAACTAATTGGTTAATAAGATTGTTTTGTAACTTAAGAATAATAGATATATGAGATAGGTAATGTAGGAATAGAAAACCCTTCATACCTTAGACTCTCCCTCTCTCCTATCATTCTCACTTTCACAAAACATAAGCAATCAAAAGAATATAAGGAGGCCGACCATTACTAAGGGGGAAATCATGAAAAATCTATAGGAGATTCAAGAGCAAAGTTAGGGAAACTAAAGCACCCTTCAAATCTCAATTTTATTATCAAAAGCAAGGTGAATATTTATCAAATCCATCTCATTTCTGTTATATTTTGACTGTTAAGTTCGGTTCAAATATGAAATCAATTGGATTGATGATTGGATGATATGTCATCTTTGATTTTTCCATGTTTTGAATTAATGATGAATTATATGGATTTTATTAAATTAAATGATAGGTTTAAGCTCCAGATGATTCAAATTTTTGATATGTGGTATAAAATGATATTTTGGAAATGGGTTTATAATTTCATAATTTTCTAAGTTGAAATATATATTTTATGAATTTCTTAAGAAGGAAATAGTTTAATTTTAGGTTTAATTATTTAAATAACTAAATATGGTTTTGGCGCTGAAATTTTTATATGATAAAGAGAAGGACATTCTCGAATTTTTGTAAATTTTTGGGATTTTTCCCCAGTAACTATGATTTATTATGAAATTATTATGCTAGTTTAGCATTTAAAGGATAATTAATTATAGGTGTTAACTAATTAGTTGTTATGTATTTTGGAACTTGTAAATGATATACAACATTATTGTCTGAAAATAAATTGACAAAGGTTATGTTTATCCAATACAAATTGGACAAAAGATTAGGATTGGGTAAAAAGTAGTTACTTTTATTAGAAATAAATCAATATTCTTTATAATTACATAAATGTCATGCCGCTATATCATCATCGAACATAAAGGAATAACACCTGCATGAATGTCGATGTCGACGAGGTGGGAAGCATAGGATAACTACTTAGGTAGTTATGGAGTGATTCCAACTGCTTTAAAGTGGACGATGGAAGCAACCTATGAATAGCGGCATTGCCTTCTCGTAATTCAACTAAGAGTTTAAAAGCTTTAGAGTCGACACTGACAATATCGTATGTTTTCACCTTTGTTTTAAACAACATTTCATGTCTTCACTTCGACTATTTTCTATATCAAGGCAGTGATTCCGCATGTCTTGAATTCGACTCTATCCATGAAGCGGCATAATACTTGAAGTAATTTAAGTATACAAATTTTATAATGACGTTGAGGGTCTTGGTGTTGTTGTGCATCAAGGTCGGTGATCTTACACACCTAGTTTTAGTGTCAGTGTCGCATGGTGGCAGCGTCGCACTTCATCCTTTTTAAGCTGGAGAGACTTGCTTTTATATAAATTAAGAACTTTTTAAAGGGGCGAAGAGGCCTATGTTTTAGAGGGTCGTTGACCCTATATCTTCGGCAGTTGGCTATATAATTTATAAAAGTTTTAAGTTTGGTCTTCGACCTTGGATAGAGGTCGACGAAGGGTATTGACACTGCATGTTTTAAGTTTTTAATAAAGGAGGAGAGCCTTAAGCTTCTTAGTTGACGCTATGTTGTAATCGACATTAATCAAAATTGTCCTAATTAAAGTGGCAACCTTTTACGTTTTCTTCAAATATAAACATGCCGATACATAAAGTGTTATAAATGACATAAGACTTTGGTAACATAAAGAGCTATATAATTCCTTGTATTAAGTATGGATTCAGACTTTTTAAAAAATAAATGGATTAAGAGGATTGATCATATTTCATTATGAAAATATTCTCAAGGAATAAACTAATGGAAAAGCCCAAGTTTTAAGCTAGATTTACCAAAGGGAATATTACTTAAGATTAAATAATTATGAGACATGATTATTGAACATAATTGAATGATGGATGTTATATGTTGTCGTGTTTATTTGATCAATTATCATGCATGTTGCTATTATCATACTCGCATCATTTATGACCCATAACTGCATTTTGGGGTGTTAAGAGGCAGAATAACCAGCTATGTTGATCCAGTAGTGAGTATAAACAAAAATTAACTCCTGAGTGAATAGAATTACATACAGAAGATCAGGTAGATTAGAAGTATAGGATGCCTATAACTGATCAAAGGATTATTGATTTAGACAGGTTATTGGAGGGGTCTTCTAGGTTCATAGTCATCCCATAAAACTATGTCATGAGAAATGTTATTGGAATGGTCCAATAGGTTCTACTGATCCCACAAAAATTCATCTGGATGACATTATTGATAGAAATCAATAGATTCATATTGATCCCATGAAAACTACGATTTGAGAGAACCTATTGGAGAATCCAATAGGTTCATAGTAAGCCCACGAAAACTATGATTGGAAGGTTATTGGTAGAAACCAATAGGTTCTTAGTGATCCCACGAAAAACTATGATTGGAAGGTTATTGGTAGAAACCAATAGGTTCTTAGTGATCCCACGAAAACTATGAAGTTGGATAGATTGTCCATAAGAATTGAGATAGGTCATTAGTCGGTCCATGAAAACTAACAGGTTTATAATGACCCTAGACAAACAATAAATTTGGATAGATAGTCAGATAAATTGGGATGGGTAATCCAGGGTATATTGCATTCTTCAATATCATCATATATTGTTATGTTGTGACCATTGTAGATGCAGGAGCACAGTATGTGGTTAATGTATTTTGGTTAAGGTAGTGAGAGGAAAAATTATTCTTCTTAGTAGCGTGGTCTCACTAGATATCTATTTTGTTCAAGATGGTAGGTTATTGTTCACACTAGACTTTTTGTTTGATCCAAAGTTTTTGTCTTTCCCCTTAAACTCTCGAGTACTCTTTGAGTAGATCGAGAGTAATGATTTTCAGTTTTCAGTTTTCCATTGGGCGAATAAGCTTTCAAAGACGTGCATGGGGCATTCTAGCTGATTAGGAGTTCTTATCTGATCCACTATGTGTTTGATATTTTTGAAAGTATGTAAGGGAAAAGTTGTAATATTTCCTAGTACTTAACTCCGATCAACCAATGGGTGCATCTTCATATATAGTGCTTGGAGTATTTTGTAATAATTATAATTTTTCTGAACGTGGGTTTATGAATGGGATCATGTAATGAATATAAAATATCATATGAGAAATGAGATGTGAAAATTTGTTATTAAACTAGGTTGAAATTTTTTCATAATCATGTGCTTTTGATTGTTAATATAATTAACATAGCCGCATTTTGTTGTCAAGAATCGATAACTATGGATGACTATAACATTCGTAGCAGTTAGTTTTAGGTCTTAAAATGAGGGATGTTACAAAAGATAAGGTTAATTTTCTTCAATTGACTAACAATAGGCTTCGGTGGCTTCAATCTGAAACCCTAATTCGAGAATGAACAAGGATTAAGGATTGGCTTGCAAATAAAAGAAAACGGGTTGAAGAATATACTCATACTTTTTATTAGACCGTATTCTACTTACATTAGCTTTTGTATTAGGGTTTTATTTTAGTTTCTTTTTATTGTAATTTGCTTTTTAAACTTTATAAAACTCTAGCTTTAACTAGGATCGAACTACGAGGTGTAGTTCAGGAAATTCTCAACTCGAGGATACAGTTGAGGCAAGGTTTTAAGCGTAGGGCTAGAACAATCATGTTATCGATAGTCGCAAGTCTATAAGGTCTATAATCAGTCGATTGTTTAGTTCTAGTAGAAACCTTGGGTGTAGTAGTAGGTAGATTTTGCTGTAGGTAGGTAAAATTGTGTGTCGCTTTTAATTTCGTATTTACTATGTTATTATTTGTGCTGTAATTTTTATTATTCTATGAACTTTTTATAAACCATATTCACCTCCTCTAGGGTTAATTCGATCCTACAGATTGTTTTCTTATTTGATAGTTAAATAACCGACTATCAATTCTTGGCCAGTTTTAAAACTATCGATTGTTGGTTCGAAGAGAACGGGATCAGATAAGCATAAGTTATTCGGAAATCATTTCAAACTGGCATAAGCGTTCGAATTGGAGGTACCTTAAAGATGATGGAAATCAATGATGGAGTTCTTTGAAGTGCAAGAGCTAGTTTCTACTAATCCTAAGGATGATTCCAAAAAGGATGTAGTAGAAGTAGTTCCTTCGGCTTGTTCATATTATGGACAACTTGTACGGATGAATGCTGGTGTTGCATTGTTGCTTGGAGGCCAGTGCTAGCATTCCAATTGGGATTTGCTAAAAAGGAAAACCGTAGCCTCAAGCCTCACACCTGGTAATGAATAAAACACGGGATATGCTGCAAGGCTATGTTGTTTGCTATCATTAGGATATAGTCATCACTTGTATTTAGATTGATATCTATGGACTATGTATGTTGTGGGCTTGGAAACAGTTTGTTGGGGACAACAGGGGTGATTACATAGTGGATTCTATCCAGGAAGAGATTGGTCGGTCTTGCCATGCAGGGGATCCATGTGTGGCCCTCGGTACATTTTATTTAAAGGTGGGCTGTGATAGGCGGTACCCTAGTAGCCTTGTTGTTGATGGAGTCCATTTTTCAATACATGTCTTACGGACTTAGTTGTATACCAAATATGTTGGAATGTGAGAAGCAAGTATTTCAGCTATGTTATATATTTATTTTAAACCATATACATTATTATAATATTACAAGATTTTCTATTACAAATGGTTTGGTTATCGTAAGGTAAAAACCCATCCTTGTTTATGTGCGGCGTGGTGTTACGAGATACCATTATCTTTTAAGGGTTTTATAAATATAAAAATCCATATAATTTGAGTTTCTCAAGTTGGTTTATCGGATTGATCTAGGTGTTATTTTCTTATAATACTCGGGTCAGACTCAAATACATTTTCATATTTAGTTATGGATGCTTTAGAGCTTCAGGAGATGAGCTAGATGCCTCCAAGACGTATTCACATATTTTATTTTTGGTTCATTACTTGTTTATATCTATTAACGTTTGTGAGGACGGGATGTTATAACTATATAGGCCGATGATAGTTTTGTTTACTCTAATTGTTATACGTATATTAAAGTTTTCCTTTGTAAAGATCATTTTGATATTATATATTACTCGCCACGATGTGAGATTCAGTTCTGCCTTTTCTTTTCGTTCACCTCAACGATCTGTCTTTTCGGCACTTGGATGCTCAGCATGTGAATACCGTGGATGCATTAGTATTGATTTTTAAGGGTCGAAAAGGCCGGCCTTTGCGCACACACAGATATATATATATATATATATATATATATATATATATATATATATAATAAACTAAATTTTAAACTCTAAATTATATATATATATATATAACATGACTTTATATGTTTTGAAATTCAATATTAACAATTTGAAAACAAGCTTCGATTTAGGATGAATCAAAAATTAGATTTATAATTTTATAAGAAAATGTACTTTATATTTTGAAAGTTGAAATAATATATATAAACGTATGCAAATAATAATCAAATGTAATTTATATTTTGAAAGTAACATACATACATGAAACTTACATTTAATTTCATAAAATGATTTCAAGTAACTAATATATATAGTTCACTTATATTTGTATATGTAATATGTTACAAATTATTTTAACTTTTGTTTTTGATCTGAAAAAAATTATTATTAAATGTTAATCTAAAAAATAGTAAACAATATATTGGACAACATAGACATAGATAAATTTGTTGTATAATATATGAAATCTAAACTATACATAGCATATGATCAAACGAGATGTATAAGATCTGAGATCCAAGCTATGCTAACCATAATTTAACATATAATCAAATGAGATTGGGAAATTACCTTATGATGTGGCCTAAAATTCACACGCTGAATAACGAATAACTCACAAATCTCCAAGACCCACACTCAATCCTTGTAGGAGATGGATGGACCGCTTATATTTCATTTTATTTGATGTTTGTATTTGAATTGGAGTTGATAAAATTTTAAAAATCTTTATTTTTTTCCAACCATAGAAGGTAAGAAGGAGAGAAGAGAAAAAGTGAACAAAAAATGAATGCCTATAAAGAATGAATTAGTGCATTTGTTTTTAATTGAGGAAATGAAAACTTCACCACTCTTTTAAATAATACTTCCATAATCAATTAATTTTTCCTCTCTGCGCTTCTTTTTTTCACATGGTATGGTCGAAAATACATGCCATCAAATGAAAAAAAAATTCCATAAATCCCTTCATGCCATTATCTTTTATTTAAATTGATATCATACATCATTACGGCAAATATAACTTTAATTAATACATTCAAATAATAACAGACTACTCCAAAACATAAAAAACTTAAATTATATTTAGTATTTCTCAAATATAAATTGATTTAATTAATTTATGACATTTTATAAATTAATTAAATCATGTGGTCTTTTAAAGAATTCATTTTATGGTTGTGCGACTCAAAGGTATAACTTTAATTAGCGATTAATATCAAATAATTCGAATATTAACGTTCACATGTCACCTTAGTTGGTGGTGTGATAGTTTGACCAAATTTATCGCTTACATATCTTTGTTGTAAAATCCAACTTTACTATTTTAATCAATACCACATAGTAAAGATTATTTACATTAATTGTCTTCGTCAAAAATATATCACTTTAAGTCTAATGGAATTTGGGTTTGGTGAATTCCAGTATCATCCACATTCAACCAGGTTAATCCATCAGCAATAAACAAATTCATTTGTTTAATAATAATAATTGTTACCGACAGTACTATTCTGGTCAAAGACTTTGACTTGACTACAATAGACATCGATACTAATCCATTATAACCAAGGAGACGAATTCTCTATTGAATAGTGTTTCTCTTCCAGTACTTCAACTCAAACCCAACTATGATTGCACGATGGATCGCCATGCCATGATTTAACTATAATCAAAGTGGAATATCCATATTAAAGTTCCATAGTATTTTCTAGTCAAAGGAACCGTGTAACATCATCACTTTGAGATTACCTATTTGACCTTAGTTATAATCAACCAATACGAAACTCTTGAGTGAGTCATTCCATGTTTATTTAATAACTATTAGCACATAACCTTAGTCATAATCAAGGTGTGGTCGATCCTTGCCATACACACGTGTGTGTGTGTGTGTACATTGTTCAAAAGAAAATTGTTTAAGTGACTTCATAAAGGGTGAATATTTTTTAGGGGATTTCAAAGGGATAATAAGATGTAAAGGGCTCCAATCCAAATAATTTACTATTTTACCCTCTTTAAATAAATTCGATAATATAACATCGAAATTTTTAAAGAATAAGGGCACATGCCAACTGAAAAATTTATGACATATAGTAAAGTATCCTCGACATTATAATACGATAGGAGACCGACAAAAGTTGCCTAGAAACACAACACAAGACTTTAAATTTTCACACAGATAGAAAGAGGGTAATTATGTAGTTGTATTTATTTTCTTTGTTGAGGGGCATTTTTTACAAAAAATTAGACTGAAAGGCTTCTCATCCAAGGAAATGAGTTTATATGGCGCCATAAACTGACCAGCTTTGCTAAAAATAAGTTTAAAGAACAACGTTTCAGAACAATTAGTTTCATGGGCAAAATGTAAAAGAAACTATCATTTTTACGAAGTTCTATGGGAAAATGGTAAATGAAAATAATATTTTACTATATTTTGTTTTATCATTTGTTCAATCTGCACTCCTTCGTTGAGCCCAGCATTCCCTCCATGAAGCCTTTCTTTCAGACAAAATCATACCGCCTAAAGAAAGAGATTGATGGGAAAAGGAAAGCGATCGGTAGATCGATGGATGAAACCACTGGCGTAGGCTTCGAGGAAGCGGATGATTGGAGCTAACTGTCACTTACAAGTTCAGATTTGATTTTGGCAATAACCTAATCAATCTATACAAATAACTCGGAACAAACTCACGGAATGGGCAGAGGAGGGCAGCACAAGCAAATTTCTTGGGATTGAACTACCTACCTCCTTGTTAAACTAATTATTCTAAAGTGTTATCCTAAAAATTTATTACTCTAATCTAAACAAAGTACCTCTTTAAATAAAAATCCTTGCATTTTTAACTGTCTTTATACCAATTTTAATGATATTGAATAGATGGGTATTGTCAAATACATAAAAAAAACTGGTTTTTACCATGTCTTGAAATACCAAAACCTTTTGAATATCTCCTTTATAATACCCTAATACACCAATTAACCCTAAAATAAAATAGCGAAAAAACACTAAACAAAGTAAATAATGATTTTATAACCGAAGAAGATGAATCAACTTGTGGTGAGAAAAATCAATGGAGTCTTTTAAAGTAAGTAAACTTTCAAAATGAATTTTCTTTTTATTAATCTGTTGAAATATGGTGAATAACAAAAAAACATATTAATATTAAGTAGTACTTAATTTTGCTCTTTTTTACATCCTAAGTTTGCTTTAACCATCTTCATTTTACTCATTTTAAGAGGTACTTTCTTAGGGTACTAGTACCCAAAAGTCCTTGTTATTAATTATTAACGAGCGTTACGGCACGCGCTTCGTGCATAATAATGGCACGCGCATCGTGCGTGATGATGACACGTGCTTCCTGCGTGAATTGTTTTTCTGCAAATTGTATATGTTTAGCACATTCAAGAGAAAATGATTTATAGAAATATTTAACCATGTCCTTGTGTTGAAACCATTTGTTGTTGGTTTAAATTTTATTTCTAAGTTGCAACATCTAATTTATTTTAAGTTTGAATTTTTATTTACATTATTAATTAATAATTTATTCGTTAGATACGATTTTAAGTGATATTAAGATTTAATAATATTTATAGATCGATTTTTTGAATTTGTAAAAGAACTTTATTTGTTAGACCATATTTTTAGATGATATTAAGATTTGATAATATCTGTATATGTTAACACAAAAAATGGATCAACACCCCTGGATTGAGTTTGAAAGTACCAGCCCTGTACTTACAGAACAATAATATAGAGAATAAATGTATAAAGAGCAGAAATAGTAAAAAGATAAGAAGATTTTTATATTGGTTCGGTTGTTAATGAAGCATACGTCCACTTTATAATTTTCTGTTAACTGACTGCTGTTACAAGTTAAATAGGATTACAATATGATTGAATCTTCTAAGTTAGATCAAGTCACAAGTATAAGAGTTCGTTGGAGAATCACAGTGAACCCCTATATGACTATTGTGTGGGAGGAGAAGAGTAAAGAATAATCTCTGTAGATTCCAGCAGTAGACCGAAAGATCTGGTTTATGTCATAGGTAGGATCGCATTTATAGGGGTTGGAGAGCTATTGGGCTGGGCCTACTTTGCCAAAAGCCTTCACATGATGCCATGAAGGAGCTCAGAAAGTTTGAAGGCAACCTGAGCCAATCTGATGGATCACTAGCGATCCGTAGGTGATGGATTGCTAGCGATCAAATTACTTGGAATATTCTGCTCCATCCTTTCTGAAAATGTCATAACAATCCAACATAATTCCATGGATCGCCAACGATCCATCGGGCATAGATCGCTAGCGATCCATGTACTTAGGCAATTTTCGAGTGATCTCCATTTAGTTGTCTTCTTATCTTCTATTTGGGTGCCTTATCCAAATATCAAGTCATTTGGAGTTTGTTTGATCATCCGTCTTCATAGGTCGTCCGGTCCAGAAGAATCATTCGTGACTTGCACAAAACATAACGAAATCAGAAGAAAATTTTCAGATACACTCTAGAGGGTGTCAGAGACCTACCATAAAAATTTCAAATGGTAGGACCTAACATAGGTCGCTAGAGAACCATCTAGTTAGGTCGCTGGTGAACCGTCTAGCCATATCCAATCAAACTCATTTTTGGTGAGTGACTTCTTCTATGTATTCTAAGTATTCCCCTAAAATTTCAAGTCAATCTGACTCCATATGAGTTCTCTAGGTCCGTTTTAGTTTAGCTACTTTGGTCAAAAAATGGGTAAACAGCTTGGATCAAATGAGACTTTATTTCTTGAACTATGCTGCTTGAAATGCTATGAAACTTGATAAGTATTCTTAGAAGAGGTAGTAGATCATGATGCAATAGGCTTTGATAATTCGTAATGCTTTCTTTTGGATCGCTAGTGATCCATGGATGATGGATCGCTAGCAATCCATGCACTTAGTGGCTTTTTGGCTTGTTTCTCTTAAGTCCCATTGGCTTGTTCTTTTAGATGCCCTCTTCAAGTTTCAAATCATTCTGGCTTAGTCTGGATGTTCTAACTCCCGTTGAATTTTTCTGGGTTAAAACCCCAGTTAACATTTTCCCTCCAAAGTATATTTTCGTTGGAAACAAAATATGCTATGAAACAAGACAAGTTTCATATTACTATTCTGTGAATTTCAGTGAATTCTCGGAGTTAATCTCAAGATGTTGTTTTCAATTGACTAACTTTTGATAGCCGTTTGTTTTTTTATTTCGATCTAAATTACAATTCCCGGTATTGACAATGCAATCTTTGCTCCGTAGTTTACACAAGGGTTAGAGTTGGTAAGTGGGGTGCATGACGTAGGTTTGGAGTAGACTATATAATTTTAACTCGACCGGCAGTGAAGCTAAGTTTTGTCTCGAACAATTGTACGTCGTTCTAGTGCGAAGTCTTGCTTTTTGTCTTTAACAGTTTCTTTTTGAGGGTATGCTGAAGTTTCTGTCACCGTTTTGATTTCTAATTGGATGGTTTATCCCAATGGATATAGTGGTTGATTCAATCGTATCGCTCTTCCTGTTTTTGTACTCCAATGATCCTGAAAAGAAAAGCTTCCCACGTCTCTTTGGATAGTAGCTCCATTACCGATCATTGATCGATAACGGGTAAGTGTGGAAAAGATAATTTCAAAGGGCAATATGGAATTTTTTTCTAATGTAAGCAAGCTATTTATGATAGATTTTTCATTTGCAGTATTCGAGATACTGGACTCTTCTCATGTAGATAACACACTACATTTTCCCCGGTCAATGTTCATAACCCGATGAGTCAACATACGCTGACTTCCCTTTGATTCAGGGCGTTGATTATACGAGGATATTATTTAAAGTAAAACATACCTGATAGGGTCGAATGCCAAGTTTTATTGTTGAAAATGGCTTTCCGGTCATCTAATCTTTAGTCTGGCGGAGGGACTTCCACTGCTCTAGAAGCGGGTCTTTCGCGACTTAGGCTTCGCTTATTATTTCCGTCACATTGGGATGATTGTTTATAGTTAAATTACAAGGCACGACTGCTCTTGTATAGTTTCAAGTGAAGTTCGATCAGGCACAGTTTCAGTCTTTAGAAACTAGCAAATGGCTTGTTGGATTGCGATTATCCTTGCTTTGCATTTTTTGGAATTCAACCAGCACACCGACCTCTGTCTTCGAGGACTATTGGTTTAATTGCTCGATTCTGAGCATTGCATTTTCTCGCTGTTGCACCTCTTGTGTTCGTGTGCAACATATTCGTTTACTGTAATTCTATACATGTAAATAATACTTCTATGGTCATTTCAGCATATTCTATTTCATAGCTTTGTTCAGAACTATGAAGTAGCTTGGTTTAGCTAGTTCTGTAGCTAATCCCTACTTATGCCCAATTGATTTCGTTTCAACAAAGGTATCCTAGGCAATCGCTCAGTTACCCCAATTTGATTGACATGATAACTCTACAGACCTTGCTTCTTGATTCCATGCTCTGATATTTCGATGATGTCTTTTTCCTGATTGCAATTGAATTCCTCCAAATTGACATCGTCGCCTAACGTCATTCTGGGTACATGTGCTGGAAAGACGTGTCGTCGTCTTCTTTTCTAGAGTGAATTCTTCCAAATGCGGTGTTGAGACCCTAATCATGTATCAGTTTCTATCTCCAGAATCTCATGTGAGGATGACTCAACTTTGTGGATTTTTCCTTGTCATCGTGAATCTTCCGATAGCAAGAAATGCCAAATGGTAGGGCTAAAGAATCGATCAAACTCTTGCTTATGCTTCCAAAAGCCGATTTATCGATAATTTCATTCTAGGGGTTTCTTCTTAGCACCACCAAACTTCGGGCAATGGCATATTCCTGCATGTTGGAACCAAATGATCTAGTTAGACTGTAAGTAGGCCATCGATCTTTCTTGTCATTGCCAGACTATGAGCGACGGTTGATTTCTGTATATTCAATCCTTTATGTCCTTTGTTGGCGATTTTGTTGCCAAAATGTTCTATTTTGTGATACTGAACCATTATCTCACCAACCTCGCAGTTATTTATGTTTAGACTTTACAACATTTCTTTCAATCAAGTATTTGTATGTCTATCCCTGCTCGAGGGACTAGCTACTTCAAATGCCAGTATTTGGGTGATTGTGAGAGATGGAGAGGTTTGGGACAAATGATTTGATTTCCCATGGTTTAGCTCTCAATCCTATTCTAGGATCGAGAAAGTTCGATGATTTTAGTTTCGACCTTCCTTGATTGTCCCTACATATCTGTTCGTCGACGGAAATTCTATCGGTTTAGAAAACCGTCGAACGAATTTATAATAAAATTTATATCGCAAGCGCACGGTGTACGAATGTAGCACGCGGCGAATACGGGTCGATCCGCAAGGAATTGATGATTTTAAAAAATCTATTCAATCAAATTAAACCAATCTTGAAGAGAATGTTAAACTAGAAAAGAAGAAAAACAAGCAAAAGAAAATTGATAAAAATATGAGTGTTAAGACAATTTAGAGGCAATTTCCACTCTCTAGATCACATAAAACAATAAAATGAAGTTATGATCTCTTTTTTCTTGTCATTAGTGAATTAGTTGATGTGCTTATCATAAGTATGGTATATTTGTGCTATTAATTAGCTCAATATAAACCATCAAACTATAACACAACCACTAATACACTTTTAAATCTCATAAAATATGACAAGAAAGTTGAAAGCAAAATATATTTTAAGCATGGCATATTAACTATTAATTAGAAATATAAGCCATCAAATTTTAATTTCAACAATCACTTCTTTGCCATAATCATATGTAGATGAAGAGGCAATTTGTGTTTTGTTTGACTAAGCATAGCCTATTTGTTATAAATAACATAGACTATCAAATTCAAAGCTAAACAACATTATTAAACCACTTCAATCATTCTCATTAAGCACAAAAAGAGAGCATAAACATCAAATTAAGTTGAAGCTACATAATTAGAGAGCTTCATTACCCCTAAATTGAAGGGGTTTAGCCTCTCATAATTGTTATCATATGAACAAATGTAGCTTGCAACATAAGAGAAAAATAAAAGGAAAAGAGAGCAAAGTGAAATGGAAAACTATTCTAATTGAATAAAGGAAAATTTACACTACTTGCATAAAAGGAAATGAACATGTAATTAAAAAGAAACAATAATTAACATTGCATAAAAAAAGAATTACATAAGAGAAGAAATGGCTACGTAGCCATGGAAAGAAAGAGAGATTTGATTTATTTTCTAAACTAAAACTAACTAACTAAGAGGAAGATGGCTACATGAAACATAAGGGGTATTTACACAAGTTTTAAAACCCTAATTCACGTTTTGGGGAAATGCCCAAAATGCCCCTTAGGAAGTGCGGAGGCCAAGTAATCATTAACATGTCTTAATCCCCCATTAAGTGCACATGAAGCCATTAAGTCCAAAAGCATGTGCATTAGCCTTTAATTTGTACATTAAGGTAGGTGGGTAGGTGGGGTCCTCCATGATCTTTACTTTGAATTATTTCCATCTTTATTCCTTTATATCCATTTTGTGCATGCATGTTTCTTCATGAACCCACTAATATGAGAAGCTGAATTCCTACAAAATATTATAGAAATTTCCAATTAAATTCTTTCAAATTAATATACGCGCACAAATGGCCATTTTGCCCTTATATGAAGATGAATATGTGAAAATTTGGAATTAATATGAATTTTAGTTAAAACAAGTTAAAATACCCAATATGATCATTTATTTAATTTAAATAGAATAAACATGGTGGTAAAAATATGCACATTTATGTGCACATCGAATACCCCTACACTTATCTTTTTATTCGTCCTCGAATAAACTAAAACTAAGATAAATCCGTTTTCGTAGGAAGCACGATTGCATTGAGTGTATGCAATAAGCCGTTAAACCTCTGGGTGTCCCCAGTAGGACGAGTGTTGTCTCGTGAGGGTTTTCAACGGATACTACCCACAAAATCCAAATGCAGGATGAAAATATTTACAAAATGCAAGATATATTTACAAAGAGATGAATGCAAAATTTTGAAAATATTTACAAATGAAGGATTTATTTTTAAATTGACACGAATAAGTTAAATATAGGTTTTGGTTATTATCTTGAAAATTTATGTCATTTACTCGTCAAAATTTCCAACAAAAATCAAGTTATCATATCAAATAGACTATAGTTTAACTCGTTGTTTTGGTTAATAACATAGTGTAACTATGAAATGGATCCTTAGTTGATTATCAAAGTTTATCAAAGTGGTATTTTCATTTCTTTTCAATAACAAATCAAATCAACTAAGTAAAAATAGTGCTAGGATTTCAATTGCTTGCTCTCTCATTATTTGCAAGAAAAATTACTCACCTAGCTCAGATAAATTGAGGCCAGATATACCACCCATGCACTGCCTTTCGGGCTTATGTGAGGGGAGTACAGAGCATGGCGAGTGCACACACTTTCATGCATACACTATCGACCGTAGGTGGTTTTTATTAAGTCTTTTTTTTTACATGTGTTCAATACATCATAACCGTAAGGACTTTTAAATGAGTATGAAATCACATAATCAAAAATTCCAAGTAATCACCCATGCATAACCGTGAGGACTTTTAAATGAGAGTGAATACTTGGATGTTATTATTTTTTATTTTTATATTTTTTGATAGGGAGTTTTGCAAAATCATCTTAGCGCCATTTAACTTAGAAGACAAAAAAAATGTTATATCCTTTACTTTAAATCAACCACTTTTTAAAACAAAGATTTTCAATTAGGATGTACTTCATAATTAACACATATGAATCTTCCTAGGTACTAGTTAAACCATTATTATTTGTAATCAAACTTCATTTTTATTTTTGTTAAGACCAATAAATTTTCAAAAAATTTAATTTAATAAACCAAAGCCATATATTTATCTTATAGTGTTTCTTTTAAAAATAAATCAAAAGAAAATTTGTTTTTGGGATTTTTTTTTATTTTTTTTTTGATTTTAAAGCAAAAATAAACCATGAAAAAAATGAAGATGAGCCCCCCCCCCCCCCCCCACACTTGATTTTGACTGTGTCCCCACAGTCAACCCAAATGGAAGGAGAAAAATAAAATAAAAATCCTATATTTACATGAAAGATTACTATTTACAAGAGGTGAGAAAGTATATAGTCAAAAAGTAAATGAAACGGTCTTCCAAAGACCAATTCATTTGTCTCGTCAAATGCGTGAGACACGGCTTAAGCACGAAAAACCAAATCGTAAAAGAATTTGAAGTTGATTGTCGATTTGGAAAAACGAATGTTGTTTTATTAAAAATCGTACGAGTTGTTTTATTTTCGATGATTTTCAGGGTCGACAAAACAATTTATTGAAGTTCAAGTTTATTTTCACCAATTTGAAATTCAAGCTTATCATTGAAAACATTTTCACAATTATTGATTTCAAAATCAAAATGGTGATTTTCATCTTCCCCTTCGGAATTTAACAACTCGTCATCCAAAAGTCCAAAAAATTCATGCTCATTAAACTCGTCTTCCTTTATTGGATTATCAACAACTTTATTACATGTCTCAAGTTCAAAATTCAAAGTTGGTGTATTCAAATTTTCAGAAAAAGGAAGATCGAAATTTAAATCGAGTTTCTCACCCTCAAAAGAATTGAAATTCAACACAATTACCGTCTTTTCAACAACTTCGTTAAGATCATCATTTTCGGTTTCAAAAGTTGTTGTTTGAAAATCATCGATTTGGGTAAAAGATGGATTATTGTTTGACTCGTCACACATTGAAACTTGATTTTGTTTCTCACGAATTTTTTTTCCAATGTTTTAATCAACAAATTCGTGTAATCATCGTATATTTCACTCATTTGCTCAACAAAGTCAAATTTGTAATTATTAACTTGAAAATTTTCGATTTGGACTTGTTGAGAACAAGAATTGTCAATTTCGATAAACGGTAGATTATTATTTGATTCTTCGTGGGTTGAAATTTGATTATGATTTTCACGATAAGTTTTGTATTTTTCAAGTAATAAATCCCCGTTATCTTTTTCCATTTCGTCAACAAAATCAAATTCATGATTATTAATTTGAAAATTTTCACTTTGAATTTGTTGATAACCAAAGTTTTCAATCGTATCGCAATTGAAACGATTCCCATTGCCAAATTCATTTGAAAAGTTGTTCCCATTTTCATGTTGAGTTTGAAATTCATTTTGGAGTTCGAAATTAAACTGGCATGGGTTATAATCGTAATCTTTTGAATTTTGAATTGAATTCAAATTTTGAAATCCTTGACTCGAGTTGTTACATAAATAAGAATTACATAAATCATTTATCTCTTGATTTTTTCGTGTAGAAAGTTCGAGTAAAGATGAAATCATTTCAATGCTATTTTCAAGAGTCGAAGGTTGGTCATCGTTTTGAAAATTTTGTTGTTTGAAATTTGAATTATTTACACAAAATTTGTTGTTAAAATATCCATATGAATTTGGAGTAAACTCGTATGGATTATATTGATTTTCACCGTTAAATTCAAGTGAGTAAGAAAAAGGAAACTCGGACATTTTCAAGATTTCTCTTTTTCTTTTGGTTTTTTTTATAAAGAAAATATTTACAAGTAGAATTTATTTTTCAAAATGAAAAATTGATTTTTGTTTTGTTTTTGAATTTTCAATTTTTTTTGGTTTTTCAATAGATTTTATAAAAAAAAAATTTGGATTTTTGTTTTTCTAATTTTTCTGGATTTTTGAAATTTCAAAGGAAAAGGATTTAAAAATTTCAAAGAAAAAGAAAAGGAATATTTAGAAAAAAATTAGTTTTGGATTTTGAAATTTTTTTTTGTTTTTTTTTAAATATGCATGAACAAATGCAACTAAATGAATGCAAGGGTTAATGATAACCCAAAATTGTATATTCACAAACTGTCTTAGATAAACAAGATAGTTCTCAGCCAGGTAACGGGCAGGATTTATCGGTGCACCACGAATCACCGTAGTAATGCAGCCGAAGGTTTAAGTACCTTCAGAGGAACAACCACTATAATATTTACGAATCACCGTAATATCTGTAAATGGTTATTACTCTGCCGTAGCCTAGACACCAAGAAATTAAATTATTCAAAAAAGACAAATTGTCAATATACAATTAAGTGTTATCGATGTCTAACCGTTATTATTAATCAAAATCTAAGATGAAATGCAGAACAAAAACTAAACGTGTATTAACAATGCAACTACGAATGAATTTTTTTTATTTTTTAAAATGCAAATGCAAGCAACCAACAATTCAATTCAAATAAAACTAGAAATGAAAGCAGAATTTTTTAGCAAGCAGAGCAATTTATTTTGGCTAGCTAAGGAAGCAATTTTCAGCAAGCTATTCTTCCTTTATTTCCTGCTTTGGCAACCTGAAAATTAAAAACTAAGATATATACAATATATTTTTTTGAAAGGAAACTTAAAAGTAGGGTTTTACTTAAAAAAAAATTATTTTTTGTTATCAAGAAGAAATCCGATCAAAACAGGACAAACAAGTCAAAATGAAACAAACAAAACAAATTAAAAACTAAACAAATTGAAACTTTTTTTTTTGAAGTTAGGATGGAACTAAAAAAAATTAAAACAAAACAATTTTTTTTGAAGGATTAAACAACAAAACAAAACGAAAAGCTACCTCTTTTTTTTAAAGAAAAGAAAAACTACTTGAAACTTAAAACTAATAAAAACGAAATAAAGAAAAAAAAGAATGAAAACCAATCACTCAAGTTTTCGTCCGGCCCACTAAACAAAAAAAATTAACACGCCTTCAACTTATTAATCATTAGATAAAACGACACAACTCTGATAAAAAAAAGAAAAATCCTCTAATGTCCAAAATCTTACACCCAAATTAAGTCGAGTTCTGCAAATCGAATTCGCGAGAAGGCTTGGTGTTCGAATACGAAATCGAGCTGCGTGTGGCCGCGGATCTGGTTGTTCAAGCGTTTGATTTCAGTGACTGGTATGAAAGGCTGAGGAGATAGAGTTAGGTCGAAAGGGGCTCGAGTTCGTGGTAATGAAGGAATGGTCATGGCGGTCGAAGTGGCGGTGGTTTATTCGGTTGCCGATTTGAGAACGACGTTGGCAAGTGGTAGTTTGTGGGTAAGGGGAGTTGCTTGTCGAGTCGATGCAGTTGAAGTTGCAGTTCGAATTTTTGGAGGAATTTTTGGTTGTCGTTCGAATGCGAGGCTGGTGGTTTCAGCGATTTCAGGTGAGTATGGAAATGTCGGCGATGGGTGATGGATGGAGTGGTTTGTTGAATGCTCTTTGGAGCTGAATGGTGAAGGAGGTGGGCAGTAGTTTGCTTGTGGATGGTGAATGCTGTTGATGGTGAAGTTTGTAACTGTGGGTGATGGAAGAAATTGAAGTGTTTGATGTAGAAGTTGTCCTCTGCACAGTGATGTGAAGTTGGCGGGCAAACTGTTAGAAATTTTGTAAAGGTAGCAGATTGTTTTGGAATGAAGTGATAGTGGTGTGGTGAGGGGTATGTATGGAGGGGGAGGTGATTGCTGGTAGGGTGGTTGAAGTTTGTTTGTTTCTCTGGAGCAGGCAGTTTGGACAGTGAGGGGATTGATGGAAATAGTTTGGAAGGGAATGGTGACAGTAGTGAATGAGTTGAACTGGTTGTTGTATGGTGGATGGCACTGTGCAGGCAGTTTAGGGGATGTGTGTTTGGCAGTGAGTGATGGTCTGGATTGTTGAGGCAGTGTCAGGGATGTTTGTGATGTTTAGAAGTTACTGTTGTGATGTTTTGATGGTCGTTGAATGAGGCAATGATGGAGAATGGTGATGTAGGAAGTTGAAGTGTGGATGGTTGTTAGTAGGGGATGTGGATGGTAGCTGCGTGTCACGGTGTGGTGATTTGAGAAGTTTGGTCGATTTTGGTTGTGGAAGCAGTTTGTCTGTGGGTTTGCAGTGATGTACTGTGAGGATGGAGATGGTTTAGAGCAGGTATGGTATCTGGTTGTTGTAGTGTGAATGAGTGCTGGAATGCAGTTGTTTAGAGGGGCAGTTTGTGATGGTGAAAGTGTAATGGTATGTGAGGTTTGGGTTGAAGAAGTGATGAATGCAATGGTTGATGTTAGTTTGTATTGTATTGGAGGAGTGGTGAAAATTGTGGGGAATGGTTGAAGACTGTGATGGTTATGATGGGAAGAAGGTGATATATGGAGGCTGTTGTTGTGGTGGAGAGGGTTGGTATAGGCAATTGAGGTAAGAAGTTTGGTGATGTGTCAGAAGTTTGTTGCTGTTGTATTGTGCAGGGAAGAAATGTAGACAGTGGGGAGGTGGTTACAGCAATGATATGGATGCTACTGTAATGTGCACAGAAACTGTTGCACAGTGTATTTTTTTTTAAGAACTGATTATGTACAAAAATGCAAGTGATGTGTAATTGTTAGTGGTGAGTGAACTTGGTTGAGGAGTATGATGTAGTTCTGGTGGACAAAGCAGCAACTTGATGAAGTATGGACAGTTTTGATGTTTGGAACTGGTGGTTGTAATGGTGCATAGAGATGTGCAGAAGTTCAAACAGAGACCAGAAGTTCAAACAGAGACCAGAATTGTATTTAAAAATGCAATGAATTTTTTTTTCTTTTTGAAATTGTATATGCTCTTTTTTTTGTTTTTTTAATAATGAAAATGCAAATGAAAAAAAAAGGAACTAGAAAACAACACACACAAAACCAAAATGAAATCAAAAAACACACAAACGAACACACAAAAATTAAACAAAAATAGTTCGAAGAATAGAAAATCAAAATCAAAACAAATTCCCCGGCAACGGCGCCAAAAACTTGTTCGTCGACGGAAATTCTATCGGTTTAGAAAACCGTCGAACGAATTTATAATAAAATTCATACCGCAAGCGCACGGTGTACGAATGTAGCACGCGGCGAATACGGGTCGATCCGCAGGGAATTGATGATTTTAAAAAATCTATTCAATCAAATTAAACCAATCTTGAAGAGAATGTTAAACTAGAAAAGAAGAAAAACAAGCAAAAGAAAATTGATAAAAATATGAGTGTTAAGACAATTTAGAGGCAATTTCCACTCTCTAGATCACATAAATCAATAAAATGAAGTTATGATCTCTCTTTTCTTGTCATTAGTGAATTAGTTGATGTGCTTATCATAAGTATGGTATATTTGTGCTATTAATTAGCTCAATATAGACCATCAAACTATAACACAACCACTAGTACACTTTTAAATCTCATAAAATATGACAAGAAAGTTGAAAGCAAAATATATTTTAAGCATGGCCTATTAACTATTAATTAGAAATATAAGCCATCAAATTTTAATTTCAACAATCACTTCTTTGCCATAATCATATATAGATGAAGAGGAAATTTGTGTTTTGTTTGACTAAGCATAGCCTATTTGTTATAAACAACATAGACTATCAAATTCAAAGCTAAAAAACATCATTAAACCACTTCAATCATTCTCATTAAGCACAAAAAGAGAGCATAAACATCAAATTAAGTTGAAGCTACATGATTAGAGAGCTTCATTACCCCTAAATTGAAGGGGTTTAGCCTCTCATATTTGTTATCATATGAACAAATGTAGCTTGCAACATAAGAGAAAAATAAAAGGAAAAGAGAGCAAAGTGAAATGGAAAACTGTTCTAATTACATAAAGGAAAATCTACACTACTTGCATAAAAGGAAATGAACATGTAATTAAAAAGAAACAATAATTAACATTGCATAAAAAAAGAATTACATAAGAGAAGAAATGGCTAAGTAGCCATGGAAAGAAAGAGAGATTTGATTTATTTTCTAAACTAAAACTAACTAACTAAGAGGAAGATGGCTACATGAAACATAATGGGTATTTATACAAGTTTTAAAACCCTAATTCACTTTTTGGGGAATGCCCAAAATGCCCCTTAGGAAGTGTGGAGGCCAAGTAATCATTAACATGTCTTAATCCCCCATTAAGTGTACATGAAGCCATTAAGTCCAAAAGCATGTGCATTAGCCTTTAATTTGTACATTAAGGTAGGTGGGTAGGTGGGGTCCTCCATGATCTTCACTTTGAATTATTTCCATCTTCATTCCTTTATATCCATTTTGTGCATGCATGTTTCTTCATGAACCCACTAATATAAGAAGCTAAATTCCTACAAAATATTATAGAAATTTCCAATTAAATTCTTTCAAATTAATATACGCGCACAAATGGCCATTTTGCCCTTATATGAAGATGAATATGTGAAAATTTTGGAATTAATATGAATTTTGGTTAAAACAATTTAAAATACCCAATATGATCATTTATTTAATTTAAATAGAATAAATATGGTGGTAAAAATATGCACATTTACGTGCACATCAATATCCTTAACTGTGCATGCTTTGCTTGATTGCTGTCATCATAGAAGTTATGTTCATATGTCAATTCCTATCTTCGAGAATTGATAACCTAGCTGCTTGGTTCCAAGCAACAGTTCCTCGAGGTTGCCTATCTTTTGGTTGTATCTAAATTCTTTCTAAACTGAATTCAAGAAATTCAGTTGTGCACCAGCTTTCATCCTTAGAAATTAGCACACAAGCAATTCGATCCTAGGATTTCCTCTCGATGGCGCTTTTTTCCTATGCAGTGGCTGATTCCTATGATGAAAGGTCAAACCACTCGGCTGAACTACGAAAGGTTATGTCTTCCTGTTGTTTCCCATTTTCGGGCAATGGTAGTTTTTTGAAGACAGGGTAGAATCTCGATTGAGGACCAACTTCTATCTCCGAAAGCTAGTGCATGATGGTATATTGTGGTGAGTGTTTCTCATCGAACCTGTTGACTAGAGTTTTCTTGGTGTTGTCGAGGAAATACCGGCATATAGTGAATAGCAAATTTCCTGACATTACTGGGGCAATGTTGATACTTAGGAAATGAGAAAAGGCCTTAATGTTGCCGGTGCAACACCGACACTCAAGTGGTTGGGGTCGATTTTCTCTGCCAATCCAACAATGATTTTAATCCAGGTGGGCACTAGTTTCGGTCTTCCAAAAGTTGCAATTCGATGATTGGATTGTAGAAGTTTTCTCTTAGACCTGCTTATCTTCGGGGAATGTTAAAGTCGTGTTGGTTAGGATTGAATCATTCACCCGATTCTGTACAGTTAAATAGATCCCTTTAAACCTAATGTGATTGTTTTTCTCAACGTTGCTTAACTTCGGGATACGCCATGTTCTGGAAGGATCGGAGTCCCAGGCATTTCCATTGCCTAGCCTTTTTTATCTCTATTAAGTTTTACCTTTGGAAATGCAGGGTTATTTCTTAACCAATTCCATGGTTATCCTTATTCAAGAAAAATTGGATTTCCTCCAACTGGCTTTTATTATGATCTGACTTATATCAGCGAAACCCCTCATTTATGGGCAAAACCCTTCATTTCTAGGTGCCAAATTCTAGGTTCTTATAGAAAACTAAAAATTATGGAGCGAATCATCACATTGCCTCTGATACGACCACGCTCATTCCTATCCTAATCACGGACTGATAGAGTTCGGTAGTATTTGTCTTGAATCTATGATACTTAACCTTGCTTGTTTCAGGCCATATGTGTTATGCTGGGCGGATAGCATTATTGCGGATATTAACCTTATTCATTGGTTCCAATCCTCAGGAAACAATGGTTTAGATGCTCGATTTCGAGCGTTCTGTCCTTGTCGTTGTTTGTCTTTGGATAATAGCTGATTTTCTACAAGTTGGGGTTTGAGACCTTAGTCGAGCACCTGCTTCTGTCTTTGAAACTTGTGCGTTGATGATTTGATTCTGAAAATGCCTTCCATCGTCATCTATCTCTGGACGACGGTAAGTTCCTCCTTTTATTGCAAGTTGGAGTGATTTTCTATCGTGACCAAGTGTTAATGTGTTGTGTGCCCCCACTGTCCACAGGGCTGATTATTCTAAATGATTGATGTGAGACTTAATGTTCTGCGCGACTCCCTGGATGCCCTCAGTCAAAGGTATGTTGCAGCTCTTATCTCTAGGAACTCATGACTTGGATGTCTTAAATTTAGACATTTTGCACAGTAACTTTGGTCAAAGATCAGAATTCTTTGTTGACTTTGTATTTTGTGAACTTTGTGGCACTACCGGAGCAATGTCGGTATTTCGGGTAGCAGGAGTTGATCCCTGTTAATCCTGCAATAGATAAGTTTACCAGTATTGTCGGGACAACATCGGTACTTAATTTTTTTTAATAGTTTGCTGATGATGCCGAAGCAACATCAAGCAATGCTTGCGCGGCTTATGAAATGCGCTACTTTTAAGAGTGAGTAGCTTACGAAGTGCACGACTTATGAAATGCGTGGCTTTTGAGAGTACGTAGCTTATGAAATGTGCGGCTTATTAGAGTGTGCGGTTATGAAATGTATGGCTTTTGAGAGTGCATGGCTTACGAAATGCACGGCTTTTGAGAATGCGCGGCTTACGAAATTCATCGCTTATCGGATCAATACTACCCGTCGATCCGGAATGGTTTGGAATTTCTTTAAAGTTGCCAATCTTCGGGTAACGTGAGGAGTTCGTGCTTCGAGAGTGTGGTTCAAAGGTGCAAGAAGTGATGCGCATCAGAGTGCGCAGCTAATGCACAGCTTACGGGATGCACACAATGATTTGGGCCTTCTGGGTGCAGGAGGAGCGATACCGGTTCTTAGAAGGTAAGGATCGAGTTTTCCCATCAATCCGATGATTTGACTTTGCTGGAACACGATTTCATCAGTTCTAAGGGGTAATTAGTTTTTGGATCGGGTAACCGTAGCTTGGATGATCCTCTCGTATTTCGAGAAGATGTGCACTGCCAAACAGATAAAGTTGCCATGGTGGAGAGATCTATAGTCGACCGCATGGAGATGGTTATGAAGAAAGAGCTTATGGGAGTTCGGGGCAAGACTCTCAATTTTTAGTCCAAACCGCCTTTAGGGAATTGGTCTTCAACTGGCATACAGTCTAAAAGGAAATGGAACTGGTCACCAAGGGTGTTAAAGGAGGAGTTGGGAAGAAGTAAGCAAGAATTATGCTTCCATTTCGCTTGTTGTGCTAGCTAGGTCGTCAAGTCCGTATTTGTCAGAATGCCAGAATTTTTGATCGGGCATAATAGAATTGTGGTATGATTAGTCTTAGCCTTCCTTATGGCTATTCAAATGTGTGCGATCCCCCTATGCCACAGAGCTATTGGCGCACTCCATAACTCGTCGGGTTGCCCCCAGTCCAGTGGGTGCGGTTCTCCCGAGTTCTAAGTCTTGGCTTGATTCAAGCCAGCCTCTGATTAACCACAAGGTCGGTTCAATTTTGTCTTAATTCCTTTAAGCAACTTTGAAGCTCTTGATTCCAACACTATTTGTTTCACCGGTCTTTGGAAGCGATTTCATTAATCATGCGAGTGATTGATATGATTGTCGATTTATGGCCTCGGAGGATGACTTCGTTGACTTCAAGGGGCTTTGGATTAAATGACTGTTGATCTTTTAGTTTACCTTTGCGGATATCAGTCGTACATAAATTTTACAGATCTATCGGTTTGCCTTCACGATACTTTAGTTTATGAAAGGCCTTCCCGTTTGCAAAGGGTTTTTGAGTCAGATGATCGTTGATCTACCGGTTTACCTTCACGATGCTTTTATCTTGTGAAAGACCTTCACGTTCACAAAGGGTTTTTGGATCAGATGACCCTTGATCTACCGGATTGCCTTTATGATGCTTTAGTTCGTGAAAGACCTTCAGGTTCGTGAAGGATTTTTTAGATCAGATGACCGTTGATCTACCGGTTCGCCTTCACGACGCTTTAGTTTGTGAAAGACTTTCACGTTCGCGAAGGGTTTTTTTGTACCGATGACCGTTGATCTACCGGTTTGCCTTCATGATGCTTTAGCTAGTGAAAGACCATCACATTTATGAAGGGTTTCTTGGATCAGATGACCACTGATATACTAGTTCGCCTTCATGATGCTTTAGTTCGTGAAAGCCCTTTATGTTTATGAAGGGTTTTCTGGATCACATAGTCATTGATCTACCAGTTCACCTTCATGATGATTTAGTTCACGAAAAACCTTCACGTTCGTGAAGTGTTTTTTGGATCAAACGACCGCTGATCTACCAGTTCCCCTTCACGACTCTTTAGTTCGTAAAAGACTTTCACGTTCATGAAGGGTTATTTTGAATCAAATTACTGCATATCCACCTTTTCACCTTCATGATGATTTAGTTAGTGGAAAACCTTCACGACGCTTTAGTTCTGAAGGAGTTTTTGTGGTCGGATGTCCGACGACTAGACGACCTTGGAAGGATAATTTATCAATTCCGAGAGGAACTTTGGTGGGATGCCTAACGACCAGACGACCTTGGAGCAATAATTCATTGATTCAAAGAAGAGTTTTGGGTTGCATGCCTGACGAGTCGGCAGTCTTAAAGCAACGATTCATCAACTTCAAGAGAAATTTTTGTTGGATGTCTGATGACCAGACTTCCTTGGGATAATGATTCATCGACTTCAAGAAGTGTTCTGGGTCGTGTGTCCGACGGCTTAACAGTATTAAAGCGATGATTCATCGACTTCAGTGGTAATTTTTTGGATTTAGCTTGCGAGAACACGGTTTTATAAATTTCTGGAGGCTAAGAGGTTGGATTTGTTTGTTCGACGATCCTTTGGACAAGACTTCCCGACACTACCAGAGTAATCCCAGTTGTCGGAAGGGGGTCAACATGACTCGTCGAGGGCATAGAAGCATTTCTTTCACCGTGTTGTCTGCAGTACCCCCAGTGTCCCCGTATGGCTCATTTGGAAAAGGAAAGTAGACAAGGATGGAAGAGAAGGCATCGCTTTAGGTTATTGCCCCATTCCTTAGTTGCTAGCTAGCTAGAGTGTTATTTGATAATCATCCTTTCGTCTGGTTTCATTAGTTTGCTGGGGCAATTTTCTACTGGGTCTTGTATCCTTGTTACGCAGAAGGTCCTTCAGGTCCTGTAGCACCTTCACCATTTGGTATGTTCTTTTTCAAATTGTCGGGTTTGCCTTTTAACATTGCACTACTCTAGTCTTTAGAACTGGTTTTCCCTCCCATAGAATTCTTCTAGGGTAGTATGTTGTTTTATACTTTAATGATTTCTAAGGTCCCTACAGTAGACTACATCCGTTGCCCTCGCTTCGTCTATTTTCTAGTCATACCTGTAAAAAACCATTTTCGAATCAGTTATACGGTAGTGAAAAGGTATAATTGGCATGATAAACTTCTTTGGATATTCTACATACTGAACGACTTTGGTGAATGGGTTTCGATCGGGGAAGATGCTCTAATCATTGTCAGACCGGTCCATTTTCAAGTTACGGCTATTTATAATGCTTGAGAATGATATATGCATGATTGTCTTATGCTTGAATGATTGTAAATGTTGATTGAATGACAAATAAATTATCATGGAGTCATGGATCACTGACGATCCCTAAAAAATTTCAAACTAAGTGAGATCGGTTTGGGGTGACAAAGAAGGCCTCATAAGATTGCATTCCAAATTTCAAGGCATTTGGAGTTCGATGTTCGAGCTATGGGCAAAAGAAGATGGACCAGCATTGATGGATCGATGATATTTTACTTGGAGTCTGACCCGAGAAAATTTGCCATTTGCTTGGAGTCAGCACATGGTTCGCTTGGAGTCATAGAATTTGAAGTGTTGGGTTGGTGATAAACATTGCTTGGAGCCATTTGCATGTTTGCTTGAAGAAAATCTTGGTTTTACTCGATTCAGATTTCGGGCTAGAATTTTCTAGGTGTACTTTAAGTCAAATGGGTGATTACCCTGGTTCAACTTCGAGTCAGGACTGAAGTGAGTTTTTCACCGACCATTTTGACGATTTTCGACGACGACCATTCGTGGTTCAATGATGGGAGCTCTATAATAGGATTGGAAGCTGGTCAGTTGGGAGTGATCAGAGTATGCCATAGGAGTTTGGCCTTGTAATCGATCTTGGTTTGTAACATATCTTATTGGTTCTCCTGCCTCTAGGAGTAACCTTTGAGTAGCAGTTCCTCGTCCATTGCTTGGTACTGTTCTGCGACATGGGTTTTAGAGCTTCTTCTAGCGTTTTTTACATTGGCATTTTCACCCAATTTGTCTTCCTCAAATTTTTTGTCATCTTCAGAGCCGGAGAGAGCCATCGTTATATCCTCCATAGGGTTTTCACCCCTAAGTTTGAGTTTGTAGCAGGTGCTTTTTTAGTAGGCGGAGTGTTAATGTTTTCTTTCATCATGATTTTTGGAGCTCCACCCATTTCTTCCTTTTTCTTTTTCCTTTTTTTCTTTCATTCAAGCCAGAAATTGAAGAACGCTCTTGCTTCGTAGCAGCCACGGCTTCACGCACCGTTCTAGGAGTAATTATGATTGGAGCGCTAGAGAGCATCTATCTTTTCCATAAGAGCCTTTTGACTATTTGCTATTTTATGGTTAATTTCATCAACCATCTTGTTCAATTCTCTCTTAGTCACAACTTCATGCTATGTGGAAGGTCCTGGAACCTGATTTGCAGAGTTGGCTCCTAACAGTAGGTTGTTAGGGTTTTTGACTTCAATTTGCTGAGGGTTTGTTTCTTCTCCAGCAATGGTAGCTCCTATGGATCTTCCGAAGGTAGTTTTCTTTCTTCCTGGTGCCATTAATTCTCAACTTCTGAACCTATTTGATCCAAAGTAGATAGATAGATCTAAGCCTAAGTTGAGTTCTCAGTGAAAGTACCAAAATGTTAACCCAAAAATGGATCAACACCTTGAATTGAATGTGAAAGCATTAGCCATGTTCTTACAAAGCAACAATATAGAGAATAAATGTAAAAAGAGCAGAAATAGTAAAAATACAATGCAACGACCCGGATTTTTAACGTCTGGAAAATTAATCGGTTCGAATCATTGGGATATTAGGTTTGATTGGTCGAATAAATAAAATTTCTGATGTTAAAATACCTGAGTCTAAGTATTGAATTTCAAATTTTTGGATATGATAAATTTCTGATAATTAAAATATATGAACACATAAAATTGATTTAAAACTATATTCAAAGTTAAATATAAATTCTAGGACATGATTAGTATGATAGAAATGTGTATATAAAATTCCACCATTTAGAATTCAAGGTAGAATACATTTGTATATAAATATAAATACATACAAGTTTTATGGTGTTTGATAATACATAAGTATATAAATGTGTGTGTGTGTGTGTGTATATGCCCATATGAAGTAAATAGAGGAAAGTTTGTATAAACAAGAATAAAAATATATGTAATATCAAAATATACTAAGCATGTATATTAAAATATGTATAAGTAAAAATGTGTGTATATGATATGTAACAAAATAAATATATAAAAATAGAGGTATATGTAACTATGTATGTATATAAGCATATGATAACATGTAGGAGATAAATATACATAGTCATGATGACAACAATATTTACATGAATGGTTGTGTATATATATATGTGTGTGTGTGTGTATTTGTAAAATTTGGAGAGAAACATATATATACACATACATGAAAGGATATGTATGCATGCAAGGGAACAACATCATGGTAAGGCATCACTCTGGCTTACAAAACCTTAAATCAATGCCAAAATCAAAACTGTCCATAAGAAACCAAATCAACCTTTATATTTAAATCAGGTCACATTTTTTAAATCAAAAATATATAATATACGAAAAAAGTTAGGATCCAAGCCAGTACAAGCTTCACCTGTACACTTTGCCTCCTCTTATATATACCTAGGCTTATAGATAATACTCAGGCAAGAAGAAAATGGTTAAATATAAACAAACTATAGTCTGACATGTAAAAACCAAAGAATATAAAGGTCAGGACATTCAAGAGTGAAGGAAGGAAGATTAAAAAAAAGAAAAAAAAGCAAAAGCCTGTAAACAAGTGCAGCTGCTCCTTTCTATCCTTTATATATATATATATATATATATATATATCCTACCTATTAATGCCTCATTTCATATTCTGGCATTCAGAAACAAAAGGATTAAGTAAAACAAAGAGCTACCATTTAAAAACATGAGAAAATAAAATGAAATCAAACAACTCAAGTTCCATGAGGATCAAAACAAAAGCAAGCATCAATTTTTTTCAAAAACATTACTCTGCTTAAATAAAACTATGAGCAGAACATCATTTTCTTTTTTCTTGTTACTATACATTTACAGCTAGTTGTGGTTTATATGGATGGATTTTGATCGGGAATAAGTACATATGCCTTTGGGTGGGTACGAGCTTTTGCTAGCATGTCAGACATAGCTGATCACCTGGGAAAATGCTACAATTCCTCTGTTATTTGTTTATAGGATAAGAACAGTTAAACTTTGTTCAAAAAAATCATTACCCTATGATCTAATTAGTTTTAAGCCTTACTTCCTAAATAAAACCTGTTTGTTTCCAGGTATAGTGTAATTTAAAATTTATTTCATTAAATTTCATGATGAAAAAGGGGAGTAAATCATATTTACAGTAAGAAAACAAAATTATAGCCGAGATTTCAGTATCAGATTTAATGGATGGTTAATATGGTTGTGATTGGTATTAAAAATCGTGATTTCTGAAGATGGTTTCATGATTTTTAGTCGCATAGAAATTGAGATATGGAGGGTTGAACGGGATTTGGGAATTTGGGAAATTTCGATGGGATGTTCGATTCGATGGTTTGCTGTTTGGCATGGAGGAGGGTGAGGGGAAGGCGCGCTCGAGAAAAATGATTTTCCATTTTTCCATTTGTTGGATTGGTCGGTCGGGGTGATTGTAGGGTTTTATGGCAGCTTAAGGGAGAGGGTTTGTTTTCGAGGTCATGGCGATGAAAGGGGAGGATGTGAGCGTGCACACGTGGGGGAAACGAGGGAGGAGGCTGGGGCGAAGGTGTGTGTGAAGTCTAGTGATTGATGTCGGACCGGGGTGAAGTGGCGAGGCAATTTGTAGTGGCAGTATTTTCGATCAGGACGGGTTGAGGCTTGATTTTAGAACCGAAGGCACGATCGTGTACCAAGAGGATGAACGACACGTGGGGGTCGGCGGCGACTCATAGAGATGGTCGGCGTCGAATGGCGGCAGTTGGAGGAAGCGTGCACGTATACGTGCACGACTATGTGCATATTGCTCGGAATTTGAGGAAGAAGAATATGTGAGGACTGGAAGAAAGGGAGAGAAGGGAAGTGGGTCGGAAAAAATAGTGAGCCATGATAGGAAAAATAAATAAAAATAAAAAGATAAGTAAAAGGGAAAAAAGGAAGGAAATAAGAAAAGAAAGGAAAGAAGAAGGAAAAGGAAAAATAAGGGAGAAAATGAAAATAAGAAAAAAGAACAAGAAAAAAAAGAAAAAAAAGAAAATGAGAGAAAGGAAAAGTAATAAAGAAAAAAAAGAAAGGTAATGAAATTTATATTTTCTTCTTTAACTAAAAATCTAATTTCATTTTAAATCCGTAATTAAAGTTCGGTGATATTTTACAATTTAATGGAATTAAATTTATTATTGTTATTTAACTTAAACTTATGAATAATTAATGGTATTTTACAATATATTATTAGTAAATTGTTTAATTTGAAATTAATTAGGATTCAAAAGTAAATGGATATGGTTAATCAAGAATTAACAATAGTCCGATGAGTGAATTATTTTGACATCTGTTATAGACCGTTAAATTGGTTAACGATGTATATCATGGGTTAATTCTATTTGGGATTTAATTCAAATATTCTTATCTGTGACATCAAGTGACCAATCGAGTTAGAATAATTGGATTAAAATGATGAGACGTTTTATTTGAAATAAACGGTTGTAATAAATTGCCATACTTGAATATTGTCACCCTAAATAATAAATTTGTTTACTTTAAACAATTTACCCCTTTAAATTTATCACTTGGATTCGAAGAGACCAGGCTCGGATATCAGCGTTTTCCGGAACCACTTCGATTTAAAAATCACCACAAATCTTTACGGGTTTGATTATAGAGTCTAATAGGCTAGCATTGAATAAATTGAGTAAATCGGATTATTTTAGATAAGTAACTATACTTAGACATTGGTATAATATCAATGGATTTCTGGGAAAGTGTTCTTGGTTAAAGTCTGATAAAACTCGTCAAGTTATATGAGTCGCCTTGGGTTTTCAAAAGATTTTTTTTATAACTTGAGTATTTCAAATCAAGTGGTTTTACTCACTTTGGTTTCCAGCCTGACTCAGGTGTTACTTTGTTATAATGCTCGGGTCAGACCGAGTATTACATATTTTAAGGTTAGGATGCTTTGGAAGTCCGGAGATGAGTTGGATGGCAGGGACATATTGATTATATTCCGCTGTGAATCATAGACTGTATAGGCATTATTTAGGGACACGTTATTATAACCGTCCAGATTTGTTGTACTATGACATCTTGTATGTATATTCACAGTTACAACTTTTCCTTGTATAAATGCTGTTATTTTGTCTTATATTTTGTTCCGCTACGATTGTCAGGTTCTGCGCTGTTGTTTCTGTTTCTTATTTTACCTCCTTTTCTTCTTGACCCTAACAGCATATTATTTTCGGCACTCGATTGCTAGGCACTCTATACAGTGAATGTAATAGTATCTATTTTTCGAGGTCGAAAAATCTTCGGGCCGTTACACACAAGAAGATTTTTATAGTGGTTCGGCTGTTAATGAAGCCTACGTCCACTTTATAACTTTCTATTAACTGACTGATGTTACAAGTTGAATCGGATTACAATATGATTGAATCTTCTAAGTTAGATCAAGTCAGAAGTACAAGAGTTCATTAGAGAATCACGGCGAACCCCTATATGACTATTGTATGGAAGGAGAAGAGTGAAGAATAATCTCTGTAGAGTTCCGGCAACCAATCCAGAAGATCTTGTTTATGTTGTAGGTAGGATCGTATTTATAGGTGTTGGAGAGCTATTGGGCTAGTTTGCTTTGCTAGGAGCCTGCATATGATGCCATGAAGGAGCTTAAAAAGTTTAAAGGAGACCCGAGCCAATCTGATGGATCGCTAGCGATCTAATTACTTGGAATATTTTGCTTCATCCTTTCTGAAAATGTCATAACAATCCAACATAATTCCATGGATCGCCAGCAATCCATCCGGCATGGATCAGAAGCGATCCATGTATTTAGGTGATTTTCGAGTATTCTCCATTTGGTTGTCTTCCTATCTTCTATTTGGGTGCCTTGCCCAAATATCAAGTCGTTTGGAGTTTGTTTGATCATCTGTCTTCATAGGTCGTTCAGTCTAGAAGAATCATCCTTAACTTGCTCAAAGCTTAACGAAATCAGACGAAAATTTGCAGGTACACTCTAGAGGGTGCAGGGACCTACCATGAAGATTTCAAGTGGTGGAACCCAACTTACATGGGTCGCTAGCGATCCATCTAGTTAGGTCGTTAGCAACCCATCTAGTCTTATCCAATCAAGCTCAATTTTGGGGAGTGCCTTCTTTTATGTTTTCTAAGTATTCTTCCAAAATTTCAAGTCAATACTACTCCATAAGAGTTTTTTAGGTCCGTTTTAAGTTAGCTACTTTGATCAAAAAGCGGGTAAACAGTTTGAATCAAATGGGTCTTTACTTCTTGAACTACAGTGCTTGGAATGCTATGAAACTTGGTAAGCATTCTTAGAAGAGGTAGCAAATCATGATGCAAGAGGATTTGACAACTCGTAATGCTTTCTTTTGGATCGTTAGCGATCCATCTACTTAGTGGCTTTTTGGCTTATTTCCCTTAAGTTCCATTGGTTTGTTCTTTTAGATGCCTTGTTCAAGTTTCAAGTCATTTTGTGTAGTTTGGATATTCTAACTCCTGTTAAATTCTGCTGGGTTAAAAACCTGGTGAACAGTAGACATACGTTTCAAATTTGTAAAAAAAATTAATTATAAGTGTTACGGTATGCGCTTCGCACGTGAATGGTTTTTCTTATAAATTGTATATGTTTAAATCCGTCAAAAAATGAATTTTTATTTTCAAGCGATATTAAGATTTGTATATTTGTAAAAAAAATATTTTGAATTTGTAAAGGAAGTCAAATTTTAGATCCTACTTTTAGAAGCATTTTGAATTTGTAAAGCATGTTTAATTGTTAGATCGTACTTTTAGGGGCATTTGAATTGTAAAAGAAGTTTAATATTAGATCCTATTTTTAACTGATTAAGGTTTGATAATATATAGAGGGGTGTTTTCGGTAGTTCACGTTGATATCAAAAATGTGTGACATCAAAGCTATTACAACTATTATTAACGAGTGTTATGGCACGCGCTTCGCACATGAATTGTTTTCCTTATAAACTGTATATGTTTAAATCAGGCAAAAAATGATTTTTTATTTTCAAGTGATATTAATATTTGTATATTTGTAAAGAATTATTTTGAATTTGTAAAGAAAATCTAATATTAGATCCTATTTATAGAAGCGTTTTGAATTTGTAAAGCATATTTAATTATTAGATCTTACTTTTAGGGGGATTTGAATTTGTAAATTTTTTTAATACTAGATCCTGTTTTAAATGATTAAGATTTGATAATATATAGAGGAGCGTTATTGGTAGTTCACGTTGATACCAAAAAAGCTTGATACCAAAGCTATTACAACTATTATTAAAGATTATAACCTATTTTCAAGCGATATTAAAATTTGGTATTAGGGGCGTTTTTGATAGGTCACGTTGACACCAAAAAAATGCGACACCAAAGATATTATAACTATGAGATTTATGGCACGATGGTCAGACTAAAAGATTGTGTTTCTATTCCAACTCTTAATAAAGATTTATGACACATACACAAAAAAATTCTTTTAAAATTATAAAATTTAAAATTTCTATATGGTTTTGGTAAAACTAAATTGAAATCAAATAAAGAAAATAAATGCAATTTTTAGTTGTAATAGAGTTTCAAAATTGTAACTTTATTTACAATCCAAAATTTATATTTAAAAATATATGTTAATTTTTGTTTTTTGTGGGATTTGAACTCCTGACCTTTTGTTTGCATATAAGGGTATTTTCGGAAGTTTATAGTCAGACCGAAAGATTTTGTTTCTATTCCAACTATTAATAAAGATTTATGACATGTGCAATGCACGTGCATATAATTTTCTTTTTAAATTGTAAAATTTAATATTTCTGTAGGGTTTTGGTAAAAATAAATTGAAAACACAAAAAGAAAATAAATGCAATTTTTTTGTAATAGAGTTTCGAAATTGTAACTTTATTTACTGTCCAAAATTTATATTCAAAAATAAATGTTAAATTTTGTTTTTTGTGGGATTTGAACTCCTGACCGTTTGTTTGCATATATAGGTATTTTTGGAAGTTTACAGTTGGACCAAAAAATTATATTTCTATTCCAACTATTAATAAATGAGTGTTACGGCATGCGTTTCGCACGTGATGATGACATGTGCTCCGCGCGTGAATTGTTCTTCTATAATTTGTATATGATGGCATTTAAAAAAATAATCTGCAAAAACATATAGCCATGTTTTTACGTTGAAATCATATGTAGTTAATTTAAATTTTTATTTCTAAGTTGCAATATTTAAATTTTTTGTTAGTTTGAAATTTATTAATATTACACAACGAATTTATAAATGATGTTTATTTGTTTAAATGATATTTGTTTGTTACATCCTATTTTTAAGCGCAAATGGATAATTTGAATTTGTAAAGAAATTTAACTGTTATAACTTAGTTTGAATAGTTCCAGTCTAGTCTAGAAATAATAAGATACAAATAATATGAATAGCATCTGGATTTGATTAAGATTTTACCGATTCTTTTTAGGTATTCTATGTGAAGTAATAGATAATAATTAAATTATATACCTTTATCTTTATTAATAGTTGGCTTGGAAGCGCAATCTTTCGGTCCGACCGTGAAGTTGCAAAATTGCCATTTGTATATAATTCTTTAAAAAAATTCTCTATTAATTATTCTTAAAAAATCTTTAATAATAGATGTAATAGCTTTGGTGTCATACTTTTTTGGTATCAACGTGAACTACCAAAAATGTCCATCTATATATTATCAAATCTTAATCACTTAGAAATAGGATCTAATATTAAACTTATTTTATAAATTCAAAAGACCCTAAAAGTATGATCTAACAATTAAACATATTTTATAAATTCAAAACACTTCTAGCAATATGATTTAAAATTAAACTTTTTTTACAAATTTAAAATACTTATTTATAAACATACAAATCTTAATATCACTTGAAAATAAAAAATTATTTTTTTGACTGACTTAAACATATACAGTTCATAAGGAAAACAATTCACGCGCGAAGTGCGTACCGTAACACTCGTTATTAATAGTTGGCTTGGAAGCGCAATCTTTTAGTCCGACCGCAAAGTTTCAAAATTGCCCTTTGTATACAATTCTTTAAAAAAAATTCACCATAAATTATTCCTAAAAAATAGCATATGCATATTTGTTTTTAAACTCGGTGCATCTATTAATTGATCTTAAAAAATAGCTTCTATATACCTGATCATAAACTCATGCATATAGCGCCGCACTTTTATTATGCATAATATTATTGTCAACTGCATATTATGGCGACTAGCGTTAAAAAGCTCAACCTTTTATTATACGTTAGATTCAAAACAGGTTGAAATATGGAGTAAATATACTATTATTACAACCTTTTCTACCGAGTTAAGTGACAGCATGATATTTATCTGGTATCAACGTCAACTTACAAAAAGTCTCTCTATAGATATTAACAAATGTTAATATCACTTAAAAATAAGATCTAGTAAGTATACGTTTTTGCAAATTCATAACGGTGTTCTACATATATTACCAAACTTAATATCGCTTAAAAATATGACCTGACAAGTAAACTTTCTATAACTTTTTGCTTCTTATTAATGGATTACGGGAAAAAAAATTCAAACTAACAAAAAAATTAAACGATACAACTTAGAAATAAAAACTCAAAGCAAAATAAAATAGAATTAAACGAACCAACTTAGAAATAAAAATTCAAACTGACTGACTGTACACGATTTCAACGTAAAATCATAACTACATATTTATGAAAATGGGTTTTTAGGCTCAAGGAAAAAGTTAGAGAAAAATTTAGTCTCAAGGACAAGAAGTTTCTTTTTTAGGCCGAAGGGCACTTTTTAGTGTAAATCACAGAAAGATAGTTGTAACTATCATTTTCAATTTACACTAAAAAGTGTCCTTCAGACTAAAAACAAACTTGTTGTCCCTAAGACTAATTTTTTTACAACTTCTTTCTTGTGGCTATTTACCTGTTATGAAAATCATTTTTTTAAATAGATTAAGCATATGTAATTTGTAAAAACATCAATTTATTCGTGACGGGTGTACTATTGTTACGCGCCAAACACGTGTGGTAACACCCGTGAGTAAAATGTAGTTTGGAAAGTTCGCCGGATCAAAAGTTTGATATAAGGGCGTTTACGGCGATTCGCCCGGCTTTACGGAAAGAAAGCGTGACACAAAACTATTATAATGCTTCTTTAAGCAAAATAATAAATTTATGGTTCGCGGTTGCATCAGCAAAACTAATTTCTTACTTATTTTTCACAGTTTACTAATATTGGGAGCCTCTCCTTTTAGAAAACTGCATTTGCCACAACGAGACAGTAGAAATATCAAATATGTCATCTCACTTGGACTCTTTGATTTCGATTCCGCCTGGATTCGCTGAGATCGTGGTGGTCCGCCATGGCGAGACCTCATTTAACGCATCTAAGATCATTCAGGTCACCATTTAACCTTTTTCCTAGAGCTAATTTGTCTCTCATTAAATTGAGTGAACTTCTTGCTTTGCAAATCAAATGGGTTGACTTTGTATGATTCATTGATCTGTATCTATTTTTCTTCTTCGATTATAATTATGATACTAGATGTATCTGAAATAATTTTAAGCGACAGTTAGGGAATTTCATATTGTATTGGAAAGAAGGCGCATAGAAATTCATGCTAATGTCTACGATGGCTTTTTTATTTTATATGGTCTTAATTTCCTCACATGAAAATATTGACATGCTATCTGTATATTTTGTTTATTCATTTAGGATGCTTAGAACATGTATAAACTGATTACGATGGCACAGCGATAAATACACTTTGAATTTACAGAGGTTCATATTTACATTCTTCCCCATTTTATATCTCTGATCTGTTTATAGTGTTTTTATATAAAATTCACTTGGTGTGAGAGTAAACAGTTGTTCGACTCATCATTACCACTTTATAATTTTTTTATTCATCACAATTTCATTTTGTTCAGAGGATGAAAAGGCAAAAGCAAGCTATATAACTCCCTTTTATGCCTGCATCGGTCAGATAGTCCTGACATGGCGTTAGTTTCACCACCTATTATCCGTATAAATATATGAAAATGGCTTTGCAAGCCAGAAATAAACCTGGCTTTGTCGACGGATCAATAAAAAAATTCAGTTCATCAAAGACACATGATTTGGTCTAATGGTTTATATACACTGACATGGGAAAGATATACAACATGAGCATTTTCATAACCAAGTGTAAATCACTTCTAGCAAAATTGCAATTCGTAGACAAAATTGTTACATTGTTTTCTAAGTTACAAAAAACTCGAGAGAATCTTGAACAGGCTTGGTTTATGTATTACAGTATCAAAATGCAAATATGGAGCAGCAAAAACATAAAACAAAAATAAAATAATAAAATAAATAATAAAATAAAATAAAATAAGAAAGTTCAGTTTATCATCTATTTTAATTTTCACAAGACCAGTACAAGCCATCATCTATGGCAAGAAGCCAAATGTTCCATCAATAGCCTTTACCATCAACATCAAGAGCATTCTCGTCTACTCTGTATTTTGCTAATTAACTCGTAGGCTGGGTCGACAATCGGTCAACTCGATGTACCAGATAGTGGGTCAGAACCCACATGATCCGTTAGAATGTCTGATCATTTTTATTTATTGATGTCTTCTTTTTGGATAATCATTTCAGAGATGTGCATCAAAAAATGTGTTTGTTCACAAAATTGTTTGTTTATGCACCATGTCGCATAACAACACATTTCTTTCTTTTTTCTTTTCTTTTCTCTCTCATTCGTCTTCTTATGTATTTACTTTGAGTTACTAGGACAGTATTGTGGGAGATGCTCTAAATAATTGACATCTCGTTATAAGGAATTGCTTGTCAACTTAATGTTGCCTTATGATATATTTGAGGTTACTCCAAAATGGCGAGTTTTCATCCATCTAGCCTTTTATACAACAGCCATTTTGACGAACTAAGTTGTTATTATTTCTGTTGAATCCTTGAATTATATATTAACAGCAAAAATTTAGTTGCGTGTGTTGTAACTGGAATCCATGATCATATGAAAATGGTTCTTTTATTTACTTATTTACTTTTCTATAATTTGCACGCCATATTTGCCACAGCTAGTTTTGTGGAAATGACCATTAACAAGTACAAACATGTTCCAAACTTACAACCCCTCTTAAAGGCCTCTCAATATGTTTCCTCGATATCAGCAATGTTATTTAGATGCTTGGATTGTGAGACAGTTGCATTTGTCAGAAATTTTGAATACTGAAATGTTAGTGCTGGTTGTTGAATACTTAAATGTTAATGCTGCTTGTTGAATATTGGTTGCAGAACATTTTAGAAAGCTGTTAGTTTGCATTATGATTAGAAATTTGTTTCATGAACATGAATTATCACTTTGACAATATGACTGCTCGATGTTAACATGGATTATTTTTGGATGCTGTTATCGCGCAAATTGCACTTTATCGTTGTTTTATAAAACAAACATTGTTTATTTATGCTCTACTAGTGAATTTATAAAACATGGAAAACATAATTGATTATGTAAATATGTTCTAAAAGCTTGCGCTTGAGATGGAAGTATGTAAATTTAACTTGTTGGACCCTGTGGTAGTTTTGGATTACTATTTATGCTGTTTATTTCCTTTACATTTTTGCAGTTTCATTTTCTTAGTCAGCATGTCAAAAATACCTCATCACATAATTTTGTTCAACTTGCCGAAGTTACTCATGAGATTTTTACTATTTGCATTATTTATATGTATTTTACCCTTTGAACAAGAAAAATTATATTGCATTAAATCTTATAATTATTTCATTTTGGTTCTAATCAGCTAGCTTCCTATATTATCCCATTCTAACTACAAAATGGGTCCGAAGTCATGTGCCAACCATTATTAAATATATAGTTTTTGATTTTATCTTCCAATGTTACCTACATTGGGTTTCAGTGAATGTAATTTTTTTTTTAAGACAAATAAAAAAGCAGACCTAAGAAACATGGTTGGCTTAGTTGGTTGGTAGTTAAGGCTACGAGACTAAATGTCAAGTGTTCGATTCTTGAGATCAACATTTGTTTTCATTAATGAACCATGTTCAAAAAAAAAAAAAAAAAAAAAAAAAACAGAAAAAAGAAGGGGAAAAAAAGAGCAGACCTAAGGTTTAGATGGGACGTGGTTGGAAAAGCTGAATTGATTGCAGATCTGGAGTGCTAAATTGTGTGATATCACATAATACTATATCCAAAGATGACACTGGTACCCCTTCTTCCAATAGAACTATAATTCCTGTTCCTATCCATGAATTACCTTTCTCGGTCTATCTACATTCAGGATATTTATACGCTCCATGGACAAAGCGAAAAGTGGAGTGCTGGTCAAAGAGTATATGTCGATACAGAAAATATTCACATAAACAATTTTCTTCCTTGTCATATCATTAAATTAATGAGCTGATATTGGAATTTCGATTGGTTCGGATATGTGTAGTAAAACATAGGATTATGTTTACAAGGAGTAGATATTTTTGCTGTCAGCATGCATGGAACTAGTTAATGTTAGGGATAGTGTCTGCTAAAATCTGACTGCAATCTACAGTTTGAGATTACTGACTGCATGATAGAGATAATTGTTCCCTTGGCCATATAATTTTAAGCTTAAATTATAATTCCGGAAGTACTTGTAAGCTTAAATTATTATATTCTATTTTAAAATATACAGGGACATATGGATTCAGAGTTAAATGAGACTGGGAGGAAGCAAGCAACTGTGGTAAGATATGAATGCTCTAAATTGATAAAACGATTGCCATGTATATTATCTGGAAATCTGCATTAACTTTGAAGGTGGCAAGTCGATTATCAAAGGAATCTAAATTTACTGCCGTATATTCATCGGACTTGAAAAGAGCTTCCGAGACTGCACAAATAATAGCTAATGCTTGTAATTTACCGGAGGTATGCATGTTGCAACTATTTCAAAAGTAAAAAGTTCTTTCGACCTCTGCATATTATCATTTAACATAAATGCTTACATATGTTACTTTTTAATGGAAGCAATGACCACAAAACTGTACAAAGCAAGCTTGAAACGTAACTTGTACCTGAAAATGGTAGCAATGACCTTTCAAGTAATAAATTAGGTGATGCTGTCATGTCATGTCATGTGCTCCTTTATTCAAAATAACGGCTAATATATAACCTTACCACATGATATTCTCAGTTGAGCTAACTATGCAATGGCGAATAAGTTTATAGTTAATTGATTGCTAACATGCTTAATGGGATCACAGCTTTATGGACTTGGTTTATTGGGAAAGCACATTTCTGGTTGAGCGAAAACTTGTGTTTATAAATCTGCAGTGCCAAATGGGCATGTTTAGATGGGTTCATTACATGGTGTACATATGTGCTATTAGATGATTATTTTCCTATTTATTATTAGACTTTATGTCAGATAAAACGTGTTCCAGAATATCACAAATAAGCATAATTTGTAGTTCATTTTATCTTGATGCTTAAGGTTCACCATGAACAACTTCGAGTCGTGCAAACTTATTATTCACCATTAGGTTTGCTATTCTAATGTTTTGTGCCAAACTCTGCTTCATTTTTGGATATTTTCGTCTATATTTCAAGTTTTTGTACATTCATATAGATATTTGCACTAGTTTCTTAAACGTAACAAGTCTTCAATGCAAACAAGTTTCAAAGTTAACATTCTAGCATGTTTTGGTACATGTCCCATTTAACTTGTAATGGCACCTCCATTGTTATTGCAGCACTGTAGATTTTGAGAGGCTTTATATTTTATGAACAAGGCAAATGCTACTTTGTTATTGTTATATTTAAGTGATGCTAAATGCACCCGAAATTCCTTTCATTTTTCATAATAATATTTAAAATAAATAAAGGGAACTTCATATTACTCATCTTTATCGGCAACATATTATCAATCAACACATAAATGATCAGCAACACAATTCCGATTGGTAAAATAAGAAAACAAGAACAACATAGTGATGAAACAACATGTTTGGCCAGCGACGTATTACCAAATGATAAAATGTTGCTGAAACATGATTTAATTATATTGATTAGTTGGAAATAAGTACTGACATAGATGCGGTGAAAAGAGGACTGGGTAAAATGAAAAGTATATTGGGTGCATTTAGCAGCATTTTTATTTTATCCGTCTTAATTAGCATATTTTATTTTATATTGTACTCGTTAAAATTTTACATAAAATGAAATTGTTGGACAATTTATTTTTTCTGTTTGATTAGAATATATTCTTAACTAATTTTTTGCTGCATTAAGTGAAGTAATTCAGCTATCAAATTGTTTAAAAGTTAACTTCACACAAACAGTGTAAACTATACTCAGGAGCAGACTTGAAAATAACCCCAGGCGTGGAGCAGGTTGAATAAAACGGATACGTTATTTCTTTTACCATCAATTTATCAAGATTCAAGCACAAAGACATGTCCACCACTGCTTGTCATGGTCTGTCGATGACACCGTTCATGTTACCCTTAAATAAACAATGATCATAGTTCAAATCTGAAAATTACATCTAATGATAGTTTTATAATCTGAGATTCTTCATGTTAAAGTCTAAACTAAGGGGCTAAAATTGATACCGAACTTTGTAATATACAAAATATTATCTGAATTTTAAACCAAATGGTTATGGCCATGTTTTATACATAAAAATGAACATTATTAGAGGTACCTTATCTGGTCATGATTTTATTTGAGCAACTACATTTGCAGTAACTCTTTCTATACAAGAATTAGAATCAACAATTCAAGTTAATACTGATATTAATATTATAGTATATATCTAGAGTAATTATTGGTTGGTTCCCATTGTATAGAGCTTTACCAATATCAGTTTTGTATATTTTCATATATAAAATCAGATATTTAAGTATTTTTGTTAATAGCAAAATCTAATTGCAGTTGCTAAAGAGGCCCTTGTGGCTAATTTCTACTTATTTTTTTTTAATTTCCACTTATTAAAATATGTTGTACATATGTCCCATCTCAAATCAATTTATCAGAGAAAGTAGTTTTTACACGTATTTCCTTGTCTGTTCCTTTTCTTTCTCTTACATCCTCTGATTCTCTTTATCTGTGGTAACCCTTATCTGCAAATTCTTTCGAATGCAATAAAATACAAAATTCAAGCAGGGGCACTTGCCCCTGCTTGCCCCTATGTGTGCATCCACCTATGACTGTACCCTTGTCCATCTTATTAATATTTATCAACAAATGATGTTTTAATGGCTGAATGTCTAAGCAAATGATAGTCATAGAAGTAGTACCTATGCTGTATACTCTGAAAATTCGAAAAACAACTTTCACAAAATTGCCAAGCTGCCAGTGTTTTTGGTTATTGGAGTATGATTTTGTTTTTGTTTGTTTGTTTTCTTGTTTGCTTGCCGAACTACTGTTATTTACCGATTACATTGTCTATCTTTACCACACTCAAACTTACATCTTGAATTCTCTGCTTGAGCTTGAGCTTGCACAGCAAAATCAACAACACTGCACATAAAACTATATGCATCAATTACTTCACATAGTCATAACCATTCTATCTATCTTTCTGTAACAGGTAATAAAACATCCAGCACTAAGAGAAAGGCATATTGGAGAGCTTCAGGGTTTGACGTTGCGTGATGCTGCAAAGCTAAAGCCTTTGGCTTACAGGATTTTTACGTCTCATAATCGTGATCAGGAGATCCCTGTGAGTTTATTTCATTATAGTTGTAATGTTTAATTCAGAAGCCATTTTTATTTGCCGTGGTAGTATAATAAAGCTGAAGCAAGCTAATATATCCTTAAGGTCAGACACTTGCATGCACTTCCTGCTTTTTTCATAACCAGACAAACAAGAGAGAAAGCTAAGCAGAGCAATGGCAGTCACTTGTTTAATGCGCTGATTGAGCTAGAAAGATAATTTTCATATAACCATTTGCTTGAACGTTATATGGGTTTGCTCTAGTCATGTTTGGTTTGATCTTGCCTAACTTATTGTTTGTGTTTTCATACTCACTGGAGAAGTTCGAAGTTTGTATCTTTCACCCAATAAATATTCTTCATGTTGTAGCATATATGTGAAATATAACGGTTTTATGGGTGTTACAATTAAGTGACACTCACATTTAATTACAGGTACCCAATGTTTTTATTGCAGACATTTTGGCTCAAGCATCCCTTTTTTTTTTAAATTCAGCCATACACTACCTTCATAAAAATCATGCAAACCAAGTCGTTCCTTTTGTAATTATGAATTTGTGATTGAAAAAGATGTTGCATTTGCTTTTGTGAATTCTTCAAGCGTTATTCGTTTGTTTATTTGTTTATTTATTTTGGATGTTAATATTGAATCAAACGTACTTAACTGTTACAAATATCTCTAAAAAATATTGTTTTTCGTAATACAAGTAATTGCGGTGCAAAATAAATGCAATGTAATTAATTGCAATATGTCATCGATAGTTTTTGTTGTGGAACATTACATTGTAATTGGAAACACTATGCATAATACTTGCACTACATACTATATGCGTTGTTGGCAAAAAATTGCAATGTAGTTATTTGCACCATCGTCTGAGCTCCAGCTTTGATTGGACATTGTCACCGCTACTTTACAAACACCGTTTTTGTCTATCACTAGTGAACTCTGCATCAAATTCCTCAGTGTTATCCCGTCTTTTGACAAGGCCGTGATATCGTAGATTTGACTAAAAACGAATGGTTACCAACCTTGAGAATCAATGATATACAAGACTATGGACGATGGTCGAGCATATTCAGACCGGGTCCTGATTAAGATGCAATCAATATGAAGTGACAAGGAAGGCCCCGTGAGGCTGCATTTCAGATTTCAAGTCAATCGGAGTTCGTACGCTCGTCCATAAAATAACATAAATCGACGAAGATCGATCAATATCTCAAAATCTATAAAACCAATGCACTTGAAACTTTCAAAGCATCAATATATTGAAAGATGGAGCCCACAAAAATGACCGCATGACAAAAGTCTCAAATCTTGGAAAGACATACCGATTGTTTCATAAAGATCGTACAAAATCAGCCCGAACAATCATAGTTTCACGGAAAATGCGATATCTCACAAACGGCACGTCAAAATTGTACGAAATTTAGAGAGCGAGTATCTTACATCATTAAGAGTGTACACTATCGATCGCACATCAATCAGACGCCAAAATAATGATCGGTTAAACTTTGGCCGATCGTTCCAAAATATCGAGTTTGGGCCACCGATCGTTATGGTGGGCTCCTACGGATTTAGAGACTCTTCTTGTAAAATTTTCAGCCCAATCCATGCACATCTTCTACTATAAATACAACAACTATTCTCCATAAAGAAGATCCTTATTTTTGCTGCGTAGGCTCTTGCCATTTTTGTTCTTCACTCTTGTACTAATGGATCCTAGCTGATCCAAACATCCTTGTAATCATAACAAGTGCATGATCAATAAAAATATGAAGTGGATGTAGGTCAAGATTGCCGAACCACTATAAAAATCTGTGTGTTCATTTACTTTTTCTGCCATGTTTTAATTTCATCCATCGTTTAATCTCTACGAGATTCTATTGGACGTTGATGTCTTTTTTTGACGTCAACACTCACCCACCCAACCATGTCAGTCTTGCCTTTGTCCAGTCGTCTCTATATTGACCCTAATTTTGGTGTCATTGATTAAATCCTAATTCGATCACAGAAGGTGAGATTCCAACTGAGCGTCGACTCTAATCATTTAGTGTCATTGGGTTGCATCCATTTGTATCCAAATTGACATATATAACCATCATTTGTTTTTGATAATTCCAAAATCTTGTACGGGAGATGTGAAACATTGAAGGAGTAGAAAATGTGAAATGATTATCTAGTCCCATTCTTCAGTGTCACGGTATGCCAAGTGAATAATAGTAAATTTAATGCATAAAATTATATATTAAAAAAATGAATGGTTGTAATTCACTTAGCATTAGGGCTGTCAATGGATACTCAAAAAATCCGAAATTCGTCCGCATCCGTATCCGAAAAGTGGATAAATATCCGATGTCCGAAAAAACAGTGGTGGATGTGAATACGAAGACATCCGTATTCGAAATTTATTCGTTCGATTTTTTTTACAAGATTATAGTTTAAATTATGTGTGTTTTAGTATAATATTTTTTTTTTAAGTTGATAGTTTATATTATATGCACTTAATGTATATTAACTACTCAAAACTATTTATTATCACCATATTTGTTTATTTTTAATATTTAAGTCAATTGGATTGAAAAAATATTAAGTTAAACTAAAATTATTTATATTTCTTGATTTATCAATCATTGGCGGATATGATAATTATCTGATATCCGTCCGTATATGCGGATACCGATATCCGAAAATGATTTCGAATGCGGATGCGGATGTGACACTATCAGAATCCGAAACTATCCATTGACAGGCCTACTTGGCATATCGGGACACATAAAATGAAACTTAGAGATCTAAGCTTATAGAAAATGGTTTTGCAAAAGAATGTGCGTCTAATTTCCGCTATTTAGTAGTTTGAAGTCATATGATGCTGACCACCGACATAATGATTTTTCCTTTGTTTCGATGTAACAATGTTGTCCTTTCTTTTGACGTTTGTCTGCATGTGCTCCATCAGTATTGAGAGGTGGCAACCATGAGAACCTAAAGTTAGTGAGTTTTTTTCAACCACATCAAAATTAATTTTGCGTTAGTTATTTTAGAGCTCAAAAGCTCTAATCAATAAATGATTTGTTCAAAAATTTCCATGCACTAAAGGCATCATCACAATACATGTCCGATGTGCCAAATGGAAGATTCTTCATATTGATTTCTAGTTTGTTAGAATTGCCGTCCTCTAAGTAGAGGTCGGTTAATTGCATATGATTTTATTTATTTATTTTTATTTTTTGTTCATTCATTTAGAGTTCGAACCTGTATACAACTAATTGAAGAATTTCTTGGTTATAAATAGGGTGGCGGAGAAAGTCATAACCAACTTTATGATAGATGCACGTTCTTTTTGGAGTCGATAGCTGAAAAGCACATGGGTATATTTTATTTTATTTTATCGCTGATTGCACTATTACATTTTGAATACCTGTTATGATGTATGCAAAGTTGTAAATAAACAAGATAAAACGTTTTCACTTTAATCAACCGATGTATTAGACCTCCTTTCTTAATTAAATAATAAAAAAGAAGGTGCTAAATCAATTTCAGGAAAAAGAGTTATTGTAGTAACTCATGGAGGAGTTATAAGAGAACTATACTGGAGGGCTTGCCCGGTGGGTTCACCAGATGGGAGGATACAAAATACATCTGTCAACGTTTTTCACATTTCAGAAAATGGTGTAAAGTGGATTATCAAGAAATGGGGAGATGTAAGTCATCTTCAAGAAACCGATGTTCTTGAAGATAGCTTTGGCGGCGACAAAAACTCCGCATAATTCACCCTTTAATTTCAAATTCGTTGTTCAATTGGAATTTGTATGAAATCTATTTCATACTCTGTACATGGACTTGGAGAAAAGTCCACACTGAACTCTGCCATTTCTCATTTGTACGACACATTGGTAACAGATGCAGCTCCCTTTGGAATCTTCCAAAATCATGGACGTGTTGGCTGTATGTGAAAATTGTGTTTATACTGTATTCCTTTTATATTATCCGATTTGATTTAGTTGTTGGTTTACATATAGCAGTAGAAACAGTTGGGCATGAGTTCATGTTGCTGCAATTCGTTGCAATCCGTTTTATGGAGTTGACCGAAGACCATTTTTTTCTATGATCTTATATGCACATGTCATTGCACCTTTAGTCATTTTGTATTAATTTTCTCCTTAACCAGCATGCTATTTGCAGTCGAAAAAGTGTAGTGATTGTGAAACAGAACTGGACACGATTTGCCTTGTACGACCAGGCATCATGATTTAAGATATATCAACAAACCAGTACATATATCTACTTCGTGGGGCCTGTAAATGATAGATAACTGTACCTATCATTCCAAGCAACCAATCCATCTCATGGTTCTTCAAGAAACGAAAGTCAATTAATGTTAGTTCCAAAACTGACATTCATGTTACACAAATTGGTTGATAAACCGACAGCAAAGAGTGATTGCTGTAGATTATACATGTGAGAATGTAATAGTATATCATGGGCATCACGTTTGGTGATCCCTACCATTTTAAATGCAGTTTTGTACTGCAGATATTTCAATAATACAACAAAAGCAAGGTTTGATACCTCTTTTTTTTTTTTAAAGACAATCAGTTGTGTACAGAAAAACTTGAAAGGAGGGGGAAAAAGAAAAATCAAACTAGAAGCCATAAATAAATTAAAATTTACGGCAGACATTTAACTGCAAACCATTAAAACCCGTGATTGAATGATCGCAAATCAATCTCTTGGCTCCATGCACCCTTGTCTTGTACATGTATTTGCCAATATGCTTGTGCCAATGCATCCGGTTCCATGGAGCCGTCCATATTTTGATCCATGCTCGTAGATGATTCATCACTTCTCTTCCTGTGTGAATGACATTTTTAAATTGGGAACGGTTCCACATTAGATTCAAAAAAGGATGGAATGAAACATATTATATTGATGCCATACAAAAATGAAAATTATTATCAATACTCAATAAGTAAACTATCAAATTTTAGATGTTATTATAGAAGTGTGAATTTGTTATTTATGACGGCTCAAATCCTGGGTTCCCACTTTACGGTGTCTTCATGTGTCCATTTAATCTACTCCATTCGTTTTTATTAATTAATCCGTAAAAAAATAGGAATGAATTATAGAGATGCATTGACATGATTTAGTTATAAATAGAGTTGCACAAAGTATGGGCTGGATCGGGTTTGATCAAATATTTCACCCGACCCGTATATGTATGGGTTAAAGGTAGTTCAACCTGTATCCGACCCTATATGAGGTCGAATATGAGTTGGTTTGAATTATGAGTTGAGTCGAGTTAGTAGAGTTTGGTTATATTAATCTAATACAAAAATGAGAATATAAAAATAAATTAAAATATAATATTAAAATATTCAGTTTAAAATATCAAATTTTAGCTAGCATAAATTAAATATAACCGATTCATTACAACACATATTTATTAGAATTTCATTATAAAATACATCATACAAAATTAATTCACTACACATTAGAGTAAGAGTTTGTTTCAAAATACATTAAAATGCTCTTCGAAATCTTTTAGTCGATTATATGTACTTTGGACTGACATCAAATATGTTTTTTTGGTATATTTTTTCGAGAGTATATAAATTTTATTTTAGAATTTGATTGTTTTAATTTTACATGGGTTGATATTAAATTAGTTTTTTATATAGGGTTGGACTGAGTTAAAATTGAGTTGAGTTGAACAAAATATTTCACCCGACTTATATGTAGCATGAGTTACAAATTGTAACCCATATCCGACGTGAATTAAAATGGTTTAGACCGGATTTATGTGGGTTGGGTCGGGTTGGTGGGTTGGGTCGGGTTGAGTATGGATTGTGTGCACCCCTAGTTATAAACATGAAGTTCTAAAACCTTGCTTGGTAACAGAAGATATCATGGGCTCAGACACTAACTTAGCAATCATGTTAGATTATATATATACACACACACACACACACACACACACACACACACACACACACACACACACACACACACACACACACACACACACACACACACACATATATATATATATATATATAAAGCTATAAGCGCACATACATTTATATAAGGAGAGATTCATGGAAATTTGTAGCCCCTTAATATTTATCGATGAATTTTATAAATTGATGGTGACTTTAATGTTATTATCTATCTTTTTTTGTTATCATTTTCTCTCTCAACTTACAGTCTAATTCATTCATTAATGTATCAAATGTTGGAATTCCTAGTGTAAATGAAATACACTTGTCCCACATCGTCAAATTTGAAGCCATTCCAATATATATGGCTTTGCAATGCAGGTGTTGGGACCTAGGGGCATCCAAATGTATGCTTCGTTGTGAGAAGGGAGATCATGCATCTCCACCACGCGCGCGCCGCCGTCCGACCGAACCGGGTCGGGCCGGGCTCGGGTTCGGGTTTGGGTATAATATGATCCTAAAACTGGGCCGAGCGAACAGAAGCGGGTGCGGCCCGACTGAGGAGGCGCGGCCGAATGGATACGAGCAGTAGGCGGGTGCGACCCGTTAATGAACAACAGCGTTCAAAAGGCAACGGGTGCGACCCGTCGAGCGGACGCGACTATTTGAAGGGATGCGGACAAAACTATAAATATGACAGAATGCTGATCACATTTTCAATCTAATTCAGTTCTGTTTTCCTCTGCTTCTTTTCTCTACCGCTATATATATATATATATATATATATATATATATATATATATATATATATATCACAGAGTTGACATACTCATTACTATCTCGTGCAGATTTCGTCTGTTGTATCTTGGGAGAATTTTGAAATAAAATTCTTAAGGTAATCGTTACGACGAGCTTCAGACATATTCCGGTTAGAATTCTAGTCTGTTTGTATGTTTATATACATTATTCTATATTCTATCCGTTATTCTGGCTATGCTATTTATTCAAAATAGTATAACGCTGTTGCTGTAGCTTATTTACAACATTCATATTATCATAATAATTAATACAGAATTCCAGTGTAGTGGAAATCTGAGTTATAAACTTGTGCGACGAGTTTATAATTTATTATTCTCTATTTTGGTATATTAGACGTATAACATCTTAAGAATTTTACTGTTTTCTTACTAAAACAGAGATGACAACAGTAGAATTTTCAAAGAATACTACTCACAACAGACATGAACCGTTCAAGGGAGATGGTGATGATTTCTTGACATGGTAGAATCAGATGTTGTTTTATCTCACCACACTCGGTCTGCAAAAGTACCTCGATGAGGAGGAACCGATTCCTGCACCAGGCAAGGAAGCAGAGGTGAATACGTGGAAGCATTCTGATTTTTTATGTAGAAACTATATCCTAAATTGTCTCGACAAGGTGCTATACAAAGTATATCAGCCTTTAAAGACATCAAAAGAACTCTGGAATGCACTTACCACGAAGTATAAGACGCAGAATATCAGCCTTCAGAAATTCATTGTAGACAAATTCATGTACTACAAGATGGCTGACTCCAAACCGGTGACTGTTCAACTGCATGAACTGCAAATCATCATTCATGAACTCGAGGCGGAAGGTCATAATGTTGGAGAATCGTTTTTGGTTGAAGCCATCACGGGAAAACTACCGCCGTCATGGAGAGATTACCGTAATTATCTAAAGCATAAAAAGAAGGAGATCTCTTTACAGGATCTCATAGTCCGATTGAAAATTGAGGCAGATAACCGTGGAATAACAAAATAAAGCGAGAAGGCGTTTGTGGCTGAAGGGTCAAAGACCAAAAACAAAAAGAAGAATTTCCAGAAGAAAAGGAAAGCTCAAGACAACAAACCAAAAGACAACAAACGAACCAAGAAGTTTAATGGCGAATGTTGGGTTTGTGGAAAAGTTGGACATGCCGCTAAAGATTGCAGACACAAGAAGGAACGCAATAAAGAGGCAAATATAGTGGATAACATGGAAGTAGACGAGTCCAACTTCTCGGCGGTGGTATCTGAATGCAATCTGATTCAGAATCCTAACCAATGGTGGGTAGATACAGGTGCTACTCGTCATGTTTGTTCTGACAAATCCATCTTTTCTACATATCAGAAATTCGATCACGAAGAAAAACTCTACATGGGTAATTCTGCAGTTTCCATGATCGAAGGCAGTGGCACAGTAATGCTCAAGTTTACTTCTGGAAAAACTGTTAAGTTGAATAACGTGCTCCACGTTCTAGACATACGCAAGAATCTCATCTGTGGTGCAGTATTATCAAAGAAAGGATTCAGAATGGTGTTCGGGTCAGACAAGATGGTTCTGTCCAAATCTTGAATGTATATCGGAAGGGGTGATTTATGTGATGGCCTATTTAAGGCAAATGTAGCCGTTGTCGGCAACAAAAATATGTATTCTGATTGTGCTATTAATAAAATTGAAGTTTCTTATTTGCTTGAGCACGAAATTTTACTACGGCATGATAGATTGGGACACATAAATTTCAAAAATGAAAACATTATCAAACTTGGGATTAATTCCAAAATTCCAAGTAGATAAGAACTACAAATGTGAGACATGTGTAGAAGCAAAAATGGTCAAACAACTATTTAAATATGTTGACAGAAGCACCGAACTATTAGGTTTGGTACATACAGATTTATGTGATTTTAAATCACTACCTACAAGAGGTGGGAAAAAGTATTTCATTACTTTTATTGACGATTATACGCGATATTGCTATGTATATCTTTTAAATAGTAAAGATGAAGCAATAACAGCGTTTATAAAATACAAGGCTAAGGTAAAAAATCAGTTAAATAAAAAGATCAAGATACTAAGATCTAATCGAGGTGGAGAATATGAACCACCATTTGAACAATTCTGTGAAGAAAATGGAATAATTCATCAAACAACAGCTTCATATTCACCACATCAAAATGGTGTAGCCGAGAGGAAGAATAGAACGTTAAAAGATATGGTTAATGCAATGCTTTTAACTTCTGGTCTACCGACGAACTTGTGGGGGGAAGCCCTAAATATGTCTAATCATATATTAAATAAGGTTCCTCACAATAAAACAGGAACAATTCCATATGAGATATGGAAAGGACACGAACCAAGCATTAAATACCTCAAAGTGTGGGGGTGCTTGGCAAAAGTTCCAGTTCCGCCTCCCAAGAGAGTCAAACCTGGACCAAAAACAGTAGATTGGTATTATCTTGGGTTAGCCCAAAATAGTAGTGCCTACATATTTTTGGTATTCAAGTCTGACATAACTGATATTCATGTAAATACAATCATGGAATCAAGAGATGCCTCATTCTTTGAAGATGTGTTTCCGCACAAAAAGAATGAAGGAAATAATGTCCCAAAAAGGATAAGGGAAGAATCAAACGATTCACATATCGAGGATGCTGAACCAAGAAGAAGCATAAGGGCTAGAACTTCCAAAACATTTGGTTCGGACTTTTTTACATATGTATTAGAGCACGAACCTCAAACGTATAAGAAAGCAATGTCATCTTCTGAATCCTCATGTTGGAAAAAAATAATCCAAAGTGAGATTGATTCAATTCTAAGTAATAAAACTTGGAAAATTGTTGATATTGCACCAGGAATAAAACCAATTGGCTGCAAATGGATTTTCAAGAAGAAAATGAAAGCAGATGGCTCTATCGACAAGTATAAAGCCAGATTAGTAGTCAAAAGATATCGTCAGAAAGAAGGAGTAGACTTTTTGATACATATTTGCCGGTAACACGAATAACCTCTATAAGAATGTTAATAGCAATTGCATCCATCTATAATCTAGAGATTCATCAAATGGATGTGAAAATAGCATTCTTAAATGGAAATCTCGATGAGGTAATTTATATGGAGCAACATGAGGGATTTATTTCCAAAGGAAATGAAAACAAGTCTGTAGATTAGTCAAATCATTATACGGACTAAAACAAGCTTCAAAGCAATGGCACGCAAAATTTGATAGTGTCATGATGAGAAATGGTTTTCGTATAAATGAATGTGACAAATTTGTTTATTATAAACAACTTGGACAATTATATGTGATGATCTGTCTATATGTGGACGATATGCTAATATTCGGTCCAAATACCCAGGTTATTGGACCATAAAGAAAATATTGATCAACAATTTCGACATGAAAGACTTGGATGTTGCAGATGTTATTTTAGGAATAAAAATAATAAGAACTAATGGAATTGAGTTATCTCAATCACATTATGTAGAAAAAGTGATTGAAAGATTCCAAAATTTTGGAATTAAAGGAGTAAATACACCTTTTAATCCATCAGAAGTACTGTATAAAAACACTAATGAGAGTGTAATGCAACTGGAATATTCTCGTGTAATAAGATGTCTCATGTATCTCATGAATTGCACAAGACCAGATATAGCTTATGCAGTAAGTCGACTGAGCAGACATACAAGCAATCCAGGAAAGGAATACTGGAAAACACTAACGAGAGTGCTTGGATATTTAAAAAATACCACTAATTTTTCCTTACATTATGGAAAATATCCTGCCATCTTAGAACGATATAGTGATGCAAACTGGATTGCAGATTCAAAGGAATCAAAATCAACAAGTGGTTATGTCTTTACCTTAGCAGGGGCAGCAGTGTCATGGAAATCTACTAAACAAACATGCATAGCTCGATCCACTATGGAATCAGAGTTCACCGCATTAGATAAAGCAGGCGAAGAAGCAGAATGGCTTCGTCGTTTTTTAGAAAATATTCCATTTTGGCCTAAACCTGTACTGGCCATATGCATACACTGATAACCAAGCTGCGCTAAGCAGAGCGCACAACTTTGTGTATAATGGAAAGTCACGACATATTCGTCGACGCCACAACACAGTTAGGCAGTTACTCTCAAATTGAACTATTTCCATAGATTATGTAAGAACAAATGATAACCTAGCGGATCCATTTACTAAAGGTTTATCAAGAGAGAAAATTGACTGCGCATCGAGGGGAGTGGGTTTAAAAGCCTAAACCACAAAGAGTTATCTTATACGGAAACCTATCCTAGCGACTGGTGATCCCACGGATTAGGATCAATAGGCAAACCAGTTCTGAATAACTCAATACGTAATGCATTTGCATGGACATAGTCCAACTTCATTCCTATGGTGCACAACATAAATGCATCCCTACAGAAGTATTTAAAAGTTAAAACTATGTTTTTTAATGATGACCATATCTTGGAAATAACAAGTGGGGTATATGTACGATACTCTTAATGGTTGCGATCACCTATGTTAGTGTGAGCTGGGTCGGCTCTATGAGAATATTAAAAGGCTTTTATTCTCTAAAACACTCGCAGAACCAAAAATTGTTCAAGACCAAAATGAACACAATCAAGAGATTGGATGAGAAGGGATCAATGCTTCGTAAAGCTTATTGTCTGGATATACAATAAAGGCCGACGGTTCAAGATGAAATAATTCACTGATTAGCCAAGTAGATCCGATAAGTTTTAACTAGGGAAAGTTCAAAGTGAAATATCTACTTATCCACGATAAAGCATTATTCCATATGTACTTTGTGATATTTCGCTTTGTGTGGGGGAAAAGTATATTATCATTTATGTAGGGGATTGTTGGAATTCCTAGTGTAAATGAAATACACTTGTCCCACATCGTCAAATTTGCAAAGCCATTCCAATATATATGCCTTTGCAATGAAGGTGTTGGGGCCTAGGGGAACCCAAATGTATGCTTCGTTGTGAGGAGGGAGATCATGCATCTCTACCACACGCGCGCGCCGCCGTCCGACCGACCGCACGGGGCCGGGCTCAGGTTTGGGTTTGGGTCTAATATGATCCTAAAACTAGGCCGGGTTTTTTATCAGTTACAAGCTAATGAACAGACACGACTGTTTATAAGCGGACGCTGGTTACTGAAGCGAGCGGGTGCGACCGGACTGAAGAAGCGCGGGCGAACAGAAGCGGGTGCGGCCCGAATGAGGAGGCGCGATCGAATGGATACGAGCAGCAGGCGGGTGCGACCCGTTAACGAACAACAGCGTTCAAAAAACAGCGGGTGCGACCCGTCGAGCGGACGCGACCGTTTGAGGAGATGCGGACAAAACTATAAATAGGACAGAATGCTGATCACATTCTCAATCCAATTCAGTTCTGTTTTTCCTCTGCTTCTTTTCTCTACCGCTCTATATATATCACAGGGTTGACATACTCATTACTATCTCGTGCAGATTTCGTCTGTTGTATTTTGGGAGAATTTTGAAATAAAATTCTTAAGTTAATCGTTACGACGAGCCTCAGACATAATCCGGTTAGAATTCTAGTATGTTTGTATATTTATATAAATTATTATATATTCTATCCGTTATTCTGGCTATACTATTTATTCAAAATAGTATAACGCTGTTGCTGTAGCTTATTTACAGCATTTATATTGTTATAATAATTAATACAGAATTTCAATATAGTGGAAATTTGAGTTATAAACTTGTGCAACGAGTTTATAATTGGATATTGTCTGGTTTGGTATCCTAGACGTATAACATCAAATACTACAGGGAGTACTAGGCAAGTAGAAATGAGACAAATACGACCTCCATTCTTACATGAGAAAGGTTCAAGAGCAACCTAAAAGCCCATTAATGTCAATCATTGAATTTTTGCATATGACCTTTTGGGTTTTAAAATAGCACAGCAGCACACTCCTGCTTTCCATCATAATTTTTTTTTATTTGAATAATATTATGACGTGGAAGAGGTAGAAACGTGTTATACATTTGGCCCTTTATGAAAACGGAAACAAAAATGAATGAAATGTTTAATCTTTGCCAAGTACTTTAGATCAGTCCTTTATCCAAGGCAAAAGAAAAAAAAATTCTTTTTTTCTTTTGCAGGTATGAATTATAAACTTTGACAAGATTGTTAAATTTTGTAATGTATTCACCTAGATGCCGAAATAGCTCCATCAATGACTATATGAGCAATATGGATGCCTGAACCTTGATATTCCCTCGCCAAACACTGTGATAAGCCTCTCAGTGCAAATTTACCGCAACCTGTTTTTGTCATAGACGACTAGTTACACATGATAGCAACAGATTTATATGAAAGAAAAAACTAACATATGAGTGATTAGGCGAGCATTTATGATCCTGCACCAAGGAATTGTTAATATATATAAAAACTTATTCACGATATAATTAGACAACAAAAACTTACTTAACTCACAGTAACCAGCAAAACCTGTTATAGAAGCAGCAGATCCAGTAAATATTATAGTCCCTTTGCCTCTCTCAACCATGGTAGGAATAACCTAAAATATTTTATGCATAGATGTCATTCACATACAAATACCCCTCCAACCAACATAAAGGTGTGCAGTTCTTGATTAAAAGATCATGAACAACACACCTGTTGAACACATTGGAAGGCGCCGAGAGAAGAAACAGCCACAGATTTTTCGAATGATTCTAACGTAACATCCATAAATTTAGTTGGAGGAGCAGGTGAGCTTTTCTCACAAGCATTGTATATAAGAACTTCAACAAATCCAAGCGACAAAACGCCTTCAAATGCTTCACGTATTGATTTAGCATTTGCACAATCGATTCTTATGGCAAACACCTGTGCCTTGGCATCTCTTGCTATTTCTTCCGCTAGCCTCGACAGTTTTGCTGAAGGAAAAAGAAAAAAAAGAAGGAGAAGAAGGAGGAGGTGCTAGTTTAATATTTGAGAAAAGTTATGGGGAAGAAAATGAATATGCTCATATGATGAAGTACAAACCAAGGTCGCGTGCAAGAATGGCAATAGTGTAACCTTCTTGAGCAAACTTTCGAGCAATGGAGCATCCAAGATTTGGACCAACGCCAACAACTGCTGCGATGCCTTTGGAAGATGTAGGACTCGACATAGTGCGCATCATAATGATCTTTGTTATGATGATGGTACTTACAGGAGAAATGAAGAAGGAACTAAATGATAGATAGGATTTCTCTGCCTCAGTTGTAAAGTAGAATCAAGTAGTGTATATATCCAGTACTGTTGTAACAAAGTATACAACTCAAACCAATTGGAAGTAGGGGACAAAATTTGTGCAGTTGTTTGACAAATTGAGCTCTTGGACAAATTAAAGTTATTTCAATTCATTTCTACTTTGTCCTTTTTTCGTAAAGCCAGATGGAGACTATAGCAACCATAAACTTGAAGGAAAATGATTGGTATCCACATGCATGATTAATGCAGTTTGATTAGAGTTATTAACCTGCAAAATTAGTATCCATACACCTCAAAAGATCTTACTTAGCTGCAGTATGTATGTACATAGGTATATTAATATCATGCACTTCATTTAGTGGCTATATATGCTTCCAAGTATGACCTAGAGGCAGGCAGTTGCCGCATTATTGTGATGGAGCACAACTAACTTCAATAATTTCATAATCACTCGATCGTTGATACACACACTGGAGATAATGACGAGGATAAAGATTAAGACGGCAAATTATAAACCAAAATTTATGTAGTGCACAAGCAGATCATGTGACCTAATTAAGTTGTCTTCCCTTTCATATCGCATATGACATGTTCCCATGATTCTATACAAAACTTGTTCATATTAATTCATACATAACCGTTCTTGATTGTTTGTTTAAATTAGAGTTTTATAGAGTGGTCCTTAATCTTCATGCATGCTCGGCCGACCAACTAATAACTGTCACTTAATTGCCCACCAAAATTTATGTTAGGAAAATCGAATAGTAACAAAAACTTAAAAGATACATGAAAGCTATTTATTTATTTCTGTCTTAATTCTGGAAATATCAATGTTATAAAAATTTGCAATATGATGATAGATTGTTAGGAATGAGTTCATTAAATCGTTACAAGCTTGTGGTTTCTTTTTACAATCTTGTTAATGAATCAAATTGGATTGTTCCAGAATGCTTAAATGAAAATATCTAATTCCAGCAAACAATTTAGAGCACAAAATAATAATTTTTCTTCACAGCTCAACGAAATCTTCAGATAAGATCACATTAATAACCGAGTCTTTGAATTAATAATTAAATAATTAATTATTGAGCAAAGGACCAATACAAATATCAATCAACAGTCTGCAGCGTTGTGTACAGCACACTGATACTGACACATATACAAACATACGTAGGCGTATACATGCATGAATGGTACATACACACATTGATGCATATACATACACAACACACACCCTTGTATTATGTGCATATGGACCTACTCACATATGTATATGCATTAACACTGCTAGAAACACTGTTAATTGCGACGTCATTTTTCGACAGCCGGAGACGGCTCGTCGATTTTTTACGACGACTGCCGACGTCAAGCAATTGTTGTGGCATAAACAAAATAAAATAGCCGTTGGAAGCCGTCACAAATGAAGCCGTCGGAGGCCGTCGGAAGCCATCGCAAAGTCGCGAATATCTTAACCCCGGGTCGACGGTTTTGTTCATTATCATCTTCCTCCCCAAATCAGTTTCAGCCCCTCCAACCCCTCCTCCACACCGTCAGCAAGTCTTCATCTTCAATTCTTTTCATTAGTTATTTCTCGGTAAGAAATTTAATTTATAAACCCTATTTAATTTTGATTTTGTAAATTAGGATTAATTTGTTGTTATAGTTGTTTATAATACCGTATTGATTGTTTGTTATACCCTATTTAATGCCAATTAATTAGGTTGTTATTATAATTGTTTATCATTTAAATGTTGAGAAAAATAATTTGTTGAGTGTATATGAGCGTTAAAATTACTGTAGAAATTGTTGTCTCATACGCTTTACTTTTTAAATATCCCTTAGATAGTTTTTGGGTCCGTCTGACAAGTATTATATATGATCGTTGATATGGATATTCGTTTTTATCACAGAACGGACATTTATATTCATTTGATACAATATTTGTCGGATTTATCCCTGTATTAGACAAGTTACAAACACAATAAAGTAATTATATTTTGCAAATCATTTCATTTGAAACAGTTCACAAAATTTCGACAACACTTACTTTTTGTTCCCTGTGTACACACATATGTGTACGATACAGGAAACAAATTGGAAGTGCTGTCGAAATTTTGTTGAATCGTTTAAAATAAAATGATTTGCAAAATATAATTACTACTGTGTTTGTAATGAGAAGTATGATGACTAACCATCATAGTGTAAAATAGTAACCTAAAAATTGTAGATTATATTCAAATAATTTGTGTAAATCCGTTCGAAAATAAAATAAATAGAATAATATTATATATTTGCGAAAATTTTGAATGTATGATTTAATTGAAAAATAAAATGTCAATACGTAAATGATTAATATGTTTTCATGTTTTAAAGTAGGAAAAATGGTCAATTATTTTATTGATCGGAGTTGGATGTATCAACAAAGAAGAAAAATTAGAGGCTCACTAAGTGAACATTTTCAAAATGGCGTACACGTCTTTATTGGATTCTCTTTAAGTAATATTGGGAACGACGAAGAAATTCGTTGTCCGTGTAGTAGGTGTAAATCCGTTGTCCATGTAGTAGGTGCAAATCATTTGTGTCAATATGGTTTCATGCCGAATTATGCTCCTTATCCATCTCTAAAAAGAGATAAAGCAGATTGGTCGGCAGTTTCTAAAACGAAGGCAAGATTTACGTTTGATGGAAAGAATATTCCAGATGAACAAGCGTACCAAGCGGATATCGAGGAAAATGACGAAATTACAATAATAGATGAAAAAACCGATTTTGAACCTCTAAATGATGAATCAAATGTATTAGTAGAAGCATTTGAGACCATAGAGGAATACAATATAGAGTACAAGACCGTGTCTGAATCAGAAAACGACGAGGACTGATTTAATAGCATGCATATTGAAAAAAGGTAATTTAAGGGAGTATTGATGTTACATTTTTTTTGTATATTATATGCGATTATTGATGTTAAATCTAGATATGTTTACTCATAATTGAATGATATGTTTTACCATAATAAAATAATATGTATATGACAAGTATTATAGATATATTTTTCACGCATTGGAGTTCTTCGCAGTCCGGTTCCCCCTCTTCGTCTTAGAGGGGGACCGTTCGCAGCGGAGGTGACAGCAGCGACCTATCGCAGGAGACGCCGCATACGGTGATTAGATTGCTACCGAAAGCAGTTGGCTCGTAAGTATTAAGTTTACTTCAGCGTTATAAATATTTTGTATGATATATTAGTCATGATTTGTCTGTATCATATTTAATGTAGGGGTTTTGAGATTGAGCCTTCAAACATAGTTCTCATCATATCTAAGCAAGCAAACAGGAGCCGTATGACTGTATGCTGGCCGAAATGGCGTATGATCCCAGAGCATGTACGGGAGAGGATCTGGCATGACTTCTTGGTAAATGTAAAATTATATCATTATATATAATCACTTTACAATTTGCTGACTAAGTGTAAATGTATAACTTATATTTTTTCAACATATATACAGAGGGTGGTAGACCTAAAGAGATGACATTTCTCTTTACCAGCGCCACTAGAACTCTAAAGTTGCAAAGATTTACCGTGATATGATATCTACAATCAGAAAATCTGGAAATAAGCCAAACTGGATGGGCACCAGCGTATGAGATGCTTGGGTCGCATGGTGGAGTAGCGATGAATTCAGGGTAAATCTATCAAATATCACTTTAATTTGTTCGGTAGAGAATACATAATTTATACCTATATAATATAATCTTAATTTTTAATTTGCAAGCGGAGTCAGACAATAACTTGTTGAATAGACAGAAAGATCCAACCACACACCGTGGTAGCTCGAAATTATTTCACCATCATCGCGAGGACTTGATGAATTGATTAATTGCAATTACGAACTGTTATTACATTTTAAGCATAAATTTGTATGAACAACAATAATATACACCAATTATTGCAGAAAAGAACGCATGGACCTCCTGTCTCGTATGTGAACGTATTTGCGCATACCCATGCCGTCAGGTAGACCGACGACGTGGGATCAGCATCGTAAGCCTGATATGAGGATGTTAAAGCATACGCCGTACATGTAAGTATATTTTAAGCTATAAGTTGTTAATAATGATCATTTTAATTAATTAGTTATAAAATATTATAATAATGTCATATAATATTCAATTGTATTTAATTTTGCATTGTAGAAAAGATTTATGCAAGCATGTGCGCAGATGATTGACCATTCGGGACGGGAGCAGTTAACCACTGACGAGGAGGACGCTATCTTCTACTCCGTTATGGACCCGATACAGAGAGCGCTATGGCTACGATAATCAATCGGTAATGTATAAAAATTAATTAAGTTGTAAAAATTGCTTAATTTTTATTAAAGTTACATAATAACTTAAACATACTTCGACTTTTTTTTAGGCTCGGACCTCACAAAAGGCTTATCAAAAGGCTCAGGATAATGCTAAGATTAATGAGCTTCGACACTAGATTCACAGATGTAGGAGCAGGACCGCCTCCGAGCAGCCCAAATGGAGCAACTGAACCAATGTTTGACCGAGTATGTGGAACGTCATGGAGCATTCCCTTCATCTGGTGGTTCCGTAGCTGATGATAAGTCATGAGGTACGTTTTGCAGTTTTTGTTTTGGAAATTGGCGTATTTATACGATGAGGGATGGTGAGTTTGATTGATAGACATTTGGTGTTTGATATTGATTTATGGTGTTTGATATTGTACATTGATGTTGGATGTATATATTGCAGATGGATGTGTAAGACTGATGATGGAAGGTTTGTTTTGTATTGATTGGAAATGTTTGAGTTTGAGATGATAGTATTTGAGTTTTATATTATTATTGATATTGATTTCAGCCTATATATCTGATTTATATATTGATTTTGATGTGTTATGATATATGTTGATATGAAAGCGCTGTTTGGCTGTAGAACAAAAATTTTACCAGAATTTCTGGCAGATACCGGTGGCTTTCGACGGCCTATAAGTCAAAATTTCCGACGAACATCGACGGCTCCCGATGGTTTACCGGTTGAATATTCCAACGGCTTTCGATGGCGTCCAACGGTTTTTTGGCAAGTTTTCAAGCCATGTGGACGTCATCCCCGTTAGAAGTCGTCACAAAGTCGTCGTCGGTGCCGTCGAAAATTGACAAAATCCGTGTTCTGTATTCCGATGGGATTTCCGATGGCTTGCGACGGCTACGAGCCATCGGAAATCACTGTGCATCTTGTAGTGTAAGTTATAAGTACGTGCGTTGATACATACTTGCAAGGTTTTCAAAATAGGATTTAGACCGTAAACCATAAAATTCAAACTTTAAATAAAAAAAGAGTTAAATTGTATTTTTTGCTCCATAACCGAGCCTAAACCTAAAACTCGACTTTCTATCTTGTTCCATTTATATTTTGTTTTGAAAAAAATTATTATGAATTCAAATAAATATACTAAATATATTAGTATGTATTGAATGATATTTTTAAATTGCGATTTTATCTAAGTTTTAGTCGGAATATGAATCGAATCACAAAAGGAGATCTGTTCTAAAATGAGATTTAAATTGTAAGATTTTAATTTTTTTGATAACAATGTATACATGTATGTCTGTTGTGGGAATCCTTACGGAAAAAATGATCGAGACTGTACAAAGAGAAAGGTAGAAGAATTTATTTTTTGTTTGATTGAATAGTTTTTCACTTGAATTGATTATGCCATGGATCATGACACATTTATACATAAAATTGTAACCTTTTGGAAGATATGCAGCTCTTCAGTTTTGACATATTTATACACTAGAATCGTTGACTGTTAGTGATGGTGGTTATCACCACCGGTAGTAGCGGTACCATCGCCATCACTGCCTCATCCACCAACACCATTAATAAAAGCACTACCATGCATATCTTTGGTCTCCTTCACTATCAATACTACGATGCATGTTTCTATGGTATGAAGCTAGGTAGCATTCCTAAGAAACTCAAACACCCGCCTCGGTTGCACGATATGACAACATAATGGTATTAATAGTGGAGATGACTTGACATGCGTAGTAGTGTTGTTATAACTAGTAGTGGTTGGTTGGGATATGCTGAAGGGGATACTATTAACACTTGAGTCACTGATTGTTAGTGATGATAGTTGTCGCCACCAGTGGTAACAGTACCACCACCAGCACTACCCCAACCACCACTACTAGTTATATACTACCAAGTTGTTTTCGGTCATCCCCATTGTTACATCCTCCATTTTGAGGCCCGAAACTAAGCGTTACGGATGCTGCGGTCATTCATTGTTAGTTTCCAAAGACAAAATATGGCTATGTTAATCATATAATTAATATCAAATGCACATGAATATAAAAAATTTCAAATACATTTTGTAGGATGGATTTCACCCTAGAGGGGGGTGAATAGGGTGATGTTATTAATTATAAAAATTAATGGTAAAAATTAATTGCGGAAGCTTATAGAATTATTTCAACACAGATCATAGAATAGTAGCAGCACAAATAATAGCAGAATAAAAATGCAGAAATAGAACGACACAGAATTTACCTAACTTCGGCAAAACTCTGCCTACATGCTGCCTCCAAGGTTTCTACTAGAAATTAAGTAGTCACACGCTTACACACGTAAACTCACGACACCCACTACTGACTAACCTAACTCTACGCTCAAAACCCTGCCACAACTCAGCCACTGAGTTGCGAATTCTCAAACTATGCCACGTAGTTTGTCCCCTAGTCACACGACTAGAAATTTAAACGGTTTAAAAAGAAATTACAAATTAAAAACAATTTAAAATAAAATAACCCTAATTAAAAAATTAAAAGCCCTTATAAAAAAAGAAAGCCGGCCCCTTTTATATTCTTTAGCCCGTTCCTCTTTGTTAGTGGCGGCTTTGTTCTTTCTTTGCAATTTAGGGCTTCGTTCCCTTTGTTCCAAATTAGGGTTATTCTGTAATTTGAAGTAGCCGACTTTGAGTTGATTGATCGTGGATAATCGCGAGTAGCTTCGATCGTTTCCTCGTTGCTCACTTTGGCTGCTTCGTTGATCGAGTTCTATCTTTACTTCGGTATGTAATTTATGCTTTTGTTCTTTAGTGTTTTCGTACTTGAACTCGATACCTAATAGCCGATGATGATTCTGGGTTATATATGCGTTCGATCTCCTTTACTTGTGTTCGTATAAATTTGTTTGAATTTGTCAATTATATTGCTCGGCCGTTCGATTTCGCTTTGATGCTGATGATTTCTCTGACTTCTTCAATTCATTTGCTTGATACTCAAGGTGTTGATTCATGACTTGGTCAAATTACTTGGTCACTACGGTTTTGGTTTGAAACTATTACATTTGATTTTAATCTTCGTTTCCTTTGACTCCGGTAAGATTTTGTGTATGCAAATCCACGTCTTCGACCATTTTTGATTTCTTAAAAAAAAAACTGGTGATCACGTTCGAACTGTACCATCTGTTCTATGACATTGCTGGTTTGACTTGTACTTGTTGCGTGTATTTCTGGTCGGCTTCGACTTTGATTCGAAACACGGCTTTAACTAACGATGTTGGTTTTTAGTTGACTTTGTATCCTCTGTTTCGAACTTCCTTGACCACCTTGGCTCTGCATATACTCTCTGATACATGTATACTTGTTTGGACTAGCTGTGTCATCATATTTACTACATGTATGTATACATGTGTATATACATATGTATATGTATATGTTTGTGATATTTGAGTCAGTTAGCATCTATATCGAGTTTTGCTGTTACTGTATTGTGAATGTTGCATTGAGTCTGGACATGTCTTTGGTGCTTTGAGTTACTGCAGCTTCTTTATTCCATACATAGTTTGCTGTTTGGTTCTGGCCAAACCTTTGGTGCTTTGAGTTACTGCAACTTCTTTATTCCATACATATGTATTTCGATCATGTGAAACCGTGACTATTTTGTTGGACCTCATGCTCCAATCTGTCCCAGATATAATTTGGTCGTGCCTTGTCTGGTTCACATGTGCACTGCCTTCGTTTTCACTATTGATTATTGACATATGGGCTGATATGTGATTGTGTACATATTCTATTTGGTTCATTTGTGTTAGTGTATTGGCTTCAAGTATAGTTGCCTGGTCTGCTGGTGCATATGTTTTGTTGACTTTGTTTGCTACCAGGTCGACATGTATACATACATACTTTGATCATAACATTCATTTGAGTTGCACCTGTGTTGAATCCAGCTTGTAGCTCGGGTTTGACCTTGTGCTGAAAGTTGTGACATTATTTTATCGCACTTGAGTTGAATCCGGTATTTTGGGTTTGACCTGTGCTCACCTGTCCCTGTAAATTTATCAAGTGTATATTTCGGCGTGCACGGCCTTGTGGCATATACAGTGATACACTGTGTATGTCACAAGCTGTTCGTGTATGATGAATTCGAAGTTAAATGATGACAAACAACCCAAATAACTGAGGCAAATATTATTTTCAAAATTCACATTTTATTTTATACGTTGCAAAATTATTTCCTTTTCAATTTTACTGCGTCAATATTTATTTTTGCAGATTGCTCAGATGTTGGATTCAATTTGAAATAAAGTTGAAGATAAATACGAGTGTGAGTGATAAGTAGTGAGGTCAATTGTAAATGTGAAAGTGTGATGTAATCAAATTTGTACTGGAATTGAATATATAATGAGAGCTTGAACTTTGTACTATTCAAAGATTGTAATAAATATTTGTATGAATAAAAATTCTGTTTAAATTCAAATTCTGTGTTATTTATTTTTTATTCAGCAAATATTTATTTAGCTTATGAAAAATAAAATAGTACATTAACAAATACATTTACACGAATATATATATATATATATATATGTTTATTATCATCAAACAAAAATCATATAATCGCATATTCAACACATTTCAATTATAAATTTTCGCATTTCATTTCATAAATAAAATTTCATATTCATTGCATAATCATATTCGATCCCATGTTTGAACAAAATATAACTATTACAAAATACTCCCGGAGCGACATATTAAGATGTCCCCTTGGTTGATCAGAGTCTAATACTTGACAATTATAACTTCTGTCATTATATCTGTTTACACATAAAACAACACAGCGGAAGATAAAAGCTTCTAATAATAACTAGCTTGTCTTCTATATGTCTTTGGAAGCTTATTCGTCTAATCCAAAAATTCCTACTCTAGACCTACCCAAACGAGTATTCGAAAGTTTAGGGGAAAAAACAAAAACTTTGGATCAGACAAAAAGTCTGGTGTGAATAGTAACCTAACATCTCAAACCAAAAGAGATATTTAGTGAGACCACGCCGTAGAGCAGAACAATTTTCCCTTTACTGGTATCTTAACCAATTATGTCAAATAAAATTCATGCATCTTTTGGAACTGGACTAGCCCGCAAAGAAAGTTATGGGTGAATTTGAAAATTTTTACCCTACTAGATCCTTTGTTGGGCCTATGTTGTCTAACTGAATTAGCACATTTCTAAATTTCATTTAAATAAAATGATTTATTTTATTTAAATTCAAATATATTAAGATATGAAATTAATTCAATTTGATTTAGTTTATACATAAATGTATCATATACATATATGTGTGAGTGCATGTGTAACATAATAATCCGTGAAAGATATAATACGCCTATTTGTAGATGTTGGGGATTTACATCACAACCAACATATTAGCTCATTTTGTATGTCATGTATGTTGCCCAAATATGTGCATGTATATGTGTTACGATACACACACACACATATATGTATAAATATATTATATATAATACATGAACACAAAACATTTATGTATAGATAAATATATATATAGAAAGAGAGAGAACAATTACTAACAATTATTTATAATTCAAAATTAACTTAGTTTTGTAAACATAATAATTTTAGTATTTTAGTTTGTATATATTATGAATAAAATAATATTTTCATCCATACATAATTAACATAAAATAATCTATTAATGAAAATTCAAATTTTACAATTTTAACAAATCCAAGATCATAAAATAGAGCTTAGGAAAAATTTGGAGAACTTTCAAAGTTGAAATATTATTTTTAGAAACAAATACATTGATTTCAACAATAACTATTTAATATAAAATAATATATTATTAAAAATTAAAATTTTAAAATTTCGTAAATTATAAGATCATGAATTAAAGGTAATAAAAAAATTTGAAGAATTTTTCAATTATATTATTATTTTTAATAAATCATAAACTTTTTTTTTGAAATAATATTAATTACTAAAAATAATAAACTTTATTGAAAAATTCCTAATTTTTTTCTATATGTTTCTAAAATGATATAATATTTTTAAAAATATAAAATTGAATTTTTAATGTAATAATTATTTTATATATAATAAACAATTTAGAAATTCAATAAATGTTAATTTAAAAATATGAATATATGTATGATAATTAATTTTTGAATTTTTAAATTCATATTATATATAAATAAGTGTACAAAAGTTTTTTAAATCATATATATATCTTATATATGCATATATTTATTATGAGAGAGAAATTTACACTAATATATATATATATATATATATATATATATATATATATATGAATTTATTAATAAATATATACAAAACAATTATTGATGACAAAAATTGATTTTGTACAGTATATAATATTTGTCTAGACATAAATCAAATAGTATAATAAACAAATTATGCACAGAACCAAACTGATTTGTGACAACCACATCTACTTACAAAATCTTACCTAAATAAACATATAGTAATAATATATTTAAATAGATATGAAATTGCTCATTATAGGATCATAGAATATAATTTAGTTACTGTAATATGAATTAACATTACCAATTAATAATGCCCTTGAATCCAAGTTGAAGCAATGACTTCCCTTCCTTTTACTGTTCTTGATTCGTCAGATTGCAAGTCTGGAATGACCGTCCTCTAACTATCGAGTAATATTATTTTAATTTAAACTATATTTGAAATTTTGAAGTGGATTGAGAGCTATGTTTTAATCAACAATATAGAAGGTAATGGCGGCCAAAAAAAGTTCATCATTATTTTTAGAGATACATACATACATACATACACATATATACATACATACATACATGCATGCATACACACACACAGGGTTGTGTTGGAGAGAAACTAGGAACCATTTTATCCATTTCTCACTTTATCTCAACCACTATCTCCAATCCAATTCCCTATGTTTTGGCCACCCCTAGACCTTCCTAAAACCAAAATTTTGCTGACCTAATGATGGGCCTTAAACCCATCTAAGCCCAGCCAAAATACTATGCAATCAATCAAATTTAATCGCTTGTCGACATTGTATATCGATCGATATATTTATAATTATTATAAATATATATATATATAACATCATTTATTTCTCAAATCATATTCAAATTTTATAATTAATATTTCATAAATAATAATTAATTTAATTAATTTATAACAAACATAAACTAATTAAATCGTTCGGTCTTAAGAGAATTCATCATTTCGGCTGTTGTAACTCTTAGGTGTAAATTCGATCAGCGGTTAACATCGAACTATTCTAATGTTAACGTTCACACGTCACTTAGCAGGTTGTGTGACATTATGGCCAAATTTATCGCTTGCTCATTTTATGTAAAAATCCAATTTTAGTTTAATAAGCGTTACCCTGTTGTGGGATTTGTTTACGCCAATTCACTTCGTCAAAAATATATCACTTTGGACTTATGGAATTTGGTAATGGTAAAAATTCCAACCTCATCCACATTCAACTTTATAGTCCTAATACAAAGTCCTTGGTTCAATAATAACAATTATTATTAACCGAAATGCTCTGACCAGAGACTTTGACTTTGAATTGACTGTTATACTAACTGCATATAACCGAGGAGACGAATCCTCTCTTGAATAGTGCTTCACTTCAAATACTTCCACTCAACCAACTATAGTCACTCGATGGATATCATGCCATGATTTGGCTATAATCAAAGCGGGGCTTTCACATTGAAGATCTACATTATTCTCAATTCGAAAGAACTGTGTAAATCAGTCACATCGGTATTTTCTGTTTGACCTTAGTTATATTAACCAACAGAAAACTATCGAGTGAGTCATTCCATAGTTATCCAATAACTATTAATACGTAATCCCTAGGTGTCCCCAGCAGTTATGAGTAATACACTGCCCAATATATGAAGAGCGTTACATACTTCAGTCTCAGCGGATACGTCGATATCCAATCTAGATGCATCTTGACTAAGAATATTTAAAATGGTATATTTGTTTTGTATTGATAAATTACTCACGGTTACAACACTTTGTAACTACTATTACAAAATATACCATTTATGGATTTTTCTATTAAATATACTTTTAATTAAGTTAATTAATTAATATAATCGCATTATATCAAGTATATAATAGGAAGAAAATACCTTTTATTTCGAAAAAGATTGGTCAACGAGTTAGATATACGTAACAAATTACATAATTGCCCCTAGGGCATACCCGTAACTCTATCAATCTTCTTGCACTTGGGGTCAATTATGGAATCTAATTCCAAATTCTCTAATCAGTTTTCCCAAAACCAATTAGGTCAGTCCCTTAGTGAATGAGTATGCTATTATGTTTTAATTATCTACTTTGTCGATTAACTCTCTCTGACACTGATAAACTGGCTTTATCATGTGGAACGATTCGAAGTATATCTATCGACTTATAGTGAGTTTTAATTTCTATCATGACCAATTTCATGACATTGTTATCTTATAACAATATTATGGGATTCTCAACATCTGGAATCACCTTTTTCTCAATTATAAATTTGTGCATTTATATCTATATACATTGGTTTATTGTAGCGCTATTCAAGTTAATTTTCTCAATATTTCGTTGAATCGACCACAACCACTTTTGTAACATTTTCAGATTAAAGATTTTAACTTGAATTTTATCATTGACATGTTATACTCAATATCACTTATAAAATTTTGTGTCCAAACGTTCCATCATAACGAGTTCGTTGTTTCTATAAACAATTCTCCAGTATTTCATAAATACGCGAGAACACCTCAAACAACCATTTAGTGATATCAATTTGGATTTTATATGCTCCATGCATCAAATACGTAAACAAATTACAATATCATATGCAACATTATCCGTATGATAATTTCCAATTGCTAATGCATAAGGAATCCAACTTACACGTTCTCTTTTTAATAGGATGCTCTTGTGTATCGTTTTGGATATCTTTTATACTTACCATAAAAGAAATCATTTACAATCCAAAATTGAGTGTTAAAACAACTAAAACTGATTTTAATACAAGCATATTGTTAAACTCAACAACGTGGTTTATACTTGTAGTTTAGAAATATCAATGTACTTTTTAACGTTCTTTCTTATGAACACGCGCTTTCTCTGCACTTTGATTGAGAATCAAACTATTTGATATTTCTATCAAAATACTTATTCAATCTTGATGCTTATAAAATGATACATTCGTATCATTTCTTGGATCATATCCAAAGACTCACAAACCCAATATCGCTTCCACCGACTTCGAGACATTTTGGTTAATATGTGTAAACGACTTACTCTAAATCATTATTTAGAATTTTATGTTTCAATACATAAGTACAAAACACTAAGTCTTATCAAGCGATAATTTTGTGAGTAAATATGAATTAATTTGAGCATGTTGAATACTAAATCTGTTATGCTAATTTCGACTATTGGAATTTGCAATATTATTCTTATCAGTACTGCTCATTTAATTCCAATCACATTAGTCTTTCCAATAAAGACACAATCTTGGCCGACGGATCACATCTCTTTGGTTACGACCACCAAAATCATATTCTGATAGCATACTTGGAATTCTTTCAAAATTGCGCATCATACCATATAGAGTCAATGATCTTAATGGTTTAATTGAACAACCGAGGGTAGTGTATGTTTTCGACATTAATAAGAAACTCATAATTTCTCTTCGATGAACGAGAATACTTATTGGACATTCTAATGCTATGTGTTCATTTAGATTAGTTAATCATCTCATATAATCAGTTCTATCTTTGGATTAGATCCAATTCAATTTAACTACCAATTTTTTTCCATAGAAATTCCTTCACAATGAAATTGATATATCTTGAAACAACAATTGTTTCTTAGTGAAAATAGAATAGGGATCCTTAAATACTTTATGAACCTTTTTATTTATAAAACTAATTTTAGTTTACAAAAATTATGTTTAAAACATAAATATGTCATTTGATGATAGACCTTTCTAAAAAACCTTTTGGAGATTCATACAAGATCCCTCATGAACAATTATTACGTGCAATCTTTCGACTCACATAACCTGCCAACTCCTTGGTCTAGGATATATTGGGATTTCTTACAAACCCTTATCTTATATGATTCTATAAACTGTTGTTTAGATGAAATAATATCAACTTTGTGTACTACTCTTAATTACATGACCTTATAGAAATAAACTAACTTAACTTCACTCACAATTAATCGTAAAGTATCCAACAATGTCTGATTAATCCTTATCGATGCATCATTATATATCACATGGAGAAGTGACTTATGAGATTGAATCTATATTCATTTTTAGGTACATTTGGAACTCTTTCCAACACACTCACTTATTCGACCAAATCAAATCATTTTATTATATTGCATGTTATTTTATTTACTTTTCTTTTATATTCTATGATTTTATCATAAACTTACTACATGTGTATCTAATACACATGTTCATGTTAGTAATATACCATCGATGAATATAACAAAGTATGTGGAACCCTTTTGTATTAACAGACTTGTGATTGCATACATTAATATGTATTAATTCAAATCATCAACTCTTATGATGCTCCCACTGAATGGGTGCATAGCTATTAATTGTTTGAGATATAATTAACCTGTATCATATGGTTCATAATCATATAGTAAAATTATTTTTCAAAACTACGGCTTAGTCTATAATTCCAAAACAACTATAAATAATATTAGACACATATTTATTTTTATTGCATCACTTTTACTTCGAAAACAAATTGCATAATATAGTTCTATTTCATAATGAATATTCATAATACTCATATTAAAATATAGTTATATCTATTTTTCAGCCAATACCAAAAATAAGCATTATTTCACAAATAATGTTCGGTACATTTTACAAAAAAAAATTCATAATTTGATGCAATCACTAGGTGCAATATGGCATGCTCCCACTATTTCTGCCTTCACTATAATAGCGTACTAAATTTAGAGGTCCACCATTCACTTAATCTTCTTAATATTGTTTACTTATTTCATACGATGCAACTAGTTTGCAGTGGAGAGTTCTTTGATCAAATATCTTGAACTCAAAGAAATAAATGTTATATAAATTAATTTTCTATATGAATATACATTTCGGAATAAAAATCATGTTTCATATTCCAATATTAAGTACCAATTATTATTATAATTCTTGTTTCCAATGTTTCTCTATGAAGCAGAAGTGACTATTCATTCTCTTCATTCCAACTTTACCTTAAATTACATCGATTCTTATACATTCGTTTTTCTTTCAAATGGTCAAACTATTCAAAAGAAAACCTTACTACAATATCATAACAAGCGCGTTCAATTATTCTTAACCTTTAAGACATCAAATATGTTGCACTTTATGTAAACCAATCAAGATGACATTTCAATGGTCGAGTTCTTAAATATATCTCATAGTTTATGGTCTTGTGGTATATTAACACAATATGATCCTTTTGAAATCATTCAAGTTGAATACATGATCTTAAAATACTGTTTATTGGCTTACTTCGAATGAACTAACTTCATCGAAATATTATATCACACAAACTATGACCACCATATAACATTTATATATGAAAGTACATGGATCAAATATACATAGCCTTGAATTGCATTTATAGTTTAAAAACTCATAAAATACAATACACGTCTAAGCCAAATAAACATAAAAGTGACCAACTTACAAATGTATTAAGTAGTTGAAATTAGGCACTTTCATGGGTATAGAAACATTATATAACATGCAATTAGAATTATTAGTAAGTATATATATTATATTTCTATTTGTCAACTTTCAATTCAATTTGGTTATATACGTTTTATCAATCATATTAAATGCACAAATATATCATTGTAGATAATTATAACATTATATAGCATATGTTCTTAAAATATTAGAAATGTTAAATGTTACCATTTCATTTTTCTAATAAGGCTCCCACTAGTCTATTATGTTTCTCCAAACCCTAAGATGAAACATAGAAGTCTTACAACCTCACTAGTGGGTGCTAGAACTCGTTTGTTTTGGTATTCTGACGTTGAGTTTGCTCAACGAATCATAGCCCCACAAATGATGGATAACTCCTTATTAGTTGTATCACATACAACTCCTAACCTATTTTTCCTTATTCTAATCTCATTTCGACCTTGAGTTTGCTCAACAAATCGAAAGAGATTACTCATTCATACCTACCATATTGTGATGGCCTAAGTGTAGTATATGTACCTTGAGTTTGCTTAATAAATACATATAGTTATCTTACCTCATCTATTCAATATATTAATAATACTATGCATAACATCCCTAGCATGAGTTTTCTCGACAACAAAGGAGTATGTAAGTAATTTATTAATATATATATATGGTAGATGATAACATTATATTGAAGATTCATAATCTTCAACATATGTATTGAATGATATCAACTTGTAGAACAATATATTTCTTATGAAATACCCCAACGATTCAAGTGTTAGACACATCAGGATTCACGGTGTATGTACATTTATATATGCATTTATTTCTTAAGTCAATTTGGGTTTCTTTAATGTTCCATTTTAGTTTATACACATATTATATAAGTTTTATTGTTATATAACTTTTTTTTATTTCATATTACTTATATGATAGTCTTACGTACAATATATCATTAATCAAATCTTATCTAATCAATATTATTCAATTAACTCTTTAATTAATTTTAAATTAGTATTCCAATATAACTTTTACATTAGACATATCTACTATAACATTTATAGTGTATACTATAACCTTTATAGTATAACACACATATATCATATATATATGTATGTATTTTATTTAATTAATTAACCTTTAATTAATTTATCCAATTAAACAATTTTTATTAAAACTTATTAATTTCAAAATTTATCTTGTATACATACATGTATACTTCTGTATCTTCAACATTTTAAAATAACATAACGTATATCAACATACATAACACATGCATATATACATTAATTAATTAATATATTTAATTAATTTATTTTATTAATCTTATTAATAAATTTGAAATTTGAAATTAATATATGAATATTTTCAAACATTTTGGAAATTTCATTATCCTTGCAAACATTTTGAAAACTTATGTAGTAATATAATTTTTATAATAAACATGTTTTATTTTAAATTTAACTATTAAAATTAAAACCTTTAACATTAATTTCAAAACAATTTTCAAAATTAGCCTAAGGCCCAAATTAAGTTGGGCCTTTTCTATTAGGAGAAACCTTTAGGCTCACTTCACCTTTTGGGCCAGGCCGGTAACCGGGTAGTACATGATACTTGACTACCCAATTCCAACCAAGACATACCTTTCTTGACACCGTACTAAGTGAACAAGCTTAATTAGTTAGCCCTAATATGACTAAATTATACCATATATGCTATTGGGCACCGATACCGTTGTTTGAACCGGACTAGCCCGTAATGGAAGATATGGATGAATTTCAAAAAATTTACCCTATTGGATCTTTTATTGGGCCTATGAAATCTAACTGAACTAGCACATTTATAAATTTCATTTAAATAAAATCATTTATTTTATTTAAATTCAAATATGTTAAGATATGAAATTAATTTTATTTGATTTAGTTCGTACATAAATGTATCATATACATATATATGTGAGTGCATGTGTAACATAATAATACTTGAAATGTATAATATGTCCATATGTAGATGTTGGGATTTACATCGCAACATATATATTAGCTCATTTTGTATGTTGGCATGTTGTCCAAATATGTGCATGTATATATGTTACACAATATATACATACACACACACACACACACACACACACACACACACACACACTCACACACGTGTGTGTGTATGTATACACGCACACACACACATGTATGTATAAGTACATTGTATATAATATATGAACATAAAACATTTATATATAGATAAATATATGTGTGTGTGTGTGTGTGTGTATATGTGTGTGTATATATATATATATATATAGAAAGAGAGAGAACAATTATAAAAGATTATTTATAATTCAAAACTAAATTAGCTTTGCAAACATAATAATTTTAGTATTTTAATTTGTATATATTATGAATAAAATAATGTTTTCATCCATAAATAATTAACATAAAATAATCTATAAATGAAAATTCAAATTTTATAGTTTTCGAAAATATAGGATCATAAAATAGAGCTTAGGAAAAATCTGGAGATTTCTCAAAGTTGAAATATTATTTTTAAAAACAAATACATTGATTTCTGCAATAATTATTTAATAAAAAAATATATTATTAAAAATTCAAATTTTAAAATTTCAAAAATTCTAGAATCATGAATGAAAGGTTACGAAAATTTTGAAGAATTTTTCAATTAAATTATTGTTTTTAATAAATCATAAACAATTTTTCCAAAATAATATTAATTATTAAAAATAATAAACCTTATTGAAAGGCTCCTAAATTTTTTCTATATGTTTCCAAAATGATATAATACTTTTAAAAATATATAATTGAATTTTTAATGTAATAGTTATTTTACATATAATAAAAAATTCAAAAATTCAATAAATGTTAATTTAAAAATATCAATATATGTATGATAATTATTTTCGAATTTGTTAATTCATATTGTATATAAATAAGTGTACTAAAGTTTTTAAATCATATATATATATATATATATCTTATATATGCATATATGCTATTATGAGAGAGAAATATACACTTATATATATTTATTGAATTTATTAATATATATATATATATATATATGAATTTATTAATAAATATATATAAAAAAGTTATTAATTAAAAATATTGATTTTGTACAGTAAACAACATTTGTCTATACATAAATCAAATAGTATAATAAGCAAATTATGCACCCTAACCAAACTGATTTGTGGCAACCACATCTACTTACAAAATCTCACCTAACTAAATATATAATAGCAATATATTTAAACAGATATGAAATTGCTCATTATAGGATCATAGAATATAATTTAATTACTATAATATGAATTAAAATTACTAATTTAATGATGCCTTTGAATCAACGTTAAAGTAATGACTTACCTTCCTTTTACTGTTCTTGATTCGTCAGGTTGCAAGTCAAGAATCACCGACCTATAACTATCAAATGGTATTATTTTAATTTGAAATATATTTGTGAATTTTGAAGTGGATTGAGAGCTATGTTTTAATCAGCAATATAGAAGGTAACGACAGCCAAAAAAAGTTCATCATTACATATATATATATATATATATATATATATATATATATAGGGGTGTATTAGAGAGAAACAAGGAAAACCTTTTTACCCATTCTCACTTGATCTCAACCCATTATCTCAATGTTTTAGCCACCCTTAGACGTTCCCAAAACCGAAATTTCGTAGCTCTAATGATGGGCCTTAAACCCATCTAAGCCCAAGCCAAAATACTATGCAATTAAATCTAATTTAGTCGCTTGTCAAAATTGTATATCGATCGATATATTTATAACTGTTATAAATATATATAACATTATTTATTTCTCAAGTCATATTCTAATATTTCATAAATATTAATTAATTTAATTAATGTATAATAATTATAAACTAATTAAATTGTTCGATCTTAAGAGAATTCATCATTTCAGCTATGTAACTCTTAGGTGTCAATTTGGTCAGCGATTAACATCGAACTATTCTAATGTAAATGTTCATATGTCACTTCGCAGAAGGTGTGACATTATAGCCAAATTTATCGCTTATTCGTTTTCGGTAAAAAATCCAATTTAAGTTTAATAAGTGTTACCCGGTTGTGACATTTGTTCACACCAATTCTCTTCGTCAAAACTATTACACTTTGAACTTGTGGAATTTGGTAGTAGTCAAAATTCCAACCTCATCCACATTCAACTTTATAGTCCAAATACAAAGTCCTTGGTTTAATAATAACAATGATTATTAACAGAAATGCTTTGGCCAACCACTTTGACTTTGAGTTGGTTGTGATACTAACTGCATATAACCGAGGAGACGAATCATCTCTTGAATAACACTTCACTTCCAATACTTCCACTCGACCTAATTATAGTCACTCAACATACGCCATGCCATGATTTGGCTATAATTAAAAAGCGAAGCTTTCATATTGAAGATCCACGGTATTCTCAAGTCGAGAGAACTGTGTAAATCACTCACATCAATATTTTCTGTTCGACCTTAGTTATATTAACTAACAGAAAACTTTCGAGTGAGTCGTTCCATAGTTTCCAATAACTATTAGTACGTAACCCCTAGGTGCTCCCAGCAGTCATGAGTAATACGCTGCCCAACATTTGGACAGCATTAGGTACTCCAGTCTCAACAGATACATCGATATCTAGTCTCGATGCATCTTGACTAAGAACATTTAAAATGGTCTATTTGTTTCGTTGCAATAAATTACTCACGGTTACAACACTTTGTAACTACTATCACAAAATATACCATTTATGGATTTTTCTATTAAATATACTTTTAATTAAGTTAATTAATTAATATAATCACATTATATCAAGTATATAATAAGAAGAAAATACCTTTTATTTCGAACAATATTGGTCAACGAGTTAGATATATGTAACAAATTGCATAATTGCCCCTAGGGCATACCCCTAACTCTACCAGCATCTGCAACCACAATGGTTAAAACATAGTACAATAATCATTTGCAGGCATGCAACATGGGTAGTCCGATTAATCTGTCTTTATACACTCCCATACCCTACCCAAAATCATATAATGGATTACCCAACCCAATTTAATCGACTATCTGTATAAATTTAATCTAACTATTTAGTTTGATATTTATGTAGATTACCAATCTCATATACAAACATTATACAGATTATCTATCCCGGGGGCTACCCATCATACATAGTTTGTCTATTTTAAAATTATGTGGACTATCCATCACACATATCATTTATCTTAAAATTAGGCGGTCTATCCTTCACACATGGTTTATCTATTTTAAGATTATAAGGACTACCCGTCACACATTTCATTTATATTAAAATTATATGGACTATTCATCACACATTTCATAGTTTTCCTAGAATGACTATGAATCCATCATGAACCGTATAGAGACTATCCATCTCAAGTATTATGCGAGTTATCCATCTCACATGTCATAGTTTCCCTAAAATGGCTATTAACCCATCAAATATCACTTTATAATTAGGACATAACATTATTCACCCAAGCGATTAACCTATGTCTATTGGCATTGCCAATTAGTTTTTCGAACCCTTAAAATTATGGCATATCGATAATAATATACATTGGTATCACAAATGAAGTTTTCGAACTCATAAAACATATGGCTTGTCAAGCAATCAATATAAAAATTCAAAATAGAAAGCTTACGACATCCAAGCCATTAAAAACGATATCAAACCTCTATCCGAGATTCAAAAACAAAATTCTAATTTTATTAATTATAAGGCTAAGCTACCAAAATCATATTATCGACATTCTTAAAACATAGGCTCTATCGCCTTTAAAAAATAGTTTTAGTTTGGAAAAGAAAATAAGGCTTCTCGGCTTACAAAGCATCAGTTTTGAAATAAAGAGTTACGATATCAAAGCCGCATAACTTGGTTGTTGAAAACAAGGAAAACATGTGGTGTCAAACCTGACAAGCTACAACATCAATTACTCAAGTCAAAATCAATTTCTTACGGCATCAATACTTTAAAAAACTATAATGTTGAAAATATGGTACTTCAGCTATTATGCTACAAAACATAGGATGTCGGCAGTAGAAACTTACGACATCAATATTTAAATACTTCGATATCGAAATCATGGGTTTCTGAAACTACAGGTGACAAGAGATCTTAAGTAAAACAGTAAGGTATGTTGTTTTTATAAAATAGTGTAGAGCTTTAAAATCAATATTGAATCTCTTTACCCATGAAATGCCGCATTCTTTCTATGATGGATGTCGAACATTAAGAGGGATGCTGCATGTCGTTGATAGCATTACTTTAATAAACAATAAAACATTATGAGGGATGCCGCATCTCTTGTCAAAATATGATTGGTTACCACCAACACATTTTAGTTCTTTTTCAGATTTTTTTGGAAATGAAATTTACCTTCCCAGAAATATTTACTAACTTAATTAATTAATGCCCTTAATTAATATTATTTTAAATGCTTTTCTAGCATACTAATTCATGGAAATTCATAAACACTTGGAAAAAATCCCTAAAAAGCACTAAAATGAGAATTAACATATTTTTTCATATGTAAAAAATTTCGAAATCAAAATAATTATTTAATTATCTTTAATAACTAAAACCTGAAATAAACACCCTCTTTAGGAAATTCATGAAATATTCAATTTAGCTTCAAAAACTATGAAATTAAAAACCCATCTTCAAATTAATGTTTTACGCAACATACAAGAAAATCAAATCAATTGAAGATTAAAAACTTAGGTCTTATCTTTAAAACCTATCTTAATAATTCCATAAAATTTTCATAAATCATTATTCTATCCAAACAATGATCAAACATCCATAACATGGCAGAACAGTCAAGATCAATTCAAAAATTGGCCATAACTAAATTCAAACACAAATAATAGATATGGTTAATTATTATTCGCCTTAGATAGGATGATGAGATTAAGATTTGATGGAGTTTAGCTTCCCTAAGCTTTGTCCTTTGAATCCCCTTTGATTTCCTTCTCTCTTACCCTTTAGAAATGGTTGCTAAGTGTTTGCTTTTGATTGTTTGTGAATGTAAAATTAAAATGGATGAGAGAGAAAGGGCATAAGGAATGAAATAAGGCTATATTCCTAATTTCCCCTCTCACTTATTCTCCTCTTTTATAATTTTTAAAACAATCTTATTTATTGATTAATTAAGGCCTGATCTATTTAATTATTAAATCTTATTCTCCTTATCCCAATACATTATTCTATTTAGTTTATCTAATTAAAATCTTCTAGATAATGCTAAACTAAAATTAGTGTTGTTACGGGCTCCCTTCCTTAGAATGTTTCATCCTCCAAATTCAGTATGGACCACACAATAAGCATATCGAATATGCCAACAACTGTAACAGACAATGCTAGTGTATCCTACCAGCTACAAAGTCTATATAACAAGTATAGAACATACACTCATAACAATTAAGGATAAGTATTCCTAATCCTGTCCTCTATTTCCCTAGTATAGTCTTTCTCATTGACTCCACTAAACTTTCACCAATCCGACTGTCTTGTTTCTTAGCTTCATCTCATTTCTTGCTATAACAATACTGGTTGCCTAACAAAAGTCAGATCTAGTTCTACCACTAAGTCTTCTAATGCGGTCAGAGCAATAGTAGTCTCTGGATCATACACATACTTTCTGAGATGAGAAACATGAAAAACATTATGGACTCCTTCCCAAATACTTAGTAACTCTACCCGGTACACTAGTTTCTCAATCCTCTCTATAATAGGGAACAATTCAATATATCTAGGTGCCAGTTTCCCTGAATTTCCAAATCGTACCACATCATTCATTGGTGATACCGTAATGAAAACATGATTTCTCACTGAGTACTCTAGAACCTTACGCCTCTTATTCGTGTAACGTTTCTACCTAGACCGAACCTCCTTCATCCATGGTTGGATCAACTAAATCTTTTCCATGGCTTCTCTCCATATTCGAACTAAGAACCAATCTATCTCAGTTTCCAACTAACATGTTGGTGATTTGCACGATCTTCCATAGAAAGCTTTGAAAGGTGCCATTCCTATACTAGTCTAATAACTATTATTATAGAAAAACTCAACTAAGTGTAAATGGTCTTCATATGGCCCACCAAAATCAGTACACAAGCTCTCAGCATATTTTCAAGTACCTTATTGACTCTGTCTGTCTATCTATCTGTGGGTGGTAAGCTGAACTCATCTTGAGCATGGTACCTAACATTTCCTACAAACTCTTCCAAAACTTACTAGTAAACAAAGTATCTTTATTACTGACTATACTGCTAGGAATCCCCTGTAGTCTAACAATATTCTTCATAAACAACTTAGCTAATACAGTGTGCCATCCTGGTCGACTTAACGGGAATGAAATATGCACTTTTGGTCAGTTTATCGACTATAACCCAAATATTTTCATTTCCCCTATTCGACCTTGGTAGCTCGTCAATAAAATCCATGGATATAGAATCTCATTTCGAAACCAGTATATCTTAAGGCTGAAGCAATCCACTTGGCTTCTGATGCTCGGTTTTCACTTGCTGCAATTCAAACATTGCTTTACCAATAAACCTACATCCCTTTTTATATCTTTCTAGAAGAAACTCCTCTTCATATTCTTATACATCTTTGTTTCTCTAAGATGAATAGTAAATTTTGATCAATGACATTCCCTAAGAACTTCCTTCTTTAGGTCGCCGACGTATGGAACACACAATCGTTCCTTCTTTCTTAACATCCTTCTGGTCAAGAATAAAATCCTTTAAAATCATTAATCTCATTTCCACCTTCAAGCCCTCTAATCCTTTTGGCTAGCAACGAATCGTCTCTCTGCTTAGAAGCAATCATTTCGATCATCACCGGTCGAACTTCCAAACATGACATATGTATGTGATTTTTGAAAAAAAAAACTTTTCTTTTAAAAACATTTAAAAATAATATGCTTTGTAAAATGATTTGATATTTTGTAAACTAACTTAAACATGGTTTATAATCATTTAAACTTTGAAAAAATTTTATAAAATATTTTTTAAATATATTTGAATTTTTAAAAAATATATATAAAAGATAGAAAAATAAGAGATAGAGGTCAAAGATTGCTACCGGGGACTTTAAAAATATTCTATGGCTCTATATATTATAGTCTTGAGATCTTCATATCTTAGTCTTTATAATCATGAGTCTTTATGTCCATTCTTTCAATCTTTGTACTATACAGTCTTCGATTCAATAACTGTGTAATACTCTGCACTATATGCGATATAACTTGGCAAAACATTAGTATTCATATTTTATATAAATGTATATTATTGCTTATTAAGGTTGTTATCATCAAAAATCAATAACCAAGGTATTAACAAACTTTGCGTATATGAAATCAACTGAACTACAAATATATGGAAATAACTAAATTTACATACTACCAATCCTTGCTATCATCATCACTCTCAATATATATTATCATTTTCGAATTCACACTCTTCTTTATTTGCTTCAATATTTTTATCGGGATCTTCATCTAATTCGACTTCATTATGGATTTCCTTAGTAAAGGTCCTAAGTCTTCGATTTGTATATGACTTATAGTAGTTTGTTTGGTTCTACATCATTTTGATAAGCTTGATTTTGGTTATAATTGTGTTTGAGTGGAACAACCATTTTGTTTTTATTTTAACAGCAACACACCGGTCAAGGCTACTATTATCGATAGTGAGATAAGGCATATAATAAAATTGTGCTACTTGTGTCGCCAACACATAGGGATTGTACGCTTGATATTTTTTCTAGTGATTTACTTCTACTAGTGGCAATCCTTATGTATATGTATTATTTCAACATTCGTCCTACTGCCAAACTATTGACATTTGGATAAAAAATGTTTTTAATACCGATACCACAAAGTAAGTGAGCTTAGTTATTCCTCTAACACTTTGTAATACTATTTTATGTCATAATCATTATTTCCTTGTTTAATAAAAACCAAGTTATTAACAGTTATTTTTCTTCTTCCATACTCTTTCGTGTGAAATTTGAACCGTTCACAAATAGATTAGGCATATTCTATAATTGTTCCTAGGATTAAATGAAATTTATTGCAACAAGCTTCTATTATTCCGTTATCATCAAGCTCTTAATTTTAAATTGATAGATGTTAACGTCTAGTAAATTTTGCGTACATTCAAAGAATACTTAACATGTCATACTTACGTATTTTTGAAACAATGACTCAAAATATTTACTAGTTTCAACATTGAGATTTTCTTCTTTGAACTTGTTATTTAATAATAATATTATTAAGAAGAACAATTTAGTTCTACAATTGAAATGAAAATTTATGTATGTATATGTTACCTATCAATATTTGTTAATTCATCACAATTATGAAGCACAATTGCCTTAGCCAGATTGAAATATCTATCATGCGTAAACCTTTAACCTCCATCCATTTTACCAATCGAACATCCTTGTTTCTTAAATGCAGATGAAAGCTCGTCATTTGAATAATCCATATCATTTTTTTCATTATGATGACAACTCTAATACTTTGTAACGACTCAGGATTTTTGACACTATTATTTTAATAATTCCCTAATTTAATTATGGACAACACAAGTCTTAATCATTTAAAACAAATGGTATATTATGGTTATTGACTATTTATTTATGCATATTTGGAAAGAAACTATGGTTTGGAAATTTAAATATAAAAATTTCTCAAAAAAATATATTTAAAATAAAACTCTAACTTTATAATACCAAATACTAATTTATGTATGAATATAATTTAGATGTATATACTTAAGATTTGGCTAAAATTTAAAATAAATATATACGTTAAAAATTGGAATAAATTTGTATAAGAGGTTTATATTGTTGTATGTAACATAAATGAAAACTTATACAAATAACTATGATAATTATATATGTATACACATAGGTGTATAAGGTAAACAAGACAAAATAGTTGGTATACATATATATGATATATATTGTACATAAGAGTGGATATATGCTTGTAAACACAAGAGGGAACACACATTAAATGCATATTCCATCAAGCACATAAAACATCAAATCCTATTTCAAATAAATCACAACTTTTTTCAAATGATCTATCAGGTCAAAGAATTTCTGACCAAAGAAAATTAAAATAAAAATAAAAATTTAAGAGAAAAGTGAAAAGAAAACTTGCTGTATACAATAGAGCTACATCATACTTCTCTTATATATACCTCTATCCTATCTTCTTTTTCATTCATTTGAAAAAGCTAAGTAAAATAGAAAAGAAAAATATATACTTCCATTTAACAACTTAAAACAAATCAAACAACTCCACAGAAAGATCATCAATCAAACCAAGGCTAGCAACAGTTTCAAAAAAAACCATTGTTCTCTGTTCAAAAGATTTTTCTATGAGTAAACTTCTTTTCAAAATAAAATCCTCTTATAAAATCTGCAATATGTTGAGGATAAAATAGAAATAACAGTTTGAATATGTGGTTGCATAGAAATAAATGTATATATGCCTGTGGATGGATGTATGTAAATGCATGCACACATTTTTGCCTCTGTTCTTTTTTTTCTTCTGGTATGTTCAAACTCTCAAAAATCTATATCTCTTCATCTACATAGATTTAGACCATGATGTTTAATGGGATCCTATTTGTATTTGAGCATACTTAATTTTAAAAATGACTTCATAGAATATTATCAAGTAATTATACTGTAAATAGGATGTACAAGTAAGCCATCAAATATTTTAAGGAATTCGATTATTTTAATTCGTGTTTTCACTAAGATGGAGGGAATCAGCTTTGAGAATGATGAGTTTTGGTGACATTATCATGATTTTTAGTGGCATGGTTAGCGAGGTAGAGAGGGATGGCCAGAGTTTAGTCATGGGTAGATTTCTGGCAATCGCGATGTTTGGTGGTGTTAGGGTTGTGGCCATAGGAAGGTGGGGTTTTAGTGGTTACGGGAAAAATGGTGGTTTTCTTTCCTGGTCGAGGTGGTGGCGGGTTGGAGGAGATGTAGGTTTTAGGCATGGTTTTCGGTCGAGGCTGTTTCCCTGAAAACTACGGCGTCGTGGTGGCGACGAGATGATGCAGTGTAGGTGGAAAAGAAAGAGGGGAGCTAGGCGAAGCTTCAAGCGAGGTGGCGTGGCTTCAGGGGGTCGAAGACGGTGGCATGAGGTGGAAATAGAAGGTCGGGTGTTTTACCTAGTGATGGTGTTTAGCTTGTTCGGGTTTCTGGCATTGCTATAGGATTCTGGGTAGCCGGGAAAGTTGAGAGGGTCGGGGGTGACTTAGAGGTGAGGTCGGTAGTGGTCGGTGAGTGGTCGTTGGTTGTGCAAGTGCACAGTGGAGGTTGTGCAAGTAAGGGTAGCAGGTCGAATAGATTAGCAAAGAAATTAAAGAGGAGAAAGGAAAAGGGAAGGGGTTCTAGATCGGGTTTTTGGGCCAATGGGCTGATAATTAAATAAAATGAAATGTTCTTTAGTGTTTTCAGAACCCAAATTAACTTTAAAATTATTTACCTTTTTAAAACTCTAGGATCCCTGTTTTTTTATAAACATAGGAACCGAGTTTGTCTTAACTACTTAAAAATTTGTTTATACCTCTATTAAATAATAAAAATTGATATATAAATAGTTAAGGGTTTATATAAATAAAATGATTTAAAACTATAGATTAATTAACCCTAGGTTAATATATATGTTAATTATTGATAAATTTATAAATTCATTTAAACAAAAATTTAAATAGTGTAATTAATTTTAATTTAAGTAAGTAGGATTGGAAAAATAATTAATTTTTTTTAGATAAATAGATGATAGTGTGACTGGTTAGTATAGACTATGAATGATTTAATGATTCGGTACATTGAATTGCCTTGATTTCTCTAGTGCGTTCTTTCTAGTTATTCTATGATATGAAATATCTTGAATTGAACAGTTAAATATGAAACGTAAGACGTTTTATTTGAATAGATATTGTGATAAAATTTCTATGTGAATGTGACATTTTGAAATTGAATTGTTTTTATTAAAAACAACTTGGCCTTAAAAGATGGCGTTTGGACTTCGATGAGACCGGGATCGGATATCATTTGTTATCCGAAAACCACATCGATCCAAAATGAATGATCAGGTCATGAAGATCTCAAGGGAAGATCCAGAATGAAGATTCAGAATGCAAGGGCTATTTGTCGCTAACTCTGAGGGTGATTCCAATACGAGTATAGTGGAGATAGTGCATTTGGCTCTGTTCGGACCCGGAACAGACTTGTATGGATGAATGCTATCAGATCATCGTCATTGGAGGACGGTGAGCATTCTAAGAAATGTGTGTTATAAAAGTAATTGTGGCCTCAAGCCTCATCAACCAGGAATGGATAAAATAGGCGAGGTGCAGTAAGGCTAAGTGGGTAGCACCCAATTAGGGTAAGATTTCCCTTGTCTAGAGTCCCTTATTTCGGCTGTGTGGAGGTTCTCGGCCCTAACCGCAGGGTGATCTTATTCGGGCTATCCAGGTTAGGGGTAGTCCGATCTTGTGTTATAGGGGATTGGGACTGGTCCTTAGTACACTGATCTAGACCAGGTACTGTGATGGGTGGTACCCTAGTAGCGCTACCATTGTATGGAATCCAATCTCCAATAAGCTCCCGTACGGTTTTGATTTTGCCTAACTATATTGGAATGTGAGATTTAAGCATTCCAGCTATTTTCTATTTATATTGAGAACCCTAGACAATATTATAATATCACTGGATTTCCTATGAAGATGTTTTGATTATCATAAGGTAAAAACTTGTTCGTATTTATGTGCGGCGAGTCTTACGAGATACCCTTGATTTCAAATGATTTTCAAGTTAAATAAATTTAACCGTTTACTCACACCAGACCCATATCTGACCCAAAGTTCATTTTCTGCTTTTCCTAAACTCTTGGGTACTCAAATTTTTATGAGTAGCCAAGTGATTTCAGGTTGCTCTGACGTATTTTGAAGGAGGATTTGGAGCAGGAGTTTTCTGTTAGTCGTTGAGAAGGATGGTTTTGATGAAAACAACCTTAGGACTTATTATAAAATATAAATGCTAACATTTAATTTAGATATATATGTATATGCAGGATATAATCATGCATGTACCGAGAATAAAGACTGTACAGTATAAAGATACAAGACTGATGAATTTAAAGATTGAAGATATCAAGATTGAAGACTCATGAGTATCAAGATATCAAGAGTTCAAGATTTCAAAGAACAGGAGAAGCATTTTGATGCCCTCCATTGGATGATTTCTGCCCTAAACAAAGATGATTTCAATCCAAATCCTAAAGGAACTTTGATTCAAGATAATGAGATTGGAAAGATATTAAAAAGGACCCTATTTTTGGAGAAGAAGGACGGGTTGAAGTTCCTAAAATTATTTGATCTCCTTATGGTTTGAATTGTTTGATTTGATTTGAATTGTTTGATTTGATTTGATTTTCTTTGATTAGAATTAATTTGATTTGAATGGAATGTATAAAATTATATATGGCTATTGGATTTAAACTATCATATTTGTTATGTTTTCATTAAGTAACTCATGTTATTATATATATATATATATATATATATATATATTCCATCTTAATTTGTCACAAGTACTCCAGTATTGGATTAAGGGGGAGTTATATTAGTATAAGATTAGTTTTTGTTGATGAAAAAGGGGAAGAATTATAAAATAGAGTAGTTAGAGTTGTCAGGCTTAGATTAAGGGGGAGTTATTAGTTTTAGGGGGAGTTATAGTAAAGGTGAAGTATATTTTATAAACATAGGTTGTCATCATCAAAAAGGGGAAGATTGTTAGTCCTTGAGAAGGATGGTTTTGACAACAACCTTAGGACTTATTATAAAATATAAATACTAACATTATAGTTTAGATATATATATATATATATATATATATATATATATATATATATATATGTATGTATATATAGGAAAAAAACATGCCGCTAACAAAAATGAAAACTGTACAGTATAAAGATACAAGACTGATGAATTTAAGGATCGAAGATATCAAGATTGAAGACTCATGAGTATCAAGATATCAAGAGTACAAGATTTCAAAGTACAAGATAATTATTGAGTCTAGAATTATGTTAAAACTTCTTAAAAGCACTTGCATCTTTATTCGAAATTTATTCGTGGAATGAAATCCACTTCGAGCCTCTTAAGGGATGGAACTCTAGTGGGATGGAACCCACGACAATATCTAGTGGAACATATAGTGGTCCTATTTTGATATCCACTAATTTTATGAAAATGCTTTTCAAAAAATTATATCTCTTATTTTAAAAAATGTTTTTCAAAACCTTCTTTTCAAAAAGACATCTCTCCTGTTTGAAATACTTTAGCGTCAAAATTACCCTTATCATTTTTAACATTTTGATTTCAAAATTGTCCTTGATTTTAACTATCTCTTGTTTTAATATTTAGCTTTTAAATATTTATATACTCAGATTTTAGATCATTAAGGTTATATATTAAAAATTACTTTCTAAACTCTTTTATATGTTTAAACTATATTCAAGTATTTTTATAAAAGTTTAGAAATTGTTTTGAAAAATTATAGAAACTAATTTTAATAAGAAAATCAAAATCACCATTTTTGCCTAGAGCATGTCGACATACTCCTACCCCCATGTCGACACGGTGCCGTTAATTTTCAAATTTCAAATTTTCAAAAGAAGTGTCTATTCGTCGCATCCTTTCACGAATAGATATGGCTGTTGATCTCTATAAATACCAGTAAGTCCTAAAATAATTTCTATCAGATTTTCATTCATTTTCTCTCCTCTTCATCTTCCACATTTATTCTAAAGAATCCCAAACCATAATCTGCTGAAATACCAAGTGAATCAAACTTGATTATCTCTTTTTTGATTCAATGCCACTCTCTCCATAAGATCTCAATGTTATTCATAGTTATAGGATTATTTGTAAACCAAACAGTTGAGTAAAAGGTGTGGTTGAGCCTTGAAATCAATCGAGTGTTATTGTTGCCCCGGAAATCGATAAGGTGATCTTGTTGCCTGGTAAATCAAGAGTTTTTGCCCCAGACTCGAATACAGGAGGGTGTACCTTGTGACCTTGAAATCAAGGGTGTAATCTAGGAGATTATTTTGAAAAGAATTTTATACATCCGTGCGGGACTGGATGTAGGGTAACTCCAAACCAATATAAAATCGTGGTGTGTTCTTTCCTTTACTGCTTTTATTCATTATTTTCTTCTGTGTCTGATTCTGTGATTATAACCGTGTCTGTGTATTGCATTTGGTGATTAAATTACATAAGTTTCAAAAAGATTTAGTAAATCCACAAAACACTATTCACCCCCTCTAGTTTTATTCTAGCCTTAAGATCCATAATCCGCATTTCTAATAGTTCCACGTATCTAGTTAGATCTGTTTCCGATGTATATTTATGTTTGTATTTTGGTTTGTGATGAATAGACCGGTCAGCACGATTATCTAGTATGACATATGTAAAACTTATGACTCTGATGTACCGTATTAGTGACTTTTGTGATATATATGTGATGTAATATATTTTATTCCCTTCCACTCTGAGATTTTGTGAATTGTCTTAGTTCTTTCTTTCTTTCTGTTTCTTTTCTACCTATTTCTTTCTAATTCACGACTCGTCCTTCAAAGGAATGAAGGGCGGTTCGTCACGTACTTAAATTAATGTGATCATTTAAATAATGATTGAAAAATATAGATGCTTCTCCGATAATGTATAATTGACTAATAGAGCCTTTAACACGCGCTTTTTGTTTCATCTTTTTCTTTAAGTGACTCAAATACTTTGATATAAAAAGTATTATACTCAATATCAAATTATAAAAATGAATAATATAAATATAATTTGTAATGTAATTATATATACCTCCTAAATGAATACATCCATCTGTACTAAACCGATACTCGTATTAATGCCTTAGACGATAGATGTACCATATTATCCAGTATTTTTCATAAGTGATATTTCAATGGAATTAGAATATGAAATGATTAAAATGGATGCCAAACCCAAAGACGATCAAGTATGAAGAGTGAATAGAAAAGGAGAAAAAAGGGCTAAGTCCATGTGTCAGCACCGATCCATAAAATTGTCATGTTTCACCCTAAATTCTTGGCACGATGAAGATGCAAGGCAAGGAAGAAGATAGTGAAATTTGGCTAAGTGTTTGGATCAACGTCGATCCTCGATTCCATCCATAAAGCTAAGTATTCTCAATGAATGCATGAAGGAATAGCTTAGAAGCATCAAAAGAAGGTCGAACAGAGGAATGAAGCATCTAGATTCAAAAAGCATTAAAGAAAACACAAGGAAACGATCAAGTTTATGGATCAACACCGATCCATAGAATTTTTGTGATTTGGTCTACTTTCCTTCTATATTTATGCATCTAGCTATTTAACGATTTCTATTGTTATTTGGCGACTCAAAACGGCAATTACATCCTACTTCAACTATAAACATGAGGCTGTCTACAATAGAAAGAGGACTTTTGGTCTTAGCTTATTCACGTTGAGGTGGAATGTTGTTCCCATTTTAGGACTGAATCTCAAATTGTAAGTTCAACAAAGCGAGATAGAATCAAGCAATAAAATACATTCCAAATGGACGCAGGCAAACCACACTATATAATCGTTATCTCTTTCTTTCCTTACTTTTCCTCTTCAATTTTACATTTTCTATTGAATATACTACTATAGATACAATTCCACTGTTTATGATTTTTTATCTCTTCAAAATCAACAATTTGGATTATTAGACTAACTTTTTGACTAGCAATTTTTGGTGCTTTCACTGAGAATCAAAAAATCGGGCTAGATCTCTGTTGCTTCTAGGATTTGGATAAAATCTCCAAAGGGATCATATGTGACTAAACCCACCTTTTTGGACGGTTTAAATCGACAATAAACCACAGATGTCTAACTCAAACCTTTCAAAAGGGCAGATTATCAATAGGATAAATTAGAAAATAAGAGAAAAGATGAAAAACAAATCATAGAATCTTGTAGCGAAATGATAAAATATAATAATCAAATAAATAGTTCATGAAGCTATTTTACAATATACATTTAATTAGACAATTTTTACAACATAATCAGAGCTCAATCAACAAACATACCAAACTAATGTAGTGGAATAATAATAGTAAATATGGTCTAGCAAACTCCGTCTTCATCTTTAAGGAATAATATCTGCAAACACTAAAATACTAAGGCTGATCTGAGCATAATAAAATGACAAAACACTCGAGTCAGAACTAAAAGTTCTTATGTAAGTTAAATCAACAACAAATATATTTGAGTGTAATAGTTTAAGAGTTGTTTACGGGATTTTCCATCTCCTAACAAGTGTACAATGTGAGTGCAATAAATTTAGAGATGTTACGGGATTCTCTTTCTCATAAGGATCCGTTAAACTATCTATATACAGTAAGATACGCCATATATGTAGTGTCTATTAGTTAAGTATTAAAATAGCGTTAAGGCTTTACATTGATCCCCTTTAACACATTTTTAAGTAGGTAGTATATGCAGGTCCTGTAACACAACCAGTAACGTCGATAGCCAGTGAGTCCCATATATGTACCATACTAAAATAAAATAGTAGCGGGTGCGAATAAGGATAGAGAGTATGACAAGGCATGTGAGGCTATGCCCAAGGTAGTATACCACCGTTTTGCATTTCCTCACTAGTGGTAACCCCTAACGGCCCACCACGAACATCCATCTCATAATCAAATCAAGGTGCACCAATCGAGTCAAAATCAATATAGTAATACGAAGAAAAGAGGTCGCTAGAGGTAGCTAGCCTCAGTGGTCAGGTATGGCTCCTGTTTTAGTCATTACAAATTGACACAAGTATTGGGGTCTATCCATCACCGTTTTCTTTCTTCAATCCAGCAAATGCCACCAATTCAACCTCTACATTTTGGATAACATCCACCACGTACATTGTTGTTAAAGTGGTTCCGGTATTGACAAAGAGTATGCCAATATTCGGCCCCAGTCTCTTTAACAATCAAACGTTATTTTTCACACCAGTTGGTTCTTTTAAATTTCAAGAACAAGTCATATTTCATACCAAAATATCAGATTCACTTCAAAATCATTTCGAATTCAAAATAGATCATAACTTCAAAATATCCGTATTTAAATCAATGATTTAAGTCTAAATAATTCCCCTTTAAAACAGTTTGAATATTGATAATGGTTTTGAATAATTAAAATAGTTTGAATATTGAAAATGGTTTGGATAATTAAAATAGTTTTAATATTGAAAATAGTTTGCAATAATTAGAATAGTTTAAAGATTGGAAATAGATTTGAATATAAAATAGATTTTAATATTGAAAATAGTTTGGATAAATTGTTTTTATATTAAATAATTTATATTAAAACCATTTCTTCCTTTTCAAAACGATTTGAACTCATGTTGCTATTTTAAATCACAACAAATTCAACTTTTCAACTTCTAATTTCAAGTCAACTTCATATTCAAATTTCGATTGCATCAGCTTCACTTTAAAACAATTTCAAACTTTACGTCAAATTCGATTTAAACAGTCCTATTCAAATGGCTGAAAGTCTTAATTTAATTTCTCATATTTAAAACAATTTTAGTTTAAATCCTTTTCACATCCAAACTTGAAAATACCAACTTGAACCATTTAATTAAATTAAATCCAAAGTTTAAATTAAAGTTTGAACCTTTAAAATAATTCATTTTTAATCAATTCAAATTTTATCCTAAATTTCACTTTAAGATTTCAAATTAATCCCTAAATAATGTCATTTAAACAGTTTCAATTTCAACATTTCAAATCTCGAATTAGAAAATATTTTAATCCATATAAATCAAAAAAAAAAATTCTTTAAAACAATTTCATTTAAACCAATTTCATTTAAAACAATTTCAATATGTTAATTTTCAACTTTATTTACAACAATATTATTCCCTTATTTTGGTTATTACTTATCAACTTGTTCTAACCTTATTTCCTAAATTTTCGTTATTGTAAACCTTTATAATTTTTTCATTTAAACTAAATTTTAAATTCCAATTCAATCAACCATTTCAACATGCAACTTATAATAACTGCTTACAAGTATGAATGGAATTATCATTTATTCTAATAATTTCTAACTTTACATTAACATATTAAATAAATTCCCTTTAAATGAATTTTATATCTAGGTATAATATTTACCCCATTTCATTTATTGAAATTTATTCAAATTGCTAGTAATAGGTTTTAATCATCATTTATATATTTTATTTTAGCGTTCATTTCAATATTTGTTTTTTTTTACTAAATTTAATTACAAAACTCATTAATTCAACCAAATTAAATTCACGAAATTTACGGGTCGTTACACTCTTCCCCACTCAAAACTTTTCGTCCCCGAAAAGGAAAAAGAAGGGAGAAGGAGAAATGAGAGATCAATATATCTTTCTTAAATATTAAATTTATAAACAAATAAGTTTACAAAATAAAATAACTTAAAATAAAATATACCAATTTATACCCATTTAAATCTTTTATACATAAATTACTAAAGTCTGTAAAACATTTTCAAAATTTTCTAAGTCCAAAATTTACGGAAAATTTTGGCAGAGTCTCCTTTGTATGGAGAGGCTTGTAAGAAAATAAAATATTAAATATAACAAAATATCACATATAATACCCAAAATATTATATCCCAACACGGGAAAATATATAAAATAGCGCTATAAACCGTAATCCGAAACGTACCTATTTGTCGGGCAATTTACGCTTAATTTATAGAACCAAAAGCAGTAGCAATTGCTTCCATAACCTGCATTTCACTTATAAAATCCAAAGGGTTAACAATTTTTGTAAAGTGAAATATTTAAGTGGTTTCAATCACTAACAGCAAATCAATACAACAACCATCAATTCAACTAACAGCATACACAACAAATACAAAACAACCATTCAATCAAACAAAAAATAGTTGTTCGGGTTGAAAACTTTTAAATTGTACGGAATGAAGAATAAACTACCAACACATCATTTACTCAACAGTCTTAGATAAACTAAATAGATTATTCATTCACCCAAATTCAAATTTTAAAGTATCTTACCCAAACAACAACAATTCCTACTAACAATCAAATTAACTATTATTAATTTTATTTCATACATTAGTTGTTTGATTTCCTTTTCATTCATTCAGTGATTACTTAAAATTTTCATTTATCACTTACAATATTCAATTTTTTTCATTTTAGTGTCATGTAGGTTTCTTCTTTTTATTCATCTATTTATTTTATTCCTATTAAATTGAATTCTTAGTAGGAAAATTCATTAACCTAAATTTATAGTCAAAATTTTCTTATTTTATTCAGAATTAACCTCAACCTATTCACTTAAGTTTATAATTGCTTACTTACAATACCTACTTCCCATTATATTTAATTAGTAGCGTTCAATTATACTTAAGTTATACAACTACACATCAATTCTGATTTATTAAGGAATTCCACTAATTATTTTGATTACCTCAAGTTAATTACTTGTATAATATCTATTACATTTTCTTATTAACATTTTCAACTTTTTATATCTCTTGGTAAGTTAGATATATGCCTTTAAGAATGTAACTGAAAGTTATACAAGTTTTCCCATTTCTTTTAATTAATTCATTATTCAATAAAAAAATTACCTTTTCCTTATAAGTTACAATTTCAACTTCCTTTTTATTTCCTTTATAACTAAGCCTTAAATCTCTTACCTAAATTAGAGGTTTCAATTATTAATTTCTTACCTTTCATTTCACTACAATAATTGAAGCAATTAATTAATGGAAATTTTAGAATTTAATACCGGGTTAAATTTCAATTTATTTTAAAATAATAGATAAATATATTCTTACAACTTATATATCTCTAATTATATTTAAAACAATTCAAAATTTATATATTTTTTCAAAAATGAATCTGCAGTAAAACTACTACAGTGGCCTTTCCCTTCGAAACTCGAAAATGAAAGTCGATGATGCGGCCGCCATCACCGAAATAATTTTCCAGCGACAGAGAGGAAAGTACAAAACTTATTTTCTCCAAAATCTTCTTTAAAACAATTCTTCCGAATTATATTAAATATTTATATCAGAAAATACTTATAAACACTATTATTATATTCCAAAATTTATTCGAAAAATTTCAAAACCCCGGATCTTAAGTTCTAAATTTCCAAATTTCATTTATTTTATTTTTCAATCTTATTTCTATTATTATTTATACACTTTATTACCTAACAACCAATCTATTGCTGTAAAATATAGATATCATTTGAAAATTTTATTTTATATATAGAAAATATAACAGGCAAATTATTTCATTTACCTATATAAAACAAATATTATGTCGGTCTGTCCTATTAAGTGCTTAGAAATCCCTATTGATGTCACAGCGTCCCATGCACCAACCAGAATTTACAAATACAAAACGGAACAGATTAACACAATATTAAAACCTTTTTATAACACTAACAAATACGCTCTCTCATATATATACACTCAGCGACTCCCATAGGGTATTGCTACCCTATTTGTAAAGAGTCAGACCCCACAAAGCTAAGGTTTATCGCTAAACCAAAGCTCTGATACCAGATGTAACAGCCCACCTTTTCGCACGCTTCAAATCGACACACATGCCTATTCAAACCATACAAAAGGGAGGATTGTTATGGGGTAAATAAGAAAAACAGAGAAGAGAAAACACTAAACAGAATCTCACAGCGGATGATAAAATATAATAATAAATATACAGTTCATAAAACTGTTTACAAACATTTGATTCTTCTTTATACAATAAATATCAGAGTTCACATACCCATAAATATCAATGCAGCGGAACAATATGAGTGTAGTGGAATATAATATATAATAATTATAGAAATCTTCGTCTTCGTCCTCCAGAGCTAAAATCTTCGATCCTGAAATGCTCGGACTGACCCGAGCGAATTGAAAGGACAAAACACTCGAGTCAGAAATAAAAGATCTTATGTAAGTTAAATTAAAAGAAATAAATATGAGTGCAGTAACCTAAAAGATGCTCGGGATTCACGTCTCTTAAGGATCCGTTAAACTATTTACTATGTAGTATATTTCGCTATTATAATATTGTCTAATTGTAAAATAAACTTATTTTTAAATAGCATTAAGGAGTTACCCAATCTCCCCCTTAACACAATAATAATCCCCGTAGTCCATCCAATATCATAGTCCCTCCTGATCGGGAAGCCACCAGAGGATACCACACGGGCTACAGGAGAAAACCAAACTCGTACAAGGCGCGATAAGGTAGGTGACACGGCACAACTAGGCAATGCCAGGGTAGATATACCAATTATGCTTCCGGGTCGGTGGTAACGCGTAGCACGCAGCTACCGCCCACCTCGAACAAACTCCCTCAAATCAAAGAAATCAAAAGTGAAGGTGGCCACCGAATCAATCCAAAGTCAAAGTATAGTATCGAAGGGAAGTGCCCGATCAAAGGTGCTACCATATTAACCCGTCAATCGCTCCTGTTTTAGCCACCTTATGCCAACTCACGGAAGTTGGGTCCACGTATTTACCTTACAGGAACGCCGCTACCAACCTACTTCATTCTGGAATCTCCACCGCGTACACGGTTGTTAAAGTGGTTTTCGGAGTTGGCAGAGAGTATGACAACTTCCATCCCGGTCTCTTTAACAACCAAACGTTATTATAACACCGCGGTAATTTTAAAAAATAATTTTACTTTCAAAATCAGAATAAAATATCTATTTCAAAACCATATAAATATGATATCCTTTGCATTTCAAAACAAACTCATTTGATATTATTTTTATAAAACCCAAATTAATATAATATCATCTTATTTCAAATATATTTCTTTTCCAAAATCATATTACTTTAAAATTTATGATAATTGGAAACCAAACATTTGAATTATAACTTTCAAACATAAAACTATGAAATTTGTAGCTTTAAAACCATAACTTTCAAAACTTAAATGGTTTGGATATTCAACAGTACATAAAATAAAACAGTTGAATTTAAAATTCCTTTATAAAGTAAATAATTTCACGCCTTTACAATTTTATTCACTTTAAATTCAGTGTAAACCCATAACCTTTAGATTCACTTTCAATTTGAATAAAACACTTCGATTTCAATATTTCAAACTTTGAGTATTTAATAAATTTCAAAACTAAGGTTGGGAATTTCTATTCAACAATTCATTATCCTATTATTTAGTTTTGAAATGTTTACATAATAGATTCATAACTATTTAAAATAAAACTCAATTTATTAACACTAAATATTTCCTTCCATTTATTTATACTAGAATTATTCATTTAAAAATTCAGATATAAATATCACACCTTTAAAATTCCAAGTTAATAAGTTTTACATCAACTTATGGAGTTTAATTTTTTTTAAATAAGCTCAATTCCAAATAAATTTCCAATTTACCTTCCAAACCTTAATTGGTTTAAATCATTAAAACTCTATATATATACCATATCTTAAACCTATACTTGACCATATTTATAAACCATCAAACTCCATTATTCACTTATTTATTTTGTGTAACAGATTTATACATAGCTTAAATTCAAAAATTTAACTATATATGTATATATATAAAATAATATTTATATGATATCAAAATTTAATATTTATTAAACCGTATCCTATCCAAACCATAGAAATCATTTCAAAAAATAATTTCACATATATATATCGTGGTGCCTGTATAAAATTTTCTATCCTATGGTCAAGTGATACGGATATTTATCATTTCAATCCACAATTTAGAAATAAAAATGCGGTTGTATATCATTTCAAACCGCAATCCCGAATGAAATGAAATGCATGATAACTTGCAGATTATATAATATAGAACACATTATCCATTCACCAAGCATCATTCATCAACCATTTATTACAATCATCATCCAATTTGAACAAACATCAATAAATAGCATATAAAATATATCAGGTATCAACGAACAGTTTATATTCACTAATAAATTAATAACTGTTTAATTGGAAGTTTATATGCAAAATAAATAAATTTAACTGTCAATTTATATACAATAATAAAATTAAATAACAATTTAGTTTAAATAAAATGCAATCTAACTGAGATGATGAATAAAATATGCCAAACCATCATAAATGAATTTCTACTCATATCATAAATCAAATTAACAAACATAAGAAATATTAGAAGTTGTGAGTGTGTTAAAACACTCACCTTTTGAATTTAAATTGAATTTATATTCAATTTAAACCCAAAATTTGCACAGTCTCCAAATCTGTCCAACCCAGCTCCAAAACGTCCTGGATTTTATTACGATCCTAACAAAAAAAATCACGCGTGAAACGGAAGTCATGTGTAAAAGTTATTGCATTTAAAACGAGATGAAATCGAAAAAAATAAAAATAAAATAAATACAAAACCTTGCCACGTCATAGCTTCTTACCACCGAAGCTTGCGCACACGAAAACGCGGGTATCTCCAGATCGCTCGCTCGTATCAAACCACCCCACCGTCGCAAACTGGAACGACGCCGTCCACCTTGCCATCACGGTCCACCCCAAGTGCCACGCCCCTATCCACGACCTCCACGACGAACGACGGCCGGCCATACGAAACCGGCGCCGTACCCAAAAGAATTCACAGCAGCCGCCCTTATATACATTAAACCCTAATGAATTTTTCACCATAATCCGACCGTCGAACCACCAGATCAACCACCTAGATGCGAAGCACGCTCAACTCACTCCAAAACCCAGAAACCAATTTCCGATCAGGCAACAAAAAAATTGGACGCAACGGATGGCCAGAATAAACTAGGGTTTTCTGGAAATTTTTTAATTCGGTTTCAAAAACGAATTGCACCTTTGAATTACGCTCGTCGAGAGCATTAACATGTATTTTTTTGAGATTTTTCCGAGGATTATGAATTTTTGACTTTTGATTTGATTTGCAAGTGGATCTAGGGTTTGCAGCCATTGGAAGAGGAGGAGCTGAGGAAATGAACACACAAATAAATGAGAATAGATAAAGGCTAGTGTTTATAACTGGATTTATATAGGTAGGTTAGAAATAGAGTAGATGGATCCGATAAACAAACGTGATGAACGATAATTGGCCCAAAAAGCCCGTTCTGTCCCCTGAACGAAATTGGGTCAACCCATATATCATAATAGGTGTTTTAAAATATTCTAAATGCAATGGAAAAGGTTACATGTCCAAAATCCATCGTATGAAGAAGTTATGCTGAAATCAATATGTTCAAATTGATTTCAAATTAATTTCAATTAAATCGATTTCAAGGCGTTTCGCGTTCGTACGATCAAACGACAAGTCCGATCGCTACGAAACTTGAAACCCTACGATAATTCACCGTTACGGATCCGATGAAACTTGTTTCATCAAAATCCGAGTCAGTGGCCAAAATGGCTATTTTTATATTAGTTAAATAAATTTAAAATAAATTAATTAAATCAAATTTCGTGTTTATATTCTGAACTTTGCAATATTTATCACTTTATAATTTTCAAACATTTACAATGATTTAAAAAAATTTATAAGTCAATTTATTAAAGATTAATCAATAGAAATCTTCAATTTCATAAAATTCAAAATTATAAATAAATTTCCAAAATTTCCATTAAATTGAATTTACCCATAATTATTCGATTCATAATTTCAAATAGAAGGGTTTACCATTGGATTTAAAAATTATCACATAAACATTTTCCGTTTTCAACTTAATTTTCATATTTGATTTTATTCATTTGCAATAAATCCAACTATTATAAATTAAATAAATTAACTCACTATTAAAAATTCAAATTCTATGATTCATAAATTTCATCATCTTGATTTACCTATTAATTTATAATTCTTTAAACCAAATCCCATCTCAATTTAAAGTAGCTTAATTCACTCATTATAGAATTTATTTCAATTTCTTAAAATAACTCCTTTATTATACATTGAATCCCATTTTATTTTAATAAGTTTCAAATTAACGGATTAAATTCAACTTCAACCTCTAACTTACACTTAAATTTAGGTTATAATCAATTTATAACGTATTACCTTTTTAGTTATTTACGTACTTCTCGCATAAATTTCTCAACTCATCATAATTATTAAAGTAACGCTTATAATTAATAACGATACTAAAATTACTCAACATTTAAATGAACGTTATTACAAATAGATTTATTGACCAATTAATTAGGAAATTTATAATAGTTGTTATCTACCTTTAAATTTATTTCCTAATAACGTACTACCTACTCTCCTTTAATTGCAATTTGAATTCCAACCTTTATTTAACATACTAAATGAAATAAACAACATATAGATTGTTACCTATTTCCTTTACAAGCCTTTATAGGTTTATTACCTAGCAATCACCGTTAAAAATCCCGTGTATACACAAATTTTATATTTCGTAATCACATTCAATCAATTACGTATTACTTTCCAGCAAGAAATATGATTACTTAGAGAACGTTGACTTTTATTCAATTATCAATTTATTGTAATTCCCGTTAATTAATTTATTAAATGCTTATATCTATTTCTCTATATCCAATTTGTTCCAACTTTATTTACATCAATATTATTCCCTTATTTTGGTTATTACTTATCAACTTGTTGTAACCTTATTTCCTAAATTTCCGTTATTGTAAGCCTTTATAATTTTTTCATTTAAATTAAATTTTAAATTCCAATTCAATCAACCATTTCAACATGCAACTTATAATAACTGCTTACAAGTATGAATGGAATTATCATTTATTCTAATAATTTCTAACTTTACATTAACATATTAATAAATTCCCTTTAAATGAATTTTATATCCAGGTATAATATTTACCTCATTTCATTTACTGAAATTTATTCAAATTGCTAGTAATAGGTTTTAATCATCATTTATATATTTTATTTTAGCGTTCATTTCAATATATTTTTTTCTACTAAATTTAATTACAAAACTCATTAATTCAACCAAATTAAATCCACGAAATTTACGGGTCGTTACACAATTGATTTCCAAATTAATTTCAGACGAATTTAATAAGATGAGAAATAAACAATTGTTACATTAATAATTCATATTTATTAACTTATTATTTACAAACAGGGATTATAAATTACTTACCACATAACTGATTTCATATTCTATATTAAAACCAAATTTAATTAAAAAACATATAATTTCATCATTAATACATCATTTATTTTTATCCCTTGTTAACCTTTTATTATCACAATTGATTGAAATTACATTAAAATAGTTGTCAATTGCATTCAATCAATATTATTAAATTATTTTCTAATAAATTTTTTCCATTAATAAATCATAAATTTAAATTTCTCACAATATCGACTTCCAAATTCTTATTAAATTGAATATTTTTACTTGTCAAAAAATACGGGTCATTACATCGTATAAGGCTGGTTAGAAGAAGAGCCAAGGAAGGAAAGTTATGGAAGAATTCAATGAAGGGAGTGTTGGAAATGCTAATGAAGTGATTGATCCACTCAACCTCCACCGGATCTGGTTACTAGAGAAAAGTTGGAAGGAATGATGGCTATTATAAATAGTAGGATGAAAGTGATGTAATAAACTATCATTGAAGAACTAACTAAGAAATATGCATTGATAAGGAGACCTCCTCAAGGAGATGGAACTCATGCATGAGATCAAGGAGTTAGAGGAAGATTTTCAGCTGGATTGGATAAAGGAATTTTGTTGGAAGTCGTAGAGTAGAAAGAGTCTAAGTTGGAGACGGAAACACAGATAGAGAGGCCTATCAAATTAGAGCAATCACTTTGGATTGTCACTAAAACTAATTGTATGACACTAAAAAGGATGTAAACAACATATATTAATTGCGTCCTAGAAAATCTAACTGACAAGACAACACAATTAACTATGTAAAAAAATGAAAATGAAAATAAAATGAAATGGAGAACTTTATTTAATTTCTAGAATGAGATATATAAGATCTTAGATGAAAAACATGGGTATCTATAGGTGATGGAATCTTTTAGGTTTTTTCATATAGTCCCTAATCAAATCGTGGAATATTTATTCTTCGCATCAAAACAATATTTCAACAAATATGTGATTTTTAGGTGCTTCGTGCAATGGGGTTAAATGGACAAATTGCAAAATATTCCTTTTTAATCCCTTTTGCACTACATATTTTATAATATTATCGTGTATAATGTTGATAACATTAAATCATATTTAATGTTCTACTAGATGGTTTTGGTCTGAATTTAAATTTTTAACTAATTTATTATTATACTAATATTATCATTTTAATTTACAATATTATTAGTTATTCAAAATACATAATAACATAATTTGTAACCAACTCAAATAATATTTATTATATTGCAAAATTAATACTAAACTACTTCTCATATATAATGAAACATGCATAATTTGAATTTTGAATGATAAAAATTTGAATAAAAATAATTACTAAAATAATTATATATTAAATTTAGATAGTAATTTCTTTATTTTAATGTTTCATATATCAATACTACAAATTTAAAAGATTGTAATTCATCTTAGTTAAAATATCAAATGTTTGCATAAAATAAACAACACCATTATATGTATGCATGTGTATTTACTTTCAGAGATATCTATACTCAATTATTTAACTAATTAGTCAATACACTTGTGTCCTTTTTTGATGCTGTGTACAATTTATAATATATGGCTAAATAATATCATTGTGTTTGGAATTGTGATATGAATCCAATGACGCAAGCTGCATGCAAAACGAAGTTCATGTATGAGAGTTAATCGTATCTGAAAATCCAAGGTTTAACATGTATTACATTTACAATGGACTAAACTTAAAATTTACTTTTTTTTTTGAATCAAAACCCTAGCCACCAATGTTAATTCTTTGTATCAATTTTCGTAACTACTATAGTTCACTAGAGCAACAGCAAGCACCACTGACATTCTCTCCTCAACTCGAGTTCCCTTTGGTACTCATCATTCCGCCTCCGATAAAATACTACGCAAACCTTAAGTCCTGATGTGGAAGCAAATAAAGCCGCCTTGTCATCGCCTCAGTCTGGGATAAATCACCATACCTCCTCTAATGAAATGCTCTTACAAATTCGAGCTCGACGCCACCGCACTGGATACCTCCAATGATCGTTAGAAGTGTGCATGATGATCACGTTATGAACGTGCATAGATATGCAAAGTAAAAATAATTTATAAAAATCAAATTGATTTTTATAAAAATTATTCAAAAACAATTAAGATTTATGGTTTTGTTTAAAAATAATTTGGAAAAATTTCCTCGATACTCCTACTGGTTGAAGGCACCTTGAACCATTAATTTCGCATTTGAGAGATCCTATCTCTAACTCAATGGTGGAGTTGAACATTCCACCATTAAGATATAATGTATTTTAGTGGATACAGAATGAATTTTTATGTCGGTAGAATGAAACATCTAGGTATATTATTGCAACACTAACGAGCTATGTAAAATATTTTACCCAGATCCAATATTTAAGATATGACTCATTATAAATGAGATCTTATCTTACTTAACTAACTTAACCTATTTATTTAATTCATACCATGTATATTTTGGTTTGTCTTATTCTAAAATAGTTTGGCTACCAAAATAATATATATACAGTAATACACACACACACACACATATATATTATTTATTATGTTTAAATTATTATATTGACTAAAAAATTAAATAAATATATAAAATTGTATATTTTATTAATTAATTTTAGGGATTTTAAAAATAATTAAAATATAAATAAATTAATTAATATAAACATTATAAAAATTTCTCCACAATAACAATTTCTAATTTTATAAATTATTTCAATAAATTATTTTTGGGCAAAAACAGAGGTTGTAGTGGCATGATTCCAGGTGTGAACTCAACCCTTAGTAATATTTGAACAATTTAAATATTAAAGTTCGTCTAGAAATTTGCATAAGCATAGTAATGGACAAAAGTTCAGTTTCTTATAGACTGTCTAGGTGAACGTTTTCTCTTTGTCATTACCATATCACTTAGATATCTAGAGCTCGGTTAATGGTCAAAATGCTACTATTATCCGTAGCTAATTGCAAAATCAAATGCTAAAGTTCATGGTTCAATCCGATAACAATTATTGATTAACCGATTTGCTTTGGCGAAAGACTTTGATTTTGCAGTGACTAATAATTACGGTGATACAAACCTTTATTTGATGGAGAAAATCCTCTCTTGAATAGTATTTCAATTTAAGTGGTTCAACATATACTCAACCATGGCTTTAATAGGCTATATTGTCCTGTGATTGACCATAATATATAGTTTAGACATTTAAAATTCACAGTCTCAAGTCAAAAGACTATCACATATCATCATGTGAGATCTTCTGTTTGACTCTTAACCTACATAAGACTCTCGATGAGTTGGTCGATAATTGATCTAAACAAATACGTATACCTAACCTCTTGGTGCCTTCAACGGTCATGAATAACTCATTTTCCATTATGGATAGCATTACATATACTAATATCCATAGATATATCAATATCCCATTCTCGATACATCTTGTCTAGGAACATTTAATGATAAGTATTTATTTTATCGATTCAATACTCATGGTTACAAACATATTTGTAACTGCAATCAATTAAATACCTTTCCTACGGATTTTCTACTTATATATATTTATATCCCAATGTAACAATATATGTGGTAAAAATAAAACTAGAAGATTACTTTATTTCGAGCAAGATTTGCAATTTGGGTAAAGTTATATGATAAAATTACATAATTAACCATATGGCATATTCTTAACTCTATTGATCTCCCACTTACACTTGGGGACAATCATTGGTGACTCACAGCCATACTCTCGATCAGTTTCCTTGGACAAAACTGATAAAGGACATTAGTAGAGTATTATTATTTTGTATGTACTTTTTGATTATACTTCTCCATCATTGATAAACTATTTTATCACTTGGTAATAGCGGACAACATATCTCCACCTCTTATCAAGTTGTCCATTTCGTTTGTAATCTATATTGCATCATTGTTACCACAGTACATCATTATTGGATTCTCAATTGTGGCAACCATCCTTAGCTTTCTTATGAACTTGTGCACATATATGATACTTTCGCTATGCCATTATTCAAGGTGATATTCTTAGCCTTTATATAGTGAATTTTCCACAACCTATTATTTGGAACATTTCAAATTTAAAGCCCCTATATTAAAGGTGAACATGAATTTGAGATTGACTTACTATTTTCGATATCACTTATGAAGATTGAGTTGAATACTCTTTTATAAAGGTTTGTTGTTTTCATAAAAACTTCGTTAGTGTTTCATAAATACTTAAGAATACTCTTAACCGCCGTTCAGTGATTTTAACTTGGATTTGGCACTCGCTTAGTACACCAAGTGCATAAGAAAATTCCATTATAGTAAATAAATACCATATATAATGATTCCTATTGCTAATGCTAAGGAATTAATCTCATATGCTCTATATTAAATTTTTTATTATGGTGTCTGTGTATATTGATTGGGACAGTCCTAATATCCTTTTATATTCAGTATAAAGAATGTCTCATTCAAATCCTTCAATAAGAATTAAACGACCAAACTTTAACTGATTTCACACAAGTACTTCATCACCAATCAATAGCATATTTTTTATCCATGGTAGTAGAAATATTTTAGTACCTTCAATTTTCTTCCTTACAAACACACACTTCCACTGCATTTTGACTAAAAATCAAACTATTTATTTTCTCTATCAAATTACTTGCTCAACCTCTAAATGCTTGTTTAAGATCGTATCTTGAAAATTTCACAATCTTCGTCGTTGCTTCCACTGACTTCGAGACACTATGGCTATCATGTATAGATAGTCTTCACTAAATCATTATTTAGAAGTTTGTTTCAATGACGGTGTGCCAAAACTCATAGTCGTAATATAAAATAATTTGCTAGCAGAATCCTAATGGACTTAACGTGTTGACTAACAGAGTTGCCTCATACTATCAACATTTGAAATTGGTGAGGTCATTTCCTATCAACCTTCCTTTATATAACTCCAGCTAATTAATCTTCTTCTCGAAGACTCACCTGGGATCGATGGATCATACTTTTCGAGTATGTAACATCCTCCACTTGAACACTCAAAAATGAACGACAATGATGTTAAGGTCATCACCTGAATTATTTTCAAGCGAAAAATAGGAATAGCCATTTTCCAACAACAATATGTAAATAGAGTAGCTAAAAAAATTCACTACACATAACTATCTTTACATTTTCATAATCCTAAAGCGCACCCACATAGAGGTAAAATATAATAAACATAAATAATACTGTCTTGCTCGACATATGAATTTTCCAACACGAACACTTAACCAGTTATAATCCTGGTTTTACAACATTAGCATTTAAATAAAACTTAATTATTAGTTATGCCTTCTACTTTGTATTTAAAAGCTTTATTTGTTCTCCAAAAAGATACATGTCACTCAACCCTACTCAAATGAGTATCCTTGAGTTTATGGAAACAAATATAATATAAATACGGGTCAAACATAAAGCCTAGTATAAGTAATACATTTCCTTGCACATACATAGAGTGAGACCAGGTTGCATAGTGAAATAGGTCTTCCCCTCATTAAATCAACAAGAACAACGACTTATTATCATGTAGATAATCATATCATCGTAAGCATATATGTATATATAACATCATTTCAAATGTACTATAACATATACTCAACATACATTTATGAACCCCGCCATACATTCATCCATTCCAATTATAAGTATACCTTATACTTACCTACATTTGATGAACCATGTCATATAATCATCATCACATTCACATGCATCACAAAGATTCGTATTTAGGTGTCAGTTTCAAAGTTATTCTTTACTTTATTTAGTGATTACCCTCATAGGTCTTTTTATAACCAATTTATCTTTTACTCGAAAAATGGCATCGATGAAATGGCCACTCATTACATCCTGGGAGCCACCTTACTAGAATCACTGTAACTCTTATAGGAAGTGGAATGTAAGCACCCCAAGTATCTTCTAGAAAGCTTCTTTACTAAATGTCAATTGCCCCTCCTGGTCCTAGAAACACTTATGTTTCCATTGATGAATCATTCGTTAAAATACATCCATTTTAATGTTATTACTCCATTAGGTTAATTTTTTTTTGAATTAAACCCAAAAGACTTCACAAGCCTTGGCACCCTATCATATACATTGAATATAGATTTCCCTAGCCTTGGCCCCCGGCCATTCAATTACTCTATGAGTTGGTATGTTTTCATATCTTAGGTTTAACATATTTCTTTCATTCATTAGTTGTGTATCCTACACATTCTTTTAGATCTTCATGTTAGATCAAAATCTTTAAATTCTTTAGATAATTTTTTTATCTTTCTTTTAAAAAGGTACATTTATCATTTCTTTGCTTCCCTAAACTTAACCCTTTTTCACTTTTAATATGTTATTACATTTTAACTTATTATTTTCCTTATAATTTCGTCAAAATGAAATTCAAATTAAACATTTTGGAAGCTATGTTATTACATTTTAACTTATTATTTTCCTTATAATTTCGTCAAAATGAAAGTCAAATTAAACATTTTGGAAACTAGCTTCCAAAATGCTATCTTATACTTTAATTATTAAAATAGTGGAATTTTTAAAATTAGTTGTCGCAACACTAAGCCCATGCTATCGCATGCTAAAGCTACCATAGTATAGTGCTATCACACATTTAAATGAGTATCTAAGATACAGGGATATCACATTTATAAACTAGCCATCGCAAATCTGGCTATCACATCTTTAAAATAGATATTATAATTATAGTTATCACGCTCCTAAATGGCTATCGCAAGTCTATATACCACATTTTTAGTTAGCTATCACACATCTAAAATGGCTATTGTAAGTATGCTTTTAAGACAATCGCATGTATCGATTCAGAGCTATCAGACTTATAACTTAATATATGTCGCAAGACTAAGTTTTTAGGGTTATCGTAAATTAAACTTTAGAGCTATCGCAAATATCAAGTTCGAAACTATTGTAGGTATAAAGTTTTGAAGCTATTATGTATAATTTGATGTTTTCGCACTTCTAAATCCAATTAGCTATTGCATGCTAAAATGGGGAATCTATGTTAATGTCAAAAAATTGATATTTTCTTCATTTTAGTAACTATTTTTTGACTAGCATTTTATGCAGGTCAATTATTTATTCATTACTTTATTTATGTAGTAGAAATCTCTAATACATGCAATAATTTATCCCTTTAATTGCCCTCTAATTAATTATTTTCCTTAATTAGTTTGTTAGTTAAGGTAATTTCCTGCCTCATCATTTAATTCATAACAATTGAAAATGATCGGAGAATACCTAAACATTTACCAAAAACTGAACATAATTTTTTACCTTCTGGGAAAAAGTTCAGTTAAAATATTAATTTTATATTCAAATTTACAGCTAAAATTTATATTTTCCACTTAGAAAATTCATAATTTATTCTCATCTAAAAATTATAAAAATCAAAACCCATTTCTATTTTAATGTTGTAAACATCATATTGAAATTTCAAAACATTTAGAGTTGACTAACTTGTGTTTTCACTCTTAAGTATACCAAAAGAATGTCGTTTTCCAAACATGAATAAAATTATTCTATTATAATCAAAACATGTTTATCTTCATTTAGATCTTTAAAAACATGTTAAATCCAAATTTAAACACATGGATGTGAGAGAGTGAGTATTACTAGCCTAAATTTGAATAGTTGATTAAAATTACCTTTTCTAATGAGATGAAAGCTTTTGTCTTTTGTTTATTATCCTCCTCTTTTCCCTAGAAATGGTGGGCGACCTTTGTTTCTTTCTTTTACTTTTGTTTTTATGAAAATGAATGTACATGGAGAGGGAGACATGGTTTAAGGGTTTTTTTATTAATAACATCGGCTTGGGTTAAAATCTTTTCTTACTTAATCCTATCAGTTCATTTCCGTTAATATAAAATAAATTTCATTCAAATATTCAAATTTATCCCCTTCATTAATTTTTTTTATTCCTTCTAATCTTTATGGCCGAATTTAATTGCTAATTACCCTTAGTCCATTCTATTATCTGGCCTTTTAACCAAGCAAGATTTCACTTGAGTATGAACATTAATATGAAGACGAAATGATTCACGACTTAGGAACATTCTTGAAAGGGCACTCGGAGTGAACTCAATAGGTTGGAAAGAAATTAGAGTTAATGGAACCACTCGATACTAAGCACTTGTACTCAATACCGAACACTTTTTCAGCCCTATATGGGCCCCCAAAGATATGGATCGTGGAAGGATGGCATGTATGGTCATCTTGGAGTGCTTTTCTCAAGATATAAGTGAGAAACTCTAAGGAAGTTTTGAAGAAAAGCAGATAAGTACAAGTGATATCAGAACCTCTTGGAAACAACATAATCTTAAAGGAAAATTGCTCAAAACACAACAGGTTAGGGATAGAAGATTAAGGGTGGGAAGAAGGCACAATTTCCATTCCAAAAATCAGGTCGATACTGACCATTTCTGTTCGTTACAGAGTTGATTTTACAGCCTAGTGGGCCTGATCTTCGCCGCCTACACTTTCAAATCGGGATCTGGACTTATTATCTTATGGGCCTTCGATTCTGCTGGACGATTTCCCTAAAAATATAGACCCTATAGCAACTCAAGAAGGACTTTTTGGCTAATTACCTTCGTTATCTTCAATTTTTCCTCTATTATAGTCACTAAGGAAGCTACTATTTGCTGTTCTCAGCCTTTAGATCAGCAAATACCCTTGTACTAATGACTCTCATATTTACAATCAATAAAAGCTATAGTGGACGTAGGTCATAAATTGCCAAACCCCTTTAAAAACCTTGTTATTCTTATTGTTCTGCATATTTTTCTACTAGATTTTTATACTTCTATATGATTTTGGGCGTTGTGCCATTTTTGGTATCAGCATATTCGATTAACCATATTTAAGTGTTCGTTACTGAATTAATCAAACTTTTCTAGAGTTATTCCTTTAATTAAATTCTCTTAATTATTATTTAACAAATCCTTGTAATTAATTTAATCCCACATTATGGTACTCTAAAATATGGGGTGTTATAGTCTCCTCTTCTTATAGAAATTTCAACCTCAAAATTCAAATAGAGAAAAGCAATGACCCTCGGTCAAATTATTACACTAACACTCTGATAGTGCAAAGCCATCATCATACAAAGTACACATAAGTGCAAAAGTTATAGTAGTATCCTACTAATGTAAGAATCACCAATCAACATGCATTAGTTCAACTACAAATACATAATCATATCATAAACATAAGACATACTTGTTCCACTACAGTTCATATAATAGGCAACAAAGCACACTGCTATATATGAATGTATAAAACAATTCTAAATGGATATTCCTAGTTTTATCCTCTACTATTAACTGAGTTTTTAACCTAGCAGAAGTCAACGAAACTTAAAATTTCAAGACGAAGATGAAATAACCTGAAATCTGGAAGGCACGCTCATATGGACTAAGAAAATAGCTTGGGAAACTTTCCACTAGAAATATGCTGAGTGCATAAGTTCGTACTGACCTACGCCCATAACATGGTACCGATTAATCACGCTCTACAACTAGCTCCTCCAACTTCACACGAGTGATTCTTTAGTTCCTCTATGCATCCCTAAGGAATTTCATAGAGTTTTGGACGACCTATCTCAAGAATTGAAGGGTTAACTCTTGTAAACTGTAGAACAAACCAAGTTATGAAGGAGCGATCATCAAAACAAGTGAACGATCTACAAAAAAACAAGAGGCACCCCAAAATGAAGTAAGAAGCACGTCCTAAAAAAACAATTAGTTTCCCGTTAAATGGATAACTCGATACCGACTTATGGGGATAACTCGGTACTGAGTTATATCCTTAACTCGTGTTCCCTCCTAGTTTTTCACACTACTTTGGGCTGATATGCGGATCTCCCTAAAAGTGGGCTTTTGACCCAATATGACTGCTACCCTTGTAAATACAAACTGTAGAGCAACCAAAAGAGGATCAGACTTCTACCATTACTATGTAGAAACTCTACCTTTTCTTTATCTTCTTTCTCCACACAATAGTCACCAAGGCAACTACTTTGTGTAATTCTAGATCTAACCGCTATACTTTCGACTAATTCTTTTTCAAATCTCTTATAATCTTATGTCTCTTTACTTTGTTTTTGTTATTTTACTTTTATTTTGACTATTATCAGCTAGATCTTGGTCTCACGGCTTCCTTGTAATCTATTTTTAGTTATTGATCCATTTTTGGCGCCAACATTTTAGTACTTTCACTGAAAAAACTGAACTTTGGCTTTGATCTAGCTATCTACTTTGGATTAAATAAGATCCAAAAGTTCGATCTAAAATGTTTACTTGAAGAAATCGAAGATTTTCTATTCCAGTGGTTCCAAGAAAAGAAAAAGCTACATCTGGAAGATCTGTGGGAGAAACTGTTGGTGGTGATAAAGCAATCACCCACCAGAAGTAAACAATGGGAATTCGTTGCCCGAATCTTATACTCAACAGGAAGTTGTCACTGAAGAAACTTAATCAAATTATCAACGATCTAAACAGAAATTTACTGATAGTTGAAAAGCTCTTATAGATAAGATGGATGCGTTGCTAACTTTGCAACCACTAACAACAACAAGAATTAGAAGAGAAACTTCTTTGGCAATAGAACAAGAATATTCCTCCATTTCAGGTCTAAATCGAAGGGATAGAAGCAAAGATAGAAGAAAGCAACTGATTTGGGGTACATTGCAGAAGGAAGTAGGAGCGTTCTCCCAATAAGGAGACAAGATGGTGTCGATCCAAATCAACTTAGGGTCAACCCAAACTTTGAGGTGAAAACTCCTCAAGAAGGTGACGCTGTGCTTATTTCAAACTCCTAAGAGGATACAAAGCTTAATGGTGGAGACTTGGAATTGAGCACCGATTTTAATAGACAAAATGCTAGAGCTGGAGCGGAGACAACCATAGCAAGACCAACTGCACACCAATGGAATGCTGCAAGAGTGGTCTCCTAGAGAATGGAAAACTTAGGCTTTAGTTGGAAAACCAAGATCGTTTACGGTGTCAAACACTTGGGTTGTCCCCTGACAGCCGACCCGTAGATAACCACAACAGCGAAGAATTCATCGCCGACAAGGTCAGACAATTGATGGAGGAAAGTAGGATCAGGAAAAATGAAGACAGGGATTCTATACCGTAACATCCCCCATTTTGAGACTCACATTAAGCATTACAAATGTTATAGTCATCCATAATATTAATTTGCGATGATAAATGCAGCTATATTAATCATACATAATATCAGAAGCGTATGAATATGAAAGTTTTCAAAAATTAATTCGTTAAATAAACTTTCGCCTTTCATTTCAAAATAAGTTTTCATATTAATTACGTAATCCCATTCGATCCCTCGTTCATAGAAAAAATAATTATAACAAAATACTCCAAGAGCCATATATAAAGATGCCCCCTTAGTTGATGAGAGTCTAATACTTGGCAATTATACATTTTTCCATCAAATCCATTAAGCAAAATGAAAACAACACAGTGAATGAAACAAAGCTCCTAAACATCTATCTTGCCTCCTACACGTCTTCGGAAGCTTATTCCTCAAACTGAATCCTGAAAACCTTTACTCTTGACCTACTCAAATGACCACCCGAAAGTTTAAGTGGAAAAATAAAAACTTTGGATCAGACAGACAGTCCAGTGTGAATAATAATATACCGTCTCGAACCAAACAAATACCTAGTAAGACCATGCCGTCGAGCCGAACAGGTTTTTCCCTTACTAGTATCTTATCAACATATGTCAACCATAAACCATGGTCCTGCATCCACAATTATTAGAATAGAAAATAAACATGATTACATGCATGCATGCAACATGGATAAGTCTGACTATTCTGTCAACATATGGTTATGCATTTCCATGGTTTACCCAATCTCCCAAAATGGACCAACTATCTCAAATCATAGTTTTACAAGGGTTACTAAGAACCTATCAGTTTTCATAGACCAACTAACAACTTATCTCCAGATACAGTTAGGAGGTCTCCAAATATGGTTAGGAGGTATCGAGACGGCCTATCCTTAATTAAGCTTAACCGGATATACCAAAATTTCCATCTACAATTAGGAGGGACAATTAATATTCCTTAAATATGGTTAGGAGAAACATCAATAATCGAAATACCGTTAAGAGTTACATCCAATGCTCTAGATATGGTTAGGAGTCTTTCATCGACTTATGTGAGCTTATAAAGCTACGAGTTCCTTCATGTGCTTAAACATCCCTTCATCTTACTGAGCCCTATGCACTAGAATCACGAACCTTTACCAACCGAGGGCTAACAGACGAAGCATAGGGCACGACCTTACATCAATCCCATATTAAACTTATTATTTGGTTTTAATCGTATCTTTCGATCAATCTAAGGCATCCTAACACAATTTGATCTTTCTAATCTCCTGGATGCAATCTACCCATTCAGGAGTTTAGTCTAGCCATACTCACTACCCGGATAATCAAGCCGGTTCTTCGGCCCTTAAACCTTTCCCAAAAGGCAGTTATTGGTCGTAATAATGTGAGTATGACAATAATAAACACGTAAATACAATTCATCAATGATAACAAGAACATACAGCATCCATCAATCAAATATGTTCAATCAATAGTCAATGGAATCATATAATTACTTAACCTTAAGTAGTAACTCCCTTTAGTAATTTCATACGAAAACTTGGTCTAAATAATAATTCATTCCTCTAAAACATTCAACATTATATGCTTAATCCCCTAATTCATATTTTAAAAAAGGAAAATATGTCCCATTATTTTACCAATCACTCATGCCAATTTATAATCCAATATAAAATAGCCATGTATGTTTTCGGTATCGATACGAGGATGTTGCATCCCTTCATTATAAGCATACCGCTATTTATTAAAATATGTTCATAATTATAAACTTGTAGCATCAATATGGCTAGCATGGGATATCATGTCCCTTCTTATAAAAACTTTAATAAAGAATTCTGGTTTATATAATATAAGGTTAAAAGTCCAAACTCATTGTTATCGTAACATAGAAATATATCCGTTGCTAAACCTATTAAATATAGCCTTTTATATGTAAAAATATGGATGCCGACGTAGATGACATACGACATCAATATTACAAAATCTTATATCGATTGCTTTAAAACAACGGCTGCTATGCCGTATGTAAGGGATATAGAAACCATGATATAGTGACATCATTGCCACAAAATAGTCAAAGTCAAAAATAATACTTGCGTCATCATCGCTTCAAGCTATGGCATCGAAATAGGAAGCATGCAGTATCACTGCCACAGTATAGTTAATGTCGAAAATAATTGATATCGAAAATAATGATATGCATATTGGTATCATGGAAACATAGTAATTAATATAAAAACCATTTTATTTCTATTAAAACAATTACTTTTCACCAACTCTTAACCCTTGTTAATTTTCTATTGGTTAAAAACAAACTTTATCAATTTCTTTCCAAAAACACTGCCGTAAAATGTTTTCTTACCCCAAAACCCATTTCACACCCAACAAATAATATTAATCATTTATTATTTATTTATAAGCTTTTCTAGCTTAATAAATTGATATAAAATAATAACCACTTGGGTAAAATCCCCAAAAATCTCTAAAAATCAAAATTCATATATTCTTTAACATATAAATTTTTGAGAACAGAATCATTATTTAATTATTTTTAATAATTAAAACCTGAATTAAATGCCCTTTTCTCCTTAGAAAATTCATAAAATATACCTATTAGTTCTAAAAATTATGAAAATAAAAACCCATTTCCAAAATTATGTTTTTTACAGCATATCTCAAAATCAAATCAAGTAAAGGTCAAAAACTTAGGTTTTTCTCTTAAAACCTATCATAAACATTATAATAAATCATTATTTGATCCAAAAATGGTACAATCAATCATGGCATAACATATATATAATCATAAACAATTCAGAATCAATCACAACTCGAGAATAAAATTCATAAATATGAGTTGATTTACTATTATTCACCTTAGATTGGATAAAAATTACAAGATTTGATATTGATTTGTTTTCCTAAGCTTTTCCTCTTAATTTTCTTTAGTTTTTCCTTTTAATCTCCCTATTAATGGCCAACCTCTTCTCTTTAGCTTTAGATTATTTTGGTGTTGTAAAATGAGAATAAATGAGAGGGTGAGAGCTTAATGGTGAAACAAAGCTATATTCCTATTTTTCCCTTCTCACTTATTCCTCTATATGGTAAGTTTAAAGCAATCTTATGACTTCATTAGTTTAGGCCTAACTCAATTAATTATCAAATCTCAATCCCCTTATCACACCATACATTATTCTATTTACTTAAATATTCTAAATAATGTTATTTAAAATTAGGGGTGTTAGGTGCGTTGAGCCCAACCCCTTTTACCATAAATATTCTGAGAGTAGAATATCCCCAAAGATTCACCATGCCGACCATGCCATCATATAATGCAACAACGTGCTCTAAAATACAACTATTTTAATACGAATGACATACGGGTGGAGCTAGGGTTACGGATACCTTATGTTATATTGTTTCCCTATCTTCTTGGAAGGAGTTGGTTCTATGCGATTTGCAAGATTCGTACCGAAGTCTATTTCCACTTTTGATGAGTTATCAAGAAAGTTTTTGGAATAGTTTAGGCTTCAAGCTGCCCGACCAAAGAACATGATGTCCTTATTTGGCTTTTCTCAAGGGCCCAATGAATCACTGAAAGCTTTATAGAACCCATTTAAAGTAGGGGTTACCAAGGTAAGAAATCCAAAATAAAATATGATATTTATGGCTCTAGTCCTTGCATATCATCTAGATATGGATTTTTGTAAATGGATTAAGATAAAACAACCAACTACCATAGAAGAATTTCATCGAAAGGCAAACCAATTTCTAAAGCTAAAAGAAGCAAGTATGAGTGAAGGTAGAACTGTCGATGAGCAACCAAAGGAAGTGATTCAAAGTAATGTTGTAGTTAAATGGGATGGAAATGGCTTTACAGTAGCTGTAGGAGGTGCAAGAAAGAGTGTAAATCTGAAAAAGAGGAACTAGAATTCCGGTAGGTGTGATAGGAACAGAAAACGTCTGAGGAATCTAAGTCCGGAAGACTATACACCATTGAATAATAGTTTGGCGAACATTTACCTTGCCACTCAGGGAATGGAGCAAAATGAAAACTGCCCAAGAGGGAAGCGTCCAAGCAACAAAAGTGATTGGAGAAGATTTGCTTCTTCCATGAGACACATGGGCATGACACAAATGAGTGTCAACATTTGAAAGACTTGATTGAGGAATTGATAAGGAACATAGGCTTTGTAGTACATGAAGAAAACACAAAACACTGATCAACCTGCTGAATAACAAACGCTGAATGCCCAAGGAAATCAGTACAAACTCAACAAAGATAGGCCTCGACAAACAGACCAAAGATTGGTAATAAGTACAATAACTCACGGACCTCACCCCCACGTAAAAGAGTTGGAGCAAGATAGAGTGATATGTGAGTTCTTTAGAGCATACTTCTAAGGAAAGTTGTTACACCATTGAAGACGGAGCTCCGACCAAGCAATAAAAAATGATAACTGATGATATTATATTCCAAAATCAGAATACTGAAGGTATAGAAGCACCAACTCTTGACTCAATGGTGATAACTGTTGGAACCGGGCTGAATGTTGTGCGTTGAGTATTGATTGACAATGGAAGTTCGGTTAATATCCTATTTCATTCAATCAAATGCAGATTAGTATGAAGGATGTGACCATCTGCCAGACAAAGATTCAAGGGTTTATCGATGAACAAAAAAATCCATCGGAATAATTGATTTACCTGTAGAGCTCAAAGAAGGAGAACTAAGGGTGGTTCTCATCCAAATATTTATGGTAGTTAATGAATTCTCCACTTACAATGCTTTTTTAGGACGACCGACCCTCCCTAACTTTAGAATCGCTTTGGCTCCATGGTGTCTCATATTGAAATTCAAAATAGGGTTAGAGTAGTAAGAGGAGACCAAAGTGCTGTAAGAGAATGTTATGTTGTAGAAATTGTGTGAAGCCAAACGGTGTGAGAAGGGGAAGAATGTTAGGAAATCTCTCCATATTCGTGAATCGCAACCGTAGCAATTAAAGAACTGCCCCTGGCTTAGGGAACATAGTGATTTCGATAAGGCTATAGACATGAGGAAAAAAATTCAGGAGAGGAACAAGCAGCATCGGTGGAGTTTATGGTGGTTGTCCTTGTTGACATGGACGATCCATCCCAGGTCTTGAAGTTAGGGTTGCAGCTTGGAATCAAGATGCAAAATGAATTGATAAAATTTCTTCATGCCAACTTGAATGTGTTCTCTTGGGCGCATTCCGATATGTATGGGATATCGAAGGAGGTATTGTATCACGCACTTAACATCAATCCTAAGTTCACACCAGAAAGGTAGAAGAGATGCTTTCTGGGTTTGGATCGATCCACTGCATTTGGAGGACATGGATAAGCTTTGGGAAATGGCTTCATCTTTAATGCGGCATATCCTGAATGGGTATTGAACCCGGTGCTGGTTCGAAAATCTAATGGGAAGTGGCGAACTTGCATCGACTACTCCGATCAGAACAAAGCTTGCCCAAAGGATAGCTTTCCACTATCTAGAATTGATCAGATCGTTGATGGAACCACGGGGCATGAACTACTCTCATTTATGGATGCCTATTCAGGATATAATCAAATTATTATGCATGAGCCCGATCAAGAGAACACCAGCTTCATCAAATACTTAGGGTTGTACTGCTATCGTGTAATGCCGTTTGGTCTAAAAAATGCCGGAGCTACTTATCAACAATTAATGAACACAATGTTTAAGGATCAAATCGGATGAATAATGAAAGTGTATGTGGATGGCATGCTCATAAAGTCTCGAATATATGGAAATAACCTAGATGATCTCTTGGAAATGTTTGAGATCCTTCGAAAGTATGGAATGAGGTTGAATCTGCTAAAATGTTTTCGGCATTGCTTTAGGAAAATTTCTTGGTTTTATAGCAAATGCAAGTGGTATCGAGGCCAATCTGGAGCAGATCACCACCTTGCGGAATGTCCGAACGAAACAACCCTAAGCTGGAGAAGCTGGCCTACTGCTTACTGATAGCATCAAGGAAATTGCATTGTACTTCCAAGCTTACCCAATCAAGGTGTTCATGGATTAACCCTTGAAATAGGTGTTCAACCATCCTAAGACTTAAGGATGACTTATGAAATGGAACATCGAGTTAAGTCAATACTATGTAACTTATCATCTTCGAAGGGCAATCAATGGATAAGCATTGACTAACTTCATCCCTGAATTCACGATTCGAGATGACAAGGAGGAAGATACCACGGTGGTAGAACTACAATGGAAATTGTTTTTCAATGGTACATCCAACGAATTCTGCTCAGAAGCGACAATCGTACTTGAAACTCTTAAAGGGCGGTCAATTTGTTATGCTCTAAGGTTAGAATTTCCTACTATGAACAACGAGGCGGAGTACAAATAGCAATATTGAATATTATGAATAAACTGGGAATAAAAGATCTGCAAACCTACAGTGAGTCTCTGCTAGTTGTTTGTCAAGTAAAGAGAGAATATCAAGATAAACGAGCGAATCTCGCCCCTTACTTGTCAAAAGCACGAGAATTGCTCGACGACATTGAATAGTACATAATAACTCATATTCCCCGAGAACAAAACATGAAGGCCGATTATTTGCCAAAACTGGCTAGTTTTGAAGATGCATAGTCACCGGGACTGGTTTCGGTAGAAGTATTATCAACCCCCATCATAGATTGAATGGATGTCGATTGATTTCAAGAGACCATGGAAAAAGAAGAATCATGGATGACAGTGATCAAGGACAGTTTACTCAGAGAAATGCTCCCGAGGGACTGGAATGAAGAAAAAATCTTCTCCAGAAGGCGCCATAATGCGTAAAGTGCTGTATCGAAGAGCGTTCTCTGCTTCCTTAATTAGTTGTATAACTAAAGATGAAGCTAGGAAGATCCTCATGGAGATCCACGAAGGCAGTTGCGGTGATCACACTGAGGGGAAAACGCTGGCAAAAAAGGCTCTCCACTATGGATATTTCTAGCCAATAGTAAACAAAGATGTAGCGGACTACACTAGACGGTGTGATTGATGCTAGAGGTTTGCGATTATCCCGAGAGCCCTATCTTTAGAACTTATGAAATTTTTCAGCCCTTGGCCTTTTCGATCCGAGGAATCGATTTAATCGGAGTACTACCAATAGCAAAAGGAGGAGCCAAATACGCTATCATTGTAGTTGATTACTTTACAAAATGGTCTAAAGTAAAACCGCTCGCTACAATTACTACTAAAAAAGTGATTAACTTTGTAACGAAGAATATCATTTTCAGGTTAGGAGTACCACAGAAAATCATCACAGACAATGAGACTCAACTCGAAAGCGTTAAGTTCAAGGGTTTCTACAAGCGTATTGGATCAGGAAGAGCTTTTCCATGGTAGTGAATTCGAAGGCAAACGGACAAGTGGAGATAGTGAAAAAAATCATCAAATATACCCTAAAAAAGAGGATGATGGAAGCTAAAAGAGATTGGGTTGATGAGCTTCTCCTTACATTATGGGCTTATATAATGATACAAAAATCTATGATCGGACACTCACCATTCTATTTGGCATATGGTTTAGAAGCTATGATACCAATGGAAATGGAAGTCCCCTATCATTATAGAAGACACTTCAATCAAAGAGAGAACGAGTAACTTCTGCTCAAATCACTCAACCAAATTGATGAGAAGCAGGAGGAAGTCGAACCGAGGATTACTGCTCACTAAAAGAGAGTGGCCCGTCACTTAAACGCCAAGGTTCGCAACTATACCTTCGAAGTGGGAGATCTTGTCCTGAAATGGATCTTCCTGGCTACAGGAGGCCTTGGCCTAAACTAGGAAGGACCTTATGTGATCAGCTAGAAACTTAGAGTTGGAACATTCAAATCAGCAAGCGTTGATAGAATTCTGATTCCAGTTGCTTAGAATGGTGACTCGTTATGGCACTACTACATTTGATACCTATTTATATATTTCCTATTTGCACAACTAAGGTATCTACGACACTGAGGGCATTGTAAATAGGCAGGATTTGTGTTTTTCCTTCTATTTCTTCAAAAAGCAAGCTTCTTGAGACAATGAAACCATGTTCTTGTAGGAAAACCACTAAGTGGTCGGAGAAAATTGACTCAAACTTCTAGATCGATGACGAAAATCGATCCAAACCTTTTGAGAACCAATGTTTCTTCGGAATGTCGAAAAGGTTCAAAACTGCTGATTCGACGAGAAAAATCGACTAAAACCACCAGATTGATGGGGAAAATCGATCCTTGCCTTCTGAGAACTGGCATTGCTTAAGCAACATTGGGAAGGCCCATATCCATGTGCGCCACATAATGAGCCACACGTTGCTTCTTGAAACCATGAAACCACTTTTTTGTAAGCAATCTCCCTATACGCCACACAATATGCCGCACAACTCTTCTTGAACCAATGGAACCGCGTTCTTGTAAGCAATACCCTTATGTGCCACCAAATAAGCAACATGACTGAGAAAATACTTGTCAATCTCTGTACAAGAAGTATGGATTCTAAAAACCGTCGAGTCGATAGGGAAAATCGACTCAAATTGCCAGATCAATGGGGAAAATCGATCCCAACGTCATAAGTACCAGTGATACCCTGGCAACACTGGGAAGTCACCGAGCAAATGGTGGAAATTGAACCATATCACCGGATTGACAGTAAAAGTCGACCCTTATCCTTTAAGTACCAGTGTTGCCCGACAATGCTAGGAGATGAAAAATCACTAAATCGATTGAGAAGTTAACTCATAGTTGTCAAAAGTTGACTTCGCCCAGAGATAGGTGACAAAAAAAAGGACTAAACGCTTAGAACTGGGCAACAAAACCACAAGTTTCCGAAGATAGGAGCTATCATGGAACTCGAACTAAGGCAAATGAATGAATTTCCTAGAGTATCTAGTCTCTCGTCGAGTGCTTAAATGGCATTTGGAGTGACCATCCCCATGGAGTGGAGGGCATTCACACTCATACATTTTGGCTAAACCAAGGTATACCATAATTCTGTTACATCGAACGGAGCATTTTGGTTATCACAACAGAAATAAGTAATGTGGTGTGCTAAATAAATGCATGAGTGTTATTTACAAGAATAGAGCTATGGTAAATAAACAAATTGCAGTATCTACATGTACAGACATGCGGTAAATAAGCACATCATGTAGAATAGCGGCATATAATATGGGAAATCACAGAGCAGGTAATCGTATTATATGCAATGGTGGACCAATATGCACAATACATATATTGCAGGAAAAGTACACAAGAGAGATTATAATAGAAAATCAAAACTTTCATTACTAATGGTATCTTTCTACGTACAGAGACAAACAATGGGGGCCATTTCCGCATAACATTGGCCTATTTCAAACATCATAAGATGAAAAAGAAATAAAGTACAAGTTCAGTACAAACCGATCACCACAGAAACAGACAAAAACCAATGATGATCCTACGGTACCCAGTAATTTTAAAGATCGAATATTTAAATAATTAATTTATATATTTAATTGTTAAGTGATGGAATGCCTCTTATACTCTATTTTTACAAACAAGGGAATTAGAACTCGATACACCTGTGGTTAAGTTTGCTTTTTCAATGCGAATAAAACAAGTACAACTTGACTATGTTTGGAGTCGATGAATTTCGAGGATGAATAGTGCTAGATGAAGAGAATTGGGCTAAGCCCACTAGCTTACCTCTAACCTAGCTTATATTTAGCTAAACTCTTCATCTCATTCTCATTACATGTTCATTCCTTCTCCTTTCCTTTAGTGTCTTCTATAATTACCCCTTAATCACCAAACCATAACCATTCAAATTAATTCCTAAATCCAAACAAAAATCACTATAAATCTTCTCTCTTTATTCTCTACAAAACCCATCAATGGATTGGCATGAACTGTAGTTTGGTGTTAATTTTGAAAATTAAAGAGAGCTAATTTGGATTTTTGTTGAGTTGGAGTTTGATTTAGGAAATAATAGGTAAGTGGGATGATTATTTTCTTAATTTACATGTAATACTTCATTAATTCGCCCGTTTATAAATATGAAGTATTATAGAATGATTTGAAGACTTCTATATATGGTTTAGGTTTATATTCATTTTATAAACACGGTCCCTTAGCTAATTAATTGTTTAAGACCCTAACCACTATGTTTGAAAATAGATAGTAAGCCTTAAAATCGATTTGGGATTATTGGGTGATCAGTTGTGATGTTATTGTTTGATTTGGTGTTAATTATGTAGAGCGATGATGTGCATGTCATTAGAAAATATTAATTAACCCATTTGAATTGATTTGCAAAATGTTAGTAAGCCAATTTAAGTGATTTCTGAACTCTACAGTTATTATTAAAGTGATTAGAGGCTAATGAAGCTCAATTAGTATTTATAAAATGGTTTCATGATTTTATAAATGATGTATATATTTTATAAATAAGAAATTTATATAAAATAGTAAGATGATGAATACTTGATTGTCAATGAAGTACTTAAGTATTCTAAAGGCTAAACGTGATTAGAAAGTTAGTATGGTGTCATAAAATAGTAAGAGATCTTATAAAATGGTTTAAATTGATATCTTATTTAATGGAAAAGATAGAAAGTAACATTGTACTCTTACTAAAGACAATCCTGTACAAAAGTAATATTTGAACTAGAAATAGTTAAATCGTTTACTGGATATACATGCATGTATACATGCATGAGCAAGTATATGTATACGTGTATTCAGAGTTAAGTATCAACCGAAAAAACCCTAGTGTTGTAGCTAGAGCTGTGATGAGAGTTGTGTTTGTAAGAGTTGAGTAGTCGTGAGATTGTATATGCATATGGGAATGTTCGTATGTGTATATGGTATCTTTAAGAGCGATCTCATGTAGCCATAGCAACCACCGAGTGCACTAAGTTACATGGGAGAGTATCAGGTCAAGTAATTACTCTGGTCCTATATTATATAAAGTCATGATTTGAGGTCTTATATTGAAGAGGACTTTGCCATGGTCACAATGGAAGAAACACGAAGTCATTTGGAGCTACGGTTTGAAAGTTATGGATGTTCGATGGTTATTCCTGCCCATGGTAGGCATCCAAACATCCGACTTTGGTAGCCAGAGATCTGGATAAGTCCTGGAGGCAAAAAGAGATGACTTAATACATTAGTGGTGGTTTTAGATGTCTACAACACCATTCAAACATCTGGCTTTAAAAATTCAGATGTCTGAATAACGTTTCATACGTTTGAATGCTTGTTGTTTGAATTTTGTCGATCGATCAGTAAAAATTTCAAAATGCGATATCTTTCGCCTAAGAACTCGGATCGAGGCATGATTTGGACCAATATTCATAAATTTTCAAGGGCTACAACCTACGAAGTGTGATGTCCTGAAAATTTGGGCAATATGTATTTAATAATTTCCATTAATAATTATTTTAAAATGAGGAATATTGATTTAATAATCTAATTCAAACAGAAATTATCTTTTGAAAACTAATAGTTATTTAGTTTGACAAATGTTATCTTTTCTAAATTTATAATAATGATAACTTTATATTTGGGAATCTTATTCTTTTCAAAGTTAAAAATATTTAAATGATAAAATTATCTTTCTAAGCTAATTTAAAGGATATTTTATTTATAATGTATATATGTGTGTACATTGTAAATAGGGAGTTTGATGTTAATTTAAATTTAAATTTAATAAGAATATTTTCAAATTTATATTATATGTATGTGTATAAATTGCGAATTGCAAAATTTGATTTGAAATTAGTATAGAAACTTTTTAAAAGTTTGTTTAAAAATCTATCTGATATTTTCAAAAATAATTAAAGTTAATATTTATTTTGTTTAAAAAAAATATAATACTTTAAATTGTATATTATAATAAAATTTTGTTTTGTTTTATTTTAAAAATCATTTTGAAATAGACTTAGTTCATTTAAATTAGAGTATAATATTTTAGTTTGAAATTTTCAAATAATATTTAATTTAATATCTTTTTCTTTTTAAATTTTCTTTCTTGAGAATTTAGCTTTAAAAATATTATTTTTAAAGGAATACAAATAAACATTAAAATATGTAATTTTATAAAGGTAATTTGTATGTAATCATTTAAATGCTAAATGTAAATAAACATTTAAAAAAAAACATGATAACATAAATTAGAAATGGATCTAAAAACATTTATAAAATTAAGAAAATTTATTATAATATTAAAATGAACATGTGTAGGGTTATTATACTTAAGGAAGACACTTGTAAATTACTCTACATCATAATTTAACAAGTGGCATTGTTTTACTTATTTTTGAAACCTTTTTATTAAAAAATATATTAAATAGAAAACTTAACAATTTATTTGAGTTCAACACATTCTCTTCAAAAAGAAAACTAAAATCAGATTTTAGAAAAAATTCAAAACCAAATACAATATAAAAAGCTGCAAAACAACGTGCTCAAATTTGCAAATCTGTAATCTGTTTGAAAATCAATTCAAACTCTAGCAAAAAGAAGAATGGAGGACTGCATGCAGTTTAAAATCAACTACAACAACTGCAAGAATTTAAATCAACTCACAAATCAGCAAGTTCAAAGGGAAATTCAATTCTATAGGAAATTCAAAATCTGTTCCAGGAGAATGAATTGCATCAGAGTTTGTCCTCTGTTTCTTCTATAAATTGGTGAGTAAATTTCTGTTTTTCAAAACAGTTCTTTTTTTAATCAATGCTAAAGCAAATACTAGAACTCAAGTATCAAATGCAAACTGCTTTCAAAAATCGAACTGCTATAAATAACTGCTCTGTCTTCATTTTTTTTAAGTGAGTAACTTCACAATTTAAAAAGAGCTTAAATTTATCTGTTGCCTGTGGATAAATAGGAATAAGTATGCTTGTATGTTTGCATTATGATGAAAATTCTGTATGTATACATATATAAATATATATATATATGTATGTATGTGTGTATGTTGTTGCCAGGTATCTGTATACCTGTTTTTGTTTTTAAACTAAGATTTTTAAATAGAAAACCATTATCTCTTGATTTGATCTCAGTTAGTATTTGATATGTAAACAAAAGTTGTTTGTTTTGTATAGATTTAAGTTTATAAACTATAATTAAGATAAATTAAGATCTGGTTGTCTCTGAAAACAGTATGATCAGTCATTATTTAAAATAAGCAAATTTCAAACTTCTTAAAATATTAAAACAGGTTTATAGCTTGAATGTATGTATAAAATCATGATTTTTAAAACCAAAATCACATTTTTTAGTTGACTACGGAGTGAGCATTTCTGGGTTGAACAGAATAGGGGTTTTGGGGTTATTCTGGTGATCTAGTGGGTTTGGGAAGTTGTAGTTCTTCCTGGAGGTGGAGGAATGATAGGTGAGTGGGGGAAAAATGTCAGGTGGATGGTCAGAGGTTGGTGGCGACCGTGGTTGCTATTTCCAGTTTCGAAACCTAGTTTTCTGGTGGTAGAAATTTTGTTGCTTCACGTGTTCTCTGGTGCATCGAGTGATGTAGGGCTTTGGGGATTGGAAGAGGGGATGTAGATGAAGTGTTGGTCAGAGTCGTAGGTTCTCTGATGGTCGGAGATGAGATTGTGAGGTATTGACAGGTTTGGGAATGTTTGCAGTGTGATGTTTCCGGGTTGGTTGGCTATCTCGATTTTGATTTCGAGCTGCGGTGGAAATTTTGGTGGCCGTGATCATGTTTGGGGATGGTCGACGACGTGATGAAGGGGGATATGATGGCTGGAGGTTGCCAGAGCGCCGTGCATATGCACCGTACATATTTTGTTCTGATGAACTATTTTTGGGTTTGTGCAGGAGAGTAGAACTCGAGTTTTACTCGGGTAGATCGAGTATTTTACTCGAAGGAGTTAGGGTTTTAACTCGAAGCCATTTGTAGGGGATCTCGGGTAATTGTTGTTTCAGGTTTTATAACCTGACAGTTTTAGTTTTTTTTTAAATTTAAATGAAATTGAAATTTTTAAGCAGGATTTAAACAGGGGTTTTTAAATTCAAAGTTTAAGTTTGAATTCAAATGAACTTTTGAATTCAAATGAACTTTAGAATTCTAAGTTTTTTTTAAAATGAAAATTTTAAATTTTAAAGCAAGGTTTAAATCAAGTTTAAAAATCAAGTCTAAAATATGGTTTCAAGTTTACTATGAATTCAAACCTTGAATTTAAATAAGTTTTGTAAATTTAAATGTTGAACAAGTTTAAATGTTTTAAAGTAGATTTTAAAAATGAATTTGATTTCAATAAATGTTTAAACTTGATAAAATTCTTTATAAAGGTTTTCTTTAATATTTGAATAAAAGTTATGAAGTGTTTAACTTAAATTTGGAAGTTAAAATAATCAATTTATTTTAAAGCTTGATTTCTTTTAATAAAATTAAGTAATTTAGTTTTAAACTTTTCTTATATAAGTATCTTATATAAGAAATGAATGTTCCTTAACATTTATTTTAAGGTTTATAAATTTATTTTAAATTTGGATAAATGTTTAAATGGTTAACCATTTTGAATCTTAAATTCAAAATGGAATTTGAATTTAAATTTAGAAATGAAATGTTTTAAATACACTTGAATGTTAATGAAGTTATTAATAAAGTAAATGAATTATCTTAGAAATAATTAAGATAATAAAAGAATTTAATTTATAAGAGTGTAATTAAGGAATAACTTATTTATTTGATTTTAAATTAATGATTTAGATTAATTTATAATTAAAAATGATTAATAATGATTAATCTAAGATAAATTTCTTAAGAAAGTAATTAAAGAAAATGTTATTAGTTAATAAAGCTAATTATCTAAGGATTATTAAGTAATTATTTAATGTGATTAATTTGATAATTAATTAGATTAATTAATTGAAGATAATCAATTGTAAATTGTTAAGAATAATTACTACATAAAAGTAATTAAGGGATTAATTACTTATTGTAATTAATTATGATAATGTGATTAGTTTAAATTAATTAATTTAGTTTAATTAATTTAAGAAAATCATTTGATGATTTAATAAGAGTAGTTACTTAATGTAATTAATGGAGCATAATTACTTAGGGAAGTAATAAATGATAATTACAGGCATGTAATTAGTGAAAGATGGTTTATAATGAAGTAATTTGGGTAATTACTTTTGTAATTAATCAAGGGATTAATTAATGAAGATAATTAATTATGGAATAATTAATTTGTTAATGAGTAATTAATGGTAGTTAATTACTGGATTGATATTAATCAAGGGTGATTAATAATTGTATTTTAAATTTTAGATTAATTACAAAATGTAATTAATTTAAATAAAGTAATTAATTTAAATATAAATTAGAGAACATTAATTAATATAATTAATGATGTAATTAAGAATTGTTTAATTGTTTAATTAAGGAATAATTAATAATAAAGTGATTAATTAATGTAATTAATTAAGAATAAATGTAATTAATTATAGTTAATTAATAAATAAAGTAATTAAATGTTAATTACTAATGATTAAGGTTAATTAATTTGTAAAATTAATTAAAGACTAATTACTTATTGTAATTAGAGAATTATTAATCAAAGGTGTTTAATCAAGATGAATACTTAGAGAATGATTAATTAACTAGGTTAATTAATTAATGGATATATAAGCAGGATTTATAGATGTAGTAATTAATTTAATTTACTTTAAGTTAATTAGAGATTGAAGTAATTAATTTAATTCATTTTAAATTAATTATAGATCGTGGTTGATAAATCATTGCTTATGATGATATTGATATTTCATTGAATGGTTGTGATCTCAGTAATGAGATGAGTAATATCTATATGATATGGATGCTTAGTTAAAGTATGATAATATGGATTATCTGTTTGTGATGATTATCTGTTTGTGATGATAATACAGATTATCTGGTTATGATGGAAATGTGATTATCTATTATGATATGTGAATTATCTATCTGTGTGTATATAGATAATGATGAATTGAATTAATTGTTCAAACAAAAATCACTTGGACATTAAGATGGCGTTTGGATTTCGATGAGACCGAGATCGGGTTTCCAAATTTGGAATTCCGAAAACCACATCAATCCAAATTAAACGTTAGGTCATGAATATAAAGTGAAGAGTGAAGACTCGAGGTGTAAGGACTATTCGTGTTAATACTCTAAGGGTGATTCCAATACGAGTTTAATGGGGGTAGTACTTTCAGGTTCGAGACGAAGATTCAGAGTGCAGGGGTTATTGTCGTTAACTTTGAGGGTGATTCCAAAATGAGTGCAACGAAATAATGCCTTCGGTTTCGTTCGAACCCAGAACGAACTTGTATGGATTGAATGCTTTCAGAACATCGTCAGGTGGACGGTGAACATTCTAAGATTGATGTGTCCCATAAAGGTAATCGTAGCCTCAAGCCTCATCAACCGGGAATGGCTAAAATAGGAGAGGTGCAGCAAGGCTAAGTGGGTCATGCCCAAGTAGGACGAGATTTACCCTGTCCAGAGGTCCCTTTTTATTTCGGCTGTGTGGGCAGTTGGCGACGGCCATCTACGGGGTTGTCTTGTTCGGGACTGTCCAGTAAGGGATGGTTCCGGCTTTGTGTGGAAGGGGATTGGGAGTGATCCTTGGTACGGTGATCTAGGCCACATACTATGACGGGCGGTACCCCGGTAGCCCTGCCATTGTATGGAATCCAAAATCCAATAAGTGCCTGTACGGTTTTGATTGTGCCCAACTATGTTGGAACGGAGATGCAAGCATTCCAGTTATTTCTATATTTTATTTTAAAAACCCTAGACACTATTATAATATCACTGGATTTCCTATCAAACGTTTTGGTTAGCGTAAGGTAAAAACTTTTCCATGTTTATTTTAAGGAAGTCTTACGTGATACCTTTTTTTTCAAAAGATTTTCAAAGTTAAGCAACTTTAAACCCGTTTACTCACACCAGACCCCTGTCTGACCCGAGTGTTTATTTTCTGTTTTATTAAACTCTGTGGTACTCATATTATGTATGAGTAGTCAAGGGATTCAGGATTTCTTTGACGAGTTCTGGAGGAGAAATGGAGTAGGAGGCTTCTGCGTGTAGATATATATATAGTGGTTCCGCTGTGTTTGAGTTGTATCTGTTTTCTGAGATGTACTTGAATTGTAATAACTAGACAGGTGTTTATAACTGTCTAATTTGTGTTGTATTAGCTATATAACTCTGATGTATATGATACTATATAATATTTTATGTGATATAATATAATTTATTCGTTCCACTGTGAGATTCTGATGTTGTTTGTTTCTTTCTTTTCTATCTTTTCTCTTTTCTATCCCTTTCTTTTTTCTTAATGATGCGTCTTTCTATGGAATGAAAGGCGGGTCATTACATTGTGGTATCAGAGCGCTAGGTTGAGCGAATACCTAGGCTCTGGAGTGGTGTCTATCTTGAGAGAGCGTATTTGTAATTTTGAATATATATATATATTTCTACCTATTTGATTGGTTACCTGTTCGGGTTTTCCAATGTAAGTTCTAGAGGTTGATAGGGTAGTGGTGTGTGTAACACAACTACCAATGGTTAGAGTCCGAATGTCTGAGGTTGGAAGTGAATCTGCTAGGGCAATATTGGGCATCTTGAGTAGTTTTGCAGTTTGGTGTGAAGGATTTCGTCGATCTTTGAAGGAAGTCTTTTTAAGGTTCAGAGTTTATCTTTGGAATGTAAGCTTGGTTGCACTCGTGCAAGTGGATTTTCTAGAGTTTGGATCAGTAGGAAGTTTGGAGCAGTGATGGTATCTTGGCAACCTTAGGAAGGAGTTCTGCCTGTATTTGAGTTTGAGACTCGGTTTGACAAGATATTTGTGCTTGGTTTGAGATCGAGTTTCCTGAGAGATATCTGTCTATTTTGAAGGCTCTATTATGGAAGTGGCTGGTGTAGCTTTGTGATTCGATGAGCTTTTGGATAAGAAAGTCTTTGGCGGCAGTAGCAGCTTGGAGGTGTTGAGTGTGCTATCAGGATAGTCTCTTGGCTTAGCTGTATCCTAGGGTGGAGTCCGGAAGCAGAAGAGTGGCATGTTTCTTCGATGGTTCAGAAGTCTTTGTGATTCTTCTGTCAGTAGGCTGGCCAAATGGTGAAGCTTGTCCATTTCTTCTAGAAGCTCGGTTGGGTGTGATGTTTGTGGTTGAAGTTGGACCACTAGTTTCTTCTTTTGGTTAGAAGGCTTAAGTTGTTCTGATTTGTGAAGAGAGAATGGTTTCTTGGAATCTGAGCTAAGTAGAATCGCAAAAGTGACTTGCGATGGTTCGGAAGTTCTCTTAGTAATCTTTATTTGGATTGAGGTATCTCTAGAGGATGTTAGAGTTATCGAAGCGGCTTGAGATATTTTTTTTGGATATCTTCGAAGGAATTAAGGTTTGCATCCGCATCAGAAGATTGAGTTCTGTATCGACTTGGTTCTTGGAGCTTTACCGGTGGTTCAGTCTAGTAGGAGGGCTCTTTGAGAGAGAGGTCTGTTTAAGCTGGTAGGATTGATTGGATCTAGTTTTCTGGTTGAATTTTTGCTATGGTGTTTGTGACCGAATCAGATAGGTCACTGAGATTTTATGGAATTTGATGGACAGTGTCTCCAGAATGGGTTGATCAAGTCTATGCTTGTGTTCATCAACAACATTCTCAAATCAGAGTTGTGCAGGGGAAGCATTAATTTGATGGACAATGTCTCTGGAATGGGTTGATCAAGTCTATGCTTGTGTTCATCAACAGCATTCTCAAATTAGAGTTGTGCAGGGGAAGCATGGTGACAGCTATTCCAAAATAGAAGCAACACCGGATTCATTGGAAATTTGTGTTTTGTCTTGGATCAGAGGATTTCTACAGGAAATTCATTTTGAATCTGGAGATTTGGTTGTCTTGTGCATCTGTTTTGTTTTCCGAATAGGAGTAGTATGTTTGAAGTCTTCTGATATTTGTGTAGTAGAGTTTGTGTTGTGGATTTTGATGAATTTGGGAGAACCATTTTGTTGAGTAGGATCTAGAGATCGTTTATTTCTTTGTCCATAATTGTTCCATGAGGCATCTGCGAAGATTGGATTGATCTAGAAGGTTGAAGACAGCCCAGGATCGACAGGAGAGATTTGTGGGTTAGAGACAAAGGAGTTCAGAATTTGAAGTCGGAGATTTGGATTTCAAATTTTAGAAATTTAATTTTGGATAAGTTTTCTTCGATCGTAAGAGCTATAAGATTGGGTAAGTTTGGAAGCTAGCTGAGAAGTGTATTGTATCTTTCTGTTTTCTCTTAAGGGTTAAGTGTTTGGTCTACATGATTGAATTGCCAGTTCGAACAGCTGGGATTCATTATGTATTTCACGTATCTCTGAGGGAGTACATGTAAGGTCTATGGCTGGTTTTAGAGCCAGTAGTTCTGGGAGATTTGGAAGTTGATCGGGACTTGTCTGTGGTCCAGTATCCTGTTTAGATTTGTAGATCTAGATATGTAGAAGCTCTAGATCTGAGTGGTGTAGCCAGTTTAGATTCTGTAGGGCGAGTACCTTGGTGTTTGTACCTGGAAACTCTAGGGAATCCTATCGAGAATTTTGTCTGGATAGTTAGAATTGTTTGTTTGAATTGGTTGCTATGGTTGCTAGTATTTGGTTGATAGCATATACTTTCTATTTTAAAATTGAAATCTATATGAGATTATTAAATTATCTTTGCTTTTAAATTTCGAGGACGAAATTCTTTTAAGGGGGAAGGAATGTGATGTCCCGGAAATTTGGACAATATTTATTTAATAATTTATATTAATAATTATTTTAAAGTGAGGAATATTGATTTAATAATCTAATTTAAACAGAAATTATCTTTTGAAAACTAATAATTATTTAGTTTGACAAATGTTATCTTTTCTAAATTTATAATAATGATAACTTTATATTTGGGAATCTTATTCTTTTCAAAGTTAAAAATATTTAAATGATAAAATTATCTTTCTAAGCTAATTAAAAGGATATTTTATTTATAATGTATATATGTGTATACATTGTAAATTTGGAGTTTGATGTTAATTTAAATTTAATAAGAATATTTTCAAATTTATATTATATGTATGTGTATAAATTGTGAATTGCAAAATTTGATTTGAAATTAGTATAAAACTTTTTAAAAGTTTGTTTAAAAATCTATATGATATTTTCAAAAGTAATTAAAGTTAATATTTTTTTAAATATAATAATTTAAATTGTATATTATAATAAAAATTTATTTTGTTTTATTTTAAAAATTGTTTTGAAATAGACTTAATTCATTTACATTAAAGTATAATATTTTAGTTTGTAATTTTGAAATAAGATTTAATTTAATATCGTTTTCTTTTTAAATTTTCTTTCTTGAGAATTTAGCTTTAAAAATATTATTTTTAAAAGAATACAAATAAACATTAAAATATGTAATTTTATAAAGGTAATTTATATGTAATCATTTAAAGGCTAAATGTAAATAAACATTTAAAAAAAACATGATAACATAAATTAGAAATAGATTTAAAAACATTTATAAAATTAAGAAAATTTATTATAATATTAAAATGAACATGTGTAGGGTTATTATACTTAAGGAAGACACTTGTAAATTACTCTACATCATAATGTAACAAGTGGCATTGTTTTATTTATTTTTGAAAACTTTTTATTAAAAAACATATTAAATAGAAAACTTAACAATTTATTTGATTTCAACACATTCTCTTCAAAAAGAAAGCTAAAATCAGATTTCAGAAAAAATTCAAAACCATATACAGTATAAAAAGCTGCAAAACAATCTGCTCAAATTTGCAAATCTATAATCTGTTTGAAAGTCAATTCAAACTCTAGCAAAAAGAAGAATGGAGGTCAGCATGCAGTTTAAAATCAACTACAACAGCTGCAAGAATTTAAATCAACTAATAAATCAGCAAGTTCAAAGGGAAATTCAATTCTATAGGAAATTCAAAATCTGTTCCAGGAGAATGAATTGCATCAGAGTTTGTCCTCTGTTTCTTCTATAAATTGGTGAGTAAATTTCTGTTTTTATAAATAGTTCTTTTTTTAATCAATGCTAAAGCAAATACTAGAACTCAAGTATCAAATGCAAACTGCTTTCAAAAATCAAGCTGTTGTAAATAACTGCTCTGTCTTCATTTTTTTAAGTGAGTAACTTCACAATTTAAAAGAGCTTAAATTTATCTGTTGCATGTGGATAAATGGGAATAAGTATGCTTTTATGATTGCATTATGATGAATATTCTGTGTGTATACATATACATACATACATACACACATACATACATACATACATACATACATACATACATACATACATACATACATACATATATATATATATATATATATGTTGTTGCCAGGTATCTGTATACCTATTTTTGTTTTTAAACTAAGATTTTTAAATAGAAAACCATTATCTCTTGATTTGATCTCAGTTAGGATTTGATATGTAAACAAAAATTGTTTGTTTAGTATGGACTTAAGTTTATAAACTATAATTAAGATAAATTAAGATCTGGTTGTCTCTGAAAACAATATGATCAGTTATTATTTAAAATAAGCAAATTTCAAACTTCTTAAAATATTAAAACAGGTTTATAGCTTGAATGCATGTATAAAATCATGATTTTTAAAACCAAAATCACATTTTTTAGTTAACTATGGAGTGAGCATTTCTGGGTTGAACAGAATAGGGGTTTTGGGGTTTATCTGGTGATCTAGTGGGTTTGGGAAGTTGTATTTCTTCTTGGAGGTGGAGAAATGATAGGTGAGTGGGGGAAAAATGTCAGGTGGATGGTCAAAGGTTGGTGGGACCGTGGTTGCTATTTCCAGTTTCTAAACCTAGTTTTCTGGTGGTAGAAATTTTGTTGCTTCACGTGTTCTCTAGTGCATCGAGTGATGTAGGGCTTTGGGGATTGGAAGAGGGGATGTAGATGAAGGGTTGGCCGGAGTCGTAGGTTCTTTGATGGTCGGAGATGAGATTGCGAGGTGTTGACAGGTTTGGGAATGTTTGCAGTGTGATGTTTCCAGATTGGTTGGCTATCTCGATTTTGATTTCGAGCTGCGGTGGAAATTTTGGTGGTCGTGATCATGTTTGGGGATGGTCGGCGACGTGATGAAGGGAGTGATGATGGCTGGAGGTTGCCAGAGCGCCAGTGCATATGCACCGTGCATATTTTGTTCCGATGAACTATTTTTGGGTTTGTGCAGGAGATTAGGACTCGAGTTTTACTCGGATAGATCGAGTATTTTACTCGAAGGAGTTAGGGTTTTAACCCGAAGCCATTTGTAGGGGGTCTCGGGTAATTGTTGTTTCAGGTTTTATAACATGAAGGTTTTAGTTTTTTTAATTTAAATGAAATTGAAATTTTTAAGCAGGATTTAAACAGGGCTTTTTAAATTAAAAGTTTAAGTTTGCATTCAAATGAACTTTTGAATCCTAAGTTTTTTTTAAATGAAAATTTTAAATTTTAAAGCAAGATTTAAATCAAGTTTAAAAATCAAGTCTAAAATATGGTTTCAAGTTTACTATGAATTCAAACCTTGAATTTAAATCAGTTTTGTAAATTTAAATGTTGAACAAGTTTAAATGTTTTAAAGTAGATTTTAAAAATGAATTTGATTTCAATAAATGTTTAAACTTGATAAAATTCTTTATAAAGGTTTTCTTTACTATTTGAATAAAAGTTATGAAGTGTTTAACTTAAATTTGGAAGTTAAAATAATCAGTTTATTCTAAAGCTTGATTTCTTTTAATAAAATTAAGTAATTTAGTTTTAAACTTTTCTTATATAAGTATCTTATATAAGAAATGAATGTTCCTTAACATTTATTATAAGGTTTATAAATTTATTTTAAATTTGGATAAATGTTTAAATGGTTAAACATTTTGAATCTTAAATTCAAAATGGAATTTGAATTTAAATTTAGAAATGAAATGTTTTAAATACACTTGAATGTTAATGAAGTTATTAATAAAGTAAATGAATTATCTTAGAAATAATAAAGATAATAAAAGAATTTAATTTATAAGAATGTAATTAAGGAATGACTTATTTATTTGATTTTAAATTAATGATTTAGATTAATTTATAATTAAAAATGATTAATAATGATTAATCTAAGATAAATTTCTTAAGAAAGTAATTAAAGAAAATGTTATTAGTTAATAAATTTAATTATCTAAGATTATTAAGTAATTAATTAATGCGATTAATTTTGATTATTAATTAGATTAATTAATTGAAGATAATCAATTGTAAATTGTTAAGAATAATTACTTGATAAAAGTAATTAAGGGATTATTTACTTATTTTAATTAATTATGATAATGTGATTAGTTTAAATTAATTAATTTAGTTTAATTAATTTAAGAAAATCATTTGATGATTTAATAAGAGTAATTACTTAATGTAATTAATGGAGCATAATTACTTTGGGAAGTAATAAATGATAATTACAGGAATGTAATTGTGAAAGATGGTTTATAATGAAGTAATTTGGGTAATTACTTTTGTAATTAATCAAGGGATTAATTAATGAAGATAATTAATTATGGAATAATTAATTTGTTAATGAGTAATTAACGGTAGTTAATTACTGGATTGATATTAATCAAGGGTGATTAATAGTTATATTTTAAATTTTAGATTAATTACTAAATGTAATTAATTTAAATAAAGTAATTAATTTAAATATAAATTAGTGATCATTAATTAATATAATTAATGATGTAATTAATAATTGTTTAATTAAGGAATAATTAATAATAAAGTGATAAATTAATGTAATTAATTAAGGATAAATGTAATTAATTAAAGTTAATTAATAAATGAAGTAATTAAATATTAATTACTAATGATTAAGGTTAATTAATTTGTAAAATTAATTAAAGACTAATTACTTATTATAATTAGAGAATGATTAATCAAAGGTGTTTAATCAAAATGAATACTTAGAGAATGATTAATTAACTTGGTTAATTAACTAATGGATATATAAGCAGGATTTATAGATGTAGTAATTAATTTAATTTACTTTAAATTAATTAGAGATTGAAGTAATTAATTTAATTCATTTTAAGTTAATTATAGATGGTGGTTGATAAATCATTGCTTATGGATGATATTGATATTTCATTAGATGGTTGTGATCTCATTAATGAGATGAGTAATATCTGTATGATATGGATGCTTAGTTAAAGTATGATAATATGGATTATCTGTTTGTGATGATTATCTGATTGTGATGATAATACAGATTATCTGGTTATGATGGAAATGTGATTATCTATTTTGATATGTGAATTATCTATCTGTGTGTATATAGATAATGATGAATTGAATTAATTGTTCAAACTAAAATCACTTGGACATTAAGATGGCGTTTCGATTTCGATGAGACCGGGATTGGGTTTCCAAATTTGGAATTTCGAAAACCACATCGATCCAAATTATACGTTAGGTCGTGAATCTCAAGTGAAGAGTGAAGATTCGAGGTGTAAGAACTATTCGTGTTAATACTCTGAGGGTGATTCCAATACGAGTTTAACGGGGGTAGTACTTTCAGGTTCGAGATGAAGATTCAGAGTGCAAGGGTTATTGTCTGAACTCTAAGGGTGATTCCAAAATGGGTGTAACGAAATAATGCCTTCGGTTTCGTTCGAACCCGGAACGAACTTGTATGGATTGAATGCTTTCAGAACATCGTCAGGTGGACGATGAGCATTCTAAGATTGATGTGTCCTATAAAGGTAATCGTAACCTCAAGCCTCATCAACCGGGAATGGCTAAAATAGGGGAGGTGCAGCAAGGCTAAGTGGGTCATGCCCAAGTAGGACGAGATTTGTCCCTGTTTAGAGGTCCCTTTTTATTTCAGCTGTGTGGGAAGTTGGCGACGGCCATCTGCGGGGTTGTCTTGTTCGGGACTGTCCAGTAAGGGATGGTTCTGGCTTTGTGTTGCAGGGGATTGGGAGTGATCCTTGGTACAGTGATCTAGGCCACGTACTGTGACGGACGGTACCCCGGTAGCCCTGCCATTGTATGAAAACAAAATCCAATAGGTGCCCGTACGGTTTTGATTGTGCCCAACTATGTTGGAACGTGAGATGTAAGCATTCCAGCTATTTCTGTATTTTATTTTAAAAACCCTAGACACTATTATAATATCACTGGATTTCCTATCAAATGTTTTGGTTAGCATAAGGTAAAAACTGTTCCATGTTTATTTGTCGGAAGTCTTATGTGATACCTTTTGTTTTCAAAAGATTTTCCAAGTTAAGCAACTTTAATCCCGTTTACTCACATCAGACCCCTTTTTGACCTGAGTGTTTATTTTCTTTTTTTATTAAACTCTTGGGTACTCATATTATGTATGAGTAGTCAAGGGATTCAGGATTGCTTTGACGAGTTCTGGAGGAGAAATGGAGGAGGAAGCTTCAGCGTGTAGATATATATGTAGCGGTTCCGCTGTGTTTGAGTTGTATCTGTTTTCTGAGATGTACTTGAATTGTATTAACTAGACAGGTGTTTATAACTGTCTAATTTGTGTTGTATTAGCTGTATAACTCTGATGTATATGATACTATATAATATTTTATGTGATATAATATAATTTATTCGTTCCGCTGTGAGATTCTGATGTTGTTTGTTTCTTTCTTTTCTTTCTTTTCTCTTTTCTATCCCTTTCTTTCTTCTTAATGATGCGTCTTTCTATGGATGAAAGGCGGGTCGTTACACGAAGTTTTGGTACGTTCTGAAGTACTCTGATTTGGGGCCCATGTGGGACCCATCCCAGCACGTATTCCAAAACCGTGGATTTTGAGATCGAACGAGAGAGTATACTGTAGGAGATTATGATATTAAGGTCATGCTTCTATTTGGAATCTGATTTGGGTTAGTATGGGTTTTTTAGAGTTGTCCAGTGGATTTTTAGGCCGTGGCAGCTAGAGCCGTGCTTGACGATTCCATACGTTATATACGGAGTGAGTTTGTAATATAAGATTTCGACCTTAGAGTAATATATGATTTGTTTGGCGTTGACTTGTTGTGAAAAATCAAGGGTATGAACTTATGTGACCTAACCAGGGTATGGACTTAGGTGACCTACCCAGGTATCGACCTCGTTGTGGTGTATCTAGAGTGTTGTTGATGGCCATGACACACTCGACAAGGTCATAAATGGACCGTGAGTAACTTTATCTTTTTGTAATCGCCTGGACGTTTTTGGGTCCTACATTAGCATTAGTGACCAAACATGTTTTATGTAACTATTTGGTCTTAGCAGTAGTGATCATATGTGTTTGGGCGTACCTATTCGGTCTTAGTAGTAGTGACCAAACTCGTTGTGGCGTACCTATTCGGTCTTAGCAGTTTTGACCATACGCGTTAGGGCGTATCTTATCGGTCTTAGCAGAAGTAATCATTGTTTTGGGATCATGTTTGATCGTGGTATATTTGTACCATATTATTAGTAGTTTTGGGCTAGCGTAATGCAGTGAAAAATATTGTTCTAACCTATTGTTACAGGAGAAGAATTAGTTATGGTATGATCCCCTACTTCTGAGATGGATTTACTACTAGTTTATAGGCATTTCGAATTACCCCTGAGCCATGTTTGTAGAGAAGGTCGGCTGTGATTTAGTAGTTCCTGCTTATTTGTATATAGTTTTAATGTACAATATTTTGAGATAGTTTCCCTCACACCAGACTTTGTGTCATACCCTAGTTTTGTTTTTATCTGCTTATGTCATAAAAACTGTCAGGTACTCGATTGAGTAGTTCGGCAGTTAGGTGCTTTTGGTGATACGCTAGTAGAGTGCGTAGGCGGAGCATTTTGGAGGCATGGCATCCATGTTTTGACATATATATACTTGTTATTTTATTTTACATGACAGACCTATTATTCAAATACAAGACTATTGTATTAGATATTTATTCAGAACTCCATGCTTTTGGAGTTGATTCACTATTCTGTACCAATATTTATTTATCAGTTGCTTTCACTAGTTCAGTCTCTTATATATTGTTATTTTATTCTGTTCATGTATATTCAGTATATTATATATTTTTATTTCATTGTGAGAAATTATCGATGTTTTTGTTTAGTCTTTGGTTCTAAATTTTGTGATAACCCGGATTTTTGAACAGCTGTTAATTGAATAATTAACTGATTTTCTCTATTGAGATACTAATTTTATTTAGTTGAACAAAATAAATTCTGATAATATAAATTTCTATTTCAAAGCAAAATAAAATGTGAGTTTAATATGAGATTAAAAATGGGTTGTATATATATATATAGAGATATTTTAACTTAAGTTTAAAATTCAAATGAGATTAAATAAAAGGTTTAACTTAAATATCTTATGTTTGGGATGAACATAAAACATAATTTTAAAAATTTAAACATATGTAAATAGATAATCTACATAAATAAACAATAGTTTAGCAAAGGGGTTAGGCATAAAATACAGGTTTGTGACAAATTCTTAATAAGTAAGACATAAATAAACAAGTGTTGAGTTAAATGAACAAGTGGCAAAACTAGTATTGCCTTTTAATTTAAATTATGTAAAAATATATTTGAGAATAAATCAGGCTATACACATTTTTCTCAAATCCTCTAAAAAGTAAAACTGAAAAAAAAGAAGAAGGCAAAAGCATGTAACATAACCAGTAGACAAAACTAAAGGGAATTCAAACAATTTTCTCCAATTCCTCAAACCTGAAATTAAGCAATTCAAATTTAAAATCCAACAAGCAAATCAAGTTTCTAGATCAATTTAAGCTTGCTGTTCCAGTTATCAAATCATTTCCCGTTGCAGATCAGCTCCAGGCTTTCTCTGTTCATACATAAGGTGAGTAAACATTCAAAACAAAAATCTTTTGGTACTAATATCTGTGTGTGATTATAATGTAAACATGCATGTTTGCATGAATGTTTTCAATTCGAATCTGGTTTGAATCCTGCCATACATTGAAGCATGCCTGTGTATGTCAGTATATAATACTCTTTGAAATCTCAGATTCAATATCAAATCAAAAATAATTCCTATCTTCCAAATGAATCATTATTAGACTTTAATTATTAAAAAGGAAATGATTGTGACAATGTAATCTTGTTTTTAAAAACAATTTTAAGTAATTATATTTACTAAAGGTTCTGGAAATTTAAGATTTACAGCAAAAAGCTAAATTAAGTTGAAAATCAGTATCTATGATTTCATCTTTGGATTATAGAACCTGATTTGGATAAACGAATCATGAATTTTAGTATGAATTTGGTAATTTTTAACTTAGTATTGGTCGAGAATTTGTGAGTTGTTCGTTTTAGGGTTTTGGGTCGATTGTCGTCGATCGACAACAAGGGAAGGTTCGAGTCCACTGCTGGAGGAGGATGGGGTAAAGGGGATCTCGGGAAAAATATAGGAATATTTTTCTGATGAACATGGAGGGTGGTCAGAGGCGATCTAGGGTTTTTCCGTTCTGTTTTGTTTGGGATGGTGTCGAGGTGATCTCGACGACCAGGGTGAATCGAGCTCGAACACATGGTGGGGAAACATGACGTGATGATGTGGTGCTGCTCTGGGAGGAGACCCGGGGTTTCCAGTCGACATGATCGTCGGCAATAAGAGAATTTGTCGATCAAGGTTGATTCCTACTGAGTGTCGTGATGCTCGTTTTTTTGCAATGGTGAATTCCCCGATCAGAGTGGTCGAGAGGGTCGGCAAGGTCGGGTTCGTCATGTCGATGGTCGTGGTGATGATCATCGATGATCGGAATCGACGTGCACAAGCACGGTGATCATTTATGCATTTGGAAGTTCGTGGGTTTGGGAAGAAGGGTTGGTTCAGAATTTTCTTGAGAAGTTCGCGTGTTCTATTCGAAGTCCTTGAGGTGGGATAGCCTCGTGTGTTGTCTCGGGTTTCCTTTGGATTTTTCTCGGTAGTTTTGCTGTTTTACTCGGGATTGATTGGTTTCCACGTTTTAAACCTGTCCAGGTTTTAAACTGTTAAATGAATTTCAAAATTAAAAGCAAAGTTAAATTTAAATAAAGTTTTTAAAAGAAATTTCCAAGTATACTAACCAGTTTTAAAGAGGAATGAATGTTTGAATTAGAGAATGATGATTTGAACAAATTTAAGTTTTTAAAGAATGGATTTTCAAAGTTTAAATTTTGTTTTAAAAATAGTTTGGTTTATATAAATATTGCTTTAGTTAAATCATGTAATTAGTCCATAAATCTTTTCAAATAAAATATAATTGTTGAAATTCTAAATATGATTAAAGTGAAAGGTATTTAACTTTAATAAATCAAAGGATGGTGAATTTGTATAAACCAAATTCAAGCTTTTAAATTTAATTTAAATGGTAGGTAAAAGTTTAGTGTAGTAAATGGGTTACCTTAATTTAATCAAGTTTTTATTAACAAAGGTAATTAAAGTATAATCACTTAATTCACTAAGATGATTAATTTAGGTAATTAAATTAGGATAAATTAATTTGTGTAATTAATTAAGGGTAGTTGATTACTTAATTTAGGATTGATTAATCTAAGAAATCAAGGGTTAATTAATTAAGGAATAATTAAGCAATGGAGAGGTTAGTTTCTTAATATTAAGAGGATTATTAAGGGTAATTACTTAATGAAGTAATTTAAAGGACTGATTTAATCAATGTAATTAATTAAATTAATATGGTTAATTTAAGTTAACTAATTGGTTTAATTAATTAAAGATAATCACTTGATGATGTGTTAAGTATAACTACTTAATGTAATTAATGAAGTATACTTACTTAGTGTAAGAAATTAATGGGTAATTACTTGATTTAATTAATATGGGAAATTACTTGATGGAAAGTAATTAGAGAATAATTACTTAGTGGAAGTAATTAAGTGTTAATAACTCAGTGTAATTAATTAAAGGATTAATTAATGTAATTAATCAATGAGTTAATTTAATTAATGTAAGCAATTAAAGAATAACCAATGGGCATACATAATGGGATCTCTGCGAGATGAAGAAGGTTGGGAGGAAGTGAGGAGGAAAAGGGGCAAGGCTCCAGCTCCTTCGGTTCCTGAAACCAGGCTTAATATGGGAGGTCAACTGAGTAGATCTGGGACAATTCCAGTCCGGAATTCGGGGGGAAGGGCTCATGTAGCTAATGGCGGACGGTCATCCACAAAACCAATGAAACCAATTAATTCAAATTCCGTTCAAGCAGGAAGCAATTCCAAAATTAAATTTACCATTTCTGAGAACGCAAAAAAAAATTCATACAGTGAGGCGGTTAAAATAGGAGCAGTTGGTAATATAGGAAACCTAGATCTCGAGTTTATTGAGCCTAAAATAGCTGATGGTAAAAGGATTGGTTCCCTTTCATCAGAAGCTATTAGAGAAGCGGAGGATGGCTGGGATATATGTATACTGTTGTATGTCGTTGGTTATAAACCATGGCTTAAAACTTTTGAAGGTTATGCAAAGAGAGTATGGTCAACACAGAAGCCGTTTTCAGTCCACTCAAGGAATAACGGTTTCTTTGTGGTTAGATTTGGCGCTGAGGAAGACTACAACAAGATCTTGAAATCAGGTCCTTGGTTTATGGACCGGAACCTGATCATAATGAAGCGTCTATCCCCAGACATGAAAACAGATAGAGATCTACTTACATCCTTGCCTATGTGGGTCAGACTCCCTGGTTTAAGTTTCAAACTGTGCGGCAATAAAGCAATCAGTGCCCTAACAAGTACAATAGGAGTCCCTATAAAGATGGATGAGGCCACGAAAAACAAATCCAGATTAGCCTACGCTAGAGTTCTGATCGAAGTTAACGCTGCTTACGGTTTGCCAAACACCATTGAAGGCATGGATGACAAAGGAAGGAGCTTCCTCCAGGAGGTGGTATATGAGAACCCCCCCCCCCCTCCGATATGTGGTAAGTGTGTGTGTTTTGGACACATAACAGCAGAATGCCCAATGACCAAGTCTTGGGTTCCAAAACAGACTCAAACAGAAGTCCCTGATAAAGAAAACCCTGTGGATCCAAGCCCTGTGGGATGTTCGGAAAAAGCAAGAGAGGAAGTTGGTAATGGAACCTTTATAGATCTGAGCACGCAGGTGAACGAAGGAAATCCCCCTGAACTTCTAGATACTGAGTTATTGAATGAAGATCCAACTCCAGAAGGAGAAATCTGGCACTACGCGGAGGAGGTTTCAAGTGGAGAAGTTCAATCATAGGAATATCATGAAAATTTAGACCTAAATGCTAACTCTAATATAGATGGGTCTCAAGATGAAAATCAGATAGCTTCTGACATGCTGGAAACAGATATTAGGGGAATAGTTCAAAACCTTGTGGCCACGAAAGATACCCTTCCTAGCCTAGGAAACATTGAGATCTCTATCCCAGTGAGAACAACTTCCTCGAAAAGTCCACCATCTTCGAAGTCTCCTTTAACTAATATCACGATTCTCAAACGGCCATCACCAATCTCTAACTCTTTACTTTCTAATGATATTAGTATTGACGATAGTATAGTTAAGAATGTTAATTTTATGAGAGGCTCTGAACCATGTTTTGATATACAGGTACAGGCAAATCTGGGTCAAGATACAGGATCGACAGAAGAGGCAGAGGAACGGGTTACATATGATAATGAAGATCCAGTTCAGGAGGAGCAGCTTATTCCTAAATCCCAGGAAACAAAATTTGAGAACATTCAGAAGGATAAGCTAGTCCGTAAGAATCCCAAGTGGGTTCAGATGTTAGGCATCCCTACGGAAGAAAAAGGGGAGTCCACTAGCAGTAGACTGCAGAGGACTCGCAACAACAAAGTTACATAATGTCGATAGCATGTTGGAATGTTAGGGGGTTTCACAACCCTAACAAAATGAAAGAAGTGAAAAATCTTATAAATAAATATAACATAAGTTGTATTGGTGTCTTGGAAAACAAGCTGTTGCTTTCAGATATTATGAAGCTTGAAAGAGCACTAGATGATGGATGGAAAATAATAAGTAATGTTTCCTGTTACTTTAAATGTAGAATTCTGGTTCTCATAGATGGAAACTCTTGGGATTATAACTACATCAGTATGAGTGACCAACATATAACCATAGAAATGATTAACACCTCCAAATTCAAATGCAATATATCCTTCGTATATGCTCAGAACCATGCTACACTAAGGAAAAGATTATGGAGCAATTTACAGGAGGATGCTATTAGCATTTATAGACCCTGGCTAGTTATTGGGGACTTCAATTGTATTAGCAGTCCCTCAGATAAAAAGGGAGGTAACCCAGTAACGTTTGATAACCTGTTTGAACTTGATGAATTGTCCAGATACACAGGTCTTAATGAGATAAATGTTAAAGGTTATGGATTTTCTTGGTGGTCAGGCCCAAGTCGTAACATATTTTCTAAGATTGACAGGGTCTTCGCAAATCTAGATTGGATTAACTTTTTTACAGACTTTTCGGCTGAATATCTACCTCCTTCGGTGAGTGACCATAATGCTATCCATGTTTCACTTTTTTGCAAACCCAGGAACAAGAACAGACCTTTTAGGTTTATGAATCATTGGCCTTTATGTGAACTATACTTTCCTTTGATAGAGAAATTATGGATTCCTAATCAAGAAGATCGTCCTCTTTACCAAATCTTATACATTCTCAAGAATATTAAGAGAGAACTTAGGATCTGGAGCGCAAAAATTCGGAATACCAAAATGGAGGTTGAAGTTCAGAGAGAGAATTGTTCTAGACTTCAGAAACTTCTGGAAAAATCTAATGATCACAATTTAGCTATGGAATTTCAAAACGCCAAAATCAATCTGGACATGGCTCTTAAAAAGGAATTTCTGGATATCAAACAAAAGGCAAAATGTGACTGGTTGATGATGGGTGATGAGGCCTCTTCTTTTTTCTATGCTAAAATGTGTAGCAGAAGAAGCAGAAAAAGTTTGACGAGAATTGAAATAGAAGGAAAGACGATTTCGGAAGACAAGTTTGCAGAATCAGCCATTGACTACTATAAAGGAATATTCAATCTCCCCCTATGTGAGCAGTTTTCAGAAGTCACCTGTAAAACGATCATTACTGAGTACGGTGCTAATTTTTTGAACGACAGCATTTCTTTGGACGAAATTAGATCTACACTATGGGATATTAAAGATACTACATCACCAGGCCCGGACAGTTTTAATTCAAAGTTTTTCGAAACATATTGGAATCTTTCGAAAGATCTAATACTTAAAGCCTTGAATGATGTTTTTCATAAGGGCTTAATTATCAAAGAATGGAACCACACTTTCCTGCATTTGATTCCTAAAACGGACCATTCCACCAGTATTCAAGACTTTAGACCCATTGCCTGTTGTAATACATTGTACAAGGTTTTTACAAAAATTCTTTGTAACAGACTAGTTCCATTCCTGGATAAGTTGGTGTCCCTGAATCAGACGACATTCATTAAAGGCAGATCTATAGGGGACGGAATTTTATTTGCTCATGAAATTATAAGGGGACTTGGGAGAAAGGAAAATAAATATATGTGCATTAAAGTTGACATAAAGAAAGCTTATGATTCAATAAATCAAACTTTTGTTATTCACATGGTAAGAAGCTTGGGCTTCCCAGACAAATGGGTGAGAATTATTGAAAACATCATAACGTCACCTGTGTTTTCCATTATTACAAATGGGGAATCGCACGGTTACTTCAAGAGTTCAAACGGTCTCAGGCAAGGTGACCTAATTTCACCTATCCTATTCACTTTGGTAATGGAGTACTTTACGCTACTGATGGACGAAAAAGTTAGGGACGGTCTGATTTCTCCAATTACAGAATTTGATAATAAATTGACCCATCTTATCTATGCCGATGACATAATTATCTTCACTAAAGCAAATGAACAAACAGCAACAGCTATTAGGGACGTCTTCAATAGAATGAGGAGAGCTACCGGTCTGGAGTTAAGTTGTGAAAAATCCAATGTTTTCTTTGGTAAAGGTGTGGAGTACTGTTCTGATATTAGTAATATCCTTAATATTCAGCAGTTGGATCTCCCAGTAAGGTATTTGGGTATTCCACTGTCGAGTGCTAACTTGAGGGATAAGGATTGTGCTATTTTGATAGAGAAGATTAAAATAAGATTTGGAGGATGGGAAACTAGAATGCTTAGCTTAGCTGGAAGACTAGAACTCATTAAATCAACCATTTACCCTATAATACAATTTTGGATGCAATGTTTCCGTCTTCCTGTCTCCACTATTCAAAAAATAAAGCATTTGATTCTCAACTTTCTATGGAAAAGTCGTAGCAGTAAGATACCCTGGGAAATTCTATGCAGGAAGAAAGAAGAAGGAGGAATGGGATTGAGAAACCTCGAAGAGATGAACCGAGCATTATCTATTAAGTTGATATGGAAAATAATTAATGCATAAGGAATCTGGGCGAATCTCATGCTTAGTAAGTACATTGCGTATAAAAGCTTTTGGGAAATCTCCCAGAGATCGGACGACTCGGGAGTGTGGAAATTCATTCTGAAAAATACACACGAAGCTCTGAAATGTCTATCTCTTAACATTGCTGATGGTAAAACTACTTCCCTATGGTTCGACCCATGGTTGAATGGAAGCTCTATTATGGAGCGTATCGGCAGAGACGCAGCCTTTAGAACTGGAACGGAAAACTTGTCTCTTTGTAGGATTATAAAAAATGGTGAGTGGAGATGGGATGTGTTTAGTTTTTTATTCCAGATACACGCAGAAATTGAAGGTGTATCGATTCACAAGGACAGGGAGAGGGACTACTGGTCTTAGAAGTGCACTAAAGACGGTCTTTACCAATTTAAAAAAGTTTGGAATTCGGTGAGAACCAGTTATGAAATTAAAAATTGGTCGGCTTTGGTCTGGAACAAAATTCACGTCCCAAAAATGGCGGTTTGCCTATTTAAAGCTATTAACGACTTTTTACTGACTAAAGAAAGATTACTACAAAGGCATATAGTCGTGGACCCTATTTGTGTTTTCTGCAATAATCACGTTGAAACTATAGACCATCTATTTTTCCAATGCAATTTTACAGGAGATATTTGGTTGTGGAGCAGCAATTTTTTTTTAATTCACCGAAAAGTTTGCTTTCCTTTACTCCGAAGGACGATTTACAGAAAATAGTTTCTATATCTAGAGTAAAAAAATTAGACTCGGACTTGTTACAACTTTCTATGTCAGTTTGTGTTTGGCATATATGGAGAGAAAGAAATGAAAGAATTTTTCAGAATCGATTCACTGAACATTCACAGATATGCAAACAGATTTTCCAGACAATAAATATTAGAATGTCTAAATCAAAACACTTTAAGAACATCACTAGCATGAATGATATAATAGCAAAGAAATGGGGATATACCTCCCAACGCTGAATTGGGGGCTGCATCTTCTTTATCATATGTCTTTCCCTCCTGCTATCTACTAGACTCTCTGTATCTAGGCTGAGGTTTCACTTGTACTTGTATTATTTACATTTTCCTCACTCCCTCTCATTTATTTTACATAATAACTTGCTAACAATAATACTAATTGATCTAGTTTTTAAATTTTCAGATTGCAGTTCCTTCTGAAACAAAGATAACTGTTGCAGTCCAATGTCTCATTGTCAGCTGACCTAAGACATAAAATTCACAGATATTAGTTATTTCTTATCCGATAGTTTATCAAAAACCTACTGTTTGGGTGTTGAGACTTAGCTTGCGATATTATTTTCTTGAGGAGATTCTGGCTGCTGAAACTGCTCGTAATTACTAACTGTAGCAACTAAGGATCATCCACAAATAAAATTAAAGTTTATCTGGGTTTCAGATCTTGCTCATAGGAAAAGAGACAGTTGTTTTTTAGGTCTTGCTTTCTCTGGTCAGCACTTAGTCAAGATCTTATAGAAGAAGTTTATTTGTTGCAGATCTGAGAGAAAAGTAAAGTAATTGGATTAGCTTCTTGAATAAAGGTTAAAGAACTCATTTTTAAGGGTTGCTGAGACTTATCTTGCTTAGATCTGCGGGGATCTTCGCGGAGACGTCTCCGCAGTTCTCAGATCCTTCTCAAGTGACCTAGTATCAAAGAAGTTAGTTAGTCTCCCTACCAAAGTTTAAAAGAGTATCCTGTTTAAGGATTCAGAGACTTATCTTCGTTTCGAGCAACACTTAAAGCTGCAGTCTGTCGGTTCGTCTTCCTTTGCATTTTGCTTACAAGACTTAGATGCGTAACCTCTAAGAGCAAAGACATGCTGTAAATTACTGTTATAAAGCTAAAAGACTCCTCCTTTTTGAATGATAGAGGCTCACCTGCCTTTGTCACTTCAGAAGAGGCTATGATAGAAGGTTTTGTTACTTCTGGAGTGCAGACTGTTTGGATCTTGCAGTAGAAGACGAAGTCGAGAATTCTTTTCTCGTGCCGCCATTAAAGTTATAGCTTAGAGTTTCTGTTTTAGTTGTTTTATCAGTAAGGAGATTAGGAAGTGGGTTAGATACGAGATGCCTTTTTTAATTTGCGCATTGTCTCGAATCTTATGGCACACGGGCTTCGGTAGGGTATAGGAATGCAGGCCTTTTTATTTTAATGGGCCTAGATATGTATGGGGTCGTATTTGCTTTATGCAAATAGTTTTAGTTGTTTTGAATTTGCCTTTATTAGGCCTTTGTATATACTTTTGGGTTTCCTTCTTAATAGAAAAGTTTGAACCATCTTTCAAAAAAAAGTAATTAAAGGTAAATTACTTAAGGGAAGTAATTAAAGATTAATTACTTAGTGTAATTAATTAAAGGATTGATTAATTAAGGAAATTAATTTAGGGTTAGTTAATTAATGAGTATGATTAATTAAAGGATAATTCATCAATATAAATGATAATAGAATAATTAATTTGAGTAATTAACTAAGGATCAATGTAATTAATATGAACGAGAGGTTAATTAATTTGTGTAATTAATTAACGGTTAATTACTTAATGTAATTAATCAAGGGTGATTAATTAAGATGGATAATTAAAAGATGGTTAATTAATTGATTTGTATTTAATTAATGTTAAGTAAAGGTAATCTAAGTAATTAAAGTTAGCAATTAGTTTAATTAGAGATAACTAAATTAATTGGGAAGTGATCTAATTTTGCTTATGAATGATTGAATGATTTTAAATGCCTTGTATTGGTTGATATCTATGATATGAAATATTTTTTGATATGGTATGATTAGGTGGACAGTGATAATGTAGTTATTTATCAATGATAAATTGCTGTGTAAAAGTGACATCCTGTTTTTGAAGTTGAATTGTATCCAATGGAATAACTTGGGTTAAGATGACATGAGATTCGAAGAGACCAGAGTCGGGTATTAGTAAATACCTGAAACCACTTTGATTCTTTATAAATTTGAGTTTGGAAGTAAACAGGCTGGAATGAAATAAGTTAAGTATCATGGATATTTAAACTGGATAACGATTCTTGGATATTGATTTGACATAAATGATTGACTTAAATAAGATTAGAACTCGTAGAAAAGTACGAGTTACCCTAGTAATCCACTTAAGTTATAGAGCTTGGTATTTCATATTATATGGGTTTACTCACGCTAGTTTCCAGCCTGACCCGGGTGTTACTTTGATGTAATGCACGGGTCAGTCCGAGTATTACAGATTTTCAGGTAAGGACGTTCTGGAGCTCAGGAGGCGAGCTGGATGGCAAGAACGTATGGAATGTATTCCGCTGGTATATATTGTTATTTATCTAGGACAAGTTATTTTAACTGTCTAGTGATTGTGAAATGTTGTAACTCTGATGTTTTATTGTAAATTAACTGATATAGTTTTCATTGTATAACTATTATTTTATTTGATATTATATTTTGATCCGCTGCGAATGTGAGATTCTGTGTTTCATTTCTATTTCTTCTTCTATCTTTTTTCTTCTTTTTCTAACTATTTGGAATATTCAGAATTGAAAATTTCGAGTCGTTACATTTGGTATCAAAGCTGAAGGTTAAGCGATGACCTTGGCTCTAGTGGGTTTACTCATTGAGGATAGGGTCAGTGGTACCCTAGAATGAGTTGAGAGTATATATATGAGAGTGTACTTGTTTTTTCTTATATAATGATTTTAAAAATAAATGATTTTTATAAAAGCTTATATATATATATATAGTTAATAATTTTCCAATTATTATATAAAGAAATTGGTTGTTGGTCATTGAAAGTGGATAAGAATTAAGTGATAAGTATACATGTCCAAATTGAAATTTAATAGTATGAACTATACAAATAAGATCAACTAGAAATGGATCCAAACCAAAAATATAAAGTAGTTACCGTGATGTTGTTTCCTAATAATAATTATTGATAAAGCAAAATGAAAAAGTTTAAAGGAAATAAACTTTTAGATGAGTATAAATTGTAAATTAGAATGGTTTTAGATAGTGGAGTTTTAAACATTTGAATTTTTTCAAGGTGTTAAAAGGAAAGAATAGATAATAGTATTCAGACTATTTTTGAATGTGGTCTTATTTTAAAATAAGAAGTTGTATGAAAACTTTAAAGGAATTTGTTTTGAATTAAAACCAAAGGTGGTTTAAAATAAAGGTATGACTTGATGGGCTAAGGAATAAATATGTATATATGCATGTATATAATAGTATCAAAGATGATTTGAAATAAACTCTAAGTGTTGAGTTTTAAATTTTTACTTGGAAGGTGATGTAAAAACCCAAAGTGATATAAGTTTTGAACTTATAAGTGGGAGGATTATTAATATGAAGTTTAAAATTTGAAATAAGAATCCAAATTGGGTAAGGTTGACAGGATTAAATTAAAGTGAATTTAACTTAAGTTAAATAAGTTTAGAACAAACAACCTGATTTGGAAATTTCGTGATGAAAATTTGATTTAACTTAGGAAGTTAAATGGTGGATTTGAATTAGGAGTTTGTGTTATCTCAAAATGGGTTTGAGATCTGGAAATTGAAAATGGATGGATGTTTTAAAATATTTTGGATAATATTATCCTATTGTTATTAATAATCTTTAAACTGTGAATTGGATTTGTCTAAATGAATGAAGAAATAGAGTTTGGTAATATATCCATTATTGAGATAAAAGGGAAATAAAACTTTAATTTGAAATTAAGGATGTGGAATTACTTTGAACTTAAGATTTGAATGTTAAGAATTGAATTTGTAAATTAAAATTATCTAAGAATCGGTTTCAAAGTTGGAAGATAAAATTGGGTAATAAATTGAATTTTAAAGATAAAATTGTTTTGAACTCTTATTTGAACTTTGAAATAAGTTGAGTAAAGATAATTTAAAATGGAAATTTGAAATTCTGACTTAGAATTAAATTGTTTAAAGACTTTAGAAAAAAAGGTCAATTTAGTTTAAGAGGTTAAAACCAACATTTGAAAATTTAACTCGAATTTATATAATTTGAGATGATTTGAAGTAAAACTGAATTTGAAATTAGTTCAAATTGAAATTTGATTTGAATAATTTGGAATTGTGATTAAAGTTAAATAGTTTCAAATTCAAATGGAATTTGATTTGAATTTGGAAAGAATCAAGGTTAGTTCAACTTGATTTGGGATTATTTCAAACTGGAAGTTGAAATGAATTAGAATTGAAAATTGGTTCAATTTAAAATTTATTTGAATAAACTGAGATTGAAATCGAAGTTGAATAAAGTTAAATTTTGGAGTGGGAATTGAAGTTGTTTAAATTGATTTGGGATTGAATCAATGTTAAGAGGAAGTGGAAACTTAAAATTTGAATTGATTGGAATAAAGATTGGGTAGTGGAACAGTTTGGCTCTAAAACTATTTCCAAACAAATTATTTTTAATATATGCTTTCTTAAATCTATTTTTCAAGCTATTTACTATATACAACCTTTCTTTTTAAAAGCCAAACTATTTTGTACTTATTTTACAATTATTTTCAGAACTATTTAACTATTTTACAACTGATTTATAAATTAATTACTATTTTTTAACTACTTTATAACTAATTACTATTTTACAATTATTTTGCAATTATCTAACTATTTTATAACCATTTTACTATTTTATAACTACTATTTTATAGCTATTTTGCAAACTAATAATTATTTTTCAAACTACTTATCTATTTTGAACTTTTCAAACTATTTTCTAAATTTAGGCTGGTCAGAGTGCAAACTATTTATGATTAAATATCATTTGAGATAAGAATTTAGGTGATAATCCAAATAGGGATTGAGGCAATTGTGAATAAATGAATAAAGATCTAAGGGAATGTGAATAAAAAGGAGAAATTAATTTAGCTAATAATCAATGAAGATAAATACGTAGGATGTATGTATATTATACTATTCGCATAGTGATTTGATCCAAATTCAAGCACAGAATTTCGAGATAGTATATCGATCCGATTTGGGATTTTTCACTCGATTTTCGATGTCAAACCTGGATATGGATTTCTGATTGGTTTTAGAAATTCTCTATCATAGTTATGTTATGCAAGGAGAATGACGGTTTCTGATCAAGAAACTAGATCTGAGTCCGTATTAGGAAGTCGAGTGGACGATACTAGTTCAGAAGTGAAATTGTATGATCGAGTGAACGATCAGATTTGATATTGTGTACGGATGATATGTGTACATCATAGGGATTTGAATTAAATTGATATTGAAAATTTGAGGATAAGAACTATAAACGATTTTTGAGATGAAAAGTATATTTTGGTGAAATATATGATGAAATAAAATGGGAATTTGATATTTCTATGATTATAACTCATTTTATTGAAAAGTGATTTGGTTAATAACTTTATAAAAGAGTAATCAAATTTGAATATTTGATTTGAAATAAAAAAAGTTATAGACCTTTGTTATATATATGATAAAACTCCTCTTATTGAATCTTTTGCCAGAAGAAAAGGGTTTTTGAAAGTATTTGAAGTATAAAAAGGGACTTTATACAAGTATGAAATGATTCAAAGATTTTTCAAGGTTATATTCTCATAAAGGATTTTATGAGAATGATTTTGGAAATGGTTTTTGGAACCTATGGACATTGAAAGGCTTTTGATTTTTGGGAAAAATAAATTTTGGAAATTTGGAAACCCTAGGTTGAGTTTTCGATTTTGGGATAATCGATTTTGAGATAAAGAGATTTATATGGGATTCGTACTTGCTATATGATTTGGAAGATACTATATGTGTATAGTATAAAGTATTTTGAAAATGGCTCTGGAGAAAAAGGCACTTCCTTGAAATGAATTTCTCAGGAGTACCATAGGTTGGTAATGCCTTGAGCCTCAAAAGGGGAAGGCTCTAAAGTGGATCCTGTGAGGAAGTTCGGAGAAACTGAAGTTCCTGAGGATTATTGGGTAGCGAAAGTCGAGGGAGCTGATGCCTACAGAGACATTTGGGTTATGCTGTGACGGTAGTGTAACTCGATGTCGCTGCGATCTACTGTGGACCATAGCGGAAATCGTGTAGAGGTGAGTGTCAACTGTTTACGCTTGATTTGACCGAGATGGCAACGTAACATCGGTAGACTGCGATCTATGGTCGAGTTGAGAAGTTTCATTCTTTTGGCAGGTTAATTCAAGCGTGCTGATGCCTACGGTTATATGGGTTTTTCCTGCGATAGTAACGTAACCCCAGATGTAGCTGCGATCTATAGTGGGTTCCATGGTGTAATCGAGGGGCGCGGAGTGCCTACAGTTATCTATGGATTTTGCCGGGATGGCAACGTAACCATCGGGTTAACTGCGACCATGAATGGGGGTGATGATTTCCAGAGCATTCTCATTAAAGATATTTCCTCTATTTCAAAATTGTTTTTTATATTTTTATAAAGTTTTCAAAAATGTTTTCAAATCATTTTCATTGGGTATTGGAAACGGATTTACCAAGTACTTATAGATTTCAGTCCTACGCCCGATCAACATATGACCGAATTTCTGTGAGAACGAGGACGGACTTGTTGAAAAATCTAGTTATAAAAGTATTTTTATAAAACGTATTTTGGAAATTTTATACAGATTTTAAAAGTATTTTAAAAATGATCAAAGAAAATTTATCTGATTTTAAGTATTGAATAAATTTTGGCTTCGTTCCTTTTCGAGACGAATAGATTCAAAGGGGGAGGAATGTGATAACCAGGATTTTTGAATAGCTGTTAACTGGATAATTAACTGATTTTCTCTATTGAGATACTAATTTTATTTAGTTAAACAAAATAAATTCTGATAATATAAATTTCTATTTCAAAGCAAAATAAAATATGAGTTTAAAATGAGGTTAAAAAAGGGTTGTATATATATATATAAAGATATTTTAACTTAAGTTTAAAATTCAAATGAGATTAAATATAACTTAAATATCTTATGTTTGGGATGAACATAAAACATAATTGGTAAAAATTTAAACATATGTAAATAGATAATCTACATAAATAAATAAAAGTTTAGCAAAGGGGTTAGACATAAAATACAAGTTTGTGACAAATGCTTAATAAGTAAGACAGAAATAAACAAGTGTTGAGTTAAATGAACAAGTAGAAAAACTAGTATTTCCTTTTAATTTGAATTATATAAAAATATATTTGAGAATAAATCAGGCAATACACATTTTTCTCAAATCCTCTAAAAAGTAAAACTGAAAAAAAAGGCAAAGCCTGTAACATAACCGGTAGACAAAATTAAAGGGAATTCAAACAATTTTCCCCAATTTCTCAAACCTGAAACTAAGCAATTCAAATTTAAAATCCAACAAGCAAATCAAGTTTCCAGATCAATTTAAGCTTGCTGTTCCAGTTATCAAATCATTTCCAGTTGCAGATCAGTCCCAGGCTTTCTCTGTTCATACATAAGGTGAGTAAACATTTAAAACAAAATCTTTTGGCATTAATATCTCTGTATGATGATAATGTAAGTATGCATGTTTGCATGAATGTTTTCAATTCGAATCGGGTTTGAATCCTGCTATAAATTAAAGCATGCCTGTGTATATCAGTATATAAATCTCTGTGAAACCTTAGATTCGATATCAAATTTAAAATAATTCCTATCTTCCAAATGAATCACTATTAGACTTTCATTATTAAAAAGAAAATGATTATAACAATGTAATCTTGTTTTTAAAAATAATTTTAAGTAACTATATTTGCTAAAGGTTCTGGAAATTTAGGATTTGCAGCAAAAAGCCAAATTAAGTTGAAAATCAATATCAATGATTTCATCTTTGGATTATGGAACCTGATTCGTATAAACGAATCATGAATTTTAGTATGAATTTGGTAATTTTTAACTTAGTATTGGTCAAGAATTTGTGAGTTGTTCGTTTTTGGGTTTTGGGTCGATTTCCGTCGATCGGCGGCAAGGGGAGATTCGAATCCACTGCTGGAGGAGGATGGGGTATAAGGGATCTCGGGAAAAATATGGGAATATTTTCCTAATGAACGTGGAGGATGGTCAGAGGCAATCTATGGTTTTGTTATTCTGTTATGTCTGGGATGGTGTCGAGGTGATCTCGACGACCATGGTGAATCGAGCTCGAATGCATGGTGGAGAAACGCGACGTGGTGATGTGGTGCTGCTCTGGGAGGAGAGCCGGGGTTTCTTGTCGACGTGATCGTCGACAATAGGAGAATTCGTCGATCAGGGTTGATTCCTGTTGAGTGTCATGATGCTCGTTTTCATTGCAATGGTGAATTCGCCGATCAGAGTGGTCGAGAGGGTCGGCAAGGTCGGGGTCGTCATGTCGATGTTCATGGTGGTGATCATCGATGATCGGAATCGACGTGCACGTGCACAGTGATCATTTGTGCATATGGAAGTTCGTGGGTTTGGGAAGAAGGGTTGGTTCGGGATTTTCTTGAGAAGTTCGCGTGTTCTATTCGAAGTCCTTGAGGTGGGATAGCCTCGTGTGTTGTCTCGGGTTTCCTTTGGGTTTTTCTAGGGTTTTGCTGTTTTTACTCGGGAACGATTGGTTTCCAGGTTTTAAACCTGTCCAGGTTTTTAAACCATTAAATGAATTTCAAAATTAAAAGCAAAGTTAAATTTTAAATAAAGTTTTAAAAGAAAATTTCCAAGTATACTAACCAGTTTTTAAGAGGTATGAATGTTAGAATTAGAGAATGATGATTTAAACAAATTTAAGTTTTTAAAGTATGGATTTTCAAAGTTTAAGTTTTGTTTTAAAAATAGTTCGGTTTATATAAATATTGCTTTAGTTAAATCATGTAATTAGTTCATAAATTTTTTCAAATAAGATATAATTGTTGAAATTCTAAATATGATTAAAGTTAAAGGTATTTAACTTAATAAATCAAAGGATGATGAATTTGTATAAACCAAATTCAAGCTTTTAAATTTAATTTAAATGGCAGGTAAGAGTTTAGTGTAGTAAATGAGTTATCTTAGTTTAATCAAGTTTTTATTAACAAAGATAATTAAAGTATAATTACTTAATTAACTAAGATGATTAATTTAGGTAATTAAATTAAGATAAACTAATTTGTGTAATTAATTAAGGGTAGTTGATTACTTAATTTAGGATTGATTAGTCTAAGAAATCAAGGTTTAATTAATTAAGGAATAATTAAGCAATGGAGAGGTTAGTTACTCAACATTAAGAGGACTATTAAGGGTAAGTACTTAATGAAGTAATTTAAAGGATTGAATTAATCAATGTAATTAATTAAATTAATATGGTTAATTTAAGTTAATTAATTGGTTTAATTAATTAAAGATAATCACTTGATGATGGGTTAAGTATAATTACTTAATGTAATTAATGAAGTATAATTACTTAGTGTAAGTAATTAATGGGTAATTACTTGATGTAATTAATTAAAAGAAAATTACTTGGTGGAAAGTAATTAGAGAATAATTACTTAGTGGAAGTAATTAAGTGTTAATTACTTAGTGTAATTAATTAAAGGATTAATTAATGTAATAATCAAGGAGTTAATTTAACGAATGTAAGTAATTAAAGAATAACCAATGGGATAATTACTTGACGAAAGTAATTAAAGGTAAATTACTTAAGGGAATTAATTAAGGATTAGTTACTTAGTGTAATTAATTAAAGGATTGATTAATTAAGGAAATTAATTAAGGGTTAGTTAATTAATGTGTGTGATTAATTAAAGGATAATTAATCAATATAAATGATTATAGAATAATTAATTTGAGTAATTAATTAAGGATCAATGGAATTAATATGAATGGGAGGTTAATTAATTTTTGTAATTAATTAACGGTTAATTACTTAATGTAATTAATCAAGGGTGATTAATTAAGATGGATAATTAAAAGATGATTAATTAATTGATTTGTAATTAATTAATGTTAAGTAAAGGTAATCTAAGTAATTAAAGTTAGCAATTAATTTAATTAGAGATAATTAAATTAATTGGGAAATGATCAAATTTTTCTTATGAATGATTGAATGATATTAAATGCCTTGAATTGGTTGATATCTCTGATATGAAATGTCTTGTGATATGGTATGATTAGGTGGACAGTGATAATGTAGTTATTTATCGATGATAAATTGCTGTGTAAAAGTGACATCCCGTATTTAAAGTTGAATTGTATTTAATGGAATAACTTGGGTTAAGATGACATGAGATTCGAAGAGACCGGAGTCGGGTATTAGTAAATACCCGAGACCGCTTCGATTCTTTATAAATTTGAGTTTAAAAGTAAACAGGCTGGAATGAAATAAGTTAAGTATCATGGATATTTAAACTGGATAACGATTCTTGGATATTGATTTGAGATAAATGATTGACTTAAATAAGATTAGAACTCGTAGAAATGTACGAGTTACCCTGGTATCCACTTAAATTATAAAGCTTGTATTTCATATTATATGGGTTTACTCACGTTGGTTTCTAGCCTGACCTGGGTGTTACTTTGATGTAATGCTCGGGTCAGACCGAGTATTACAGATTTTCAGGTAAGGACGTTCTAGAGCTCAGGAGGCGAGCTGGTTGGCAGGAACGTATGGAGTTCCGCTGATATATATTGTTATTTTTCTAGGACAAGTTATTTTAACTGTCCAGTGATTGTGATGTATTAATGTAAATTAACTGATACAGTTTTCCTTGTATAACTGTTATTTTATTTGATATTTTATTTTGATCCGCTGCAAATGTGAGATTCTGTATTTCATTTCTGTTTCTTCTTCTATATTTTTCTTCTTTTCCTAACTATCTGGAATTTTCAAGATCGAAAATTTTGGGTCGTTACATTTGGTATCAAAGCTGAAGGTCAAGCGAGAACCTTGCTCTAGTGGGTTTACTCATTAAGGATAGGGTCAGTGGTACCCTAGAATCAGTTGAGAGTATATATATGAGAGCGTACTTTTTATTTTCTTATATAATGAATTTAAATGGTTTCAAAAATAAATGATTTTTATAAAAGTTTATATAAAGTAAATAATTTTCCAATTATTATATAAAGAAATTGGTTGTTGGTCATTGAAATTGGATAAGAATTAAGTGATAAATATACATATCCAAATAGAAATTGAATAGTATGAACTATACAAATAAGATCAACGAGAAATGGATTCAAACCAGAAATATTAAATAGTTATTGTGATGTTGTTTCCTAATAATAATCATTGATAAAGCAAAATGAAATTTTTTTAAGGAAATAAATCTTTAGATGTGTATAGCTTGTAAATTAGAATGGACTTAGATAGTGGAGTTTTAAACATTTGAATTGTTTCAAGGTGTTAAAAGGAAAGATTAAATAATAGTATTCAGACTATTTTTGAATGTGATCTTATTTTAAAATAAGAAGTTGTATGAAAACTTTAAAGGAATTTGTTTTGAATTAAAACCAAAGGTGGTTTAAACTTAAGGTATGACTTGGTGGGCTAAGGAATAAATATGTATATATGTATGGATATACATAGTATCAAAGATGATTTGAAATAAACTCTAAGTACCGAGTTTCAAATTTTTACTTGGAAGGTGATGTAATGTAATATCCCGCCTTTTTGTACGCTTTAAACCGACGATAAACTACACATGTTAGACTCAAACCATACATAAGGGCGGATTGTTATTGGGTTAAATAAGAAAAGCAGAGAAAGAAATAAAACAAAATAGAATCTCGCAGTGGAATGACAAAATGTAATAATCAAATAACAGTTCATGAAGCTGTTTTACAAAATATTCGATTATACTTGTACAATACATATCAGAGTTACACATACCAGAGAATAATAAATAATGCAGCGGAAGAGTATGAATGTGGTGGGATAATATAATAAATAATAGTAATACAATCTTCGTCTTCGTCCTCCAGAATAAAGTCTTCGAATCCTGAAATGCTCAGACTGACCCGAGCGAATCGAAAAGACATAACATTCGAGTCAGAGCTAAAAGATCTTAAAATCAAAGGTAAATAAATATGAGTGTAAATGGCATCGGAGATGTTTACGGGATTTGACATCTCCTATCCAGTGTCTAACGTGAGTTCAGTAACTTAAGAGATGCTCAGGATTCACATCTCCTAAGGATACGTTAAACTATTTACTATGTAGTAATATTTCGCTATTATAATAATGTCCATAGTAAAATAAACTTACTTTTAAATAGTGTTAAGGGGTTACCCATATATCCCTTACCACATAATAGTCCCAGTAGTCCATCCAGTATCATGGTTCCTCCTGATCGGGAAGCCACCAGAGGATACCACACGGGCTACGGGAGAAAACCAAACTCGTACAAGGCATGCTAGGGTATGTGACACGGCACAACTAGGTAATGCCAAGGTAGATATACCAATTATGCTTTCGGACCGGTCGCTACTACCACCCACCTCGAGCCACACCCCCAAAATCAAAGGAGCCCCAAACAATCACAAAGTAATAGAATGGTATCGAAGGAGTGTGTCCGATAAAAGACGCTACCTTCTTAGCCCGTCAATCGCTCTTGTTTTAGCCACCTTATGCCAACTCACGGGAGTCGGGTCCACGTATATACCTTAAAGGAAACGCCGCCACCATCCTATTTTATTCTGGAATCTCCACCGCGTACACGGTTGTTAAAGTGGTTTTCGGAGTTGGCGGAGTATGACAATTTCTGATACCGGTCTCTTTAACAACCAAACGTAATTATAACACCGAGGTCATTTCAAAATAATTATACTTCAAAACCAGAATATAATATCCATTTCCAAACCATATAAATACGATATCATTTCCGTTTTAAAACCCAAATCAGTATAATATCATTTTTATTTTAAATATATCTCTTTTCCAAAATCATAGCACTTTCAAATTTACAATATTTCGAAACCAAACGCTTGAAATATAACCTTTCAAACCAATATGCTTCGAATTTCATAGCCTCTAAACCATAACTTCCAAAACTTAAATGGTTTGGATATTCAAACAGTTTATAAAATAAAATAGTTTGATTTTAAAATTACTTTATAAAGGAAAAAAAATTCCTCGACTTCACAATTTTATTCACTTTAAATTAAATCTCAATTCATAACTTTCAACTCACTTTCAGCTTCAATAAACCATTTCAATTTCAATATATTTCAAACTTTATGTATAAAACCATTTCAAACTAAGGTTGGTAATTACGATTCAACAATTCAATGTTCTATTATTTAGTTTTGAAATATTAGCATAATAAATCCATTATCATTTAAATAAAACTCAAATTACAAATAACTAAATATTTCCTTCAATTTATTTATACTTGAAATATTCGTTTAATTCATCTTAAACCAAGATCCAGTTATAAAAATCATACCTTTAAAATCTCAATTCTATTAAATTTCAAATCAATTTCATATTTATCTTCCCACCTTAGTCTCATTTAAATCATTATAACTCCAGAAATATAATTTACATAAATACTTAACCATATTATATCTTAATAAAATCAAACTTTATTATTAACTTCTTTTATACTTTAAACCAATTTTATACATAGCTTAAAACCAAGAATTTAACTATATATATAAAATAACATTTATAAAATATCCAAATCAATATCTCATAAAACCATATATTTTTTTTACAAAACCATAGGAAATCATTTCAAAATATTTTTATATATAGACCACGGTGTCTATACATAATTTTCTACCCTATGGTCAAGTGATACGGATATTTATCATTTCAATCCATAATTTAAAATAAAATACGGTTATATATCATTTCAAACTGCAATCCCGAACGAAATAAAAATGCATAACAACTTGCAGTTTATAACAATATAAATACAACATCCATTCATCCAATATCAACCGTCAACCATTTATCACAATCATCATCCAATTAAATCAATAACATCAATATAACAGATAATAACAACAGGTATTTACTGGAAGTTTATATTCAATAATAAATTAAATAACAATTTAACTAGCAGTTTATATGCAATAACAAATTGATAACAATTTAATTCAATAAATTAAATTTAACTGGGATGATGATAAAATATGCCAAACAGTCATAAATAAATTCCGAATCACATCAGAAATTAATTTAACATACATAAGAAATTTTAAAAGTTGTGAGTGGGCTAAAACACTCACATTTTGAATTTAGATTGAATTTAAATCCAATTTAAACTTAAAATTCCATCAGTCTCAGAACTGCCCATACTAGCGCCAAAATGTCTAGAATTTCAATACGAACCAATAGGAACAAACCGCGCGTGAAACAGACCTCGTATGTGAGAGTTAGGCATGTTAGAACGATTTGTAAATTAAATTTAAATAGAACAAAAAAAGGTCAAAAGTACACGTCACTTACCCCTACCCTTCACTCGGCTACAGGAACCCTAGAACACGCGTTTGCGATCAGGAAGAAAGCCACCACGCTCATTGCCATGTCGCACAACCTATGCCGCCACCAGTTACATGCGTCCCAAGCCCTGACGACGCTCCACCCCAGCTCCTCCTCGCGATGCACGCCGCTGGCCATTGACACCCAAAGAAAATCGGTAGCCACCATTTGTTAAACCCTAGATGAATTTTCATGCAAGATCCAACCGTAAATTCGACGAACGAACCACTCTGTTGCACTGCGCTCTCCCCTCTCTTCGCAACGGTGACCTTGATTTGACAATCAGACGCAGTTCGTCAGAAAGCGATGAACGACCGAGAATTGATCATCAATTTTTGGACAAATAGAGCTTCAAATCGGAAAAGGAATTTCAAATCTGAGATGCGCTCGTCGAGGGCTTCAGATTGATATAAAATTTGATATTATTTGAAAAGATTGAATTTTCAATTTGATTTTTGAATTGCAATTGAATTTGGAATTGTCTGCCATTGAGATGAGGAGGTGAGGAGGAATTGTACGTACAGACAAATGACAATGAGGAACGATTAGAGATTATAACGGGGTATATATAGACAAGGCTGAAAATAGAAATGAATGGGTTTGATTGGTTTGGAAAATTGAACGATAATGGTGCAAAATCCCGTTCTGACTCCGGAACGAAATTGGGTCATCCCATATATAAAAATAGATGTTTTTAAATATTTTAAATGCAATAGAATAGGTTGCAAGTCCAATTTCCATCGTATGAAGAAGTTATGCTTAAATCAATTTATTTCAAATTGATTTCAATTTAATTGATTTCTGAGCGTTTCGAGTCCGTACGATCAAACGACAAGTCCTATCGTTACGAAACTTGAAACCCTACAACAATTCACCGTTGCGGATCCGATGAAACTGGTTTCATCGAAATCCGAGTCAGTGGCCAAAATGGCTATTTTTGCATTAATTAATTAAATTAATAAATTGACTAATTAAATCAAATTTTCAATTTCAATTCTTTGATTGACAAATTTCATCATTTTTGATTTCTCAATCATTTACAATGATTTAAACAAATTTAAATGTCAATTTAGAGTCGATTAATTTATCAATTTCAGCATTAACCTCAATTTTATTAAATTCAAAATTATAAATTAAATTTCAATAATTCCATTTAATTTACTTTTCATTCTATTATTCAATTCATTGATGTCGATGGATGAAATTAACATTGGACTCATGATCTATTTCATTAGTATTCTCCAATTTCAACTTAAATTTCAATTGACGTAATAATTAAATATTTAATCATTCATTTGCAATTAATCCAATTATTGAATTTTTTTTTTTTTGCAAAGCAAGCCGGTTTTATAGTGGACCGTCCACTTTTTATTACGAAAGTAATAAAAATTGAAGTACAGGAGTAAGGTAAAAACACCTTAACTACTATGTAATGAAGAAAAAACAGCACTGGTGTGTGATAGGCATATCACAACAACAAAGGGAATAACGAAACTAAAACTACTCTTCCGAAGAGGAAGAGTCATCATCATCAACAACTACATGGGAAGACACCAGCGGTACATTACCCAGCATACTAGCAAAGGGTCGGAAATGGGAAGCTAGACTAGAATCAAAAGCCACAGAATCTGACGAGTATATAAAGGTGCGATCCCAGGAAGAATCAGCTAGCAAGGAAGAATTCCTACCTCCAAAATGACTGTCCATGTCAAGAACCAAAGAGTCACCAGAAGGCCTGTAATAAAGACATCTAAGATCATGCTGATCATCAGAAATAAATCTGAAGAATGAATCGGCTCTCGGGTTAAATCTCATATCAGAAATGGAATCTACCCAGCACCCCTCCGCTTCATCCCAAGCAATAGGGTAACAAGGAGGACCAGGATCAGGGGGATCATCAGGAATCGCAGAAACATCACCAACGTCCAGCGGAGCAGGAGGAGAGGCAGGGCCAGGAGCGGATGTAGGAGGCGGATCCGAGTCATGCAAAACAGCATGAGTCGGGACAACTGAGGAAGAATTCTTAGGAACCCAAATCCTAATTGGGGGGCGAGGCAGTGGGATCTTAGGAGCAATCACAGTAGCAACAGCTTGCTTGCAGGCAATAGCCAGGTGGCCAAAGGAGCGACAGGTGGTACAAATATCAGGAACCCAGCCATAGCGAACACGGACCTCCACAACATGGCCAACAGCAAGCTGGACAGGAATAGAAGAAGGAAGCGGCTTATCCGGTGAAATCTCAATCAGGGCTTTAGCATATACCAATTTCTCACGCGCGACGGTGTTCGTATCAAAACATCTCAATTTTAAATTTCAGTAAGTTAATAAATCTCGATTTTCATTCTTTAAATCGACCAATTGTCATATTATGAATAGAATTGACATTATTTCCAATTATTTACTTAATTAACACTAACATAACATTGAATTGAGATTCATTGCAATTGATTACAAATTTTGATTTAATGGACTAAATGAATGATTAAATTATAATAGTTGTTATCATTAACTCTCAATCACATTTTCATACGTTTATCATTCCCAAACAAATGCTATAGTTTCTTACTAAACATTGATTTTATTGAATTACCATTCAATATATATTAATTCATTAATTAATTCAATACTCAACTTTCCTTCTTTATTGTGTGTTAACTATATTTTCCACTTATATTGAAAATTTTCCAAATATAACATTTGGATTACTTCCTTTATTGGGATTTCATTCGATTTGTTTATAGTCAACTTATATTACCATCACTACCTTTAATTTTTATTATTGCTTCATTCATAAGCCATTAACAATACATTATTACCATATATTACATTAATTCACACTAACGTAATATTTGATTTCATTTTATTGCAATTGGTTTCAATTAATTGGGATTGCACTAAGTTAGTTATTTATCACCAGTATTAACATTATTACCTTAATTTACATCCAATTACTATTAATCAATATATTACTTCATTGGTTAATTCAATACTTACTTTTATTTACCTATTTTCCATTTTATAACCAAGTGCAACAATTTCCACTCTTTCATTATTGGGATTTTACTCCAATTGTCTATAATTAGTTTTACTAACAATTGCAACACTTCATTCTTAACATTCGCTTCATTTTAAATTGTAGAGTTTTTATTTCTGTCAAAATTTAACTACAATAATCTTATCAAATTAACCAATTTAATTATCGAAATTTACGGGCTGTTACATGTAAAACCCAAAGTGATATAAGTTTTGAACTTATAAGTGGGAGGATTGTTAATATGAAGCTTAAAGTTTGAAATAAGAATTCAAATTGGGTAAGGTTGACAGGATTAAATTAAAGTGAATTTAACTTAAGGAAAGTTAAATAAGTTTAGAACAACCAATCTGAATTGGAAATTTGAAGATGAAATTGAGATTTAACTTGGGAAGTTAAATGGTGGATTTGAATTGGGAGTTTGTGTGATCTCAAAATGGGTTTGAGATTTGGAAATTAGAAATGGATGGATGTTTTAAAATATTTTGGATAACATTATCCTATTGTTATCAATAATCTTTAAAATGTGAATTGGATTTGTTTATATGAATGAAGAAATGGAGTGTGGTAATATATCCATTATTGAGATAAAAGGTAAATTAAACTTTAATTTGAAATTAAGGATACAGAATTACTTTGAACTTAAGATTTGAATGTTAAGAATTGAATTTGTAAATTAAAATTATTTAAGAATCAATTTCAAAGTTGGAAGATAAAATTGGGTAATAAGTTGAATTTTAAAGATAAAATTGTTTTGAACTCTTATTTTAACTTTGAAATAAGATGAGTAAAGATAATTTAAAATGGAATTTTGAAATTTTGACTTAGAATTAAATTTGTTTAAAGACTTTAAGAAAATAAAGGTTAATTTGGTTTGAGAGGTTAAAACCAACATTTGAAAATTTAACTCGAATTCATATAATTCGAGATGATTTAAAGTAAAATTGAATTTGAAATTAGTTCAAATTGAAATTTGATTTGAATAATTTGGAATTGTGATTAAAGTTGAATAGTTTCAAATTCAAATGGAATTTGATTTGAATTTGGAAAAAATCGAGGTTAATTCAACTTGATTTGGGATTATTTCAAACTGGAAGTTGAAATGAATTAGAATTGAAAATTGGTTCAATTTGAAATTTATTTGAATAAATTGAGATTGAAATCGAAGTTGAATAAAGTTAAATTTTGGAGTGGGAATTGAAGTTTTTAAATTGATATGGGATTGAATCAATGTTAAGAGGAAGTGGAAACTTAAATTTTTAATTGATTGGAATAAAGATTGGGTAGTGGAACAGTTTGGCTCTGAAACTATTTCCAAACAAATTATTTTTAATATATGCTTTCTTAAATCTATTTTTCAAGCTATTTGCTATATAAAACCTTTCTTTTTAAAAGCCAAACTATTTTATACTTATTTTACAATTATTTTCAGAACTATTTAACTATTTTACAACCGAGTTATAAATTAATTACTATTTTTTAACTACTTTATAACTAATTAATATTTTACAACTATTTTGCAATTATCTAACTATTTTATAACATTTGACTATTTTATAACTACTTAACTATTTTACAGCTATTTTACAAACTAATAATTATTTTTCAACTACTTATCTATTTTTAACTTTTCAAGCTATTTTCTAAATTTAAGCTGGTCAGAGTGCAAACTATTTATGGTTAAATATCCATTTGAGATATGAATTGAGTTGATAATCCAAATAGGGATTGAGGCTATTGTGAATAAATGAATAAAGATCTAAGGGAATGTGAATAGAAAGGAGAAATTGATTTAGCTAATAATCAATGAAGATAAATACGTGGGATGTACGTATATTAATCTATTCGCATAGTGATTTGATCCAGATTCGAGCATAGAATTTCGAGATAGTATATCGATCTGAGTTGGGATTTTTCACTCGATTTTCGACGGCGAACCTCGATATGGATTTTTGATTCATTCTGGAAATTCTTTATCATAGTTAGCCTATGCAAGGAGAATGACGGTTTATGATCAAGAAATCAGATCTGAGTCCGCACTAGGAAGTCGATTGGACGACAATAGTTCGAAAGTGAAATTAAGTGATCAAGTGAACTATCAGACTTGATATTGCATACGGATGATATGTGTACATCGTAACCATTTGAATGAAATTGATATTGAAAATTTGAGGATAAGAACTGTAAATGATTTTTGTAATGAAAAGTAATTTTGGTGAAATATATGATGAAATAAAATGGGAATTTGATATTTCTATGATTATATCTCATTTTATAGAAAATTAATTTGGTTAATAACTTTATGAAAGAGTAATCAAATTTGAATATTTGATTTGAAATAAACAAAGTTATAGATCTTTGTTATATATATGATAAAACTCCTCTTGTTGAATCTTTTGCCAGAAAAGGGTTTTTGAAAGTATTTGAAGTATAAAAAGGGACTTTATACAAGTATGAAATGATTCAAAGATTTTTCAAGGTTATATATGTATAAAGGATTTTATGAGAATGATTTTGGAAACGGTTTTTGGAACTATGGACATTGAAAGGCTTTTGATTTTTGGGAAAAATCAAATTTGGAAATTTGGAAAGCCTAGTTTGAGAATTATCGATTTTGGGATAATCGATTTTGAGAAAGGAGATTTATATGGGATTCATACTAGGTGTATGATTTGGAAGATACTATATGTGTATAGTATAAAGTGTTTTGAAAATGGCTCTGGAGAAAAAGGCGCTCCCTTGAAATGAACTTCTCAGGAGTGCCACAGGGTTGGTACTACCTTAAGCCTTAAGGGAGGAGGCTCTAAAGTGGATCCTATGAGGAAGTCCGGACAAACTGAAGTTCCCGACGATTATTGGGTAGCAAAAGTCGAGGGAGCTGATGCCTACAGAGGCATTTGGGTTATGCTGTGACGATAGTGTAACTCGATGTCGCTGCGATCTGCTGTGGACCATAGCGGAAATCATGTAGAGGTGAGTGTCAATGGTCTATGCTTGATTTTACCGGGATGGCAACGTAACATCAGTAGACTATGATATATGGTCGAGTGGAGAAGTTTCATTCTTTTGGAAGCGGAATTCGAGGGCGCTGATGCCTACAATTATATGGGTTTTTGCTGTGACAGCAACGTAACCCCAGATGTAGCTGTGACCTATAGCGGGTTCCATGGTGTAATCGAGGGGCGCGGAGTGCCTACAGTTATCTATGGATTTTGCCGGGATGGCGACGTAACCATCGGGTTAACTGCGACCATGGAAGGGGGTGATGATTTCCCAACCATTCTCACCAAAGATATTTCCTCTATTTCAAAAATGTTTTCTCTATTTTTATAAAGTTTTCGAAAATGTTTTCCAAGTATTTTCACTGGGTGTTGAAAACGGGTTTACCAAGTACTTATAGATTTTCAGTCCTATGCCTGATCAATGTATGATCGAATTTCTGCGAGAACGCGGACGGACTTGTTGAAACATCTAGTTATAAAAGTATTTTTATAAAAACTATTTTGGCAATATTATATTGATTTTAAAAGTATTTTAAAAATGATCAAAGAAAATTTATCTGATTTTAAGTATTGAATAAATTCTGGCTTTGTTCCTTTTCGAGGGAGAAAAGATTCAAAGGGGAAGGAATGTGATAACCCGGATTTTTGAACAGCAGTTAATTGGATAATTAACTGATTGTCTCTATTGAGATACTAAATTTATTTAGTTGAACGAAATAAATTCTGATAATATAAATTTCTATTTCAAAGCAAAATAAAATATGAGTTTAAAATGAGATTAAAAATGGGTTATATATATAAAGATATTTTAACTTAAGTTTAAAATTCAAATGAGATTAAATAATAGGTTTAACTTAAATATCTTGTGTTTGGGATGAACATTAAACATAATTTGTAAAAATTTAAAAATAGATAATCTACATAAATAAATAAAAGTTTAGCAAAGGGGTTTGACATAAAATACAAGTTTATGACAAATGCTTAATAAGTAAGACATAAATAAACAAGTGTTGAGTTAAATGAACAAGTGGAAAAACTAGTATTTTCTTTTAATTTGAATTATGTAAAAATATATTTGAGAATAAACCAGGCTATACACATTTTTCTCAAATCCTCTATATAGTAAAACTGAAAAAAAAGAATGCAAAAGCCTGTAACATAACCATAGACAAAATTAAAGGGAATTCAAACAATTTTCTCCAATTTCTCAAACCTGAAACTAAGCAATTCAAATTCAAAATCCAACAAGCGAATCAAGTTTCCAAATCAATTAAAACTTGATGTTCCAGTTATCAAATCATTTCCAGTTGCAGATCAGTTCCAGGCTTTCTCTGTTCACACATAAGGTGAGTAAACATTTAAAACAAAAATCTTTTGGTACTAATATCTCTGTGTGATGATAATGTAAATGTGCATGTTTGCATGAATGTTTTCAATTCGAATCGGGTTTGAATCCTGCTATACATTGAAGCATGCCTGTGTAAGTCAGTATATAAATCTCTGTGAAATCTTAGAATCGATATCAAATTTAAAATAATTCTTATCTTCCAAATGAATCACTATTAGACTTTCATTATTAAAAAGGAAATGATTATAACAATGTAATCTTGTTTTTAAAAATAATTTTAAGTAATTATATTTGATAAAGGTTCTGGAAATTTAAGATTTACACCAAAAGGCTAAATTAAGTTGAAAATCAATATCAATGATTTCATCTTTGGATTATAGAACCTGATTCGTATAAGCGAATCATGAATTTTAGTATGAAATATGAATTTGGTAATTTTTAACTTAGTAATGGTCGAGAATTTGTGAGTTGTTCGTTTTTGGGTTTTGGGTCGATTGTCGTCGGTCGGCGGCAAGGGGAGATTCGAGTCCACTGTTGGAGGAGAAAGGGGTATAAGGGATCTCGGAAAAAAATGTGGGAATATTTTGCCGATGAATGTGGAGGGTGGTCAGAGGCGATCTAGGGTTTTGTTGTTCTGTTTTGTCTGGGATGGTGTCGAGGTGATCTCGATGACCATGGTGAACAGAGCTCGAACGCATGGTGGAGAAACGCGATGTGGTGCTGCTCTGGGAGGAGAGCCAGGGTTTCTAGTCGACGTGATCGTCGACAATAGGAGAATTCGTCAATAAGGGTTGATTCCTGTTGAGTGCCGTGATGCTCGTTTTCGTTGCAATGGTGAATTCGCCAATCAGGGTGGTCAAGAGGGTCGGCAAGGTCGGGGTCGTCATGTCGATGGTCGTAGTGATGATCATCGATGATTGGAATCGACCTGCACGTGCACAGTGATCATTTGTGCATCTGGAAGTTCGTGGGTTTGGGAAGAAGGGTTGGTCCGGGATTTTCTTGAGAAGTTTGCATGTTCTATTCGACGTCGTTGAGGTGGGATAGCCTCGTGTGTTGTCTTAATTAACTAAGATGATCAATTTAGGTAATTTAATTAAGATAAATTAATTTGTGTAATTAATTAAGGGTAGTTGATTACTTAATTTAGGATTGATCAATCTAAGAAATCAAGGGTTAATTAATTACAGAATAATTAAGTAATGGATGTAACTAGAGGTTAGTTACTTAATATTAAGAGGATTATTAAGGGTAATTACTTAATGAAGTAATTTAAAGGACTGAATTAATCAGTGTAATTAATTAAATTAATGTGGTTAATTTAAGTTAATTGTTTTATTTAATTAATTAAAGATAAGTACTTGATGATGGGTTAAGTATAATTACTTAGTGTAAGTAATTAATGGGTAATTACTTGATGTAATTAATTAAAGGGAAATTACTTGATGGAAAGTAATTAGAGAATAAATACTTAGTGGAGGTAATTAAGTGTTAATTACTCAATGTAATTAATTAAAGGATTAATTAATTCAATTAATCATGGAGTTAATTTAATTAGTATAAGTAATTAAAGAATAACTAAAGGGATAATTACTTGATGAAAGTAACTAAAGGTAAATTACTTAAGGGAAGTAATTAAGGATTAGTTACTTAGTGTAATTAATTAAAGGATTGATTAATTTAGGAAATTAATTTAGGGTTAGTTAATTAATGAGTGTGATTAATTAAAGGATAATTAATCAATATAAATGATTGTAAAATAATTAATTCGAGTAATTAACTAAGGATCAATGTAATTAATATGAATGAGAGGTTAATTAATTTGTGTAATCAATTAACGGTTAATTACTTAATGTAATTAATCAAGGGTGATTAATTAAGATGGATAATTAAAAGGTGATTAATTAATTGATTTGTAATTAATTAATGTTAAGTAAAGGTAATCTTAGTAATTAAAGTTAGTAATTAATTTAATTAGAGATAATCAAATTAATTGGAAGTGATCAAATTTTGCTTATAAATGATTCAATGATATTAAATGCGTTGAATTGGTTGATATCTCTGATATGAAATGTTTTGTGATATTGTATGATTAGGTGGACATTGATAATGTAGTTATTTATCGACGATAAATTGCTGTGTAAAAGTGACATCCTGTATTTATAGTTGAATTGTATTTAATTGAACAAGTTGGGTTAAGATGACATGAGATTCGAAGAGACCGAAGTAGGGTATTAGTAAATACTCGAAACCACTTCTATTCTTTATAAATTTGAGTTTAGAAGTAAACAGGCTAGAATGAAATAAGTTAAGTATCATGGATATTTAAACTGGATAACGATTCTTGGATATTGATTTGAGATAAATGATTGACTTAAATAAGATTAGAACTCATAGAAAAGTACGAGTTACCCCGGTAATCCACTTAGGTTATATAGCTTGGTATTTCATATTATATGGGTTTACTCACGTTGGTTTCCAGCCTGACCCGGATGTTACTTTGATGTAATGCTCGGGTCAGATCGAGCATTACAGATTTTCAGGTAAGGATAATCTGTTGCTCAGGGGGCGAGCTGGATGGTAGGAACGTATAGAGTGTATTCCGCTGATATATATTGTTATTTATCTGGCACAAGTTATTTTAACTGTACAATGATTGTGACACGTTGTAACTCTGATGTATTAATGTAAATTAACCGATACAGTTTTCCTTGTATAATTGTTATTTTATTTGATATTATATTTTGATCTGTTGCGAATGTGAGATTCTGTGTTTCATTTCTGTTTCTTCTTCTATCTCTTTTCTTCATTTCCTAACTAACTGGAATGTTCGGGATCGAAAATTTTGGGTCGTTACAATTTTACCCCGACGATCTGTCTTTTGTGATATTCAAAAGTCATGCGATGATGTAAAGCACCAACTTTTGGGTATTACGAAGGGAAGCTTGTTACAGATCCACTCCACCAGCACTTAATCAAATCATCATTTCCTGCTACCCTGGTTTCCTTTACCATCCGTATCTAGACGAGTCGGAATCTTCTTTCTTCTTGTGCTCTTCTTAGTAGAATCAATCTCCTCAGATCCACCGACGGGTATGTCTCTAGGCTTTTACATGTCGATCTTGATTATAAATGGTAGAACTTTGGGCTTAGTGGTGCCTGGCTCTACCTTCAACTTTATCTTCTCTTTGGTCCCTTACTATATCTACTCTATAATCATTTCTTAATCGGTTGGATCAGAAGCATCAACAATCCGAACGTTCTCCTTACGTGAGGCAGAGATGTCTTACAATCCTTCTAAGGCCTGATTCATTGAGCATTAGAACTAGGCTCGATGCTTGGAGGTTGAACCGAAGCAATCGTGCCCATGGAAACAACAGTCAAGGCGGTGTAATTTGCCTTGGTACCTAAACTCTGGGGGATAAGGAGCAGAGACAGAACATTTGGTTGACCTACAAGTTGGGAAACACAGTTGTATATTTTAGCAAAGATCTCTAGAGTAGACTGAAGCTTTTGTGGCGCTGGAGAAATGAGAGAAATACCAAAGCCTAGAGTCTGATCATGAACTTCAACTTCGGAGTCCCCTTCGCTGGTTTCCATTTTCGGGAGTCGCTCAATAACTGGAGGAAGGTACAGCTCGCACAGCGCATCGGAAGCTGGAGGGGAACTGGCGATTGTAGGACTGACCCATGAAGCACTACAATAAAATACCCCTTTTACAACGGGCAATGCCCATTGTAATAGAGGTTTTGCAACGGGCCTAGGCTCGTTGTATTATGCGATGTTGTAATAGTATGGATGAATTTTACAACGATTATTGCCCGTTGCAATACGGGTCTTTTCCCATTGCAAAAGGGTATTTTACAACTATTTTTGACCATTGCAATTAATCCTTTTACAACTATTTTGGCCTGTCGCAAAAGGGTCTTTCGCAACTGTTTTTGCCCGTTGTTAAAAAAATTCAAATGAGAAAAAAATAAAACTACTACAATGCACGTGTAAACTTTAAACTAATTTGAATGGAAATAAAATTATTCCACTAATGACAACCTTATTTATTCATATTTACTAAAAATAGCAAAAGGAATTAATATTTCAAAATAACAAAAAGATTTATTTATTCACATCATTCATAAAATTTTACATAGTTACAAACATCGAATACAACCCTAAACTAACATAACACGTAGTACATACAAATAATACAAGATTTAAAATTTAGAACGAACGACATTGAAGCAAACCTTGAACCATAATATTTTAGTTAATCAAAACCTACATAACACCTTTTTTCTTCAAAAAAACCTTTGCTTCTACGATGTCCTGCAATACATATAAAGATAATGTAAATCACATACATACATATGTGTGTGTGTTAGAATGATAAACATGCATATCCTAACACAAATGAGTAAGCATGGCTAAAAGCAACATATATAGGGAATCAATTTTACTTAACTAGAAAACTTCATTACATGTGTTCTTTCCTAAAGCTTTACTCTCGATATTTTGGACCTGTAGTCAACTCATTTCCCTGGATCTAGATAACTTGTATATGTTTGTTTATATTATAAATTCTCGAGTTGTAATTGCAAGTGTTATTCTACTAAATTAAAGAAGAATGATTTCCACATCACGTCACCTACGGAGAACGCCTTAATAATTATTCCTTTACATAACAAAAGGTAAAACATTTGCTATAATTTCTTTTTTTCCAAGATGAAGATAATGGGACAAAGGTTGACCAATTTAACGCTTGAAAATCAGCAATGCCAATTAGAAAGGGTGTATGAAATGTAGCAAAAAACACCGAAACTACATGCTTTTTTTAGAAAATAATAATCATCCACTTTTATGTCAATAAACAACCAACGCTTCGTGTACTTAGGATACAACAATTTAAGTAATACATTAAAATATAACAATTTTTTTACCAACATAACCAACACGTTAACTTATAATACAACAATTTAAATTCAAGGTTCATAGTTGATTTTCCAGTGCTAATTATCCATTTGCTATATACTAACTCAAGCGCAAATGTGGCCAAGGTTCGAACCAAAAAAGGGAGTAGCCTTAACCTAGTCATCCTGCAATTACTATAGATTATTTTTTACATCCATGCCCTAATTATCTTTGACTCTCAACAACTCTTTGTTTATTTATTTTGCTTTTATCAAAATCTTTATTTCTAATTTATACTTTAACAATTGGTTGCCCTTCATGAAAGATGCGTTCATGTTCCATAATGACTCGGGAATTTTAACCGTTTTATAATATAAATAGCTAAAATTTTCTTGAAATTTAACAATAAAATTTTGAAATAAAATCTTATGATTTGGAATGTGTCAACTTAAATAAAGTAATTGGAAAAAATTTATTTAAAAATATTTAAGTTAAAATTTTTGTGGAGTATAATATATAAATTTAATTAGTTTATTTGGTGAAATTTAAATATTTTTGAAAAATGAATATTTTTATATAATAAAAATGTAATTCATTTTGTGAGGAAGACATCGTAAATCATTTTGGAAAATTCGAACTTCTATAGCTTCATTTATCTTATTTTCTGCGTTTTAGTAGCATTTTCGGTAGCGAAAATTCCGAGTTTTTATAATTTGATTGTATCGTTGATCACTACAAGAAAGTATGTTATTAATAACGCCATTCGATAACGCGTTATTCTATAGCGTTATTGTTTACGCTAGGCTATTTACTTTTTTCACTTTATTTCTTCTCTTCTGTTCATACTTAACACATAACGCTTTGGCCAAAATATCCCTCCCAAAATTTTCGTCTCCCTCTCAAAATGCTTATTCAATTCGTCTTCTTCCCAAAACCGACATAACACTTATTCCGTCCATCTCCCTCCTAACCACTCATCCCTCTTCATCTTCGATCCAGCTCACTCCGCTCATCGAGCTTTGCCATTCTGAAATATATGCGTCCCGAACCCTAAATCATTTGCTTGGATTTCTAGTTACGTTTCCCTCCTAATCGCTCATCGCTCGCCATCTCTGATCTTCGATCCAACTGGCCATCTCCGATCTGTGCTTATTACACTTTAGCAGTTTTGAATTCGACGCATCAAGAACCCTAAATTATCTGCTTAGATTTCTAGGTTAGATATTTATAGTTATGTTTATTAAATGTATGAAATTTTTGGTTGTTTGTTTTTACTAACCGATACCACCCATATCATTGTGCAGTAAACAACGACTATGATTGCTCCAATCAGTTAAATTCTTGCAATGGAGTTGAGATTTGGAAGCTGAGATAGAATGACCGCTAGGCAAGTGAATACGAGGTACCACTCGATGGCTGTGAGCTGCATGTAGACCCACATACAGTTTCAAATAATAGCTTCATTATCCCCCCACCGACTATTATCAAAGTAGAGCATGTTCCTGTCTATAAGTACATGGTTGGGAAGAAAGAAAGGAACTTTTCGGGTTTTGTGCCTGAAAATATATTTTTTGTTATTTATTATTATGAACTGATTATTCATTTGCTGCTTGGGTTTTGTATATCGATCAGAAATAGGTGTAGTTGGAATACCAAAAACTGAAGTAGCAAACTGGAGACATTTGCTGTAATGGCTATCGGGTACCGATTTGTGTAGTTGTACCAGTATCCAAAGGGTGTACATCTACCAGATAAATGCCAAGGTAAGAATTGTAATTCCCCATATCCTGCATATATTGAAATAGGGAAGGATATTTATTTATTGTAACCACTAGCACATGCGTCATTGGGTAAAACTGATACGATAAGGATACAGACATAGTCTGGATTCTTAAGCATTAGATGCGGACAATATTAGTCAAACTATTGTGCTTGATGTGGACATTAAGTTATGCAATGGCTTATAGGAAATGACCTTATCTTTTATGGTATGTATCAAGTAAATTCTTAGATTTGTGATTAAAGCTCATATGTAAATTTTTTAATTGAAGCGTATGCTTTAGTTAAAACAAAAAATGAAGCGTATGCTTTTAATGTTTTATGGTGATAAGGAATGGACCGTTGTGTTGATGAAGTGATTCCAGCTAGTTAGGAAAACTACTTCATAGTTAATAGTAATAATTGTATGTAATTTTATAGTAATGTACAATTTATGAATTATGAATAGAAAAACACGGAAGTCCAAAATTTATGCCGAAAAATAAATAGATCTGAACCTCTAACTTGAATGTTTCATCTAGAATTCACACTGAAAAATAAATGCAAAAACCAAGTAGTTTGCTCAGTTTATAAACTAAGCTTATGCTCATTTAATAAACACAGTAACCACTTTGTTTTTAACCGAGCTTAGCCTCAATTTTAATGGAACAAAGGCTGATACATTAATAATTGTAAACCGAATAGTTAAAAATAAACGCTGATAGCTGATCACTTTTTACAGAGCTGGATTGCATTCAAAATTTGTGTTAGTGGCTCTATAAAGTCATAAGTTTCAAGAACCTTAAAGCATAAAAACACCTTTAATACTTGTCAGTTATAATATACCCCTTAAACTACTTGTTGTAATAAATGTTTTAATGTTCTACTATACAAAATATAGCACCTTTCTAAGTGAAAAACATACATATATCTTTTGTTGTTATAGAGGAGAGCTACAAGTTTATTATAAAAGTTACCCGAGTTTTTGTCTTTTACTTTCAATATTATTTTGTCCTTAACTATCATTTTGTAGAGATCATTTTCCAGCGCTTTGATTTGTGCAACATGTAAAGGTGGTTATCTTTGTAAACAAAGTAATATAGCATGATTATCACCGAAGCTTTTTGTAGATATTTCATCTTTGCAATAACAATCGGATCAAAACCACTGCTACGATAAGGATGAATTAAAAAAGGATTAAAATTCTTTTTCCAAAAGATCTGTTGCTGAAATGTATGTCTCCAAATCTTGACAATGCATTTAATTAAAAAAAACAGTGAGAACGAGTATCAAATGGATGATGTTATAGACTTAAAATAATACATGTATATTGTTATGTTTTTGTTGGCATCTTTTGAGCAGTGACCTCCTTATTGCTATATCATAAAAAGTGGGCACGTTGCCGTTACTTGGAGATCATTAGGATCGAATTTACATTTATTGATCATAAGTCTTTTGTATTTTATAGCATTTCCTTCATGCCTAAGGATGATATACATATATATATATATATATAATGTATGAATTTAGATTAGTATGGAAATATTTCATAAATTGCTCCAGCGGAAGACATTTTCTGTCAGTGCTTGTCTTAATTGCTTGCTTCTTTTAGCTATGTAGTGTAATAATAAACTTGTAGCTCTTTTAGCTACTCTGTGTCAAAATGATTGCTCTTTCAGATATCAAGTAATATACCAAATTGATTTTTCATAGAATTGGATTAAATCACAAGGTTCTATATTGTAATTTTACCATCTTTTGGCATATATGTAGAATGCATTACATACACTATTGTTGTTGCCTATATCTTAAATGTCGCTCTTATAGTTCTTGAGCTTGATCATGGTTTATTTTGGAAAGATAAAAGGTTTATTTTTCTGTATTGCAAAGTTCCGATTTCTTGACTCAATTAGAATTTTACAAAGGCATTTTGTGACTGATTTTCTTTTGAAAATTTTTAGTAAATTTACCGACATATTTAGTGTGACTCTTTTTCAAAGAATATGAGGTAATGACCATCTCAGCTAAAACAGTGTTATAATAATAATAAAATTAACTAGATTATAAAATTTAACTTGTGTATTAAATTATATAAAATATAAATAAGCTTATAAAAATAACTAAATTGATAGTAACAATAATAATTTAACTAATGTTTATAAAATTAACTAAGTTTGTAATACTACTAATATTAATAAAATAAAAATAATTAACTAAGTTTATAAAATAACTAAATTTATTTATATAATAATACAATAATAATTACTAATGTTTATGAAAATTAACTAATTTATATGTTATCTTGTTGACTATTTGTTTCCACTTCCTTCTTCATAGAATGAGGAACTCATTTAACTTCATAGAAGATGCCCTCCTTTCTTGTTGGTTTTCATAACATAGAATATACATAGCCTGAAACTAGCAGCTAATTAGTTTTGGATAGTTACTCGCATTACACATGCTCACTTGATGTATACAAAGCCCAAAAGGAAACAGAGGAAAAAAAGGTAATATGTGTACCGACATTTTTACCTGTGTTAACTTCTTGTGCACTGATATTTTATTGTGCGTGTTTTTTTCCAATCATGTATGCTTTATTTGCTGCAGGTGGGTCTGATTGGACGCAGGAGGGATTGCCAGAATTCCGAGCTATCGGTAAACTTTGAATCCAAAATGTTGTGTTTAATAAATTTGTGATGTCGTCGGCGTCCAATTTTACATTGGTCTCTTGTACTTCACGACCTTCTTTAATGTGATATTCATCTTTCTAATCTACTTACTGCATCATTTTATATATCTTCTTCTCATATGATTTCTGTCTTTTTTTTGTTATTAATTAGTCATAGTTACTTTAATGAACAAACCGTTAATTACTTGGGATGCTTGTATGAACACAACTACCGTATGGTCTATATTAGCATTTATGCAAGATTTTTTCATTAAAGACTAAATGTATTGTTAATGTTCACCCGCTAAAATCTAAAAATGACTGAACGGAAGGGCAGCTCTAAATATACCCTTTTTACTTATAACTAAATTACCAGCTCAAGCAGATTATACATTCCATAACATCTCCAAGCTTTTTCTCACAAGAAGCATGCACTTCTTCACTTGTGCAAGCATGCACTCCTTCACCAATGCAAGCAGACTATAAGATAGTGGGACCTAACTAATTTCTTTTCATTAATGTTTTTCCAATTTTTGTTAGACCCTTCGGATCAGTACAATTATTTGGATCAACAAAGGATAATTCATTTTACCATAGTGATTCCCTTGTACTTAGCCAATATTGCCCGTTGCTGACATGCCCAGATGAACACACACATGCTGACCCTTTATAAAATCTTTTTTTTTTGCACGAGTGTGTATTTCTTTTAGGTTGTATTTATTATGTCGAATTTCCATAACCACTCGATAGTTGAAGTTATATATATTGCTTAATTTAAAACGTACCAAAATCTTGTTAAGCTTTTTTGATGATCATTAGCTACTTAAAATTATTGTTTTATCAGTTATTTATTTCCTGTGGAAGTTTGGAATTTGATTCTTAATTATAGACACATGTACACATATTAAATATTTAATAGGTAAGGAGAAAATTCTCCGGTACTCTGTCCTAGGGGACCAAATGAATCTGATCAATTATTTCATCCATGTATATACATATACATGGTAATATAACTAATTTAATGTTTCTCTATCACTTTATATTTGGGTTAAGAATTTTGAGATTGACCTAGAAACTGATGAACATCTTTACATTGTTTAACTTGTGTTTCGGTTGCTAGTATGGGGACCTGACTAAAACTTGTTCACGTTTTTGCATTTCAACAGCTAGATGGGAAAGTAGTTTCGATGATGAAGGTGAAGGTGAAGCTGTAGTAGGTGGTGGGTTGTTAAAGTGAGGCTGATGATGATGAATCGTTTTGTTTCAAAGCAGTTTTGAGCTTGCAGTGTTGTAGGAAACTTGGTTACAACTTGCATATTGGCTATAGTGTGGTGATGTTATGGGCTTGGAGTTTACTGTTGAGGAGTTTGCATAGTAGGTGATGAGGTTGCGTAGGAGGTTGGAAGAGGGATGGTTTATGTTGCTATAGTAGTTTTGAATAGGTAACAGTTGTGAGGGAAGTGTACTTGTTGATTGAAGTGTATTGTTAGTTGAAGTGTTTCTGCAATTTGGGTTTAGATTAGGGGGAAAGTTGATTGACTTGTAGAGTTTGGGAATTGGAATGTTGTAGGTTGTGTTAACATTGAAGATGTTATGATGTTGGGTATGGTGAAGGCTGCAATGTTTGTTTAGTTGTTGTAGGTGATTGCGTGATGGTGATTGTGAGATGAAGGCAATTGTTAAATTGTTGTGTTAATGGTTGCAAGTGTTTGGTGATTGGGTGAGGATAGTCGTGGTGCTGGTTGGAGGAGGTAATGCATGAAGGCAGATGAGGTGAAGCAGTGTTGAAATTGGTATAGTGAACTGTGTGGATTGGAATGGTTCAGGCACATAATGTCGTTTAGGATACGGGAGTTCTGGTGATGTGTAGCAGGGCGGAGGGAGGTGGTTTGGTGAATTTGAGGAGGCAATTGACAGAGGGAGGAAGTTTGTACACTTATTAAATTGACATTATTTTCTGTTTCTCTGTGTTAACTTGGCTGTAGGCTTATGTTTTATTCAATGGTTATGCACTTGCTTTAATGTTTGTACACTGTAATGAAAAATATATCACATTTCTTTCTGAGCATGCTCTTGTGTTATATTTTTTGATTATAATCTTTATTCATTTATGAAGATTTAGTTTGATTGCTATTATTAAAATGTAATATATAGGCATAGCTCTTGAAAAGTGCATCTACAATTTTTATAGCGTCATATATGAGCTATCGAATAAATATTTTATAGCAGCAAAACGGTGTTATAAAGATTTTCAGTTCCGTTGAGATTTAGCTGTATTATAGCGGCTATAATGAGCTATTGAATTAACGTACCATAGCGGCGAATTTGCGTTATAAAACTAAGCTCAACCATAGCGGCATATTTTGTGCTATAAATATTCAACAGTTTTTTATAACATGTCGATATACAACGCTTATCAAACCGCTATGGTTGTGATTAATAGCGGCTATATGCCGCTATAAAAGACACTTTTTGTTGTAGTGGATATCTGTGTATCGTTCTATTCATCTCGTCGTGCTGATCTCAGTAGTATACTTATTTCTGTATTTTGAAGTCCGATGTGCGACGGAAACAATAAAACGGTGCGTCGCACCGATACCAAAAACTATAACCGTACACTATCCTTCAGTTTCAAAAATTGAAACGTGCAGGACAAATAAAAATGAATTGCTCTAATAACTTTTCAGCTGAATCAGGGGACTTGACCATTATAGTTTACTTTTTCCTTCATATATTCACTCGGACCTTTTTTTTTGTTTTGCTACTGTCTTTCGAGGTATATTTTCTTTTCCATTTTATTTTCTCTTTTGGTTAATCGGTCCCTCTTCCACCTGTAATTCTCTCTCCTTCATTTTTCTTTTGTCTTTTTTCGTCTCTCTCCTTCATTTTTCTTTTATCTTTTCTCTACCATGCTATTTCCTTGCCTCCTACTGTTATGCCTATTTGTTTAAATAAATTTTGCATATTAAATATATTTTCTCAAAATTCCTTTGTTTGATTTCAAACCTTATGATGTGTCATATTGGTATAATTATGAAATAAAGGATACCTCATTCGTTATGGATATCTGTAACAAGTACATAGGGCTTGGGCCAATGGGCATAGCCCAATACAGTATTATCAAAGACCAATGTATACCGTATAAAAGCAGAATTGTAGTCTGCCTTTGTAATATGATTGAGAAAAATAATAATAAAAAGTATCTCTTTGCTTTTCTTCAATCAGTTTTCTTCGATGGCATCAGAGCTATACTATCAAATGACAAGAATCGGTTGTTGATTATCCATGGATCTCATCACATAATATATTTTTTAGCCCCATCATCGAACCATCCAAAGGTGGTGTCAGAGCAGTCTCATCATCCACCACACTATATTGCTCTCAGTTATAGGCATTCTCATCATTTGAGAGTGCAGTATCATCTTCTTATCGTGTTCATAATCAAGAACCTCCAATAGAAGTGCCACGCTAAGAGTCTTGCTTCAAGATTCACAAACTTGGTTACTCCGCAATAGATCTAATATCAAGAATCTCAACACCACTTCCAGACACTCCACCATAGCAGGAAATGATGATGTATCATCAACTGCATCAAGTGGAATCAAGAATCAGGAAGGGTCAAGACCAAAGAATCAAGAAACATCAACCGTCGAAACAAATTACTGCAATATCATCAAAGCAAAGAATAACTTAGTGATCACTGCACTCGATGAAAACGACTTCATATTATGGAAATATCAAGTTGAAACCAGCATAAGAGGCTATGGTTTAGAAGATTACCTGTATGGAACAGCAGAAATTCCAGCAAGAATGGTTATCAATAGCAAAGGAGAAAGAATCATCAACAAAGAATTCACCAGTTACCAAACATAAGAGAGCCTGTTAGTAGCATGGATGATATCATCAGTTAGTCCACCTCTACTCACTCAACTTGTTGGATGCAAAACATCATATGAGATATGGACTGCAATACAACAAATATTTGGCAGACAATCAGCTGCAAGAATCATGTATTACAAGCGACAACTGCAGAACTTAAGGAAAGATAATATGACAATACAGGAATATCTGACAAAGATAAAGTCATATTGTGATCTTCTTGGTACTGCTGGTCACAAAGTGTCTAAATCAGAGCAAATTCTTTCTATACTGAATGGTCTAGGTACAGAATATGAATCAATTGTTGCAATTATTTCATTACAACAAAACCTATCCAATATGCAATATATTCACTCATTTCTATTAACGCATGAAGGAAGAGTGGAACAAAGGAAAGAAAAAGAACTGTCAATCAACTATGCATCAAGTTCAAAAACTAGGTATAGGAAAATAAAATTGTCAGACAAAACTCATACAGTTAGAGATGTGGTGGCAGTCAGAGTGGAAGAGGAAGGAATAACAAATGAAATAACAATAGAGCAAAGTGTTAGATTTGCAAAAAACCTGGTCATACAGTAAGGCAATGCTATTTCAGACTCAACACTGAGTATTGTCCAAGTCATCAGAAAAATGGTGAATCAAGTGCAAATATAGCACACATTAACCAAAGATCAAATAATCAGTCATAAGATACAAGAATGCAACAGTCAAGTTTAGAAAGGCTTACCAGAACAGAGGACATAACAAATGAAGATTGGTATTCAGACTCAGGTGCTACCAACCACCTCACAAGTAATCTTCAAAAGCTCAATCTTGGCAATAAAGAATACATAGGTATGCATACTATACATATGGGTAATGGTGAAGCTATAAACATCACACATATTGGAACTAGCAGTATCAAAGGTAAAAGACATCTTTACCTTAATAACTTACTAAGAGCTCCTCAAATTAAGAAAAATTTAATGAGTGTATCTCAATTTTCTAATGACAACAATGTGTATTTTGAGTTTCACCCAAAATTATGTGTTGTTAAAGACGTACTAAATCAATAAATATTACTACAGGGTGAAGTGGACAAGGGTTTATACAAGTTCAACTTCGGAAATACAGGATATAGCAAAATTAGAAATATGTGGTGCAACAATTCTGTGTCAAAAGTTAAGAAGGACAAAGAAACCTTTGATTTGTGGCATTGTATAGTGTAAATGTTGTAAAACAAGTACTTAGTAATAACAGTATTCCTTTTGATGTACCTGTACCATATATACGTACCTACTGTCAATTAGGAAAAAGCCATGAGTTACCATTTGCAGATTCCAATACAATAATCAGTAAACCACTTGAACTGGTCGCTACAGATCTATGGAGACCTGCACTAGTAAGTTCTGACTACGGATACATGTATTACATATCTTTTGTTGATGCCTACCCTAGATATACATGGATATATTTTTTGAAATCAAAAGCAGATACAAGCAAGGTTGTGATACAGTTTATAACATAAGCAAAAAAGCAAACAAACAATGAACTCAAAATTATACAGACTGATGGAGGTAGTGAATATAAACCACTGAGGGAATATTTTCAAAAATGGGGAATTGTTCAAAGAACAACCTGCCCACATACTTCAGAACAGAATGGGCTTGTTGAAAGAAAACATAGACAAATAGTAGAGACAAGGCTAACTCTACTAGTTCAAGCCTCTATGCCAATAAAATTTTGGCCAAAGGCATTCAACACTGCAGTATATCTAATTAATAGACTACCTACCAAGGTACTCAAACATCTAAATCCCATTGAAATATTATTTGGGGTCAAACCAGACTATCAAAGTCTGAAGACATTTGGATGCTTATGCTTCCCATGCCTCAGACCATATAACAGTCATAAACTAATCTTAAGATCCACCCCTTGTACATTTCTTGGTTATGGAAACAATCAAAAGGGATATAGATTTTTGAGTAATGATGGTAGGATATTTGTCTCAAGACATGTTGTATTTAATGAAAGAAAATTTTCTTTTACAAAAGAAAATATTAGAAGCATAAAGAAAGTATATGACAAAAGCAGTGCATCATTATCATCAACACCTATTGTGTTAGACTGGAGTATCAGTGCAACTGAAGGAAGTAGGCAGAGAAACAATGAATCACAACTCACTATATCCAGAGAAGATACTGCATCAGGTCATGATTTGCAAAAGATCTCGAGTCCTCCTTCTAGTAACACAGGCCAAAACAATGGTATAGACTCAGAGGAAGAGCAGTCTTCATCCAAATCTCAACACACAGATGACAACTTCAGTGCACATGAGCCTCAACCTGCAAAAACAGGACATCATATGATAATAAGATCAAAGAGTGGTATATATAAGCCAAAAGTATAAAATGCACAATTAAATCAGACTGAGCCAAGCAACTATAAGGATGTCGTTACAAACATTAACTGGAAACAAGCAATGGATGAGGAACATAAAGCACTCATCAAAAACAAAACTTGGTATCTCACAACCAGAACTAAAGACAACAATGTAGTTGGCTGCAAATGGACATATAAGATTAAAAGAAATCCCGATGGAAGCATTTCCAAATACAAAGCAAGGCTTGTAGCTAAGGGCTATAATCAACAACATGGGTTCGACTTTTATGAGACATTTTCTCCTGTAGTTAAACCAATAACAATAAGATTCATACTGACCATTACACTATACAAGAAATGGAAAATTAGACAAATGGATGTAAACAATGCATTCCTCAATGGAGATCTAAAAGAGGTTGTATTTATGGAACAACCAGAAGGGTATAGAAAAGGGGACAACAACAGACTTGTATGCAAGCTACATAAAGCCATCTATGTTCTAAAACAAGCTCCATGAGTATGGAATGAAAAACTCAAAAAAAACACTGATGAAGCAAGATTTCACGCCAACAGAATCAGACAATTCTCTTTATGTTCAATGCAAGAGTGACAGTATTACATATATACTGATATATGTTGATGATATTATCATTACAGGAAGTAACATCAAAATCATAGATCAGACAATAAAGCATTTAGATCAAGTATTCTCCATCAAGGACCTGGGTGATTTAAGATATTTTCTAGGTATAGAAGTCATACAGAAATCAAGTACAGAACTGTTCCTATGCCATAGAAAATACATTCTCGACATTCTGAAAAGAGTAAACATGGATAATGCTAATTCGTTACCTACCCCTATGACTACCAATCTTCGACTCTCAAAAGACAGAGGCGAAGCCATTGAAAATGTAAAACAATATAGATGCATTGTGGGAGCATTACAATATATTACTATAACCAGACCAGATATAAGCTACAATGTGAATAAAGTTTGTCAATATATGCACAAACCTCTTAATGAACACTGGAAAGCAGTTAAACATATTTTAAGATACCTGAAAGGAACTCTGAATTATGGTCTAACATTCAACAGCACAAAACAGCTAAGGATACAGGCTTACTCAGATGCAGACTGGGCCTCCGACCCCGATGATCAAAAATCGACATCAGGGTATTGCATTTACTTGGGAGACAACCAAATTTCCTAGAGCTCAAAGAAACAAGCTACTATGTCTCGTTCTAGCACAGAATCTGGGTACAGATCCATAGCCAGCACAGCAGCAGAGATCACCTGGATAGAATCACTACTGTAAGAAATCAAAATTGATCTCAAAAGCACACCGATCATCTGGTGCGACAACCTCAGCTCGGTTTCATTCACTGCAAACCCTATCTTATATTCACGAACGAAGCATATAGAAATTGACCTTTACTTCGTTCGTGAGAAGGTTATAAGCAAAAGACTAAAAGTTAACCATATTCCAGCATTCTATCAAAGAACGGACATCCCAACGAAGACGCTATCTACGACAAATTTCATTAGATTAAAGGAGGAACTTAGAGTTAGAGGTGGCGGTGCAGAGAGAGATGAAGAAGGAAACCCTAGATCTAATTGAAGGGGAGAATTATGAAATAAAGGAAATGTCATTCATTATGTATATCTATAACAAGTATATAGGGCTTGGGCCATTAGGCATAGCCCAATACAGTATTATCAAAGACCAATGTAAACCATATAAAAGCAGAATTGTAGTCTGCCTTTGTAATATGATTGAAAAAAATAATAACAAAAGTATCTCTTTGCTTTTCTTCAATCAGTTTTCTTTTAGTATACGATATGTATGTATAGGCTGAGCATCTATTGTTAAATGCCTTCGCATGTCCACAAAAAGCAAGCTTTGTTGTTAGGAAACTCGGTAAAATATATATGCCGAGCATATATATCAGAGAGACTTTTGTTCTCAACTGAAAATCCAAGCCTCTATATATATGATATACTTGTCCTCGTATAACAGGCTACCCTGTTATTTAGCTGTGATATATATATATTTTGCTCTGTGCGTTCCTATAAGTTTGCATACGTTAATTATGCGGCCATATCCACTGTTGACCGAAGTTATGTTGCTTCCTGATAGGGCTCATCTCCATATATGCCATATATAATTGTTTAATGGAAATTGTTCATTGCTGCGTGCATATATATTGATATATATATACGTATTGCTTTATGTTCCTGTGTAAGGAAATGTTGAGTTGCATATATAATACGTATATATATGAGCATAGGTTTAAGAAGTTGGTTCCCATTTATCATAGTTGTCATTTAAATATAGGATTTTTTTTCATTCTAGCCTCGTTTTTAAACTTATTATCGCAATAGCCGAGTTTTAAAACTAATATCGAATATAGTCCTGTTTTGCCCAGCTCAGCGCTGAGCTGGTTAAAATGCTCTAGTGACTTTTCAGTGTAAATTTTTTTTCAAAAAAAAAAACATTGGAGACGTTTGAAAAGGAGCCAGTGTAAATTTAAAAAAAAAACTGGCGACTTTCAAAAGCAGTCGCAAAAAAATTACACTGGCGACTTTCGAAAATTCGATAGTGCATTTTGGCCAGTTACCACGGAGCTGATCAAAACAGGATTATATTTGATATTAGTTTTAAAACGAGGCTATTTGCGATAATAAGTTTAAAAAATGAGTCCAAATCGGAAAAAATCCGTAAATATATATTGCTTAGTGCCTAAATTCAGCTTTAGATATATTAGCACAGGATGTCCTTTTATTTACGGCTGTCAGAGCTTGCTCCCTTTACATTGTTAACTATATTTGCTATAATTAAACCTTTCGTACCATCTATCTATATATGCACATCTCCCCTGTTTGATTTGAAACTCTATGCCCTACACACACCCAAGCATACATACATACATACATAGGCTGAATATATTAATACATGGGTGGAAGCGTTTGTGCTTGTATCTAGGGCTATATATATAATATACATCATATATATATTTTTGACAAAGTCGTTTGTACATGCCATATATATATATATCTACATATATATGGTGGCTGAGGTCGTATTTGGCTTTTAAATTTGAACAATACACGTTGCACTTGTATAATACACATATACAATAAGGGCCAACCGAAGCTTTATATGTCATTGTTATACCCGTCAGAGGAAATTATATGTGTTATGTATATACAAATTTTTTTCTTTCAAATACCCATCAAACAAATGTATACATATCATATATATATATATATATATATATATATATATATATATATTTGTTCTCGTCTAATTTTCGCGCTTAATCCATCTTTTGTTTGTCGCAGGTATTTGAAGTCCCGCGTCCGCATTAGTGTCAGTACTTTTTAATTTCCATCGTTCTCTAGCCACAAAAAGTGAGCAATCACCCACGATTAATATTCTTACACTCCTAAATTAATTTCATAGGAAATGGTAATTTAAATGTATTGTTAAAAAAACTGAATTGCTAGCTATTAACTGTTAAATATGATAAGTTATTTTTGATTACTTCTGAAATAGATACTGTTACACATTAATTTATTTCGCCAGTAATTGTTATGTTGTGCAATGCTAATTATTGTTCTAACTCTGAAAGTTCCCTTAGTTTAGAAATCACTATGGGTTGAACTGATACATACCCGAACGGACTTTAGAATAGGAGAATTTTGTTATGGGTTGAAATGGTAAACCCAAGCGATTTTCAGTTATTATTAAAATTTTGGGATTGCGGCTTTAATAATATAAACCCGTAAATTTAAACCATTGTGGATTGAAATTACAAATATCTGTATCACTTGACCATAGGATAGAAAGTTATATACGAATACCATTGGTCTATTTTTGAAAGAAAAAATGATTTCTAAACAGGGGTTTTTAGGCTCAAGGAAAAATTTAGAGAAAAATTTAGTTTCAGGGACAACAAGTTTCTTTTTTAGGCTGAAGGACACTTTTTAGTGGAATTCACAGAATGATAGTTGTAACTATCATTTTCAGTTTACACTAAAAAGTGTCCTTCAAACTAAAAAGAAAACTTGTTGTCCGCGAGACTAAATTTTTTTGCAACTTCTTCCTTGTGCCTATTTACCTGTTCTAAATATTTGAAAGGAAATATACGAGTCTGATTTCGAAATGCAATAAGTTTTCTATTTTATTTTAGGAAAATCTTTGTAACCTTAAATGTTGATTTTAGAGATATAAAAGTATGAGTTAATTTAAAAGGTAATTCACAAATTTTACTTATAGTTTTATTTTCTAAAATATATAAATAAGATTTTAAATAGACAAATAAAAAGTTTAATTTATTTTAAATTGTATAAAATTAGTTTTATTCAATATATAATATTTCAAAAAGGTATCAATAACTTATAATTAAATAGATTTTTATAATGTTAATAAATAAAAAGGGTGAAAGGTGCACTTATAGTTTGATTGGAGAATTGAATTAGTAATTAATTTAAAGTGAATAAAGATTCATTCAGAACTTAATGGTTTTGAATATAATTTACAAATTGTTTTAATGAAAGGTGGTTAAATGAATACTTTAAAATTTTAAATAGAATAAAAATTTACTATTCGTTTTGACTTAAATTTGTATTGAGATCCATTTAAATATTTATATTATAAAGTAATTTTATAAAATGACCACGGTGTGAAATAAGCATTTGGTTGTTAAAGAGACTGGGATCGAATATTTTCATACTATTTGCCAATACCAAAAACCATTTTAACAACTGTGTATATGGTGGAGATTCCAGAATGGAGTAGGATGGTTTGGCGAATGATTTTGTATGGTATTTACGTAGCCCTGACTCCCACGAGTCAGCTTGATGTGGCTAAAATAGGAGCCACGCTGGGCCAAGTGAGGTCATTCCTCCTATCGGATACATTTCTTCGAAACCATATCTACTACTTTTTTATTTGATTTCGATGTGCACACCTTTGATTTGGAGTGCGTCTCGAGGTGGGCGGTAGTAGCTGTTATGCGTTACCACCACTCCGGAGACACAAATGGTATATCTACCTTGGCATTGCCTCGCTTGCCGTGTCACATGCCTTATCGCGCCTTTAACGAGTTTGTTTTGTACCATACCTATGGGGTGCCCTTTGTGTAAACCTCCTGTATAGACTATGGGAATATATAAAATGTGTTAAGGGGGATATAGGTAACGCCTTAATGCTATTTCAATATTTTTACTTTGCCGTCGACATTATATATGTAGTGTATTGTACTATGTATGTAAATAGTTTATCGAATCCTTAAAGGATGAAAATCCCAACATCCCTTTAAGTTATATTGCATTTACTTGACATTTTCACTTGAACTTAATTTATCTGCATAAGAACGTTAATCCTGATTCGAGTGTTTTGTTTGGCTTTATGCTCGAATCAGCTTGAGTGTCACACTTTGACATTCATCCTTTGGAGCTGGAGTTCGTTGGAAGATCTAGCCTATCTATTTATCTATTTCATCTTTCAGTTTATTTATGTGATTTCCAGTTGTATGTTCAGATGTGTCATTTGCTTTGTACTTGAGACTTTTGTGTACTGGGATTTCTGATGTACTTTGTTTCCAGACTATGTTATTTCTGCAATAGATTTATGAACTACTATTTGTTTTATTTCGACGTTTGTTGTAAACTCTGCGTCTGTGATTCTGTGATTAATTTATTTACTGTATATGCTAAGTTATGCAAAATAAATATATTTACAGTGTGTTATTTAGAGCATTTCAAGTCTGACATTGTCAATTTGAATGGTTCGAAATAACGGGTCGTTACATGTTCATATTTAGTTAAATCTGTATGTGCTTACATTCATTTTTTCCCGATTATAATATTAGTCATTCTCCCTCCACGTCAAATGTAGGAAATTTTATATATGAAAAAACTATCCGCAAGACGCAAACAGATTTGAGATTTTCATATGTATATATGATCTATTTAGAATATTCGTACACAAATGTGAAAATTTATAGAGGATATCATGATTATATTCTATTTAACTTCACCATTTTGTACAAGAAGAAGGATAACTTTTGTATTCAAGAATAAACAAGAAAAAAATGCTTACATCCAAAATGAAAAGAAGTGCCATAATTGGAGGAGCTACATAGCCAAGCCCATCCACTATTGCCTTCAGCAGTGATAATATCCTCCCATACTGTCCACTCCTGTAACTGAGCATATGAATCTTCAGGCTAGTGCCATTGCTCCATATACACCTGCACTGAAAATAACAAGTTAAATTTTTTATCTATAGATTAGTATAGTATAAACTATAAAGCGTAGAGTTCCCTTTACTAGCTTAAAAGTCTTGTAAGAGAGCAGAAAAATAAATATCTATTAATTACCATAACACTCTCAAAATTAAACGTGAAGCTACGAACAGATAAGAAATTACTAATCCTGATTCGTTCCTTCCAAGACCGAAAAACAGAAAAAAGCATAAATTTAAATAAGAAAATTTCGAAAAATGTACATCGATAATTACCAAAAATACTAAACGATCTATAATCGAAATCTCACCAATTCCATAACTAAGTCTGACAACTGCACCCATTTTCCCAAACAGCGATATCGCATGCATCTTTGCCTCTAACAAAACTTCTTTGGTCAATCGTCATGGTAGTAGAGTTCACCATCGTCGCAGCCTCTATTCTAGTAGAGAAGCTAGTCCTCCATCACGTCAACCTGCACGCATCGCTCCACCTGGTTTGTCGCCGCCCGCCATTAGCACTCGCGAGATACCCTAGCCTCGACTCGTAGCCCTGCCCGTCTCTAGCTTGCTTGATCTATGATTTTGAGCAAAAAGGGAATTAGGGTTTTAGTTGATTTTTGCTGAAGAATGAGAGTAAGGAAAGGGTCAGGCTGGGTTAAATAAACGAATAATGGGCTTCGAGCTCGATGGTGGCAATAGTTTAATTTAGTAATATAAAGGTTTATTTAATTCTTTTATAAAACCATTTACTCAATGACAATTAAGTCCTCGTTCGAGCCTGGAAACGTCCGTATACAAAAATATGATAGTGGGTCATCCGACTTAAAATTTACAAACTGATATCTAAATTATTTAAAATAATTTCTACTTTGTAAAATATTTCATCTATATTTTATTTCTATATTCACTAAATTAATTAATTATTTTATTTATTCTAACTTATATAAAACGCATGTACGTACATCTAATAATTATGTATATTTAATTTTTATTTAATTAAAAATTCAATAGATGGATATATGTTATAAGTGCAAAACATTTGGTAGTCCCAATACTTTTATTTCAAGCAATTATTAGTTGTGTTGGTGGCAAATCTTAGCAAAATTTCATTGATAGATGGCCGAAAAGTGGATACTGTTGACTGTTGTAAATTGATGGTAAGGTTCCATTGATGGATGTGGGTATTTTTGAAATTTCAAAAGGACACTGTGCAAATCTACACATTGAATACTCTTTATTAATAGTAGAGATTAGATATAAAACAATTACATATATATTAATTATATAAATATTTTCTGATTAATTATTATTTATTAATTATTATTTATTAATTATTATTTATTAATTGTTATTTATTATTAATTAATTATTATATTAATTATTAGTTATTAAACAATAACTATTAACATTAGTCAGTAATAATAATAATTAATTAATATTTCTAATTAATTATTGAACAATTAATATCCTTCTATGACATTTAAGATATTAGATAATCAAAGAAAACAATGGTCGGTTAAGAGTTGTTGAAAATTAGCATCTATTAGAGCTGGTAAACTAAAAAGGTTAATAATTTGTAATTAGTGATTATTTATTAATAATCATTAATTATTATATGTTATAAATGATTAATATAATATTATTAACGATTAATTTATTAAATATTAATAAATAATATAATGTTATCAATGATTAGTAATTAGCAATAAATATTATAACGAGTAATTAGTAACCTATGATTAATATAATCTTATTAATTATTAATTATTAAATATTAATAAATAATAAATATTAATTTTAAGAAAGCATTGTAATTATTAATAATTGATTATCTAAAATTGGCAACGGACATTTATTACAAAGGGCATTTTATGATCGCTGTAAAATTGACATCGATCACAATGGGCATTTTACGACCATTGTAAAATTGGCATCTATTACAACGAGCATTTTTTAACTGTTGTAAAAATGACACCTATTACAACGGGCATCATGACCATTGTAAAACTGGCACCTCTTACAACGGTTATTTTGTGAACATTGTAAAATTAGCCTCTACTAAAAAGGACATTTTGTGAATATTGTAAAATTGGCATCTATTACAACGGGCCTGGAAGGACCGTTGTAATAGCATTCTATTGCAACGGGCAGACATTGCTCGTTGTAAAAAGGGCGTTGTATAAAGCGTTTATTACACTGGGCCTGAAAGGACCATTGTAATAACATTCTATTATAACGGGCAGTCAATTCCCGTTGTAAAAATGGCGTTGTAATAGGGTATTTTTGTTGTAGCGAAGACGTGGGAAAGGTCACCGTTGGCTCATGATATTTGGAAGTGAATGTTTTGCCTTGACCCAAAAGAACTCAGGCCATGTAAAGCCTTAGCAATGGCCTCGACATCGGCATTCTCCTTCTCTTCTTTCAAAATCTCCCCACTAGCCGTAGGAAAATTCATGCCTATAGAACTGAGATAGGAAGCCATGAGTTCTTCTTAGGAGCGCATGTCCTCGATCGCTTTGAACTGACTAACACTTCTTCCAAACAACGGCGAGAGTTTGGGGGTAGTTATCTCTTAGCCACCTCAAACTCCCCTTTTTCATAACGGTGCAAGCATTGACGTGTAGCATAGTAGCATCCATCTGGGTCATCATTACATCATGTTTTTTTGAAGATCCAAAAGTTCCAACCGGATGACCAAGTGATAAATTTCAACCGCCAACTTATCAGATTTAATCTTTTCTTTCTCCTTGGTCAATTTTGCATGCTCCTTGTGGAGTCGAGTAAGTTCTGTGGCCTGCTTAGCGATAGTCTGTTCTCGTAATTTGATGGCATTTTCTATCTCAACGATTCGCTCTTCAATTTGAGTGACTCCTCATGAATGTCCTTGAGTCGGCCTTTAATCACAAGGTGCGCTCTTTCATGTGCCTGGGTCGTTTCCTTCACCAACTTGTCACTTGCGGTCTTTCCTTTCAAGGCTGTGTCTCTATCAGCCTTCAGCTAAGCTATTTCATTATCGCAATCCTTGAGCATTTGTTCATGATCGTCAATTTCTACCTCAAAAGAAATAAATTTGCTGATAGTTAGCGCGATTGATGTAAGAAAGAGCTCGGACTAGATGTTGCTAGTAAAACCCAGCTTCTAAGTCCTCCTAGACTATCTTAAATTTTTGAAGTGAGTCAATTTTGTTCATGGGCTTTATATTCCGATCAAACTTAACCTCGTGTAAGAACAGATATGGGTAAGCACCCTAAAGCTAAGATGGACCTAGTAGAAGTGTGTATTTCCTACCATGCTTAGAAGAAGCAGAAGCAGCAGTTCTAGTTATGGCCCAGGAGGATGGGATTTCCTTCATTGCAGTATTTTGGACCTCGGTGCTGGGAGGAGTGATGGATGATGTAGTCCCATGGCGATCATGCGAGACCTTGTGGTGGTTATGAATATCACCAGGGACACCACTTCGTCATCCCTTCTTCTCTTCTCTCTCTTATTGCGATCTCTCTTGGCATGGAGGGCCTCGTCATTGGCTTTTCTATCTTTTCTTCTCTTTCTCTCATCATCGGTTTCATTATAAGGTCATTGAGGTAGATCTGGGGTCCAATCTTTGTAAGAGCTGGAATGTTGGTACAACTGATTGAATAATCCACGACCCATGGAACCTAAAACGAGAAATTGAATGGAGTTAGTGTTGGAACTTTGAAACTTTACTCAATCTAGAAATGCTTGTCCATGATCGTGAAGTGAAGTGTGCAGTGCCGATAACTCCCCTATATACTCGACCACCCATTAGCACGATTCAAAGTTGGTGTCTCTTTGCCTTCACTTACAAAAAAACCAAGAGATATGATGATATTTGAACCAATTTCGCCTACCATCTCACTAATTGTTAAGTCTCCGAATTCAATCAAATTAATAAAGACGTCTCTTAGAGGGTGCAAATGTGTTGTATTTCCCATTAGTTTTGAAACTTGGCCTCTTGTTGATCAAGGAGTCTCGACGATTAACTATTCTGGAGTAGAAAAGATAGGAAGTTCGAGATTCACTACTTCTGTAATTAGTTGTTCTAGGGCAGCGAGTGGGGAAGATCAACACCCAGGCCCGACTATTCACTGTAAGATTCATCCCTTTCCTCGGTGGCATGAAAAACGCTATCATTGTCTTCGTCCACAGCTTCTTCCTCCTCTAGTACGACCATCGGTTGATTTCCTTTTCTTCTCAGGGTCATATCATCTTCCTTTGGGATTGGGCACATCCAACTTGTTTCATCTCTATCCCTCGGAATATCTTCTCTAGCACACAGATCAATCTCAAAATTGGGGGATACTCTAGATTGTACTTCACTTGATGGACCAACTGCACCCCCCTGAGCATTCTTGTCGGAGATACTAGCAGGGTAGCAGAGCGAGTGTTTGTCCTAGATCTACTTGGACCTAGAGACTCAGCATCAACAAATCTCCCTGGGCAAAGCAGCCCATATTCTCGCAAGTTGCCATCTATCATAAGGAATTCCACTATTTATAGAGTTATCACGCTCTACAACCAGCTCCTCCAACTTCACATGAGTTAGTCTCTAATTCCTCTATGCATGCTAAAGGGATATCATAGAGTTCTGCACGACCTATCTCAAGAATTGCAGGGTTAGCTCCTGTAAATTGTAGAATAAGCCAACTTATAAAGGAATGATCATCAAAACAAGTCAACGATCTACGAAACACAAGAGGTACTACAAAATGAAGTAAGAAGCACATCCTAAAAGAAAATGATGAGTTCCCCTTAAGCGGATAACTCGGTACTGAGTTATAGCCTTAACTCATGTGTCCTCCAACTTTTTCACACAACTTCGGGCTGATATTTGAACCTCCCTTGAAGCGGGCTTCTGACCTAATATGAATGCCACCTCTATAAATATAAACCATAGAGCAACCAAAAGAGGATCAGACTTCTACCATCACTACGCGGAAGCTCTTCCTTTTCTTCACCTTCTATCTCCACACAAGTCTCCAAGGCAGCTACTTTGGGATAATCTAGAACTTAGAATCTGTCTAACTCTTGTACTTATAGCTAATTCTCTTTCAAATCTCTTGTAATCTCATACAAACCACATCAGATCTATAAGCAATAAAGCTACAAAGTGGACGTAGGCCATAGATTGTCGAACCACTATAAAATATTGTGTCTCTCTACTTTATTGCTATTATTTTCCCTTTATTTTGACTATTATCAGCTAGAACTAAGTCTCACGGTTCCCTATAATCTATTTTTGTGTACTGATCCATTTTTGGCATCAACATCTAACTCCTTGGTACAGTCATCCTTACCATCACTCCATTGGACTAGAACAAGTCAAACAACTTTATTCCTTGCCGCCTTTGTATCTCAACCTACTATAACTTTCAGTCTTCTAACATATGTCAAATATAGTTCTATTGATAAATCCTCGATCGCCCTCGGTTCCACTATAATACTAGAATTGTGCACACATTTCTTTATACGCGATATATGAAATACATTATGCATATCTGCCAAATTACTTGGTAAATTGACTCAATATGTGAGTTTACTAATCCTCTCTAACACTAGAAATGGACAAACATATCTGGGAACCAATTTCCCCACCTTTCTGAGGTGCGTAACACCTTTCATCATTGAAACCTTTATGAACACATAATCGCCAATTGCGAACTCTAGTTCCTTTCATCTCTTATCATATGGCTCCTTTGCATCGACTGTGAAATTTCCATTCTAGCATGTATCAAGTCAATCTTCTTTATAGCTTCTCTTACTAAGTCGTGTTCTAACACGAGTTTATCTCCTACCTCAAACAAACAAATAGTTGACTTACATGACTCCCCATAAAGTGCCTCAAATGGAAACATCAAAATATTAGATTGGTAGCTATTATTGTAGGCAACCTCGACCAAATACAAATGATCTTTCCAAGATCAGCCAAAATCTTGGACATATGCTCTCAGCAAATTCGCTAGAACTTGGTTCATTGTTTTTATTGGACCTTTTGTCCTTAGGTGATAAGTTATACTCAAGTTCAACATTGTACCCTGCAAACTTCTCCAGAACTCACTAGAAAACTATGCGTCTCTACCACTAACTATGTGAAATTCCATGGAGTCTCAAAACATTCCTCACAAATAGCTTTGCCGAGCTAGCTGTTATTCTTATCGTCTTCACTTGGATAAAATGTGATTTCTTACTCAATATATCAACCATTACCTATATGATACCATTTCCCATTCTTGACCTAGACAATCCATCTACGAAATCTACAGAAAACGAGACCCAATTCTAGGTTAATATTACTACAGGTTGCAGTAAAACACTTGGCTTTTGATGCCCAATCTTTAATAGTTTACATGTGAATCACTTTTTCACACATTCACCAACATCCCTTTTTATCCCTTCCTAAAAAAGACATATTTGATAGCACGATACATCTTTTTTCTACTAGAATGAATCGTAAACTTAGATCGATGACTTCCTTTTGAAGATCCCTCACATTTGAAACACACGGACTTCCTTTCTTTCTAAGCAATCCTTTTGAGTCAATCTCAAATCCTCTTAGATCTTCCATATCCACACCTATCTCTAATCGCCTAATTCTCTCAGGAAACAATGGGTCCTTTCTTTGTCTTGCAACAACTCTATTCGCAAGTATTGAACAAACTTCAAAATTTGCTAATGCACCTACACCTTGACACGAACCTACATTGAGCCTAAACTGTACTCCATATGAGGAAATGCCTCTAAGGCTTTCCATTCACCAACAATAACTAGCACTCCATTTTTTGCTTCCTACTCAAAACATTGGCAATCTTTTTCCCCTTTCCCAGCATATTCTCAATGTTAAAGTCATAAGTTCCCTAGAGCGCTAACCACCTTTGGTGCCTCATATTCAACTTCTTTTGAGAGAAAAAGTAATTAAGAGATTTGTGGTCCATACAACTCGAACCGTTCTCCCAATAGATATGTCTCTATTATCTGGCGTTTTGACCTGGTTATACCCGAACTGACTAGACAAGTTAGACTCGACATCATCAAGGACAGTAGCCCAGAGCGATGATTGTGGGTCCAAACATCAAGCATAGATTATAACATGAAGCAGAAGCACAAAGGCTCACTACTCCCCGAATATGGGTTAGATACGATCCATATTCAACATTATGGATCGTATCGTATCGATTTCACAACCTAATTTTCCAGCAATGATCGGTCAGTAACTCGAATTCTACACATGCTATCAACATGAAACATGGAGTACAAGCTTACTACAATATGTGGAACACTCTATAGGGATTTCATATGATTATAGAAAGTTGGAGGGATCGGTGCCTATCCCTCCATAGGGATCGGCTATAATCAGCCTTCACAACATATTGCAACAAAGATTGATCAATAAATCGAGTCCAATTGGCGTGAAACTAGGAGGCTAAGCATAATACAACATGGAGAAGCTCCCATAAGGATTTCATGGCATTTAGAAGAGTTTGGAGGGATCGTTACCTATCCCTCAAGAGAGATCAGCTGAAATCAGTATGCCAGCAACACTACTTCATGGAAAATGCGATATCTCACAAAACATATGTCGGAATTGCATGAAATTTGGGGAGCAAGTAACCATGAGGCACTCCTCATAGGAATCGCAGCCCATTTGAATACACTAATAGGGATCGGTATCGATCCTTATTGTTGGCCCCGATGGGCCTGCAAATTTTTTGGTAGCCTCGTCTTGGTCTCCCGAATCTTCTACCAAAATTTCAGTCCTATCCATGCACGTCTGCCCCTTTAAATATAGAAGGGATGATGTCAGGAAACGGATCCTGCTTTCTATACTGAGGCTTTGCCATTTTTATTTGTTAGTTTTTACTAATGGATCTCAACTGATACAAACATTCTTGTAATCACAATCAAGTGGAAGATCAATAAAAATATGAAGCGGATGTAGGGCTAGATTGCTAAACCACTATAAAAATCTGTGTGTTCCTTTATGATTTTTACTTTGTTTAAATTTCATTCTTCATTTAATCTCTACTAGATTTTATTGGGTGCTGATGCCCATTTTTGGCGTCAATAGTCTCCAATTCTTCGGTGCAAAAAACATCGTTGCCAACTTCAAGTTACGAGTCAGATATTGAACTTCATGCAGCCTTAAATGCCAAGATTAATAAGCTATTTCACATTGCATCAAAATAGCTCACAAACTATTTTCACAAGAATCGGTAAACTACCAAATCCTTATTCCCTTTAGGTACAGCCAAGACAAGAGCATTGATCAATGATCTCTTCAACACCTAAAACGACCCATCGCACTCTCGATCCATTTAAACTTCTGGTTATTTCCAATCAACTTAGTCAAAGGTACTGCTATACACGAGAAATTCTTAATGAATCTACGATAATAGTCAACCAATCCTAAAATCTTCTCATATTCAGAACCGTCTTTTGCTTTTTCCAATCTTTTATTATCTCTATCATCAATAGATCTCCTACTAATCCTGTAATAACCTGCCTTTTCGATCCTCGGAAGTCGACATTAATACATCTATGGTATTCATGTGCCAAACATCCATGTGCTGAAAAGACAGATTATTGGGGTGAAAGAAAGAAAATTCAGAATAGAATCTCACAAAACTTAATGAGCAATATATAATATACCAATGATCGTTACAAAAAGGAAACTTTTTATTTACATACACAAATCAAAGGAAAACTAACCAGTCATCAGCCCTGGACAGTTATAACAACCTTCTTACAATTGTTGATGAATACAAACAAGAACAAACGGTGGAAGATAAATAAATATAGGAACACATCTTAGGGGCATCCAGCTTGTCTCCTGCAGTTCCAAAGTGCCCAGCTTAATCTGGAAAATATGCTCGGGTTGACCCGAGAATTACAAGAAAAATAATGTCCATATCAGTCTAGTAAAGCCAGCATGAGAAACACAATCAAATGGATTCTAAATGTTTTACAAAACCTTTCTGAAATAAAGAGTATCTCGTAAGACTACGCCGCACATAAACACTAATTTTTACCTTACGATTACCAAACCATTTTTATTATAAAATCCACTGATATTATAATAATATCTAGGGTAAAATAAATACAAATCATAGCCAAAATTGTTATATTAATTAAATTCTAGCATAGTAGGCATACAACTAAATTTGTTGGGACTTATATTATAGATTGAATTTTCATTAATGACTGGGCTTTTGGGTGCCGCCTACCACAATATACTTACAGAAAATGGATCCAGGGCCTCACATGGACCCCATGTTAATCAAAGCCTATCGGCCCCTTGAACCTGACAAGCCAGATTACATCATCCCTGCGACCAAGGCTCTAAAACAATGTGCACCATCCATGACTCCACTTGTGCACGCATACCAAATCCGTGAATATCGATTCTAGATCGAGGAATGACTGCTCCTAATGTCAGGGAACCACATAGCTCTGAAGCATATTCAATGTTTTAGTCATTATCGATTTGTGAGGCTTGTGAGGTCATGATTACCTTTTTTCTTTCTTAGCAAATCCCACTTGGAATGCTAACACTACCATCTATGCATAAAGCAATGTCAGCATTTGTCCATACAAGTTGTTCAAGATAAGAACAAACCAAAGGCACTACTTCTACTGCATCCATTTTAGATCATCTTTTAGATTAGTAGCAAGTAGCCTTGCACTTCAAAGAGCTCCATCTTCGATTCCATTATCTTTAAGATGATTCCAAATTGAATCTTGAGTTGGTTCAAAGTAGTTTTTCCAAAATTCATACTTATCCTATCCCGACCTCTTCGAACCAACATTCGATAGTTTGCGTTAACTCAACTTCGGTTCTTTCGTAAATAATCGAACAATACATAAGAGTGGAGATTACCTCCTAACTGTTTAAGTGGACATACTTATTTATCATTTGTCCTAGGAGAACAAAATGAGATTTATATGCATAGTACAACATCGTCGAAGATGGTTGTGCCATATAACTCACGCGTTTCTCCTAGATATTTCTAAAGTTATATTTTAGGCCAAGATTTGATAGTTGATTACTTAACTATCAAATAAAATAAATAATCAAACATAGATTTAATTTCATATGCAATCCACTAAGCCTCTATAAATTAATCTTTCATAAATTAAAATCTCTTCTCAAATCTTTGATTCAAAATACCTTAACAAAAGATATATTACCGAACCGCCTGTAACTTTTTAATACTTAGAAAACATTTATATACTTATATCACCGGTATATTCCAAACCATTATAATTTCAATAATTAGAAAATACCCATATACTTTTCTCACCGATGTAAGTATATTCCAAACCATTATATTTTCAATATTACATTATATTTTCTAAGTACATATACTTATCTCAGTGGCATAAGTATAATAATAAAACTTGAGGGAGATTTCCTCTTTCCAAAATCATATTTTAAGGGGCCAAAACAAATATTACCCAAAATATTTCTTACTATAAACCAAACTGCTATTCTTCAATGTTACGTATGGAATTTTTTCATACCACCGTAATTAAGAAAGATTATTAATCAAAACCAAATCTAATCCTTTTATAAAATTCTCTTTCTGCAACCCCATTTCACTACCAAAACTCCACTCCACCCAACCTGCCTCCAATTTCTATAGCTGCAAACAATCCATCCCTTCCAAGCTCAATTGAACACATTAATATGGACAAAAATGCAATTTCCTTTTGTTTGAACAGTTTCTTTACATTCTCCTTCACTTCATAAACATAGCTCCAAGTTATCAAATTGAACACTGCCATCTGCATACATGTGACCAGCGTTGCCTCGCCCCTACCTGGCCACAGCTGCCACCATGCCAACCACCTGCCATCTATGATAGCAACTCACCGACCCTTCACGTCATCTCCTCCTCTTCTTATTTCTTTTTTCTTCTCTCATGAATTCTTGCATAACCAATCTCAACAGTGCCCACACTCCGAAAATCTACACCATCTTTACTCCTACATACGGCACAAAACCCGAAGTCCCCTATCTTCTTCCTGGTTGGGCATAATCTGCTACCTCCCACTCACATAGCAAAGCGCGCACACACAACACACTCTCAAACACACTCCACAAACGCACATCGCAAATATAAAGTACATACGCATGCAGGAACAATCCACCTTCCCAAAAACCTCTTGCAACAGCAACCACTTCCCTAAATATATTTCCTAGTATGCTTTTTCCTATTTGTAGAGGGATGAAACGAAATGAAAAGCATATATAGAGAGCACTAGAGAAAAGAAAGGAAGAGGAAAAGGTAGATAAGCAACCTGTGGGTGTTCGTGTTAAGGAACACAGGAAATGAGTATATATTTCCATGTAGATGCAATAAGAAGTAATTGAAAAGAAATGGAAGAAACATGTTTGCAATGTATAGATATAGGTAAGGACATGAAGATGGAAATGAAGGCAAATAAAACGATGGAAGGTCAGTCAAGCAAGAGCTAAGCAAAGAGAGGAAGCATGGAAATGATTGCCGTGTTTTATCACTTGTGTAAATGCATGCATACATGTACATATAAAGCAAATTCTTTAGAAGCTAAAAAAAATAAAGTACAAACAATAAATGGTAAGCAACCCAAGCATGTAAGGAGGACAAATGCAAGAAGATTGCGTAAAATTGTTTAAAATTTGAAATGTGAAAAAGTTGTGCGATACACTACCATAAAATATCACGTTTGCATACGAGCCACGACCGACGAAAATTAAAATACGATCGCGCAAAACAATGCGACATGATCATAAAACAAGGATAAAATACACAGGTTAACAAATTCTGTAAAGTTTCAAAAATACCAACGTTTGTCGTAAAATATGCCAAACTAAGATCTAATTATTTTCCAAATCAAAAATTATAGAAAAATCCTATAAATTAAATTAAAAATACATCAGCAGAAATTAAGCAATTTTTTGAAACATATATTTTATTATAATTTAATTCAAATTTGAGTATTTGAATAAATTAAATATCCAGATTCGAAGACTCAAAATTACAGGTCGTCACATTCTCCCCTTAACGAATTTCATCCTTGAAATTCCATTACTATTAAACCTAGAAAGAAATAAGCCTACATAAAATATTTAATATTTTCATAATCTCGTATAATGAAAATAAATCATCTGTACGCAATATCCAGTTCGATCACTTACTCTAACATATTAATTTTCTTCTGGACTAGTATCACTCACCTCACATTCGTAGTGAGGACATAGATTAGGCTTCTTAACTAGAAACCCTTATTCTCCTTATGTAGCCATAAACTATGATAGAAAACTTCGGTAACATATCAAGAACCCTGATCAAGTGTTCGCCATCAAGAATCGAGTGATAAATCCTTATCCAAACCAGTGTGAATCACCTCAAAGTCATGTACACAAATCTTGGTTTAAGAACCGAGTGAAGAAATAATCTACATAGAACTTGCATACTTTATTTGTTCTTACTTGTACTAATTTATTTTCACATCTAAAATTATTTGTGAAGATATTTCATAAAATCTTAACTTGAGTTATTATGATTTTCTAACTCGAATTCGTACTCATATAATACTCCTTTAAATCCTACAAGTATATATATAAATATCAGATTTGGTTTTACCTAACCAGACGCTAAATAAATTAAAACTGGTTTAATTTACTACCTCCTTAAATTTATAAGTTACAATAACGTTTTCTTATATTTTCACAAAACAATGAGTTTCCATTTCTGTATCAATTCGAAAGTTTTTTATCGTCAAAATTGCCAAAAATTTCATTTCATTTTAACGAATATGAACTACCAAACAATTTATTATAACAAGATGCACAGCCGACCCACCATAATGTATAGGATACATCAGTCCATATAATGATTAACCAAAAACTTATGGAGTAAACACCCGGGTTTTATTTCAAATCATTTTAAAATAAAAATATTTGTATTTATAACTTTAAGATATCAAATCATATCTCGGTATTCAACTCAATTTTTTTTACCAAAACAACTTGAAACAAGCAATTACGGAAGCATTCCCCACTTAGAAACTCGAAAATGAATACCAACGATGCTGCAGTCATCATCAGAATTATTTTCCAACGATCAAAGTAAGTTCAATGCTTCTATATCTTTTAAAATCTCCTTAAAAATATTTATATTCATAAATGCTGTCAAATAATATTATTATTATCTCCTCAAAACTTTGAAAAACCAATTTTCAACAGCACCGGGATTTAAGTTCTCAAATTCTAAGTTTAGATACATTTTTATTTATAAACTATGTTTATATACCATACTTATATAATTTCATCTCAGAAATGTATATTCTTGTTTATTATAATAAACATCCCTTATAGAAATTTAATTTTAATCCAATATTAACACTAAACGCCTTATAGTCAAATTGTGAAACTGAATTCACAAGGTGTTCATTTCCATGTTCTCACCATTTCTATCTACCTAACTCATGCAGTGAAAAAATAAAACCACTCATAAACTGGCCGAGGTTAACCAATTAAATAATAAATAATAATAAGTGAATATTATCATCTCCTAACAACCAAAATGGATATAAATTTTAGAAATTATTTTTTATATAAAATATAATTCTATGTGAAATTATTTCATTTACCAAATTTAAAACAATATTATGTCTATTTGTCTTGTTCAAGTGTTTTGAAATCTCTATTGAGACGGCTCGGATTTTGCCCGCTCAAAAATCGACATCCATACTTCATATCGTATTCGAATGCCATAGATTCGACCGCTCAAATCCGATTCGCCGAAGCTTATAACAACATTAAGTAAACAACACAGCGGAATAAAAGAATAATATATTGATATACGGCTTTGATACAATATCTGATACAACAGATGATCCAATAGATATCAATATACATCAGAGATATGATACAATTAATAGCAGCGGAAAAGAAAAATAGATAACATCTAGTAGTGGAACAAATAACTCTAAAACAGTCTTCAGCGAAGAACTCCAAATCGGAACTGTAACTCCATTTCCAAGAATCAATCCAGCAATAGCTCGAACTACCAATAACGATGCACCAAGCTCAGCAAGTCTGGTGCGATCCAAAGACTGAACCAACTCCAGATAACCTACTAATCTGACTATCTGAAAAACCCAACTCTAGACTGCTCGTGTAGAAAATAATGAGCACCCAGAGTTTAGGAAAGAAACGATAAACTCTGGATCAGTCGTGGGACTGGTGTGAGCAACAAAAACAGTTTATCTTTTAAAACATTCAAAGAAATATTTCAAAGTTAATTCGCAATGTTTTTGAAAAATGAGACTACCATAAGGCCTCCCGCACACACACACAATGCAAACGCAGAATCGGAGGAGATTTCTCCTTATGATAGTCAAAGATGCTTGATACGTATTAAAAAGAAACATTTGATATTATTGCTAGTGCATAGTGTAGAAAAAATTCATTTCGAAAGTAGAATATAAATCTTAGCCAGCATAGGTACCATTATATTATGCCTACTATAGCTACCTCTTGAGGAAGCAGGTTCTACAACTAAAACCGTACAAGTTTCGTATTGTTTCTTTGGATTTCCAACAAATGGTCAGGCCAAGGAACTTCCCATTGCCACATGAGAATGCCTCTGGAAAGACATCCCCGAGAACCAAACCGGAACTCTGCCAACACAAGGCCGGGTTACCCCTAACTGGGTAACTACTGACACGAGCACGCCATTCCCCGATCGTAAACGACCTTTCTCACGGGATCCCAATAACCAACAACCACAAAGTAATAAATTCGTAGTAACCACATAGGTTAAATATCTGGGCTCCATACCATGATACCACCTCTATCCAGAAGGAAATGTACATACCCTAAAGGGTGCTACCCCTCATAACCTTGCCGCATCTTTCCTGTTTTGACCATTTCCGGGGTGTGAGGCTCGACGAAGTCACGTCCACAAAAACATACTTTATACAAAAGCCATGCTTTGGGTCAACAAATGATTAACACAATGATCACCAAGATAGACGATCAAATAAACGATCCTATCACAATAATCAACACAATGATCATTTACAGCAACACTCAGCATGTCACATTACCAAATTGGGAATATATCGCTGATAACTTCAACTATATAACCTCTGAGCTCGTACGTCTCAGAGAAGGGTGTTAAGCTAAAAGAATAAATTCTCCGCCACCAACAGAAATATATTTGAAAGAAATCGGCTTTATATCTCAATTTGTAATGTCAGACATACAATCCATACAAGTCTGTTCTGGGTTCGAACAGAACCGAAGGCACTTACAAAGAAGTCCTTGCAAATCCGGATATTCACAATCCCGATCGGATTTTCCCATCACTTAGGGAGTTTCTATACCGGCGCGACTCGGTGCAGAAACAATCGATAGGTCATCCTATCGCTTTCACAAATACCCGGTCTTCATCACCGGTCTTCAAATGCTATCCATAACGACGTATCACATATTCGGAATGGGTTATACGACACAAAGGTCCTTTCCCGGTTAAACCGAATAGTGAGCGAAAATATTTTCAAAACATATGGATATGGGATTTCAATTAAGTCACAACTTAATAATTCAAACTTTCTTTCAAATGGTTTAACAAATTACCATTTTCAATCTTTAAACAAAAAGATTCCTTTTCACAACCTTTAACGGTTTAAACAATTTTCACATTTAAATCTTTTAAACAAAAGATTCATTCCCATATTTTCCAAATCAATTTTCATTTCAATTTGATTTAACTTGTTAAATCTTTAAATCAAAGATTTAACTTATAGCCTTCAAAACAATTTCATTTCAATTTGATTTAAACAAATCATCAATTTAAATCTGTTAAAAATAAACAGATTTAATTCATAACTTTCAAAAAGAATTCATTCATAACTTAGGAAAATCATTTCTCTATTCAATCTTGAAATTCCCCTAATTAACTGGAATCTCAGTTCTTATCTAAAAGTGTTTATCATTTGAAAACAACAGTTTTCATTTTGGAAATCTGATTCATTTATACGAGTTGAAATCCTTGAGTTAAATTCAAATTCCCAAAAATAATACTTTAAAAATGGTTTAACTCATAATGACTAGTATAATATCATTAATCCCTAATTTCAAATTACAGAATTCAATTTCAAGTATTGAATTTAAATTTAAATTAACTTATTTAAATTCCAAAACTTAATCAAGTAACTTAAAAATAATAAATTCTATTTTGAAATTCCATTCCAAAAGCTTTTCACATTTATTCCGATTCCATTTCCAAAACATTTGAATTTAAAAATTCAAATTTAACTATTTCAAAAATCTACGACTTAATCGATTTCCTCGTGAAATCCATATTTGTGTGTGTATGGTGTGGTCCAGGGTTTTAACACATTAGTGCATAACCATTCAATTATCACAGATCAAAACACAGAAATATAATTGATAAGCGATATAAACTATAACGCTTATCATATACTCACAGATTCACAGATAATATACAGATGTAAATAAATATACACAGCTCAATCTACATAACAAAATATCACAAATCAGATAAGACAATCAATTCAAGGTATTTCATACAATAAAATCATTCATAAGTAAGGCCAAGCATTTGATAATCATTCATAAACAGGATTAATAAATCGTTTAATCCTAATTAATTCAAGTTATTTCCAATTTAATTAATTACTTATGAATAAATTATCCATTTATTATTTCTCTAAGTAATTACCTTTCCAAAATTATCGAGTGATTATTCTGAATTAGTTAAATTAAGAATTTAATTTAAACAGATTTGATTAACCCAATTAATTATATTGAATAATTTATTTCTAAATTACTGTTATTAAATAATTATACTTAATACAATCCACAAATTAATTTATCACATTAATTATCAAGATTAATCACATTAATAAATTATCAAATAAATCTCAAGTAAATGATCCTTATTAACTATTCATAATTATTTAATTACTATTCTTAAGTAATTGGACTCAATTTAATTATTGTTAATTACTCTTTAATTAGCCTTTGAAATCATATAATTAATCACTAATTATTTAATTAACCATTAATTCTCAATTAATTAATCATTTAATTCTCAATTAAATTACTAAATTAATTGACTGTTAATCATTCATTTGTTAACTTAAGTAGTTAATTGCAAATTCATTTATCACCCATCATCCATTACTAATTACAACTAAAAATTTAATTAACCAATCTTTACCCACCGTTATGAAGAAATTTATATAAGAGTTTAAACCCAATTATTCAATTTCAAATCATTTTATGAAATATACGTGAACATTCTAAAGTTGTTTAAATACTTTAAATTTTTATAAACTTCATTTATTTCAAACCAGAATTCAAGAGTTAATCTGAATTCCATCTTGACTTCAATAAACATTTTAAAGTTATTAAACAAGTTTGAATTAAAACAAAATTTTATTCTATTCAAAATCTAATTGTACAATCTAAATTTGAATTTGTATTTAGATCTTTTATTTAAACTTGTTTTAAATCCTAGATTTCAAATTTTAAAACCCTTATTTAATTTGCTTTAAACATTTAAAATGGTTTAAATGTTTATATTTTATAAACTGGTTTTATTTCAAATTTGCATCTTAAAATTTGCTTTTAAACCCAGGTTTTTAAAACTTGTCTTAAACTTCAGTTTTAAAACCTTACTTCAGTAAACAACACATATTTAAAAACAAAGCAAAACAAATAGGTTACTGTAAAACCTGTACTTATATTTCCCCCAAAATCTGCAGTGCTTCAACAATCCAAGCCCACGCGAAAACCTCCCCGGGTCAAACTAACGTTTGCTTCGAGTCACGCATCCGCTTCACCGAGAACACACCCCATTCCCTCTCGCGTTCGTTCTTCTTCTTCCACAACCCCCCCAAACCCAGATACCACCTTCCTTCCTCCCCAGTGCACACACGTGCACCGTGCACCTACCCACGCTCCTCCGGCCACCGATGAGCACCGCGTCCATCCCACACACACACACAAACACGCGAGACCTCAAAGCATTATCCAGATCGAAGAAAGTTCGATCAGATCGAATTTGACCCAATCGAACCCACTGACCCAAAAACTCGACCACCCAAAAACCCATCGTACCATCACCCACGACCACCGGCCACCTCGAAACTTGGTCCGAAGCTTCGCCGATGACCCACGCAACTACTCCCCCTGGTGCGATCGCCTCTAATTCCCTGACGCCCTCGCATTGCCTCGACAACCGAGCTAAACCCATTACCCCTCTTAAACCCTAGTTCCCCTCGCCGCGACGTCATCAATGATCGGAAAAATATCAACTTAGTTTTCTCGATAGCGTCGGCCTACCACCCTCATCTACCCACAACCTCAACTCCTCCAACGCTCTAGATCATCGGGAAAGTCCCCGAACCCATTCTCTGATGAGACACGAACTGCAACCCATCCCGTCCACTAAAAATCCTCATTTTAGTTTTAAAATTCATAGTTTACTATCAGGATCAAATGTATATTCCTGGAATCTAAAATTAGCATATTCGAATTTTATCAAAATAATGCGTATTGCCTGTAGAACAGAGTCACTGGTGATGATGCTTCAACTACAGGCTCAAAACAAATTTATAAAGCTTTGATTTATGTTTAACAACCTATTTTGTTTTAAAATATAAGCCTATATATGATTGGAAGAAGATGTTTTATATGTTTTGCTTAACTCCTTAACTCTGTAGCTACAACCAGGGAATCAACAGCATCTTCAAAAGTTACAGCATACTCATTTATATAAACACAGAACTATACAAAACAAATACACAGGCAAGCATCATGTTAACCATGATAAAAATGTGTCTACCCACTTCATCAATAGACAAATAAATGAAATAATAATAATAATAAAAAATTCTGGTAGGAGTTTACTCACAGATTCTCAAGCAGGGATTCAAAGAAATGGTTTTTAAACAAAAATTAAAGTTGCTCACCTTGTTTCCAGAAAAGAACAGAGGCCTCTTGTCTTGTTGATGATAATTGTTTTCTAGTTGTAGCTTTCCCTTTCTTTCTTTTTATTTTGCTTTCTCTGCTTTGCTTCTTTGTTTAAATCTTTAGATGATATTTACTTTAAATTTTCTCTCAGGCATGCTATAATTTTTAGTGAATGAATGAAATAGGATAGAGGTATACATGTAGAGAAAAATGTTTGTACCATAGTTATGGGCTGAGATGATTTTGCTTTGATATGCTATTGTACTTGGTTATGCATGTTAATGCATTTGTTTACTTCAGCCTTACTTCGGCTGAGATGAAAAATGTGTGCTAAGGACATGGCATTAATTGCCATTGTACATATTTATTTGTTTATGCTTTTACTTCTTGTTCACGGCCTATGTGTTTATTCCAGCCTGTTTTCTTACTTCTACTTTATTTTGTTTCAATTATTTTGTTTACTTGCATATTTGTTTGGTGGCTGCAACTTCATTTTGTTTTGCAAAAGGATATGGTTGTAGAAATTTTGTATTACTTTACTTTTGTTTTTTTTATATTTTCTTGTCTTGCATACTTGTATTTATTTCATTTTTAGTTTTGTTTTACACTTATTGTTTTTGTTTTATATATCAATGTTCTTATTTTTATTCATAACTTAAAATTATTATTACTTTACAAAATAAGTGAACTTCTATTTTTATTTTGAGTATTTATTTTATCTTACATACAAATTGTTTTGTATCTTTCTATATATTTATTTCAATAGTTTATATTTTAAAAGATATTTTGTTTTGTTTATGTTTGTGTTTTATTTTACTTTGCATGTTATTTCTTTTGTTTGAATACTTCATTTATATGTTTACTTGTTTCTTGTCTTGCTTCTTCATTTTATTTGCTCACACATTTTGTTTTAATGTTTAAATATAGACGGTTTGTTTTTGCAAGTTAATTCATATATACGTTTTGTTCCACTGCTTTGTCTTATTACTTTATAGTATGAATAACTTCTGTTTTAACATGTTGTTAAAATTTATTTATGAGTTACTATATATATATTTTTCTTAATTTATTTTATAACCCAAATATTTATTAAATCATGCATCTAAGATTTAAATTCAAATCAAAAAATATATATATATATATACATTCAATTCTGATTTTATAATTTCAAATTGACTCATATATATCCAAATATACATATACATATATATATTCACATATATACATATATATATAATATTTAAAAATTTAAATGATTTATATAGAATATACTTGAACTTGGGGAAACTCGCTTCCATTTATAATCAATTTCCCTTACAATTTCATTCAGAAATTCATTTAATTATCAATTTAAATTAAATTAAAATCTAGGGTCGTTACAAACTTCCCCACTTAAAAGAATTTCGTCCTCGAAATTCGCAGGCACGAAAACAATACAGAGATAGACGAAAGATAGAAGAAATATCTTTTCAAATCAAACTGGATATCAATTCTGCATTTGCTCGCCAAATCAGAATATCAACAACAGATACAAGAAATTATAATAGAATTTCAATTTTTGTTTTAAACAAAATCGTTTTATCGATACAATTCAATTTATTCTTCATATTCTACTAATCAATTTAATTCAATTAAAATTTCCAATTTATTTAAATTTTCCAATTTCTAATTCATTTATTAGAGTTTAAATCGAAAAGCCGATAAGAAATCGATGAAGTACGAAGTAATAATTTTCTGCAACGATTCGTAAGGCCACCATCACACCGAAACTTCTTTTTGGAGCTGCCACGAAGCAATCAAAAGAATTTGGAAACGAATCAAAGAAATTTGATAAGAAAAATTGTTTCCACTGTTGTTACAGAATTTTGACTAATTATAGTCGTATTTCCCTGTCCCCTATCTCGTTTTCTTCTTTCACTCATACTTACTATCAGTGGATAGTAAGAGAATTTACTGAGGCATTCAAACGGATATCTTAAGGATTACTCATTCTAAGGTTTACTTCACCCTATCTCTAATGAGCTACTTAACGTGTTACACTCCTGAGCTAAAGTTCAACCCTTAGCTCTGATACCACATGTGACGGCTCGGATTTTGCCCGCTCAAAAATCGACATCCATACTTCATATCGTATTCGCATGCCATAGATTCGACCGCTCAAATCCGATTCGCCGGAGCTTATAACAACATTAAGTAAACAACACAGCGGAATAAAAGAATAATATATTGATATACGGCTTTGATACAATATCTGATACAACAGATGATCCAATAGATATCAATATACATCAGAGATATGATACAATTAATAGCAGCGGAAAAGAAAAATAGATAACATCTAGTAGTGGAACAAATAACTCTAAAACAGTCTTCAGCGAAGAACTCCAAATCGGAACTGTAACTCCATTTCCAAGAATCAATCCAGCAATAGCTCGAACTACCAATAACGATGCACCAAGCTCAGCAAGTCTGGTGCGATCCAAAGACTGAACCAACTCCAGATAACCTACTAATCTGACTATCTGAAAAACCCAACTCTAGACTGCTCGTGTAGAAAATAATGAGCACCCAGAGTTTAGGAAAGAAACGATAAACTCTGGATCAGTCGTGGGACTGGTGTGAGCAACAAAAACAGTTTATCTTTTAAAACATTCAAAGAAATATTTCAAAGTTAATTCGCAATGTTTTTGAAAAATGAGACTACCATAAGGCCTCCCGCACACACATACAATGCAAACGCAGAATCGGAGGAGATTTCTCCTTATGATAGTCAAAGATGCTTGATACGTATTAAAAAGAAACATTTGATATTATTGCTAGTGCATAGTGTAGAAAAAATTCATTTCGAAAGTAGAATATAAATCTTAGCCAACATAGGTACCATTATATTATGCCTACTATAGCTACCTCCTGAGGAAGCAGGTTCTACAACTAAAACCGTACAAGTTTCGTATTGTTTCTTTGGATTTCCAACAAATGGTCAGGCCAAGGAACTTCCCATTGCCACATGAGAATGCCTCTGGAAAGACATCCCCGAGAACCAAATCGGAACTCTGCCAACACAAGGCCGGGTTACCCCTAACTGGGTAACTACTGACACGAGCACGCCATTCCCCGATCGTAAACGACCTTTCTCACGGGATCCCGATAACCAACAACCACAAAGTAATAAATTCGTAGTAACCACATAGGTTAAATATCTGGGCTCCATACCATGATACCACCTCTATCCAGAAGGAAATGTACATACCCTAAAGGGTGCTACCCCTCATAACCTTGCCGCATCTTTCCTGTTTTGACCATTTCCGGGGTGTGAGGCTCGACGAAGTCACGTCCACAAAAACATACTTTATACAAAAGCCATGCTTTGGGTCAACAAATGATCAACACAATGATCACCAAGATAGACGATCAAATAAACGATCCTATCACAATAATCAACACAATGATCATTTACAGCAACACTCAGCATGTCACATTACCAAATTGGGAATATATCGCTGATAACTTCGACTATATAACCTCTGAGCTCGTACGTCTCAGAGAAGGGTGTTAAGCTAAAAGAATAAATTCTCCGCCACCAACAGAAATATATTTGAAAGAAATCGGCTTTATATCTCAATTTGTAATGTCAGACATACAATCCATACAAGTCTGTTCTGGGTTCGAACAGAACCGAAGGCACTTACAAAGAAGTCCTTGCAAATCCGGATATTCACAATCCCGATCGGATTTTCCCATCACTTAGGGAGTTTCTATACCGGCGCGACTCGGTGCAGAAACAATCGATAGGTCATCCTATCGCTTTCACAAATACCCGGTCTTCATCACCGGTCTTCAAATGCTATCCATAACGACGTATCACATATTCGGAATGGGTTATACGACACAAAGGTCCTTTCCCGGTTAAACCGAATAGTGAGCGAAAATATTTTCAAAACATATGGATATGGGATTTCAATTAAGTCACAACTTAATAATTCAAACTTTCTTTCAAATGGTTTAACAAATTACCATTTTCAATCTTTAAACAAAAAGATTCCTTTTCACAACCTTTAACGGTTTAAACAATTTTCACATTTAAATCTTTTAAACAAAAGATTCATTCCCATATTTTCCAAATCAATTTTCATTTCAATTTGATTTAACTTGTTAAATCTTTAAATCAAAGATTTAACTTATAGCCTTCAAAACAATTTCATTTCAATTTGATTTAAACAAATCATCAATTTAAATCTGTTAAAAATAAACAGATTTAATTCATAACTTTCAAAAAGAATTCATTCATAACTTAGGAAAATCATTTCTCTATTCAATCTTGAAATTCCCCTAATTAACTGGAATCTCAGTTCTTATCTAAAAGTGTTTATCATTTGAAAACAACAGTTTTCATTTTGGAAATCTGATTCATTTATACGAGTTGAAATCCTTGAGTTAAATTCAAATTCCCAAAAATAATACTTTAAAAATGGTTTAACTCATAATGACTAGTATAATATCATTAATCCCTAATTTCAAATTACAGAATTCAATTTCAAGTATTGAATTTAAATTTAAATTAACTTATTTAAATTCCAAAACTTAATCAAGTAACTTAAAAATAATAAATTCTATTTTGAAATTCCATTCCAAAAGCTTTTCACATTTATTCCGATTCCATTTCCAAAACATTTGAATTTAAAAATTCAAATTTAACTATTTCAAAAATCTACGACTTAATCGATTTCCTCGTGAAATCCATATTTGTGTGTGTATGGTGTGGTCCAGGGTTTTAACACATTAGTGCATAACCATTCAATTATCACAGATCAAAACACAGAAATATAATTGATAAGCGATATAAACTATAACGCTTATCATATACTCACAGATTCACAGATAATATACAGATGTAAATAAATATACACAGCTCAATCTACATAACAAAATATCACAAATCAGATAAGACAATCAATTCAAGGTATTTCATACAATAAAATCATTCATAAGTAAGGCCAAGCATTTGATAATCATTCATAAACAGGATTAATAAATCGTTTAATCCTAATTAATTCAAGTTATTTCCAATTTAATTAATTACTTATGAATAAATTATCCATTTATTATTTCTCTAAGTAATTACCTTTCCAAAATTATCGAGTGATTATTCTGAATTAGTTAAATTAAGAATTTAATTTAAACAGATTTGATTAACCCAATTAATTATATTGAATAATTTATTTCTAAATTACTGTTATTAAATAATTATACTTAATACAATCCACAAATTAATTTATCACATTAATTATCAAGATTAATCACATTAATAAATTATCAAATAAATCTCAAGTAAATGATCCTTATTAACTATTCATAATTATTTAATTACTATTCTTAAGTAATTGGACTCAATTTAATTATTGTTAATTACTCTTTAATTAGCCTTTGAAATCATATAATTAATCACTAATTATTTAATTAACCATTAATTCTCAATTAATTAATCATTTAATTCTCAATTAAATTACTAAATTAATTGACTGTTAATCATTCATTTGTTAACTTAAGTAGTTAATTGCAAATTCATTTATCACCCATCATCCATTACTAATTACAACTAAAAATTTAATTAACCAATCTTTACCCACCATTATGAAGAAATTTATATAAGAGTTTAAACCCAATTATTCAATTTCAAATCATTTTATGAAATATACGTGAACATTCTAAAGTTGTTTAAATACTTTAAATTTTTATAAACTTCATTTATTTCAAACCAGAATTCAAGAGTTAATCTGAATTCCATCTTGACTTCAATAAACATTTTAAAGTTATTAAACAAGTTTGAATTAAAACAAAATTTTATTCTATTCAAAATCTAATTGTACAATCTAAATTTGAATTTGTATTTAGATCTTTTATTTAAACTTGTTTTAAATCCTAGATTTCAAATTTTAAAACCCTTATTTAATTTGCTTTAAACATTTAAAATGGTTTAAATGTTTATATTTTATAAACTGGTTTTATTTCAAATTTGCATCTTAAAATTTGCTTTTAAACCCAGGTTTTTAAAACTTGTCTTAAACTTCAGTTTTAAAACCTTACTTCAGTAAACAACACATATTTAAAAACAAAGCAAAACAAATAGGTTACTGTAAAACCTGTACTTATATTTCCCCCAAAATCTGCAGTGCTTCAACAATCCAAGCCCACGCGAAAACCTCCCCGGGTCAAACTAACGTTTGCTTCGAGTCACGCATCCGCTTCACCGAGAACACACCCCATTCCCTCTCGCGTTCGTTCTTCTTCTTCCACAACCCCCCCAAACCCAGATACCACCTTCCTTCCTCCCCAGTGCACACACGTGCACCGTGCACCTACCCACGCTCCTCCGGCCACCGATGAGCACCGCGTCCATCCCACACACACACACAAACACGCGAGACCTCAAAGCATTATCCAGATCGAAGAAAGTTCGATCAGATCGAATTTGACCCAATCGAACCCACTGACCCAAAAACTCGACCACCCAAAAACCCATCGTACCATCACCCACGACCACCGGCCACCTCGAAACTTGGTCCGAAGCTTCGCCGATGACCCACGCAACTACTCCCCCTGGTGCGATCGCCTCTAATTCCCTGACGCCCTCGCATTGCCTCGACAACCGAGCTAAACCCATTACCCCTCTTAAACCCTAGTTCCCCTCGCCGCGACGTCATCAATGATCGGAAAAATATCAACTTAGTTTTCTCGATAGCGTCGGCCTACCACCCTCATCTACCCACAACCTCAACTCCTCCAACGCTCTAGATCATCGGGAAAGTCCCCGAACCCATTCTCTGATGAGACACGAACTGCAACCCATCCCGTCCACTAAAAATCCTCATTTTAGTTTTAAAATTCATAGTTTACTATCAGGATCAAATGTATATTCCTGGAATCTAAAATTAGCATATTCGAATTTTATCAAAATAATGCGTATTGCCTGTAGAACAGAGTCACTGGTGATGATGCTTCAACTACAGGCTCAAAACAAATTTATAAAGCTTTGATTTATGTTTAACAACCTATTTTGTTTTAAAATATAAGCCTATATATGATTGGAAGAAGATGTTTTATATGTTTTGCTTAACTCCTTAACTCTGTAGCTACAACCAGGGAATCAACAGCATCTTCAAAAGTTACAGCATACTCATTTATATAAACACAGAACTATACAAAACAAATACACAGGCAAGCATCATGTTAACCATGATAAAAATGTGTCTACCCACTTCATCAATAGACAAATAGATGAAATAATAATAATAAAAAAAAATTCTGGTAGGAGTTTACTCACAGATTCTCAAGCAGGGATTCAAAGAAATGGTTTTTAAACAAAAATTAAAGTTGCTCACCTTGTTTCCAGAAAAGAACAGAGGCCTCTTGTCTTGTTGATGATAATTGTTTTCTAGTTGTAGCTTTCCCTTTCTTTCTTTTTATTTTGCTTTCTCTGCTTTGCTTCTTTGTTTAAATCTTTAGATGATATTTACTTTAAATTTTCTCTCAGGCATGCTATAATTTTTAGTGAATGAATGAAATAGGATAGAGGTATACATGTAGAGAAAAATGTTTGTACCATAGTTATGGGCTGAGATGATTTTGCTTTGATATGCTATTGTACTTGGTTATGCATGTTAATGCATTTGTTTACTTCAGCCTTACTTCGGCTGAGATGAAAAATGTGTGCTAAGGACATGGCATTAATTGCCATTGTACATATTTATTTGTTTATGCTTTTACTTCTTGTTTACGGCCTATGTGTTTATTCCAGCCTGTTTTCTTACTTCTACTTTATTTTGTTTCAATTATTTTGTTTACTTGCATATTTGTTTGGTGGCTGCAACTTCATTTTGTTTTGCAAAAGGATATGGTTGTAGAAATTTTGTATTACTTTACTTTTGTTTTTTTTATATTTTCTTGTCTTGCATACTTGTATTTATTTCATTTTTAGTTTTGTTTTACACTTATTGTTTTTGTTTTATATATCAATGTTCTTATTTTTATTCATAACTTAAAATTATTATTACTTTACAAAATAAGTGAACTTCTATTTTTATTTTGAGTATTTATTTTATCTTACATACAAATTGTTTTGTATCTTTCTATATATTTATTTCAATAGTTTATATTTTAAAAGATATTTTGTTTTGTTTATGTTTGTGTTTTATTTTACTTTGCATGTTATTTCTTTTGTTTGAATACTTCATTTATATGTTTACTTGTTTCTTGTCTTGCTTCTTCATTTTATTTGCTCACACATTTTGTTTTAATGTTTAAATATAGACGGTTTGTTTTTGCAAGTTAATTCATATATACGTTTTGTTCCACTGCTTTGTCTTATTACTTTATAGTATGAATAACTTCTGTTTTAACATGTTGTTAAAATTTATTTATGAGTTACTATATATATATTTTTCTTAATTTATTTTATAACCCAAATATTTATTAAATCATGCATCTAAGATTCAAATTCAAATCAAAATATATATATATATATATACATTCAATTCTGATTTTATAATTTCAAATTGACTCATATATATCCAAATATACATATACATATATATATTCACATATATACATATATATATAATATTTAAAAATTTAAATGATTTATATAGAATATACTTGAACTTGGGGAAACTCGCTTCCATTTATAATCAATTTCCCTTACAATTTCATTCAGAAATTCATTTAATTATCAATTTAAATTAAATTAAAATCTAGGGTCGTTACAAACTTCCCCACTTAAAAGAATTTCGTCCTCGAAATTCGCAGGCACGAAAACAATACAGAGATAGACGAAAGATAGAAGAAATATCTTTTCAAATCAAACTGGATATCAATTCTGCATTTGCTCGCCAAATCAGAATATCAACAACAGATACAAGAAATTATAATAGAATTTCAATTTTTGTTTTAAACAAAATCGTTTTATCGATACAATTCAATTTATTCTTCATATTCTACTAATCAATTTAATTCAATTAAAATTTCCAATTTATTTAAATTTTCCAATTTCTAATTCATTTATTAGAGTTTAAATCGAAAAGCCGATAAGAAATCGATGAAGTACGAAGTAATAATTTTCTGCAACGATTCGTAAGGCCACCATCACACCGAAACTTCTTTTTGGAGCTGCCACGAAGCAATCAAAAGAATTTGGAAACGAATCAAAGAAATTTGATAAGAAAAATTGTTTCCACTGTTGTTACAGAATTTTGACTAATTATAGTCGTATTTCCCTGTCCCCTATCTCGTTTTCTTCTTTCACTCATACTTACTATCAGTGGATAGTAAGAGAATTTACTGAGGCATTCAAACGGATATCTTAAGGATTACTCATTCTAAGGTTTACTTCACCCTATCTCTAATGAGCTACTTAACGTGTTACACTCCTGAGCTAAAGTTCAACCCTTAGCTCTGATACCACATGTGACGGCTCGGATTTTGCCCGCTCAAAAATCGACATCCATACTTCATATCGTATTCGCATGCCATAGATTCGACCGCTCAAATCCGATTCGCCGGAGCTTATAACAACATTAAGTAAACAACACAGCGGAATAAAAGAATAATATATTGATATACGGCTTTGATACAATATCTGATACAACAGATGATCCAATAGATATCAATATACATCAGAGATATGATACAATTAATAGCAGCGGAAAAGAAAAATAGATAACATCTAGTAGTGGAACAAATAACTCTAAAACAGTCTTCAGCGAAGAACTCCAAATCGGAACTGTAACTCCATTTCCAAGAATCAATCCAGCAATAGCTCGAACTACCAATAACGATGCACCAAGCTCAGCAAGTCTGGTGCGATCCAAAGACTGAACCAACTCCAGATAACCTACTAATCTGACTATCTGAAAAACCCAACTCTAGACTGCTCGTGTAGAAAATAATGAGCACCCAGAGTTTAGGAAAGAAACGATAAACTCTGGATCAGTCGTGGGACTGGTGTGAGCAACAAAAACAGTTTATCTTTTAAAACATTCAAAGAAATATTTCAAAGTTAATTCGCAATGTTTTTGAAAAATGAGACTACCATAAGGCCTCCCGCACACACATACAATGCAAACGCAGAATCGGAGGAGATTTCTCCTTATGATAGTCAAAGATGCTTGATACGTATTAAAAAGAAACATTTGATATTATTGCTAGTGCATAGTGTAGAAAAAATTCATTTCGAAAGTAGAATATAAATCTTAGCCAACATAGGTACCATTATATTATGCCTACTATAGCTACCTCCTGAGGAAGCAGGTTCTACAACTAAAACCGTACAAGTTTCGTATTGTTTCTTTGGATTTCCAACAAATGGTCAGGCCAAGGAACTTCCCATTGCCACATGAGAATGCCTCTGGAAAGACATCCCCGAGAACCAAACCGGAAATCTGCCAACACAAGGCCGGGTTACCCCTAACTGGGTAACTACTGACACGAGCACGCCATTCCCCGATCGTAAACGACCTTTCTCACGGGATCCCGATAACCAACAACCACAAAGTAATAAATTCGTAGTAACCACATAGGTTAAATATCTGGGCTCCATACCATGATACCACCTCTATCCAGAAGGAAATGTACATACCCTAAAGGGTGCTACCCCTCATAACCTTGCCGCATCTTTCCTGTTTTGACCATTTCCGGGGTGTGAGGCTCGACGAAGTCACGTCCACAAAAACATACTTTATACAAAAGCCATGCTTTGGGTCAACAAATGATCAACACAATGATCACCAAGATAGACGATCAAATAAACGATCCTATCACAATAATCAACACAATGATCATTTACAGCAACACTCAGCATGTCACATTACCAAATTGGGAATATATCGCTGATAACTTCAACTATATAACCTCTGAGCTCGTACGTCTCAGAGAAGGGTGTTAAGCTAAAAGAATAAATTCTCCGCCACCAACAGAAATATATTTGAAAGAAATCGGCTTTATATCTCAATTTGTAATGTCAGACATACAATCCATACAAGTCTGTTCTGGGTTCGAACAGAACCGAAGGCACTTACAAAGAAGTCCTTGCAAATCCGGATATTCACAATCCCGATCGGATTTTCCCATCACTTAGGGAGTTTCTATACCGGCGCGACTCGGTGCAGAAACAATCGATAGGTCATCCTATCGCTTTCACAAATACCCGGTCTTCATCACCGGTCTTCAAATGCTATCCATAACGACGTATCACATATTCGGAATGGGTTATACGACACAAAGGTCCTTTCCCGGTTAAACCGAATAGTGAGCGAAAATATTTTCAAAACATATGGATATGGGATTTCAATTAAGTCACAACTTAATAATTCAAACTTTCTTTCAAATGGTTTAACAAATTACCATTTTCAATCTTTAAACAAAAAGATTCCTTTTCACAACCTTTAACGGTTTAAACAATTTTCACATTTAAATCTTTTAAACAAAAGATTCATTCCCATATTTTCCAAATCAATTTTCATTTCAATTTGATTTAACTTGTTAAATCTTTAAATCAAAGATTTAACTTATAGCCTTCAAAACAATTTCATTTCAATTTGATTTAAACAAATCATCAATTTAAATCTGTTAAAAATAAACAGATTTAATTCATAACTTTCAAAAAGAATTCATTCATAACTTAGGAAAATCATTTCTCTATTCAATCTTGAAATTCCCCTAATTAACTGGAATCTCAGTTCTTATCTAAAAGTGTTTATCATTTGAAAACAACAGTTTTCATTTTGGAAATCTGATTCATTTATACGAGTTGAAATCCTTGAGTTAAATTCAAATTCCCAAAAATAATACTTTAAAAATGGTTTAACTCATAATGACTAGTATAATATCATTAATCCCTAATTTCAAATCACAGAATTCAATTTCAAGTATTGAATTTAAATTTAAATTAACTTATTTAAATTCCAAAACTTAATCAAGTAACTTAAAAATAATAAATTCTATTTTGAAATTCCATTCCGAAAGCTTTTCACATTTATTCCGATTCCATTTCCAAAACATTTGAATTTAAAAATTCAAATTTAACTATTTCAAAAATCTGCGACTTAATCGATTTCCTCGTGAAATCCATATTTGTGTGTGTATGGTGTGGTCCAGGGTTTTAACACATTAGTGCATAACCATTCAATTATCACAGATCAAAACACAGAAATATAATTGATAAGCGATATAAACTATAACGCTTATCATATACTCACAGATTCACAGATAATATACAGATGTAAATAAATATACACAGCTCAATCTACATAACAAAATATCACAAATCAGATAAGACAATCAATTCAAGGTATTTCATACAATAAAATCATTCATAAGTAAGGCCAAGCATTTGATAATCATTCATAAACAGGATTAATAAATCGTTTAATCCTAATTAATTCAAGTTATTTCCAATTTAATTAATTACTTATGAATAAATTATCCATTTATTATTTCTCTAAGTAATTACCTTTCCAAAATTATCGAGTGATTATTCTGAATTAGTTAAATTAAGAATTTAATTTAAACAGATTTGATTAACCCAATTAATTATATTGAATAATTTATTTCTAAATTACTGTTATTAAATAATTATACTTAATACAATCCACAAATTAATTTATCACATTAATTATCAAGATTAATCACATTAATAAATTATCAAATAAATCTCAAGTAAATGATCCTTATTAACTATTCATAATTATTTAATTACTATTCTTAAGTAATTGAACTCAATTTAATTATTGTTAATTACTCTTTAATTAGCCTTTGAAATCATATAATTAATCACTAATTATTTAATTAACCATTAATTCTCAATTAATTAATCATTTAATTCTCAATTAAATTACTAAATTAATTGACTGTTAATCATTCATTTGTTAACTTAAGTAGTTAATTGCAAATTCATTTATCACCCATCATCCATTACTAATTACAACTAAAAATTTAATTAACCAATCTTTACCCACCGTTATGAAGAAATTTATATAAGAGTTTAAACCCAATTATTCAATTTCAAATCATTTTATGAAATATACGTGAACATTCTAAAGTTGTTTAAATACTTTAAATTTTTATAAACTTCATTTATTTCAAACCAGAATTCAAGAGTTAATCTGAATTCCATCTTGACTTCAATAAACATTTTAAAGTTATTAAACAAGTTTGAATTAAAACAAAATTTTATTCTATTCAAAATCTAATTGTACAATCTAAATTTGAATTTGTATTTAGATCTTTTATTTAAACTTGTTTTAAATCCTAGATTTCAAATTTTAAAACCCTTATTTAATTTGCTTTAAACATTTAAAATGGTTTAAATGTTTATATTTTATAAACTGGTTTTCTTTCAAATTTGCATCTTAAAATTTGCTTTTAAACCCAGGTTTTTAAAACTTGTCTTAAACTTCAGTTTTAAAACCTTACTTCAGTAAACAACACATATTTAAAAACAAAGCAAAACAAATAGGTTACTGTAAAACCCGTACTTATATTTCCCCCAAAATCTGCAGTGCTTCAACAACCCAAGCCCACGCGAAAACCTCCCCGAGTCAAACTAACGTTTGCTTCGAGTCACGCATCCGCTTCACCGAGAACACACCCCATTCCCTCTCGCGTTCGTTCTTCTTCTTCCACAACCCCCCCAAACCCAGATACCACCTTCCTTCCTCCCCAGTGCACACACGTGCACCGTGCACCTACCCACGCTCCTCCGGCCACCGATGAGCACCGCGTCCATCCCACACACACACACAAACACGCGAGACCTCAAAGCATTATCCAGATCGAAGAAAGTTCGATCAGATCGAATTTGACCCAATCGAACCCACTGACCCAAAAACTCGACCACCCAAAAACCCATCGTACCATCACCCACGACCACCGGCCACCTCGAAACTTGGTCCGAAGCTTCGCCGATGACCCACGCAACTACTCCCCCTGGTGCGATCGCCTCTAATTCCCTGACGCCCTCGCATTGCCTCGACAACCGAGCTAAACCCATTACCCCTCTTAAACCCTAGTTCCCCTCGCCGCGACGTCATCAATGATCGGAAAAATATCAACTTATTTTTCTCGATAGCGTCGGCCTACCACCCTCATCTACCCACAACCTCAACTCCTCCAATGCTCTAGATCATCGAGAAAGTCCCCGAACCCATTCTCTGATGAGACACGAACTGCAACCCATCCCGTCCACTAAAAATCCTCATTTTAGTTTTAAAATTCATAGTTTACTATCAGGATCAAATGTATATTCCTGGAATCTAAAATTAGCATATTCGAATTTTATCAAAATAATGCGTATTGCCTGTAGAACAGAGTCACTGGTGATGATGCTTCAACTACAGGCTCAAAACAAATTTATAAAGCTTTGATTTATGTTTAACAACCTATTTTGTTTTAAAATGTAAGCCTATATATGATTGGAAGAAGATGTTTTATATGTTTTGCTTAACTCCTTAACTCTGTAGCTACAACCAGGGAATCAACAGCATCTTCAAAAGTTACAGCATACTCATTTATATAAACACAGAACTATACAAAACAAATACACAGGCAAGCATCATGTTAACCATGATAAAAATGTGTCTACCCACAGCATCAATAGACAAATAGATGAAATAATAATAATAAAAAAAATTCTGGTAGGAGTTTACTCACAGATTCTCAAGCAGGGATTCAAAGAAATGGTTTTTAAACAAAAATTAAAGTTGCTCACCTTGTTTCCAGAAAAGAACAGAGGCCTCTTGTCTTGTTGATGATAATTGTTTTCTAGTTGTAGCTTTCCCTTTCTTTCTTTTTATTTTGCTTTCTCTGCTTTGCTTCTTTGTTTAAATCTTTAGATGATATTTACTTTAAATTTTCTCTCAGGCATGCTATAATTTTTAGTGAATGAATGAAATAGGATAGAGGTATACATGTAGAGAAAAATGTTTGTACCATAGTTATGGGCTGAGATGATTTTGCTTTGATATGCTATTGTACTTGGTTATGCATGTTAATGCATTTGTTTACTTCAGCCTTACTTCGGCTGAGATGAAAAATGTGTGCTAAGGACATGGCATTAATTGTCATTGTACATATTTATTTGTTTATGCTTTTACTTCTTGTTTACGGCCTATGTGTTTATTCCAGCCTGTTTTCTTACTTCTACTTTATTTTGTTTCAATTATTTTGTTTACTTGCATATTTGTTTGGTGGCTGCAACTTCATTTTGTTTTGCAAAAGGATATGGTTGTAGAAATTTTGTATTACTTTACTTTTGTTTTTTTATATTTTCTTGTCTTGCATACTTGTATTTATTTCATTTTTAGTTTTGTTTTACACTTATTGTTTTTGTTTTATATATCAATGTTCTTATTTTTATTCATAACTTAAAATTATTATTACTTTACAAAATAAGTGAACTTCTATTTTTATTTTGAGTATTTATTTTATCTTACATACAAATTGTTTTGTATCTTTCTATATATTTATTTCAATAGTTTATATTTTAAAAGATATTTTGTTTTGTTTATGTTTGTGTTTTATTTTACTTTGCATGTTATTTCTTTTGTTTGAATACTTCATTTATATGTTTACTTGTTTCTTGTCTTGCTTCTTCATTTTATTTGCTCACACATTTTGTTTTAATGTTTAAATATAGACGGTTTGTTTTTGCAAGTTAATTCATATATACGTTTTGTTCCACTGCTTTGTCTTATTACTTTATAGTATGAATAACTTCTGTTTTAACATGTTGTTAAAATTTATTTATGAGTTACTATATATATATTTTTCTTAATTTATTTTATAACCCAAATATTTATTAAATCATGCATCTAAGATTTAAATTCAAATCAAAATATATATATATATATATACATTCAATTCTGATTTTATAATTTCAAATTGACTCATATATATCCAAATATACATATACATATATATATTCACATATATACATATATATATATATATAATATTTAAAAATTTAAATGATTTATATAGAATATACTTGAACTTGGGGAAACTCGCTTCCATTTATAATCAATTTCCCTTACAATTTCATTCAGAAATTCATTTAATTATCAATTTAAATTAAATTAAAATCTAGGGTCGTTACATCTATCGACAACGTTAATCAGGTGCGTCGATCATAATTCATACGCCACTTCAACAGACTAATCAACACAATATAAAACATCTTTATAACACTAATATTTACATGTTCACACGCGCGCGCGCGCAGACACACACATACATATATTCAAACTCATAATAAGACATTCCATTAACTTATCTCTTAATGAGTTTACCCCCACAATGCTAAGGTTCTCGTTTAACCTTCAGCTCTGATACCAAATGTAACAACTTGCCTTTTTGATCATCAGAAGCCGACATAAATACATCTGTGGTATTCACGTGCCGAACACCTTAGTGTGGGAAAGACAGATTATTGGGGTGAAAGAAAGAAAAATCAGAACCTCACAAAACATAACGAGTAATATATAATATACCAATAATCTTTGCAAAAAAGAAACTTTTTATATACATACACAAATCAGAGAAAAACTAACCTATCATAAACCTTGTATATTATAACAACATGTCCTTATAATTGCTGATAAATATAGATAAGAACAAACAACGAAAGGTACTGAAAACACATGAATACATTTTAGAGGCATCCAACTCATCTCTTGCAACTACAAATGTCCGACTAAATATGAAAAATATGCTCGGGCTGGAGGGAGCATTATAAAAAAACGCCCGTGTCAGTTTGGTAAAACCAGCGTGAGAAGCACAATCAATGGATTCTCAATGTTTTATAAATCTATTTTGAAATAAAGGGTATCTCGTAAGACCATGCCACACATAAACACGAATGAGTTTTTACCTTACGATAACTAAACCATTTTTATTATAAATCCAACGATATTATAATAATATATAGGGTAAAATAAATATTAATTATAGTCGAAATTTTTACATTAATTAAATTCCAGCATAATAAGTATACAACCAAATTTGTAGGGGTTCGTATTGGAGAATGGATTTCTACTAATGGCTAGCCTGATGGGGTACTGCCTGCCATAGTACACCTCTAGAAAAATATATCCAGGATCTCACATGGACCCCCAACGAATCAATGTTGGCATGCCTGTCAAACATAATAAGCTGGATTACATCATACCCTAGGACCAAGGCTCTAAAACAATATGCACCGACCATGGCCCCACTTCCGCATGCATACCGAATCCATAAATATCGATTCTAGATTGAGAAATGACCGCTCTAGCAAACCACATAGGTCTGAAGCATATAACCTGTTTTTAGTCATTAACGGGTTGTGAGGCTTGAGGTCACGATTACCTTTTTCCCCTCTTAGAAAATCCCACTAGGAATGCTAACACTACATTCCAAGCACAATGCAATGCCAGCATTCGTCTATACAAGTTGTCCAAGGTAAGAACAAACCGAAGACACTACTTCTACTACATCCATTTTGGAATCACCCTCAGGATTAGTAGCAAGTAGCCCTTTCACTTCAAAGAGCTCAGTCTTTGCAATATCTTCAATTTTCATCCGAATCGAATGCTTGAGTTGGTTCGAAGTGGTTTTTCGAATAATTCATACTTATTCGATCCCGTCTCTTTGAAGCAACATTCGATAGTTTCCAGTAAACTCAACTCTAGTTGTTTTGAAAATAATCGAACAATATATAACAGCAAAGATCACCTCCTAACCATTTAGGTGGATGGATTTCCATATCATTTTTCCTACGAGACAAAATGAGATTTATATGCATAGTACAACATCATCGAAGATGACTGCCCATATAACTTACATGTTTCTCCTAGATATTTCTAGAGTTATATTTTAGGCTAAGATTTGTTTGTCAGTTATTTAACTATCAAATAAAACAAACAATCAAACATAAATTTGATTTCATATTGGATTCACTAGCCTCTATAAATTAATCTTTCATTAATTAAATTTTATTTTCAAATATTTGATTCAAATACCATCACAAAAGATATATTCCCAATCCCTTACACTGTTTTCAATACTTAGAAAATATTTATATACTTATCTCATTGGTATAAGTATATTCCAAACAATTATATTTTCAATACTTATAAAATATGCATATACCTAGCTCACCAATATAAGTATATTCCAAACCATTATATTTCTAATACATAGAAAATATCTATATAAGCATCTCAACGGTATAAGTATATCAACAAAAACATGAGAGAGATATTTTGTTTTCCAAAATTATATTTAACTGAGCCAAAAAATATTATTTAAAATATTTCTTACTATAGATCAAAACACTATCCTTCGAATCAGGTATGGAAAGAATGTTTCCGTACCACTATAATTAAGAAGGATTATTATTATTTATCAAAATCAAATCTCATTTCTTTTATATAATATCCCTTTCTATAAGCCCATTTCATACTTCAAATCCTTCTATAAATCTCTAGATTAATTTTATAAAACTTCTTTTATAGATCTCTTTCTATTTATAAAACCCATTTCTACTTATACAATTCCATTATAAAACTTCTTTATAAAATCCTTTATAAAAATCCTTTAACTCATTTTCATACATCTTATATAATTAACACAAATTGTCGTTACCATCACATATAATTTCATTCTTTTACAAAATAAATTCCATTTATAAATCTCTCTTGCAAAATCTCTCTATAAAGCTCTTATGCCAAATATTTTTTTATAAATCTCCTTTATAAAATAACATTTTTAAATCTCCTATAAATAAAACCCTTTTATAAAAACCTCTTTTATAAAATAATTTATTATTTATAAACACCTTATTTAAATTAATTAATTGCCTTTAAACATCATAACTGAAATAATTAATTGACTTTAAACATCATCAATAAAATCATTAATTAACTTTAAAACATTCTTAATAAATAATTAATTATCTTAACCCATCATTTATTAAATCAATTAATTAACTTAAACATAATTAAACCAATTTATTAATTTTGGACATCATTAACTACATTGATTTATTAACTAAAGTAATATTAATTTGATAATCAGTTAACTTAAAGTATCATTAATAAACAATAAATTAATTGACTTAAAAATATCATTAATAAAATAATTAATTGACTTAAACCTTATTAATAAAATAATTATCTTTAAACAACATTAATAATATAATTAAATGAATTAAACCACATTAATAAAAAAAATTAATTAACTTAAAAATTATTAATAAAATAATAAACTAGCTTAAAACACTTTAGTAATAAAATTAAATAACATACTTTAAACATCATAATTAATTTACTCTAGACATCATTAATAATATAATTAAAGACTTTAAACATCATTAGTATAATAATGAAACACTTTTAAACATCTTAAATAAAATAATTTATAAACTTTAAACACCTTTTAGTAAGATAATTAACAAACTTTAAATATTTATTCAGAAGTAGGCTTAGAGACCATAATGGTACTTAGATAAACTACCATTTTATTCCACTTAACTATCCAAGTCATATTACTGGTATTTAAACACAATGCATATATGTAATGAAGATCAATTAGCAAATCACTAGCTAATCCATCATTTATTCAATATTATTTTATCCATGTATTAATTAACCGACATATGAATAAATGTCCAATTTCATATAATAGAAGAATAGAGATTTATTCTACTAAACAGTTATCAACAAAAATCTATATATTTTTCTTATAGGAGAAGGGTGTTTTATTCTACTCAATAGATTTTCAAAATAATCTATTCAATTTAATTTAAACAAATGGTGTTTTATTTGGCCAAATAGATGTCACCAATCAAGGTATAATTAATTTAATGACGTTATTATTTAAAATAACGTAATTAAATTCAGTCCCTGTTATTTTATCAATATTTTAAACATCATCAAATGTATCAACAAGTTACACTATAATGTTGTACTCGTCAATGCGAATCCAATGTAAATATCTATGGGTCAATCGGGTTTAAAACGAGCAAGTTATTACCTTTTAAAATTCAACATACATTTATTTTTTAATTAAACAAACTAATGATGATGATTCTCACCTACTAGGAAACATGCCTAAGCCCACTACCAAAACTCTACTCGACCCGACTCCAATTTCTACATCCTACAAAAAATCCCTCCTCTCCCAGCGCAATTGAAAAAATTAATATAAACCAAAATGTAATTTCCTTAAGTTTGAACAGTAACTCCATAATCTCCTTCAGTTCAAAAACATGGCTCCAGGTTATGAAATCGAACACTATCCTTTGCACATATGCGACTATGCCACCTCATCATTACCTGGCTGTAACGACCCGCCTTTTTGGACAGTTTAAACCGACGATCAAATACACATGCCGGTTCCAAACCATTCAAAAGGGCAGATGGTTATTGGGGGTAAATAAGAAAAGAAAAGAAAGAGAAATAAAGGAAATGAAACAACACAGAATCTCGCAGCGGAACGGTAAAATATAATAGTCAAATAAACAGTTCATGAAGCTGTCTACAATACTTTGATCATTATTTATACAACATTTATCAGAGTTATACATATACAACAGAACAAATAAAATAATGCAGCAGACAATATGATGCAAAGATAATGAGAGTAATAGTATACCAAATCTTCGTCTTCGTCCTTCAGAATAGATCTTCAATAAGTTGAAAAACTCAGGCCTGACCCGAGCGTAATGAAAAGACAAAACACTCGAGTCAGAACTAAAATATCCTCATGTAAGTTAAATCAATCGTAAATAAATATGACTGTAACGGAGTCAGAGATGTTTACGGGGTTTGACATCTCATATCCAGTGTCAACATGCGTGCAATAACTTAAGAGATGTTACAGGATTTTCCATCTCTCAAGGATCCGTTAAACTATCTACTATGTAGTACAATACGCTATTATAATACGTCTACAGTAAAGTAAAAGTATTAAAATAGCGTTAAGGCGTTACCATAATTCCCCTTAACACATTTTTATAATGCCATAGTCTATACAACACCGTAAACCCCACCGTAAACTAGTGGTCATTAGAGGGTACCCCATAGGTATAACACAAAACAAAACGTAGTGGTCGCGAATAGGATAATCAGTATGACAAGGTACATGAGGTGATGCATACTAGGATACTAGTAGTTGCGTGATCCGGACTGATGTTGAGCATAGCCAGCAGCTACCTCAACACCGCGAAACAACACTCCCAAATCAAGGGGTGCACCCAAATCGAATCACAAATGTAATAGATATGGTATCGAAGAAGTGTGTCCGCTAGAGATGGCGAATCTCAATGGCCCGGCGCGGCTCCTGTTTTAGTCATGTTAGGGGTCATCCAATATCGTTCTCTTTCTTCAGTCAACGCGTTCACCAAACCATCCACTTCATTCTGGATCAACACTCCGCGTATAATAGTTATTAAAGTGGTTTCTGGCATCGACAGAGAGTATGTCCATATCCGATCCCGGTCTCTTTAATAACTACGTATTATTACACCGATGGCTCTTTTACATTTCAAGTCGATTCATAATTGATATCAAAATATCATATTCGCTTCAAAATCAAATCCATTTCAAATATCATCATATCTATTCAAAATGTAAGATTCCGTTTCAAAAATCATTTTTCGCCTCAATATCTCATTTCGATTTCAAAATCATTTCGAATTTCAATTTAGGTTGCAACTTCATTTAACCCAATTTGTATTTAAATTCAAGAGTTAAACATAAACATTTCACCTTATTAACCAGCTTGAAATTTTAGAAAATTGTTTTAAGTAGTTTAAATAATTAAAATAGTTAAAAATACTTAAAATCTTTAAATGGATTTCAAATAGATAAATTAGTTTAAAATAATTTAAATTGGGTTAAGTAGATTTAAAATAGATTAGAATAGTTTAAGTATTCAAAAATGGTTTATATAACTGAGTAATTTGGAAAACAAAATAAAACAGCTTCAAAACCAAACCATTTCAATTATAACTTCCCAATTCAAAACAATTTCAATTTCCCTTCTACCGATTCGATTTCGATTTCAATTCAATCAACGTCAACTTTGACTTCAAATTTATTCAATTTTATATTCACTTTCAATTAATTCAATTTCAATTTATATCGATTTGGAGCTTGATTTTTCAAAAATATCCATTTATAACACTTAACAAAATTATCCATCAATATTCAAGTTTAAATCCAAATTTCAAATATGATTCAATTCCAAGCTCGATTTCAAAATATCATTTTTATATCACTTTTACTTAGTAATATTCAAAGCTCGAATTAAGGTTCAATCTTTAAATAAATCCATTTTCGAAATTCAATCATATCCCGATTTTAAATTCCAAGGTCTCCACTTTAATTATTTAACAATTTCTTTTAACCAAAATTTATTTCAACATTCCAAACTCAATTTTTCGATAAATTCGATTTCTATAAATTGATTTCTATTTATAACTTTTAAATCAAAACATTTAAATAAATCTCAAATCGACGATTTTAAAAATTATTAATTTAGCCAATTCAGTGTCCGTATATAATTTTCTATCCTATGGCCAAGTAATTATTTATTTCAATTAAATGTCGGGGATGAATATATATCACTTAAATCAAATCACAGTTTCATATGTATGCCTAACAGGATATATATATAAGCAAATAAACATCCAAACATTTAAATATCAACCAATAGCATCCATCGGAATACATCATCGAATAGACAATACAATTCATGGCAATTTCATAGTTATCCATGTCAGGTAATTTAATCGCAATTCAATTTCAATTTTAACTGTCAATTTAATTTTCAACGGTTAATTCAAATGACAATCTATATGACAATTAAATTCTATCAAACAACGACAAATAAAATTCATCACTTCATAGTATCAAATTTAACTAGCATAAAGATATTCAGTACGTTGTGAGCGTTATAAAACACTCACCTTGATTTCAATGTAGTTCCAGCGTTTTATTTCGAATAAAATTAAACGAGCGTTTAATTTTACCCGAAATTTTCTCTAGCTCCAAACGATTCCGATCCAGCTCCATAGCGTAGTATTCGACAAAACGATTGCAACGCAATTCGTTTCGTCATTTTCTGACCTCGCATCACAAAGATATGATAGTTTAAAGTTAACTCGAATTTTTATATAAATTAATTACAACTTTAATTAAATTTTTAAACCTAAATCCATCATCTGTTGTTCGTTCCAACAAGAAGAATCACGGCCTCTTGTTTCCTTCTTCCCTCACGCGCGTATACTCCCAGGAAAATCGAACGAAAGGAAACCCAACATCACGTTCTAGGGTTAGGAAACGCCTCCTCCACGCTCGTCGATAGGTTGATCAAAGACCACCAAATCGAAGCCCACGCTTTCCTCTACCCACGCCTACGACCGCCTTGAACTCGGCCACCCCATTGCGCGCGAGACGAGGGCGAACGGCAACCAAACGCGGCCCCTTCTGGTCCTCTACGCTCCACCATATCCCATCTCCACCGTACGGATTCGAAGCCCTCGCAATGCTCTCCAATATTGTAGTTAATGATTTCGCGTGAATGTCGGCGGATTGGGAGTAATTGAGGAGGAAACGAAATTGATTTCTGGCCTTCGAATTTGAAGTGGCGGCTGCGTATAAAGGAATTAGGGTTTTTTGGAAATTTTGTGAAGAGGATGGTGCTTTTATAGAAAATTTCTCGAGTTACTATTCATCCGGAATTTCCAAACTCCGATTTACATGCGGTGACTGGCATTTTTAGGGTTTACCCCACATTCCGAACACAATAGAACATGTTTCGGAGGCTAATTCGATCACCTGTGTGAGTTACGACAATAAACGATCGATTTTAAATTAAATCGGTTAATCAAATTTCTGTGCGTTTTGGCTTGCCCCTGACAAACGGTAAATCCAGTTGACATGAAATTTGAATCTTACAATAATATCATGTTACAGATCCGATGAAACTGGTTTCGTCGAAATCCGAGACTGTTTGAAAAATGGCTATTTTAACTCGTCAATTAAATATTAAAATATTCAATTTTCACAAATTTACTTTTAATTCAATTTTAAAAGTTCTACAACATCATTCTAACTTTAATATGATAAAATAAAATTTTACAAATCATTTTTAATCATATTAAGCCTGTTATTCAACTATCCAATAAATTCCAATTTTAAAATCTTATTAACTCTATTATAATCCCAATATAACTTACATTCACTTTGGAAACCAATTTGAATCATATTAAATCAAATTTAAATTATTCACTCTATTTTCATATATGAAATTTCAATATCAAATTAATCATATCAAATTCGAAATTTAATTATTCAAACATTTGTTATATTAAATTTAAACAAATTTGATTATTCTTAAATCACTATCTTTTGAAATATTTGAAATTGAACTTATAAGATTCAATTTTTAAAACCAATTCACATCTTAGAACACTATTTCCATTTTACAGTTATTCAATTATTCAATAAGTTTTAAATATTTACTTTAAACAATTTACCTGTTTAATATTCAATTATTTGATTTTAAGTAGATTTTACTTATCAATCAGTTACTCTATCTTACCCAATGAATTCGACATTTATTATCCTATCCAACTATTGATTTCAAAGGCATTCACTAAGTAGCATTTATTTTTCAATACTTATTACTATTCAAATCTTCGAAACCAATCTATTAAAATTTGTATTTCAAACTAAATAATTCACAATTTTTATTCACTTATTTACATTTGTTTTTCCATATATTCCCTTAACCAAGTTATAACATTTGAGTTAATTCAATTAGATTGGAACTCCATTTAATCTATAAATAATTACTTGGATAGTTATTGTCGCAATTCATCCTAGTTATTATTATTCCAAACGAATTACAAATTTTTTCTAACATTAAATCACGAAATCTTATTAAATTAGTTATTTTAATTATCGAAAATTTACGGGTCGTTACACTCTCCCCACTCAAAACTTTTCGTCCCCGAAAAGGAAAAAGAAGGGAAAAGGAACTAAGTATAGAATTCAACACTAGATATATTTTATTTAAAGTTACCAACTTATAAAACAATGAAATTCCATTTATAAAGTCATAACTACGCTTCCACTAAGTTACCCTGAACGGCTTTCTAACTTTAAAAGTTAGTTATCAAAACAAGTTATAAAAAAAAAATTCAAAACCTGAAAAATTTTCTAACACCCGGATTTACGGAAAATTTCGGCAGAGTCTCCTTTGCGCGGCTCGATCGAAAAAAAAAATGACAGTATATATATCACAAATATACATCTCATCAAGTGATGAGGCATCCCGCAGGGAAAAAGTGTAAAAGTACGTATGTAATCCGAGATTATGTACCTTATGTAGGATCTAGATTAACCCTAGAGGGGGGGTGAATAGGGTTATAACAAATTTTCTCTATTTAAACACAGAAATAAACTGCAGAAATAAATATGCTGAAAAGTAAATCACACACAAAATTTACCCAGCTTCGGCAACCCCTGCCTACTGCTGCATTCACAGATTTCTATTAGAATTAAACAGTATCACGCTTACAAACGCTCTACTAGACTCGCAGACATTTGCTCCCGCTCACAAACACTCTACTAGACTCACAAACATTTGCTTCCGCTCACAAACACTCTACTAGACTCGCACACCCTGCTCCCGCCTATAGAGTTTCGTTTACTCGCAAACTCTGCTCCCGCCTACAATAGAACTTTGCTTACTCGCAAACTCTGCTCCCGCCTACAATAGAACTTTGCAAACTCGCACACCCTGCTCATTGAACTAATTCTAAATAGACAATCTGACACTACCTAAACCCTAGGTGGTGATTTACAAATTCTTTAACTCGAAAAGTAAAAAATACGGACTTCAAAAATAGACGCAAGAGCAAAATTTAAATTAAAACTTGAATACGAATTTTGCTCTCAAATTAAAAACCCTTTTTTTTTAAAACACGGCCCTTTATATCAAACCGGCCCAATTGTTTTTCTTCTCTGATCCTTTTCTGTCTTCTATTGTGAAGGTTGCGGCCGATCCTTTGTTACAGAAATTAGGGCTTCGGCTCGAATTAGGGCTTTGGCTCTGGATGATTGATACTCTTTGCTCGCGCTCGTTCTCTGATGTTTTTTCGACTTGTTCTCTGATGATTCGCAACTTTGAGATTGTGAATTGTTCGCAGCTGCTTCTTGTGATGACCGAGTTCGTTAAATTGGTATGTATTACTTTCGTTTGCTGGTTTGATTGTTTGCCTTTTTCTCTTGATAACTCGATAGCCGATGATGTAAATTGGGATTGCGATTGATAGTTCGATTGTGAATTGAAGCACTTGTCTGATGATGATACCTTCGGGCTGAATTTATATGAACTCGTTACTTTCCATTTTCACAATTTCCTGATATTTTTGTGTCTTGATTTCCACGACTTTGTTTTTCCTACGTTCGATTTCGCTTGATTCACACGGCATTAAAACTTTCCTCTTTTTGATTTTGCTGACTATTTCAAAGATACCAATTTGATACACTTGCGTTGACTTTTTCAAAGAATACAAATTTGAGTTGATCTGATGCATTTCTGTAACTTGCTTCTTTCACTTCGCTGTTTTGATTCCGTGACCATAACTGCTCTGGATTGTATAACTTGAATTTGTGATTCCATGTATCACTGCACTTCAAGTTTGTGAATTTTTCTGTACTGTTGAACTTTTTTCTCTGGCCATCTTCTCTATCACTTGGTACTGCCATGTATTTGCATAGTACCATAGCTTCTTTGTTGCACTCGAGTTAGTTCAAACATGAACTTGTTGTTTGGTTCACTGTGTCACTTAGGTGTACTTCATGTTAGATCGAATTGCACTTATTTGCTTGTACTTGTGTTATTTATTCATTGGGCTGGCTGTTGCCAAGTTGATATGCTTGTGATTCTTTGTCTCTGGCATTGACATTGACATTTGTGTATATGACCTGGCCAGTTGAATCATTAACTGTTCATACTTGTGATCTTCATTTGGGTTATTGATCGTGTATATTCTCGAGTTGGTTGTGCACTGTTGATTAGTTGATCTGAATTATTTGACTTGTACATGCTGTAGTGTCTGGTCTTTTCATTCATGTTGCAACTGCACTTTGATGGCTGTTCATTTGTATTCTGGTCAGTGGTGTTCATTGTAGTTGCACTACAGTTTCATTATGACTGCGACTCCATGACTTGATCTTTGTTGAACTGGTTTTGTTTGGTCAATGCATTTACCTCAAATGTTTCACTCTGATATATATATATATATATATATATATATATATATGCATTTGCCACTGAACTTGATTCATGCAGTCATCATTAGCTCGTGTGCTTCCAGTGTTGCCACTGTGTTTCATTTGCATAGCTGAACTTGAGTTGTCTGCTCTATGTTGTCACTTGATCTTGTTGCTGTTTCTATGAAGTTGCTATGCCTTGCTTGGTCTCTGTTCTTACTGTTACTTACTTTGTGCATTGCCTTACTGACTCGATTCATTTCATGTTTGTTGCCACTTTACCTTGTATCACCGCTTCCATTTTGACTCGGTCTTTGTTGAACATGTCATCTTCACTCTGTTCTCTTCATGCCTGACTTGATGCTGCATACATGTTTGTTGCAGTCCCTTTTTGATCACTTGATTATTGTTTGATTTTCCTGTTGAGACCTCTTCACTGTGCCTTGAACTTGTGGTCTGCCTTGAGTTGAATCCCGTGTGTTATTTGGGTTTGACCTTTTGTTGTTCATTTGGGCTGCTGGACTTGTTGTACATTGCATAGTGCATTGCCTTGTTTGTTGAAGTTGTGCTTGCACACTTGCTATTGTTGGCTGCGCACACGAGTTGGCGAGGCAGTGCACACGTGTATGAATGTACACGTGTGTATTGCAGCCACTTATGGTTACATGTCCCTGTAATATCTATATGCACGACTTTGTGATGAAAACAAGTGTGAATTATGACGAACAACCCAAATAACTGAGGCAAACCATATTTTCAAAAATCGTATTTTATTTTATATTGCAAAAATATTTCTTTTTCAATTTTACTGCGTTAGTGAATATTTTTGCAGATTGCTCAGATGCTGGATTCAAACTGGAATGCAGTTGAAGACAAAATACGAGTGTGAGTGATATGTAGTGAGGTTATCAATGTAAAAATATTTGTGATGTAATCGTGATGTAATCAAAAATGTATATGTATAGTGAGAGCATGAATTTGTACTATTCAAGATTGTAATAAATATTTGTTTGAATAAAATTTCTGTTTGAATTCAAAATCTGTGTAACTTGATATGTTTGGATTCAAATTCAAATTCTGTGTAATTTATTTTATTCAACAAATATTTATTTAATCTATGAAAAACAAAATAGTACATTACCAAATACATTTAAATGAATATATATGTTTTAAATGAATATATATGTTTATTATCATCAAACAAAAACATATAAGCGCATATTCAACAATCTCTCCCTTTTGATGATAACAAACATATATTTAAGATTTTGACCGTGTTAAATGTATTTGACCAATTATATACTCTAATGCTCCCCCTATTTAAATGCATCCTCTCTACATGATGCTCCCCCTACATATATGCATACGAATAGAAATATTCAAATAAGCCTAGATGCAAATGGAAAATTATTTGACGTTTGCTTGATTCTAGTTGACAAATCTTAACTTTTCTCTCCCCCTTTTGTTATCAGCAAAAGAATAATAGTGTTTGAGAAAAATAGAGATTAAGTGATCAATATTAATCCAACATTAAACTCAAATTGAATATAAATATTAAACTCCAATAAGAATCAAACAAAAACCATAATTACCCTTGTTAGGCGCATATTCCACTTTTAGAAATGATAGATATGATGTTCTCATATAAAATCATACAGTTGAATCTTCTTGTGGTACATTTATATCAGGAATTTGAATATCTACTAATCATGCATAACCGTTAGGACTTTTAAATGAGATTAGTAGTATTCGAATTTAATTTTAAAAAATGAAATCAAGTATCTTCTAACCACCCATAACCGTGAGGACTTTTAAATGGGATTAGAATCAACTTGTCTATTAAATCAATTAATTTTGATATGCGTTCCATACATGCATAACCGTGAGGACTTTTAAATGAGCATGAAAGCACATAATCAAAAAATCCAAGTAATTCACCCATGCATAGCCGTGAGGACTTTTAAATGAGAGTGAATACTTTGGATATTTGTTTATTTATTTTTTTTATTTTTTTAAAAAATGTGACATGAAAAACAAATGATTCCTGATTATAGTACCACATATCGACAAACTATATTGAATATTTGATAAACCATGGTCGATAGAAATAATGATAGATATAGAAATGGTCATGGAATCTTTACCCAACAAAAAGTTTTATAATTCTTGTTTTAATTCCTAAAGAAATTTTCCAAATATACTCTCTTGAGTAATGTATGTTAAATATCAACACTCATCACCTTTTCAATCACTATTTATCTTTTTGATAATTAGTAGGGAGTCGGATTAGTCAAAATTTGTCATTTAAAATCAAATAAAAATGACTAATCTGATAATATGGTCAAACATGATTTTCTCGAAGGGGTTTTATGAACAAAATTTCTGCTATTTGAAAATTGTTTCAAGTGAAAAATATGCAGATATTTTCTTTGAAAAACGATGCAGCAAATGAATGTTTCAAAAATTAATCATGTTACACTAGTAATTTCTCTATCAACTATATTACCAGTGTAATCTGCATCTGAATTTAAATTTCAATCCAAAATATCACTAACTGGATTTGGTAAACCAGACATGAAGTGTGCATCAAAAATTTCAAACCCAATTTTAGCAACAATTTAAATGACATTCTTTGGATTTTGAATTGAAGCCATGTTCACACTCAAACAAATATTGTAACGACCCAGAATTTTAATTTATTAAAATTTGAATATTTAATTAATTTTAAATATTAATAAGTGAATTTATAAGTCAAATAAATTTTTATTTGAATTATTGAATTTTATTGAATAATTAAATCAATAATTTAATATGTTAAATTATGGAAATAATTGAAAATTGAGTTAAATATGATTGAAAATGATTTGGGAAATTTTATTTTATCATATTGAAGTTAGAACGATATTTTAGAACTTTTAAAATCGAATTAAAAGTTAATTTGTGAAAATTGAATATTTTAATATTTAAATCGACTAGTGAAAATAGTCAATTTTTGAACAGTCTCAGAATTGAACGAAACCAGTTCCATTGGATCCGTAATAGTTAGTTATTATCGGATTTCAAATTTCGTGTCAATCGGAGTTATCGTTTGATCGTGGCAGCTCGAAACGCATCGATTTATTTTTAATTTTAATTTGGCGAGTTAAAATAGCCATTTTTCAAAAAGTCTCGGATTTCGACGAAACTAGTTTCATCGGATCCGTAATGTGATATTATTGTAAGGTTTCAAATTTCAAGTCAATTGGATTTACCGTTTGTCCGGTACGAATTAAAACGCCTAGAAATCGATTTAAATCGGTTTAATTTAAATTGAGCGTTTATAGCCATAACTCGCACAGATGTCCGAATTAGCTTTCGAAACCTGTTCCATTGTGTCCGAAACGTGGGGTAAACCCTAGAAACGCTGGTTACGGCGCGTAAATCGGAGTTCGGAATTTCCGGATGAATAGTGTTTAAAAAAATTTCCTATAAATATACCCCCTACCCTTCATAATTTTAAAAAAAATATAAACCCTAAACCTAAACTGCAGCCGCCTCCTATATCAATGAAAGGCTGAAAATTGTCGTCGTTCTCTTCTTAATCTCTCTCAATCCGTAGAGAATTAGCAAGAGATTTCAACTAACGAATTGAAGAGCACGAAGAGAGCTTCAGATCCATACGGCTACTTCGTCGATTCGTCAACCATGGAGGGAGCTATATGCTCATGTTCACCATCAGGTCGGCACGGTTTTCGAGGCTAATTTGGGGGCCGAGCTCTTGGGGTTTGAGGCCGTGTGTAGCTTGTGGTGAGGCCTTCGATACGGCGTATCCTGATCGTCGTCAAGCGGCAAGATGGAGGAGCAAATTGGAACCCTAGTTTGGAGTTCATGGGTTTGTGTTGCGTGCTAATTCCCTGTAGATGAACGTGAGGGAGGGAAGATAGGAGGGACGGCCTGATGGAGAGGAGCTTGGATCCAATGGTTCTGGATTAGTTAGGTTATAAATTTTATAATAAAAGTTGTAAATTTATTAAGTATAAATTCGTGTAACTTCAAAAATCAATAACTTTTTCATACGAGGTCGAAAACGCGCGAAACCAGTTGCGTTGGAATCGTATGGACGAGCACTACGCGATGAAATTGGATTGGAGTCGTTTGGAGTTAGTGAGAATTTTGGGTAAAATTAAACGTCCGTTTAATTTTATTCGAAATAAATCGCTAAAACGGAAAATAAAATCAAGGTGAGAACTTCTCACTCAATCGAATCAGTTTCGATTTTATTTTAAATAGTTAGATTTAAAATATTTGAATGCAATGTTTGAATGATGATTGATATCTATTGATTGTTAACATAGACCCTATTGCGCCGTTAGTAAGCGGATGTTATTTATTAAAAACATATACCGCGAATATTTCATAAACAGTGAAATTGGTATTATATATAATAGCAATATATATATATATATATATATTGGCATATGTATATATTGGAGTTATTGATTTCCCGCATTTTTTGTTTAGCGGATGAGACCCTATTACGCCGTTATTAAGCGGATAATATTTAATAAGAACATATACCGCGATAATTTCGTACTGGAACGGAATTGGTATTGTGCTAATGTTTTTGGATGCAGGAAACAGGTTGGAGGGATCCAACTGGATTCCTCAACAGTATTTATTTGATTTCAGATATTTTGATATTTGATGGATTATCATATCGATATATGATATCGTTGTAGTCGTGATTGACTATTTGGTGTGTAGCATCATTGGACCAAATTTTGGGATTTTAAAATGATTTTTAAAGTGATTTTTGAGAATATACTATATTTTGGAATTGATCCATTATAAATAAATAAACGTTATAATTTTTAAAGTTATAAAAATTATGATTTTTAAGAAATATAGTTAAAAGCTGATTTTCGAAAATAAGGAATTAATGACTTTATAAAATAGTTAAATTGGGATTTCTGAAATAATTGTGAAAAGTTTAAATATAGGATTTATAAAATTTGATTATTTTATAAATCAAAATGATGAAATTATAAAGGAGTTTAAAGACGTTTTTAAAATATTAATATGAATTGATTTATATAAGAGATTTATAAATGGATATTTATAAATTGAGATATTGAAATTATAAAACGAGTTTTTATAAGTGTTTGAATGAAGTGAAAATGAATTTCATTAAAGAATGAAATTTATAGAATTATAAACGGTGAAGTTATAAATGAAATTTATAAATAGTAAGAATTATAAATTTGTGAAGTTATTTGAAGAATAGATTTGGTTAAATAAATGAATCTTATAAGTTATAAGATTTATGGTTTGGGAAGTCTTTAGAGGAACGATTTTGTAAAATAATCGTTTTATAAGTATTTAACTTATAATATGAACTTTTAGTTTATAATTGAGTTATAAACTGGAATAGGTTAATAAAAGAATTTATAAAAAGGAAGTTTTTATAAATAAATAGAAATGGAATTTATAAACGTTGTTTTATAAATTCGCAAATGACTTATTTTGACAAGAAAATTTGTTGAAACCTATAAATGGAGTTATATTCACATTTTTGAATAGTGAATAATCCTTTGAATTAAAATGAACAAAAGGATGAAATTGTTAATGAAGTATATTCACATTTTTGAATAGTGAATAATCCTTTGAATTAAAATGAATAAAAGGATGAAATTGTTAATGAAGTATATTCACGTTTTTGAATAGTGAATAACACGTTAAAGAAATTGTTTTGGATTTGGATGTTTTAAATAGAATTAAAACGATCGAACAATGTTTTAAAATGTGTTGAGATTCGAAACCATAGATTTCAACATTTATTGTTGAAATAGACGTTTTCGAGAAATAAAAGGAGATGATGGACTATAACACTGTTGTTATAGTAAATAATTTCCGAAAGGAAATGTTTTGCATAGTATTGGGATTTATATATCTATTTTAATTTCGAATCCCTATACTAGTGATTTTGGGTTGTCGTAACGATGTTTTACGCAACATTCGTTTTGGCCCAAATAAATATGTTTAAGAGAATGATTTCCTTAAAGAATGAAATATATACTTATTTTTGATTTAAGTATATTGAATATTTTCCAAGTGTTGAAAATAAATAAAATTTGTGAATTACTTATGAATAAATAAGTATGGAAATGTTTTCCAATATAAGTGAATATTTTGAGAATTTATCTTTTTGAGGATAAATTGAAAAGAAATATTTAAAATGAATAATTGAAATCGAATATTCATAGATATTTTGGATTATAAATTCACTAAGGAATTTATAAAAGAAAGTGGAATTGGTTTAAAAATAAATATTGATTTATTTTTGAAGTATGAAATAATATATCTTGTAAAGATATTTTGGAAAATAAATAATTTGGAAAATTATTTGGAAACTGGTGATGTGTGCATATCCAGTGATAGTTCAATAACCGACTATCAATATTTCCCTTTGAATGGGTAATAGATGTGATTTGTTTGAATGTGAATGCTACACTTATTTTTGAATAAGCTCTCACTATTCGGGTTAACCGGGAAAGGACCATGGGGTCGTATAACCCATTCCGAATATGTGATACGTCGTTATGAATTGCATTTGAAGATCGGTGTTGAAGACCCGGTATTTGCGAGAGCGATAGGATGACCTGTCGATTGTCTCTGCACTGAGTTGCAGCGGTATAGAGACTCCCTAAGTGATGGGAAATCCGATCAGGATTGTGAATATCCGGATTGCAAGGACTTCTTTGTAAGTGCCTTCGGTTTTGTTCGAGCCCGGAACAGACTTGTATGGATTGTATGTCTGACGTTACAAATTGAGATATAAAGCAGATTTCTTTCAAATATATTTCTGTTGGTGGCGGAGAATTTATTCTTTTAGCTTAACACCCTTCTCTGAGACGTACGAGCTCAGAGGTTATATAGTTGAAATTATCAGCGATATATTCCCAATTTGGTAATGTGACATGCTGAGTGTTGCTGTAAATGATCATTGTGTTGATTATTTGTGATAGGATCATTTATTTGATCGTCTATCTTAGTGATCATTGTGTTGATCATTTGTTGACCCAAAGCATGGCTTTTGTATAAAGTATGTTTTTGTGGACGTGACTTCGTCGAGCCTCACACCCCGGAAATGGTCAAAACAGGAAAGATGCGGCAAGGTTATGAGGGGTAGCTCCCTTTAGGGTATGTACATTTCCTTCTGGATAGAGGTGGTATCATGGTATGGAGCCCAGATATTTGACCTATGTGGTTACCGCGAATTTATTACTTTGTGGTTGTTGGTTATCGGGATCCCGTGAGAAAGGTCGTTTACGATCGGGGAATGGCGTGCTCGTGTCAGTAGTTACCCAGTTAGGGGTAAGCCGGCCTTGTGTTGGCAGAGTTCCGGTTTGGTTCTCGGGGATGTCTTTCCAGAGGCATTCTCATGTGGCAATGGGAAGTTCCTTGGCCTGACCATTTGTTGGAAATCCAAAGAAACAATACGTGACTTGTACGGTTTTAGTTGTAGAACCTATCATTCACTTATGGTGTCGCAACACTGTTTGGATGGTAGCTATAGTAGGCATACGATAATGGTCGTATGTTGGCTAAGATTTATATTCTACTTTCAAAATGAATTTTTCCCCTACACTATGCACTAGTAATAATATCAAATGTTATTTTAAATGCGTATCAAGCATCTTTGACTATCATAAGGAGAAATCTCCTCCGATTCTGCGTTTGCATTGTGTGTGTGTGCGGGAGGCCTTATGGTAGTCTCATTTTTAAAAGCATTGCGAATTGAATTTAAAAATATTCCTCTATTTTGATTTTAAAGATAAATAAACTGTTTTGAGTTCTCACACCAGTCACATGACTGACTCGGAGTTTATTGTTTTCCTTCCTAAACTCTGGGTGCCCACCAATTTCCACACGGGCAGTCAAGAGTTAAGGTTTATCAGGATATTCTGGATATTCTAGAGTTGCTGGAGGCAAGCTGGATGGCATGGCGTATTACTACTATATAGTATTTCTTTTTCCGCTGCACCGTTTGTTGTTGATGTTGTTGTACACTCTGATGATGTAATGTAATGTATAAAATGTAATAACTGATATAGTTCTTGTTTAAAGATTATTCATTTATTATTATATGTTGTTCCGCTGCGAATTGTGAGATTCTGTTGTTGTTCTGTTCTGTTCCGTTCTATTTTTCTTTCCCCTCCATTTTCTATTTTCTAAATTTTCTATTTTCTTTTCCCTCTATCTTCTACCTTTTTCTCTCTTTTTCTTTTCTTAAATTTTTCTTAAACCCCTAGGGGTTCGTATTTTCGTTCATCTTGAATTAATCAATGGAGATTAGTGTCTATTCAAGGAGTACGGATTTACGGGTCTTTACAGTTGGTATCAGAGCATATGGTTAAGCGACAACCATGGTTCTGTTGGGTATTACTCATTAGAGATAGAGTCAGTAGTACTCTAGAATGAGTTTGAGTGTAATAATAGCTATGAGGGCGTATTTGTTAGTGAATATATAAAATTGTTTTATATTGTGATGATTGGTTTGTTGAGTGGCATATGAACTTTCGTCAGCGTGGTCCGCAAGACTATGCCGAAGGGGTTTCTAAACATTTAAATAGAACAATTCGACACAGTATTGTTTTGAATTGGGTAAATGAAATAATTTTACCTTGATTATATTTTATGTATAAAGGAATAATTTTTCAGAATTATTAAAGTGTATATAAGTTGATTGTTTGGTAGTTTGAATAATCTAAATTGAAGAATAATTGTATAAGCAAAAGAATTATAAGAATTGAATTATAATTAATGTGATTTACAATTGTGAAATAAACTTATATATATAAGAAGTGAAACTATATGAATATATTTATGATTATGAGTTGAAATAAAAATGAATTTAAAGTTAAATGGAAATTTACTTTAGAATTGAAATCTGAATTGATGTATAAGTGGGATTTAAGTTAAGTAAAAACAAGTGATGTTTGTAAATGAAGTATAACTTAAGAGATCAAAGTAAAATTAATAAAGTTAAGTGATGAATATAAACTTGAGTTATATAAACGAATTGGATTAAAGGATTGAATGTTAATCAATTGAATGTGAATTAAATTGATATGGAATAATGAATGTAAGTGAAATTCATTAAAATCTAATGTTATTGGAAAGTTGAATAATTGAATGAAAATCAATTAAATTAAACCAATTGTAAGCAAAGGAATTTGGTTGTAATTAATATACATTGATTGTTATATGATTGTTAGTTGATTGCATATAATTCATTAAGTGTTAATGAAATTGATTTAATAAAATTGAAAGCTAAAGTAATTGAAATTTAATTTGAAGTTAAGTGAATTTTGAATAGAATTGAATTTAATTTGAAAGTGAACCAACTTGAATATGAATTAGTGAATATAAACTAATTGAGAATGAATGTTAGTAAGAACATCCACTGTATATGAATCAAATATGACTAAATTGAAAACCATTTCATTGAATATTAGTGAGAATATGAAAGAATATATATTGGTTATGAATTTGTTGGATGATAGTTGGTTGATGTTTGCATTTGTTGCTTTTGTTTCAATTGCTATGTTGGCATATATAGTTATTATGTTGCTATATGTTGTATATCGATACTATTTTCATATATGCATGTTCTCATGTTGTTTGTAGAGTAATTAGTAGGTGCGGATCGCGTTTGCTTTGCATTTGGAGCTCGCTTTCGCGCTATATTAGCCGTATATGCTTGCTAATAAAATATAAGGTACATATCTCGGATTACATACCGTACTTTTATACTTTTTTCCCTTCGGGATGCCTCATTACTTGATGAGATGTATATTTGTGATATATATACTGTCATTTTTTTTCGGATCGAGCCGCGCAAAGGAGAATATGGCGAATTTTTCCGAAAATTTAAGGCGTTAGAAAAATTTTGAGAAAATTGGAAAATTTTGAAAACTTTAACTTTGATTTTGGAATTGAAAGTTAAACAATAATAGTTTGTTTTTGAAAAAGATAACTAAGTATGATTTTGAAAACTTAGTAAAGATTGTAAGAAGTTTAATTATGAATTTTGGAAAATTAATAGATTCTGTAACTTTTCTTACTTGATAATTTCGAGGACGAAATTCTTTTAAAGGGGAAGATTATAACGACCCAGAATTTTAATTTATTAAAATTTGAATATTTAATTGATTTTAAATATTAATAAGTGAATTTATAAGTCAAATAAATTTTTATTTGAATTATTGAATTTTATTGAATAATTAAATCAATAATTTAATATGTTAAATTATGGAAATAATTGAAAATTGAGTTAAATATGATTGAAAATGATTTAGGAAATTTTATTTTATCATATTGAAGTTAGAACGATATTTTAGAACTTTTAAAATCGAATTAAAAGTTAATTTGTGAAAATTGAATATTTTAATATTTAAATCGACTAGTGAAAATAGTCAATTTTTGAACAGTCTCAGAATTGAACGAAACCAGTTCCATTGGATCCGTAATAGTTAGTTATTATCGGATTTCAAATTTCGTGTCAATCGGAATTATCGTTTGATCGTGGCAGCTCGAAACGCATCGATTTATTTTTAATTTTAATTTGGCGAGTTAAAATAGCCATTTTTCAAAAAGTCTCGGATTTCGACGAAACTAGTTTCATCGGATCCGTAATGTGATATTATTGTAAGGTTTCAAATTTTAAGTCAATTGGATTTACCGTTTGTCCGGTACGAATTAAAATGCCTAGAAATCGATTTAAATCGGTTTAATTTAAATTGAGCGTTTATAGCCATAACTCGCACAGATGTCCGAATTAGCTTTCGAAACCTGTTCCATTATGTCCGGAACGCGGGGTAAACCCTAGAAACGCTGGTTACGGCGCGTAAATCGGAGTTCGGAATTTCCGGATGAATAGTGTTTAAAAATTTTTCCTATAAATATACCCCCTACCCTTCATAATTTTAAAAAAAAATATAAACCCTAAACCTAAACTACAGCCGCCTCCTATATCAATGAAAGGCTGAAAATTGTCGTCGTTCTCTTCTTAATCTCTCTCAATCCGTAGAGAATTAGCAAGAGATTTCAACTAACGAATTGAAGAGCACGAAGAGAGCTTCAGATCCATACGGCTACTTCGTCGATTCGTCAACCATGGAGGGAGCTATCTGCTCATGTTCACCATCAGGTCGGCACGGTTTTCGAGGCTAATTTGGGGGCCGAGCTCTTGGGGTTTGAGGCCGTGTGTAGCTTGTGGTGAGGCCTTCGATACGGCGTATCCTGATCGTCGTCAAGCGGCAAGATGGAGGAGCAAATTGGAACCCTAGTTTGGAGTTCATGGGTTTGTGTTGCGTGCTAATTCCCTGTAGATGAACGTGAGGGAGGGAAGATAGGAGGGACGGCCTGATGGAGAGGAGCTTGGATCCAATGGTTCTGGATTAGTTAGGTTATAAATTTTATAATAAAAGTTGTAAATTTATTAAGTATAAATTCGTGTAACTTCAAAAATCAATAACTTTTTCATACGAGGTCGAAAACGCGCGAAACCAGTTGCGTTGGAATCGTATGGACGAGCACTACGCGATGAAATTGGATTGGAGTCGTTTGGAGTTAGTGAGAATTTTGGGTAAAATTAAACGTCCGTTTAATTTTATTCGAAATAAATCGCTAAAACGGAAAATAAAATCAAGGTGAGAACTTCTCACTCAATCGAATCAGTTTCGATTTTATTTTAAATAGTTAGATTTAAAATATTTGAATGCAATGTTTGAATGATGATTGATATCTATTGATTGTTAACATAGACCCTATTGCGCCGTTAGTAAGCGGATGTTATTTATTAAAAACATATACCGCGAATATTTCATAAACAGTGAAATTGGTATTATATATAATAGCAATATATATATATATATATATATTGGCATATGTATATATTGGAGTTATTGATTTCCCGCATTTTTTGTTTAGCGGATGAGACCCTATTACGCCGTTATTAAGCGGATAATATTTAATAAGAACATATACCGCGATAATTTCGTACTGGAACGGAATTGGTATTGTGCTAATGTTTTTGGATGCAGGAAACAGGTTGGAGGGATCCAACTGGATTCCTCAACAGTATTTATTTGATTTCAGATATTTTGATATTTGATGGATTATCATATCGATATATGATATCGTTGTAGTCGTGATTGACTATTTGGTGTGTAGCATCATTGGACCAAATTTTGGGATTTTAAAATGATTTTTAAAGTGATTTTTGAGAATATACTATATTTTGGAATTGATCCATTATAAATAAATAAACGTTATAATTTTTAAAGTTATAAAAATTATGATTTTTAAGAAATATAGTTAAAAGCTGATTTTCGAAAATAAGGAATTAATGACTTTATAAAATAGTTAAATTGGGATTTCTGAAATAATTGTGAAAAGTTTAAATATAGGATTTATAAAATTTGATTATTTTATAAATCAAAATGATGAAATTATAAAGGAGTTTAAAGACGTTTTTAAAATATTAATATGAATTGATTTATATAAGAGATTTATAAATGGATATTTATAAATTGAGATATTGAAATTATAAAACGAGTTTTTATAAGTGTTTGAATGAAGTGAAAATGAATTTCATTAAAGAATGAAATTTATAGAATTATAAACGGTGAAGTTATAAATGAAATTTATAAATAGTAAGAATTATAAATTTGTGAAGTTATTTGAAGAATAGATTTGGTTAAATAAATGAATCTTATAAGTTATAAGATTTATGGTTTGGGAAGTCTTTAGAGGAACGATTTTGTAAAATAATCGTTTTATAAGTATTTAACTTATAATATGAACTTTTAGTTTATAATTGAGTTATAAACTGGAATAGGTTAATAAAAGAATTTATAAAAAGGAAGTTTTTATAAATAAATAGAAATGGAATTTATAAACGTTGTTTTATAAATTCGCAAATGACTTATTTTGACAAGAAAATTTGTTGAAACCTATAAATGGAGTTATATTCACATTTTTGAATAGTGAATAATCCTTTGAATTAAAATGAATAAAAGGATGAAATTGTTAATGAAGTATATTCACATTTTTGAATAGTGAATAATCCTTTGAATTAAAATGAATAAAAGGATGAAATTGTTAATGAAGTATATTCACGTTTTTGAATAGTGAATAACACGTTAAAGAAATTGTTTTGGATTTGGATGTTTTAAATAGAATTAAAACGATCGAACAATGTTTTAAAATGTGTTGAGATTCGAAACCATAGATTTCAACATTTATTGTTGAAATAGACGTTTTCGAGAAATAGAAGGAGATGATGGACTATAACACTGTTGTTATAGTAAATAATTTCCGAAAGGAAATGTTTTGCATAGTATTGGGATTTATATATCTATTTTAATTTCGAATCCCTATACTAGTGATTTTGGGTTGTCGTAACGATGTTTTACGCAACATTCGTTTTGGCCCAAATAAATATGTTTAAGAGAATGATTTCCTTAAAGAATGAAATATATACTTATTTTTGATTTAAGTATATTGAATATTTTCCAAGTGTTGAAAATAAATAAAATTTGTGAATTACTTATGAATAAATAAGTATGGAAATGTTTTCCAATATAAGTGAATATTTTGAGAATTTATCTTTTTGAGGATAAATTGAAAAGAAATATTTAAAATGAATAATTGAAATCGAATATTCATAGATATTTTGGATTATAAATTCACTAAGGAATTTATAAAAGAAAGTGGAATTGGTTTAAAAATAAATATTGATTTATTTTTGAAGTTTGAAATAATATATCTTGTAAAGATATTTTGGAAATAAAATAATTTGGAAACTGGTGATGTGTGCATATCCAGTGATAGTTCAATAGCCGACTATCAATATTTCCCTTTGAATGGGTAATAGATGTGATTTGTTTGAATGTGAATGCTACACTTATTTTTGAATAAGCGCTCACTATTCGGATTAACCGGGAAAGGACCATGGGGTCGTATAACCCATTCCGAATATGTGATACGTCGTTATGAATTGCATTTGAAGATCGGTGTTGAAGACCCGGTATTTGCGAGAGCGATAGGATGACCTGTCGATTGTCTCTGCACTGAGTTGCAGCGGTATAGAGATTCCCTAAGTGATGGGAAATCCGATCAGGATTGTGAATATCCGGATTGCAAGGACTTCTTTGTAAGTGCCTTCGGTTTTGTTCGAGCCCGGAACAGACTTGTATGGATTGTATGTCTGACGTTACAAATTGAGATATAAAGCAGATTTCTTTCAAATATATTTATGTTGGTGGCGGAGAATTTATTCTTTTAGCTTAACACCCTTCCCTGAGACGTACGAGCTCAGAGGTTATATAGTTGAAATTATCAGCGATATATTCCCAATTTGGTAATGTGACATGCTGAGTGTTGCTGTAAATGATCATTGTGTTGATTATTTGTGATAGGATCATTTATTTGATCGTCTATCTTAGTGATCATTGTGTTGATCATTTGTTGACCCAAAGCATGGCTTTTGTATAAAGTATGTTTTTGTGGACGTGACTTCGTCGAGCCTCACACCCCGGAAATGGTCAAAACAGGAAAGATGCGGCAAGGTTATGAGGGGTAGCTCCCTTTAGGGTATGTACATTTCCTTCTGGATAGAGGTGGTATCATGGTATGGAGCCCAGATATTTAACCTATGTGGTTACCGCGAATTTATTACTTTGTGGTTGTTGGTTATCGGGATCCCGTGAGAAAGGTCGTTTACGATCGGGGAATGGCGTGCTCGTGTCAGTAGTTACCCAGTTAGGGGTAAGCCGGCCTTGTGTTGGCAGAGTTCCGGTTTGGTTCTCGGGGATGTCTTTCCAGAGGCATTCTCATGTGGCAATGGGAAGTTCCTTGGCCTGACCATTTGTTGGAAATCCAAAGAAACAATACGTGACTTGTACGGTTTTAGTTGTAGAACCTATCATTCACTTATGGCGTCGTAACACTGTTTGGATGGTAGCTATAGTAGGCATACGATAATGGTCGTATGTTGGCTAAGATTTATATTCTACTTTCAAAATGAATTTTTCCCCTACACTATGCACTAGTAATAATATCAAATGTTATTTTAAATGCGTATCAAGCATCTTTGACTATCATAAGGAGAAATCTTCTCCGATTCTGCGTTTGCATTGTGTGTGTGTGTGCGGGAGGCCTTATGGTAGTCTCATTTTTAAAAGCATTGCGAATTGAATTTAAAAATATTCCTCTATTTTGATTTTAAAGATAAATAAACTATTTGAGTTCTCACACCAGTCACATGACTGACTCGTAGTTTATTGTTTTCCTTCCTAAACTCTGGGTGTCCACCAATTTCCACACGGGCAGTCAAGAGTTAAGGTTTATCAGGATATTCTGGATATTCTGGAGTTGCTGGAGGCAAGCTGGATGGCATGGCGTATTACTACTATATAGTATTTCTTTTTCCGCTGCACTGTTTGTTGTTGATGTTGTTGTACACTCTGATGATGTAATGTAATGTATAAAATGTAATAACTGATATAGTTCTTGTTTAAAGATTATTCATTTATTATTATATGTTGTTCCGCTGCGAATTGTGATATTCTGTTGTTGTTCTGTTCTGTTCCGTTCTATTTTTCTTTCCCCTCCATTTTCTATTTTCTAAATTTTCTATTTTCTTTTCCCTCTATCTTCTAACTTTTTCTCTCTTTTTCTTTTCTTAAATTTTTCTTAAACCCCTAAGGGTTCGTATTTTCGTTCATCTTGAATTAATCAATGGAGATTAGTGTCTATTCAAGGAGTACGGATTTACGGGTCTTTACAAATATCATGGTGTTAATTTCAGAAACCATAGGATAAATAATTATATTCATGAGTAATCAACAGTCAGTCAACATCATAATTATTTCAATAACAATTTCTTGAAGTTTCAACAATTTCTTAAAATCCTTGTTAACAGCTTTCACATGAAATTTGAAATCGTGCAAATTTACAAGCAGTGACCAAAATGTCAAAACAAATATATCTACGTGTAGCATGAGTAATCAAGGATCAATAAAATATCATCATTTGACTGAACAAATTTATATGGATTAGTTCAAAGTTGAAAATCTGATTGGTCATCATTTAAGCACAAATCAAGGTCATAAATAAGAACAAGTCAAAAGAAAAATCATATCAATAAGTCAGAATTAAAGACATCACATCATTATCACAATTTTGGCTGATTTAATTCAGAATATGGTGCAGATTATCACATTTAATATACCTTCACCTGTTTTACCTTTACGATAATTTCTCGTGATTGCCCATTGTGATTCTGTCACCTTTATACTAGGCTAAGGAACTTTGCTATGTTGCCCATTGTGTTTCTGGAACAGCCAAAATCCAGAGAACACCGTTGTTGTTCCTTAGCTTGCCACCACACCTACACGATGAAAGATTTTTGTGACCTATTTCTAGGTCCATGATTGTTAGTGGCAGAAGCATTATGAATAAACAAACCCTTTGGAACCCAAACTTGTTTAGTCCTTTTATTCTTGTTCCAATAGATATGAAATTTGTTTGTAGAATTCTTAGGAACCCAAACTTGTATAAATTTTGTGTTCTTGTTCCTATGACTACAATTTTCAACATGATGTCCAATTATTTCACATCTATCAAAGACACTCTTCCCTTTTGCATTATCCTCAACTTGTGTTTTCCCAAAACCTAGTCCTTTTCTGTTGTTAGCAAAAATCTGTTTTCCCAATAGCATGTTGAAAGATTTTTCGCCTCTTGAAAAGTTATTCAAAAATTTCTCAAGATTTTGGACTTTGGTTTTTAGTGTTGTGTTTTCAGTGACAAGTGAGGTGCATCGATTTATAAAATCCTTTTTCCTAGTGTCAATGATTTCCTTAAGACTCAAGTTTTCTTTTTCAAAATTCTCAGAGTTATTATTAAGTCTTGTCAATTCTGAATCTAAAACTTTACATCTTTTACATTCTAGATTTTGAATATTTTCAAGTTCAGTTTTTAACCTAAAATTTTCACGAGCAAGTTCTCTCCTATCAGATTTCAGTTTTTCAAGTTTAGATTCAAGAGCATCAACTACTTTAGTAAGATCAAGACACATAAAAACGAGATCTCTATAGGAATACTCACCTGCCTCACTAGATTCCTCTGAGCTTGCTTCTGATTCTGATTTTGCCATAAGACACAAGTTAACCTCCTCTGAGCTGCTATCCGAAACTTCCTCTTCTTCTTCATCATCCCAAGTCGCTGCAAATACCTTCTTTGTCTTTTTCTTTCCTTTGTTGTTTTTGAGAAGTGGGCATTTTTGTATGAAGTGTACGGGCTTCTTGCAGTTAAAGCACGTCGGTTCATTATCGGAATTGTCAGAATCTTTTGGCCTATTACGATTTGTTTTCTTCTTGCGTGGCTTGAATCTCGACCATTTTCTAAAATTATTGACAGCCATTGCAAGTTCTTCAATTGGATCTTCTCCTTCTTCATCGCTTTCTTCTTTGCTCTTTAAGGCAATCGTCTTCTTCTTTGGTTCGGAGTTGTTGCGCTCTTCCTTTGCTTTTAGCTCAAGCTCGTATGTCATCAAGTTACCAATCAACTCCTCCATGCTTAATTTACTCAAATCTTTCGATTCTTGGATTGCCGTGACTTTTGCCTCAAAGTTCATCGGTAAGACTCGTAGTATCTTCCGCACAAGCTCTACCTCAGTGAATACCTTCCCAAGTGCTCTAGCGTTGTACACCAAAGTTGAAAAGCGTCCAAACTTGTCCTTTATGCTCTCGCCTTTGTCCATCACAAAGTTCTCGTATTCATTGCTGAATAGGGCTAGACGAGACTCCTTGACTTGAGAAGTTCCTTCGTGTGTCACCTCCAAAGTGTGCCAAATTTCCTGTGCTGTTGTACAATGAGAAATTATATTAAATTCATTTTTATCAAGAGCACATATCAAAGCATTCATGGCTTTAGCATTTGTCGTTTTCAATCTCTTATCGTTAGCATCCCACCTATCCTTAGGTTTAGGAATCTCAGTATCACCAACGATTATAGTGGGAGGTTTATAGCCAGTTTCAATAATATCCCAAACATCATAATCAACGGAACTAAGGTAAATACTCATCCTAACTTTCCAATAAGCATAATCATTCCCGTTAAACATGGGTGGCCATACAATAGATTGCCCCTCAGAAAAAGCATTATTCGGTGAATTCATGACTCTAGAGTTAAAAACAAAATACCGGGCTCTGATACCACTTGTAGGATCTAGATTAACCCTAGAGGGGGGGGTGAATGGGGTTATAGCAAATTTTCTCGATTTAAACACAGAAATAAACTGCAGAAATAAATATGCTGAAAAGTAAATCACATACAAAATTTACCCAGCTTCGGTAACCCCTGCCTACTGCTGCATTCACAGATTTCTATTAGAATTAAACAGTGTCACGCTTACAAACGCTCTACTAGACTCGCAGACATTTGCTCCCGCTCACAAACACTCTACTAGACTCGCAAACATTTTCTCCCGCTCACAAACACTCTACTAGACTCGCACACCCTGCTCCCGCCTATAGAGTTTCGTTTACTCGCAAACTCTGCTCCCGCCTATAATAGAACTTTGCTTACTCGCAAACTCTGCTCCCGCCTACAATAGAACTTTGCAAACTCGCACACCCTGCTCACTGAACTAATTCTAAATAGACAATCTGACACTACCTAAACCCTAGGTGGTGATTTACAAATTTTTTAACTCGAAAAGTAAAAAATACGGACTTCAAAAATAGACGCAAGAGCAAAATTTAAATTAAAACTTGAATACGAATTTTGCTCTCAAATTAAAAACCCTTTTTTTTTAAAACACGGCCCTTTATATCAAACCGGCCCAATTGTTTTTCTTCTCTGATCCTTTTCTGTCTTCTATTGTGAAGGTTGCGGCCGATCCTTTGTTACAGAAATTAGGGCTTCGGCTCGAATTAGGGCTTTGGCTCTGGATGATTGATACTCTTTGCTCGCGCTCGTTCTCTGATGTTTTTTCAACTTGTTCTCTGATGATTCGCAACTTTGAGATTGTGAATTGTTCGCAGCTGCTTCTTGTGATGACCGAGTTCGTTAAATTGGTATGTATAACTTTCGTTTGCTGGTTTGATTGTTTGCCTTTTTCTCTTGATAACTCGATAGCCGATGATGTAAATTGGGATTGCGATTGATAGTTCGATTGTGAATTGAAGCACTTGTCTGATGATGATACCTTCGGGTTGAATTTATATGAACTCGTTACTTTCCATTTTCACAATTTCCTGATATTTTTGTGTCTTGATTTCCACGGCTTTGTTTTTCCTACGTTCGATTTCGCTTGATTCACACGGCATTAAAACTTTCCTCTTTTTGATTTTGCTGACTATTTCAAAGATACCAATTTGATACACTTGCGTTGACTTTTTCAAAGAATACAAATTTGAGTTGATCTTATGCATTTCTGTAACTTGCTTCTTTCACTTCGCTGTTTTGATTCCGTGACCATAACTGCTCTGGATTGTATAACTTGAATTTGTGATTCCATGTATCACTGCACTTCAAGTTTGTGAATTTTTCTGTACTGTTGAACTTTGTTCTCTGGCCATCTTCTCTATCACTTGGTACTGCCATGTATTTGCATAGTACCATAGCTTCTTTGTTGCACTCGAGTTAGTTCAAACATGAACTTGTTGTTTGATTCACTGTGTCACTTAGGTGTACTTCATGTTAGATCGAATTGCACTTATTTGCTTGTACTTGTGTTCTTTATTCAGTGGGCTGGCTGTTGCCAAGTTGATATGCTTGTGATTCTTTGTCTCTGGCATTGACATTGACATTTGTGTATATGACCTGGCCAGTTGAATCATTAACTGTTCATACTTGTGATCTTCATTTGGGTTATTGATCGTGTATATTCTCGAGTTGGTTGTGCACTGTTGATTAGTTGATCTGAATTATTTGACTTGTACATGCTGTAGTGTCTGGTCTTTTCATTCATGTTGCAACTGCACTTTGATGGCTGTTCATTTGTATTCTGGTCAGTGGTGTTCATTGTAGTTGCACTGCAGTTTCATTATGACTGCGACTCCATGACTTGATCTTTGTTGAACTGGTTTTGTTTGGTCAATGCATTTACCTCAAATGTTTCACTCTGATTTATATATATATATATATATATATATATATATGCATTTGCCACTGAACTTGATTCATGCAGTCATCATTAGCTCGTGTGCTTCCAGTGTTGCCACTGTGTTTCATTTGCATAGCTGAACTTGAGTTGTCTGCTCTATGTTGTCACTTGATCTTGTTGCTGTTTCTATGCAGTTGCTATGCCTTGCTTGGTCTCTGTTCTTACTGTTACTTACTTTGTGCATTTCCTTACTGACTCGATTCATTTCATGTTTGTTGCCACTTTACCTTGTATCACTGCTTCCATTTTGACTTGGTCTTTGTTGAACATGTCATCTTCACTCTGTTCTCTTCATGCCTGACTTGATGCTGCATACATGTTTGTTGCAGTCCCTTTTTGATCACTTGATTATTGTTTGATTTTCCTGTTGAGACCTCTGCACTGTGCCTTGAACTTGTGGTCTGCCTTGAGTTGAATCCCGTGTGTTATTTGGGTTTGACCTTTTGTTGTTCATTTGGGCTGCTGGACTTGTTGTACATTGCATAGTGCATTGCCTTGTTTGTTGAAGTTGTGCTTGCACTCTTGCTATTGCTGGCTGCGCACACGAGTTGGCGAGGCAGTGCACACGTGTATGAATGTACACGTGTGTATTGCAGCCACTTATGGTTACATGTCCCTGTAATATCTATATGCACGACTTTGTGATGAAAACAAGTGTGAATTATGACGAACAACCCAAATAACTGAGGCAAACCATATTTTCAAAAATCGTATTTTATTTTATATTGCAAAAATATTTCTTTTTCAATTTTACTGCGTTAGTGAATATTTTTGCAGATTGCTCAGATGCTGGATTCAAACTGGAATGCAGTTGAAGACAAAATACGAGTGTGAGTGATATGTAGTGAGGTTATCAATGTAAAAATATTTGTGATGTAATCGTGATGTAATCAAAAATGTATATGTATAGTGAGAGCATGAATTTGTACTATTCAAGATTGTAATAAATATTTGTTTGAATAAAATTTCTGTTTGAGTTCAAAATCTGTGTAACTTGTTCTGTTTGAATTCAAATTCAAATTCTGTGTAATTTATTTTATTCAACAAATATTTATTTAATCTATGAAAAACAAAATAGTACATTACCAAATACATTTAAATGAATATATATGTTTTAAATGAATATATATGTTTATTATCATCAAACAAAAACATATAAGCGCATATTCAACACCTTATATATTATTAGCGAGCATATATGGCTAATATAGCGCGAAAGCGAGCTCCAAATGCGAAGCAAGCGCAATCCTCACCTACTAAACACTCAACAAACCATGAGAAACATGCATATATGAAAATAATATCAATATACACCAAATAGCAACATAACATGTGCCAACATAGCAAATGCAACAAAACAACAAATGCATCCACCAAATCAATTATCATCCAACTATCATCCAACAAATCCATAATTAATCAATATAAATTCACTTCTCATTAATATTTATTCACTTGGTTTTCAATTTTAATCACAGTTGATTCATTAACGTTGGATTTTACTAACATTCATTCTCAATTCAATTAGTTAACATTCACTAATTTATATTTACATTAGTTTACTTCCAATTTGAATCAAATTAAATTATATTTAAATTCATTTAACTTTTAATTTGATTTCAATGATTTATAGCTTTCAATTTCATTAACACTTAATGAATTATATACAATCAACTAACAATCATATAACAACCAAATCATACCCAACATAACCAAATTATTAATTTTACATTCAATTTGGTTTATCTCTTTTATATATATCCTGTTATATAATTTTAAAAGAATCATTTTATATTCGGCATCTTAAATTTCCAATATTAACTTTAATTAAGTCCGTAAGCCGTACATATATCATCCGTGAGCAATATCAATCTAATCGCTTATTTGATCACACAATTTCACTTCCAACTAGTATCGTTCACCCGACTCTCTAGTGCGGACTCAGATTTGGTTCCTTGATTGGAAACTGTTACTCTCCTCGCATAGCCATATACTATGATAGAGAATTCCAGAATCAAACCAAAAATCCATATCCAGGGTTCGCCGTCGAGAATCGAGTGGAAAATCCTAACTTGGATCGATATAAATCATCTCGAAATTTTGTCCTCGAATTTGGATCAAATCGTTATGCGAACAAAATAATATACGTACAACTCACGTATTACCTTCCAATGGATTTCTATCCAATTTATCTATAATAAATTATTTTATTGGCTTTTATATTTTTTTTCACTTAATTACTCACAATCCATTATTCAGTTAGTATATTCATTTCTTTACATAGCATATTCTTTAACATTATCTTTTCTTAAACATCATATCATAGAATTTGCTTACTCAAGTTCATTTTAAACATTATATATAATTTAATTAAATTCAATTTCATTTTCCAATTGATTCTTAGCTATACCAAATTCTTTTGTTTACATTTACTTCAATTTCATAGTTAATAACAAATTTATTTATGGAACAATTTATTAACCAGCACTTTAGTTTATTAATCACCCTATAAAAGTCTAACCTCTCATAAATGACTTTTCTTAGTTTACAGTTATCTTAAAGGTTACAATCCCTTTGCAATTTATATTTATTTTCTATAACCAATTTACAAAGATATAATACGATTCATTTAACTTCTTTCTTAAGTTCACTTACTTGTTCCATTTATCCATTCATCATTTCATGTTATATTTAAGTACATAACATTTTTATCACAACCAAAATTTTCATTTATATACATTTAATTCCCTTTGAGTTTTCCTTACTTGTATATTTCAATTACTTTCAGGTTCTGTTTATCTATACAATATCGCATTACATATCCAAAACATCATTTTAACTTTTAACATTTGGTAAGTGTTGTTATATGTTATCAGAATGTAATTTTGGTATTATACAAATTTATAGAATTTCATTTTACTTAATTAGAATGTTCACGAATTTAATTTGTTAAAATCCTCTTTACCTTTCAACTTTAAAGGTACACTACAACTCTAAAGTTTTCCCAAAATATAAGCTTAGATATCTTAATCCTCTTATTTTAGAATTCTGGTTATTCACATTTCATTTGAAAATTACTAATTTGCATAACTTAGAATTTTAAATGCCCGGTTCTTTTCAAATCGTTTGAAATAAACATGTACACTTATATCTTTAATGTATCAAATCATACCTTTGGAGTTTAAACCAAAACCCATTTACCCAAAATAATTTCGAAGAAAAACAAAGCTTCTTAGAAGTCTCCCCCACATTGAGACTCGAAAATGAACGTCGATGATGCTGCGCAGTCATCACCGAAATTTTTTCCAGCGACATAAGAGAGGAGTACTGAATTCATTCCTTCTTTTAAAAATCCTTTCAAAATATTTCCATAAACATTTTCCCACTAATATCTCAATATATTTTCTTCAAAGCTTTGAAAACCATTTTAAAACCTCCGGGTCTTAAATTCAATATTTTCCAATTTAAAACTATTTTAATTTATAAGTCACCTTTATAAAATATTCTTATAGGATTTTCTTTCTTAAAACATTCCACAAGTGTTTTATCATTGTTTATTTTGTAATTCAGCTTATTTATTAAATTACAATATCCAATTAATGATAATAACTAATATTTTCATTCCTAACAACCAGGTAAGCTAGATAAGTCACAATAATTTCTGAAATTTTTTTCCTTATATACAAAATATAATTAGAGAAAAACTATTTCATTTACCCAATTTAAAAACAATACTATGTCGAATTGTTCTGTTTAAGTGTTTAAAGATCCCTATCAATGAAGTTAATTACTCGTATTGACCAGAATCCATAAGCCACTCAACAAATCAACCGACACAATACAAAACATTTTATATCACTAACAAATACGCTCTCTCATATATATACACTCAGCGACTCATCATAGGGTATTACTACCCTATTTATAAAGAGTCAGACCCCACAAAGCTAAGGTTATCGCTAAACCAAAGCTCTGATACCAACTGTAACGACCCGCCTTTTTGGACAGTTTAAACCGATGATCAAATACACATGCCGGTTCCAAACCATTCAAAAGGGCGGATGGTTATTGGGGTAAATAAGAAAAGAAAAGAAAGAGAAATAAAGGAAATGAAACAACACAGAATCTCGCAGCGGAACGGTAAAATATAACAGTCAAATAAACAGTTCATGAAGCTGTCTACAATACTTTGATCATTATTTATACAACATTTATCAGAGTTATACATATACAACAAAACAAATAAAATAATGCAGCAGACAACATGATGCAAAGATAATAAGAGTAATAGTATACCAAATCTTCATCTTCGTCCTTCAGAATAGATCTTCAATAAGTTGAAAAACTCAGGTCTGACCCGAGCATAATGAAAAGACAAAACACTCGAGTCAGAACTAAAATATCCTCGTGTAAGTTAAATCAATCGTAAATAAATATGAGTGTAACGGCGTCAGAGATGTTTACGGGGTTTGACATCTCATATCCAGTGTCAACATGCGTGCAATAACTTAAGAGATGTTACGGGATTTTCCATCTCTCAAGGATCCGTTAAACTATCTACTATGTAGTACAATACGCTATTATAATATGTCTACAGTAAAGTAAAAGTATTAAAATAGCGTTAAGGCGTTACCATAATTCCCCTTAACACATTTTTGTAATGCCATAGTCTATACAGCACCGTAAACCCCACCGTAAACTAGTGGTTATCAGAGGGTACCCCATAGGTATAACACAAAACAAAACGTAGTGGTCGCGAATAGGATAATCAGTATGACAAGGTACATGAGGCGATACTAACAAGGATACTAGTTGTTGCGTGATCCGGACTGATGTTGAGCATAGCCAGCAGCTACCTCAACACCACGAAACAACACTCCCAAATCAAGGGGTGCACCCAAATCGAATCACAAATGTAATAGATATGGTATCGAAGAAGTGTGTCCGCTAGAGATGGCGAACCTCAATGGCCCGGCGCGGCTCCTGTTTTAGTCATGTAAGGGGTCATCCAATATCGTTCTCTTTCTTCAGTCAACGCGTTCACCAAACCATCCACTTCATTCCGGATCAACACTCCGCGTATAATAGTTATTAAAGTGGTTTTCGGTATCGACAGAGAGTATGTCCATATCCGATCCCGGTCTCTTTAATAACTACGTATTATTACACCGATGGCTCTTTTACATTTCAAGTCGACTCATAATTGATATCAAAATATCATATTCGCTTCAAAATCAAATCCATTTCAAATATCATCATATCTATTCAAAATGTAAGATTCCGTTTCAAAAATCATTTTTCGCCTCAATATCTCATTTCGATTTCAAAATCATTTCGAATTTCAATTTAGGTTGCAACTTCAATTAACCCAATTCGTATTTAAATTCAAGAGTTAAACATAAACATTTCACCTTATTAACCAGCTTGAAATTTTAGAAAATAGTTTTAAGTAGTTTAAATAATTAAAATAGTTAAAAATACTTAAAATCTTTAAATGGATTTCAAATAGATAAATTAGTTTAAAATAATTTAAATTGGGTTAAGTAGATTTAAAATAGATTAGAATAGTTTAAGTATTCAAAAATGGTTTATATAACTGAGTAATTTGGAAAACAAAATAAAACAGCTTCAAAACCAAACCATTTCAATTATAACTTCCCAATTCAAAACAATTTCAATTTTTCTTCTACCGATTCAATTTCGATTTCGATTCAATTAACGTCAACTTTGACTTCAAATTTATTCAATTTTATATTCACTTTTAATTAATTCAATTTCAATTTATATCGATTTGGAGCTTGATTTTTCAAAAATATCCATTTATAACACTTAACAAAATTATCCATCAATATTCAAGTTTAAATCCAAATTTCAAATATGATTCAATTCCAAGCTCGATTTCAAAATATCATTTTTATATTACTTTTACTTAGTAATATTCAAAGCTCGAATTAAGGTTCAATCTTTAAACAAATCCATTTTCGAAATTCAATCATATCCCCAATTTAAATTCCAAAATCTCCACTTTAATTATTTAACGATTTCTTTCAACCAAAATTTATTTCAACATTCCAAACTCAATTTTTCGATAAATTCGATTTCTATAAATTGATTTCTATTTATAACTTTTAAATCAAAACATTTAAATAAATCTCAAATCGACGATTTTAAAAATTATTAATTTAGCCAATTCGGTATTCGTATATAATTTTCTATCCTATGGCCAAGTAATTATTTATTTCAATTAAATGTCAGGGATGAATATATATCACTTAAATCAAATCACAGTTTCATATGCATGCATAACAGGATATATATAAGCAAATAAACATTCAAACATTTAAATATCAACAAATAACATCCATCGAAATACATCATCCAATAGACAATACAATTCATGGCAATTTCATAGTTATCATGTCAGGTAATTTAATCGCAATTCAATTTCAATTTCAATTTTAACTGTCAATTTAATTTTCAACGGTTAATTCAAATGACAATCTATAAGACAATTAAATTCTATCAAACAACGACAAATAAAATTCATCACTTCATAATATCAAATTTAACTAGCATAAAGATATTCAGTACATTGTGAGCGTTATAAAACACTCACCTTGATTTCAATGTAGTTCCAGCGTTTTATTTCGAATAAAATTAAACGAGCGTCTAATTTTATCCGAAATTTTCTCTAGCTCCAAACGATTCCAATCGAGCTCCATAGCGTAGTATTCGACAAAACGATTGCAACGCAATTCGTTTCGTCATTTTCTGACCTCGCATCACAAAGATATGATAGTTTAAAGTTAACTCGAATTTTTATATAAATTAATTACAACTTTAATTAAATTTTTAAACCTAAATCCATCATCTGCCGTTCGTTACAAAAAGAAGAATCACGGCCGCTTGTTTCCTTCTTCCCGCACGCGCGTATACTCCCAGGAAAATCGAACGAAAGGAAACCCAACATCACGTTCTAGGGTTAGGAAACGCCTCCTCCACGTTCGCCGATAGGTTGATCAAAGACCACCAAATCGAAGCCCACTGTAATATCCCGGAAATTTGGACAATTTAAATTTAATAATCTGGGTTTAAATTTATATTGAACTGATAATTTTTGTTAATAAATTTGATTTGATTTTAATAATCTTCTTCATTTAAATATTTAATTTGTGAATTATTTTTAATAAACTAATAAATTGTTTTCTATTTAGAAATGTATATGTATTTATATATTTTTAAATAGACAAGTTGATTTTAATTAAATTATTATAGCATAGTTTTAATGTTTTGAAAATGGAAATTGTGATTTATTTTTCATATTAAGCTTTTCAAAAATGTTTTATAAAATACTCTATGATTTTAAATATGTAAGATAAATATTTTATTGGTTTAAAATTCATTTTAACTTAAGTTGTATATTAAAATAAGTTATAAAATGTTTGTATTATTTTTAAAATATTAATTGATAAATTTGATTTGTTAATTTAATTTGTACATTTAAAATACAATTCTAAATATGAACATGCATTCATTAAGTTAATTTTCTTTAACACATAATTAAATAACAAAACCATTCAAAAGACATGTGTAAGTTATTGTAAACTCTTATATAAATTTATTGTAATTGTTTAAAGGAATAAGAACTAATTAATTTGATCTAAATATTCATTAGCCTTAATTAAAATAAACAAAAACCATTTAAGATACATGTGTAAGCATACTAAAATCCTAGATGAACATGTGTTGTGAATTTAAATATGAGAATTAACATGTGTCCATTTATTTTACATGTGTCATTATTTATTTTTATTTTCTTTAATTTTAATCTAAAATCAAACATTGTTATAAAAGCCTGCATTCTTTCTTCCCTTGTTTTTTTCTCATTTTCATTTCTTAACTAAAGAAAATATTCTCAGCTGAGAAATTTTGTTCATCTCTTCAAATGCACTTCTCAAATCTGTAACATTTCAGATTTTAAAAAAAAAATCAAACTCCATTTTCAAGTTTGCATATCAATCCCTATAAACAAAAATACAAGCATGCATCCACTTTCTTTAAAATCTGCATTTCCAAAATAGATCTGCATGCATCAAATAAAGCCTGCATTCATCTTTCTTCTAAATCTGGAAAATAAATCAAGCAACCTGCATGAATCTTCAAAACTCTGGAATAAGCAAATTTAATCAAGTAAGGAAGCTTGCCTTTCATCTGGAACATACATATGAATCTGGAAAAGGGCTAGAAGGTCTGCATTCATGCTTGCAAATACAATCTGGAACCTGCAGTTTCAATTTACATCTGCAACATTCAAACTACTTGCATGCTAAAATATGGAAATGTGCTCTGCATGTTAAATTATGAGCTCTGCATCTATCACAGGTGAGTAACTCATTTAAGTTTTATTAAATAGGAAAGGCTGTGCATGTTTTATAAATTGCAAATATACTCATATGAGTTTGCTATGAATATCTTACATATAAATATTTGCCTGTGTTCAAGTTGATGATTATGCATGTGTGTATCTGCAAATTTTCAAACTCATGTGATCCCTGAGCTTTTTCTTTAGCTTGTTGTTATTATGATCTAAACAACTGAACAAAGTTTGTTTATTTTAGAATAGATTGAGTTTTAAAATTTTATATAAAGCAAACAGAATGATCTGTAACCTGAGATATTAAGTTTACATAAAGTAAATTAGCATAAGATAAATTCAAACATTATAATTTAATGTTTCAGATATATAAATTGAATCATCAAGTAGAGACATGAATTTTAAATCACATGCTACAGTTTTTAGTGATTTAAATGAAGAACAGATTTGAATTGGCTGTATTTTACATATTGGTCAAGTTTTGTTGATACATGCTTCTAAAATGGGTAAAATTGTTACTGGAGATAGAGTAGCTATCAAATATTTTAGGAAAAATACTAATTTGGATTACAATTCAATATTGATGTTGAAATTGGGGTTTTTGATTAAGAACCCTAGATTTCACTGGGTTCAAGAAATTGGGTGCTGCGGCTTTCATACTTGATCGAGCTCTATGATTTTTGGGGTGATGGTAGATGATGGATATTCGAAGTCATCACTGAAGTTTGGGTGGAGATGATGGCCGGAGGTGAGTGGGATCGTCGTTGACAGGTTTGAGTGTAGTGGGTGTTTTATGTTCCAGGTTTGATACTGGAACTCGAATGCAAATTCGAGTTGGTTTTGAGCAAGATGATGATTTAGGGAAGATGGGGGGTTGCTGGACATTGTGAGGCGATGGTCGATGATGATCAGAGGTGATCGAAGGCTCTGTGCATGTGCACAGAGAAAGGGGATATTTTGGTGATGATGGTGGTGCAGTTTTAGTTGCAGAGTTTTTTTTACTCGGGACGGACTCGGGTAAATGGGAAGATGACTCGAAGTAAGGCAGTGATTGACTCGAAGTTATTAGGTGGTAGCTCGGGTAATTTGTGTTACAGTTTTTTTGAGCAGAGCCTGTTTCTTTCAGGTTTTGATATTTTAAAAAGTTTTTAAAATATAAATTTAAAACCTGAACTAAGCATTAAATTTAAAATGAATGTAAATATGAATTCAAGAGTTTGAATTCTGCTTATTTGGAAACAATTTGAGTTTTTAAAATGTAAATGTTGCAGTTTTTAAAAGTTGATCAAAACTGTTTTCCAGGTTTTTTAAAAAATTTAAGTAGGAAGTAAATTGAAGAATAAAAATCTGAATCAGGTCTTGAATCTAAAGTTGGATTTGTATTCAGTAAAGTTTAAAATTTAGAGCTTTGAATTAAATTTGAAATGCCTTTAAATTCAAACTTGGTTTTGGAAAAACAGAAACTGTTTTTCTGTGTTTAGATTTAAAAGTAAATTTCAAATTTGTAAAATGAAATTCAAACAGGAAGTTTAAACCTGAAAGTTAAATTTGAAGTAAATAATTTAATTCTTGAATTTGAAAATATTTTGAATTCTAGAATATAATATGTTAAACTAAACAGAAACTGTTTCTGTTTTATGTTTTAAATTATAAAGTAAAATTTCAAAATGCAAATGAAAAATTTAAACAAGTTAATCTGGAAAGTGAAGTATGAAAATGAATCTGAGTTTGATTTAATTTAAATCTGGAATTTAAATTCAAACTTCGGTTTTTTTTAAAATAAAGGTTTAAATTTAAATTGGTTTTAAAGTAATGATTTGCATTTGAAAATGAAGATAGAAGTGTAAATAAAGTTTAAAATTTTAAGTTTAAATTTAGGATGAAATTGGAATCTTGACTCAGTTTGAAATTTAAAAAGAAATTTTTAAATTTGAATTTGAACTTGAAATAAAGTGTTTAAAATATTTTGTATAAAGATGAATGTTTTTAAATTTTGAACTTAAGAAATTGGTTTCATTTAAATTGTTTAATATAATTTAAATGGAATATTAATTATTTAACTAATTAATATTGTGGATGATTAATTAAGTAATTAATAATTTTTAAGTTAATTAATTAAGATTTGAGTTTAATTAATTAAGGTTAATTAATCTATAATTAAGGATGGTTAATTAAATTTTAATTTATGATTAAGATTTACTAAATCAAGGGATTAATGATAATTTAGATTTTAATTAACACTTAATTAATTAATAATTAGAGATTAATTAAATTATAATTAAATATTAATTAGTTGTTAATTAATAATGATTAATTATAAGTTAATTTCTTAATTAGGTAATTAAGAAATGTTAATGAAGGTCATTAACTTAAGATTATTTAACAATTAATTAATGTGATTAATTTTAATAGTTAATTAGATTAATTAATTAATAATAATCAATTGTTTAATTACTTAATAAAAGTAATTAATGAATTAATTACTTGGTGTAATTAATTTGATTAAGGTGATTAGTTTAGATTAATTAAGTTTAATTAATTTAAACCATTGTTGATTGTTTGATAATTACTTTATGTAATTAATGAATTTATAATTACTTAGAGAAGTAATTAATTAATAATTACAGGATGTAATTAAAGATATTAATTATAGAAGTAATTTTGATTTAAATTACTTTGAAATTAATCAAGTGATTAATGAGAATAATTAATTAAGAGTAATTAATTATGGGAGGAGTAATTAAAATAGTTAATTACTAAAAGGATATTAATCATGGGTGATTAATATATATGGTTTAAGTTGAAGATTAATTACTTATGTAATTAACTTATATTAGAGATTGATTAAATGTAATTGGAAATCATTAATTAATTAATTAATGATGTAATTTGGAATTGATTAATTAAGGTATAATTAATATTAAATGCTAATTACTTATTGTAATTAGGGAATTATTAATCAATAAGGATTAATTGAAATGGATATTGAGATGATTTATAAATTGATTTATAATCAATTGATGATTAAGATAAGCAGGATTTTAATGATGAAGTGATTAATTTAATTTATTTTAAATTAATTAGAGATTAAGTAATTAATTTAATTCATTTTAAATTAATTTTAGAATGGATTGATCATTAGATAGTTGCTTATCTTTGATGATTGGTATTGATTGCCATGTATGGTTTGTAATCTCAGTTATGAGATTAGTAGTGTATGTGATATGGATGCATTGGTTGCTTTTGGATGATAATAAGGATTATCTGATTTGGTATGAATTATCTGTTGATAATGATAATGATGAATTATCTATTGTGTTGTGGATTATCTATCTGTGTATTTAGATAATGAATTGAATTGTTTTAAACTTAAAACAACTTGGACCTTAAAAGACACGCTTTGGATTCGATGAGACCGGGATCGGGTTTCCATATTTGGGGTCCGAAAACCACATCGATTCCAAATAACGTTAGGTCGTGAATCCAAGTGGAGCGAGTGAAGACTCGAGGTGTAAGGGCTATACGTCAGTATAACTCTGTGGGTGATTCCGTAATGAGTTTGACGGAATAGCACTTATAGATTCGAGATGGAGGATCAGAGTGCAAGGGTTATTGTCGTTAACTCTGAGGGTGATTCCAATATTGAGTGTAACGAGATAATGCCTTCGGTTTCGTTCGAACCCGGAACGAACTTGTATGGATTGAATGCTTTCAGAACATCGTCAGGTGGACGATGAGCATTCTAAGTGATATGTCCTATAAAGGTAATCGTAGCCTCAAGCCTCATCAACCGGGAATGGCTAAAACAGGGGAGGTGCAGCAAAGCTTCGTGGGTAGCCCCCACTTGAGAGCGAGATTTATCCCTGTCTAGAGGTCCCTTTATTTTCGGCTTAGTGGTGCGGTTGCTGATCACAACTGCGGGGTTGTCTTGTTTGGAACCGTTCAGTAAGGAACGGGTCCGGCTTTGTGTTGCAGGGGAGTTAGGGTGGCTCCTCGGTACGGTGATCTAGGCCACGTACTGTGACGGGCGGTACCCCAGTAGCCCTGCCATTGATGGAATCCAAAATCCAATAAGTGCCGTACGTATTAGTTGTGCCCAACTATGTTGGAATGTGAGATGTAAGCATTTCAGCTATTTCTGTATTTTATTTGAAAACCCTAGACACTATTATAATATCATCGGATTTCCTATCAAATGTTTTGGTTAGCGTAAGGTAAAAACTTTTCCATGTTTATGTGTGGGAAGTCTTACGTGATACCTTTTCTTTTCAAAGTTTTTTTCAAAGTTAAGCAACTTTAACCTGTTACTCACACCAGACCCATGTCTGACCCGGAGTTATTTCTGTTTTTCTATAACTCTTGGGTACTCAAATTTTTATGAGTAGCCAAGGGAATTCAGGTTAGGATTCAGGATAGCTTTGACGAATTGTGGAGGAGCATATGGAGCAGGAGGCTTCTGCGTATAGTTATATTGTTTTCCGCTGTGTTGGTATCTCTGAGTTGTTATGTATTGTGATTGAGTTGTAATAACTAGACAGGTGTTTATAACTGTCTAGTATGTGTTGTATATGTCTGTGTACTCTGATATTTGATGTATACTATGTAATACTTATGTTATTAATATAATTTATTCGTTCCGCTGTTGAGATTCTTGTGTTGTTTCTTCTTTCTCTTCTTTCTTTTCTTCTTCTATCCCTTTCTTTCTTAATTCACGGTGCGGCTTCCTGGTATTTGGAAGCCGGTCGTGACATTGTGGTATCAGAGCTGTAGGTTGAGTGAATACCTAGGCTCTGAAGTATGTCTTTCTTTAGGGAGCGTTAGGTTGAGTGAATACCTAGGCTCTGTAGTGGTGTCTATCTTGAGAGAGCGTATTTGTATTTTATATATATATATATATATTAGTTCTACCTATTTGTTGGATTATCTGTTCGGGTATTTCCAATGTAAGTTATAAAGGTAGATGAGGTAGAAGTGTGTGTAACACGACTACCATTGGTTGGTGTTTGATGGATGAGGTTGGAAGTGTTTTGTCGAGACTGTAGACCTAATACCGTCTCGAGTGAGTTTTGTTTAGTTTAAGTACTTCATCGATCTCTGAAGGTAACCTGTTAAGGTTCGGAGTTCATCTTTGAAGTACAGAATTGTGTTTGTATCTGTCAGTAGGGCTGAAGCAAGTGAGTGAGGATATCTTGTTATCTCAGGAAGTAGTAGCTGCGTGATGAGATGCAGTGAATATGGATATTTCCGAAGATGTTTCTTTGGAACAAGAATAAGAAGTGAGTCAGCCGGTGGTGTGGCTGAGCTTAGCAGAATGTTCTGAGTTGGTAGGGAGTCTTCTGGCTGGGTAGTTTTCTGAAGTGGAGTTCAGAAGCAGCAGAGTGGGTCTTTTTCTCTGGTAAGTTGGCTATGTCAGCATAAGCTATTCTGTTTGGTTGAGAGAGAGCAGTTTTCTTTGGATTTAGGCTAAGTTGATCGCAAAAGTGACTTGCGATAGTTAAGTGTTCTTTTGGAACTGGTGGTTCAGTTTGTAGATGGATGGTTCCTTGAGATAGAAGTTGGTGAAGTAACTCAGGTTTAGGAGGAACATCTGAGTTATCTTTATGGATATATGGAACCATATTTCTGTGCTGGGTTGTCTGGTCTGTGCTTGTGCTCTTAGTCAGCATTTTCTTCTGTTTCGGATCAGAGTTGTGCAGCGGAAGCAGTTTGGGAATGCTTCTGTTTTGTTTTCTCAGATAAGGAGAAGTTTGTTCTGTCTTCTGTTGTTGAGAAGTTGAGTGTTTGTTCTTGGTTTTTGATTGATCTTGAGGAGATCATTGGATTGTTTTGATTCAGTCTGTTTCTAATGGAATCAGCAAGAGTTAAGCTGATCAGGATGGATGTTGGTAGCCCAGGATTGTCCGAAGAGTTTTTTTTGATAAGAGACAGAGAATTTGGATTCTGGAATTGGAGATTTGATTTTGGATAAGTTTTTCTCTGATTCAGGGAGCTATAAGTTTGAGAAGCTAGCTCCGTAGTGTTTTGGTTTCTTCTATGTTTTGGTTAGATCAGTGTTTGGATTTCTAGAGTTGGATTGCCAGTTAGGATAACTGGGATTCAGTATGTTTCACGTATCTCTGAGGGAGTTCGTGTTTGATATTTCTGGTTGTGGAACTAGCAGTTTAGGATGGTTTGGTTGTTGAATCAGACTCGTCTGTAGTCTGATATGCTGTATAGAATTGTTGTTAGGAGCTCTATAGCTTAGTAGTATTGATTGTTTGGATTCTATAGAGCGAGTATCCCAATATACATATATACCGGGGAAACTCGAGAAAGGTTTATCCAAAATTCTTTTGGATAATTAGATTTGTTCTGGTTGTGTGAATTGGTTGCTTTGGTTGTTGGCATATGATTAACATATGCTGTGTTTTAAAAATAAAATCTGTAAATAGATTATTAAATTAACTTTGTTTTAAATTTCGGGGACGAAATTCTTTTAAGGGGGAAGGATTGTAATATCCCGGAAATTTGGACAATTTAAATTTAATAATCTGGGTTTAAATTTATATTGAACTGATAATTTTTGTTAATAAATTTGATTTGATTTTAATAATCTTCTTCATTTAAATATTTAATTTGTGAATTATTTTTAATAAACTAATAAATTGTTTTCTATTTAGAAATGTATATGTATTTATATATTTTTAAATAGACAAGTTGATTTTAATTAAATTATTATAGCATAGTTTTAATGTTTTGAAAATGGAAATTGTGATTTATTTTTCATATTAAGCTTTTCAAAAATGTTTTATAAAATACTCTATGATTTTAAATATGTAAGATAAATATTTTATTGGTTTAAAATTCATTTTAACTTAAGTTGTATATTAAAATAAGTTATAAAATGTTTGTATTCTTTTTAAAATATTAATTGATAAATTTGATTTGTTAATTTAATTTGTACATTTAAAATACAATTCTAAATATGAACATGCATTCATTAAGTTAATTTTCTTTAACACATAATTAAATAACAAAACCATTCAAAAGACATGTGTAAGTTATTGTAAACTCTTATATAAATTTATTGTAATTGTTTAAAGGAATAAGAACTAATTAATTTGATCTAAATATTCATTAGCCTTAATTAAAATAAACAAAAACCATTTAAGATACATGTGTAAGCATACTAAAATCCTAGATGAACATGTGTTGTGAATTTAAATATGAGAATTAACATGTGTCCATTTATTTTACATGTGTCATTATTTATTTTTATTTTCTTTAATTTTAATCTAAAATCAAACATTGTTATAAAAGCCTGCATTCTTTCTTCCCTTGTTTTTTTTCTCATTTTCATTTCTTAACTAAAGAAAATATTCTCAGCTGAGAAATTTTGTTCATCTCTTCAAATGCACTTCTCAAATCTGTAACATTTCAGATTTAAAAAAAAAAATCAAACTCCATTTTCAAGTTTGCATATCAATCCCTATAAACAAAAATACAAGCATGCATCCACTTTCTTTAAAATCTGCATTTCCAAAATAGATCTGCATGCATCAAATAAAGCCTGCATTCATCTTTCTTCTAAATCTGGAAAATAAATCAAGCAACCTGCATGAATCTTCAAAACTCTGGAATAAGCAAATTTAATCAAGTAAGGAAGCTTGCCTTTCATCTGGAACATACATATGAATCTGGAAAAGGGCTAGAAGGTCTGCATTCATGCTTGCAAATACAATCTGGAACCTGCAGTTTCAATTTACATCTGCAACATTCAAACTACTTGCATGCTAAAATATGGAAATGTGCTCTGCATGTTAAATTATGAGCTCTGCATCTATCACAGGTGAGTAACTCATTTAAGTTTTATTAAATAGGAAAGGCTGTGCATGTTTTATAAATTGCAAATATACTCATATGAGTTTGCTATGAATATCTTACATATAAATATTTGCCTGTGTTCAAGTTGATGATTATGCATGTGTGTATCTGCAAATTTTCAAACTCATGTGATCCCTGAGCTTTTTCTTTAGCTTGTTGTTATTATGATCTAAACAACTGAACAAAGTTTGTTTATTTTAGAATAGATTGAGTTTTAAAATTTTATATAAAGCAAACAGAATGATCTGTAACCTGAGATATTAAGTTTACATAAAGTAAATTAGCATAAGATAAATTCAAACATTATAATTTAATGTTTCAGATATATAAATTGAATCATCAAGTAGAGACATGAATTTTAAATCACATGCTACAGTTTTTAGTGATTTAAATGAAGAACAGATTTGAATTGGCTGTATTTTACATATTGGTCAAGTTTTGTTGATACATGCTTCTAAAATGGGTAAAATTGTTACTGGAGATAGAGTAGCTATCAAATATTTTAGGAAAAATACTAATTTGGATTACAATTCAATATTGATGTTGAAATTGGGGTTTTTGATTAAGAACCCTAGATTTCACTGGGTTCAAGAAATTGGGTGCTGCGGCTTTCATACTTGATCGAGCTCTATGATTTTTGGGGTGATGGTAGATGATGGATATTCGAAGTCATCACTGAAGTTTGGGTGGAGATGATGGCCGGAGGTGAGTGGGATCGTCGTTGACAGGTTTGAGTGTAGTGGGTGTTTTATGTTCCAGGTTTGATACTGGAACTCGAATGCAAATTCGAGTTGGTTTTGAGCAAGATGATGATTTAGGGAAGATGGGGGGTTGCTGGACATTGTGAGGCGATGGTCGATGATGATCAGAGGTGATCGAAGGCTCTGTGCATGTGCACAGAGAAAGGGGATATTTTGGTGATGATGGTGGTGCAGTTTTAGTTGCAGAGTTTTTTTTACTCGGGACGGACTCGGGTAAATGGGAAGATGACTCGAAGTAAGGCAGTGATTGACTCGAAGTTATTAGGTGGTAGCTCGGGTAATTTGTGTTACAGTTTTTTTGAGCAGAGCCTGTTTCTTTCAGGTTTTGATATTTTAAAAAGTTTTTAAAATATAAATTTAAAACCTGAACTAAGCATTAAATTTAAAATGAATGTAAATATGAATTCAAGAGTTTGAATTCTGCTTATTTGGAAACAATTTGAGTTTTTAAAATGTAAATGTTGCAGTTTTTAAAAGTTGATCAAAACTGTTTTCCAGGTTTTTTAAAAAATTTAAGTAGGAAGTAAATTGAAGAATAAAAATCTGAATCAGGTCTTGAATCTAAAGTTGGATTTGTATTCAGTAAAGTTTAAAATTTAGAGCTTTGAATTAAATTTGAAATGCCTTTAAATTCAAACTTGGTTTTGGAAAAACAGAAACTGTTTTTCTGTGTTTAGATTTAAAAGTAAATTTCAAATTTGTAAAATGAAATTCAAACAGGAAGTTTAAACCTGAAAGTTAAATTTGAAGTAAATAATTTAATTCTTGAATTTGAAAATATTTTGAATTCTAGAATATAATATGTTAAACTAAACAGAAACTGTTTCTGTTTTATGTTTTAAATTATAAAGTAAAATTTCAAAATGCAAATGAAAAATTTAAACAAGTTAATCTGGAAAGTGAAGTATGAAAATGAATCTGAGTTTGATTTAATTTAAATCTGGAATTTAAATTCAAACTTCGGTTTTTTTTAAAATAAAGGTTTAAATTTAAATTGGTTTTAAAGTAATGATTTGCATTTGAAAATGAAGATAGAAGTGTAAATAAAGTTTAAAATTTTAAGTTTAAATTTAGGATGAAATTGGAATCTTGACTCAGTTTGAAATTTAAAAAGAAATTTTTAAATTTGAATTTGAACTTGAAATAAAGTGTTTAAAATATTTTGTATAAAGATGAATGTTTTTAAATTTTGAACTTAAGAAATTGGTTTCATTTAAATTGTTTAATATAATTTAAATGGAATATTAATTATTTAACTAATTAATATTGTGGATGATTAATTAAGTAATTAATAATTTTTAAGTTAATTAATTAAGATTTGAGTTTAATTAATTAAGGTTAATTAATCTATAATTAAGGATGGTTAATTAAATTTTAATTTATGATTAAGATTTACTAAATCAAGGGATTAATGATAATTTAGATTTTAATTAACACTTAATTAATTAATAATTAGAGATTAATTAAATTATAATTAAATATTAATTAGTTGTTAATTAATAATGATTAATTATAAGTTAATTTCTTAATTAGGTAATTAAGAAATGTTAATGAAGGTCATTAACTTAAGATTATTTAACAATTAATTAATGTGATTAATTTTAATAGTTAATTAGATTAATTAATTAATAATAATCAATTGTTTAATTACTTAATAAAAGTAATTAATGAATTAATTACTTGGTGTAATTAATTTGATTAAGGTGATTAGTTTAGATTAATTAAGTTTAATTAATTTAAACCATTGTTGATTGTTTGATAATTACTTTATGTAATTAATGAATTTATAATTACTTAGAGAAGTAATTAATTAATAATTACAGGATGTAATTAAAGATATTAATTATAGAAGTAATTTTGATTTAAATTACTTTGAAATTAATCAAGTGATTAATGAGAATAATTAATTAAGAGTAATTAATTATGGGAGGAGTAATTAAAATAGTTAATTACTAAAAGGATATTAATCATGGGTGATTAATATATATGGTTTAAGTTGAAGATTAATTACTTATGTAATTAACTTATATTAGAGATTGATTAAATGTAATTGGAAATCATTAATTAATTAATTAATGATGTAATTTGGAATTGATTAATTAAGGTATAATTAATATTAAATGCTAATTACTTATTGTAATTAGGGAATTATTAATCAATAAGGATTAATTGAAATGGATATTGAGATGATTTATAAATTGATTTATAATCAATTGATGATTAAGATAAGCAGGATTTTAATGATGAAGTGATTAATTTAATTTATTTTAAATTAATTAGAGATTAAGTAATTAATTTAATTCATTTTAAATTAATTTTAGAATGGATTGATCATTAGATAGTTGCTTATCTTTGATGATTGGTATTGATTGCCATGTATGGTTTGTAATCTCAGTTATGAGATTAGTAGTGTATGTGATATGGATGCATTGGTTGCTTTTGGATGATAATAAGGATTATCTGATTTGGTATGAATTATCTGTTGATAATGATAATGATGAATTATCTATTGTGTTGTGGATTATCTATCTGTGTATTTAGATAATGAATTGAATTGTTTTAAACTTAAAACAACTTGGACCTTAAAAGACACGCTTTGGATTCGATGAGACCGGGATCGGGTTTCCATATTTGGGGTCCGAAAACCACATCGATTCCAAATAACGTTAGGTCGTGAATCCAAGTGGAGCGAGTGAAGACTCGAGGTGTAAGGGCTATACGTCAGTATAACTCTGTGGGTGATTCCGTAATGAGTTTGACGGAATAGCACTTATAGATTCGAGATGGAGGATCAGAGTGCAAGGGTTATTGTCGTTAACTCTGAGGGTGATTCCAATATTGAGTGTAACGAGATAATGCCTTCGGTTTCGTTCGAACCCGGAACGAACTTGTATGGATTGAATGCTTTCAGAACATCGTCAGGTGGACGATGAGCATTCTAAGTGATATGTCCTATAAAGGTAATCGTAGCCTCAAGCCTCATCAACCGGGAATGGCTAAAACAGGGGAGGTGCAGCAAAGCTTCGTGGGTAGCCCCCACTTGAGAGCGAGATTTATCCCTGTCTAGAGGTCCCTTTATTTTCGGCTTAGTGGTGCGGTTGCTGATCACAACTGCGGGGTTGTCTTGTTTGGAACCGTTCAGTAAGGAACGGGTCCGGCTTTGTGTTGCAGGGGAGTTAGGGTGGCTCCTCGGTACGGTGATCTAGGCCACGTACTGTGACGGGCGGTACCCCAGTAGCCCTGCCATTGATGGAATCCAAAATCCAATAAGTGCCGTACGTATTAGTTGTGCCCAACTATGTTGGAATGTGAGATGTAAGCATTTCAGCTATTTCTGTATTTTATTTGAAAACCCTAGACACTATTATAATATCATCGGATTTCCTATCAAATGTTTTGGTTAGCGTAAGGTAAAAACTTTTCCATGTTTATGTGTGGGAAGTCTTACGTGATACCTTTTCTTTTCAAAGTTTTTTTCAAAGTTAAGCAACTTTAACCTGTTACTCACACCAGACCCATGTCTGACCCGGAGTTATTTCTGTTTTTCTATAACTCTTGGGTACTCAAATTTTTATGAGTAGCCAAGGGAATTCAGGTTAGGATTCAGGATAGCTTTGACGAATTGTGGAGGAGCATATGGAGCAGGAGGCTTCTGCGTATAGTTATATTGTTTTCCGCTGTGTTGGTATCTCTGAGTTGTTATGTATTGTGATTGAGTTGTAATAACTAGACAGGTGTTTATAACTGTCTAGTATGTGTTGTATATGTCTGTGTACTCTGATATTTGATGTATACTATGTAATACTTATGTTATTAATATAATTTATTCGTTCCGCTGTTGAGATTCTTGTGTTGTTTCTTCTTTCTCTTCTTTCTTTTCTTCTTCTATCCCTTTCTTTCTTAATTCACGGTGCGGCTTCCTGGTATTTGGAAGCCGGTCGTGACACCCACGCTTTCCTCTACCCATGCCTACGACCGCCTTGAACTCGGCCACCCCCATTGCGCGCGAGACGAGGGCGAACGGCAACCAAACGCGGCCCCTTCTGGTCCTCTACGCTCCACCATATCCCATCTCCACCGTACGGATTCGAAGCCCTCGCAATGCTCTCCAATATTGTAGTTAATGATTTCGCGTGAATGTCGGCGGATTGGGAGTAATTGAGGAGGAAACGAAATTGATTTCTGGCCTTCGAATTTGAAGTGGCGGCTGCGTATAAAGGAATTAGGGTTTTTTGGAATTTTTGTGAAGAGGATGGTGCTTTTATAGAAAATTTCTCGAGTTACTATCCATCCGGAATTTCCGAACTCCGATTTACGCACGGTGACCGGCTTTTCTAGAGTTTACCCCGCATTCCGGACGTAATGGAACATGTTTCGGAGGCTAATTCGATCATCTGTGCGAGTTACGGCAATAAACGATCGATTTTAAATTAAATCGGTTAATCAAATTTCTGTGCGTTTTGGCTTGCCCCGGACAAACGGTAAATCCGATTGACATGAAATTTGAAATCTTACAATAATATCACGTTACGGATCCTATGAAACTAGTTTCGTCGAAATCCGTGACTGTTTGAAAAATGGCTATTTTAACTCGTCAATTAAATATTAAAATATTCAATTTTCACAAATTTACTTTTAATTCGATTTTAAAAGTTCTACAACATCATTCTAACTTTAATATGATAAAATAAAATTTTACAAATCATTTTTAATCATATTAAACCTGTTATTCAATTATCCAATAAATTCCAATTTTAAAATCTTATTAAATCTATTATAATCCCAATATAACTTACATTCACTTTGGAAACCAATTTGAATCATATTAAATCAAATTTCAATTATTTACTCTATTTTCATATATTAAATTTCAATGTCAAATTAATCATATCAAATTCGAAATTTAATTATTCAAACATTTGTAATATTAAATTTAAACAAATTTGATTATTCTTAAATCACTATCTTGAAATATTTGAAATTGAACTTATAAGATTCAATTTTTAAAACCAATTCACATCTTAGAACACTATTTCCATTTTACAGTTATTCAGTTATTCAATAAGTTTTAAATATTTACTTTAAACAATTTACCTGTTCAATATTCAATTATTTGATTTTCAATAGATTTTACTTATCAATCAATTACTCTATCATACCCAATGAATTCGACATTTATTATCCTATCCAACTATTGATTTCAAAGGCATTCACTAAATAGCATTTATTTTTCAATACTTATTACTATTCAAACCTTCGAAAACAATCTATTAAAATTTGTATTTCTACCTAAATAATTCACAATTTTTATTCACTTATTTACATTTGTTTTTCCATATATTCCCTTAACCAAGTTATAACATTTGAGTTAATTCAATTAGATTGGAACTCCATTCAATCTATAAATAATTACTTGGATAGTTATTGTCGCAATTCATCCAGTTATTATTATTCCAAACGAATTACAAATTTTTTTCTAACACTAAATCACGAAATCTTATTAAATTAGTTATTTTAATTATCGAAAATTTATGGGTCGTTACACTGGCCATAGCCGCCGCCACACCAACTATTTGCCATCTACGCCATCAACTCCCTAACCCTTCACATCATCTCCTTTTCTTCTCATTTTTATTTTCATCTCTCACGAACGCCTACACACCTGATCTCAATAGTGCCCACACTCCACAAACTAGAACCATCTTCACTCCTACATACGATACAAAACCTACATTCCCCTCTCTTCTCCCTATTTTTGCATAATCTGCTACTTCCCACTCACACAACAAAGCATGCATACACAACACACACTCAACATACACAACACACACACATAATGTACACATGCATGCATGAATAGTCCACCATCCCAAAACCCTCTTGCAGCAATAGCCTCTTCCTCAAACATATTTCCTACCATGCTTTTTCCCATTTGTAGAGGGATGAAATGGAATGAAAAGCATGTATGGAGCATTAGAGAAATGTAAGGAAGAAGAAAAAGCAGATGAGCTCCCTATGTGTATTCGTGTAAAGGAAAATAGGAAATGGGTATATATTTCCATGTAGATGTAGTAAGAAGTAAATGAAAAGAAATGTGTTTGCAGCATATAGATATAGGTAAGAATTTGAAGATGGAAAGGGCAACAAATAAAATGTTGGAAGGATAGTTAAGTAACAGCTAAGCAAAGAGAGGAAGCATGGAAATGCTAGCTATGGTCTATCACTTGTGTAAATGCATGCATGTATGTTTACATATAAAAAACATTCTTTAGGAGCTAAAAAAATAAAGTATAAACAATAATGTTAAGCAATCTAAGCATGAAAGTAGGACAAATGCAAAAATATTGCGTAAGATTGTTTAAATTTTGAAATGTGAAAAAGTTGGGTGGTGCACAACCACACAATATCACATTTGTATATGAGCCACAAACGATTTAAATAGAAATACAATCATGCAAAACAGTACGACAGGATCACAAAACAACAATAAAATATATAGGCTAACAAATTTTGTAAGTTTCAAAATATCGACGTTTGCCATAACATATGTCAAACGAAAATTTAATTATTTCCCAAATTAAACATTATGAAAAAATCGTATAAATTAAATTAAAAATACATCACCCAAAATCAGACAATAATTTGAAAAATATATTTTATTATGATTAAATTCAAATTCGATTATTTAAATAAATAAAATATCAAAATTCAAAGACTCAAAATTACGGGTCATTACAAATCCATTCTTTAAGATGACATAGGGTAGAAACTTAGGTAGCAATTCATTTGAAAATGAGTTTTTTTTTTTCAATGTGTACTTTTAAGATGCATGGTAAAGGAGAAGGGGTAGGAAACCATTGATTTGTAAAATTGTTTTAACATACAAAATTAAAAATGGTTATTTGTTTTCACTTTTGAAAAATATCAAAAACTTTCTTTTTCATCCACCTTCTCCCCTTTGTTGGAATAATTAGCATTTTCCAAATCCCCATTACCTCCTACGCTATTTGACACACACACACACACATATATATATAACTTAAAACGCAAAACTCATTTTCAAGCCAAACATTATCTTAACTTCTTACTTTCTAAAGTGTCCCTGGGAAATATTGCCTTTAGCTTATGTTGACTCAAGGTCTCCTACACCAATTTAAGATGGACTTCACGGTCACTCTCATTATTAGAATATACCAAAATGTCTTCGATGAAGACCAACATAAATCTAACCAAATGATTGTAAGAGATTCGATTCATAAGCTATACAAAGAATACACGGACGTTGGTCAATCCAAAGGGAATGATTGAACACTCATCTGAATAGTTTCAAGTTCTAAAAATTTTCAAAGGGACACTATCCTCAGGCATTCTCAATTGAGGGAATCTAGTATCTTAGTGTAGCCGTAGGATTACTATAGCTCCACTTAACTAATCGAACATGTCGCTATCCTAGAAAATAAATTTTCAATATTTAGCACCAACTCATTCAATTTTCGGCAATTAATACCCATTCGAAGTGATCCATCTGACTTCCTCACAAAGACGGTGCCCCCATGGTGTACCGGCTTGGTCTGCTGTAACTTTTATGCTCATGTTCTACTAGCTTCTTCTTCAATCCATCCCCTTGGGTAGAATTCAAGTCTACTAACAAGCAATGCCCCTAATATCAATCTATTCAGAATTTGATTTCGTTTTTAAGCGACAATCCCGACACTAACTTGAATACATCTGAAAATTCTTGAATCACTCACACTCTATTAATCTCATCTTCCTAATCTTCCATTGCATACACTGGAATTCTAAACTTCTTCTATAACACGTCTAATGCTATCATAAGCCTTTCTCTTCCATTTGGACTTCGTAAAGCGGTAACTCTATCATCACAATAGAATCTAGCGTCATTATGTACTAACCAATCCATACTTAAAATTGCCATGTTCCCAATAAAGTCAAACACATATAGGTCAAAAACAAACAATTGTCCAGACAAAAAAAACTCAACATTAGTACACCTCAACTCGAGAGTGGCATACCCATCAATCGAATTAACCACACGCAAAGATGTAACTAAATAGGTAGTATCTAACTCTAACCTATCAACGAAATGTTTTTAAAGGAAAGAGTGCTTAGCCCCAATATCAAATAGAAGTCTAATTAAACTAATAGAAATAGAAATCAAACCTCTAAGCACTACCCCTTTACCATTCTCCTTAGTACTCAGTCCAATTGATGGTCCCTTCAAAGAAAAAACCTTTGCTTATCTTAATTTTGGGCAATCCCTCTTCTTATGGTTAGGCTTGTCACAGTAGATGCACTTAGCTTAACCATTATTCTCCGGTTGGGTACACTTGGCCGAATAATGACCCTTCTTCCTGTAATCAAAGCAAAAAATATCTCTACTAAATTTGGTTTTTGAGCTCCTGTTACTGAGGTTATTCCTCCCTTCTGGTTCTTATTTCCCTTTTGATATGGGTTGAACCTCTTCTTCTTCCCTACCTTAGGCCTACATCAACTTTTCTCTCTTAGTTTTACAAGTAGTCATACCTCCTTGCCATTTCCATTACTATCTCAAAAGGAGATAAAAAATGTGCCAGCACCTCATAATTTAGACCCTTATTTAGATCTTCTATGAATTTCTCATTTTTTTTAGTGGAGCCTTGGTGTTTTCCCTTTCATATTTTGACAAAGCACTAAAATATTGGAAATACTCCTCTAATGCCATTTCTTCTTACTTTAAGTCTAAGAACTACCTACACAAAGCACTCTTCTCCGATTTGGGGATAAACAATGTCTCCTTAAATTGATCCTAAGTAATCTCCTTCCGTGGAACATCCGTTATGAATGCTTCCCACCAATTTAAAGCATCCTCTTGAGTTGAAAAGAAGCCAACCGCCCATTCTGAGCATCGTCATATCCTATGTTTCCAAAAAAATAAGCTCAAACCTTTAGTTAATTCAACACTTCCAAAGTAGGTTCCTTTCCATTAAATATTTTCTTCCACAATTCTTATAGTCTTGGGTCATCTTGGAAAAGTTTGCTCCTATAACTACTGGTCTTGTCTCAATAAATTTGGCCAGCTATTGCCTTATCATCTCTGCATATAGTGATGGAAAAGAGCATTCATATCCATTTCTCCAATAGTTAGGTTAGATATCTGAGTGCCGGCTATAACATGAGCTTCCAGGGCTACCACCTCTCCTTGGTCATTTGTCTATGTACTTGTATGTCCTCTCCTAGCATTCATCTTAATAGCTCCTAACAGTTTACTATGAGTCTCCACTCCTTATAACAACCCCCATTTTTTAACCTCAAAAGTCGATACTAGTATATCCACGACATTCACGCGTCGAGCATCAGAGTAACGGAAAAACAGTTTGCCGGGAAAAGAAAAGAAAGAACACAATCTCACAGTGCAATAGATAATCCAGAATATAAAAAAGATCTTTACACAAGAAAAGCTTTATACACACAATCAGAGTAAACTATCCTATAATCATCCTGGACAGTTATAACAATTTGTCCTTACAAATGCTAAAAAATACAACAAAACAATGCAGCAGAAGTAAAAGAAATATATGAGATATTAGCCCTGGGCATCCAGCTCCTCTCCTGAACTCCAAAGCATCCAAAGCTAAATTGGAAACATGCTCGATATGACCTGAGCATTATAAGAAAACAATGTCTGGATCATTTTGGTAAAACCAACATAAGAAACTCAATCATATGGATTATTAATGTTAAGAAAACCTTTGAAAATAAAGGTATCTCTTAAGATCGCACAGCATATAAACCCGGATGGGTTTTTGCCTTATGATAACCAAAACTTTTCTATAGAAATCTGGTGATATTATTATAGTGTCTAGGGTTTAAAATAAATATTAAATATAACTGAAATGCGTGCATCTCACATTTCCACATATTTAAGCACAACTAAGTCTGTATGGCGCTTATTGAAGAATGGATGCCACATAATGATAGGGCACTGAGGTACCACCTACCACAGTACACCTTTAGAAAATGTACCGAGGCCTCGACTGGACCCCCGCCAACACAGGACCGACCTACCTGATAGTACGGAATATGTTATCATCTTGGTTTCTTTGTAGCCTTTTCCCAAGAGCTCTCATGCACAACCAAATCCATAAATATGTATATATCTAAAAGGGTAATGGCATTCCCTAATGGGTGCAACCCATATAACCCTGCCACATCTCCCTGTATTTTAGTCATTCCTAGTTGATGAGGTTTGAGAATATGTATTACCTTTTACATAGCAATCCCATTTGGAATTCTAACAATTCTCTCCAAGCAGCAATGCAGTGCTAGCATTCGTCCATGCAAGCTGTTCAAGAAATGGACAAACCAAAGCACAATTTCTACTACATTCATTTTGGAATCACCCTCAGGATTAGTAGTAAACAATCCTTGCATTTCACAGAGCTTCATCTTAGATCCCATCATCTTTAAGGTGTTATCAATATGACGCTTGAGTTGGTTTGCAGCGGTTTTCAGATTATTCTTACTTATCCGATCCCGGTCTATTCGAACCAACTTTCGATAATTTTTGATAAAGTCAACTCTAGTTGTTTCGGAAATAAACAGACAATATAAGAGTGGGGATCACCTCCCAACCTTTAAGTGGATGCATCTCCTAATCATTTATCCTAGAAGAACACAATGAGTTTGTATGCACGGTAGTATAATATACGATTAATGTGCTCTATAATTCTAGTGTTTCCTATAGATATTTCCATAGTAAAAAACTGGCCAAGATTTGATGGCTGGTTATTTAAATATCAAATAATCGACAATCAGTCCATATTTAATTCAATTGGATCCACTAAGCCTCATTCAATCATTTACCCAAAATATTAATATACTTATGTCAATGGTATAAGTATATTTTCCAAACCCATTTAGAGCATTTCTTATTTAAAATTCATTTTAAATGGATCAAAACATATGTCTTTGAAACATATTTTATTATGAATCACAAACAACTAATCCTTCGGTGTTAGGTAGGGAAATGCTTCCCTACCACCAAAATCAAGGACTACTTATTTATTTGATTCATTACTTGGTTAGTATAATTGATCCAGTCAAAGATTTATAAAATCAATATTTTCTTTCCAAAATCCAAGGTTTCTTTCCATAATATAACCTTTTTACTTTGTTCTTTCGCTAAGTAAAACCCCATTTTTAAAACAAATTTATTAGCTTTAAACCCCTTTTATAAAAATATATTATTATTTAAAGCATATTCTTAAGTTAATTAAATTAACTTAAAACTCCATTATTAAATTAATTAATTAACTTTAAATACAATTAACAAAACGATTAGTTAAGTCCAAACATCACTATTAAATAATTAATCATCTTAAAATATCCTTTTAATAAAGTAAGTAATTAATCTAAACCTTGTTAATAATATAATCAATTAATTTAAATACAATTAATTAACCGATTTATTTACTTAAGACAATCATTAATTAAAAGGATAACTAGCTTAATCATTATTAATTAAAATAATAATTAACTTAAAAATTTATTAAATAAATAAACAATTAACTTCACATTATTAATTAAATAAACAAGTAACTTTAAACCTTGATTAATTTAAAATCCCCTTTAAACATCAATAATTTAAATCAAATTTAAACATCACAAATGATATTAATAATTAAACATTATTAATTAATTTAACAATTTACTTTAAACAATCATAAAACTAAAGTTTATTTCAAATTTATAATCTGTCCAATTTGGAAAGACACTTAGCAAATCTTAATGGTACTTAAACAAGCTACCTATATATTTTATAATGATATCCAATTCACAACATATTTTACATAAACACAATCATGTAAATAAATTCCGTACGATCAATCGATTGATAATAACTCATTATAATTCAACCAGCAGACAATTAAATGTCTAAATTTACATAATAACAGAACGGTAATTTATTCTGCTAACAGAAAGTCAAGGATTGATTATAATTACTAAACAACGTTATTAAACACAGCCCGTATTAATTTACCATTAAATTACACTATAAAAAATAGGTCAAATGATTTCATGAGTGTATTTTATAGGTCAATACAAACCCAATGCCGTAATCCGCATGTTAATCGGACTCCGAACGAAAGAGTTATGCATTTTCAAAAGTCAAACACTTAACTTTATTAAAACTAAATTAGTTTCACCCAAAACATTCACACCCCAGGGCCCAACTCTATCGTAACCTGCCCAATCCGAAACCCCACAAACAATAGTTGCTTCTCTCCTCTTCAAAACTCCTGCCTATTTATCACGCGACCTGGAAACCCATCTCAACCAAATTCCCTCATCAATCTCCACTGTTCAAACTGCCTTAGGCCATCACCTCCACCACCGATCTCCTCCCCACACCCAGGTGCACCCTTGGTCGAGCCATGGCAAGGCTCGGCTTCTCCATTTTCCGCTGATGGGCTGAAACCCAAACACCCCAAACCCCATAGTTCCAAACCCTAATTCGCCGCCACCATGGACCACAGGATTATGCCTAATCACACCCATACCTCGGTCTCAACCTAATGCTCCTCCTAATGCTCACCGCTCATTCCCTTAACCACCGATCCGTCGGAGAATGATTTCTAATCAAATTCTAATCAATTGGCCAATTCAACTCAACCACAACTCTAAAAATCACGAAACCAACTCTAAAAATCATGATTTTCCTAGACGAACATGACTATGTACTTCATTCATCGATTTGTGATCGACAAAAAACCGACAAACCACGACCAATTACTGATTTTCTTAACTTTCTCAAAATGTATTTGATGAAAAATTCACCAATTATTTTTAAAATAAACTATAGATCTAAACAAACAACTCTCTAGTTGAGGGCAAGTATAAATTCATTACATTTTGTGAGTTATGGAACTTTGAAGGTGAAGAGGTAAATTGTTTTTGTAAAACAGGGAACCATAGGTGATTTAAAATAAGTGTTTTAATCCATATCCAAGCAAGTTTAAACAAAAAAGTGTATTTATTCCATTACTTAGACTTGAATATCAAATTAAAATTTCACACAAGCTAATCAATAAATTTGCAAATAGTTATGTCATCAAAATATATAAATAAAGGGTTGAATACTCACATTTTTCTTTTCTATTTCCATGTTTTGCTAAAAAGCTTGAAACTTGATCTTGAATGAATAAAGATTTTGAGTTTAAATATGAGATTTCTAGAGGAGATGAAAAAATGGAGTTTTAAATAAAAGATTAATTTGGAAAAATAAACTAAGTATGGAAAATAAAGTAGTGTATATAAGTATATAATGAAAAGATTTAAAAATGAAAAATAAAGAAACAAAAATGAAAATGAAAATATTCCTTCCTATTCCAACATCATATCACGAACCAACTTTGTATATATCATGTAAGAACATATTGGGGAATAAGGTGTCCATGTACTTAATCCATTTCTATTGGGTATAAGGTTGTTTTCAAGTACTTAGGTTTAATTCTACACTTAAGGTATCATTTCCATGTCACTTCATTCATATTTTAAATTTTGAATAAAGTTTTACAATTAATTACTTATTTATTTCAAAATGAATATGTTTTACATTTTAAAAGTTGTTTAGAGCAGAATCAAGATATTACACTTTTAACAACTTGTTATTTAATAGAAAACTGAAAATCTGAAAATTGCATTTCGGTTACATTTTCAGTTTTTCATCAAACTATTTATATATAAAAACAAAATTTAAAAATAAATTATCTATTATTAGTTATAAATTAAAAGAGGGTTATTAAATTAATAAAAACCATTAACTTAATATTTAAATTATATTAAATATTCACATATTAAACCGATAAAATTTTGGGTCGTTACAATCTTCCCCTAAATGAATTTCGACCCGATGTTACATCAGATGAATACCCAATATTATTTATAAGTCAGCATGATGTTCATAGACCATCCATATTCCAAATCTAACTTGATCTCTAATCGAATGCATAACTTCATTTCCATACTAGTATCACTCAATCGATTCTCTAGTGCGGATTCCAATCAGGCTACTTGATTAGGAACCTCCGTTCTCCTTACGTAGCCATATACTACGATAGAAAACTTTAATTCCATATCCAAAACCATCACCAAGTGTTTTTCGTCAAGAATCGAGTGATAGACCCTTATTTGAAATAGTGTGAAACACCTCAAAGTCACGTACTCGACTTTTAGATCAAAAACTATGTGAAAAAGAGAAATGATCTACGTACGACTTACGTGCTTATATTATTGGTTCTCTCTGATACCGATTTCTTCTTCTGTTAAATACGAATACATTTCATAAAAATATTGCTATCTGATTTATTCTTTTCTTAAGGGAAACTTAAAAATTAAATGCGTGGGTTTTATTTCAAATCATTTTGAAACGATATAATATATATATATATATATATATATATATATATATATATTCTTATACTTTCAGTATATCAAATCATACCCTTGAAATTATAAATCAAGATTTTTGCTTTAGCAAAACACTTGAAACAAAGTTACTATGGTAGCATTTCCCTACTTAGGAAACTCGAAAATAAACACCAATGATGCAGCAGTCATTATCAGAATTAATTTTTAGCGACTAAAGTAAGTTTAGTGCTTTCTATTCCTTCAAAATCCTTTTAAAATATTTATAATCATATGCACTATCAAATATTACCATTATTATTTTTTCAAAACTTTGAAACCATTTTTCAACGCATTGGGATTTAAATTCTCAGTTTCTCAATTTAAATCCATTTTCCTTTATAACTCATATTTATAAACCATACTTATAATATCTCATTTCACAAATGTATATCCTTATTTATTATATTGAAAAATGTTATTCAGATTAAATTTTTAACCTAACAATAACATCAAACGCCTTATATTCAAATCGTAAAACTGAATTCACAAGGTGTTCATTTCTTATTAAAATTAAAATCAACCAAGTAATGTTCATAAACTACTTAAGCATAAGAAAACAAGCAAATGATGATAAATAAAACATTTCCTAACAAACAATCACAACATAAAAATAATTATAATTATCATTTGAAAATTATTCCTTTCTATATAAAATATAATCCTAGGTAAAATTATTTCACTAACCAATTTTCAAAACAACAATGTGTCGATTTGCCAGGTTTAAGTGTATAGAAACCTTTGTCTACACCATGGTGTCCCGCGTCTCGATCGGAATTCATAAATCGCTCAACTGATAAAATAACACAATATAAAACATATTTACAGTAATAAAAAATATGTGCGCTCATATATAATATACTCAAATTCATCCTAGGGTCTCACTTACCCTTTCACAAACGAGTCAACCCCACCAAAGTTTAGGTGTTTGCTCAACCTAAGCTATGATACCATGTTGTAATGACCCCTTTTTTGACCTTCAAAAGTCGACACTAATACATCCATGACAATCATATATCGAGCATTCGAGTGCTAAAAAGACAGTTCATTGGGAAAAGAAAAGAAAAGAAAGAACAGATTCTCACAACGCAATGGATGATCTATGATATAAAAATGATCTGTACATAAGAAAAGCTTTATCACACAACCAGAGTAAACTGTCCTATAATCAGCCTGGATAGTTATAACAGTCTGTCCTAGAAAATATAGACAAATACAACAAAACGATGCAGCGAAAATAAAAGGAATATATGAGAGATACGTCTTATCCACCCGGCTCATCTCCCAAGCTCCGAAACATCCAAAGCTAATTTGGAATCATGCCGGTCTAACCCGAGCATTATAAGAAAACAATGCCCGGACCAGTTTGGTAAAACTAGCATAAGAAACACAATCATATGGATTGCTAATGTTATGAAAACCTTTGAAAATAAAGGCATCTCGTAAGACCGGGCTGTACATAAACACGGACGGATTTACCTTATGATAACCAAACATCTCTATAGAAAATTCAACGATATTATAATATTGTCTAGGGTTTAAAATAAATATTGAATATAGCTGAAATGGTTGCATCTCACACTTCAAATTGGGTACAACTAAGTCCATATGACACTTACTGAAGAATGGATTCCATACAATGAGAAGACATTGGGTACCACCTACCACATTACACCTCTAGAAAATGCACTGAGGGCCTAGCTTGGACCCTCTACCAACATAGGACCGACCAACCCCTTACAGGATAATACCGAATATGTCATCACCCCGGTTGCTTTGCAACCTTTTCCTAAGAGCTCCCACGCACAACCAAATCCATAAATATGTATATATATAGAAGGGTGATCCTAATGGGTGCGACCCACTTAGCCCTGCTGCATCTCCGTAGATTTTAGTCATTTCCGATTTATGAGGCTTGAGGCTACGTTTTACCTTTTATATATAAATCCTACTTGGAATGATAACACTACCCTTTAGGCAGCAATGCAGTATCAATGTTCGTCATACAAGTTGTTCAGGATATGAACAAACTGAAGATAGTATTTTAACTGCATCCATTTTGGAATCACTCTCGTAACTAGTAGCAAATAATCCTTGCACTTCAATGAGCTTTGTCTTTGGTCCCATCATCTTCAAGACGTCTTCAATGTGACACTTTATTCGTTCGAAATGGTTTTCGGACAATTCATACTTATCTGATCTTGGTCTCTTCAAACCAACATTTGATAGTTTCTGGTAAACTCAACTCCGGTTCTTTTGGAAATAAACAGACAAGATAAGAGTGGGAATTACCCCCTAACTATTTAATTGGACGGATCACTTTGTCATTTGTCCTAAAAGAACACAACAAGTTTATATATACAGTCGTATTATCTATGATAACTGTACTATATAATTCTCACGTTTCCTCTAGATATTTACAAAGTAAAAAATTGCCCAAGGTTTGATAGTCGGTTTGTTAACTATCAAATAATCAACAACCAACCCAAATTTAATTCCATTGGATCCACTAAGCCTTATTTAATTAATTATTTATTAACTAATAATCATTTACCTAAAATATTTGTATACTTAGATCATTGGTATAAGTATATTTGCCAAACCTATTTAGAGTATTTCTTATTTCAAATTCATTATAAATGGATCAAACCATATGTCTTTGAAACATAGTTTATTATGAATCAGAAACAACTAATCCTTCAGTGTTAAGTAGGGAAATGCTTCCTTACCACCAAAATTAAGGACTACTTATTAATTTGATTCATAACTTGATTAATATAATTGATCCAAGCAAAGCCTTATAAGCCCAATCTCTTCTTTACAAAATCCAAGATCTCTTTCCATAATATAAATTTCTTTACTTAGTCCTTTTCACTACGCAAGACCCTTTTTCTAAAACAAACTTATTGGCTTTAAACCCCTTTTCTAAAACAATATTATTATTCAAAGCATATTCTTGAGTTTTTTTTTGATAACATGAATGATACTCTATTCAAGAGCAAGCACTCTTTTTTTTGTTATCTCGGGGCCTCGAACCCATGATCTTTAGAACCTCTGTCTAAAAAGTTCACACCCTAACTTAAAACTCCATTATTAAATAAATTAATTAACATTAAATACAATTAGCAAAACGATTACTTAAGTTTAAACATCACAATCAAATAATTAATCATCTTAAAATACCCTTTTAATAAAGTAATTAATTAATCTGAAATTTGTTGATAAAATAATTAATTAATTTAAATACAATTAATTATTCGAATAATTTACTTAAGACAATCATTAATTAAAAGGATAATTAGATTAATCATTATTAATTGAAACAATAGTTAACGTAAAACATTATTAATTAAATAAATAATTAACTTCACATTATTAATTAAGTAAATAATTAATTTTAAATCTTCATTAATTTAAAAACCCCTTTGAACATCATTAATTTAAATCAACTTTAAGCATCAAAAATGAAATTAATAATTAAACAGTAATTATTAATTTAAAAATTTACAAAACTAAAGTTGATTTCAAATCCAAAACTTGTCTAATTTAGAAAGAGTCTAAGCAAATCTCAATGGTTCTTAAACAAGCTATCAATATATTTCATAACAACATCCAAGTCACAATACAATTTTTTTTCATAAACACAACCATGCAAATAAATTCCATACGATCAATCGGTGGATAACAACTCATTGTAATTCAACCGGGATATAATTAAATGTCTAAATAAACATAATAATAGAGGTTATTTATTTTACTAACAAGATGTCAAGGATTGATTATAATTACTAAACAATGTAATTAAACACAACCCATATTAATTTATCATTAAATTACACTACAACAAATAGGTCAAATGATTTCGTGAGCGTATTCTATAGGCCAATACGAACCCAATGCCAGAAATCGCGTGTTAATCGGACTACGAACGAAAGAGTTATGCATTTTAAAAATTTAAACGCTTAACTTTATTAAAACTAAATCAATTTCACTCAAAACACTCACACTCCAAGGACCATCGGGCCTAACTCCATTCTAACCTACCCAGACCCAAAACCCCACAAACAACAGTAACTTCTCTCCTCTTCAAAACCCCCGCCTCTTTATCACACGACCTAGAAACCCATCTCGAATACGTTCCCTCATCAATCACCACCGTTCCGACCACCTTTGGCCATCACCTCCACCACCGATCTCCATCTCATACCCAGGCGCACCCATGGTCGACCCATGGCTGAGCTTAGCCTCTCCATCCACTATCAATAGGTAGAAACCTGAACAACCCAAACCCCATAGCTACAAACCCTAATTCCACTGCCCCCGCCACCATGGACCACAAGATCATGACCGATCACATCCACATCATGGCCTCGATCTAATGCTCCTCCTAACGCTGACTGCTCCTCCCCTCGGCTATCGATTCGCAAAAAAAAGTTTTTAATCAAACTCCAATTACTATCCAATTTGACTCAACCGCAACTCTAAAAATCATGATTTTCCTAGACGAACGTGACTATGTACTTCATTCATCGACTTGTGATCGATGAAAAGCCGACAAACTAAGACCATTTGCTATTATTCCAAATTTTCTCAAAATACATTCGATGGGAAATTCGATAATCATTTTTAAAACAAACTATGGATCCAAAAAAACAATTCTCTAGTTAATGGCAAGTACAAATTCATTATGGTTTGCGAGTTATGTAATTTTGAAGGTGAAGAAGGGAAATTGTTTTCGCAAAACAGAGAACCAAAGGTGATTTACAGTGGTGTTTTAGTCCATTTACAATGGAGCTTAATCAAAACTCGATTTTTACCCTATTATTTAGACTTCCGTGTTAATCGACAAAATTTCTATCGAATTAGAAAACTACGAATAAATTTAAAATTAAAATTTTACCGCAAGCGCATGGGGTACAAAAGTTAGTACGTTGCGAGTACGGGTCGATCCATAGGAAATTGTTTGCATTTTGAAGTTCTATTCAATCAAATTAAACCAAAGTTGAAAGTGTGATTAGCTAAAAATGTAGAAAAACGAGCAAAAGAAAATTGATAAAAATATGAGAATTTGAGGGCAATTTAGAGATAAATCCACTCTCTAGTACATATAAATCAACAAAATGAAGTTATGATCTCTCTTTTCTTATCATTAGTGTAATTAGTTAATGTGCTTATCATAAGTATGGTATATTTGTGCTATTTATTAGCACAATATAAACCATCAAACTATAACACAACCACTAATACATATTTAACTCTCATGAAATATGAGAACAAAGTTGAAAGAAAAATTTATTTTGAGCATGACCTATTAACTATTGTTTAGAAATATAAGCCATAAAATTTTAATTTCAACAATCACTTCATTACCATCATCATATGTAGATGAAAAGGCAATTATTATTTGTAATTGTTTAAGCATGGCCTATTTGATGTCAACAATATAAGCTATCAAATTCAAATAAAAACCAATAAGCTAAACCACTTAAAAAAAAATCATTTAAGCACAAAAGAGAGCATAAACATCAAGATGTTGGATCTACGTATTAGAGAGCTTCATTACCCCTAATTGAAGGGATTAAGCTCTCATATTTGTTATCAAATCAACAAATGTAGAAAACAACATAAGACAAACAAGAGGAAAAAGAGAGCAAAATGAAAACAAAAACTAAGTAAAATGAATTAAATACTAATCAACTTGAATGAATAATAAACTAACTAGTAACAAGAAAGGAATAGAGCATGTAAATAAAAGAGAACATTGATTAACATTGCATAAAAAACAAAGAAAAGTTACATGAAAACAAATTTGGCTAAGTAGCCATGAAAAGAGAAAGAGAGCTTGTATTTTATTTTGAGCCTAAACTAATGAGCTAAAGAGAGACTAAAGAAGAGTTTACATGAAGCATAAGCGGTATTTATACATATATGAAACCCTAATCCATTTTTTTGAGAATGCCCAAAATGCCCTTGTAGGAAGTGCGTTGGCCAAGTTACCATTGACGTCAATAATCACCCATTAAGTGTGCATGAAAGTCTAATGACCATTAGCATGTGGATTAGCTTCTAATTTGTACATGAAGGAAGGTGGGTCGGTGGGGTCCTCTATGATCATGGCTTTGAATTATTTCCATCTCCGTTCCTTGGTATTCATTCCTGTGCCTGTATATATCTTCATGAAGCCACTTGTATATGAAGCCAATTTCCTACAAAGTAATATAGAAATTTTCAATTAAATTTTCCCAAAATAAGACCATTTTCCCCTTATATGGAGATGAATATGTGACAATTTGAAAATAATTTGAATTTGGTTTAAAAGGGTTAAAATAGCCGATATGATCATTTATTTAATTTAAATAGATTAAATATGATGGTAAAAATATGTACATTTACGTGCACATCAAATACCCCCACACTTATCTTTTTATTCATCCTCGAATAAAGAAAAAATACTAAGATAAATCCATTTTCATAGGGAGCACGATTGCATTGAGCATATGCAATAAGCCGTTAAACCTTTGGGTGTCCTCAATAAGACAAGTGTTGTTTCGTGAGGGTTTTCAACGGATACTACCCACAAAATCTGTAACGACCCACAAATTTGAACATATTTTAAATGAAAATTCGTTTGAAACTTTGAATATAATTATTTAAAATTGATATATTTGTAAATTTAATGTATAATTTCGGGATTTGAGGTGAAATGTTCTTCCAAATTTAATAAAATAAAGATTTTTCTTAAAATGCAAATTTTGGTCAACTTTGGTCAAAGTTTGACTTTCTGTGGAAATTTTAAATTTTGAATTTTTAACTTTTATTTTTTTATGAAGATGAATTTAATTCTAACATTTTCTCAGCTTTTTGTTTTGTTAAACTTTGAGTTCTACTTCTCAAATTTTGCAACTTTTGGCGTATCATACGTAGTTATTTTCCCTATAACTTCTATCCTATTTACATGTTGATTTGTTTGGGCTTGTACTAATGGGCTAGAAACCGTTTTAGTAATAAAAGGCCACCTATTGAGATGACTATATAAGATCCTTGGGTTTTGGTTGGCCTCCTCATCCATTCATTTGTGCCTCCACAGAAAAATGTAAGTTTTCTTCTTCTTCATCTTCATTCTCAAAACCCTTGACCTTCCTCCTCTTCTCCTCTACAATTTTCCTTCCCATTGCCTTGCAATTTCGACCACACCTATTCCATCACCTTCCCATCACCAATCTCTAACCAAAACCCTCTTCTCCTTCTTCTTTTTCCCTTCTTCTTCTTCATAATTTTTGGCCTCTACCTCCTCTCCTCCAACCAAAACACCATGGCCGAACTTCCTCAACCCCTTCCACTTGCCTTGGCCTTGACCACCTCCTCCATCACCTAATCCCTAGGCCGAGCCCTCCACAATCAAAACCCTAACCCTAGGCCGAACCTCCTTCACCAAAACCCTAGCCTAACCTAGTCCAAAACCCTATGCCGAACCCCAGCCTAGCCCAAACCCCTATAGCCGAACACAAACCCGAACAAAACTAGCCTATGACCGAGCCTATGCACCCCTAGTCAAGTCGTCTTCACATGTTAAAAAATGTATAATTTTTTCTATTTTATTTTTCTATGTGAATTATTTGTTTACATATGCAATTTATTTTATCTTTTCAAAGCGTCGGGTTTGGATTCTCCTCTCACTCAAGCTTGTCTGTAATTTATTGTCGTTGTGTTGCGCTTTGAACCACTTTTCTAACAAAAGAAAGGTTAGTAATCACTCTTGACAGCGTACTTATAATTTTGGTGAATTGATGACAATAGAATTGTGAGGATATGTATATGCAAGTTTGGCACTTCACCTATGATTATATCATATTATTTCATATGTCAATATCATGTTATTTCATAGGTTTATATCATGTTATTTCATATGTTTATATTATGTCATTCATATGATTTATTATGTTATTTCATATCATATTATACCTGTTATGATAATACATCATGATATGTTATTTATTGTATAATTATTTAATATTCTGTTCTCACACTACAAGTTCTTTCACTATGGTTTGAAATGATACATACCCGAACGATCTTTAGATTAAGGAAAATTGTTATGGGCTGAAATGATAGGCCTGAGAAATTTTATTTGACTTGGGTGAAATGATATAAAACCCGAAAAATTAATAAATTGCAGATTGAAATGATATATGTTCGTATTTACTTGACCTTAGGGTAGAGAATTTTATACACACTCCGTGGTTGATATAAAATGATTTTTTTCTAAAAATTATTAAGTAATTTGGATTTTTTATATATGAATCTCAACTAAAATTTAATGTAATGATTTATGTAAATTTGTTTATATGGGTTAAGATTTTTATAAGAAATAAAGAGCTGCAAATGTAAAATTCGAAATGTAAATTACAGCCTGACGGTTAATTGAAATTTAATAAACCGATTTGACTTAACAATGGTGTTTTATTATATACTATAAATTGTAAGTTTTAATCCACGTTATAGTGATTAAAATGATAAATGTTTTGTGGGAAAAATGTAAGTAAAACGTACATTTGACATGTATGTCTTAACTAAGGTAAATGGAATAACTTGGGTAATAAAAGAATAATATGTTATTTACTGAAAGAAATAAAGTATAAGTTAAAATACTTTTAACTTAGGATAGGGATTTCGGCTTGGAAATTTGATATTTTAGAAATAAAGTTATTTAACTAGATGTTTGGTTTCTTTAACGACCAAATATCTACCTTTGAGTAATATAATAGGAATGATAGAACGAATACGAAAAAAAACTGTAAATATATATACTATTTGATTTCATAAACTATGGTAGTAGGAAGTATTACAGTACTGATTCAAAACTACTGCGGTTTCTTAAGTAACAATTCAAAACTGTTGCGATTGCCCATTGACAATTCTACACCGCTGCGATTTCCTTACTCTAACAATTCTGCACTATGCAGATTCCTACAGTAACAGTTCTGCACTGCTACGAATTCTTATAGTAGCACTTCTGCACTGCTACGAATTCCTACCGTAACATTTCTACACTGCTGCGAACTCTTACAGTAGCACTTCTGTACTGCTGCGTTTTCTTAAAAGTGACATTTTTAGAATGCTACAATTTTCTAAAAGGTTATATGTTATGGTTCTAAGGGTTATATATTTAAGTGCTATGATACGTAAACTTTTATGTTTCAAGGGGTTATAATTAAATGAATTTGGAAGTGTTACGACTTTTGAAAAATGAATATTATTTTAAAAGAATAATGATATGGAATTTATATGGTTTTGAAAGGAATATGTTTGATTCGAAATACAAACCATTTGAAATTTATATAACCACGGGTTATAATAATGATGGGTTGTTAAAGAGACCGGGATCGGATATGGGCATATTCTCTGCTGAAACTGAAAACCACTTTAAAACCTGTGTACGCGGTGGAGATTTCAGAATGAAGTAGGATGGTGGCGACGTCCTAAAGGTATATTTACGTGGACCTAACTCTCATGAGTTAGCATAAGGTGGCTAAAACAAAAGCAATCGACGGGCCAAGTGAGGTAGCTCCTCCGATCGGGCATACTTCATCGTTAGCCATTTTATTACTTTGTGATTGATTTGGTGTGCACCTTTGATTCGGAGTGTGGATCGAGTTGGGCGGTAGTTGCGGCTATGCGTTAGCAACAGTCCAGAAGCGTAATTGGTATATCTACCCTGTCATTTCCTAGTTGTGCCATGTCACCTACCTTAGCGCGCATTCTACGATTTATTTTGTATTATATCTATGGAGTGCCCTCTGACGGCGTCTAGTACGGGTTGGATTACGGTACTGTATAGACTATGGGAATATATAAAATGTGTTAAGGGGGATATGGGTAACGCCTTAACGCTATTTTAATAGTTTACTTTACTTTAGACATTATTATAATAGCGTATAATACTACATAGTAGATAGTTTAACGGATCCTTAAAGGATGGGCGCTCCCAAGCATTCTTTATGTTACTGACACATTTATTTTGCAGCTCACTTGATTTGATTTACATTTTATAAGTATGTATGTCCTGACTTGAGTGTTTTGTGTTTCGCTTTACGCTCGGGTCAACTTGGGTTTCACAGCTTTAGTTTCATCCTTTTTCGGAGCTAGAGATCCGTCGGAGGTTTAGCAGTCTACTTAATATTTTATTCCTGTTATTTCCACTCAGCTTTTGCTTTTGTAGTAGAGAACTTATGTACCTAACTTTCCAAGTGCATTTGTTTTTCAGACTTGGTATAATGTATTAGTTTTGAGACTTTGTATCTAGGAGCTTCATGAACTCCTATGTTTATTTTATTCCACTACGAAGTTATTTTGATATTCTGTATCTGTGATTCTATGATTGATTTTACTTGCCCTAAATTTTATTAACAATATGTTGTTTTGAATTATTCAAGTCTGACATGTGTGGTTTTATTGTCGATTTGAATGGTCCAAAATGGCGAGATGTTACAAAATCCGAATGCAAAATGAAAATATTTACAAAATGCAAGATTTATTTACAAAGATATGAATGAAAGTTTTTGAAAATATTTACAAATGAAGGATTTACTTTTAAATTGATACGGAATAAGTGAAATATAAGTTTTGGCCATTATAAAAAAATTTAAGTCATTTACTCATCAAAATTTCCAACGAAAATCGTGTTATCATAACAAATAGACTATAGTTTCACTCGTTGTCTCGGTTAATAACATAATGTAACTATAAAATGGATCCTTAGTTGATTATCAAAGTTTATCAAAGTGGTATTTTATTTCTTTTCAATAACAAGTCAAATCAAATAAGTTCAAATAGTGCTTGCATTTCAAATACTTACTCTCTCTAATTTTTTATTTGAAAATTTTATTATATTAACAATATTTACATACGCCTAACTCAGATAAAGTAAGGCCAGAATATTACCCATGCACTGCCTTACTGATTGATGTGAGCGGAATACAGAGCCCGGCGAGCGAACACACAAGTGTGAACACTATTGACTGTAGGCATTATAAGTAAAATATTTTTTATATAAATACACCTAACTCAGATAAACTGAAGCCAGATATATCGATTGTGCACTGTCTTTCGGGTTTATGTGAGAAGGGTACATAGCACGGCGAGTGAACACATGACTCTGTGTGTTTTAAAAATATACAAGATTTTTTTAGAAGAGAGAGTTTCACACTATCATCTTAGCACCATTTAACTTAGAAGACAAAAAAATGTTATATCTTTACTTTAAATCAACCACTTTTTAAAACAAAGATTTTCAATTAGAATGTATTTCATAATTAACACGTATGAATCTTCCTATATACTAGTTAAACCATTGTTATTTGTAATCAAACTTCATTTTTATTTTCATTAAGACGAATAAATTTTCAATTTAATAAACCAAAACCATATATTTATCCTATAGTGTTTCCTTAAAAATAAATAAAAATGCTTAATTTTTTTTGTTTTTTTAGAAGAATTGTTTTTGTTTCGGAAAGAGAATGAAAAAATAAACCTTGAAAAACCAAAAATTATGACGAGTCTTCCCCCAACACTTGATTTTGATCATGTCCCCGCAGTCAACCCAAGTGGAATGAGAACAATAAAAAGAAGACCTATATTTACATGAAAATGAACGGTATTTATACGAGATCAAAAAGTATATCGTCAAAAAGTAAATGAAACGGTCTTCCACAGACCGATTCATTTGTCTTGTCAAGTATGTGAGACACAGCTTAAGCTTGAAAAACCAAACCTTCAAAGATTTCAATGTTGAATCTTGATTTGGAAAAACGAATGTCGTCTTAATAATCGTACGAGTTGTTTTATTTTCAATGATTTTTGGGGTTAATAAAACAATTGATTGAAATTCAAGTTTATTTTCACCAAATTGAAATTCAAGCTTATCGTTGAAAACTTCTTTCGAATTATTGATTTCAAAATCAAAGTGGTGATCGACATCTTTCCCTTAAAAATTCAACAACTTGTTGTCGACAAGTCCAATTTTTTTTATTAAATTCGTCATCCTTATTTGGATTATCAACAACTTCATTGCGCATCTCAAGCTCTAAATTCAAAATTGTTGTATCCAAATTTTCGAAATCGAAAAAAGGAAGATCGATGTTTAAATCGAGTTTCTCACTCTCAAAAGAATTCAAATCCAACTCAATTACCGTATTTTCAGCAACTTCGTTATGATTGTCGTTTCAATTTCAAAAGTTGTTATTTGAAAATCGTTAATTGTGGTAAAAGATGGATTATTATTTGACTCGTCATACGTTGGGATTTGATTTTGTTTTTCATGTTGTTTCATATATGTTTCAAACAACGAATCCTTGTGATCATCGTAGATTTCGTCCATCTGTTCAACGAAATCCTATTTATAGTTATTAACTTGAGAATTTTCAATTTGGATTTGTTGAGAACAAAAAATCATACTCGTATCATAGTCGAGATTATTACCGTCGCTAAAATTATTTGAAAAGTGGATCACATTTTCGTTTTAATTTTGAATTTCATTTTGGATTTCAAAATTTAATTTGTATGGGTTATACTCGAAATCGTTTTCATTTTGAAGTGAATACATATCTTGATTACTTTGAAAATTTTGAATTGAGTTATCACACAAATAAGAATTACAAAAATCATTTATCATTTGATTTTGTTGTGTAGAGATTTCAAGTAAAGACGAAATATTATTTTCAAGTTTTAAAGGTTAGTCATCATTTTAAAAATTTTGCGGTTCAAAATTTGAATCGTATAAACAATAGTTGTTGTTGAGAAATCCATAAGAATTTGGTTTGAAATTATATGGATTATATTGATTCACAACTATAATAGAATTCATGTGAATATGGAAATTCAGATATTTTCAACAATGTTTTTCAGTTTTTTTATAAATAAAGAAAAAATATTTACAAATAAATAAAATTTATTTTTCAAAAGGGAAATTGATTTTTGATTTTTTTTCAAATTTTTCTTAGTTTTGAAAAGGTTTTATAATATATATTTTTCTAAATTTTTTTGGGATTTTTGAAATCAAAGAAAAAGGATTTAAAAATTTCAAAGGAAAAGGAATATTTACATTTTTTTAGTTTTGGATTTCGAATTTTTTTAAATATGCAAGAACTAATGCAACTATGTGAATGCAAGAGTCTAATTACAAATTATTTATCCTAAGTTAACCTAAAATTGTATAATCACACTTTGTCTGAAATCAACAAGATAGTTCTCAGCTAGGTAATGGGCAGAAGTTATCGATGCACCACGAATCACCGCAGCAATGCAGCCGAAGGTTTTAGTATCTTCAAAGAAACAACCACTATAATGTTTATGAATCGCTGTAATATTTATAAATGGTTATTCCTCTAATGTAGCGTAGACAACAAGAAAGTAAATTGTTCAAAGAAGACAATTTGTAATATACAATTAAGTGTTATCGATGTCCAACTGTTATTATTAATCAAATTCTGATATGAAATGCAAAACTGAAATTAAACGTGTATTAATAATGCAACTACAAATGGATTTTTGTTTTTGTTTTTTCTGAAATTTTTTTAAGCATGCAACTGGAGCAGTTTTAGCAAGCAATTCTTCCATCATTTCCTGCTTTGGCAACCTGAAAATAAGAACAAAATATATACAGTTTTTTATATCAAAAAAGTAAAACAATCCAAACCAAAACAAAATAAATGAAAACAAACTAAAACAATTGAAAACAACTCTCTCTTTGTTTTTTTTTTAATTTTAAAGAAAGCAAACCCTAAACAAAGTGAAATATATTTTTAAAGAAATAGAATGAAGTGAACTTGACTTAAGCCAAAAAGGCAACTAATAAAACAAAGCTAACCTAGCCCCCGTTCAATTTTTAAAAAAAATTTGATGTTACTCAAGTCTGCAAAACAATACCCGGCCCATTACACAAAAATTCACAGCTCACAAGAACTTTCCACAGTTCATACTTAACAAAAAAAATTCGTCAACAGTTAAAAGAAAAAAAAGGGTTCTTCGGTTCATCAACCAAAATTCCTCAATCCAAATCTTTAAAAGGCCTTTCGAGACCTCAAATTCTCCTCAATCAGTAAATCCCGTGGTCTGTTTTGGATGTTCGAATTAGGGGATTTCGTCGCTGGTGGGTTGTTCGTGGGTTCGAGGTGGATGAAGTCATGAATTGAGCGATGGGGTTGGGTTCGAGTTGATATATTGGAGATGGTAAGTCTGGATGTGAGGCAGTTGTTGTTCGACTCGTTCGCGACTTTGGGGTTCGATGTTTGTTTTCGAGTGTCAGATGAGGTTCGTAGCAGTCGGGTGGAGGAAGTGTAGTGAGTGGTAGAGGAGTGTAGTTGAGCAGGTTCGTAGAGAAGGATGGGGGACTGCGGCAGTGTTATCGTGGTGGAAGTCGATGGTCTGTAGTGGATGTGTTTGGGATGGTCAGGATTGTTTGATGTGGTTTGAACTTTAGAGTTGTAGTTTGGATTGGGGATGGGTTTTGGTTTGTGACTGGCGATTGTTGATAGCTCGAGGCAGTTCAAGGTGTTGTAGTGAATTTTAGGTATGTGAATTTCAGTGTTGATGCCAGAGACAGGACTGATGTGTTGCAGTTTGGTGGAAGTGATGGTGAATGGGTGGTATATTGGTGATGTTTATATGTTGTCAGTTGAATGGTCAGAGGATGGTTTAGTTTGGCAGACAAATAGGTGAATGCTGGCAACAGTCCAAACTAAAATGGACGAAATGTTGTCAGAAGTGAAGTAAAATGGTTGTGGTGGTTTGTAAATGAGGTGATAATGAGGAGCTGAAGTGAATGTCAGTAGAAATATATGTGCAGTAGGCAGTTTGAATGTCAGTTTGGTAGGAGAGTGTGAATGTTGAAGGTAGATGGTGACAGCACAGTTGTATTACTGTTGAATAGAATGGAGATAGCAGTAGTATGCGGTGTTTTGATGAGCAGAAGTGTAGTTGGTGATGTGATGTTGTACAGGCAGTTGGCAGTGATGATACCGTCAGGTAGCAATGGTTACTGGATTGTTTCAATGTGGAGTTGTAGTAGAGTTGATGATGGTAAGTGTGGAGTGGCACTGTCAGTTTGATATGCAGGCAGTTTTTTTTTTTTTTTTGTGTGGTAAGTCGGATGTAGGGGAAGCTGGGTTGTGAATGATGACACTGCAGAAGTGTGGCACTTTCTTGTATGTGAATGATGGTATGTGGATTGTGAACTGTGGTTGGAGGAATGCCAGTATTGTGAAGGAGATGCACACAGTTGTGGTTGTTTGTGTGGTCGAAGTTGTTTTGAGCAGTGCTTCTGGCTGATGGAGCAGGGGGAGTGGTCGCTAGCTTGTGAAGGGGTGACGGTGAAGGGATGTGGTAGATGTTTTTGAAACGATAGTTGTTCGATGCTGTGGAAGGTAGAAGATTGCAGCTATAAATGGTTGTGGCAATAGATGTTGAACAGAGGTGATATGGAGGCAAGGGCAGAAACGGTGAACAGAAATTGCAAATTGAAAATGTGAAACAGCGAAAAAAAATGCAATGTAACAGTGTAGGTTGTAAATACAATGATGGTTGTAAAAATGAAATTCAAATTGAAAAAGAAATAATATGTTTTTGTTTTTGTTTTGTAATTGTGAATGTTTTTTTGTAATAGAAGAGCAAATGCAATGACAAATAAACAACAACAAGCACACAAACAAAAATGAAAATAAAAATCACACAAACACAATTTTTTTAAAATGCAAACACATAAAAAATGAAAACACAAAAAAATCAAATAAAAATAATCCGAAGAGTAGAAAAATAAGATCAAAACTATTTCCCGGCAAATGCGTCAAAAATTTGTTAATCGAGGGAATTTTTATCGAATTAGAAAACCGTCGATAAATTTCAAATTAAAATTTTACCGCAAACGAACGACGTACAAAAGTTAGTACGTGGCGAGTACGGGTCGATCCACATGAAATTGTTTAGATTTTGAAGTTCTATTCGATCAAATTAAACCAAAGTTGAAAGTGTGATTAGCTAAAAATGTAGAAAAATGAGCAAAAGAAAATTGATAAAAATATGAGAATTTAAGGATAATTTAGAGATAAATTCACTCTCTAAATCACATAAATCAACAAAATGAAAGTTATGAACTCTCTTTTCTTATCATTAGTGTAATTAGTTGATGTGTTTATCATAAGTATGGTACAGTTGTGCTATTAATTAGCACAATATAAACCATCAAACTATAATAGAACCACTAATACACATTTAACTCTCATGAAATATGAAAACAAAGTTGAAAGCAAAATCTATTTTAAGCATGACCTATTAACTATTGTTTAAAAATATATGCCGTCAAATTTTAATTTCAACAAGCACTTCATTACCATCATCATATGTAGATGAAGAGGTAATTATTGTTTGTGATTGTTTAAGCATAGCCTATTTAATATCAACAATATAAGTTATCAAATTCCACTACAAGAAATGTTGTTATCTATTGCATGTAGAATCATTATAAGATGGCGTTTTGACGCTCGTTGCTATTGATACTATTATCAAAATGAAAATAAAGTAAGAATAGCGTGATAACGCGCTGTAAATAACCACGCATGCAATTTCAGAAGCGGGAACGTGAAAATTTTTATCGGCCACTTCTTCTACAATTAAAACCTACTCACGTTTTTACCCCCCTTTTTATTTTCAAATCAAACCAAAACCCTAAAATCATTCATCTTTACCGTGGCTTCGGATGATTGAAGGCTGAAGGCTTCGGATGCGGGAAGGTTAAAGAGCAATTGCGACGACTATGTTCCAATCACCAACGACTTCAAGTGGCGACTGCGACTTGGCTACAGACCGCGGCAAGACTGGCGACTGTAACATCTCCAATGGACAACGACTCCATGACCATCTCCAATCGACAGGAATGCAACAACGACCATGACTCCAAGCTCAGCAAAGCTAGAAACAATATAGACAGCTTCCAATCGATCGTTGATTTTGGTTATTTATTGCTTGTTTTCAAAAAGGTACTTAATTTTGGATTCTAATTTTTATACAGTTCTAGAAAAAGTTTTAGAAGTAAATCATTATTCATATATTTTTAAAAGAAAGGACCTGGTATATTTTAGAAATAAATACTGTTTCTGAAAAGCTTACCTGTTTCAAGGTGTAGGAAACAATGACCAGACAGTTCTTGTTTTGGGTGCAACAAATCCACCATATGCTTGGTAAGGTTTAGTTTTGATGGCTTTGGTCACAACTTTTAAAGTATTATGTTAGTTTGCATTTTGGTTGCTAAGTCTAGTTTCTTGACATTGTTTAATTTTTATATACAGGCCATTCTAAGACGTTTTGATAAGCGAATCTACATTCCTCTACCTGATGCCAAAGCTAGACAACATATGTTCAAAGTCAGATGCTCTTGCTTGCACTTCTTTATATGATTGACATAAGACAATCAATATAGAAGTGACTGGGATTTGAGCTTGTAAGATGATGAATTTTGTACAACAACAACCAAAACAACAGACGCAACGGCAAAGTATCAATGTGTAATGTCATACACCCAATTTACATGGTGAGTTTTTCCCTTTCTTTTGTGGTTGTTATAGTTTAGTATCGAGTTAACATGATACTGTATTAATGCCATTTATCTTAAACAACAAGCAAATGAACCTTTTGGAAAAAAACTGCAGTTGTGTTCAATTTTCGATCCGAGATAGTTTAATTTTGAAATTTTTAGTTGTAAATGAATAAGCGTGCATTTAATAATGAATGAGAAGCTGTGAGACAAAATTAGTGGTGAATTAGAGGGCATGACCTCATGTTTCAGGAAGGAAAATATGATTTAGCCTTTTTCCCTTATCATTGTTTAACTCGCATTTTTCAAAAGTGAATAAATTAGAGCTTAAATATAAACTAACTGTCACTTAATAAGTTGATTTGTTTTGAAATTGCTTGGACCTGTACAAAAAGATTTACGATTTATCAAATTGCTTAGTTTTGTTATAAGTCAAATTTATGATCTATCAGATTATGACATAAATAGAATGTTCTATCAAATTTATGATCTATCAAATTGCTTAGTTTTGTTAAAAGTCAAATTGCTTAGGTTAACTCACCATTTGATGTAAGTTTATCAAAGTAAATGTTCTAGTTTTTAAACCTTTGATTTCCAGCATTTCAAATGTAGAGTGGACTGATGAACAATTGCTAGAGTTGGACTGTCTAGATGACATGATGTTTTAATTCATTTATGAATACAAGGTTAGCGTCATTTACCTTTGCACCATACCAAAGCTCAAACCTGATGTTGTTTTCTATACATATGCTGGTTAGATGCATTTCATATTCTTTAAATTCATCTTTGCACAATGACACGTACAAAATATAAGCCCATATGTGATTGTTATATACATGGGGTAATACACTTTCTAGCAGGAGGTGTCTGTAAAACCCAAATAGCATGGGTTTGTTTTTGGAAACTCCATCTTCTATATGCAGAAGATGCTTTCTCTAGTCTAATTAATGTCTGAATACATGATGGAAGTATTTAGCATCCTAGACAACGTTAGCATGCTGCTAAGTTTTATTAGCACGTGAATCTATGATATAAAAGCATGCCACTTGTATATGAATTGTAGATGAAGCAAAACATCACATGATATGACACAAATACTGATTCTTCATCGTGCTTACTCGGTTAGATTTTAGAACAATTTTACAAGCAATTTTAATTTGGAATGTCTTTATACATAAAACATGTAATATAATCAAGGTTATGTATAAATGTACATACAATCAACTTTGAATAAACTCAATATTTTAGATCTGAATAGTACGAATTCGTGTCTAGTTCTGATCGGAGGAGATGGAGCTTTTAGGGATGAGAGGCCTCTCCGTCTTCATTAGCGACGTCCAGAATTGTCAGAATAAAGAGCAAGAGAGAGTCCGGGTCGATAAGGAGCTCGGTAATGTCTGTTCCCGTTTCAAGAGCGAGAAGGTAATTCTTCAGGATTTTTGTGATACGATCTGAACATGAATTTTAATTTACAAATTTACATGAAATTCAATGTTTTTCTCATCCTATTTTGGGTTATCATTAAATTCACATTTTTAGGAGCAAGGAGATTCTGATGATACTTCAGGCTGGTCTAAAGAGGAGACGGGGCATGTTGTAGCTTCTCGTTGGACAGGGGAACATAAAAAAACTGAAGAGGATGAAGTACTTCACAATAGCACAAGTGATGTAGATGATGATTATAATGGTTATAACTCAGAAACAGAAGATGATAGACATGAATATGGTGATGCCTTTGGAGATGAAGCAGATGAGGAAGACGCAGCTGAGGCTGAATGGTCATACATCACCGATGTTGATGACAAATAGGATTCATTAGGTTTATTCTTTACCTCTTTCTACAATTTATTGTTACAATTCATCAGGTTTTGCTTCAGGAATGCTTCCTTATGAAGTCTTATATTTTATTTTCTAGTTGTATTTAAACATATTTTTTTAACTTAGGTTTCTTCTCTATTCATTGATGGCAACAATTAGATGGACAAGTGAATTTTCTTCTGACATTTTTCAACATCTTAAATTTGCAGGCATTCTTGTTGATATTTTTCTCTGAACTAGGGGACAAAACTTTTTTCATTGCAGTAAGTTAACCAATTTATTCTATTATTATCTAATATAACATTTCTGTGTACTGTATTGTATCAGTTGAAATGTATTGAATGTAAGATTTTCTAAACATATGAATAATATGTATTACATCCATAATTCGATGCTAATTATATATTCTCAAAAATTAAGCAAAAATGAGTTGCAATGCAACTGATTTGTAATTTGCAACTTAGTTTCAAAACCGAGTTGCGTTTCAATTTGCAAAACGGAGTTGCAATGCAACCTAGTTTGCAACTGTGTTGGAAATTGCAACTTAGTTTTGAAACTAGATTTGCAAATTGCAACTGATGGTGATTAATTGATTGTCGACTCAACCTATAATGGCCTGATTAATTTGGGACGAGGAAGTCGCATAAGGGTATTAATGATACTAAAGCTACAAAATTGAACTATAGTTTAAATCGTAATCATTTGTCCATCTTTGGGAAATTGTTATGTTTTTTACTGTTCTATGTGTTTTGAATTGCTCTTTGTTGTCTGATTACTTGTAATCTATAGGTGTGCATTAGACATCTTTGGGTTGCATTTTCAATTTTGATCGAAGGACTTGATTTTCTAATATTGGTCCTTGTTGGGGTTTCAACATTGCCTATAAATATAATCATGGGTAAGCTTATTTTGATTGACTTGCTATGGTTTCTCAATGTGAATTGAATACAAAGATAGAAAAATTGCATGCAATTTTTTTTAAATAAGTATGCAAATATTACACAATTGAAAGATAAATAAGTAGTAATCTCTCCAAAGTATTAGACATTGATACAATATTCCCTCTTGGAGACTACGTTGTTTGGTCGCAATAGATAAATGCAGAAAATTAGAAAAATCTACTTTGAATTAGCAACTAAGCTCATATTCTGTAAAAAAATTGTATTAGTGATATCGATTCTCATGAATTAGTGTGCATGTGTTTGGAAAAGAATAAACAGTACCTATTATGTTCTTTTTGCTCTTTGTTTCATTGGGTTTCTAGCTCCATCGATTTACAAATTTGGATTATTAATCATTTCTCTTTACCAAAGTTGCTGTTACTGTCATGAATTTACGGTTTACATGCAACATTTGATTAGATCTCAGGTTTATTAATAATTTCTCTTTACCAAATTCGTAATATAGGATATTTGCAATGAATGTTTTATGTTTTCCGCTTAATTTTGCTATGTTATACACCACTGTTGAAGTATACAGTCATAAAATGGATTTATTTGAAATAAGTTAGTAAGGAAAGTTTAAGAATGATCACCCCAATCCTGTCAAAAATATTTTTGTGTTATCTTATCATGTTTATCAAATTTCTGAAGCGTAAATCGAAAGAAGATTGGCAGAAGTGAAGCGTATTATAGATAAGTATCCTTACAGAATTCAAAGTGAATTTTGCAGTTCTATTGCTAATATTGCACATCTTGAATTCACGGACTCGTCTTTCATGAATTCTTTTAGCATTTTAGGCGATTGTTGAGAAGGCAGACAAAATTGATGTTCCCGACATAGATAAGAAAAAGTACGTGTTTTTACACAGTCGTTTCATCAAATTCTTAACTAAAATGATTTATTTTTGAAGTTGTAGCTAATAGTCTCTTATCTGCAGTGTAGATGTTCTTTCTTAAAAACTTGAACTCATATTCAATCACATAAATAACCATTCATATACAAGCTGACTCCAACTTAATGACAAACCTGCCTACACTTTGGGGTGAGAGACAACATGGTTGAAAAGGGCGAGGAAAGTTTTAACTGGTAAAACAAGCAAGGTGATTTAATTCATACACTTAAATATAGTTTGTTTACACATATAAAACTATAACTTTGAATAATGATAAATCTTGGTGGCATCTCTTCCTGCATTTGGTAATAGTTTGATGCATGTTTTTGCCAGAATTAACATTTTAGCTATAATTGAATCTACTTTTAGGTTTTGGTTGTCTAAAAATTGTGGTGATTTGATATCTACTCTTCAAAAATGAAAATATTTATTCTCTTCATCACTTTGCTGTTAAATGCATGCTTAAGTGCCGCTTAAGCAAAAATCACTTATGCTTAAGCGCCTTTCCCTATATGTTTTCCTGCTCTCCACTGAAGCATCCAAAGCTTATTTTCTTGGACCGTGAATTCAATATCATGTTGTCATATTAGAAAAGAAGAATGATTTTAGAGCACTTTAAGGATCAAATATCATATTCTGAATATTTGGGGAGGAAATGCACCATCATATCTTTATAATGGCTTTCTAGAATGCTGCAATTCTCCATACGTTCTGCATATGCTTCAGGTATTATTTGTTTCGTTGTTTCAATGTCCTCTGGTGTCCTGATTCCAGCAACTACATCTTTACCCTGTATAATTGGAACTTGTTTTTATAATATATTTAGACTGTTATTATAGCATAGTCCTGATTCTAGGCTATCCAGTCCTATGCACGGTTGCGTTGGCATCATGTACGACTTAAAAGGAAAAATCGAAGAACTTCAATCTGCAATTGCCAATGCAAGATATGAATTATCTGCTTTCATAGGGCTAGCTGCATTTGGCCCTTTAGTGCCTCCATATACACCTGCTCTGGAAAAGAATGAAATGGGACAGTTTGAAGCAGCAATGATAGTGGCTGCAGAAGCAACAAGGGAACAACAGTTAGAGCAGGAGATAACAAGTTTTGTTTAGCAACAACAAAATGATGGTCGGGTTGCCAGGATTACAATTTCTCAGGAATCCATGAATGATCTTCTGAATCAGCATCAGTATCTGTCTCTTGACCAGTGTCAGCTGCCTGAGGATCATCATACACAGTTGCATCCAGGTCAGCATCAGCTTCTAGATCAGCATATGCAGTTGCATCCATGTCAGCATCAGCTTCTAGATCAGAATCGTCATCTAGTGCAGCAAACATCAAGAATGGCAACATAAGGAGGTACAAGCAGCAACAACAACTTATTTGCCTATTGTAAGTATGCACATCCACGTATGGTAGTTGAATATTTATTGAGTTTGTTCTCCTCAGTGTGAATGATTTTCACGTCAACTCCTAGTAGGATTATTAGTTTCTATTATTGGTGTTAGACCAAATCTTACATCCAGACTCATTTTCACGTCAATTCCTGGTGTCCTGATTTTATGGCATGTTGTATACTTTGTATTAGTCAATCGCCTACTGAAATAGTGTGATGACTATTTAGTGTTTGCATTATGAATCTGATTTAACTTTGTGTATACTTTTTTGATGAATTGATTCTCAAGCATTACTTTTGCTTTACAGGAAGATAGATGACTGTGGTGCAAAAAAAGGAATGGCTGATGTAGTGGATAATGTGGTTTCTGTTGGGTTAATGAAGGCTGCCTGGGCGGGGTCTGGGTGGATGGAGGCGATGGCGATCGACGTAGATTGCTAGGAAGAGGTGCAGAAAACAAAGGAAAAATGCTTTAGTTCATAGTGCAAGACATTGACAGGTGGAGTGTAAATGATTAGGGGTATAGATTGACTGATTTAGTTCATTTTTATGTACCATATTAGGGTATAGATTGATCACAATAACAGGTTCATTAGGGTTTATGCTAGTTTCAGTAACTTAGTCTTTGGCGATGCATCTTTTGTACTTATACATACTTGTATATATTGACTAACATATGTATGTTTGTGTTTCTTCTTCACAGGTGTTGTATGATGCTTTTGAGGTTGATACACGATGTCGCACTCTTTCTCCTTTAAATCGGTCATGCTTATCGACGGTCATTAAAATATTTTTAGTATGTATCGTTTTGGTATGCTACACTCAATTTGTGTACTTATATTTAATTTTTATCACAAATATTTATGTTTAATTCTTCATGTATGAAATATTATGGATATATATATATATATATATATATATATATATTGTGATTTGGCTTATGACTCAATTTGTGTACTTATGTTAACGTGATGAATGTGGTTTTTTGAGTTATAATATATAAGTAAAATTGAAAATTGTAAGCTTTAAATGTTATGGCAGCAAAAAATGTGCAATAGAATTTTTTTTATGGCGTTCTAACTATGAAATAAAAAGAAAAATTGTTCCACTTTGTTATACTATAGCATCATGTTAGTGCTATACAAAATATTTTGCAAAGAGTAAATAGTTTTCATAGCAATAAGACGGTGCTATAATAGATAGTAATGAATTTTCCATAGCATTTCAATGTGTCATAAAAGGTTGACACGATGATTCCATAGCGCGTGTCGACATATTTATAGCAACTAAAATGCGTCATAAAATGTTCTATAGCACGTTTCATAATGCTATAGAAAAGCAGTTGCACCAATATGACCTACTTTAGATGGCAAGAAAAATACGTTTTCCATTGCAAGTATGACACGTTATAGTATCTACCAGACTTTTTACAACATGTTGATCTATGGCGATTATAGAATTGCTATAGAAAGTTTTTATAGCGGTTTTTACACGCTATAAAAAGTCCTTTTTGTTGTAGTGTTCAAATAAAAAACAACAAGTTAAACCACTTCAAAACATTTCATTTAAGCACAAAAGAGAGCATAAACATCAAAATGTTGGATCTACATACTAGAGAGCTTCATTGTCTCTAAACTGAAGGGATTAAACTCTCATATTTGTTATCAAATTAACAAATGTATAAAACAACATGAAACAAATAAGAGGAAATAAAGAGGAAAAAAAACTAAGTAAGAAGAAGTAAATACTAATCTACTTGCATGAATAATTAACTAACTAGTAACAAGAAACGGAAAGAGCATGTAAATAAAAGAGAACATTGATTAACATTGCATAAAAAATGAAAAAAGTTACATGAAAAGAAATATGGCTAAGTAGCCATGAAAAGAGAAAGAGAACTTGGGTTTTATTTTAAGCCTAAATTAATGAGCTAAAGAAGAGTTTACATGAAACATAAGGGGTATTTATACATATTTGAAACCCTGATCCATTTTTTTGGAGAATGCCCAAAATGCGCTTGTAGGAATTGTGGTGGCCAATTTATCATTAGCTTCAATAGTCACCCATTAAGTGTGCATGAAAGTGTAATGGCCATTAGCATGTGGATTAGCTTCTAATTTGTACAGAAGGAAGGTGGGTAGGTGTGCTCCTCCATGATCATGACTTTGAACTATTTCCATCTTCATTCCTTTGTATTCATTCTTGTGCATGTGTATATCTTCATGAAGCTACTTGTATATGAAGCCAAGTTCCTACAAATTAATATAGAAATTTCCAATTAAATTTTCTCAAATTAATATATGCACAAAAATGATCATTTTGATCCTATATGGAGATGAATATTTGATAATTTGATAATAATTTGAATTTGGTTTAAACTAGTTAAAATATCCAATATGATCATTTATTTAATTTAAATAGATTAGATATGCTGGTAAAAATATGCATATTTACCTGCACATCATTGAGTGTCAAATTAAAATTTTCACACAAACTAATCAATAAATTCAAAGATATTTATTTCATCGATATATATATATATATATATATATATATATATATATATAAAGGGTTGAATACACACAATTTTCTTTTCTATTCCCGTATTTTGCTAAAAAGCTTGAAACTTGATCTTGAGTGAATGAAGATTTTGTGTTTAAAGATGAGATTTTTATTTAAGAATTAGAAGAGATGAAAAAAGGAGTTTTGAACTAAAAGGTGAATTTGGAAAATTAAATCAAGTATGAAAAATGAAGTAGTGTACATGAGTGTATAATAAGAGGATTTAAAAATGAAAAATAAAGAAATAAAAATGAAAATATTCCTTTCCATTCTAACATCATACCACTAACCAATTTAGTACATAACATGTAAGAACATATTAGGTAATAAGGTGTCTCCATGTACTTAATTCATTTCTATTCGGTACAAGGGTGTTTCCATGTACTTACGTTTAATTCTACACATAAGGTATCATTGCCATGTCACATCATTCATATTTTATATTTTAAAGAAAATTTTATACTTAATTACTTATTTATTTCAAAATGAATGCGTTTTACATTTTAAAAGTTGTTTAGAGCAAAATTAAGATATTACACTTTCAATAACTTGTTATTCGATAAAAAGCTGAAAATCTGATAATTACGTTTCAGTCACATTTTCAGTTTTTCGTCGAACTATTTATTTGTGTAAACAAAATTTAAAAATAAATTTCCTATTATTAGTTATAAATTAAAAGAGGATTATTAAATTAATAAAAACTATTAAATGAATTTTTAAATTAAATTAAATATTCATAAATTAAACCGATAAAATTTCGGGTCGCTACACTCTTGCTTTTTCTGTAAACAAGCATCTGTAAGAAATGGATGTAAAGCGAATAAGAACAATAGTAGAGGGATAAATATGTCCACCTATATATCTACATTGAAATACAAGTACGCTATATATATAGTGTGTGCCCTCCCTAATATGTTCGTTTTTTGCTATCGAGTTTCTACCTAGATTTCTACTTAGCTCTGTTATACTTGAGTATCCCTTAACCTAAACTTTGATACCACATTGTAAATCCCCTCACTTTGAAACCAAAAAGTGAACATTGATGCTACTGCAGTCATTACTAGAATTATTTTGAAGTGAAAAAACGAGATTAATTTTTCCAAAAATATTAAGTAAATAAAGCGGCTTAATAAATTTCATTACACATAATTATCTTTACATTTTCATAATCTCAATGCGTGCCCACGTATGGGTAAAATATAATAAACATAAATAAAGTGCCATGCCCAACATATAAAAATGCCGATGCAAACATGTAACATCTCGTATCTAGAGGCCAAAAGCTAAGTGTTATGGATGCTGCAATCATCCACAGTATTAACTTCTGGTGACGAAATACGGTAATGTTGATGGTGTCCATAATATCAAAAGCACTTGAATTCAAACAAAATCACAGATTTCTAAAAATAATAATTTCAGTGATTACATTTCAAATAATATCATTTCTAAGTTACAAAAATCCCTAAACATAATCCCAGACAACGAATAAATATAATTTACAGCAATACGCCAAAAGCAGCATATAATGATGTCCCCTTGGGTGATCAAAGCAATGTATATATAACTGTCTTAATACACAGCAGAAACAATTTTAAAATAGAATTCCTAGTTTAGCTATCCATCAGCCACCTGCTCGTCTTTGGATGCTTATTTGCCAAAATCAGCTAAAACTTGAAAACCTAATCCCTTAGCTTACTCAAATAAATTTTTGATCACCTGAGAGTTTAAGGGGAAATAAAAACTTCGAGTCAGACATAAAGACGGGTATAAATAATTTCTGTTACATATTTGTTTACTGATATTTAGTGAGACCACGCCGCTTTGCGGAACGGGTTTCCCTCACTAATATCTCTTTTCAAAACATATATTTTACAAATCCTTTCCTCCATCCAAACCGGTTAATCAACTGATTATAATACTAATATAGCAATATTCGTTATGCTAAAACAAGAAATAAATAGACTAACTGTCCAAAATCTGAGCTATCTGCTCTTTTTAAGACTAACTGTCCTAAAATCTGATTATACAAAAATAACATTATTCTTTATGCTAAGTAATGGGCTATTTGCCCAAATCAGGTAAAATGGGTGGACTAACTGTCCTTAAAAAATAGCAAGGTCCGTTATGCTAACAAATGAACTAACTGTTCATATTTATGCTAACTGCCCTTATCTGGGCTAACTGTCCTCTAGACTAACTGCCCTCAAAATGGACCAACTGTCCGAACTTAAATGAGCTCACTGTCCGAATTTTCCTTCAGGTTAACTACCCTTTAAATTTTTCTTGAAAACCTTTTCAAAATGATTTAGTTCGTAAAATCATATATATACAAGGAAAATATATCTTTAGCTTTACTCTAAGCTATTTTTTCCATGTTATATATACTTTACTCAAAATAATGTTGATGATGTTCAATAAGGATTATCAATCCTTTTAAATAATTTAAAGTCCTTTGTAACTTAAAACACTTAGGCTATCTGCCTAGTTATTATGTTCGAAACCTTTGTTTAAAATCTTTAAACAACCTTTTGAAATTATTGAAGGTAACTCCTTCAAAACCAATAATAAAACCCTTCGAAAGCATTGAAGTTAACTCCTTCATATCCTTTAATAAAACCTTTCGAAATCATTGAAGATAACTCCTTCAACCATTAATAAAAGCCGTTTCTCTAAAAGCTCTAAAATATACGACATCCGCCTTTAAATCCTTTAAATCTTAACCTTCCGAAAACATTGAAAAACCATACCTTTCGACCTAGTCGAAAGTTCTCACCTTTCGTTCTTGTCGGAAGGTTTTTTTTGACCTTGTCGAAAGGTCCCACCTTTCGATTTTGTCGTAAGCCTAGGGAACCACCCCTATGAAATCATTGATAAACCTTTCAAAGATAGTGGGTTCAATTTAAAATAAGTGGAAACCTTTTGAAACAGTTCGAAGTTAACTACTTCGAAACCTTTAAACGTTTCGATTTAAAACATTTGGATTATGCCTTCAAGTAGAGCAAAATGATAAGAAAAACATTGGAGTCGAAAGCAACTGCTCTGAAACCTTTACAAAAACTTTCGAAACCATTCAAAAAAAATGAAGAGTTGATGTTGGAACCAACCCTTCCAAATCAGTGGGGAGGCGGAAATTTTAGAAAACAAAAGATTACCTTCGACTCCATCTGGGTCAAAAGGTTTGGAAGCAGCAACTATGCTTTTGGCCTTGTCGAAAGCTATACTTTTCGACTTTGTCAAAAAGTTTCAATTAAAATAAGAAATCAAAATAATCGATACCTTTTTCTTTAAACCATTTGACAGTGTCGAAAGCTCATTGTCGAAGGCTAGCAGGCGTATTTTCCTTCAAACCAAAACAATGTTTCATTTCCTTTGAAAGCACTTACCTTTCATCCCTAAACCTTTCGATTCCTTCCAATTCACTACGTATTAGTTGCCTAATACCATGTGCATTGGTTATTTGATCTAGTCGAAAGGTTTGATACCTTTTGGCTTTGTTGGAAGGTTTGGAATGGAGGCGGAACCTCTTGTCGAAAGAGTTGAAATAGATTTATTTGTACTTTAAAATAGTTCTTTTGCACCCAAACTGCCTTATTTGCCTAAATCTAATTGGTCGCCAGAATTTTATATTCAAATATACTGCCAACTTTCCTTATTTGAAAATTTAAATAATTTTGAAAAAGCCCCTTTCTCCTTCATAATTATGTAAAACATTTAAGTCTCGTACCTTAAATAATTTTATATAATTATTAAATCATCTTAAAAAATTCTAGAAAAATTACAAAAAATCAATTAATATGTTCTTTTCAACATATAAAATTTTCGGACCCAAATAATAATTATTTTTTCCGTAAATAATTTTATATTCCAAAATACCATTTTCTTCCTTAGAAAATTCATAATAATTCCAAAAAAATTCAGAAAAACCTTAAAGTTGCCTATCTCTAAAATAGCTTTTTAGATCACCATAAAAATTTGCAAGGCCGGATGTCATTTAATTGGGTATTCATCTTAAAACATGTCATAAAATCTATACGAACATTAATAAATCATCAACATGTATATATAATCACTTTACCATTCGAAAAATGGAAAATCTTTGCAAAATTATTCGTATTTTATCTTAAAACCAAAACCATAAAATTTTAGATGTAAACATTATTCACCTTTGCTTTAGAGATTAAGGAGCTTGAGATTTGAATGAGTTTGATTTGAATCTGCTTTTCCTTTATCTTTTCTTTAGTTTCCTCTTCTCCTTTCCTTTTTAATGGTGGTCGGCCTCAGTTTGGAAAATTTTGAAATGTAATGAATGTGTGTATAACATACGACCTAAGAAAGGTGATATAGGAATGATCTATTTCCCATAATACCCCTCCTCTAATTCATTTTAAACCCTTTTTTATTCATTATTTTAAAAAGGCATGACTACCTTAAATAAATCAAATCTCAAACCCCTAATCAATACATTATTTTTATTTAGTTTATCTAACTAAATCTCCAAAATAATGTTATCAAAAATATGGGGTGTTACAGACTCCCCTCCTTAAAGAATTTTGTCCTCGTAATTACAATAAGGCACATAACACAAACAAGAAGGTAAAACATACCATCCAACAAGTCATGATAATCTCTAATCTTGCTCTCAACCTCCCAAGTACAGTCTCTGTCATCGTCACTCCACTGGACTTTGACTAGTCTGACTGTCTTGGTTCTAAGGCTCTTCTCATCTCTCGCAATAATGCGAACTAGCTTTCTAACTATGGTCAAGTCTGGTTCTACCACTAAATCATCTAACACTGTCGATGCAATAGCAGTCTCTGGGTCTCTAACACACTTTCTGAGATGAGAAACATGAAAAAAATCGTGGACAACTGCCAAACTGCTCGGTAACTCAAGTCTATACCAGAATTTTCCAATCCTCTAAAAAATAGGAATAGGTCCAACAAATTTAAGATAAAACTTCCTCGATTTCCCAAATCTAAGCATACCCTTCATCGGTGATAATTTGAAAAAAACTTGGTCTCTAACTACGAACTCCAAATCTTTCCATCTCTTATCTGCATAACTTTTCTGCCTAGACCGAGCCTCGTTCATTCTAGCCCGAACGACCTCAATCTTTACTGCAACCTCTCTAACCAGATCCGGACCAAGAATCAACCTATCCCCGGTCTCCAACTAACATACATGAGATTTTCAAAGCCTTCCATATAAAGCTTCAAACGGTGGCATCCCAATACTAGTCTGATAACTATTGTTATATGAAAACTCAGCTAGATGCAGATGGTCTTCCCATGATCCCTGAAATCCAGAACAAAAGATCTTAATAAATCTTCCAAGATCTTTTTAACTCTTTTCGTTTACCCATTTATCTATGGATGGTAAGCGGTACTCGTCTTAAGCATGGTTCCTAAAACTTCCTGTGGACTCTTCCAGAAATCGTTAGTGAACAAGTAATCTCTGTCATTAACTATACTGCTCGGAATTCCATGCAATCTAATCACATTCTTCATGAACAATCTCGCTAAAACAGGTGCTATCCTAGTTGACCTAACTAGAATGAAATGGGCACTCTTGGACAATCTGTCCACAATGAACCATATACTTTCATTTCCCCTATTCGATCTTAACAATCCGTCAATAAAGTCCATAGAAATGGAAATCCACTTCCATACTGGAATATCTAATGGCCGAAGCAAACCACTTTGTTTCTGGTGTTCGGCCTTTGCCTGCTGGAAATTCAAGCACTGCCTTACACACAAACCAATATCCTGCTTCATTCCTTTCCAGATGAAACTCCTTTTCATATCTTGATACATCTTGGTACCTTCAGGATGTATGGTGAACTTCGAACGATGGCCTTCATCTAAGACTTCATTCCTTATGTTTTCTACACTCGGAACACATAATCTTTCTTTCTTTCTCAACCGCCCATTCTGGTCAAGACTGAAATCTTTCAAGTCATCACTCTTGGTTCCTTCCTTTAGCTTCCTAATCCGTTCAGCTAACGTTGGATCTTCCATCTACTTAGAAGCAATCCGTTTGATCAACACTGGTCAGACTTCTAAATAAGACAATATAACTGTATTTCCACTAGACCCAGCCTCGGATCTCCATTGCACTCTGCAATCTGCTAAGGCTTCCAAATCTTTCCACTTAGCTATCATTTCCAATGCTGCATTTTGATGCTTCTTGCTAAGTGCATCTGCAACTTTGTTGCCTTTCCCTAGTGTGTACTCAATCCCAAAATCATAAGCGGCTATGAACTCTAACCATCTCTGATGTCTCATGTTTAGCTCCTTCTTACAAAATAAATACTTCGATGACTTATGATATGTATACAACTCAAACCTTTCTCCCAAAAGGTAATGTCTTCACACCTTCAAAGCAAAAATTACTGCAGCCAATTCAAATCATGCGTTGGGTACCTGATGTTATGCGGTCTAAGCTGTCTAGAAGCATATACAATCACTTTACCTTGCTGCATTAACACAGCTCTTAATCCTGTTCAACACGCATCGGTATAAACTACCAAGTCCTGATTTCCCTCTGGAACGACCAACACAGGTGCATAGGTCAATAAGTGTTTCAATCTTGGATTGCTTCCTCACACTTATCGGTCCACACAAACTTTACATCCTTCCTCGTCAGCCTAGTCATCAGCGCCGCTATCCATGAAAAATCCCTAATGAATCTCCGATAATAACCATGCCACCTAACAAAAATCTTTATCTCGGTTACTGTCTCGGGTCTCTTCTAACTACTCACTGCCTCTATCTTATTCGGATCCACTGAAAACCCTTCCTTTGAGACTATATGACCAAGTAACCTCACCTCCTTCTTCTAGAAGCGACACTTCGAAAATTTCACTTTCAGCAGATGTTGCCTCAGCGCCTCAAGCACTACTCTAAGATGAACTTTATACACTCTTTCATCCTTAGAGTAAATCAAGATATCATTTATGAAAACCAAACGAACCTACTCTCGAAAAATCCGGTTCATCAAATCCACAAAGAAAGCTGGCGCATTCGTTAGTCCGGACAACATAACTAACCATTTGTACTATCCATATCTGGTCCTGAACGCCGTCAAAGGTATACTGTCCTCTTCCAACCTGAGTTGATGGAAACCTGTTGCCAAATCCAACTGGGAAAATACCTTTGCTCCACTCAACTTGTCGAAAAAATCGTCAATCTTGGGCAATGGATACCGATTCTTTATCATCCTCTCATTCAACTTATGATAATTGATACATAGCCTCAACGATCCATCCGGCTTCTTAGCAAACACTACCGCTACACCCTATGGCGAATTGCTCGGCCTGATAAAACTCTTGCCTTCTAAATCCACCAACTGCACCTTCAACTCCCTCATCTCTGAAGGGGTCATCCTGCTTGGCAGCCTACTCAATGGTTCAGCTCCCAGAACCAAATATATCCAAAACACAATAGTTCGCCTCGGTGGCAATCCAACTACATGCTCAAACACATCTGTGAATTCTCTAACCACAAAAACTTGGCTCAACTCATCGTCTGAATCTAAAGCACCCAACAAAGCAATCTGCACCGCTAGAACCTCCTACCGTGAAAACAATATGGTCGCTACAATACTGGTGTTTAAGGGATATCTTCCTACCCTAGCAAAATATCTTAGCACCGTGCTCACTTAACCAATGATGATCCCGAACGCCACAAAATCAAAAACATGCAAACTGTACACAAAAGTATGACCTAACAGGTCGAACTCAAACTAGTCACACCTCAATCCTAGAGTTGCATACCCCCTATTGGATTCGCAATCTGTAAGGAAGTAACTAAATATATGGATTCAAAGTTAAGCTTATCTATCAAACATCTAGATATAAAAGAATGCAATGCACCTGCATCAAATAAAACGTTAACAGACATACAACGAATCTAAAGCGTTCCTTCCAGAATTTCCTTCCCCTTCCCCCGAGCTATTGGCTTAGAAGCAGTAGGCTCTAATGCATACCCCTTGCCCTTACCATCTCTTACGGGCTCCTTGCACTGGTTCTTGTAATGGCCTATCTGGTCACAGTTGTAGCACCTGACACTCTTCCCCTTGGTCACATCCTTTTTCCTTGAGCGACACTCATTAGCAAAGTGCTCTTTCTTGTCGCATTTATAGCAGATAAACTCAGACTTAGCTTTCTTTGCTGCTCCACCCTTCTGAGCATCTTTCTTGGGAAAGAACTTCCTCTTCTGGCCCTACCCAATCTAGACACATTTTGCCTTTCTCTTCTATAGAGACTCAAGGACTTCTTCCTGCCTCAAAGCCACCTCCACAACAATATCAGAAGGATCTGTAAGATAAGACAAAGTAACACTAGCTAACTCCAGCTTCAATCCTCTGATAAACTTCTCATTCCACATAAATGCTGTATCCACTGAAGCGTACACATACCGGGCTAACTCTTTAAACTTCCTAGCATACTCAATAACAAACATCTCACCCTGCACCAGCTCAACAAACTGCCTAATCAAAGCTGACTGTGCCATTGCAGACATAAACCTATCCTGGAATCTCCTCTTGAAATCCACTTTTACTATCTCCTCATCAACTGTCACTGTTACACTGTTCCACCAGAACAATGAGACTCTTTGAAGCTGTTAGGATGCCAACCTCCTCTTCTGCTCATCATTCAGCCCTAGATCTGCAAAAATCCTTTTGTTGTGTAACAACCAGTTCTCAACTTCAAGGGCATCCTCCATTCCCACAAATGGCTTCCCTCCTAGCTTCACGTAATCTCCGCTCAACTTAGCAAAATGATTAACTACCGAAACTTCCAGAACCGCTGCTCCTACAGCATTACCTCCTAACACTCCGCTTATAACGACCCATAATTTCGCTACTTCGAAAATGAGAGATTTCGTTCGTTTTATAATTTAAAGGAATTTAAAAATTAAATAAACATGTTATATATAATAAATAATAATCTATTATTATAGTTAATAAATTAAAAAGAAAAAATTTAGATTTTAGAACAAATCAACAAAAGTTAAGTTTTGCTAAAAATAAATAAATGCTTAAATAAATGGATTTAAATATTTATTTCAAAAGATAAATCTTATTTTAAAATATAATAAAGTTAATAAAAGTATATTAAAAGATTTAAAAGTACATTAATAATCGTTTTACAAAAATAACCAAAATTTGTCAGTTTTGCATACATTGTAAAATTAAAGATTTTGACATTAATTAGATATGATTTTTAAATATAAAAATACATGTTTTAATTTTTTTAAAGAAGTAAAAAGTTCATTTTAAAGTGCGGTTTACTTCAATATATAGCTTAACAAAAAGGTCGAATTTTGAATGTAAAATTTGTCGACAAAAACACCGTTTTTAATCAAAACAAGTTGTCGTCAAGTTGTTGCAACTTGATACATTTTATAACATATTAATACAAATTTACAAACTTTTAAAACACTTTACATTTAGAACTAAAAGACAAAGGGAGTTTACTTTTGAAAATTTAAATAAATGTATAAAAAGTGAAAAGACATGATTTAACTAATTAAATTTTGTTTTAAATCTTTATAAACAACTTCAACACACTCATTTCCATCACCATTAATGCTTAAGTCATATAACTTATGGAAAAGGAGCAAAATGATTATTTAACATTTTATAGTTTACAAAAAAGAGGCAAAATCATTTCATAAGTACATAAATCAAATCCTAACATCATTTCACATTTAATACCATCCCATATCCATTAAGCAAAGTTCAATTAAAGGGTAAAAAAGGTAAATTAAAAGTCAAAAAGTGGAGAAGGGTATTGTAGTCATTTGCCATCCAAAGCTCAAGTATAAATAAGCATCCATACCTTCCATTTCTTCCACAAAAATCCATTATCTCATTCTCTACTTTCTTCTTCACTTTTTCCATCTCCTTCACCTTCATTTCCATGGCTTCCCACCTCTCCATTCTCTCCCACCATCTCCACCAAGCTCTACCACCACTTAAACCCACATCCACCTTGGCCAAACATATCTTTACCCACCTCCATCACCACCTACCCATCTCTAAACCCACGGTGGAGCCCTAAAACCCACCTACCCACATCTAAACCCACGGCCGAGCCCTCAAACCTACCTATCCAAAGCCCACACCCGAGAGCCATACCTCACCGACACCACCACACACACACACCCCACGTACCCTCCTCCCTAGGCCACAAACCCTTCTCTTAACCCCACGGCCAAAATAATAAAAAAAGAAAAAGAAAAGAGAAAAAAAGGAAAGAAAGAAAAAGAAAAGGAGAAGGAAAAGAAAGCGGCGAATTCAAAGATGTTGGAAATAACACGTTAGCTCGAGAGACGTGTATCTTACGTTAAAGCTTGACAGAGTGGATATGAAGGTGAGAAAAATTCTCATCGCTTTTGAAATTTCATTTTGGTTTGATTAAAACAATCACATTTATACCCTTATGACATATGAATGTTTATACAAAATTGATTGTTAATATGGATGTTTGATAGTTGGTTAGATAAATTGAATTGTGATAATATATCCCGTTATAGTATTAATAGTGAATGCTAAATTGGAGATCATATGTTATATGATTGGTTGAATGGATGTTATGTTAGTGATAAATATGGATATTGGTTATGTTGATTTTGATTTAATAATCTCTTCGTTAATAAGACCATATTTTAGTGATATGAGATACTTTGGAAAAATAAGTCTCTTTTCGATTAGAAGTGAAACTAAAGTAAAAATAAAAAAGAATTTGAATTTTGAAGTAAAACAGGATTGGAAAGGATAGTTAAATTGAAATTGAAATTGAAATGAATAGTGAAATTGAAACTGATATCGATTTTGAAAATTGAATTTGAGATTAAGGTTGAATTTGAGTTTAAATTGAAATTATATTTGAAATATAAGTCTTAAATGTGTTTAATATGAAGTTTGAATTGAAATTGAATTGAATTTGAAATTTAAAATTTAATATTAAAATAATAGGAATATAATAATATTATAATATGTTAATGGTGAAAATGCACTTTAAATACTTTAAAAAGTGGAAATATTGATTTAAAATGATTTGTAATGATTTTATAAGTAATAAAATTCAATTTGAATAAATTATTTCATATACTAAAAATGTAAGTTAAAACTAGGTGTGTCGTGCAACGGTAGTTCGCGATTTCACTCCAGAAAAGTTCAAATGAATGTGCAGAGTGGAATATAGCTCGAAATTCTTCGAGATAAGAAAATTCTGGACAACTATGTCCATATATTATGAACAAGAAAGAAATCAAAGTTTCATTGAGTAAATTTTGAAATAAGTCCAAATCAATTTTTTAGAAAAATCGTTCTAGTGTAGTTAAGTGACCATAATAGAAAATCTATTTAAATGAATGTTTTTAATTATGGAATAAATTTTATAAATCTATTTAAATGGTATAAAAGAGATTTGGGTTGGAAAATATGAATTATCAAGTGTTTAAAAGTTGTTTAAATCAAATAATCTTGTATAGCACTTTCCGTAGCACTTTTATGCTACAAAATGTATAATTTTTTGAATGTGAGTTTAAACGTAACGATTTTTTTCTGGAATCAATTGTGAATCTTTTTAAAAGGAAAATTAAGTGTTCAAAAGATAATTTGGAATATTTATAATCAATTCCGAAATAAAGTTAATAACTGAGTAAGCGGAAACGACTAGTACATTTGTTCCGCCTTTGAGACCGGGAAGATAAAACAAGGTGTTTAACTAAGGTTAGGGGTGGAGCAACTAGTGCCCTGAACTTACCTGGCCTATATTTTCTTTTCTTAGGCGAGAGGTGGAACAGATCGAAAGGAAAGCCCGGATGCTCTAAGATAAAAAGATTATATTAAGTTTCCAAAATAAAAGAAGATTAGTATTATCCAAAATTTAAGCAATCTCCAAAATGAATGATTTCTATAATCCTATTTACTCAAAAATGGTTGCTAATATTTATTTTAGGGTTTTCATAAATGATGTCTTAAATAACATTGTTTTTGACCCGCCTAAAAGATAAGGAATTTGGATCGCGAAGTTAAGTGGGAAAATTCAAGATATTATCAACAGTGAAAGAATGAATTACTTAGAATTTTTCTACATCAAAAGAAAAAGATTTTGAAATCATCCTAAAAGAAATAAAGTGAAAAGAGACTTAACAAATCCTATATATTCATATTCACTTTTTTTCGATAATTGGATTTCGAAAGGACAGAGGTTGAATTTGGGTGATTCCTATCCGAAAACCACTTTGAACCAACGTATACGTTGGAATGTGAAGACATGTTGAAGATGATGATTGTTGAAGACCGTGGATCTTCATAGCGTGAGGACTACTTGTTGACTTGCTCTGGGTCACATCCATTATAGAGTTATATATAGTAGTGGTCTCCTCATTGTGGAGATTTTTTGGATTGCAAGGACTACTCGCTACTACTGGTAGTAGGAGAGTGCGTTCAGTTTGTCCTATTCCTAGACAACTTGTATGGACGTTTGTCTGACATTGCATTTCTAAAAATTACGTACATTGGTTATTACAAACGTACATCAGTGATGGCAGAGAAGGCATCTTCTCTTAGCTTAACACCCTCCTTGAGACGTACGAGCTCAAGGATTGTGTTTTTGTGGAAAGCAATTAGTAGTCGATGGAAATGGCAATGTGGCATTCAAATATATGATATGTGCTATGTGAAAAGGTAATCGTTGCCTCAAGCCTCATCAAATCGAAAATGATCAAAACTTGATTAGATACAGCAAGGCCAAGTGGGTCATTCCCAAGTAGGGTATGATCATCACCTTCTAGATATATTTCTTCCCGCTATGACGTTCGGGATGTAAATTAATGTGGTGTATGGAAATGAGCGCTCGGTTAAAGGTTGATAACGACCCGGGGATGACATATTTGGTACTATCTAGTTACAGAGGTATGCCGTCCTGTGTTGGCAGAGGATCCTTTGTGATGGTCCTCAGGACATCCATCTAGAGGTGTACCCATTCGAAAGGTAGATCCTTCACCTGGTCATTTGTATGGAAATCCATTCTCCAATAAGAACCTACGGTTTTGTTTGTAGAGACTAGTATGCTAGAATTTAATAATGGTAACAATTTCGGCTAAGATTAATAAGTTTATTTGCAAATGTTTTCAACAAGATGTCATTAGAAATAATATCAAATGTTTTAATATAAAAGTGTTTTAGTTATCATAAGGTAAAACCCTGTCCGTGTTTATGTATGGGCGTGGTCTTATGAGATACTCTTTCTTTTCAAAGGATTTTTATTGAAAGGCTGATATATGACACTGTCATTTATTATTGAGTTTTTCTCAAGCTGGTTTATCAAGCCTGATCTAGGTATTTTCAATACTCGGGTCAGATTTGAGCAGCTTCAAGTTTAGTCGAAGACGGTTGGAGTTTTCAGAGGAGAGCTGGAGATATTCATCTGCGTATGGACATATTTTACTATCTGCTTTGCTTAGTTAGTTGTTTTAGTTTGATGTTTGTTGGCAATTATAAGGACATATGTTTATAACTGTCCAGGCTGAATTTAGGTTAGACTCTGATATATATATTTCAAAGTTTTCCGCTGCAAAGATATTTGTTCAATAATATATGTTATTCCATTCATGTGAGATTCTATTCTATTTTCTTTATTACCCTTGATCATCTGTACTTCCATGCAACTTGGGTCGGACATGTATGGTTTATTGTTAGATCAAAGGGTATGGAATTGTGGGTCGTCACACAGGCTGCAACTCTTGCCTGCATCATATTTCTAAAAAACCGAAACATGGCTTCCATTCCGACCTGCGGGACTTTTGCGCCAACCTTCTCCGCCTGACCTTGGTTTCTCCCAGCATTAGCTCCGGCATTCCTTTTGGTGCTTCCCCCTCCTTGGTTAACTCTGCTTCTTCTACCATCCATAATAGTATTCAAACCTCATGAGATATAGAATGATAACCTAATCAAAGGTAGATGAATGGAGATAAAGCGCATGCTTATATACAACAAATACAAGTACATTACTATAACATTAACCCAACCCTAAATCTTACTCTAATTTCTTTGGATTTTTGTTTTCAAAACTAGTTTTTGGTTAAATTTTTCATTAAACCTACGCTCTGATACCACGTTGTAACATCCCATATCTATAGGCCAAAAGCTAAGTGCTATGGATGATGTAGCCATCCACAATATTAACTTTTGGTGACGAAATACAGTAACGTTAATGGTATCCATAATATCAGAAGCACTTGAACAAGAACAAAATCACAGATTTCTAAAAACAATAATTTCAGTGATTTCATTTCAAATAATATCATATCCATGTTATAAAAATGCTTAAACGTAATCCTATGCAATGATCAAATATAATTTACAACAATACCCCAAGAGCGAAATATGATGATGCCCCCTTGGATGATCAAATCAATATAGACATAATTGTCTTAATACACAACTGAATTTTTTTTAAAGCAGAATTCCTAGTTTAGCTATCCGTCTGCCACCGACTTGTCTTCAAAAGCTTATTCACCATCTGCTAATACTTGAAAACCTAAACCCTCAGCCTACTCAAATCAATTTTTAAGCACCCGAGAGTTTAAGGGGAAAAAACTATGAGTCAGACATAAAGCCTAGTATGAATAATTTTTGTTACATTTCTATTTACTGATATTTAGTGAGACCATGCCGCTTAGCGGAACAGGTTTCCCCTCACTAATATCTCTTTTCGAACATACATTTTGCAAATCCTTTCCTGCATCCAAACTGGTTAATCAACTGATTATAATAATAATATAACATTATCCATTATGTTAAAATAGGAAATAAATAGACTAACTATCTAAAATCTAAGCTATTTGTTCTTTTCTGGACTAACTGTCCTAAAATCTGATTATACAAATATAATATTATTCTTTATGCTAAATAATGGGCTATCTACCCAAATCAGGTAAAAAGGTGGACTAACTGTCCTTAAAAGTAGCAAGGTCTGTTATGCTAACAAATGAACTAACTGTTCATATCTAGGCTAGCTGCCCTTATCTGGACTAACTATCCTCTGGGTTGACTGCTGATGCAGCACGATGTATAGAAATTTAGAGATTAGGCTGTTCACGAGATAAGGAAGTTTCGGTTTTAACTCTTAAGTCGTGCACGAGTCAGCCTAATGAAGTTTCGGGTTTAACTCGTAAGACGTGCGCGACTCAGCCTAAGGAATCACATGGGAAAGAGCTACGACCTAAGGGGCAGATATGAGTTACTGAGAAGGAGCTTGAGTCGTTCACGAGTCAACGACCTAAGGAAAAGGAAGATTGTCTACGACTTAACATGGATGCAAGAAAGGAGTCAGGATGTACGACTTACGACTCAGTTAAGTCGCCTAAAGAAGAACCAATACCGAAGCCAGGAGTCGCTAAGTCGTTTCCGGGACATCTTGACTAGGTCGTTTACGACTTATGGCCAGTATCATGTATAAGTCGTAAGTCGGTAAGGGGTGAGTCGTTGGTATACTTAAGTCGGAGGTCGTTATTTGTTTAACTCGTGCGTGTTGTATTTTCTTAGGTCGTGTCTGAGTGTAAATTGATGAGTCGTAAGTCGTGACATGGTGTTGTAAACTGTTTGTTTTCTTGATTCGTTTACTTCTTATGTCGTCAGTCGCTAGGTCGTATACGACCTAAGTGTTGTGTTATGTTGAAATACGTTGAGTCGTTTGTACCATTGAGTCTGTACATGTCTTGAGTCGTTGTATTCTAGGTCGTAAGTCATTCACGACCTAGTATAAGTCGTGTAATGTGTTGTTTGTAAGTGAGTGTTGTACTAAGTCGTGTGCGACTTAAATGCTGAGTTGTGTGTTCTGATGGTAGGTCGGCAACGACCTAGGAAGGTCATAAGTCGTATACGACTTAAGGGTGAATGGTGAAAACACTATAAATAGGAAGCGTGTTGTACATTTTGAGGTGGTTGATATTTGAATAAAATTCTCTTTTGTTAGCTTTGTGCTTTCATACAAATTGGTAGTTGAGTGTGATCTCCTATCTCCTCTTTCGGTTAATCGAGTGCGCTCGATTCAACGATCGTAGAAGCCGATTCACGGTATCTAGTGCGCTAGATCAACGTACGAGAATCGTAGATCTTTGAACACGGTATAGTGCGCTATCAACGTGCTTGAGATAGCTAGAATTCGGTATCTTTGGATCAACGAATTTGGGCATTTTGGTATTCATCAATCCACCGATTGTTACTTTCACCGATTGAAGTTTATTTTGATTAATCCGCTGCGTCAGTTTTGGTATCAGAGCTTGTTTTAGCCAATCATAGCTAAATCGGGTCTTGGAACCAAGTGTTGAAGTTTGAAGTTGTTCATCGTGTTCATATTGAAGTTGCAACAAGAGGGAGAACTTTCGATCCATTCCATTTTGGATCAAAGTGTTGAAAGTGTTTGAATTTGAAGTAGGCCGTGTATACTAGTGAGGTAGCCGAGCCTAGGGAGGATCATTGGAAGCTTGTTTCGAGCTAAGGAGTTAAGGCCGAGCCTTGTGAAGTTGTGTAGAAGCTTGTGAAGCCGTGATTTGCTTGTGAAGTATAACTTTGGTATCGATTTGTTGAAATTTTGTGAATTTCAATCATGCCGCCAAGGAGAGCTAACCGCCATCAAAATGTTGAAGCTTTATATCGGAGAGAAGAGGCCGATCAAATGGAACAAGTATGCATGAGAAGATTGATGAAGGCATTGGTAGGTTGGAGAAGCTTATGATTGATATGAATCAAAGTAGAAGAAGAAATTCACCTGAATCCATCCGTGGGGGTAGTAGAGTGTCATCACATTCAGAACGGGAGAGGAGAGAAGTCAAGAGCCTAGGAGTGTTGATAATCGAAGTAGGAGGAATGTTGATGATCATGATAGACGGGATGTTGGTAGTAGGAGTGGTGGTAGAGATGCTGGAGGGCGTGAAAGACAACGATATGCATCAGACTTTGATGAGGAGTTTGATGGTGAGAGGGGAAGTATTCATTTCAGAGACCGAGATCAGGGACAACGTCAGTATCGGGTTATTGATGATGATCGACGTTGGGAATCGGGAATGAAGATGGAGATTCCGGAGTTTAAAGGAGGGATGGTAGCTGAAGAATTCTTGGATTGGTTATCTAATGTGGAGGAAATTTTTGACTTTAAGGAGGTTCCGGAAAATCGAAGGGTGAAGTTAGTTGCTACTAGGTTGAGGGGGAGAGCTTTGGCGTGGTGGCAGCAAACTAAACTTACCAGAGAACGGATGGGGAAGTCAAAGGTTGTAGAGTGGGATAAGATGAAGAAAATGATGAGAGCTACATTTGTGCCATACAACTATCAATCACTTATGTGCCAGAGGTTGCAGAACTTGAGGCAAGGGACGAAGTCAGTCAATGATTATGCCGATGAATTTTGCCAACTCATTGCAAGGAATGATATTATGGAGACGGAAGAGCAACTGACTGCTAGATTTGTTGGAGGGCTGAGAATGCAGATCCAGGATATGGTTAATATGTTCGATCCAAGATCTGTGGCGGAGGCACATCAAAAGGCGTTGGCTTGGGAAAAGCAAGGAAAGCGTGGAGGAGGTGTGTTTACCAATTCTAACAATCAAGTGAAGGGAGTCGGTGGAAGTTCTAATGTTCCTAAGACTGTTGCCAAACCAGTTGTGAAGGAAGGTGAGAAGGCGAAGGTTAGCAGTGGGTTCAAATGTTACAATTGCCAAGAGATGGGTCATAAAAGCAACGAGTGTCCGAAGCCGAAGAAGAGAACTATGATAGTTGAAGCTGAGGATGAAGAGGAAGAAGCTGAATGTTCTAATTCACCTTATGTTGAGGAGGAAGAAGAAGTGTCGGGCGACGAAGGTTGTAATCTGATGATGAGGAGGTCTTGTTTGACGCCAAAACAAGAGGAGGAAGATAGTTGGTTGAGGAATAACATATTTCAATCTACTTGCACTATTCTTGGGAAAGTTTGTAAATTTGTCATTGATGCTGGGAGTTGCGATAATATTATCTCTACAGAGGCAGTGAGGAAATTGGAGTTGAAAACCGAGAAGCATCCTAAACCATACAAGTTAGCTTGGTTAAGGAAGGGTGGTGAAGTGAAAGTTGGGAGAAGAGCTTGCGTGAAATTTTCTATTGGGAAGAAATACAAAGATGAAATCTGTCTGTAACATTTCTGAAATATTAGCCAAAATAATTCAATAATTAAATTGATTTTGAATTTAAACTGTGAATTTAATTGTGAATTAATTTGAGATTTCCAAAATAAACTTAAAATTTTAAATTATAAATAGAAATTTGGTGGGAATTTAAGGATAATTTTATTAGAGATGAATATGCACTATAGTTTGAATAAATATATATATATATATTGAAAGTTAAAATTTTAAATAAGATTTTGATTTTGAAAATTCAAAATGTATATATTTATAAAATTGGATTTTAAAACCACATAATTTTATACTAGTAGAAATTTGGTAATATTTCTTTTGAAAATTTTATTTTGAATTAGATATAAATGATATAAAACTAAGCTTAAAAATAATATTGGTTTAAAAAGTAATATTATAAAATTGATATAAATAAATAAAAAATTACAAAAGCTATTTCAGAATTTTAATTCAACCCTATTATGTACTTTTTTATTTGATTTGATAAAAAGATTTAAAATACATCTTCTTCTGGGAAAAAAATATAGTTGTATATTCCCAAAATTTAAAATGTAAAAATATTTACAAATGTTAGAAATATGAAAATATAAATAATACAAATCACTTCCATATTTACAAATCAATAATTCAAAAGGGGTAGAACATGAAAATATATATATATATATTGTACATATGTATATGTACAAACAATGTAATCATACCTTTAGATCTTACATGTTTACATACATACAAAATGGCATCATCATTTTTTTTTAAAATAATCAAATTTTGAGTTTCAAGAAGCTTTTCATTTTCCCATGTGTAATCATGGCTATCTTAGCAAATCTGAGAATAAGATTTGCCTCCACAATTCTCAATATCAAGGTTGTTCAAGAAAAAATAATAATAATAACAACTCAGTTCGGAATGCAAAAAGAAAAACCCAAAATCTTCATTCTCAAACCATATACAAAACTGCATTTCTCAAAACCAATCTCATTCTCACAACCAAAATCCAAATTTGCATTCAACTCCTCAAACCCAAATTACATGCTCACATCCATGTACAATTTGCATCCTCCAAATTCAAGTCTGCATATCCCAAATTCCTACCTGCATCAACCATGAAAGTTTCATTTCCCAAATCAGTAAACACTCCTCTTTCCAAAATTACAACCTGCATCTCAAATCTCATCCACATCCATAATCAAGTTGCAATATTCAAAACTACATTTTCAAATCTGCAACCTTGAAATCAAACATGTAGCTCCTCTTTTCAAATTCAAACCTGCATGCATCAATTATTAATCAAGTTAAAGCCTGCATGTAAAACCTGATAGCATCAAGTAGAAGCTTGCATGTTTTAAAAAGGCAACAATCATAGAAGGCCTGCACATCCATTTGAAGCCTGCAATTTAATCTTCATCAAGTAAGAAGGCTCTGCATTTCATAATCTGGGAGCAAGTTTATCTGCATGCAACAGACTTTAGCATGCATTCATTCTCATAAACTCTGGAAGCATCATTTATAGATCAAGATTTTAAAGGCATTCAAGCTACTGCATTTCTTTGCATCTGGAAATAAAGAGCCCTGCATGCATTAAACTTCAAATCTGGTACTCTGCAAGTTGACATGTGCTCTGCATTTTATAAATAAGGTGAGTAACTAAACTTTTATAAACTGTTTTAATAAGTAAATTGTGCATGCTTAATAAATTATCAATAAATATATATGAAAGTACCTGCATGTATGTGTTTGTGTACAGAATTATGACTGTGCATATGTGATCTTCAGAATTTCAGATTTATGTTGATTCTTGAATATTTCCCTTAACTTGTTTGCTGAATTGAAATTAAATGTTTGAACAAATTATGTTTGCTCTAGGATGGGTGACTCTAATAGTTTATGAACTTCATATGACTGTCTGTAGCTTGAGAAAAAAAAAAAAAAGAGTTACACAGAACAAAATTTCCCTAGTGAAAATTCAAATGTTATAAGTTGATGATTCAGGGTTTGTCAAAAGAATCCTAATTTAATTCTAGAATTTAAAAACTAAAATTAAGTTTACAGTGTAAAGAGTAAAATGCAGTTTCATATGAACTGTAATTTACACTTTTATCAAGTTCAGTTAAATCTTGCATTTGAACTGTTTCAAATTGATTCTGGAATGAATGTAGCTATCAATAAACATAGCAAAATTTTTGACTTAATCTATAATTCAAATTTGAGTTTGAAATTTGGAAGTTTCTGATATGAGCTCAAGTGTCTCTGGGTTACTGTGTTTGCTCGAATACGATCGCATGGGTTGATCGAGTTCAGTGCTATTCTGGGTATTGATGGATTGTGTGTTGAAGGAGTTACTGCCGGAGTTTGGTCGATGATGATGGCCGGAGTTGTGAAATACTGGTGTTGACAGGTTTGAAGGGTGGGGTTTGGTCTGTTGTGCAGGGGGTTGGTGTTTCAGGGTTGCAGTGTTTTGACTCGGGATGGACTCGGGTATTTTGAAGAATAACTCGAAGCATGTAAGCTTCTGACCCGAAGTAAAATCTTAGATTGCTCGAGTACTTTGTTTCAGGATTTAAGCAAAACAGAAGCCTGTTTTTTTGCAGTTTTGAAATTAAAGATAGGTTAAATTCAAACTAAAAGTTTAGCTTAGGATTTAACTTAAACCTAAGGATGAATTCAAACTTGTTTGAATTATTTTTCTATAATAATTTAAATGCAGAATTTTAAATTGGTTTTAAAGAAAGGAAAAAATAATAAAAGAAACAGGAACTGTTTCCAGTTTGTAATAAAGACAAATCAAAATTTGTACTTGTAGTTTTGAAAACTGAATTTAATAATGAATTTAAATAAGTTTAAAATTTGGTCTTTTGAAATAGTTTAAATTCAGCAAATCTCAAAGTTTGATTTTTTTATAAACAGAAAACTGTTTCTGTTATTTTTATGTAAAGGTAAATTTAAATTTAAATTTGCAGGAGAGATTTAAAACTGAGTTATATCTGAAATTTGAATATGAATTCAAATTTTGACTGTCTGAAATTTGAAATCAATTATGTTTTTAAATTTAAATTTGATTTTTAACTCTCAAGTATAAAATGCATTGTTGTTTTGCATTTGAATTAAAGGTTAAGTATTTAATTTAGGAATTCAAATGAATTCAAATCTGAAGTTTTAAAATCTGGATTTTAAATTTAAACTTCAGTTTTAAAGTAAAGATTTAAATTTAAATTGCTTTCAAATGATTTTCATTTGAATTAAAGGTGTAAATTATAGAAAGAGTTTTAAAGAATTTAAAACTAAAATGAGAATGAAAGTTGTATTTCAATTTTGAAGTTTTAAAGTAATTTTTAAAATTGATTTGAATTTGATTTGAATTGAAATTTAAATCCTTTTCAACTTATTAATAAAGTATATGTTTCTTTTAAACATATAAGATTAAGTTGTGTATTGTTTTAAACTCTTATTTAAGACAAATTTGAGTCTTTAAGTTTAAAGAAAATGTTAAATGGAATTTAATGTAAATTTAAAAACATTTTGTTTTAAATGCATAATTTAAATAAGGAATGTTTATCTAAAGATAAAGAAAAGTATAATGATTTGTAATTCATTTAATTATTAAGGTAGTACAAATGGATAATTAATATAATTAATTAATTAATGAAATGGATAATTAATTAAAGTAATTAAGGGTTTTAATTTGATTAATTAAAGTTTAAAATTAATTTTTCTTAGAACAATTAATTTGTAATTAAGAAATCATTAAATGAATGACATTAGACTTTAAATTAATAATTGAAGATTTGTTAATTGAATAAATATGGATAGTTAATTAATTAGGACTAATAAATGAAAGTAATCATGTAGGTAATAAATTTAAAACCACCCAGTTTATTCATCTTAATTGTAGATGCTGATTGTTATTGAATGTTGTGTGATGGATTGATATTTTGATATGTGATGTGATGCTATGTGATACTTTGTGCTGATCTGCTATATTTGTGATGAATATACTGTTATATGAATATGAAACCCTTTGACCCGTAAAACGACATTTGAGTTTCGATGCGACAGAGAGTCGGATTCCAGTTGGTTATCCGAAACCCACATCGAATCATATTAGTGAATTTTTGTGATTGATAATTTACTTTATCTATGAATCTGTGAATATAGATAAGCGCTATGGGTGATACCGCTTATCTTTATGATTGAATCTGTGATGATGATGTTGTGCACTATTGTGTTGAACCCCTAGACCACACTTATACACACACAAATATGGATTGCACGTGGAAATGGGTTAAGTCACAGATTTTGAAATTGTTTTAAAATTTGAATTTTAGAATCCAAAATAGTTTTGGAATTAGAATTGAAGTTTTTGAAGAAAAAATGGATTTCAAAAATAAAAGTTGTGTGAATAACTTAATTGAGTTTTGAAATTTAAATAATTTGATTTAAATTTGAATTCAATATTTGAAGTTGAATTCTATGATTTGAAAACTATGTTTAAAAAGTTATCCAACTTATAAATGGGTTTATATGGGGTTTTTAAACCATTTTAAAAGGTGATGTTTTGAAATTTAAAATTAACCCAAGATTCCAACTTGTATAAATCGGACTTTTCTGAAACGAAAACTGTCGTTTTCAAATAATAGGAGCTTTCATATAAGAAATGGATTTCCAATATGTGTTAAAAGGAATTCAAGTTTTGAAATAAAAATGGTTTTCCAAGTTTTGAATAAATCTTTGGAACGTGTTTTGAAAGCTATAAATTAAATCTTAAATTTAAAGATTTATCGAGTTAATCCAATTGGAATGGAAGTTGTTTTGAAATCTATGAATAGATCTTTGTGAAACTAGGTGAAACTTTGTGAAATAAATCTTTTTGTTTAAAGATTTAAAATGGTAATTTGTTTAACCATTTGAAAGAAAAGTTTTGGATTTTATAAGTTGTGACTTAACTAAAATCCCATATCCATATGTTTTAAAATATGGCGCTCATTATTCGGTTTAGCCGGGAGAGGACCTAGTGTCATATAGCCCATTCCGAATAGTGATACGACGTTATGGATAGCAATTGAAGACCGGTGGTGAAGACCGGATATTTCCGAAAACAAAAGGATAACTCATCGATTGTCTCTGCACTGGCTGATCCCCGGTATAGAGATCTTCATATGTGATGGGAAGTCCGGACGTGATTAGGGATTATCCGAATTTGCAATGGCTTCTTCGGAAGTGCCTTCGGTTCTGTTCGAACCCGGGACAGACTTGTATGGTTGTATGTCCGACATTACACTTTGAGATGTTAACTGATTTCTATCAAATACATTTCTGCCTGGTGGCGGAGAATTTATTCTCTCAGCTTAACACCCTTCTCTGAGACGTACGAGCTCAGAGGTTATGTAGTTGATATTTATCAGTGATATTCCCAATTTGGTAATGTGGCATGCTGAGTGCTGCTGTGTGATGATCATTGGTTGATCATTTGTGATATGATCATTTGTTTGATCATTTATCTTTGTGATCATTGCTTTGGTCATCTGTTGACCCAAAGCATGGCTTTGTGCCAAAGCGTAGCTTTGTGGACGAGACTGCATCAGGACCTCACTCCCCGGAAATGGTCGAAATAGGAAAGATGCGGCAAGGTTATGAGGGTCGCTCCCTTTAGGGTGTGTCATTCCCTTCTGGTAAAGGGTGGTATCAGGTATGGAGCCCTGGTATTTAACCTATGTGGTTGCTCCAATCTCATTTACTGTGTGGTTGTTGCTTTGAGGCGCCTCGGATAAAGGTCCCAAAGGACCGGGGGATGGCATATTCGTGTAGTAGTTACCTAGTTACAGAGGTAACCCGGCCTTGTGTTGGCAGAGATCTAACCGTAACGTTAGTTTCTCGGGACGTCCCACCAGAGGCGATCCCATGTGGCAGTAGGAAGTTCCTTAGCCTGACCATTTGTTGGAAATCCATTCATCCAATACGTGCCTTGTACGGTTTTAGTTGTAGAACCTGCCATTTAACATGGCATCTATAGTAGGCATAGTATCATGGTACCTATGCTGGCTAGGATTTATATTATACTTTCGAAAGATTTTCCACTATGCACTAGTAATAATATCAAAGGATTTTTCTCGTAGTAAGCATGTTTGACTATCATAAGGAGAAATCTCCCCCATGTGTGCGTTTGCATTGTGTGTGTGCCGGGAGGCCTTATGGTAGTTTCATTTTTCAAAAAGCATTGCGGATTTCAAATTTAAATTCTTTTGTTTGTTTTCAAAGACCAAATGTTTTTTTTTGCTCATACCAGTCCCATGACTGACCTGGAGTTTATTGTTCCTTTCCTAAACTCTGGGTGCCCACTATTTCCCACACGGGCAGTCTAGAGTTGGGATTTTCAGATAATCTATAGTAGGTGTAGATTTGATAGCTTTCAGCCTTAGGATTTGGCTCTAGAGTTGCTTCTGTTCATCTTGATTGAGAGTACAAGCTATTTCTGGATTGGTGCTTTGGAGATGGAGATTACTGATATTGGAATTCTTTCTTGAAGACCACATTGGAGATTTTATTCCGCTGCTAGTGTTATCTTTTATTTCCGCTGCTATTCTTTGTAACTCTGATGTATATTGATGTTCATTGTATCATTCTGTTGTATCAGATATTGTATCAAATGTTGTACATTGATATATATTATTCATTTCTTCCGCTGTGTTATTTACTTAATGTGTTATAAGCTTCGGCGACTCGAATTTGAACGATCGAATCTGCGGCATTCGAGTACAATGTAAAGTATGGATGTCGATTTTCGAACGCGAAAAATTCGAATCGTTACATCTGGTGCGATGTAGTGGACATGGATGTGTGTCATCTGTTGTTGGGCAGGCCATGGCAGTTTGATCGAGCAGTACAACACGATGGTCGAGCCAATAGCTATAGTTTCATGTTCGAGGGTACTAAAATCACTTTGGTTCCCAAGAAGCAACAACAGAAGGAGAGCAAGCTGGAGGAGATTGAGGAATTGAAAACTCTATTGACTTTGAAGGAGTTTGTTAAGGAGGTTGAAGAGGAGCCTGAAGTATACTTGTTGATTGGGCATGAGAGCAGTGAAGGGGTTGAAATTCCAGAAGAAGCGATGCCAGTTTTGAAAGAATTTGAAGATGTATTTCCAGAAGAGTTGCCTAAAGAGTTACCGCAACGGAGAGACATTCAACATCAGATCGATCTTGTTCCGGGAGCAGTATTACCACATAGACCACATTATCGAATGAGTCCGAAAGAACATGAAGAGTTGAGGAGGCAGGTGGAAGAGTTGCTTGAACAAGGGCGAGTGCAGGAGAGTTTGAGTCCATGTGCTGTACCAGCTTTATTGGTACCCAAGAAGGATGGGACGTGGAGGATGTGCACTGACAGTCGAGCATTGAACAAGATTACCGTGAGATATAGATTTCCCATGCCAAGGTTGGATGACTTGCTAGATCAGTTGAGTGGGGCTATTATCTTTTCGAAGATTGATTTGAAGAGTGGTTATCACCAGATTCGAATTAGACCTGGAGACGAGTGGAAGACAACGTTTAAGACGAGAGAGGGGTTATACGAATGGTTGGTTATGCCATTTGGTTTATCAAATGCACCTAGTACATTCATGCGGGTGATGAATCAAATCTTTAGACCATTCATTGGGAAGTTTGTGGTGGTTTATTTCGATGATATTCTGATATATAGCAGGAGTATGGAGGAGCATGTTCTACATTTGAGGGAAGTGTTGATTATTCTTCGTGAGGAACAATTTTATGCTGCTACAAAGAAATGTGTGTCTATGACTAGAAGTGTTTTATTTTTGGGGTATGTTGTTGCGGAGGAAGGAATTCAAGTTGATCAGAGTAAAGTTGTAGCTATTAGAAATTGGCCACAACCGAGAACTATCACTGAAGTTAGAAGTTTTCATGGATTGGCATCATTCTACCGAAGGTTTATTCCACACTTCAGTAGCGTGATGGCACCGGTTACTGATTGTATGAAAGGGAAACAGTTTTCTTGGTCGGAGGAAGCAGGAGTTGCTTTTGAACGAATCAAAGAACTTTTGACGACAGCACCAATTCTTGTATTACCAGATTTTCAGTTATTGTTTGAGCTACACACTGATGCATCAAAGGTTGGGATTGAAGGAGTGTTGAATCAGAGTGGGAGGCCAGTTGCTTATTTCAGTGAGAAGTTATCAGGGGCAAAGCTGAGATATAGTACATACGATGTCGAGTTTTACGCTGTTGTGCAAGCTGTTAAACATTGGAGGCACTATCTATTTCAGAAAGAATTTGTTCTGTACACTGATCATGAGGCATTGAAGCATTTACAGGGCAAGACAAGATTTCAGCGAGACATGCATCATGGATTGCTTATTTACAACAGTTTACTTTTGTCGTGAAACATAAGTCAGGGGTGACGAACCGTGTAGCAGATGCATTAAGCAGGAGGAGTCATTTATTAACGACATTGAAGGTTGAGGTGACAGGGTTTGAAATGTTGCCAGAGCTGATTGAAGAAGATCCTTACTTTGTGAAATGTGTAGAGAAAGTCAAGGAAGGAAATATCGATGAATTTGTGATGGTTGATGGATTCTTTTTCAAGGGGAATCAATTATGTATTCCAGATTGTAGTTTGAGATTGAAAATTATCAAGGAATTACACGAGGAAGGGCATGTGGGCCGTGATCGTACTTTGCAATTGATTTCACAATCTTACTTTTGGCCGTCAATGAGGAAAGAAGTGGAAAGGTTTGTGGGGCAATGTCATATTTGCCAAGTTTCGAAAGGAACCGCGACCAATGCTGGGTTGTATATGTCGTTGCCTGTACCGGCTAGACCATGGGTTGATGTGAGTATGGACTGTGTATTGGGATTGCCGAGAACGCAGCGTGGTAATGATTCTATATATGTAGTGGTTGACAGATTTTCTAAAATGGCACATTTTATTGCTTGCAAGAAGATGGCAGATGCTGTTCGTGTTGCTCAGATGTTCTTTAAGGAAATCTATCGCTTACATGGTTTACCAGAGTCTATTGTTTCAGACAGGGATACCAGATTTTTGAGTCATTTTTGGCTTAGTTTGTGGAAGATGGTGGGAACGAAGTTGAATTTCAGTAGTGCGTATCATCCGCAGACAGATGGTCAAACCGAGGTTGTGAACAGATCATTGGGAAATTTGTTACGATGTTTGGTGAAAGATAATCTGAAGAGTTGGGACATGAAGTTATGCCAGACAGAGTTTGCTCATAATCATGCAGTGAATCGTAGTACGGGATTCAGTCCATTTCAGATTGTATATTCAAGTTTGCCAAGGGGACCGTTGGATTTGACGGTAGTACCACAACCAAAGGTGACGGTTAAACGGGCTGTTGATTTTGTCGATGAATTAACTGAATGTCACAAAATCGTTCAGGAACGATTGGTAAAGACGAATGAGAAGTATAAGCGAACTACAGATTTGAAGCGACGAAATGTTGAATTTAACGAGGGTGATTTGGTTTACGCTGTGTTAACGAAGGATCGTTTTCCAGTGGGCGCTTATAACAAGTTGAAAGCCAGAAAAATTGGTCCTGTCAAAGTTGTGAAACGGATTAATGAAAATGCTTATAAGTTGAAATTACCGGAGGATGTTTACACTTCTGACGTGTTCAATGTTAAACATCTCGTACCATATTATGGAGTTGAACAATCTAATGGGGAAGAATTTACAAATTCGAGGACAAATTTTTCTCAACCAGAGGAGGATGATGCAGCACGATCTACAGAAATTCAGAGATTAGGCTGTTCACGAGATAAGGAAGTTTCGGTTTTAACTCTTAAGTCGTGCACGAGTCAGCCTAATGAAGTTTCGGGTTTAAATCGTAAGTCATGCGCGACTCAGCCTAAGGAATCACATGGGAAAGAGCTACGACCTAAGGGGAAGATACGAGTTACTGAGAAGGAGCTTGAGTCGTTCACGAGTCAACGACCTAAGGAAAAGGAAGATTGTCTACGACTTAACATGGATGCAAGAAAGGAGTCAGGATGTACGACTTACGACTCAGTTAAGTCGCCTAAAGAAGAACCAATACCGAAGCCAGGAGTCGCTAAGTCGTTTCCGGGACATCTTGACTAGGTCGTTTACGACTTATGGCCAGTATCATGTATAAGTCGTAAGTCGGTAAGGGGTGAGTCGTTGGTATACTTAAGTCGGAGGTCGTTATCTGTTTAACTCGTACGTGTTGTATTTTCTTAAGTCGTGTCTGAGTGTAAATTGATGAGTCGTAAGTCGTGACATGGTGTTGTAAACTGTTTGTTTTCTTGAGTCGTTTACTTCTTATGTCGTCAGTCGCTAGGTCGTATACGACCTAAGTGTTGTGTTATGTTGAAATACGTTGAGTCGTTTGTACCATTGAGTCTGTACATGTCTTGAGTCGTTGTATTCTGGGTCGTAAGTCATTCACGACCTAGTATAAGTCGTGTAATGTGTTGTTTGTAAGTGAGTGTTGTACTAAGTCGTGTGCGACTTAAATGCTGAGTCGTGTGTTCTGATGGTAGGTCGGCAACGACCTAGGAAGGTCATAAGTCGTATACGACTTAAGGGTGAATGGTGAAAACACTATAAATAGGGAGCGTGTTGTACATTTTGAGGTGGTTGATATTTGAATAAAATTCTCTTTTGTTAGCTTTGTGCTTTCATACAAATTGGTAGTTGAGTGTGATCTCCTATCTCCTCTTTCGGTTAATCGAGTGCGCTCGATTCAACGATCGTAGAAGCCGATTCACGGTATCTAGTGCGCTAGATCAACGTACGAGAATCGTAGATCTTTGAACACGGTATAGTGCGCTATCAACGTGTTTGAGATAGCTAGAATTCGGTATCTTTGGATCAACGAATTTGGGCATTTTGGTATTCATCAATCCACCGATTGTTACTTTCACCGATTGAAGTTTATTTTGATTAATCCGCTGCGTCAACTGCCCTCAAAATGGACCGATTATCCGAACTTAAATGAGCTAACTGGTCGATTTTTCTTTTGGGTAACTAACCTTCAAATTTTCCTTGAAAACCTTTTCAAAATGATTTAGTTCGTCAAATCATATATATACAAGGAAAATATATCTTTAGCTTTACTCTAAGCTATTTTTTCCATGTTATATACTCAAAATAATGTTGATGATGTTCAATAAGGATTATCTATCCTTTTAACATAATTTAAAGTCCTTTGTAACTTAAAACACTTAGGCTATCTGCCTAGTTATTATGTTCGAAACCTTTGTTTAAAACCTTTAAACAACCTCTCGAAATTATTGAAGGAAACTCCTTCAAAACCATTAATAAAACCCTTCGAAAGCGTTGAAGGTAACTCCTTCATATCCTTTAATAACCTTTTGAAATCATTGAAGGTAACTCTTTTAAAACCATCAATAAAAGACTTTTCTCTAAAAGCTCTAAAATATACGACATCCTCCTTTAAATCCTTTAAACCTTAACCTTCTGAAAAAATTGAAAAACCATACCTTTCGACCTTTTCAAAAGGTTTCTTTTCGACCTTGTGGCATGGTCCCACCTTTCTACTTTGTCGAAATCCTGGGGATCCACCCCTATGAAATCATTGATAAGCCTTCCGAAGATATTGGGTTCAATTTGAAATAAATGGAAACCTTTTGAAACTGTTCGAAGTTAACTACTTCACAACCTTTAAAACATTTCGATTTAAAACATTTGGATTATGCCTTCAAGTAGAGCAAAAGAATCAGAAAATCATTGGAGTTGAAAGCAACTGTTTTTAAACCTTTACAAAACCTTTTGAAATAAGTAAAAAACAATGAAGTGTTGGTGTTGGAACCAACTCTTCCAAATCAATGGAGAGGCGGCAATTTTAGAAAATAAAAGATTACCTTCGACTCCATCTGGGTCGAAAGGTTTGGAAGCAGCAACAATGCTTTCGGCCTTTTCGAAAGTTATGCCTTTCGACTTTGTCGAAAGGTTTCAATTAAAACAAGAAAGCAAACTAATAGAAACCTTTTTCTTTTAAACCATTTGACATTGTCGAAAGCCCTTTGTCGAAAGCTAGCAGGCGTATTTTTCTTTAAACCAAAACAAAGTTTCATTTCCTTCAAAAGCTCTTACCTTTCATCCCTAAACCTTTCGACTCATTCCAATTCACTACGTACCAGTTGCTTGATACTATATGCATTGGTTATTTGACTTAGTTGAAAGATTTGATACCTTTCGACTTTGTCGGAAGGTTTGGAATGGAGGCTGAACCTCTTGCTGAAAGAGTTGAAATAGTATTATTTGTACTTTGAAATAGTTCTTTTGTACCCAAACCGCCTTATTTGTCTAAATCTGATTAGTTGCCAGAATTTTATATCCAAAAATACTGAAAACTTTCCTAATTTGGATATTTAAATAATTTTGAAAAAGCCCCTTTCTCCTTTATAATTATGTAAAACATTTAAGTCTCATACCTTAAATAATTTTATATAATTATTAAATCATCTTAGAAATTTTTGGAAAAATTCCAAAAAATCAACTAATATGTTCTTTTCAACATATAAAATTTTCGGACCCAAATAATGATTATTTTTCCCATAAATAATTTTATAATCAAAAATACCATTTTGTTCCTTAGAAAATTCATAATAATTCCACAAATATTTAGAAAAACCTGAAAATTGAAACACTTCTCTAAAATAACTTTATAGATCATCATAAAAATTCACAAGGCTAACGGATGTAATGTAATAGGGTTTTCATCTTAAAACATATCATAAAATCTATATGAACATTAAAATTATCAACATGTATATATAATCATTTTATCATTCAAAACATGGCAAATCTTTGCAAAATTATTCGGATTTTATCTTAAAACCAAAACCATAAAATTTTAGAGATGTAGACATTATTCACATTTGCTTTAGAGATTAAGGAGCTTGAGATTTGAATGAGTTTGATTTTGATTTGCCTTTTCTGTAGCTTTTCATTAGTTTCCTCTCATCCTACCCTTGATAATGGTAATCGGCCTCAATTTTGAAAATTTTGAAATGAAATGAATGTGTATATAACACGCGGCCTAAGGAAGGTGATATAGGAATGGCCTCTTTCCCATAATACCCCTCCTCTAATTCATTTTAAACCTTTTTTACTTCATTATTTTATAAAGGCACGACTACCTTAAATAAATCAAATCTCAATCCCCTAATCAACACATTATTTTTATTTAGTTTATCTAACTAAATCTCCTAAATAATGTTATCAAAAATCTAGGGTGTTACAAATACTTAACCAGTTATAACCCAAGTTTTACAACATCAGAATTTAAAATAAAACTCTATTGCTAGCTAAACCTACTTCTTATTCTTTAAAATATTTATTCATCCTCCAAGAAGATGCCTGTCTAATGTCGTAAACTCAACCTACTTAAATGAGAACCCCTGAGTTTATGGTGAAAACAATAATAAAAACGTAAGTCAAACATAAAATATGGTATGAGTAACACATTTCCCTACACATATACATATAGTGAGACCTTGCCACCTAGTGGAAGGGGTCTTCCCTTCCGTAAATCAACAATTGCAATTACATCATAATTGATAATCATTACATTAAGAGCATACATATAACAACATTTCAAATATAAGTACAGCTTATACTCAATATGTATTTATGAACTATGTCATACATTCATCCACTCCAATTATAAGTATACCTTATACTTATTTACGTTTTATGAACCATGTTATATAATCATAATCACATTCATTACCTAGACTCTCTTATTTAGATTTCAATTTTGAAGTTATTCTTAAATTTATTTAGTGGTCGACTCCCTAGGCCTTTCTAGCACCAATTTACCCTTTTCTTGAATAACGACACCGATGAAAGACCACTCATTTGACCATGGAAGCCACCCTAACTAGAGCACCATGATTCTCCTAGAAGGTTAAATGTAAGCACTCTAAATACATTATAGCAAGCATACTTACTAAGCGTCAATAGTCCCCACTGGTCCAAGAAACACTTTCGTTTTGACATTTTCAATTCACTAGTTAAAGTACATCCATTTTGATGTTATTACTCACACTAGAGTTAAAAATTATGGATTAAACCCAATAGACTTCATAAATTTTAGCCCTTTGTCATATACCATTGAATATAGACTTCCCTAGCCTTGGTCCATGAAATTCAATAACTCCATGAGTTAGTATATTTTCAGGCTTAGGTTCAACCATTTCTTTCATTCTTTAGTTATGTATCCTATGCATTCTTTTAAATATTCATGTTAGATAAAAATCCTTCATTTCTTTAGATAACACTTTTTATATTTCTTTTAAAATAACACACTTACCATTTCTTTGATTCCCTAAGATTAACCCTCTTTTTCTCATTTTTAATAAGTTATTGCATTTAACTTTTTTTTTATATACTTTCATCACTATGAAATTCAAATTAAACATTTTGGAAATTGGCTCCCAAACTACAATCCCTAAATTCGCTTATATTTAAATAATGGATTTGTTAGCACTAATTATTGCACCCCTAAACCCATTCCATCACATGTCTAAAGCCATCACATATATAATGCTATCGCATGTCTAAAATGGCTATCGAGATTATCATACCTTTAAACTAGTTATCGCCAGTCTAGCCATCACATCTATGCAATTACTATCATGAATATAATCGTCATACATTTAAATAGGCATGTATAGCTATTGCACTTCTAAATAGCTATTGCACTTTTGAGTAATTATCACACGTATAACCATCGTACTTCTAAATAGCTATTGCAATTATAAAATCACACATCTAAATGGCTATTGCAAATCAACTTTTAAGGCTATCGCATGTACCGATTTAGAGCTATCGCACTTATGACATAATATCTATTGCATGCCTAGTTTTTAGGGCTATCGTAAATCAACTTTAGAACTATCGCATGTATGAAGTTCGAAGCTATCACATGTTCGCATGTACAAAATTTAAAGCCATTGCATGTATAATTTTGAAGCTATCACACTCCTAAATCCAATCAGTTATCGCATGTTTAAAAGTGGAGAATCTTTAAATAATTCAAAAATTAATTTCCCCCCTTTAAATAACTACTTTTTGAATAATTTCTTATTTGTTTCTTACTTTATTTATGCAACAGAAATCTTTGGTACAATTGTAATTTATCCCTTTAATCTCTGGCACATGTGGTAAAGCCAAAATAATTTATTTTAACGTTCTATAAAATTTCAAGTCAAAATATTAAAACTTTTAAATTGTAAATATTAATTTACAGCCAAAATTGTCTATTTTCTACTTAAAAATTCATAATATATAAATTTCTCATCTAAAAATTATAAAAATTAAAACCCATCTCTATTCTAAAGTTATGAATATAATATTAGAATTTCAAAGCATCTGGAGTTGATTAACTTCTGTTTTCACTATTAAACATACCAAAACAACGTCATTTAATATCCAAACATGAATAAAATCAATGTAGTATAATCAAACATGTTTATCTTCATTTAAAACATCGATATTAAATTCAAAAAAAAATTTGGAAGTGAAGGAGGGTGAACAATCTAAATTTGAAAAGTTGATTAAAATCTTCTTCTCTTTTCCTTAGAGATGAAAGCTTTGGTCTTTAGTTGACATTCCTCCTATTTTCACTAGTAATGGTAGGTGTCTTGGTTTCTTTTTTTTTAAATTTGTTTTTATGAAAATGAACGTAAATTGAGAGGGAGATAAGGTTAAGGGTCTTATGTGTTAATACTTTTGGCTTAAGCTAAAATCCCACATTGCCTAATCTTATTAATTCATTTCCCTTATTGTAAAATCCTATGTATTCAAATATTCAATTTATCCCCTTTATTACTACATCTTATTTTTTCTACCTAATCTTTATGGTTGAATTTAATTGGTAACTACCCTTGGTCCCTTTAATAACTATATTTAAGTTGTCTTATGCTTAATTAATCAAACTTTCCTTGAGTAATCCTATCAATTAAATTCTTTAATTATTATTTAATAAATCCATATTATTATTTTAGTTTGATATTATGGCACTCCAAAATATGGAATGTTACATGGCACAACTTCCAAAATCAATTTTTGTCAATGTACTTGGGAACCTATTACGAAATTTACATGTCATGTGGCACTATCTAAATTGTCCATGGCTTGTTGATAACCGAGGAGATTGTCATTACTAACAATCTATTTTCTAGATATCGATAAGAAACTTGTAGTTTCCTTTTATGTGCAAGATTTCCTATTGGACATTCTTGTGAGAGGTATTTGTTTTGGGCTTGATTAAATTTGTATCATTCATATAATCTATTTTCATGTTAGAATCTAAATCATATCCAAGTTCATCGCACTAGCACTAATTTCTCAAGAAAGAAATTCCTTCAGTATAAAGGTAATATGTCTTGAAATAACAATTTGTTTCTCAATGTGATGGAATGAGAATTCAAATATTTTATGAACTACCTACAGACTTATATAAAACAAATTTAGCCATGAATTCACAAAAATTACATTTATAATGTAGACTAGATGTAACAACTTGTAAATTTGCGATAATTTAATTGTTAATTTCTATTAAAATTTTGTTATCTATATTGAAAAAACAGAAATTTGTGATTCATTAATGAAATAATAACTTAAATGAGATGTAATAATGCTAATCTAAGTTAATTATTAACTATTTGAATGGAGTTACAATTAATGGAATTAATGCAAATGTTATACTAGGCTATAGATTGAATATAAGAAAACAAACGTAAATATTGAATTAATTAATGAAATTGAAATCAAACAGTGCAAATGATGGATTAATCAACTTTAAATTGACAACTAAATTTGTTTAAATTACTGTAATTTTTCAAGAAATCAAAAATGATAAAAAAAAATTAATTATGGAATTGAAATTGAAAAAGTGATTTAATTAATTAATTAATTATTACTTTATTTAATTAACTGGAAAATAGCCACTTTGGCCACTGACTCGGATTTCGACGAAATCAGTTTCATTGGATCCGTAACGATGAATTATTGTAGGATTTCAAGTTTCGTAGCGATCAGACTTGTCATTTGATCATACGGGTTCGGAATGCCTAGAAATCAATTGAAATCAATTTGGAATAAACTGATTTTAACGTAAGTTCTTCATACGATGGAATTTGGACTTGAAATCTGTACCATCGATTTTAAAATATTCAAAAACATCTATTTTGATATATGGGTTAATCTAATTTCGTTCCGAAGTCAGAACGGGCTTTTGGGCCGATATCGTTCAATCAAATCTGATTCTTTCCTTCTATTTTCAACCCTACCTATATATATCCAGTTATAAGCCCTAGCAGCCTTTCTATTTCTCATTTCTGTACATACAGAAATTTCTGTTGCTCCTCTTTCTCAATGGAAAACAAACCCTAAAATTCACAACCCAGTTTCAATATAAATTCAATAACAAAAATTCAAACTCTTCAACATCTATCAAATTTTATATGGATTCGAAGCTCTCGAAGAGCGCATGTCATTTCTGCTGTCCATTTTTCGATCTAGGATGCTATGTGGCCGAAATAGGGTGAGGAAGCCACGACCGTTCATCATGGTTCGATCATCGTCGACTGATCATCGAATCAATGATATTGGGGTGTGGAGAGCGGCGAGCGTAGCTCATCGGAGCAGGTGGTTTGATGAATTGACGGGTAGATCGGAGGTATTAATTCGATTAGGGTTTTGATGGAGGTGGCGGTAGGTGATTTTGTTCGTCGTTCAACGCTTGGAGGGTGGTCGCGAGGCTGCAGGGTGAAGCGTGAGGCGACGCGGTGGCCTGAGGTAAGGCGCGGTGGGGTCTCGAACGGCAGCGAGTGGTCAGATGGTAGCTACGATGTTGCTTGCGTTCTTTTGCTAATGGGTTCGGGTTCGTTCCTGTAGGAGAGAAGAAGGCGCCGTCGTGGCAGCTTCGGATTGGTTGGTGCCTTTTTTATTTTTTTATTTAAATTTCAATGAAAATCTTCTAACGCCAATTAGCATACGAGCTCCGCTTTACACGCGGTTTTCTCCGCTAGGATCGTATTGAATTTCTGGACATTTTGACGCTAGTTTGGAAGGATTCTGAGACTGCCCAATTTTTGGGTTTAAATTGGATTTAAATTCAATTTAAATTCAAAAGGGAGTGTTTTAACCCATTCACAACTTCTAAAATTTCTTATGTTCGTTAAATTGATTTATGATGTGATTAGAAATTTACTTACGACTGTTTGGCATATTTTGAATCATCATCTCAGTTTATTTGAATTTATTTGGATATAATAGTTATTTAATTTATTATTGAATATAAAATGCCAGTAAATACCTGTTATTTATTATCTGTTCTCTATTGATGTTATTGATTGAATTAGATAATGATTGTGATAAATGTTTGATGATTGATATTGGATGAATGGATGTTGTACTTTATATTGTTATAAATTGCAAGTTGTTATGGATTTTTATTTCATTCGGGATTGCGGTTTGAAATGATATATAACCGTATTTATATTTTTAAATTACGGATTGAAATGATAAATACCCGTATCACTTGACCACAGGATAGAAAATTATATACTGACACCATGGCCTATATATAAAAATATTTTTGAAATGATTTCTATGGTTTTGTAAAGAAATATACGGTTTAATATAAATATTGATTCTATATATTATATAAATGTTATTTTTTTCTTGATTTTTAAGCTATGTATAAACTTGTTTTAATATAGAACAAGCTAAATAATAAGTTGATTTTTTTATTGAAGATGATATGGTTAAGTATTTAAATTACATTTTAATATAGAGTTTATAATGATTTAAATAAATTAAGGTTGGAAGATAAATTGAAAATTTATTTGAAATTGAATTTATTTGAAATTGAATTTATTTAAGAATTAAACCCAAATAAGTTTGATGTGAAATTTATTAAATTGGAAATTTTAAAAGGTATGATTTTTATAACTTGATTTTGGGTTAAGGTGAATTAAATGAGTATTTCAAGTATAAATAAATTGAAGGAAATACTTAGTTATTTGTAATTTGGGATTTATTTAAATGATAATGGATTTATTAATTAAAATATTTCAAAACTAAATATAATTTGATATATATATATATATATATATATATATATATATATATATGAAATTACCAACTTAGTTTTGAAATTGTTGAATACTTAAAGTTGAGATATATTGAATATGAAATGGTTTATTCTGTGGATCAAATCTGTTTTGAAATTGTTAAAATTTGGAATAGTTTATTTGGAAACTAAATCGTATTGAAATTTATGATTTGGGATTTGGTTAAATTTAAATTTATAAATTCGAGTTGTTTTGGAATTGATTTGCGAAATTGAATAAGCTATTTATTATATAAAGTATTTTAATATTTGAACCATTTAAGTGGTGGAAGTTATGTTTCAAAGTATTATGATTTGAAAGTGTTATAATTTTAAGTGTTTGGTTTCGAAGTGTATAACTTTGGAAGTGCTATGATTTTAGAAAAGGATATATTTGAAATAAGAATGATATTATATTGATTTGGGTTTTAATAAAAATGATATCATATTGATTTGGTTTTTGAAATGGAAATGATATCGTATTTATATGGTTTTGAAATGGATATTATATTCTGGTTTTGAAGTATAAATTATTTTGAAATGACAGCGGTGTTATAATAACATTTGGTTGTTAAAGAGAGCGGGATCGGAAGATGTCATGCTCTCTGCCAACTCCAAAAACCACTTTAACAACCATGTACACGGTGGAGATTCCAGAATGAAGAAGGATGTTGGCGGCGTTCCTTTGAGGTATATACGTGGACCCGACTCCCATGAGTTGGCATAAGGTGGCTAAAACAAGAGCGGTTGGCGGGCTAAGAAGGTAGCACCTTTTATCAGACACACTCCTTCGATACCATTCTATTACTTTGTGATTGATTTGGGCCCTTTTGATTTTAGGGGTGTGGCTTGAGGTGGGCGGTAGTAGCTGCTACGTGTTACCACCGGTCTGAAAGCGTAATTGTATATCTACCCTGGTATTACCTAGTTGTGCCGTGTCACATATCCTAGCGAGCCTTGTATGAGTTTGGTTTTCTCCCGTAGCCCGTTTGGTATCCTCTGGTGGCTTCCCGATCATGTATCCTCTGGTGGCTTCCCGATCTGGAGGAACCATGGTACTGGATGGACTACTGGGACTATTACGCGTTAAGGTGGAAAATGTAAAGCCTTAACGCTATTTAAAAGTAAGTTCATTTTACTATAGACATTATTATAATAGCGAAATATTACTATATGGTAAATAGTTTTACGGATCCTTAGGAGATGCGAATCCCGAGCATCACTTAAGTTACTGCACTCACGTTAGACAGTGGATAGGAGATGTCAAATCAAACATCTCTGACGCTGTTCCACTCATACTTTACCATTGATTTAACTTACATAAGTTCTTTTAGTTCGGACTCGAGTGTTTTTCCTTTTCAATTTTCTCGGGTCAGTCTGAGCATTTCAGGATTTGAAGACTTTATTTCTGGAGGACGAAGATTATATTACTATTATTATTTATATTATTCCACTACATTCATACTGTTCCGCTGCATTGTTAATTATTATTTTCTGATATTTGTAACTCTGATTCTATATTGTATTAATATAATCAAATGTTTTGTAAGCAACTTCATGAACCGTTATTTGATTGTTATATGTTGTCGTTCCGCTGCAAGATTCGATTTTGTTTTTTTTTCTTTCTCTGTTTTTTCTTATTTAGCCCAATAGCAATCCGCCCTTCTGTATGATTTGAATCTGACGTGTGTGGTTTACCGTCGATTTAAAGCGTACAAAAAGGTGGGATGTTACATCTGGTATTAGAGCTTGGTTAGCGATAAACTTTAGCTTTGTGGGGTCTGACTCTTTACTAATAGGGTAGTAATACCCTAGGATGAGTCGCTGAGCGTGTGTGTGTATATATATATATATATATATATATATATATATATATATATGAGAAAGCGTATTTGTTAGTGTTATAAAAAGATTTTGATATTGTGTTAATTTGTTCCGTTTTGTATCTATAAATTCTGATTGGTGTATATGACACTATGACATCAATAGGGATTTCTAAACATTTAATAGGGCAGACCGATACAATATTTGTTTGAATATAGGTGAATGAAATAATTTTGCCTATTATATTTTATATATATAAAATAAATTTTTATAAAGGTTATATTTGGGTGTAACATATTGGTTGTTAGGTAGTGTAACTTATAAATATCAATAAGAAAGGATTTGAAAATAAAATAAATGAAAATTTGAAATTTTAGAACTTAAGTTTCGGGATTTTTGAAAACCGCTTTCAAAGGATTTGGAATATAATAATATTATTTATAAATATTTTTTGATATAAATATTTCAATATGATTTGAAAGAATTGTTTTAATGAAATTTTGGAAGAAATAAGTTCTGTACTCCCCTCTCTGTCGCTGAAAGATAATTTCGGTGATGAGTGTACGCATCATCAACATTCATTTTCGAGTTTCGGAGTGGGAAGGCCACTGTAGTAGTTTTACTACATATTTATTTTGGTAAACAAATATAAATTTCAAATTATTTTAAATATAATTGGATATATATATATATATATATAAATATATTGTAAGTGTATACATCTATCTACTATTTTAAAATGATTTGAAATTAAACCCAGTACTTAGTTCTTAAGTTCCGTTAATTAATAGTTTCAATTATTGTAGTGAAATAGAATGTAACTAATTAATAATTGGAACCTCTAATTAAAATAAGAGATTAAATGCTAGGTTATAAATGAAATTTCAAGAAAGTTGAAATTGTAACCTATAAAACAAAGGATAGGATTATTGAACATTAATTTATTTAAAAGAAATGAGAAAAACTTGTATAACTTTCAATTACATTATTAAAGGCATATATATAACTTACCAAAAGATGTAAAAAGTTGAAATGTTAATAAGAAAAAGTAATGGATATTATACAAGGAAAACTTGAAGTAATGAAAGTATTCAATGAAATTCTTTAATAAATAAGAATTTAATGTGTAGATGAAAGGCTACTAATTAAATATAATAGAAAGGTAAGTATTACAAATAAATGAAATGAATACTGAATGAATGAATGGAAATATAAAAATTTGCAAGAAATGAATGTAAAATTTAAAAGGATAAATCATTATACGAACGAAAAGGAAATCAAACAAAAAATGTTCTGAAACGAAATTAATAAGAATGAACTTGATCTATTATTTGAAATTGTTGTTTGTTTTGGTTTAATGAGTTGTTTGGGTGAAAGATACTTGTAATTGCTTAGATGTATGAATAATCTATTGAGTTTATCTAAGACTGTCGAGTAAATGGAATACTTCATAGTTATTTGTCATTCTATGTGATTTAAAGTGTCTTAACCCAAACAAACCGATTGTTTGTCTTGCTTGAATGGTAGATTTGTGTATGATGTGTATGCTGTTGGTTGCGAATGATTGTTGTTTATATTGATTGTTTGTTAGTAGTTGAAACAACTTTAAGTATTTCATTTTATATAATTATTAACCCTTTATAGATTATATAAGTGAAATACAGGTTATGGAAGCAACTGCTACTGCTTTTGGTTTCATGAATAAGCATTAATTTCCCGAAAAATAGGTACGTTCTTGTATTACGGTTTTATAGCGTTATTATATTATTTTTCCTATTGTTGGGATATATTATTTTGAGATATTATGATATATATTGTTATATTTGATATCATAATTTCTCCCGAGCCTCCCCGTACAAAGGAGAATCAACCGAAATTTTCCGTAAATTTTGGACTTAGAAAATTTTGAACAATGTTTTCCAAACTTTATTAATTTGAGTATAAAAAGATTTAATGGCTAAAAATTGGTATATTTTATTTAAATTAATTGATTTTGTAAATTTATTTGTTTATAAAGTTAATATTTTTGAATAAGATGTATTGTTTACTAAATTCTTTCTTTTCCCTTCTTTTTCCTTTTCGGGGACGAAAAGTTTTGAGTGGGGGAGAGTGTAACAACCTGTAAATTTGCGATAATTTAATTTTTAATTTTTATTAAAATTTTGTTATCTGATATTGGAAAAACAGAAATTTGTGATTCATTAATGAAATAATAACTTAAATGAGATGTAATAATGCTAATCTAAGTTAATTATTAACTATTTGGATAGAGTTACAATTAATGGAATTAATGTAAATAATATACTAGGCTATAAATCGAATATAAGAACAAATGTACATATTGAATTAATTAATGAAATTGAAATAAAACACTGCAAATGATGGATTAATCAACTTTATATTGACATCTAAATTTGTTTAAATTACTGTAATTGTTTAAGAAATAAAAAATAATAAGATTTGTTGATTATGAAATTGAAATTGAAAAAGTGATTTAATTAATTAATTATTAATTTATTTAATTAACTGGAAAATAGCCATTTTGGCCACTGACTCGGATTTCGACGAAACTAGATTCATCGGATCCGTAACGGTGAATTATTATAGGATTTCAGGTTTCGTAGCGATCAGACTTGTCTTTTGATCGTACGGGCTCGAAACGCTAGAAATCAGTGAAATTGAAATCAAGTGAAATCAATTTGGAATAAACTGATTTTAACGTAACTTCTTCATACGATGGAATTTGGACTTCAAACCTATTCCATCGATTTTAAAATATTCAAAAACATCTATTTTGATATATGGGTTGATCTAATTTTGTTCCGGAGTCTGAACGGGCTTTTGTGCCTATATCGTTCAATCAAATCTGATCTGTTCCTTCTATTTTCAACCCTATATATATATATATATCCAGTTATAAACCCTAGCAGCCTTTCTATTTCTCATTTCTGTATGTATAGAAATTTTTGTTGCTTCTCTTTCTCAATGGCAGACAAACCTTAAAATTCACGACCCAGTTTCAATACAAATTCAACAACAAAAATTCAAACTCCTCAACACCTATCAAATTTTATATGAACTCGAAGCTCTCGAAGAGCGCATGTCATTTTTGCTGTCCATTTTTTGATCTGGGATGCTATGTGGCTGAAATAGAGTAAAGAAGCCACGACCATTCATCATGGTTTGATCATCGTTGACTGATAATCGAATCGATGATACTGAGGCGTGGAGAGCGGCGAGCGTAGCTTATCGGATTAGGTGGTTCGATGAATTGATGGTTAGATCGGAGGGATTATTCCGATTAGGGTTTTGATGGAGGCACCGACCGATGATTTTGTTCATCGTTCGGCGCTTGGAGGGTGACCGCGAGGCTACAGGGTGAAGCGTGGGGAGACGCGGTGGCCTGAGGTAAAGCGCGGTGGCTTCTCGAACGGCGGCATGTGGTCAGATGGTGGCTGCGATGTTGCCTGCGTTCTTTTGCTGATGGGTTCGGATTTGTTCCTATAGGAGAGAAGGAGGCACTGTCGTGGCAGCTTCGGATTGGTTTGTCCCTTTTTTTTATTTTTTTATTTAAATTTCAATGCAAATCTTCTAACGCCAATAACGTTTTCATACGAGGTCCGTTTTACGCACGGTTTTCTCCGCTAGGATCGTATTGAATTTCCAGACATTTTGGTGCTGGTTTGGATGGATTCTGAGAATGTCCAATTTTGGGTTTAAATTGGATTTAAATTCAATTTAAACTCAAAAGTGAGTGTTTTAACCCACTCACAACTTCTAAAATTTCTTATGTTCGTTAAATTGATTTATGATGTGATTAGAAATTTACTTATGACTATTTGGCATATTTTTAATTATCATCTCAGTTTATTTGAATTTATTTGGATAAAATAGTTATTTAAGTTATTATTGAATATAAACTGCCAGTAAATACCTATTATTTATTATCTGTTCTCTATTGATGTTATTGATTGAATTGGATGATGATTGTGATAAATGTTTGATGATTGATATTGGATGAATGGATGTTGTATTTTATATTGTTATAAACTACAAGTTGTTATGGATTTTTTATTTCATTCGAGATTACGGTTTGAAATGATATATAACCATATTTATATTTTTAAATTACGGATTGAAATGGTAAATATCCGTATCACTTGACCATATGATAGATAATTTTATACAGGCACCGTGGTCTATATATAAAAATATTTTTCAAATAATTTATATGGTTTTGTAAAGAAATATACAGTTTTATATAAATATTAATTCTATATATTACATAAATGTTATTTTATTCTTGATTTTTAAACTATGCATAAATTTGTTTAATATAGAATAAGCTTAATAATAAGTTGATTTTTTTATTGAAGACAATATGGTTAAGTATTTAAATTACATTTTAATATAGAGTTTATAATGATTTAAATAAATTAAGGTCGAAAGATAAATTGGAAATTTATTTGAAATTGAATTTATTTAAGAATTAAACCCAAATAAGTTTGAGGTGAAATTTATTAAATTGGAAATTTTAAAAGGTATGATTTTTATAACTTGATTTTGGGTTAAGGTGAATTAAATGAGTATTTCAAATATAAATAAATTGAAGGAAATATTTAGTTATTTGTAATTTAGGATTTATTCAAATGATAATGGATTTATTAAGTAAAATATTTCAAAACTAAATAATAGAAAATTGAATTTGATATATATATATATATATATATATATATATGTATATATGAAATTACCAACTTAGTTTAGAAATTGTTGAATACTTAAAGTTGAAATATATTTATTTTGAAATCGATAAAATTTGGAATATTTTATTTGAAACTAAATCGTATTGAAATTTATGATCTGGGATTTGGTTAAATTTAAAATTTATAAATTCGAGTTGTTTTGGAATTGATTTGCGAAATTGAGGAAGTTATTTATTATTTAAAGTATTTTAATATTTGAACCATTTAAGTGGTGGAAGTTATGTTTCTAAGTGGCGAGTTTCAAAGTATTATGATTTGAAAGTGTTATAATTTCAAGTATTTGGTTTCGAAGTGTATAACTTTAGAAGTGCTATGATTTTGGAAAAGGATATATTTGAAATAAGAATGATATTATATTGATTTGGGTTTTTATAAAAATGATATCATGTTGATTTGGTTTATGAAATGGAAATGATATCGTATTTATATGGTTTTTAAATGGATATTATATCCTGAGTTTGAATTATAAATTATTTTGAAACGGTCGTGGTGTTATAATAACATTTAGTTGTCAAAGAGAGTGGGATTGGAAGTTGTCATACTCTCTGCCAACTCCGAAAGCCACTTTAATAACCGTGTACACGGTGGAGATTCCAAAATGAAGTATGACGGCGGTGGCGTTTCTTTGAGGTATATACGTGGACCCGACTCCCGTGAGTTGGCATAAGGTGGCTAAAACAGGAGCGATTGACGGGCTAAGAAGGTAGCACCTTTTATCGGACACACTCCTTCGATACCATTCTATTACTTTGTGATTGATTAGGGCCCTTTTGATTTTGGGGTGTGGCTCGAGGTGGGTGGTAGTAGCTGCTACGCGTTATCATCGGTCCGGAAGCAAAATTGGTATATCTACCCTGGCATTGCCTAGTTGTGCCGTGTCACATACCCTAGCGAGCCTTGTACGAGTTTGGTTTTCTCCCGTAGCCCGTGTGGTATCCTCTGGTGGCTTCCCAATCAAGAGGAACCATGATACTGGATGGACTATTAGGACTATTACGCGTTAAGGTGGAAAATGTAAAGCCTTAACGCTATTTAAAAGTAAGTTTATTTTACTATAGACATTATTATAATAGTGAAATATTACTACATAGTAAATAGTTTAACAGGTCCTTAGGAGATGCGAATCCCGAGCATCTCTTAAGTTACTGCACTCACGTTAGACACTGGATAGGAGATATCAAATCCCGTAAACATCCCTGACGCCGTTCCACTCATATTTTATCATTGATTTAACTTACGTAAGTTCTTTTAGTTTTGACTCGAGTGTTTTGTCTTTTCAATTCGCTCGGGTCAATTTGAGCATTTCAGGATTTGAAGACTTTATTTCTAGAGGACGAAGACGAAGATTGTATTACTATTATTATTTATATTATTCCACTACATTCATACTATTCCGCTGCATTGTTAATTATTATTTTCTGGTATGTGTAACTCTAATTCTTAATTGTATTAATATAATCAAATGTTTTGTAAACAGCTTCATGAACTGCTATTTGATTATTATATTTTGTCGTTCCGCTACAAGATTTTTTTTTATTTTTTTTCTTTCTCTACTTTTTCTTATTTACCCCAATAACAATCCGCCCTTCTGTATGGTTTGAGTCTGACATGTGTAGTTTATCGTCGATTTAAAGCATACAAAAAGGCGGGATGTTACACTAGACAACCACATATATCTTAAACTATTTAAGATAGGTTTCTTCCTAATTCATATCATATATGGAATCATAATCTCTATTTTAGATGAAACAAAATTCAGTGTATATGTGCTTACTTGTAAGCATGTATTTCTTTATAAAAAGAAGTAACCCAACTTCATTAATTATCACTTGTACTTTTTCCAACAAATCTCAATCACTTCTTATCCATACATCATTATGTAGCGTAAGGAGGAGCGACTTTGGGAGTGAATCTAATTGTTACATACTCTTGGAACTCTTATCAATGATACTCACCTATTTAGTCAAATCGAATTGTTTAAATTCTTTTGCATGACACACATATTCTGCCTGCATTTTATATTCTATGAATTTATCATAGATATTTAACTTGTGTATCAAATAGAAATGTTCATATCTAAGAAAATTCATGTGTAACGAATTTAGTAGATCAACTTTCGATATCATTGGACCTTGAACTGCATACTTCTGTACATTTCAATCTAAAGAGTTCATTAACTATTTTTTAGCTCCCACTAAATGGTGCTTTTCCTTACTCATTTGAAATACAATTCATAAGTACCATGTCATTTACAGTTATACAATTAAAGAATAATTTCTCAAAGATATGGCTAGTTCCATGTTCCAAAAACAGTTATTAAATATTTTAGGTGCTTCTACGTTTTCTATAGCTAACTAGTTGCTACTGTTACGAAAACAAATACCACCATCGAAATACCCAAAAAGAATTTATTTCATAGTGAACATAAATAATAATCATATTCAAACAAAACTGCATCTAGTTTGTGTTAAAACAAAATCGTTTTTTATTTTACATGTAATATTAGGTATAAACGAAATTAAATTTTCTCAAAACTTGGTGCATCCATTAGTAATTGTTATATGGTATGCTCTCACTATTTCCATTGTTATAATAACAATATTTGAAATACAAAGCTTCATTCAATCAATGAACTATTTATTTCTTCTTTTGTAACTAATTACAGTTGACAGTTTCAGATGAAATGTTTCGAACTCAAGTAATAGATCTAATAGAGAACAGTTTTCTATAAGATAAATACATTAGGAATAAAAAGCATATTTCTTGTTCCTTATTAAGCATCTACAATTATTTACACAATTCTATTTCAAACGTCTCTTCATAAAGAAGTGGTGATGAAATCACACTCTTTATCCCAATTGTGCTAACATTATTTCCACTCTCAAACTTTTGCTTTCCCTTTTAAATGGTCGAACCATCTAAAAGAGAGAGAAAATTTACTACAAGATTGCACCAGATTTCTTTACAAAAATGCATTCATTCATCTTTAACATGTTAAGGAGATAGAATAAGTTTCACTTAAGTAAATATACCAAAACTGAGATTTTAGTGATCTAATTATCAGGTCTATTTATAGTCCTTGGTCTAGTGTTGATCCTTAACACTATAAAATCTTCATCTTATTCAATCATATTAAACACATGATCTCGCACTATAGTTTTTTTTCTCTTTTCGAATGAAACAATTTCATCAAATTTCTGTATGCTATGGAACATGACTGTTCACTATATAACTTTTGTATGTGATAGAAAACAGATCGCATATCCTACTCTCATATTGTTTAAAAGTCTAAAAGACAATATACAGCCTCAGGTAAATTTACACTTTAGTGACCAGGAAATAAAGTTTAATGGTTGTATTATTGGGCTGTTGCATAGGTATTGAAGTGACAATATGACAAAAGAATAATTTATTAGTAGTCAAATTTTATATTTCATATTCAATCCTTAATCCAGTTTAATTGGCACATTTTAATCAGCAAACATTTCTATCAGTTATATTAGTTGTGCAAATTTAATGTAGTAGATTATTATAATATTACATATGTCCTTACACTTATTAGAATGATTTATTATATTAAATAAGGCTCCCACTAGATTTTACATCTCTCAAATGCCCTAGATGAGGTGTAGAGTTTCATAAATATCTCTAGTGGGTGTTAGGATCCATTTTGTTTATTACTAAGACCCTAAGGGTGCTCAAAAAATTGTAGTAATCATAAATGGTAAATAACAAGCTATTAGTTATATCTTGTATATAACTCCTAATCGCACATTCCTTTTGCTTCTAATCATCTTTATGACCTTGAGAGTACTCGTAAAATCATAAAGTACATTAGATAATCATAATCCATCATTTCGTGATTGTCTAAGAAATTTTTTGTAACCCTTTAGGATGCATAACAAAGTTAAAAAATGTTCTCTAACCCAAAGATAATATAAGCATCACAAAAAATATTTTATGTCTTGAGTGTGATCAACAACCATAAGTATATATAGTACTATAACGACCCGCTATTTCGAACCGTTCGCATCCTCACATATCAGACTTTAATCGCTCAAAACAACAGATTGTTAGTTTTATATTTAGCAAAACTCAGCATATATAGTATATAAATCAATCACAGAATCACAGACACAGAGTAATACAACAATAAGTAGCGGAAAAGATAAATAGTAGTTCATGAAGCTACTATGTAAACAACAGAGTTTGAAATAAAATACAACAGAATATCTCAAATACAATTTAGTCTCGAATACAAATAGACGGCAAATCGGAACAAAACCACTAGATAAATGAAAGCTGAATAGATACAGATGGATCTCCAAGTGAAGCTCCAACTCCAAAGGCGAGTCTTTAATGCTGTGACACTCAGTCTGACCCGAGCATAAAGCAAAACCCAAAACAACTCGAGTCAAGATTAACATTCTTATATTAATAAATTCAAGTTAAGTGAAATGTCAAATGAAATACAAGTAACTTGAAGGATGTTTGGGATTTCCATCCCCTAAGGATCCATGAACTATCTACTATGTAGTAACATACGCTATTATAATATGCTTACAGTAAAGTAAAATACTAAAATAGCGTTAAGACGTTACCCATATCCCCCTTAACACATTTTTATATATTCTCATAGTCTATACAGTACCGTAATTCCTCCGTAAACTGGAGGGCTATCAGAGGGATTTCCGTAGGTATGGTACAAACCAAACTCGTAGAAGGCACGACAGGGAATGCGACAAGGCACTCGATGCAATGCCAGGGTAGATATACTATTTGCATATCCGGACGAGTGGTAACGCATAGCATCTACTACCGTCCACCTCGTGACACACTCCAAAATCAAAGGTGCGTCCAATCAAATCACAAAAGAAATAGAATGGTATCGAAGAAATGTCTCAAATCACAAAAGAAATAGAATGGTATCGAAGAAATGTGTCTGATCGAAGGAATGGCCTCACTTGGCCCGACGTGGCTCCTGTTTTAGCCGCATCAAGCTGACTCACGGGAGTCAGGGCTACATAAATTCCATATAAAATCGCCACCAAACCATCCTACTTCATTCTAGAATCTCCACCACGTGCATAGTTGTTAAAGTGGTTTTCGGTATTGGTAGAGAGCATGACAATATCCGATCCTGGTCTCATTAACAACCAAATGCTTATTTCACACCGTAGTCATTTCAAATAGTTCATACTTCATATCAAAATATGATATTCTTTTCAAACCGTATCAATTTGATATCATTATTCATTTTCAGAATGTAACACTTTCAAAATTTATGACACTTTCGAAATCGTAACAGTTTTGAAATCATAGCACTTTGGAAATCATAACACTTTGGAAATCATAACACTTTTGAAATCGTAACACTTTGGAAACCATTACACTTTCGACTTAAATAGTTTAGATATTAAAAGTAGTATATATAATAAATAGTTATAGATTAAAATAGTTTATATATTAAAATAATTTATATATTAAAATAGTTTATATATTAAAACACTTTATATAATAAAAAATAGTTTAATCCAATTTCGCAAATCGATTTAAATCAACTTAGATCTCAAAATTCAATTTAAACCAATTCCAGTTTAACCATTTAAATTTAAAGTTCAAAGATTCAAGTTTAACAATTCAAATATTTACAATAAAAATTTCAATTATATTTCAACATTTAACTTTAAATTTATTCAAATTGAAAATTGTTCCCTTAACTATTTTTATAACAATTATTTAAATCCCAATTTATATATTTAAATCAATATTAAATATTCAATCTCGATTTTATTAAAAACCGAGAATATTAATTTAATCACTCTTTATCAAATCAAGTTATAAATCAAGTTATAATCATATCTTTTCAAAATCTCAAAACTAATAAGTTTAAGTCAATTCTTTCTTAAATTTAATTATTAACCAATTAAAATTCTTAGCCAACATTAATTTATCTTTCCAACCTTTATTATTAAAGTTATAAATCTATTTTAAAATATTAATATAAATTTTTAAATAAATATTTTAAAACATACTGTATAATAATTAAATTAAATTTTTATTAAATTAAGTCTTATTAATAAACGTATATTTTATATTACATATTATTTTATACATTTTTAAGAAAATAAAATTATAAGAAAAATCTTATAATTTATAATTTCAAAACTAACTTATAAGTTTAAAATTTCCAAAAAATATAATTTTTAAAATTTAAAATTTTTAAAAATAAAATATTTTTACATTATTAAAATCCTTATATTTCCTTCCAAAATTCAAAGATCATTTTTTAAAGTATACCAATGGTGTCTGTATATAATTTTCTATCCCATGGTCAAGTGATACATATATTTATCATTTCAATCCGCAATTCAAATATTTATGGGTATATATCATTTCAACCCGCAATCCCAAAATTTCAAAATTAATGAAAATCTCTTGGGTTTATCATTTCAACCCATAATGATTTTTCCTTATTCTGCAAAATTGTTTAGGTATGTATCATTTCAACCCATAGGGAATTCTAAATTAAAGGGAACTTACAGTGTGAGAACGAATATGTAAAATAAAATATATCAATAACAGACATATATCATCAGTGATAAATAAAATAAATTATATACAACAGGATATGGTGCCATATCACAGGTGAACAATTGCAGATAACGGCTTATCATATTTAACAACTAAATAACAAGCAATTCAAATTTTACAGCATATTTCAATTGTCATTTCAAATGAAATCAAATTTACTAACTATAAGAAAGTTAATCGTGAGTGATTGCTCACTTTTTGAGGCTAGAGAGACAAAAAGATGACACAGACACAGATACGCACACGGAACAGCGACAAGCTAGGAATTTCTGCAACAAATTCGATATTGAGAAAGTAAGCTGAGATAGACCAAAAATCAATGAAATGAAAGTATATATGACTATATTTCAAAGTCAAAAATTTAAACACGTATTAAAATAAAATCGTTGTAATATATATACATATATATATATTGAAAATCAATGTTATATTTATACATATATACTGTTTGCGCCAAAATTGGCCACAAACCCCAAATACCGTGAAAGCACCAGTGTATAAATACAACTCAGCAATATTCAAACACAAATCACAGATCTCAGCAATTTAGTTGATTTTATGTTATTCGTAGTGATTTGGGTGGTTTATGCAAATACGTAAAAGCAGGGACTAAACTGTAAAAGACACGCAGATTTGTAGTGGTTCGGCCAGAATGTGCCTACGTCCACTTTATATGTTATTCTCCTTTTCCGATCCGATTACAAGTACAAAGCTTTGAATACAAGTATATCAAAGTTGTTTGAAAGTTCCTTCCAGGCTTGAGCTCTCCAACTTGTCCCCCATTGTTTTACCCCTGCCCCTCTATTTATAGAGTGAGGCTGGGGGCAGGGGTCTTGGATGTATATAGCTGCTGGTGGGCCTGGGCTGAAGCAATCTGGCCTGGCAGTACTGGTTCGGCAAGGCCTTGGTTCGGCGGTGAGTGGCTTGGCTTGGCATGGAGTTGGTCCGGTAGTAGTTAGTCCGGTAGTGCATGGAGTTGGTTCGGTAGGGTTGGTTCGGTAGTAGGAGGGAAGTAGGGTGGTTCGGCAGTGGAGGGAAGTAGGTTGGTTCGACAGTTGAGGGTAGAGGAGTTGGTTCGGCAGTGGCACTTTGGGTTTGATTCGGCAGGTAGTGGAGTGGTGAGGTCTGGTTCGGCTATGCTTTGGACCGGCCTTGCTTGGAGAGGGTTTGGATTGGTGGTACTTTGGTTCAGTCTCGGTACTACCGAATGGATGTTATACTGAGAATGCCGAATGATCCCTTGTGTTGGGAATGCCGAATGAGCCATGTGGAGTTCGAATAGTATGTCCCTCCTACCTTGCATCGATCATATCTCCTTCATACGAACTCTGATTAACCTGAAATTTGAAACATAGCCTCTCCTAATCCTCATCATCATCTCCAATCAATTTCGTCCTGCTTGGAGCTTAACCCCGATATCCAACATTCCTTACCAATTTGTTGATATTCCAGTTTTGACCAAAAAATGGGATAACACTTTACCCCCCAAAACATGCCTTGTGATAACAAGGCGTGTTTTGAATAGTTCCGAGTCCAATATCCAAAGTCCATAATCATATTGCCTGAGTATATTATCTTTGACTGCTCCGAGTCGATGTCCAATTCCAAATCCAATAACCAAAGCTTGACCCAATTCCATGTCCATCCAAACTCGGCAACCGAATCCCAAACCATCCTTATCCAATAGCCGATAACCGAATCCAGGACCTCTCCGGGTCGATATCCAAATCCATAATCTCTCCGGGCTCTTGCCAAGTGCAATCTACACCTGACGGTCGTGATCCATTGTCCCTGGATGTTAAGCTAGCCTCATCGTGTTCTTGTCGAGCGTAATCCACACTTGATGATCTTGGTCCAGTGTCCCTGGACGTTGAGCTAACCTCTCCGGGTTCTTGCCAAGCGTAATCCACACTTGATGATCTTGGTCCAGTGTCCCTGGACGTTGAGCTAACCTCTCCGGGTTCTTGCCAAGCGTAATCCACACTTGACGACCTTGGTCCAGTGTCCCTGGACGCTGTACGATGCCATGGCTTAAGTTCTAAGCCGAATCCTGGTCTCTCCGGACCCTTACCGAGCATAGTCCATACTCGACGACCTGAAAATAACAATTGATAATATATGGCCTAAGTCCTAGGCCGAATCCTGGTCACTCCGAACCCTTGCCGAGCATAGTCCATACTCGACGACCTGAATGAGTCAATTTACCACATTCGGGCAAAGCGACTCACCCCTTGCCAGGCATAATCCATACCCGACGACCGTTTATCAAAAATCAGATAAAAATTCAATCCAAATCCAATCCAAAATCCAAATCCAAAATCCAAATCCAAAATCACAATCCAAAACCAGAAAACCAGAAATCCAAACCAGCATCCAAAACCGAAAACAATCATCCAAAGGAAAATCCAAATCAAAAAGCAAGAAAAACCAGGAGCTCAATCCAAGCTCCAAAACCGAAAATCAAAAAGAAAAGCAGTGTCCAATCCAAAAGCAAGAGATAAATTTCACAAACCATAGCATTGCAGTTTATCATCATTCAGAGCATGCCTAGGGGCTATCTCCGTCCCCGTACATGTGTAAATGACTTGGTTGCTTGCCAATAGTTCGCTACTTATTTCATATTAACCTGGTCAATGGATGATCAACCGATCATCATTCCTGGGTCTCCCACCATCGTAGCTTGTGGTAGGAGGCGGTTGCTCCTGCCCCGCCGTTGCATTCCGAGGTCCAACATATTGTGGCAGCTGTCCATTCCTTACATGCTCCTCAATTATGTCCTTTATGTGCCTGCAGCTGTTGGTGTCATGTCTATCCAAATCATGGAAGAGACAGTGCCTTCCTGATGTCCTTTCCCGTTCTGTTGGTTCTCTCCTAGCCGGCCTCCGGTAGGGAAGGCGATTCCGAGTATCCAGGTATATCCGCTCCAGCGTCTCGTTCAATCCTGTGTATGTGGAAAACTTTGGATCCTTCCATTGCTTCCTAGCATTTCCAGAACCATCGTCCAACTTCCTTTTTCTTTGTCTTTATCCAAACCTTTGCTGGATGGTCCTCCAACCTCAACTGCATTAACCTTTTTCAACTTTAAATTCGTACTCGCATCTTCTTGCCGAAGGAACCTTTCTGCCTCGTGAAAGAATTCGTCGAGATCCTGTGGGGGATCTCGTATCAGAGATACCTTGAAATCCGAATTCTCCCTGACTCCTGATACTGCTGCCATTAAAACCATCGATGGATCGGGCCGATCCACCGAAGCAACTGCGGCACTGAATCGAGTTAGAAAAGCTCTAAGCGATTCATCCATCCTTTGCTTTACCGATGTCAATGTCATCACGTTCTTTGGTCTCTTGACATGAACCCGAAACTGTCCCAAAACCTTTCCACCAATTCCCTCCAAGTCCTGATAGATCCTTCTTCCAGCTGCCTAAACCACATCGCAGCTAAGTCCGTCAAGTACAAGGGGAAGCATCGGGCCATCACTTCCTCCGATTCCCCCAGCACCTCCATGTGTCTGGTGTACCTCATCAAGTGATCCGTAGGGTCTGCCTTGCCATCATATACCTCCACGCTAGGTAGCTTAAACTTAGGTGGATTCTGAGCCATCCTTATTTCCCGAGTGAACGGACTCCTGTTCACTCCTTCCAAGTCTCCGTTGGTCAAACCACCTCGCACAGTCTTCTTGATTATATCTACCAATCCAGCGTTGTCTGTCGGGGGTGGCCCCCGAGGGAATTCCGGTACATACTCTTCATGTGTCTCGCTAGCAGCAACGTTGGTTCTAGCCTGTTGAACTCCTTCCAAAGGTCCTCCTTTGTTGGATCCTGCGGGCCTGCCCCCAAGCCCTTGTCGATTGCCCTCTGGCTCTGCATCCTGTCCTCTATTGGGTTCCATAACCCTAGCTTCTTGTCCTGCATTCACGGCTGTTGTAGTTGTTCCTAAGTTCTGGGTCCCTGCAGCTCTCATTTGCTCCAAGAAAGTCTGCATCATCTCCTGTTGACTCTTCAACAACCTCTCTTGCAGTGAATTTGTTATGGCTTCCATTTCATCCCGGGTTATGTAGATCGAAGCTGGTACTTCCTCACCTCCGGAGGATGCTTGTTGACTTCTTCCATGTTGGCTTCTCTCAGCCCTTAGTCTTCTACTATTTTGCCTAGTCATTGTCTTCCAAATCCAAACTTCTATCCGATGTAGCGGGTGCTGGTTTTTCTCGGTGAAAGCACCAAAGTGTTTGCGTCAAAATTGGCCACAAACCCCAAATACCGTGAAAGCACCAGTGTATGAATACAACTCAGCAATATTCAAATACAAATCACAGATCTCAGCAATTTAGTTGATTTTATGTTATTCGTAGTGATTTGGGTGGTTTATGCAAATACATAAAAAGCAGGGACTAAACTGTAAAAGACACGCAGATTTATAGTGGTTCGGCCAGAATGTGCCTACGTCCACTTTATATGTTATTCTCCTTTTCCGATCCGATTACAAGTACAAAGCTTTGGATACAAGTATATCAAAGTTGTTTGAAAGTTCCTTCCAGGCTTGAGCTCTCCAACTTGTCCTCCATTGTTGTACCCTTGCCCCTCTATTTATAGAGTGAGGCTGGGGGCAGGGGTCTTGGATGTATATAGCTGCTGGTGGGCCTGGGCTGAAGCATTCTGGCCTGGCAGTACTGGTTCGGCAAGGCCTTGGTTCGGCGGTGAGTGGCTTGGCTTGGCATGGAGTTGGTCCGGTAGTAGTTAGTCCGGTAGTGCATGGAGTTGGTTCGGTAGGGTTGGTTCGGTAGTAGGAGGGAAGTAGGGTGGTTCGGCAGTGGAGGAAAGTAGGTTGGTTCGGCAGTGGAGGGTAGAGGAGTTGGTTCGGCAGTGGCACTTTGGGTTTGATTCGGCAGGTAGTGGAGTGGTGAGGTCTGGTTCGGCTATGCTTTGGACCGACCTTGCTTGGAGAGGGTTTGGATCGGTGGTACTTTGGTTCGGTCTCGGTACTACCGAATGGATGTTATTCTGAGAATGCCGAATGATCCCTTATGTTGGGAATGCCGAATGAGCCATGTGGAGTTCGAATAGTATGTCCCTCCTACCTTGCATCGATCATATCTCCTTCATACGAACTCTGATTAACCTAAAATTTGAAACATAGCCTCTCCTAATCCTCATCATCATCTCCAATCAATTTCGTCCCGATCGGAGCTTAACCCCGATATCCAACATTCCTTACCAATTTGTTGATATTCCAGTTTTGACCAAAAAATGGGATAACATATACATATGTCAAAATCAAAATCTACATATATTTTAAGATCATTACAAATTTTTAACACACATATTTAAATAAATAAATATATATATTATATTACATGTACCACACATGAAATCCTTTCTTAAAAATAATATATTATTGGTACACTCATATATAATGGTTATATGTATAGGATACATAACACACACACACACACACACACATATATATATATATATATGTAGCTTGGATTGTATTGAAAGGAAAAAAACAAGTATAGTTTAACTTTTCTTCCACAAGTACACATTGCAACAGCAAGCTATATATTTATATATATAGCTAACATACATACTTTTGGTTTGATTAGAAATCAAACAAAGTACCTATCAAATCGATATCAAAAGACTATAACCCATATATATAGTCGAGTATTGTATATAACATATATAAAGTAATATAGCAATCACAAAATCTGATATACAATAGATTTTATATGCATGCTAATATAAAGTTATACAGTCAGATAATTATATATATTTATATATATACAACTTTTAGAAATCAATACTAAGTAAACGATTATTACCTTTCAAAATATCCATATATATATTCACACGGCCATGCATAGACAATACATAAATGTATGCAAACAGATTATATTTTATATATATATATATATATATATATATATATTTAAAATAAAAGAATGCAACAACTCTGGAATGAAGCACCGAGTGAGGGAAAGAGCAAGCAAGGGGTGGACGAACTAGTGTCAGGCATAGTTTAAAAGCACACCTACATTGTATGCATATATCTAATAAGTTATACATATATATAGAGTTGAAATTATATATAATACTTCTTTTTCACTTTCTTATATAATATATACAAACATTATCTCTATAAACACATATATACTACACATAATATAAAATACCATAAAACACATTATATATACCTCTATTTAAAAGTGAGAAAGACAAGGAGGCTGCTGTTTCACAAACATATATACCATATTATATATTTTTATCAATAAAACAATTTCAAAATATAACATAGCTTAAGTAAATATTTTAACATATTATATATAACTAATATATAACTTTCATATATAATATACGCATATAGAAGAGGAGAACAAAGCCTGCTGCTGCTATGTTGGTGGAGTGATTGCGTGTACGCAGTCTTGGTTGGAGGCTTGGTTGCGACTGCGTTGATGGCCAAGGTGAAGGCGATCTGAAGAATGGCCATGAGGTGGAGGAGCATCCATTGGGGAAGGGAGAACGGTTTGAGTTTGGGCAGTGGGCGGTGAACATGGTTTTTACCAAGGAGGGAGAAAGGCTATGGTCAGGGGATGATGGCACACGAGCAAATACAGTTGGAGGATCTAAAGGTGTCAGTGCGGAGGTGATCGGCTCAAGCAAGTTTTGGAGAGAAATGGGGCTGGCTATATGGAAGTGGCCGTGCTCGCTTGGCTTCGGTTGTGGAGACGCGGCTGTAGATGAGGGGAAAGAGGAGCAAAGGTGGAAGGAATGTCAGTACGTCCGAGGGTTGGTCATTAGACTGGCGGCGAAGTGTTTGGTGGTGGGTGATCGGTCAGCAATGTTGGGGAGGACGGTTTATGTGTCGAACTAACATTGTTTGCAAGGTATGGGTTAATGAGTTTCAAGATGAAGAAGGACACAATCAACATATAATCATATTATTATATTTTATTCTAGAGAGAGAGCGGAACAAAAAGATGAGGATGGCACCAATATAAGTGAAACGAACCAGAGATTACAGTGAATAGATAGGAATAACAAGAGTCATAGTTTGGATTCAGGAATTAATAAAAGCAAACGTCTGTTGATTTAAACCAACTAATCGTTTCACATATTTTGCCGCGTACCGAACACCGAAATATAGAAATGAATATACTATGAGATCAACAAGACGAGACGAACATAAAGGTACACAGATATCAGCGATATGACCATCCTATCAAAAGTCGATATCCAATGCCGAAAATGCTGCTAATTTGCTAAAAATATGATAAATGAAGCAATAGCAGTTTAAATTTTACAAAACGAAATACGACACCTCACTAAGAAAATTGTAAACATTTTAATTGTATAAAAACATTTAGGTTTGAAAAATATTCAATTATCACCAAGTACTAATTGATTTAAATTTGAAATAAAATTACACAACAAAATAAACTTTCGTATTATCAGATGAAAATTTACCATTTGCTATGTTTATATAGACTTATTCCAAACATCAAATTTTCATTTCTAAATTCAATTTTTTTTTATTTTCCATAAGAATTTAGTTAATTAAGTTATTAAAACAGTTAAAATTTATGGGTCGTTACAAGTACTCTTGGTTTGAGTTTTTGTACCAATACCCAAGGATTGAAGGTCAAACTTCAGTTAGTCAGTTAGATTTTGGACGATTTGTAGGTTGATTACCGAATGCTTTACATGGTTGTTGGAGGTCAGTTGGATTTTATGAGCTGATGGAAAGAGTAAGTTTAGTGAGTTAAGTCGAAGATAAAAGTAAGAGAGCAGTGAAAAGAGACATCGAAATTTATAATGGTTCGGGATAAAACCCTACGTCCACTTTGTTATTTTCTTCTTTTGAACTTATACTGAAGCCTAAGGCCTTTACATAGCTAAGTCTGCCACTAATGAGTTTGTTCAAAAGCTCTAATATAGGAAAGTACAACTTTGTTACTTAATATATGAATTATGCTCCACTCGAAGGTTCCATTCGTCGTTGGGGTACATGCCTATTTATAGTCATTTGGAAAGATACAAATCGATGACGTGGCTTGCACTATTGAGCTGAGATGTTAGATTGTTGAAACTTGGCAATGATCCGGCTTGCTTTGAGTATATCCTGTGTATTGATGATGGTTACTTTGTGTATGCCTTCACTTGGCTCTACTAGAACATACACATGGATGGTAGAAATTTCATAGTATTATAGTATTGTTACATGTTCTATTAGGTTGATCTTATCTCCTGAAGCTTTACTCTTAAGTAATATCACACTTTCGGCTTTCGATCCCCACTTGATAAGATGTACTCATAGATAACTAAACAAGGTATTACATTACATTGACCTTTTGGTTCAGACTTCCAATTTCAATCCTTTTGAAAGTAAACTATGTTTTTAACTCATTAATCCCTTCGGTATGTAACCCTTCGGCATTTGTACCGTTGGTTGTAGGTTTCGTAGCTTTATTATAATCATCTAAGGTTTTGAGGCTAGCAGGTACATCGTTCCTTTCGGTTATGTATTTTTTTCTTTCGTGAATGATCTATCTGTAGACCTTATGACCTTGGGTGTTTTTATCTAAAAGTTCTTCGGTAGAATATTGTATAACAAATTCCCCTTAAAGTTCATTTTGGACAAAGACAAATTGGATTTTGAATTTTTTGGTTTTGTTTCTTTTGCCGAATGCCATACTTATTTCACTATCCATCTTCTCCATTTATCTTTTTATATTAAAGAAAGCCGCCAATACTATCCTGTCCAAAATATTTTCAAGCCTTGGCATTTATTTCTAGCATCAACCATTGAATATGCAAGCTTTTGATCTTTAATGCTACTTTTATTAATATATTTATGCTTTTAATACGATTCTTCTTAGTATAGAAACTGAATTAAAGTAAACCATATATGTCTACTTTATTTGAATCATCCAAGTTGCTTTTAGTTCAATTATCTTAGTTTTACATGTCTTAGTAGTATTATTTTAATTTTATTAATTTTAGTCTTGATATTTATATGGTCATATTTAAGGATAATTGACTTGGCTCGGTTTTGGTTAACCGTCTTCATTTGAAGGATTATTGTTCAAATAATTTGATTTTAAATTGTTATAGTCGATTTGTTAATTTTGATTGATAATTTGGGAAACTAAGGCATTTGTATATATAGTAGAAAGTTATAAATATATTTGCTTAACCTTGATCATGATTACCTATTTTTATTTACAAAATTTCATTATTTACTTCTAGCCTAAACATTCATGCTTTCAGGGCTCCTTTGACTATGGGAAATCATCTGTCTTTGAATAAGACAAAAGACTCTGACTGAATTATTTTTATCATGGCATAACTAGAGTTCATGCCGTTGCCTCAAGACCAGCTGACAAATGGTATGCTCCACCGAAGGGATGAATTACTTAAGCAGCGGAATACCTAAGAATGGAATTTCTCTCCCTATTTCCCTTTTCTTTATTGGGTTGCTTTAGTTAGATAACTTAAACTCATTCCAACTCTCTACAGTTTCTTACAACACTCTCTCGGCATTGAAAATCATGTATCATCAGAGGTTATGAAGAAATAACTCATAAGGAAATAAATTATCTCTTCAACCTTCATGAATCTAAATCTATGACTTTTAGACCTACTTATTATATCTAAATTCAAAAGAAGCCGCCTCTTATGGAGCCCATTTGTAAAATAACCATCGAAAGATAGTTTTATATTTGACAAAATGATCCTTGAGTCATAAATGCATTTTTGAAAGCTAGTAAGTTTCTATTCTAATTTAAGTATTTCTATTCTAGAAAATTAATGTTATGATTCTAATCCACCCTTTATATTTACATATAACCCCGAAAAACCATAATATTCAAATGAGTTCAAAGCTCGCTTTGATCATGTCTCGGCACTTTTGAAAGATCAACGCCAAAGTCACTTGGTCTTGACAATTGAGAACATAAGATAATGAGGTCTTACATCCCTTAATGCCTTTTTCAAGGGTTATGCTTCAAGCTTTATTCAATAAAGAACCTCTCTGTCCAATCTAACCATAGTGACTGAATAAGAGAATAACAAGGAAATCCCGACCATTCCTAATAGCTCAACCTCTTCTTCTAGCTCATCTTCTGCTTTCGACGATGGAACCAAGGGTAGACCTTGGATTCGAACTATTTTCTTTAGGAGTTTGTATTTTTGTGGTTAAGAATAATTTTACTTTTGTATGTTTGTTCTTATTTTGTTTGATGATATTTTATACTTATTTTTTACCATTCCTTTATAGGTACAGATGAACTTGTTGTCAGTTCTCATCTTTTAGGAGGGAAGAAGGCCAAGACAAAGAATACCTTCAGCCAACCTATTAGGAAATCAATTCTATGGTTCCGATGACGACAACTATACAATGGAAATCGAATATGCATATATATTTTTATTCACAGGTAATTGCTAAAGTAACATCACTAAAGAGACAAGAACAAGACTCAAAGAACATATCAAGAGGTTACAAGTCGATAGAATCAGAAGAGCAATGACACAGACACAAGAAAAGCAACATACATAAGATCAGACGTCTAAGTGCACTAGCGACACGTCTGACTAAATCCTCTGGTTCACAAACCAGACAGAATCAGACGTCTAGTTAATATACTCAGACGTCTAAAAAGCTACTATATACAAAAGATATATAGAGCCAAACGTCTGAGACTTATTCTAGATGTCTGAAACTGGGCTCGAGTATTGATATTTGAATTACAACTGCCACAATGAAAAAGACACTTTCACTTCTCTTCGCTGCAACTCTTCAACACCATCAGAAGCGATCATAGAACACTTTTTAATGGATGCAACTACTCAAGAAATCTCTCTACCATTATAAATAGCATCAAGAATCCAAGAGAAGTACTCACCTTACTTACTTGTGCTCTTTACTCTTTTACTTTGATATATTCTTGAGCTCTAGCAATCATACATTTGTATTCCACTCTTCCATATACACATAATTCTTCAATCAATATCCTCTAGATATATATATTGGAAGAATTTGTACTTAATAGTCAATATTCGTGTTATAGAACACATACTTGGCAAGAACAAGCTTTTGTAACCAAGCCTATTCCTCCGGGCAAAGTGAGGGTGTTTGATAGTCGAATTTCAAAGAGAAGCTTCAGGACTGGACGTAGGACGAGAGGTCTGAACCAGTATAAAATCCTGGTGTGCTTAGTTTATATTTTACTAGAATAATTTTATATTAGTTACATCATATAGTTAGTCACATATACTTGCATATATACACTACACGATCCATCACATAGACTTTCAATTGGTATCAAAGCAAGGTTTGTTCAAAGAACAATAACACGTTTTTGAATCACTTTAATATAGCAAGTATTTTTCAAGAAGGACAATCCACAGCGTGACCCCCACTTTTTAATGGCTCTACTATGCATATTGGTCAACACGTATGAGAATTTTATGGAAGCTAATGGTCTAGAAATTTGGTCAGCCACACAAGATAAATATGAAGCACCTACTACTGCTATGAACACATGGACCGATGCACAAAAGACCTTAGCATGAAACAATGCTAAGCTGTGAATGTTTTATTTTTCTCTTTAGATAAAAATGAATTTTCCCGTGTCATGTTATGCACAACTGCATTTGACATTTGGCATAGCTTACAAATTACACACGAAGGTACAACAAAGGTCAAATAAACTAAGTTTCAATTTTGCAAAACCAATCCTCGTCATTCAAAATGAAGCAAAAAGAAACTATTATTGACATGTATTCTAGATTTCAAACTATCCAACATGATCTTATGGAATTAGGAGTTAAGTTTACTGATTTTGATTTAGTTTCTCGAATACTCAACCCTTTAACGTCGGATTGAGAAAGGAAGGTATTAGCTATTGAAGAAGCTAATGATCTCTCTACTCTCAAAGTTGAAGAGTTGATAGGAAATTAGTATCCTATGAAGCTAATTTGCAGGCGTGAAAAGAACTAAATTCGGAGAAGAAGAACATAGCATTCCCAGCAACAAAAAACGATGACTCTGATTTAGATGAAGAAGAGATAGTCTTCATTGCCAAAAATTATAATAAATTCAAGAAATTTAGAAAGATGACCAAATTCCAAAAAGAAGGGAAGTTCAACACAACAAACCTATCTCAAATCAAGTGCTATGAACGTGATCAATACGGACATATGAAGAAGGATTACCCTAAACTCAATAATGATAAAAAGAAAAAACAAATTTAAAAAATTCAAAAAGAAGAAGGCTTTCAAAGTAACATGGGATGACTCAGATTCTTCATCATCTGAAAGTGATAGTGATAGTGACGGAGAACAAGCTAATGTGTGTTTTATGGCACAAACTGATGAGGTATGTCCGAAACTTAGCTATGACGAATTATTAGAACTTAGCATGAAACTAGATGATAAATTTAGACAAATTAAAAAATTGAACAAAGAATATATAGTCAAAATAAATAGATTAGAATTTGAAGTAGGAATGTTAAAAGATGAAAAAATTATTTTAGAAGAAGAACTAGAATTATCTCAAGAGAAAATTAAAAATAATTTGATAGAAAGTGAGGCTATTGCTATTGATTTTGAAAACACTAAAATAGTAAAGGATAATTTGTTAAAAGTAAGTATCAATTTGAAAAGCAATATTGAATTATTGAAAATTGAAAATTTAGAATTAAAAGAAAAATTAGATAAAATTACAAATAATGTGTCAAATTTTAATAAAGGAAAACAAGATTTGGAAAATCTTATCAAAACTTTAAAACCATCAGACAATAGAAATGGAATAGGATTTAAAAATACTTTTAAACAAAAAGGAAATAATGCTAAAAAATTTAGTTATAAAAAAACTAAATGATTACCTATGTCTAATATGAATACCAAAAATATGAAAATTTGGATTACTAAGACAAATAATAACTTGATTAGACAAAAACATATTAATAATTTCTTAAAGAATGTAGTCTATAATAAAAATTATATTTATAAAGGTACCAAACCATCTTGGGTATGGCTACCTTCGCTTAACAACTAAGACCCTAAATAAATATATGGGTACCAATTAAAACACCTTTTATTTTGCAGGTACCCAAAATAAAAAATAAGAAGAAATGGATACTAGATAGTGGATGTTCCAAGCATATGACCGGAAATTCAAAAATGTTATCAAGTATAACATACATCGATGGTGGAATGGTAACCTTTGGAGATAACTCAAAAGGATATGTCATGGGAATTGGAGAAGTCATCAACTCTGGTATTTCTAACTCTCCTATTATTTCAAATGTTTTATTAGTAGAAAATCTAAAACACCACCCATTAAGTATTAGTCAATTATGCGATAAAGGTTTTCAAATAAATTTCGAAAAAGATAAATGTAATATTTTAAATAATAAAAAACAACTTGTATTTGAAGGTTGTAGAAACAAAACTATTTATGTATTAAACATGAATATAAATAAAAATTCAAATTTATGTTTAACCGTCAAACATGGTGATCCATGGTTATGGCATAAACGGTTTTGTCATATCAATTTTAAAAATATTAATAAATTGGAAAAATATGAGCTAGTTAGAGGTCTACCTAAAATAAATTACAAAGTAGAAAATTTATGTGACGATTGTCAGATTGGAAAACTAAAGAAAAGCTCTTTTAAATCTAAAAATAATATTTCTACAAAACAACATTACAATTATTAAATATAGATTTATTTGGTCCAACACAAATACGATCTATAAATCACAACAAATATGTTTTTGTAATAGTTGATGATTTTTTGAGATATACATGGACTTTGTTTTTAAAACATGAAAGCGATACTTTTGGTATGTTTAAGATATTTGCTAAAATTATTAAAACAAAAACGGACTTGAAAATTAAAAATATTCGAAGTGATCATGGAGGAGAATTCAAAAACGATCTTTTTACTAATTTTTGCAATAAGAATGGAATAAGTCATAATTTTTCTTTTCCTCGCACACCTCAACAAAATAGTGTCGTAGAAAGAAAAAAAATCGAACGTTACAGGAATGTGCACAAACATTATTAAATAGTAGTGGTCTACCAAAACACTTTTGGGCTGAAGTTATTGCTACAGCTTGTTATGTGTTGAATCAAGCAACTATACGTCCTATGACTAAACGAACTTGTTTTAAAATACTTTTTGGAAGAAAACCTAAAGTATCGTATTTTAAAACTTTTGGTTCAAAATGTTTTATATTAAGTAAAAAAATAACTTAGGAAAATTTGACCCGAAGGCCGATGAAGGTATCTTTGTTGGATATTCGGATTGTGGAAAAGCATATAAAATTTTTAATAAACGAAATAATACCATTGAAGAAAGTTTACATGTTTCGTTCGACGAAAATCTTTTTAATCATCATACTAATGATGACGAAAAAATTATTCCACTAACAAATTCTGTTAATAATGAAAAAATGTGCAAAATAACACTTTGATATCATCCCTTAGAATTCTTAAGAATCATCCAAAAGATAATATCATTGGAGATCTCAATTCTAGAGTAACTAGAAATCAACTTTATCAAATAAGCCACATAGCATTCGTGTCAAATTTTGAACCAAAAAATTATAAAGAAGCTTCAAATGATAATTTTTGGATAATCGCTATGCAAGAAGAACTAAATCAATTTGAAAGTAATAATGTTTGGGAATTAGTACCAAGACCCGAAGAACAATCCGTTATAGGAACAAAATGGGTATTTAAAACCAAGCAAACGAGAATGGAAATATTGTCAGGAATAAAGCACGTTTAGTTGCTCAAGGCTATAATCAAGAAAAAGGTATCGATTATGATGAAACATTTGCTCCAGTAGCTAGATTAGAGGCCATTCGTACATTACTCGCCTTTACAACTCATCACGGTTTTAAACTATTTCAAATGGATGTCAAAAGTGCCTTTTTAAACGGTTTTATTAAAGAAAATGTATATGTAGAATAACCCCCATTATTTGTTCATGAAAAATATCCCGATCATGTTTTTAAATTACACAAAGCATTATATGGATTAAAACAAGCTCCACAAGCATGGTACGAACGTCTTAAAAATCATTTAATTACAACTGGTTTCCAAATAGGCAAAATAGATACAACTATATTTATCAAAAGAGAAAATAATGATATTTTAGTTGTACAAATTTATGTTGACGATACCATTTTTGGTTCAACCAACGAAAATCTATGTAATCAATTTTCAAATATTATGAAAAATGAATTTGAAAAGTCACATATGGGAGAATTAAATTTCTTCTTAGGTTTAAAAATAAAACAACGTGAAAATAGAATTTTTATTTATCAAGAAAAATATTGTAACGATCTATTACGTCATTTTGAAATGGATAAAACTTCAAGCAAACCAACACCAATGAGTACCACAGTTCACATAGAAATGGATGATAACGGAAAAGATTTTGATGAAAAATTATATCATCGCATGATTGGTTCTTTACTTTATTTGACGGCTAGTCGATCCAATATTATGATGAGTGTATGTCTTTGTGTTCGATTTCAAGAAAAACCAAAAGAATCTCATCTAAGAGTTGTTGAGCGTATTTTACATTATCTATCTAGTACTAGAGATTAAGGTTTGTTTTGCCCTAAAGGATCATCGTTTGAACTAGTTTCATATAGCGGTGCAGATTTCGGTAGATGTAGAACAGATCGTAAGAGTACTAGTGGAACATGTCACTTTATCGGACAATCGTTAGTTTCATGGTTTAGCAAAAAGCAAAATTGTGTTTCTTTATCGGCTTGCAAAGCCGAATATATCTCCACAGCTCTAGCGTGTGCATAAGTGATGCACATGCAACAAACACTTACGGATTTTGGAAAAATTATCAACGAATCTCCAATATATTGTGATAACACAAGTGCTATAAATTTATCAAAAAACCCTGTCAATCATTCACGAACTAAGCATATAGATATACGACATCATTTTTTACGAGACAATGTTGAAAAAGGAACTATTTCATTAGAATACGTAAATACCGAAAATCAAATAGCAGATATCTTTACAAAACCACTAAATGAACAAACTTTTATTAAACTCTGACGGAATTTAAGGATTTGCTCACTTCACGATCTTCCCCCCTAAAAAATCACTGCTTCATTTAGGCTATGATTAGTCATTTATTTTACTATCCACAAATTATAATTAATAATTTATGAACCTTTAATTTTTTAGATAGTTAGTTTTTCTATAAATAATTTTTTAAACTTTTACATAAACAGTTATGCAACAAGAAAAACTATATACACACAATTCATATTCTCTTCAGGAAATAAAATATAGCCATGTCTTCTGAGAACTCTTATATATCCATCTCGTCACCTACGATGGATAGCTCAGCTGATACACCACAACGGCTTCATACACCTACACCAAAGCAGGAACCGACGTATAGGTGGTCCTTATATCATACAGGATTTAACCCCAATGGTAAGAAGACCAAAATATCTCTGTTTGTTTCTCCTGACACAAAGGAGAAAATTGATGAAATTCATCACAATAAAAAAGAACAAATAGGTCTGCAACGAGAACTATATTTTGAACAAAAAATTACAGCACGACGGCTCAGCTTTTTGGAGCAAGTAGCGATGAAGTTTTGTACGTCAAGGAAGAAAGATGTCCACAAACCACTTTCAAAACCTTGTAGTTCTTTGGATCCCTCGTCTTTGTATCGTACTCCTTCGAACCCTTCACAAAGACGATTTTTTGGCTCCCTGAGAACTCACGAATGTGGAAATATATGGTCTCCGCTTAAACCATGGAAGGATAACAAGCCAGGAGATCATAAAACTCCATCGCCTTCTGAATAAATTATATTTGTTATTGTATGTATCTATGTTTATTTGTTATTTCACACAAATAATAATATTTTTAATTCATAAAATAGATAATCGAAAAATAAGAAAAACCATCAAATTTTAGGCTACTTTTAGAAAAACTGCCTATTTCAGACGTCTGGATATGGACCTCAAAGGTCTTACACTCTGATATACGTCTAATTTTTAAGCAATGTGCATATGTCAGACGTCTGATATACCCCCTAGACGTCTAAAAATTTGCTCTGTCTCCTCGAAATAAAAATCAAAAAATTTCAGACGTTTGAAATTCAACCTAGACGTCTGAATTAGTTCTCTGCCATAAAGTTTTACAAAAGTGACCTATTTCAGACGCCTGATTTTTAATCCAGACGTCCCTCTGCCTATCAAATTTTACAACTTCGATCAAACCAGACGTCTGAATTAATCTGATGTACTCAATTTAGGCCAAATTAGACGTCTGATTTAGGTTCCAAACGTCTGAAATTCAATTGACTCTTTAAGTTAGCCTAGATAACATCATTTTTTTTTCTTTCATCTCAAAATTTTCAAAGCTGTGATTCCCCTAGTGGTGATTTTTCTCTCAAAAACTTCCTCTTTACGTAAGCAAATCACAATGCCTCCACGAACTAAGAATCCCAAGATTTTCAAACGAAAACAAGACCAACCAACATCATCTTCAAATCCTCCAGTTTGCTCGGGTGATCAAATTAAAAGATGGATGAACAGAGCACCATATTCAATCAAGAGATATGAATATATACAAAAGAAAATGCTTCACACAGGTCCATTCTATAATCTACTTAAATTTCCAATGTATGATTTGGATGAAATGTGTGAGAATGCCGAGTTAGAAACCTTGATTTCATTCACTTCTTATGACATCCAAATCGATCAATTGGCGATATTTCTTTTCTATGCGAATTTGGATAGCACTTCAGTGTAGAACACTGAAGATGAAGATAACTGGCTCTGGTCTAACGCGTATGGCAATACAATTAGACTAACTCCAGACATAATAGGTAGAACCCTAGGATGCTCTGACATGGGCAAAGATTTATACAACATTCCCGATATGCGCTTTAAGCCCAGAAATAGTATAACACATCAAATTTGGGAAGATGAAGTGCCAAAGTTTACCTCTAAATATCTACGTCCAAAAGCTCGACTCCTTACTCGAATGATAATCAATACCATCGTTCAATTATTGGAAGCCACGAGCAAATAAGAACAAAGCCCTATACGCTCTATTTAGTGGAACAAGGGTGAATTGGGCCAAAATTCATCTCTGACGAGCTCAAACATTTTTGGACTTGATCCCGGCCATCGATTATTTATCCCACATATATTATGAGACTTCTTCATGCACATAACATCCCGTTCTACCTATCGACCTTCAAAGAAATCTCACCAAAATGTGCTTCCACCAAATTTTTCTCACTTATGCACCTACCTAAGATTCCCCCCAGAATTTATATCCTTCGAAGATTGGGAACACAATCATCAATCTAGAAGAGTTGAGCCTCCACCTCAACCACACATCGAACCATCTCGAGAGGAGGCACAACATCAAGAAGCAATTCCTCCTCCTCCTGCACCATTTGATTATCCAGGACATGATGAGATTACGGAGACTCGAACGGATACAAATCCAAATGAAAGTGTTTGAGTTTCACCCTTAGAAATCAATATATATTATTTTAAAATCAAAAACTTTTGGCTAAGCGGATTGACAACTTCGAAACATCATTTGCTATACGCCTAGGCAAAGATGAAGAATCTCTTTCGACTGTCTTATCGGTTCTCAAAGAAGTACTACAACGGGTTCGCGGTCCAACACCACCTTCTGAAGATTGGCCAACCCAGTACCTTCTCCTCCCATAAAACATTCCAAACTTTCTAAGGACGAACCACTCAAGCAAGCTTTGACATCTGCTACAAAGGCTAGCACTTTTGAAAAAGAAGAAACAAAGGAAGATGATCAAGATAAAGCTTCTCCAAAGGAATCATAGATTTTAGGAATCATAAATTTTAGGATTTTGGGATTTTAACTTTTGTAAAATTGACAAAATCTATGTATGCAATCACTTTCGAATTATCAATGAAATTTTCCTTTTGTATTTGACGATTGGTTAAATTATTATAATTCTTTTTGATAATGCTAGAGGGGGAGAAATATAAGTATAATTATAAAACATTAAGAATAAGCACATATTCAGGAGGAGATTTATAATTTATATATAGGTATATTGAATAGTTGTCATCATCAAAAAGGGAGAGATTGTTAGGAAAACAATTCTATGGTTTCGATGACGACAACTATACAATGGAAATCGAATATGCATATATATTTCTTTTCGTAGGTAATTGCTAAAGTAACATCACTAAAGAGAAAAGAACAAGACTCAAAGAACGTATCAAGAGGCTATAAGTCGATAGAATCAGAAGAGCAATGACAAAGGCACAAGAAAAGCAACATGCACAAGATCAGACGTCTGGATGGACTAGCCAGACATCTGATTGAATCCTCTGGTTCACAAACCAGACAGAATCAAACGTCTGGTTAATGTACTCAGACGTCTGGAAAGCTACTATATACAAATATTTATAGATCCAGACATCTGAGACTTATTCCAGACATCTGAAACTGAACTCGGGTATTGATATTTAAATTACAACTGCCACAATTGAAAAGACACTTTCACTTCTCTTCACTGCAAATCTTCATCACCATCAGAAGCAATCATAGAACACTTGTTAATGGATTCAACTACTCAAGGAATCTCTCTACCATTATGAATAGCATCAAGAATCCAAGAGAAATACTCACCTTACTTACTTATGCTCTTTACTCTTTTACTCTGATATATTCTTGATTTATTGCAATCATACATTTGTATTCCACTCTTCCATATATACATAATTCTTTAATCAATATCCTCTAGATATATATATTGGAAGAATTTGTACTTACTAGTCAATATTCTTGTTATAGAACACACATTTGACAAGAACAAGCTTTTGTAACCATGCCTATTCATCTGGGCGAAGTGAGGGTGTTTGATAGTCGAATTCCGAAGAGGATCTTCGGGACTGGACGTAGGACGGAAGGTCCGAACCAGTATAAAATGCTGGTGTGCTTATTTTATATTTTACTAGATTAATTTTATATTAGTTACATCATATAGTTAGTCACATATACTTGCATATATACACTACACGATCCATCATATAGACTTTCACAACCATTAACCTAAAAACATCCTACTTAACTAGGCGGGGTATCATGAAAAACTAAAGAGAAGGAAAAACTTCCATTTTTGAAAAAGTGTTAGGAGCTTCACTTTCTATCTCTATCCAATAGGAAGGTTCTAGGCTACCTCCTTCACAAACCAAATTCCTACATCTCTCATCTTTAGGGAAAGAAGCTTTTGACATAACCAAGGAAGCCATTGGATCAAGGATTTCTACAATTATTTCTAACTACAAGATTGACGTCCTAGCTTCTTCCTTGTCACCCTCAAAAGTACTTGGAGTTTGGCCTCTAAGGCCGCCTTAAGCTAAATATGATAATGTTACTTTAAATATTTTATCTAACAAATTTCCTTAAGCTTCTTCCTTGTCACTCTCAAAAGTACATAATTTTTTATCCTCTAACGTAGCTATTAGGGTCTAAAGAGACTCTTGAGGATGCTGAAGTGAACAAGGAAGAAATCTCTAAATTTTGGTGACATGTTGACGATCTTAACACTTGCTATAAATTATAGATTTCTGAGCTAGCCGAGGACCTTAAGGTTAGATTCGAACTTTTAAAACTCATAGAAGATCTTAGGGGTAAAGACTCCAATATTCTCAAGCTTAAAGAAGATCTTTAGGCTCAAGATAATGAAGTGAAAGGTTTGAAGAAGGACGTTAGGGTTTTGAAGGAGGAACAAAGGAGATTATTACTCTTTCTTAGGTCTAAGATATTGCTAGCAAAAAGGCATTTGACATTATTTTGAAGGCAGATTTTGAAAGCCGAGACAAAGGCCATCCTCTCACTTTTGGATTCCTAGAAAGCAATATGTCACGAGTTGGCGAGTTCTTCTCTAAGAAGTGAAGGAACTAGATCCATTTCATAGTGGGTGAAATAGATAAACTTAAAGTAAGTTCCCTATTTTGATTTTAATGGGCCTATGAAGTTCAATAACTAGCATTAGATCAAAGCAAATTATTAAATAAAATCATTTTTTTAGAATTATTTCATATTTATTAATTAATCATATTAATTAATTTAATTTAATGATTATTTTAATATGTCATATACATATTCATAACATCACACGATAGCATAAAGATATATAAGCGTGTGTATAGTTAGATATATACATACACACATATGGATATTGGGATTTATACTCATTCTATATAGGTGTATATTATACTTACATATGCATTTGACAAGTTCCTATGCATATCAGGAATATAAATGCCTAAGTATATACATATGTTTGAATATATAATTTGTATACACATATTAATAGTACAATATATATGTAGTTTATAAATACACAGATATTACTTTGTTTGTGCTTTCGTGTGCATGGATGCATGCTCGTGTGTGTAATATATATACATACACACAACAAATTAAATTATGTAAATAATAATCCAGGAACAATTAATGAAATAAATTTCAAATTAGCCTTTGATTAAGAAAACATTAAAAATGTATCTGAAGGAAAACACAAAGGTCTTCCACCTTCCTCTCTTCCAAACACCTAATTAATTCTAGATCCAAATTATTGATTGTAATTTATATATTCCATAATTAATCATAGTTGAAAATAAATGATTTTTATAAAAATACTTAATATTACACAAATTATACTTTGCATGAGATGATTAAAAAATAGACATATGGCCAAAATAAATCTATCAAAATTTTATGATATGCATGTGCATTCCAAATATATATATATATATATATATATATATATATATATATATTTGCATATATAGAACCATACAATCATAAATTAAGTTTATATGAAAATATATGTTTATAACTAGTAATCTATAATAGCTAATAAGATAAGTTTCAAGTTTATATCATTGACCAAGTAAAAACCAAAATATCATGATTGGAAAAAATAAGTAAAACATAGGTGCATATAAATATACATGTTTAATTAAAGCCAAAAATTAGTGATTACATACATATATACATATAAATTATTTAGTTTCATAAGATAATTTCGTTATTGTTTTCGTTTGAATTCTATTTATAAACAACAAACATCATATATGACAAATTAAATTTTATAATATATAATGGAAATTTAAATATATGTTACATACATCAAATATAGTCAAGCTGAACGTACATGAACAAATGAAATAAATATGAACTTACTTTTGTAGATCAAGCTCTTCATGACACCTTAATTTATGAATTGACTCCTAGACTCCTTGAATCACCATCCTATTTTGCTAGAATCGAATAAACCACTTTGGTTTATTTTATTGAATCCTATTTTCATGAAAATGTTCGATTATGGGGAAGAAAATGAAGAGAAAGTGATTTCTGTGAAACCTTTCCATTTCTCTTTAATGGGCATATGTTAAACAATTTTGTAATGACTACCCTACACAACCGATATCCTATAACCAAATAATGTGCTGTTGGAGCATCCGGTTGATGTTGGACGATTGTCAAGGGAAAGAAAAAGAAGTTAAGAAGAGGAATAGAAAAGAAGAGAATAAAAGAGAAGAGAAAGAAATAAAACAATAGACAATCCCATAACCTATCATATATCTCATAGCACATCATATAAAATATATTAGTCATCACAAATATAAAATAGACGAGACAATAATCACTACATAAATCACAGAATCAGAGTATACAAGCTCATACAGTTATATAAAACAATAATAGAATTTATACAAATGATAAATAATCTTAGTTGATAAACTATCTCTAATAATAGATATAACACTGTCAAGGCTCCATAGTGTCACACAACGGAATAAACAAAAATAAGTCCAAAATATAAATATGAAAAAGCGTCACCAACTACCAGTCCATCTACATAGCTCCAAGGCTGTTTACACACTATTATCTAGTCTACTCATTTAAGAGTACCAGAAATAATAACAAGCAAAGCGTAGAACCTCAAGTCAGATAACAGTCTGGTGTGAGTGATAAATAATCCCAAAACACTATAAAAGTCGGTACAGTTTATGGAACAAAGGGTATGAGATATCCTACCTGACCTATCCTTGCATCTACAGAATTAACATATAACATAAGATATATGCTACGCTATGTCATAGTCATTATGAATGTACTATACATCAAAGTACTAATGGATGTCTAAATATCTATATCGATGATATCTACGTCATGTAATATCCCTAGGTGGACAAACAACCAAAATAAACATAGCATATATCCATCATCTATCCTCACATCACTCACTCAGTGCGTTGGACATATGATACTTGTATGACCCCATCACAATAGTCGAGGACTACTCAACATCCTCGGTTTTTTAGTACTTGAATCCAGGCCACATAGAAGGCAATGAACCAGACTTCCATCGCACTCAGTCTAGGTCAAAAAGATCGAAACATCATGTGATCTGAGGCAACATCGCAAACCCAAGTGAGTATGCTCACATACCACTACTTTATGAGTACACAATGAAACACTATGAATATCAACGATCCCTTTGAACACGTCATCCATAGCAGAGCTCATCTCAAAACTGTCCTTACAACTCCCATCTGAAGTCGTCACGGTTGGGAACTATCCTGGACAGCCACCGTTAGTCATAGAATGTCATCGTACATCCCATAAACTTAGTCCAACAGTTCCTTCCATCTGACTGCTCTACATCCCAAAGTGTAGCTATCCATCGTCAAAGCCATCACCTTCCATCATTGAATCATCATCATCGAATTGTGAAGTTATCATATCGAAGTGCGTTCACCACTAAAACCACTCGTCGAAGAGCTGTAACATCTAAATTTAACGTTGAACGAACGAGCCATCATATCGTGCTCCTCGAAGCTTCTCCATCGTCCATGTCAAAATTAGCCAAGTCGACCATCGTCAATAATGGAAGATATTGACCACTCTAGAGTAGTCGACAATGACCACTTGAGTCATGTACTTAGCTAAACGCGGTTAAATACAAATTGACTGCAAACGTCCAAAGTTTATCCCAAAATCCAAAGCACATCTGTAACAACCCAAAATTTGAGGTATAATAATTAATTACAAATTAATTAAATAATAAAATAAGTTTGTGAAATTGTCAGAATCGAGCTACAAGAGTTGTACCCTTGTGTTCGTAGCAATTTTTTGATCAATTTTCATATATAACTTATTGAAATCTGAGTTAGTATGGAGAATATATGAGAGAAATAAGAAGTCGAAAAAAAATGAAAAAATAATAATAACAAGGGGTCAGGTCGACCCTAGGGTCGACCCCCAAAGGCCACTGGTCGACCTGTAGGTCGACTCCGATAGGAATTTGGTCGACCCGCTTAATTCTTGAATGCTGTTTCATTCGTACAAGTCATATTTTTATTTTTCTTCAATCCTGTGCATTCGTGCTTCCATCCAATGGTTCCTAGCAAGCCTATGACGTGGTTGCACCAGATTTAATCGTCAAATCCAACGGCCTGAGATCCCTAAGCTACACTATAAATAATACTTTAGACGTAGCTATTTTTCTCATTCAGATTTTCTCCCAATTGGGTTCATTTTCTAAGGCTGGACCCAAAAATAGAAATTTTTTCTTGAAGGAGATCTTTTTGATAAAATATTCTACACCCTAAAAGTAGATCCAGAAAGGCCATGGAATAGTGCTAAAACCATAGGTGAGTGTTTTGTAATTAGTTTAGATTTTTAAGTAATTTAAAATAAGAGGGTTCTCAATAGTTGTAGTTTTTCTACAATTTTGAGACAGTTTTTATATAAGTTAGTTGCAGTTAATTTTCAAAGTTCTTTTCAGTCTATTTTATTCAGCTATTTTATTTAGTTACTTATAGTTAATTGTATTTATTTACATTATGTTTTACGTTAGAGTTTATCCTATAAATGTTAGACTCTTTTATTCCTTTTTACGCGAATAAAATATAAGAACATTAAAAAGAGAAGAATTCACTAATATGAATTAAATAGAAATAAACAATAAATTTATAGAAATTAGATGTAAAATAAGAAAGAAACATAATAGAAAACAAGTAGACTGAAATAGGAAAATTTGAGACATTTGCAAGCATGTTTATTACTAGTGGTTATAATTAAAAAGATATATAAAAAGATAGAATAGAAGAGTAACAATTACAACGTAGGCTATATTTAAGCAGGAAGAACAGAAAAAGGCTTATTTTAAAACTTAGATTAAGTTAATAAGCAAATATAGCAGAAATAACAGAAGAGTCTTATTTTAAACTTACACTAAGTTAATAAGCAAACATAGAAGAATGGCTCATACCAACAACATTCCCTTTCAGTCAGGAACGTACACGCTTATGCTAATTAGGGTACATAAGTGGCCAATAGATAGAAGCTAAAATCTACGGATTTAGGCAAGGGGCGCAAACTAGAATTTGTTTGTTAGGACCAATACTGACAACATTCCCTTTTAGACTAGAACTCATGGCCTCATAACACTTAGGTGAGGTTGGCCAGCATTCTTTTTCATACTAGGACTGATGGTCTAACAACAGTTAGGTGAGGCCGGGCAAGCTTATGCTGATTAAGGTAAATAAGAGGTCAAAATAGGGGGTGATAGTTAGTGTGCACCGACGATGACCGAGCGTGCGGCGTCGATTAGGGTAAATAATTCGCTATTGCGTTCCAAGCGCTAAACAGGTGTCTTTTGCTGTGACCAACATGATTGGTTCACAGTGGCACAACAGAGATAGAAGGCCATTCAATGGGTAGAATTAGGATTTCAGCCCAATTAAAATAGGATTAGGGTTTCAGCCTAATCACAGCAGTTTAAGACAAGTGCAAACAATCACAATTAAACAGTCAAACAGAATTAGTTAAACAGTATTATATCCTATTTCTATCTTTCCTTCATTTCCTTTTAAACTAGAACTATTACTTAGTCTATTATCTTTATCTTGCTTAGAAATTCTAGTAATTACTTCCACTCACAGACTTATAGTTTGAACCACTCCTCTATTTCCCCCTTTTTCCCTTATAGGCTAGTCGAATCGAGAATAGTAGATTCAGACAGCTTGGAGATATATTCTTGGAGTTCTTCATGTATTCTTCTTCTTTTCAGTCTTCCTTTTCATTTGGCTTTTGATGTACGGGTACTTTATGATAAGTAAGATTTTTATTGTTTATGTACTTCGATGATGTGACCGAGATTGTATTTTTCATGATGTATTTGGTTTTTAAGACATATTCTATTTTTATGACTTATTTTATGAAGTATTGATAAGTATTTTAAATGTTTCCGCTATTTTTATTTATTTACCTTGTAAATCTTAGTCTCTGTGATGCTTTAGCTATACCTATAATGCACCATATATTTTAGTGTGCCTTTTATAGGTATATTAAGGGGTGTGGGGGTGTTTCACTTGGTATCAGAGCCTTAGGTTAATGGATTCCTAAAAACTTGTTTTAAAAGTAAAGTATTTTTCAAAAGTAACATATCTTCAAACTAAAAGTGTTTTTTAGAAAGATATTCTTATTATAGAAATGGTTTTTGAGTATAAGAGAGTTTTTATAAAAGTCCCCTCAAAGTCTAGTTCAACCTTTTTGCGATTCTTTCGAACCTAAATTCTCCTTTCTTTGCATAGAATGGTGAACGCCCCAAATCTTCCAGAGGGTGTCTAAGTCCCTGGCTAGTTTCGTAGATACCTTCAAGCTACGACACAGAGGTGCAAGGGCAAGCGCCCAATGCAGCACCAGCGGGTGGAGATCCCATTAATCCACCTGCAACAGCCAATTTTTTTAAACCATGCAAGGACTTCGCTAGTCCAGGAGGCAAGATGTATTCCGGCACGAAGGATTCCGTAGAGGCATGAGCTTGGTTGAGGAATATATAGCAAATATTTGAGCTTTTAGAATTGGAGGACCCCTAGAGAGTTCAGCTTGCCTCTTTGCAGCTGAAGGGAGAAGCTTCTTACTGGTAGGAGATCATAGTGATGGAAGGTAGAGATATTGGTTGGTTTGGATTTTGGGAGAGGTTTGAGAGAAAGTTCTTGTCACAAGCCGAGGAAAGCATGCAGTTGGAGAAGTTCATTAGTCTGAAGCAAGGGAGTCTTTCGATGAAAGAGTACATAAATCAGTTTAATGAGCTATCGCGGTTCGGAATGGAGATTGTAAATACACCACATAATAAGGGCATCAAGTTTGCTAAGGGTTTGAACTAGCCCCTCAAAGGATGGGCATTGACACATGTACCTATGGGAGCAACATATGAGTCGCTTGTGGAAATGGCTCTCATGTCAGATGCTGTTAAGGAAGGAGAGCTTAAGGAGGTTCCTAAATCAGAAAACTCTAAGAAGTGGTGGTGGAAGAATAAGAGGGATAAGGACAAGAAGAAAGGAGGAGGACCTCAAAAGGGACAGATCAAGAAAGGCGAGAAATGTCATAGTTGGGATTGCTTGGTCATTTCACAAAGGACTATAAGAAGGACACGATGAAGGGGAGGTGCTATAATTGTGGGCAGCCTGGGCACCTTAGCAAAGCTTGTCCTCAAAGGGCAGGGCAGAGAGCAGGAGCACCTACAGTGCAAGTACAGGCTTTGGATGCAGCACCTTCTATTGGACGGGATCAAGGTAGGAAAGTGTCTGTAGAAAGTTTGATCTTTATTTTCGTTTTTCCTATTCGAACTCTTTTTTACTCTAGAGCATTGCATTCTTTCATTTCAAGTTCCTTGTTTGATTGTTTGCACTTAGATAGTTCTCTAATAGTAGACCCTATAATTGTTTCAAACCCGATAGGAGGATCGACATATTTATCCATGATTTGTAGGGGTTCGAAAATTTTTATACTAGGCGTGGAGTTTGATTTTAACGCCTATGTACTGGGATTTTTGGAAATGGGATGATTTTAGGGATGGACTGGTTATCCACTTATGTTGCGATATTAGACTGCGAGATGAGAGTCGTCAGACTAGATACATGTAGCAGAAGGACTCTCGAGGTTTTTTGCGACCCGCAGGGGTCAGTCATGTTGAGCTTCCTTTATTCCCTTAATTCATCAGTAGGAGAGTTAGATTCAGTTCCAGTCGTTAGAGATGTCCCAAACGTTTTTGAAGAGGTTAGGGGCCTACCCACTAAGAGAGAGATCGGCTTTAGGATCTATCTGAATGATAATGCTAAGCCAGTGGCATTGTCCGTGAGACATATGGCTCCTAGGGAGAGGAAGGAGTTAAGTAAGCAGATTGGTGAGCTAGTGGAGAAAGGCTTCATCAGACGGAGCACATCTTAGTGGGGAGCGCCAGTCGTCTTCACTACAAAGGCGGATGGTTTCCTTCGACTTTGCGTAGACTATAGAAATTTGAATAAGCTCACAAAGAAGAACCGTTACCCACTTCTTAGGATAGATGATCGTTTCGATTAGTTGGTTGGCTGTTCAATATTTTCTCAACTTGACTTAGCCACTGGATTTCATCAGCTTAGGGTCGCTGACGATAGCATCGATAGGACAACATTTAGGACACCCAATGGATTCTTTGAGTGATTGGTTATGCCGTTTGGACTGACCAATGCCCCATCCTATTTTGTGGATTTGATGAGTCGTGCTTTTCAAGATGTCCTAAATAAGTTCGTTATAGTGTTTGTGGATGACATTCTAGCATTTTCCAAGAGTATGAAAGAGCATGCTATTCATCTTGAGGAGGTTCTTCGTACTCTTCATATTCATCAGCTGAAAGCAAAATTCTCGAAGTGTCACTTTTGGCGTGAGGAGCTGCGTTTCTTAGGGCAGGTAGTCTCAAGAGAGGGTTTAGCTGTGGATCCTGCAAAGATAGTAGCAATACAGGATTGAAAGGTCCTCAAGAAAGTTGCTGAAGTTAGAAGCATCCTAGATTTGGCTGGCTGTTATAGGAAGTTTATCAGAGATTTTACTAAGATTTCAGCACCACTTACTCGCCTCACTAAGAAGAATACGATATTCATGTGGGAAGTAGATTATGAGGATTCCTTCACGATGCTAAAGAGGGCCCTTACTAGTGCACCAGTGGTAGTTTTACCTTTAATAGTATACACTAATGCATGTAGGACTGTTCTTGGAGCACTATTGGTGCAAGAAAGGAGGGTAGTATGTTATGGAAGTAGATAGCTGAGAACTCATGAGAAGAACTACCCTACCCATGATTTGGAGTTAGCTGTTCTTGTTTATATGCTCAAATCTTAGAGACATTACTTGCTAGGAAAGAGGTTCGAGCTTTTCACTGACCATAAATCATCAAAGTACATATTCTCATAGAAGGATTTAAACTTGAGGCAGCAGCTTTGGATGGAGTTTTTAGCTTCATATGACTTTGAGATAGCTTACACCCCTGGTAAAGGGAACGTAGTTGCAAATGCATTAAGTAGGAAGAGAGCAACCTTAGTCCATTGTTCGTGGAGTGGAAAAGCATAGAGTTTATTTCCACCTTCGATTTTAAGCTCTTTATGGACATCACCCCTAGATTATTGGCAGCACTTGAGGTTAATCCTATCCTCATAGATCAGATTGGCTCAAGGCAGCGAGAGGGTTTAGAGATTGAGGATATTTTGGATAAGGTTAGCAGGGGAGAGGTTTCTAGACATCTCCAATGCTATTCCATCGATAGTAAAGGGTAGCTAAGGAGAGATGGAAGACTTTGTGTCCCATGCACTAGTGATTTGACGAGAGCAGTTCTAGAAGAAGCACACCATTCTCGAATGACTATTCATCCAAGTGGTGATAAGATGTATAGGGACATGAAGAGAGCATTTTATTGGAGCGGCATGAAGAAGGATGTGGCAGAGTTTGTACTAAGTATCTTGTGTGCCAAAGATATAAGGTAGAGCAGCAGAAGCCTGACGAACTGTTTCAACCATTCGATGTACCCAAGTGGAAGTGGGATAGTGTTTCGATGGACTTCATAGATGGCTTACCCCAATCTAGGAAGGGGAATACCAGTATTTGGGTGATTATAGATCGTTTGAATAAGAGTGCCCACTTCATTCCCGTCAAGAGTAAGAGGACTGCACCTTATTGGCATCCTTATACGTTTGTGAGACAGTCCGACTTCATGGAGTTCCCTCTAGCATAGTGAGCGATAGAGGCCCTATCTTTACTAGAGAGTTTTGGAGAAGCTTGCAAGAGGCTATAGGGATGCACTTAGATTGAGTATGGCCTATCACCTCCAGACGGATGGCCAAACAGAGAAAATTAATAGAGTTCTTAAGGATTTGTTAAGGATGTCCATTCTTGATTTTGGAGGAACTTGGGAGGAGCATCTTCCTTTAGTGGATTTCCAATATAATAATAGTTTTCAGGCTAGCATTAAGATGACACCTTTTGAAGCTCTTTATGGAAGACCTTACAAATCGCCTTCATGTTGGTTGGAATCTACAGAGAGATTGCTACTAGGTCCCGACATGGTTAGAGAGATTTCAGAAAAGATTGATTTGATTAGAAGGAGAATGAAGACGACCCAAGATAGGCAGAAATCCTATGCAGATAAGCGGATAAATATTGAGTTTGAGATAAGATATTTGGTTTTTATTAAGGTATCTCCGTTAAGAAAGGTATTGAGGTTTAGATCAAATGGGAAACTTGCTCCCAGATTTGTAGGATCGTTCCCCATTATGGAATGGGTAGGGAAGATGGCGTATTGGATAAAGCTACCGGAGAGGCTCACGGGAGTTCATGATGTTTTGTCATGTTTTGCACTTGAGAAAGTGCTTACATGATTCAGTAGAGTTAGTGGAACTTAGCCAACTTGAAGAAGTTGAAATGGAGAGAGAGAAGCAACGGTTCATCGTATTTCTACCAAGATCATTTGACTTGATATTAAGAAGCTTAGGAATAAGAAAGTACCTTTGGTTAAGGTGCAATGGGGAGACAACATTGAGGACATTACGTGGGAGGTTGAGGAGAAAATACGTACCTCTTATCTGCATCTTTTCGATGGTACGTCTTGAATTTCCTATTTTCATCTTTATTTTTGATTAGGTTCTTTCCTTTAGTATCCTTTGGGAGGGTAGATCTTAGGATATAACCTACGAATGGTAGGATTGAATGGTAAACATGTAACTAGAACATGTTGTGTATGTTGGACGGTTGCAAGTGTTTGCTAGTGGATGCTAATGGACGCATATATATACACTAGGAACTATTATCTCTTAGGGATCGGCCTAACTAGGTCACTAAAACATATGCACATGGATGTATATGCATTTGCATTTTTATTTTATTTCCATGATTGCTATAAATGGATGATTATCATATGATTGTTTCATTTGGATGATGATTGCAGCACGAAAATAGAAATACCAGCTATCATTAGGAAATTTGCATTCACTTGGATACATGGCACATATATGATTGCATTAAAGGTGGTTGGCTGAATTAGTAGACCGTCTAATCTTTTGCATTAGTTAGGGACATTGACACTACACTATTGCATATGACATAAATTTAATTAAAAAGCTTAAGGACAATGGAAGTAATGGTTGATGGTTGAATATGTGGACGTAGAATTTTGATGAAATATTTACTTCATTCTTCCGTCCTTGGAGATTTCAAGGACGAAATCCTTTAAGGAGGGAATAATATCCCAAAATTTGAGCTATAATAATTAATTGAAGAATTCAATAATAAAATAAGTTTGTGAAATTGTCAGTATCGAGCTATGCGAGTTGCACTATTGTGTCCGTGGCGATTTTCGGATCAATTTCCACATATAACTTGTCGAAATCTGAGTCAGTATGTAGAAGATATGAAAGAAATAAGAAATAAGAAAACAAAAAAATAAAAAGGGGTCAGGTCGACCCAAACCTAGGCTAGGTCGACCCTGGGGTCGACCCCAAAGGCCATAGGTCGACCTCCATAGGAGTTTGGTCGACCCGCTTAATTCTTGAACGTTGTTTCGTTCATACACGTCATATTTTGATTTTTCTTTAATCTTATGCGTTCGTGCTTCCATTCGACGGATCCTAGCGTGCTTATGACATGGTTACACTAGATTTAATCTTCGAATCCAACGACCTGAGATTCCTAAGCTACAGTATAAATAAGACCCTAGACCTAGCTATTTTTCTCATTCAATTTTTCTCCCAATTGTGTTCATTGCCTGAGGTTGGACCCTAAAAAGAAATTTTTTCTTAGGAGGAGATCTTTTTCATAAAAATATTCTACGTCCTAGAAGTGGATCCAGAAAGACCAAGGAATAGGGCTAAGAACCACAGGTGAGTGTTTTGTAATTATTTTAAATTTTTAAGTAATTTAAAATAATAGGGTTCTCAATAGTTGTAGTTTTTCTGCAATTTTGGAACAGTTTTTATATAAGTTATTTACAGTTAGTTTTTAAAGTTCTTTTCAGTCTATTTTATTTTACTATTTTTATTCAGCTATTTTATTCAATTATTTACAGTTATTTGTATTTAGTTACATCTGTTTTACGTTAGAATTTAACCTGTAATTTAGCCTGTAAATATTAGTTTTTTATTTTATTTTACGCCAATAAAATATACGAATAGTAAAAAGAGGAGAATTCGCTAATATGGATTAAATAGAAATAAACACTGAATTTACAGAAATTAGATGTAAAATAAGAAAGAACTGTAATAAAAAATAAGAAAGACTGAAATAGGCAAATTTGAGACTTTGGAAGCATGTTTATAACTAGTGGAACTAAAAAGATAGAATAGAAGAGTAACAATTATAACGTAGGTTATAATTAAGCAGAAAGAACAGAAAAGACTTATTTTAAAACTTAGATTAAGTTAATAAGCAAATATAGCAGAAATAACAGAAGAGGATTATTTTAAAACTTACACTAATTAATAAGCAAACATAGAAGAAGGGCCCGTACCAACAACATTCCCTTTCAGTCAGAAACTGACGGTCTCACAATAGTTAGGTGAGGCTGGGACACGCTTATTCTAATTAGGGTACATAAGTGGCCAATAGATAGAATCTCGAATCTAAGGATTTGGGCAAGGGGCGCAAACTAGAATTTGTTTGTTAGGGCTAGTACAGGCAGCATTCCCTTTCAGACTTAGACTGATGGTCTCACAACACTTAGGTGAGGCTGGGCAGCATTCCCTTTCAGACTTGAACTGATGGTCTCACAACACTTAGGTGAGGCTGGGCAGCATTCCCTTTCAGACTAGGATTATGGTTGCACAACAATTATGTGAAGCTGGGCACGCTTATGCTAATTAGCGTAAATAAGAGATCAAATAGGGGCGACAGTTAATGTATACTGGCAATGACCGAACGTGCGGCATCGATTAGGGTAAATAATTCGCTACTGCGTTCCAAGCGCTAAACAGGTGTCTTTTGCTGTGACCAACAAGATTGGTTCACAGTGGCATAACATAGATAGAAGGCCGATCAAAGGGTAGAACTAGAATTTAAACCTAATTAAAATAGGATTAAGGTTTTAGCCTAATCACGGCAGTTTAAAACAAGTGCAAACAATCATAATTAAACAGCCAAACAGAATCAGTTAAACAGTATTATATCCTAGCTCTATCTTTCGTTTATTTCCTGTTGAACTAGAACTGTTGCTTAGAAATGCTAGTAATTACTTCCACTCACTAGACTTTTAGTCTGACCCACTCCTCTATTTCCCCCCTTTCCCCCATAGGCCAGCAGAATCGAGGACAGTAGATTCATACCGCTTGGAGATATATTCTTGGAGTTCTTCAAGTATTCTTCTTCTTCTTTTCAGTCTTTCTTTTCATTTGGCTTTTGATGTACTGGTACTTTATGAGAGGGATGACTTTTATTTTTTATGTTCTCTGATGATGTGATTGAGATTGTATTTTTCACGAGACACGTGTATTTGGTTTTTAAGGCATATTCTATTTTTTATGACTTATTTTATGAAGTAATGATAAGTATTTTAAATGTTTCCACTGTTTTTATTTTCCTTGTGAATCTTAGTCTCTGTGATTCTATAGCTATATCTATAATGCACCATATATTTAGTGTGCCTTTTTAGGTATATTAAGGGGTGCATGGGTATTTCAACATCCTCAAGTCCATCTTCTGTCTTTAGATCAATTGACGTGCATGAAACTCTATGCATGAAATCTTGTCCTATGGTATATTTTCTAATACTGTATCGCCTACAAACGATGTTTTTAACCAAACTAAGCAAACAAGCATACATGTAACCAACAAGCATACAACGTTTATGATAGCCTACATACATCTAATAACACAATACAATCCACCCAAAGAAAGCTATGTGGGATTAAAACTAAAATGGCTTAAATATATCAATATCATCAAAATAGCGCACTAGTGGAAAAAATTTAATATTTCTTTTAAAACCATTTTAAAATAATTTTAGTTCTTTGATAAAATAAGATGTAGGTTTAAATATGTCAAAAATCACTTTTTTAGTTAGAAACCATTTCAAAATGACGTTTTAATACTATACTAACAATCATAGTACTTGAAAGAAAATATCACTCACTGCAACAAAATCTGACCAAACAAATGTCGAGCCGTATAGCTCTCCATCACGATGCAACGTAAGAAATCGCATCCAAAATGGACCTCATATGCAAAAGATATGCGTAATATAAGAGATTGATTTATATGAATAAAATAATAACTTAATTAAAAACTTATTAATTAATCTAACTAATCATTAATTAACATAATTAATTATTTTCATAATTCACTCTCTTACATTATATCCACATCATTCTTTATTTGCTTTTTCTTTCTTTTGATATCTTGTAGTTTCACACAATTCATTCAGTTCCTTCCACTTAGCTCTTGCCATGTCATCCATGCACCCATTATTTCTATCTTTTCCCCTACACACTTTCTTTTTTTCCTATAGCATGAATTGTTGCCTTTTCCTCTTATAACACATGCATATACCTACTCTCTCCAACCCATACCACCACATATAGACGCAACTTCTCCACCAAACACCATTGCTTAGCTCCGCCCGCTGCTCCAACACCTTAGTCGCCGACCATCCCTCACAATAGAAACCACCTGCATTGTACTTTGTTTTTGTTTTTTCCTTATTTCTTTTCTTGCGTAAGCATTTGCACACCTCCTGCACACCACACTCTGCCAACCCAGGCCTGACCATAGGACAAGGCTGGCAAGCCAGCCGCCTAAGGCAATGGGGAGGAAAGGGGGCAACAATATATGTTTTTGGATAAGTAAAAGCCTTTACAGCATGAATAGTTCAAATGATAGCATGTCTCAGTGGTGATTGGTTACAGCATTGAAGCAAGCATCCCAGGTTCGATTCTAGGCTTTCTCATTTTTAGACAATTTCAGTGCTTTACTTGTGCTTAAATTTTTCACTTTGTCTTAGGTAACTAACTGGATGGGGTCGTGTGATGTCCCGGAAATTTAAGCAATATTTATTTAATAATTTCATTGATAATTATTTTAAAATGTGAAATATTGATTTAATAATTTAATTCAAACATGAATTTTCTTTTGAAGATTAATAATTATTTAATTTGTCAAATGATTTTCTTTTCAAAATAATAATAATAATTTAAATTGAGAATCTTATTGTTTTCTAATGTTAAAAATATTTGAGTAATAAAATTCATCTTTCTAAAACTGATTTAAAAATATTTATTTATAATGTATATATGTGTATACATTTTAAATAGAAGATTTGATTTTAATTTAAATATTAATAAAGGATATTTTCTAATTATTATTTATAAATGTATAAATTGTAAATTGGTTTATTTGATTTAAAATTAATATTGAAAACTTTCCAAAGGTAAAATTTAAAAGTCTTTCTTACATTATCAAAGAAATATAAGTAAGTATTTATTTTGTTTATAAAAATAAATATAGTTTAAATTTTATTTTTATAATAAAAGTTTGTTTTGTTTTATTTTAAAAAATGTTTTTTTATGAAATAAATTTAATTCATTCATGTTAAAGTATAACATTTGATTTAAAACTCTTGAATAAGATAAACTCAACATTATTCTTCTTTTAAAAATCTTCTCTTTTGAAAATTGGTTTTAAAGGAATATTATTTTGAAAATAATCAAGCAAACATTAAATTGTGTATATGTTATTATTTAAAGGCTAATGTTAATAAACATTAAAATCATGCTAAAACAAATTAGAAATGGTTTTAGATAAATTTAAAAACATTTATAAATTTAGAATTTTCTTTTTAAAAATGCATATGTGTTAAGATCTTAACACTAGAGAAGACACTTGTAAATTTATTACACCTAAACATAACAAGTTGCATTTGTTTTAAAACTTATTATTTAAATTATATTGATAAGAAAATATAACAAATGCTTTTTCTTTGTTCAAACCTTATTCTCATTTGAAACCTGAAAATCAGATTTCAGTAAATCAAAACCCAAAACAAATGTTTTAAAATCTGCAAAACCAAACTTCAATATAAAATCGTCAATCATTTTCTTCAAAGTATCAATTGCAAAATGAAGATCAATTCAACTTCAAATCTGCAACATTAAAACCCAAATCTGCATGCAATATTTCATCATCAAGCTGGAGTTCAACCTCAATTTGAATCTGAGCAATAAGAATGGGGTCTGCATGCAAGTTCAACAGTTTACATCATCAAGATAAAGCAACTTCATGTGACGCCCCACCTCTATACCCACGCTAGCCAAGAACACTACGGTGTAGTTCTATCAACTAGCGCGGAGAATAAGGCTGTTGAGGAGTGGCCATCAGTAGTTAGGCCTTACACTAGTATTGGTTATCTCGATAGGAGTGGTATATTTATATAAATATTCTTTCATTTTTCATCTCTGATTTATTTTCTCCCATCGACATACCCCAATTCCAGTATAAAACGAACTACGATGGTTCGTAATAGTTTAGAACAGTAAATATAAAATATTTCACAGATAATATAAATGCGGAACACAGATAAAACAGAAAGTCTCATATATACAATAACTGATGTTAGTTACAATACATTTGACACGGTACATATGATACAACTACAACAGTCGACTCAAGAAGTTACATACACTACACCACAAAAGGCTTTTAAGAGCGTTTGATAAACGCTGTAATATGATACAACAGCGTTATTAGAAACGCTGTATAACGACATGCTGTCGTATATACACAACTTACAATAGCGTTTCTATAAACGCTGTTGAAACATCTCTGTGACAGTGTTTATTACGAGCTGTCAATAATATTTTTACTGCGTTTCATACGTGTTGTATTATGTTTCAACAGCGTTTATAATTTAGTTGTCGAAGATGTTCAAATTCTACTTTAACTGTTTACAACATTTTTTTCTAAACGCTGTTATTGAATCATCAACAATCTCGACAGCATGTTAAAAACGCTGTGATTGAATCATCAACTATTTCGACAGCATGTGAAAAACGCTGTTATTGACAATTTCAAGATAATTACAGCACGAAATAAACGTTGTTGTTTCTTCATTGACAGCATTAATCAAACGTTGTCTTCTATTTATATAACAACTTTTTTGAATATTCCAAAACTATAGTTTAAGCATATTCAAGCAACTAGTATATATAACAGGTTCTAATAACTATTAATTGGTTACATAAACTAGTTAAGAGAATATTAATAAACAAAAGACATCCATATTACAAAAAACCATATTACAAAAACCTTCACAAACATACAAACATTTTCGTACAAAAAACCAACACTTCACATACAATAAACATCCATCAACCTGTTACAACATCCAGTTCTGTGCACACTCCTTCTCCACCAGTAACACCAACAGTCATCACATATAGTTATCTCCACCATTCACAACATCACCCCTGAACAACATCAACCTTAAACAACAACCACTCATCTACCACCATCCTTCCTTCATCCATCTACAACTATACAGCTGCCACTAACATCATCATACAACAGTTCCTTCACCAACATCATACCCATCGGCCAACACTACTTCAACTACCCTGTACTGTCATATACACATACACATTATCCAAGTCTGCCTTCCATCTATCAACAAACATCAAATCTAGAGTTATTTAGAAGTTAAGAGGAAGAAGATATCCAAGTTACCTGAGTTTGATCTCTAAAATCGACTTCTGTAAGCCAAATAGGGACTCCTCCATTAGCAAGCGTATCTAAAGTCGATCTAATGTAAGGAATGTTCGGTGCATTAGACTGAAAATGACCCTGTAGACCAATTTCCATCTTTGCATTATTTCTAGGATACAACTGTATACTCTTCAGTTTCTCCAAATATTTACCAGGAGTAACCAATGGGTCTTCAGGATGCTCTAATGTGTTGAACTCATTCAAAAACAACGGTGTATTTTGATCCATCTCACTGACTTTCTTATACACCCAACCCGAGAAGTCTTCTCCAAGTTGATCTTCAAACCAGTGATAATGAATGTTTTCATTGACAACATCCCAAGCTATAACCCTGCCTTTATATCTTGAAACAACTGAGTTAATTCTACGGTCTACTGCATTGCGAATTTGGTCAGTTGGTAAGGATTGCACCCACGGCACTTGAAACATGAAGTTATCCCAAAGTACAGTATGACCTCTTACTTGTATGTTGTTTTGTTGTGCAAAGTCCATCATTTTATCTGCTAAGGTGTAGTTTTCTTTACCTGGTGAAATTTCATTGCTGTACCATTTCATTTCATTGCTGAATACAGTATAATGGAAGCGCTTCGTGAACCAGTTTTGGTAGGCTTTGTTTCCTATTATATCAGCATTGATTGCAGTTCCGAGTGGAAATTTTGGACGGATTAGGTCTAGGGATACTGTAGTGTTGGGCATTGGATTTCCATAGGTATCCACTGCTCGGAATCTCATTGCCTTCTTTCTAACCTGCAAATCAAAAAATTATTACTAATATGTTTGAACTTGAAGTTTATATTTATACAACATGCATGGCATTACATTTAAATTTCCATTAGGGTACCATATAAACGTATAATTAGATTTTCTTGGAGATTGTAGTTGATTACAAAAGAATGCCCGCATTATTAATTTAATTGCTGTTAAGCTAAACCAAACATTATGTATTGATTACTGAAGAAATATATGTTAAGTTGTTAACCCCATGATATTTACTTTTGTTTGTTAGCAAAAGAATATATATTGTCAGCGGTTCGACCCTTACATATTTCAGTGACATAATAATGTTTCTTGTCTTTTGAGCTGAGCTACCATTTAGGGTACATTTATACTCTCGGTGAAAAGTACTTTTCTTGCTCAAATCAAATCTAAGTATACCTTAGAAATGCTATCAGATTGATGAGATCTCCACTCTTCTTGCGAGAATGGTTGTAGAGAAACACTGTCCACCCATAATTCAACGACTGTGTTATTGCTCTACAAATAAAAAAGAGCAAACATTAACATTTAGAAAGCGCTGAATTATAATCAAATTTGTTACACAGTTTCATGATATCAATAATAGTTCAGTAATGTTTACAATGTCCATATAATACAGGGAATGGCTTAGCTTGTTCTTTTCATTCACACATTCAGAGGTTATAAATCAAATATACTTATTTTCTACAAGAATATGCATCAACCCAGTGTTTATTACCTCAAAATAAAGTTGAGCTGGCCCTGATTTTTGAACAGTAAGTCCTCCTTTGAGCATGGACCAGCATCCAGACTTTGCATCCACTGTGCCTGCAGGAATGATCTCATCACTTGTCTTGAACACTGCTCTAATGGCTGATTCACCTTCACCAACTTGCAATTTCATCGTCGTCGTTATTTATAAACTTTGTAAGTTAATTATGTTGTTATTATTTATAGTTAACTTATACTTAATATTATATTTTCTCAATTTCATAAGCAATCGGGTACTCTTCGTTTACGCAAACTGTACAGTGAATTAAACAATAAAGGGATGGTTGCACGATCAGTAATAAAACAATCAAGGGTAATAATCTGATAACACAGATGAATTTGAAACAATACTAATAAAATAATAATAATAAAAAAGTACACGAATATGTAGTTATGCAATCATGAATTATAGTGTAGATCCACTTAGACATGAAAATAAATATACGATTGTTCAACTATGTACAAAACAGATGTGATATTTGAAGGACATTAAAAATCTAATGCTTACCTTGTAGCTTGCATCACCGTATACTTGAATTTTCTCCTTGGTCTGCCATCGTTTGCATTCAAAATCCAAAGAACCATTTGATAGCATATGCCCAATGAAATGCAAAGTATCCAAGTATACATCTGTCCAACTCCCACACTGATAGTAGCATAAGTCCAATGAAAGACAAGTACCACCTATGTTGGTGATCAAGTTGGATATCAATATTCCAGTGTCCATAATTTGAATGGTAACAAGCTTAGAATCCCCATCATTTTGGCACCAATATGTAATTCCAATTGAGAATGAAATCACATCACCTTCTTCTATGAGATGAACTTGGTGGTGTGAATCTCCCCTTTTTTGCTCCTCTTACTCTAGTTCTGATTGTTGCTGGGATGACTGGAACGACTCCGAGAAGCCTGGTACTATTGCTCTTATGATACCTCGGCATGTGCATATGTATAGAGCTAACACATCCATAAGCCTACACTTCAACTTCTTCTTACTTGTTTGAAAATAAAAATAAAACCAAGAAAAAGAAACTTGCCTTTGATATCATAGGCTAGAAGGTGCATTGGAGAACTATGGCAACTGCAATCCATTTGGCCGAATATTTCTCCTCACAGCGAACACACCTACACAATCGAACTCTTCGTTCCTGGCATCATTAAAAATGAAGCCATGGGTAAGGATACATCTTAAGATGACAATCCAATAAAGAGAGCTTGATTATTAAGCCACATATTTACTATCTGATGTTCTTGAGGCAATAACCATACAGTTTAACAAATAGTTTTTAATTTTAAGTATAATACTGACATAATAGGCTAAGCATCTCATATGAAACAACTATACAATACTATTCTCTTGAACACAAACATTAAAGTTAACTATATACTTGCATTAATATTTGTAGAAACAACATGATGTCAAGAAAATTTAACCAATGAACTAGCCTCGTCGATATTACACTGAAAAAAGGGAAAATATTACAACAAGGAAATATAGCGACCTATTTGGCTTTGGATAATTAACAATTGTAAACTAAGTGGAGTGTAGAGCTGTTGCAGCTTGAGTAGTAGTGTGCATACCTATACAGTTTAAACAGAAGTAGCAGCATATAGAACTAATATATCTCAAGCAGCAACAGCGCGTAAAGCTGCTACAGCTTGGAGTACGAACCAGATGTAGCTTAAACATAGACCAACCACTGCTTAGACAATGAAGTTGTTGCAGCTTGAAGCACGGACCTGCTGTAACAAAGATAATGTAGATGTAGCTCAGTGAAAAAAGCATTGTGATGGATTTGCGGAGCTACTATAGATTGGGCGTTAAAACTAAATCTCGGTAACATTGATCCTACCCGACATCCTAACTACAGGAGTATAAAACCAAGGATTTTCAATTGCACATTATAAATCTATTAGTGCACACTTTTTTACGTAAGATTGAGGGAATTACAGGTTTATATCAACTATTTACAACTTTTGCATCTGTGAACTCATTTGAAATTATATTTTCTAGTACCTTGGTAATCACCAATGTAAGTTGGGTATTGATGCTTGTCTCTCACATCTAATTATACATAACTTTTTTCATGCAATGAAATAATATTTTCTTTATTAGCCACAAGAAAAATAATCACCGATGAAAACAATGAGAAACTTAAAAATTATAATCTTGTTCCAAAATAAAATAAGTAAAGCAGACCATATTACTCAAAAAGTAAAGCTCAAACTCTAAAAAAAAAAATCTGGCCAAATATTTAAAAAGCTATAACAAAGAGAATATAGTTACTCTCATGTAGACATGATAAAAAATAGAAAATAGACCTGAAATCTTGAAATATCGTAAAGATTTAACAGCTAAAAATGAAAAACTTCACTGGTTGATGACGATTTCCCAAAACAAGAGAAATTACCTTGAAGAAGCAAAATAAGCATTATAGAAATGCAATAAACTTTGACTCCTACATAAATTGTCAGAAAATAAACATGGCATATGAATAATTTATATAAGACAAATCGAAATTTCAATTTATACAACATGTACAGGCTAATTCACTAATTCAACATCAACATCGTTTATAAGTCATTCCTAGCCGCTGATGTGTATTTACATACAACCCCAACCAAAATATATTTTCAGTACAAAAAAAATAACAATAAGTAGAAATACAAGAAGATTCAATAATTTATTCCTAGTGATATAATAAAAGAAGAATAGTATTGTTTATAAGTGTTTAATCCCACATGATCCACATAGTTTATGTTGATGAAACGGAGCTTACAATTACTATTAGAGGCTCAGATGCAGCTAGGCCATCTCCTCCATCTACTTCATATATAGCTCTAACACCGCGGCTATCACAATACGCAAGCACACCTTTCTCTAACATTCACAAGCTCCGAGGACAAAAACAAAATCCACAAAGACAACTTCATGGATTATTCTTAAAATTTGTCCTTTAATAAAAATTCACCAAAAAATTATATGTTATTACCTGCTGGGAGAATGCATATGCTAAAGCCCATTCTCATCTTGTGGTAGCTTCAAATTTCTTATGGATTCAAAGTTTTTGTGTGTCATTACTTAAAGAAATGTCATCCCAATCTTCGAGCATGCTAGCTACAATCTTTCTGGTGTCGGTGCGTATTATATCTGCTTCAACTGTGGGCCTTGCTCCCCTACCATCAGACCCTTTGATGAAACCTCGTCATTCATGTTTTAAATGTCCCTTAAATGGCGAAATAGATATGTATTATAAGTTTAAGTTCTCTTAGAAGAACAATAGAGAAATACTTCTTTAAAAGTTAAAAAGGCAGTTAGGTCCTGATGTTTGAATGTTTGTGATAATCCCCCTACTGATGTTCAGATTCTCAAAGTGCAGGAGTTTACTTGCAGCTCATTCGAACTATAAGTTGAGAAACGCTAACTTGGCTTTTAAGACATGCAAAGTTCAGCAATATCCATTCACTGTTAACCAAATGATCTCACCATTGGATTAGGAACAGTATGCTTCAGAAATAATCAGGTATATAACATAAAGGAAATTACTTGTTGAAAGTAACTAAATAATATTATTAGTTACCTTTGCGTGATGAGAATTTAGGTTACCTTTGTGCCATCACAGCATGAACCGAAGTCCCACACGTAGGGTGAAGCAACACATCCAGCCCAGTAAAGGAGCTTAACCAAAGTCCAGAATCTTCAGATTACCTATGATATTGATAAGGCAAGAGCTAAATAGCATAAAATTTAGGAATCTTCCCAATTTTTATGCTATTCAACTATGCCTCATCAATATCATTTAGACCTTATACGATAGTGACAACATCTATATCATCCTATTGACTGCTCTGGCTGAACCCAAACTGTATAAATTACACATGTATAAATGTCACGCTCATTAAAATGAAAAGAATTTTCAAGATGACCATAATGACCAAGATTTAGAAATAAACTAAAACAGATTGCCACATCTTCAATAGTAGACATATTGCCATCCAGTTGCTGCTACAACCGCCTCAAAGCCACTATTTTCTTAGTCATGGGTGGTTGCAAAACTTGAAACTATGAACCTTCAAGCAATTTAACCATAAATAAACGTTTGCTTCTCCCGTTCATTATAACTACCAAAAAGGAACCCAAAAAAAAGTATAAGTGCAAGAATAAATTTTCTACTCTTTATCTGATTAATCAAATAAACAGATCTTTTTCGAAATAGTTTGCTATCAAGTCTTAATGTTCATAGAATTTTCTCTTTATCTTAATGACCTCAACAATTTGAAATGACTAGTTGTGCTCTATTTGTGTTTGTGCATTAATGAGGAGAAGTTGAGTTCGCATGAACAAACTCATACAGAAGGAGTTGTGTTAGCATTTGTTGTCATTAGTGTATTGTTTATACGTGCATTTACATATGCTAATGAACCCATAAACACAATTAATGTACCAATTAGTTCAAAAATTTGCATAGACAAAAAAATTCATGATGTATATTTGCATATTCATTATAACCATTCATTTCCACCTATGCTACATCTATCAACACCTTAATGCTATACAGGTATTTGAAAATTAAAATTACAACCAAGAAAATAAGCAAATAAATTACCCAAAATAATATTCTTCGGTAAAACAATAATTTACCACTGAATTATGATTCAATAATTGAATTATGTACTGGTGGCCTTGTCTCCACATGAAGAGGTACCAAAGGCTTCAATTTAAACTTTGGAAAACAATGCCCTAAGTGTACTGCTATGTTGAAGGGGTGAATCGTTACGCATTTTCCAATTTATAAAATTAACATTGCGTTCAACCTCCTAGAGCAAAATAGAAAGCTAGCATATGCCAATATGTCTTAACTATATTCAAGGAAATATCAGTGCCGTCGATACTCGAATTTTGTGTATAATGTGATAAACTATGCATGTAGACAAAACACAAATACCCCAAAAAAACATAAGCTTTGAATGCTAAATGAATGCTAAAAGTGGAAATATATCAAAGTATTGCCACAAAAACAAAGCAAAAGAAATATTGAACTACGCATAAAGTTATAAATTTTAGCATTGAACAGAGAGTGCTTAAAGTCATAGTGCAAACCAACTCTGCAAACTTATTCCAACTTAATTCCAAGAAGCTTGAATATCAATGATTGTTAGGCAAACACTAAACTTAATATTAAGTTGAATATCATAAGAACGAAGGGATACAAAATAAACTATAATTCAAAAAAGGTGGAACAAAAAAGTAGCCAGTGTACATTTTCTCTTCGTTTAATTAAGCGCATTGGAAAAAGCATGTGAATTAACCAGATAAAAAAAATGATAATTAAGCAGCTAGTGAACAAGGCAATATATGATGATAAATGCAATTAGCCTATGGTTATTGATATTCTATGGAAGAAAAAAAGTTGAGCATGTCTTATACATCATTCTTGTGATGTGAACTTAACAGATCATGAATATTAGAACAAAGAAAAAACATGCTGAGTCAATTTTTAAAATTATAACCACTTGAGTGGAATAAAGAATTGTTTGCCTAGGTTTATAAAACAATAGCCTCTTCTTCTTATATTAACTCATTATTTCTGTCTTTAATGCATAAATCAATCATAAAAGGCCATACCAATTTAAATCTAAGAAGAAGCAATAAGGTTTCAAGTCATGAATGCCGTCAAAAGTAAAAGACACACACACAGAAGCAATTCATTCTACGAGGTATATTGTTTATTAAATTGAAAAAATAAATGCTTAGATGGTTGTAGCTAACTTAGATTAGGGCTTATTTAAAAATGTAATGATAAATAGCATGAAGCAGACATATTGTGCTAATGATCTTGTCATGTAGTTTCAGAGAAAGGGTTGACATGATTTAATAATTGGATATTGTCTGCACATTGGCATTGGGAGAGGCATTTGATCTATCAGACCTGCACTTCTCGTTTCCAGAAACAATATGTTCAATCACTGGAGAATCCACCTGTGTTATTGGTGGTTTTACAGCAGATGATGAAGGTGTTGGCAGAATAAATTCCTCACTATGAATTGGCAACTCACCTGAAGTAAAAATAACCTAAGTAAAACAATTGAATTATGTCTTAGATCGAAGTTAATTATGTCTTAGATCTCAGTGAACAACTCACAACCACTTCATCCCATTGCACGTCCAAGCCACCATCTCTTCACACTACAACAACTCCACATACCCATTGCCTGATACACATTGTTGCTGCTTAAACACATTCCACCTTACCATCAACTTCACGACAGTTTCATCTCTGCCTCAAACATCCTCTGCATCCCCTCATTTCTACCACCAAAGAACATCACTACTCCACCAGTTCTGCCACCACCATTCACAGTGATACAGCAGCATCTCACTCCATACTTGCCAAGAACTTCCACAAGCAACCACAAACTTGCATCCCCGACCACACTACAACCCAAACTGCACTGCTTCAACTTAGTTCACTGCAACCTCAAGCTCTACCCGAAGTCGAAACACGCTCCACGTCACCATGACTTCGCAACCACTAGAATAACTACCTGCAGTATTCGACCGAAATTCCAACCCATTCGAACACCTCACCGCAACCAGCAACACCCAAAGATCGAACCGATTCCAATAAAAAAAGAAGGGGGAAAGATTTTGATTTGTGAATTTCAACTTGATTTAGCATTCTCCGAATTGTTGTAGTTTGGTTTCTTTGATTGGTAATTGGCAACCACTAGGTACTGTTCGCCGGCGACAGAGAATCGAAATCGACTTAGAGAATGAAGGAAGCTGAGATTTCAAGTGTCATGCAAATTGAAATCAAAATCGATAGCAAGGGAAATGAGAATTGGGAGAGAGGGAAATGAATGTTGTATTGAGAGACGGGGGAAAATGGACTTTTTTCAAGGAGGCGGCAAACCAAATTGACGAAGAGGGAAACTAATGTTTTTGTCAGCGTTCGCCGCTAAAAATAATACCCCCCAAAATATAATTTACAGCATTCAATAGTTTAACGCTGACTTTGAATGCTGTCAATACTTGATTTTGTTGTAGTGATATATAAGTTCATGAACATATATAATATACATGAATACATATCTTCCTATACAATTATACAGACTACTACAAATGACGACGACTACTCCAAAAGATATGAAAGAACTTCATAGCTCTAGCAGGAACCCAAAGCGGGATATGTACAACCTGAAATACTCGGTCTGACCCGAGTATTAAATTCAAAAGAAAATAATACTCGGGTCAGTCTAATTCAAACTCAGTTATTAGTGCACAGAAGCAATAATAATTAAATAATGAATAGACGATAGTCACAATAAATTTCGTCTATCCGATCCTTAAATAAAGAAATCGGATAACGATAAATATAACACGTAGCAGTGTTAAACAAAAAAATCAGCAAATTCAACCAAATCAGAATGAAATTAAGAATATGGAATTGAATAAACGAAATAGTTCAAACCATTGAAATATCAATTAAAATATTGAGTCGAGTAGGGCTGCAGTACACGCACGCGTGCACTGCCTCGCCACTACAGCATATGGAATATGCAAAAGATCAATAAATCAAAGCAAGATTGAATATCATAAAAGCCATACCGTGTGGCTGTAGTTCACGCTTGCGTGCACTGCCTTGCCACTTCAGTGATGATGTACCCAATGAATACCGTGTGGCTGTAGTTCACGCTTGCATGCACTGTCTTGCCGCTACAGTGATGAAATAGGAATCGGCACAAGGTCAAATCCGAGCTACTAGATGGATTCAACACAGTTGTATTCAAATGAAATGGCTGATACAAAAAAAAATCAAGCCTCGACCATAGTTCAAATCAGCCAACATAGAACAGAGACTGCACAAATGAATCAGCAGCAAGGGGATAGCAACATGTATGCCATAGTTTAGCAATTCAAAGACAAGCACAACTCTAACTAGAAGTGCACCTGAAGCATACAACTGCCAAACTAAAAGAAGCAAACAAAGATAGGGCTAGAACCAAACATCACCTCAAGGCACAGACTCGAGTGGAAGTGAATTAATTGCCACAAATCAATGCCAACAACATGAACTGGACAGTGCACCAAGGGTAAAACAGAGCAAGGTCAAGCGAATAACAGATATACCAGGCAGTGACAACATAATAAAAGTCACCAAGCCACAAACCAAATGCAAAAGGATCAAGTCAATGACTCAATTCAACTACAGCACCAAAGAGCAGTGACCAGCACAAGTGACAGTGCTAATTTGAACAAGTATACATGTATCAGAGGGTACATGCAGTGATATGCAGTGATCAAGTGGTCTGCAACCACACCAAAGAAGTGATGAACAAATGAAAGAAAACATGACCAAAAATAAAAAGTCAAACTCAACACAGGGCCATAAAATGTCCAGAGCAGGTTACATAAAAATCAAAGTTCAGTGAAACCAAAAACTGCATGAAATAGGCAGGCAAACTGTCTCAAATGGTCAAGAAAGCTTTAATACTGCAACTACAGTTGTGTTATATGAAGAAGAGGTGTAATAAATGCCTGTAATAGCAGTGGGCAAGTCAGAGATGCATAAATGAATCAGCCTCAACATATAGTGCAGCAGTAAGTGGTCAAAGTCGAGCTCATAACCACTTCAACCATATAATCAGTGGCAAGCATGCAAATAAACAACTACATATACTGTAGTGCAGCATGTAACAAGTGAAGACTAGGACATCAAAGAGCAACAAAATGATGAAATTCCAAATCACAAAAGTTCTGTGCTTCCGAGGTCAAATTAATACCCAAGGCATGTTCGAACTATTACAAATAAAAGCCATGGTTGCCCAAGAATTCGAACAGGTCAAAATGCTCAAAAATCAAACTGGCAAGAACAAAGGCTACAACAACAGGTGAGAGTCACGCATGCTACAAAGATGAACACAGAGATGGCCAAAGCAATATCAATGCAATGGTGGTGGTAGGTTCGAACAAAGCTTAACAGTACTAGGTCGAGCAAATGTCGAAGTTAACATAAAAATCCATTGCCAGAAATCGAAACAAGTGAACCTGAAAATCATCATCAACAACGAGTTCGAACGACATAAGCACAGAAGAAATTCACAAAACAACATCGATTACCAACATCGAACGAAATCAAATCAACATCGAATTGCAGAAACACTATATTAAGAATGAATTAGATGTGAGTAAATTTAATTACTCACCATGATTGAAGCGGAGACGAACTCGACAAGGAAGAAGCGGCCGAAGCAACACCCCTTCAATCGACTAAAACAAGCAGCGCCTGACTTCAATTTCTCGATGCCCTAAACTTTTCAAAGAGGAACGAGCAGAGACAAGGCCGCCATTTCTAATATTCTTTCGTTCATTTTTGTTTAGTGTTTTCAAATCAACGAAAAATGAAAAGGGGACGGGTATTTTATTTATCAGGGCATCAAAAATTAAGTGGGCCGAGAATTCAAAGCCCAGAAATCCTTTTAACCATATATAAAAGAATTTCAACTAAATTTAAAAGCTTCAAATGGAAATTTGCGACAATATTAATCGTTTAAATGTCGATTATTAATTGTTGCGAAGTACCAGGTTGTTACAGACTCCCCTCCTTAAAGAAATTGCGTCCTCGCAATCATAAGGAATAATTGGACAACTGGTAACAACCATAAAAGCATATCATCACAAGATGAAGAAAATTTGAAAATAGGAAGTTCAACATATAGAGCACGAGAGAGAGAGAGAGAGCCCGAACGCGTTTGCTCGATGAATTCTCTGGATTCCAAAGTGAGATCCATAGAATTTGAGATCCGCTGAACTTTCACGAGAAAAACATCTTTATTTCGAAGGTGCTGAACCCCCGAAGCATTGATATGAATAGAAAGTTGCTCAAGAATAAAAATCGGAAATCCCTAAGGCATTTCCGTAATTGGAAGACGTGGAAAACGTCATGAATAGCAGAAAATTGAGTCGGTACACCGGCGTAGTACAATATAAACGCCAATGAGATCTTTTAATTTCATAAAAGAAATTCACAAATTCTTTATAAAATTTAATTATCAAATAGATAATCAGAATACAGAAATCACAAAACAGCAATATATAATCATCGATTCGATAATTAGAAGACAGCAAAAATTTAACTATCAACAAAGATAATTAGAAAACACGAGTCACAAATATCTAACTATCAAAAACGATAATCGGTAATTACCACAACGGTAATCAAATTTCAAATCAATAAATATTCAATTATCAAAACGATAATTCAAATCTTAAATCACAAATATTTAATTATCACAAACGATAATTAAATCTCAAATATCTAATTATCACAAGCGATAATCAAAAACAATAAATATCTAATTATCAAAAACGATAATCAGAAATCACAAATCAACGAATATTTAATTATCACAATTGATAATTAAATCTTAAATCGCAAATATTTAATTATCACAAATAATAATTAAATCTCAAATTTTTAATTATCACAAACGATAATTAAATCTCAAATATCTGATTATCACAAGCGATAATCAGAAACAGCAAATATCTGATTATCAAAAACGATAATCAGAAATCACAAATATTTCAATTATCACAAACGATAATTAAATCTCAAATATCTGATTATCACGAGCGATAATCAGAAACAGAAAATATCTGATTATCAAAAACGATAATCAGAAATCACAAATATTTCAATTAACGAGTCCGGAATTAACCAAAATAGCAAACACACATGACCCATAACCACGAGTTTTACTAAATCGTTTAATTCACTTCATCGTTTCCTTGAAAGTGCATAATTGTGTATTTTAAAAATAATATTTCACATTCTCAAACGGACAAGTCCGGAATTAAGCGAATCGGTAAAAGAAAGGAGTCATAGTCCTCGATTTTTTTCTGAAACGTTTAAATCGCTTCCTCGTTCTTTCGAAAGCGTAAACTGTAAAAAGTTTTGAAAACAATTTTAATTTTTTATTTTGAAACAATTTTGAAGAATAACAAATTTTTAAAACACGTGATATAAAATAGCAACGTCAGTAGAAACTTCGACATACGTCAAAATTTCATCGAAATATTGGCATCAAAATATAATACCAATGAATTTTCATTCATCAAAAATGTCGCAGGAATCTTTTCAAAGATAGAGAGGGATATCATACCCTAAACTTGTATTCATAACAAGTTGATACAAAAGAATTCACCAATGCACAAAAATTGATAAAACTTATCAATAGAAACCACGAAAATTGGTGAAGCACAAATTCTAGAAATCATCACAAGAAATCCAGAAAACACAAATTCTAGAAATCTACACAAGAAATCCAGATATCACAAAATGAGAGCATGAAAACTCAAATGGGAGTATGGAAACTCGAATGGGAGTATGGAAGCTCGAATGGGAGTATGAAAACTCGAATGGGAGTATGGAAACTCGAATGGGAGTATGAAAACTCGAATGGGAGTATGAAAACTCGAATGAGAGTATGCGGACTCAAATGGGAGTATGGAAACTCAAATGGGAGTATGAAAACTCACCTACACGTGAGCATGAAAGTTCACCAACACGTGTAACGCAAAGCGAGAGCGGGAGCATGAAAACTCACCTACACGTGAGCATGAAGACTCACCTACACGTGTAACGCAAAGCGAGAACGGGAGCATGAAAACTCACCTACACGTGAGCATGAAAACTCACCAACACGTGTAACGCAAAGCGAGAACGGGAGCACGAAAACTCACCTACACGCGAGCATGAAAACTCATCAGCACGTGTAACGCAAAGCGAGAACGTGAGCATGAAAACTCACCTACATGTGAGCATGAAAACTCATCAGCACGTGTAACGCAAAGCGAGAACGGGAGCATGAAAACTCACCTACACGTGAGCATGAAAACTCACCAACACGTGTAACAAAAAGCGAGAACGGGAGCATGAAAACTCACCTACACGCGAGCATGAAAACTCATCAGCACGTGTAACGCAAAGCGAGAACGGGAGCATGAAAACTCACCTACACGCGAGCATGAAAACTCATCAGCACGTGTAACGCAAAGCGAGAACGGGAGCATGAAAACTCACTTACACGTGAGCATGAAAACTCACCAACACGTGTAACACAAAGCGAGAACGGGAGCATGAAAACTCACCTACACGTGAGCATGAAAACTCACCAACACATGCAACGCAAATAGAGACGCTATCTCATGGTGGCTAACCGAAAAGCAAAAAGGTATGTGTGAATGGAATCACACAAGTGGTGTCTAACCTATCCAGAAAGCAAAAAGATATGTGTGAATGGAGTCACACAAATGGTGTCTAGGCTAACCAAAAAGCATACATAGAGACATCGCACTATTGCTAGTCTAAATTATAAAATGATCGTCATGATCAACGAGAAGTGTCAATTACACTAAGCTAGTAAATATAAAAGTTTAGCTTCATGTCCCATAACCACTTGCTTAACTCAAATATTTACTATCAAACTGTAGATCTCCACTAGAAAATTGTCACAAGAGATTCAATTGAACAAGTCCAAGAATTAACCGACGAAGTAAACGCAAGCGTTATATACCACTCGTTTTACTAAGTCGTTTAATTAGATTTCTTATACGAGTGAGTTAAAGGTTACTATATACTAATAGATTGGAAAACGGTTTAGGAAAAGAGCTTTGTAGTAAAATAGTTTTGAAATCATTTGGAGAAAAGGGTTTTGATATTTACTACTAGTATAGAAAACCTTTATATTTTTAAAGTGACAAATCACAAAAATGATTGTATGAAGAATCAATCACAAGAACTCACATACAAAGATGTGAATAGAATCCAAAGAAATCGATACTGTATCCATCAAAAGGTATGTTCACAAAAATTCCGAAGAAAATGTTATCAAAGTTGCTAATAAATGATAGCAACAAATCGGGAATTAACCAGAATCGATTAAATTTGGAAACCAAATCAATTCACTAAAATTCACATTCGAAAACGTGAATAAAATCCAAAGAATTCGATTCTAAATCCATCAAAGTAGGAATATCCCAAAAATTCCAGAAATAGAAGTTATCAAAGTCGACAAAGAAGATAACTAATCGGAAAAGAAGAATCGATTAACAATTGGAAAAACAAAGCAGAACGAGCATAAATGCATAAATGACTTCAACAAAAATAAAAATCAAGTCAATGTCGAAGTCAACAAGTAATGGCCAAATTCAAACAAAATCAACGTCGGCTAATCAATTCAAAGCCGAAAACACAAGAATAAAATCATCATCATCAAAAATCCAACTTGAGTTCGTAAAGCAAACGGAGGCCGAAGCCAAAATACTTTCACGAAATCAAAATCAAATGCACATGAATAAGCGTTAGGAATTCATACCTAACAATCAAAGACAATCATATGCAAATATGAGAGATAAAACGTCGACAAATAGTTGTAACACATGTACTATCTAAGTTATGTTTTATATTTGTTCTAAACCCCAGGCTCTGATACCAAGCTGTGACGCCCCACCTCTATACCCACGCTAGCCAAGAACACTACGGTGTAGTGCTGTCAACTAGCGCGGAGAATAAGACTGTTGAGGAGCGGCCATTAGTAGTTAGGCCTTACACTAGTATTGGTTATCTCGATAGGAGTGGTATATTTATATAAATATTCTTTCATTTTTCATCTCTGATTTATTTTCTCCCATCGACATACCCCAATTCCAGTATAAAACGAACTACGATGGTTTGTAATAGTTTAGAACAGTAAATATAAAATATTACACAGATAATATAAATGCGGAACACAGATAAAACAGAAAGTCTCATATATACAATAACTGATGTCAGTTACAATACATTTGACACGGTACATATGATACAACTACAACAGTCGACTCAAGAAGTTACATATATAAGTTCATGAACGTATATAATATACATGAATACATATCTTCCTATACAATTATACAGACTAGTACAAATGACGACGACTACTCCAAAAGATATGAAAGAACTTCATAGCTCTAGCAGCAACCCAAAGCGGGATATCTATAACCTGAAATACTCGGTCTGACCCGAGTATTAAATTCAAAAGAAAATAATACTCGGGTCAGTCTAATTCAAACTCAGTTATTAGTGCACAGAAGCAATAATAATTAAATAATGAATAGACGATAGTCACAATAAATTTCGTCTATCCGATCCTTAAATAAAGAAATCGGATAACGATAAATATAACACGTAGCAGTGTTAAACAAAAAAATCAGCAAATTCAACCAAATCAGAATGAAATTCAGAATATTGAATTGAATAAACGAAATAATTCAAACCATTGAAATATCAATTAAAATATTAAGTCGTAGGTGGAAATACTCGCATGAAATCAGTGAGCACTTAATATATGCAGGCCATAATAAGATGACAAGTAATAGTTCAACTGAGTCAAGTGAATAACCAACAATGCAATATTGATCAGTCAAGATACAACGCAACAGTATGGAAGTGAAGACGTATATGAATGCAGTGAAACCCAAGATAACGGCCTATAGATGGAAAACTACAGACTTCGATTTATGAAACAGCAACTAACTCAAGTTAAAGATTGCAACACGATGGCAATGACAAGTGATCAAACATTATCACATAACAAGACAGGGTCGAAATCAAATAGCTTCGAAGGTCCGAAGTCATTGAAGCAGTAAGTAAAAATCACCAGAAAAATCAAAGTCGCCGGTATCAATTAATCAAGAAATAAATTTCAAAATTTGCCGAAGGCCAAACAGAATCAATTCGAATGCCAGAGAGTTCAAAGCAGTAGTTTCAAACTAAAATCAAAGTCATGGCAATCACGACATAAAATCACTGCCGTACTAAGCAAGTAGCAAAGAAATAAACCAAAATCAAACGAATTCAACATCGAAACAAAGTTGAACAACATGAACACAATACTAAGCAAGTATTAGATGTGAGTAATAAAATTTACTCACATTGCATCGAAGAGGCGACGAACTCGAGAAATTTGAAGTAGCCGCGAGAGGGGAGAAGGCATTGATAGCCCTACTTCTGGAGACGAACGGAGGCGAGAACGAACGAGCGAGCGCCATCGATTCACTTCGATTTCCATGCCCTAATCTCGCTGAGGAACGAAGGAGAAGCGAGCCGTCATTAATTTTCTTTCGTTTAGTTTTAGGTCACGAACCAGAATGAATAAAGAGGGAAAAAGAAACCGGTTATAAGCTTATGTGAATTTTCACGGCCCAAATTAAAACATGGTCCACTATTTAATTTAAAGCCCACAATTCCTTTTTAACAATTTATAAAGGAATTTTAATTTAAATTTTAAAACTTCAACTGGCAATTTGCAACAATATTCATCGTTAAAAATGTCGATTATTAATTGATGCTAAATACCGGGTTGTTACACTTCAACTTGCAAATTGCATCCAGATCCAACAAGCAACTTCAGTGATCAACTAGCAAATGCAAGCCCAGGTTCTACATGCAGTTTCAAAACAGTTCCTGGAAAATGAAATCTGCATTTCTGAAATTTGTGCTCTGCATCTTCATAAATTATGTGAGTAAGCTTCTTTATTTTTAAGAACAGTTTTCCTTTAAAAATCAAAATCAAACATAAATTACAGAACTTATGTTTTATTCACAGAAATCAAAACTGTTTAAAACAAAACTGTTCTGTTTTTTTTTAAAATGAAATGAATAAACCTCACATGCACAAAAGCTTGAGACATCTGTGCATAGAAATTAAAAGAAATAAAATAATGTGATGATTTCATATTCACGAATGTTCTGTGTGTATAGAAATGAATATGTTTATATGTTTTTGATTTCTGGAATCTGCATATCTAGTTGGATTGTAAATTAGGATATTCTTTAATAGATAATCTTTATTTATTTGAATGGTAATTACTGAAATGTAATAAGTAATTTGGATAATTACTTTTGTAATTAATCAAGAGATTAATTAATAAAGATAATTAATTATTGAATAATTAATTTGATTAATGCGTTATTAAAGATAGTTAATTACTTAATTGAATATTAATCAAGGTGATTAGTAGTTTGATTAATTATTAAATGAAATTAATTTAATTAAGTAATTTATTTAAATATTAGAGATCATTAATTATAATAATTAATGATGTAATTAAGGATTGTTTGATTAAGTAATAATTAATTAAGAGATTAATTAATTGTAATTAATTAAGGATAAATATAATTAATTATAATTAATTAATAAATGAGTAATTAAATGTTAATTACTTATGATTAAGGTTAATTAATTTATGAAATTAACTAAAGACTAATTACTTATTGTAATTAGAGGATATTAATCAAAGATGTTTAATCAAGTTGAATACTTAGGAAGTGAATTAATTAACTGGGTTAATTATTTAATGGATGTTAAGCAGGATTTAAATGAGTAATTAATTTAATTTAATTTAAATTAATTAGAAATAGAAGCAATTAATTTAATTCATTTTAAATTAATTACAATTGATGGTTAATAAATCATTGCTTATGGATATTATTGATTGAATGGTTGTGATCTCAGTAATGAGATGAGTTGTATTTGTATGATATGGATGATTGGTTTAAGTATGATGGTTTGTGATGGATTATTTGGTTGTGATGATTATCTGTTTGTGATAATACAGATTATCCGTTATGATATGAATGTGATTATCTATCGTGAGATGTAGTTTATCTATCTATGTGAATTAGATAATATTAAAATGAGTTAATTGTTCAAACCTTTAAGTACAACTTGGACATTAAGATGGCGTTTGGTTTCGGTGAGACCGGGATCGGGTTTCTAAATTTGGAATTCTGAAAACCACATCAATTCCAATTAAACGTTAGGTCATTAATCCAAGTGGAGCAAGTGAAGACTCGAGGTGTAAGGGCTACACGTCAGTATAACTCTGTGGGTGATTCCGTAATGAGTTGATGGAATAGTACTTATAGATTCGAGATGGTGATGTAGAGTGCAAGGGTTATCGTCGTTAACTCTGAGGGTGATTCCAATACGAGTGTAACGAGATAATGCCTTTGGTTTCGTTCGAACCCGGAACGAACTTGTATGGATTGAATGCTTTCAGAACATAGTCAGGTGGACGACGAGCATTCTAAGATTTATATGTCCTATAAAGGTAATCGTAACCTCAAGCCTCATCAACCGGGAATGGCTAAAACAGGGGAGGTGCAGCAAGGCTTCGTGGGTAGCCCCCACTGTAGAGCAAGATTTATCCCTGTCTAGAGGTCCCTTTATATTCGGTTGTGTGGCAGTTGGCGACGGCCAATCTGCGGGGTGGTCTTGTTCAGAACCGTTCAGTAAGGAATGGTTCCGGCTTTGTGTTGCAGGGAAGCGGGCGTACTCCTCGGTACGGTGATCTAGGCCACGTACTGTGACGGGCGGTACCCCAGTAGCCCTGCCATTGTATGGAATCCAAAATCCAATAAGTGCCTGTACGGTTTTGATTGTGCCCAACTATGTTGGAACGTGAGATGTAAGCATTCCAGCTATTTCTGTATTTTATTTTGAAAACCCTAGACACTATTATAATATCACTGGATTTCCTATCAAATGTTTTGGTTAGCATAAGGTAAAAACTTTTCCATGTTTATGTGTGGGAAGTTTACGTGATACCTTTTGTTTTCAACTGATTTTCTAAAGTTAAGCAACTTTTGTCCCCGTTTACTCACACTGGACCCCTGTCCGACCTGAGTGTTTATTTTCTGTTTTATTAAACTCTTGGCTACTCATATTACGTATGAGTAGTCAAGTGTTTCAGGATTGCTTTGACGAGTTTCTGGAGGAGATAATGGAGCAGGAGGCTTCAGCGTGTAGATATATGTAGTGGTTCCGCTGTGTTTGAGTTGTATCTGTTTTCTCTGATATACTTGAATTGTAATTGCTAAACAGGTGTTATAACTGTCTAGTGTGTGTTGTGTTAGCTGTTTAACTCTGATGTATGTGATACTATGTAAAGTTTTATGTGATGTAATATAATTTATTCGTTCCGCTGTGAGATTCTGATGTTGTCTGTTTCTTTCTTTCCTTTCTTTTCTCTTTTCTATCCCTTTCTTTCTTCTTAACGATGCGACTTCCTGGAGTTTGAAGTTGGGTCGTCACATTGTGGTATCAGAGCTCTAGGTTGAGCGAATACCTAGACTCTGAAGTGGTGTCCTTCTTGAGAGAGCGTATTTGTAATTTTAAATATATATATATATATATATATATATATATATATATATATATATATATTTCTACCTATTCGTTGGGTTGCCTGTTCAAGTTTTCCAATATAAGTAATAAAGGTAGATAGGGTAGTGGTGTATGTAACACAACTACCAATGGTTGGAGTTCGAGTGTTTGAAGTTGGAAGTGGTCTGCTAGGGCAATTTGGGCATCGTGAATAGTTTGGCAGTTTGGTGCTAGGGATTGTACCGATCTCCGAAGGAAATCTTTTCAAGATTCGGAGTTTATTTTGGATTGTAAGCTTGGTTGCACTTGTGAGAGTGGATTTTCTTGAGTTTGGATCAGTTGGGAGTTCTGAAGCCAGCAATGGTATCTTGGCAACCTTGGGAAGGAGTTCTGTCTGTATTTGAGTTTGAAACTCAGTTTGGCAGAGTGTTTTGATCTTGGTTTGAAGCGAATTTCCTGAGAGATATCTGTCTATCAGGAAGGCTCTATTGTGAAGAGGCTGGTGTAGCTTTGAGGTTCGATGAGCTTTTGGATAGGGAAGTTTTGGCAGCAGTAGCAGCAGTGAGTGGCCTGTTCTTCGATGATTCGGAAATCTCTATGATTCTTCTGTCATAAGTTCGGGCAGATGGTGGAGCTTGTCCATTTTTATTCTGAAAGCTCAGTTGGGTGTGATGTTTATGGTTGGAGATAGACCACTAGTTCTTCCTTTGATTTGAAGGCTTTAGGTGTTCTGATTATGTAGTGAGAGCGATTTCTTGGAATCTGAACTGAATGGGATCGCAAAAGTGACTTGCAATGGTTCGGAAGTTCTCTGGGTAAGCTTTGTTTGGATTGAAGCATCTCTAGAGAATGTTTGAGTTATCGAAGTGGTATTTTCTAGATATCTTCGAAGGAGTTAAGTTTTGCATCCATCGGGAGTTTGATTTCTGTTTCGACTTGATTCTTGGAGCTTTTCTGGTGGATCAGATTAGTAGGAGGTTCTTTTAGAAAGAGATCTGTTTAAGTTGGCAGGATTGATCGGATCAAGTTTTCTGGTTGAATTTTTGCCGTGGTGTTTGTGACCGAATGGGATAGGTCACTGAGATTTTATGGAATTTGATGAACAATGTTTCCGGGATAAGTTGATCAAGTTTGTACTTGTGTTCATCAACAGCATTCTTAAATCAGAGTTGCGCAGTGGAAGCATGGTGGTAGCTATTCCAGAATAGAAGCAACATCCGATTCTTTGGGAATCTGAGTTTTGTCTTGGATCAGAGGATTTCTACAGGAAATTCATTTGGATCTGGAAGCTTAGATATTTGTGCATCTGTTCTGTTTTCAGAATAGGAGTAGGATCAGGAGATCGTTTATTTCCTTGTCCAGATTTGTTCTCTGAGGCGTCCGTGAAGATTTGTTTGATCTAGAAGGTTGAAGGCAGCCCAGGATCGATATGAGAGATTTGTGGATATGAGTATTGTATCTTTCTGTTTTCTCTTGAGAGTTAAGTGTTTGGTCTACAGGATTGAATTGCCAGTTCGGATGGCTGGAATTTGTTATTTTTTCACGTATCTCTGAGGGAGTACGTGTATGGTTTATCTCTGGTTTTAGAATCAGTAGTTCTGAGAGATTTAGGAGTTGATCAGGACTTGATTGTGGTCCAGTATCCTGTTTAGATTCGTAGATCTAGATATATAGGAGCTCTAGATCCGAGTGGTGTAGCAAGTTTAAATTCTGTAGGGCGAGTGTCCTGGTGTTTGTACCTGGGAAACTCTAGGGAATTATATCCAGAATTTTGTCTGGATAGTTAGAATTGTTTGTTTGAATTGGTTGATATGGTTGCTAGTATTTGGTTGATAGTATATGTTTGTTACTTTTAAATTTTTAAATCTATATGGGATTATTAAATTACCTTTGCTTTTAAATTTCGGGGACGAAATTCTTTTAAGAGGGGGAATGTGATGTCCCAGAAATTTAAGCAATATTTATTTAATAATTTCATTGATAATTATTTTAAAATGTGAAATATTGATTTAATATTTTAATTCAAACATGAATTTTCTTTTGAAGATTAATAATTATTTAATTTGTCAAATGATTTTCTTTTCAAAATAATAATAATAATTTAAATTGAAATCTTATTGTTTTCAAATGTTAAAAATATTTAAGTAATAAAATTCATCTTTCTAAAACTGATTTAAAAATATTTATTTATAATGTATATATGTGTATACATTTTAAATAGAAGATTTGATTTTAATTTAAATATTAATAAAGGATATTTTCTAATTATTATATATAAATGTATAAATTGTAAATTGGTTAATTTGATTTAAAATTAATATTGAAAACTTTCCAAAGGTAAAATTTAAAAGTTTTTCTTACATTATCAAAGAAATATAAGTAAGTATTTATTTTGTTTATAAAAATAAATATAGTTTAAATTTTATTTTTATAATAAAAGTTTGTTTTGTTTTATTTTAAAAATTGTTTTTCTTTGAAATAAATTTAATTCATTCAAGTTAAAGTATAACATTTGATTTAAAACTCTTGAATAAGGTAAACTCAACATTATTCTTCTTTTAAAAATCTTCTCTTTTGAAAATTGGTTTTAAAGGAATATTAGTTTGAAAATAATCAAGCAAACATTAAATTGTGTATATGTTATTATTTAAAGGCTAATGTTAATAAACATTAAAATCATGCTAAAACAAATTAGAAATGGTTTTAGATAAATTTAAAAACATTTATAAATTTAGAATTTTCTTTTTTATATTAAAATGCATATGTGTTAAGATCTTAACACTAGAGAAGACACTTGTGAATTGATTACACCTAAACATAACAAGTGGCTTTTGTTTTAAAACTTATTATTTAAATTATATTGATAAGAAAATATAACAATTGCTTTTTCTTTGTTCAAACCTTATTCTCATTTGAAACCTGAAAATCAGATTTCAGTAAATCAAAACCCAAAACAAATGTTTTAAAATCTGCAAAACCAAACTTCAATATAAAATCTGCAATCATTTTCTTCAAAGTATCAACTGCAAAATGAAGATCAATTCAACTTCAAATCTGCAACATTAAAACCCAAATCTGCATGCAATATTTCATCATCAAGCTGGAGTTCAACCTCAATTTGAATCTGAGCAATATGAATGGGGTCTGCATGCAAGTTCAACAGTTTACATCATCAAGATAAAGCAACTTCAACTTGCAAATTGCATCCAGATCCAATAAGCAACTTCAGTGATCAACTAGCAAATGCAAGCCCAGGTTCAACATGCAGTTTCAAAACAGTTCCTGGAAAATGAAATCTACATCTCTGAAATTTGTGCTCTGCATCTTCATAAATTATGTCAGTAAGCTTCTTTATTTTTAAAAACAGTTTTCCTTTAAAAATCAAAATCAAACATAAATTACAGAACTTATGTTTTATTCACAGAAATCAAAACTGTTTAAAACAAAACTATTCTGTTTTGTTTAAAAATGAATGAATAAACCTCACATGCACAAAAGCTTGAGACATCTGTGCATAGAAATTAAAAGAAATAAAATAATGTGATGATTTCATATTCATGAATGTTCTGTGTGTATAGAAATGAATATGTTTATACGTTTTTGATTTCTGGAATCTGCATATCTAGTCAGATTGTAAATTAGGATATTCTTTAATAGAAAATCTTTATTTATTTGAATGGTAATTACTGAAATGTAATAATTAATTTTGATAATTACTTTTGTAATTAATCAAGAGATTAATTAATAAAGATAATTAATTATTGAATAATTAACTTGATTAATGAGTAATTAAAGATAGTTAATTACTTAATTGAATATTAATCAAGGTGATTAGTAATTTGATTAATTATTAAATGAAGTTAATTTAATTAAGTAATTTATTTAAATATCAGAGATCATTAATTATAATAATTAATGATGTAATTAAGGATTGTTTGATTAAGTAATAATTAATTAAGAGATTAATTAATTGTAATTAATTAAGGATAAATATAATTAATTATAATTAATTAATAAATGAGTAATTAAACGTTAATTACTTATGATTAAGGTTAATTAATTTATGAAATTAACTAAAGATTAATTACTTATTGTAATTAGAGGATGATTAATCAAAGATGTTTAATCAAGTTGAATACTTAGGAAGTGAATTAATTAACTGGGTTAATTAATTAATGGATGTTAAGCAGGATTTAAATGAGTAATTAATTTAATTTAATTTAAATTAATTAGAAATAGAAGCAATTAATTTAATTCATTTTAAATTAATTACAATTGATGGTTAATAAATCATTGCTTATGGGTATTATTGATTGAATGGTTGTGATCTCAGTAATGAGATGAGTTGTATTTGTATGATATGGATGATTGGTTTAAGTATGATGGTTTGTGATGGATTATTTGGTTGTGATGATTATCTGTTTGTGATAATACAGATTATCCGTTATGATATGAATGTGATTATCTATTGTGAGATGTAGTTTATCTATCTATGTGAATTAGATAATATTGAAATGAGTTAATTGTTCAAACCTTTAAGTACAACTTGGACATTAAGATGGCGTTTGGTTTCGGTGAGACCGGGATCGGGTTTCTAAATTTGGAATTCCGAAAACCACATTGATTCCAATTAAACGTTAGGTCGTTAATCCAAGTGGAGCAAGTGAAGACTCGAGGTGTAAGGGCTACACGTCAGTATAACTCTGTGGGTGATTCCGTAATGAGTTGACGGAATAGTACTTATAGATTCGAGATGGTGATGTAGAGTGCAAGGGTTATCGTCGTTAACTCTGAGGGTGATTCCAATACTAGTGTAACGAGATAATGCCTTCGGTTTCGTTCGAACCCGGAACGAACTTGTATGGATTGAATGCTTTCAGAACATCGTCAGGTGGACGATGAGCATTCTAAGATTTATATGTCCTATAAAGGTAATCGTAACCTCAAGCCTCATCAACCGGGAATGGCTAAAACAGGGGAGGTGCAACAAGGCTTCGTGGGTAGCCCCCACTGGAGAGCAAGATTTATCCCTGTCTAGAGGTCCCTTTATATTCGGTTGTGTGGCAGTTGGCGACGGCCAATCTACGGGGTGGTCTGGTTCGGAACTGTTCAGTAAGGAATGGTTCCGGCTCTGTGTTGCAGGGAAGTGGGCGTACTCCTCGGTACGGTGATCTAGGCCACGTACTGTGACGGGCGGTACCCCAGTAGCCCTGCCATTGTATGGAATCCAAAATCCAATAAGTGCATGTACGGTTTTGATTGTGTCCAACTGTTGGAATGTGAGATGTAAGCATTCCAGCTATTTCTGTATTTTATTTTGAAAACCTAGACACTATTATAATATCACTGGATTTCCTATCAAATGTTTTGGTTAGCGTAAGGTAAAAACTTTTCCATGTTTATGTGTGGGAAGTCTTACGTGATACCTTTTGTTTTCAACTGATTTTCTAAAGTTAAGCAACTTTTATCCCCGTTTACTCACACCAGACCCCTGTCTGACCTGAGTGTTTATTTTCTGTTTCATTAAACTCTTGGGTACTCATATTACGTATGAGTAGTCAAGTGTTTCAGGATTGCTTTGATGAGTTTATGGAGGAGATAATGGAGCAGGAGGCTTCAGCATGTATATATATGTAGTGGTTCCGCTGTGTTTGAGTTGTATCTGTTTTCTCTGATATACTTGAATTATAATTGCTAGACAGGTGTTATAACTGTCTAGTGTGTGTTGTGTTAGCTGTTTAACTCTGATGTATGTGATACTATGTAAAGTTTTATGTGATATAATATAATTTATTCGTTCCACTGTGAGATTCTGATGTTGCCTGTTTCTTTCTTTCCTTTCTTTTCTCTTTTCTATCCCTTTCTTTCTTCTTAACGAGGCGACTTCCTGGAGTTTGGAAGTTGGGTCGTCACAGGTCGGGCCTGCGCTAACCACCACTCAATCCAACACCACCTGAAGCTCCGTCTGCATCACTGACAAACACACTACTCTCTGGCCTTTCCCTAACAACCGTACTGCCACAAATGCTAAGTAATATGACCAAAACCCATTCTCATCCCTCACTTTTCATGCATCTATCGACCACCACGTTCATCTCCGACCCCTGCCATTTACATTTTCATAACCATCGAACTGGTAAAAACAAAACCCATATAATCATTTCCCCATTTGAATCTTCTTCAAAAACCTCCCACTTGCCGTATCTGCAATTTTCGGCTACTACGGTTGAAGTCAGATCGATTTGAGGCTATGGTTGCATTGCTCTCGGAAAAATAGAAGTACCTGACCTTTAGTATGTCCAAACTGGTGTTTGTTTGATTGAGAAAGAGAAAGGGAAAGAAGAGTGGAAGGGTGGGTTTCCATGGAAATGTGAAGCAATGCGAGGAGAATAGAAAATATGCGGCAAGGTGAAAGAAAGATTTATAGGCTAATGTTAGGGTTAGGGTTTTAGTGTACCCGTTTTCTTCAACTTTTCGAAATATCAACGCACGTTTTATGGTCGCATGGCTTCTAGGAATGTCTGATCGATATGATTTTTCGAGCGCGTGAATTGTTGTTTCCATTCCAACCGCACAAGTTTCATCGAAATTCGAGACTGTGCTTCAGGATGCTATTTTTGGAGCTTTTTAAGTTGCATGGACTGCTGAAACGTCTAGTCTCCAAAATTTTCGATTGCTAGCTCTTACACTTTTTCTTTAACCTCGGGGGTTTCCCATTCGTCTGATATCTTCGTTGCGTCGATGAGCATTTATGTAATAAAAGTAACTACCAAAAACATTGAAAATAAATCCGCATCAAGATCATCTAGAAAAATTACTAAGGATCAATGTCCAATGTTATATAGTCATATGGCCTAATATAAATTAAAAAAAAAATATTTTACGATCCTCCAAAACGTAAAATACAGTTCGTTACAAATTTAATATATTGAAAACAAATTTAAATATATACCGACATCGTATGCCGATATGTATATATAAATTTCATTAATACATTCAAATAATCACTAACAACACCCAAAATATCAAATAAATTGATAATTAATATTTCCTAATTATTAGTTAATTTAAAAAATTTCCTAAAATAATTAAATTGTATAGTTTTCAGATAATTCACAAATGTTATTGTGAGACTAAGAGTTATGAAGTCAGTCAGCGATTAATATTAAACACTTGAAGTATTAAAATTCACACATCACCTTATGTAGTGGTGTGACAGTTGGCCAAATCCATCGTTTACTAATATTTTCAATAAAATTTAATTTCTCATTTTCTTAAGTGTAACCTTCTAGTAACGATAATTTACACACTTTCTATTCGTTAAAAATATATCACATTAGGATATGTGGAATTTGGTATTTCTCAAAATTTCAGTATTATCAACATTAAGTTCAATTTTTCCAAAAACAAAGTCCTTGTTTCAAAAATAATATTTATTATAAACCGTACTACTTTTGCCAAAGATTTTGACTTTGAGTTGACTGTAGTTGACCATGATATTAATCTCATACAACTAAGGAAACAAATTCTCTATTGAATAGCGTTTCACGTACAATGCGTTAAATCAGACCCAACAATAGTCACTCAATGGATAGTCATGCTAAGATTTAACTGAAAATCTACATGATGGATCGTGTAGTGCATATGCAAGTAAATGTGACAACATATATGTTACAACTAAAACAATATTAATCTAAGTAAATATAGAATAAGCATACTAGGATCTTATACTGCTTCGGACCTCCCATCCTATGTCCAGTCCTGAAGCTTCCCTTCGGAATTCGACTATCAAATACCCTCGCTTTGCCCGAAGGAATAGGCTTGGTTACATTAAGTAGTTCTTGTCAAATGTGTGTTCTATAACAAAGATATTGACTGATTAGTACAAATGCTTCCAATATATATCTAGAGAGTATTATCTATGAAGAACTAAATATATGGAAGAGCGAAGTACAAGTATAAATTGCTAGAGATCAAGAATATATGATAGAGTATGTAATTAGGGAGCGTAAGTAAGCAAGGTGATTTATTCTCTTGATTCTTGATGCTATATATAGTTGTAGATAGTTATTTAGAGTAGATGCATCCATTAATTAGTGCTTTACAGTTGCTTCTGTTGATGATGAAGAATTGCAGTGAAGAGAAGTGGAGATGTCTATTCGAATGTGGCAGTTGAAGTTTATTTAAAAAATCCGAGTTTGAAATCAGACATCTGCAATATATTTCAGACGTCTGATACTATATATAATTTTGAATATAGTAGTAGATCAAACGTCTGAGTGCAATTGCTAGACGTCTGGTTCAGTCTGTTTGTTGTCTTAGAGGACTGTTTCAGAAGTCTGATATTGTGCATATTAGTTTTTGTGCTCTTTTTCTTGTGCTTCATTGATTCTATCGACTTGTAGTCTCTTATAGCATTCTTTGAGCCTTGTTCTTGGCTTTCTAGTGATGTTGCTCTAGCTAGTACCTGTATATAGAAGTATATATGCATATTCGATTTCCATTGTATAGTTGTTATCATCGAAACCGTAGATTTTATTTTCTAACAATCTCCCCCTTTTCGACGATGAAAACTATATAATGTAGTTATATAATTTTATAAATCTCCCCCTGAATATGTGCTTCCCAGAATTTATTATGGTCTTTATTAGTTCTCCCCCCTTTGGCATTATCAAAAAGGAATTATAATAGATACTATGTCCATCCCATTAAGTAGTTACCAATCATTGATTACAGAAATATACATAGAAATAACACACCAAAAAGGAAATTTCATTAATCACATTAATCGATTATATTCATAGATTTTTATAATTTTTATACAAAAGATGGAGTTCTAAAATATATGAATCTTTTGGGGAAGTTTTATCTTGATCATCTCCTTCATCTTCATTTTCGAAAGAGCTATCTTGTTTTTTAGGAGATGTCGGAGTTTGTTCTAGAGGTTCTTTCTCCTCATCAAAAAGTTTGGAATGTCTCGAAGGAGGAGGAGAAGGCGTTAGAGTGGGCCAATCTTTTGAAGGTGGCGTTGGACCATGAACCCTTTGAAGAACCACTTTTAGAACTGATAATGCAGTTGAAAATGACGTTTCAACTGTGGCCAAGCATAAAGCAAAGGATGCTTCAAAACTATTAATGCGCTTAGCCAATAATTTTTGATTTCCAGATAAAATAAGCTGATTTTGAAGTGTTAAGTCACGAATACTCTCTTTTGGATTCGTCTCAGTGCGAGTCTCCAAAATGTCATCCTGGGATGTATAATCAAATGGTGCAGGATGAGGAATATTTTCGCGATGTTGCTCCATCTCTTGTGATGGTTCAGGTTGTGTTTGAGGTGGAGGTCCAACTTGTCTGGCTTGACGACGTTGCATCCACTCTTCAAATGATATAAAATCCGGAGGATTTTTAGGTAAGTGCATTAGAGATAATTTTTTTGTGGATGCATATTTCGGATGAATTTATTCAAAAGTGGATAAATAGGAGGGGATGTTGTGAGCTCGTAGAAGTCTCATGTATGTGGGATAGATGATCGATGGGCGTGATCGAGTCCAAGAATGTTTATGCTCGTCAAATATAAATTTAGCCCAATTAACCCTTTTTCTGCTGAATATAGCATATAAGGCCTTGTGCTCTAACTCCGTTATCTGCTCATGACTACCAAGGCGAGGAATGATAGTGTCGGCAATCATTCGAATGAGAAGTCTCGCCTTAGGTCCTAGGTATTTAGATGAAAATCTGGGCATTTCATCTTCCCATATTTGATGTGTGATATTATTTCTTCGTTTGAGACGCATATCTGGAATCTTATACAAATCTTCTCCAGTGTTGGAACATCTGAGAGTTCTACCTATGATTCCTGGAGTAAGACTAATTGTGTTGCCATACACACTAGACCATAGCCAATTATCATCATTGTCAGTTTTCCAAACTACTATGCTATCTAAATTAGCATAGAAGAGAAATATAGCTAACTGGTCGATTTGGATGTTATTGAGATTAAAGGATATCAGTGTTTCTAATCCAGCACCTTCAAAGATTTTGTCTGAATCATACATTGGGAATTTTAGCAAATTATAAAATGGACCTGTATGGAGTTTCTTTGTTTGGATATCCTCGTATCTCTTGAGTGAATGAGGTACATGGTTCATCCATCACTCAGTTTGATTGTCGAAGCAAACTTGAGGATTGGATGAAGTTGCTTGATCATGCTTTCGTTTGGAGACCTTAAGGATTATTGTTTTAGGAGCCACTTAATTCGAGCGAGTTTGGAAGAGAAAGGCTTTTTGAGAATTGAAAAATCTACCTTGTTGTAGAAACGAATTAAAATGCAAGTGAGATAAGTAAAAAAATAGATGTTTTCTGGTTATTTAAAGTATCGATTGAGTTTCCGACGTCTAGAAGATGAATCAAACATCTGATTTAACCTAATTTGAAGACAATAAGTAGAATCAGACGTCTGGTTGTTGGTGGCAGATGTTTGGAATTGATCGATTTGTAAATTTTGAAAGACAAAGAGAATAATCAAACGTCTGGTTGTAGAATCAGACGTCTGGAATAGGTCGAAATATTATGTTTATAGGACAGATAGTTTTCTCAGACGTCTGGATATAATATCAGAGGTCTGAAAATGGTATGAGTTTTATCTTATGGAGGGAGAAACCTTATTCAGACGTCTGGTCAATAGTTCAAACGTCTGAAATAGACTGGTTTCTATTTTTTTATTAATCAGAGATAATTTTTAGACATCTGGAAAGTTATATCAGACGTCTGATATATGCACGATGGTTAAAAATTTATGTAATACAAGAGTGTCAAACATCTGATGGCAACATTCAGACGTCTGAATCGAACATTTTGTCTTAAAATAGCCTAATTTTGAAAGGTGTTGTTTATTTTTTGGAGAATTTGATGTTATTAAAGCGTAGTATTATTATTTTTGAACCAGAATACAAATACACATAGATAAAAAAATACAATGAGAATAAATAAATTTATTTAGACGACGATAGAGCATTGTGATCTTCAAACTTGTCATCCCTCAATGGCTTGAGTGGAGACCATATATTTCCACGTTCATGGGTTCTCGGGGAACCAGAGAATCACCTAGGTGAAGGATCCAGAGGCGTACGATAAGATGCAGAGGGATCTAAAGAATTGCAAGGAATCAGAAGTGGTTCATGCACATCCTTTTTCCATGAATTACAAAATTTTATCGCTACTTGCTTAAAATATAATTCTCGTTGTAACTCTATTTTTTGCTTTTGATAGTGATGTATCTCATCAATTTTCACCTTTATGTTAGGAGAGACAAATAGAGATCGTTTGGATTCCTTTTTATTGGGAGTGAATCCCGTATGGTAGGAAGACCACCTATATGTCGGTTCCTGATTAGTTGTAGGAGTGGGAAGGCAATGAGGTATATCCACTGAGCTATCCGTTGTTGGTGTTGAGAACGGGAGACGAGAGTTGTCGGAAGACATGCTCATATTTTCTATTGTAAAAGTATGAAATCTATATATTCTTTACCTTTTGTTTCGTAAAAAGGCTATTTATACCTGATTTTAAAGGTTATTCAAGGTAAATTTAGAAAACAAATTCCTTACAATTATAAGGTAAGGAGTTAACAATGTTAATTTGTGGATAAAAATTTCTAGCCAAAAATAGAATAAATGAAAATGTGGTATTAGCTTAGAAGATCATTAAGAGATCATATTTCTAAATTGCGTCGCAGTTCAACAAATGTTTGTTCATTTAGTGGTTTTGTGAAAATATCTGCTATTTGATTCTTGGTATTTACGTATTCTAATGTAATAAGTCCTTTTTCTACATTGTCACGTAAAAAATGACGACGTATATCTATATGTTTAGTACGTGAGTGATTTACCTGGTTTTTTGATAGATTTATTGCACTCGTATTATCGCAATATATTGGTGATTTATTGATATTTTTGCCAAAATACGTAAGTGTTTGTTGCATGTATATCACTTGTGCACATGCTAGAGCTGCTGAAATATATTCAGCACCGCAAGTAGATAAGGAGACACAATTTTGCTTTTTGCTAAACCATGAAACTAATGATTGTCCGATAAAGTGACAAGTTCTGCTAGTACTCTTACGATCTGTTTTACAACCATCAAAATCCGCGTCATTATATGAAACTAGCTCAAACGATGATCCCTTAGGGTAAAACAAACTGTAATCTCTAGTACTAGATAGATATCGTAAGACATGTTCAATAGCTCTTTGATGAGATTCTTTTGGTTTTGCTTGAAATCGGGCACAAAGACATGCACTCATCATAATGTCGGGTCGAATAGCCGTCAAATAAAGTAAGGAGCCAATCATAATACGATATAATTTTTCGTCAAAATCATTTCCGTTATCATCTTTTTCCAAGTGAACACTAGTACTCAATGGTGTTGGTTTGCTTGAAGTTTTATCCATTTCAAAACGATATAATAGATCATTACAATATTTTTCCTGATGAATAAAGATACATTTTCAAGTTATTTTATTTGTAATCTTAAAAAGAAATTTAATTCTTCCATGTGAGACATTTCAATTCATTTTTCGTTATATTTGAAAATTGTTTGCAAAGATTTTCGTTAGTTGAACCAAAAATAATATCGTCTACGTAAATTTGTACAACTAAAATGTCATTATTTTCTCGTTTAATAAATAAAGTCATATCGATTTTACCTATTTGGAAACCAGATGTAATTAAATGATTTTTAAGACGTTCGTACCAGGCAAGGGGGCTTGTTTTAAACCATATATGGCTTTTTGTAATATAAAAACATGATTGGGATATTTTTCATGAACAAACAATGGAGATTGTTCAACATATACGTTTTCTTTAATACAACCATTTAAAAAATCACTTTTGACATCCATTTGAAATAATTTAAAATTGTGATGATTTTCAAAAGCGAGTAATGTACGTATGGCCTCGAGTCTTGCTACAGGAGGAAAGGTTTCGTCATAGTCAATACCTTCTTCTTGACTATAACCTTGAGCGACTAGACGTGCTTTATTTCTAAATATATTTCCATTTTCATCTGCTTTTTTTTAAACACCAATTTTGTTCCAATGACTGATTGATTTTCTGGTCTTGGTACTAATTCCCAAATATTATTACGTTCAAATTGATTAAATTCTTCTTGCATAGCTATTGTCTAAAAAATTATTGTTTGAAACTTCTTTATAATTTTTTGGTTCAAAATTTGACACGAATGCAATATGGGTTATTTGGTTAAATTGATTTGTACTTACTCTGGAATTGAGGTCTCCAATGATATTATCTTTTGGATGATCTTTTAGAATTCTAGGAGATGATACTAAAGTATTATTTTATGCGTTTTTCTCATTATTAAAAGACTTTGTTGTATTTGCCATTGGAATTATTTCTTCATCATCATTAGTATGATGGTTAAGAAAATTTTCATCGAACGAAACATGTAAACTGTCTTTAATTGTGCTTTTTCGTTTATTAAAAATTCTATATGCCTTCCTACGATCAGAATATCCAACAAAGATTCATCCATCGGTCATCGGGTCGAATTTTCCTAAATTATCTTTTGTATTTAGTATAAAACATTTTGATCCGAAAGTTTTAAAGTATGATACTTTAGGTTTTCATCCAAAAAATATTTCAAAACAAGTATGTTTAGTCATAGATCGTATGGTTACTCGATTTAAAAGATAACAAGCCATGGCAATAATTTCAACCCAAAAGTGTTTTGGTAGACCACTACTATTTAATAGTGTTCGTGCACATTCTTGTAACGTATGATTTTTCCTTTCTACTACACCATTTTGTTGAGGAATGTGGGGAAAAGAAAAATTATTATTTATACCTTTTTTATTACAAAAATTAGTAAAAAGGTCATTTTCGAATTCCCCACTTTGATCACTTCGAACATCTTAATTTTCAAATCCATTTGAGTTTTAATTCTTTTAGCAAAAATTTTAAACATACCAAAGGTGTCACTTTTATATTTTAGAAATAAAGTCCATGTATATCTTGAAAAATCATCAACTATTACGAAAACATATTTGTTGTGATTTATAGATCGTACTTGATTTGGACCAAATAAATCTAAATGTAATAATTCTAATGTTTGTTTTGTATAAATATTATTTTTAGATTTAACAGAACTTTTCTTTAGTTTTTCAATTTGACAGTCGTCACATAAATTTTCTACTTTGTGATTTATTTTAGGTAAACCTCTAACTAGCTCATATTTTGCTAATTTATTCATATAAATGAATATGACAAAATCGTTTATGCCACAACCATGGATCGTCATGTTTGGCGGTTAAACATAAATTTGAATTTTGGTTTATATTCATTTTTAAGACATAAACATTTTTGTTTCTAAAACCCTCAAAGATAAGTTGTTTGTTACTGTCGAAAATATTACATCTATCTTTTTCGAAATTGATTTGAAAACCTTTATCTCATAATTGACTAATGTTAAGTAGGTTGTGTTTTAAATTATCTACTAACAAAACATTTTTAATAGTAGGAGGTTAGAAATATCAAAGTTAATGACTTCTCCGATGCTAACGACATATCCTTTTGAGTTATCTCCAAAAGTTACTGTTCCACCATCGATTTATGTTATATTTGATAACATTTTTGAGTTTCCGGTCATATGCTTAGAGTATCCACTATCAAGTATCCATTTTCCCTTATTTTTTATTTTGAGTACCTGCAAAATAAAAGATGATTTAATTGGTGCCCATATACTTTGTTAGGGTCCTAGATGTTAGGAGGAGCAGGTAGCCATACCCAAGTAGGTTTGGCACCTTTATGAAGATAATTTTTATTATAGACTACATTATCTAAAAAATTATTAATATGTTTTTGTCTAATCAAATTATTATTTGTCTTAGGAATCCAAATTTTTATGCTTTTGGAATTCGTATTAGACATCGGTGATCTTTTAGTCTTTCGATAAATACAACTATATTTCTTAATATTATTCCCTTTTTGTTATGAATATTTTTAAATCCTATTCCGTTTCTATTACCCGATGGTTTTGAAGTTTTGATAAGATTTTTCAAATCTTTTTTTATTTATTAAATTTTGAAACATTATTTGTAATTTTATCTAATTTTTCTTTTATTTCTAAATTTTCAATTCTCAACGTTTCCATATTATTGTTCAAATTGATACTTTCTTTTAACAAGTTATCCTTTTCTAGTCTAATTTTTCCAAAATCAATAGCCATAGTCTCATTTTCAACCAAACTATTTTTAATTTTTTCTTGAGATAATTCTAGTTCCTCCTCTAAAATAATTTTTTCATCTTTTAACATTCCTACTTCAAGTTCTAATCTATTTATTTTGGTTATATGTTCTTTATTCAAAATTTTAATTTATCTACATTTATCTTCTAATTCCATGCTAAGTTCTAATAATTCATAATAGCTAAGTTCATGATGTACCTCATCAGTTTATGCCATGAAACATATGTTAGCTTGTTCTCCGTCACTATTGCTGTCACTGTCTGATGATGATGAAGAGTATGTATCATCCCATGTTACTTTGAAATCTTTCTTCTTTTGGAGTTTTTCAATTTTTTTTTTAATCATCGTTCAGCTTGGGACAATCTTTCTTCATATGTCCAAATTGATCACACTCATAGCATTTGATTGACGTCTGATTTGTTGAGCTTGACTTTCCTTCTTTATGAAATTTGGTCATTTTTCTAAACTTCTTGAATTTGTTATAGTTTTTGGCAATAAACACAATTTCTTCTTCGTCTAAATCAGAGTCTTCATTTGTTGCTGGAAATGCTTTGTTTTCTTTTCCGAATTTTGTTCTTTTCTTGCCTACAAATTAGCTTCATAGGACATTAAATTTCCTATCAATTCTTCAACTAAGAGTGTTGAGAGGTCATTAGCTTCTTCAATAGCTAATAATTTTCTTTCCCACTCCGGAGTTAAAGAATTGAGTATTCTAGATACTAAGTCAAAATTTGTGAATTTGACTCCAAGTGCCATTAAATCATGTTGTATAGTTTAGAATCTAGAGTACATGTCCACTATAGATTCATTTTGTTTCATTTTAAATGATGAAAATTGATTTTATAAAATTGAAATTTTAGTTTGTTTAACTTTGTTTGTGCTTTCTTGTGTAACTTGTAAGGTATGCCAAATATCATATGCTATATTACATAACATGACACGTGAAAATTCATTCTTATCTAATGAACAAAATAAAACATTCATAGCTTTGGCATTATTAGAAGCTGCCGTCTTTTGCGCATCATTCCATGTGTTTATGGCAGTGTTAGGTGCTTCATATTTATTTTGAGTGGCTAACCAAATTTCTAATCCATTAGCTTCCATAAAAATTCTCATACGTGTTGACCAATATGCATAGTTAGAACTATTAAAAAGTGGTGGTCGTGTTGTGGATTGACATTCTTGAAAAATACTTGCCATATTAAAGTGATTCAAAAATGTGTTACTGTACTTTGATCAAACCGAGCTCTGATACCAATTGAAAATCTACAGGGTGGATCGTGTAGTGTATATGCAAGTAAATGTGACAAAATATATGATGCAACTAAAAAAATATTAATCTAAGTAAATATAGAATAAGCACACTAGGATTTTGTACTGGTTCGGACCCCCCGTCCTACGTCCAGTCTCGAAGCTCCCCTTCGGAATTCGACTGTCAAACACCCTCGCTTCACCTGGAGGAATAAGTTTGGTTACAATAAGTTGTTATTGTCAAGTTTGTGTTCTATAACACGGATATTGACTGATTAGTACAAATGCTTCCAATATATATTTAGAAAGTATTGTCTGTGAAGAACTGAATATATGAAAGAGTGAAATACAAGTATAGACTGCTAGAGATCAAGAATATATGATATAGTATGTAATTAGAGAGCGCAACTAAGTAATGTGATTTATTCTCTTGATTCTATATATAGTTGTAGAAAGTTATCTTGAGTAGATGCATCCATTAACTAGTGCTTTACAGTCGCTTTTGTTGATGATGAAGAATTGCAGCGAGGAGAAGCAGAGATGACTATTCAAATGTTGTAGTTGAAGTTTATTTAAAAAATCCAAGTTTGAAATCAGACGTCTGCAATATATTTCAGATGTCTGATACTATATACATTTTTGAATATACTAGTAGATCAGACGTCTGAGTGCAATTGTCAGACGTCTGGTTCAGTCTGTTTGTTGTTCCAGAGAACTGTTTCAAACGTCTGACTTGTGCACTCAGACGTCTAATATTGTGCATATCAGTTTTTGTGCTCTTTTTCTTGTGCTTCTTTGATTCTGTCGACTTGTAATCTCTTGTAGCATTCTTTGAGCCTTGTTTTGGTCTTTCTAGTGATGTTCCTCTAGCAAGTACCTGTATATATAAATATATATATATATATGCATATTCAATTTCCGTTGTATAATTGTTGTCATTGAAACCGTAGATTTAATTTCCTAACATTCACTATAATCAAAGTGGAGTATTCAGATTGAAGCTCCATAATATTTTCAACTCGAACATTGTTACGTTGAAATTTCCTATTTGACCTAGTTGTTATTAACCAACTAGAAACTCTTGGACAAGTTATTTTATATTTTTTTAATCATTATGAGCACATGAACTCTTATACCCCCAATAGCCATGAGTAATGCACAGCTCAACATTTAGAGAGCCTTACGTACTCTGGTCTCTACGTGTATATTAATATCCGTTCTCAAATCATCCTGACCAAGAAGATTTTAAAAAATTATTTCATTTAGTGATTAATTACTCACAATTCTAACTATTTGCAACTACAATCATATAACACTTGTATCAACATTTATATCAACTCAAAATTTTAAACACTTCATATTTCAATATATGATTTATTTAAATATCTGAATCTTGCATTTAATGTAAATAAATGTAATTTTAGAACCTTATTAACCAAATTTTAAATAATAACTAATGATAAGAAATTCGTTTTTGATATGTGTTTACAAAAATAAATAGTTCAAAGGAATATCGATAATGTGGCCAAAAATCGTATTATCAATAAATGGCCTCAAAACGCATGAAATTATCATCCCAGGGCACTACCTCAGATTGTTACGAAAGTAGTGTCACGGGGACTAGAAAATTAGGACATGTGAGTGAATGAGTTTTATGGCAACCTGATGTACTGTATGACCGTGTGAGCTCGTAACGTATTGCGATTTATTTAATAAATTTAAAAATAAGATATAATATATTATATATCCCTCCTTTCCACACTTTCACTTCTCTCTCTTTCTTTTCCTCTCTTCCTTCTCCTGTGAATAAAAGAAAGTAGCCGCCACCTACTTTTAATTTAATCAAGAGCTACAGGTAATGATGGATGATGAGAGAAGATCCATTGGACTTGTATGGAGGATGGCATTGCATTGATATAAGCGATGGTGGGCGCGGTTGACCTTGGCCATGCTCAACATTTGCTTGCATCAACTAGGGTTTGACATTGGTAGAGATTAAGGACAAGATAGACAAAATAAAGTGTGACGTTGAGCTTTATGCATGGAGACAAGTTGGAGGTGGTTGTTTGGGGTGGTGCAACACTGGCTTTGGAGGTGCGACATTTTGCCATAGGTTGAAGGGGGGAGCAGGTAACAATTTAATTACTTAACCCGAGATTGACAAGTTCAACACCGTTGCGGAGAGCATGTGATGTGGAGTGCGATGGAGGTGGTTGTGCATCATTTAGTTGTGTGAGAAATCGAGGTGGGAGCATGCACGGTAGTGGCGTCTTGTGCACGCATGTGCACAATGATTTATGGGAGAAATAATTTCAAAGTAATTAAGGTAACGGTTAATTTATAGATATATATATATATATATATTATAATCTCAATTTGTATTTAATTCATATCTCTTACATACGAGGTCCAATCGAGATGCTATCTTCGTCATTGCACTCATAGGGAGATTATCTACGTCCTGGTTTGGTTGGGCTTAGGTGAGTTCACTCGCCATCTTGCAAGTATAATGTTGTGTATACATTGTTTGTTGTGAAAAATATAATCTTATATGAAGAACAAAGCAAGTTATTACCCCTCCTTGCTTTGGAAAGCAAGTGACAACATTCTATGTAGTATATTCTCTCTCGTAACTCTATAAAACATGTAACGTGGCCATGACTTGTTATTTACATGTTTGATAATGTTTTATGTAAAGTTGAAGTGGGTTGTGAATGTTTGAAGCGAAATAGTGGCTATAAACGCACTTTGAAATTCCTTGTATTTAAGATATGTTAAATTGGTTAAAGTATGAATATATTGCGATAGAATATATTCGAATGTTCTTTACACATATGTTGGTTCATAGGGTAGTAAGAATTTAATTTGGGAAGTTATAGAAATTGTGAAACAAAGTTGTGAAAGTTAGAAGCGAAAAGGTCGTCATGGATACATATTGAAAATGCATTACATTCGATGATTTTTAAAGTCAATTTTGAAAGACTCCTAGGGGCTTCTTTGTATTTTTGATAAGTTCTATAAGTGTACTTATTACTAAAAAAATAAAAATAAAATAAATAAAATTTTAAGTAAAGGGTTTTAAAGTATAAGACATGTCTTTTATAAAATGAGTATTTTAAAGTGATATTTAAAATAAATGTTTTTAACCATAGTATAAGTATTTTTAAAGTGTTTTTAAATATTTATAGTTTATAAAAAATTACTTGTATTTTTTAAAGTATTAAAAAAACCTTATGTAATATAATATCTTTTAAATTGTTTTAGAGTTTTATTAAATATATTAGCTGATCAAAAGTTAGCATACATATAAATATATAAATCGTTTAAAAAAGGGTTTTAAGTAAATATGTAAGTTGGGAAAAATAACTTAAGTTTTTATAACGAAATAAAGGAAGATTTGCATAATACTTAAGTTAAATTAAATGGTGTTGGGAAGTTAAATTGAAATTGTATCACCTTATTAGTAAGCGTGGATATGCTTTGATCTTTAAAATGAATGTTTAAGTAATAATTGTTTTTAACCCTCAATAATTATACTTAAGAAAATAATTAGGATTTTAATGAGGAATACTTTAAGGATAATTATAAGTGAATAGTTTTGGGTTGTTATGACAACGTTTAGGTAGCACTTGACTTAAACTCATATAAATAAAATTTGATATTTAAAAGAGACGTTTAAAGATAAATGTTTAATGTATGGAATGTTTTTGGTTCGTAATAAACAACGTTTTAGTAACATTTGTTTTTAAACTCTTAAATTATATTCTAAAGTGTAAAATCATTATACTTAGATCTTTAGTAATAGAATTTTAAAGACAATAATAACAAGTATGGAATCTTTTGGAATAATGAGAAAAAGTATGTGTTTAAAATATAAAAGAGAGAAGGGGTTTATATTAATAATGTTTGAGTAACATTTGTTTTTAACTTCTTAATTATATTTTTAAAGCTAGTAAATCTTGTTAATTGATTTGTGAATACACTTATAATATTGAGATATGTATATGAACACTTTTTGAAGTATAGAAAAGAGTATAAATGAATATACATGAATAATAGAATACAAGTATATATCTTTTAAAGGGAAATTAAATCTATATATAAGCTTAAATAAGATAAGTTTTAATTAATAAGAAGTTTAATTAAATAAGTTAAGTTTTTATTAATGAGAAGTTTAATTGACTAAGTTGAGTTTTACTTTATAAGAAGTTTTATTAATAAAGAGAGTTTAATTAATAAGGAGTCTAATTATTAAAAAAGTTTATTTATATAAGGGAGTTTAATTAATAACGGGAGTTTAATTAAATAAGGAGTTCAATAAATGAAAGAAGTTTTATTATATAAAAGGAGTCTTATTAATAAAAGAGGACTTAATAAATGAAATATTAATTAACTAAAAAAGGGATTAAAAGTCATTTATGTGACTTGATCGTACTTTGTGAGTTAAATCATGCTTGTATGTTTACTTATTTATGGAAAGTATTTAGTCATGTATTTAGTAGTAAAGCCAACGAAGTAAACTGTTTCTATCTATGAGAGTTAAGAATGATGATTCGACTAGTTTTAGAAGTAATCGTGCTCTAACATATAGGGTTCACTCTTAACTGAGGGATAGTGAAAGTTGAGAAGTTTGAAAGACTTGGTTTCCATATGCGATCGTTTCATTGTCGTTGAATAAGACCAAATTAACATAGGACATTTATAAAAGAAACACATGAATTATATGGTATGGTTATTTGCTTAGTGATTATATAACCTACGTATAAACTCATCTTTCTCTTCTAAGACAAGTAATAAGGAAATTCATCCAGATGGGAGACGATCTCCACACTTGTCGTTGTCTGTTTATTTCTGAAATAGCCGGAGTTAAGTTAATAGAAAATTCATCAGTCTTGAACAGACTGAGATCGGTAAGTGTCTTACTTATATAAAACCACTTCAAGATCAAAATACTTGTTCTATCTCTTGGAATTTGATCTATTCGAGATGCTAGAATCTATGTGTCGTTTTGAGATCAGTTGGAGATGTGGGAATCCGTTTAGGGATGCATGATGTATTCAAGTGATGGTGGCTCATATGTTAAGATCCTGGATGTGGCTTCACCATCAGGAAAGTGACTAAAGACAGTGTAGAATGCACAACCTGAGGGTCTAGATAACCCATGGAGAGTACATCAACTCCAGTATCTAGAGTATGCTTATCAACATTGCATGTGGGTACTTGGTTCAACATGGTTCATGAAAATGTTCGGGTGTGGGCTTATTGTGTTTAACTTATAGTATATTTTATTTAGAGATATATGACGCTCGAAATATATTATCTAATCCTTGTCATCGAGATCCGCTTTATTTTATTGGAGGTTCCTCTATGGAAAATCCATGTGCAAGCACATCTTAGCAGTTTCAATTGTACTTTTATATTAGGTGGTGTGATTAACATCTGACCCATGGTTTTATATGTCCCTTATTCCCATGGGTACTCTTTTGAGTAGTCTGAAAAGGACAGGTTTCGTTGATTTTCATTAGGCTCTTGGAGAAGTGCTGGATTTCTACCTATCATAATTTCTTATTTCCGTTACTTCACTTTATGTATATATATCAACAATTGTAAGAAGATGCTGTTATAACTGTCCAGACTGATGATAATACTTTGATTAGTACCTTTGAAATGCTATGTATATTAGAGTAGCTTTATATACTATCTTTTGATAATATATGTTATAATTCCGCATGTGAGATTCTGATCTTTTTGTCCTCCTCTTTCTTGTTTGTTTTATTTTCTTAATTTTCTTTACCCTAACTTTCTGTCTTTCCAGTACCTGGATGCTCGACGTGTGAATACCATGGATGTATTAGTGTCGACATTTGAGGATTAAAATGGTCGGGTGTTACATTGTGGTATTAGAGCTGAAGTTTAAGAAAGAACCTTGGCTTTGGTTGGGTACAACTCATTAAGAAATAGGGCAATGGAATACCATAGCATGAGTTGAGTGTATTATATATATAAGAGCGCATATCTGTTTGATATATATTAGTAATATTTTAAGTATAGGTTGATAGTGTAGTTGATTAATAGAGGGATTAATGATGTTCATTATTATTCCTTATTTATTAGCTTAGTCATACTAGATTAATTTATGAGCATTTACTATTGTTTATTGATTTATAATTAGTTTACCCTTATACTACATGGGTTGGGTAGATATTAATTTATGAGAACATTGAAATGAATATCTTGTGAATTAAGTCTCACAGTTTGACTATAAGGCTTTCAATGGTAATGTTGGGTTAAAAGTTAACTTTATTAATAGTTAATTATTATAATTTAAAAGAAAGTCAAGGTATTTTTGAGAATATTTATGAAAATACTTTATATAAGAAAGTACAAGTATGGTTTATAAAATATGGCTTGACTGAAAATTTAAGAACTTAAATCCTAGTGCTTTGAAAATTGGTTTTCAAGGTTTTTGAGAAAATAGTAATAGTATTATTTGAAAGTATTTATAAATAGAAATATTTAAAAAGGATTTTGAAGGAGAAAAAAATACACAACTCACTTTTGTCTTTGGAAAATAATTCTAGTGATGACTATAGCATTATCGGCGTTCATTCTCGAGTTTCTAATTGGGGATGCTGCTACAAATTATTTTGATAAAACAAATTTGATTTAAATCACAAAAATATGATTTTGATATATAAAAGATATATGTATATATCATTATTTCAAATAATTTAGAATGAAAATGTAGTGTTTACTTCGAAAGTTTTCTTTAATGAAATTTAATATTGAAATAAACGATGAATTTTTATAACTCTTAAATTGAAGAGGTAGTAAGTCAAAAGTTTAAAATTTATTGAACAACCTTAAAAATAAAAATAAAATAAAGATTAATGTATTTTATATACTCTTAGGATGTAGGGGAATATTATACGAGTATGGACTTGAGTCCCGAAATGTTTTAAAATGAAATTATGTTTTAATGAAATTTTTATAAATAAGGATAAGTCTTTATAAAATTAATAAACTTAAAAAACATTTTATGAAATGTTTCGTAAACGCCGATTTTATTAAATGGGAAATAATTATTGTGTGGATGAATGTGATTAAAATGCAAATTAATTGGTGCAGTTAAGAAACCGATGGAATAAAGTACATAAGTTGTACATAGATCATTTTATTCGCATGATAGAGTTTGATCTAGGATTCGAATACATGTTTCTGGTTGGTTTACACCGGTTCGAATAAGGATTTTTTTTTTTGAAGTCTTAACGGCAAACACTTGATAGGATTCATGATATAATCCTAAAGTTTTGCATAATTGTATATGGTTATGTAAGGAGAACAAAGTTGTCTAATTAAGGAACCAAATCAGATTCCGCCCTAGAGAGGTCAAGTGATCTATACTTGTTTGGAAATGAAATCTAGGTGATTGAGAAAGTGACCAGTTTTGATATTGCGTGCGGATGATATATGTACATCAAACGGGCTTTAATATATTTGTATACTTTGTTTGTTGGAATATAGAGAGTTTAGGAAAGGACACTTGAATTGTTTGAGGTAGTACGAATAATCGAATAAGTAATAACCTGAGGCTGTTGAGCGTAAGGTATGCTTAGTAGGTTATTTATCATCCTTGTGCAATGAGAAGGTTTTTGTACCTAGGCAGACCGTGAGCTTTGTTTGCTAGTAGTTGCAATACTATTAAGTATTAATATGTGATGATTTCATTGGTTGTTCGTGTTGGAATTTCAAGGATGAAATATTTTAAGTGGGGAAGAATGTAACGACCTAGAATTTCGAACACTTCGTATTTAAATATCTGAATTATTCAAATATTTAAATCTTGGATTTAATGTAAATAAGTGTGATATTTTAACCTAATTATCTGCCTTTTAAATAATAACCAATGATAAGAAATTCATTTTGGAAATTCGTTTACAAAAATTAATAGTTTAAAGAAATGTCGATAATATACCAAAAATCATTTTATCGATAAATGACCTCAAACACATGAAATTATCATCCCAGGGTACTGTCTCAACTGATGAAACTGGTGTCATTAGGATCAAAAAAATAAGATGATGTGAGTGAACGAGTTTCATGCGATCCTATGTACTGTGTGGTCATGCAAGATCGAAATGTGTTGAGATTTATTCGAGAAATTTAAAAAGAATATATTATATTTTATATACCCCTCATTCCCACACGTTCACTTCTCTCTCTTTCTTTTCCTTCTCTTATGAACAAAAGAAAGTAGCCGCCACCTACTTTTAATTTAATGGAGAGTTACAAGTAACGATGGACGATAAGACAACATCCATTGGACTCGTATGGTAGAGGGCATCATGTGGTATAGACAATGGTAGGTGTGGATGACCTTGGCTACGCTCGACATTTTCTTGCATTGGTGGAGATTAAGGGGATAGGCAAAATGGAGTATGGTATTGAGCTTCACGCATGGAGGCGAGTTGGTGGTGGTTATTTGGGGGTGGTGCAGCATTGGATTTGGATGTTGACATTTTTCTTTAGGTTGAAGAAGGGAGCAGTCACGATCTGATTCTTTGAGCTGAGCTTGACGAGGTTGACGCAGTTGAGGAGAGCATGTGGTGGAGCTTGATGGACGTGGCTATGCATCATTTCATCATGTGTGGAGGGAGAAATCCAGGCGAGAGCATGCGTGGAGGTGGGTTATTAGTACATATGTGTGCATAACAATTTGTAAGAGAAGGGATTTAAAAGTAATTAAGGTCATGGTTAATTAGTTAAGTTAATTATGTTAATATTTTTAGTCTTGACTCGTATATATTTCATATCTCTTGCATATGAGGTCCAATCGAGACACAATATTGTCGTTGCACTCGTAATGAGGTTATTTACGTCTTGGTTTGGCTTAGATGAGTTTACTCACCATCTTGCAAGTATAATATTATGTATATATTGTTTATTGTGAAAAATATAATGATATATGAAGAACAATGCAAGTTATTACTTTTGGATCCCTCCTTGCTTTGGAAAGTAAGTGACACTATTTTATGTAGTATATTCTCTCCTATAACTCTCTAAAAACATGTAACATGGACGTGACTTGTTTTTTATAAGTTTGATATTGTTGTGGGTAAAGTTAAAGTGTGTTTTGAATGTTTGAATCGAAATAGTCGCTACAAACGCATTTTGAAATCCCTTATATATAACATTTGTTAAATTAATTAAAATGTGAATATATTGTGAAAGTATTATATTTGAATGTTTTCTACACATATTTTGGTTTATGGGGAGCAAGGAATTGCTTTCGAAAGTTATAGAAATTGTGAAACAAAGTTGTGAAAGTTAGAAGCAAAAAGGTCGCTGTGGATGCACTTTGAAATGCCTTGTTTTCGGAGATTTTTAAAGTCAATTTTGAAAAACATCCTAGGGGCTTCTTTGTATTTTTAATAAGTACTATAAGTGTATTTACTACTGGAAAAATATAAAAGTTTAGTTATATTTTTAATAATTATTTATGAATTTTTAAAGCAAAGGGTTTTATATTAAAAAAACAAGCTTTTTCAATAAATTATAATGTAACTATTTTTTAAGTGATATTTGTTGTCCACATATTTTCTAAGGGAGTCAAGCAAAGAAATCAACGTCGAAACTAAATATTTATGTTAAAATTCAAGGCTTCGGATGCTAAGGCAAGGGAATGGTTGATATAGAAGGCTTACAACTGATAATGACACCACATTATTTCCATGCCGTATAACATTATGCCACACTTAATCAATCCCACATAGATTCCATGCACACATAATCAATGCTGCATAGGTTTCATGTCGCATGACATCAAAGCCATATATTATCAATGTCGCATGTAATACATAACGCGTCATATTAATGCCGTGCTCCGTCAATACCGCCCTTTATTGATGCTACACTCCATTGATGCCGCAATTCTTCGATGTTGCATTCGGTCAATATGCTTCATTGACATTAAAGGCCAACAAATGACAAGGAAGTCATAAACAATTAATAAACAAAATAATATTGAATGGTTATGATGAGGTTTCCATATTGAAAGTTGCCCACATAATAATGGGCATATGTTAATCGATGCTGCATTTCATGAATTGCTATTATCAATATTGCACAACATCAATGCCATGGGAATATCAAAGGCCATGTAAAGAAAGGGTCTTAAAATCATTCACAAGAGAAAATTCAAAGGATTTAGTGTATTTCTCTTCAAAAATCTTTAAAGGCATTCATATTGAAGCCATTACCAAGATAGCGACCAAAGTCCTACATTGTTAACAGAAGCAAGCCTACCTCTTTTTAACTGCTATAAATAAAGATGCACCACTTCATGAAAAGGGTCCCTTAACCTCTTTCTCGCTCTTATCACTTTTTTATTAGAATTTTATCCAAGTTCTCTTCATTGAGAGCTTGAGAGCAAACTAATGGTTGAAAGGCTAATGAGGGAGAAAAGGATATACAATATTTGCAAATAAGGGCATAAGTAATTTGAAAATCGCATATTGGCACATTTTGTAACATGTTCACAATTGAACAAATAAACATGGCTTGAGCATATTGCCTACTGATTATTTTGACTTGCATATTTTGCTTCTGAACTCATGAATGGTGTTTCAAACAACCTTGTGATATCATAAAACAAAGAGGTATTCTTGCAATTTCTTGAATATGCCTCCTTGTACATATATCTACATTGAGCCAAATTCCAATTCAACATTTTGGTGCTAAAAGAAGGGCCTTAACCTACGAATGTTCAAAAAATGGCCAAAATACCTTATAAGGGAGTTTTAAACTACATATTTTGAATTAATTTCATGTTTAATTCGAAAGTTTGAAACTAACTTTTAAATGCTTGTAGTGTACAAACAGTGTCGATCTAATTTCATTTGATAAGCTTTGATGCCCTGAATCATTTCGTATACACGAGACATTGATTTGGTTACAACATATTGAAATTAGTTTACACCATCCTTTATTTACAGTTTGATATCACTTACTTACAATATCTAGCTAGTATGATACAACATCATGAAAAATTCTCCTTCATTCATCATTTTCTCACCTCCTTCCGCTCCCTAAAAAATAAAGAGAAAAGATCGAATTTACAGATCTGGATGAATTCGAAGTTAACTTGGATAATTTCAAAGCCAATCTGAATTTTATTTTGGAGATTCGAGTTTATTTCTTAGATCCAACCACTATCAAACTTATGAAATCAAGTGATAGTGGATATTCAAATCTGAATGAAGACAAGCATTTATAGGCGGAATTGGGTGATGTCGATGTTCATTGTTAATGTTGGGAGTTTATTAATGTCGAAGCCAAGAGGTCCATGCCATAAATCAATGAAATTGACTCCAAACACTTTAGAGTTAGTGGAGACTGGTTGATACCGCAAGATGATTGATATCTTAAATCATTTGATGCCGCTAGTATGATAATGTCGTAAGTTATTCAATTTCACAAGTTGTTCAATGACAAAGGGATTAGTGATAGAAACATATTGATGCCAACAATAAGATATGCCATAGAGGATGCAGTAAGTAGGCAACATCGATTGTATGTGATGCCGTAAATAGGCGATATCATATGCACTCAATGTCGTAAATGGTCAATACTGGCCACGTCTCAATGCCATAAATTGGTGATATCATAAGAATTTAATGTTGTAAGTGGTCAATACTAGCCATATCTCAATGTTGTAAGTGTTTGATTTCGAAAGTGGGATGCCAAAAGTATCTGATGCTGCAAGTAGGACGTTGCTATATTTGATGTCATAAGAATCTGATGAGGTGATATCAAAGCTCATATCATGTTGAATCTCAGATCTATATCGGAGCCCAACTTTATACAGAGAGTCTCCGTATCTAAGAAAATTAGAGTTTGCTTCCAAAATAATGACTTCATATGATTCAAACTCCATATCTAAATTCAAGGACTAAGGACGGAAATTGATGAATCTCGAATTATAGGACTCACATCGAAGGTTAATAGTCTTTTGAGATCTGGATTTCAATTTATATCATAGATCACGGGGATCCATACCAAATAGAGAGCTCCAAATCCAGAATTTCATGCCATTGTTAATGGTTTCATTTTCGAGGTTACCAAATTTTAAAAGTTAGCAATTTCAAAATTGAAATTTTTAAAAAGTTTACAGATATAAAAATTTTGAAACTGAAAATTTTGAAAACATTCAGATTTTGTGGGTGAAAATTTCATATGCATATCAGGTTTTGAATCTGTAAAATTATATAATATATATATATAAGATTTCAAATCCATATCCATGAATTTGCCAACATGAAAGCTGTTTATATTAAATTTTAAAATATATGTAGTTTTATTTTCAGTACTATTGAGCTCTGTATATAGAGGAGTTTTCAAATATATGTTGGTTCTTGAATGAAAGGTTTCTTATACTCAAAAGGTTCAAATATACACAGTTTTGAGTACGACAACTTTTCAAATATATGTGGTTTAGTATTACATATACCAAATTTGAACATTCATATTATACCCATATCAGTATATTCTAATTATATCAGTTTTGAATAAATATTTGTTCTAAAAAGTAATACATATGAATTTCGAACGTGGTCGGATATGATTTCAAGTATGGGGTCTATTATTTATCAGAAGAATTTCATTTTTATTTGATTTTGAATTTATTAGAAAATCTTGCATGTGCATCTAGATTTTATTTATGTCCATATCATAATCACATCTGGTTTAATATATATGCATTTAATATATAAATGAGTTTTAAAAAAAAGGTTAACTCTGAAATTAAATGCTTTTGAGGCATAAAATTTCATACACTTGAAGTTTACGAAAAAGTTTGATGTAAGTTTTGGATCTATGATAGTATAAGCTTCCAATGGCAATAAGACTTTGAATATGAAAACATTTTGAGCATATCAGGTTTCAAAAGCATGAATTTGTGAATATTAAGATTCTTATATATGTAGCTTCACACATACAAATGTTATATATATATATATAATTAATTTTGTATATATCAGATTTCGAAGACATGATTTCAAATGCATGAGAGTTTCAAAAGCAGTAAATTTTATTTGAGCTTCATATTTAAATAGGTATGTTATTTCAAATATATACCTTCAAGTGCATAAGTTACCAAATAAGTATAGTATCAAATATATAAACTTTTAAATGTATACTTGTTAATCTAAGCAAATGATATACATAGACTATTATGTCAATTTCAAGCTAATAAGTAGAAATATCGTTGCTTCATACTTTTCAGGGTGATCAACACAGCAAAGAGAAATGTATGATTTAGCAAGTATAGAAATCAATGTATGAGCTATCAAAAAGCATTTCAGAAGTGACATTATAGAAAGGGATTACAAATAAGGTGATATTTACAAAGTTTATATGATTTACGTAAGTTATGAAATTATTTGCAAAACTTATAAAGTTATTCACATATATACGAGAAGAGTTTATATATTTCAAAGAAACAAATATATCATAAGTCTTGAGCAGCCTTGCCAAGATTCTCAGCGATCAAAGGATCAACTATATGACGAATTACGGCATAGAGAACTTCTTTAAGTTTCTTTTCCTTCCTCCTTACCCTGTCTGCGCCATCGATCACATCAATATTGGTCTTCAGTGCATGGTTGAAAGCTCTGTTTGCGCCCCTAAGGGTCTTGTTTTCCCTTTCAAATTCGGTGACGTGCTTCTAGCGGAAGTAATTATCGTGTTCAAGATTCTAAATCTTAACAGCACTCATTGATACTTGTTAAAGGTAAAAATAGCTTTAACGCTAACACCCGGTGTATCTCGTGACGAAGTGAAAGCACCACCCGTTTATACGGGAAACCAAGTAAAAAGAAAAGTCGCAGAAAAGTAAAAGAGACAGAGATTTTTATAGTGGTTCGGCTTCTAGTAAGCCTACATCCACTTTACATTCTTCATTATCTTCTTTGTACACACTTTTACAAGATTACAACACTTTTACAGCATGATCTCTCGATTACAACACCTTTACAACACGATCTTACAATTACAACATGAACGGAGAAAGAAGTTAGAACATCGATGGTGAATTGCTCTTCGAATCTCTCTTGGATGAAGTAGATCTCTTGATGAAGAATCTTCGATGGTTGAGGTGCTCGGAGAGTCCAGAAATCATCAGAGTGTAGGTGCCTTGAAATCCAAAAAAAGTCCCCCACGAATGTGGAGTTGATGGAGTATTTATAGGTGAAATCGGAGTTAGGTCGGCAGGGACGACTTAAGGAGTTAGGTCGGCAGCGACGACTTAAGGAGTTAGGTCGTGTGGACGACCTAAGATAAGTCGTAGGTCGTGCCGCATAGTTAAGTCATTAGGTCGTGGACTCCTTTAAGCCGTGGACTCTGTTAGGTCGGACCTTCTGATGAGTTGCTAACTCATTTAACCTTAGGTCGTTGAGCCGCTTCTCCTGTTAGCTCGTTAACTCGGTTGAGCCGCTTTATGCCTTAAGTCGCTGATAGGTTAACCCGTTAAGTCGTTGACCCTTGGTCCAGCTTAGGTCGCTCCATGTGTTAAGCTGCTAGGTCGCTTAACTTGGTCACGTCTTAGGTCGCGAGGTCTTCTTAGGTTGTAGGCACTGGCCTCGAGTAGAAGATAGGTCGCTTCATTCTTTAAGTCGTATACCGTTTTGGACGGGGCGCTGCCCCGCACCCCGCCGGGGGCGCTGCTCCCTGGACCCCTGCGACCTGACCGATCAGGTCGAACACCATCGCGGTGGCGTTGGCCCCGCACCCCCACCTTGGGGGGTTGGCACCCCCCTTGGACCCCCCCTCCGTAGGGGATCTTAGATGAAAAAAAACATTCAACATAACTTGCTTTGTTGAGATGTTGAGTTGACCAATCTTTGAGACGAGCTATCTTTCTTCTCTCGGTCGATCTTTTGATATCACGGCCTTGCTGAAAAAGGCGGGATAACACTTGCCCCCCAAAACATGCCTTGCGGTAGGAAGGTGTGTTTTGTAATGCCACAATCCGGACGTTCATATCTTGTTGATAACCTGTAAAGGAATTGACAGTTTTATATGGCCCCAAAATGACGACCGTTCGAGATCGAGCTATTTGGGATGAAGCTCGGCTGTTCATGGTCAAGCGCTTAACTTCAAGTGACGACCATTTATGGTCGAGTCATTTGAGGTGAAGTGCGGCCCTGCGCGGTCAAGCGTCTAAATCCATGCGACGATCGTTCGGAATCGGGTCATTTGTAGTGGAATGCGATCATTCATGGTAAAGCGCTTTACTTCGAATGACGACCATTTGGGGGGGCGAGCCACTCGTGGTAAAGTGTGGCCCTGTGCGATCAAAATGACAACCGTTCATGGTCAAGCGCTTTACCTCAAATGACGACCATTCGGGGTCGAGCCATTTGTGGTATAGTGCGGCCCTGTGCGGTCCAGTGATAGAGCTCAACCGTCCATGGTCAAGCGCCTTACTTCAAATGGCGACCATTCGGGGTCGAGCCCTTCATAGTAAAGTGCGGCCCTGAGCGATCAAGTGGTAAAGCACGGCCGCTCGCGGTCAAGCGCTTAACTTCAAATGACGATTGTCTGGGATAGAGCCATTTGAGGTGTAGCACGACCGTCCGTGGTCAAGCACTCAACTTTATATGATGGCCGGGATCAAGCCAAGTGAGCTGAAATGCAACCGACCACAGTCAAGCGCTTTACTTCAAATGACGACCATTCGGAGTCGGGCCATTTGAGGTGAAAGTGCGACTGTTGGCGGTGTGAAGCGCGGCCGTTCATGGTCAAGCGCTTAACTTCAAACGACGACCATTCGTGATCGAGTCATTTGAAGTCAAGTGCGGCCCTGCGCGGTCAAGCACTTAAATCTACGCGACGATCGCTTAGGATCGAGTTATGAATTGAAGCACGGCCGACCACAGTCAAGCGACTGTTGGCGGTCAAGCACTTAAATCCATGAGTTTTTGACTGTTCAAAGTCGGGTGCCTGTTCATAGGACTTAATCATTGAGACTGTTCGAAGTCAGGTGCCTGTTCGTAGGGCTTGATCATTGAGACTGTTCGAAGTCAGGTGCCTGTTCGTAGGGCTTGATGATGCCTATTCGTAGGGCTTACACATTTCAAAATCATGAAAAATCAAATATTCAACTGAAAAGTTGTCAAGTAGAAATGTCTGAAAAAGTCAAATCCAAACATTTGAAGCAAATCGTGAAAGTAATGTGGAATCAAATCCAAACATCGGAAGCAAATCATGAAAGTACAGTAGAGTCAAACTCAAACATCAGAAGCAAAAAATGAAAGCCATGTAGAGTCAAACTCAATCGTCGGAAACAAATCATGAAAGCAATGTCAAGCCTAGTCCAAACACAGAAGGCAAAGTAATCAGTCATCAGAAGTAAAATACAAAAGTAAAGTAGTCAACCATCAGAAATAAAATTCAAAAGCAAAGATTGACGTCCGAGTTCAAACATCTACATCAGTATGATTTATAGTTGTATCAGAGCATGCCTGTGGATCGATCGTGGTCCCATACATGTGTGAACAACTTAATTGTGTTGATGTAGATTTTCCACTCATTTGTCATAACCTCAATTATTCGATGATAAGTCGATGCTTTGATCCTGAGGCGTCTCCAGTTGGTGCAGGTGGTCGTTCTTGTTCCACCGTTGTAGCCTTCTTTTTCACATATTGAGATAACAAACCATCCCAGATATGCCCCTCAATTTCATCTTTCAAGTGTCTGCAGTCATTCGTGCTATGGCCATTTAGCTCATGGAACAAGCAATACTTGTCCGACTTTTTCTCGTTGTTAGTTGGATCTCTCTTAATTGGTTTTCGATAAGGAACATGTCCCTTGGTGTCTTGATAGATTCGCTCCAAAGTCTCATTCAATTCTGCGTACGAGGTGAATCTTGATCCCCTTTGTTGTCGTGATGAGTTTTCATTGTTATCCTCATCTTTTCGTTTGCCTTTGCTGGTTTCTGCACATTTCCCAGGAGGATTCCCGCCTTTAACCACAAAAACATCGGTTCCTTCTCCTTCTTCTATATCAGCCTTTGCGTCCTCTAATCGTAAGAACCCTTCGGCCTCATGGAAAAATTCTCCTAAATCCATAGGAGGATCTTTGGTCAATGAATTCTTGAACTCTGTGCCATTAGCTATACCTGACACAGCTGCCATTAGAACCATGGACGGATCTGGTCGATCTACCGATGCCGCTGCTGCGTTGAATCGCGTCAAAAAACTTCTCAAAGATTCTCCGGTTCTTTGCTTTAGTACTGTCAAACTCATAACATTCTTGGGCCTCGAGATGTGGACCCTGAATTGCCTCATAAACCTCTCAATCAAATCATTCCACGTTTCAATCGATCCATTTTCTAATTGTCTGAACCATAGTGCTGCAATATCTGTCAAGTACAGCGGAGAGCACCGGGCCATAACTTCCTCCGATGCCCCCAGCACTTCCATATGCCTCATATATTTTGTTAGATGAACTGTAGTGTCTGTCCTTCCATTGTACATATCCAATGATGGTAGATTAAAGTCTGGTGGGTTTTTAGCTCGCCTGATTGTTACGGTAAAAGGACTTCTATTGACATCCTCCAAGTCTTTGTTTACCAAACCACCTTTCATAGCCCTTTTGACCATTTCCGCTAATCTGTCGTTATCTCTTAGTGACAGTCCTCGCCCTTGGCTTTTGTATTGCCCCCCGAGTTCACGAGGGGTTGGTGGAATTTGTTCTTCTGTTTGGGCTTCTGTTCCTCTTTGATTCTGAGCTCCAAGTTGCCCAATCTGATGAAACAAATTCTGGATCAAATCCTCTTGCCTTTTCATCATTGCCTCCATCTCCTCTCTTGTAACAAAGGCTGAAGTTTGGCTTGCTCTCGAAGAAGCCTCTTGACTTCCTTCATGCTGGCTATTCTCTGGTCTTTGTAGTCTGCTCGATCGCCTTACCATAGTTCTTCGGATTTCAGTCTCAATTCCCCGGATTCAAGTATTGATTAATAGGATTCCTGAGTTCAGTTCTCAGTGAAAGCACCAAAATGTTAACGGTAAAAATAGCTTTAACGCTAACACCCGGTGTATCTTGTGATGAAGTGAAAGCACCACCCGTTTATATGGGAAACCAAGTAAAAAGAAAAGTCGTAGAAAAGTAAAAGAGATAGAGATTTTTATAGTGGTTCGGCTTCTAGTAAGCCTACATCCACTTTACATTCTTCATTATCTTCTTTGTACACACTTTTACAAGATTACAACACTTTTACAGCATGATCTCTCGATTACAACACCTTTACAACACGATCTTACAATTACAACATGAACGGAGAAAGAAGTTAGAACGTTGATGGTGAATTGCTCTTCGAATCTCTCTTGGATGAAGTAGATCTCTTGATGAAGAATCTTCGATGGTTGAGGTGCTCGGAGAGTCCAGAAATCATCAGAGTGTAGGTGCCTTGAAATCCAGAAAATGTCCCCCACGAATGTGGAGTTGATGGAGTATTTATAGGTGAAATCGGAGTTAGGTCGGCAGGGACGACTTAAGGAGTTAGGTCGGCAGGGACGACTTAAGGAGTTAGGTCGGCAGGGACGACCTAAGGAGTTAGGTCGTGTGGACGACCTAAGATAAGTCGTAGGTCGTGCCGCATAGTTAAGTCGTTAGGTCGTGGACTCCTTTAAGCCATGGACTCTGTTAGGTCGGACCTTCTGGTGAGTTGCTAACTCGTTTAGCCTTAGGTCATTGAGCCGCTTCTCTTGTTAGCTCGTTAACTCGGTTGAGCCGATTTATGCCTTAAGTCGCTGATAGGTTAACCCGTTAAGTCGTTGACCCTTGGTCCAGCTTAGGTCGCTCCATGTGTTAAGCCGCTAGGTCGCTTAACTTGGTCACGTCTTAGGTCGCGAGGTCTTCTTAGGTTGTAGGCGCTGGCCTCGAGTAGAAGATAGGTCGCTTCATTCTTTAAGTCGTATACCGTTTTGGACGGGGCGCTGCCCCGCACCCCGCCGGGGGCGCTGCCCCCCGGACCCCTGCGACCTGACCGGTCAGGTCGAACACCGTTGCGGTGGAGTTGGCCCCGCACCCCCACCTTGGGGGGTTGGCACTCCCCTTGGACCCCCCCTCCGTAAGGGATCTTAGATGAAAAAAAACATTCAACAGAACTTGCTTTGTTGAGATGTTGAGTTGACCAATCTTTGAGACGAGCTATCTTGCTTCTCTCGGTCGATCTTTTGATATCACGGCCTTGCTGAAAAAGGCGGGATAACAATACTCTGAGAATATTCCTCCTTTCATTTCTCATCAAAATATCTAGCAATTTCAAACTTTACTTTCATGCACCATTTACCCACAACATTCTCATCTAAGCCAGGAGGAGGGGTGAGCATTGTGGGGACTTTCTTGGCGGTAAGGGAAGTAGACCTCGTAGGTCTGGAAACAAAGGGAGTAGTGCAAGGAGCCGACAAATCAATACTCGAAATCTTGTCTCCCACAATGTATTTTAATGATTGACACTGTGCTTGATGGACCTTCAGTTCCAATTCCAAGTCGCTGATATGTTGGACAAGTTCTGACATCTTATGATCGAAATCGATTGAACGGTTTGACTTTACTTGTCGCTTTAGTGATGAAATTATTTCATCTTTGCTTTTAATATCGGCTTTGAGATCGGCAATTTCATCTTTCAGATTACTAGCAATGGTTTTCTGAACAAAATATCTTTTATGCCATTTCAAGACTTCGGCGTTGCCATGGAAGCACTCTAGTAAGGTAACATCACTAAGTTCACTCCTTCCTTATGATTTTACAGTTTATCTCTAAGATTGGCAATGCGTGATGTTAAATCGAAAGGGAGAGGAGCTGTAGATAATTGTAACTCCTATTTAAGCAAAAAAACAAAATAAAGTCAAAATCAAGAAGAAAAATCTCTTTATTATTATTATTATTATAATAAAGGATTACAACTCAAATAACAACGAAGTTAAAAGATGTAATAAACAATCAGTTTACATCTAAAGTGAAGAAACAACATTTCTAACTTTATCTAATGAATTAGCGAAGAGGGTTACTGTTGAATCAAAGGGAATATTAACTCCTTCAGGTGTGATAATTGTTGGGCATTTGCTATAGACCCACTTCCCAGCTGGGGGACTATCACGACCACAAATTAACTTAGAGTGAAACATCCTGCTTTCCATAAGAAGTTTCTCTTTTTCATCGCTAAGAAAATCATAGCGAAGACGAGGATATTCCACGTAAAGTTTCCGTAAATCTCTAAGGAAGCAGTATCTTGCTAGCTTCAAAGATTTTAAAATTGATACGTTTTGAAGGTAAAATCTTCTCAGTTTAACATATTGGCTTAAATAGTCCCTAGAAACAAGTCGACCTAATGAACAGTCACTCTGTGATGACATAATAAAATAAAGCTAAGCATAAAGAACAAGACTAAAACAAATATTTACAAAATCAATACATTGTTACATGTTTACAACTACTCATCTGGTTTATACAAAACAGAATTAGAAAATAACACAGGGATAAATTTATTCTTATAGTACTTAGGCTTTTCAAGGGGGAGATCTGTCGATCTGACCCATGGTAAGTTCCAACAAGCTCGTGGGTGCGGTCAGATCTAAATTCATCCATGCATCTCTTATGAAAATATCTTAGTAAACCTCCACTAAATTCACCAAAGTATGAAAAATCAATAATTGAGTGTCTATAGTAAGCTTTATATAAGAAGTTGATTAAAATATCTCTTTCTTCAATCAGCATCCAAAATAAAGTGATAAACTCTCGTTTCTCTTTTAAAAGAGTGTTGTAGCGAAGATGCGCTCTCTTTAGTAGAGGGGTGGCTTTTTGGTGCTTAAAAGATGCCAACACTGATGCACTGCTATCAAGTCTATGATATTTATCTAAAAGTACACTGTGCTCTTTTATTTGTTTGTCTAACTCCCTATATAACCTGTTTATCTCTGCCTGTTTTCTCTCAAGTTTTGTTTTATAGGGAAGGACATATTTCTTCCTTATCTAAAATATATGATTTGCACTATTATTATCTTCGAAGTGAAAGATATTTAAATAGAGAACTCCATACCTGTGATATCGGGACAGAATTCTAGGAAGCCTGCTCTTTCCCATTCAGCTCTTCAACATTAATGGGAGCATGCTCTTCTTCTTGAAGAGCAGAAGACCCGGCGGATTTAGGCAGAACATCTTTTTGGGGAGATGACTCTTTCTCAGGAGCACGGGTATCATCATCACCATCATTCTTCTCGGAGGTTTCAGTATGCCCCCTCGATCACCCGCTGAACATTGGCCACCATCGACATCATCATCATCATCGTTATCATTATAGCCACCATGGCCATCACCATCATCATCTTCACCTTCTTCCCTAGCAGCATCAATCTTGTCACCATCATCCTCAGAATCAGATTCGATTTCAAAAGAGGGGACGTCGAAAGAGAGTATTTTGGAGGAGTCAATTTCCTCCTCTACTGCGGCTTCAACCCCTGCTTCATTTGATTAATTTTCTCCATTACTCTATCAACAAGGGCAGAGTTGAGTGAGGCGAAGCTTAGGTCAGGGCACTTCTCGAAATTATCAGCATAAGCGAGCATTAGGGCTTCTTCGTAAGAATTCAGCATGATTTCCCCAAGGGTAGTATTAAGAAATTGAGATACTCGCTGTTTGGAATTAGAGATGGTACCGACAACAAGCTTTAGGGAGGCTCTATTTTCTTCAACTTCTCCTTCAAAGAAGCATTCTTTGTTGCTATGCGGGCCTTCTCCTCGTCGGAATCTTTTAAAGTTAGATGCATGGTAAGATTTTCATCGGCAAGGAGTTGGAGGGCCTTTCTTTCTTCTGAACGTGCAAATTCTAATTGGATAAGGGAAGCTTTAGTCGCTCCAGTTCGGAGGTTGCTTCATTTTTTTCCACAGACAAAAGGAGACACTTTGTTCTTACGGGCAGAGATTTCCTCCTGGAACTTGGAGGATTCAATGGAAGATTTGGATGCTCGCTCATGTAGAGTTAACCAACTCATAGAAATATAGAAGGAAATGTAAAACAAATTAGAGATTTAGAGAAAGCCGGTAATGATAAAGTCAATTGAAGTGAAACTTACCAAAAATTGTTGCTCCATCAGAGAGCGGTAATGCCTCGCCAAATCAAGAACGGAAAAAGGCAGGTGGATAGAAGAGAAGGACTTCGAATTTAAAATAGATTGAGTTATCTCCTCAAAATTAATGGAAGAAGAAGAAGATGTTTGCCTCTGAGGAGTACGCCTTAGAGGGGGAGTCATCTCCAAAGCTTATTGTATTTGTTCAAGGACTATCGAAGAGCTAGAAACAGTTATACGCGAGAGAGGATCGAGGGCAATAGGAGTCTGCACAAGTTTTTCTTGAGGTGCTTCAACGGTCGGGTTCTCCAAGGCTTTCTCAAGAGATGAACGATCCCCCTACTTTATATCAATAACTTTAGCAACCATCAAAAGAGGTTTCGCTTCGGATGGTGGCAATAACTTCCTTTTGATGGCCTTCTTAGTTTTGATGAAAAATTGGATAATAGATAGTGTAATCCCGCCTTTTAGCAAGGCCGTGATACCAAAAGATTAGATGGAAACCAAAGACCCTTCCCTTTGGTTGATTACGTACAGATTAGCTGTGGATGTCGGTAAATTTCGTCCAAGTCCGGATCGAGCTGTAATTGATATGACACGACGAGCAAAGTCGTAGAAGCCAGCGTTCCAAATTTCAAGTTAATCCGAGTTCGTATGCTCAAGATATGATCGATGCAAAACTGAATATTGTTTACGTTCATATCCATTGGGTTGGTGCATTTCGTATCCATCAAGCGTATGCCATTCGTATCACCAAACGTACGCTGTTCGTATCCATCGAACTTGTCCACTTCGTATCGATCAAGGCTCATCCTACTTCGCATCCATCCAACCATCACCATTTCGTATCTATAAACCTCGTGCCGCCCTGTTCGTATCGATCAACTTGGCTCCATCCTGTTCAAGTCCATCCTAAATCAAGCCTTCATCGTATCCATCAAATATGTTGGTTTGTATCCATCAAGTCCACTGCTTGGTATCAGTAAATGGCTCGCGTTTCATATCCATCCCCATCAACGAAATCGATACGAAACACATCTAATTTATTGATGTGAACAGAGCCACATACGTGGATGCGAGTCAATACTCAGGCCATCGATGCGAATTGGCCAGCATTCATCGATACGAATAGGGCGGTGACCCTCGATACGAACGAAGCAGTGGGTCGATGCGAACACGGTTAGATCTGGGTTGATATGGATAAAGCGCATACGCAGGAGAGACTCGGTTGATTCATCTTAAAGCATGGATCGATCCATGAACTCAATGCCACGTCACCATGCAGGCACGTGCTCGGATCGATGCGAAGTGAGCGATACGAAAGGATCGATACGAACCAAACAGACAACCAAAAGACTCAAACTTGCATTGATCGTAATTTTTAATCTACAAGTCCAAATGCCATGAAATTTTCACAGGAGCTTACGTACGACCTAAGGAAGGTTCACGCCAAATTTCGACTCAACTGGATCAAATTCTGATCGATACGAAATTCGTTCATGTCGATCATGGATCGAGCCGAAAATTTAGGAGATCGATCGCGTGGGCCCACCCACGTGCCATAAGAAGTCTCTCGAGATCTGAATGAGATATCAGCCTTCTACGCCTATAAATAAATCCCCAGGGCCTATAGAAAAAGGATCCTTTGAGTTCTCCGACGTCCGGACTCTTCTGAATTCAACTTGCACTCTATAGCTGCTGTTGTACTTGAATTTTAGAACCGTAATTCGCTACAACCCATTGTAATCAATTGTAATCGGCAAGTGAATATCAATAAAGTCATCAAACTTCAAAGTGGAGGTAGGCTGGATTTCCGAACCACTATAAACCCTGTGTTTCTTACTGCTTTCTTCTTAATTTGCTGAGTGTTCTTCATTTTTGACCCTCTACAAACTTGTTATCTGTGATCTTTGATTGTGAACTGGTGCTTTCATTAATAATTGAGTGTTTGTGACCAATTTTGGCGCCAACGTTTTTGGTGCTTTGAATGAGAAGGCTAGGATTCAGGGATTCTACCGCTTGGAAGTTTGAATTTGAAGGCTTAAGAGTTCAGATCTAAAAGGCTATGACAAGACAATCAAGTAGAAGGCAAAGACCAGAAAGGAGTCAGCACGAAGGGAGTTAGGAGGCTTCCTCAGGAGCGGATCAAACGTTAATCTTCATTATGGGGACGAGATGGAAACAATGTTCAAGAGACAAGAGGAGATGACGTAGAATCTACTTCGACAAGTTGGACAAGTTGGAGTACAGAATCAGTGGAACACAACTACATGAGTTGCTGGAGATAGGAATCGAGAGCACGATGCAATCGGAGTTCAGAATAGTGCAGAACCATCCGACACAGCACCAGAACTAGGGGTCGCTCACCCAGAGCATGTTGACCCAATCCTGGGAAGAGTATCGGGTGGACCCGAGTAACATGGGATTGATAGAGGAATGGATGCTTGGCCAAGAGGGCAAATTTAGAATTCCCTCGTGAACTCGGGGGTAGACCGGAGGCAACGGGAAAGGACTACAACTTGGAGATAGTGACAGATTGGCGGAGATGGTCAGACGAGCCATAAGAGGTGGAATAGTGAATAGATATCTAGAAGATGTTAATAGGAGCCCTTTTGCTCCCGTAATTAGGCAGACCAGGAATCCACCGAAATTCAAGTTATCGACATTGGAGGTGTTTGATGGAAGGACAGACCCTACTGTTCATCTGACAAGGTATATATGACACATGGAAGTACTGGGGGCATCAGAGGAAGTCATGGACAGGTGCTTCCCATTTTATCTGACAGACATAGCAGCATTATGGTTCAGAAAGCTGGAGAGCGGCTCCATTGGAACATGGACCGACTTGACTAAGAAGTTTATGAGGTAATTCAGAGTTCACATTTCGATACCCAAGAATGTGATGAGTTTAGCAGCACTAAAGCAAAGAACCGGGGAATCTTTGAGGTGCTTTCTGACACGATCCAATGCAGTGGCAGCATCGGTGGATCGACCAGACCCATCCATGGTTTTGATGGTAGCTGTATCTGGCATAGCTAATGGCACAAAATTCAAGAATTCATTGACGAGGGATCCCTCTATGGATCCAGGAGAATTTTATCATGAGGCTGAGGGAATTTTACGATTAGAGGATGCAAATGCCGAAAGAGAGGAAGGAGAAGGAGTTGATGTTTATGCTGTCAAGGGTGGAAATCCTCCTAAAACAGATTCAGGAACTGATAGAGGGAAATAGAAAGCTAAGGATAACGATGATGGATCAACACGACCAAGAAAGGAACCGAGATTCACCTCTTATACAGAGCTGAACGAGACTTTAGAGCGAATATACCTAGATACTAGGGGGTAGGTTCCTTATCGAAAGCCAATGAAATAGGATTCGACCAGCAATGAAAGAAGGTCAGACAAGTATTGCTTATTCCACAAGCTAAATGGTCATAGCATAAGTGATTGTAGACACTTGAAGGATGAAGTTGAGGGGCATATCCGGAATGGTCTGCTATTGCAGTATATGAGAAGGAGGGCCACGATGGTGGAACAAGAACGACCACCGCCTGCACCAACTGGAGATGGCTCAAGATCAAGGCGTCAGCTTGTCATCAATTGATGGAAATAAAGACGAATAAGTGGAAAACTCCACACCAGCGTGATCACATGTACATGACCGCGAACGATCCTCAGGCATGCTCTGATACGACCACTAATCACGTCGGTGTAGGTGTTTGCACTTCGACGTCTCTATTTTACTTTTGTTTTCTATTTCTCGTGTTAGAACTTGATTTTGTTGAACATTTCTATTGAAAAACTCAGTTGAATGGATATTTCGTTTTAATAATTCTGAAATGGCCAAGTCACTTACGCATGTACAGGATCGCGAACGGTCCCTGGGCATGTTCTGAGATGGCGATAAACCGCCATAACGAAAGGCTCAGAAATTCACTCGAGCGTGAAATTTGACATTAACGATACTAAGTCTCCCCCGAGCACTCACACAACTTGCCTCGAACGTCACCGGATCGCGAACGATCTCAACTTGCCTCGAACTACACCCGATTCCGAACGATCACAAATCGCCTCAAATGGCACCCGATCGCGAACGATCACCATTCGCTGCGAACAGCACCCGACCTCGAGTGGTCATGTACTACCCTGAATGAGAGACGATCTCGAATGATCGTCATTCGCGGTTAGATAAGACTGCCAATTTCTTTGCAGGTCACTAACAAGATACGAACATCCAGCCTAGCGAACTACAAAACACACCTTCCTATCGCAAGGCATGTTTTGGGGGCAAGTGTTATCCTGCCTTTTAGCAAGGTCGTGATACCAAAAGATTAGCTGGAAACCATAGACACTTTCCTTCGGTTGCCAGTTACATACAGATTAGCTATGGATGTCGGTAAATTTCATCCAAGTCTCGATCGAGATGAAATTGATACGACATAATGAGCAAAGCCGTAGAAGCCAGGTTCCAAATTTCAAGTTAATCCGAGTTCGTATGCTCAAGATATAATCGATGCAAAACTCAATATTGTTCTGGTTCGTATCCATTGGGTTAGTACATTTCGTATCCATCAAGCATATGCCATTCATATCCATTGGGCTAGAAACGGTTATATGCGAGAGAGGATCGAGGGCAATAGGAGTCTGCACTAGTTTTTCTTGAGGTGCTTCAACGGTCGGGTTCTCCAAGGGTTTATCAAGAGATGAACGATCCCCCTCCTTTGTATCAATAACTTTAGCAACCATCAAAGGAGGTTTCGCTTCGAACGGTGGCAATAACTTCCTTTTGATGGCCTTCTTAGTTTTGACAAAAGATTGGATAATAGATAGTGTTATCCCGCCTTTTAGTAAGGCCGTCATACCAAAAGATTAGCTGGAAACCAAAGACACTTCCTTTTGGTTGATTACGTACAGATTAGCTATGGATGTCGGTAAATTTCGTCCAAGTCCGGATCGAGCTGTAATTGATATGACACGATGAGCAAAGCTGTAGAAGCCAGCGTTCCAAATTCAAAGTTAATCTGAGTTCGTATGCTCAAGATATGATCGATGCAAAACTGAATATTGTTCTCGTTCATATCCATTAGGTTAGTGCATTTCGTATCCATCAAGCGTATGCCATTCGTATCACCAAACATACACTGTTCGTATCCATCAAACTTGTCCACTTCGTACCGATCAAGGCTCATCCTACTTCGCATCCATCCAACCATCACCATTTCATATCCATAAACCTCGTGCCGCCCTGTTCGTATCGATCAACTTGGCCCCGTCTTGTTCAAGTCCATCCTAAAACAAGCCTTCGTTGTATCCATCAAATATGTTGGTTCGTATCCATGAAGTGCACTGCTTGGTATCCATAAATGGCTCTCGTTTCGTATCGATCCCCATCAACGAAATCGACATGAAACGCATCTGAATTATTGATGCGAACAGAGCCACATACATGGATGCGAGTCAATACTCAGGCCATCGATGCGAATTGGCTAGCAATCATCGATACAACAAGGCGGAGACCCTCGATACAAATGAAGCAGTGGGTCTATGCGAACATGGTTAGATCTAGGTTGATATGAATGAAGCGCATATGCAGGAGAGACTCGGTCGATTCGGCTTAAAGCATGGGTCGATCCATGAACTCAGTGCCACGTCACCATGCAGGCACATGCTCGGATCGATGCGAAGTGAGCGATACGAAAGGATCGATACGAACCAAACAAACTACCGAAAGACTCAAATTTGCATCAATCATAACTTGCAATCTACAAGTTCAAATGCCATAAAATTTTCGTTATGAGCTTACGTACGACCTAAGGAAGGTTCATGCCAAATTTCGACTCGACTGTATCAAATTCCGATCGATACAAAATTTTATGAGATCAATCGTGTGGGCCCACCCACGTGCCAGAAGAAGTCTTTCGAGATCTGAGCGAGATATCAGCCTTCTATGCCTATAAATAGAGCCTCAGGGCCTACAGAAGAAGGATCCTTTGAGTACTCTGATGTCCATACTCCGTCGAATTCAACTTTGCACTCCATAGCTGCTATTGTACTCAAATTTCAGAACTGTAATTCGCTGCAATCCATTGTAATCAATTGTAATCGGCACGTGAATATCAATAAAGTCATCAAACTTCAAAGTGGATGTAGGCCGGATTGCCGAACCACTATAAACCCTGTATTTCTTACTGCTTTCTTCTTAATTTGCTGAGTGTTCTTCATTTTTGATCTTCTACATACTTGTTATATGTGATCTATGATTATGAACTGGTGCTTTCATTAATAATTGGGTGTTTGTGACCAATTTTGGTGCAAACAGATAGTGCACCAGAATTTGTGGGAAGGGGAGCAGTACCACTAACATGCATGGTATCCTGAGAAGCAACTGTGAAGGACCAAAGTAGATTAAAAGTCAGCAAAATAATTCAGAAAGCAATAGGGATATAAAACAAATGTTGTGCCTATAACTTACCGGAGTGGTTTGAGAAACTAGAAGACATAGGAAAAAAATGTTCAGGATCTCCCAAGGATATGAAGCATTTTCCCTTTCTTGTATGCTGGATCAAAGGGGGTAGCCCCAAAACCCTTTGACTAGGGGGAAGAAGGGAATGCTCCCTCAAGTTAGAAGGGATCAGCTACTTCATTCGGTTTCCTATCTTATTAGAAGCTGCAATTAAAGACACCATCGTCCTTTTATCAACCATGATAAGTTCCTTGGCAGGAGAATCTGACATAAGACTAAGATTAGGCATGAAAGCCATTGAAAAGAAAGAAGACAACGAAAATCTAAACTTACAAGGAGGGAAAAAATCTCACTAATACTAGAGAAACATTTAACAAAGAAAAACTGGTTTTGCCAGTCTTTAAACTTGTTTACCCCATCCGATATCAGCTTGTTTAGCGGGTAGGCTATGAAGATCTGATGATTGATATTGCTGAGCTTTACTAGTCTGACCAAGTAATTCAAGACTTCAACGCTTAGAGAAGGAAGACTAGACTCTAGTGCCATCGTCTCTAGAGATAGGAGGTGGATGTAGACATTTGGGGACAATTGGATCGGAGCAACCCCAAGATAAGAGAAAATTGTAGATAGAAACTTTAGAAAAGGCAGGGACCCCTCGTGCCATATATGGACGGCACTGTAGGCAAAGAACCCTTCGGGAGGGTTGTTGATGGTATCAGATCCTTGGGGTGGGATAACTTCCACACCAGAAATTCCTAAGTCTTTGACATTTACCTCATCTTGTGAAGATATCAGGGAGTGCTTTGAGATGGCATTAAATTCCTTTAGGGAGCTTATGGTTCTGCCAGGTGAAAATGTTTCAGTTAAAATTTTCAATTTATTATGAGCTTATCATTCTTTCAAAAAATAGTAAAAACCTATTGAAATAACTTAAACACAAAACCAAACATGAAACTTCAAATTTTTGGAAAATATCAAAGTTTAAATCAAACATATTGAGCTTTCGACAGAGTCGGAAGGGAAAGAAGATTAATACATAGCATATACCTCTCGACATTGTCAAATATTTAAATATGAATATTCGCTAAGCTTTCGACAGCGTCGAAAGGAAAAATGGAAATATATGTCCATGTGGCGTTTTTCAACAATGTCGGAAGCTCAAAAGGAACCAAGTTGTTAGAAGAAGACAGTTAAAACTAATTTGAAAATCTAAACAAAGTGTATACAAATTGTACTCTAAAAACAGTATAATAAGACCCTTCAACACTGTCGAAACCTATGACTTGAGTTTTTCTGAGGGGTGTATGAGTGTCGTCGAAACTTTGTATACTCATTGAGTTGAAAGGCCCTAAGTTAAAATCATAAGTACTTAGAACATTTCGGCATTGTAGGAGAAAGATGATTTTAGAGGGTTTCAATTTATTACACACAAAGGGTTTCGAAAGGGTCGAAGGTGAATTATGGTTCCTAAAGCATGCTAAAAAGAAGGAATTGCAATCGATACAAAATGGTTTCGACTAAGTCGAAACATTTTTCTTTTGTGAGGGATAACTACATTATGTTTCACAACCTTTCTTCAAGGTTGATCAAATTCATGCTACAATACCTTTCAACCCCATCGAAAGACGCTAAGGAAGCAAAACCAATGTTGTCGCCTTAATCCCTTTCGAAGGGGTAGAAAGTCAATTTGTAGTGCCAATGTTTCATCCGTACAACTTGATACATCCGGACGAAGAAAACAAAAGCTTTTATCTTCTCCAAACCCAATTGCAAATTCAGGATTTCAAAAAAATCTTAAACAGAAAAACCAAACCCGTTAAGGAAACGGATTTCAATATGAATCAACATTTTCAGTTTCAAAATTTTTGAATCGAGAATTCAAATTCTTTTAAAATAGCAGAAATCGTAAACGCTGGAATCAAGTTTAAAACGAGAAATAAATCTCATCGATTTATGAAACTGAATCGCGAAGTTATCTCAAAGGATTTGAATCATAAGCATAAACGACTCTCAGTAAATCGAATTAAACTTACCTTTAGGAAATTAAGATTCGAATATTTCTAAATCGAAATCCCAATTATAAAATCTAAGAGGGTGAAATTTACTGTGAAACACAAAGAACAGAGAAAGAGAGATTATAAAAATTAGAAATAATCTCAAACTTACATTTAGATTTGTTTAACCTTTGATTCAAGAAAAAGAAAATTGAAGAATTTTAGAATTCTTTTACTTGTACTCAAAAATTTGATTGCACGTAAATAAGGAAGAAAATAAAACGAGCGTACTTATAAGAAAAGTTTTCAAAGAGCTTTAAACCATTAGATCACATTTAAACAGACGGTCCAGATTCACGCGGGAAGACTAAAAGGCGGGAAACTTTTAGGTTTTGACAAAGATGACTTGGAACGTCAAGAGCATCCCTTCATGGGTGGGGGGGAGGGGAAAATGCTAGTACCAAAAAACCCATTTCGACTAAGTCGAAACTTGTTTGAGCAGAGAACAATGGAAAACAAGAGGAAAGAGCTCTAGCTAGACCTTTCGAAAGAGTCGAGGGGATGCTACAACCAAAGTTCAAAAGTTTCAGGACCTTTCAAAGGTGTCGAAAGGATTCTGCAATCAAGATCTAGTAGGTTCATACCTTTCGAAGGATTCGAAAGCATCCTTCCGCCTTCAGTAACAACCTTTCGACTAGGTGAATCCATATGCATGAAGACCTTTCGAATGAGTCAAAGCAGCACCTTTCGAAGATAATGAAGAACAACTATTTGTATATGCACCAAGCCTTTCAAAATCAAAGGTTTCGCCTTCATTCAACCTACTCGAAAGCAAGTGTGGTCCTGAACAACCCCTTCGAAAGCTATAATAAGCCTTTCGAACCAGTCGAAACCAATGCGATCCAGAGGGAGTTCCACGTCAAATTAGAAGCAAGAGCTCAGACGTAACCAACGTCATCGAAACCATTGAACAAAGCCTATCGACAGAGTTAGAAGCACTTACAAGGCAACATAACGAAGAGAAGCACAACCGTTCCTTTCGGCAAAGGTGGAAGCATATTTAAGTTATTCGGCAGCCACCTTTCGACCAAGTTGAAAGCACTACGGTCGAAAGGTGCTGACCCACATCTATAAATAAGACCCAAGGGGTTAGGCTTTGGGGATCCGATTCTTTCCATTCTAAACTTGTATTTTCTTAATCAAAAGCGTTGCAAACCCTAATTACCAAATCAATTTGGGGATTGTGAGAAATAAAGTCATTTTTAGCTTGTGAAAGGGAAGTCTCAAATATTTTAGATTACTTACTGTTTTTAAAGCTTTTGTCAGGTTTAATCTTGTGTTTCAGGTGTCGCCTACATCTAAAGGTCACTACCGATATGGTCGAAACCTTGCAGATTTAAATAACTTTAGTTACACGCTTCAAGCTACCTTTCCCGGAGTCTCTGCTTTCAACGAAGTCGAAACCAAGTTTCAATCTACTGAAACCTTTGATTAATACCAGGTGACAAATAGGTCCAGCTTTCGAAAAGGTCGAAACCTAGCCCTAAACCATTCCAACTTGAGATTCCCAATCCAAACCTGATATATTTAAGCCTACAGCTTTTGACAAGGACGAAACCACAACCCTAGATTCCTAGTTCACGTTTTAACACCAAAACAACCTTACTTTCGATAGGGTCGAAACCTCTGTCTCTGATTCTTAGATAAAGTCCAAATCAACAAAATAAAATCTTATCCAGGGTATCCTAACCATTTCGAAAGGTGGGCATTAAAGGGAAAACCAATCTATCTTAACAGAATCGAAAGGTCGATAAGGAAAAAAGCCAACCCTTTCGATTGAGTCGAAAGGTTAATCCGAACAACTTTTACTATAACAATCTACTAGAAACGAAACTCAAGGAGGATATTCCCATTCCACTCCTTTCCATCTACCTAAGGGATAAATCTTATTTAATTACTCTTCTTTAGGGTGTTGAAAAGATTTCTTGTTGACATAGATGTTGAATTACATAAAAGAAGCAAACATTCAATTGCTAAAGCTGCTATATATCAAGGTTCATAAAGCAACAACAGATTCACAAATTGGTTAAAATCAACTAATCAGTGCCTTTCATAAAATTGAACCTAAGCAGCTAATATAGCTAATGAAATGCATAAACAATACTAACTACTACAAATTTAATGTATACATTATATATACACACATATATTGCATGAGAGAGAGTGAGATACATACATATAATACTAACATTGGTAGAAATTTTGCCCTAACCCGAAATATCACTGGACTTGGGAATGGCTAAGACTTGTTATTTTGCTTGATGTGAAGTTTAAGGTTGGACTTGGCATGAGATTCCAATAATGCAGTCATTATTTTAGAGGACATGTCATAGGCATTGAGAGGATTTGTTGCAACTATTACTAGCACGACCAAAAACTTTACAAGATGTTAGACTTCCAATCATTGGAGCTCAACATATGAGATATGGGTATTCATAATCAGGATTATAGATGTCAATAAATTTACAAAATTTAAAGACATTAGACTTCCAATCACAGGAACACAACATAGGAATATTGGACATAGTGTATAATGTGCTTCGGCTTATTGACATACATCCTCCAACCCAACGATTTGTTTATTCCTTTAACCAAAATTATAAGAGATATAAAATCTATCAACTAAATATAAATTAAAATTTACCTTATTTGGAGCTAAACACTTATCTTAAAAAGATTCATAAAGAATACAAGTACACTCAATTTCCGTTGAAACATATTTGGATTAAAATGATATAATCTCCAATTAGATTTTTTGCGAGCATGCGGAGACTAATTATTTTTATTAGTTTCAATAAACATCAATTGTAGGATTAGAAGTCTTTAGATTATCGATCCCTAAAGTACCTAGGAAACATCAATATAACAAACCCCTCCCCGAAGGGAGAGGGTGGGGGCGTGGGTTTGGAATGCTATGTGCGAGTTGCACATTTCACCTCGAGTCCAATTTTCATGTGAATTTTTATTTTCGTTCTTCTGGACTGCAAGTTTTGCGAGCCGTTTCCTAAATTTCATGTTTGTGTATGAATATGCGCTTATATGTTTTTGTTTGATGATAATAAACATATATATTCATTTAAATGTATTTGGTAATGTACTATTTTGTTTTTCATAGATTAAATAAATATTTGTTGAATAAAATAAATTACACAGAATTTGAATTCAAACAGAAATTTTATTCAAACAAATATTTATTACAATCTTGAATAGAACAAATTCAGGCTCTCACTATACATATACATTTTTGAATACATCACGATTTCATATTTACATTAATAACCTCACTACATATCACTCACACTCGTATTTTGTCTTCAACTGCATTCCAGTTTGAATCCAGCATCTGAGCAATCTGCAAAAATATTCACTAACGCAGTAAAATTGAAAAAGAAATATTTTTGCAACAGAAAATGAAATATGATTTTTGAAAATATTATTTGCCTCAGTTATTTGGGTTGTTCGTCATAATTTACATTTGAATTCATCACACATGAACAATGTGACATGCACAGTGTATCACTGTACATGCCACAAGGCCGTGCACATCAATATACACTTGATAATGCTACAGGGACAGGTGAGCACAGGTCAAACCCAAATGAAAAACCGGGTTCAACTCACGTGCAATATATTGAAAATCACGACACGAGCACAAGGTCAATCCCGAGTTTTTGAAAAACTGGATTCAACACAGGGCAGTTCACAAGTCAAAAATAGAGCATCAAAACAATGTCGAAGTCATTCCAGCAAAATGACAGTACAAACAAGTGCACACTGGAAACACAAGAACATGCACATCAACCAAACAGTGGCACATAAATACAAGTATGCACAGCAATGCAAAGACCAGCTGCAACATAAAGTAAAAATGCTCTAAGCCACCAAGTAAACAAACTCACGCAAATGTACGTAGTTCATCCACAAATGTTCATTGACTACATGAAGCAAACAATTCATGAAGCAATACAGCAATAAACTCAACAATTGAAGTTCAAGTCAGACCAACACCAACAAAGAACAGAAACCAAGCAATGACCAGAACAAAATTGCCAACATCATGAATACCGCAACAACCAGAGTACAACTACAGAGACCAAGTTCATATAAACAGCAATGCATGCAAGTACCAGATTGAACAATTATAAACATCAACTACAAGCCCAAGTGAAACCATACCACAAATGCAAAATCAGTGATCAACACAGCAACTCAGAGACCACTATGCAGTAGACAGAGTGCAAATATCAAAGAGACAACATCAGCAGATACATGAGCAATGAAGACTACTGCAAATATACATAAACAACACAAACTAGGTGCAACATGGATGTCACAAGTACAACAATGCACAATGATACAAAGCAAGTTCGACAGGCAGATTTGAAGAAATGAAACAATGCATTGGATCAACACAATCAAGTCCAAATGCATCAGTGAGGAAAGTGCAGTGGACATGTCTACAACAGAAGAAGACTACAAGATGAACCATGACCATGTTACAGGAATATTTGCAGTTAAATGTCAACGCAATTGTAATGGCAAGTCATGGAGACACAGTCACAAAATCAGATGACCATGAAAGAAATCAACGCAGTACAAAAATGGAAATTGCCGAAAACAGGAAAGTCAAAATTCAGGTACGAATTTTTGAAAAGGTCAGAAAGTAAAAGAGAAAGTTTTTGCCATATCAATCAAGGCAATCGAACGTTCTCAAGCTAAAGCCGTGCGCATCAAGTTGAAGATATTTCAGGAATTTTTTTTTTTGGAAAGTATCAAATGAATACGAACAAATTCAATGGTCTCATAATTCATATAAATACCAAACACCAAAACTCATCATCGACATCGAGTTAAATTGAAGCAAGCAATTAAACTAGCAAAGAGATTACATACCGCAACAGTGAACTCGATCAAAGGAGCAGCTGCGAAAGGGCCCAAGCAACGAAAATAAGAGAATTGATCAATAGAGGAGCAACGCAAACCATGCATAAGTTCATCAGAGAAGGAGCGACCAACAGAGAAAGAGAATCTAGCATTTACAGTCGCAACCTCCATATTCAGAAAACCCTAATTTCTGTAACAAAGGATCGGCCGCCATTTTTGCAATTGAAGATGGAAAAGGAACGGGCTAGAGAATAAAGCAATTGGGCCGGCCTTGTTTGTTTAAAGGGGATTTAGCTTATTTTATTTCAAATAGGGTTTTTGGGTTTAACCGTTTTTTTATTTGTTGTGTTTTCTTCTTCGAGTCAAAGAATTTGTAAATCACCACCTAGGTTGTAGGTAGTGTCAGATTGTCTAGTTAGAATTTGTTCAGTGAGCAGGGTGTGCGAGTTTGCAAAACTCTATAGACGGAGCAGAGTTTGCGAGTAAGCGAAACTCTATAGGCGGAGTAGGGTGTGCGAGTCTATGAGAGTGTTTGTGAACGGGAGCAAAAGGGTTTGCGAGTCTAGTAGAGTGTTTGTAAGCGGGAAACTGTTTAATTCTAATAGAAATCTGGGAATGCAGCAGTAGGCAGGCGTTGCCGAAGCTGGGTAAATTTTGTGTGTGGTTTACTTTTCAGCTTATTTATTTCTGCAGTTTGTTTTTACGTTTAAATCGAGAAAATTTGCTATAACCCTATTCACCCCCCTCTAGGGATAATCTAGATCCTATAAGTGGTATCAGAGCACGGTATTTTTCTTTAACTCTATAGTCATGAATCCACCAGATAATAATTTTGTTGAGGGTCGTTCCAATATTATTCCTTCTATTTTCGATGGAACAGATTTTTTGGACTGGAAATTGAAAATGGAATTTTATTTAAAATCTGTTAATATTAAATGTTGGGATATTATTGAAAATGGGTGTGATATAACAAATAAGGAAATTCTCTCAATTAATGCTCTTGCTATGCATATATTATATTCTCATATTAATCGTGATAATTTTTATTTCGTCTCTCATTGTGAAAATGCACAGAAAATCTGGAATACTCTCGATGCAATATATGGTGCAAAAGTCAACAGTAATGAGATGTCCTCCACAACCGACTCAGCTAAAGAAATGTGCTCAACAAGATTGGTAAATAGCTGTTGTGATGAGGATGATGATGATGGAGCAGCCGAGCTGGCATTACTAATGAAGAAATTCAAAAGGAGGAACCGCAAATACGAAAATCTAGCTCTAAATCAAAATGTAAAAAACAGAGAGCACAATATGAAGCCAAGCGAGGTATCAAAACTCACTCACTCTGAATTACTTATTTATTTCCACGAAGTGAATGGCTGTTTTGAACGACTTAGGGAGAAGTATGCCAAACTTGAATCACAAAAAGATACTTTGATAGAATTAAATGATCAACTCGACCAATTAGTTAAAACCTATCAAAGTAAGATCCCTAAGTGTGATAAGTGTCCAACATTCGAAAAGGAAATTAAAAAATCAGAAATCAATATAAAATCACTTGAAAATGAAATTCTGATTTTAAAAGAGAATGAAAATACTAGGAGAGAGAATTCTATTAAAAAGTGCACACAATTGATAAATGAAAATGAATCTCTCAAAACACAAGTCCAACAATTGTCAGTGACTTTAGATAAATTCTCAAAAAGTGAAAAATCGTTGGATATGCTATTAGGAAAGCAAACTGTTAATACGGTTAGACAAGGACTTGGATATGATAAATCTGAAAATGTTGAAAGCAAGATTAATCAAGAAAATTCAGCGTGCACAATTTATAGAAAATTTGGACACAATCAAAATAATTGTTGGTATAGACCCAAACACGTGAAAACTATATCAATTTGGGTTTCAAAAGGCACAAATATAAAATCTCTCAAAGTTAAACAAATTTGGGTGCCGAAGGGAGCAATTATAAATAGTTTTGGGTCTCCACAAAATTATTTTTCAAAATATTCTACCACTAACAATCATGGACCTATAAAAACAAATAGGTCACATAAATCTTTTCCTGTGTAGGTATGGTGGCAGGCTAAGGAACAACAACAGTGTTCTCTGGATTTTGGCTGTTCCAGAAACACAACGGGCAACAAAGCAAAGTTCCTTAGCCTAGTACAAAGGTGACAGAATCACAATGGGCAATCACGTAAAATTATCGTAAAGGTAAAATAGGTGAAGGTATATTTATCTGATCGATACATTAAATGTGATAATCTGCACCATATTCTGAGTGAAATCAGCCAATATTGAGATATTGTAAAGATGATGTTTTTTGATTCTGACTTGTTCGACATAGTTGGCCAACTACATTTATGCCAAAAACACTATTCTTTGAATTACTTCATACATATTTATTTGGATGATAATATTTTTGGTTATTCACGGTTCTCTGATTATTTACATGGCTTCAATCCAAATCCAAGAGAATGCCAGGCTGTTAAAAATTGAGTTTGAATTTTTATGCATACTTCATGATGTGGTCTATCAAATTTAGTTAGCGATATTTTGGAGTGAAAGAGAAATTCAGATGCAGATTACACTGGTAATATAGTTGATAGAAAAATTACTAGTGGAACGTGATTTTTTTTTGAAACATTCATTTGCTGCATCGTTTTTCAAAGAAAATATCTGCATATTTTTTACTTGAAATAAATTTCAAATAGCAGAATTTTTTTCTCATATAACCCCTTCGAGAAAATAATTGTTTGACCATATTTTCAGATTAGTCATTTTTATTTTATTTTAAATGACAAATTTTGACTAATACGACTCCCTACTAATTATCAAAAAAGATAAATAGTGATTGAAAAAGTGATAAGTGTTGATATTTAACATACATTACTCAAAAGAATATATTTTGGAAATTTTCTTTAGAAATTCAAACAAGAGTTATAAAACTTTTTGTTGGGTAAAGATTCCATGATCATTTCTATATCTATCATATTTCTATCGACCATTGTTTATCAAATATTAAATATAGTTGTCGATATGTGGTACTATAATCAGGAATCATTTGTTTTTCATGTCACATTTTTTTTTAAAAATAAATAAAATAAATAAATATCCAAAGTATTCACTCTCATTTAAAAGTCCTCACGGTTATGCATGTGTGAATTACTTGGATTGTTGATTATGTGCTTCCATGCTCATTTAAAAGTCCTTACGGTTATGCATGTATGGAACGCATATCAAAATTAACTAATTAAATAGACAAGTTGATTCTAATCCCATTTAAAAGTCCTCACGGTCATGCGTGGTTAGAAGATACTTGATTTTTTAAATTAAATTGGAATACTACTAATCTCATTTAAAAGTCCTAACGGTTATGCATGATTAGTAGATATTCAAATTCCTGATATAAATGTACCACAAGTTGATACGATTATATGATTTTATATTATAACATCATTTCCATTCTTTCTAAAAGTGGAATATGCGCCTAACGAGGGTAGTTATGATTTTTATTGAAGTTTAATATTTATATTCAATTTGAGTTTAATGTTGGATTAATATTGATCACTTTATCTCTCTTTTTCTCTAACACTATTATTCTTTTGCTGATAACAAAAGGGGGAGAGAAAAGTTAAGATTTTGTCAAATAGAATCAAGCAAAGGTCGAATAATTTTCCATTTGCATCTAGGCTCATTTATATATTTCTATTTGTATGCATATATGTAGGGGGAGCATCATGTAGAGAGAAAGCATTTAAATAGGGAGAGCAATTAGAGTATATCATTGATCAAATGCATTTAACATGGTCAAAATCTTAAATATATGTTTGTTATCATCAAAAGGGGGAGATTGTATGAATATGCACTTATATCTTTTTGTTTGATGATAATAAACATATATATTCATTTAAATGTATTTGGTAATGTACTATTTTGTTTTTCATAGATTAAATAAATATTTGTTGAATAAAATAAATTACACAGAATTTGAATTCAAACAGAAATTTTATTCAAACAAATATTTATTACAATCTTGAATAGTACAAATTCAAGCTCTCGCTATACATATACATTTTTGAATACATCACGATTTCATATTTACATTAATAACCTCACTACATATCACTCACACTCGTATTTTGTCTTCAACTGCATTCCAGTTTGAATCCAGCATCTGAGCAATCTGCAAAAATATTCACTAACGTAGTAAAATTGAAAAAGAAATATTTTTGCAATAGAAAATGAAATATGATTTTTGAAAATATTATTTGCCTCAGTTATTTGGGTTGTTCGTCATAATTTACATTTGAATTCATCACACACGAACAATGTGACATGCACAGTGTATCACTGTACATGCCACAAGGCCGTGCACATCAATATACACTTGATAATGCTACAGGGACAGGTGAGCACAGGTCAAACCCAAATGAAAAACCGGGTTCAACTCACGTGCAATATATTGAAAATCATGACACGAGCACAAGGTCAAACCCGAGTTTTTGAAAAACTGGATTCAACACAGGGCAGTTCACAAGTCAAAAACAGAGCATCAAAACAATGTCGAAGTCATTCTAGCAAAATGACAGTACAAACAAGTGCACACTGGAAATACAAGCACATGCACATCAACCAAACGGTGGCAGATAAATACAAGTATGCACAGCAATGCAAAGACCAGCTGCAACATAAAGTAAAAATGCTCTAAGCCACCAAGTAAACAAACTCAGGCAAATGTACATAGTTCATCCACAAATGTTCATTGACTACATTTAGCAAACAATTCATGAAGCAACACAGCAATAAACTCAACAATGAAAGTTCAAGTCAGACCAACACCAACAAAGAACAGAAACCAAGCAATGACCAGAACAAAATTGCCAACATCATGAATACTGCAACAACCAGAGTACAACTACAGAGACCAAGTTCATATAAAAGCAATGCATGCAAGTACCAGGTTGAACAATTATAAACATCAACTACAAGCCCAAGTGAAACCATACCACAAATGCACAATCAGTGATCAACACAGCAACTCAGAAACCACTATGCAGTAGACAGAGTGCAAATATCAAAGAGACAATATCAGCAGATACATGAGCAATGAAGACTACTGCAAATATACAGAAACAACACAAACTAGTTGCAACATGGATGTCACAAGTACAACAATGCACAATGATACAAAGCAAGTTCGACAGGCAGATTTGAAGAAATGAAACAATGCATTGGATCAACACAATCAAGTCCAAATGCATCAGTGAGGAAACTGCAGTGGACATGTATACAACAGAAGAAGACTACAAGATGAACCACGACCATGTTACAGGAATATTTGCAGTTAAATGTCAACGCAATTGTAATGGCAAGTCATGGAGACACAGTCACAAAATCAGATGACCATGAAAGAAATCAACGCAGTACAAAAATGGAAATTGCCGAAAACAGGAAAGTCAAAATTCAGGTACGAATTTTTGAAAAAGTCAGAAAGTAAAAGAGAAAGTTTTTGCCGTATCAATCAAGGCAATCGAACGTTCTCAAGCTAAAGCAGTGCGCATCAAGTTGAAGACATTTCAGGAATTTTTTTTTTTTGGAAAGTATCAAATGAATACGAATAAATTCAATGGTCTCATAATTCATATAAATACCAAACACCAAAACTCATCATCGGCATCGAGTTCGATTGAAGCAAGCAATTAAACCAGCAAAGAGATTACATACCGCAACAGTGAACTCGATCAAAGGAGCAGCTGCGAAAGGGCCCAAGCAACGAAAATAAGAGAATTGATCAACAGAGGAGCAACGCAAACCAGGCATAAGTTCATCAGAGAAGGAGCGACCAACAGAGCAAGAGAATCTAGCATTTACAGTCGCAACCTCCATATTCAGAAAAGCCTAATTTCTGTAACAAAGGATCGGCCGCCATTTTCGCAATTGAAGATGGAAAAGGAACGGGCTAGAGAATAAAGCAATTGGGCTGGCCTTGTTTGTTTAAAGGGGATTTAGCTTATTTTATTTCAAATAAGGTTTTTGGGTTTAACCGTTTTTTTATTTGTTGTTTTTTCTTCTTCGAGTCAAAGAATTTGTAAATCATCACCTAAGTTATAGGTAGTGTCAGATTGTCTAGTTAGAATTAGTTCAGTGAGCAGGGTGTGCGAGTTTGCAAAACTTTATAGGCGGAGCAGAGTTTGCGAGTAAGCGAAACTCTATAGGCGGAGCAGGGTGTGCGAGTCTATGAGAGTGTTTGTGAGCGGGAGCAAAAGGGTTTGCGAGTCTAGTAGAGTGTTTGTAAGCGGGATACTGTTTAATTCTAATAGAAATCTGGGAATGCAGCAGTAGGCAGAGGTTGCCGAAGTTGGGTAAATTTTGTGTGTGATTTATTTTTCAGCATATTTATTTCTGCAGTTTGTTTTTACGTTTAAATCGAGAAAATTTGCTATAACCCTATTCACCCCCCCTCTAGGGTTAATCTAGATCCTACAGTTTGATTTGACATATAATTTTGCTCATATTTGAATCATACAAACTCAACATTTAGCACATTTAGTACGTTTGCACGTGTTTGAAACTTTAAACAAATGGATCCATATCGGGGTAGAGTTAACATGTTCATGGACGTGGTTTATATTTAAACTTCAAGGAGTGACGATGAAGACCAATCCCAACCGTGCCCTATACACGCACAAAACCTCCTCACCCTATCCATATACCCCAATGATGACTGGATCCAAATTTGGATTAGTGTATATGGTCAGGATTAAAGAATTCAAGATAGTACACAGTGTATGGAATCATCCATTGCACAGTTTATGAGGCAATTGCCAGACATTCCATCCCCACCTCAACCTCCACCCCCAAACACACACATCACCAACCAAATGCAATTGTTGGCTATACGTTAAAGTATAAGTTAATAGGAAAAGTTAATTCTATTCTGTTATAACTAGTAAAATTATTTGTTTACCCTTTTCAACAATCAATTTGGTTTTGGAGAGATAGTGATAATTTTGCGTTCTAACAAATATTCATACCTGGAATCTGAATTTATATTCATTCTCCAATAGGAGTTCACAATTCACAGGTAGTGTTAGGTACAGCTAACTATTAAAAATGTTAAATTTGTGTTGGCATCCTTATCACAACTTTAAAAATGAAAATAAGTTGCATTAAACTGGACCGTACTTGATTGACAATAATTGTTCACTGCGAATAGATACATAGACAAAACAATATGAGCAAGTGCTGCAGTATGTGCATGCAACGGTAACACATATGACAAACAAATTGTTTGCTAGATGTTGATTTTGCATTTAGTTTTGGTTCATATGACTAGAATTTTGGCTACATTCTTATATTATTTGTACCTGCAGCAGTAGTATACAAACCTCATTTATTACTAATCGCATATCCTACAAGAACCAATGATTAATCAACCTCTTGATTTGTTGAGAAGTCCCTAGAAAAAGGTTGCTTACAGCAAAGAACCTGAAACAGAAGGCAATGCAAAACTCTTCGATCTCATCCTCCTCGAGGAATTCATATTTGAGTAGGAAGCCATAAGGCATTTCAAAATATCCTCAGAGAGCAATTCTTGCTTTATTGGTTCTTTATATGCTGCTTTATTGGTCTTTTTATTCGAGTGGAGTTCAATCTTGTTCCTTTTCACTTGACCATCATCACATTTGATGACCTTATTCACGTCAAACTGATCAACATTCGATATACTATAAGGGTTCGAGGCACTGAAAGCATTTGCATTCTCAAATGAGTTTGAATTGTGAGATGGGAACTTGGCAATATGCATATTAGATGAACTTATTTCTTTGTATTTCTTCAAACATGACAAGCATTTAGCTTCTTGATATAGCCTTAGCCTGAAATTTATTAACTCCTCCTCGAGTCTGGCAACTTCTTCTTCTAAAAGAGCCACTTCCGCAAGAAGCTCTAGCGTCTAATTTGAAAAGGAAAAATTATATAAGTGAACAATATACTTCAAAAATGCTCGTGTTTTGTTTAAGTTTAAGATTAAGTAATGTGTAACTATTATGATGCAATAGAAATGGAGATAAGCAATTATAGTTACTTTTGATGGAAGGTAAGGTGGGAGGCGAGGAAGAGCGCCCAATGGTCTAATGATAGCTCTGTCTAAAGCTCTATGCACATCCTCTTCATGTCGTAGCTTTTTCTTTAGCTGTTCAACCTATTATTTTCGAAACAATGAACTATATACTGCATGAAAAATAAGAATAAAAATGTAGTAGCAATATCGGTATTTGAGTTTTTACATCTTGTTGCAATTGAAGCTTCTTCTCCCTTCTAGCTTGAATTTTATTCAGTCTCTTCCCTTTTATTTCAGGTTTTTTCTCCTTTTTCTGCACAATGCCCTTAGTAAACGAAAATATAATCATGGGAACATGAAGAACACGACTTATAGTTCTATGCTTTCAGCACTACAGCATTAACATATGGACTCAATCCATTGAAATGAGAAGAATCAAAAATTAGTTTGAGGCATTGTATATAAAAAGCTAATCGCTTCCTAAATATATCCAAGAATGAACCATGAACTTACTGATCTACTTTGCATTGAAGATGACTTCATAGTTTGCTGCACTGTTCTCGATTTCGTGTTCATTTCTTTCGGCCTTCCTCTCTTTGATTTTTTTTTTTTTTTTTTTTCCCTTAGAACTACATGGATTAAAAGAAGCTGATATGTATAGCATAAGTTCTGTAGAATAATAGCTGCCAAACTAATTAATACAAAAATCAAATAACCAATTGACCCACCAAAAATGTAGAGACAATCTTCACATATTCATCCACATAAAGTTAGATGTTGCATGATGACAAGTTGAGTAATTCTTATTGCGGTGGAATCCACTTCATCTTTTTTCCTTCTTTTTTTTCCATATTGTTATTGTTCTCTTATATGAAGTTTTCTAGTTTAACTGTAGTTAGTGTTTTTATTAGGCCAAGATTCGGTCTCATATACAATTTATGAACAATTTATTCATAATCAATAATCAAATGCATATAACAAAGCGGAGCTGTTCCTGTAGGGTATATACGGAGAAATAGATAACGTGCTCAATACTATGCATTTACAGAAATTAGTTGATTCTGAGAGAGAAAGAAATAAGTGCAAGAAATACCTTCTTGGTATATACACAACTTGTAGGCTCTTCAATGATTATATGTATGAAAAATAACCAAAATTACACGATACAGTTCATATTCTAGGAGATACAATCTATATAGATCATGGCCATGGATTCCACAATTTTGTCTATAGCCCATTCTGTAAAATGGGAAAGCATGCAAAGTCGCTTTTTATAATGGACCACGATGAAAAGTGACTTGTGCTACAAATATAGGCATTGGACCATATGTTTATCAAATTGTGATAATGATAACAGGTGTATGATGCACCTAAAGGCTACAGCAACGTCAAGATAGCATGCTTGGAAACATTGGGAGTCGCTAGTTATATCAAATACTTGAGTTGCATTCAAATTCAAATTGCTACCTTCATTGCCGAGGATAAAATTCAAGTTTGATTGATACTGAATTTACTATTATGTTGGAACCATTAACATTGTAAATTCATTACTCGCGAAATAATAACATAAAAGAAGTGCAAATTTGAATGTATTCTTATATTTGTCGGTTAACTCTACTGGGACAAGAACAAATTTCGAGAGGACCACATAAACATTATTTTTGGTTTCAACGAAATTATAAGACCCAAGAAGTTTCCCAAATTGCATCGTGGAGTCACAAGTTCTTGTAAACTTTGTTCTACTAGCTTTTTAATGATTACTTGTGATATTGTTGTAGTCATGGCCATCAGAAACAACCGAACCATGAATTGAACCATGGTGTTTTATGGTCATGGTTGAAGGTTATGAAGCTCGAATCGATTAGACCGTAAAATTGTACCAATTACAATTTTCATTTTTGTATAATTGTAGTGTACAATTATTGAATTTAATCTTATTTTTTTTACTTGACTATAATTAGATGGAAAAAATTGTTGAACTACATGTTTGAACCTTCAAAACCTCCTCAAAGTTCGAGTCATAGTGAAAAAATAAAAATATTCAGCAAAACTGAGAACTGCCGGTTATAAGTCCCACATCGTCAAATAAACAGGATAGTGATTTGCTTCGATGTTATATATAAGTCCTAGATCAGCAGTATGATCTTTATTTATCTAAATTTTTGGGCTGATATGAATTGAATTTATTAAATAATTTGTGGTTCAGTGTATATATATATATATATATTTATGTATGTATGTATGTACATATATATATATATGAATTTAAATTATTAAATAATTTGTGGTTCAGCATAATATCACTACAAGATGAACAGTGATTTTTGACGGCAAAAAACCGTCGGCGGCCGTCGGAAATGGCCGTCGAAAAATAAGGCGTCGGGAGCAGTTTTTCCGACGGCTTCCGACACAGGACGCCGAATATATTTCCGATGGTTTCCGACGGATTCTGACAAGTCTCGGAATCCGTCGAAAAAATGACCTACAAGCCGTCAGAAGCCGTCGAAAAATGACCACTTGGAAGCTGTCGGGAGCCGTTGGAAGCCGTCGGAAATCTGCTGTATTTTTTTTATAACTGCTGCAATATAGCCAGCCTTCCATCCACATTTCTCATCCAAACACTATTACACCAATACTGCACAATCCAGTATACATTATTCCAACCAAATATCAAATCCCAAACTACACAAAATTCATCAAACATACAAATACATCAAATTACATCAAAATAAAATACTGAATATACACAATCATTCCAACATTCACAACAACCCCAACAACAAGTGTTCTACCATGTCATACATACACAACATAACACAAAATCATCAACATCCACATTTTCATACAACCACACAACCAAGTGTATCAAATATAATCATACAAAAATCAACAACTACCTCCTTCGTCTACCAAATCATTCAAAACTAAAAAAAATCATACCTGAAAAAGCAAGCAAGCAATGAATCAATCTCCTCCAGATCCAGAGCCAGCCGAGGAAGGGAAGCGACCACCAAACTGCTGCATGTACTCTAGCAACTGTGTGGTCTGCATGGCCTGTTGGCGGTTCTGCTCCTCCAGTTGGAACACTCTAGCCCGCAATTCTTCTATATCTGCTAGATCGCTCTGAGCTCTATTCCGCCGACCACGTCACTGACTGCTGGCCCACAATAAATATTTAATTTGGTTGTGTGATCTGTGTAAGTGTATGTGCATATCTATGTAAGCTAGTAAGTAACATAACGTTCATATATTCTGCCTTCTTGTGCTTTGCTGGTGTGATAAAGTCATTTGGTTGGTTTGAATTCAAATTCAGTATGAAGGATTTTTCAAGGTTCAAATATTTTTAAATAATGAAAAAATGAATAAAATTCAAGTTTATTGTTTTGAAAAGGTCAAAATAGCATATTTGAAGTATTTTAAGGTAAAATTATATAATCCAACAAAGAATTATGACTTAAATATCAAATTAGCTGTAAAATAAATTATTTACCACTTGATTGCCGAATCCGTATCGTCTGCCATGCTCTGTTGGATCCATAACGGACTCAAAAATAGCGTCCTCCTCATCAGTCGTCGGCTGAGCTCGAACCGTATCAGCAAGGAGTTCTTGGCGTTACTCCATAAACTTTTGCTACATTAACAAATTAATAGCATCATATCTTATTTCATTATAGTTTAACAAGCAGAATAATTACTAATACTGCATAAAATGAAATATGCTTACATGGCTCTTGCTGGATTAATCGTCCTTCCATGTATACGAAACAGTCCCGTCCGGATTTACATGCTCAACAGCATGCGTACGAGTGAACACGTCCATATAGCCCACGGGACCATGCGCCTCAGCTTCATGAAGTTGATTTTTACATACAATTATTATACATTTAAAATTATATAGCATAAACTATTTACAATTATCATTCAGTAAATTTACCAACTCTTATCGATACTGCTGAAATGACTTACATCCTACGCGATGAGTGACGGGATTTTTATTTATGTTTGTAGAGTTTCTATCCGACTCTGCCTGTACATTCAAAATTTGATACATTATTTTTCAATCACGTCAAATTAATAATTCAAAAAGTTTTAGTATACTTGCCTTCGACTCGTCCGTCTTCCAGTATCTCAACCAAGTTTGCCATACGCTCTCCCCCATCCACCGTGGTTTCTTACCAGATTTCTTAATCTCAGATATCGAGTCCCTATAGTTTTTGCGCATCTTCTTCGTCCGGTATCCTTATGCCAGCAGCGTATCGTCTGTCTGGATGTCTATCTTAGCCTTTGTTTCACGATAAAAAGTAAAAAAAAAAGATTACACTGTAAATGATAAACAGTAGAAAAATGACAAAAACGAATTGAAAATGAAAAACAGAAAAATATACATAGTAGGACATCCTGCCATATACACTCTTGATGTGAGGAGGGATGTTATCCCGCTTCGGTCGGTAGACACTCATCCTACTACGATAAGAAGCTCTAGAGACATCCAGCACAACCTTCGAGGGAAGTGGATCGAACCCCCTGTTCTTAAATACGATACAAATAAGTACGTACGTATATCATATAAAAAATAAGATGCTGAATAAAATTTAATTGTTACCTCTCTGCTCTAAGGACTAAAGAAACTACCGGACGCTGTGACTCTTGCGATGGGTCACTGCCATCGCATCCTGATGATCGGGAAGAGCTCCTACCTCTATATGACATTTGAATAAACCTGTGACATATATACACATCATTATATAAGAGAATAATAACATAATAATGAAATATATTTCATATGTAAATGACATCAACGGTGTAAATTGCTTAATTAATGACTGAAATGGAAATAGAAATGGAAGTGTGTTATACCTGATTCATAATGGGTGTACTGTTCCGACGATAACCAGATTTCATTGCATTTTGAATAAAAATTTCTAAATAAATGACAAATGGAAATGACATAAAACATGTAAACAACGGTAAACATATTTGGTTTCATAGTCACATCAATTTCATAATACATCAAGAATTCAACATAGTTACATCAATTGCAGAAAAATCAGATTTAGATTTATATTAGTCATCATCATCTTCTGATTCAGATCCGGTCTCGTTTTCGACGATATTTTCCTTTGCACTATCAAACGCTTCTACCAAAACATTTGATTCGTCGATCAAAGGACCAAAATCTGTATGATCGTCTGTAATTATTATTTCGTTAATTTGCTCAAGATTTGCCTGATAAGCTTGTTCGTCCGGAATATTCTTCTCATCGAATGTGAATCTGGCCTTTGTTTTAAAAACTGCAGACCAATCCGCTTTATCTCTTTTTAGAGACGGATAAGGAGCGTAATAAACTTGCAATGCTTGTTTGGCTAGTACAAAAGGATCATACTTGTGATAGTGCGATGTATGTTTTATTTCGATAATATTATAATCCTTGTGCACATTAATTCCAGAACCTGAAACATTGCTAAACCAATTGCATCTAAATAGAAACACCTACTCCGCGGGTCGTGAGAAATATCTCAGTTGCAAAATTTGTGTTAGAACGCCATAAAAATCATTTAAGTGATTTTCTGGATCGTCACTACCTTTAACAAATACACCAGTATTATTTATTAATTTTTCTACACTGTATTCTTTGGTTTTATATTTATATCCATTGACGAAATATATTGGATATGCCTTGACCACTCTTTTTGGTCCCATCGCAAGATGTTTCAATCCTTCGTCAACAACACAATTTCTCGGCTCATAAACGTAATTTGAAAATCAACCAGAAAATTCTTTACTGAGATCTCTGTTCGAATGTTCACATTCATAAACACTGTTCATATAAACAAATTATTACATTAGGTTATACACGTGCGTGCATTATAGGAATGAATAAAACACAAATTATTATTTCAGATTACCTAACAAACGGTGCAACCTCGGCATAATTTAGAAGAATACAAGTGTGGGCTACATGAAGATCTTTATTGTCTAGCCATATTTCTACACATTTTCCAGAAGGCCGACCATGTTGTCTAAAAATAGATAACATTGCTTAAGAGAACTCTTCTTCGTCGCCTTCGTCATTACGAGGAACACTTCCAAATGAAATATTCACATGGTCACTGAAATAGTGAGAGAGAAAGAACGAAGCTTCTTCTTCGATGTAAGATTTACATATCGAACCTTCAACTTGTGCTTTTTGCCTCACTTTTTTCTTCAGATGGTTCAAATATCTATGCAAAATTAATTTATATTAACTTCATCTTTCAAATGTAATTAAATTACGTGATAACATATTACATACCTCTCAAATGGATACATCCATCGATATTGGACAGGACCTCGAAATCGTGCTTCAGATGAAAGATGAACAGGTAAATGTTGCATTACATTAAAAAAACCTTGCGGAAATATTTTCTCTAATTTGCAAAGCAATATAGGAATATCCACTTCAAGTTTACGTAAACGTTGCACTTTTAAAGTAGTCGCTCAAAGCTCTTTGTAAAACATACTAAGCTCCGTTACTACCTTCCAAACTTTTAACGGCGGTAGTTCTTTGAACATAACGGGAAATAAATTTTCCATCATTATGTGACAGTCATGACTTTTCATTCTGCTCAATCTATCATTTTTAAAGTCAACACATCTATGAAGATTTGATGATATCCCATCAGAAAATCTTAACTCTTTCACCCATTTTAACAGCTTTAACTTGATTATTATCTAATTCGTGATATACTTTGGGTTTTTTACTGTCATTTGGTTTCATATGAAGCTCAGAACGTTTGCATAATTCTTTTATATCAAGTCTTGATTTCAAATCATCCTTTGTCTTCCCTTTCACATTCAAAATTGTGTTAAAAACATTATCAAATACATTTTTCTCATTGTGCATCACATCTATATTATGACGAAGCAGAAGATGTTTCCAATTATGTTAATAACATTATCAAATACATTTTTCTTCTATATCTACATTTTTCTCATTGTGTATTTTTTTTCCTTGGTCATACATCCTACTTTCCATTACAAACACAATAAGCATTTACATTTCGTATATTACTTCGGCTCAAATGATTCAACAAAATTTCGGCAGCATTTTCCTTTTGTTTCCTGCATTGTGCACAAATGCGTGTACGCAGGAAACAAAAAAGAAAAGTTAGACCGAAATTTTATGAACCGTTTAAGACGAAGTAGTATATAAAATGTAAATGCTTACTGTGTTCATAACTTGTCTAATACAGGGACAAATCCAACAAACATTGTACCAGATGAATATAAATGGTCGTTTTTTGAAAAAAACAACTATTTATATAACGATCATGTACAACACTCGTCAGATGGGGCCAAAAACTGTCTAAGGGACATTAGTTAATTAAATGTGCGTATTTTACGAAAAAAATACAGTTTTACTAACTATTCACATTTAAAAAATAGATTTTAATTTAACACATTTATTCGACGTATTACGTCAATTTAAGGCTGGTTTAACATTTTTGTCATTTTTCAATACACACAATTACAATTTAGACTCATGCATTTTTTTGTTTCATAAGTCAATATGTGCACAATATAATACTCGTAGCTCGTTCATTCATTTTATCTTATTCCAACTAACACAATACAATGATAATAGCGCTAAACACATATACAATCGTAAAATCAAGGCATACACAGTGATTTACATATACATGAACAACCACAAATTATACATGTTTTTCACAATTTCATGATAAAAGATGAAATAGGTATAACATGTGATGTTATAAACCGTTATTACGCTATTGGAAACAATTGCAATTACTAGTTAATCCTAATTTATCAACTTATGAAAATTTTGATTTAGGGTAAAAATTTGATTTTTTACGAAAATAAGATATTATACCTGAGATTGAGAGCAATATAGGTTGATTAGGCAGCCGTGGAGGATCCTGCAGCTTGAAATTAGAGATTGAAAGCTTGGAGAAGGGAATTGGGTTTTTTTGTAAAAAAATTCATATGTAATACTGAGGAAGAAGAAGGCTCGGCTGAGCCCTATAATTCGCGAAATTCCGACGGCTTCCGACGGCCCGTCGAAAGCCGTCGGAAAACAGCCGTCGGAAGCCGTCGCCCCTTGCAGTCGGAACTACAGCCTTTTTTAGTCGTTTATATATATGTATGTATGTGTGTTATGTATATGTATGTATATGTATGTATGTATGTATGTATGTATATGTATATGTATGTATGTATGTATGTATGTATATATATATATATATGTATATATATATTTACTATTAATAATAAGAATTCAGTAAACTATTTTCAACCGTGTCTTTTGCGATTTTCAAAAATACCCTTTTGCGTAATCTACAATACTTTCGTTCGTTCCATCTCATATGTCACGTCGCTGTGAAAAAATCCTAACCAAATTGAAGATTAATGTCATCATCGACGAAGATCCATTATAGATGTCGACCATCCGTTGCTTGGTTACTAAATTCCCTTACCGAAAATTACACCTCCTCCACCGCATTACTGTTTGTAATCAAACGATTTTACCCACTAGATTTAACTTATTGTGCTTCGAATCCTCAACTTTGCTCGATTGGGCGAATGCTCATTCGATACCAAATTTCCACCACTTTTAGGTATTTTCTAAACTTCTGCATTTCTTATTGATTATTCACATAGCACCATTGCTGCAAATTAGACTACATTAGCCAAGTTTGCATTTGATTCTCATTTCACCATGTTTTCTAATTTTTTAACATTGTGCTTGATTTCTCGTTGTGATCTGCATAATTACAAATACAAATTGATCATTATGTCACAAAAGTTGGGATGGTTTGATTGGTTTTCTTCCTTTCATCTCATTATTTTACTTTTAGCATCAGTTTATTCAATATATGAGCTAAATGAAGTGTCTGTGGAAGCTTGACACTCCCAATCAGATTATTTAAAACAACAGAATACCATTAAGGAGCCAAAAGCACTGAATGAATAGTCTATTATAGGTTTCTTACATGTTATATAGTCTGATGAATTTTGACATAGTGAATAATTTTTGCAACACATATGACTACCTTAGTTCTTCACTGTCCAGTTCATTAGAGTATTACTAAGAGAGTTTTTCAAGAAAATTCCCAAGTAAACTTAGGACTATTTACTCCACCATTAGTAAAAATATCTCTCACGTTCCAATTTTGTTTACCTTGCTCTTTTTTTAGGATTCATGTTTCTCGTTTTCATTATTGGTTGGGGAACGAATGGTCATTTCTTTTTTTGCAAAATTGCTTAAGTTAGTTTCTTTTGTTCATCTATAATTTTGTCATCTTCTAAAAATTCTTTACTCATAAATATTATTCAGTCCATGCATAAAACTCAAATAAGTAAGTTTGTCTGATAACGATAATAATTAGACGATAATGTTTTTAATTGACAAAATCAATTGAATTTCTCACTTTGCTTATTTTTGTACACACTGTGTGGTACATACCTATGATTTCTCTAATTGATTCATGACCTAATATAAATCTCATAATCAATTTATTGCTGTGTATTATGGAGATAGCACATGCGATGAATACATTGATTCAGGTTCATATATTTGAGATGTTATGTTCTAAAAAATATATATTCAACTGAATAGGTGTTGTTTGCATTAGATACTACAAAGATTTTTTGATGACAAGGGACAGTAAGTGAAACCTACAAAAGACTTGATAGTCTACTCTTTAGGTAATTGATAAACTAAATGTTTATATTTGGTAAACGATGGATATGTTGTTAACTTATCGGGAATATTCAATCAAACTAAGAAGCATGGGATTATCATTTTGATCAAATTAGGAGTTTCAGATCTTAAACCTAAAAAATAGCTTAAAATGTTTTTGCAATTAGAAAGTAGTCAGTTAACAAAAATATAAAGTACTACGAACTGAGCCTATAGACTTCTCTGTACAAGTGTTGTTCACATAAACTTTTAATTTTCAATGTACATTTTGTAGTTACTGTAAGTATACACCAATCTGTATTTTGACCAATATTATGTGCATAACATATGGTTTGTCATTTCAAACAATTATGAAATATGGACTATGAAGCAGAATCTAACACTTAGGAATATGTGAATGTTGACGCAAATCCTAGCTATAATAATTGAAATCAACTTGATGAACCATATAATAGGAGTCAACGAAGTGAACGAATGGTTAAAAAGGGATTTGAGTGAATGGTTAACAAGGGATAATGGAACATCATGAAAGTGGGTTGTAAATATCTTCCCTTTGTTTTTTTTTTCTTTTTTGGGGGAAATAAAGATGGCGATTGCCAATAGACATCTTGGATTTTGGTTATTTTTTTAATCATTGTGGCTATATATAGTTTTTTCTACTTGCGGTATGCATGTTTGTTGTTGAGTTAATTTTTTGATTAGTTTCTGGTAGTGAATATGATTTAGAATGAGCTATGCCTGATGTATTCTTCTTTATATGATTTTCATTTTCCCAAGAGATATTTTTTATATCATATGCCCATTTTAAACCATAACAATTCGCTTAACATCTGCATGACAAAATTTATATTTGGGTGAAACTTTAACAGTCTGATAAGAAATCGACTAATTTGATTTTTATGTACATAATTGTTTCCAATAATAATTGCAATAGGTATTTGTTTATTCTTATATCTATTTATTTGCAATTTTATCTAAAGAGCACTGCATAATAATATTTAATCGCAAGCCTTCCGTTTTTTCATGCTTACTAATCATTTTATAATGAATTAATGCTCCCAATGATGCAGATTAGACATGTAATTAGATGCTTGATAAGTTATGGAAACCATGATGAGATGAAATCCAAAAAATTCAACTGATAATATAAGTTGGTTTTTAAATACAACCTTTATATAAATAAGTATGAAAAGTATATACGTGGAATAAATATAGAAGCAAGCAACTGATTTATGAATATATGTGAATTTTCTAAGTACATGTTTTTGGTAGAAGAGGTGAGTTATAGAGATCGAGCAAAAAAAAATTATCTATCCTGTAAAGAATAGAACTAAGAAAATGAGTAAAAGATTAATTGCAAGAATGAAATATTAAAGCAAGAAAGAAAAATTAATGAACATATGGTTCAATATTAGTAGATTTAGTAGTCATCTCAAAGATTGCAATGAAAGGATGAAAACAACATATTCGTTGGAAACGATAGTATAAATACCACGCAATGTAAAGTCAAGATATCCAAGTGACTATAGGCAGGCTGTATGGGCGTGCATATATACTTAAATGATAATGGGATTGTCTCAAAAATTACTCCACCTTATACTTCGCAACAAAATAGTGTGTCAGAGCGAAGGAACCGAACCTTATTAGATACGGTTTATTCCATTATGAGTAAGGCCGAGTTACCTCTATCCTGTTGGGAATATACGTTAGAAACCGCAACACATATGTTGAATTTATTGCCTACTAAATCCGTGCATAAAATGTCATAAGAAATCCTACTAATAATGAGAATTCATTGAATAAGAATCAACTATGTCTTTATGAAACACCTAAACTACCCTTTTCTTATTCTCCAAGATAAATTCATACTTTGACAGTGGGAGAAAAATAGGAAGTCGAGCTTGAAGTATACAATTTCACAGGTGCTGGTGGAGCAGCCTTGGCTCCATATAACACCGACGAGGTATGTTACTACATTACCATTTTTGAAAAAAACTATTACTTTGGAGAAGTAATTTGTGTATAAAATGGCTATAGTATCGAACATATATTTAATTGATTGTTGATATGTTGTATGTTCATTTTATACATTGATTAGTTATTATTGCATATATTGATTTGTTGACACGCTCTGACATATATTATACGATATCACATAATATTATGACCTTGGAGATTGATGAAAAAATGACCAGTTATGGGTGTTTAATAGTGGGTATGGTCAGACTTAAACTCTTAATTGAGTAGAATTGCAATTAGAAGACCGTGAAGATCAAAATTGTGTTAGGATGTACGAACTGATCAAAAGATGACTAATTGACAATCCGAAAACTAGTCCAAGATTTAAAAATTAGGGGCGGAGACTGGATAGGGTTGTGCCCTACACTCCAATTACTTAATCCACAGTTCGTCGGGTTCACGATTCCATTGCATAGGACCTAGCCAAAGAACATGCAGTGAGGTTACGCAAAGACAACATTATTCTTTGCTAATTGCATAACAGTAATTTCATGGAGTTTTTGTATCCATAAGTCTTCCTACTTCCAACTGTCAATAACATTTCATCTAATGAATATAATATATCTACTTAATTATGAATTTGGGTGCATATTCAGTAAGGGTATGTCTATAAACAATACACGCTTCGAAAAATGCTATAAAGTGTCTTATTTAATTAATACATGCACATTGTGATTAGATGCAGGTCCACTTGAGTGTGCTTGTACACTCGTATATATAATAAACCATATTTTAGAGGCTGAACTATGGTTTGATTTTTTGAATTTGGAAGGTTGTTTGGGTGTTGGACCGGTCTAACCAATGGTTCGTGGTTTTTCTCGGCTAAACAACCGGTGTGGTTTTCATAACTATGGTTGGAAAAGAATGTAACAGACTAACAGTGTCAACTTACCTACTTCTACAATGAAAGTGCATATTCCCTCATGCTCCTTCTTTTCTCTATTCTTCGACCAGCAAAAAAATAAAAATAATAAATAAATAAAATAATGCAGTTAATGGTGCTAACCCACTGCCTCAAACTATTTAGATCTCTCTCCTCCAATTAGTCATCCCACTCTTCTTATGGCCCATGCTCAGCCCAGTCACTATAGTACCACTACATTCTCTACTTCTATTGGACCTGCTTCCAGCCCACTTCTCCCAACTCCGCCAATTCAGCCTAAACTACCTCCGTACAGTGATGTCTGTTGGCCATGATGCTCCTCTCAGCAACTGCCGATCATGGACGTTCTCCCGCTGTCAAAGATCTCTTGCCTCAAGTTGGCTTCATCCCCATTAACACTGCCTTAAGTATAACCGCAGAAGCTCTTCTACTAAAAAAAAAACGAAAATGGAGCTCAACCTGATGTGAATTTGTTTCGGCTTTGACTGATGTTGCAATCGACCTAGTCCAACTCTTTCCTTACTCGCTAGCAAACATGCATCTGCCCCCATGCTGTCCCAAGGGGTTTGTGAATATTGCGATGATGAGGATGATTTGCTGGATGAAGATGATCGTCAACCTCTCTTCCGTGATTGAATCAATGACTTCACGGTTGGGATAACTGAATTTTGCAATGATCCATGCACTCTTAGGTCTACTGAATCTTATGGTGATCTTGCCAACATCGTTTTTGACCTTTCAGATGAGGAAGACGCCCCAGATATGCTGCTTCTCGGTCGCATATCCTCGTCTATTTCTGCAATTGTTGCTAACAATGACATTTACTTGCAAGTTCGGTTTCTCGAGATGCAATGTGATATAGTGGCTTCTATGACTTCTTACAGCCCAATATTTCATGTCCGCTCTCCCAACAGTGCTGACCATCCTTTCATCACCACAATTTTGACTACTTCCACACGATCTTCGTTCCCTTTCCTCTCAGCCTGCCTGGTTTCCTCTCTTCCAACGGATAGAGTAGGGGTATACAATTATATAACTCCTTACATGTACTTAACTCGATAACCAATCTTATTCGATAATTTTTTTTTTCTATTATATACTTGTTATGTTGCGGTATAATTAATTAAATAAATAATTTTAAGTATATTAAATAAAAGAATCATTAATTGATATATTGTGCGATACTAATTACAATGCATGGTAGGCATGAGAAATTTATCACATTTAAAATAACATATTATTTTATATATTCTTAGTCAAGATGTTTCGAGAAAGGATATTGATTCATCTGTCAAGACTAGAGTATGTGACGTTATTCAAATATTAGACATTGTATTACTCATGAGTACCGGAGATACCAAGGGGTTATATACCGATTGTTATTGAATAAATATGGAATGACTCACTTGAGAGTTTTTCTATTGGTTAATATAACTAGGATCAAATCGAGAATCTCGAAGTGACAATGTTACATCGTTCCCTCGACTTGAGGGTACTGTAGAACTTCAAAGTGAGCATTCTATTTTGATTATATGCGGCGATCCAAAATTTTGGACATTTGAAATTAGAATATTTAATTGATTTTAAATATTTAAAGATTAATTTTGAACTTGAATTTCAAATGTAACCAATAATTGGATAATTAAATTAGTGAGAGTTGGGTAAAATAGTGAATCTTGGATTTTAAGCTTGCTAAAAATATTTCAAAGGCTTGTAAAATATGTATTGATAATGCTGAAGATAATAAAAGTTTTAAATTGAAAACTGGAAGTGATTTGTTCAGTTTTGAAAATATATCGTTTGAATTGACATTTTAAAATAGCATTCCGTGGCGCAGTCTCGGAATTCGACGAAACATGTCCCATTAGATCCGTAATAGTGTACTATCAACGGATTTCAATTTTTGTAGTGTTTGGAGTTGTCATGTGGCCGTACGGTATATAAACGCGCTGAAATTTAAATCAAAATATAATAATTTGGTCCAAAAAGCTATCTTCTCTGTACGATTGAATTAGGACTCGAAACCTTTTTCATTGTGCTCGAAATAGAGGTATAACATTATAAATGCCCAGTGGCACGCCTCGATGGGATGTAAAAAATTTAAGATTCGAATTGAGGCCGATCTAAATTTGAATTTAAATTTAAATAAATGATATAACTGCATTGATATACTGTAGCAGTTCCAGTTTGAACATGTGCTCTCTCTGAAGACACGCGTTAAAATTTAAAATTTAAAAGCCTTATCTTCCTCCATTTGTTAAGCACGCAGAAGATTTTAAAAAAAAATCAAAATCAAATTTTTCCCTAGTTCAATACCTGAAACAATATCGAACAGAAAGAAAAAAAGGAAAAAAATGACCGTTTCATTTGAGAGTGTCGAATTCCCTTTTTCTTCACTCTCGAAGTCAATTTCCAGATCGAAAAAAGGGGAAGGCGAGGAAAAAATTCAAAGTGAAAAAGGCGGAACGTAGAGGATTCAAATTCGAATTGAAATCTTGATTCGAGTGATCTCTTCGTTCCCTGTTCGAGCCATGCCGAAGTCCTCTTTCGAAAATTGAATGGGAGTGACTCATTGTGGAACCACGCTCCCATGGGGCACGCAGGCGAGATGGATTGTCGCGATCAACTCGCGACTGTGGAAGCGTGTTGGTTGGCGCTCGAGCTGTCGAGGTAATGGGAAGTTCACCGATGGTGGGAAGATGGGATTCGAGAGAGTCGTACGCTCGTGAAGGAGGAGCGGCCCGCTTTTGGGTAGCCTGGAGTTCGGCTGGTCAGTAAGGTGTAAATTAATTCAGTTTCTAATTTTGTAAATATATACATTTTTATAGAAAAAAGTATAATAGCAAGGTAGTTCCTATTTCGATTTTGATTCTATGTGTGTATATATATATATACATGTTTATATAAATGCAGTTTTTCCAATCTATATATTTTTATATTCAGTTGCAGAAAAGATAATACAATAAGTATAAGATGATTCTGTTTTAAATTTAATAATACATGTATATGTCCACATATACAATTTAATTTAAAAATGGTAAACATATATATATATATATATATATATATATATATATATATATGGAGATAAGATTTTGAAAATGGAATTTTTTAAAATGATCGGGTTTATATAAAATCAGATTTTCAAATCTGTATATTATTTTATAACTATATATATGTATATATATGTAGCTTCAAAAGAAAATAAATATACATTTTAAATTAACTAGTTTGGTTTAAATTAACCTATTTAATTATTCTAAGTACTAAAAGATTTTTTTAAAGTAAAATTGTTTAAACTACATTAATAAATGGTAATTGATTTTCAATTTTTCAGAACATTAATAAATCATATGATGTTTATTCAAGGTCTGAAATTGTGAAGAAAACAAGTCGAGATGGAAATGGGTTGCAACAAAACAAAGGTGAGTTAATCTCACTCAAATTGGATTATTAGTTAATTTAAATAGTTAAATTTAAATTATTGGATTGGTTGGTTGAATTGATAATTGTTATCAGTCTGGATTGATATTATATATGGTATTATATATATATATATTGGAGTGGTTGATATTCCCGCATTATATAACGGATGAGACCTATGCTCCCCGCATAATAGCGGATGACCCTAAATACCGTAATATCCCCCTCGAAGTGGGATGGTATTTTTATAATTGTGCTAACATGTGTGGATGCAAGGAAAAACAGGTTGGAGGGATCCAACTGAATTCCTCAAAATATTGAAATTTGTTTTTGTAATTTGTGTTATGATTGATTGATTGTTTGTGATAGATTATATCGGAAATTGAAGGCAATGAATGCTATGAGTTTTGCTGATCATATTTTTGGTATTTGAAGATATTTAAAATATAAAAGATTTTATTTGAAAAGAGATATAAGAGATAAATGTTAAGTAAAATAAATCAAAAGAATGAATTTGGAAAAGAAATAAAAGTTTAATTTTAAAATCCTGTCGAATAAATTCCGAGTATGGAAAAGAGATTTTTGAATAAATAGAAATAAATGAATTTGAGGACTTAAGTTATAGTGTTAAGAAATAAAGGATTTATTTTTAAATTCAAGGTTTAAAATAGTTTGGGAGAGATAAAGAAGAATTTTGGGAAAAAGTATGAAATTGATATTTTCAGTTTAAATAAGATTTTAAATCATAATAAAGGAGTAAAATCTGAAATTAATGGGTATGAAATAAACTTGAGTAAGTAAAGGAATTTATTTTAAAATGGAGTAAAATTTGAAAATCGATTTGGAAATCGATTTAGTGTTTGAAACTGTGATTTAAAAGGAGGATGAGATTATGGAATTTATAAATGGGGTTTATAAATAAAATGGAATAAGATATCAGTGGATATTTAGAAGTATAAATTCACGGTGGGAATTTATAAAGGAATAGGTAATTTGTTTTGAAAATAAATAATAGTTTTATTTTTAAAGGCGTGGAAAAGAAATTTACGGGTTTAAGACGTAAATTAAATTTGGATAAATCGAGAAGGATTTATTAACTGATTAAATGCACTATTTTGAAATGCCAAGTGTATTTTTTTGAAAAGCCAAGTATGTTTTCAAAGAAGATTTTTAAGTATAAGTTAAGAGTTTTAAATTTGTTTTAAAAGAATGTTTTTTTGAGAATTTATTATTTAAGTTGGTTAAAATTTTAAAGGTAAATATTTATTAAGTTAGTTATAGTAGTAATCATTTTAAAGGTTAAATTGGCATTATGATTTAAAAGGATAATTATTAATATTCATATTTTATAAAGTAGTTTTATTTTGAAAAGTAGTTTGGCTAATGTTTTATTTGAAAAATTAATATAGAATATCATAACTTTTATTTTAAAATTTGTTTTGGCTTAAGTTTTACATGAGAAATTTTTATAAAATTTCATAACTAGTATTTTAAATAAAGTGTTTTAAGTAGTTTTATTTTAAATGTTTTAAAGTATATATTTTTGGATAAAGTGATTTCAATTATTTTAAAATCTAAAGTATTAAGACTTGGCGATTTTCAGTGGAAATAAAACAATTGGATGGAAATTTATTCCACGGAAGAAAAAGTGATTTGAAAACTATTTTCAAAGGGTAAAAGTGCAGAAAAATATCTTATGAAGATATTTTTAATAAATAATTTGAAAATTATTAAGGCTTGATGGTTGTTTGTGGATGTTACATGATAGTTAAATAACTGACTATCAATATTGGCCAGTGCGCTGATCGTTTCGAAGAGACCGAGATCGAGATTAATTTTTCAAAAACCACTTCGATTCGGTTTGAACGTTTTTGTTAGGAAGACAAGAGCTTGGTGTCGAAGATGGAGCAGTGAAGTGCAAGGGCTAATCGCTACTAATCCTGAGGGTGATTCCAAAATGGATGTTGTAGGAGTAGTGCTTTCGGTTCTGTTCGGACCGGGAACAGACTTGTATGGACGAATGTTATCAGAACATCGTCAGGGGGACGATGAGCATTCTAAGTGAGAAGTGTTCTAAAAATGTAACGCATAGCCTCGAGCCTCATCAATCGGGAATGGCTAAAACCGGGGAGGTGCAGCAAAGCTAAGTGGCTAGCAACCAATTAGGGTAAAGGTCATCCCTGTTTGGATGTCCCTTCTTTCGGCTGTGTGGACGGTTGTTGATCCCAACCGCGGGGTGATCATATCCAAACTATCCAGTAAGGGGTAGCTCCGGTTATGTTGCAGGGGATCAGGGTGGATCCTCGGTACTCTAATATAGACCAGGTATTGTGACGGGTGGTACCCAGTAGCCCTACCATTGTATGGAATCCAATCTCGAATAAGCGCATGTACGGTTTTGATTGTGCCAAACTATGCTGTAACGTGAGATGCAAGCATTCCATCTAGATTCTATTTTACTTTCTATAGACACTATTCTAATATTAGACGAATTTAATAAAAATGTTTTGGTTATCGCAAGGTAAAAACCTGGCATGTTTATTTGTGGCGTGGTCTTACGAGATACCTTTGATTTCAAAAGGATTTTGAAACTTTAATAAATCAATTGAGTATGTTTTCTCACGCTAGTTTTCCAAACTGACTCGGGTGTTATTTCACTATAATGCTCGGGTCAGATCGAGTATTATAGAGTATAGGAAAGGATGCTATGGAGCTCAGGAGACGAGTTGGATGGCGAGACGTATCACACGTATTTGATGAATATTCCGTTGTGTATGATTAACTGCATAGTCAGTTTTGTGAGGACAGGTTATGATAACTGTCCAGTTGCGTGCTATGAACTTTGTTGTACTCTGATGATGTAATGTATAAAACAGATATAGTTCTTTTTGTTTAAAGATTAGTCATTTATCTATTATATATTGTTTCGCTACGGTTGTGAGATTCTGATATTGTTTCTATTTCTTCTTCTACCTCTTTCTTCTTTAACCCTAATGGTTCGTATTTTCGTCCACTTTGAGTTGAACTGTTGGAGAATGTTTTCGACTCGGAGGGGTACAGATTTGCGGGTCGTTACATTATAGCTAAATCATGGCATGACATTCGTCGAATGAGTATAATTGGGTATAAGTTGAAGCATTCGAAGTTAATTACTATTTAATAGAGGATTCATTCACTATAAGGAATACAGTGATTTTTGACGGCTCCAAGCCGTCGGCGGCCATCGGGAGCCATCGAAATTCCGTCGGTATAGAGAACACAACTTTCGTCCATTTTTCACGGAATCGACGACAGCTGCAATGTCCTCCGACGGCTTTTTCGACGGCGGTTCCGACATTTTTTCTGATGGTGTTGATGTCTACATGGCTTAAAAACTTGCCAGAAAACCATTGGATGCCGTCGAAAGCCGTAGGAGTATTCGAAAGGTTAACCGCCAGAATATTTCGACCTATAAGCCGTCGGTAGCCGACGAAAATCTGGGTAATTTTTTCCAGCAACCCAACAACAAATCAATATCAATATATATATCATAACGCATCATAATAAATACACACACACACACACATATATTTATATATCAGATATATAATCTAAAATCAATAACAATATCAATAATAATATAAAACTCAAACTTTGTCATCTCAAACTCAAACATTTCTAATCAATACAAAACAAACCGTTCATCATCACCCTACTGCAATATCTGCATCCAACATCAATGTACAATATATACATCCAACATCAAACCCCATAAAAAACATCAAACACCACATGTCCATAAATTAACCTCACCATCTCTCATTGTATATATACAAAAGTTTCAAAAACAAAAACGAACCTCGTGACTTGTCAACGGATCCGGAGCCGCCAAACAATGGGAATGTTCCATGACGTTCCATATACTTAGCCAAATGCTGGTTCAGTTGCTCCACTTTCACTGCTCGGGGGTGGTCCTGCTCTTGCAACTATGCAATCTTCCGTCGAAGCTTATTAATCTCAACATTGTCCTAAGCCTTTTGATAGGCCTTTTATGAGGCCCGAGCCTACAAAACAAATCGAAATATGTTTAAGCTATTGCATAATTTTTACGAAAATTAAGCATAGTTAATTTTTATAAATTACCGATTGATTTCTGTAGCCATAACACCTATTTCTCTATGTTGGGTCCAAAACGGAGTCAAAAATAGCGTCCTCCTCATCAGTGGTCAATTGCTCCCGAATGCTCAAGCATTTGCACACATGCTTGCATAAATCTTTCCTGCAACGTAAAATTAAATACAATTAAATATTACATGACATTATTATAATATTTTTAACTAATTAATCAAAATAATCATTATTAATAATTGATATATTAAAATATACTTACATGTGCAGTGTATGCTTTATCATCCTCATGCCAGCCATATGTTACTGATCCCTCATCGTCGGTCTGCCTGACAGCATGGGTATGTGCAATTACTTCCATATACAAATTTATACAAAAAATGTAATAACCGTTGGTAATTGCAATTAATCAATTTGCCAGGTCGTCGCGATGATGTTGAAATGATTTCGAGCCACCATGGTGTGTGATTGGTTCTGCTTGTTTTTCGAGTTTCTGTCTGACTCCGCCTGCAAATTAAAAATTAAGATTGTATTTTACAGGTATAAATTATGTATTCTCTACTGAACAAATTATGCATATCAAACCTTCAACTCGTGCTTTTTGTCTCACTTTTTTCTTTAGATGATTTAAGTACCTGTTAAGAATAATTATAATTAACTTTTATTACATGTAATCAAACTAAAATTTAACATATTCAATATTAATACCTTTCAAATGGATACATCGATCCATATTGCATAGAACCTTGAAGACGTGTTTCAAACGGAAGATGAACATGTAAATGCTCCATTACATTAAAGAAACCCGTAGAAAATATTTTCTCCAGTTTGTAGAGCAGTATAGGAATTTATTCCTCAAGTTTACATAGACGGTAAACTTTTAATGTAGTTAAACAAAATTTCTTATAAAACAAACTAAATTCTATTACAACCGTCCAAACTTTTTTGGGAAACAGTACTTTGAAAGCGACGGGTAACAAATGTTTCATCATTACATGACAATCATGACTTTTCATCCCACTCAGTTTACCGTTCTTATAGTCGACACATCTACGAAGATTAAAGGAAATCCTATCGAGAAATCTTAATCCTTCCATCCACTTTAATAGTACTTTAACTTCGTTACTGTTTAGCTCATAGCATGCTTTGGGTTTTTTGTGTCATTTGGTTTCGTATGAGACGATTGCATATTGCCTCCATATCACGTCTTGATTTCGAATCGTCTTTAGTCTTTCCTTTAACATTCAGAACTATGTTAAATACATTATCGAACACATTTTTGTCGTTGTACATCATGTCGATATTACGACGAATTAGGAGATTTTTTCAATAAGGCAACTCCCAGAATATACTTTATTTGCACCAATTATGAATCGTCGAATTTACCTAATTCATTCGCCAGTTTCACATATATTTGGATAATCCTTTATAACGTCATAAATATCTTCGCTTGACCATATCGTTGGTGGTCGCAAGGTCTCAAGTCTATTACTTGCAAAGTTTTTTTAATCTTTTCTACAAGGATGATTAATATGGAGAAAATACCGATGACACTCAAAACATGAATTTTCTTTCCATGCGGTAAAGAAAATGCTCGTGTTTCTTTCATGCAATAAGGACAAGCTAGACGGCTAGCCATACTCTGACCTGAAAGCATTGCATACGTAGGAAAACCGTTTATAGTCCACAGCAGAAAAGCGAGCATATGAACTTTTTTTTGAATTGTCATATGTTTCAACACCGTTATACCACAATGTTTTCAACTCTTCAATCAACGTTGTAAATATACGTCGATTCCTTATGTCGGATCATCTGGGCCACGGATGACAATAGTGAGAAATATATATGAAGTTTTCGTACACATCCACAGGGGTAAATTATATTGTGTAACGATTATAGGCCAAGATGAACATTTTAAATCAAATTGAGAGAATGGTGAAAATCTATTCGTACATAAACCAAGTCTAACATTACGGCTCTCTACTGCGAAAGTGGGGTATGTCTTGTCAAAATGCTTTCAAGCTTCTCCATTAGTTGTGTATGTTAACGTACCTCCTTCTTGTGTTCTCACACAGTGTCATCTCATATGATGCGCAGTTACAGAAGATGTATATAACCTTTGAAACCTAGGAGTGATGGGTAAGTAATGCATACACTTGTACGGAACTTCCTTTCCCTTCTTTTTTCTTGGTTTTTATATTTCCTGATTACATATTTTACAATTCCCAATATTGATGTCTTCTTTCCAAAACAACATGCAACCATTTAAACATGTATGTATTTTTTGATATGACAAACCAAAAGCAGACATAAGGTTTTCACTTCATAATGATTTTCGCATATTAAATTATCGGGTGGCATATACCATTTTATAGCTTCTACTATAGCGTAAACCTGGCTTCTATGAAGTTGTAATTTGATTCCATCGCAATGTATTATACAATTACTGATAGTTGAGTACCGCTTATACAACTTTCCCAAAGGGATTTCTTAGCAGCATCCAATAAATCATAAATTATTTTTGCTCCAATACTTGGCTCTTCTTCGACTTTAATATCGTTAACATCAAATTCAATCGTAGGGAACATTAAACATGTTGCATCTTTAACCATATCTTCTATGAGATTCATCGGAATAATTTTAGTATCCATCTCCTCCTCCGAATGTACGGGACTAGGTGCTATGAGTTCTATGTGATGATCTCACACCAAATAATTTAGCACGAAAGCATATTGGCGCAAATAAACTATTACAATATCCAGTATCAAATGCTTCAATAATTTTCACCTACTACATGGACAATGAGTTTCTTCGTCGTTCCCATTATTACTTAAAGCGAACTCAACAAAGAGGTGTAAACCATTTTGAAAATGTTCACTTATTTAGCCTCCAATTTCTCTTCTTTGTTGGTACATCCAGCTCCGATCGATACAATAATTGACCATTTTTCCTACTTTAAAATATAAAAAAATATTAATCATTTACATATTGACATTTTATTTTCAATTAAATCATATATTTAAATTTTTCACAAATGTATCATATTAATCTATTTAATTTTATTTTCAAACCGAAATATAAATTATTATATGAACATAATCTATAATTTTTAGGTTATTGTTTTACACTTTGATGGTTAGTCATCATACTTCCCATTACAAACACAATAATAATTATATTTTGTAAATCATTTCATTTTAAACGATCAAAAAAATTTCGGCAGCACATCCTCTTTGCTCCCTATATCGTGCACAAATGTGTGTAGAGGGAACAAAAAGAATGTGGTGTTGAACTTTTATGAACCATTTAAAATAAAATGATTTGCAAAATATAATTACTTTATTGTGATTGTAACTTTTCTAATACAGGGACGAATCCGACAAATATTGTATGTGATGAATATAATTGTCCATTCTGTGATAAAAATTAACGTCCATGCAACGATTATATACAATACTTGTCAAACGGGGCCAAAAGCTCTCTAAGGGATTTATAAAAAGTAAAGCGTATTATACAACAATTTTTACAATAATTTATTTACATTCTAAGAAGCGCATACACTAAATTGTCATTTTTGTCATCTTAAAAACGCATACATTAAATCCTAAGCATCGGCTCTAATTAATGCGAACTAGTCCTAATGCACATATGCACTAATTAACACATATACACCAATTAAAGCTCATATATACTAACAATTTTTTTTCTCAATATTTAAATGATAAAAAATTATAATGACAACCTAATTAGCATTCAATAGGGTATACCAAACAATCAATGAGGTATTATACAGAGATAACAATAAATTAACCCTAATTTAACAAATCAAAATTAATTGTGGTTTAGCAATAAAACCTGATTGGAGATTGATGAAGGGCCTAGACTTGTCGAGAGTGGAGAATGATGAAGTTGGAGACGATCAGGGAGGCGCGGGGGTTGGCTGACGAGGAGGAGGAGGAGGTGGAGTTAGGGGTTTGGTGATTTAAGGGGAAATGAGGTAATGAAGTTGCTCTAGGCCTGGAGCTTGTATACATGCTTTTTTCCAATGGCTTGCGACAGCCGTCGATGGCTAATTTACGTCGGTTTTTGATGGCTTGAGATGACCACTATATTTTATTTACAAAAATTCCATAGAGATCGTCAACGGTAGGTAGCCGTCGGAAATAGCCATCGGTGGCCGTCGGAAGCTTACATCGCTATTTACTGTTGTTCTAATAGTGGCTTCCTCATTTATATGAGATTAGTATTATGGTCAATTAGTTAAGACATAGCCAAAGTCTTTGGCTAGAGCAATATGGTTAATAACAATATGAACCAAGAATTTTTGTGTTTTGACTAATCGATTAAATGTGAATGATGTTGAATTTTGTCTAAAACCGAGTTCTGTAAGTCCCAATGCGATTTAGTGTTGACAAAGAGAATTAGTGTAAACAATCGTTGCTACCGCGTACCGCTTATAATAATAAAATTGAATCTTACTGAAAAGATGAATAAGCGATAAATTTAGCCAAAATATCACACCACTAACTAGGGTGAAATGTGAACGTTACTATTCAAAATATTTGACGTTGATCGCTGATTGAATTTACATATTTGAGTCGTACAATCATAATAATGAATATTCCCAAAAACCATATAATTTACTTAGTTTATAATTAGTAAATATTAACTAAATTAATTAATATTTATGAAATATTAATTATTATATTTTATTTGATTTATTTGACTATCATTAGTATTTAATAAAGTATGTATATAAAAGTTAGATTCATACGTATCACCATATAATATTGATAAACATTTAATTTTGATCTATATCAATTAATCACTATGTATTTTTGGAAATTTTGAGGGCTGATCAATCTATTACCGGCCATGCATGTTAAAAGGTGGGATTCAATTTGATTTATTAGAATTTAATAAAGTATTAAAGAGGGAAGATTATAAGGAAGGAATTGGAAAGATTTCAATTATTTTTTAAAAACAATTTTTTTTTCATTCATTCACTCCTCTCTTAAAAATTCTACAACGACCCGTAATTTTTGATAATTAAAAATATTAAATTAAATAAGATTTTAAAATTTAATACTATGAGAAATTAAAATTTTGATTTATAAATAGAAAAGATTATTGAAATGTAATTTAATAATGTTGATTTTACATGATTGATAACTACCTCAATCAATTGAAATAATTGTAAAGTTAATTTAGCTATAATTGTAAATAAGGAAATAAATTAAATGTTATATTAATGATGAAATTATATGTTATTTTATTTAATTGGTTTTGGTATAGAATGTCAAATCAATTATTTGTACACAAATTTATAATTCTTGTTTATAAACAATAAGTGGATAAAAGTGAATTATTAATGAATAACAATTGATTTACTATCATCTTGATATTTAATCCATTTAAAATTAATGTAATCAAATTCTGCAGTTAATATGAGTTAAGATGATAACTGTAGAATATGAATGCAATAAAATGTAAACTAATGTTAATTATATTTATAAGGTAATAGTTGATTACATAATAAGAGTGTAAATCGAATTAAAAGAATTTAACTAAAATTAAAATATAATTAACTAGGGTTTTATTATAGTTGTAATTAAACGCTGAAATTAGTGCAATATTTTAATAGTGGATTTAACATGAAAATTTCATTTTTATGGATTATAAATTTACATGTAATCAAGAATGATGAAAATGTTCAACTTTTAAATTTAAAACTGATTAAATCAATTCAGTAATAATTTATTTAATTAACGTCCAAATGGCCATTTTGACCACTGTCTCTGATTTCGACAAAACCAGTTTCATCGGATCCGTAATAGTTAATTATTGTATAATTTCAAATTTCATAGCGATCGGAGTTATCGTTTGATCGTGTGGGCTCGAAACGTATAGAAATCGGTTTTAACGCTCCACCCCGAGACCCACATTAACAAAGAGCATTACTAGGTAATACTGTATGCTAATGCAGAGAATAGGGCTGGATAGGAGCGACCATTTGTAGCCTTGTTTTAAATGTCTATTAAATACGTCGACAATGCCATATTTTTCTCTCAAGTGGATCGACATATCCAATAAATACTTAATATAACATCATAGGTGGCTATAGATCTATTAGAACAAAATACAATAACTTGAATGCAAAACACATCACAGAATAGTAGATCATCACACACACACACACACACACACACACACACACACACGCACACATATATATCCATATACAGATACATCATAGAGTAACAAAATGATACATGCCAAGTGGTATAGCAACCATAATATGCAAGCAAGTCAAAAGAATATACATATTAGAGTAGCAAACCAAAATGGACTATACAAAAAGCTATAACAAAAAGGGCTAGTAGAATAGAGTCAATGCAGAAGTAGTATAGGCTAAGTCCAAATGTACTTAACCTGAAAGACCTCGGTCTGACCCGAATATAAAATACACGTGTCAGTCTAGCTAAACAAATCAGTTAACCAGGATAAGAAATAATATGAGCATAATGATAATGTGATAATATTCTCAAGTGAGAAGGGACAACTAAAGTGCATGATTACATCAGGTGATAATATGGTATCACTACACAAACATATAATCTCAAAAGAGATAATAACCCATAAAATAATAAAAGCAGCGAGCCTCATATCATCGGCATTCATAAAACATCAAATATGGTTTAGATGAAAACCTAAACCCACAATCTTGGCAAACCTAAAACATGGACAAAGAGATCCCATCTCAAACACGTCATGCAGCAAATATATCTCTAAAGAGGAGAATAATATCTCAAATAAAAGCCAAAAGGAAAATCTCATATAATGTCACCAAAATGCAAATCTCAAATAATGTCAGTGTAAGAAATTCAAATCTCAAAAATAGAACTTCCAAGAGTTCAAATTCCTGAAAGGCAAACTCCATAAATATATATCGAATGGTTCAAAGGACCAATTCCGAAAAGAGGCGATACACTGGGGGAAATAGTCAAAGAAACCATCTCAAAAGTGTTTGCACGTGCATGTGGCCGAAGCCTTGCCAAGTACTGTTATCTCAAATAGGTACCTCGCTCGAAGGAAAAACGTCACAATGACAAATATGCCGCAACGGAAATTACGTCGCAATGACAAATACACCGCAATGGCAAACGCCTCGAAGACAAATACAGTGCAATGGAAAACGCCGCAATGGAAATGACCCGAAGGTCCAGTATTGGTACGTGACAATGGCAAATGTGTCGCAAACTCTCGAATAGGAACCCGAATAGTGTTGAAGTGCATCCCATGTCACACATTCGCACTACGCGATTTGCTAACAACAGTCAATTTCACACTTTAAGTACTAAAAAGTTTACCTCATCTCATCGGTAAACTCAACTCGAAGGTCAAAATGATCAAACGAACAAGTCAGGAATTAACCGATAAGATAAACGCACGTGTCCCATACCACGAGTTTTACCAAACCATTTAATTCTCCTTCTCATTCACTCAAATAGTGCAAAAAAATGTATTTTATATATAAAATAATTTATTTTATAAAATAAGCTTTTAAAACCATTTTTCGAAATCAATTTTGAAGACAATATTTGAAAATTTCCTTATTATAGAGAATAAATAGTTTTTATAGCTTGAAATAATTTAAAAATTACATAATAATTATTTTAAATGCCAATTTATTTTAAAAATTATTTCAAAATTGTTTGAAAAATATGTGCTCGAAATTAAAGAAACCACTCAACACCGTCATTCAAATTCAATTCAAATTTAGTTCAAATTTTAATTTCAAATTCATTAAAACTTGGCTATCCTATTGATAGACATCATAGCCCTTAAAACATTTCAAAAAATTCACAAAAACATGAAGTAAAATTCAAAAGTCGGACGGAAAAAGTACATAAAATGCATAGGCAAAATAATACTCAGGTCTGAAATCTTCTCTGGGTTCAACTTTCGGACATGAAACAGGTAGCCAAACGAACTTTGATTGAACTAAAAGTTGGTGTGTACAAAGTAAAACACTTCGACCTTTAAAAAAATCATTGAATTCTGACTGGAGATGAAAATGTTACACCGTCTCAACATGGACTTAAGGCCATGTTTGCAACAGTTCAAAAAAAAACATGCCCAGGTCTGAAAACCATTTTGAGTCTAACTTACAGGCCTTAAATAGAGGACCAAACGACCTCATATTGAGCTGGAAATTGGTATGCACATAGTAGAAAACTTCATCTTTAAAACAAAAAAGAATTAGAATTCCGACTGGAAATGAAAAAGTTACATTGCCTCAAATATGGACTCGGACCATATTTGCAACGGTTCAAAAACCAAAAAAATGTACAGGCCTGAAAACCATCTCGGGTTCAACTTCCAGGTAAGAAACAAAGGACCATATTACCTCGGATTGAGATGAAAATTATTATGCATATAAAAGAAAACTTCAGCTTTCAAACAAAAAAAGAACCGATGAATTCTATTAAGAGAGTTATGTTGTTCAAACATGGACCCAGGCTATGTTTGCAACAACTCGGATAACAGAATTTCTACAGGCAAAAATCTATGTTTGAGTTGATTTTCTACCACTGTTTTGAACATTCGAATGACTATATTTTCAACCAAAATTTTCGAAGATGAAGTTCAACATGCAAGCTACCAAATGCGAGAAATCCAGCAGCATTTCGTTGCCGGAATCAAAAGATATTAGCATGCAAAGTACCAACCAGAGAAGGTTTTGACACAAACAAAATTGAAAGTAAAGACAAATTACAAAGCAAATTTTTGGTGATTTTAAGCTTGCTCAGCTTGCTTTTGTGAGTTTTGTAACTCACCTCGCTATTGCAATGGAAAGACTCGGATTTGTGTTACAAGTTGCAAGCTTTTTGCTAGATTGAAGCCTCTAAGAACCTATAAGAAACAATTATAGTACACACAAAAGAAAAACATATAGTAAATTAGAAACCTGATTCACAAATCAGAAACTTTTGGTGAAATTAAATTATTTGGAGCTTTATTACCTTTGATTTTTTTCTTTAGAGTGAAAAGGACTTTAATTCACTGAATAAATTTAAAGAAATTGGCTTGGTTTTTAATTTTGAGAAAAGGTTTGCTATATATTGTTATTTGGCTAAGGAAGAAGATGAAGTTGAGAAATGAATGTACATGTGATTTCTGTTTTCTCATTTCTCACTTGGTTAAGTCCTAAGGGGGCCTAAACCTAACAATTAGAAGAAAATAAAAGGGCCTAGGTTAATTAATTCACTTATAAACTAAAAATGCTTCAAATATAGCATATACATACAACAAAATGCACTTTTCTTCATATTTTAACATAAGAAAAATATGTAAACTTGTATACTTTTAAAATAAAGAATTTTCTACCATACAAAAAGATAAATTTATATTTTTAAAACATTTTTATTATTAAAATTATTTATTTTACAATAACACACAATTTTCACCAAATAAATGTAAAAGTCTACATTTTAACTTCTAAAATTCAAAAAATATATTTTTCTTGCTTGGAAAAATATGACTAACCATTCCCAAGCTTAATTTTTAGCCAAAACATATTTGTAAATCAATTTCCACTTTTTATTTAAATAAACCACCTTTAAAAGTTGCATGCTTCTTTTAAAAATTATTAAAAGAAGCAAATGGGAAACAATTAATATAATAATTGCATTTTCTCTAAATTAAAATCATTTTCATTATTTAAAGCCCATATTCCAATTATTATCGCTTCAAAAAAATAAAATAAAGATTGGGATTTCATTTTCTCTTTTTAAATTTCAAAATTCTTTATTTGTTACAAATAAACAATTTAATTTATCCAATTTTAATTTAAATCACAATATTAAATTATCATTATAATCCAATATTGATAGGTAATCTCCGTATCAGGGTTGTTACAGACTCCCCCCTTAACAAAATTGTGTGCTCGCGATTCCTAGAGAAGAATTATTTAATTTTCATCACTCAAAAAAAAGAAAATAAGCTTGAGACAAAGAGACATTCTCACCATCGCTAAGCGAAGATAGAAAAGCGGGATATGATCGCTCGATAGACTCTCTAGTTTCCCAAGTGCAGTCATTGGGATTAGCGGATCATTGAACTTTAACGAGCGGCATGTCCTTGTTTCAAAGTCATTTAACCTCCGAAGCAAGTACGCAAATAGGCTGATGCACAATAGATAGGTCTGGTGAGATCTCAAGCTCTTGCAAATTAGGAGAATCGATAGTAGAATCCGACTCTCGAAGACACTTCCAAAATTGAGAGACATGAAACACGTCATGAATGCCAGATAGATGAGCTGGAAGTGAAACTCTATAAGCCACAGGACCAATAGGTTCAGTGATAGGAAATGGTCCTACAAAGCGAGGAGCCAGTTTTGCAGTTGTACTGAAGCACATAACCTATTTCAGAGGAGAAACATGAATAAAGACGAGATCACCAACCGAGAACTCGAGAGGCTTCCCACAGTTTTCCGTGTAGGATTTCTGGCGGCTCTATGTCTTTTTGATTCTCTGACAAATAAGATCATTCTTCTCAGAAGAATCATGAATAGAATTTGGGCCAAGAATAAGCTTCTCACTAGATTCTAACCAATAAGAAGGTGATCGACATGGCCTTCCACAAGAGGTAGGTGATCCTTCGAACTAACACCGAAATTTAGAATGCAAACACGAAGAAGATCCTCGAGAATACGATTCAACCATTTAGTCTGTCCATTAGACTGCGGGTGATATATTATGCTGAAATTAAGCTTTATTTCTAAAGCTTGGTGAAGACTCTGCCAGAAATGACTCGTGAATAGCGAGTCATGGTAACAAACAATCGAACTTGGAACACCATGAAGTCTCATGGTTTCCTTAATATATAACTTGGCTAAATGAGAAGCACTCCTATTAGAATTAATAGGAATGAAATGAGCAGACTTAGCGAGGTGATCAACAATAACCCAAATGCTAGAATTGCCCTATCTCGACCTAGGTAGGTCGTCAATGAAATCCATCAAAATCTGATCCCATTTCCATAATGGAATCTCTTGACGCTGAAGGAGACCAGAAGGGCACTCGGCTTTGATTAGTTGACAAGTCATGCACTTACTCACATAACTTGCCACATCGCGCTTTATGCCTTCCCAATAATAAAGGCGATGCATATCGGCATACATCTTACTACTGCTAGGATGTGTGGTATACTTAGAACGATGACAATCATCGAGAATGTCCTACCTAAGTGCAGAATCAGAAGGCACGACTGGACGGTTCTTCTAACGAAGACATCCACGAGAGTCAATGTTGAAATCCCTCAATTTCTTGTCATGGGACTCAGACTCACAAATTTGGATAAGGTGCACAGGGTCGACATCAGCCGTTGAGCATCGATAATACGATCCAATAAGCTGGGTCGAGCTTCCAAACTGAATAATAGAATAGGCGAATCATAAGATGGAGCTTGATCATGAATATCACAAAGAGATAAGGTCTCAAGAGCAACCCACTCGGCTAGTATCATAGAAACAACAGCCGAATGTTTGCGACTTAGCTCATCAGCAACACGATTACCCTTATCAAGGGTATACTGGATATCGAAGTCATAGGAGGAAAGGAACTCGGGCCAACTTTGTTGCCTCATATTGAGCTCCTGTAGAGTGAACAGATACTTCAACGACTTGTGATCAGTATAGAGAATGAAACGCTCGCCTAATAGATAATGTCATGAAATCTTCAAGGCGAAGATGATGGTTGCTAACTCGAGGCCATGAGTGGCATAGCGGACTTCATTCGGTCGTGGTTGCCTAGAAGCATAAGCAACTACCCGATTCTTCTACATAAGTACGACACCGAGGCACATCTACTAGCATCGGTGTAGACAACAAGATCTTGATTCCCTTCGAGAACCGCTAGAATAGGAGCATTAGTGAGGACCTCCATCAATTGCTGAAAAGAAGCTTCACAGTTGTCGGACCAAATAATCAAATGCCTTTCCGAGTAAGGCTGGTGAGAGGAAGCACAATACAAGAGAAATCCTTAATGAACCAACGGTAATAACCCACCAATCCAAGGAATCTATGAATCTCATGAACATTCTCAGGCCTCTTCCAATTCTAAATGGAATTGATCTTCGAAGGATCGACCAAAATGCCTTTGGAAGAAACAACGTGGCCTAAGAACTTAACCTTATTCTCCCAAAAATGGCACTTGGAGAATTCGTCTTTAAGCTGATGGTGACGAAGAGTACTCAAGACAACTCTCAAGTGATTAGCATGCTCGGCTTCAGACTTTGAATAAACCAGATGTCGTCATGAATACAAGGACGAACTTATCGAGATATTGCTGGAATACTCGATTCTTTAGATCAATAAAGAAAGAAAGAGCGTTCATCAAACCGAACGGCATAACGAGCCACTTGTAAGATCCATATTGAGTGTGGAAAGCTTTAAGAGATATGCTATCTTCCATAACTCGGAGCTGATGAAAATCAGTGGCAAGGTCAAGTTGAGAGAAGACCTTACCGCCACTCAATTGATCAAACATATTGACTTAGGTAATGGATACCTATTATTGATGGTCAACTCGTTAAGCTTGCGATAGTCGATGCAAAGCCTAAGAGTTCCATCGGACTTCTTCACGAAGACGACTGCGACACTCCACGGTGAAAAACTAGATCGAATCAACTTCTTGGACTCAAGCTCTAAAAGCTGCATCTTGATTTTCTCATTTTCTTCTGTAGACATCCTCGTGGGAGGACAACTAACAGGCTGCGCGCCTGGAATGAGACCAATGTGGAATTGAATCATCCGCTTAGGAGGCAAACCCGAAACTGGCTCAAATACGTCAAAGAAATCATAAACAATAGGAATACAAGATATATTTTCATCATCTCATGGGAAGAGAGAAAATAAAGATGCTCAGAATTATCCACGTTCCAAAGAACAAGTGATAGCCGAGTAGACGAATATGGATGTCGAAGATATAAAATTCTCTCAAAACAAATAATCCAAACATCGTATCGCACTAGCCAGTCCATACCCAAAATCATATCAAATCCTAAATAAGAAATAATGCGTAGATTCACACGAAAAGAAAAGCCACATAAAGCAATCTCAACATCATCACAAAGCATGCTAAGGGTTGCGGATCCCCCGATAGGATTCGCAATCCTCAATGAAGTAACCATACAAGAAACATCCAAATACAAATCATCGATGAGATTCAACTCAAGGAAGCGATGGGCCAATAAAGCTTTCTCAGATTCAAGAATGAATTTGAGCTCGAATCATTCTCGAAACTGAGTCCAAGAAAGAGCAGACTCATCGAGCTAGGCTATGAGAAGCTCGTACCAATCAAGGGCATACTTTTGCAATAGGCTAAGCGCTACAACAACTCTGCCATGGTCAGAAAGATCCATGCGAGAGAAGATGCGCTCGCACGTACGAATCCAAGCTTGGACCTCAAGAATGGACTCGGAGTCTTTGAACTGCTTTCCTCCGAGATGAGAGAAATCACTGCACAAGCATGCAAAGATAGACTTGCATGGCGGCGATTCTCAAGTAGGAACTGGATGCCAAGTGCTCCTAAATAACTCCATAAACTAATCGACATACATTTAAACATCGTTTGGAAGCAAGCCGCTGGATTGCCCAGCATTTGAGCATCGTCCTCTGCCTCTTCCAGCCATTAGCTGAAAGTGAAGATAAGATAAAGATTATTCACATGGTAGATATCATTAATTCAAATATAGAATGCTATGGAATTAAAATGCATTCCTAGACGTGTTCCCAAACTTCTATTTACACCAAAGGACACGAAAAGAACAAAGGCACGATGATTCAGGGATTTGTAACACTTGTATTATACCTTGATGTACTATAATATGTGTTTCTGTTCTATGTTTATCATATTTTGTTCTGAACTTAGCTCCAATACCAAGCTGTGACGCTCCACCTAGAGATCCACATTAACAAAGAGTATTATGGGGTAATACTGTCTGCTAATGCAGAGAATAGGGCTGGATACGAGTGACCATCTATACTCATAAATATCTATTGAATATGTCGACAATGCCATTTTTTTCTCAAGTGGCTCGACATATTCAATAAATACTTAATACAAAGCCATAGGTGGATACAAGATCTATCAGAACAAAATACAACATCTTGAATGCAAAACACATCTCGAAAAAGTAGATCATCACATATATATACATATACAGATATATCACAGAGTATACAAAATGATACATGTCAAGTGGTATAGCAACCACAATATACGAACGAGTCAAAAGAATATACATATCAGGCTAGAAAACCAAAAAGGACTATACAAAAAGCTATAACAAAAAGAGCAAGCAGAATAGAGCCCATGCGGAAGAAGAATAGGATAAGTCCAAATGTACCTAACCTAAAACATATCGGTCTGACTCGAGTATAAAATACACGGGTTGGTCTAGCTAAATAAATCAGTTAACAAGAATAAGCGATAATACGAGCATAAGGATAATGCGATAATATTCTCGAGTGAGAAGGGACAACTAAAGTGTATGATTACATCAAGCGATAATATGGTATCACTACACAAACATATAATCTCAAAAGAGACAAAATAACTCATAAAACGCTAAAAGTAGCGAGCCTCATATCATCGGCATTCATAAAACATCAAATATGGTTTAGAGAAAAACCTAAACCCACTATCTTGGAAAACCTAAAACATGCACAAGGAGATACCATCTCAAACACGCCATACAGCAAATATATCTCCAAAGAGGAGAATAAAATCTCAAATAAATGCCAAAAGGCAAGTCTCATATAATGTCACTAAAAAGAAAATCTCAAATAACGCCAGTGTAGACAATTCAAATCTCAAAAATAGAACTTCGAAGAGTTCAAATTCCCAGAAGGTCACCGCCACAAATATATATTGAATGGTTCAAAGGGCCAATTCCGAAAAGGGGCGATACACAGGGAAAATAGTCAAAGAAACCATCTCAAAAGTGTTTACATGTGCATGTGGCCGAAGCCTTACCAAGTACTATTATCTCAAATAGGTACCTTGCCCGAAGGAAAAACGTCACAATGATAAATACGCCGCAATGGCAAATACGACTCAATGGCAAATACGCCGCAATGGAAAACGTCTCGAAGACAAAATAAGCCGCAATGGAAATAACCCGAAGGTTCCAGTACTGGCATGCCGCAATGGCAAATGTGTCACAGATTCTCGAATAGGAACTCGAATAGTGATAACACGCATCCCATATCAAATGTTCACACTAAACGGTTTACTAACCGCCGGTAAATTTCACACTCAAAGCAGTAAAAAGTTTACCTCATCTCATCGGTAAACTCGACCCGAAGGTTAAAATGATCAAACAGACTAGTCAAGAATTAACCGATAAGATAAACGCATGTGTCTCATACCACGTGTTTGACCAAACCGTTAAATTCTCCTTCTCATTCAAACGAATATTGCAAAAACATGAATTTTATATATGAAGTAATTTGTTTGAGAAAATAAGCTTTTAAAACCATTTTTCGAAATCAATTTTGAAGACAATATTTGAAATTCCTTTATTATAGAGAATAAATAGATTTTATAGCTTAAATAATTTAAAAATATTACATAATAATTATTTTAAATGCCAATTTAATTTAAAAATTATTTCAAAATTGCTTGGAAAATTCTGTGCTTGACATCAAGGAAATCACTCAAAACCGTCATTCAAATTCGATTCAAATTCAGTTAAAATTTGAATTTCAAATTCATCAAAACTTGGCTAGCCTATTGATAGGCATCATAGCCCTCAAAACATTTAAGAAATATCACAAAAATATGAAGTAAAAGTCAAAAGTCGGATGGAAAAAGAACATAAAAACGCATAGACAAAATAATAACCAGGTCTGAAATCTTTTTTGGATTCAACTTTCGGGCATGAAACAGGTAGCAAAACGATGTTTGATCGAATTAAAAATTTGTGTGCACAAAGTAGAAGACTTCGGCTTTCAAACAAAAAAAAGAATCGATGAATTTCGAATGGAAATGAAAACGTTACAACGTCTCTAACATGACTCAGCCCATGTTTGCAACAGTTCGAAAACAAAAACATGCACAGGCCTGAAAACCTTCTTAGGTCCAACTTACAGGCCTGAAACAGAGGACCAAACGACCTTATATTGAGCTAAAAATTGGTATGCACATAGTAGAAAATATCATTTTTTAGAAAAAAATCAATCAATGAATTCTGACCGGTAGTGAAAAAGTTAGACTGTTTGGAACATGAATTGGGCCATGTTTGCAACCGTTCAAAAACCAAAAAAATGTACAGGCCTGAAAACCATCTCGGGTTCAACTTTCAAACATGAAATAGTGGAACAATTATCTCGGATTGAGTTGAAAATTGGTATGCACATAATAGAAAACTTCAGCTTTCAAACAAAACAAGAATTGATGAATTCCAGTAAGAAATGAAAGAGTTATGCTGTTCAAACATGGACTCAGGCCATGTTTGCAGCAACCCGGAAAACAAAATTTCTACATGCAAAAATGTGTGTTTGAGTTGACTTTCTACCACTGTTTTGAACATCCAAATTACTATATTTTTCAACCAGAATTTACAAAGATGAAGGTCAACATGCAAGCTACCAAATGCAAGAAATCCGGCATCATTTCGTTGCCGGAATCAAAATATATTAGCCTGCAAAGTACTAACTAAAGAAGGTTTTGAAACTAACAAAACTGAAAGTAAAAACAAATTACAAAACAAAATTTTGGTGATTTTGAGCTTGGCTCAACTAGTTTTTGTGAGTTTTGTAACTCTCCTTGTTGTTGTAATGGAAAGACTCGGATTTGTGTTGCAAGTTGAAAGTTTTTTTCTCGATTGAAGCATCTAAGAACATATAGGAAACAATTATGGTACATGCAAAAGAAAAATATACAGTAAATTAGAAACCTAATTCACAAAATTAGAGACTTTTGATGAAATTAAGTTATTTGAAGTTTGATTACCTTTGATTTGTTCTCTAGAGTGAAAAGAATTTTAATTTACTGAATAAATTTGAAGAATTGGCTTGGTTTTTAATTTTGAGAAAGAGGTTTACTGTATATTGTTATTTGGCTAAGGAAGAAGATGAAGTTGAAAAATGAACGTACAAGCGATTTTTGTTTTCTCATTTCTCACCTGGTTAAGTCCAAAGTGGGACAAGACCCAACAATTAAAAGAATATAAAAGGGCCTAGGTTAATTAATTCACTTAGAAACTAAAAATGCTTCAAATATAACATATACACAAAAAAAAATTCACTTTTCTTCATATTTTAACATAAGAAAATTATGTAAACTTGTATACTTATAAAACAAAACATCTTCTACTATAATAAAAAGATAAATTTATACTTTTAAAACATTTTTATTATTAAAATTCTTTATTTTACAATAATACGCAATTTTCACCAAATAAATGTAAAAGTTTAGATTTTTAACTTCTAAAATTCAAAAAAAAAAAATTCTTACTTAAAAAAATATAACTAACCATTCCCAAGCTTAATTTATAGATAAAACATATTTATAAACCAATTTCCACCTTTTTATTTAAATAAACCACCTTTAAAAATTACATGCTTCGTTTAAAAATTATTAAAAGAAGCAAATGGGCAACAATTAATATAATTATTGCATTTTCTCTAAATTAAAATCATTTTCATTATTTAAAGCCCATATTCCATTTATTACCACTCCAAACAAAATAAAATAAAGCTTGGAATTTCATTTTCTCATTTTAAATTTCAAAATTCATTGTTTATTACAGATGAACAATTTAATTTCTTCAATTTTAATTTAAACCACAATATTAAATTATAATTATCATTATAATTCAATATTGACAGGTAATCTCTAAACCAGGTTTGTTACATCCATTAAAAGGATTTAAATGAATATAATCTGATTTTAAAAGCTAACTTTGGTGTACAATGGAATTAGGGTTTGAAACTTGTTCCATTGAGTTTGAAAATACCTAAAACATATATTTTGATATATGGGATGACCTACTTTCATTTCGAAAACAAAATGGGCTTTTCGGGTCATCGTTATCATTTCAAACCAATTCTATCTGTCCATTCGTTCTTATCTATCTTTGTCCATATAAATAGATTTCTTTCTGAACTAGCAGCCTTTTTCTTATTTCTATACGTACTATTATTTCCATATGCTTATTTCTATCTCCTTTCTCCAATGGCTGAAACCTAAATTCCAAATTCCAAACCCTAATTTCAATTTCAAAATTAAATTTCAAAATTCAAACTCCTCAAACCATAGTAAATTATATATCATTGGAATCCCCTCGATGAGTGCAATCTAGTACTACAATTCGCTTTTCGATTTGAGTCGCTATTTGGCTAGAAATCATTGATTTAGTCTCGACCGTCGAAACTAGGTTTTGCGATCCAACGGTGGATCGTCAATTGTACGAAGATCGGGAGGTAAAGAATTTTCAATTGTTGATTATACAATGGATCCTGAGGCATTAGCGTTTGGTAGGGTTTCATGGCGACGTTGAAGTGTTTTGTTCATGCTCGGCTACTGTAGCGATGTAGTGTTTGGTTAAAGAAGGTGACGTGTTTTTTCTATTATTTGTTAATTAATTATTAAATTAATGAATTTCAAATGTTCTAACTAAATAACTTTTTCATACGAGCTTGGATTCGCATAGGTTTTCTCCATTGCGATCGTATCGTAATTCCAGACATTATGGAACTGGTTTGGCTGAATTCTAAAACAATCCAAATTTTTGGCTTTATTTTGATTTTAAATCGTTTTAAAATCAAAGGTGAGTGTTTTAACCCACTCACAAATACTAAATCATCTTATGTTGGTTAAATTAAATTTATGACGTGACTATAAATTTATTGATTGCTGTTTGTTATTTTAAATTATCATTTAAATTTAATTTGAATTTATACTTAAGTAAATTGTCATTTAATTTAATATTGAATTTAATTGTTAATTAAATACCCGATAATGATAACTAGTTAATTGTTGTGATTTATTTGCTGATTTGAATGATAATTGTGATGGATGCTTAATTGTTGACAGTTTTGGTGATTTGATGTTATGTTTATTTTATATATCGTTATCCCACTGCAAGTTCCCTTAATTATTGTTAGGAAATCACTATGGGTTGAAATGATAAATACTCGAACGATCTTATAGATTAGAGAAAAATCAATATGGGTTGAAAAGATAAACCCGAGCGATTTTATGGATTTGGAAATTGTGATTCTTGATACGGGTGTAAATGTTATATATCTGGAAATTTAAATTATTGCGGGTTGAAATGATGTATATCTGTATCATTTGACCATAGAAAGAAAATTATGTACGAGCACCAGATTAGTTAAATTAAATGATTTTGAATCCTTAAATTTTGAATCCCGTTAAATGATATTATGAGATAAAATTAGATTTATATGAACTGAATTATTTTCAAAATTCAAGCTTTAAAATGTTGAAATTGTAATTGGTTTAAATGAATTGTCTAAAGAATTTAAATTGAAATCTTAAAGTTGAATTTTGAAATATAAATTAAAATTTATCAAAATGAGTTATTGTAAATATTTGAATATTTAAACTTCTAAACCTACTGAATTTGAAGTGGTTTAAATTTGTAGATCAAACATGGATTTGAAATCGATATAAATTGAAATGGTTTTAATGAGAATTTGAATTGATATTTTTAGTCTTTTGAATTGAAATCATTAAACTGAGATTGATTTAAACTGAATTTTTGGAACTAATGTCGATTTTAATTTATTTGTTGGAATGGAAGAAATGATTTGATTTGGTACTATTTTCAAAATCAATTATTTTAATATAAACCGTTTAACGTCTATTATTTTAAAATTTAGATTATTTAGATTTTCAAAACTATTTCTTTTCTATATAAACCATTTCCAATGATCAAACCATTTTATATTAAACTATTTTAAAATCCTTAAAGTCTTTACACTATTTTTAAATTATTTAGACTACTTTAGACTGTTTACACTATTTTAAACTATTTACATCTATTTAAAATATTTATAACTAACCAAAATATTTTCTAAAATTTAAATTGTGCAAGGTTGAATTGTTTATATTTAAATCATTAATTTAAAGGCGATTATGGCAGTCATAACCTACATTGGATTTTGAAATGATATTTTCCGGTGAAATGACATATTTTGAGTAAATATGATGGTTTTGCAATGAGGGATATTTTGAATCAAATCCGATATTTTGATACCAAATATGAATCGGTTTTGGAAATGTAAAAGAACCAACCAGTGTGAAATAAGCGTTGGGCTGTAAAGAGACCGTGATCGGATATTGTCATACCCTATGCCAATACCGAAAACCACTTTAACAACCGTGCACGTGGTGAATAATCCAGAATAAAGTAGGATGGTTTGGCCAACGCTACTGGAATGAAGTAAGAGAACGATGATCGATAACCTTGACTTTCGGGTCATAATTAAAATGACTAAAACATGAGCTATACCTGGGCCAAGTGGGGTCGCTCCCCCTATCGAGCATGCTTTTTCGAAACCATATATATTACTTTATGATTTGATTTGATGGCCACCCTTTGATTTGATTATGGGAGTATGTCTCGAGGTGGGCGGTAGTAGCTGCTATGCGTTACTAGCAGCCCAGTTCTACAAAACGATAGTATCCTACCATGGGCGTTGTGGTGTGCCTTGTTATATTTATCCTGATCGAGCCCAATGTGACTTTGGTTTGTATCGTACCTATGGAGTGCTCTCTGAGTATCCCATCGATTTTGTGGATTTTACAGTATCTGTATAGACTACGGTATTTATATAAAAATGTGTTAAGGGGGATATGGATAATGCGTTAACGCTATTTTAATACTTTACTGTAGACATATTATAATAGCGTACTATATTATATATGTAAATAATTTAACAGATCCATAGGAGATGGAATCTCGAACATCTCTTGAGTTATTGCACGCTTGTTAGGCATTGGATAAGGGATGTAAAATCCCACAAATATCTCTGAAGCCGTTGCACTCATATTTACTTATTTTGATTTAACTTACATGAGATCTTTTAGTTCGAACTCGAGTGTTTTATCTTTTCATTACGCTTGGGTCAGCCTGTGTATTTCAGCACATTGAAGACTATCTTTTTGGAGTACGAAGACGACGATTTAGTATATTATTTATGTTTATTATATTTATTCCACCGCATCATGTGTTCCGCTGCATTATTTATTTATTTATTTCTGCTGTATGTATAACTCTGATCTATATTGTAAAAATGCAGTCAAATGCATTTGTAAATAGCTTCATGAACTGTTAATTTGATCACTATATTTTGTCATTCTGCTGTGAGATTCTATATTTTGTTTTCCTCCTTTTCTTAGTTACCCCATTAACAATCCTCCCTTTTGAATCGTTTGAGTTTGACATATGTGGTTTATTGTCAATTTAAACAGTCCAAAAAGTTAGGTTGTTACAAATTCATCCTTCTTCTTTCCCTCCTCCTCTCCCTTAATGGAAAAAATTCATGTCTTCTTGAATGAAAACTAATATTCCCAAACAATTCAAACATAAAATAAAATAAATTCAAAGGTGGTACTTCAGATCGTTGTAATTTCTGAAGACTATTTAATCAGATCAAATTTTTTTCATACATTCCAATACTTTGAATCATTCATTTCATTTTATAATATATATTGATACATGTATAAATATAATTGATATATATATATATATATATATTTATTGACTTAATTAATACATATATTGATAAACGTGTATAATTATAACGGTTGTAGTTATTTATTTATCTTAAAAAAATTTACGGTAAATTAAATTTCAAGTTAATTAAAAAGTTTAATCAAATGTTTTTTTTATTAAATAGAGTTAATTAAAAATTTGTTACTTAAAATGTGTGTGTGTGTGTGTGTGTGTGTGTATTGATATGTACACAAAAACAAACTATAAATATTATAGTTGATTAACTATCTTAAATAGTTTAAGACAAGTAATATTAAATTTTATAATATATAATGAATTAAATTAATTGAATATAAGTTAATTAATAGTAGCTAAAATTAATTAAATAAGAATTAATTAATAATAATAGACATAATAATAACTAAATTATAAAAGGTTATAAATATATTAAACGAACAACACGAAAGTGTAATACAGGTGGAACTGGAAAGAAATTCGAATTGGATATAAGGAATGAATACATACACATAGTGCCTATATCGTGATTTCAGATGTTTATGGCATTTGAATCACGATAGTATTTAATAAGAAATATATTATTCCTAAATCAATATCACCCAGATAAATGTATATTAAAGATTATGAATCTCTAATAAATTTTGTCATCTACCATTTATATATTAATAAATTACTTGTATAGTCTCTAGTTGTTGAGCAAATTCAAGCTAGAGATGTTATATTTAGTTCTATTAATATATTGTTTGATGAGGTAAGATACATGCACTTATTTGTTAGGCAAACTCAAGGTATGTGCATTATACTTAGGCCATCACGAAATGCTAAGTATGAGTAAATAATCTCTTTCGGTCTGTTGAGAAAACTCATGGTCGAGATTGAGATTAGGAAAGGTTAGGAGTTGTATATGATACAACTAATAAATTTTTATTTATCACTTGTAGGCCTATAATTTGTTAAGCAAACTCAAGATTAGAATTACAAGAAAGCGAGTCCTAATATCCATTAGAAAAGTCAAAAGATTTCTACGTTTCCTCTTAGGATTTCGAGAAACATAAAACTTTAGTGAGATTCTTATTATAAAAATACCATAGTAACATGTAACCTTCCTAATATTGTAAGAATATATGTTATATAAATTAAAATAATTTACATAGATAAATTTACACAACCATTATAATTAATAGAATGTTTATCGGTCGAAATATACAAATAAATTGAGTTAAGACTGGCATAGAAATATAAAATATACTTAAATATTTTGAGATGTTGTCACTTCAAAAACCATGCAAGAGCCAATTTACAAAAATAATAACACATTCATGCCACGATCGCTTAAGGATTTTTTTTAAGATGATGTATTTCTTTTATGAGTTTTTAACTCTTAAGAAATAGAAGAATATGGATATTTGATCCATATTTGATCTCATAGAAATGTTATATGGTAAGTAGTCATGGTTTGAATGCACAAAAATTCGATGAATTTTTTTATTGGAAATAAGCAAATAAACTATAGTGCAAAATCGTGCATTCAGTACGATTTATTAAGTATGGATCTTCTTGAGGGGTTTGACCATTTTGAAACGGAAAGCGAATGTACGAGAGTAGATGTAACTTAGGCACAGTTGGAATGAAGAGAGTGAATTGCCCTAATGCTTCATCAAAGGACATCACAAACAATAATTGCATAAAGAATTTCTTAATATGAAATGAGAAATATGATTTATATTTCAATTGTGTTTCCATATAGAAAATTATTTTCTACAAATTTAATTTTTTGAGTTTGGGATATTTGATCAAAAACTTTAGACTATAAACTAATCACGGTAAAAGAACCAAATAGCCCATAATAATTTTTTAACTAGAGCTTCATATTTCAATGCTATTATAGTATTATCGGGAAATAGTGGGAGCATATCATATAATACTTATCAATTGTTCCATCAAGATATGAAAAATTATTTTCGTTAAATACCAAATAACATTTATGAAATCATAACTATTTTCAGTATTGAACTAAAATAAAATTAGTTTTAGTTTGCAATAAAATATTTTGAATTTTCGTTAAATAAATCTATTAGAGTAATGGTATTCACTGCATTAGCAACATAACATACAAGTATCTAATTTTTTTTACAAATATTTTGGAACTATCGATTATGCCATAATTTTGAGAGATAATTCTTTAATCATATGATTATGAAGAATATGGTATTATTAAATTATTTCTCAAATGATTAAGGGGAAAGCACCTGTTTAATGAGAGCAACAAAAGAGTTAATAACTCTTTGGATTGATACATATAGATGTATGTGATTCAAGATCTAATAATACTAGAACAGTTCCACAAACTTCGTTAAAATTCCCTGATGAATTATCATTAAATTGAACATGTGTATTTAATGCATAGGTATTTTATCTATGATAAATCCATAGATTTTGATAATGGAGTAGAAACATAACATGCAAAGGTAATAAAAGAATTTGATCTGATCGAATAGGTGAGTGCGTTGGAAAGGGTTCCAAAAGTGAATAAAAGTGAATAAAATTCAACCTCAATGTCACTCCTCCTTATGATACATAATGATGTATATTGATAAGAAGTAATGAGACTTTGTTGAACGAATCACAATTGATGATGAGTGAAGTTGACTTAACTTCTTTCTATAAGGTTGTATACTTAAGAATAAGTACATAAGGTTAAAATTAATTTTATCTAAAAGAATAGTTTATGAGATTATACAAGATAAGAGTTTATAAGAAACCTATACGTATTCTAAACCAAGGGGTTAGCAGGTTATGTGAGTCGAGAGACTGCACGTAACACATGTACATGAGGGATCTTATGTGGACCAGTCCAAATGAGTTTGGGATCGATCAATATTGTTTGACCAATATATGTGATGAACATATTTCTAAAATTGAAAACTAAATCAGTTTTATACATATATAAAGGTAGTCCATTAAATTGTTTTTTTATACCTATTCTGTTGCACTGGGAAAGAAATATTGTTTCAAGAAATGCTAACTTCCTAAGGAAGGGATTTCTTTTAGAAATTATTGGTAGTAAAATGGATGTGGATGGGTCCAAAGATAAAACTGGTTATAGTGATGAAATGAAATTAATCAAACACAAAAGGATACAATAGGCCATTAGGAGTATTGACTCTAACATATAGCATGATGCACAATTCTGGAATGAATTCCAAGTTCAATAACAAAATATAATCATAGTAGTTGTGCCTAAAAGGATATCATTCATTGACCGCAAATGTTTTTTTAAGAAGAAGATCAATGTAATTTAAATAAAGTCGAATAATATTGTAAATTTCAATTATTGAAATTATCATAAAAAATTCATCCTTCGACTTACTTAGTTAATTCAGATTGTTCTCACAAAATTTATCACCTGTTATGACTTTGAGTTCTGGCGTATACATGTTGAGAATGAAATTCTAAATAATAATTTAGAATATACTATTTTCACACAACAACCAAAATATCTCAAAGTCAGTAGGAGCGAGAAGTGAGTTTGTGAGTATTGGGTATGATCAAAGAAAGGATTTGAAAGTATTATCCAACAAGCATTAGGGTTAAGCAAGTACTTTGATAGAGAAATCAAGCAGTTTGATTTTCAATAGGCAGAGGAAGAGCGTGTCTATAATAAAGCACCATAAAGGTATGACAATATTTCAAAACTATAAGTAATAACAAACTTATGATTGTTAATGATGTACTAGTGTTAAAACCATTTTAGTTTGGTTGTTTAAATTCTCAATATAGGATTTGAAAAGACGTCTTTGATAATGAGCATGAAAGATTATTGGGACATCCTCAAATGATATACACATGCATAATATTAAAATATTTAATATATGGTATGTAAGATGAATTTCTTATGCATGAACAATATAAATTATCGGACATGATGTATTGTCTATTGTATCGTATTTCAGTTATGTATTTGATACATAAGGCAAGTATCAAATTCGAATTAAGATTACTAAATGACCGATTAAAATGTTCTCATGTATTTGCGAAATACTGCAGTTTTTTTATAGAAACAACGAACTTCTTATGAAGGAGTGAGCTGACTTATACTTCATAAGGGATATCTAGTATAATATGTTAATACTAAATTCACGTTCAACCTTAAGTGAAGAACTTTAAGTTAGAAATGTTCCAAACAATAAGTATTGGCCGATTCAACCAAAGGCTAAGTATACCACCTTGAATAGCACTATAAAAAATAACTATAAATAAATGCACAAATTTGTAAGTAAGCTAGAGGTTATTCCAAATGTTGAGAATCCAATGACATTGTTATATAACATTACTGTGAATATAGTTTGCAAAAGAACCTAAATCTCAATAGGAGTCGAATAAAATACTCCAAAGGATTCCACATGATAAAGACAGTTTATCAATATTGAAGAAAGTTGGTTAGCATAGTAGATAATTAAGAAAAAATAGCGTACCCAATCACCAAGGGACTGGCCCAATTAGTTTTGAGAAAACCAATTGTAGGAGTTGGAACAAGATTCTATAATGTACCCCAAGTGCAATGCGAGATTGATAAGGATAGGACTATGTAACACCCATAATTTTTAGTAACATTATTAAGGACATTTAGTTAAGTAAAATTAAATGAAATAATGTAAAATTGTTAAGGGATTGAGGTTAGAGTAATTATAAGGGTAGTCGTGCCAATTAAACCAATGATCTAAGAGAAATGAAATAAAAATAAGTTAGGGTAGACAAGGGGCAAAGTAGGAATAAGACATGTTCTAATACCCTAAATCCTTAAGCCGTATTCTCACCATTATTCACATTCACAAACTAAAACAAAAGCTAGAGAGGTCGACCACCATTAACAGAGAATAAGAATAAGATAATGCAATCAAAGGAAGGAAGCTTAATCAATTCAAAACCATTCTCAAATCTCAACTCCTTAATCACAAAGCTAAGGTGAATAATGATACATCTCATGTTTTTGGTTGTTTTCGATTTTTGATTAAATCTGAATATTTTGCAAAGTATATTGCCATGTTTTGATTGTTAAAATGGATATATATGTTTGTTGATGATTAATGCTAATTCATATGAACTTCATGATATGTTTTAATGTGAAAACCCTGATAATGACATCAAATGTCTTATGAGCTCAAAAATGATATTTTAGAGATGAGTTTCAATTTTCATAATTTTCTAAATTATTGTGGATTTAATATTAATTTTCTAGTGAAGAAAAGGGTTATTAGAGTTTAAAATTAATTACGACTAATATATGTATGTTTTGGGTCAGAAATTAATATATGTTTGAAAACATATTAAAAATGAATTATGGGAACTTTTATAGATTTTTCCTACATGTTTTAATAAGTATATAAAATTATTTAAGGTATGTGACTTAATTTTTTTATATTTATAAAAGAAGAAGGGGCATTTTGTAAATAATTTAATTTGTTTATTTTAGAAATTTCTGTAGTATTTTTAGAAAAGAAATTAGCAACCAATCATGTTTTGATACATAAGGCAAGTTAGTTGAAAGAATTGCTTTAAAAAGTTAAAAATCAATTTTTACATGCTTTTTACATGTTTTGCCACTTTTGGCACCCAACTTTCGACGAAGTACTTATGCTTCCATCACCGTCGAAACCAGTACATCTAGTATCAAAGACTTAGTACGTAGCGTATTGGACTGAGGCGAAAGGTATAAAGTTAAAACAATGGGTTCTGAAGGTGTCGAAGCCTTACTTCGATTTTAAAAGAAAATGCACCTTCTTTGCTTTCAAAAAGGATGCTTTCGACTTTGATAGCTGGACTTGGCTAAATGATTTTAAGGAATGGTTTCGAAAGTGGTTGCGCCTTTTGTTTTAAGTAAATGCTTTCGAAGGGGCCAAAACCTTTGTTGCCGCTTTCCATCTTTCGAAGCAAATGGTTTCGAAAGAATTACTTTGTTTTCAGAACATTGCCACTTCTCTAATGCTTTCGAAGGGTTAGTTTCGAAACCATCACTTCTTTACTTAGGAAATTGCTTGCGAAAGAGTGCTTTCGACTTAGTTGTTTTAAGATTCTTTGTTATATTGAAAGTTAAACCCATTGGTTTCGAAAGGAATAGTTTTAAATGGTTTCGAAAGATTATTCCACATGTTTTACTTGAACCAAAATGCTTTTGAAAGGTTTGATGAATTTAATGCTTTCGAAAGATTTAAGAGAAAGGTTTTGATGTAATGGTTCCCCAATGTTTTCAAAAGGTTATAAACGGAAGGTTTCCAAAGGTTTTCGAAAGGCATACTTAAAGTGTTTTGAAAAGCGGATGTTTAATATTTTAAATATCTTTCGAAAAAGAGATTTTGAATGTTTTCAAAAGGACTATGTAAATGGTTTTGAGAGGTATGTTTTGACCTTTGGCCTAAGGTTTTACTTGTGTCGAAAGGGGTACTTTCAATGGTTTTGAAAGATATTGTTTTAAAGTTTAAACAAAGATTTGGATTCTTTCATCAACAAAATTTTCTACGAAGTGCTACATAACGTGGCAATGCAATATGAGTAAAGCATATAGTATATTTTCCTTGTTTTAAAGCATGATTTAAAGGTTTAAATCAATTTGAGCGAAAATGTTTTCAAGCAAAATTTTATGGGCAGATAACCCTAAGTAAAATGACTAAGATATTAGAATACCAAATGGAACTGATAGGGTGTCACGCCCTATTTTTTAGCTAGTACCCCCTACCTAATATAAGTCCAAAATTCCAGTGTGTAAGGCTTTGTCATAGGCAAGACTAAAATGATATTGCACATAAAAGGAATCTACAGAGGAGAGAAAGGTTATTGGTTAGCCTACAAAATCATTAGGATCAGATGACTCTGAGAACTAAGTTAGGGATAGACCATCTAGAAGAGGAGTATCTAATAGAAGTTAGATTATTTATTTATTTTGTTTGGTAGGCCAGAGTCAGCCAAAGGTTAGTAGTTAGTCAAACAAAGCTATAGTGTTCGGACAGATATTCCATTTGTTACCTGATTCATATTCTTACATGATATTGCTTTATTATTTTAACCAGTTTTGATTGCAGGATTAAGATTTTTAAAAGGTATGTTTAAAAGGATATTAGTGAGGGGAAACTCATTCTGCTAAGTGGCATGGTCTCACTTAATATCAAATAACCGAGATGTATTGTATTATTCACACCAGATTTTATATTTGACTTGAAGTTTATGTTTCTGCACTTAAACTCTTGGGTGCTCAAAATTAATTTGAGTAGGTTGAGAGTAAAGGATTTATAGATTCTAGTAGGTGGACAAATAAAGCTTCTAGAAATGAGTATGAGGCTGATGTTAGCTATATTTAGGAGTTGTTTTGTTTCATTTTCGTTGTGTTGTATTAAGTCAATTATGACTATTTGTACTCTGGTCAACTAAGAGGGCATCTTCATATGTCTCTCTTGGCGTATTTATGTAATAATTATATTTGATTTGAACCCAAGAAACGTTTGGTATTATGTAACTTGGATATGAAATGTTGTTTTGAAATGTAATTAGGAAAGTCTTTTAATCTGTAATGATTTTATAATATATTCAAGTGCTTCTGATATTATGGATACCATTAACATTACCGTATTTGGTTACCGGACGTTAATACTATGGATGATTGTAGCATCTGTAGCGCTTGGCTTTGGGCTTCCAGATAGGGGACGTTACAACTTGGTATCAAAGCATAGATTTATGAAAAGCTTTAAACTAAAATGATTTTTGAAAATAATCCTAAGGAATTAGAGATAAGATTGTGGTATGGGATAACATTATAGTAACGTATTTGTATTTGCTATATATAAGTATACGCTTTATCCCTATTATTCCATCTCCATTAGACCATTCTTCTTTATCTTACGAGGCTTGAATACAGATGCGGATGCTAGAAGTGGAAGAGTTAACCTTAGAGGGGGAAGAACCACTACAGATGGAAATGCCAGACCAAATATGAGATTGATTCAAGGTCAGGCACAAGCTGCAAATGTGGGTGCTGGAGTCCCGTAAGTTGACATAGAAGCGATGTATCAGATCTTTGTCAATATGATGCAAGCGGAAGTTGCTGCTGGAGTAATTGGAGGAAGAAACAAAGAAACTATGATGGTGAATAACTATGCTATTCTGAGTAGAGATTATGCTTGGTTGGGAGGAAAGTCGTTCATCGGTACCAAGGACGCAATCGAAGTAGAGAACCAGTCACTTCATTGCGAGAGGATTTTCGCTGATCTATGGCTTAATGACGAGCAGAAGAGGAGACTTGCTTCGACACAGTTACAAGGAGCAGTGCTATTCTTGTTGAACAATACTACAATTGGATTTAATGGGGAGACAATTACATAGGCTGAGTTCAAGAGGAGGTTTGGAGAGAGGTTTATATCGGAGATTGCTAAGTCTGCTTTGCTCAGAATGTTTGCTGAATTGGACCAGGAAGACATGGATGTACTTAAGCATGCGAAGAGGTTCGAGGAGCTAGCAAGGCATGACTATGCTATGGTGGATACTATGATTAAGAGGAATGAGAAGTTCATTAGGGTGTTAAAGCCTGAGCTTGCTAAGGCCATGTTGCCGCATATTAGAGATCCAAGTGATGTTTTTGTTAAGATGGCCTTGAGGAATGAAGAGATGCAAGCTTTTCTTGAAAGAAATAAGGCCAAAGAAGCTTAAGGAGGGCAGAGTCAGAAGAGAATGTTTTTCCACAAGAAAGGAGCTCAGAAGAGTGGAGCTGCTAAGAAAGGGAAGGCAGAGGTTGTCTACTAAAATGTGATAAGAAAGTGCATTTTGCTAATGAATATTGCTCAGGCGATGGAAAGAAGGTGATCGGGAAGAAGAATGTCAGATGCTTCAACTGCGATCAAATTAGACGTTACAAGAAATAATGTAGTGAGCCTGCTAAGGCTGGGAAGGGCAAAGTATATGCATTGGAGCCAGCTACCTCGAGGCTAACAGCATAGGAAAAAGGAAAAGCCGTGTTGGAAGGTATGCTTCTGATCCATGATACGTCAGTTAGCATTCTATTTGATACAGGTGCATGACACTCTTGTATCTCGTTGTTTGGTAGATAAGCTTAACCTAGAGACCTTATACTTAGTTACTTCTTTAAGGGTTGCAAATCCGATAGGAGCATATGCAACCTAGAGACCTTTTTTGATTGATTTGTTGAATACCTTAACGTAAGTTCAAGGAGGAAATTCTCTAAGGAGGGGAGTGTGCAACACCACTAATTTTTTGTAATATTATTTAGGACATTTAGTTAAGTAAAATTAAATGAAATAATGTAAAATGGTTAAGGGATTGAGGTTTGGGTGATTATAAGAGTAGTCGTGCCAATTAAACCAACGAACTAAGAGAAATGAAATAAAAATAAGTTAGGGTAGATAAGGGGCAAAGTAGGAATAATATAGGTTCAAATACCCTAAACCCTTAAGCCATATTCTCACGTTCATTATTCACATTCACATACTAAAACAAAAGCTAGAGAGGTCGGCCACCATTAAGGGAGAACAAGAAGAAGATAAAGCAATCAAAAGAAGGAAGCTTAATCAATTCAAAACCATTCTCAAATCTCAACTCCTTAATCACAAAGCTAAGGTGAATAATGACTACATCTCATGTTTTTGATTATTTTCAGTATTAGATTAAAACCAAATATTTTACAAAGTATATTGCCATGTTTTTTATTGTTAAAATGGATATATGTTGATGGTTTATGCTAATTCATATGAGTTTTATGATATGTTTTAATGTAAAAACCCTGTTAAATTACATCTAAATGTCTTGCGATTAGAGAATAAGGTTAGAAATGATCTTTTCACTACTACAAAATAGGTCATTAGCATCGGTTGTTCACCCCCCTATTGCATCAGTTCTACAACCGATGCAATAAAATAAACTAAATTTTTTTGCATCGGCTGTAAAACCGATGCAAATAGTCATCTTTTGCATCGGTTGTCAGTAAAAACCGATGCAACATAAGATCTTTGGCTTAAAACCGGTCCCTTATATTGCACCAGTTGGCAGTAACAACCGATGCAACAAGACCTTTTTTGCATCGGTTGTTACTGTCAACCGGTGCAACATTGGGGCAATTGGCTTTAAAAAGTCTCCTATTTTGCATCGGTTATTTCTAACAACGATGCAAAATACCCTTCTTTTGCTTCGGCTATTGGTAACTGATGCAAAAAAACACCTTCTCACATATTACCAAAATACTCGAATATATACATATCATAACAAAACAATTATTGCATGCAATATTATAGTCATTTAAAATCAAACTGGACGGCAAATACATATTGAACAAGGTAATACCAAATAAATATATTTCAATTATAGTGTTCAACACTTCAACCAAACATTGCCACTACTTACCACAAAACATCAACACTTCAACCAAACATTGCCACACCAATTTCCATCAACAATCTACTTTCAGACCACCTGCACATCCTATCCAATGCATATACCATACCAAAAACTGAATTGCTTCACCTGCCTCTGCATCTTATATAACCACAACCAGTACTACTCTAAACCAACTGCTTCACATCCCATAAACTTCAACTTCCGCTTCTCCATAAACCAAACTGTACATTACCTTGCTTCTCCATAAACCAAACTTTCATTTCACCATCACTTCCATTTCACCACTTCACCACAAAACCTACCACCGTCAAAACCACCCTGCTGCCACACTTGAACTTGCTTCTACCAATTCCTCACTTCTACCACCTGCAAACTACTACATCATTCTCCACAAACCACATCAACTACCATCATTCGAAAACTACCAACACAACATCCCATACCCTTGCAAAGCTTCTTCTTTGTGCCATCCTCCTACCAATCACCAACCCAAAGTCAAATGCACTTCCCCATACCAGTACACAGTGCGTTCCTCCTCTCCACCATTCACTGTTGCATACTTAAGCCATATCTCCATCATCAACATTCCATACCAGTGCTACCATCACAAACCTTCTCACCCATCATCATTCATCACCAAACCAACCTTCCTTCACTTCGTACCCAACACCCGAACCGCACTTCCATCACAAACTAATCATCAATTCCAATACCATTTCCACGCCTCCTTCCTGCCACAGCATCGGTGAGATAACATTCACGATCGAAAATTACTTTAATATCCATAACCCTGCAACAACCAAACTAGCATCACCAACTTGCAACTGCACATACCCATCTCCCTGTACACACTGTCTTGCCATTCATTAAAAAAAATAAACAAGTAACCAGAAAGCATTGCTTTAGATGGAAAAGAATGCCAACCTGTTTTAACATCTTTAATTCCCTTCTGGCCAGTCTTCCTCTCCAGGCACACTGAGTGGTAATAGCTGCCTTCCTCATCCTCCTATAATGTAAGCGAGCTAAAAACCCACGAGCATGACTCTTCATATATACACAACATTATTACAGTCAAGAATAAACATGGAAGATTATAATGTTCAGGGACAAATGTATGTACAAAATAAATTATGATAAAAGAAAATTGTGTTACAAATTCGAAGTAAAAGCAAAGGCAAAGGTGAAGAATAGCATTTCACTTCCATAAAAAGATATAGGCATAGCTGGAAATAAAATAAATCCTACAGAATATATTAAATACTATCATAGATTAGTTTCACCTCTTCATATTCAAAACTCTTTTCTTTCAGCCAAACTTAACAGAAAATCAAAAGATGTTAAATTTCAATGTTACATCGATCATGTTGTCTTCACTGAAAACTGAAGATATCCAACAGATTTTTATATTATTTTATATTCTCTATACAAATTTATATTATTTACGTGCAAACACTTCTTTTATTAATATTCATTTCTGAAAGACAATGACAATTTATTGATTGTTAAGTTATTTGGTTTGCATGATTCAATTTGTATTCTGCACCGAATTCAGTTGATCATTAATATGTTATATAAATCATATGGACTTGAAATAATTTATCTTTGTCTCGCTCCTGTATAAAATAGGAACATCATTAGAAAAAAAATTAGCAACTCTATATGTCAATTTTTTTTGACTTTGATTGACTTTGAAAGGGTAATGTATACATGTTTACGTTTTAACCTAAGTACTTGCAAAAAAGTTGATTCTTTAGTATAATGCATCCGGTCTTTGAATTGGTGGGATTTTTATATACCCCCTTTTGTATGTTTCGTAGCATTAAGATTATCTAATTATTAATTTTGTCAAGCTAATATCTCATAGACAAAAAATTTAGAGATATCAAAGCCCAAAAAATTAATCTTTTGCAAGTCAATGGATTAGTTAATGAAAATACAATTGCTTTATCAAAGCAAACTGTTCAGCTGTTGCAGAGATTAATAAAATATTTGACTTTTGAGCATACATTTAGAATCTTTATTTTTTATTTTTTCAGATGGGTAGTTTTGTTTATTATAGTAAATGTGTATATGAATTTTGTATGTTGTTTTGACACTCTTAATTGAATTATGTTTGCAGAAGTTAGATGAAAACAAGTGGTTGATCATGACCATTCTATCGTACCAGAACACTGAAAGGAAAGAAGAAAGTGTGCTTAAGTATAAGACCCAACATGTATGACCAGTATATATTGTCCCATTTGTCTATGAACCAACTCTATATTCATAGCTCAATATTTACGATCACGCTAATAATATGAAAATAAAAAAAGTTCTGAGCTACTCAATTTAGTTAAATTTTGCGTAACTAACTGCAGGCTTGAAGCCAAACTTGAGCGCAACCTATATTTACTGTCTACTATTGCTGATGCTCAAGAGAAATTGATACATGGATCTTCTCAAGTAATGTTCTGTATAATATATTATGACACACTAGCAAATTCTTAAGTGGTCAAATACTATATGTTTAATCACCAATGATGATCATGCTGTTTCCAAAGTGAAAGATTATTTAATTATCCTTTCCTCTGTAGCCAAGCAATGTAGTTGGGAATTGCATTCTTGTATTCATACACACACACTGACATACACACACGAACGCTCTGTTCAAGAAATTTGAAAGGCCTATACCTGATACAACATAATGACTTTTTTGTTCATAGACTTCTCAAAATCTTCCATTAAATCATTGTCAACCAACAGCGCAAAGAGTCCATCCATCTGCGATTGAAAGATAAACATTAAAATGACCCAGTCTTAATCAACTAAACCCAAATGAAAAGATTTAAAAGGCAGTTTAATAAAAAATAACCATTGATAAATTCGTCACCAAAAATGATAGCTGGCGAGTTAATCGATTCGAAACAGCGAAGAACACGCCCTTGAGCAACATCAATTTGACATCAATCTACTCAAACCAGACATTCGAACTATAATATAAATACTAATTATAATATAAGATAAGATATAATCAAAGATAAATAATGTTGGAATACTTAGCTTTTTAAGCCTACTCGAACGCATCATCAGCCTTCATATCAACGAAGCAAAGTATATCAGCATGCATAAGAACATATATAAGTAAGCAAATGATGAAAGATATTTAAAAATGACAAAAATACCTCAGTACACAAATGTGGAAGATTGTGGTAAGTCCCGAATTGCAGCTCCGGTGTCATATTTTCTACTGGTAATTTAATTATGTAATAAGGTTGATACTGCTGAATGGTCCAGTAGTGGCTTTAGAAGCACGTTTTGCAACTTGAGGTGTTCCAAAAACAATCCAAAATCTTAATGTCTCATCTTCCGCAGCTGAAGCTACTGTGCACCCATCAGGACTCTAGATATATTTACAACTCGAGTTATGTTACATTGAATTGCAAAATGGTAAAATTTACTGAATCAAAGTAAAATAATCAATATATATGTTATACCTGAGCCATGAAGAGCACTCTAGAGGTATGACCAGTGAGTTCAGCAATCTTAGACATGGATGGATACTTCCATGCTACAGCAAACTACATATAGAAGTAACACAAACCCTCTAGTAGCTAGTTCAGCAACCAGTCATAAACTGTCATAGTTTAATTATAGATTTTTAAACAAAATAATGTGCAAATGAAAATAGACATACATACATATAGAAGTAACACCAGTGTTGATTGCATTCATAGTAATATGTTGAGTAGAGGATGATAAAATAGAGATGCACCAAATCGTAGTATCCCAAATGACTTGTATTCGCCCTTTCACCTGAGATGTATTATTAGTTACAGTATCCCAATTTGTTGGGATTTTTCATCTAAGTAAGATTATCATTGTTTAGCTTATTTTCTACCAAGCCAACAATTGTTAGCTTATTTCATCTAAGAGCCTATACTCTTTGTGGTATGTTCATACCCCTAATATTCCAAGTAATAAGACTTATTTGATTTTCAAATTGTTTTGTAACAATCTTTCAGGAGGAGCTTGTTTTTGAACAACAGGTTTATCCTTAATATTTGCAGGATAAGTTGGATTTTTCATGATAAACTCTGACACATCTATCTGGTCATCTTCACTATGGATTTCTTCTTCTTTTGCATCTTCCACATTTTATAGTGTATCTATCTCTATGGAATGCGGTAGTTCTTGGTCGAGGAATTCTAGGTGGTCATTTGTTTCAGTGCTCTATTTTGTTGCTGCGGTAGTATTTGCTTGATTTTTTATATCCTCATTATTTGCTTCTTTAACACCTTTCTGTGAATCAATGACTGATGATGCAATGTCAGTTACCTCAAAGAATTCATCTGAATTATTTTGTGACTATTGTGCAGCCTTGTCATTTTCTAAACCGCTTTGATTTGCTGCAAATATTTCACCTGTTTCTGTTGATTTCTTCGGTATACTTTGCGGTTGTGCTGAAGTGAAGTGAAGAGATGATCTATGGCCAAATATTTTATATTGTTCACATTTTGGAGGGATAAATTCATATTAGACCCACACATTTTCTTTACACCATTATGTAATAGAGAACTGGAACTGTTGTAACTAAAGTGGGCTGAACAGTAACTTGAATTTGAACTCTAACATATTTTGTGTATTTCTTCTATGCTATACTGTCATCATGAGTCCATATTTTCACATCCAAATTGTACAATTTAACCAATATTCGTACTTATTTTATTCCCTCGTGCTTAAATTGATATCCAGGTGCCATGAATCAATTAATAGTTGTTTGCCATAGCAGGAAAAGGTCTTTTTACCGAAAATTTTGTCATTCATCATTATTTTAAAATTGCATTGCATAGTAATAATTAGGAGTATTATGAATTTGGTAGTTTCCTTCAGTTTCCATAATTTCTGTATTCATTGCGAATCGTTGGGGATCGGCCATGAATCGTCTTCGTATGCCATCAACAGAGCATCCAATTCTACGATTAGAGCTTATTCGTCTCAGCAATAGGGGTCACCAACAAGGTTGTAGCAGAATTTTAGCTTGAAGACTAATAGCAAACGTTAATTAGCAACAACAAAACCCATTTTAGCATCTCGTTTAATTTGTTGAAGAAGAAAAGAAGTAAAAAATAAATTTTCTGGCACTGAGGATTCTGAGGAGGAGAAGAATTTTTTTTGGTGAGTGGGTTATTGAGGAGGAAGGAGTACATTTGTCCAAAGTAGTAACTTTAGAGCCAATTTTTCATTATTTCCCACCTAAATTTCATATCTTTGCCATCAACATGTAGTTGCATCGGTTGACTTTAAAACCGATGCGACTAAAACTATTTGCATTGACGTATTTGCATCGGTTGTTGGTCACAACTGATGCAAATTTGATTTTTTATTACCTATTGTTTTCCACGTACCAATTGCATCGTTATTAAGATAGAACTGATGCAAATAATTCTATTTGCATCAGTTTTTACTTCAACCGATGCAAATAAGGCGAAGCAATATGCACTTTTTGTACTAGTGTTTAGAGATGGATTTCAATTTTCATAATTTTCTAAATTAGTGTGGATTTAATATTAATTTTCTAGTGAAGAAATTGATTATTTGGGTTTAAAACTAATTACGACTAATATATGTATGTATTGGGTTAGAAATTAATATATATTCGAAAACACATAAAAAATGATTTATGAGAATTTTTATAGATTTTTCCTAAGTGTTTTGACACACATGGCAGGTTAGTTGAAAAGAATTGCTTTAAAAGGTTAAAAATCAGAAAAATCAGTTTATACATGCTTTTTACATGCTTTGCCACTTTCGGCACCCAGCTTTTGACTAAGTACTTCCGCCTCCATCACCTTCGAAACTAATGCGCCTGGTATCAAAGACTTAGTGCATAGCGAATTGGACCGAGGTGAAAGGTATGAAGTTGAAAAAAGGGGTTCCAAAGGGGACGAAGCCTTACTTAGCTTTTAGTAGAAAATGCACTTGCTTTGCTTTCGAAAAGGATGCTTTCGACTTAAATGGCTTTCAACTTGGTTCAATGATTTTAAGGAATGGTTTCGAAAGAGGTTGAGCCTTTTGTTTTAAGTAAATGTTTTCGAAGGGGCCGAAACCCCTTGCTGTCGTTTTCCACCTTTCGAAGAAAATAGTTTCGAAAGGGTTACTTTATTTTTAAAACTTAATTAGCCACTTCTCCAATGCTTTTGAAGGGTTTTTTTGACACCATCACTTCTTTACATAGGAAATTACTTGCAAAAGAGTGCTTTCGACTAAGTTGTTTTAAGAACCTTTGTTCTATTGAAAGTTAAAATCGATGGTTTTGAAAGGAATAGTTTTGAATGGTTTCAAAAGGTTATTCCACATGTTTTACTTGAACCCAAATGCTTTCGAAAGATTTGATGAATTTAATGCTTTCGAAAGTTTAAGAGAAAGGTTTTGAAGGGGTGGTTCCCCATTGTTTTCGAAAGGTTATAAATAGAAGGTTTCCAAGTTTTTCGAAAGAAATATTTAATGTGTTTTGAAAAGAGGATGTTTAAGGTTTTAAAAGGCTTTCGAAAGAGAGGTTCTGAATGTTTTCGAAAGGACTATATAAATGGTTTCGAAAGGAATGTTTTGACTTTCGGCCTAAGGTTTTACTTATATCGAATGGGGTACTTTCAAGGGTTTCAAAAGTGGTACTTTCAATGGTTTCGAAAGATATTGTTTAAAGGTTTTAACAAAGGTTTAGATTCTTTCAACAATAAAGTTTTTGTGAGGTGCTATATAACATGGCAAGATGATTTGAGTAAAGCATAGAGTATATATTCCTTGTTTTAAAGTATGATTTAAAGGTTTAATCAATTTGAGGAAAAATGTTTTCAAGGAAAATTTAATGGGTAAATGACCCTAAGTAAAATGCTCAGATATTAGAATACCAGATGGAACTAGTATGAGGTCGCGCCCTATACTTTAGCTAATAGTCCCTAGCTAGTATAAGCCCAAAATTCCAGTGTGTAGGGCTTTGGCATAGGTAAGACTAAAATGATGTTATACACAGAAACGAATCTATAGATGAGAGATAGGTTATTGGTGAGCCCACGAAACCATTAGGATCAGCTGACCCTGTGAGAACTAAGTTAGGGACAGACCATCCAGAAGAGGAGTATCTAACAAAAGTTAGATTATTTGTTTATTTTGCCTGGTAGGCCTGAGTCAGCCAAAGGTTATTAGTTAGCCAAACAAAACTATAGTGTTTAGATATATAGTCCATTTGCTACTTGATTTATATTCTTACATGATATTGCTTTATTGTTTTAACCAGTTTTGATTGCAAGATTAAGATTTGCAAAAGATATGTCTTGAAAAGATATTAGTGAAGGGAAACTCATTTCGCTAAGTAGTGTGGTCTCACTTAATATAAAATAAACGAGATGTATGGTATTATTCACACCAGACATTATGTCTGACTCGAAGTTTATGCTTTTCCCCTCAAACTCTCAGGTGCTCAAAATTAATTTGAGTAGGTTGAGAGTTAAGGATTTACATGTTTTAGTAGGCAGACGAATAAAGCTTTCGGAGACGGGCATGAGGCTGATGCTAGCTGTATTTAGGAGTTGTTCTGTTTTATTTCCATTGTGTTGTATTAAGGCAGTTGTGACTATTTAGTACTCTGGTCAACCAACAGGCATCTTCATATGTCGCTCTTGGCGTATTTATGTAATAATTATATTTGAGCTGAACCTGGGAAATGCTTGGGATTATGAACTTGGATATGAAATGTTGTTTTGAAATGTAATCAGAAAAATGTTTTAATCTGTAATGATTTATTTCATATTCAAGTACTTATGATATTATGGATACCATTAACATTACCGTACTTGGTCATCGAAAGTTAATACTATGAATGACTGCCGCATATATAGCGCTTAGCTTCGGCCTCCAGATAGGGGGTGTTACAGAATATGCCCTACGGGCAATTATATAATTGTTACATATATCTAACTCGATAACCAAACTTTGTCAAAATAAAATAGGGTGTTTTTTTCTATTGTGTACTTGTTATATTGTGATATAATTAGTTAAGTAATTAATTTAAAGTATATTAAACAAAAAATCTTTAAATGATATGTTAAGTGATAGTTATTACAATGCGTTGCAATCATGATAAATTTACCATGGTAAAACAATATATTATTTTAAATATTCCAAGTCTATATATTTCAAGGAAGAATATCGAGTTGAGATTAGAGTACGTAATGCTCTCCAAATGTTGGGCAGTATGTTAACCATGGCTGCTGGAGGAACCAATGGGTTCTGTACTGATGGTTATTAGATAATTATGAAATAACTTATTCGAGAGTTCTCTGTTGGTTAATATAACTAGGGTCAAACAGACAATCTCGAAGTAATGATGTTACCCGGTTCCCTCGAATTTAGAATATTATTGAATTTCTGTGCGAATACTCCACTTTGGTTACAGTTAAATCATGGCATAGGATCCATCGAACGACTGTAGTTAGGTCTAAGCTAAAGAATTGGAAGCGAAATACTATTCAATGGAGAATTCGTCTCCTTGGTTATGTGAGTTTAGTATAAACATCAATTGTAGTCCGCTCAAAATCAAAGTCTCCATCCAGAGCAGTTTGGTTAATAATAATTGTTATTGTTGACCAAGAATTTTGTCTTTAAACTAATCAAATTGAATGTAGACGATGTTGAAATGTTGACCAAACCAAAATTCATAAATCTTAGTGTGATATAGTGTCGATGAAGAGAATTAATGTAAATAATTGTAGCTACGGTTACTGCTTATATAAGTAAAATTTCTTTTTATTGAAAAATTGTATAAGTGATAAATTCGGTTAAAATGGCACATCACTATCTAAGGTGATGTATGAACATTAATATTTAAGCTGTTCGATATTAATCACTTAATAAATTTACACTTTAGTTTCACAACCGTAATGATGAATACTCCAAAAAACCTCATAATTTTATTAATTTATAATTGTTGTAAAGTAATCTAACTAATTAATATTTATGAAATGTTAACTAAATTTTGTTGGACTTGTTTGGATGATATTAGTATTCAATAACGTGCATATATAAAACTTATATATGTACATATCAATATACAATGCCAATAAACATTTAAATTTTATTTAAATTAATTACCAAGTCGTTTTGGAAATATCAAGGGCCCAAATAGCCTCCATCTATTGTCAGCCATGCATGCTAAAAAATGGGGCGCGGCTATTTTGATATAATTTATATTTAATGAAGAATAAAGGAGGGAAGGTCAAGGAATTGGAAAGATTTCAATCGTTTCTTTAACATAAAAATTTATGTCATTCATTGACACTCCTAACAATTCATTCTTTTATCGCTCACGTCCTCCCTAAATGGCCAAAAATAGATTTCTTTATAAACGAAAAATAATTCCCAAAACTATTTAACCATCGAATAGAATTACTACAAAGGTGGTGCTTTAGATTGTTGCAATTTCTAAAGATGATTCAATCAGGCCCAGGAGTTTTCACACATTCAAGTTGCGTCTCTTCGGCTACTTCTTAAGGTAATTATCTTATCATAATTTAATTATATATCATATCTTGTTAGCACCTTATATATTACAATGATTTTATACATGCAAATGTTGTTATACATAACCGGTTGAAATTGCATGCATATTTCTGAATTTCAAATTTGTATATGTGTGTGTGTGTGTGTATGTGTGTATCACTGAATCATTACCGTATTGGAAGAAATATTTCTGGAATTTAGTATTAATAAAAAAATTAGTTATTTGTTTAGTCGAAATCATTATATATGTATATAAAATGTTGTTAAATTTAACTCTATATCTAATTTATATTTCAAACTTATGTATCTTAAATAGTTTTGCATTTTAAAATAATAATAAAATGATTTTCGACTACTCCTTTATTTTATGAAACTATATATGTTTATATTTTTATTTATATATGTATGTATGTGTGTGTATATGCATATATATATATACACACACATACATCTATATATGCGTACATACATACATACAAATATATGTATATATATATATGCTTATGTACGCATATATATGTATGTATGTAAGTATGTATGTATGCATGCATGCATGTGTGTGTGTATATATATATTACATAGATACGTATATAAATACACACACACAAACATATACATATACTTACATACATACATACGTACACATATATATGCATACACACGCACATATATTCTTCTTGCATATTTAAAATATCTTCAACTATTTAATAGTTACCAATTTGTTATTTAAAATTATTAACTGTGCAAAATTAGATATTTTGGATTTAATTTTGAATCTATTTTATTGACTTAGTTAAATCTATTTAAATACTTTGAATTATTTATTTCATCTAATATATAAATTAATTTTGATATATAGACACACACACATATTACATATAAGTTTAAAATGTTTTGAATGCAAACTAAAGGAAGATTAAATGAAGGCCCAAATGTTTCCATTTTCTCTTCTTTTTAATAGCCGCATAAATGCCTTTTACTCTATTTTGTTGACCACTTAAATGCACCATTACCCACTTAAATTTGATTCCTTTTATTGATATAGTTAGATCTATTTAAATATTTTAAATCATTGATTTCATTCAATGCATAAGTTAGTTTTGACATTTGTGTACACACACACCCTACATTTATATATATATGAGTATATATGCACGTCCAAGTGAACCTGCATTTAATCATAACGTGCATATTGAGGTGGATAATATTTGATTAGAACCGAATTAACCGACCAAACCGGTTCATAACAATATAATCACAACTTAGATGTCAATTGCCTTTACTTTGCATACATGCACACATACCTATTTCTACAAATTATTCAAGGTAAATTTCATACGTGGGTACGATTTGCTTTAGAATCGCAGTGCTGGCTACCTTCTTGCAAAATTAGGTAAGACAAAATATTTCCAAAGCTTGTCATGTGTACTATGTGAGCGTTCGTGCCATTAGTGCTTAATCAAACGTACATCAAGCGCCAACTACATCGACAGATTTTTACTACCATCCTACAAATTTTTACTGAAGATCATATTGACAAAAATGTATTTAACATAAGATAATAGTAGATAAAGAGTAACCTCCATTCTATAGAAATATATAACATATGACATAATCAATTTGTCTGATATCACTCAGTACAGAAAATGTAACAGAATTGATAAACGATCTAGATAGTTGATAATCAAATTAAATTGTTAGGCCTCAGATAACATTAATCCTAGTTTTTTAGCCAAACTTTGCACAATGCTTGGTGATACAGCTCTAGATGCACCCAGGTACCATTTTTGTATCATTTCTACAACATTTGCATTCTTCACTTCAATTTTCATCCTTTCCTTCCACTAAAATGATATTTCTACAGTTTGGGAATAGGCAGGAAAATGGTAAATCACGGAACCTATGAGGGCTTGCATGCATCCAGTCACCTGTAGTTTTTGACTTCGATCTATAACATCTACACTATGTTTTTAATAAGTATGCCACTTTTCTCTTTTTTTCACAATCAAGTTAGTGATTATCATATTTACTAATAAGTATGAAGCTCATGCCGATGGCACGGATGCGAAAGTTAGCAAGTGTTTTAGTTCAGTGGTATGAAGTAGAAAAAATATAAGCTAATTGCGAATGTGCGCTTTCATTTAGATAAACTTGGTCCCTACTCTCAATTTAACATTAATACATGTTTCTTCGGTTGGGGAGATAGGGTATGAACTTATAAAATAACAATTTCTTAAAATAACGAAATAAGGTTATCGTTATTTCTAGATATAAATATTTATACCATAAGCTTTTATTGTTTCTAGTAATGCAATGTAATTCCTTCATTTATCGTATTACAAAAGTTTCAATGATTTATTTATATAATTTTCTTTTTCCGACTTTGACATAATATATAAATATATAACTTAGACATACGTCAAAAATATTCATATTTTTATCTTTTTCTTCGTCATATTGTTATATATAATTAACGTTATATTTATTTAAAGATTTCCAAAATGATACAACAATGTCAAAATCTTGTAACAATGATTAGAAATGAGCCCTTATTGTTATATCTTATTAGTTTGTTAAAAGAAAATTCACGTAAAAGTTGATATCAAGTGATATATACAATTGCTTACAGCGTTACCATGTATTTCCATCAAAATTTCGCTTACGAAGCTTTGTGTTTCGAACGTGTAGTAAAAGTTATACAATTTGGGGAGAAATTAATTAATTAGTAAAATAATTCCAAACTCATGGTATTGTAGGTTTAATTGTATCACTCATCACTTATTTGTTACTTTTGTATAACTTAGCACCATTTTCTATTATAAGATTAAATATCTTTATCTACAATTATAATTTTATATGCTTTGTTTAGAAATATTATTCGTCGTATGACTAAATAAAAGAACAAATAGCGATTGCTAAGTAAAAGAAGTAAAGAACAAACATATATTATTCAATTTGAGTCTTGATTCTATAAGTAAAAATCTATCATACATGAACAATTGTATATGGATTGCATTAATATAATATAATAACCGATGTATTAAGTAGAAACAAAACATAACTTCAAAGCATACAATTAACGTTTAGTATTAGTTATAATGAAATTCAGTTGATCAAATATTAACTTTAGAGTAAGGAAAGAGCTAAATAAAAAACCGGAGGATTCAATTCCTTGTCATTGTTGTACCTCTGTCGTTTCCAGTGTTCAATATACTATACAGCGGGTTCAATCTTTGACTTTTAAAAAATATCTCCGCTTAAGAATATTGTATATCAACATGCATTTTGCTATAAAAATACAGAATGAGCAAGTTCCTTGCCAAACATACAATAACATGTGACATACACATTCTACTAATCCAATGCAACAAAGCTGGATATCTGAGGGGTTACATTTTTTTTTGATTAATGCAGAAGAAGAATATGCAATCTGTTTCCTTTGAGTTCAAGCCACAAATGTGAACTGAAAGCTCTTGTATCACATGCAACTACGTACCATACTCAGCAACGCATAAAAAACATCCTGTCAAACTGATAATTTATCGCATATCCCTATAGGTAGTAAAATAAAAATAAAATAAGACTATGTCGATCGATTTAGACTAATCTATAGTTGATGTGTGTGTGTGACATTAAAAAGATGGTTTTAATGTATTATCTTATTAAACATATCACAAAATTTACTTCTTGAGAAATTGGAATTCCATAATATAACAAAGCTCTATTCATACTCATAGTCAATAATATGAATTTGGTCCATAGATTAAAAAAAGAGAGTCATATGACACAGAACAATGACATGGTTTCTATTTGAAAAAAGTGGAAATGGAAGAGTAATACTTTCACATGACTATTATTAGGTAATAGGCATGTAATGACTGTTATGCATGTTATTATTTATGAGGGGATATTTTGATTTGATTTGCCTTGAAAGCCTACCTATTCTTACAATACCCTAAATACTACCGTTGATGAAGGCCAACTACAATCACGTATCCTTGATATCATAGAGTATCCAAAATAGCAAACCTATCAGCTGAACCTACAGTAAAAATAAACAAAAGAAAGATACCATGGATGAAAAATTGCTGTTACGTGGTAAATGAACTGATTTGCAAATTGAAGTAAGAAAATACATACGTAATCTTCTTATTTGCATCAATCCAATAGCTAAAAAACAACAAATAATTAAGGATCATCTGAAAGAGGTTGCTAGCATAATGTTTTTTGAACTGCATAAAAACAATACCGTTTACATCAATGTCAAAAACAAGTAATTAATTTTTGCGCCAATTTCTCAAATCCATAAAGGAATTGAGTAACTAATATAACTTCTTAAGTTTCTATTACTTTCACCATTAATGGTGGTAACTAATTAGCATTCTAGTAAATCTCATTACTTGTGTTTCATGTCCGCAATAACACTAAATTATTATGCAGCCTTTAGAAGACGGTAAGAATACTAACAGTTCAATAATCATAAACTTACTCATATTAGATATCAGGGAAGAAAGCCAACTGACATTAGTGACCTTTAGGTCAATATCTAACACCCAGTCGCTCTATTTCCACTGCTAAATTAATAGAGAAATTTGAAGGTGGTAAGTGATAAACAATAGCTTATAATAATAAATAATTAGTTTACCTAGCAATACATATTTGAAAGCATTATGAATTAAATTTAATCAGCAATAAGATCGGTGTAAAAACATGGTAATTGTAGTAACTACATCGGGTTTTTTATGATTCAACTAAGTCAAAAGATAGAGAAGCAATGGCAAAAAATTTAAAGATGCACCAATTTCTACATATATACCAATTGAAATAAGGCTCTAGCACCGAATAAGAAAAATCATATCATGTCATTATATAAGCAAAACTGCTGCGACCAATTTTGGACAGCAGCAGGATAAAAGCAAGGCACGATGAATTAGATTTGTTGAAAATCAATCATATAAGCAAACTTGTATATATAAACTATACATAAATTAAAATCATATTTTAATTTAAACACATATAAAAGAATATGTATATATACCTATATATTTTCAAATCATTATTTCTTAAAATACATATAAAACTTAAATAAACTTTTACATTATATTTGAAAATCAAAACATACATGATAATTGAGAAAGCAGGTCTGCAAATATGAAAGCAAACTTGTACATATGCTGCAACCAAAACAACGTATACCTACGTATATAACTAATGTATAATCTATAACCAAAATTTTTTTGTTTTTTTTTTGTTTTTGTTTTAACAGAAATACATCTTTTCATATATAAACTCAACCAAAAGCTGTCAACAAGCCTGACAGGTAACCGACAAAAAGAAAAGGAATACAAAACCGAGAAACCACATCAGAAGAACATCGAAACAACCAACAAGGGAAACCAGTAGACACGAGCGAGAAGCAAAGGCAAAGGACCTTTGCCACCAGGCACACAGCACACCCGATGAGCTCGTGAAAACCCTCCGCTCATCCAACATCGTAATCGAGCTCCGGCAAGGCCACCGCCCGATGACGATGTTGAGTGACCACCGTGCAAAGAAACAGAAATCCCAACAGGTGACCCTCCAAAACAGAAGAAAGAAACGGCCAACACCCCAACAACTGTAATACCGACAGCTGGAAAAGAGTAGCGGCATTCCTTTAAGCAAGCCCCAATCAGAAGAAGTACTGAAAAACAAAAACCACCCCAGAAAAGCCAGAGCCTGAAAGCAATAGCCACACGGTAAGAAAACAAAAGGGGGGGGGGGAAGACGGTCAGGGAGGAGACTAGTAAGCCAGATCCACCAGTCTCCGGAGCGGCAATCATCCAATTCCCGCTCTATAAGAAGTCTGAGAACAGGAGATAGATAAAAGGTTCACTAAGCGAGCAGAACGAGTATTGACCGAACCTCTGTAAGGTCGGCCACGAAACGCCAAGTAAACATCATCTCTAACCCGTCGAATAACGAAGAGGGGATCCATAGGAATCTCGTCAAAAATTGCCTTATTCCGCGCACACCAGATGTGCCAGCAAATCAGACAGGGAATCAAGCAAAAGATGATAGAGCGAAGAGATGGAACCACAGACACCCAATAAATTACCGAAATAATTCCAGCAGGATCTGGCACACCAGCCAACGAAAAGAAAATGATCCACCGATTCTGTTTCCCCGTTGCCGCAGCATCTACAACGGAAAACAAATGGAATGCCAATTTGCTGAAGGTTCTCATCAACCGGTAACCCATAATGGAAGGTTCGCCACATGAGGAGAGAGACTTTTGGTGGGATTCGAACGTCCCAAATGTATGAAAAAATAGGAAGGACTGGAGAGGGGTTTCTAGATGAGCTCCAGGCCTTAAGAATAGAGAACGGACCGTCATCCCAACCGGAGTGGCCATTATGAGAATCAACGAGCAATTTGACCGATTGCATATACTTCCAAGTCTCACTGGCGTAAGATGGAGAATCGGCATAGCCAGAAGACGCCAGTCTCCGGTACTTAGCATGAAGGAACTTCGCCCATAAGGAGTCGTTAGTCCCAAACCTGTACCACAACTTGCAAGCGAAAGCCGAACAGATGTCCTTTGGATTACGCAAACCTAACCCACCCTCACTCTTAGGCCGGCAGATAACATCCCAAGACACCCAGTGATGTCGGCGATTGTCACCCTTCGATCCCCAGAAGAAAGAGGATGCCAAAGATTGGAACGATCGAAAAAAGAAGGAAGTTGGGGTCATAGCGGCGAAAATATGAGTACCCATAGAGCTCAAAACCGATTGGATGAGCACTAATCTTCTTGCTTGAGACAGAAGAGACGCATTCCAACGGATAATCTTTCCCCTTACTTTGTCCGTAAGAGGATCAAAAAGGGCGTTAAGTTTCCTTCCTCTGTAGAGAACTATTCCCAAATAAGGAAGGGGAAGGGAAGCTGCCCTGAACCCGGTAAAAGATTCGACCCAAGACACTCTCAAAAGGTCCATGTCCTTCGCGTGGACGAAGCAACTCTTCGCAGAGTTGACCAATTGGCCCGAACTCTTCTCGTACAGATGAATGAACCGAATAAGGCGGCGAACAGAGGATCGATTTCCGTTGGAGAAAATGACAATGTAATCCGCGAATGACAGAGAGGAGACGAGCGGACACCCACTCGGAAGTCCAAAACGCTGAATTTGACCAAAAATCGTTAATGTGTGGATGCCACGAATGAAAGCCTCGGCCGCAATAACGAAAAGAGAAGGGGATAGAGGATCGCCTTGACGGATACCTCTACCAGCTTTGAAAAAACCATTGGCCGATCCGTTAATGAGAACAGAAACCAACAGTTGGAAATGAGCCTCCACACCAAATCTATAAGGGTTTCAGGAAAACCGAAGGCACGAAGAACCTTGATGATGAAAAACCAGGACATACGATCGTAGGCCTTTTCCATATCCAGTTTGAAAATAATGTTAGAACCCCTGACCTTACGGTCAATCCGAGAAACAAGTTCTTGGGCTAAAAGGACGTTATCAGTGATCAAACGATCTTTTACAAAACCCGTCTGAGAGGAAGAGATAATGCGAGCAAGGTACGGAGCCAAACGAGTGGCCAGGCCCTTAGAAATCACTTTGTTGGCGAAATTACACAGGCTGATTGGACGGAACTCCGAGCACGCCCGAGGATTATCACACTTTGGAATAAGGACCAAGTTAGTGGATGACCAACTAATGGGAAGAGCGCCTCCGCAAAAGAAATGCTGAATAGCCAGACATAAATCAGATTGGATGATATGCCAGGAACTACGAAAGAAGGACCCATTAAAACCATCCGGCCCACATGCACTATCCTTGCTAAGAGCAAAGACACAGGCACGAATCTCATCTGACGAAGGCGGGGAAGCTAAACCTTCACTTCCCATAGAAGGAACAAGCCGAGGAATGAAAGACAGGATGTCCGAAACCGGATCAGACACAGAAGGAGAACCGAGGTAAGATTGAAAATGAGAAACTAAAACCTCTATGACTTCAGACGGAGTCGAAGCCACAGATTGGTCCGTCCTCAAAATCTCACGAATAGAAAGCAAATTAGCTTTCTTACGAATAGAAGAATGAAGGAATTTGGAATTCGTATCACCTTCGACTACCCACTTGATCCTCGCCTTTTGACGGAGGTATGAGTTTTCAATACGAAGTTCCGAAGAGAAAGCCAATTGAGCGCTAGCCCAATTCTCCTTGTTTTCGGCTGAGGGACTCTCGTCGAACAAAGATTCGGCAAGAATCAGGGACTCTTCAGCCGCTCACACACGATCGAAAATATTCCGGAAAACAAGGGAATTCCACGTCTTTAGGCAAATCTTAAGACGCTTCAGTTTCCGAGAGAATGCCCCCATGGGAGCAGCCACTAGGGGAGTGGACCACGATTCCTCAACCACCTGTAAAAAACTATGGTGGGAACTCCACATACTAAGGTAGCGGAAAGAAGAAGGTCACGACAAAGACCGCGAAGCGCACCGTAATACAAGAGGCGCATGATCAGAACAAGATCGATGAAGATGAGAGATAGAAAAAGTAAAAGGGAGGTTAAACCAATCAGCAGACCCAAATATCCTATCCAACCTGGAGAGGATCCGATTCGGCCTTCCTGATTGTTAGACCAAGTAAAAGCGGAGCCAACGAAAGGAATTTCAGATAACCCGGATCTCACAATGAAAGAGTTGAAATCAGAAACCGATTGCGGATTGACGGTCACCCCTCCTAATTTTTCAGCCTGACTAGCGACAACATTGAAATCACCACCCACCACTGAAATCGAGCAACCGAAGTCAGCAAGTGACATATGTCATCCCAGAGAGATAATCTATCTATCCGGTCACACTTGGCGTACACCGTCGAAAGAAGGAACGGTTGCGGGAAAAAGGAAGAGGAGCACAAGACAGATAAAAGTTGAGACAATTCAAAAACAGGGCGAACAACGCATTCTTTGGACCAAAGAATCCAGATCTTACCCGAAACATTCGATATAGCACCTCCAAAATCAAGCGACAGATCCGCCTTGGTAATCTCACCAGGACCCACAAAAGGTTCTAAAATAGCCACCAAGCCAATGGAATGCTTACGGACCATCTGCTTAAGCCTAGCAGAAGATGCTTCATTGCCAATACCACGAATATTCCAGAAGAGAAAGTTCGTCATGAAGACAACACCTACCAGAGAGAAAGACACAAGCCTAGAGAGACAACACAGACGCAAATCAGATACGATACAATGAGGATAGAGTAAATCTATCGATCTGCTCAGTCGCCGCTATAGAGCGAATACGGATAGTGCGGGGGATGACGGAAGCGCCACGCGAACACCATCGTGAGGATCTGCGCATAGGATGACGCAAAGGTTCGAACACCGAAGAAGCACCTAAACTCTCCTTCGAATCGGACAGAGAAGAAAAGGATCTGGAGGGAGCAGAGTTCTCGGTAAGACGAGAGAGCCGCTCATTTATCAAAGCAATTTCCTCAACACTAAGCATCGGAACGACGATCTATAAGGCACAAGAAGAAGAAGGAAGAGAGCAACGGGAAGAGCAACAAATAGGCGAAGAATCAGGAGAAAACGAAACAGATAGAGGATAACGAAAGAATGCAGGGGAGCTAATAATACGCATCCCACGATGCTGTAGGAACCTAACCCATGCCGGACTGCCACTAGTGAGACAGCCCCGCGAGACAGGTGAGGTTCGCAAGGTGGCCCTAGCAGAAATATCACCCGATCGGGTCGCAACTGACTGGTAATATTCCAGGCTGCCCGCATAATGGACCACATCAGGGTTCACTATGCAATCAGGACTGGAACACCACCTGAGCCAATCGACCCAGGCAGGGTAATCTCTCCGTAGAGACCAATGGGGACCAACCAGTAGAGGAAGACGATAATAAGCGAATAACGACACTGACCAGGCCTCGATATGGCTCATAACAAAAATCCAACAGAGGGATCCACACTGTCCGCTCCAAACGGAGAACACAATGCCTAAAGGACCTGACACGCCACCAAACAACACCAGGGTAGCAATATCAGGGAGCACACGTCGAAGCGCGTCAAGGCTCAAAACCACAAAGAACAAGCCAACAGACACAAACCGACAAGATAACATAATCCCAAAATCAACGACCAATTGAAAATGCACAATCGAGATACTCACCTGACCGGCCAACAAAACACTTACCTGTATCTGGGCGACGAGGGGATTAACAGAGCAACCCACCAAAATCTGCTCGCACAACAAAACACCCCACAAACAGGGTCGAGGAGATCGAACAGATAGACAAAGACGAAAAACCCAACCAATAACAATCGCACTGGAACCCACAGCCAGACCGCCACGACTAACCCAAAAGTCACGAAACACTAACGAAGGTATAGGGGGGAAGCATCGCAACCAGCCTGGATGGGGTGTCAGAGTCCCCTACGACGCAAACATCAAGAACACCGTCGAAACCATCACCACAATCACAAGAATCCGAGCCCACCACCAGCGGAGCTACGGATTCCAATGCCAAAATTCCAGTACCATCCCAAGAACCACAAAACGATGAATAAGGAACCGGGGAGGGAAGAACCGCATCCTGAGTGGAAGGGGTGGTGAAATCCCTTTCGACCAAAATATCCAATCCAAAGCCAAAATCACAGAAAACCGAGCCCACCACCAGCGTCTCCTCCCCACGAGGCAAAACCTCACAAGCAGGCGAAAAATTAACCGACGGAGCGAAGTGGGTGATGAAATCCCCTTCGTCCAAAACATCAGAACCATAGACAGAGCCACAACTCACCGAACCCACCACCAGTGGCTCCTCCCCATAAGGCAGAATCTCACAATGGTCAGAGAAAGCTAACAGCGGTTCGAAAAGGGTGGTGAAGTCCCTCTTCGAAGCAACTGTGGAAACATCAGAATGAGACGACACCACCCAATCAGCGTCGAATTGATAAATACGCCTACAGGGAGGAGGATGGCATAACAAGCCACCATCAGAGACCGGCAGCAACTCCATAAAACAATTCTCGACCCACAAATAACGGGATCTGGCAAGATCCCCAAAAGAGGCCAGGGAATAAACCCTAATCTCAACAGAGTAAGCACCATTGAATACCACAGATAGAGGACCGGAGGCCACCGCAAGAATGGCATCTCCAATAGCTGCGAAAGAAGGACAGTGGCGAATGAAAGAACCGAAGAAAACGAACTCTCCATCGCCATCCAAATACGGCAACATAACCAACAAACAAGCAACACTAAAACGCAGCAACGGTGATAGCAGCCTCTGGGAGAAAGCGAATTAAGAAGGGGAAAAGAAGCAGTAATAGAAAATATCGGAATCGCTATAGAGAGGCGTATAACCAAAACAATACTTATATATATAACTAATATAAAGACTACATCCAAAAAAATACTTATATATGTAACTAATATATAAACTACAACCAAAACAATACTTATATATATAACTAATGTATAAAATCATACTGTAACCAAAATAAGCACAAATCATATTTATAAACAAATATATGTATAAAAATCATATTGCAAACACAATATACGCAATTCATATTTATAAACAAATATATGTAGACCTAGAGAAGAAGACTGCATGGCGACTGATGCGAGGCAGAAGCTGCGACAAAGAGCAGTATACAGGAAAATATATTAATATCAACATTCCCTTTATGTTTTATAATATAATAGGAGTGCTACACCTTGTTACCTTTAGTAGCCATAACTTCTGCAACTAACATACTTCAAAGAACACATATCCATAAATGCTTATCACCATAAAAAAAATTATACAGCTGGCGTAGGAAGAAAAATATGGAGGAGGAAGGCTTGTTAGGTGGTAGGCGGCTGAGCTATGGGTCTATGGTGGATGAGTTTTGGCTATAGGGGATGCCGCATGAGGCAGTGCGTGGTCAAGGAGATTGGTTGCGAGGTTGGCAAGGTGGTGAGAGGAGAACTGCAGGGGAGGAAACGAACGACAGAGGCATGGGCTAGTTCGCGTGGTGATGTGGCGTTGGATAATGGAAGGAAGGGCCGGTTAGTCGGGTGATGGCGATCTGGAGAAAGGTTTTCAAGTGGTGGTGGATCAGAGATTCAGGCGGAGGACGGGAATGGAGACATGGCGGCAAGGGTGGACGAGTTTGGGTGAGATGTTGTCGGCATGTGGCGTGAGGCAGATAGAGAAGTTGGTTATACCGTTATAGGCTTGGGAGGATGAAGGAGACGAGCAACTTAACCAAAATATAACTTATATTATATATATTTTCTTTTTCCTTTTTTTTCTCAACGTTATGATTTATGAAACAGAAATGAAGTAGCAAAAGAGACCGAGAATTAAGCAACAAGTGGAAATGAGAAATTCAACTTACGAAAAAATTGGGAATATAAAAGGACTAGTGGCTATTTGATTTATACGGCGGGTAATGAAAGGACGTAAGAAACCAAGAGGTTTAAAACGGTTACTAGTACGATTAATCATTTCGACGATTTTCATCACGCACCGGACATTGAACTACAGGAGTGAATATACTATGAATATCAGGATGACAAGATGAACAGAATGGTATACAGATATCAACGATACAACCATCCTGTCAAAAGTCGATATTTCAATGCTAAACTGTTGCAAATTCGTCGAAAATAAAATAAATGAGGTTATAGCTATCCAAATTCGGCGAAACAAAATATGATGACTCACTCAGAAAATGATTTACATTTTTATTATATAAAAGTTATCTAGATTTTGAAAACATTTTATTTTCATTAAATTAGCTGATTTGAAATTTGAAATTAAAGATTACACAACAGAATTAACTTTTATATTTTCTGATGAAAATCTGACATTTGCTACGTTTAATTAGACGTATTCCAAATATCAAATTTTCATTGTCAAATTTAATTGTTTATTTTCAGGCAAAAATTCAATTAATTACGTTATTTAAACCGTTAAATTTATCGGGTCGTTACAATCTGCATCTACAACTCATTTTTCAACTGAAGGCTTCGTTTGTCCAGAAATTGGCAAAACATTCTCGACCATTTGTGTTAGGGTTTCACGATTAATGGTGGATCATTGACCATTCAACGATCGAGGAGTTTGGTAGAGGAGCCGATGCAGCATTTATCTATTGGATTGGATTGCCTTGGTCGTGTTTGGTTTCGCCAAAATTGGCATAAGAAGGCGAACAACGGCGGAGCGCATGGGGGAGGCCGGAGTTGGCCGCGCGAGGCCTGGGGTGCGCCTGGCCGAGGCGGTGGCGTCGCCGTGGTCAGATCTGGATATAAGCACGTGGATGAGCGGAAATAGGCCGCGACTGTAACGTGGTTTGACTGTCTTGATTAGGATTTGGCGACGGTAAGCGTGAGGGTGACGTGGTAATTGACTCTTTTGCTCCTGTGATCATTTTTAATTTAATTTTAAAATTTTAATCTTCAAACGTGCGTAACTTTTTAATACGAGCTCCGATTGATGCGCGGTTTCTTTCATTGGACTCGTGTCGAAATTTTAGACAACATGAAACTGGTTTGGTTGAATTTGGAAAATTATGAATTTTCGAGCTTTTATTGGTTGTTAAATCGGCTATAAATCAAAGATTAGTGATTTAACCTACTCATGCAATAGTAATTTTTCTTATATTAGTCGAATTAAGTTTATAAAGTGATAAGAATGTTATTGGTTGCTATCTGATAGTTTAAGTTGACATTTGAATTGAAATTGAATTCTCTTGAATTAAATTGCTATTTAAATTAATATTGAAATTGAATTTGGAAGTTAAATACATGATATTGATAACTAGTAATTGTTGTGGTTTATTGGCTGGTTTGGATGTTGATTGTGATGGATGTCTATTTGTTGACATTTTGGATGATTGAATGTTTATTTATTTTTATATATCCCTATTATCACTTTGTATATTAAGTGACAACATAGAAACTATTATTTGAATTATTTCAAGGAAATTAAGAAATAGGTTGAAATGATATATATTCATCTCTAAAATTAAAAATTGAAATATTTATTCTCTTGGCCATAGGATAAAAAAATTTATACGGACACCGGATTGGTTAAATTAAATGGTTCTAAAATCTTGAATTTGGTTGGTTAAAGGATCTTATTTTAAAGAAAATAAATTGTTGATTTATATGAACTGAATTATTTCTAATTCAAGCTTTGAAATGTTGGAATCGAAATTGGTTAAAAGATATGGTTTTAATGAATTCAAATTGAAATGCGAAGTTATAATCGATATATGACTTCAATTTTGAAAATTGATTATTTTTAAGTTTGGACCTTAAATTGGACAATGAAGTTTAAATCGATTTAACGGGTTTGAATCAGTAAATTGAAATTGGAATTGAAATCGATATGAATTGAAATGGTTTAAAATAAGAATTGAATTGGAATTGTAAATCATTGAATTGAATTGTCGAATCGAATATGAAATTAAAAATGAATGTTTCGAAAATTGATGTTAATTCGAACTGAAACTGAAATCAAGTTGATTTGAAACTAAATCGAAATTGAGTCAACTGAATAGATAGATTGGAAATTGAGTTTTGTTGATTTGAAATTTTGACATTGGTCCAGATTTGTTAAAATGAAAGGAAACAATTTGATTTGATACTATTTACAAAATAACTTATCTTAGTATAAAATGTTTAAAATATATCCTTTTAATATTCAAATTATTTAGATTTTCCAAACTATTTTACAATTGAAACCACTTTCAATATTTAAACCATTTTATATCAAACTGTATTAAATCTTTAAAATTTAAACTATTTAAACTATTTTAAACTATTCAAACTATTTTCTAAAAATTCAAACCGTGCAAAGTAGAATTTTTATATTTAAGTCATTGATTTGAATGCGAATGTGATTAAATGAGGTTATAACCTAAGTTGGAATTTGAAATGATATTTTCAAGTGACCATGACATATTTTGAATAAATATGGTATTTTGAAACGAAGTGATATTTTTGAAGTGAATATGATATTTTGATATCAAATATGAATCATTTTCGAAATATAAAACAGTAAAAGAACCAACCGGTATGAAAAATAATGTTTGGTTGTTAAAGAGACCGAGACCACTTATTGTCATACTCTCTGTCAATATTGAAAACATTTTAACAACTGTATACGCGATGGATGTTATCCAGAATAAAGTGGTTGAATTGGAGGCGTTTCCTGGATTTGGAGAAAGAGAACGATGATGGATGACCTCGACACTTGTGTCAATTTGAAATGACTAAAACAGGAGCCATATCTGACCAATGAGGCTAGCTACCTCAAGCGACATCTGTTCTTCATTTTACTATATTGATTTGACTTAATCTATGCACCTTGATTTGTTTATGGGATGGATGTTCGCGGTGGGTCGTTAGGGGTTACCACCGTCAGGAAACATATAACGGTAGGATCCTATCTTGGGCATCGCCTCACATGCCTTGTCATGCTCTTTATCCTTATTCATGCCTACTACGATTTTGTTCTAGTATGGTACCTATAAGGGACTCACTAGCTACCGACGTTACTGTTTGTGTTGCATGACCTACATAGACTACCTGCTTAAAAAATTTGTTAAAGGGGATCAATGTAAAGCCTTAACGCTATTTTAATACTTTACATTACTGAAAGACACTACGTATATAGCATACCTTACTACATATAGATAATTTAACAGATCCTTAGGAGATGGAAAATGTCGTAACATCTCTTAAGTTATTGCACTCAAGTTGTACATTGGATAGGAGATGTAAAATTCCGTAAACATCTTTGAAGCTATTACAATCCTGTTACTGTTGTTATTGATTTAACTTACATAAGATCTTTTAGTTCTGACTCGAATGTTTTGTCTTTTCACTATGCTTAGGCCAACCATAGTTTTTCAGCGTTTGAAGACATTATTTCTGGAGGATGAAGACGGAGTTTGGTATATTATATTATTAGTATTATTCCGATGCATCATTATTGGTATGTTGTTGTTTTTACTCTAATTATATTGTTAAAATTGTGTAAACAAATGTTTATTGTAAATCAGCTTTATGAACTATTTATTTGATTACTATAGTTTGTCATTCCACTGCGAGGTTCTGTGTTTTGTTTTCCTTATTTTATTTTATTTTTCTTATTAAACTCCATTGACAATCCTCCCTTTTGAATGGTTTGAGTTAGACATGTTTGGTTTATTGTCGACTTGAATCATCCCAAAAGGTGGATCGTCACAGTTGGTATCCAAGCTTTGGTTTTGAGATACCTTAGCCAGTTCGGGTTCACTTATTAGAGATAGGGTTATCACTACCCTAGAATGATTCTGAGTGTGTGTGTGTATTGTTAACCCGCCTTTTGGCAAGACCAGATTTAATTAAATCGACTACTCGTTTATCGAGGTTGGAATACAAAAGGTTTGAGCTGGTTGGATGGATAGATAATCAATCATGGATGGTTCGATGTGAGTGGCTAAGTCTAGGTGCCTCGGAGGTGGCTCGGTCGTATGTGGTTCGGCCAGGGTGAAGAGATCATGCATGGGTTGGCATAATGGCGTGGTTCGGCCTTGGAGACGCGGCTCGGTCTTGGTGAGGTCGTTCGGCCTTGGTGATGTGGCTCGATCTTGGTGAGGTCGTCCGACCTTGATGATGTGGTTCGGCCTTGGAGGCATGGACCGATCGAGGAATGGAGAGGAGGCATGGCTCGGTCAGGATGGGTCGCTCGGTCTAGGAGGTATGGATCGACAGGAAGGTAGGGTCCGGTGTGGTGACGTGGCTCGGTGTTTGATTGTGGATATAGTTTGGTCAAGGTGGGTCGACGTAAGTCGTTCGGCACTGGTGGTTCGGCCTCGAAGGGATCAGCATTGGTGGATTGGTTATGTGTGGATCGGCCAGGGTCGTTAGGCTGAGGTGGTTTGGCATGTTGGTGTGGCTTGGCAGGATGGTGTGGCTCGGTGGGACGGAGTGGATTGGCGTGTTTACTGCTTCGAGTCCCAGCTTTATTTACTTCAAGTCGTAGGCAGTCATACTTAGGGTCATCACATAGGAAATGTCAGGTCGGCATATTCTGAACTCAGGGTCGATCGTGGTGTTGAGTCTGGATCGACTATGGTCTTGGTGGGCCCAGACCACTCAAGAAGGCAAGTAACTCGGGATTTGCCTATAAATACAACATGTGGGGATTCAGAAAAGGGATCTTCATTCTGCTTCTCCTCTTCTTCCCTGCTAAGGCTGCTCTGCAGTTGTTGTTCTAAAAACTCTGGATTGTAACTATAGTTGATTCTAACATCAATAAAAAGGAAATTTCTGGAGTGGACGTAGGCCGGAGTCAACCGAACCACTATAAATCTTGTGTTATTACTTTTTTTTTTGAATTTTTACTGTTATTCATATTTATACCCTCCACATGTATTCTATATGTGAGCTGTGACCAATATTTGGTGCTTTCATTTGGATTTGGGTGTTAGTGGCCAATTTTGGCGCTAACACACACACACACAAGAGAGCGTATTTGTTAGTATTATAAAAATGTTTTGTATTGTTGTAATTTGTTCTGTTGAGTATTTATAAATTCTGTTCGGTACAAAGGACGCTATGACATCAATAGGGATTCCTAAACACTTGATAGGGTAAACCGAAAAACAAGTAAATGAAATAATTTTACCTAGTATTATATTTTGTATATGAAATATATATATATATATATATAGTTTTTCATAAATTTATTTTCTTATTTTGTTGTGTTGGATGTTAGTATTATCACTATTGTTGGTCAGTTAAGATTTTTAACATTATTAACTATTATATTTTATAAAAAATGTAATCTTATAAATATGGTCCATAAATTATGATTTACAAATAAAACGAATATAAATTGAAAATTTGGGAACTTAGATTCCGGTGTTTGAAATTGTTTATTTAAAGATTTTGGAAAAATAATATTAGTATTATTTGGAAGTTTTTTTGGATAGAAATATTTTCAATGGGATTTGAAAGAAACGTTTTCAAAATAATGTTTTAAAGAAAATAAGTTCTGTACTCCCCTCTTCTATCATTGGAAAATAATTTCGTTGATGACCGCGCAGCAGCATCGACGTTCATTTTCGAGTCTCAAAGTGGGAAGACCACTATAGTAACTTTGCTACACATTTATTTGATAAACAAATTTTGATCTAAATTTTCTAAGTATGATTATATATGTGTGTGTGTGTGTGTGTGTGTGTGTGTGTGTGTGTGTGTGTGTGTGTGTATATATATAGGTATATATATTATTTTAAGATGATTTGAAATGAAACCCAATAATTATTTCTTAAGTTTTCTCTTAATTAGCGATTTCAATTATAGAAATAAAATGGAATCTTGACTATTTTAATAATCGGAAAATTCCAAATTAAAATCTGAAATTAAAAACTAGATGTTTAATGAAAATATAAAAATTAAAGTTTGTAACTTGCAAGTTAAAAGATAATGGAATATCATACATGTAAAACTTATGTAATAAAATTGTTATAAAATGAACATATGTCTACAAATAAGGAATTAAGATGTACAATAAAGGTTATAAACTTGAGTTAATGTTTGAAATGCTTTATAATTAAATTAAATAGTAAGAAGGAGAATACTATTTAAGCAAATGATTATAGAAGTAAGAAAATGTTAAACTGATTCATAAATAGATTTACTATTGAATGGTACTATATATGAAGGATCAAAGGTGAACTAGAAGTAGAAAAACTTAAGTATGAAATAATTCATAAATGGATATTAATATTAAGTGGAAATTAAGTTATATAAGTAAATAATTATGAATTAAACCGCAAGGAAACTGATGTAATACCTTAAGAATTTATTTATTGAAGATTTAAATCTTCAATTGGATATAATTTACTTATGTGTTAAAGAAACTAATAGAATAAACTTAAATAATATTTAAATTCTTTGTTGTTTTGGCTTATGGGAAGTTTGGGAAATGATACTTCAAATTGTTTAAGGTTGCATGAATAATCCATTGAGTACTTAACTAAGGCTTTTGAGCATAATGTACACTTGGTAATTTATTTATCACGCTTGTATGACGAAAAGTTCTGAACCTGGGCAAACCAATAGTTTTGGTTGTTCTGCATGTGTGATGGATTCTTTGGTAGCATGTAATGGCTGTGCTGCTTTTATTGCATATGGTTATTATATATTGTTCGTTGCTTGTGCTATTAATTTAAACAACTAATGTATTACCTTTTTTTTACATAAATGAACTCTTTTGGATTATGCAAGTGAAACATAGGTTTATGGAAGCAATAACAATTTCTTTTGGTTTCATAAATAAAGTTTGTTTGCCCGATAAATAGGTACGTTTTCAGATTACGATTTTATAGCGGTATTTTATTATTTTTCCATGGTTTGGGATATTTATTAAAATATGATTTATATAATGTAATTATTGATACTGTTATTTTTTCGGACTTACGCCCAAAGGAGACTCTACTGAATTTTTCGTAAATTCAAGGCTAAGAAATTTTTTCATAGAAGTTGAGTTATTTTCAATTTTTTAGTAAACTTAAATATGTAAGTTAAATTATTCATAAATTGTCTACTTTGAATAAAATATACCAAATTTCTTGATTCTTTCTTGCTCCTTTTCGGGGATGAAAAGTTTTGAGTGTGGGAGATTATAACTACCCATGTTTTTGAGAATTAAAAATATTAAATTTAATAAGATTTTTGGAATTTAATATTATGAGAAATTAAAATTTATGATTTATAAATGGAAAAAATTATTAGAATATAATTTAATATTGATTGATTGAATGTAATTGGAAACTATTTAATGTAATTTCAATTAATGGTAATGATAAAGATTAATAATGAATAAAATAAATGTTGTACAAAACGGGGCAATCATTGTTATTTAATTGGAATTGGTTTTAATATTTGTAAGTAAATTTATAATCTTTGTTGTAAAGAATAACTGCATTAATGTGTTCAAATTATTTAAATATAACAACTGTTCATTTCTCATCTTATCATAAAATCCGTTTTGGAATTAATTTGGGAATCAATGAAATTAAATGTAATTAAATATCGCAATTAATATAAGAAAAGATGTTAATTGTAGAGTTTGAGTGAAATAAAATGAAAACTTATGTTAATAAATTTCATAAGGAACTGTTAGATTTAATATAAGAACTTGTAAATCAAAATAATAGAATATGTTGGAATTTAAATATAATAAATGAGGATTTTATTACTATTGTAATTTAATGTTGGAATTAATGTAATGTTTAAATCTTGAAATTAACATGGAAAATTGAATTTCAAAAGACTATTAAATTTCTATGTAATCAAGAATGATAAAAAGGTTAACCTTTAAATTTGAATTTAAAAGTGATTAAATTGATTTTAAAATAATAATTCGTTTAATAAATGTGTAAAATTAGTATTTTTTGGGGCACTGTCTTGGATTTTGACGAAACTAGTTTCATCAGATCCATAATAGTGAATTGTTTTAAGATTTCAAGTTTCGTAGCAATCAGACGTATCGTTCGTGCGAGATCGAAACGCGTAGAAATCAATTAACGGTATTTAATATATAATGTTATTTCTAAACCTAACATCTATATACAATACAATTAGGGTTTGAAATTAGTCTCATTGAGTTTAAAAATATTGAAAACCTATATTTTGATATATGAGATGTCCTATTTTGCTATTGGAAACAAAACTGGCTTTTTTCGGGTCTTTGTTAACGCTTCAACCCAATCGATCTGTTACATCTATTCTTACCCATCTCTGCCCATATTTAGGTTGTTATAAATCCTAGATGCTTCTATGTCTTTTCTGTATGTACAATTTAGATCTCATCTGTTCCTTCCCAATGGCGGACCCTAATTTCAATTTCAAACCAAATTGAAAAATTCAAACTACTCCAATCCTATCATATAATATATCATCGCAAAGCTCTCGACGAATGTAATCCATGTCTGCAATTCATTTTCGATAGGATGCCCCTATTTGTATAGAAATTGGCAAAACATTATCGGCCGTTCGTGCTAGGGTTTCACGATTAACGGTGGATCGTTGACCATTCAATGATCGGGGAGTTGCGTATGGTAGAGGAGACGATGTAGTCTTCATCCATCGGATTGGATTTCCTTGGTCGTGTTTGGAGTCGCCAGAATTAGTATGAGAAGGCGAATAGCGGTGTAGCGCATGGGGGAGGTCGGAGTTGGCCGTGCGAGGCCTGGAGGTGTATTAGGTCGAATTGGCGGCGACGGCGTGGTCAGATCTGGGTATAGGCCCGTCGATGAGTGGCAGTATGCGTCGACTGTAACGTGGTTTGACTGCGATTAGGATTTTGCGATGGTTAACGTGAGGGTAATGTGGTAATTTACTCTTTTTCCCCTCTGTTCATTTTTAATTTAATTTAAAATTTTAATCTTCTAACGTGCGTAACATTTTCATATGAGCTCTGATCGACGCGCAGTTTCTTCCTTTGGAGTCGTATCGAAATTCGAAACAACATGGAACTTTTTTGGTTTAATTTGGGGACTGTTGAACTTTCGGGCTTTTATTGCAATTTAAATCGACTATAAATCAAAGATGAGCGATTTAACCCACTCAAGCAATATTAAATTTCTTATGCTAGTCGAATTAAATTTATGAAGTGATAAGAATGTTATTGGTTGCTGTTTAATAGTTTAAGTTGAAATTTTTATTGAAATTGAATTCTTTTGAATTAAACTGCCATTTAAATTAATATTGAAATTGAATTTGCTAGTTAAATACCTGATACCGGTAACCAGTTAATTGTTGTAATTTATTGGCTGGTTTGAATGTTGATTGTGGTGGATGTCAATTTTTTGACATTTTTGTTAATTCATTTTTATGTATCCATGTTATCACTCTATATATTATGTTACATCATATAAACTATTATTTGAATTATTTCGAACAAATTAAGAAATAGGTTGAAATGATAAATACCCATGACATTTTGATTTGGATTGAAATGACATCTCTGAAATTAAAAATTGAAATAATTATTCACTTGGCCATAGGATAGAAAATTTTATACGGACACTGGATTGGTTAAATTAAATGGTTTTAAAATCTTAAATTTGGATTTTGGTTAAAGGATATTGTTTTAAATAAAATAAATTATGGATATATATCAATTGAATTATTCCTAAATCAAGTTTTGAAATGTTGGAATCGAAATTGGTTAAAAGAAATTATTTTAACGAATTAGAATTGAAATGTGAAGTTATAATCGATATATGGTTTTAATTTTGGAAATTAATTATTTTTAAGTTTGACCCCTACATTGGACAATGAAGTTTAAATTGATTTAAGGGGCTTGAATCAGTAAATTGAAATTGGACTTGAAATCGATATAAATTGAAATGGTTTAAAATAAGAATTGAATTGGAATTTTAAATCATTGAATTGAATTGTTGAATCGAATTTGAAGTTAAAAATGAATGTTTCAAAAATTTAAGTTAATTCAAATTGAAATCAAGTTGATTTGAAACTAAATCAAAATTGGGTCAATTGAATAAAAAGATTAAAACATGAGTTTTGTTGATTTTAAATTTGGACATGGGTCCAGATTTGTTGAAATGGAGGGAAACAATTTGATTTGATAGTATTTTCAAAATAAATTATCTTAATATAAACTGTTTAAAATCTATCTTTTAATATTCAAACTATTTAGATTTTTCAAACTATTTTACTATGTAAACCACTTTCAATACTCAAACCATTTTATATCAAACTGTTTTAAATCTTTAAACTATTTAAACTATTTAAAACTATTCAGACTATTTTCTAAAAATTCACACTATGCAGAGTTGGAATGTTTATATTTAAATCGTTGATTTAAATGCAAATGTGGTTAAATGAGGTTATAACCTAAGTTGGAATTTGAAATGATATTTTCAAGTGAAATGATTTATTTTGAGTAAATATGGTATTTTGGAATGAAGTGATATTTTTGATGCGAATATGATATTTCGATATCAAATATGAATCTTTTTCGAAATGTAAGAGAACCAACCGGTATGAAAATTGAAGTTTGGTTGTTAAAGAGACCGCGGCCTCTACTTGGCATTCTCCCTGTCAATTTTGAAACCACTTTAACAACTATGTATGCAATGGATGTTAACCAGAATGATGTGGTTGAATTAGAGGCATTTGCTGGATTTGTGGAAAGAGAGAGATGATGGATGACCCAAACATTAGTGTCAATTTGAAATGACTAAAACAGGAGCCATACCTGACCAATGAGGCTAACTACCTCTAGTGACATATGTCCTTCGTATTACTATATTGATTTGACTAGATCAATGCACCTTGGTTTGATTATAGGATGGATGTTCGCGGTAGGTCGTTAGGGGTTACCACCTATCAGGAAACGCAAAACGGTAGTATCCTACCCTGTGCATCGCCTGACGTGGCTTGTCATACTCTTTATCTTTATTTGCACCCACTATGAATTTTTTTTAGTATGGTACCTATAGGGGACTCACTGGCTACTGATGTTACGGGTTGTGTTACAGGACCTACATAGACGACCTGCTGAAAAATGTGTTAAAGGGGGTCAATGTAAAGCCTTAATGCTATTTTAATACTTTACATTATTGATCGACACTATATATATAGCGTACATTACCGTATATAGATAGTTTAAGGGATCCTTAGGAGATGGAAAATCCCGTAACATCTCTTAAGTTATTGCACTCATGTTATACACTGGATAGGAGATGTAAAATCTCGTAAACATCTCTGAAGCTATATTACACTACCGTTATTGGTGTTATTCATTTAACTTACATAAGAACTTTTAGTTCGAACTCGAATGTTTTGTCTTTTCATTACGCTCGGTTCAGCCTGAGCTTTTGAGTGTTTGAAGACATTATTTTTGGAGGACAAAGACAGAGTTTGGTATATTATATTATTACTATTATTCTGCTGCATCATTATTGGTACATTGTTGTTTGTACTTTGATTATGTTGTAAAATTTGTGTAGTCATATGTATATTGTAAAATATCTTCATGGACAATTTATTTGATTATTATATCTTGTCATTCCGCTGCAAGGTTTTGTGTTTTGTTTTCCTTTTTTTCTTTTTCTTATTAAACCCCATAGACAATACTCCCTTTTATATGGTTTGAGTTAGACATGTGTGGTTTATTGTCGACTTGAATCGTCCAAAAGGTGAGTCGTCACAATTAATGCAATTATAAATCAAAACAAATGTGCACTAATTATTTCATAATAGCAACACAATATCAATATCATCAAATGTGTACTAATCGACCAACAATTAGTAACCAAAACACCAAATCATCAAATGTATGCTATCAAATCAACATTCATAACACAAACATCAGTCTCATCGAAACAACCAAATTCGTAATTAATTATCCATCATACAATGGTAATAATGGTAAAATATCGTATACTCATCTTAATAGGATTCCCTTGTCATAGAAAAACATATGTAATAATTCAAATCAACAATTAATTACATATATTACGACCATCCAAACAAGGTATTTATTATTTCCTCCTGAGTATAAAGTCCTTTATTATAAGGACACAATTATTTATTTCGTCTCGTGACAATAGTAATTCTTCAGAATTGATAATAGACCTCAAAAATCATTTATTACACATTTATTACTTCATGTAACTCAAAGTGCAGAATTTAAATCAAAAAAAGTAAATTATACCAAATAAGTTTTCAAAACAGTATTATTATTATTTTCTATCAAAATAATAATATGTATTAAAACCATTTTAATATTTTCAATATCAATTTGTTGCTATTTATCTCAAAAGTAACAATATCCAATTTCAAACCTTAAAATTTTTTTTATTGCTATTTGTCTCAGAATAATAATAATTTAATTCAAAATACTTTTGGAAACATATCTTCACTATTATTATTCTAAACAATCCTTTATTTTATTACTCAAATAATAATAATATTTTTTTTCATAAACAAAATTAATTTACTTATACTGTAAATTACTTAAAATGATATATTTTTACAAATATTATTATTTATTAAGTGTGACGACCCACAAATTCATACCCTTTGAATCGACAATAAACCATACATGTCCGATCCCAAAAGCAAAGACTGACAAAAAGTCAAAAGAAAGTAAAGAAGAGAGAAGAAGAGAACAGAAGAAAGAGAGAAGAGAAAACAAAATAGAACAATATAGAATCTCACATCGCAGCGAAAAACATATAATATCGTATCAATGATCTTTACAAAATAGAAACTGTATATACACATATCAATCAAAGTACAACAATCAATCAATAGTTATCATCCTGGACAGTTATGATAACCTGTCCTCACAATTGCTGATAATATAAACAACTACGCATAGCGGCTAATCAATAATCAAAACATATACACATATACGAAATGAAGATCTCCAGCTCTCCTGTTGAAACTCCAAATGCACCAATCTAAACCTGTAAATATACTCGGTGTGACCCGAGCATTGAAAGGGAAGAACGCCCAGATCTGTCTGGTAAATTAGCACGAGAAACACACTCAACTGAATTTATTAAATTACCAACTTTTCCTTTCAAAACAAAAGTATTTTGTGAGACAAGTCCACACATAAACACGGACATGTTTTTACCTAAGAATAACTAAAACATTTCATATCAAATCCTCTTATATTATACTAGTGTCTAGTATACAAATAATATTCAAAATAGCCGAAACTGTTACCATTATTAAATTCTAGCATACTAAGCTCTACAAATAAAATGGCAGGTACGTATTGGAGTTTGGATTTCCATACAAATGACCAGGTGAAGGGACTACCTTCCGAATAGGTACACCTCTAGATGGATGTCTCGAAGCACAGAACATCTCCCCTCTACCAACACAAGACCAGCCCACCTCTATAACTAGATGGTACCGAATATGTCATCCTCCAGTCGTTACCAACCTTTATCGAGGGCCCTCTAGCATACGAACCACAAAAATCAGATACACGACGTCATAGCGTGTAAAGATATATCTAGAAGAGGATGATCGTTCTTGGGAGCGACCCACTTAGCTCTACTGCATCTAACCCTATTTTGGTTATTTCCGATTGATGAGGCCTAAGGTAACGATTGCTTTTCACATATCACATATCACATCACTTTGGATGCCACTCGGTCATTTCCATTGACTACTAATTGCCTTCCACAAAAATAAAACCCTTAAGCTCATATGCCTTAAGGAGTGTGTTAAGGTAAGAGAAGTTGCATTCCCTGCCACAACTGATGTATGTTTGTAAATACCAATGTACATAATTTGTAGAAATGCAATGTCAGACAAACATTCATACAAGTTGTCCAAGAACAGGACAAACCGAAGGTACTTTCCTACCACATTCTATCGAGAAATCCCTAGGATTAGTAGCGAATAGTCCTCGCATTGGATATTTCATAATGAAAAGACCACTGCTACTATATGTATATTGGGATTTTAACCCCAAACGATCAACAAGAAGTCCTCCTCTACGAAAATCCGAAATATCAATATCATCACAAGCGACCTGAACAATCGTCGCATATACGTTGGTCCGAAGTGGTTTTCGGATAAACCGATCCTGGTCTCTTCGCACCAACAATGCAAAAGCGTTTCTTAACCTCACGCAGAAACTAACTCTCATAGACTTATCACGTCTCCAACTTTCAACTTGCTATCCTTTGGGTCAATAAGAAGGCTATATAGATTAGGGCAATACTCCACACTACATGAACCATCATCCTCAACAAATGATAATCATGCCTACACAGAAGGCTATGTACTAAATATTCAACTAAATAGTTCCCACATCAAGTCAAGGAAATAAAACGGCCAAATTTGATAGTCGGATATTTAATGTCATAGCAAATAAATAAATATTTAGCACCATAAACAATCACTAGGCCCTTTTAATCATTTTCCAAATATTCACCTCAAATTATCTTTAAAAAGATACAATCTCAAAACATTTCACCATTGGAAAACATTTCCAAATACTTATTTAATAATAAGTAATTCACAAATCAATTTATTTTCAACACTTAGAAAATATTACATATACTTAAATAACGATTAAGTATATATTTTATTCTTTAAGGAAAATATTCTCTTAAACATCTTTTATTTGGGTTAAAACAAATGTTGCGTAAAACATCGTTACGACAATCCAAAATAACTAGTATAGGGATTCGAAAATAAGATAGACATATAAATCCCATATACTATACAAAGCATTTTCTTTCGAAAATCATTTACTATAACAACAGTGTTATAGTCCATCATTTCCATTCTTCTTAAAAACGTCTATTTCAACAATGAATGTTAAAATCTATGGTTTCGATACTTAACACATTTTATTAACATCTTCAAACCATTTAACTCCATTTAAAATATCACTTTTCAGAAATATCCATTTTATTTAAAATATTATTCAATGTCCAATTTTGTGAATATAGTCCATTTACCAAATCCAATATTTCTACACATTTATTAAAGGATAATCCATTGTCCAAAATCAAGAATATAATACTTTTACCAAATTCCTTACTATTGCACATTAAATTAAATGATTACCCACTATCCAAAATCATGGATGAAATTCCTTTAATAAACTTCTATATTTAACTTATCAAAATTAATTGATTTCACATTTATAAAACAATCACATTTATATTTTATAAAACTTCAGCTTATAAAATCACTTTATCCACAAATTCTATTTATATCCCATTTACATGCCAAAATCCAATTTATAAGTAAATTACTTATAAATCATTTATTTACAAATTCATTCAATTTATAACTTCACAAATTTATAAATCTTATTTGCTTACAAAATCCATTTATAACTCCATTTTAACACTTATAAAACTCCTTTATAATCCAAATATTTCGATTTATAAAATTTCAATCTTATAAATCTTATTTATAAATATTCATAAAATGTTCAAAATCTCAATTTCAACTATTTTACCAAATAGTTCACTTTATATTTCAAAAATCACGTTTCAATAATATTTCCTAAAAATCATAATTTTTATAACATAAAAATTATAATTTTTATTTATTCAAAATAAATTCATTTCTTAACAATTTAAAATTCAATAAAACATCTATTTTCAAGATCTCTTGAAAATCCTTTTTAATTTGAAATCATCAATTTAACATTTTTCACTTACCAAAAATAGGCCTAATGCTGCAACAACACTAAATACATCAATCACGGCTTCCAAAACATCATATATCATATGATAACAGCATATATCATAATATCTGTAAATAAAATCAGTACTCGTGAGAAATCAAGTTGGATCCCTCCAACCTGTCACCTGCAACAAATATACATATTAGAATATGTGTACAATGTCCGCTTCGAGGCAGACGCGCGTACAAAGGGTCATTCGCTCATACAAGAGAACGTATAAGGTCTCGTCTGCTCCAATAGGCAGGAATATATCGAAATACCAATCAATATATAATATATATATATATCATATATCATCCAAACAATCATCAATCATCATAAATAAAATTTATTCTCACTTATATAAAAATATCAATGAGTCAGAAAGAGTGAGTTGTACTCATTTGGTTCCAATATCAGTTGAAGTGTTTTATCCTGAATAAAATTAAACAGCGTTTAATTTTATCCAAAATTTACACTAGGTCTAATCAACTCCAAACCAGCTTTAAAATGTAGTGCTCGTCAATATGGACCCAACCAAACTTGTTTCGTCAAAAATGGACCTCGTACGAAGAAGATATGGTATTTTAAAGTTTGTACGAATTTAAATATATATAAATTTTCAATTTTCTTTCATTTATTTTAAAGTAAATCAAATCACAGCCGTATGATGCAAACAAGCAGAACCAAGCTGATGGTTTCATCTTCTCCTCTCTCGTTCAAAACCGTGCATTGTAAACCCATAGCCGCCATTTTTTCTTTAATTATCTCGCCACCATCATTCACCTTTACGTTGATCAACACCCACCAATCGAATGTGCTTCACGAGCTTCACCAACACCTCGGACGACGTGGCACTCGACCTCTTCATCGCGTCGAAAATCACGCAAAAAGAACGAACGTACGCGAGCATTTTTCTTCCCCCACGGTTGACGATTCGTCAAACCACCCGTATGGATTTGAAGATCTCACTTAGATCTATAATATTGTAGTTGAAAGTTTCTTAAAATATTGCATGGACATGGAGAAATTAAGGGAGAAAGGATTGAATAGTTTTGGCCTCTCGAGATGATAGTGGCGGCTAGATCTAGATTGGCTAGGTTTTGTTGAATGAATGTCTTTATATAGGCAATTACAAAACACTATTCACCCGAAATATTTCCGTACTCCAAACGAAGCGCGTCGTCTGGTGTTTATAATGTTTTATCCCTATTTCGAACATAATGGTATATATATCGAGAGCCAATTCGATCGTCTTTGAAAGATAGGTTTTCAAATCGACTATTTAAATTTAAAATTCGCTTAAAAGAATTTCTACGCGTTTTAGCTTGCCACGGACAAACTGTAAATCCGATTGACACGAAATTTGAAATCTTACAATAACATAACATTACGGATTCAAATGAAACTAATTTCGTCAAAATCGGAGACTGTATGAAAAATGGTAATTTGCACTCGTTAATTAAATATTAAAATATTCAATAACTATAATTTAGCTTTTAATTCAATTTTAAAAGTTCTCTAACATCATTCTAATTCAAATAGAATTTAACATAACTTTATAAATCATTTTCATTCACACTAAATTCAAATTCAAATTCCAATTATTTCAGCAATTTCAAATATTAAATTAACGATTTAATTATCCAATCAAACCACGATATTCCAAATATAATCTATTCAGCTAATAAAATTAACTTGTGAATATTCAAAAAAATATATACGAATTTTAAATGATTGAAATTCTGGGCCATTACGTTAAGTCTCACATTATTTGACAAATAATAATAAATATTACAATTTAGATTTAAAATAGATTTACTCATATTTAATTAATTAATTATATGTATTTTAATAACCAATTAATTACAATTATACACCCATCACTCTATGGAATAGCAATTAGCAATAGACAATCAAATCAAGACAAAACATATTTGTTATTTGGCATTTGAACCAAGCAACATTTCAGTGGATCCAGACTACAAAATGATAAAGAAATAGACTAAGAAACATATGAGATGTCAAGGTTGATGAATAAATAAAGCATAGGATGTTTGGCCTAGTTTTGCACAAGGCCAAATCGGCCATATTGACCACACCAAACAGGTCGGTATCGAGAGGTTTGAAAAATGTGGGACCCATTTTAAACTACCGATGATGCTGCATTTTACGTTAAGGAAAATGTCAATTTTGGATGGAAATAAAAGGTTGGTACAAAACTTTTGATGGATAATTTTGTTAATGAAGATCCAAAGCTTCAAGACATAAGCAAATATAAGAGATGATGGAAGAAACAAGCAAGCAAATCATCTCGACACCAACCATACCAAAAGGTTTTGATTATCAATTTTGGCACGTTCTTCCTGATTGGAAGTTAGGATCTGAATTTTGACCTATTGCAAGGCGTACTGATCAAGATTTCAAATATGAATACATTTCGTATAGCTAAGAAAAAGGAATTTTGATTCTATTTCAGATCTTTGCAACTAAGTTTTCCATTTTCATTTTCAATCGTTTCTAAATCTTAAACAATTGTATTTTTGGCTGAAGTTGTAAAGGGAAATATGAATAAGATTGGTAGTGGATGTAAGCATTCGAATTAAGGCCGAGCCACTTTAAGAATTGTGTCTTTCCTCATTTTCAATTTCGATTTTCTTAAAATTTGGTTCATTTTTGATTTGATTGGGTTGTTTTCCTAAATTTTGAGCAAATATTTTTAGTTTTTTCAGTAAGAAAAATCATTCTTAGGCTTAGATCTATGCTTTCACTTTGGATTTGTAGAGGTCTAAAAGCTAGACCTAGAGTTTCTTAGGAGTAGATTCTTTGTTACTTAGATTTGGAGGAGTTTATTGTCAAACTAAGAAGAGATGGCTTCTAGAAAAGAGAGGAGTGCTATCTGGAGCAATTATCAAAAAGGGATAGTGAAGGAACTCACCATAAAGAAGAGATTAATCAACCGGCTGTTTTGCGAGAATATTCATCTCAACTAACATAAGTTGCACCTAAAAGCTAAGGTAGAGGAAATAATGTTAGATACAAATGCAAAGATGCTAGATTAATAAAAAAAATTAGATGGATCTAATGAGTATGTAAGATAGCTTATAGAGTTGGCCCGACCCAACAATGAAATGAATCTCATAGACATAGGAATATCGACGAAATTCGTCATCTTCCAATTCCAATGAAGAAAATTTGTCTTCAACTGAACGAAATAGAAGACAGGAAAATAATCAGTGTAGAGAGGTATTGGGGCGATGCATAAGAGAATTATAAAAGATGGAGTCAGCTTACAACCTCATAGCAACCTAGTCCCGAAAGGTCCAACCATGTCAAAACCAAGAGGTCGGCTGACATGTTGAATCTATTTGATAGTGAAGAGGACTTGCAGAATGATGATGTTAATCAGAGATGAGCTACTAGTACCCAGGTTGGTGGTGCTTAGACCGACACTGTAAAACTAGCTAGAAGGGGACATAGTCTGACAAGGAACCGACAAGGGTTGGGTGAGTGGTATCTCCAGAGACAAAGGGACCTAGATTCAATGCAACCAAGACCGTTTGTAGAGTCAAACATTTGGAGGCATTCAAGACGATAGTCACCGAGCCACTCAAGGAAGTGAGAAATATATTGCTGACATGATTAAAAGGTCGATGAGTCCAAGTCAGTAATTTTTTTTGATAATTGGGATACGTTAGCTAGTCGGACCCCATTCACTGAAGATATTCTCAAATAAAGGTATTTGGAAAATTTTGTGATGCCAACTATGCCAGGCTACATTGCCAAGATTGACCCAAGGCAACTTCTGTTGAAGTACGGATGACACATGGATAGTACCTGTACAACGGATGCTATGAGGTGTAAGTATTTTCCTATATTTTTAGAGGGATAATCATGACGTGGTCTATTTAGCTTGATCCACGATCCATATCATCATTTGATTAATTGGCTAGAAATTTTATAGAGTAATTCGGGTATTGACTGATCAACCATTATGGAAAGTCTTGCATCGCCCGAATACTTTCAGCGGGCCATTAAAGTGGAGCATTAAGCTAAGCCGATATGAAATCACATATCACCCTTGCATGATAATCAAGGGACAAGCATTGGCAGATTTTAATGCAGAATTCACTATCAGAGAAATGAAATAGGGCCCTGGGAGGAAGAAGCTCTTATGTGGCTGGTGTTCGTGGATGAAGCTTCCTACGAATGCAAATTTGGAGCTAGAGTGGTTTTGGTTACAACTGAAGGGCATAAGTTGTTCCATGCCTTACGATTGGAAATCGGAGCACCAAATAATAAGGCATAATATGAAGCGTCGGTAGAAGGACTGTAAATATCATTAGGTCATTGTGTCTATCCTATCCGGTAGGCAATGGATGCTTTTCATTCCTATTTCATTCTTTCATATTCTCTCTCTATCTTTTTTTATAGAAAAATAAATGAAAAAAATTTAGGTAAAAAAGGGAATGCGTATTCGATTGGATGATGCATTCCCAATTTTTGGTCAACTAATTACTTGGACAATATCAGGATAAGGGAAAGCACTTAATGTCCTATCCGAAGAAAGTAAAAGCCTTACTTAATGAGTTAGAGCCATTGTGGTTAAATACATTTTGATGGAGGAGAATCAGGATGCAGATAACTTAGTGAAATTAACGAGCTTTGGAAACAGACCACTCCTCGGTTGGTTTTGATAATGGCCTTACTAACATTAAGCTTTGAGGAGGTGAATATTATTGCGATTGTTGATGGAGAAGAGACTTTGATGATCCCAATCACTGAATACTGACCCGAGGAATTTTTTGGGTAAACCAAAATGAAACAAAAATGTATTATGAAAGGTGGCTAGTTTTACGATTCATAAGGGTATCTTCCACCAAAGATCATTCTCAAACTCATTGCTAAGATTTATTGTTAGAAAGGAGGCTCATGAAATGTTGGATGATATGCATCAAGGTAGTTGTGGGGACCACACTAGGGGGCAAGCCTTAGTAAAAAAGGTGTTGTGATATGGTTACTTTTGGCCACCATTGAACCATGATGTAGTGGAATACGCAATGTGAAAAATGCCAAAGATTTGCAAAATTCCCAAGGCTTCCCTCGATCGAACTAACATACATGGTTGACCCATGACCTTTTTCTGTTTGGGGGATTGATTTGATAGGAGAGCTTCTATAATGACCCGTATTTTACGAACTAGAGGATCGTAAAATGTTATTTTTAAAGTCATATTAGGTCATATGACATTATAACTTTGGATGATATGGAGTAGTAACATTTTGACCCTAAGCAATTTCATTGGCACAGTTCTGACCCTAAATACATGCAAGCCCTATTTTGTTGACCGCTCTACACCATCGACATCTAATATAACTAAATAGCGCTCCTATGGTGCCCAACTGAGGGAAGACGATTTTCAAGGGTAAAAAAGGAAAAAACATCACAAACCTGTCATATATCTAACAGAGCATCAAATAAAATATAATATACATTATAGATATAAAACAGGTGAGATGGTAATAACTAAAATGAACCATAACATCATAGTATACGAGTTCACAAAGTTATATAAAATGATAATAGAGTTCACACAATTGATAAAAAAACTAAAATTGTCTCTAATATATGATTGACAAACACAACCTTGGCTCCATAGTGTTGAACGATGGAATAAGAATAATTGTCCATATATAATACAAGAAACCTCCCTCTAGCTCATCCTCTATACTGCACTGCATGCTACATTGATCATCTATCTAGTCTAATTATTTACGAGTACCAAGATAATAAGAAGCGAAGTATAAAACCTTGAGTTAGACAGCAATATGTTGTAAGCGATAAGAAATCGTAAAATACTATACAAGTTAATATAGTAAGGAACATGGGTATACAAGTCATACATGACCTATCCCTACAACCAAAGAGTTAGCACATAAGGAACATAATATTCTACTCTACCAACATTATAAGGTGTACTACAACCTTAGTACAATGATGGATGTCCAGGTATCTGTATCCAAAGAACCTATCTCAAGTGACATCCTAGAGTGATAGACTATGAGAGAAAACAACCAAAGAAAACATAGCATCTATCAAACAATCCATCTAGTTTCCATTATCCTCAAGGAACAATTCCACATTCATTTCTTTCGAATATATAACCATTTAACATTCTATCTCGGTTCACCCTTCCTTGAACCCGCCCTGTGTGGACAACCATTCTCACGACTCCTTTTAATATCGAGCCTCCGTCCTTGGAACGTAACTCCATTCACCATCGAGTTTCTATTATCGGAGTCCCATCGCTATCATCTTCTGTCATGCTACTACATTGCCATCGAACCTCAAGCGAACCAAAAAACACCTTCAGCGCGACTTGTAGAGTCCTTGCATCCTCCCTAGAAGTCTCATCCAAGTTGTCCCCCAAAATTCATTTCTATGACGACCCACCTTTTTGACCACTAGGAATGACATTTAACACATCCTAGGTGTTTGTGTATCATTGCCCAAGCATTGAAAAGATGAATCGTCATGGGGTAAAATAAATAATAAAATAAAAAACCTCATAACGAAACTACAAAATAAACCATAATAGTCAATATCACATCATGTTACTCCTTAATAGGGAGTTATTAGAGTTATACAAAAGTACTATAAATTAGCTTAGGTAGTTATAACACCCTACCTTTACATATGCCGAAACAAAATACACTTAAAAAACTAGTTAATACATCAAAATAAATAACGAAGATAAAAACCTCCTGCTAGGACGTTGTCTTCAAAAGAGCCCATCAAAGGCCTGCTACTCTCAAACTACTTAAACAAAATGAGTATCCAAGAGTTTAGAGGAAAAACAAACAACTCGGATTAAACAATATGCCTGGTATGAGTAAAACTTTAAAACTATAGGTGTGAAATTAACCACAAATATGTGAGACCACGTCGCTGAACATGGAACGGGTTTACTCCTACATAAATCAACATCCAAACGTACAAAATTGATAAATGATTAAACAACATGAAGAGTGATGACTCTTCCTAATGAAAATAAAGGAATAAACTTGATGATTCGAATCAAATAAGAAAAGGAAAATCTGCAACAGATGACTAGGAGGGTGCATTTGTCTTAAAAGAATTATATCTCTAGAAATATACTTAAAAAACCAGGAACTCCAAGCTAGACACCGCCAATACTTACCGAGAATTCGAGCATTTCACATCTAAATGTGCAAAACCGAATCCAATCTAAATGAGATATGAAAATATCCTAATGGGAGCGACCCCATATAACTTTTACCCCAAAAACACACGATTTGATTTAGTCATTTTCGACAAAGGATAACACATCGTCTTAAAATGACGATAGCAAAGAAGCGGAAATAACAGATAGTTGAGAAACTAACTATGGAGGATATAAAACGGTCGTATATGGAAATTCAGTCTTTTATACTTACCACCATCATCGAATTCAAACTTGTACTATTTCTTGGTTAACAATATTATCCGGCAAGTTAAGGTAGTGTTACCTCAAAGTCATGTCTCACGGTTATTTTTAACTTCTGAAATAGCAACAAGTTTACTTCTTCGATGTTTAGTGCTAATTATACAAATAAATCATTTTCATATAAGTGAATCACTTTATGGAAATTAATTCATTTCCATAAACGAATCAAACATTTTCTTTTAAAGAACCGAACTCGTACTTGGCTTCATATTACAAGTATTAGCTTTAAAAACACCTTGTTGATAATGTTCCTTAACTCCAAAACATCATTAAAAAGGATTTAATAACTTAAAATATTCTTATTACCTTTATTAATCAACTTTAAAACTTCATTAATTAAATTGATAAATTCTCTTCAATGCCTTTAATTAAAAAGGGTAAATTACCTTTAAATCATCATTAATTCAATTGATTAATAATATTATTCAATAACTAATTAAATTAATTAATAAATAATCAAATATCACTATTTAAAATGATTAATCGATTTAAAATATCATTAAAGGAAAGATTAATTAAAGTTAAAACAAGTTGATTTCCTCTAAAATTCATTAAATAAAAAGATTGATTAAAAAAACATCATTAATTAATTTATTTGTTAGCTTTAATCCATCATTATCAAAAGACTAATTAGCCTTAAACATGATTAAATAAAATGATTAATTAAGTTTAAAACATCATTGAATAAGTAATTAGTTAAATTAAAACACATCATTAATAACATAGTTAAGATTCAACATCATTAATAAATCAACAAATAGTGTCAAGATTTATTGGATCGCCAATGGGGTTCGACACACAAGGAGAATTACAAAGAATAATATAGTTAAGGTTCAACTGATTCATTAGGCCATATGAGACAAAACTATGGGATGCACCCGTAACAAACAACATTCTTATAGGAATATCAGAAATGGATAATGTACCTTTCAACATTTCATTCCTTTTGGATCATTAAAAGTTGATGGTATTTCCTCCATAGAAAAAGTTTGTCCTTGTGATCCCTTCTTTGGAAAAGGACACTTGTTCTTTATATGTCCAGGCTTATGACAGTTGTAGCAAATTGGTTCATTGTTAGGTTTGGGGCAATGATTTGCAAAGTGGCCCTTTTTATTGCACTTAAGACATAGAATCTGGGAAAAATCGAACTGCTTTTTCTACGCTGGAGCCACATCCTTAGGGCTCTTTCCTAACCACTTCTTCCCTTTGTGCTTGAAAAACAACTTGCTTGCAACTGGGATAACTGATAAAGGTTGGGCATTGACTACTGGCACTACTCCTTTCTGAACTCCTTGCTCAATATCAAGAGTTTCAAATCTCAAAGCCATACTGATCAAATTGGTTAAGGTACCGTTGATATGATCGGTCATTTACCAATGAAATTTTGGTCACATTCCTCTCACGAACATTTTATCCCTTTTGAGTGGCGTGTCAATCAATACTGGTAGAAAGTAGGATAAGGCACTGAACTATGCTCATACCACGCCGTTTTCATCTCATCTTGTTTCAAATTCATAAAACTTCTGAACAAATGAGTCCTTCCCACCTCTGGGATAAACTAAGATTCAAAAACCTCCTTAAGCTGCGCTTAAGGGAAATCTTCTTCTGGTGTATTCATTATGACTAAATCTTACCAATCCATTACTACTTTCTGAAGCTGACGCGATGCCAATAATCTCTTTCTAGCATCTCCTAACTAAAGATCACTGAATATTCTTTCACAAGAATAGAGCCATGTCTGAACTCCTAAAATATCTTTAGTTCCATAGAAAGGCCTACAACCTAAAGCAGTGTAATTCTTGCACAATGTCGCAAAGTTCTGAGGCGGCTAAACTAGCATTACTGCTTCCACTAATGGCTCATTTCTAGGAGCTCTGCCATTTGTAGCCATGCTGGTTCCAAATCCCCTCCCTCTTCTTCCTCTTGTACTCATTTTCAATAACTTGAATAAGTGATGGTATCATTAGAACACAAAGATAGGGACAAAGATGAAAAAACGGAAACTCCAATAAAGGATATAAAACCAAACTTTTAGGTGAGAAAAGGAAACACTCTCTCCAGATTATCTAATTCTAGGGCTCTACTCAACCTATCACTAATGAGTTGTATTCCAACCATGCTAAAGTGTTCGCTCAATCGAAACTCTGATACCAACTGTGACGACGCACCTTTCTGACCCCTAGGAATGACACTTAACACATCCTTGGTGTTTGAGTGTCGTTGCCCAAGCATCGAAACGATGAATCGTCATGGGGTAAAATAAAGAATAAAACCTCAGAACGAAACTGCAAAATAAACTATAACATTCAATGGTACATCAGGTGACCCCTCAATAGAGAGTTATCAGAGTTACACAAAAGCACTACAAATCAGATTAGGCAGTTATGACACCCTTCCTTTATATATGCTAAACCAAAGTACACTTACACAAACTAGATAAAACAGAGAAATAATAACTAAGAAAATAAAAGCCTCCAGCTTGGATGCGTCTTTAGAAGAGCCCAACAAAGACTTGCTACTCACATAATACTCAAATAAAACGAGTGTCCGAGAGTTCAGGGAAAAAAAGCAACTCAAGTCAGACAATATGTCTGGTATGAGTAAAACTTTATAACGATAGGTGTGAAATTAAACACTTACATGTGAGACCACGCCACTGAATACGGAACGAGTTTACTCCCACATAAATACACATCCAAATGTAAAGAACTGATAAATAATTTAACACTTATGAAGAGCGATCGACTCTTTGCAATGCAAATAAAAGAATAAATTTGAAGGTTCAAATTAAATAAGAAAAGGAAAATCTCCAACAAATGACTGGGAGGATGCATCCCCTTTAAAAGAATTGTACACTGGAAATATACTAGAATACCCCTGGGAACTCCAAGTTGAACCCCTCCAATCCTTATAGAGAATCTGATCATTTCACATCTAAATGCACAAAACTGAATCCAACCTAGACGAGATGTGAAAATAATCTATTGGGAGCAACCCCACATAACTTGGCCATAAAAAACACGCACTTTGGTATCATTTCCATAAAAGGATAACAAAACTCTATGGAGCAACACATCGTCTTAGAATGAAAATAACAAAGAAGATGAAATAACCGATAGTTGAGAAACCAACTATCAAGGATACAAAACGATAGTATATGGAAATTAAGTCTTGTATACTTATCACCACCCATCAAATTAAAACTTATACTGTTTCTTATTTAACAATATTACCGGACAAGTCAAGGTAGTGTTACCTCAAGTCATGTCTCATGGTTATTCTTAACTTTCGAAATAGTGACAAGTCTATTTCTTCGATGTTTAATGCTAATTATACAAATAAATCTTTTCCGTATAAGTGAACTGCTTTACGAACAATAATTCATTTCCATAAACGAATCAAACATTTTCTTTTAAAAAAACGAACTCGTACTTCGCTTCACATTAAACGTATTAGCTTTAAAAACACTTTGCTAATAAAGTTCCCTAACTCGAAAGCACTATTAAAAAGGATTTAATAACTAAAAATATTCTTATTACCTTTATTAATCAACTTAAAAACTACATTAATTAAGCTGATAAATGTGCTTCAATGCCTTTAATTAAAAAGGTAAATCACCTTTAAATCATCATTAATTCAATTAATTAATAATATTAATTAATAGTTAATATATTAATAAATAAATAATCAAATATCATTATTTAAAATGACTAATCAATTTAAAATATCATTAAACGAAAATTAATTAAAGTTAAAATAATTTGATTTCCTTTTAAAGTCATTAAATAAACAAATTAATTAAGAAAGCATCATTAATTATTTATTAATTAACTTTAATCCATCATTATCAATAGATTAATTATCCCTAAACATCATTAAATAAATGATTAATTATGTTTAAAACATCATAAAATAAGTAATTGGTTAAATTTAAAACACATCATTAATAAGTTAATTAGTTAACTTTCCTTATTAATTAAATAATCAGTTAATTAAATTAAATAATCATTATTAAAATAATTAGTTATTTTTGAAAACATCATTAACTAAAAACTTTCTTAACTTTTAAAATATTTCCAAGCACAATAATGAAACCAAACGGTTTCGATAAAAGAAGATTTTCCAAAAGTGCCGATATAGCGACTTTCGCTATATGGGCAGTTCGAAATTCAAGTATATGACATTATTAGTACAACCAACCATCACAAAGCAAGGGTATGAACATATATATAAGGTAAATCGCTATGATAAAACGTGTAATAAGTATTTACTAGCAATATAATTACTTTAGCCATAAACTTTTCGTATTTGCTTACGACACGCAAACTTACTTCGAAGTGCGACAACTTTTTGCAATATGAACCAAAAAACTTCCAAACCATCAATTTACATATACAACAAGCATTCATAGGTCATAACTAGGAACATAACTATAGTCTAGAACTTTTGGTTTAAAGGTTGAATCTTTACTCACAAAAACACTTCTAACTTAACCGGATCACCATAAGAAGTTGCCGAACACACGCACTGTCATCACGACACCTTAACTTAAACTTTTGGCACCTTAATGGGCTAGGTTTGGGTTTGACCTAAGCAATATATGGCTCGGCCCTAGGGTTTTGAAGTGGAAATATGTAACGACCTGCCTTTCTGGATGTTTTAAGTAGACACACATGCCAGACTCAAACCATTCAAAATGGCAGATTGTTATGGGGGTAAACAAGAAAAAAGGAGAAAGAAGTAAAACAAATGCAGAATCTCACAGCGGATTGACAAAATATAACAATAAAATAATAGTTCATAAAGCTATTTACAAATAAATTTGATTATACTAATACAATACAGAATCGGAGTTATAGACAACAAGGATAAATAAATAAATAAATGCAGCGGAACAACATGATGCAGTGGAATAAATATATTAAATAATAATAGTACAAATCTTCGTCTTCGTCTTCTAGAAGTAAGGTCTTCAACCCTGAAATGCTCAGGCTGACCTGAGCAAATTGAAAAGACAAAAACACTTGAGTTAGAATTAGAAGATCTTATGTAAGTTAAATCAATGGTAAATAAATATGAGTGGAATGGCGTTAGAGATGTTTAAGGAGTTTGACATCTCATATCTAGTGTCTAACATGACTGCAGTAATTTAAGAGATGTTCGGGATTCACATCTCCTAAAGATTCGTTAAACTATCTGCTATGTGGTACAATACGCTACTATAATATGTCTACAGTAAAGTAAAAGTATTAAAATAGCGTTAAGGCGTTACCCATATCTCCCTTAACACATTTTATTTACTCCCATAGTCTATACAGTACTGTACGCTCCTTCATAATCTGGAGGTCTACACAGAGGGCACCCTATGTATGGTATAAAACGAACTCGTAGAAGCGCTCTAGGCATGTGAACACGACATTTGAGGTAATGCCAAGATAGATATACCAATTGTGGATCTGGACTAGTGGTAACGCATAGTAGCTATTACCGCCCACCTCGGAACACACTCCAAATCAAAAATCAAGGGTATCCACCAAATCAATCACAAAGCAACGAATATGGTATCGAAGAAATGTGTACGATCGGAGGAATGACCTCACTTAGCCCAGCATGGATCCTGTTTTAGTCATATCTAAGCTGACTCATGGGAGTCAGGGTCATGTTATAACTTGTACAAAAATCGTTCGCCAAACCATGCTACTTCATTTTTGGAATCTCCAACACGTATACAGTTGTTAAAGTGGTTTTCGGTATTGGCACAAAGTATGACAATATCTGATCCCGGTCTCTTTAACAACCAAACGCTTATTACACACCGGATGGTTCTTTTATATTTTCAAAACCATTTCATAATTGATATCAAAATATCATATTCAATTCAAACCATATCATTTTCGAAATTATATTCACTTTGAAATCATATTCACCTTTGGAATCATATCGTTTCCGAAATCATAATTTCTTTCAAAAATCATGTTTCCAATTAGGCTAAATCCTTACTTTAAAATCATCACATTCAATTAATTATAACATTTAAATCCCACTTAGGTTATCACATCATTTAACGGTATTTTCTTTCAAACCAATGAATTTGAATATAAACACTTCCCCTTCACTAAGTCTAAAAATTTAGAAAATAGTTTAAGTAGTTAAATACTCTAAAATAGTCTAATTATAGATTAAAGATACTATTAAATTGATATAAGATAGTTATATAGATTTAAAATAGATTAAATAAAATTAAAATAGACCAAATAGCTTTAAATAGATTAATTAGATTTAAAATAAGTTAAAATGGTTAATTAGTTTTAAAATAAATTAAATGGTTTAAAATAGGTTAAAATGATTTAATATATTAATATAAGTAAAATAGTTTAATAATTTGAAAATCTTAAATTTAAAATCTTTAAAATAATATATTTTTAAAACGATTTATATTAAAAACATGAATTTGAAATTTATATCAATTACTTATTTCATTTCAACACATTTGGACTATTTTCAATTTCCAAAACCCCAATTTCAAATCTTTCAATTTAAATTCTCAATAAAATATTTACTCTATATCACTTCCAATCCATTATTGAAATATCAATTTAAATTACTCCATTTCAATATATCTCAAAGTTATATTTTGAACAATTTTAATAACTCAATTTCGATAAACTTCACTTATATTTCAAATTCAACTTTAAAATTTCAATTTAATTTCTTTAAACCATTCCTTTAAATCAACTCCAACTGAACATTAAACTTGAATTTTTTTAATAATAATTCGAAGAATATAAATCAAATTTATTTCAAAATATCATTTAATTAAATTCAAAAATTAAGGATTTAAAAATCATTTAATTTAACCAATGCAGTGTCTGTATACAATTCTCCACCCTAGGGTCATGTGATACAGATATTTATCATTTCAATTCATAATTTGAAATTTTATGGTTATATATCACTTCAAACCATAATCTCAAATTAATATTAAAAAATCCATAAAATTGCTCGAGTTTATCATTTCAACCCATAACGATTTTTCTTTAATCTATAGATCGTTCGGATGTACATCATTCAACCCATAGTGATTTTTCTAATAAAAATTTAGGGAACTTAGAGAGTGATAACATTATATAAATTAACCATAACATCCGATCATCCAATATCAGCAATCATACATCCATCACAATTATTATCCAATTCAACCAAATAAATTACAACAAATAACTGATTATTATTCACGGGTAATTAACTAGCAACTTTATATTAAATATTAAATTAAATGACAATTTAATTCAAAATAATTCAAATTAACAGGAGTAGCAATTTAAATATACCAAACATCCATAAATAAATTCCTAATCACATCACAAATTTAATTTAACTAACATAAGAAATTTTAGAAATTGTGAGTGGGTCAAAACACTCACCTTTGAATTTTAAATCGAATAAAAATCCAATTTATGTCCCAAATTTAAACAGTCTTAGAATTCAACCAAACCTATATCAAAATGTCCGGAATTTTGATACGATCCCAGTGGAAAAAGCCGTGTGTGAAACGTACCTTGTATGTAAAAGTTATTAAGGTTAGAACGATTGAAAATTTTAAATAATACAATAATTAATTAAATAAAGAAACACGTCATCACCTGAACGTTGAAAACCCTAGCCGAAGAATTTATCGTGCTCGAAGACGTCACAGCTGCCACGAGCTTCACCTAACGTCGTCCCAAACGCGTGCCGCCGCCTAGATCAGACCATGCCACCACGTCGCTCGTCACCGGGCGAGCATCCAGGCCGCTCGCGGCCCCCTGCATCGCCGCCACAGATGGCTCGTTGTCGCTCCTTTCCACCACCATTCGTGGCTATTTCCTCCACCATTGACGTGAAGTAGCCGTATAGATGAGCTTGTCACGACCGCTTCTATGCTCTAGTACTCCCTGATCGGTGATTAGTCGAAGATCCACCGTTGGATCGACCATCATCCAATATGGACGGTCGGAATTGATTCACGATTTCTGGACAAATAATGATTCAAATTGAAAAATGAACTGCATAAGTAAATTAGGCTTGACGAGAGCTTTGAATTGATATATATAATTTGTTTGGCATGGAGGAGTTTCAATTTTTTTGATTAGGTTCCGATTTGCAATTGAATTTAGAATTTGTTTAGTTTGTTTGCCATTGAGAAGAAGAAGCCCAAGAAAATTGTAAGTACAAACAAATGAAAATAAGAAGTAGCTAGGGTTTATAATGGGCTATAAATAGATAGATCAAAAATAGAATGGATGGACCAGATCGGATTGAAAGTTGAATGATAAACGACCCGAAAAGCCCGTTCTGACTACAGAATGAAATTGAGTCGACCCGTATATAAAATAGACGTTTCAATATTCTTAAAATCAATGGAACATGTTTCAAGTCCTAATTTCATCGTATGAAGAAGTTATGTTAAAATCCGCTTATTTCGAATTGATTTCAATTAAATTAATTTCTAGGCGTTTCGAGCCCGTACGATCAAACGACAAGTCCGATCATTACGAAACTTGAAATCCTACAATAATGCACCGTTACGGATCCGATGAAACTGGTTTCATCGAAATCCGAGTCAGTGGCCAAAATGGTTATAATCAAGTTAATTAAATAAATTAATATTAAATTAATTAAATCAAATTTCTAACTTCTATTTAATAATTTACAATTTCTATCACATTGGATTACCTATTGATTTAAAATCCTTTAAATCAAATTTCTATATCAACCTAATATTGAATATTGCATGACTTATAGTTTTTAGTTTCAATTTCAATAAATTCAAAGATTATAAATTAATTTCCAGTAATTCCATTTAATTTGATTTCCATCTTGTTATTCAATAAATTATCATCTTATGGGTGTAATTAACATTGGTTTATATCTTAGTACATTAATATTTTACAATTTCATCTTTATTTACATTAACGTAATATTTAATTACATTTAATTGCAATAAATCCAATTATTACAATTTAAATTCCAATAATTTGATTAACTTGATTTCAATGCTTTCTATCCAATCCTTAATTGTTCTATGTATGCATTTAACCTAGGTTTCTATCTAATTACATTAATATCCCACAGTCATTATCTTAATCCATTTTAACGTTATATTAAATTTCATTCATTACAATCGATTTCTAATTTAATTTAACCGACTAAATAAATAGGTAACATATAATAATTGTAGCCATTAACTTTTAATCACACTTATAAGTTACTATCCACAAACAAATGTTACAATGGTTTACATAACACTGATTTTATCCAGTTATCATTAATTATTTCATTATTTAATTCAATATTCACATTTGTTTTCTTATATTCAATTTATAGCCAAGTATAACATTTTGTATATTATTTCAATCAATTGGACTTTCATTAAATTTGTTAAAGATTAACGTAAATTAACATTATTCCATTGCACTCTAGTTATTATTATCATTAATGAATCACAAATTTTTATTCCTTTCAAAATTAACTCATAAAAATCTTATTAAATTAACTATTTTAATTATCGAAAATTACGGGTCGTTACACTCTTCTCCACTCAAAACTTTTTGTCCCCAAAAAAGAAAGAAAAAGGAAAGAAGGATTCAAAAATTTAATATATCTTATTCAAAACATTAGGCATACAACAAATAAATTTATAAAATTAAATAATTTGAATAAAGTATATCAATTTATAACACTTAAATCCTTTATATTCAAGTTAACAAAAGTTTGGAAAACATTTCACAAAATTTTTCTAAGTCCAAAATTCATGGAAAATTTCAGCAGAGTCTCCCTTGTACGGAGAGGTCTGGGAGAAATAATAATATCAATAATAACAACATATTTTATATTTTTCAAAATAATATATCCCAAACAACAGGAAAAATAATATAATATCGCTATAAAACCATAATCTGAGAACGTATCTATTTGTCGGGAATACAATGCTTAATTTATGAAACCAAAAACAGTAGCAATTGCTTCCATAGCCTGTATTTCACTTATATTATCCAAAAGGTTGATAACTATATAAAAGTGAAATGTTAATATTATCTCAATTAATAACAAACAATCAACATAACATAACAACAATCAATTTCAACCAAAAGCATACAAACATCACATGAAATCAAAACAAATCAATTATCCATCCAAATCAACCAAAACAAATAGTTTGTTCAGATTTAGACACTTGTATTCACATAGAATGACAAATAACTACCAAGAATACTATCTACTCAACAGTCTTCGATAAACTCAATAGATTATTCATGCATCCTAAACACTTAGAAGCATCCTTTCCCAAACAACCTATAACCAAACAAACAATGACTCCAAGCATTAATCAAGTTCATTCTTATTAATTTCATTTCATATTATTTACCTTTCTCCAGTTGTTGGGTGCGTTTCCACCACCGAACCAAAGAAAGAAAGCATCACCGAACCAAAAGGGGGAAGGCCCTACCGAACTAATCCACTCTCCATTAACTACCACCGAATCAACCCCCACCGATCCAAGGCCTCACCGGACCAACTCACCACCGAATCAACCCCCACCGATCCAAGGCCTCACCGGACCAACACACCACCAAATCAACCCCCACCGATCCAAGGCCTCACCGGACCAACTCACCACCGAATCAACCTCCGCCGATCCAAGGCCTCACCGGACCAGCCTCCACCGAATCAACCACACCGAACCAATCCCATCTCCTCTACCACCGGACCAAAACGCTAGTCCAACCATCTACTACCGAACCAACGTTGCCAGGCCAGATGACTTCAGCCCAGGCCCACCAGCAGCTATATACATCCAAGACCCCTGCCCCCAGCCTCACTCTATAAATAGAGGGGCAGGGGTACAACAATGGTAGACAAGTTTGAGAGCTCAAGCACGGATAGAACTTTCAAACAAGTTTCATATACTTGTAATCAAAGCTTTGTACTTGTAATCTGATTAGTAAAGGAGAATAACATATAAAGTTGACGTAGGCAAATTCTGGCCGAACCACTATAAATCTGTGTGTCTTTTACAGTTTAGTCCCTGCTTTTTACATATTTGCATAAATCATCCAAATCGCTAAGAACAACATAAAATCGACTAAATTATACGACTTGGAGGTGTTTACCCAATTTTTGTGCAAACATTTTTGGTGCTTTCACTGAGAAATCGAGCTAGAAGCTTTAGCGTCTCCCACTCAACCTTCTTCCCAACAGCATCGCTCATTGCTTGGAAAACATGCCTCCCAGGCAGAGGAAAGACGCTAGCAAAGGAAAGAACATCGCAACTAGTAGTATCCCAGATCCAGTGATTAGAGATCAAGAGAATCGTCCTGTTCCAATAGCAAATGGAAATCAAGCAAATCCGACAGCCCCTGCTACGGAACAACCAATTACTAGGGCAGATCTGGACAGGGTTGTGGCTGAAGTAACTAACCGCTTCGCATCTCAACAAGAAGCCTTGGTGGACCAACTCATGTCACGCTTAAGGGATGCTGAAGAATCTAACCGCAACACTGAATCATGGGGTGAGTCCCAATCTGGAGGATCTGGGAGGCGACAAAGATCTTTCTTCTTCGAAGAGGCTAATAACAGAAACAGCAGTAGTAGGAGCCGAGCCCAGACTCAGCCCAAATTCCGACCCGAGGAAACACTTGGAACCGAACCCAACAGGGGAGGTACCAGGCAGGGGTCGGATATGGCTGAGTCTGTCATGCTACCTAACCATGGGAACACCAATGGAAGGGGCCGAGCTGGAGTCCAGCCCGAAGTTGGACCCGAGGGAATGCTTAGAATAGAGCCCAGCAGGGGAAGATCGATGCAAGGGCCAACTGTGGCTGACCCCAGCATGCTCCCAAAAGACCGAAGACAGCCACCGGAAAATGTTAGGAGTAATAGACGATACCATCCCTACAGGTCATCTGGACGGAATCAATCCCGCGGAGAAGAACCAAACTCATTTCTATCCGCTCCAAGTTCTGATGAAAGGATGGCGTGATTGTTCAGAGCGTGCGTCCAACGGGACCAAAGGGATCGGGGGATAGGCGCTAGGGTAACCAGCCCCTTCACCCGTAGTATCGAAACTGCCATCACCCCCCGGGAATGGAAAATGCCAACAATGGAACCTTACAAGGGAAGCTCTGACCCCGTTGTACACTTGCAGAGATACACACATCATATGCTCATGAGCGGAGCAACAGAGGGAGTGTTGTGTAAATGCTTCCCACTATTCTTGGCAGATCTAGCTACCTCCTGGTTCTGCCATCTACCCCAAGGATCTATCAGCTCATGGGAAATGTTGAAAGAAAAGTTCATCAGCCAGTTCCGCATTCATGTGGAACAACCCAAGGACACTTATTCCCTATCTAATATCAAACAGAAGCCGGAGAGACAGTGCAACAATATCTAACCCGATTCAACGCCGCAGCGGCCGCAGTCCAAGATGACGATGAGAAACTTATCCTAATGGCTCTTTGTAGTGGCGTACATCCAGATACCAAGTTTGCTAGAAGATTAACGAAAGAAAAACCAGCTACCTTACCCGATTTCTTCCATGAAGCCGGAAAGTATATGAGACTTGAAGACGCTGCCACCGAAAGGCAGATAGGGCAACAAGCCAAGGCAGCTCATGGCAACGCACCCGCTGCAGCAAAGGACGTCGGAAGAAATGACTCTCGAGACAATGATGGGGCAGGAAGGGAGAAAAACGCCTATATCGGCCGGGACCAAGATTTGACGCTTACACTCCTTTGAATGAAACAGTCGAAAACATCTTCCTGGCCACCCAAGACGAGCTTAAATACAAACGCCCCCCCATACAAGAAGGAATCAGATCAAGCAATCAAGTCTGGAAAGTTCTGCCGTTTCCACGAATCTCATGGGCGTGATACCAATGAATTCCGTCATCTCCGGGACCTGATTGAAGAACACATCAGAAGGAAGAGATTGGAACACTATGTAAAGGGTCAGGACAGGACTCCAGCTCCTGCCAAGGAGAACCCAGGGCAACTCCACCCAAAGACAGGCGGAAGAAATCACAACTCCAGCGGTTCCAGTCAAGAGAAGATAGTGGTCCATACAATATCGGGAGGACCACACATCGCCGACAGAAACTGGGCAGAAATGGAAAGATATGGAAAGTCACTTAGAAACAATGAAGACCGCATCAACTCCGTCATGGAAGAACGCCGCCCGAAGCGGAAATAGGATAATGACATCACATTCAGTAGGCGAGACCTAGAAGGAAGGCAGTACCCTCACATGGATCCTATGGTCATCTCTGCCTGGTTTGGTCCAGTCGAAGTTTTTCGAATTCTGGTAGATACTGGAAGCTCCGTAAACATTCTATTCAAGCATGATTTCGACAAAATGAAGCTGTCAATGAAGGATGTGTCTCCCTGCAACAAACCACTACAAGGTTTCACTGGAGATGCGAAGATGCCCCTTAGGCAATTGGACCTCTTTTCTGAAATAGGAAGTCATCCCCGCTCCGTTGTGCGGAAACAAACATTTGTACTAATAGATAACCACTCGGCCTACAACTCCTTTTTAGGAAGACCAGCCTTGTCTGACTTCCAGATTGTCCTGGCTCCTTGGTGCCTGAAGATGAAATTTCTAATAGATAATGGGATAGGGGAAGTAGAAGGAAATCAAGACACCGCTCGAGATTGCTATGTAACTGAACTTCGCAATAACCGCAGGAAGAATAAAGGGAAGGATGCAGATACTACTCTCTGCAAGAAAAACTTGGAAGCATAGCAACTAAAGAAAGCCCCTCCTCTTCGATATACCAGTGATCCTTTCAATGAATTAGACCCCAGGGACAAAGAGGAGGAGGCCACCGCCGAGCCTGCAGAGGCTATGGAATTTGTATCTGTAGACAAACACGACCCAAGTAGACTGCTGAGAATCAGGTCTCAGTTAAGAATAGAATTGAAGGATCAACTCGTCGATTTTCTTCGCCACAACTTGGATGTATTTGCATGGACGCACGCTGACATGACTGGAATCTCCCCAGACGTAGCATGCCACGTACTGAACATCGATCCCACCAAGGTGCCAGTAAAGTAGAAAAAGAGAAGTATGGGGGCAGAACGATCAGCAGCCCTCGAGGAAGAAGTAAAGAACCTACTTGCCAATAACTTCATACGAGAAGCCATCTACCCAGAATGGATCGCCAACCCGGTACTGGTAAAGAAGGCTAATGGGAAGTGGTGAACATGCATTGACTTCTCCAACTTAAATGACGCTTGCCCAAAGGATTGCTTCCCACTCCCCCGAATCGATCAACTCGTGGACAACACAGCCGGGCATGAACTCTTATCTTTTATGGACGCATACTCAGGATATAACAAGATTCCTATGCACGCCCCCGATCAAGACCACACTAGTTTCATCACTGACCAGGGATCGTACTGCTACAGAGTAATGCCTTTTGGACTTAAAAACGCCGGAGCTACTTATCAGCGCCTCGTCAACAAGATGTTTGCGGAACTAATAGGACGAACTATGGAAGTTTATGTGGATGACATGCTGGTAAAATCGAGGAAAGCCAACAATCATGTAAGCCACCTGGATGAGATGTTTCAAGTACTTCGCCAATATGGAATGAAGCCGAATCCTCTAAAGTACTCCTTCGGAGTATCGTCGGGAAAGTTCTTGGGATTCATCGTCCATGCCAGGGGGATTGAAGAAAACCCCGAACAAGTCCGGGCTTTGCAAGATATCAAGATACCATCCACCCGAAGAGAGATGCAAAGCCTAAATGGGAAGGTGGCCGCCCTAAGCAGATTCATCTCTAAAGCAACCGACAAATGCATCCCTTTCTTCGAAGCCCTAAAGAAAGACAAAGGAAAGTTCGAATAGACTGACGAATGCTCAACAGCCTTCCTTAACCTAATCGAACACCTCCAAAGACCACCAGTACTCTCAACTCCAAATGATGGCAAAGAACTATACCTATACCTTGCTGTATCGTCCCATGCTCTAAGCGCCGCTTTGGTGAGAAAAGACAACCGCGCGCAGCGGCCCGTATACTTTGTAAGCAAGAGATTTACGGGGGCAGAAGCCAGATACCCTAAACTTGAGAAGCTAGCATACTGTTTGCTAATCATGTCCCGGAAACTACGACACTATTTCCAATCTCATTCCATCAGAGTTTTAACTGATCAACCGCTAAGGCAGGTACTCCATCGCCCCGACACTTCTGGGCGACTACTTAAATGGTGCATTGAACTGAGTCAATATGATATCACCTACCATCCTCGCATCGCCATCAAGGGACAAGCCATGGCCGATTTCATTGCCGAATTCACTACCAAGGAGCAATCTGAAATAGCAGAAGATATCAAGTGGAATCTCTTTGTAGATGGAGCATCAAACGAACAAGGCTCGGGGGCAGGTATTGTGATAATCACCCCCAAAGGAAGGAAGCTGCACTATGCTCTAAGGTTGGAATTCGCTGCCACCAACAACGATGCAGAATATTAAGCAGTAATAGTAGGATTAGAACTTGCCTTAGAAATTGGAGTCAGTTCTTTATGTCTTCATAGTGATCCTCAACTTATCGTAAACCAAGTACTAGGAGAGTTTCAGACTCGAGGAGAACGACTCACAGCATATCTAAAGAAAACCAAGCTGCTACTCGATCAGTTGGACCACTATTTAATCAAACACATTCCTCGAGAGGAGAACCGAGAGGCCGACGAACTGGCAAAGCAAGCTAGCATGAAGAACAACACCATTTCCGGAACAACAACTAGCCCTAAGTTTCGAACAAGAGGATCTGATAGCTGCAATCGAAGAAGAAACTTGGATAAATCCTATCCGGAAATACTTACAAGATGGCACACTACCCAACGAGCGTAACGAAGTCAGGAAAATCTTGAGGAGAGCTTCCCGCTACACAATACAAGAAGGCATCCTCTATCGACGCGGCTTCTCTAACCCCTTATTAAGGTGTGTTGTTGGAAGGGAAGCCAAGAAAATCTTATCCAACATCCATCAAGGGAGCTGCGGAGATCACACTGGTGGGCAGACTCTGGCAAAGAAGACACTCCGATATGGATATTACTGTCCCACTTTAAACAAAGACGCCTTAGACTTCGTCAAAAGATGTGACATATGTCAGAAATTTGCTAAGATTCCTCGACTACCAACAAATGAGATTACTCAAATGACCAGCCCTTGGCCTTTTGCAGTATGGGGAATTGACTTGATTAGCGAACTGCCGATGGACCGAGGCGGAGCCAAATATGATATAGTGGCAGTCGACTATTTCACCAAATGGGTGGAAGCGGAACCTCTAAATAAAATATCTTCGGCAAAAGTTATTAACTTCTTGATCAAAAATGTTCTATGCAGGTACGGGGTTCCACTCAGAATCATATCAGACAATGGACTTCAGTTTGACAGCGAGGAGTTCGCCGACTGGTGCCAAGAGCACGGAATTCACAAAAGCTTCTCATCTGTGGCTTATCCCCAGGCAAATGGACAAGTCAAAGCTGTCAACAAAATTCTTCAAACTCTAATCAAGAAGAAGCTTGAAAGGTCAAAAGGCACTTGGGTGGATAAACTTCCTACGGCACTTTGGGCCCCGCACGTCTTTTAGAACATCAACAGGGCATACTCCTTTCTCTTTGGCATACGGATCGAAGGCCATGCTCCCAGTTGAAACTGTAGTGCCATCCCACCGTAGGATCCACTACAACCTAGAAGAGAACGAAGAACTCCTCCATATGTCTTTGGATCTAATCGAAGAAAGAAGAAATGATGCAACACTCAAAGCAGCAGCTCACAAGCAAAAAGTGGGAGCACAATACAACTCCAAAGTCAAGCATCGCAGCTTACAAGAAGGAGATCTTGTCCTCAAGCGAATCTTTTCGCGCCCCAGAGCGCTAGATCCAATCTAGGACGGACCATATGTAATTCATAAAGATCTCCACAATGGAGCTTAAATTTTGTCAACAGTGGACGGAGAGGTATTCCAAAGGGCATGGAACATCCAACACCTTCGTCGATACTTTTCTTAACTTGTACTGCCCATATAAAGTGAATTAACAAAGAGAACCAGTTGATGTAGGCATTTTCATGCCGAACCACTTTAAAAACTTGTCTCTCTTTTAACTTGTTCCTTTATATCTTGGCTACTTGCTGAGCTTTATCCTTTTCTGTTGAACAAAATCCTGTGTAGACGGCATCTCCATTCAGGGCATCACAGCACAACTTCACCTGGACAAAACCTAACAGGTATTATACGAATCTATGCCCTCGCCAGTGAGACACTTTTGCTCCAGCATCCCTCTACTGCGGGTTAACTCATTGCTCGTGACGGCCCTTAAAGCCAACTGTAATGAGCCGATTATATGCCGCCGAGAAGGCTAACCATAGCCTAGGCAGCTCATTACGGCGTTCGGCTCGCCGACAACCGTGAACCGATTATATGCCCCAACATAAGGTGTGGCCAGCCAGGGGCAGTTCACAATTGATGATCGGCACCCGCGCTAGGCGGCCACGGTAAATCGAATAATACCCACGATTACGGACCATAATGGCCCGGGTAGTTACTGTGCGCGATCTCGGCTCCGATGTGTCTTAAGTACGGCTGTGGTAAAAAAGAAAACTCCCCACGGAGGCGTAAGATGGGTGAAAAATGTCTCCAAGACGCACAGCTAGGGAAAGTGACTACAAAACCCGTTTGCCACGAACTTAAGCACATCGAAGGCCTTCCGTGATTGGAAGTTTTACTATTTCTTATATTTCCATTTTATTTATTAAAACTTTCCTCCTATCCTCTATAACGATCACTAAAGTACAGGACACAAAATAGGAGACACTCACTAATGGGAATAAGAACTCACAGCTGGATGGCAGGTCACTCAGCTGCATTCCATATTCGATTACACAAGGTATTCAAAGCTACCGTCTATAGCTAAAACATGAAGGACGGTACTTTCTTCTCTTGTACATAAATATGTAACTATAATTTATTCACGCATCACACTAACATTGCAAGATATGAAATTATATTTTAAGCAAGAACTTAGCATCAAACACAATTGAATCACTAACACATGCACAACTATATTTTATGCAACACATCAAAATAACGACAGCATTCAAATATGACAGAATCAGCTTATGTTATAAAATTACATGTTAAGAATAAAGTCGTTCGTTACAAATGGCATAATTACAGCCTGAAAGTACATTAATGTTTTAAGACTAACACATACAGCAATGTCCAGTAAACAAAAAAAAAATGTCTAGATCAAGCCAAGGAGTCGGCTGCATCGGGGCTTCGCCTCTATCCTACCGGCCCTCCAAGATCTACTTAGCCACAGGGTCGGAGCTCTTAGCATGCTGGCCAGAGGTAGTTGGTGCTCCAGAGGTCCCGCCTGTACAATTCAGGAAAGAATCCATTGAATAAGCAATGGGTAACCAAGTTATGAGAAGACTAAAAGGGAAGACTTACCAGCATCTGTTCCTTGATCGCCATCCTCCAACTGCACACCTACCTCCTCAGCGGCGAGCAGCCGCATACCCTCCTTCACCGCCACTTTCTCCTTCTCGGTAAACTGGGCCGTGACTACATCCATCCTGAAGGCCACACCACCCTCCTTATCTGCATCAGCCTTGGCCTCCTCCAGAGCCCGGAGATAAATCCTGGCCATGATTCGGGGATAATCATCCATCCAGGATAAGTTGTCCTGCTTCCAAGTACGGAAATACATGTCCTGGAGCATCTCATCCATCATCCCCTCGTTCTCCTCAAACTCCGTCATTCGGACCTCAGAAGCCAACAACTTTGCAACTGCAGCATCCCTCTCCGATCGGTATCGCGAGCGGTCAGCCTGAAGGGATTTCCTCATCGTCTCCATCTCCTCCTTCACCTTGGCTTGAGCAAGCTCTACGGCTTCAAGCTTTCCAGATAACTCCTCTACCCGCTCGAGATCCGCTTTCCGAACCTCATCCATCATTGCAATAGCCAAATCGATCTGTTCCTTGCAGGTGGCCTCCATTTTCCGCAGCTCAGCTCTGCTAGCCTCTTCCATGGTTTTCTTTAGTCGTCTAGAGGCAGCCTCGTGATGAGAGATTTGGATGGCCTGATCGGCGAGTTGCTTGGCCTGGTCGAAAACCACTAACCGCAATCTTATGTTAGCACTCCCAATTTCCTCCCCGGCCTTGACCAGTCGGGCATGATGCTCCATCAACTTCCTGGTCTCCTCAGCAACCCGGTCGATGTTTGCCTTAGCCTCATCCCCCATAGTTACAATCCGAGTAGTAAGCAAATCAAGGTCCAGGGACTTGGCCTCATCAAGCACCCTTACCATAGGATTGCGAGGGAGAAGGTGCTCACCAGTAACCTCGTCAAAGGAAATATCATGAGAACCCGAATCCAGATCTGGATGACCCGCAAATGGATTATGAGCCAAGCTGGGACGATCAATCTGAGTAACGGTAGGATTTTCAGACGGATGCGGAGAGGGTATGAACTCAGTATCCTCCTCCGTGATATCATGAAGAGGCTGGGTTGGGGGCTGAGGACCATGTGAAGGTTCGAATAAGGAGCGACTCCTCTTTTTCTTTTGAATATCCTCTTCAATAACTCCGAGAAGAGGACGGTAGCCGACTACGTCCCCGGAACGGTTGGTCGGAGGCTTTGGTTTAGCGGAAGCTTTGAGAAGTTTGAATTGTTCGAGACGGTGCCGAATGTCTGATGTCTTGGCCACCTTACCCGTTCCTGGAATAAAAACCAAGTGTTACAAGCATGCATGGGACTATAATCCAAGAAACATGTGAAGTTAAAAAGAGTAAAGAGGAGTCAAAAATTCACCTTGAATCGTCGGAGTTTCCCTACCTGAAATGCTCTAGGAAGAAGAATCGGCACCAGTCCCGGCCTTATCAGTTTTCTTTGGCTTCTCCACCAAGGCCAATCCTTCCTCCAACTCCTCAAAAGCCTGGCGGAAAGCATCATCTATCCACTCTTGGATCTCCCCTGCTTGCCCAGAGGACAAAGCCCCGGCGCCATCACCGCTCTGTCCTTCGCCACCATCATCACCATCACCTTCTCCATCACATCCGCTCTCCTCCTTGCCTCTTTCCTCCTCCACATCTTCCTCCTCCGGGATGTCCGGACATGTGCTGGGGGAGGGTCCATCGGACTTCTTAAGCTTCTTTCCCCCGGCAATTGGAGGTTTTGAGAAGGGTTCCCTTTTTCCACTCTTCGCCGTAGCCCCTCCTTTAGCTTTGGCGGCCCTCTCCTTGGCCGTGTTTCTCTGCTTGACCACAGACTAGCGTGGCAGAATCAAGTTGTGCCCCAGAAGAGTAGCATTCCTGATCAAGTAAGAAGCTGACCTCTCCCTTCCCGAAATCGCTTCTATCTCCGCAGCCATCTGAACCAGGCGATCGTTCTCCACGACCGCAAAGCCACCTGTCACTAGCAAGAAATAAAAACACATAAGAAGAAGAATTGCAGTTAGAACGGAAATTATAAATAAGCTTCAACTTACAGCCAGAGGTAAAGCGACGGATAGAAACATAGTCATCCTTGACGAAAAACCATTCTTTCTTGAACATGCTGAACTTCGAATATAAGTCCAGGACCGGCTTGAAGGACACGGCCGATTCCAAGCTGATGTATGGAGACCCCTTCTTATAGCCCCTCAAGTTGTACAAATACCGGATCTACCGGTTGGAAGGGGGACATCCGTATTTTCTCTAGAAAATGATGAATAGACTCACCAAGATAGCGTAAGAGTTGGGTTGAAGCTGGAAAGGGGCCACCTTCAAGTAGGTGATGAAGCCAACTATCCAAGCATTGATCGGGGGAATGGCCCCACACATACAATGGTACCTGCTATAAGCAAAATATCCTTCAGGAGGGTCATACGGCATAACTCCATTCCCTGGCAACACCATATGTGCTCTGTCAATCCCGAAAGAACAAGATATAACATCAAGCTGCTCCTCTTTAAGGGAGCTAGGAAAGCAGTCAGGTGGCGAGTTTAGGAGCTCCTGAGGGCCGTACCCATCTACTAGTGATCTCGGGGTGGGTCCATGACGTCCCGACCCTGATTGAGCTGGGGGCACTATGGAGGACTCTTCTCTGTCCTTGGATTTCTTCTTATCTGATCGAGTTTCCACTTTATGAGACATTTATCTGCAAACACAAAAAAGTACGTTTTTAGAATGAGGGAAGTAAACAAGCAAGTGCATGAAGTCTAGAATTTCATTTATAAGTTAAAACATAAAAGGCATAAGGTTCATTCGGCATTCAAACTCCCAATCTCATTCGGCAGTCATACTCCCCATGGTCATTCGGGAATTCAAGGCCGAAAGATCATTTGGTACTCGGAATCTCCGGGTTCATCCGGTAATTCAAGTATTTAAGTTCATTCGGTACTCGGAATCTCCGGGTTCATTCGGCAAGTCAAGTATTTAAGTTCATTCGGCCCTCGGAATCCCCAGACTCATTCGGTAGTCCAAAAACATAAAAGCCATTCGGCGAGAGAAGGCTAAATCACCTGATTCGGTAATCTAACGTGATTCGGCAGTGCGTTTGATTCGGCAGGAGAGAATCTGATTCGGCTATTTCATTTGGTAACGAATGACGAAAGCATATGGCCCATACTTATAGGCAAATAGACACGACCGGACCGATTGGTTCGGCGCTCGAGACCGAATATCAAAGATGAATGGCCTAAAACAAAGCACGGCATATGCCCCACTTTGGGGGGCAAATGTTGGGTGCGTTTCCACCACCGAACCAAAGAAAGAAAGCATCACCGAACCAAAAGGGGGAAGGCCCTACCGAACCAATCCACTCTCCATTAACTACCACCGAATCAACCCCCACTGATCCAAGGTCTCACCGGACCAACTCACCACCGAATCAACCCCCACCGATCCAAGGCCTCACCGGACCAACTCACCACCGAATCAACCCCCACCCATCCAAGGCCTCACCGGACCAACTCACCACCGAATCAACCTCCACCGATCCAAGGCCTCACCGGACCAGCCTCCACCGAATCAACCACACCGAACCAATCCCATCTCCTCTACCACCGGACCAAAACGCTAGTCCAACCATCTACTACCGAACCAACGTTGCCAGGCCAGATCACTTCAGCCCAGGGCCACCAGCAGCTATATACATCCAAGACCCCTGCCCCCAGCCTCACTCTATAAATAGAGGGGCAGGGGTACAACAATGGCAGACAAGTTTGAGAGCTCAAGCACGGATAGAACTTTCAAACAACTTTCATATACTTGTAATCAAAGCTTTGTACTTGTAATCTGATCAGTAAAGGAGAATAACATATAAAGTGGACGTAGGCACATTCTGGCCGAACCACTATAAATCTGTGTGTCTTTTACAGTTTAGTCCCTGCTTTTTACATATTTGCGTAAATCACCCAAATCGCTAAGAACAACATAAAATGACTAAATTATACGACTTGGAGGTGTTTGCCCAATTTTTGTGCAAACACCAGTTTCATTCATATACCGACTATTTCATTCATTCACATTCATTATTTACATATGTTGTTTACATCATTTGTTACTTATACACAATTATCATATGTAAATTCAATTCTTAAAGTACTATATAGGCTTCTATATAAATAAATTCACATTCATCCATTTAATGCTTATTTCATTTATCTCCATTCATTACTTACAAAATTCATTTTTTTCATTTATTCATATAATGTCAATTTCATTTCATTGCTTTACTTTCATTTCTAACATAAATTGTATCCATTCAATTGTTTATAAAAATCTATTATTTCATTATTTAAGTATTACATACATTTTATCACAATTTAGTTTAATTTAAAATTTTATATATTCGATTTCCATTAGATATTAATATCATTAGTGCATAAGTTCATACTTAAGTTTCTTACTTTTTAATTTACACTCATTTCTTTACATAGTGTCAAGGAACATTAAATCTATTTTTTGAATCCTTCAACAATTTTCGAAGTTATATTCATTTACTAAATATAGTACCCAATTTATTATTTACTTTAATTATAAATAGCTTCAAACATTAACTTAAGTTTATAATTATTTACTTAAAGTACTCTCTTTTCTATTACATTTTATTTAGTAACATTTCAATTTTAACTTAAGTTTATAACCATTATGATATCAAAATTCTTAGTTATAAAGTAATTCCATTGAACAATTTCATTACTTAAATTTTACTTGTATAATACTCCATTACATGTTCTTATTTAACATCACAACTTTTTATATATTGGTAAGTTATATATATGCTTTTAAGGATCCAATTAAATGTTACACAAGTTTATCTTATTTAATTTCAAATAACAAAGGGTTCAATCATTCATCTTCTGAATTCTTATCCTTTTACTTACGAGTTACAAATTTCATAGTTTTTGTATATTTCATTTATAACTAAGCATTTCATTCCTTATTTTTCATTTTAGAAGTTCCAATTACTAAATAGTTAAAATTCCATTTTATTACAAAATTGAAATCTCTAATTTATAGAAATTTAAGAACCAAATGTCGAGTTACAAATCATTTAAAATAATATATATATATATATATATATATATATATATATATGTGTATGTGTGTGTGTGTGTACACTTACAACATATACATCCAATCATATTTAAACCTTGAAATTTATATTTGTTTATCAAAATAAATCTGCAGTAAAGCTTACTACAATGGCCTTCCCACTTTGAAACTCGAAAATGAATGTCGATGATGTGTGCACTCATCACTGAAATTATTTTCCAGCGACAACGAGGGGAGTACCTAACTTATTTCTTTCCAAAATTCCTTTAGAACATTTCTTTCAAATTATATTGAAATATTTATGTCAAAAAATGCTTCCAAATAATATTAATATTATATTTCAAAATCTTTTGAAAGAAATTTTCAATAATCCTAGAAATTAAGTTCTCAAATTTTCGGTTTATATTCATTTTATTTACAAATCTCTTTTTTTCAACCAATACCTATCAAGTTCACTGCCTAACAAATAAATATATCACAACCAAATATATCATTTATAAAATTTATTATTTTATATACAGAAATATAATAGGAAAAATTATTTCATTTACCTATATTTCAAAACAAATATTGTGTCGGTCTGTCCTATTAAATGTTTAGAAATCCCTATAGATATCATAGCATCCCATGCACCAACCAGAATTTATAAATACAAAAGGGAACAAATTAACACAATATAAAAACCTTTTTATAACACTAACAAATACGCTTTCTCATATATATACACTCAGCGACTCATTCTACGGTATTATTGCGCTATTTAATATAAGTCAAACCCTACAAAGTTAAGGTTATCGCTAAACCAAAGCTCTCATACCAACTGTAACGACCTGTCTTTTTGGGCATTTTAAGCATATATACATGTCATACTCAAACCATTCAAAAGGGTAGATTGTTATGGGGGTAAACAAGAAAAAGAAGAAAGAAGTAAAACAAATAAAGAATCTCACAGCGGAATGACAAAACATAATAATCAAATAATAGTTCATGAAGTTGTTTACAAATAAATTTGATTATACTAATACAATACATAATCAGTGTTACAAACAACAAGAATGAATAAATAAATGCAGCAGAACAACATGATGTAGTGGAATAAATATATTAAATAATAATAGTACAAATCTTCGTCTTTATCTTCTAGAAATAAGGTCTTCAACCCTGAATTATCAGTCTGACCCGAGCTAATTGAAAAGACAAAACACTCGAGTCTGAACTAAAAGAACTTATGTAAGTTAAATCAACGGTAAATAAATATGAGTGGAATGGCGTCAGAGATGTTTATGGGGTTTGACATCTCCTATCCAGTGTCTAACGTAAGTGCCGTAATTTAAGAGATGTTCGGGATTCACATCTCCTAAAGATCCATTAAACTATCTACTATGTAGTACAATATGCTATTATAATATGTCAACGGTAAAGTAAAAATATTAAAATAGCATTAAGGCGTTATGCATATCCCCCTTAACACATTTTATATATTCCAATAGTCTATACAGTACCGTATGCTCCTCCGTAAATCGGAGGTTTACACAGAGGGCACCCCATAGGTCTGGTACAAAACAAACTCGTAAAAGGCACTCTAGGGCATGTGAACACGACACTCGAGGTAATGTCACGGTGGATATACCAATTACGTATCCGGATTGGTGATAACGCATAGCAGCTACTACCGCCCACTTCATAACACACTCCCAAATCAAAAAACAAGGGTGGCCACCAAATCAATCACTAAGCACCAAATATGGTACCGAATAAATGGGTTCGATCGGAGGAATGACCTCACTTGGCTCTTCATGGCTCCTGTTTTAGTCACATCTAAGTTGACTCACGGGAGTTAGGGTCACGTCATACCTTATATAAAAATCATTCGCCAAACCATCCTACTTCATTTTTGGAATCTCCACCACGTACACAGTTGTTAAAGTGGTTTTGGACATTGGCAGAGCGTATGACAATATATGATCCCGGTCTTTTTAACAACCAAATGCTTATTACACACCAGATGATTCTTCTATATTTCCAAAACCATTTCATAATTGATATCAAAATATCATATTCAATTCAAACCATATCACTTTAGAAATTATATTCACTTTGAAATCATATTCTCCTATGGAATCATACCGTTTTCGAAATCATAATTTCTTTCAAAAATCATGTTTCGAATTAGGTTAAACCCTTACTTCAAAATCGTCACATTCAATTAGTTATAACATTTAAATCCCAAATTAGGTTATCACATCATTTAATCGTATTTGCTTTTAAACCAATGAATTTGAATATAAACACTTCCCCTTCACTAAGTCTGAAAATTTAGAAAATAGTTTAAATAGTTAAATACTCTAAAATAGTCTAATTATATATTAAAGATACTGTTAAATTGACATAAGATAGTCAAATAGATTTAAAATAGATTAAATAAAATTAAAATAGATCAAATAACTTTAAAATAAATTAATTAGATTTAAAATAAATTAAATGGATTAAAATATGTTTAAATGATTTAATATAGTTAATATAAGTTAAAATAGTTTAATAATTTGAAAATCTTAAAATTTAGAATCTTTAAAATAATATATTTTTAAAACAGTTTATATTAAAAACATGAATTGGAAATTTATATCAATCTAAACTAGTTATTTCATTTCAGCACATTTGGATTATTTTCAATTTCCAAAACCCCAATTTCAAATCTTTTAATTCAAATTCTCAATAAAATATTTAATTCCATATCGCTTCCAATCCATGTTTGAAATATCAATTTAAATTACTCCAATTTCAGTATATCTTAAAGTTGTATTTCAAATAATTTTAATAACTCAATTCAAATAAATTTCACTTATACTTCAAATTCAACTTTAAATTTTTAATTTAATTTCTTTAAACCATTCCTTTAAATAATTTCCAATTGAACATTAAACTTGAATTTTTTTTATAATAATTCAATTAATATAAATCAAATTTTATTTCAAAATATCATTTAACTAAATTCAAAAATTAAGGATTTAAAAATCATTTAATATAACCAATCCAGTGTTTGTATATAATTCTCTACCCTAGGGTTAAGTGATACGGATATTTATCATTTCAATCCGCAATTTAAAATTTTACGGTTGTATATCATTTCAAACCACAGTCCCGAGTTAATATTAAAAATTCTATAAAATCGCTCGAGTCTATCATTTCAACCCATAATGCTTTTTCCTTAATCTATAGATCGTTCGGGTATATATCATTTCAACCCATAGTGATTTTTTTAATAAAAATCAAGGGAACTTGCAGAGTGTTAACATTATATAAATCAACCATAACATTCAATCATTCAATACCAGCAACCAGACGTCCATCATAATTATCATCCAATTCAACCAAATAAATTACAACAAATTACGAATTATTATTCACAGGTAATTAATTAGCAACCTTAAATTAAATAATAAATTAAATGACAATTTAATCCAAAAGAATTCAAATTAACATGAATAGGAACTTAAATATACCAAACAGCCATAAATAAATTCTTAATCACATCACAAATTTAATTTAATAACATAAGAAACTTTAGAAATTGTGAGTAGGTCAAAACACTCACCTTTGAATTTTAAATCGAATAAAAATCAAATTTATGGCCCAAATTCAAACAGTCTTAGAATTTGACCAAACCAGTGTCAAAATGTCCGGAATTTTGACATGATCCTAGCGGAACAAACTACGCATGAAACGAACCTTGTATGTAAAAGTTGTTAAGGTTAGAACAGTTGATAATTTTAAATAATATAATAATTAAATAAATAAAGAAACACGTAATCACCTGAACGTTGAAAACTGTAGCCGAAGAATTTATCATGCTCGAAGTTGTCACAGCCATCACGAACTTCACCTAACGTCGTCCCAAACATGCGCCGTCGTCCAGATAAGACCATGCCGCCACGTCCTCCATCACCAGCCGAGCACCTAGGCCGCTCGCGGCCCCCCACATCGCTACTACAGGTGGCTCGCCCCCACTCCCTTCCACCTTCATTCGTGGTGATTTCCTCCACCATTGACGCGAACTAGTCGTATAGATGAGCTTATCTCGACCGCTTTACGTTCCGGTACTCCCTGATCGATGATTAGTCGAACATCCGCCGTTGAATCGACCAAAATCCAATATGGACGGTCGAAATTGATTCATGTTTTTTGGAAAAATGATGATTTAAATTGAAAAATGAATTACACCTGCGGCGAGAGCTTTGAAATGATATATAATTTTTTTGGGTTGAAGGAGTTTGAATTTTTTTGATTAGGTTTTTATTTGCATTTGAATTTGGAATTTGTTTGGTTTGTCTGCCATTAAGAAGAAGCCAGAGAAAATTGTACATACAGACAAATGAAAATAAAAGTAGCTAGGGTTTATAACGGGATATAAACAGGTAGATCAAAAATAGTACGGATGGACCAGATCGGATTGAAAGTTGAACGATAAACGACCCGAAAAGCCCGATCTAACTCCGGAACGAAAATGAGTCAACCCATATATTAAAATAGACGTTTTCGATATTTTTAAAATCAATGGAGTTGGTTTCAAGTCCTAATTCCATCGTATGAAGAAGTTATGTTAAAATTAGCTTATTTCAAATTGATTTCAATTAAATTAATTTCTAGGCATTTCGAGTCAGTACGATCAAACGACAAGTCCGATCATTACGAAACTTGAAATCCTACAATAATTCACCGTTATGGATCCGATGAAATCGGTTTCGTCGAAATCCGAGTCAGTGGCCAAAATGGCTATATTTAAAGTTAATTAAATAAATTAATATTAAATTAATTAAATAAAATTTTCATTTTAATTTAATAATTTACAATTTCTATCACCTTAGATTACTTAGTGATTTAAAATCCTTTAAATCAAATTTCTATATCAACCTATTATTGATATTGCATGAATTATAGTATTTAGTTTCAATTTCAATAAATTCAAAGATTATAAATTAATTTCCAATAATTCCATTTTATTTGATTTCCATCTTGTTATTCAATCAATTATCATCTTGTGGGTATAATTAACATTGGTTTACATCTTGGTACATTAATATTTTACAATTTCATCTTTATTTACATTAACGTAATATTTAATTACATTTAATCGCAATAAATCCAATTATTACAATTTAAATTCCAATAATTTGATTAACTTGATTTCAAAGCTTTCTATCCAATCCTTAACTGTTCTATGTATACATTTAACCTAGGTTTCTATCTAATTACATTAATATCCCACGGTCATTAGCTAAATCCATTTTAACTCTATATCAGATTTCATTCATTACAATTGATTTTCAATTTAATTTAACTGACTAAATTAATAGGTAACATATAATAGTTGTTATCATTAATTTTTAATCACACTTATAAGTTACTAATCATAAACATATGTTACAATTGTTTACATAACACTGATTTTATCCAGTTATCATTAATTATTTCATTAGTTAATTCAATATTTACATTTGTTTTCTTATATTCAATTTACAGCCAAGTATAACATTTTATATTATTTCAATCAATTGGACTTTCATTAAATTTGTTAAAGATCAACTTAAATTAACATTATTCCATTGCATTCTAGTTATTATTATGTAACGACCCGGTAAATTTGATAATGTTAAACGAATTAAATTAATATATTTTCTAATCTAATTTAGAATAAGTGTAGGAGTTGGATATAGTAACTGAGATTAAAGATTAACAAATTGAAATGTTTATATAGAAATAGGTAGAATAACGAAAATTTGTGTTTGTGGTTTAAGTCATAACTAGTTGATTAAAATAATATTTATGAAATAATAACTGAATTTAAGTGCAACCATATTTATGGAAGTAAATTGTATTTGGTGAATGTTAACATTGAATAAAGTTATTTAGAATAGAAAGGTTTTAGATAATATATTTTCTATAAAAATTGAAATTGAATGTATGTTAACAATTTAATAGTTACATGGAAATAGATTTGAATAATGTGAATTTGCACACCTTGTGTAAGATAAATATAAGGAAGCAATATAAGTGTTGAATTTGCAATTATTAATAAAAATATTACCTAGAATGAGATTTATTAATATAAGAATAAATAGTGGAAGATTTACATTTGATTGTAAAATGGGTAGTAACTAATTAAAAGTGACCGTTGAATAAATCAATGCAATAGGTGTTGATAAGTAAATTTAATGAATGTTGTCAATAATAAATGGGCTTAAAATAGTAATAAAATTGTTTTGACTATGTAATTGTATGTATTGAGAAGCTATAATTGAATTTGAAATTTTGTAGTAAATAGGGAATAAGAAGACAGTTATTAACTAGTAAATTAATAAAATGAATTCTAATAGTAACGTAGTAATTAGTGCATATGTTTTGGAAATGGGTGATAATTACAGAGTTTTACCCATTCATCTAATTTAAATCTAAACCTATGGCAACATTTTGTTAATAAATGTTGTAAGTGAATTTGAATATAAAAGAATTACAAGTGTTTAGGTTAACCATTATTTTTTTTAGTTAAGAATGGATATAGATTGAAATAAATCTAAATTAATTATTGTGGTTGTTAATGTGTCCAGTTAATAAAGAAGAACTTTAAGGAAATAAAATATAAATGAATGTATTTGGGAATAGAGTTCTTTTATATGTGAATAGTTATAATGTTGTTATTAAGAATGAACGTTACTTTAATTATCAATATAGTAACGGAAGTATGAATAAATTTATAGAAACATAAGACTTACTTTAAGGTAATATTTGAGTGTAGACTTTTTGAAATAGATTTAATAACAATAATTATTGTTCGCTACCTATCTTATTTTTTGTTAAGTTATTTTGAAATCAATCTCAAATTTATTCACAAAATTATTGCAGTTAGCGTAGTTTTGGTTTTGTAATTGCAGTAGTTAATTCTATAAAGTGAGGTTAATACTAATTTTATTTTAATTGGACCATTTGTTGATATAGGCTTTAGAAAGCAAGATTTTTAATTATAATTGGAGTATTAAATTCAACAAAGGGTATTTATTCAAATAAAATGGAATTAAACGTAAATTATTACGTTATTGAATTAAAAAGGAAATTGTAGATTTTAAAGTGAAAACATAGACATGTTAAAGGGCATCTTTGTTTTGGATTTAAGTTGAGAGTATAAAGGTAAAAGATTAAATAATTAGATTTTGAGAATTAAATTTATAATTCCTTAATATAAGGAAGCGTAGAAATGTATACTGAAATTTGATAGACTTGTCAATCTTAATTCACAGCCAGACTTATTAAATTATTTAAATTGACTATAAATTATATAAGCAATAAAATTTGGGCAATTATAGAGCTTTAATATAAAATTGGATTTTTATAACTTATTTCAATTTATTAAATGAATATAAAAATAGCCATTTTGGTCACAGACTCGGATTTCGATGAAACCAGTTTCATCGGATCCGTATCAGTGAATTATTATAGGGTTTCAAGTTTCGTATCGATCGGACTTGTCGTTTGATCGTACGGGCGTGAAACGCCTTGAAATCAATTTTATTAAAAAAATCAATTTGAAATCAATTTGGAAAATATTGATTTCAGCATAACTTCTTCATACGATCAAATTTGGACGTGAAACTTTTTCCATCGCGTTCGGAATATTTTAAAATACCTATTTGGATATATGGGTTTAATAAATTTCGTTCCGGGGTCAGAACGGGCTTTTTGGGCCAACTACCGTTTTGCACGTTCGTTATCCGTACCCACCTAGCCTTCTTCTATTTGTTTATATATATGCGATCATAAACCCTAGCCTCCCTTTTATTATCATTTTGTTGTACGTTCATCTTCTTCAAGCTTCTCTTCTTCTTCAATGGGGGCTAACCCTAGATCCAGTCAGTTCAAAAACAAAGTGAAAATTTAAAGTCTTCCTAAAAATTCTGGAAACAATATATGTTGATGTTTTCGATACGCGTAATCTCATGGTGTAATCCGTTTTTCGAATGGAGTCATCGTTTGCTCAGAATAAATTCAAAACGGTCCCAACCATTCATCAGCGCCGTAACAAAGTTCGTCGGATCGTCAAACGATTTCTGGGTTTTGACGAGGGAACGTAGGGGAGTGCATCTATGTGGTTATTGCATCGAGTTAACGGCTGGATGGGGCGAATTAATCGATTAGGGTTAGAAATGAGTGGCGGCGGCTGGAACTTTGGGGCGTTCGCACCTGGTGGGTTGGGTGCGGCTCGGCGGTGGCTTCGAGATGGTGATGGTCGGCGGTCGTCAGGTGGCCTGAGGTGATGGCTATAGCCGGACAAAGTTGGTCAAAGGGGGGGCGTGTTCTGTGTATTCGAACAGGCCGTGTTTTCGCGTGAAGGGATGAAGCGTGCGCAGGCAGTGAAAGGGGGAGATAGTGACGTGGCAGGTGACATTTGTGAATGTGTACCATTTTTTTTTAAATTTGATTTTGATTTTCAACATCATTTTAATGCATAACTTTTGCATACGATATCCGATTTACACGCGGTTTCTTTTATTAGGATCGTATTGAAATTTCGGATCTAATGACGCTAGTTTGGACGAATTCTGAGACGGACGAATTTTTGAGTTTAAATTGAATTTAATTTCGATTTAAATTCAAAAGGTGAGTGTTTTAACCCACTCACAACTTCTAAAAGTTTTTATGTTTGTTAAATTTATTTTAGATATGAGTAGAAATTTAATTATGACTGTTTGGTATGTTTTATTCAACATATCTGTTAATTTGCATTTAGTTAATTTAACTGTTAATTTATTTTATTTATTGCATAAAATTTGACAGTTAGAATTTATTTTTGCACATAAACTGCTAGTTAACAGTCATTTAATTTATTACGGAATATAAACTGTTAGTTAATATCTGTTATTGATTTCTGTATAAATTCATATGTTATGTATCGTTGATTGTTTAAAATTGGATGATGATTGCAATTGATGTTTTATGATTGATATTTGGATGAATGAATGCTATAATTATATTGTATAAACTGCAAGTCATCATGCAATTTCATTTCATTCGGGATTGCGGTTTGAAATGATATACAACCGCATTTTATTTTTAAATTGCGGATTGAAATGATAAATATCCGTATCACTTGACCATAGGATAGAAAACTTTATACAGGCACCGTGGTCTATATATATAAATATTTTTAAAGTGATTTCTATGGTTTGGATGAGATACGGTTTAAAAGTTTAATTTGGATATTTTATAAAATATTATTCTTCGATATATATACATATAAAGTTAAAAATGTTAAATTTAAGCTGTGTATAAACCTGTTGAATAAAAATGAAAAATTGAAAAATGGAATTTGGTAATTTATCTTATATGTTAAGTTTGGAAAATTTCAAGGTATGATATTTATAACTGCATTTTCCAAGATAAATTTAAAAATGAATATTCTAGGATTAAGTAAATTTGAGAAATATTTAATTTCTAGAAATTGGAGTTTTATTTATGGATTTGTATGTAAATATTCAAGACTAAATAATAGAACATTTAATTTGTTTGAAGGAATAAATTCCAACTTTAGTTTTGAAATATTAATACTCCAAATGGATATATATGTATATATAGAAATTGAAGTGGTTTTGGAACTTGAAAGTGGTATTTAAATTTTGGTTTAGACTTTAAATAAAGAAATATATTGTAAAGCCATGGAAATTAATTTTCTTTACAAAGTAACCTTAAAGTTAAACCATTTATTTCGTATACCGTTGAATATCCAAATCATTCAAGCTTTAGAAGTTATGGTTTTAAATATATGAATTTCGAAATATTATGCTTTGAAAGTATAAGTCCAATATTTGGTTTCCAGATATTTTAAATTTAAAGCAGTATGATTTGAAAAGAAATATATTTGGATAAATGATATCATATTGTTTTAGGTTTTAAAATGATATCGTATTCATAGTTTTGAAATGGAAAATTTATTCTGGTTTTTAAATATAAACTATTTTTAAATGACCGCGGTGTTATAATAACGATTGGTTGGCAAAGAGACCGGGATCGGATATGGACATACTCTCTGTCGATACCGAAAACCACTTTGACTAACCGTGTACGCGGTGGAGATTCCAGAATGAAGTAGGATGGTGGCGACGTTTCCTGTAAGGTAAATACGTGGACCCAACTCCCGTGAGTTGGCATAAGGTGGCTAAAACAGGTGCGATCGACGGGTTAATGAGGTCATTCCTCTGATCGGACACTCCTCTTCGATATTATACTTTGACTTTGGATTGATTTCAGTGGCCACTTCTATTTTTGATTTTGGGGGAGTTTGTTCGAGGTGGGCGGTAGCTGCGGCTACGCGTTACCATCGACCCGGAAGCGTAATTGGTATATCTACCCTGGCATTGCCTAGTTGTGTCGTGTCACCTACCCTAGCGCGCCTTATACGATTTTAGCTTTGTACCATACCTATGGAGTGCCCTCTGACGACGCCCAGTACGGGGGAGATTACGGTACTGTATAGTCTATGGGAATATATTCTGTGTTAAGGGCTATATGGGTAACCCCTTAACGCTATTTAAAAGTAAGTTTATTTTATAAATAGACACTATTATAATAGCGCAATATACTTCATAGTAAATAGTTTAACGGATCCTTAGGAGATGTAAATCCCGAGCATCTCTTGAGTTACTGTACTCATATTTATTTCTGTTAATTTAACTCACATAAGATCTTTTAGTTCTGACTCGAGTGTTTTTGTCTTTTCAAATTCGCTCGGGTCAGTCCGAGCGTTTCAGGATCGAAGACTTTAGCTTTGGAGGACGAAGATGAAGAATCCGTATTATTATTATTTTTAGTATTGCACCACACTCTTTCTATTCCGCTGCATTGTTTGTATTGGTATGTGCAACTCTGATATTCATTATTTAAGTAAAATAAATATTTGTAAACAGTCATCATGAACTGTATATTGATTATTATATTTTATCCTTCCGCTGTGAGATTCTGTTTGTTTTTATTTCTTCTCTGTTTTTCTTATTTACCCCATAACAATCCGCCCTTCCGTATGGTTTGAATCGGCATGTGTGTCGTTTTAAAGTGTGCGAAAAGGCGGGATGTTACAGTTGGTATCAGAGCTTTGGTTTAGCGATGAACCTTGGCTTTATGGGGTTTGACTCTTCGTTAATAGGGTAGAAATACCCTATGGGAGTCGCTGAGAGCATATATATGAGAGAGCGTAATTGTTAGTGTTATAAAAAGATTTTGATATTGTGTTAATCTGTTCCGTTTTGTATTTATAAATTCTGGTTGATGCATGGGACGCTATGTCATCAATAGGGATTTCTAAACACTTAATAGGACAGACCGACATAATATTTGTTTTAATATAGGTGAATGAAATAATTTTGCCTATTATATTTTCTATATATAAAAATATTTTTATAAAGATATATATATATTTGGTTGCTATAGATTGGGTGTTAGGAAATAAAAATATTTATAATAATTGAAGCTAAGTTGAAATTATAATAAATCAAATTGGAGATTTTAGAACTTAAGTCCGGGAATTTTTGAAAATTTGCTTTCAAAGGATTTATGAAATATAATGATTTGGTTTATAAGTATTTTAAATATTTAGTATAATTTGGAAGAATTGTGTAAAAGAAGATTTTGGAGAAGATAAATTCTGTACTTTCCTCTCTGCCGCTGGGAAATAATTTCGGTGATGGCGGCCGCATCATCGACTTTCATTTTCGAGTTTCGAAAGGGAAAGGCCACTGTAGTAAATTCTACTGTAGATTTGTTTTGAAATTAATTGAAATTTTAATTGTTTAAAGATAATTAGAGATATAAAAGTTGTAAGAAATTAATTATTTATTATTTTTAAAATAATTTGAAATTCGACCCGGTATTTAATTCTAAAATTTCCATTAATTAAATTGTTTAAACTATCTTAGTGGAATAAAAGGTAGGTAAGTAATTAAATTGAAACCTCTAATGTAGGTAAGAGAATTAATGAAAAGTTATAAAGAGAAATTTGAAATTGTTACCAAGAATAATATTGATTAACATTAAATTTTATTAAAAGAATTTAGATAAAACTTGTATAAGTTCTTTTGCGTTTTTCTTTTAACATAAATAAACTCACCAAATGTAAAAAGTTGAAATGTTAGATAAGAGATTGGAATAGAATATTATACAAGTAGAAATTTTTGGGAAATAGTGAAGTATTCAATAAATTGCTGATTAAATAAGAATTAGATGGTATAACTTAAGAATAATTGAAATTTTACCATAATTAAAGTTAAGTATCATTAATAGGTGATATGAACTTAAGAAAATTAAATGAAATTCTTAAATAAATGACTGTAAACCCTAAGTAATAAATTAATAAAATCCTTTATTTATAAGAATGGAGGTTTTAAGGTTAATAATTTAAGTATAATTAAAGGGTTATTGCAATTAAATATAATGGAAAGTGGGTAATTAAATTGTAACTACTATTAAATATAATAGAAACTTCAACCCTAAATAAATGAATGAAATTAAAGGTAAGTTGAAATTGAAATTTATAAAACAAATATATATTAATTAAAGGAATTGAGAAGAAACTTGTAAATTTTCAGTTACATTCTTAAACGTACATAACTTACCATATAATAAAAGTTGCAATGTTAGTAAGAAAAATGTAAAGGGAATTCTTACAAGTGAAGCTGGAGGTAATAAAAGTATTCTATTAATTTGCTATTATTAATGAAATTTGATTGTAATAACTTAAGTTAAATTGGAAATTTCTATATAAGAAAGGGTAAGAAGTATAAATAGATGATATAAACTTAAGTCAGTAAATTGGGATACGAATATAATGAATTTTGTAATAAATGGAAAACGAAAATTTGTAAGAAATAAAGAAATCCCTCAATAAATGAAAGAAAGAAAATCAAAACCCTGAAGCATGAAATAAATGTATAATAAGTAATTTGGTTGTTGGTTTGAATTGTTATTGTTTGTTGTTGGGTAAAGAATTTGAAGTTGTTGGATGAATAAATAATCTATCTTTGTTCCATCTAAGACTGTTGAGTAAAGAATGCACTTGATAGTTATTTTTCCATTTCGTACAATTTCAGAATTTGAACCCGAACAATTAATTGTTTGTTTGATTGAATGATTGTTTGTTTATGGTGTGTGCTGTTTGTTAAAATTTATGGTTGTTGCATTTGATTGGATATGAATGATTGAATCTACTTGAATATTTCACTTTAATATAAATATTTAACCTTTTAGATTATATAAGTGAATACAGGCGATGGAAACAACTGCTACTACTTTTGGTTCCATAGTAATAAGCGTATATTGCCCGACAAATAGGTACGTTTCCGGATTACGTTTTAAAGCGCTATTTTATATAGTTGCCCGTGTTGGGATATAATATTTTGATAATATTTGTAATATATTTGTTATATTTTGATATTATATTTTCTCCAGAGTCTCTCCGTACAAAGGAGACTCTGCCAAAATTTTCCGTAAATTTTGGACTTAAAATTTTGTTGAAAATATTTTCCCAACTTTAATTATTTAAGTATAAAAGAATATAATGATTTTAAACAGGTATATTTTATTTAAGAAAATTAATTTAGTAAAATATTGTTATAAGTTAATATTTGAAATAAGATGTACTGTTTTATTCTTCCTTCTCCCTTCTTTTTCCTTTTCGGGGACGAAAAGTTGAGTGGGGGAGAGTGTAACGACCCGGTAAATTTGATAATGTTAAACGAATTAAATTAATATATTTTCTAATCTAATTTAGAATAAGTGTAGGAGTTGGATATAGTAACTGAGATTAAAGATTAACAAATTGAAATGTTTATATAGAAATAGGTAGAATAACGAAAATTTGTGTTTGTGGTTTAAGTCATAACTAGTTGATTAAAATAATATTTATGAAATAATAACTGAATTTAAGTGCAACCATATTTATGGAAGTAAATTGTATTTGGTGAATGTTAACATTGAATAAAGTTATTTAGAATAGAAAGGTTTTAGATAATATATTTTCTATAAAAATTGAAATTGAATGTATGTTAACAATTTAATAGTTACATGGAAATAGATTTGAATAATGTGAATTTGCACACCTTGTGTAAGATAAATATAAGGAAGCAATATAAGTGTTGAATTTGCAATTATTAATAAAAATATTACCTAGAATGAGATTTATTAATATAAGAATAAATAGTGGAAGATTTACATTTGATTGTAAAATGGGTAGTAACTAATTAAAAGTGACCGTTGAATAAATCAATGCAATAGGTGTTGATAAGTAAATTTAATGAATGTTGTCAATAATAAATGGGCTTAAAATAGTAATAAAATTGTTTTGACTATGTAATTGTATGTATTGAGAAGCTATAATTGAATTTGAAATTTTGTAGTAAATAGGGAATAAGAAGACAGTTATTAACTAGTAAATTAATAAAATGAATTCTAATAGTAACGTAGTAATTAGTGCATATGTTTTGGAAATGGGTGATAATTACAGAGTTTTACCCATTCATCTAATTTAAATCTAAACCTATGGCAACATTTTGTTAATAAATGTTGTAAGTGAATTTGAATATAAAAGAATTACAAGTGTTTAGGTTAACCATTATTTTTTTTTAGTTAAGAATGGATATAGATTGAAATAAATCTAAATTAATTATTGTGGTTGTTAATGTGTCCAGTTAATAAAGAAGAACTTTAAGGAAATAAAATATAAATGAATGTATTTGGGAATAGAGTTCTTTTATATGTGAATAGTTATAATGTTGTTATTAAGAATGAACGTTACTTTAATTATCAATATAGTAACGGAAGTATGAATAAATTTATAGAAACATAAGACTTACTTTAAGGTAATATTTGAGTGTAGACTTTTTGAAATAGATTTAATAACAATAATTATTGTTCGCTACCTATCTTATTTGTTGTTAAGTTATTTTGAAATCAATCTCAAATTTATTCACAAAATTATTGCAGTTAGCGTAGTTTTGGTTTTGTAATTGCAGTAGTTAATTCTATAAAGTGAGGTTAATACTATTTTATTTTAATTGGACCATTTGTTGATATAGGCTTTAGAAAGCAAGATTTTTAATTATAATTGGAGTATTAAATTCAACAAAGGGTATTTATTCAAATAAAATGGAATTAAACGTAAATTATTACGTTATTGAATTAAAAAGGAAATTGTAGATTTTAAAGTGAAAACATAGACATGTTAAAGGGCATCTTTGTTTTGGATTTAAGTTGAGAGTATAAAGGTAAAAGATTAAATAATTAGATTTTGAGAATTAAATTTATAATTCCTTAATATAAGGAAGCGTAGAAATGTATACTGAAATTTGATAGACTTGTCAATCTTAAATCACAGCCAGACTTATTAAATTATTTAAATTGACTATAAATTATATAAGCAATAAAATTTGGGCAATTATAGAGCTTTAATATAAAATTGGATTTTTATAACTTATTTCAATTTATTAAATGAATATAAAAATAGCCATTTTGGTCACAGACTCGGATTTCGATGAAACCAGTTTCATCGGATCCGTATCAGTGAATTATTATAGGGTTTCAAGTTTCGTATCGATCGGACTTGTCGTTTGATCGTACGGGCGTGAAACGCCTTGAAATCAATTTTATTAAAAAAATCAATTTGAAATCAATTTGGAAAATATTGATTTCAGCATAACTTCTTCATACGATCAAATTTGGACGTGAAACTTTTTCCATCGCGTTCGGAATATTTTAAAATACCTATTTGGATATATGGGTTTAATAAATTTCGTTCCGGGGTCAGAACGGGCTTTTTGGGCCAACTACCGTTTTGCACGTTCGTTATCCGTACCCACCTAGCCTTCTTCTATTTGTTTATATATATGCGATCATAAACCCTAGCCTCCCTTTTATTATCATTTTGTTGTACGTTCATCTTCTTCAAGCTTCTCTTCTTCTTCAATGGGGGCTAACCCTAGATCCAGTCAGTTCAAAAACAAAGTGAAAATTTAAAGTCTTCCTAAAAATTCTGGAAAAAATATATGTTGATGTTTTCGATACGCGTAATCTCATGGTGTAATCCGTTTTTCGAATGGAGTCATCGTTTGCTCAGAATAAATTCAAAACGGTCCCAACCATTCATCAGCGCCGTAACAAAGTTCGTCGGATCGTCAAACGATTTCTGGGTTTTGACGAGGGAACGTAGGGGAGTGCATCTATGTGGTTATTGCATCGAGTTAACGGCTGGATGGGGCGAATTAATCGATTAGGGTTAGAAATGAGTGGCGGCGGCTGGAACTTTGGGGCGTTCGCACCTGGTGGGTTGGGTGCGGCTCGGCGGTGGCTTCGAGATGGTGATGGTCGGCGGTCGTCAGGTGGCCTGAGGTGATGGCTATAGCCGGTCAAAGTTGGTCAAAGGGGGGGCGTGTTCTGTGTATTCGAACAGGCCGTGTTTTCGCTTGAAGGGATGAAGCGTGCGCAGGCAGTGAAGGGGGGAGATAGTGACGTGGCAGGTGACATTTGTGAATGTGTACCATTTTTTTTTAAATTTGATTTTGATTTTCAACATCGTTTTAATGCATAACTTTTGCATACGATATCCGATTTACACGCGGTTTCTTTTATTAGGATCGTATTGAAATTTCGGATCTAATGACGCTGGTTTGGACGAATTCTGAGACGGACGAATTTTTGAGTTTAAATTGAATTTAATTTCGATTTAAATTCAAAAGGTGAGTGTTTTAACCCACTCACAACTTCTAAAAGTTTTTATGTTTGTTAAATTTATTTTAGATATGAGTAGAAATTTAATTATGACTGTTTGGTATGTTTTATTCAGCATATCTGTTAATTTGCATTTAGTTAATTTAACTGTTAATTTATTTTATTTATTGCATAAAATTTGACAGTTAGAATTTATTTTTGTACATAAACTGCTAGTTAACAGTCATTTAATTTATTATGGAATATAAACTGTTAGTTAATATCTGTTATTGATTTCTGTATAAATTCATATGCTATGTATCGTTGATTGTTTAAAATTGGATGATGATTGCAATTGATGTTTTATGATTGATATTTGGATGAATGAATGCTATAATTATATTGTATAAACTGCAAGTCATCATGCAATTTCATTTCATTCGGGATTGCGGTTTGAAATGATATACAACCGCATTTTATTTTTAAATTGCGGATTGAAATGATAAATATCCGTATCACTTGACCATAGGATAGAAAACTTTATACAGGCACCGTGGTCTATATATATAAATATTTTTAAAGTGATTTCTATGGTTTGGATGAGATACGGTTTAAAAATTTAATTTGGATATTTTATAAAATATTATTCTTCGATATATATACATATGAAGTTAAAAATGTTAAATTTAAGCTGTGTATAAACCTGTTGAATAAAAATGAAAAATTGAAAAATGGAATTTGGTAATTTATCTTATATGTTAAGTTTGGAAAATTTCAAGGTATGATATTTATAACTGCATTTTCCAAGATAAATTTAAAAATGAATATTCTAGGATTAAGTAAATTTGAGAAATATTTAATTTCTAGAAATTGGAGTTTTATTTATGGATTTGTATGTAAATATTCAAGACTAAATAATAGAACATTTAATTTGTTTGAAGGAATAAATTCCAACTTTAGTTTTGAAATATTAATACTCCAAATGGATATATATGTATATATAGAAATTGAAGTGGTTTTGGAACTTGAAAGTGGTATTTAAATTTTGGTTTAGACTTTAAATAAAGAAATATATTGTAAAGCCATGGAAATTAATTTTCTTTACAAAGTAACCTTAAAGTTAAACCATTTATTTCGTATACCGTTGAATATCCAAACCATTCAAGCTTTAGAAGTTATGGTTTTAAATATATGAATTTCGAAATATTATGCTTTGAAAGTATAAGTCCAATATTTGGTTTCCAGATATTTTAAATTTAAAGCAGTATGATTTGAAAAGAAATATATTTGGATAAATGATATCATATTGTTTTAGGTTTTAAAATGATATCGTATTCATAGTTTTGAAATGGAAAATTTATTCTGGTTTTTAAATATAAACTATTTTTAAATGACCGCGGTGTTATAATAACGATTGGTTGGCAAAGAGACCGGGATCGGATATGGACATACTCTCTGTCGATACCGAAAACCACTTTGACTAACCGTGTACGCGGTGGAGATTCCAGAATGAAGTAGGATGGTGGCGACGTTTCCTGTAAGGTAAATACGTGGACCCAACTCCCGTGAGTTGGCATAAGGTGGCTAAAACAGGTGCGATCGACGGGTTAATGAGGTCATTCCTCTGATCGGACACTCCTCTTCGATATTATACTTTGACTTTGGATTGATTTCAGTGGCCACTTCTATTTTTGATTTTGGGGGAGTTTGTTCGAGGTGGGCGGTAGCTGCGGCTACGCGTTACCATCGACCCGGAAGCGTAATTGGTATATCTACCCTGGCATTGCCTAGTTGTGTCGTGTCACCTACCCTAGCGCGCCTTATACGATTTTAGCTTTGTACCATACCTATGGAGTGCCCTCTGACGACGCCCAGTACGGGGGAGATTACGGTACTGTATAGTCTATGGGAATATATTCTGTGTTAAGGGCTATATGGGTAACCCCTTAACGCTATTTAAAAGTAAGTTTATTTTATAAATAGACACTATTATAATAGCGCAATATACTTCATAGTAAATAGTTTAACGGATCCTTAGGAGATGTAAATCCCGAGCATCTCTTGAGTTACTGTACTCATATTTATTTCTGTTAATTTAACTCACATAAGATCTTTTAGTTCTGACTCGAGTGTTTTTGTCTTTTCAAATTCGCTCGGGTCAGTCCGAGCGTTTCAGGATCGAAGACTTTAGCTTTGGAGGACGAAGATGAAGAATCCGTATTATTATTATTTTTAGTATTGCACCACACTCTTTCTATTCCGCTGCATTGTTTGTATTGGTATGTGCAACTCTGATATTCATTATTTAAGTAAAATAAATATTTGTAAACAGTCATCATGAACTGTATATTGATTATTATATTTTATCCTTCCGCTGTGAGATTCTGTTTGTTTTTATTTCTTCTCTGTTTTTCTTATTTACCCCATAACAATCCGCCCTTCCGTATGGTTTGAATCGGCATGTGTGTCGTTTTAAAGTGTGCGAAAAGGCGGGATGTTACATATTATCATTAATAAATCATAAATTTTTTATTCCTTTCAATATTAAGTCCCAAGAATCTTATTAAATCTACTATTTTAATTATCGAAAATTTTGGGTCGTTACAAAATGGCTTTGGTTTTGGTAGAGGAGTGTTTGTAGGTGAATACATGGAATTTAACTAGATTTTTAGAAGTGTATTCACAAGTTTATGGCTTGGAAGTTTTTCTTGGAAGCCATGGAAGTACTCATGTATATAAAGAGATAAGAAATGAAGGTAGAGATGAATATGTAAAGTGGAAAATGTGAGGAGATGAGGAGTATTTATATGCAAAAGAGATGTAGTGGTGGTTAAAATAACTTATTAATATAAAATAACAAAATGTATTCATGTAACATGCTTCCATCCTCACTCCTCACCTTATAGCACACGTTATTACCTTTAGGTCCACCCACACCATGCTTTTGGTAATTGTTTAGGATATGTTAGGTTATTTAATCAATTTTCTAAAGTTATTTAATATATTTTGTGCATTTTATGTCAAATCAAGTTTTATATTTAAACTAAGCTTGATTATTAAATTTAACCCATTGATTATATTATCACATGACATATATGCATATGTGTACATGTGTATATAAGCGATACAAAAATGTGCACGTTTTTGATGAATTTTTGATGCCGAAAAGCCAAAATTTTGGAAAAGGTTTTCGATCCCATTTGCTATTTTTATTTGAACTATTTATTTAGGTAAACAAAATTTAAAAAATGATTTTATTGTCATTAATTAATGTTTAAAATAAGTTCATTTGGTTACTAAAATATGTTATTTAAATACTTAAAAATGATATAAATATTTAAATACGAAGCGATTAATTTAAGGGCTGTTACACTCTCCCCCTAGGAGAATTTCTTCCCCAAAATTAATACACAAAAGACAATCCAAATGGTATATATTATACCAAGAAATTCATATAATAATGCAAAGCAACTATGCCATACATAATGCATTCAAACAACAAAGAAGTAACCCGACACATCAGGGTAATTTTCCCTAATATGGCCCTCAGTCTCCCTAGTACAATCACGGGGATCATCACTCCACTGAATCTTCACAAGCTTCACCACCTTGTTCCTTAATCTCCTTTCATCCCAATCTACAATATGAACTTGATTTCGGATTACTGTCAAATTAAGTTCTATTTTAAAGATTTCCTGAACAGACGTCTCAACAATCAAAGATGGATCAAGAATATGCCTTCTCAAATGAGATACATGGAAGACATTATGCACTTCAGACAATCTCTTAGGAAATTCGATTCTATAGTCCAACGATCCAATTCTCTCAAGGATTCTAAGTGATCTAATGAAATTGGGTTTTTGCTTTCCTGCCCTTTTGAATCTTACAACTCCTTTCATCGGGGAAACTTTCACAAATACCAATTCCCCTACCGCAAACTCTAAGTCCATTCTCCGTAGATCAGCATAACTTTACTATCGATCCTAGGCTCCCTTCATCCTTTCCTTGATCATATCCATATTCTCTAATGCTTCACGAATTATTTCGGGTCCAAGAATAAGTCGGTCTCCAGTCTCAACCCAACATGAAGGTGAATTACCTGGTCGTCCATACAAAGCCTCGTAGGTAACATGCCAATGCTAGTTGGGTAACTATTGTTATTAGAGAAATCTACCAAATGCAGATGACCTTCCCAAGAATCAACAAAATCCAAAATGCATGCTCTCAAGAGATTCTCCATAATTCGGTTCACCCTTTCGATTTGTCCATCCGTTTGCAAGTGATACGCCATGCTCAAATTCATCTATGTCCCCAAAGAGACTTACAATGCTCTCCAAAATCGACTAGTGAAGATGGGATCTCGATCACTGACTATACTTACTAGGATTCCATGTAGTCGAACGATCTTCCTTAAATAAATCCATGCCAAAGAAGGTGCAGTTCTTAATGGCCTTACTGGAATAATGTGGGCACTCTTTGTTAATTGATCTACCGTTACCCAAATGCCTTCATTACATTTTCTTGTTCTGGGAAACCCATCGATAAAGTCCATGGGTACTTCCACCCATTTCTAATTTGGTATCGATAAAGTCCATGGTCACTCTTGACTTGTTGACAATTTGCACAACGGCTCACAAAGATCGAAATGTCTCTCTTCATCCCTTTCCACCAAAAGGTCTTCTTCATATTCTAAAACATTTTAGTTACTCCTGGGTGGATAGATAACCTTGATCGATGACACTCTCTCAGCACGTCTTGTTTAATTCCATCAATATCGGGCACATAAATCCGTCCATTCATTCTTAAAATGCCTCAGGAGTCAATCTGAAAACTAAACACAATTCCCTCTACAACGCTCATGTTAAGCCGAGCTAAAATAGGGTCTTCTTCTTGGCAATAAGAAATTCTCTCCATTAGTACTGGATTAACTTCAAGCTTGGAATCATCATCATATTCCTACTTAACTTATCTGCAACAGCGTTTTCTTTCCCTAGGGTATAAATAATTTCTAGGTCATAAGACGTAGGAAATTCCAGCCATCTTTGTTTCCTCAAGTTCAAGTCCTTTTGGGTAAAAAGACACTTTAATGACTTATGATCTGTATATAAGTCAACTTTTCACCCAAAAGATAGCGCCTCTAGACCTTTAATGCAAAGACAACTGCCAAAAGCTTCAGATCGTGCATAGAATAATTATCCTCATGAGGTTTCAATTATCGACTCGCATACACTAATACTTTACCATTATGCATCAAAATAGCTCCCAACTAGATCCAACAAGCATCTATGTAAACTGTTAATCCTTCACTCCCATTTGGAATAGTTAAAAGGAAGCACTTGTCAACTTCTCCTTTAACTCATTGAATGCTTAATCGCACTTGGGTGTCCAAACAAACTTAGCATCCTTCTTCGTTAATTTTGTTAGATGAGAAGCAATCTTTGAGAAATCTTTAATGAAGCTTCTATAGAAACCTACAAATCCTAATAAACTTCCGACCTCGGATGCATTTTCAGGTTTCTTCCAATCTTGAATAGCAACTACTTTATCCGAGTCCACTGATATGCCGTCTTTCGAAACTACGTTCCTTGAAATCTGACTTCAGATTTTCAAAATGGCATTTAGATAATTTACCTTTAAAAGATGGATTCTTAAAATACTTAGAACAATATAAAGATGGTGCTTATGCTCTTCTTCCGCTTTAGAATAAATAAGGATGTCCTCAATGAAGACTAGGGCAAACTTGTTAAGAAAATCTTGAAACGCTATATTCATCGAATCCACAAAATAAGAAGATGTGTTAGTCAATCTGAATGGCATGACTAACAACATGTAAAAACTATCAGTGGTATGGAAATCTCTTAAGGTACATTCTCCTCTGCTACCCTTAACTGGTGAAAAGCAGTGGGAAGATCCAATTGAGAAAATATCCGAGCTTCGTGAAGCTGGTCAAACATGTCATCAATCTTAGGTAAAGGATACTTATTCTTGATAGCTACATATAATCAAAGAGCACCACCCACCTTGGTAATGAAAACTACTAGCGATCCCCAACTCGATATGTTGTGCCTGATCAAACCCTTCTGCAATAAATCAAACACTTGCTTCTCCAAATCTCTTCTTTCCTTTAAAGCCAACCTTCGAGGAGGTTATACGATGGGTCTGGTTCCTAGAATCAAACCAATGTGGAACTCCCCTTCTTGGTGAGGAGGTAAACCTTGCACTTCTTCAAAAATATCCTTGAAATCCTAAAAATTTGGTATATTCCTTATTTACTCTTTAGGTACTTCAAGGGAATAAAGGAAACTACGCATCAAGTTATTAGGCTCTCCACAACAGATATCACTGCTTCTGCCTAATGCATCTTTTATCATAATGATTCTTCTACTACAATCTAGGATGACACTGAACTTACATAACCAATCCATCCCCAAAAGTAACCCAAAACCAATGAACCCAAGAATGAATAGGTCGAACGAGAAGTGCCAATCTCGATAAGAAATAGGCACTTTCAGACACATATTATCAAGATTTGTCGGGCCGACAATGGTGTTTGACACATAAAGAGAATTACGAAGAATATAATATTTAAGATTCAACTGGTTCATTAGGTCATATGAGATAAAACTATAGGATGCATGGGTACCAAACAACACTCTTATAGAAATATTAGAAATGGATAATGTACCTTGCAACACCTGCTTTCCTTTTGGATATGTAGAAGTAGATGGTATTTCTTCGATAACAAAAGTTCGTCCTTGTGATCCCTTCTTTGGAAAAGGACACTTATTCTTTATATATCTAGGCATATGAAAGTTGTAGCAGATTGGTTCACTATTAAGTTTCGAGTAGTGATTTGCAAAGTGGCCCATTTTGTCGCACTTAAAAGATAGAGTCTGAGAGAAATCGAACTGCTTCTTATGTGTTGGATCTCCACCCCTAAGGCTCTTTCCTGACCACTTCTTCTTCCCTGTGCGCTTGAAAAATGGCTTGCCTACAACTGGTATAACTCATAAAGATTGGGCATTGACTACAGGAACTACTCGTTTTTGAACTACTTTCTCAATATCAAGAGATTTAATCCTCAAAGCCATACCGTTCAGATTGGTAAAGGTACAATTGAGGTGATTGGTCATTTCCTGATGAAATTATGGTCTCATTCCTTTCATGAACATTTCATTCTTTTTTATTGGCATATCAATCAACCCTTGTCCAAAGCGGGATAATGCATTGAACCTATGCTCATAACATGCCGCTATCATCTCACCTTGTTTCAAATTCATAAAACTTCTGAATAACTGAGTCCTTCCTGCCTCTGGGATAAAATGAGCTTTAAAAACCTCCTTAAACTACGCCCAAGAGAAATCTTCTTCTGATGTATTCATTGTGATTGAATCCTACTAATCCATTGCTACTTTCTAAAGCTGCAATGTCAATAATCTCTCTCCAACATCTCCTAACTGAAGATCCCTGAATATCCTTTCACAAGAAAGAAGTCATGTCTAAACTTCTAAAATATCTTTAGTTCCATAAAAAGGCTTACCACTTAAAGCAGTGTAATTCTTACATAAAGTCACAAAGTTCCAAGGCAGGTGAACTTGCATCACTACTTCCACTACTTGCTCTACAACTTCCTCATTTCGGAGCTCTGCCACTTGTATCCATGCTGGTCATAGATCCCCTCCCTCTTCTTCCTTTTCTACTCATTTCAATAACGTGGATAAGTGATAGGTATCAATAGAATACAAAGATAGGGTCAAAGATGAAAAAAGAGAAACTGAGATAAAGGATCTAAAACTAGACTTTTAGTTGAGAAAAGGAAACGATCTCTCAAGATTAACTCATTCTAGGGCTCTACTCACCCTATCACTAATGAGTTGTACCCTAATCTAGCTAAGGTGTTTACTCAACCGAAGCTCTGATACCGACCGTGACGACCACCTTTCTGACCCTATGAACGACACTGAACACATCCTCGGTGTTTGTGTGATGTTGCCCAAGCATTGAAAAGTAAATTTTTCATGGGGTAAAATAAAGAAAAGAATAGATAACTTCATAAAGAAACTGCAAAATAAACCATAACAATCAATAGTACATCAGTTTACTCCTTAACAAGGAGTTATTAGAGTTACACAAAAGTACTACAAATCAGCTTAGACAGTTATAACTCCCTACCTATGCGTATGTTGAAACAAAATATACTTACACAAACTAGATAATACATCAGCATAAATAACTAATAAGATGAAAGCCTCTTGCTCGGACGCCGTTTTTAAAAGAACTCAACAAAGACCTGCTACTCTCGGACCACTCAAATAAAATGAGTAACAGAGAGTTTAGGGGAAAAACAAACAACTTGAGTTAGACGATATGTCCGATATAAGTAAAACTTTAAAACAATAGGTGTGAAATTAAAAACAAACATGTGAGACCACTCTGCTGAACACAGAACGGGTTTACTCCTATATAAATCAATATCTAAACGTAAAGAATGGATAAATAATTAAACACCACAATGAAAATAAGGGAATAAATTTAAAGGTTCGAATTAATTAAGAAAAGGAAAATCTCCAAAAATGACTAGGAGAGTGCATCTCTCTTAAAAGAAGTATACCTCTAAAAATATACTTGAAAACGCCAGAAACTCTAAGCCAGACCCCTCCAATCCTTACTGAGAATCCAAGCATTTCACATCTAAATGCACAAAACTGAATCCAATCTAGATGAGATATGAAAATACCCGAATGGGATCAACCCTGCATAACTTAGCCCCAAAAAACACGTGCTGTGATTTAGCCATTTTCGATAAAGTATAACAAAGCTCTAAATAGCAACACATCATTTAGAACGAAGATAACAAAGAAGCTGAAATAATCGATAGCTAAGAAACCAACTATCGAGGATATAAAATGATCGTATATACAAATTAAATATTGTATACTTACCGCCACCCATCAAATTCGAACTTCTACTATTTCTTGTTCAACAATAGTACTGGGGAAGTAAAGGTAGTGTTACCTCAAAGTCATGTCTCACAGTTATTCTTAACTTTCAAAATAGAGACAAGTCTACTTCTTCGATGTTGCTAATTATAAAAATAAATCATTTCCATATAAGTGAATCGCTTTATGGAAATTAATTCAGTACCATAAATGAATCAAACATTTTCTTTTAATAAAACCAAACTCGTACTTGGCTTCACATTACAAGTATTAGCCTTAAAAACACTTTGTTGATAATGTTCCCAAACTCCTAAACATCATTAAAAAGGATTTAATAACTTAAAATATTCTTATTACCTTTATTAGTCAACTTTAAAACTACATTAATTAAGTTGATAAATTCACTTCAATGCCTTTAATTAAAATGGTAAATCACCTTTAAATCATCATTAATTCAATTAATTACTAATATTAATTAATAATTAATTAATAAATAATCAAATATCATTATTTAAAATGCTTAACCAATTCAAATATCATTAAAGGAAAGATTAATTAACGTTAAAACAAGTTGGTTTCCTTTAAAAGTCATTAAATAAAAAGATTGATTAAAAAACATCATTAATTAATTTTAATCCATCATTATCAAAAGATTAATTAGCCTTAAACATCGTTAAATAAAATGATTAATTAAGTTTAAAACATCATTAAATAAGTAATTAGTTAAATTAAAACACATTACTAATAAGTTAATTAGTTAACCATAATCCTTATTAATTAAATAAATAAATAATTAAATTAAATAATCATTATTAAAATAATCAGTTATTTTTGAAGACCTCATTATTCAGAGTACATGACATTACGAATATAACCAATCATCACAAACATGGGTATGAACACATATACAAGGTAATTCGCTATGATACAACATGTAATAAGTATTTACTAGCAATATAATTACTTTAGCCATAAACTTTTCATATTTGCTTACTACATGCAAATTAACTTCCAAATGCGACAATATTTTGCAACACGAACCAAACTAACTTTCAAACTATCACTATATATATACAACAAGCATTTATAGGTCATAATTATGAACATAAATATAGTTTAAAACTTTTGGTTTAAAGGTTGAAGCTTTATTCACAAAAACACTTCTAACTAAATCGAATCACCACAAGAAGTTGTCGTACTCATGCACTAACATCATGACACCTGAACTTGGACTTTTGGGCCCTTAATGGGCTGGTTTGGGTTCATTCCGAGTATATGGTGCTTGGTCTTGAGTTTTTGAGGTGGAAATGGTTTTGGTTTTGGTAGAGGAGTGTTTGTAGGCGAATATATGGTGTTTAACTTGATTTTTAGAAGCGTATTTGCTAGTTTTTGGCATGGGAATTTCTCTTTGAAGCCATGGAAGTATTCATGTGTATGAAGAGATAAGAAATGAAGATGGAAACGAATATGTAAAGTGGAAAATATGTGGAGATGAGGGGTATTTAAAGGCAAAAGAGATGTAATGGTGATTAAAATAACCTATTAATATAAAATAACTAAGTGTATTCATGAAACATGCTTCCATGCCTCCCACCCCACCTTAGAGCACATGTTACCCCACCTTAGGTCCACCTACACCATGTTTTAGGTACTTGTTTAGGATACGGTTAGGTTATTTAATTAATTTCCTAATATTATTTAATATATTTTGTGCGTTTTATGTCAAATAAAGTTTTATATTTAAACTAAGCTTGATTATTAACTTTAACACATTGATTATCTTAACACATGAAATATGCGTATGTGTGTGCATGTGTATATGAGTGAACAAAAATGTGCATAATGTTTTCAACGACTTTCCGAGGTCGAATAGTTGAAAATTCAGAAAATGTTTTTCGGTCATATTTTCTATTTTTATTTGAACTATTTATTCTGGTAAGCAAAATTTTAAAAATTATTTTAATATCATTAATGAATGCTAAAATAAGTTCATTTGGTTATTAAAATCCATTATTTATATATTTAAATTGATTTAAATATTCAATACAAAGTGATTAATTTACGAATCATTACACTCTCCCTCCTTATAGAATTTTGTCCCTGAAATTAATACACAAAAGACAATCCAAAACATATATACTGTATCAATAATTTCATTTAACAATGCAAAGCAACTATGCTATACATAAGCATTCAAACAACGAACAACTAACCTGACATTACATCGGTAAGTTTCCCTAATATGATCCTTAGTCTCCCAAGTACAATCACGGGGATCATCATTCCACTAAACCTTCACAAGCTTCACCATCTTGTTCCTCAATCTCCATTCATCCTGATCTACAATATGAACTGGATATCCAATTAATATCAAATTCGGTTCTATTTCCAGTTCTTCCTGAACAGATGTCCCAACAATCAAATACGGATGATGAACATGTTTTCTCAGATGGGATACATGGAGGACATTACACATTTCAAACAATATTTCAGGCAATTCTACTCTATAGGCCAACGATCCAATTCTCGTAAGGATTCTAAATGGTCAAATGAATGTTTGTGCTAGCTTCCCTGCCCTTCTGAATCGTATAACTCCTTTCATCAGGAAACTTTCACAAATACCAAATCCCTGACCGCAAACTTTAAGTCTTTCTCCAATAATCGGCACAATTTTTCTGTCGATCATGGGCTTCCTTCATCCTCTCCTTGATCATAGCCACTTTCTCTAATGCTTCATGAATTATTTATAGTCCAAAAATTAGTCAGTCTCCAGTCTCAACCTAACATGAAGGTGATTTACATGGTCGTCCATACAAAGCCTTGTAGGGTGTCATGCCAATGCTAGCTTGGTAACTATTGTTATAAGAGAACTCTTCCAAATGCAGATGATTATCCCAAGAACCTCCAAAATCCAAAATACATTCTCTCTAGAGATCCTCCAAAATTCGGGTCACCCTTTCGGTTTGTCCTTATATCTTTAGGTGATTGGTCATGCTTAACTTCAATTCTGTCCCTACAATGGCTCGTAATGCTCTCCAAAATCGACGGGTAAAGATGGGATGTTGATCAATTACTATACTTATTGGGATTCCATGCAATCAAACAATCTCCCTCAAAAAAATCCCTACCAAAGAAGGTGCAGTTCTTGGAGGCCTTACTGGAATAAAGTTGGCACTCTTCGTTAATCGATCTACAATTACCCATATGCCTTTATTACCTTTTCTTGTTCTGGGCAACCCATCGGTAAAATCCACGGGTACTTGCTTCCAATTCCAATTTGGTATCTCCTATGGTTGGAGCAACCCATAGTCTTCTGCTGGTCACTCTTGACCCATTGACAATTTGCACAACGGCTCACGATGATCAAAATACCACACTTCATCCCATTCCACCAAAAGGTCTTCTTCATATTCTGAAACATTTTAGTTACTCCTGGGTGGATAGATAACCTAGATTGATGACACTCTATTAGCATATCTTCTCTAATTCCATTAATATCAAGCAAATAAATTCGTCCATTCATTCTTAAATTTCCTCGAGAGTCAATCTGAAAACTTGAAATAATTCCCCCTTCAACGCTTCTTTTAGGCCGAGCTAGAATAGGGTCTTCTTCTTGGAAACAAGCAATTCTCTCCATTAGCGTTGGCTTAACTTCCAAATCTGCAACCGTCACCACATTTCTAATTAACGCATTTGCAAAGGCATTTGCTTTCACTGAGGTATAAAAAATCTCTAGGTCATAAGATGCAAGAAATTTCAGCCGTCTTTGCTGCCTCAAGTTCAATTTCTTTTGGGTAAAAAGATACTTTACTGACTTGTGATCTGTATATAACTCAAACTTTGCAACCAAAAGATAGTGCCTCCATACCTTCAATGCAAAGGTAATAGCCAATAGCTCTAGATCGGGCGTAGCATGATTCTTCTCTTAAGGTTTCAATTGTTGACTCGCATATGCTATTACTTTAAAATTCCACATCAAAACTGCTCCCAATCCAGTCATACAAGCATCCGTGTAAACTGTTAATTCTTCACTCCCATTTGCAAAAGTTAAAACGGAGCACTTATCAATTTTTCATTTAACTCATTGTATGCTTGATCGCACTTAAGTGCCCAAACTAACTTAGCATCCTTCTTCATCTATTTTTTAGATGAGAAGCAATCTTCGAGAAATCTTTAATGAACCTTTTATAGAAACTTTCCAATCCCAAGAAACTTCTGACCTCCGAAGCATTTTTAGGTTTCTTCAAATCTTGAACCGCAACTACTTTAGCTGGGTCTACTAATATGCCTTCTCCCCAAACTACGTTCCCTAGAAATCTAACTTCAGATTTCCAGAAATGGAACTTAGAAAACTTTGTCTTTAAAACATGACTTCATAAAGTACTTAGAACAACATGATGATTGTACTTTTGCTCTTCCTTGATTTTAGAATAAACAAGAATGTCATCAGTGAAGACTAGGACAAACTTGTTAAGAAAATCCAGAAACACTCTATTCATCAAATCCACAAAATAAGCAGGTGAATTAACTAATTCGAATGGCATGACTAACCACTCGTAAAAATATTAGGTGTAGGGAAAGCTGTTAAAGGTACACTCTCCTCTGCTGCTCTTAATTGGTGAAAACCGGTGGAAAGATCCAATTGAGAAAATATCGGAGCTCCATGGAGCTGGTCAAACATTTCATCAATCCTAGCTAAATGATACTTATTCTTGAAAGTCCACTCAATTAACTCTCGGTAATCTACAAATAATCTAAGAGAACCATCCTCCTTTGTAAAAAAAACTACTGGTGATCCCTGAATCGATGTGATACGTCTAATCAAACCCCTCTACAATAAATCATACGTCTACTTCTCCAATTCCCTTCTTTCCTTTAGAGCCAACCTTCAAGGAGGTTGTACAATGGGTCTGGTTCCTGGCATCAAATCCGTGTGGAACTCCACTTCTCCGTGAAGAGGTAAACCTTGCACTTCTTTAAAAATATCCTTGAAATCCCTAACAATTGGTATATTCCTTATCTCCTCTTTGGGTACTTCGAGAGAATAAAGGAAACTGCATATCAACTCATTAGACTCTCTAAAACATATATCAATGCTTCTGCCTATTGCTTCTTTTATCATAATGATTCTTCTATACAATCTAGGATGACATTGAACTTAGATAACCAATCCATCCCCAAAAGTTACCCAAAACCTATGAACCGAAGAATGAATAAGTCAATCGAGAAGTGCCAATATCAATAAGAAATAGGCACTTTTAGACACATAATGTCAAGATTTGTCAGACCGCCAATGGGGTTCGACACAAAGAGAACTAGAAAGATTAATATATTTAAGATTCAACTAGTTCATTAGGTCATATGAGATAAAACTATGGGATGCACCGGTATCAAACAACACTCTTATAGGAATATCAGAAATGGATAATGTACCTTGCAATACCTGCTTTCCTTTTGGATTTGTAGAAGTAGATGGTATTTCCTCGACAACAAAATCTTATCCTTGTGATCCCTACTTTGAAAAAGCGCACTTGTTCTTTATATGTCCAGGCTTTTGATAGTCATAGCAGATTGATTCAATATTAGGTTTCCAGCAATGATTTGCCTGGTGGCCCATTTTGTTGCACTTTCATAAAATCCGAGTGAAATCAAACTGTTTCTTCTACGCTAGAGCTTGACCCCCATGGCTCTTTTCTCACCACTTCGTCTTCCCTTTGTGCTTGAAAAATGGCTTGCTTGCAACTGGGATAACTAATAAAGGTTGTATATTGATAACTGGCATTCCTCTTTTCTAAATTCCTTGCCCAATATCATGAGCTTCAAACCTCAAACCATACTGAGCAGATTGGTAAAGGTACCATTGAGACGATTGGCCATTTTCTGATGAAATGTTGGTCATATTCATTTTAAAAACATTTCATTCTTTTTGAATGGTGTATCAGTCGATCTTGGTCCAAAGCAGGTCAATGTATTAAACCTATTCTCATACTAGGCCACTGTCATCTCACCTTATTTCTAATCCATAATACTTCTGGCAACTAAGTCCTTCCAGCCTCTGGGATAAACTAAGCTTCAAAAACCTCCTTAAACTCTGCCCAAGAGAAATCTTCTTCTGGTGTATTCATTGTAACTAAATCCAACTAATCCATTGATGCTTTCTGAAGCTGGTGCGATGCCAAAAAATTTCTTTCTAGCATCTCCTAACTGAAGATCCTCATATATTCTTTACAAGAAAGGAGTCAAGTCTGAATACCCAAAATATCTTTAGTTCTATAGAAAGGCACACAACCTAAAGTAGTGAATTCTTACACAAAGTTGCACAGTTCTGAGGCAGCTAAACTTGCATAATTACTTCCTCTACTAGCTCAACAACTGGCACATTTCTAGGAGCTCTGCCATTTGTAGCCATGTGGTTCCATATCCCCTCTCTCTTCTTCCTCTTGTCTATATTTTCAATAACCTATATAAGCGACAGGTATCAATAGAATACAAAGATAGTGTCAAAAATGAAAAAGAGAAACTGCTATAAAGGATCTAAAATCAGACTTTTAGGTGAGAAAAGGAGATGCTCTCTCCGGATTAATTCATTCTAGGGCTCTACCAACTGTATCTTTAACGAGTTGTACCCTAATCAGGCTAAGGTGTTCGCTCAACCAAAGCTCTGATACCAATTGTGACAAGCCACCTTTCTGACCCATAGGAATGACACTTTAACACATCCTCGGTGTTTGTGTGTCATTGCCCAAGCATCAAAAAGATGAATCGTCATGGGGTAAAATAAAGAATAGAAAGCCTCACAACGAAGCTGCAAAATAAACCATAACAGTCAATTGTACATCAGGTTACTCCTTAACAGCGAGTTATCATAGTTACACAAAAGTACTACAAATTAGCTTTGGTAGTTATAACACCCGGCCTTTACATATGCTTAAAAAAATAAACTTACACAAACTAGATAATACAGCGGAATAAATAACGAAGAAGATGAAAGCCTCATGCTCGGGCACCATCTTCAAAAAGCCTAAAAAAGACCTGCTACTCTCCTACCACTTAAATAAAATGAGTATCCAAGAGTTTAGGAGAAAACAAACAACTCGGATAAGATGATTTGTCTGGTATGAGTAAAAATTTAAAAGAATTGGTGTGAGATTAAACAAAAACATGTGAGACCGTGCCACTGAACATGGAATTGGTTTACACCCACACAAATCAACATCCAAACATAAAGAATGGATAAATAATTGAACATCTCGAAGAGTGATTGATTCTTCCCAATGCAAACAAGGAAATAAATTTGAAGGTTCGAATCAAATAAGAATAAGAAAATTTCCAACAAATAACAAAGAGGATGCATGCCTCTTAAAAGAAGGATACCTATATGAGAAACTCGAGAACTCCAAGTCGTACCCCGTCAATCCTTACCGAGAATCCGAGCATTTCACATCTAAATGCATAAAGCCGAATCCAATCTAGATGAGATGTGAAAAACACTAATGGGACCAACTCCACATAACTTAGCCCCTAAAAGCATGCGCTTTGATTTAGTCATGTCCAACAAAGGATAACAAAGATCTATGGAGCAACACATCGTCTTAGAATGATGATAACAAAGAAGCTAAAATAACCAATAGTTGAGAAACCAACCATCGATGATATAAAACGATCATATATGGAAATTAAGTCTTGTATACTTACCATCACCCATTGAATTCAAACTTGTACTATTTCTTGATTAACAATAGTACCAGACAACACAAGGTGGTGTTACCTCAAAGTCATGTCTTACAGTTATTCTTAATTTTCGAAATAGCAACAAGTCTACTTCTTCGATGTTTAATGCTAATTATACAAATAAATCATTTCCATATAAGTGAAGCGTTTTATGTAAATTAATTCATTTCCATAAATGAATCAAACATTTTCTTTAAAAAAAACTGAACTCATACTTGGATTCACATTACAAGTATTAGCTTCAAAAACACTTTGTTGATAAAGTTTCCTAACTCCAAAACATCATTAAAAAGGATTTAATAACTTAAAATATTCTTGTTACCTTTATTAATCAACTTTAAAAATTCATTAATTAAGTTGATAAATTCACTTCAATGCCTTTAAGTAAAAAGAGTAAATCACTTTAAATCATCATTAATTCAATTAACAATATTATTTAATAATTAATTAAATTAATTAAGAAATAATAAAATATCATTTTTTAAAATGGCTAATCAATTTAAATTATCATTAAAGGAGTGATTAATTAAACTTAAAACAAGTTGATTTCCTTTAAAAGTCATTAAATCAAAAGAGTAATTAAAAAAACATCATTAATTAATTTATTAACTGACTTTAATCCATCATTATGAAAATATTAATTTGCCTTAAACATCATTAAATAACCTGATTAATTAAGTTTAAGACATCATTAAATAAGTAATTAGTTACGTATAAAATACATCATTAATAAGTTGATTAGTTAACCTTAATCCTTATTAATTAAATAATTGATTAATTAAATTAAATTAAATAATCATTGTTAAAATAATTATTTATTTTGGAAAACATCATTGTTCAAAAACTTATTTAACTCGTAAAATAATTCCAAGCATGATAATGAAACCAAACGGTTTCGATAAAAGGTGATTTTCCAAAAGTGCCGATATAGCGAGTATCGCTATACGGGCAGTTCGGAATTCGAGTATATGACATTATCAGTACAACCAACCATCATAAAGCAATAATATGAACACATATACAAGGTAATTCACTATGATAAAACATATAATAAGCATATACTAGTAATATAATTACTTTAGCTACAGACCTTTTGTTACCTGGAGGTTTGACTAGGTAACTAGAGACACGACATTTGTGCCTCGTTCGACATGCAGTGTCGTTCGGCACGGCAATCTCGTTCGGCACAACTGGGTCGCTCGGCATTCATCCTCGACCAGCATTGAAGCCTTGACCAGCATTCAGCCTCGATCGGCATTCAGCCTCGTTCGGCCTTCAGGCCTCAACCGACATTCAGCCTCAACCGACATTCAGCCTCATCCGACATTCAGCATCGTCCGGCATTCAAGCCTCGATTGGCATTCAGCCTCGTTCGGCATTCATGCCTCGTTCGGCATTCATGCCTCGTTCGTCCTTCGGCCTCGACCGACATTCAGCCTCGTTCGGCCTTCAGGCCTCGACCGGCATTCAGCCTCGTCCGGCATTCAAGCCTCGACCGGCATTCAACCTCGTTCGGCATTCATGCCTGGTTCGGCATTCATGCCTCGTTCGGCCTTTAGGCCTCGACCGGCATTCAGCCTCATCTTGCATTCAAGCCTCGAACGGCATTCAGCTTCGTTCGGCATTCATGCCTTGTTCGGCATTCATGCCTTGCTCGGCATTTTAGCCTCAACCAGCATTCAGCCTCGACCGGCACATGGCCTCGCTTGGCATGAGCATGTTGTTTGGCATCTCCCCTCGTTCGGCATCGGATCTTGTTCGGCCAACACATTTCATACAACATACTACCTCGTTCGGCTTAGAGACATGGCTCGGCATTTGCCGCTTGGCATTTGTGGCTCAGCACACAGAAGTCATTCATTTTGGGCCGAGGTATCTTGCTACTAGGCCCATCAGGGAAGTCCAACCCATCTTCGTCTATAAATAGAGAGACAGAGGCACAGTGAAAGAGACCTTTTTTGAGAACACCGGGAAGACTCTGTCGCATTCAAGACTCATTCAAGACTTATCTTCTTTGCTTAACAATTGTAATCAAGTACTTGGTGTACGAATTGTATCTATAATCAATTATTGAGAAAAGCAATAAAGATTAACCTCAAAGTGGACGTAGGCAGTTACGCCGAACCACTATAAATCTGGTGTTCTTGTTTTCTACTTTTAATTTAGCATATTGTTCTCTGTTTAAATTTACTTTCTTCATTAATCTCTCTACACAATCTCTCTTAAGGGTGTTAGTAACCAATTCTGGTGCTAACATTATGGTGCTTTCACTGAGAATCGAATTCTCAGGCCGATAGGATCTGCTTTGAAGCTACTAGATTGAAAAATCCCCCGAAGGAGATCCGACTTATTCATAGGACGCCTGTGGAATCTATTCAGAGTTTCGATCGACAACTCTACTATGGGAAGACCACGTACCCGATCAGCCTCTTACAATGCGGACGTCCACGAGACTGATAGCGTGCAACAAGTTGGACTAGCAATCAACAAGCAAATTTAGGTGCAGGGACTACCGCCCAAACTCAAACGGAAGTCGTCACCAGGACAGAGTTTAATGATTTGACGAGGGAACTCCGGGAAAGTAGAAGGCAACTCGCTGAGCAGATTCAGGCTAACGCTAATCTCATGACTCAGTTGACTCAGCAGCAGCATTAGAATGCTGGAGGTAGCCCTGCTCCTTATTCTTCGTTTGATAGCTCGACCTCAGCCGATGAACCTCCTAGGTGTAGACACCATAAGACTGAAGCTACACAGGCAGGTGCCACTGATCGATCCACCAGGGATCAGGCACGTGAGGAGACCGAACGCCCAGCTCACCAAGACCCTAATGAAGCTGGCCTTCAGGATGCACTTTTGGCCGATCGCCAACAGGCGGGACATCAACCCACGCGGTCCCGTGGAACGGAACCCAGCCTTCCATCCTCTGTAAAAACTCCAGACTTATCAACCATGGTCAGGCAGTTAATGAGCGAGAACCAAGGCTTGACCAATGAAGATTGGGGAGTGTCTAGGAGTATGACTCCCTTCACAGATACTATTCTACAGGCCGAGTATCCAAGGAAGTTTAGTATGCCGACTATCCCAGCCTACGAAGGGAAGGCTGACCCTAGGCAACACGTGATGAGGTAGGAATGGATGATGGATTCTATAAGAGCGAGCGAAGCGACCAAGTGTAGGTGCTTCCCAATCAGTTTGTCCAGAATTGCTACCATGTGGTTTACTCGACTCCCTCCACGGTCTATATCTAGCTTCGACGAGTTGGCAATGAAATTATTGAACAATTCGGGACACATGCTACTCATCCAAAGGATGTGATGTCCTTATAAAGTGTAATCCAGACTCTGCGAGAGTCTTTGAAAGCGTACTTGTAGAGGTTTGATATTTCCGCCACTGAAGTTAGAAACCCTAACGACCATGCAATTTTGATGGCAATAATGCGAGGTGTAGATCCAGACTCAGAGTTTGGAGATTGGTTGGCGAGAAAGCGCCCAACTACATTGAAGCGTTTCTATTCCAAAGCCCATAAGTTCATAAGGAGGGAGGAAGCTCGATGGACAAGACAAGATAAGGCACCATGGCCTGTTCAGGAGACTGTGAAAAGTAACATCGTCGTGAAGCAATCCGGTGACAACTCGAGAAAAGATCAAGTCAACTCCAGAACAAGCCTGGGCAATCTAAAGGATCCGGAGGTGGAAATCCCGGAAAGAAAATAGAGATAGGGAAATGGAATTCAAGGACTCCGAACTACAACGAATACACCCCCTAAATACATCTCTTGAAAATATTTACCTATCTACCTGTAACACCTTTCAATATAGAAAGCCACACCCAAAGAAGTCCACAGAGGAACAGAAACGGACAGGGAAGTACTGTCGCTTCCATGAGACCCACGGGCACAACATTGAGGAGTGTAGACACTTCCATGACGCCATAGAAAAGTTGATCGGGCAAAAAAAGCTGCAGGAGTTTGTTAAGAACCCACTAAAGGGTAGGCAAGGAACATCAGACCCCGGACGCGGGTCGGCTCTGCGCCATCTAGAGGAACCTTCCTGAACCGTGGGTAGATTGATCATTAATACTTTAGTCGAAGGACCTCATCCTGTAGACAAGAATTGGAAGGAGATGGAATGATATGCTACCTCCTTGAGGCATGCGAATTATCAATGTTGTTCGAATGTGGAAGACAAGAATCAGAATTTGGCATTTGTTATGCGGCTCGAGAAACATAAAAGATGGGCTATCCATCCGTCTCTTGATGCGATAGATGTATCAGATATCGCCCGGAGTCAGAAGCCCGAAGAGGACACTCATAAATAGGATGCAAATGCCGTATATGAATGCGTGGCTATTCGGATGCAGTTGCGATGGGGCAATCTCGATATACTGCAACACGTCTCAAAGAAATGATTTGAATGGTGGCACGCTGCTTACCCAGCACATGAATCTGTTGCAAGCTGTGTATCCGACTGGGGTCAAGTGCGGATGATCACGACCCGATGGAACTAACACATCATCGAAGGGGATTCCATGGACAGAGCATATCCGACGAAGTGTACTTTCATTAATCTATGAGGCCTGTGATTCGATTGGGTCATCTAAGAAAATAGCTGCCTCCAAAGCGTCGGAAGCCAAGTCGACAGATGCAATCGCAGGGCTCGGTAAGTCTTAAGCGGTGTAGTTGATGGATTTGAAGTTCCTACAACTTCTTGTCGAGAGGATGGCCCAGGTCTATCGAAGATCGTAGCAGAGCTTGATTTCCTAGACATCTCTAATGAAGATTGAATCTGACAAGGAACCTATTTGAACTACTTGAAAAACAATCGACATTAGACTTAACAACATAAATATTCCCCCCGTGTGGTATGTGAACTAGTGCGACCATTCCAATGTAAGTGTCGGGCTGTGAAAAGGCACTGGATTGATTAAATAAGTCTAAGCTTTGAATTGTTGTCTTCGAAGACCGCCATCGCTGACCGTCTACGAAAGCTTGTCATGAGACGGTTTATGTTTTGAAGTCGACATCGTTACTGCATTTGAAAGGTTATTAACTGTTAAACAAGTTAAAATCCAAATTGTTAGTTGTTCAAACACGGGATTTATCAGTCTGGGTTTTCCGTTATGCTTTGTTGTTTGAGTCTGTCCTTGTTCATTATCCTATAATCGGGTATAAAGTACATATTTAGTCAATAATGCATTAGGTTCGACTAGTGTTGCTATTGGACACAACCCTCCTACCTAACCACTTCATCGTTCGGCATTCAACTAGGTATGCCGAAACATAATCACGCCGAGCCACCTCGCTTGGCATTCTGCCCTCAACAACAAACACTCTCCTACCATTCATTATTATCGTTCAGCATGCGGCAAGACATGCCGAACCGCAAGCATGCCGAACCACACAGTTCGGCACACCACTCTTCCAACTCATCCTCTTCACCATTCGGCATGCGACAAATCATGTAGAACCATGCTCATGCCAAGCCGCATCGTTCGGCATTTTTTCCTTAAAGCCACTTTTACTCCTTCCCTCTGTCCCTACCAACCGGCATGGCCAAGTCCTTCGGCAAGTCATACCGAGCCATGTCGCTCGGCATTCTACCTAATTACTACTTCTTTCCTACTTTTCCCTCCAATCTCGGTCGGCATAAAGAAATTACACCGAGTTGTGGCTGTGTCAAGCCGTATCGCTTGGCGCATTAAACCATAACTCCATTTCGACTCCCATACTCCCTCCATCGCTCGGCATAAGGAGGTCGTGCTGAGCCACAACGTTACTTCTTCCACCACCTCTCTCCTTTAAGCACCTCCAACGTCCACTTCTCTCCTTCACTCCGCCTCGCCTTAAACTCCTCTAAACGACAACGCCTCACCCTCAATTCCTGTTCCACATGATTCCAAATGACCTCGACTTTATAGAGATTCATGAGCTCGAATCTCGTGCTAGGTTTGCTGTTTGGGGTGCAGCAATTAGAAGAAAGATCGTTACCTAAAGAACGAGTTGAAACTTGAGGAGATTTTAGAGTAGGAGACGAGGCAACGTATGGAGTTTGGGAGAGGAAGGGAAGGTAGTTTGCTGAAGTTTGTTAGGAGTCAAATTCGTAGTTTTTGAAAAGTAGAAGTAAAAAAGAAAAAGAAGGAGTATCGGCTTAAATAGAGAGAGTGCAAGTTGAATGGGCCGTGACCGGTAGAACCGGTCAATGCACGCCCCTCGTTCAGCATTATATCGTTCGGCAGTAGCATGCCGCTCGGCATTCAGGCAAAAATACTATCATAGAGACTAAGCCAAAGCTCGAAGCAAAACACGAATGACTCGTGATTCAAAGCGCATCATGCTCGACCACATGAGGCACTTTGGAGGGAAAGTGTTACCTGGAGGTTTGACCAGGTAACTAGAGACAGGGCATTTGTGCCTCGTTCGTCATCCAGCACCGTTCGGCACGGCGTTCTCATTCAGCACAACTGGGTCGCTCGGCATTCAGCCTCGACCGGCATTCAAGCCTCGACCGGCATTCAGCCTCGTTCGGCATTCATGCCCCGTTCGACACTCAGGCCTCGCTCGGCATTCTAGCCTCAACCGGCATTCAGCCTCGACCTGCACATGGCCTCGCTCGGCATGAGCATGTCGTTCGGCATCTCCCCTCGTTTGGCATCGAATCTCGTTCGGCTTACACATTTCACACAACATAATACCTCGTTCGGCTTAGAGACATGGCTCGACATTTGCCGCTCGGAATTTATGGCTCGGCGCATAGAAGTCATTCATTTTGTGCCGAGGTATCTTGCTACTAGGCCTATCAGGGAAGTCCAACCCATCTTCGTCTATAAATAGGGAGGCAGGGGCACAGTGAAAGGGACCTTTTTTCGAGAACACCGGGGAGACTCTGCCGCATTCAATACTTATCTTCTTTGTTTAACAATTGTAATCAAATAGTTGCTGTATGGATTGTATCAGTAATCGATTATTAAGAAAAGCAATAAAGATTAACCTCAAAGTGGACGTAGGCAGTTACGCTGAACCGCTATAAATCTGGTGTTCTTATTTTCTACGTTTAATTTAGCATATTGTTCTCTGTTTAAATTTACTTTCTTCATTAATCTCTCTATACAATCTCTCTTAAGGGTGTTGGTGACCAATTCTGGTGCAAACACTTTTCATATTTGCTTACTACAAGGAAACTAACTTCAAAATGCGAAAACTTTTAACAATATGAACCAAACTAACTTCCAACCCATCACTATATATATACAACAAGCATTCATAGGTCATGACTATAAACATAAATATAGTATAAAACTTTTGGTTTAAAGGTTGAAGCTTTACACGCAAAAATACTTCTAACTTAACCGGATCACCACAACAAGTTGCCGAACTCACACACTATTGCCACGATACCTTAACTTGGAATTTTAGGCCCTTAATGGGCTAGGTTCAGGTCCGGCCTAAACAATATGAGGCTCGGCCTTGAGGTTTTAAAGTGGAAATTGAAAGGGATGGCGAATTAAGGATTTTAAGGCTAATTTAACACTAGAGGGGGGGAATAATGTTTAATGGATTCTAAAACTTATATGGACTAAATTGAAATTATGACACAAACTAATGCTGAACTTAATCACAGAACAATCACATAATCAAACACAGATGAAGAAAGTAAATAAAAAGAAGTAAAGGAAAGTACACACCGGATTTTATACTGGTTCAGAGTTACCCTACATCCAGTCTTGTACTAAGGCAAACACCTTATACAGATTTTTATTATACCAATATTGAGATTAAATTCCTCAATTTCTAAAGGCCTTGAGGTACTGTCACACGAGTCTGGGATAAACTCTCTTGATTTACGAGACACAAGATCACCCAATTGATTTCTAGCCACAACCACACCTTATAGAGATACTCGATAAAATTTTGATTACAAATTGATTCTATAACTATGAATAGCACTTTAATCTTCGAGAGAGGATGGAGAATAAAACAAGAATGAGATTCTAATTTGATTCACTTAAGAATTCGACAGAATTTCGGCACGATCTTAAAAATATGAAAATTTTAGAATATGGATTTGTAGAGAAGAAGTAAAGAAAATAAGAAATTAGTTAGTTAAAAAATTCATTTGTGAAGGCTATTTATAAAGCACCAATGATCATAACCATTCGTGAAGAGATTTAAACGAATATACGCTTCTTTTGAAAATTGAAACTTTTGAATTCAATGGCCACCATGTCGACATGGGATATCCCATAAGGTTGACATCCCTAGTTAAAAAACAACGTAAATTTTTTTTTGAAACTAAAGTTTAAAACAAGAGTTTATTTTAAAACAAAAACAAATAATATTTTAAGGCTAAAACATCTTTTTTTTAAATCATTTGAAAAGATAATTTTAAGGCTACAATATTTTGAAAAGCAGTTTTGAAAATCATTATGGAAAACCATTTTGAAGTAGTTTTTTAAGCTTCTTCCTGCAGAATATCTTATCACATCAGGACTCGAGAACTTGCACAAAACCAGGACGTTCGTGGGTTTGTAAACCACTTGTCGTAGGTTTGTAAGCTACTTGTGATGGGTTTGTAAGCCACTAAGAAGGTAGAAATGGGTTCCATCCCAAATGAAATTCGATATGATGATTTCCATGCTATTATGAAGTTTTAACAAAAACTAGACACATATCTTGAAATCTTGATCTTGATACTCATTAGTCTTCAAACTTTATTTCTTCATTCTTGATCTTTATACTGTACAGTCTTCAATAATCAGTACCTGCCTTATATATCCTACATAATAATATTCATATATATCTAGATAATAATGTTAGTATATAAGTTATAATAAAATAATTTACAAAGGATGTTGTCATCAAAACCACTATCTCTAGTTCCTAACAATCTCCCCCTTTTTGATGATGACAACCTTAAAATATAATTACCACTTTGATCATACCATAACTTCCCCTTACTCCAAAAACTCCCTCTTACTCCAAGCCTACTATTTTATATAACTTCTCCCCCTTTTACATCAACAAAAAATAACCTATGAACTTTGAACTTAACAGAAAATAAGACAAACAAACTTATGATATAAGAATAATTGTATGAGTGAAATATAACATCCTAGGTTAAATGGAATTCAAGATCTTATACACAAAAGACTATTTTTAGAAGTACATTAATTAAGATAACACTTATATACAATTTAACAAACCATATACAATCAAGAAAATGAAGAATGCTTAACGAGGATCCTTAACTGTTGGTGATTTATGGGTCGAACAATTTGGATAGTGGAGACAGAAGTTTCCAACCAAGTTCCTATTAGCGTCAAAAAAGACCTCTCCAACGCAAATTACACCATCATCTTCGTCCATATGAACATCCGGATTCGACGAAGGATGTTCTTCTTCTTGATCCTCTTGTGGTTCTTCTAGAGGCTCTTCTTCTTTAGAGTCCATGGCTTGTGATGATTCTTCGATAAAAATGGGATTGGCATGATTATCCATAAGGAATTTTTGTAAATTCCTAAGGAATCTGCCTTGCCTATATTGTTCTCTAGCCATTTGCAGTTGACTTACTTGAATCTCCATCATCATTTGAAGCAAAAGTTTCATCTTCTCTTGCAACTTGATGACTCATACGTGTGTGGATCGTTGAAAAGGACCAGAATGAGGAGAAGTGGGTGAAGAAGGTTCATTATTAGAAGAGGAAGCCACTAATTTACTGTTTTAGAAGTTTGTTAGAGAGAATAGAACAGAGAAAAGGAGTAAAAGTCGAAATATATAAATATATAACTTAATAACTAATTTTAGAGGGAAATTTAAATTTGAAAATCTCTGCCAGTATGTCGACATAGGGGGATGGGTCATGTCGACATGCCTAGTTCAATTTTTAAGAAATTTTTATTTATATTAATTATTAACTATACTTGTATTATTTATAATTTATATTTTAGTTAATGAACGTATACCTAATTCTCTTCTAAATTTAGTGAAGTTTTGTTCATTTAATGGTTTGGTTAATATATCAGCAAGAAAATGATGTGTGATATCAATATGTTTTGTTCTAGCATGATGAGTTGGATTCTTAGATAGGTTTAATGCACTAGTATTATCACAATAAATTAGTGATTTTGTTATAGTTAATCCAAAATCTTTTAAAGTTTGTTACATATATATGACTTGAGAACAAGCCAAAGCAGCAGATATATATTCTGCTTCAGTTGTTGACAATGATACATATTTTGCTTCTTACTAAACTAGGAAACCGGAGAATGTCCTAGAAAGTGATAAGTTCCACCTGTACTTTTTCGGTCTGATTCACAACCAGCGTAATCAGCATCACAATATGAAATTAAATCAAATACATCATTTTAGGGTAAAATAAACCATAATCTAAAGTATGTTTTACATATCTTAAAATTCTTTTAACAGCTTTTAAGTGAGTTTCTTTAGGTTGAGATTGGCATCTTGCATAGAGATAGACACTATGCATGATGTAAGGATGACTTGCTATTATATAAAGCAGTGAACCAATCATTCCTCTATATAATTTTTGATCAATATCTTTTGATTTATCTTCTTTACTTAAAGCTACATTAGTTGTCACTGGAGTTGGTTTCCCACCAGAAGTGGTCAATCCAAATTTATTAATTAAATCCATAGCATATTTTTCTTGACTAATGAAAATTCCTTTATTTAATTGTTTGACTTGAAGTCCTAAGAAGAAACTTAGTTCTCCCATATCACTCATTTCAAATTCTTTAGTCATTATATCTGAAAATTCTTTATTCATTATGTTATTAGTTGATCCAAATATTATATCATCTACATATATTTGTACTAATTGAATATCATTTTCGTTTCTTCTAATAAAAAGAGTTGTATCTATTTTACCAATTTCAAAACCAGATTGTAATAAATAAGATCTTAGTCTTTCATACCAGGCTCTAGGAGCTTATTTCAGACCATATAAAGCTTTCTTTATTTTATATACATGATTTGGAAATTTATTATCTTCAAAAAGTGGAGATTGTTCAACATAAACATCTTCTTTTACAAAACCATTTAGAAAAGCACTTTTAAAATCCATTTGATATAACTTGAAATTATTGTAGTTTGCGAAAGCAATTAGAATCATGATAGCTTCCAGTCTTGCTACGGGTGTAAAGGTTTCGTCATAATCAATTTCTTCTTCTTGACAACAACATTGCGCGACTAAACGAGCTTTATTTCTCACGACCTCACCAAATTCATTCATTTTATTTTTATAAACCCAGTTTGTTCCAATTATACTTTTATCTTCAGGTCTAGGAACAAGTTCCCAGACATCATTTCTGGTAAACTGATTCAATTCTTCTTACATAGCAAAATCCATGAATCATCAGATGATGCTTCCTTTGGACTTTTAGGTTCAATAGTTGATATAAAAGCTACATTACTCATACTACTTAGTTGATTTATTGTTTTAACTATAGATTCAATATTTCCTAGTATATTTTCTACAGGATAATCTTTTAATAGCCTAATTCTTTTATTAGGTTGAATGATTTCACAATTAGTCTTATTAGGTTCATTATTTAAAGTTACAAAATCTTCTTCATCTTCTATTTGTATAGTATCTTTAAAATTTTCATCAAAAGATACATGCATTGTTTCTTCTATAGTGTTGGTTCTTAAATTATAAACTCTAAATGCTTTACTTCTATTAGAATATCCAATGAAGATACCATTGTCGGATTCAGGTTCAACTTTATCTAAATTATCTTTTGTATTAAGAATAAAACACTTACTACCAAAAACTTTAAAATAAGATACTATGGGTTTCTTATTGTTATGTAATTCATATGGTGTTTTTTTAGTTAATGGTCCAACTAAAATCCTATTTAATATATAACAAGCCATAGCTACTGCTTCAGCCCAAAAGTTTTTTGGTAAGTTACTATCAGAAAACATTGTTCTAGAACACTCTTGAATCATTCTATTCTTACGTTCTACTACTCCGTTTTGTTGTGGAATTCTTGAAAAAGAGAAATTATGAGCAATTCCTTCTTGATTACAGAAATTCTCAAAATTTTCATTTTCAAATTCTCCACCTTGATCACTACGAATATTTTTTATTTTTAAAGAAAGTTGATTTTGAATTCTTTTAGCAAAATTTTTAAATAATTCAAAAGCATCACTTTTAAGTTTAAGAAAAATTGTCCAAGTATATCTAGAATAATCATCTACAATTATAAACATATTTATTGTGATTAATTGATTGAACTAGAGATGGACCAAATAAATCTAAATGAAGTAATTCTAGAGGTTTAGAAGTAGAAATCATATCTTTTAATTTAAATGAACATTTCTTAAGTTTTCCTAATTAGCAAGCATCACATATGCCATCTACTTTAAAGTTTAACCTGGGAAGACCTCTAACTAAGTCAATTTTTGATAATCTAGATAACAGTTTGAAATTTAAATGACCAAATTATTTATGCCAAATCGATGGGTCACTTGTATTAGCCAAAAGACATAAGTTATCATTTAAAACTTTCATACTAAGGATGTAAATGTTTTTCTTCCTAATTCTTTCAAAGATAATATTTGATTTATTATCTTTAATGTGACAATTATCTTTCCAAATTTAGTTTTAAGTCCTTTATCACATAGTTGACTTATACTAAGCAAATTATGTTTTAAATTCCTAACTAGCAAAATATCAGAAATAAGAGGACTTTTAGAATTACTGACATTGCCGATGCCAATCACATATCCTTTTGAGTTATCTCAAAAGTTGACCAATCCACCATCTTGATATATAATGTCATTGAGTATCTCGGGATTTCCAGTCATATGCCTTGAACAGCCACTATCAAGTATCCATTTATCTTTCTCAATTTGCACATTTTTTCCATTGGTTGTTGTTTCTTCAAAAGCCATGTAAAATGTCTATTCCTGCATAACAAACCAATTCGATAGATAACTTGATTTTTCATAAAAACTTTATGCAGACTTATGATACTTTGATGAAATGCATAAATTCAAACTAGTATTAACAAAATTTTCTAAAAAAGGCATTTTTAACTTTTCAAGTTTCAGATTATGAAAACTATGAAAACCTATGCTTTGATACCAATTGAAAGGGGCAGCGAACTAAGGATCTTAAGTCTAATTTAACACTAGAGGAGGGGGTGAATAGTGTTTAATGGATTCTAAAACTTATATGGACTAAATTGAAATTATGACACAAACGAATGCAGAACTTAATCACAGAACAATCAAAAAATCAAACACAGATGCAGAAAGTAAATAAAAAGTAGAAAAGGAAAGAAAATACTAGATTTTATACTGGCTCAGAATTACCCTACATCCAGTCCTGTACCAAGGCAAACACCTTATACAGATTTTTATTGTACCAATGTCGAGATTACATTCCTCAATTTCTAAAGGCCTTAAGGTACACTCTTGTCTCATGAGTCCGAGGCAAACCTTCTTGATTTATGGGACACAAGATCACCCAATTGATTTCCAGGCACCACTACATCTTATAGAGAGACTCGATAAACTTTTGATTACAAATTGATCATGTAACTCCAAATAGAACTTTGATCTTCGAGAGAGGACAGAGAATCATACAAGAATGAGATTCTAAATTGATTCACTTAAGAATTTGACAGAATTTTGGCACGATCTTAAAAATATGAAAATTTTAGAATATGGATTTGTGAAGAAGAAAAAGTGAAGAAAATAAGAAATTAGTTAGTTAAAAAATTCATTTGTGAATGCTATTTATAAAGCACCAACGGTTATAACCATTCATGAAGAGATTTAAACGAATAAACACTTCTTTTGTAAATTGAAACTTTTGAATTCAAGGGCCATCATGTTGACATGGGGCATCCCATGATGTCGACATCCCTAAATAAAAACAATGTAATTTATTTTTTGAAAATGAAGTTTAAAACAAGAGTTTATTTTAAAAAAACAAATAATATTTTAAGGCTAAAACATCTTTTTTTTAAAAATCATTTGAAAAGATAACTTTAAGGCTAAAATATTTTGAAAAGCAGTTTTGAAAATCATTTTGAAAAACCATGTTGACATAGTTTTGCAAGCTTCTTCCTTTAGAATATCTCATCACATCAGGACTCGAGAACTTGTACAAAACTAGGATGTTCTTCGGTTTGTAAGCCACTTCTCATAGGTTTGTAAGCTACTTGTCATGGGTTTGTAAGCCACTAAGAAGGTAGAAATGGATTCCATCCCAAATGAAATTCGAAATGAAGATCTCCATGCTATATGAAGTTTTGACAAAAACCTAGACACATATCTTGAAATCTTGATCTTGATACACATGAGTCTTCAAACTTGATTTCTTCATTCTTGATCTTTATATTGTACAGTCTTCAATAATCATTACCTGCATAATAACATTCATATATATCTAGACAATAGTATTAGTATATAAGTTATAATAAAATAAGTTACAAAGGTTGTTGTCATCAAAACCACTATCTCCAGTTTCTAACAGAAATGGCTTTTGTTTTGGTAGAGGAGTGTTGTTAGGTGGATATATGGAGTTTAATTTGATTTTTAGAAGTGTATTCGCTAGTTTTTGGCTTGGGAATTTCTCTTGGAGCCATGGAAGTATTCATATATATAAAGACATAAGAAATGAAGAAAGAAATGAACGTGTAAAGTGGAAAGTGTGTGGAGATGAGGATTATTTATAGGAAAAGGAGATGTGGTGGTGATTAAAATAACTTATTAATATAAAATAACAAAATGTATTCATGTAACATGCTTCCAGGCCTCCCCCCTTAACTTAGAGCACACATGACCCCCTCTTAAGTCTACCGACACCATGCTTTAGGTACTTGTTTAGGATATGGTTACGTTATTTAATTAATTTCCTAAGGTTATTTAATATGTTTTGTGCATTTTATGTCAAATCAAGTTTTATATTTAAACTAAGCTTGATCATTAAATTTAACACATTGATTATCTTATCACATGACATATGTGCATTTGTGTGCATGCGTATATGAGTGCTACAAAAATGTGCACAACGTTTTTGACGACTTTCTATGGCCGAAAATTCAAAATTTCGGAAACCGTTTTTCGATCACGTTTTCTATTTTTATTTAAATTATTTATTCTGGTAAACAAACTTGAAAAAAATGATTTTAATATCATTAATTAATATTTAAAACAAGTTCGTTTGGTTATTAGAATCCATTATATATATATAATTGATTTAAATATTCAAATAAAATGCGATTAATTTAAGGTCATTACAGTGTCGATACAGACCACTAAAGCTCGACACGGATATGAATTTCTTGGCCTGTACATAGCCAAGATTTGGCTAGTACTTTTCTTCTTTAACACTTCTCCTTGGCATGCATAGAATTTCCATTCCTCACTCCTTGAGCTTCCAAGTCCTCAATTCCAATCTACTGCCTGGAAAAGTGATGAGTACCGACCAAAAGAGGTTGAAACCGACTTCTATACTTAGCCACATTTCAAACTTTGGCTCCTGAAATCCCTTCCTTTTATTTTCCCATGCATGCCCCTAAATTCTTTAGCTTTTGCCCTAAAGCCTTCTCCCATTACTAACTAGACCTACAACTACTCTACTGAACAGAATTCATCTCATCAGCGATCACTGGTTAGCCGGCCAAACCAACTCCTAACAACTGGCAACCAACAACTTAGGCTCCTCTCCTCTTTCACAGCTCCTCCTCCAAATTTCACCCAATCTGATCACTTTTTTCTTCATTTTTCACAGATCGACAACCTCTTTCCCAACTTCACTAAAACACTAGCAAACCATATCAAAACAATTCATCCATGCATGCATATCATTCATAAGCATTCATAAAACGTATACAATCTATCCAAACAAGGTTAACATACATCATTTAACCTAGATCTAGTTTTGTACTAAAATGACAATATGATCCAAAAGTGGTTGTAAAACCATTTAAAATCAAATCGAATCTTTTTAATTTTGGTCATAAACATAGGTTCAATCAAAGTTTAAAATCATTTTAGCATGAAAATCATATCAAAAACATCATTTTTAGCTATAAAAGAAGTATAGAATAGTTAGAGATAGAATCACTCACCTAATATCCAAAATACCAATCTAATCTCTAGATCTGAAATGAAAAACCAAGAATCATGATTTTTCAACCACCGAAATAATGAATCTATGATCCCATTTGCTAAATACTCTTTTAATGATGAATTTGGCTAAGATTCTAAAGGAAAAGATGAACTTTTTGATGAAACTAGCGTTACTGGAGGTATGGAATTGTTTTGGGAAAGTGAGAAATAATTCAATTCTATACCATCTCCCCAATTCGGAATAATTCTCGAAATTATGTAATGGGCCTAAGTATGGGCTTAGTTTAATTGCCTACTAATCTATTCAGCAGTAAACAGATTTTAAAATGGCCATATCTCCTAAAAGGTATGTCCATTTTCCTATTATGACCACTCTACAAAAAGAAAAACCAAAAGCTTGATCTAATGGAAGTGGTTTCAAACCCTAGTTCTACTTCTATCAAATGTTATAGACCTTACAATAATTTTGGGCCCAACTGTTTAATAAAAATTCCAAGGAAAATGCCCCTAGTAGTCATTTGTCAAAGTTTTTAGAGCCATATGACCTCATAGTAGTTAAATAATAATATTTTATGATCCTCCAATACATGAAACATGGGTTGTAACACTCTTCCCTTTAGGAATATCACCCTCGAAATCTCAAATAAATCAAAGAATAGTCAATCATAGTTACCCGACATGCCTAACAACCACATGCGACCATCCAACAGATCAAACAAGTAGCCATGCATTCAATGATACAGGTTAACCTATCCTAACATGCGAGATACAAAATATCCTATATGATATCAAAAATGAAAGTAAATATGATACAGTATGCCTTACCATGCAAAGAGCTCCAAATATACAGCTCTTATGCTCTCCTTAGTTTCTCTTGTGTAATCGCCTTCAGATTCACCAGATTGAACCTTCACCGGTTCCACCATCTTCTTTCTAAGCTGTTTCGTATCGGGACCAATAATATGAAGCAGCCTACTAAGTCATGAAGCTATTTGCTCAATCTCAATGCTATCAAGTTGACCTAATGCAATCGTCACACCTAAGTCATGCATGAACTTCCGCAAGTGAGATACATGGAATTTGTCGTGCACTTTCGCCACTTCTAAGGTAAGTCGCCGTATATGCTAGGTTCCCAATCCTATCTACTATCAGAAAAGGACATACAAATCCCAATGCCAACTTCCCCTTACTACATAATCGAATAACAGTCCTCAAAGGAGAAATATTCATGAACACCATATCGCTGATAGAGAACTCTAAATCTGCACGTCTCTTATCAGCGTAGCTCTTCTGTCTATCTGAGCAGCTTTCATTCGTTGCCAAAAGATCACAATCTTTTTTAAGGTCTCGCTAATCAAATCTGGCCTAAGTATCAGTTTCTCATTCGTTTTCCACCAACATGAAGAAGCATTACACGGGGGGCCATAAAATGCTTCGTACAGTGCCATACCGATACTAGACTGATGGTTATTGTTATATGCGAACTCAACTAAATGAAAATGATCATCCCACAAGCCTTTAAGATCAAGAATGCAAACTTGTAAGAGATCCTCCAATATAAGATACATCCACTCGATCTTCCCATCGATTTGCAAATGATAGGCTGTACTGAGATACAACTCCAACCCCAACGCCTCATGTAAGCTCTTCCAAAACCAACTAGAGAATAAAGGGTCTCAGTCACTCAGAATGCTCTTAGGCACAATATGGAATCGTATCGCCCATTTCACATACAATTCGGCCAATTTAGATGCCGTTCTTCTGGACATAATGGGTATGAATCATGCACTCTTTGTCAATCTAAAGCCAGGATCTAAATGCTATCGTACTCTCGTATGGTCCTTGGTAGTCCGTCGATGAAGTCCACCGAAACTTGTTTCCACTTCCACTCGGGAATCCCAAGTGGTTGCATCAACCCATTTGGATTCTTCTACTCTGCTTTTACCAATTGGCAGTTCCTACAGTTCGAGATGAATGCTTCGGTGTTCCTCTTTATCTCCTCATAATAATATGTCTACTTTATATAATAGCACATTTAATTACCACCAGGATGTATATTTAATCAAGAGTGATAGCACTCTCGTAGCACCTCATCTCATAGTCCATCAACATCATGAATAAACATTCCATCCTTACGGAGCCAACCATCTCGATTAAGTTCATACCACTTCATCTTCTCAAACTCTATGCTTTCTTCTATTTTTTCCATGATCTCAGCTAATCTAGCATCTCGCCTCTGACCATTATCGATCCACTCAGTCAAAGTAGGTCAGATAGTCAAACTTTTCAACATATCTAACTCTAACTTGCAATGAAGTATGAAATCGTAGCTAGTAATATACTTCTATCGCTTCCACTCTAAGAACATTGCTCCCAAATTAGCATGTATTCAACTCAATGCATCAGTGACTATATTCCCTTTAATGGGCATATAGGACTGTAGGAGGCTAAGAATTCCAACCATCATTACTAGCAAATGTTGAGATCCATCTAAGAGAAAATGTACTTTAGTGACTTATGATCACTGAATAACTCGAACCTCTATCTTGATAGGTAGTGCATCCAAATCTTCAAAGCAAACACTATTATTTCCAACTCCTAATTGTGGATCGGGTACTTCAACTCATGTAATTTCAGTTGTCGATTGGCATAGGCGAAATTCTACCTCCTTGCATCATATCCCACACCCAACCCTATACCACAAACATTGGTGTATACTGTCATCTCCTCATTCACACTCGGAATAGTCAACATTGGTGCACTCATCAATCTCTCCTTCAGACTCACAATCGTGTGCTCGCACTTCACGTCCTGAAGAAAAGTCTAATTCTTCTTCGTAAAATTGCTAAAAGATGATGCTAACTTTGAGTATCCTTGGTAAATCATCTATAACATCTCGCTAATCCTAGGAAAATCCTCCCATCAGTAGCATTCTTGGGTAGGTTCCAATCCTAAATATCGCCACCTTCCCAGGATCTACTATAATGCCCTGCTAAAAAATGACATGAACGAGAATCTCACTTCCCTTCTCTAGAAGCGAGAATTTGAAAATTTTGCTTTAAAGCTATTCTTACTCAACACCTCAACTATAATCCTTATTTGCGACTTGTGTTCCTTCTCTATCCTACAATAGATCAAAATGTCGTCCATGAACACAAGAACAAACATGTTCAGTAATCCCTAAAGACACGTTTATATGAGATCAACAAAGTATGCTGGAGCAATCGTTAGCCCGAACGACATGACAAACCACTCATAGAAACAAGATGACATATGAAATATAATGATTGGCACACTCTCCTTTACTAATCTCGACCGGTGAAATTTCATACCTAGATCCAACTGAGAGAACATCATCACACCACGGAGCTGATTGAACAAGTCATCAATAGGCAGGAGTGGATACTTGTTCTTCCTTGACACCTTATTCAACTTATGGTAATCTACACATAACCTCAAAAAACCATCCACCCTATTGGCGAATGCTACAGATGTTCCCACCTCAGATATAATCCTATGAATGAACTCTTGTCTTAATAGGTTATTTACTTGCACTTCCAACTCCTTCTACTCTTTGGGTGCCATATGCCTCATAAGCATAACAATCGGCCTAACATCCTTTGCTAAATCTATACAGAACTCTTCTCTTGGTGTGGTAGTAAGCCGGTCACTTCCTCGAACACATTCAGATACTCTTTAATGATAGGTACAGATGATAACTCATCCTATGGGACCTCGAGCGAATATAGAAAGCTAACCATAAACCTATCCTCTAACAAGTAACCAATCACTATCTTCTGCCTCTCCTTAGTCCCAATCGTCACCAACTTCTCGTAGTTCACCACTACCGCATACTTCCTCAGCCAGCCCATTTCCAATATAATATCAAACCCAACGAAATCCAAAACAAAGCAATCACAAGCAAAAGAACGTCCATGACTCAATACGGTCAAACCTTGACAAACCATACAAAGACTAGTGGGGCCTCCAACAGGCTTCGTCACTACTATAGCTTGTCGACTATTTTGCATCTCAATCCCTAAATATCTTCCAAGGCACTAGATATAAAGGAATCTGAAGCCCTAATATCGAAAAAACCATGTATGGAAACGCTGTAAATAGAAAGTATACCTTGAATAACAATACTCTTCCCCCTATCCTACACTGAAGGAGCACTCGACGAAGTCAAGATAGCATTCAAATCATACGCCTTCATTGCCTACTTCTGTTGCATTGGTTTTGGGCAATTCTTCTGCATATGTCTAAACTTTCCATAGTTATAGCATTTTTTCTTTCCATCAGCTTTATAGTCTCTAATCAAGTGGCCATTGTCCCCACAACCATAGCAGATAGTGTCCGACTTTACTTTCTTCTAAGCATCCTTTCCTTGAAACTGCTAGCTCTTGCCATTCCATTTCTTCTTGCCTCCACCTCCTTGTTGTGGCTTTGGCTCTTCCTTAAATACGCTAGCTGATTTGGACTTGGGATACAAACTCTCTTGGCAAAGAACTTTTTCGACAAGCCTCTCAAATGACTCATTGACGTGACTTACTAAATTCTCCTTAAGTAATCATCCAAATTATAAGAAACTTCTCATTCTTTCTTAGCGGTCCCATATTTCGGTAAGGCGTTGAACTCAACAACATAATCGGAGATAGACATGTATCCCAACTTCAATTCAGAAAACTTCCCAAATAGCACCAACTTTTAAGGAGTTGGAATAAAATTCTCCTCGAATGGATCCCAAGTAAACTAGTCCTTGGGAGTAGAAACTCTAATAGTGCTCCACTAGTTCATGGCTCTACCCTAAAGTTATCGGAAAGCAAACCTCTTATTAATCGCATCTTCTAATTCAAGGCTATCAAAAATCCTTTCGTCGGTGCCCAACCAATCCTGCATTCCATTAATGATTTTGTTCCTTGAAACGGTTTGCCACCAAGGCTGGTAAAATCCTTATTCATCTTAGCAAATGAATCTAGGTGCCTGCACTTAAGCACCACCAACAACAACAACATTTGGAGTGTCGCTTGGGCATTTTGCAGCATGTTCGCCATCGTCACGTTGAACATAGCTTGCAAGTTAGGGTAAGTAGGTCTCGAACATGCTCCTTCTTCGACTACAGAGATCGAGTTCTGCATATTGTTCCTTACACGCTTATTCATTCTTGATATGTAACAAGATTGATCAGTCTCTCATAAAGAAAACTACATCTATGGTACTCATGTGTGCTTGTGACTTATATACTATATATACTACTATATAGTCTTGAAAACAAAAATATATAATAAGTACGCTCTCTTTCATATATATATAGACCCATGATTCAGTCTGGGGTGATAGCTCCTTTCCCATTTCTATGGGACCATGGTATCAACTTGAGTTAATCGCATAACCTAAGCTCTAATATCAAATGTGACAACTGTATTACACCACCGACGCCCAATATAACAAAATAGCTCACTACTGAGATGCCCGGCTGGTGTAAGACGATTGTTAAGGGTTGAAAAGGAATAAAACATCAAAGAACCTGTCTTATATCTCACAACACATTGAATAAAATATAATATAAATCACAAATATAAAACATGCAAGATAATAATAACTAAAATGAACCACAATATTAACGTATATAGGTAGACAAAATTATAAAAATGATAATAGAGTTTATAAAATAGATAATAAACCCAAACCGTCTATAATATATGATAGACGAACACTGCCTAGTTTCTATAGTGTCACATGGAAGAATAAGCATAAGTATCCATATATAATATGAGAAAGCTCTGTCTTGCTCGTGCTCTATAATTCCACCGCATGCTACCTAGACCTGCTATTTAGTATACTCATTTAAGAGTACTCGAGGTAATAAGAAGCAAAGCATAAAACCTCAAGTCAGACAAAGTCTAGTGTAAGCACTAAGAAATCTCAAAATACTATAGAAGTCAATATAGTAAGGAACAAGGGTATATAAACCATACCCGACTTGTCCCTGCAACCAAAGATTTAGCATATAACAAACATAATATGCTACTCTACAAACATCATAAGGTTACTACAACCTAAGTACAGTGATGGATGTCCAAGTATCCCTATACATAACACCTATTTCAAGTGACATCCCTAAAATGATAGATTATGGGAGAAAACATACCAAAGCAAACATTGCATCCCTCGAAAAATCCTCATCACTCAGTGTGCCTTGGATATAACGATAACTTGTATGACTATTCCTCTGTCAATGAGTACACTAAAAATCCCCATTTTTAGTGTACTCGCTCATAGCCTGAAGCTAACAGGAGACCTATTCTACCAGTTCAAGGTATACGAATCCATTCCACCAATCTAGGGCAGTCGTTCCAAGTACCTAGTGAGCATCTTCGTAATACCCCTGGCTTCGAGTACATCAGAAAACACTTCGAGTATCAACGATCTGTTAGCTCGCATATCCGAGCCCTTTCCTTGCTCCATCCAGTTTTCATTATCCTTAAGGAACCATTCCACATTCCTTTCTTACCTTGATAGAACCATTCAACATTCTATCCACCAGCCCTTTCTAGAACCTACCTTGTATGAATAATTATTCTCACGGCAACTTTCAACATTGAGCCGCCATCTTGGGAACCTAACTAATTTCACCCTCAATTTTCCATCATCGAAGTCTCGAAGCTATCATATTTCGTCATGCTACTACATCGCCATTGAACCCTAAGTGGATAAATAAACACCTTTAGAACAATCCATAGAGTCCCTGCATCCTTTCCTAGAATTCTCATCCAAGTTGGCCTCCAAAATTCAAGGCGATATCGACCACTATAGCTTGGTACCAATATGAAATTCTCGACGAGCGCAACTTCGATGATAAAATGCCTAAAAAAATATCGAGCATACAACCTCAATGGTAAACGTGTCATACTCCATATATCATTTGACTAATAGCATAGAAGGGTCGATGAAAAATATCAATTCCTTTGTATGTATCCGTACTAAAACGGATGCCCCTATTTACCTCGCGTAGTCCATAAACTTGCACCCGTGACTACTATAATGACAGCGGGAGCAGCAAATTGTGATATAATCGCACGTTGAATTTGAGTATCATGTTATATAACATGTTGAAGCTATGTGGACTACATAATGTCAACTAAGTGGCAAAATCCCAAAAGCTATCCTACTTGGCCTACACCAGGTCTAGGTCTAACTTGGGATACCTACGGGCTATCAATCAACTAAATAAACATAGTTAATTGATTAGTTGCCTTCCTATATTTTTTTAACATCACATCAATCAAATAATTAAACATCTTAGTTGATTGTATGACTAGTTAGTCGATTGATGGATTAAATTAGTCAACTAATTGACCATAAAAATACATTAATTTTCCTTAGTTTAGACTCTAGTGTTCTCAAAGTGAGTTAGTAGACTCTTATGGCGGATTCAGTCGGCCATTCGACAGTTGTTTGGTATTTTTAATGTTTTTAACCTATTATTTTTGTTCAGGTTTAAATTGTTCTTTTGTTCAACCTTTTATCAACTTCAAATATAACTTCTACATCAATACAACTTCATTTTTTATAATTACTCATATCCAACAACCACTTTTAATATACTCCAATATAATTATTTCATTTAACTTATTTTTTTATACTTAGAGATTGCCTCATGTTTTCCTAGTTAAGGCCGAGAGTCGGCCTTGGGTAAGCCTCGGGTTAGCCTTAAGGTTTTTTTAGATTTCTACCAAACTTTGAATTTTTGATGTAATTTAGCAAATTGACCATACAAAATATACTATATTCAAAATTAACTTTTATCGAATTTAAAGAATAGGATCTACGTAGTTTTAAAGTGAATTTGTAATACAATTTACCCTCCCCCAATTCATATGAATTTTATTGCCAAATCAATGATATAGGATTTTCCAATTTCTTTGATTCATACAAATTATCAATTGAAAATTGTAATTTAATTTTTAAGCCATATTTGAACCTAAATAGATATATAAGTGATATTCAAACGCTATCTAATAACATATTCATTTCATTGATAAACTCACTCATGTCTACTCACTACCATTGAAAAAATCCCCAAAAAAGTTCTTTGACTCGATTGGATCTGACGTATCTCTATCTCTCTTTAGCTTGAAAATGTTTGAATTTGATCCTCTCTTGCTTTCTATTTGATTTCTAATTTTATTTAAAGGAATTTGATTAAATGGTTTATTTGGAGGATTGTGTTTTAAAACCAAGGAAGAATGAGAAAAGAGAATAGAATTTCTAGATTTAGGTTTAGCAGCGTCTATGGATGAAGAGAAAAGAAGAGTGATGTGAATTAGGGTTAGAAATTCCTTTTATATAGGCACAAATCCCCAAATTACTCCTCCTCCCACTTGGGCCTTAACCCAATTCACCATGCAATGCATGCTACGGTAAATGATTTTTTATCTCATTCATTCAATGTTCATTTTATTGTTTTATATATTAATCTGGGCCAATAAAATCTACTTGACAGATGAAAAGTCATATTTTCTAAATTCCTTCTTTATTAGAATTTAGTTTTTTAGCTTTATGTAAATTTACAAAAATGTCCTTTTAATTTAATAATTATTTTTATAAAAAATACCCGTTTTTAAAGATGGCCTTTAGTTCTTTTCTCTCTGCTCTTCGTCCATATAACATTTTCATCAATAATCATTCGTGAAGCCATGGTGACAACCTTGCTGTAACGACCCAAATTTTTTAATAGTTTTATTAATTTAATTAACTAAATTATGGGAAATTTTAGATATTATTATTTTGAATGCTTCTTCTTAAACATAGAAACTGATAAATTTTTATCTGATTATATGGAAGTTTATTTTCTTATGCAATTCTATTTCAATTTAAATCGGTTAAATTTGATGATAATGAAATATTTTCCAAACCCGAATATTTTTCTACAGAAAATTTGTAAATCATCTTCTGAGCAAGACGTCATATTTCGTTTATTCAAATTTTGACAGTTACTGCTCCGTCGGTCTTATTTTCGATGAAATGACAGCATTTTCATATCGATATCGACTTTGATCGGATAATCGTACCACTGATATCTGTATACCGTTTTGACCGTTTCGTTATACTGATCTTTGCAGTATATTCAATTCCGTGTTTTGAAATCCGATACGTGGCGGAACCCACGCAACGGTTAATCGTATCGGTAGAACTTTTCGTTTCTTTTGACCATTCGTTATTCCACCGTTTAACCATTGGCCAATATCAATTAATAATTCATAGAACTCTATACGTGACCATTTCTATTCCACCATTTCATCATTTATTGTTCAGTGGTTCGTTTCCTTTGCTTGCTTTTTTTCTGACTTTTGTTATACCTCATTTTAATTAATATACTGGTTCGTTCGTTGGCTTCCACTTACTACTTTGCTTTAAATTAAATTGGTGCGTGCCTTCAACCTCAAAGCCATGGTTCTCATCGCAACCTTCATCACCCCTCTCCCTCACGCACTAGCTCGCGAGCATCTCGACCACCCAGACTCGTGTATCCTCTTCTCCTAGTCAAAGCAAACAACCCATCACCTTTTTCCCTCATCAGCCGATCCTCCACCATCACGTCCACCCATTCGCCTTCCTCCAGCCGTGGCATCACTTCTATACTTCAAAAGGAAAGGTGCAGAGGTACATATATAATATGGTTCTTTTATATATATATATTATAAAATGGTTACAGTATTCTAAAACATACATAATATGTATGCACATTTTAAGTATAGGTTAGCATATTATCAGTTGTCTTCATTTTAGTTGATTATTTTGTGTGATTCCTGTTGTATTGAAATTTTAACTTTCTTCCAGTGCTTTACGTATTGTTATATATATGTCTCCATATTAAGTGACAGATATACAAGTTATATAAAAGTATGTTATATATTTCTATTTGTAGTTACATAGCTATTTTACTTACAAACTATTGATGTGTATATACATCTTGTGGTTTTTTTCCTGTTAAATGTTTTAGTGATGTTTATATATATGAGATCTATGAGTTTTAGACATATGAGTTCATATATACATTAAACTAGCTATATATAAATTTCTGTGTATATCGAATGTCAATGCAATTGTAAGCATATGTTATAGTATATATAATTAAAGGTGTATGTAAGTTTGTATATTGAACCTGTTTTGTTTGTAATAGTGTTAAAGCATAGCTTGCATATGGGCATGTGTAAGTATATTCATATGATTTATAAACTGTGCTTGGGCATGCGTGAGTATATTCATATCTTAGATATGTTTGTATATAGGTATTCGTTAGTTATATTTAAACTACATGTTAGTTATGTATATTAGTATTTTTTTATGTAAGAATATATATATATATATATATATATATATATATATATATATATATATATATAAGGATAATTTGTTTCTGGTTTTGATTTTAATATATATATAAAGTATATACGAGTTTATAAGATTTTGTTTACTGTTTATATATATATGTGTGTGTGTTATATATATATTTACTGCCAGCACGTATATATATAAGTTTCTTATAAAATGCTGTCCATATCAGTTTGTATAAAATGTTGTATATATATAATATGAAGTTTTTGATATTGATTCGACATATTTATATGGGTTAATTTTAAGGTGGCACCCGCTATTATTTATATATGTATACATTGATTTGAAAGTGTATATAAATATATATACGTGTGTTACCAAGAATGAATATGTTCTTTAAAGTATATTTATAAGTTGCTTATATATAAAAGACTAAACTAACTGTGTGTATAATATTTGTGTTATTACGTGTACAAGTTATATATGTCACGTGTCTATTTGTATAGTAATTTATGAGTGATCCATTTGAGTTATTAATGAAGTAAGTCTATATTGGATTTTTCAAGTGTCTTATAAATATTGTGTAAATATATACATAGAGACCTTAAGTTGTATGTGTTTAAAATTTAATATGGATTTTTAAATATATATGTTTTAAGAATAATGATTTTATTATTATACATACATATATATATATATATATATATATATATATATATATATATATATAAGTTATTTTAATATTTGTCTGAAATTTAAAATATTAATTTTAAGGAAATTATAATAATAAAATATGCATTCTCTGTTTCTATCAAACCGATTGATTTGTTCTCATCAATTACTTTTTATCAGCTCTATCCATCAAAATTCGTGCCAATCAAGATTTGGTTTGGAATTCGTGCTTGGATCCTTAACTCAATTCATTGTCTACCCTCTTTAGCCTCGAAAGGTGAGCAATCACTCACGATTAACGTTCTTATATTTATTAAATTTGATTTCAATTGAAACGAAAATTGAAATATGCTGCTGTTAGTTATTTACGTTGCTATTTATATGTTATTATATGCATCTGTTCACCTGTGACATCTGACACTATTATCTGTTATTTATGTTGATGATATATGCATGTTCTATTATTATCACATTTGTTATCACTCTGCAAGTTCCCTGTTAGTATATAATTCACTATGGGTTGAAATGATACATACCCGAACGGACTTTAGAACAGGAGAAAATCGTTATGGGTCGAAATGATAAACCCAAGTGATTTTCATTTGCATTGAATTTGGGATTGTGGGATGAAATGATATATACCCGTATATATATTTAAATTGTGGATTGAAATGATAAATATCCACATCACTAAACCATAGGATAAAAAATTATATACAGACACTGTTGGTCTATATATAAGTATTTTAAAAATGATTTCTATGGTTTTTGGAAAGAAATATATGGTTTTATATGAATATTGATTTTGGATATTATATAAATGCTATTTTATATATAGTAAAATTATTAAATTTAAGCTATGTATAAATTGGTTTAATATAGAAGAAGTTTAATAATAATGGTTGACTTTATTAGAATATAATATGGTTAAGTATTTAAATTATATTTTAATATAGATTTTATAATGATTTAAATAAATTAAGGTTGGAAGATAAATTTGAAATTGATTTGAAATTGAATTTATTTCAGAATTAAACTCAAATAAGTCTGATTTGAAATTTATTAAATTTGATATTTTAAAGGATATGATTTTTATAACTTGATTTTGGTTTAAGATGATTTAAATGAATATACCAAGTTTAAATAAATTTAAGGAATATTCAGTTATTTGAAGTTTAAAAGTTTTATTTAAAGGATACTGGATTTAGTAAGTAAATATTTCAAAATTAAATAATAGTAAATTGAATTTGATATATAAATGGAATTATCAAAATTTAGTTTCGAAATTATGGAATATTTAAAGCTTTGAAATATATATATATATATATATATATATATATATATATATTGAAATGGTTTATTTTGTGATTCAAACCTATTTTGAATTCGATATAATTTGAAGGGGTTTATTGAAGCTGAATTTGGTTGAAATTGATGATTTGAGATTTATTTAATTTGAATTTTGGAATTTGAGTTGATTTGAATCATTTTGTAAAGTTGAGGAAATCATTTTATTTTATAAAGTAAAATTTTAATTAAAAACAATTTTATCACATATACTATTTGAATATCTAAAGTGTGTAAGGGTTTGAAGTTATGGTTTCGAAGCTATGATTTCAAAGTATTATGTTTTGAAATATTATACTTTCAAGTGTTTGGTCTCAAAATGTTATAACTTTGAAAGTGCTATGATTTTTGAAATGATATCGTGTTTGGTTTTGGAAATGGCAATGATATTTTTGTTTTGAAGTATAAAATATTTTGAAATGACTGCAGTGTAATAATAACGTTTGGTTGTTAAAGAGACTGGGATCTTGTATTTGACTATTGAATTTGAGATTTCTTTTATATTTCATTTAACTCTGTTATATATAGTAGCTTCATGAACTATTATTCATTTTATTTCCGCTGCATATTGTATATTGCTCTGTGTCCGTGATTCTGTGATTATTCATTTACTATGTATGCTTAGTTTTTCCAAATATAACTTAACAATCGGGTATTATGAGCAATTCAAATCCGGCATGTTTTGATGCGAATGGTTGAAAATATCAGCCTGTTACATTTGGTATCAAAGCTTTGGCTCTAGGCAAACTTAACATATATGATAAATTTATTTACAGAATCACTTTCGTTCGAGCTTGGATTTCTTCCTCTTTGATTCGAGTTTCCTTTGAATTTCGGAACGTTCTCCTCGACTTCAAATTCCATTCTTGTCTCCCTCTATTCGTGCTTTCTGATTCTGGAGTATCCCATAACTCCACTTCGAACAATATCTATAATAAATCGGCTGTCTCGCCGATCTTTGAATGATGGTAAAGGGGTGGAACTCTTTTACAATGAGCAATGATTCACCGTATATTTCTGTATCCTCGGTTTACGATGTTATCTATCCCTTGCTATACCTAAATTCTATCTCTTGCGATCGAATGTTGATTTGCCTCGGAATTCTGCATCGATGGTATTCTTGAAGTCACGGTCGACCCGGTTAAGGTTGCCCACGATTTAATAAACTTATCCATCTTCTATTTTATTATTTAATCATCTTATTTTTGTTTCGAACCTATCTTCGAATCAAAATTCTCTTTGATTTGAGTCCATCAAAATTTGAATCTCTATCCTTGCTTTGAAATCTATTCTTGTATCGTCGAGCGAGGAAGTGTATTTGTAAATCAATATAAAATTGTTTTATATATATTGTGTTGTTTGAGTTGTTGACGTTGATTTGGGTTTTCGATCGATTCGTTTGCTCAACGCTATCGATTGGATTTCCAAAACACTTGAACAGAGCAAACTGACACAGTATTGTTTTTAAATTTGGTAAATAAAATAACTTTGAATGATTATATTATATATAAGTATAAATTTTTTATTGAAATTAAAATGTTAATGAATTGTTTAACAAAATGATAATACTTGATTTTCATTTATTGTTTTGTAAGACGTTAACTTTTCTCTCATAAATAAATAAATGGAATTACAAACCATGGTTTATAAACTGATTTGAAGAAAATTTAAATGAATTTCAATTTAGAATTTGAGAATTTAATTTTCGATGATTTCAAACTTTGGTTTTAAAAGTTTTAAAATGTATTATCTAAAGTATTTTCGAATAGAAATTATTTCCAAATAATTTTTAAATGTTTAAATCGGTGCTCTCCTTTTTTGTCGCTGGGAAATAATTTCGGTGATGGCGGCCGCATTATCGACATTCATTTTCGAGTTTCGAAGTGGAGAGACCATTATGTAGCTTTACTACAGTTTTGCATTGAAAATTTAATTGATTTGAATTTCTAAGATATGACTTGATTTATAATATATAAGTATATGATTTGATTTGATTTGATATATATGTTGTGTGTGTGTGTGTATATATATATTTCTATTTATATTTATCTCTAAATTGTTTGAAGTTAATCGAAAGTGTAGTTCTTAAATTTATGTTAAAGGTGATTTTAATTTATAAAATGAAACCAAAATTTTGAATAAATGTTTTAACTTGAAATAATTGAATTGGGAAAATCTTACTTGTATAATACTTAATTGCATTCCAATATAACTTACATAAAACCATTCAGAAGTTGAATATGTAATTGAATAATTTACAATGTAAAATGATTTTAAAGGAATTTATAAATAGATTGAGTGGTTATAATAAATGGTTATACACTTAATTTATAAGTATAGAAATTGTTAATTGAGATAAATTGAATAATATATAGTGAATAAATAAATAGTTAAGGTTGAGTTATAAGTGGAATTAACTTAAGTGAAATTAAATGGATTAAGTAAATGAGATTGATAAAATGAATTTTGTTTTGAAGGAAACCTTTTGTAACAAGCATTAATAAAATTTAAATTAAATCAACGGAATCAAATACCCTGGAATGAAATCAATTTTATTGAATATAATCAACTTATATTGAAATTTATATGGTTCTAAATTACTCGTTTATTTTGTTTTTAAATCTGTTTTCCTTCTGGTTGTTTCTGTTCTCCTACTTCGTTCCTTTTCGGGGATGAAAAGTTTTGAGTGGAGGAGAGTGTAACGACCTAAAAATTTTAATGGTTTTATTAATTTAATTAACTAAATTTTGAGAAATTTTAAATATTATTATTTTGAAATAAAAAAATTGATATTTAGAATGCGTCTTCTTAAACATAGCAACTGATAAATTTTCATCTGATTATATGGAAGTTTATTTTCTTGTGCAATTCTATTTCAATGTAAATCGGTTAATTTGATGATAGTGAAATGTTTTCCAAACCCGAATATTTTTCTATAGAAAATTTGTAAATCATCTTCTGAGCAAGACGACATATTTTATTTCTCCAAATTTTGACTGTTACTACTCCGTCGATCTTATTTTCGACGAAATAGCAGCATTTCCGTACCGATATCGATTTTGATTGGATGATCATACCATTGATATCTGTATACCATTTTGATTGTGTCGTCATGTTGATCTCTGCGGTATATTCAATTCTGTGTTTTGAAATCCGATATGTGGCCGAACCCGTGTAACGATTAATCGTATCGGTACAACTTTTCGTTTCTTTTGACCATTCATTATTCCGCCGTTCAACCATTGGCCAATAACAATTAATAATTCACAGAACTCTACACGTGGCCATTTCTATTCCACTATTTCATTTATTATTCGGTGGTTCGTTTCCTTTGCTTGCTTATTTTTTTCTGACTTCTATTATATCTCATTTTAGTCAATATACCGGTTCATTCATTGGCTTCCACTTACAGCTTTGCTTTAAATTAAACTGGTGCATGCCTTCAACCTCAAACCCATGGTTCTCATCGCAACCTTCATCACCCCTCTCCTCACGCACTAGCTCGCGAGCATCTTAGCCACCTAGACTTGCGTTCCTCCTCTCCTAGTCAAAGCAAGCAACCCATCACCTTTTTCCCACATCGATCGACCCTCCACCATCACATCCACCCTTTCGTCTTCCTCCAGCCGTGGCATCACTTCTATACTTCAAAAAGAAAGGAGCAGAGGTACATATATAATATGGTTCTTTTATATATATTATTAAATGGTTACGATATTCTAATACATATGTAGTACGTATTCATTTTTTAAGTATAGGTTATCATTTTCTTTGAGAGAAATGTGTGATCCTCTAAAAAACGAGGAGAGCACGCATGGAGCTATATATATAACAAATATAAAGCAGCTGCCAACATGCCTGGCAGGTGACAAGACTGTCAACTAGAAAAAATAAAGAAGTAGATACTCCTCAAATGAGCTTCGGCTAAGCCACCACCCATTAAACCCTAATACCGAGCTCCGGCAAGGCCACCACCCGATTATAGAGTGTTAGAGGCATCTAAAACCAGAGAAACTAAATACAACTCCCACAAAATAAGAGATGATCCATAAAGAAGAACACCAAGGGGCAAACTAAAAAGAAGAACTCCACTCTGAAGACACTGAGTAGCCACCAAGGAGTGCAAGACGCGGTCGTAATCCCTGTGAAAAGCAATCCTGCCAACCAGTACAAAGCTGCAAGCTGTCATGAAAACCAGTCAAGAGAAAACTAGCAACCTGTCTAAACCAAACCTGAAACAAAACTAGGAAACCAAGTTAGAATGAATCACATATATGTATACAAATAGAATTTATATACATATATGTGAGAATAAAACCAAAATGAAAATTAAAGCAAGGAAATGCTAGAACCAAAAGCTAACAATACTAAAGGACTAAAAAGTAAGAAATAAAAACAGAGATAAAAACAATATAAGAAACTACTTTAAGGGCCTATAATAGGAAGAAAATTATACTGCATCATGTGAACATTATTTAAATTAGTATAGGAATTAATAAAAATATTATTATGGACCAAATTATTAAAGTTAAGTTTGAATATGTTAATATTATTTCTAACCTTGTTAAGATATTCTTTAAAGCAATTATTTTTGGCTAATTTATATTTGGGATTTGAAATCCAATTTAAGAAAAAAGATGAAATTAAAATTATCAAATTATTATAGTGATTATTTTTATTATTAAAAATCCTTTGATTTCTCTCAAACCAAATGTACCAACAAGAAATTGTAAATATAGTATCAAGCAAGTATCTAATATCCTTATTGAACTTAAATCTAAAAGAGTTCCAATAGAAAAAACAATCAGTAACTCTAGAACTAATATTAAACTCAAAAATATTAAGGGTCTTAATAAGAATAAAATGAGTATCCATGCATTCGTAATAAATATGATTAATATCTTCAGAGTATGTATTACAAAAATAACATTTATTATCAATAATAATATTTTTATTTTTTAAAAGTTCAATAGTATTCAATTTACCATGAATAATGAGCCACATATGGATCTTAGATTTTGGAGGAGCGTTAGATTTCCAAATAAATTTAAAACAATTGTCTAAAACACCCGAAAAGTTAATAAATTTGTAAAAGGAATTCGAAGAATATTTCTTACTCTTATCCCACTCCCAACTAATATAATCATTAACATTGTCAATATTGTAGAGATTTAGCTTAGCATAAAGCAAATAAAGCTGTCTATGGGTTGAGCCTACTAAAATACTATTAAAATTGAAAATCCAAGGAGGGTCACTATCAGAGTTAAAAACATCAGAAATAAATGCAAATTTAAAGTTACAAATATCATATAAATCCTTAAACTCAATCTTAAGAGGAGTAGCGAAAATCCAACTATCGTGCCAAAAAGATGTGTTATTACCAGAATGAACAATAATATTTACACCTAAGTTGAAAATATCATTGCATTTTAAGATGGATTTCCAAAAATATGAAAGTTTACAATAAATCGAAGGACTAATTTGATAGAGATTATAACTACCATTGTAGTAATATTTAGATATAATCTCCTTCCAAATGGCATTATCACTCGTATCTCTGAATTTCCATAACCATTTACTAAGAAGAGACAAGTTCATATTGCGTAAATTAATGACACCTAAGCCACCCTCCTTTTTAGACTTACAGACAGTATCCCAGTTAACTAAACATTTAATGCTACTGTTTGGATTATCACCACTGTTTCCTGGGGGATTGACCAGGCAACTTGGTACTCGGCATCCAGAGAGTACTCGGCATCCAAAGGCATCGCTCGGCCAAAGTAAGTGGTTGGCCGAAGAAGGAACGCTCGGCATCAGGAGTATTGTCGGCTTGTATTGGTCGTCCGGCACCGAGGGGCGTTCGGCAATGAATGCGTTCGGCGCAGACGGTCGTTCGGCATTGAATGCCATTCGGCGTAGACGGTCGTTCGGCATTGAATGCCGCTCGACCAAGTGGTACCGCTCGGCCTCCCACGTACGCTCGGCCAAGTGACGTTCGGCATCCCCGAACGATCAGCCAGCAAGATGGCCCGACATCCGCCCCAACACAACAAGTTTCAACTATTACTCGGCCTACCCTTCCCTCACTCAACACCTCATCCTGTCCGGCCTGGCCTCGTTCGGCATGAAGGAAGGATCGGCATTCTACGTTCGGTCCACTTCTTCCACTCAACAAACAGACCGTTCGGCATGAAAAGGAGGGTTCGGCATATCGATCGTTCGGCCTATTCGGCTCAGCACACAGAGCACGTCCTACTTGGGCCAAGTTATTCAACTACCAGGCCCACCAGGAAAGTCCAACCCACTTTCGTCTATATATAGAGAGGCGGGGGCACAGAAAACGGGATCAGATTTTAGAGAGCACTGGGGAGACTCTGCCACATTGAATCCTCATTCAAGACTTATTTCTTTTACCTTGCAATTGTATTCTAATACTTAAGAACGGATTGTATCTGTAATCAAGTATCAAGTGGAAAATAAAGATCAGCTTCAAAGTGGACGTAGGCCACGGTGCCGAACCACTATAAATTTGGTGTTCATACTTCCCGCATTTTAATTTATGTTCTCTTCTCTTTTTCAGTTTGTTTTCTTCATTATTCTCTCTACACAATTTTTCTTAAGGGTGTTAGTGATCAATTTTGGTGCTAACATTTTGGTGCTTTCACTGAGAATTGAATTCTCAGACGATTAGGATCTACTTTGTTGCTACTGGATTGCGTGAATCCCCCGAAGGAGATCCATAATCATTCATAAGGCATCTGCTGATTCTACTCAGAGTTACAGCCAACAACTCTATCATGGGAAGACCACGAACCAGATCGGCCTCTCAAAGTGCAGATGTCCGTGAAACTGGTAGCATACAACAAGATGGTCCTAGCAAGCAACAAGCGATTCGAGGCATAGGACCCTCCAACCAAAATCAAGCGGAAGTTGTTTCCCGAGCAGAGTTCAATGACTTAATGAAAGAACTTAGGGAAAGCCGGAGGCAACTTGCTGAGTAAATGCAGACCAATGCTGACCTCATGATTCAGCTTACTAAGCAGCAGCACCGGAATGCTGGAGGTAGCCCTGCCCCTTACTCAGAAGAAGTTAGTTCGACTTCAGCTGACGAACCACCTAGGCGTAGACGCCGCAAGGATGAAGGTGCACAAGCAAGTGCCACCAATCGGTTGACTAGGGATCAAGCTCGCGAAGAGGCTGGACACCAGACTCACCAGGATCCCATAGAACCCAACCTTCCATCTTCCATACCTACCCCCGACTTGACGGCTATGGTTAGGCTGCTGATGAAAGAAAACCAAGGATTGACTAATGAAGATTGGGGAGTTTCCAAGAGTCATACTCCCTTCACAGATACCATCCTACAGGCAGAATACCCAAGAAAGTTTAACATGCCCACCTTTCCTGCCTATGAAGGGAAAACTGACCCTAGACAACATGTAATGAGGTAGGATGGATGATGGATTCAGCAAGAGCCAACGACGCAACCAAGTGCAGGTGCTTCCCGATAACTTTATCCGGAATCGCCACCATGTGGTTCACTCGACTTCCTCCACGGTCAATCTCCAGCTTCGACGAATTAGCAAGAAAATTCATAGAACAATTCAGGATACACACGACTCGTCCCAAGGATGTGATGTCCTTGTCGAGTGTGACCCAAGCTCCAGAAGAATCACTGAAAGCATACTTGCAGATATTTCATGTTGCCGCTACTGAAGTGAGCAATCCTAACGATCGCGCAATTTTGATGGCAGTAATGCGTGGAGTGGATCCAGATTCTGAATTTGGCGATTGGTTGGCAGGAAAGCCCCCAGCCACGCTGGAACGTTTTTATTCGAAAGCCCATCAATTCATAAGGAGGGAAGAAGCTCGGTAGACAAGGAAAGACAAGGCACCGGGGCCCGGTCAGGAATCTGTAAAGAGTAACATCGCTGCGAAGACAACCAGAGATAACCTTGAGAAGGCTCAAGCCAACGTCCAGAACAAGCCCGGGCAGTCTAAAGCAACTGGAGGCGGAGATCCCGGAAAGAAGAAGAAGGAAACGGGGAGATGGAAGTCAAGAATCCCGACCTACAACGAATACACTCCACTAAATACATCTCTTGAGAACATCTACTTGTCGACCTGCAACACTTTTCAATACAGAAAACCACGCCCAAAGGAATCAACAGAGGAGCAGAAGCGGACTGGGAAGTATTGCCGCTTTCACGAGTCCTACGGACACAACACTGACGAGTGCAGGCATCTTCATGACGCTATTGAGAAATTGATTAGGCATAAGAAGCTACAGGAATTTGTCAGAGACTCGCAAGACAGTAAACAGGAGACATCGGAACCCAGACGCGGGCCAACTCCACGCCAGCCAGAACAACCTGCTCGGACTGTGGGAAGATTGGTTATTAACACAATTACTGGTGGACCTCATCCTGCGGATAAAAATTGGCAGGAGATGGAGCGATATGCTAATTTTTTGAGACATACGAAGTATGAGTGCTATTCAAATATGGAGGATGGAGCTTCCGCAAAGCAGCAGCGCACGATGAACGACGATATTGTATTCAGGAATAGAGATGCGGATAAGGTGGAAGCCCCTACTATCGACCCGATGGTCATATCCGCGACCATCGGACCGGCATTCGTAAGAAGAATTCTAATCGATTGCGGAAGTTCCGTTAACATCATCTTCAAGAAAGCATATGACCAAATGAAGCTGGAGACTAAGGATTTGAAACCATCTAAAGCCCGAATCCATGGCTTTAACGGCGCAGCAACAGACGCAGTAGGATATGTGGAGTTACCAGTTGAACTGGGACAAGGGGAACGCAGGAGAGTGCAAATCCTGCCATTCATAGTACTGGATGTTGATTCACCATACAACGTATTCCTGGGACAACCAGCCCTCGCAGAATTCAGGGCATCCTTGGCCCCGTGGTGTTTGACGTTAAAGTTTCCCACAGATAAAGGAGTAGGAGTAGTGCATGGTGATTAGGCAACCGGGCGTGCATGCTACGTGGCTGAGCTCAGAGAAGCGCAGCGTAGGGAGAAAGGAAAGGTCGCAGACAGCTTTGTCAGCATCCAAAATTCTGATGATTGACAACTAACACCCGAGCCCTGGCTCGGGCAACATTCTCGGATCCATAGAGACATAGATCCGAGAGATGATGATGGGGAACCCAAAGAAACGAATGCAGCGCCAGCTGAACTAACTATTGACATCTCAGTTAGACGCAGCGACCCATCACGAGTTCTTAAAATAGGATCACGACTAGACCCCGTGACAGCTGAAAACCTTATTGACTTCCTCCGAGCGAACCTTGATGTGTTTGCTTGGACACATTCTGATATGTGCGGGATTTCTCCTGCAATTGCGAGTCATATGTTGAACATAGACCCAAAACACGTCCCCGTGAAACAGAAAAGGAGAGGCATGGATCCAGAAAGGTCCGCAGCTCTCAAAGAGGAGGTGGACAAACTCAAAACCAACGGGTTCGTCCGCGACGCCCTCTACCCTGAATGGGTGTCCAACCCAGTGTTGGTAAAGAAAGCCAATGGAAAATGGAGAACTTGTGTTGATTACTCTGATTTAAACAAAGCCTGCCCAAAGGACACTTTCCTGCTACCAAGGATCGACCAACTGGTCGATTCAACAGCCGGACACGAGTTACTATCATTCATGGACGCGCACTCTGGCTATAATCAAATTCCGATGCACATCCCGAACCAAGAGCACACCAGCTTTGTCATAAATGTCGGGTTGTATTACTACGTAGTAATGCCCTTCGGATTGAAGAACGCAGGAGCAACTTACCAACGTCTGGTAAATCGAATGTTCAAATATCAGATTGGAAAAACAATGGAAGTCTACGTGGATGACATGCTTGTGAAGTCACGACAATCAAACGACCACATCCGAGACTTAGCAGAGATGTTCGGTATACTGGGGCACTTTGGGATGAAGATCAATCCTTTGAAATGTTCGTTCGGCGTGGCATCAGGAAAATTCTTTGGTTTCATTGTGAATGCACGAGGAATTGAAGCTAACCCGGAAAAGATCCAGGCCATCCGAGATATACGAGTACCCAGAACCATCAAACAGGTGCAAAGCTTGAACGGAAAAGTGGCTGCACTGAGTCGATTCATATCTAGAGCTATAGACAAGTGTATTCATTTCTTTGAAGTTATAAAGAAAGGAAAGAGAAACTTCGAATGGACCGCCGACTGCGACGAAGCGTTCCGGGCTCTGGTAAGACACCTGGAGAGTCCCCCGGTGCTGTCGAAACCAGTAGACCATGAGATGTTGTAAGTATACTTAGCGGTCTCTCAACATGCCATCAGCACAGCCCTGGTCCGCGAGGAGGACCGAGTTCAAAGGCCAGTTTACTATGTTGGTAAACGCCTGACGGGGGCGGAAAGGAACTATCCAAAGATTGAGAAACTCGCCTATTGCTTGGTGATTGCATCACGCAAGCTTCGTCCATACTTCCAAGCACACTCGATCAGTGTTTACACTGACCAACTATTGCGACAAGTGCTCCAACGACCGAAAACTTCTGGAAGGATGCTAAAATGGAACATTGAGTTGAGTCAGTTCGACATTGCCTACCTGCCACGAAGGGATATACAAGGACAAGCACTAGCTGACTTCATCGCCGAGTTCACTCTGCCAGATGAACCGAGCGGACACAGGGTCGCACCTCCCGTTCGACGGAAGATGTACACCGATGGGGCATCTAGCGACCATCGCTCGGGGGCAGGTATCGTCCTCATAACCCCAGAAGACCGATCAATCTGCTATTCTTTGAAGCTTGAATTTGCAGCAACAAATAACGAAGCCGAATATGAGGCATTGATTGCTGGCTTGAAACTCGTTATCGAGTTGGGAATGAAGTCAATCGAAATCTTCTGTGACTCACAGTTGGTAGTTTATCAGGTGCGGGGAGACTATCAAGCAAAGGGGCAGAGACTGGCTCCTTACCTTGCTCGCACTCGAGGACTACTGGCAAGTCTCGAATATTATGACATCTCCCATGTCCCACGCGAACAGAATAGAGAAGCTGCCTCGTTAGCAAAGTTCGCAAGCACTGGCGATGCACAACAGATGGGATTGTTCCCTGTCGAGACCCTACTTGCCCCAAGTATAGACATGATGGAGATAGATTTCGTCTTGGAGATCGAACTCGAAAGGGAATCGTGGTTGACCCCGATCAAACAGTACTTACTACATGGGGATTTGCCTGAGAAGAGGAGCGAAAGACGCCAAGTCCTTCGTAAGGCCTCGCGTTATGTAATACAGAGCGGAGTAATGTATCGCAGGGGATTCTCGACCCCTTTACTCCGGTGCGTGGCCCATGACGAAATAAAATGGGTACTGGAAGAAGTCCATGAGGGAGAGTTTGGTGATCACACCGGGGGGCAAACTTTGGCAAAGAAAATCCTCCGTTACGGATACTATTGGCCAACCGTGAACTGCGACGCCGCAGACTATGTGAGGAAATGTGACAAATGCCAGATATACGTGAAAATTCCGAGAGCCCCGCCGACGGAACTCACGCAAATGGTTAGTCCCTGGCCATTTGCAATGTGGGGAATTGACCTGATTGGTTCTTTACCCTTAGCCAAAGGAGGCGCGAAATATGCAATAGTGGCAGTCGATTATTTCACCAAATGGGCAGAAGCAGAGCCTATGGCCACGATCACCACCAAGAAAGTCATTAATTTCATTGTACGAAATATCATATGCCGCTTTGGTCTTCCACGGACCATCATAACAGATAACGGGACTCAATTCGAGAGCAAAGAATTCAAAGAATTTTGTCAGAAGTATGGCATTGAGAAAAGGTTTGCAGCAGTTGCTCACCCGAAGGCGAATGGGCAGGTAGAAGCTGTAAACAAAATAATCAAGTCCATATTGAAGAAGCGTTTGGAAAAAGCTAGAGGCAAGTGGGTAGATGAACTCTCGACGGCACTTTGGGCCTATAGAACTACCCACAAGACCACGACTGGCCACACACCATTCGCATTGGCGTAGGGCACGGAAGCCATCATACCTGTAGCACTTGAAGTTCCATCACATCGGGTGACTCATTACAACCCCGCGTCGAACCAGGATCTCTTACTGCAATCATTGGACTTTATCGATGAAAAACGCGAAGAAGCTGATCTGAGAGCAGCCTCGTACAGACTTCGGGTCGCGAAATATTATAATGAGAAAGTCCGACCAAGAATTGTTGGGCGAATTCTCACCCAGAAGATCTTGAGACAACGAAGCGTCTGTTTCACCCGGGTTCGCAGTCACCACTTCATTCAGCATGACCGGCCTCTTTACCATTCGACAATGCAAGCCATAGCTCATTCGACATGAATAACCTCCAGTTCATTCACCAAGGCCAAGGAACACTCGGCACTCACGCATGAAGCTTCATTCGGCAGCACGAGCACAAGTCCATTCGGCATGGAAGCTCCATTCGGCAGCACGAGCCATGTCCATCCGGCATGACCAGCCCCTTTCCATTCGGCATAGCCGGTCCATGTCCCGCCGAATACCACCACCGGACCACACTATTGCCGAACCACCTTCCCATCACATCTCCACCGGACCACACTATTACCGAACCACCTTCCCATCACATCTCCACCGGACCAACTCCAATACCCTACCACCAAACCAACCACGACCGAATCAACTCCACTGCCACTCCAACACTACCACCGAATCAAGGCTTCAGCAATCCACTTCACACACCACCATCACCAGTCCAAGCTCTACCGAATGAAGCCTCGCCGAACCAGAAGTGCCAGGCCAAATTGCTTCAGCCCGGGCCCACCAGCAGTTATATACTTCCAAGACCCCTGCCCCCTACCTCATTCTATAAATAGAGGGGCAGGGGTACAACAATGGCAGACAAGTTTGAGAGCTCAAGCAAGGAAGGAACTTTCAAACTACTTTCATACACTTGTATACAACGCATTGTACTTGTAACCTGAAAGAAAGAAGATAATAACATATAAAGTGGACGTAGGCACATTCTGGCCGAACCACTATAAATCTGTGTGTCTTTTACATTTCAGCCCCTACTTTTCTCATATTTACATACTCATCTAAAATCATTGAAAATTACATATAATCAACTAAATAATACGACTTGGAGGTGTTTGTCCATTTTTTGTGCAAACATTTTTGGTGCTTTCACTGAGAACTGAACTCAAACTTCATCTTCTCCCACTCAACCTTTTTCCTAACGACATCACTCGTTGCTTAGAAATCATGCCTTCCAAACAGAGAAGGGATGTTAACAAAGGAAAGAACATCGCAACTAGCAGCCTTCCAGATCCAGCAATCACAGATCAGCCCACTTCAACAGCAGTACCAGATGAAAATCAGGAAAATCCAACTGGTCCCGCAACGGAACAACCAATCACTAGGGCAGATCTGGACAGGGTTGTGGCTGAAGTAACTAACCGCTTCACATCCCAACAAGAAACTTTGGTGGACCAACTCATGACACGCTTAAGGGACGCTGAAGAGTCCAACCGCAACACTGAATCATGGGGTGAATCCCAATCCGGAGGATCCCGGAGGCAACAAAGGTCTTCACTCTTCGAACAAGCTATCAACAGGAAAAACGATGATAGGGGCCGCGCCCGGACTCAGCCCGAATTCCGACTCGAGGAAGCCCTTGGAACCGAACCTAGCGGGGGAGGCACCAGGCGAGGGTCGGATGTAGCTGAGCCAGTCATGCCACCTAATCATAGAAACCCCGCTGAACGGAGCCGAGCTAGAACCCAGCCCGAAGTTGACCCCATGGATGTGCTCGAAACAGAACCCCACAGGGGAAGATCAAGGCAGGGGGCAACTGTAGCTGGTCCTAGCGTGCATCCAAGCAGCCAAAGACAACCACTGGATAATGCTAGAGGTGATAGACTGTACCATCCCTACAGGTCATCTGGGCGAGATAGATCCCGCAGGGAAGAACCGAGCTCATTTTTGTCCGCTCCAAGTTCTGACGAGCGGATGGCACGATTATTCAGAGAATGTGTCCAACGGGAGCAAAGGGACCGGGGAATAGGCGCTAGGGTCACCAGTCCCTTTACCCGAAATATCGAAACTGCCATCACTCCCCGGGAATGGAAAATGCCAACCATGGAACCTTACAAAGGAACTTCCGACCCCATCGTACACCTGCAGAGATACACCCAGCATATGCTCATGAGTGGAGCAACAGAAGGAGTATTATGTAAATGCTTTCCGCTATTCCTATCAGATCTAGCTACCTCCTGGTTCTGCCATCTACCCCAAGGATCCATCAACTCATGGGAGATGTTAAAAGAAAGGTTTATTAGCCAGTTCCGCATCCATGTGGAACAACCCAGGGATGCTTATTCTCTATCCAATGTCAAACAGAAAACCGGAGAGACGCTACAACAATATCTAACACGGTTCAACGCCGCAGCGGCAGCAGTTCAAGATGCCGATGAAAAACTCACTCTAATGGCCCTCTGTAGTGGTGTGCATCCAGACACCAAGTTTGCCAGAAGATTAACTAAGGAAAAACCAGTTACCTTGCCTGATTTCTTCCATGAAGCTGGAAAGTATATGAGACTTGAAGACGCTGCTACGGAGAGGCAGCCAGGGCAACAAGGCAAGATAATTCAGGACAAGGTTCCCACTGCAGCTAAGGACGCTCGAAGAAATGAATCTAGAGACAATGCTGGGGGCAGAAAGGGTGAGAAGCGCCAATATCGACCAGGGCCAAGATTTGACTCCTACACTCCTTTGAATGAAACAATCGAAAACATCTACCTAGCCACTCAGGGCGAACTCGGATACAAGCGCCCCCCGCACAAGAAAGAATCAGATAACGCACTCAAGTCCGGAAAGTTCTGTCGCTTCCACGAATCCCACGGACATGACACCAATGAATGCCACCATCTTCGGGACTTGATCGAAGAACACATTAGAAGAAGAAGACTGGAACGTTATGTGAAAAGTCAGAACAGGACTCCAACTCCTGCCAATGAGAACTCAAAGCAACCCCTCCCAGAAGTAGGCGGAGGGAGTCGCAACAATCACAACACCAGTGGCTCTAGTCAAGAGAAGATAGTAGTCCTTACCATCTCAGGAGGACCACACATTGCCGACAGAAGTTGGGCAGAGATGGAAAGGTACGGCAAGTCGCTTAGAAATGCCGAAGGATACGTTAACTCCGTCACAGAAGAACGCCAACCGAAACGAAAAGAGAGCGACGACATCATATTCAGTAGACGCGATTTGGAAGGAAGACAGTACCCACATATGGATCCTATGGTCATCTCTGCCTGGTTCGGCCCTGCTAAAGTTTTTCGGATTCTAATAGACACGGGAAGCTCCGTAAACATCTTGTTCAAACATGCTTTCGACAAAATGAAGTTATCAATGAAGGATGTGTCTCCCTGCGACAAACCACTGCACGGTTTCACTGGAGATGCAAAAATGCCCCTCGGGCAACTTGACCTCTTCGTCGAAATAGGAAGTCATCCCCGCTCCGTGGTGCGAAAACAAACGTTCGTGCTAATAGAGAACCACTCGGCTTACAACGCCTTCTTGGGGAGACCAGCCTTGTCTGACTTCCAAATTGTCCTAGCCCCCGGGTGCCTGAAGATGAAATTCCCGACAGACAACGGAATAGGAGAAGTAGAAGGAGATCAAGACGCTGCCCGAGACTGCTATGTAACTGAGCTTCGCAACAACCGCAGAAAGAATAAAGGAAAAGATGCAGAGACTACTCTCTGCATGAAAAGCTTGGAGGCATAGCAACTAAAGAAAGCCCCTCCTCTTCGATACACAAGCGATCCCTTCAATGAACTAGACCCCCGGGATAAAGAGGAGGAGGCTACCGCCGAGCCTGCAGAGGCTATGGAATTCGTATCTGTAGATAAGCACGATTCAAGTAAACTATTAAAAATCGGATCTCAGCTGAAAACGGAATTAAAGGGTCAACTCATTGACTTTCTCCGCCACAACTTAGATGTATTTGCGTGGACCCACGCCGATATGACAGGAATCTCTCCAGACGTAGCGTGCCACATGTTGAACATCGATCCCACCAAGGTACCAGTAAAGCAGAAAAAGAGGAGCATGGGGGCAGAGCGATCAGCAGCCCTTGATGAGGAAGTAAAAAATCTACTTGCTAATGACTTCATACGGGAAGCCATCTACCCAGAATGGATCGCTAACCCAGTGCTAGTAAAAAAGGCCAATGGAAAGTGGCGAACATGTATTGACTTCTCCAATCTGAATGACGCTTGCCCGAAAGACTGCTTCCCACTTCCCCGAATTGACCAACTCGTGGACAGCACAGCTGGGCACGAACTCCTATCTTTTATGGATGCATACTCCGGATATAACCAGATCCCCATGCACGCTCCCGATCAGGACCACACTAGCTTCATCACCGACCGCGGATTATATTGTTACAAAGTCATGCCTTTTGGACTCAAAAATGCTGGAGCTACCTATCAACGCCTCGTCAACAAAATGTTCGCAGAACTGATAGGACGTACTATGGAAGTATATGTGGATGACATGTTGGTGAAGTCCAGGAAAGCCAACGACCATGTAAGCCATCTGGACGATATGTTTCGGGTACTTCGCCGATATGGAATGAAGCTGAATCCTCTAAAATGCTCCTTCGGAGTATCATCGGGAAAATTCTTAGGATTCATCGTCCACGCCAGAGGAATCGAAGCAAACCCTGAACAAATCCGAGCTTTAAAAGAAATAAGGATACCTTCCACTCGGAAAGAAATGCAGAGCCTAAACGGAAAGGTGGCCGCCCTAAGCAGATTCATTTCCAAGGCAACTGACAAGTGTGTCCCTTTCTTCGAAGCACTCAAGAAAGACAACGGGAGGTTCGAGTGGACCGACGAATGCTTAAAAGCCTTCCTCAACCTAATCGAACACCTTCAGAGACCACCAGTACTCTCAACTCCAAATGAAGGTGAAGTGTTATACCTATACCTCGCTGTATCATCTCATGCTCTAAGCGCCGCCTTGGTAAGAGAAGAAGACCGCACACAACGTCCGGTTTACTTTGTAAGCAAGAGATTTACGGGGGCAGAAGCCAGATATCCTAAACTTGAGAAGTTAGCATATTGTTTATTGATCGCGTCACGGAAACTGCGACACTACTTCCAGTCTCACTCCATCAGGGTTCTAACCGATCAACCACTAAGACAAGTGCTCCATCGTCCTGACACTTCTGGGCGACTCCTCAAATGGTGCATCGAACTAAGTCAGTATGATATCACCTACCATCCCCGCACCGCTATCAAAGGACAAGCCATGGCTGATTTCATTGCCGAATTCACTACCAACGAAGGCAAGGAACAATCCGAAGTAGCAAAAAACATCAAGTGGAACCTCTTTGTAGACGGAGCATCGAACGAACAAGGCTCGGGGGCAGGTATTGTGATCGTCACCCCCAGGGGAAGAAAGTTGTACTATGCATTAAGATTGGAGTTCACGGCCACTAACAACGATGCTGAATATGAAGCAGTAATAGCGGGATTGGAACTGGCCCTAGAAATTGGGATCAATTCCTTATGTATTCATAGTGATTCTCAGCTTATCGTAAACCAGGTACTAGGAGAATTCCAGACTCGAGGAGAACGGCTCACAGCATACCTAAAGAAAACCAGACTGCTGCTCGATCGATTGGACCATTATCTAATCAAACACATTCCTCGAGAAGAAAACCAAGAGGCAGATGAACTTGCAAAGCAAGCTAGTATGAAGGACAGCACCATTCCCGGAGCACTAGTAATCTCAAGGCAGCTAGCCCCGAGTTTCGAACAAGCGAATCTGATAACTGCAATCGAAGAAGGAACCTGGATGACTCCTATCCGGAAATATTTGCAAGATGGCATACTACCCGACAGGCGTGACGAAGCCAAGAAGATCTTGAGGAAAGTTCCCCACTACACAATGCAAGAAGGCATCCTCTACCGGCGTGGTTTCTCTAGCCCCCTATTAAGATGCGTCGCCGGAAGGGAAGCCAAGGAGATATTAACAAACATCCATCAGGGAGGATGCGGAGATCACACTGGAGGACAGACTTTGGCAAGAAAGATACTCCGATATGGATATTACTGGCCCACACTAAACAAAGATGCCCTAGACTTCGTTAAGAAATGCGACAGATGTCAGAAGTTCGCCAAGATCCCTCGACTACCCACAAACGAAATTACTCAAATGACCAGCCCTTGGCCCTTTGCCGTATGGGGAATTGACTTAATTGGCGAACTGCCAACGGGCCGAGGCGGAGCCAAATATGCTATAGTGGCAGTCGATTATTTCACCAAATGGGTGGAAGCGGAACCTTTAAATAAAATATCTTCAGCAAAAGTTATCAACTTCTTGATCAAAAACATTCTGTGCAGGTATGGAGTCCCCCTCAAAATCGTATCAGACAACGGACTCCAATTTGACAGCGAAGAATTTGCCGACTGGTGCCAAGAGCATGGAATTCATAAAAGCTTCTCATCAGTAGCTTACCCTCAGGCAAACGGACAAGTTGAAGCTGTCAACAAAATTCTCAAAACCCTAATCAAGAAGAAACTTGAAAAGTCAAAAGGCGCTTGGGTGGACGAACTTCCTACGGCACTATGGGCATACCGCACATCTTTCAGAACATCAACGGGACATACTCCTTTCTCTTTGGCATATGGATCGGAGGCAATGCTCCCAGTTGAGACTATTGTGCCTTCCCACCGTAGGATCCACTACAACCCAGAAGAAAACGAAGAACTCCTCCTCATGTCTTTGGATCTGATTGAGGAAAGGAGAAACGATGCAGCACTCAAAGCAGCAGCTCACAAACAAAAAGTGGCAGCACTATACAATTCCAAAGTCAAGCATCGCAGCTTACAAGAAGGAGATCTTGTCCTCAGGCGAATCTTTCCGCGCCCCGGGGCACTGGACCCCATCTGGGACGGACCATATGTAATTCACAAAGATCTCCACAACGGAGCTTACATTTTGTCAACAGTGGACGGAGAGGTGTTCCAGAGGGCATGGAACATCCGACACCTCCGTCGATACTTTTCTTAACTTGTACTGCCCATATGAAGTGAATTAACAAAGAGAATCAGTGGACGTAGGCATTTTCGTGCCGAACCACTTTAAAAAATCTTGTCTCTTTTTAACTTGTTCCTTTATGTCTTGGCTACTTGTTAAGCGTTATCCCTTTCTGTTGAACAAAATTCTATGGCATCTCCACTCAAGACGCACCGCGGCCTCATCTGGACTAGGCCTAACAGGTACGCTACGATTCTATGCACTCGCCAATGAGACTCTTTTGCCCCGGCATCCCTCTGCTGCGGGTTAACTCATTGCGCGCCTGCCCTCAAAGCCAACTGTAATGAGCCGATTATAAGTCATCATAAAGGCCGACTATAGCCGATGGCAGCTCATTACGGCGTTCGGCTCGTCGGTAACTGTGAACCTACTTTAAGCCCCAACATAAGGTGTGGCCAGCCAGGGGTAGTTCACGGCCAACGGCACCCACGCTAGCCGGCCACGGTAAATCGAATAATACCCACGATTACGGACCATAATGGTTCGGGTAGTTACCGTGCGCGATCTCGGCTCCGATGTGTCTTAAGTGCGGCTGTGGTAAAAAAGAAAACTCCCCGCGGAGGCGTAAGATGGGTGACAAATGTCTCCAAGACCCACAGCTAGGGAAAGTGACTACAAAACCCGTTTGCCACGAACTTAAGCACATCGACGGCCTTCCGTGACTGGAAGTTTTACTTTTACTATATTTCCATTTCATTTAAATATTTTTCTCCTATCCTGTATAACAAACTCTAAAGTACAGGAAACCAAATAGGAAGCATTCACTCATGAGGCTCTAAGCCTGCGTACTGGGTGGCAGGGTGCTCAGCTATACCCGTGAACAGTTACACGAGACACTCAAAGCTACCGCCTGCGAATAAAACATGAAGGGCGGTACTCTCTTTTCTTGCACATAAATGCGTAACTATAGCTTATTCATACACTGACACTGCAACACGTGAAATTATATTTCAAGCAAAAAACTTAGCATCAAACACAACTAGAATCACAGGCATATACATAGCTATACTTCTCCAACAACGTATCTAGATAATCACAGCACAACAAGATAGTGATAACGTATTAACATAAAGAGATCAACACGTATTATAGAACTACACAAAGGCTGTCTGATGTCACAACATAACTACATGAAATTATTCGTCACAAATAATATTATTACAACACTTGAATTTTTTAGACTGACATAAACAGTGAAAAAAAAAAAGAAACAAAAGGATGGCGGATGCATCCACACTCCGTCACCAACTCCCCCAGCCTACTTAGCCGCAGGATCAGGGCCCCCAGCATGTGGATCTGAAGTCCCACCTGTCCGAATCAGAAGAGGAATTCATTAAATGAACGATCAAGTTATGAAAACACGGAAGGAAAAGAAAGGGAAAAGAATAACTCACCAGCACCCGCCGCTTGATCCTCATCATCCAGCTGTACACCCGCTTCCTCTGCAGCAAGCAGCCGCATCCCCTCCTTCACCGCCGCTTGCTCCTCCTTGGAGAACTGAGCGGTAACCGCACTCAAGTTGAAAGCCTCTCCGCCTTTCTTACCCGCATTAACCCTGGCCTCCTCCAAAGCTTGAAGATATACCTTGGCCATGACCCGAGGATAGTCGTCCATCCAAGACAAGCCACCCTCCTTCCAAGTTTGGAAGTACATGTCCTGCAGCATCTCATCCATCATCCCCTCGTTCTCCTCAAACTCCCTCACCCGGGCTTCAGAAGCTTGCAGCTTGGCAACGGCGGCATCCCTCTCTGATTGGTACCTTAAGCAGTCAGCCTGGAACTTCCTCCTCATTTCCTCCTCCTTCAACTTGAGGGACCTCCTCATCTCCTCCATCTCCTCCTTCAACTCGGCCTGGGCCATCTCCGCAGCCTCGAGCCTCCCGGACAACTCCTCTACCCGCTCGAGATCCGCATTTCGAACCTCATCCACCGTTGTAATAGCCATGTTAATCCGCTCCCTGCAGGTGACCTCCATTTTCCGTAACTCCGCCCTACTTGCCTTCTCCATGGTCTCTTTCAGACGCTGGGAAGCTTCCTCATGCTGGGAGATCTGGATGGCTTGGTCGGCAAGCTGCTTGGCCTGATCGGCAACCTTTAGCCTTAACCGAATGTTAGCACTCCCAATCTCCTCCCCGGCCTTGACCAATCGAGCATGATGCTCCATTAACTTCTTAGTCTCTTCGGCCACCCGATCAATATTAGCCTTGGCCTCGTCCCCCATAGTAACTACTCGGGTAGTAAGCAGATCAAGATCTAGGGACTTGGCCTCATCCAGCACTCTTACCATGGGGTTGCGGGGAAGAAGGTGCTCGCCCGTGGCCTCATCAAATGAAATGTCTTGAGAGCTTGGGTCTAAATCGGGATGACCGGAAAAGGGGTCACGAGGCACGGGGTGAGGCATATCGGGACGCCTTATGCGAAGGATAGTAGGACTCTTGGAAGGAGGAGGAGGGGGGCCGGGCTCCATGCTCTCCTCCGTAGTATCAAGAGGAGGCTGAGTAGGAGGAGGCTGAATAGGAAGCTGCGAAGCAGAAGAAGACTCAAATAGGGAACGGCTCCGCTTCCTTTTCTGAATACTCTCTTCAATGACCCCGAGAAGAGGACGATACCTAACCACGTCCCCAGTACGACCAGTGGGAGGCTTCGCAGAAGCCCTTCTCGACTTGAAGTGTTCGAGGCGGTGTCGAATATCTGAAGTTTTAACCACCTGGCCTGCCCCTGGGATAACGAACGAGTGTTACGAACATACAATAATCCGCAGTTCATGAAAATGTGCTAAGTTAAAAAGAAAGAAAAGTGAGAAGACACATCTATTATACAAACCCGGCGGAGGAGTGGGATACTGCAATAAGTCCTGGATCTCATTCCAGGACGGAAGTGAACCGTAAAAAATTTCTAAGTCCCTATCGAAAATGGAATCGGCAGAAGACAAAAGTTCACCTTGCATCGCCGGGGTCACCCTAGCTGAGGAACCCTTAGAGGATGGGTCAGTGCTAACCACAGCTTTGCCGGTTTCCTCTGCCTTCTCCGTTTCCTTCTCTGTTTCCGACTCCCCCTCTGACTCCCCGAAGGCCCGACGGAGAGCCTCATCCAGTTCGAGGTCCTGCTCAGAGGTTAGAGCAGCAACACCGCTACCACCCTGACCATCGCCATCTCCTCCACCCTCCGACCCTTCTCCAACTTCACCTCCTTCCTCCTCTTCTACACCTTCCTCCTCCGGGACATCCGGGCAAGTACTTGGAGAAGGGCCATCGGACTCCTTGAGCTTCTTGCCTCCTACGACTGGACGTTGTGCAAAGGGCTTCCTCTTGCCACCCTTCGCTGTCACCCCACCTTTAGGCTGGGCAGCCTTCTCTTCTGCCGTGTCCCTCTGTTTGACTACGGACTGATGTGGGAGGATCAAATTATACGACAAGAGCCTGGCATTCCTAATCAGATAAGCAGCCGATCTGTCTCTCCCGGAAATAGCTTCAATTTCTGCTGCCATCCGAACCAAGCGATCATCTTCCACAACCGCAAAACCACCTGTCGCTAGCAAGAAATAAAAGCGCATAAGAGAGTGAATTACAGCCAAGACAGGAATTATGAGTAGAGTTTTTACTTACATCCGGAGGTAAATCGGCGAATAGAGACGGAGTCATCCCTGACAAAGAACCATTCCTTCTTGAACATGCTATACTTCGAGTATAAATCCAAAACAGGCTTGAAGGAAACGGCTGACTCCAAGCTAATATATGGGGACCCCTTCCTGTACCCCCTCAGATTGTACAGATATCGTATTTCCCGGTTGGAGGGGGCGCGCCCATATCTCTTCTGGAAGATAGCATATAAGCATACCAGAATGGCATAAGAGTTGGGCTGAAGCTGGAATGGAGCCACCTTCAGATAAGTGACGAAGCTTAGTATCCAGGCGTTGATTGGAGGAATAGCCCCGCACATGCAATGGTACCGGCTATAAGCGAAGTACCCCTCAGGGGGATCATATGGCATGACCCCTTCCCCCGGTAACAACATAAGAGCCCTGTCTATCCCAAAGGAACGGGATATAACGTCAAGTTGCTCCTCCTTTAAGGAGCTTGGGAAGCAGTCAGGGGGAGAGTTCAAAAGTTCCTGTGGACCACATCCGTCCACTAGAGACTTCGGAATAGGTCGGTGTTGCCCGGATCCTGATTGGACTGGGGGCGAGGAAGAAGAAGGCTCTCCTGTGCCTCTAGACTTCTTTCTGTCTGATCGTGTTTCCGCTTTGCGAGACATTTTCTGCAGCACAAGAAAAACCTAATATTAGAACAAGGAAAATAGAAAAGTAAACAAACAAGTGCGTGCAAGTGTGGAATTTCATTCGCAAGCTGAAGTCTTCCAGATCACAAGTTCATTCGGTTTCCATGTTCATTCGGCTTCCAAGTTCATTCGGTTTCCAAGTTCATTCGGTTTCCAAGTTCATTCGGTTTCAACCCCATTCGGTTTTCATCTCATTCGGCTCCAAGGCAGTAGTCCCATTCGGTGAAGCAAGGACATACGTGTGTATTCGGTAATAAGTATATACCTGGTTCGGTATAAGGTTGGTTCGGCAAACACTTGATTCGGCAATGGAGTGATTCGGCTCTACTCGTTCGGTAAAGAAAAACAAGGGGGGTACGGCCTCTATATATAGGCAAACTCACAACCACCGAACCAGATGTCTCGCCCAACCGGACCAATGATACCGGACCACCAGAAGCCGGATGAGAATAGCCGGACCAACCAAGAACCGAATGGAACCCTCTATCTACCGTCCAAGACCAGGAACTGGGGGCACGCAGGGCGCTTCACTCAGATAAGTACCGAACTCCAGAACTAACTAATAAAATAAGATTATGACAACGATGAATAAGTCGTAAAACTCCCACTAGCATGAATTAAATCGTTCACACGTGTACGCGACCACGAATGGTCCATAGGCACGCTCTGAATGGTCATTAACCCTATCATCGTGGGAATTTACACTTTGACACGTCTTTTTAAACTCATAGGTGAGACGGATAGTTGACTCTGATAATTACGAAATGGCTAAGCTACTTACACATGTACGGGATCACGAACGATCCCTAGGCATGCCCTGAGCTGGCGATAAACCACCTTGACAAACGATCCAGGGAATCACTCTAACGTGAACCTGGCATCGATAATGCAAAGCCCCCTCGGGGCACACCAACTCGCCTCGAACGGCGCAATTCACTTCATCCCGAACGTTTCGACCACGAACGGTCATCGTTTGAAATCATACTAAAACTGTAAATCCCTTTGCAGGACCTCAACAGGATATGAACATCCAGCCCATGACATTACAAAACACGCCTTCTTGCCGCAGGGAAACAAAGCGCGACACATGCAAGCACGTGCCCCACTTTGGGGGGCAAATGTTGGGCGAATTCTCACCCAGAAGATCTTGAGACAACGAAGCGTCTGTTTCACCCGGGTTCGCAGTCACCACTTCATTCAGCATGACCGGCCTCTTTACCATTCGACAATGCAAGCCATAGCTCATTCGACATGAATAACCTCCAGTTCATTCACCAAGGCCAAGGAACACTCGGCACTCACGCATGAAGCTTCATTCGGCAGCACGAGCACAAGTCCATTCGGCATGGAAGCTCCATTCGGCAGCACGAGCCATGTCCATCCGGCATGACCAGCCCCTTTCCATTCGGCATAGCCGGTCCATGTCCCGCCGAATACCACCACCGGACCACACTATTGCCGAACCACCTTCCCATCACATCTCCACCGGACCACACTATTACCGAACCACCTTCCCATCACATCTCCACCGGACCAACTCCAATACCCTACCACCAAACCAACCACGACCGAATCAACTCCACTGCCACTCCAACACTACCACCGAATCAAGGCTTCAGCAATCCACTTCACACACCACCATCACCAGTCCAAGCTCTACCGAATGAAGCCTCGCCGAACCAGAAGTGCCAGGCCAAATTGCTTCAGCCCGGGCCCACCAGCAGTTATATACTTCCAAGACCCCTGCCCCCTACCTCATTCTATAAATAGAGGGGCAGGGGTACAACAATGGCAGACAAGTTTGAGAGCTCAAGCAAGGAAGGAACTTTCAAACTACTTTCATACACTTGTATACAACGCATTGTACTTGTAACCTGAAAGAAAGAAGATAATAACATATAAAGTGGACGTAGGCACATTCTGGCCGAACCACTATAAATCTGTGTGTCTTTTACATTTCAGCCCCTACTTTTCTCATATTTACATACTCATCTAAAATCATTGAAAATTACATATAATCAACTAAATAATACGACTTGGAGGTGTTTGTCCATTTTTTGTGCAAACAAGAATCTTGGATGTGGGAGATCTCATTTTGAAACGAGTTTTTCCAGCCCCGTCACATATGAACCCCGCATGGGAGGGTCCATACGTCGTCGAACGGAGGCTTGGAGAAGGAACTTTCAAGCTAGCGACCGTCGATGGTGTGACACTCCCCCGAGCATGGAACAGCAGCACTTGCGACGTTACTACACTTAATCTATTTCCTTTATGCAGCAGTTGCACTTATTTCCAGTATGTTTCCATTTCCAGTTCTTGGCATGTAATAAGACAATTCAGCTTGCTCTCATTAATAAAGGCTTGAAGCACCTTTTTCACAAATGATTAATGTCTCTGCGTATGATATTCTTGTGACAAGCGGCTGAAAACTATGATATTCTGACTAGCATAAGAACGCTCAGAAACAACTTAACATCTCCAAGTCCCCGGAGTGCGGACTGGAGTACTCGAAGTCCCCGGAGTGCGGACTCGAGTATAAACGATTGAAAATCTCCAAGTCCCCGGAGTGCGGACTGGAGTACTCGAAGTCCCCGGAGTGCGGACTCGAGTATAAACGACTCAAAATCTCCAAGTCCCCGGAGCGCGGACTGGAGTACTCGAAGTCCCGGAGTGCGGACTCGAGTATAAATGACTTAAAATCTCCAAGTCCCTGGAGCGCGGACTGGAGTACTCGAAGTCCCCGGAGTGCGGACTCGAGTATAAACGATCCAAAATCTCCAAGTCCCCGGAGCGCGGACTGGAGTACTCGAAGTCCCCGGAGTGCGGACTCGAGTATAAATGATTGAAAATCTCCAAGTCCCCGGAGTGCGGACTGGAGTACTCGAAGTCCCCGGAGTGCGGACTCGAGTATAAATGACTCAAAATCTCCAAGTCCCCGTAGCGCGGACTGGAGTACTCGAAGTCCCCGGAGTGCGGACTCGAGTATAAACGACTTAACATCTCCATGTCCTCGGAGCGCGGACTGGAGTACTCGAAGTCCCCGGAGTGCGGACTCGACTATAAACGATTGAAAATCTCCATGTCCCCGGAGTGCGGACTGGAGTACTCGAAGTCCCCGGAGTGCGGACTCGAGTATAAACGACTCAAAATCTCCAAGTCTCCGGAGCGCGGACTGGAGTACTCGAAGTCCCCGGAGTGCGGACTCGAGTACAAACGACTTAAAATCTCCAAGTCCCCGTAGCGCGGACTGTAGTACTCGAAGTCCCCGGAGTGCGGACTTGAGTATAAAAGATCCAAAATCTCTAAGTCCCTGGAGCGCGGACTGGAGTACTCGAAGTCCCCGGAGTGCGGACTCGAGTATAAACGACTCAAAATCTCCAAGTCCCCGGAGCGCGGACTGGAGTACTCGAAGTCCCCGGAAGGCGGACTCGAGTATAAACGATCCAAAATCTCCAAGTCCCCGGAACGCGGACTGGATTACTCGAAGATTCCAGAGTGCAGACTCGGGTATAAACGATTCAAAATCCCCAAGTCCTCGGAACGTGGACTGGAATACTCTAAGTCCCCAGAGCGCGGACTCGAATGTAAGTGATTCAGATCTCCAAGCCCCTTGAATGTGAACTATGACACAAATGGCTTGGATATGCCGAGTCCCCGACATGCGGGCTAGGAAATATTTTAAATACAAGAGGTACAGAATGGAAATTGAACAACTCCAAAGAATTCCCAAGCTATGTAAAGGTGAAACAGGAGGTCTATGTTATTCACAGCAGTTCAGATTTCACTCACAATCACAATTACAAAGAAAACTGAATGACAAGAATATTTTGAAAAGACAGAAAATGAAACTGAACTTTATTCCTGAAAAGCTTTTCGCTACAAAAGCGCTCCGAAGTCCGGAGTCGACAGCCTATTTACACAGTCTGCAAAAATCATTACATGACCTAAATTAACTCTCGTTGAATGAGGACGATGGTCACTTCTTGTGTTTCTTTGACTTCTTCCCGGATGATTCCTTCCTAGAGCTCTTACCCTTGGAATCCTTCCCGGATGGAGGGGAGACGACCGAAGATGTAGGGGGAACGTCCATAGGCTTGGACCCGCCAGGGAGGATGACCTTCAACGGTTTGTTCAAGGGGTCGTCCAGGTCCACATCCCGAGGCTCAGCCTTAACTCTGGCTATCACTTCCTTCTCTTTATCGAGCCTCTCCTTCATGCTCGGCTCAGATGCATGCTCAGAGGCATCCGTGATTTCTATTTCAAACTCTCGGAAGAAGATTCAGACTTGCCTTCATTGAGTGCCCTGATTACTTGGGCATCTGGGCCAGGACCCTCGCCAACTCGAGCATCCTCACTCGTTTCTTTCTCCAGCTCCTTGGTGACATCGCTCCTCGGAGTGGGCTCGGGGTCAGAACAACCTGCACAAAGTCACAAGAGAACAAATGTTAGAGCACGGCAGCTTCTAGAAAAACACAGAAACCCTATAAAGCAAAGAAGTTGCTTACCGAGTGCCGGTGGAATCTCGGTTGTCAGAGGGGTCTCACCCTCCGGGATGGGAGATATAACATGAACGCCAAGCCCAGGGGCATCAGGATCGTAGCCAAGGTGCTGCTCGAAGGGATCAAGTACCGGTCGGCTAGCCGGCTGAGTAGGCGCACGAACTGGGGGCACGATGCCGGATGGACCAATAACCACTTCCTCTCCTTTCCTCAAGGGGGAACCTTTGCTGTATAGGGCCTTAGCCGCTGATAGGTCTGAAGGTTCTTTTCCCTTTAAGAACTCCTTAATCAAAGCTTCCTCATCGACCTCTTCGACGCCGCTCTCGGCCTTCCTGATTTGAATCAGGGTCTCCCACGCCTCGATCAGAGACTCAAGGTAGCCCTCTCCCAAAAAAGTTAGATCTCGATGCATGAGAACTCGGGCGTTGAATTCAGCGATGAGCGGGTTGAATTCAGTCTTGATCTCTTCCCTACCTTCCTCCCTGGCCGGCTCAAGACGAGAGTCGATGTCGGCAGCTGCCATCTTTTTGCCCTCCTCGCGAGCCTCATTCTTTAGTGCCTCGACTTTGGAGAAATCACCCTCGAGTTTCTCCTTTAGAAGCCGGGTGGCGACGATCTCATCGCAATAGTGTTGTGCCTCAACCTGGGCGGCCAATTTTTCTTTCTTCTCCTCATGGAGTTGCTCTTCGAGTTCCTTAACCTGTTGGCTGAGTATGTCCCACTCCTTCTGAACGGAGTCCTTCTCCAAAGCTCGAGCACCACACTGTTGGACTGACTCATCAAGCTCTTTCTTATGAGTTAATTCAAGGCAGGAAACAGCCTCGGCGGTGTCCTTAGCGCGTTGACGGGCGACCTCAAGCTCAGACCTATAAGTGGCCAACTCGTCATCCTGGACCTTAATGATATCCCTGTCATGAATAGCTTCAAGCTTTAGGCGGTCAATTTCGTGCTGGCGCTCCATAGAGACTTCAGAAAGCTTCTCAGCCAGATGAACGAATGCGTCATGTTGAACATAGACGTCGTTGGTACAGGCAATGGCATTTTGCTTAACATCTCCGGGTATAGGGTGAATCGCTGGGAGAAACTTTAGCCCATCGAAACAAATCTTCGAAAATTTGGCCTTGAGTTCGGTCAGTTTTTCCGACACTGTCGGGCCTGTCGCTGGAGCGGGAGGAGACAGCTTTGAAAGTTCGCCCCTCCTATGAGAATCTCGGGAATGCCGGGTAGAAGAGGAGTCAGAGTGTTGGTCCCGAGGAGCATCGAAATGCGATCTCTTATGACCGCGCTTTTCTTTGCTTCGCTCCTGATGAGAAGAGGTCTCCTGGTGGAGTTCGGGCTGATAATGAGTTTTCTTCCGAAATGACGAGTCCCGAGAATGATAATCTCGATCGCTGTCGCTATCTCTGTCTCGACGCTTCTCGATACCTGAGTGCCGACCAGATTGGCGTAAAGTCGACGAACCGCGAAGGCGGTCATACCCATGCGAACGCCCCATGTCACCTGCAAAGAATTCAAACAATAGCGAATCAGCGAGAGAACAAAATGATGAAAGAAAAGTAGGTGCAAAGTGAAGTGCACGTGTCCGTGTGTGTCCTAGTGTTCCCCCCCCCCCGGACGGACCAGTGGCTTTGCTAACGGGAGTCTTTTCCCCTCGGTTCGGGGCTGGGACACTCGCATCGCCCCTGGCGGGTGAGCGAAACTTAAACAACTCCGGGTCATTGAAATCATAGTTGAACAAGTCGTCTGGAATGGAGAGGTTCGATAAGCCCTTCAGAGAACTTTCAACGTGTTGTGAAGAAGCCTCTTTCTCTGGCTGGATAGGCGTAACTTTGAAAGTCCCGCCAACCTTCTCCTTCCTCAACTTGCACGCCGGCTTCGTTTTCCCCTTCGAAGGGGAAGATGACGTTTCAATATCATGAACTTCGACCGCAGGGACCAAATCCTCACCTTGCTTTTGAGGTGGCTCGTTTGGAATTTCCCCCTCTTCCGGTACTTCAAGAGAAGGGCGAATAGATGATTCAGGCAGTTTTTTCCCTCTAGCGGGTACGGGTTTGGGAAGCGAGGCGCCCTCAGGAAGACTAACTCGGCGGCCAGGAGCTAGCAGACCGAACCTTGATAATTACTCATTGGAAATGAGGGCTCGGATATCTCGTTCCTCAACAGGAAGGGCTCTAATGGTTTCGACAGCATCAGAGTACCCTCGACCCTCGGGACGTGGAATGGAATCTGAAAAGATGAAACGATAAGTTAGCAAAAGCTTAAAACTGATTGGGAACGGACATCAATTCAGGAAGAAGACTTACTTCTTTCAACCCATCTCCTCGCAAAACCCTGTGGGCAGCGCACGTAAAACCATTCCTATTTGTACTAGGCGAATTTGCTGCTCCACGCACTGGTGAAAATTTGGCACTTCCGATGTGGCTCGAGAAACATGTAAGAGGGACTGTCTCCCCGTTTCTTGGTAATGTATATGTACCTAATATCGCCAGGGGTTGGGGCCCTAGAGAAGACGGCCATAAAGAGCACGTACGTGCCGTAGATGAAAGCGTGACCGTTTGGATGTAGCTGTGATGGGGTGACATCAGGATACCGCAGCACATCTCGAAGAAATAGATTGAACGGTGGTACACTGCCAACCCAACACATGAACTTGTTGCACGCTGTATATCCCGCTAGGGGCAGATGTGGATGGTCGTGCCCCGACGGAACTAACACATCGGAGAACGGGAAACCATGAATAGAACATATCCGCTGAACAGCGGCTTCGGTGACCCTCGAAGCCTGTGAGTCAACCGGGCTATCCAATAAGATCGACGACTCCAAGGTATCAAGAGCCCAGTCCTGAACGGGAGAAACTGACGGGTCGGATTTATCGGCGGCTGTTTGCTTTGAAGACGGCCCGGGTCTGTCGGAAAGTGTAGCGGAACTGGATTTTTTAGACATCTTGAATAAATAGTGGATTCAACTAAGCATCTGTGAGAACTATACTTGAAAAATGACCAATGTTAGAGTTAACAACACGAATAATCCCCCCACGTGGTGTGTGAACTAGTGCAATCAATTGTGTATAGGCCTTGAAAGTTTGGAATTGGTAACATCAAACTAAGCCTAAAGTCACTGCCTTCGAAGACCGTCATTACTGACCGCCTCCAAAAGCTTTCTTTATGACGATTACAGTCTTAGATTCAGAGGAGGTTATCTGATTACGTCAAGTAAAGTTCAGTTATGAAATTGGGCAAGACAAATTGTTTGTCCGGCATTTATGTTTGGTTCGGCATGGTCAGTTCGGCATCCATGTTCGTCCGGCCTAAGTTACGTTTGGCATTTATGTTTGGTTCGGCATCCACGTTTGTCCGGCCTAAGTTATGATCGGCACTAATGTTTGGTCCGACATTGTATGTTCGGCATTTATATTGGTCGGCTTAAGTCATGTTCGGCCAACATTGTATGTTTGGCTTTTATATTGGTCGGCTAATATCGCTCGACATGATTGGTTCGGCATTTATGGTTGTTCGGCATTGCCATGGTTCGGTACTGTTTGTTCGGCCAAACTGACGTTTGGCAAAGCAATCGTTCGACCAAACTCCAGTTCGGCCGAAACAACACCCAGCATCCACGCTGACTCATTTCACCCCCACAACCTTTCATCCATCGTTCAGCATATGATATACCACGCCGAACCTGGATCGCACCGAGCCTCAACACTCAGCACTGCCTTCAACTTTCACTCTCTCCCAACCATCTCCTGCTCCTCCTACCTTCTCTCCTCCTACAATTTCGTTAGGCACAGAAGACGTATGCCAAACGACAGCGCATCTCCCAACAACCTGCTAGAAAACTCGTTTCTGTTCACTCCTCCTCCCACTCTCGTCGTCCAACACTAAGAAACCCTAAGGACTCCAACCTAAGCTCAATTACGTAACTCGAAGTATCATTCTCTTAAATCGTGGAAAGGAATTAGTACCTGATCAAGAGGATGAAGACTTGGATGGAATTGAAAGGTAGATGGAGTTTTGTCAACTGGAAGGTTCGGCAAATACAGGGCAGCAGAGACGAAAATGTGAAAAGAGGAGAAGGGGGAGGCGCTGGGTTTTATAAGGAAGAAGAAGAAGTTGAACAGTCTATGCCCGATGGAGCCGGTCGAGAAGGCATCGCTCGGCCGGTCAAGGGAGTTGCGTTCGGCATGCGCATATCGTTGGGCTTCAACTGCATCATTCAGCATTACAACCACTCGTGATTCAAAGCACAACATGTCCGACCACACGTTGTACTTTGGGGGGCAAGTGTTTCCTGGGGGATTGACCAGGCAACTTGGTACTCGGCATCCAGAGAGTACTCGGCATCCAAAGGCATCGCTCGGCCAAAGTAAGCGGTTGGCCAAAGAAGGAACGCTCGGCATCAGGAGTATTGTCGGCTTTATTGGTCGTCCGGCACCAAGGGGCGTTCGGCATTGAATGCCGTTCGGCGTAGACGGTCGTTCGGCATTGAATGCCGCTCGACCAAGTGGTACCGTTCGGCCTCCCACGTACGCTCGGCCAAGTGACGTTCGGCATCCCCGAACGATCGGCCAGCAAGATGGCCCGGCATCCGCCCCAGCACAACTAGTTTCAACTATTACTCGACCTACCCTTCCCTCACTCAACACCTAATCCTATCCGGCCTGGCCTCGTTCGGCATGAAGGAAGGATCGGCATTCTACGTTCGGTCCACTTCTTCACTCAACAAACAGACCGTTCGGCATGAAAAGGAGGGTTCGGCATTTCGTCGTTCGGCCTATTCGGCTCGGCACACAAAGCACGTCCTACTTGGGCCAAGTTATTCAACTACCAGGCCCGCCAGGAAAGTCCAACCCACTTTCGTCTATAAATAGAGAGGCAGGGGCACAGAAAACGGGATCAGATTTTAGAGAGCACTGGGGAGACTCTGCCACATTGAATCCTCATTCAAGACTTATTTTTTTACCTTGCAATTGTATTCGAATACTTAAGAACGGATTGTATCTGTAATCAAGTATCAAGTGGAAAATAAAGATCAGCTTCAAAGTGGACGTAGGCTACGGTGCCGAACCACTATAAATTTGGTGTTCATACTTCCCGCATTTTAATTTATGTTCTCTTCTCTTTTTCAGTTTGTTTTCTTCATTATTCTCTCTACACAATTTTTCTAAGGGTGTTAGTGACCAATTTTGGTGCTAACAACCACTCGAAAGGAAGTCTCTTCTAATTTTATCTATTTTGTCTATCACCCAATCAGGAAAGAGGTGCATAAACATCCAATAGATAGGGGAGCTGATAAAACAGAGTTAATCAAAACTAGTCTACCAGCTCTAGATAAGAATCTCCCATTCCAATTACTAATCCTATTTTTAATTTTATCAATTATTAATAACCAATCTTCATGCTTAAGATTTGAAGGTCTAATAACAAAACCAAGATAATTAAAAGGAAAACTCATAGTTTTACAATTTAAAGTATTAGCAACTAAATTTTCAACTTTGTCAAAATCATTTAAAACTAAAACCGAACTTTTATCAAAGTTTATTTTTAAACCTGATAAAATTTCAAAACTATAAAGAATAAACTTTAGTGCAATGATGTGCCTAGGAAGATGAGAGGAAAAAAGCAAAGTTTCATCAGCAAATTGAAGGACAGACAAACCAAAACTCGAAATATCATTACCAAAAAAACCCAAGGGATTATTATTAACAACATTCTTAATAATCTTAGAAAAAACATCAGCCGCGAAATTAAACAGAAGGGGCGATAAAGGATCCCCTTGCCTCAATCCTCTCTTGGATTGAATTTTATTACCCAAAATTCCATTAACCATAATACTTGAGTTAATAGTTTTAAGCAAGTTAATGATCTAGTTAATCCATCTATTACTAAAGCCTCTGGCAAGGAAAATACCAATAAGGAAATCCCAATCAACCGAGTCAAAAGCCTTAGCAAAATCTAATTTTAAAATAGCACAAGTAATATTATTTTTACAACAAAGATTAATGTATTCTTGAACAACTGCTACACCATCAGTGATATTTCTTCCTTTAATGAAAGCTGATTGAGAACAGTCAATTAAACCATTCATTTTTAAACTAAGTCTATTAGCTAAAACTTTAGAAATAATTTTTACAGAGCAGTTAATCAATGAAATGGGTATAAAAGCTTTTAAAGTATTAGCACCAACTTTTTTATGTAATAAAATAACATTGGCAAAATTAAATCTACCTAATTGGAGATTTCCATTATAAAATTCATTAAACATATTAATTAAGTCTAATTTTAAAACCTCCCAAAAAGTTTTATAAAAGAGAATAGGAAATCCATCCGGACCCGGAGATTTATCTCCCGGTAAATCAAAAATGGCTTTACGGATTTCCTCTTCAGTAAAAGGAACATCTAAATCAGAAAGATTAATATTAGAGACGGACGGGTAAAGATCATTCCATCTAACATTAACTCTATTCTTATTATTATTGCCAAAGATATCTTTATAATAATCAGTGAAAGCATTATTGAGATCACGTTGTTCAACTAATTCCACATTATTAACTAAAATGGAATTAATTGTGTTACTACGTTTTCTACTATTAGCTATATTATGAAAAAATTTGGTATTGTTATCACCTTCGTTAATCCATTGAATTTTTTATCTTTGTTTCCACATAACTTGCTATTTTTCAAGAATAGAATTAAGTTCCTCTTTTAAGTTATTAAGAACATTTTTCTCTCCTAAACTTAAATGTCTAGATTCTTCTATCTTATTAAGCTTAAGCAACTCATTAAGAATATTTTCTTTTTAATTTTAATATTACCAAAAATGTTTTTATTCCTCTTTTTAAGAAAAATTCTGAAATTTCTAAGTTTGAGCACAAAAGCTTTAGCTGAATTAAAACTATACTTAAAACTATAAAAGCTCATAGACGACCATTTATTAACTATTAAATTTGAAAAATATGGTTCAAGAAGCCACATTTTTTCAAATTTAAAGGAACTAATAATAATTCTATGATGATCACAAGACAGAATAATGGGACAATGATCTAAAAGGGTGTAAGGAAGACCAGACACTTTACAGATGGGATATTTATCCTCTATTTCATCACTAACGAAAAAACTATCTAAAAGAGCCAATGAGGGATAATCCCTATTATTACTCCAAGTAAAATCTCTATTGGATAGAGGAATTTCAATCAAGTATAGGTTATCATATTATCAGTTGTCTTCATTTTAATTGATTATTTTGTGTGAGTCCTGTTGTATTGAAATTTTAACTTTCATCCAGTGCTTTACGTATTGCTATTATATATATATATATATGTATATATATATATATATCCATATTAAGTCACAGATATACACTAGTTATATACAAGTATGTTATATATTTCTGTTTGTAGTTTACGTAGCTACTTTACTTACAAACTATTGATGAATATATATATACATATATCTTAGCTTTTTTCCTGTTACATGTTTTAGTGATGTTTATATATATGAGTAGACATATGAGTTCATACATACATTAAACCAGCTATATATATATATATATATATATTTATTTCTGTTTATATCGCATGTCAGTAAGCGTATGTTATAGTATATATAATTAAAGGTGTATGCAAGTTTGTATATTGAACCTGTTTTTTTGTACTAGTGTTAAAGCATAGCTTACATATGGGCATGCATAAGTATATTCAAATATGATTTTTAAACTGTGCTTGGGCATGCGTGAGTATATTCATATCTTAGATATGTTTGTATACATGTATTCATTAGTTATATTTAAACTACAGGTTAGTTATGTATGTTAGTAGGTTTTTATCTAAGTATATATATATATATATATATATATATATAAGGATAATTTGTTTCTAGTTTTGATGTTAATATATATATATATAAAGTATATATGAGTTTATAATATTTTGTTTACTGTTAGTATATATATGTGTTATATATATATACTGCCAACATGTATATATATAAGTTTCTTATAAAATGCTGTCCATATCAGTTCGTATAAAATGTTGTATATATATAATATGAAGTTTCTGACATTGATTCGACATATTTATATGGGTTAATTTTGAGGTGGCACCCGCTGTTATTTATATATGTATATATTGATTTAAAAGAGTGTATATAAATATATATATCTGTGTGTTACCAAGAATGAATATATGCTTTAAAGTACATTTATAAGCCGCTTATATATAAAGACTAAACTAAGTGTGTATATAATATTTATGTTGTTACGTGTACAAGTTATATATGTCGTGTGTCTATTTGTATAGTAATTTATGAATGATCTGTTTGAGTTATTAATGAAGTAAGTCTATGTTGGATTTTTCAAATGTCTTATAAAATATTGTGTAAATATATACATAGAGACTTTAAGTTGTAAGTGTTTAAAATTTAATATGGATTTTTAAATATATATGTTTTAAGAATAATGATTTTATTATTATATATATATACATATACATATATATATATACATATACATATATATATATATACATATATATATCTATACATATATATATGTTATTTTAATATTTGTCTGAAATTTAAAATATTAATTTAAGGAAATTATAATAAAAAAAATATGCATTCTCTGTTTCTATCAAACCAATTGATTTGTTCTCATCAATTACTTTTTATCAGCTCTATCCGTCAAAATTCGTGCCAATCAAGCTTTGGTTTGGAATTCGTGCTTGGATCCGTCAAAATTAGTTATTTACGTTGCTATTTATATGTTATTATATGCTATCTGTTCACCTGTGACATCTGACACTGTTATTTATGCTGATGATATATGCATGTTCTATTATTATCACATCTGTTATCACTCTGCAAGTTCCCTGATAGTATAGAATTCACTATGGGTTGAAATGATACATACCAGAACGGACTTTAGAATAGGAGAAAATCTTTATGGTTTGAAATGGTAAACCTAAGCGATTTTCATTTGCATTGAATTTGGAATTGCGGGTTGAAATGATATATACCCGTGTATATATTTAAATTGCGGATTGAAATGATAAATATCCGTATCGCTTGACCATAGGATAAAAAATTATATACAGACACCGTTGGTCTATATATAAGTATTTTGAAAATGATTTCTATGGTTTTTGGAAAGAAATATATGGTTTTATATAAATATTGATTTTGAATATTATATAAATGCTATTTTATATATAGTAAAATTCTTGAATTTAAGCTATGTATAAATTGGTTTAATATAGAAGAAGTTTAATAATAATGTTTGATTTTATTAGAATATAATATGGTTAAGTATTTAAATTATATTTTAATATAGATTTTATAATGATTTAAATAAATTGAGGTTGGAACATAAATTTGAAATTGATTTGAAATTGAATTTATTTCAGAATTAAACTCAAATAAGTTTGATTTGAAATTTATTAAATTTGATATTTTAAAGGATATGATTTTTATAACTTGATTTTGGTTTAAGGTGATTTAAATGAATATATCAAGTTTAAATAAATTTAAGGAATATTCAACTATTTGAAGTTTAAAAGTTTTATTTAAAGGATATTGTATTTAGTAAGTAAATATTTCAAAATTAAATAATAGTAAATTGAATTTGATATATATATATATATATATATGGAATTATCAAAATTTAGTATCAAAATTGTGGAATATTTAAAGCTTTGAAATATATATATATATATATATATATATATATATTGAAATGGTTTATTTTGTGGTTCAAACCTGTTTTGAATTCGATATAATTGAAGGGGTTTATTGAAGTTGATTTTGGTTGAAATTGATGATTTGAGATTGATTTAATTTGAATTTTGGAATTCGAGTTGATTTGAATCAATTTGTAAAGTTGAGGAAATTATTTTATTTTATAAAGTAAAATTTTAATTTAAAACTATTTTATTATATATACTATTTGAATATCTAAACTTTGTAAGGGGTAGAAGTTATGGTTTCGAAGCTATGAATTTCAAAGTATTATGTTTTGAAATGTTATACTTTCAAGTGTTTGGTTTCGAAAATGTTATAACTTTGAAAGTGCTATGATTTTTGAAATGATGTCGTGTTTGGTTTTGGAAATGGCAATGATATTTTGGTTTTGAAGTATAAACTATTTTGAAATGACCACGGTGTAATAATATTGTTTGGTTGTTAAAGAGACCGGGATCGGAAGTTGTCATACTCTCTGCCAACTCCGAAAACCACTTTAACAACTGTGTACATGGTGGAGAGTCCAGAATGAAGTAGGATGGTGGTGACATTTTATTAAGGTATATACGTGGACCCGACTCCCGTGAGTTGGCATAAGGTGGCTAAAACAGGAGCAGTCAACGGGCTAATGAGGTCGCTCCTCTTATCTGACACATCTTCGATACCATTCTATTACTTTGCGATTGATTGGGTGCACCTTTGATTTTTAGGAGTGTGGCTCGAGGTGGGCGGTAGTAGCTGCTACGCGTTACCACCGGTCTGAAAGTGCAATTGGTATATCTACCCTAGCATTGCCTAGTTGTGCCGTGTCACCTACCCTAGCGCGCCCTATACGATTTTGGTTTTGTGCCGTACCTATGGAGTATTCTTTGGTGGCTTTCCGATCACGAGGGACTACGGTACTGTATAGACTATTGGCACTATAAAATATGTTAAGGGGGATATGGGTAACGCCTTAACGCTATTTTTTAATATATTATACTTTACTTTAGACATCATTATAATAGCGTATATTACTACATAGTAGATAGTTTAACGGATCCTTAGAGGATGGTTATCCCAAACATCCTTTAAGTTACTTGTATTTCAGTTGTTATTTTACTTGAGGTTGATTTATTGATATAAGAATGTTAATCCTGACTTGAGTGTTTTGTGTTTTGCTTTAGGCTCGGGTCAGACTGAGTGATACAGCTTTTGAGACTCGCCTTTGGAGTTGGAGCTTCGCTTGGAGATCCAGCTATCCATCCAGCTTTTAGATATTCAGTTGATTCTAATGATGTATTCTGATCTTGTATTTGACTAATGAATTTGAGGCTTCTGTTGTATTTCATTTAACTCTGTTATATATAGTAGCTTCATGAACTACTATTCATTTTATTTCCACTGCATATTGTATATTACTCTGTGTCTGTGATTCTGTGATTATTTATTTACTGTATATGTTTAGTTTTGCCAAATATAACTTAACAATCGGGTATTTTAAGCAATTCAAATCTGGCATGTTTGGATGCGAATGGTTGATATATCAGGCTATTACACTTGCAACTTGTAACTAAGGAGATAAATAAAGGTTCGAGATGGAAACAAATAACATGTTCGACTGTTAGCAAGATTTTAATGGCAAAAGGTATTTTAGTTTAATATATTTGCATATACATACAAATATATCAATGTTCCTGTAATCATGTATATGTAATTCGACCATTACACACACACATACAATAAATACATCTTATTTTAAACATACGTTTTATACACACACATGCGTGTTTGTGTATTTATAAAATTTATTTTTGGCTTGATAATGAAAAAGGTAATTTTTTTCGTATTATATGTATACATATTAAAAAAATTAACAATAAAAGTATTATATATATGCATGGAACTCAAAAAATGCACCCACATCACTAACACCCTTAATAAGATAATTGATCACATTATCAATCAAAGTAGGGGAGTGCTTGGCAACAGCCTAGCCATCGATTCCGGGGTTAGTAATCTGGTTGAAATTCATCATAATTCGCATGATTGTGGTCGGTGATAACTGAAATTTTGTCGTTCTCCTTCTCTCCAACAGAAATCATGGTGACTGCCCTTGAGGTGAAGTTATCTGGTTTGTTTCCATATTTTTCCTCTTGCCCGTCCTCTCTTGATGTTTGCAGATTTGGAATTCAAAAGAGTGAAGAGAGACATCCCAGGAGACTTTGATGAAGGGGAGGCATCTTGAATTTTGACTTTCCTACGGAGCGAGACCTCTTTTGAGAGCCAAACTGTGATTTTAGTCAACTTGACCTCCTGATTGGAAATAGGTAAACTTTTACCCCATTTTGAGCTCCATGTCATGCTACCCTAAATTCCAACTCGGACTAAAAATAGAAGTCACTAATTTTATCTTTTTCAAGTCACCATCTCGGTTCATTACTTAAAATTAGATTGTATTGCTCTTAGGACTCATGCTTCTTAGAAAGAATAAAGAATTGGAACGTTATAACTACTTCCCCATAGAAAAAGTCCATTACTGTGATAGATATAAGGTCGTGTGTGTAAAGTGCACCTGAAGTCTGAACAAACCATCAGTTTCTTTAAGAATTTCCAACTGTTGCCAAATCTTAGCCAGTGATTCCGAGTTACCATAATCCATTCCCAACTCTGGTTATTGAAGATAACCTGAAATAGTAATATATACTGGAACAAATTCCTCTTCATCATCTCTAGACCCAATGACTTTATATAATGCCCCTTCAATGTTGAGGTTGGCCAACGAATCAAGTCTAGTCTCCCTAGAGGCATAGTACTCGTCCTGGTCAGTTTGTGGCCTCGTTATCCTTTTGATGTGACTTTTCTATAGTTGTGATCTCAACACCATCATCCTACCATTCTCTAAGGGACTCCATCCGGCTAATTTGATAAATCTAGAGTGGTGGAGCTTATAAACAGTCAGCCACTACAAGAAAACTGCGGTTTACCTACGCCAAAATGGCGTAGGCGGGGCATAGGTAAATGCATTAACTATATAACCCTTACGCCAATTTTGGTGTGGGTATAACTTGCGTAGCTAATAAAATACCTACGCTTTACCTACGCCATCCGTTGGGTTGTTCCCTATATCTTTCCTACGCCATGATTATTCTACGTCTTTCTTACGCCTCGTTATTTCTATGATTTTGCTACGACATTTTTACTTCTTTCGTTACCCACGTCTTTCCTACGTCATCCGTTTACCTATGTCTTCCTTATGCCTTATTTTCCTACGCTTTCCCTGCGCCATTCTTACATATTACATTTCCTACGTTTTATCTACGACATTCATTCATCTACGGGTGCATCAATATTCCCTCTAGCTACCTATGTCTTTTCTAAAGCAATTTTGATATATTACTATTGTGTTTCATTTCATCATATTAAATATGAACTAAAACCAACTTGTTACACATATATACACATTCCAACAAAAAGATTAACAGCAAATCATTCATCTTTAATTCAAAAAACAAATATCTCATTTATATTACAAAGTCAAACAATATTGATCATGTTTTTATATGTCAAAATAATACGATAATATGTTCATGATACATGACATCATACAGTTACAATTAAAAATAAAAAATACCCTCATCCCTCATGAGATCATTCAACTCCCCATCAAATTGCCATCTTGAAACCAAACTGTCCCCTACCCACCTCCTTATTCAATCTCCTCACAACTTCTGCTCTACATACATACCATGCTCGAAGCTAACTGGCAGCTGCAGTCCCTTGCCTCATGCCACAGTTTCACCCCTCAAGCCACAATGCAACAGTACAGCTCCCTCCCTCATGCCAAAGGTTCATCTCCGGGCCTTGTTTGCAGTTCTCCTACAGTGTTCTAAATCATGTCCACTCAAGCTTCACTCATGCCAGATCATTGACTCTATCCATCACCAGCTAGCCATCCTCCAAGCATATTATTGCAGTTGTGCTCTACAGTGGTGCCCTTCTTTTGTGCTCTTCACAATCAAGCTTACCTAGATTCTTATTTTTGTTGTCATGTATGCATCTAGATTCTTATTTTGTAGTCTTTCTAGAGGGAAATTCATCAAGCGAGGGTTAAATTAATCTTTGCACATATTCATTCTCAAACAGTTGACTTATACATTGATATCAACAATAATATACTAACGACGGTACTCATATTTTAATTAACGATGATAATTAAGTTCAAGAAAAAATATTTGGTCTTTAATCAGTCTTAAATAATTAAGGTCACTCATGCCAACCTGTCATCACTTGTCGCCGCAGCTCATGCCAGTGAGTTAAGCACCATTTTATCATTTTCAATTTGCACCAGCACCTTCAGCCAGTGGTACACTCATATCCACCCTTTAGCTAGCAATACGGACGACCAATCCTCCTCGCATCGACCAGTTAACTACAACATCAAATCTTGGTGACCTGTGCCACCATCAAATCTTGGTTCTGTGATTATATATAATAGACAGATGCAATCATATACATGTATTCGAAACTCATCCACCGAGATAGCTAAAAAATATAAACTTCACTATATGCTAAGGCAATATGTTTTCTTCTCTATAATTGTTTGCACATAAATTTTGGCAGGGACATGTTGTACGCCCACTAACATACAAAGAAAGCCCGAATAGCAACATACATTGCAGGGACATGTCCACTCAAAATGCACAGAGCATGAAATCCATAGTACAAGCAATTAATGGTAGTGTGCAACAATGCGTTAAATTATGCAAAGCATCTAAGTCAAACATGAAACATGGAACAATGTACAAAATGAACAAAGCAATGTTATATCATTGCTGTCAGCCTCCAATGTTTTTCGAAAATTATATTTTTTCCTTCGCTGTCCTGATACTCATTTCAACAATAAGAGGCTATTAGCTTCATTTGGCAAGGGCATTTCTATGCTAAGGATGTCTGCAAACAAGAGAAAAGTGCGGAGAAAATTCCAACAATAGTTTCAATATGAACAACCATTATTGAATATAGCTTTGTGAGAGAAATTCTCACCTTGAATCAGAAGATAAACATTGTTGCTCCTTTTAATTTCAAAACAAATTTTAATCCAAACAGCCCCTATTTCAAAAAAATTCAGAAATTAATACCAACTCAAATCACCAAATTGATGGTTTATTTAGATAGAGAATGTAGAGTATGATACATACCTCTCTAATCAAGAATTTACGAATTTTGCAAGAATTGATTTAGATTTAACTAGGGTTGAAGGAGAAGACCCATGTTGCTTTCTTTTTCTTAACCGAAATAAACGTACAACGAAGTAAGAACTTAAGAAATTGGATTAAAGAAAGGTAAATTGGTAAAGGCGTAAGGAAGAAGAGGAAAGAAGATTTTAGGTGAAATAAAAGAATGACCATAGGAGCCGAAAATTTCTAATTTAGAGCCAAAAATTTTCAATTTAGAGCCAAAATTTTGGGGAACTAATTCAATTCACTTGGCGTAAGAAAGATGTAGGAAATTTCCTTATGTCTTTCCTACCTCTTTATACCTATTTTCTATGCCTTTCCTACGCCCCGCCTTTTGGCGTAGAAAATACGTAGGAAATTTTGCGAAGGAAATTGAAGTATTTTGTATTGCAGGTGTAGGGATGACGTGGAAAATTTCTACGCCTTCCTCCGGCATACATTTAGCGTAAGGAATTTCCTATGCCTTTCGTACGTCGATCTGAAAATGTAGAAAATTAACAGAGACGTGGAAATGGCGTAGGAGATATCTATGTTTTTTCTACGGTATAATTTTGGTGTAGGGATTTTTCTACGCCTTTCCTGCGCCTCGATTTTTTTTCTACGTATTGAAGTTGACGTAGGAAAGACGTAGGAAATTTCCTTACGTCTTCCCTACGCCTTTACCTCTTTCCACCTGTTTCCTATGCCTTCCTTACGCCCCGCCTTCTGGCGTAGGAAAGACGTCGGAAACTTTGCGTAGGAAATTGAAGTATTTTCTAGTAGTGAGCTTTGTTGTTTCTCCATGTCTCATTGTCAGATTAGGTTGGTATCAAACACGTATCAAGTGTGAAGGGTTAAGTTGACTGCTCCCCACTTTGTCCTCTAGCCATAGGAACCTAGCTTTACCCTTCCTAAATGGTCTCTGAGTTAGAAGAGCTCTAGCTTTTCGTATCAAACGACCCTTAACTAGCAGCTCGTATAGTTTAAGAGACTTATCTGCAATCAACCTTGGGATTCCCGTGATTCAATAGGAATCTCTTCAACCTCTCATGCATATCTTTAGGTCGGTACCAAAAGCATTCTTCTTAGCAACTAAGAGAATAGAAAAGTGGATAATTAGTGTAAGGACCCTAAAAAAAAAAGGGTGTTAACACACAATCAAAAAGTACTTACATCCTGAGTGCTAATGGTGGAAGCAAGGAGGGTCATCTTTGATGAAGAAGTACTCTCGTTTGACATGTTGTATTTGCAATAGAAGTCTTCCAAAAGTTTAAATTTACTTCCCGAGTCATGGTAAAAGAAATGAGAGCCTTTTGCTTTGCTTTTAATCACTTTCAAAAATCTCAGTTGCATATGGTATGAGGTGTTTAAATTCCCTCATGAACATTATGTACAAACCTAACATGATAGCCTAACCATACGGGTGAAGTAGGAATGGAGCAATTTCAATGTACATTAGGACTTCGACTACCGACTAGTGAAAAGGCGGTGGGCCCATGCCAAGCAATGATATTGGGAATAATCTATATAGCCCTTTGGTAGAGCATGACCCCATTGATCGGGTGAAGGTAAAAGCATATCCCCTTTGGTAACCCTTGAGTGGCAATATAATATCCAGTAGCATGGAAACCAGTGTAGTGACGACCGACTTTATGGGATCCATTAGTTACTGAAAAGGATCATTACCATGAACCAAAAAGCGTGATGAACTAAGCTAGCTAATCCTATCCATAAAAGCTAAGGAGTCTATAGCAGCATATAGAGAAGGAGCCTAAGCTCCAGTAGCACCCGAGAGCGTGTATGATGTCGAGTAAACTTCCCTATCCAATATACCAACCTATCTCATATGCTACCGTTAGATATTTGTGTATGTGTGTATGCCATGACAAGTACAATATAATATTTAAAGACATGAAAGTAAATAAAAAGAAAGAAAACCGAATGTGTCGGAGCTACAGTTGAGACATAAATCCAAAGCAATTAAGCTGGTCTAATACCTTTAAGTGTTTGGTTTGGTTACCAAACAAGGAGCAACATAGCATCCACGAATTTTTCTAAGTCGTTTGTTGGATAATGGGAACTACCAAGCCATTTTTTTTAAATTACTAATAAATCCATGCAAATGAATTACAAAGATAACTTTTGAATTGTTGACTATATATATTGGAAAACAATCCAATCACTAAGCGATGGCCAATTCTCACTTCTATTCGGTATTTCTTGGATTTGAACCCTACAACCAAACCTTCTAAAGCCTTGTCTTAAGAACTACCCAAACTTGTAATTCAAAGGCAACAAAAAGACTCTATGCGTAACTACATAATTTGGAATAGACCAAATACATTCCAAATGTTTTCTATTCGGTGGTGGATACCCTAGCCAAACCCTAAATATTAAAAATCGCTAAACTAAACATTCCTATATAATAATCTAAGGAAACAATCCAATGATATTCACATACCAATGATTGTACCAAAACCGTGCCTAATCACAATCGCACCAAAATAACCGAACCCTATTTAGCCTCAACATGAATCAAAATCAACGCAAAGTCAAATTATTGTAGGTTAGAACCTTACCTTGATTTTTTGATGGATGTGAATGGTAGAACGGAGATCTGGAGTGTATTTCAACTAAACTGGGGTGCACAGTTGCATAGGAGATGAACAGTCTTTGACATTGGAAGCAAGTAGTTGAAATAAAGGAAGTGTGAATGGTGTGGGGTAGCGAATGCTTATGTATCCAATCCAACATTGTCCATTACCGAGCACAGCAACAACGGAAAATGTCACAACCCTGTATTTTGTAATTATTTTATTGTATATTTTAATTATTTTTAATGTAAGATTTTGATTTAAAAACTTATTTTACTTATTTGAAATGATTAAATTTATTATTTAAATATAGTCTTGATTTTTATATGAGTTATAATTCCAAACTTGTGTAAGTTGGATATTTGCATGAAATGCTGATTTTGGTCAAAATAGTCAAACTGTGACTTTCAACTTAAAATTTTAAAAGTTTAAAAATTTAATTTTTTTCTTTTATTATGAAAATACATAAAATTCTAAGAACACCACTTTTCGTTTTGTTGAAATCGGATTAAATTGTGAAAGTTATACCCTTTACAATATTGTGCGTATATAGGGTTATTTAACAATGACTATTTTAAATTGTATAAGTTACTTCTTCTTTGTTATATTTTACTTTAATATGTGATAATATGTTATATTATGTATATTTTGACTATTAAGTATTTTTAAAATGATAATATAATTTTTCTAAAGTTCATTTGAATTTATTTCTAATTTTAAAGCCTAGTCTACAATTTTAAGCCATTTTCTTAATTTAATTATATATAATTAAAATTTATTTATTTATTTTATGCACCCACTTTTATTTGCTGTGTTTTACTTTATTTTATTCATTTTACATGTATTTAAATTAAAGCAAATTTTTCCATAGTATATTGAAGTTATTTCTAATTCTTAAGTCAAGTTTTCATTTTCTGTGCTATTTTTCTTATTTTAATCATATCTAATTAATATTTAATTATTAATATTTTGTTTATCTGTTATACTTTCGAATTTTAACTGATATTTTAATTATTTTCAGTTATTTAGATGTATATAAATATATATGAGAAATTTGAAAGGGTTAAAGGCTAAGAAACGTAAAAAACGTTTCACTGTTTCTTTTGCAGTTTCTTTTATCATCAATACATCTGTTTTTTTGGCATTTTCCTATACCATCTCCAGCCGACTTCCCTTGCTCATTTGTCATGAAAATTTTCTCTTTCTCAACCCTAAAAAAAAATTATGGCCTCCTTGTACAAAAACTTTGGTAAATCTTCTTTTCTATTTCACTTTTTCATTGTTTTATATTGATTTGCACTTGTCTCTTCCTCTTCTAGGTTCGGCCCTGCCTCCTCTCCAGCCCCTTCTGCCTCCACCACCACTGGAATCCATCACCACCACCTCCTCCTCATTGGCCATCCCAAGCCGAGCCACCCTTGGTGGTAGATCTATCACCAAATACAATATAATTCACCTACTTGACCTAACCGAGCAAATCTATGCATCCACCACCTTCCACCCCCCATGGCCGCCACTAACACCACCTCCACCACCTCCAGTACCACCTGTACTCTCGGCCACACCATCCCCTTTGACCCCAAAGTACAGGCCATGACCATACTAGCCATGACCGTGCCTTGTAGTGCCTTGAAAATCATGTGTATGTTGATTGTTGTGTTGTTTTCCCTTCTCCACACTTTTGCACCATGTTAACCTATGTTAGGCTGACCATACCCAACCAAAACCTGATCCAAATATTACCTTAGACCTGTAGTATACCTTATGGATGAACCTAGAGTGTGTTGCAAGCAAGTGCATAGCAACTCTGCCTTGATTTATGCAGTTATTTCTAGCCTAGTTTAGTCGTTTTTGAATTGAAAACTTATGTATTATTGTATTGTTTTGGGTATATGTTTACAAGACAAATATCAAGGCTCTACATTCATTCAAATCAAAAGTCATGCTATATCGTGCTTGTCGTGCTTTTGGAATCGCACTTATGTTTGTTGTTTTGGTCTTCAGCTTGAAAAAGTGAGTCTTTCTCACTCTGACATTTATACTTATGAAAAGTGAATTGATGACAAGTGTTTAGTAATAAAAAATATTTATGGAAGTTAATGATTATCATATGATATGCTATGCCATGTTATAACCATATTATTACCATGTTAAAACTGTTAATTTTCACCTGACATCTGATATATGACTGTATATTGTGATATTGACCTTGTTTATATTGTTTCTGCATATGATCACACTACAAGTTTCCTGTTAGAAAAAAAATGTTATGGGCTGAAATGATAGGCCTGAATGGTTTTAAATTTTTCATTTTGACTTGGGATTGCGGGTTTGAAGTGATAAAACCCGGATTTTTCTTTGTAAATTACGGGTTGAAATGATATATTACCCGTATCACCTTACCTAGCGTAGAAAATTTTATACAGCCCCGTAGTTAAAATATGTTTTTCTAAAATTTTTAAAATATTTTTAGAAATTTAATTAATATAATATTTTGATTTGAGATTTAATAAAAAAATGATTTTTGTAAAATATTATTGATTTTCTGAACAATTGTAAGTGAAATGAATTAATGAAAAAGTTAGAAATTTTAAACGTAAGTTATTTTGGAAATTTTGATTTAATTATAATTGGAAATTTAAGTGAATATGAAATTATGATAAATTTATGATAATTTGAATTTAAATAAATTTAAAGTGATTTTTATATCATATTAATGATTTTAATAAAGTTGAAATATGAAATGAATGAATATTGTAAGTTGAAATTTTGAAATATAACTAAAACTGGAAATTTATGAAATTGACGTAAAGGTGAACTTTTAATTAAGTAAATAAAAATAAAACAAAGTTATATTTGAGAATTTGAACTTAAGTGTTAAGTTGAAATTTAATGTAATGGATTTTAAAAATTCAGCATTGCATTTTAATAAGTGAATTATAATTAAATCTTGATTTTTGAATGGAAATTTAACTTTATAAAATCATGAACTTGAGGAAAATTAAATGATGTTTATAAATGTGAAAATGTATGATGTTATAAGTTAAAAATGCTTTTAATAAAAATATAATTGGTTGAGAAATTTTATTGAATATTTGAAGTTAATTGACTGCATTTTTTGAAATGCTATTAATTACAATGTAAATGATATTACAACATTTGTAAACACTGTAGTTGATGATAATGAACTAAAAAGCTAAACTGAATTAAAAGCTATTATAGCAATCTTTGTAAGTGCTATAATTTTTGAATTTAACTAAGTTATTCGAAATTTAAGTAAACCTAGTATAACGTTTTAAAATGCTGTCTTTTGTTAAATTGAACTGTTTTGAATGTAACTTTCCGTATAAGTTTTCTAAATAATGCGAAAAGTGAATTTTCACGGTTTTGATAAACTTAAGTGAATAAATAAACTTTGGAAGTTGAAATTTTTGGAAATTTAATAATTTAATTATTAAACATAATAACTTCATTGAAATGATAAAAAAGAATTTTTGGAATATAAACTGTTTTGAAATATGAATTGAAATGGTATTTTAGATTGAATAAAATGAATAATGATTTGAAATGAATGAAGTTTGAAAAGATACGATATTTTGATATATTAAAATGATTTGAAACGAAGTTTTGAAAGGATATGATATTTTGATATATTAAAATGATTTGAAACAAAGTTTTGAAAGATATGATATTTTTGATATTAAATGATTTGAAAACGGAGTTTGAAAGATAGGACATTTTGATATTAACATGATTTAAAAAGTAGTTCTGAAAGATATGATATTTTGGAACTGAAACTTTGAAAGGTTATGATATTTTGATATATTAAAATGATTTGAAAGGTAGTGTTGAAAGGGTATGAAAATTTAATATATTGAAATGGTTAGAAATGACTTGATATTTATTTTGATAAATATTTGAATTGAAAGATATTTTACGATGATATATTGAAATGGTTTTGGAAATGATTTAATCTTATTTTGATAAAGATTTGGATTGAAAAGGATATTTTATTTTGAAGTATAAAATATTGTTTTAAAGTTATAACTACGGGTTATAATAACGATTGGTTGTTAAAGAGACCAGGATCGGATATTGTCTTATAGCCGGCCAATACCGAAAACCACTTTAACAACTGTGTACGCGGTGGAGATTCCAGAATGAAGTAGGATGGTGGCGACGTTCTCGAGGTATATATTACATGGACCCAACTCCCGTGAGTTGGCATATATGACTTAAACAGGAGCTATACCGGGCTACACAAAGGTCGCACCCTTTCATCGAGCATGCTCCATCGGAAACCATTCTATTACTGTTGTGATTCGATTCGGTGGCGCCACTTTGATTCGGGGGTATTGTTCGAGGTGGGCGGAAGCTGCTGGCTTGCTGTCACCACCGGTCCGGGAGTGCAAACGGTGTATCCACCCTGGCATTGCCTCGCGTGCCGTGTCATATCCTTGTATCGAGCCCACTGCGATTTTGGTTTTAAAGATCCGACCGCGTTAAGGTTCACCATCCCCTTAACGCTATTTTCTATATGATTATACTTTACTGATTAGACACTACCGTATATAGCGTATATTACTACATAGTAAATAGTTTAACGGATCCTTAGAGGATGGGCGGTCCCAAGCATCCTTTAAGTTACTGATGCATTTTGTTACTGTTCACTTGAGTTGATTTACAGTTTATAAGTATTTATGTCCTGACTCGAGTGTTTTGTGTTTTGCTTTACGCTCGAGTCAGATTGATTGAGTTAGCATTCAAGATTCACCTTCGGCGTTGGAGCTTTCCTTGAAGATCCAGCCATCTATTTTGTTTTAGTATCCAGTGGTTCCGTGATGTATCTGATTTGTACCTGATGTATCCTGTTACTCTTCTGTTGTATCTTATTTAACTCTGATGTATCTCATATTTATATAGTAGCTTCATGAACTACTATCTCTTTTTCTTCCGCAACATTCTTATATACTCTGTGTCTGTGATCTGTGATTTTTATTTACTGTATATTCTGAGGTTTGCCAAAATTTTATTTATAACATGGTATTTTGAGCAATTCAATTCTGGCATGAGTGTCTGCCTATGCACTTATAATGGATATGAATGGTTGAAAATACCTGGTTGTTACAGTTGGTATCAGAGCTTTGGTAGCTCTAGGCAAAACTCAGCATATGGAGTAGATGTAATTACAGAATCACTTTCATTCGAGTTGAATCTTTTTTTTTTGACTCGATTCCTTTGAATTTTGGAACGTTCCCTACAGTTCCAAAATCCATTCGTATCCCTCACTATTCATCTTCTTTTGACTCTGGAGCATTCCATAACTCCGCTTCGAATGATCTTTCTAGTGAGTCGGCGGTCACGCCAATTTCAAAATTTAATAAAAAAAGGGGGAAACTCCTTTACAATTAGCATCGATTCACCCGAGATTCTTATCTATCCTTGGTTTAGATGCTAATATCTTTTTTTATTTCAAACTCTAACTCTTGAGATCGAATGTAGATTTACCCTAGAAAAATCAACATTGATCTTATTCTTTAAGTCACGGTTGACCCGGTTAAGGTTGCCCGTGATTTATATAAGCTTATCCATCTTCCTATTCTGTTATTTAATCATGTCATCCTTGTTTCCAACTTATTTTTAAATCATAATCTCCTTTGATTTGTGTTAATCAAAAATTTGAATCTCTATCCTTCTTTGAAAATCTATTCATGTATAGTGTATTTGTAAACTAGTATTTAAAATTAAAATGTTTTATATATTGTGTTGTTTGAGTTGTTGATGTTGAGTTGGGTTTCTGATCGATACGTCTGATCAGCGCTATCGATAAGATTTCCAAAACACTTTGACAGAACAAACGGACACAATATACTTTAAAAAAAATTTGGTTAATGAAATAAATTTTGATATATAAGTAAATTTATGAAACTAATGGAATGATTTAAATTGATAATTTGAAATGATAATACTTGATTTATCATTTATTGTTCTACAAATAGATCTATAAATATTTGTTTATAAATTTATTTGGGAACTGAAATGAATTTAAAACAAGAATTTGAGGATTTAAATTCCGATTATTTCGAACTTTGGTTTAAAGTTTTAAAGGGTTATATTATTTAAAGTATTTTGAATAGAATTTGTTTTCAAAGAATTTTAAAGGTTTAAAATTTGTGCTCTTCTCTTTGTCGCTGGAAAATAACTTCGGTGATGATCGCGACATCATCGACGTTCATTTTCGAGTTTCGAAGTTAAGAGACTGTTCTGTAGTCTTGCTACAGTTTTTTTTTGGGGGAATTTAATTGATTTGAATTTCTAAAATATGACTTGATTTATAGTGTGTATATATATATATATATAGATAAATGATTGAAATTTGATTTGACATATTATATATATATATATTATTACTTATCTCTAAATGGTTTGGAGAAATCGGAAATACAATTCTTAAATTTTATTTTAAATAATAATTTCAATTATAAAAAGAGAATAAAAAATTTGGATAAATGATTAAAACTTGAGAGAATTGAATTGGAAATTTTATTTGTATAATACAATTGCATTCAAATATAACTTACCAATTCAGAAGTTAAAAATGTAATTCGATAATATACAATATAAAAAAGATGTATAAATAAAATTTGAGTGGTTATAATAAATGCTATACACTTAAATTTTAAGTTATAAAACGATTACCAGAGTTAAAGAATAATAAAGGGTAATTGAATAACTTACAATAAAACAATGTTAGAAGAACTAAGAATAAAATAAAGCAGTTATAATAAGTGTAAGTATATTTAACATCAGTGACGAATATATTGAGAGGAATGAATTTAAGTTTAATTAGTAAAGAAGAATTAAATTTATTAAGTACAATGTGAGTGTAATAAATGATTATTTTTCAAACCCATGGTTTTAAAAATTGTTAATTTAAGATGATTGGATAATAAGATAATGAAATTTGGGGTAGTTAAGATTTATTTAACTTGTGTAAAGATTTATTCTCTGTTTAAGTTGAAATCTCCATGCTTTCAAATTCATTTCCTTATTTTGTTTTTCAAACTATCTTTTGGTTGTCCTTATCATCCTTATCTTGCTATAGATCGGTATAAGCATCTTTCTATAATCTTTCTATTTAGAAATCTTTCTATAATCTTTGATAGACCTTTGGTAATCATTTTGAATCCACCTTTTTCGTGCTTGTTTTCTTGATTCTGGAGGATCTTGGAAAGATCACCTCCACCTTGTAAAACTTACCTATAACAACAGTTATCAGGTATAACTTCAATCTTCTTATCATCTTATCTTAATTCTATTTCACTCTATCTTTTCTGTGCCCTTCCATACCTCATTCCTTTTCGGGGACGAAAAGTTTTGAGTGGGGGAGAGTGTAACAACCCTGTATTTTGTAATTATTTTATTGTATATTTTAATTATTTTTAATGTAAGATTTTGATTTAAAAACTTATTTTACTTATTTGAAATGATTAAATTTATTATTTAAATATAATATTGATTTTTTATATGAGTTATAATTCCAAACTTGTGTAAGTTGGATATTTGCATGAAATGCTGATTTTGGTCAAAATAGTCAAACTGTGACTTTCAACTTAAAATTTTAAAAGTTTAAAAATTTAATTTTTTTCTTTTATTATGAAAGTACATAAAATTTTAAGAACACCACTTTTCGTTTCGTTGAAATCGGATGTAAATTGTGAAAGTTATACCCTTTACAATATTGTGAGTATATAGGTTATTTAACAATGACTATTTTAAATTGTATAAGTTACTTCTTCTTTGTTATATTTTACTTTAGTATGTGATAATATGTTATATTATGTATATTTTGACTTTTAAGTATTTTTAAAATGATAATATAATTTTTCTAAAGTTCATTTGAATTTATTTCTAATTTTAAAGCCTAGTCTACAATTTTAAGCCATTTTCTTAATTTAATTATATATAATTAAAATTTATTTATTTATTTTATGCACCCACTTTTATTTGCTGTGTTTTACTTTATTTTATTCGTTTTACATGTATTTAAATTAAATTAAATTTTTCCAAAGTATATTGAAGTTATTTCTAATTCTTAAGTCAAGTTTTCATTTTCTGTGCTATTTTTCTTATTTTAGTCATATCTAATTAATATTTAATTATTAATATTTTGTTTATCTGTTATACTTTCGAATTTTAACTGATATTTTAATTATTTTCATTTATTTAGATGTATATAAATATATATGAGAAATTTGAAAGGGTTAAAGGCTAAGAAACGTAAAAAACGTTTCACTGTTTCTTTTGCAGTTTCTTTTGTCATCAATACATCTGTTTTTTTGGCATTTTCCTATACCATCTCCAGCTGACTTCCCTTTCTCATTTGTCACAAAATTTTTCTCTTTCTCAACCCTAAAAAAAAAATTATGGCCTCCTTGTTCAAAAACTATGGTAAATCTTCTTTTCTATTTCACTTTTTCATTGTTTTATATTGATTTGCACTTGTCTCTTCCTCTTCTAAGTTCGGCCCTGCCTCCTCTCCAGCCCCTGCTGCCTCCACCACCACTGGAACCCATCACCACCACCTCCTCCTCATTGGCCATCCCAAGCCGAGCGACCCTTGGTGGTAGATCTATCACCAAATACAATATAATTCACCTACATGACCTAACCGAGCAAATCTATGCATCCACCACCTTCCACCACCCATGGCCGCCACTAAAACCACCTCCACCACCTCCAGTACCACCTATACTCTCGGCCACACCATCCCCTTTGACCCCAAAGTACAGGCCATGACCATACTAGCCATGACCGTGCCTTGTAGTGCCTTGAAAATCATGTGTATGTTGATTGTTGTATTGTTTTCCCTTCTCCACACTTTTGCACCATGTTAACCTATGTTAGGCTGACCATACCCAACCAAAACCTGATCCAAATCTTACCTTAGACCTGTAGTATACCTTATGGCTGAACCTAGAGTGTGTTGGAAGCAAGTGCATAGCAACTCTGCCTTGATTTATGCAGTTATTTCTAGCCTAGTTTAGTCGTTTTTGAATTGAAAACTTATGTATTATTGTATTGTTTTGGGTATATGTTTACAAGACAAATATCAAGGCTCTCCATTTATTCAAATCAAAAGTCATGCTATATCGTGCTTGTCGTGCTTTTGGAATCGCACTTGTGTTTGTTGTTTTGGTCTTCAGCTTGAAAAAGTGAGTCTTTCTCACTCTGACATTTATACTTATGAAAAGTGAATTGATGACAAGTGTTTAGTAATAAAAAATGTTTATGCAAGTTAATGATTATCATATGATATGCTATGCCATGTTATAATCATATTATTACCATGTTAAAACTGTTAATTTTCACCTGACATCTGATATATGACTGTATATTGTGATATTGACCTTGTTTATATTATTTCTGCATATGATCACACTGCAAGTTCCCTGTTAGAAAAAAAATGTTATGGGCTGAAATGATAGGCCTGAATGGTTTTAAATTTTTCATTTTGACTTGGGATTGCGGGTTTGAAATGATAAAACCCGGATTTTTCTTTGTAAATTACGGGTTGAAATGATATATTACCCGTATCACTTTACCTAGCGTAGAAAATTTTATACAGCCCCGTAGTTAAAATATGTTTTTCTAAAATTTTTAAAATATTTTTAGAAATTTAATTAATATAATATTTGGATTTGAGATTTAATAAAAAAATGATTTTTGTAAAATATTATTGATTTTCTGAACAATTGTAAGTGAAATGAATTAATGAAAAAGTTAGAAATTTTAAACGTAAGTTATTTTGGAAATTTTGATTTAAGTATAATTGGAAATTTAAGTGAATATGAAATTATGATAAATTTATGATAATTTGAATTTAAATAAATTTAAAGTAATTTTTATATCATATTAATGATTTTAATAAAGTTGAAATGTGAAATGAATGAATATTGTAAGTTGAAATTTTGAAATATAACTAAAACTGGAAATTTATGAAATTGACGTAAAGGTGAACTTTTAGTTAAGTAAATAAAAATAAAACAAAGTTATATTTGAGAATTTGAACTTAAGTGTTAAGTTGAAATTTAATGTAATGGATTTTAAAAATTCAACATTGCATTTTAATAAGTGAATTATAATTAAATCTTGATTTTGAATGGAAATTTAACTTTATAAAATCATGAACTTGAGGAAAATTAAATAATGTTTATAAATGTGAAAATGTATGATGTTATAAGTTAAAAATGTTTTTAATAAAAATATAATTGGTTGAGAAATTTTATTGAATATTTGAAGTTAATTGACTGCATTTTTTGAAATGCTATTAATTACAATGTAAATGATATTACAGCATTTGTAAACACTGTAGTTGATGATAATGAACTAAAAAGCTAAATTGAATTAAAATCTATTATAGCAATCTTTGTAAGTGCTATAATTTTTTAATTTAACTAAGTTATTCGAAATTTAAGTAAACCTAGTATAACGTTTTAAAATGCTGTCTTTTGTTAAATTGAACTGTAACTTTCCGTATAAGTTTTCTAAATAATGCGAAAAGTGAATTTTCACGGTTTTGATAAACTTAAGTGAATAAATAAACTTTGGAAGTTGAAATTTTTGGAAATTTAATAATTTAACTTTTAAACATAATAACTTCATTGAAATGATAAAAAAGAATTTTTGGAATATAAACTGTTTTGAAATATGAATTGAAATGGTATTTTAGATTGAATAAAATGAATAATGATTTGAAATGAATGAAGTTTGAAAAGATACGATATTTTGATATATTAAAATGATTTGAAATGAAGTTTTGAAAGGATATGATATTTTGGTATATTAAAATGATTTGAAACGAAGTTTTGAAAGATATGATATTTTTGATATTAAATGATTTGAAAACGGAGTTTGAAAGATAGGACATTTTGATATTAACATGATTTAAAAAGAAGTTCTGAAAGATATGATATTTTGGAACTGAAACTTTGAAAGGTTATGATATTTTGATATATTAAAATGATTTGAAAGGTAGTGTTGAAAGGGTATGAAAATTTAATATATTGAAATGGTTAGAAATGACTTGATATTTATTTTGATAAATATTTGAATTGAAAGATATTTTACGATGATATATTGAAATGGTTTTGGAAATGATTTAATCTTATTTTGATAAAGATTTGGATTGAAAAGGATATTTTATTTTGAAGTATAAAATATTGTTTTAAAGTTATAACTACGGGTTATAATAACGATTGGTTGTTAAAGAGACCGGGATCGGATATTGTCTTATAGCCGGCCAATACCGAAAACCACTTTAACAACTGTGTACGCGGTGGAGATTCCAGAATGAAGTAGGATGGTGGCGACGTTCTCGAGGTATATATTACGTGGACCCAACTCCCGTGAGTTGGCATATATGACTAAAACAGGAGCTATACCGGGCTACACAAAGGGTCGCACCCTTTTCATCGAGCATGCTCCATCGGAAACCATTGTATTACTGTTGTGATTCGATTCGGTGGCGCCACTTTGATTCGGGGGTATTGTTCGAGGTGGACGGAAGCTGCTGGCTTGCCGTCACCACCGGTCCGGGAGTGCAAACGGTGTATCCACCCTGGCATTGCCTCGCGTGCCGTGTCATATCCTTATATCGAGCCCACTACGATTTTGGTTTTAAAGATCCGACCGCGTTAAGGTTCACCATCCCCTTAACGCTATTTTCTATATGATTATACTTTACTGATTAGACACTACCGTATATAGCGTATATTACTACATAGTAAATAGTTTAACGGATCCTTAGAGGATGGGCGGTCCCAAGCATCCTTTAAGTTACTGATGCATTTTGTTACTGTTCACTTGAGTTGATTTACAGTTTATGAGTATTTATGTCCTGACTCGAGTGTTTTGTGTTTTGCTTTATGCTCGAGTCAGATTGATTGAGTTAGCATTCAAGATTCACCTTCGGCGTTGGAGCTTTCCTTGAAGATCCAGCCATCTATTTTGTTTTAGTATCTAGTGGTTCAGTGATGTATCTGATTTGTACCTGATGTATCCTGTTACTCTTCTGTTGTATCTTATTTAACTCTGATGTATCTCATATTTATATAGTAGCTTCATGAACTACTATCTCTTTTTCTTCCGCAGCATTTTTATATACTCTGTGTCTGTGATCTGTGATTTTTATTTACTATATATTCTGAGGTTTGCCAAAATTTTATTTACAACACGGTATTTTGAGCAATTCAATTCCGGCATGAGTGTCTGCCTATGCACTTATAATGGATGCGAATGGTTGAAAATACCTGGTTGTTACAGAAAACAAAGCATTAGCAGAGATTAAAAAATGGCTATGTGGAACAATGCTCATACTAAAAGGACGATGACGAGCCTTACTTAGAAAAATCAAATAAAGCACACTTCATATACTATAAATTGTCCTTAGGGAAACAAATGTTGTTGGTGTTTTCAGCCGTGGAATGGGAATGCGAAGAGTTGCTACAAGGAACAAGAACAGCTATAATGTTATTAATAGGAGTATTGCCGCTGGACCAAGGCCTAAGGTAGGAAGGAAATGAGGTTAGGAAGGCAAGGAGGTTACAAAGTAGCATGAGAAGGAATGAAGAATAAACGGTGAACCTTGTGTAAAAAATGAGTTAGTTTAGCCTTGAGCCGATCGTTAATTTTTGGTTGGTGGCATCACTATCTGATAAGAATCCATGGTCAGTACTATTTCTATCGAACAGGAATTCCTAGTCGTTAGTATCACTATCAAAAAAAATATTCCTATTTAATAGTGCCACTATCGAACAAGAATTCTTGTTCGGTAGGTTGGCTACTGGAACTAGTAGTGCCAACCATTATCCTTTGACCTAAATGTAGAAGAATGAAAAATGCCAAACCATGCTTACATACCAGCCATGACGCTATCAAGAGCACCATGCCAAAGCAAACCACATGATGAATATATGGAAATTCTAGATTCAATCTTCTATAGAAGGAAATTCCAGATCATATCTTCTTTATAATGAAAGAATCGAACCAAGCAGGTGAAATATGATTTCCTATTTTATGGGCCAAGCCTCCTTATATCTTCACATTTATCAATACCCAAGGTAACAAAAACAATGGGAGATGATTCTAGAGAGGAAAGCAAAATTGAGCTTGCTGAATATAACTTCTAAAATCTTATTCTAACTTTCTTCTGATCATTAGATCATTGTATTTTATATTAAAATCGTTATAGAATGGATATATAAGAGAATAAAGGAAAACGGATAATGGATGTAAGCACGTTTTTGCCGAACATTATAAATGCTTGTGTAATTTACTACATTTTCTTTTCTTTTCATTATATATATGACCTGCTCTCTTGAAAACAATTAAACTATATATAAAACATCTATACCATACACTTTGTACACATGGTTCTACAACAAACTATTTGGAGATGTTTGCCAATTTTTTAGAAGAATGTGTTGAAATCTTTGTGAATTATTATCATAATTTATTATATGTTGTTATCCATTATTGTTTCAGTCGACTAATTTATTAGATGTGGCAGACACAAATAAATAAACACCTATAGGTTGTGTGGATTATGAATGATAATTTTATTATCTATCAACACCATACCACTAGTAATATTTCTCACTTGCAATATTTGTATGAATCCTCTATTTTTTCCTCTTTATACCTATTAAAAGATGAAAGGATAGTAGGTGGTATGACGAGGATAAGATACATGGAGGAGGTGATTATGCGCATTGTAGTTATATTGTTTTATTGTCATTCCTTATGTATCTTATTGTACTTATCAGCTAGACACGTATTTATATTCTGTTCCTTTAACTGTGATATCTGAAAGTGTAGACATGTTTAAATTATATTTATCTATCTACCATTTAAACCATCAAAAAGCCAACGGACCGTATTTCTTAGCATGAGACGAGTTCAAATATCGCTACTGGGCATTGTGTCAGTGTGGTTGGAGGTGTAGATTATTACACCATCTATTTGTAGTCAAGGAGATATCAAATATCTACCCTTTCTCTCAAAGCATATAAGAATAGGTCTCTCGATCCTCATTTTAGATATGACCAAATTCTCTATTGTCCAAGAAAGTCAAATTGCCCGTTGACTATTATTTGAATCAATGATTTAATTATTTTACTCGGGCTCGTTTTTCATTCGAACTAATATATAATCTAACCAATTTTAAGCTTCGAGTCAATAATCAAAATTACCATATAATATTAATACAACAGCTGTGTTAAGTATTATTAATTTATAAAATTAATAATTTTAACATTAGTGCAATTCAAAAATAACTAACAACGTGGTTATCTTGACTAGTGTGAACTTGGTCCTCAGTCAAATTTCAAATAATTTAAATACTACATCCCTCACAAACTTTGTTAAAGTATAGTATTAGACTCAAGTTCTATGCTTGTAGCTCATTTAGGTAAAATCAATTTTTTAACCTATAATAAGCTCTCCTAGTAACAACATTCCACACACGTATTCTTTTCATCATCAGTATATCATTTAGACATCATGAGTTCGGTCTAAAGTCCAAAGCTCTATTAATATCTCATATAACTGCATAGACAACTTCAAAGTCCTTGGTCTAATAAAATAATAATTATCGACTAACCAATTTACTCCAGCTAAAGATTTGTCAAATACTAATTACGGTGATACTATCCTTCTACAATGAAGGAGACAAATCCTCTCTTGGGTAGTGTCCCACTCCAAGTAGTTCAGTGTATACGGTCACGACAAGGTCTCCATGCCAAGTATTTAACCGTAATCAAAATATAACCTATCTACTTATGATTGATGGTACCCTTGATTCAGAAGACTATTGTACGTCGTTACTAAGAGAGTTAATGGTATGTCTCATGGGCAATTATGTAATTTGTTACATATACTAACACCATTGTCAATCGTATTCATGATAAGGTGTTTGTTTTTATATATATACTTTATTATATTATGGTATAATTAATTAACTAATTAATTTAAAATATATTAATAAGAAAATCCTTAAATAAAATATTATATGATTATACTTGCAAACAGTTACAATCATAAGTAATTAAACACAATATAAAAAACATTTTGTTTTAAATATTCTTAGTCATGATTTTCGAGAAAGGATATTTATTCATCCGTTAAGACCAAAGTGCATAACGCTCTCCAAAAGATGGGAAGTGTATTACTCACGGTTGCTAGGGGAATCGAGGATTACATACTCTTACTTATTAGAAAAAATATGGAATTAAGAGAATTAGGGGTATGCCTTAGTGGCAGTTATGTAATTTTTCACATATATCTAACTCTTTAATCAATCTTGCTATAATATTGTATTCTTTATATACTTTGTTATATTATGATATAATTAATAAAGTAGTGAATATAAAGCATATAAATAAGAAAATCCTTAAATAAAATGTTACGTAATTATAGTTGCAATCATGAGTGATCGATCACAAAAGAAAATAACATTTGGACGTTTAATTTTACCCAAAATTTTCACTGACTCCAATTGTTTCCAATCTAGTTGCATAGCGTAGTGCTCGTCAATAAGAAGCCAACGCAAAAAGTTTCGTCGAATTCCGACCTCGTACGAAGGAGTTATGCTATTTTAAAGTTTACGCGAATTTAAATATAAATATATATATATATATATATATATATATAAATTTACAATTTCTTTTAAATTTTATACCCAAATTAATCTGGACCGTCCATTCCCTTCCACTTCAGATCTGGCCGCACCCCCCTTCATCTTCCCAAACGTGAAAATCACGTTCACAACCAACCTATAGCCTCCACCAAACCCTAATTGTTCCGGCCTCCTCGATGCACGAGACCCCATCACTCCACCACCATTCGAAAGCCCTCGCTTCACTCCACCTTCACCGTCAATAGCACCAAGCTTGGCCTCACCTAGGCCTAGGAATTCGTGCGCAAAGGCAGCCCAAATGCGACCCCCTAGCAGCCTCCCCGTTGCTCCAATTCCGATCATCTCCGTATGGATTTGAAGCTCTCATCGTCCTCTATATCTTTGTAGTTGACAACTTTCTCTAATTGTTGATGGATCATGAGATATTAGAGGAGAAAGAGGATTGATTTCTGGCCTTATAATATATTGGAGGCGGCTGGAAGAAGAACCCTACGGTTTGTTTGCAAAACAAAGAAATGAAGTCCTTTTATAGAAAACTGCAAAAACACTATTCACCCGAAATTTTTCGAACTCCAAACGAAGCGTGCCGGCTGGCGTTTCTAAGGTTTACCCCGCATTCCGAACATAATGGAATAGGTTTCGGGAGCTAATTCGGTCATCTGTGCGAGTTACAGAGTTAAACGATCGATTTTAAATTAATCCGATTTAACTAATTTCTAGGCGTTTTAGCTCGCCCCGGACAACCGATAAATCCAATTGACACAGAATTTGAAATATTACAATAATATCATATTACGGATCCGATGAAACTAGTTTCGTCGAAATCAGAGACTGTTTGAAAAATGACTATTTTAACTCGCCAAATTAATATTAAAACCATTTTGATGCGTTTCGAGCTGCCACGGTCAAACGACAACTCCGATTGCTACGAAAATTAAAATCCGAGAATAAAAAATTATTATGGATCCAATGGAACTAGTTTCGTCCAGTTCTGAGACTGTTCATAAATTGGCTATTTTTCAGTCGATAATTAAATATTAAAATATTCAATTTTCACAAATAAATTTTAAATTCAGTTTTAAAAGTTCTATAACATCACTATAACTCCAATATGACAAAGTAAAATTTTACAAATCATTTTTTATCATATTAAACCAGTTATTCAATTATCCAATAAATTCCAATTTTAAAATCTTATTAACTCCATTATAATCCCGATATAACTTACATTCACTTTGGAAACCAATTTGAATCATATTAAATCAAATTTCAATTATTCACTCTATTTTCATATATTAAATTTCAATGTCAAATTAATCATATCAAATTCGGAATTTAATTATTCAAACATTTGTAATATTAAATTTAACAAATTTGATTATTCTTAAATCACTATCTTTTGAAATATTCAAAACGAACTTATAAAATTTAACAAATTCAAATTATAGAACAACCATTTTCATTAAAATAGTTATTCAATTCCCGTTATTCAATTATTCAATAAATTCCAAATATTAAATTTAAACAATTTAATTGTTCAATATTTGACGGATTTCAATATTGGATTTTTAAATAAAAATTTCATTATCAGTCGATTTACTATATTACATCAAATGAATTCCACATTATTATTTAACCACAGTTAGAGATAATGCACTCAACTAATATATAAACTTTCATTTCAATTGCAATTGATTCGCAAATTCAATTCGACTAACTAAATGAATAGGTAACTTAAATAATTATCACCGTTAAGTTTTAATTACTTATAAGTTTATTATTTACAAACAAGTGTCACAATTACCTATACAATACAAATTCATTCAATTACCTTTGACTACATATTATTTCAATTGATTTGGGATTTCATTCAATTCATAAATAATTAACTTAGATAATATTTTGTTGCATTTCATTCTAGTTATTATTATTCCAAACGACTTATAATTTTTTTCTAACACTAAATCACAAAATCTTATTAAATTTAGCTATTTTAATTATCGAAAATTTATGGGTCGTTACACTCTCCCCCACTCAAAACTTTTCGTCCCCGAAAAAGAAAAAGAAGGGAAAAGGAACTAAGCATGGAATTCAACATTTGATATATTTTATTCAAAGTTACCAACTTATAAAACAATGAAATTCCATTTATAAAGTCATAACTACGCTTCCACTAAGTTACTCCGAACGGCTTTCTAACTGTAAAAGTTAGTTATCAAAACAAGTTATAAAAAAAAACATTCTTTTTTTTTAAAAAAAAAACTTGAAAAATTTTCTAACACCCGAATTTTACGGAAAATTTCGGCAGAGTCTCCTTTGCGCGGCTCGATTGGAAAAAAAAATGACAGTATATATATCACAAATATACATCTCATCAAGTGATGAGGCATCCCGCAGGGAAAAAAGTGTAAAAGTACGGTATGTAATCCGAGATATGTACCTTATATATTGTTAGCGAGCATATACGGCTAATATAGCGCGAAAGCGAGCTCCAAATGCGAAGCAAGCGCAATCCGCACCTACTAAACACTCAACAAACCATGAGAAACATGCATATATGAAAATAATATCAATATACACAATATAGCAACATAACAACTACATGTGCCAACATAGCAAATGCAACAAAACAACAAATGCAACCATCAATCAACTATCATCCAACAAATCCATAACCAATCAATATAAATTCACTTCTCATTAATATTTATTGACTTGGTTTTCAATTTTAATCACAGTTGATTCATTAACGTTGGATTTTTCTAACATTCATTCTCAATTCAATTAGTTAACATTCACTAATTTATATTTAAATTAGTTCACTTCCAATTTGAATCAAATTAAATTCTATTTAAATTCATTTAACTTCCAATTTGATTTCAATGATTTATAGCTTTCAATTTCATTTACACTTAATGAATTATATACAATCAGCTAACAATCATATAACAACCAAATCATACCCAACATAACCAAATTATTAATTTTACATTCAATTTGGTTTATCTCTTATATATATATATATCCTGTTATATAATTTTATATGAATCATTTTAGATTCGGCATCATAAATTTCCAATATTAACTTTAATTAAGCCTGTAAGCCGTACATATATCATCCGTGAGCAATATTAATCTGATCGCTTATTCGATCACACAATTTCACTTCCAAACTAGTATCGTTCACACGACTCTCTAGTGCGGACTCAGATTGGGTTCCTTGATTGGAAACTGTTACTTTCCTTGCATAGCCATTACTATGATAGAGAATTTCAGAATCAAATTAAAAATCCATATCCAGGGTTCGCCGTCGAAAATCGAGTGAAAAATCCTAACTTGGATCGATATAAATCATCTCGAAATTTTGTGCTCGAATTTGGATCAAATCGTTATGCGAACAAAATAATACTCGTACAACTTATGTATCACCTTTCAATAGATTTCTATACAATTTATCTATATTAAATTATTTTATTGACTTTCATTTTTATTTACAATTAATTATTTACAATCCATTATTCAGTTGATATATCCATTTCTTTACATAGCATATTCTTTAACATTATCTTTTCTTAAACATCATATCAATGAATTTTCTTACTCAAGTTCATTTTAAACATCCATATAATTTAATTAAATTCAATTCCATTTTTTTAGTTAATAACAAATTTATTTATGGAACATTTTATTAACCAGCACTTTAGTTTATTAATCATCCTATAAAAGTCTAACCTCTCATAAATGACTTTTCTTTGTTTACAGTTATCTTAAAGGTTACAAATTCAATTTTTTTTTACAATCCCTTTGCAATTTATATTTATTTTCTACAACCAATTTACAAAGATATAATACGATTCATTTATCTTCTTTCTTAAGTTCACTTACTTGTTCCATTTATCCATTCATCATTTCATGCTATATTTAAGTATATATAATTTTTTTCACAACCAAATTTTCCATTTGTATACATTTTAATCCCTTTTTGAGCTTTCCTTACTTGTATACTTCAATTATTTTCAGGTTCTGTTTATTTGTACAACATCTCATTACATATCCAAAACATCTTTTCAACTTCTTAATATTTGGTAAGTCATATTATATGTTATTAGAATGCAAATTTGATATTATACAAATTTATAGAATTTCATTTTACTTAATTAGAATGTTCACAAATTTGATTTATTTAAATCCCCTTTACCTTTCAACTTTAAAGGTACACTACAACTATAAAGTTTTCCCAAAACATAAGCTTAGATATCTTAATCCTCTTATTTTATAAATTCTGGTTATTCACATTGTAACGACCCGTAAATTTAGACAATTTAAGTTGATTAATTTAATTAAGATTTTGTAATTTAATTTAAAAAGAGATGAAATATAAAGGGTAAATAAAACTAAATATTAGTATAGGGAATAAATCCTAATAAAGGTAGTAGTGAGAGCGTACACTTTGAAATTTTTTTATATATGAAAGGTAAGCAGTAAAATTATTCAATGCAATATTCGATTTATTAAAAGTAACTGCATGAAAATCTAGACAGTAAAGTTAATCTAGCTGAATTTGTATGAATTGAATGAAATAGGTTTAATATGAATGATATATTAGGTTATAAAATCAAATGAGAAAAGCAAGCGTAATTATTTGATTTATCTAATGAATTAAACATGTTGAACAGTAACTGAATGTTAATAAATGGAAAATTATACAATTTTGTTAGATGATTTGGTCATAATGTTTAATAATTGATTAAATAATAACGGAAGTATGTATGCAAGTTTAATAGAAACATGAATAGCAAGAATATAATTAAATGAAACCATGCAATAATGTGGTAAATGATGGCATTTATGAATGAAATAAGATTTGTAGGTAATTTGAATTTAATTCTAAAATGTGTAAACTGAATGTAATTTAATGTAATAAGGAGTGCAATAACAATTGATTGGGATTCAAATTCATCTTAAATAAAATTTCTATAGTAATTGAAATTTACTATTTTGCGATTTAGGTGAGAAATAAAGTTTTAATGAAATTAAGGAATGTAATCTAATTCCATGTAAAGAGTCAATATGTATAATAGCAAGGTTTTAATTAAATAAATGGTTTTATGTAGATTTCAACTGATAATTTATGAAGTCTAATGTGAGATCATATTTGCAATTAATTTTCTTAAGTTGTGCAGTAAGGTAGGTTAATTTGTCAATAAAGATAGTTGATTCTATAAGATGAAATAAAGGTTAGTATTAATTATAATATGAAGATTTTTGATAACCTTATTTGGGGTTGAGGGATAAGTTGAAATTTGATAATTAAGATATTTAGACGTACAGTATATAAAGAATGATATATTGATTCCATTTAATAAATTGGGGATTTAAAATTATCAAAGAGAATTAAATATTGTCCTAATGTAATTTAGATAAATTGTGTAACTAAATGCTGGCTCCATTCAGAATATGACAATGGGTTTAATAATTTGGATTGTAAGAAATAGTTATAAGTTACATGTTTAATTTGGTTGATGAAATTTAAATAGAAATAAATGTTAATACACTAAATAAAAGTTACATTTAATATGAGAAGTAATACCATGTTAGAAGTGGTCAAATTTAGGGTGTTAAGACTTATAAATTGAAATTAAGAGGCAATTGAAATTTAGTGGACTTTAATGTGCATTAATGAGAAATTTACGCAATGACTAAAGAGGTAAATGGAATAAATACAAACCAATGTGGATTGTATACATGGAATGACAATTTTAGTGAATAATAGGATTTAAACCTAAATAAATAAATTTCTTGAAATTTAAGTTGTAATTGCTGCATAAATTGGAATTGTACGTTAATTTTGAATTATTCTATAATAAATTTATGTAGAAAGTTGTTTAAGGGATTCTAAATTTACCAAGTAATCCAAGCTGACAAAATTTGCAAATATTAAAGTTGAGTTGTAAATCTGATTCAATTAACCTATTAATAATTTATTCATTTGGAATATAAATGGCAATGATAGAATTTATTGCAATTAAAGGTAATGTAATTTGTACGCTATTTTAAATTAAGTCAAAACGGGTGGATATTAGGAACTAAGACCTAAAAATAGGGTAGATACATTTTATTTCAATAAGACTTGTATGACTAGAGTGGAAGATTTTATTTTGGAGTCTATGTTATAATTTCAAAGTTTAGTAGATATTGAAATAAAGTAAACATTTGAATCTATGAATCTATCAACTCAAATTTTCATTTAAATTTGTTTAATCATTGTAATTTGTTTGAGAAAATAAAGAGGTATAATAAGTTTAGGTGTTAATGGAAGTATGTATGGGAAAATGAATTATTTGCAGGGAAATATTTGGTAAAAAGGGTGGGACTAAGGAAAGGTTATTGTTTGTTGGAAACATTAATTAATATGGGAATATAATTAGACAAGCATAACCCATGCAAGTGTATAATTAAGAAATGAAGCAATAATTAATAATTATTAACCAATCCAAAATTTGGTAACCCATTTAATTAATGATTGGTATAGGCTATTTATTTAAGTAACAGTGCAATACCAATTTATGTATTTGCGAAATGTTAATAAAATATTTATAGTATGGAATTCAAAACTATATATACATAAGAATGTGGATTTTATAGTATGTAAACTTAGTCGATTTACAATAGTTAAATCTATTGGGAATGAATAAGAATCTAAGATAATTATTACGGTAATTTGAAATTTAGTTAAAAATGGAAATTATTTATGAATTTGAAATTTAATGAAATTATATTGAAACTTAAATAAATCGTCTAAATTTATATTTGTAAATACGTTTAAAATTCAATGTAAATGTTTGAGGAAGAAATTTATTTATTTACTAATCCGTAACGTATCCAATTAATATGAAATATTCTGGTGGGCCAACAACCGTTTTGCGCGTTTAAAATTCGTGCCTACCTATTCGTTTTCACTTTGTCTATAAATAGGCTGTGTAAACCCTAGCCTCCATCTATCTTCATTTCTCTGTGTGTTCTTTTCTTCAACTTCTTCTTTTCCAGTGGCTACAAAATTCTAGATCCAATTACAGTTCAAAATATAAATAAAAATTCAAACTCCTCTAAAAATTCCAGAAAAATTTATATGTCATAGTTCTCGAAGAGAGGTATTCTTTATTTTAGTTTATTTGATTTTCAATACAATTTCTTTAACGTTTAACTTGTGTAATTTTCACACCGTGTCCGATTCACGTGAGATTATTTTTGTTAGGATCGTATTGAAATTTCAGATCTGTTGACGCTGGTTTGGATGAATTTGGAGATTGCGAAATTTTGGGTTTAAATTGGATTTAAATCCAATTTAAATTCAAAAGGTGAGTGTTTTAACCCACTCACAACTTCTAAAATATTTTATGTTTGTTAAATTGATTTTTAGATATGAGTAGAAATTTATATATGATTTGCTTGGCATGTTTTATTCATCTTCTCAGTTAATTCGCATTTTTATTTATTTAACTGTTTATTATTTTAATTATTGCGTATAAATTTACAGTTAGAATTTATTTTGCATATAAACTGCTAGTTAACAGTTATTAAATTTATTATTGAATATAAACTGTTATTTATTACCTGTATAATTTATATGCTCTATATCAATGACTGTTTAAATTGGACGATGATTGCAAATAATGGTTGATGATTGATATTTGGATGAATGGATGCTATATTTATATTGTATAAACTGCAAGTCATCACGCATTTTCATTTCATTCGGGATTGCGGTTTGAAATGATATACAACCACATTTTTTTATTTTAAATTGCGGATTGAAATGATAAACATCCGTATCACTTGACCATAGGATAGAAAATTTTATACAGGCACCGCGGTAAATATATAAAATTATTTTTGGAAATGTTTTACTATGGTTTTGTAAAGCTATACATATATATATGGTTTATGGGTTTTGATTTGATCATTAATAAAAGCTATATATATATATATATAGAAATTTTCCGGTTTTAGGCTTTGTATAAAAATTGATTTGAAGTATAAACCGAAGTTTGATTTTAAGATCAAATACGATTAAGCATTTAATTAAAATTTAATTTCTGGTAGTTCTATTGACTTAAATGAGAATAAAATTGGAAGTTGAATATTAAGTTAAATCGGAATTTAAATAAAAGTTAAATTTTTAAAGGATATGATTTATAACTTGATTTTGTGTAAAGTGGTTTAAATGAGTATCAGGTTGTTTTAAATGAATATATCAAGTTAAATAAATTGAAATTTTTTCCATTTATGTGAAGTTAAAGGTTTACTTAAATTATATTGAATTCAATAAGTAAACATTTCAAGTCTAAATAGTAAGTAATTGGATTTGATACATATGGGTTTGTCAAATAAGTTTGTTTTTGAAATGGTGAAATATTTAAAGCTTTTAACCATAAGAATTGAAATGGTATTTGGAAGTTTAAATCGATATTTAGAATTGATTTGTGAAATCTAAAGAAGCTATTTTGTTTTATAAAAGTAGATAAATATTTAACCACTTAAGAGATGGAAATTTGTTTCAAAGCTATGTTTTTTTCAAGGTAGTATAAGTTGGAAATATTATATTCAAGAGTTTTGATTTCTAAATATTTTACTTTGGAATCCCTATGATTTTGGAAATAATATATATTGGAAAATAAAATGATATCGCATTGATTTGGGGTTTTAAGAATAAAAATGATATCGTTTTTATATGGGTTTTAAATGGATAATTTATTTTGGTTTTAAAAGTATAATTATTTTTAAATGACCACGGTGTTATAATAACGATTGGTTGGCAAAGAGACCGGGATCGGATATGGACATACTCTCTGTCGATACCTGAAAACCACTTTGACTAACCGTGTACGCGGTGGAGATTCCAGAATGAAGTAGGTTGGTGGCGGCGTTTCTTGTAAGGTAAATACGTGGACTCGACTCCCGTGATTTGGCATAAGGTGGCTAAAACAGGAGTGATTCTCGGGCCAATGAGGTCATACCTCTGTTCGGATGCTCCTCTTCGATACTATACTTTGACTTTGGATTGATTCAGTGGCCACTTTATTTTTTTTTGATTTTAAGGGAGTTTGTTCGAGGTGGGCGGTAGCTGCGCGCTGCGCGTTTCCATCAGCCCGGATAGCAATTGGTATATCTACCCTGGCATTGCCTAGTTGTGCCGTGTCACCTACCATACCGAGCCTTTACTACGAGTTTCTATTTGTGTCGTACCTATGGAGTATCCTCTGGTAGCCTCCCGATCAGGAGGTATTACGGTACTGTATAGACTATTTGTAAAGGCTCGAAAATCCGTACTCCTTTGAGCTGACAACATTCCACAACAATCCAGCCAAAGAGGAACGAACTTTCGAATCTTTAGGGTTGAAGAAGAAGAAAGAGGTAGAAGAAGAGAGAGAAAGATAGAAGAAACAGAAACAAACAACAGAACATGAAACAATATCAGAATCTCATAATCGCAGCGGAATAACATATAATAGATAGATAAATAATCATTAGACAAAAGAGCAGTATATTTTATACATTTTATACATTACATCACATTATATCACATCATCAGAGTGTACAATAATAAATAGCGGAAAAAGAAATACTATATACAATAGATAACAGACTACGCTATCCAAGCTCGCCTCCACAACTGCATAGCAACTCCCGAATCCAGAATAACCTGATAACCTAACTCTAGACTGCCCGTGTGGAAAATAGTGGGCACCCAGAGTTTAGGAAGGAAACAATAAACTCCAGGTCAGTCATGGGACTGGTGTGAGAACTCAAAACAGTTTATCTTTAAACAAGCAACAAGAAAATTTAAATTTTGAAATCCGCAATGCTTTTTGAAAAATGAAACTACCATAAGGCCTCCCGCACACACACACAATGCAAACGCAGAATCGGAGGAGATTTCTCCTTATGATAGTCAAAGATGCTTACTACGCAAAAAATCAAATCATTTTTGATATTATTATTAGTGCATAGTGTAGAAAACAATTTCGAAAGTAGAATATAAATCCTAGCCAACATACGACCAGTATCGTATGCCTACTATAGCTACCATCTAAACAGTGGGGCGCCACCATAAGTAAATGACAGGTAATACAACTAAAACCGTAAAAGGCACGTATTTGATGAATGGATTTCCAACAAATGGTCAGGCTAAGGAACTTCCTACTGCCACATGGGATCGCCTCTGGCGGGACGTCCCGAGAAACTAACGTTACGGTTAAATCTCTGCCAACACAAGGCCGGGTTACCTCTGTAACTAGGTAACTACTACACGAATATGTCATCCCCCGGTCCTTTGGGACCTTTATCCGAGCGCTCGATTCCAACAACACCACACAGTAATAGATATAGTGTATCAACATGAGTAAATATCTGGGCTCCATACCATGATACCACCCTTTTCCAGAAGGAAATGACATACCCTAAAGGGCGCGACCCTCATAACCTTGCCGCATATTCCTGTTTCGACCATTTCCGGGGAGTGAGGTCTGACGAAGTCTCGTCCACAAAGCTACGCTTTGTGCAACAAAGCCATGCTTTGGGTCAACAGATGACCAAAGCAATGATCACAAAGATAAATGATCAAACAAATGATCATATCGCAAATGACCAACCAATGATCATAACACAGCAGCACTCAGCATGTCACATTACCAGATTGGGAATATATCGCTGATAACCTTCAACTACATAACCTCTGAGCTCGTACGTCTCAGAGAAGGGTGTTAAGCTAAGAGAATAAATTCTCCGCCACCAACAGAAATGTATTTGAAAGAAATCTACTTTATATCTCAAAATGTAATGTCAGACATGTAACCATACAAGTCTGTTCCGGGTTCGAACAGAACCGAAGGCACTTCCAAAGAAGCCCTTGCAAATCCGGGTATTCACAATCCCGATAAAATTTCCCGTCACAAAGGAAATCTCCATATCGTAGCTAACGATGCAGAGACAATCGATAGGTCATCCTATCGTTTTCACAAATACCCAGTCTTCAACACCGGTCTTCAAATGCTATCCATAACGACGTATCACATATTCGGAATGGGATATACGACACAAAGGTCCTCCCCCGGCTAAACCGAATAGCGAGCGCTTATTTTAAAAATAAGCGTAGCATTCAATTTCAAACAATCACAACAAATACCATCCAAGGGTAAATACTGATAGTCGGTTATTTAACTATCAATAAAGATGCGCCACATCAACAGATTCCAAATAATTTTCCAAAATTATTTAATCCCAAAAATATCTTCACAAGATATATATATATACACCTTCCAAATAATTCCAAATTATTTGTTTTACCAAAATATCCTTACACGATATAATTTCCACACTTCAACCATTTGAAAACCAATTTCAAATTACTTTTCATCCTTTATACCCTTTGAAAACAAATTTCAAATCATCAAATAAATCTTTACCGATTTATTTTAAACTTACGTTCCAAATTTGTAAATTCTTCCATACTTCAAAATAAACCAATATTCATTTTTAAACAAATTTCCCTTCCTTTTATAAATTCCATAGTGAATTTCAAATTTCCAAATATCTACCGATATACGATTTTCAAATCGATTTCAAAATATTCGCTTACAATTTACCTTTAAAAGACAAATTCTCAAAAACGTTCCATTTCATATTGGAAAGCATTTCCATACTTATTTAAAAATAAGTAATTTACAAATTCTATTTATTTTCAACAATTTGAAAATATTCAACATACTCAAACCATAGTTAAGTATATATTTCATTCTTTTAAGGAAAACATTCTTTTATTCACTTTTATTTGGGTTAAAACGAAAGTTGCGTAAGACATCGTTACGACAACCCAAAATCACTAGTATAGGGATTCGAAATAAAAATAGATACATAAATCCCAATACTATACAAAATATTGCCTTTTGGAAACCATTTACTATAACAACGGTGTTATAGTCCACCATTTCCTTGTTTCCTCGAAAACGCCTATTTCAACGATGAATGTTGAAATCTACGTATTCATTTCCTTCTATTTCTCGAAAACGTCTATTTCAACAATAAATGTTGAAATCTATGGTTTCGATACTTAATGCATTTTAAAGCATCTTTAAATCATTTTAAATTCCATTTAAAACATTCCTTTCCCAAAACATGTCCATTTAATATAATAATATATTCACCGTTCAAAATAGTGAATATAACTTCTTTAACAAATTCTATATTCAATTTATCAAATTCCATTTATTTCCGAATTTATAACAATGTTTATAAATTCCATTTCTATTTATAAACTTCAATTTACCAATCTCTTTTATTAAATCCAATTCAATTTATATAACCCAATTATAAACCAAAATCTATATTATAAGTTGAATACTTATAATATTATTTATTTACCAAATCGTTCCTTTGAACTTCACAAAATTTTAATCTTATTACTTATAAGATTTCTTTATATATTTTCTTTCAATTCCAACTTATAAAAAAATTCTTTTATTAACTGTTTCTATCAGTATCCCATTTAAATGCCCAAAAGCCAGTTTATAAGTTAATTTCCTATAAAACTTTTATTTTCAACATCTATTCATTTGATAACTTTCACAACTTATAAATCTATAAATTTTAATGAAATTCATTTTATACATCAACTCAACACTTCATAAACCCGTTTCAGAATTCCAATAAATTTAATTCACAAATATCCATTTATAAAATCTTTTATATAAACCGATAATAAAATTTATCCAAAATCCCAATATAACTATTTTATAAAAATCTATGTATTTTAAAAATTACCTTTCTGTTATATTTCATAAAAATGTTAATTTTTATAACATAAAAATTTATACGTTTATTTATTTTAAAATGAATCAATCCAAAAATTTAATAAGACATATACTTTGGAAAAATCACTTTAAAAACCCTTTTTAAATTCAAAATCGTATTTTTTTAACTTTAAAAATGAATCCGATGATGCAACAACATCAAATGGTCAATCACGGGAATAAACATCATATATCGATATGATAGTTAACAATCAACACAATATTTATAAACAAATAAATATTTGCGAGGAATCCAGTTGGATCCCTCCAACCTGTTTCCCTGCATCCACAGACATTAGCACAATACCAATTCCAGTTCACGGTGGAATATCGCGGTATATGGGATTTTATAAAATATTATCCGCTTAATAGGCGGCGCAATAGGGTCTCATCCGCTATACGAGGCGGGAAATCAATTCCAATATATACATATGCCAATATATATATATATATTGCTATATATAGTATATATCCTACTATATCTACTACCACAATCAAACAGCAATCATCAATCAACAATAACTATTTAAAATTTTAAACCAAACGGTTTGATTGAGTGAGGAGTTCTCACCTTAGCTTTTGTTTTGCAATCCATTTCCATTCCAGACTTGTTTTCTTGATTTATACCTTGAATAAATATTATACAAATTAATTAATATTTGAACCAATTTTTGTCTTTAATAAATTTACCTTAAGTGACTAAGAACAATTAAATTTTTCCATAGTTCATTATTTAAAATTTTCACTCTAAGCTAACATTTTAAATTTTTAAACAAGCTTCTATTCGATACTTTAAATTAACCAATTTATCAATATTCAATTTTTGTCGAACAAATTTAATTTCTATTTAAATAAATTTTCCTTTTATTTTGAATTCAAAAACCCTTCTTTGAAAATTATTAGAAATAAGAATAATTGAACGAATTATTTAAACGAGTTAATCCAATTATCTATTGCTTTAAAATAACTCAGTAAGTTAAAAAATTTTTTTTTTTTTCATCATCATTTTTTTCTTTTCTGTTACAACGCAACTGTGTATTATTTTTCCTATACATATACTTTCCTGTTTTGTAAACAGGATTTGTTTTATTGTTTTTTTCCCTTTACTGTCCATATACAAGTATTCAAATTCATTTTTTTAAATTCAAATTGAATAAAACAAATTTTAAAAAAATACCTTACTGACATAATGCAGACCCGAGCACATACCCAACATCGACAAGCCCTAGCTCTCCCTCAATTCAAAATCGAACCTCCCATCGTCGTTGCCACTCGCGCCTTTGCCAAGTTCGCTGCCTCCTTCTCCGTCAACCCCAAACGAATGCTCCAGGATCCTCGATAATGACCTCGAACACCAGTTTGAATCATCTGCCTCACGCGCCGCCTCACGCGCGAAACCCTAGGTCGCCACTTCACGACGTCGCCGTGAGAGCTATCGCGAGCACCATCACTTCGTCGGCCTACCCAGAAACTGCTTTAGTTCGGGCCACCACGCCGCTACTCCACATCGATCGAACCACCATCTCGACATGCTTGGCCCCGCTGTTTTGATTACGAACGAAATGGGCTCGAATTGATTTAGGGCTTCGGCCGTTATTCGTTTGATTTGGGTTTTTCTTTAGTCGCGGCCATTATTCTTTCAGAGGATTTGATTTTTGAAAAACTGAGGGAATAGATTTTATTTTTTTTATTTTTTTTATTTTCACGAGATGTTATCAAACAAGCCTGCATTTAAGAACGAACAGAGGGAACAAGAAAAGAAAGGAGTGTATGAGAGAGACAATGATTTGAAGGAATTTCGGCTGATGGATAGTGTTGACCCATTATATTTTAATTTAAATTCAAATCAAATTCGTTTTGAAATTCCAATGAGTTTATATGTCGTACGCTCACATAACGACTCCAAACGCTACGAAATTTGAACCCCGGTAATAATTCAATATTACGGACCCAATGGAACTGTTTTCGTCAAATTCCGAGACTGTGCCTCGGAAGACTATTTTTCTTAAATTCAATCTAAACGATGTAAATTCAAAACTAAACAGTTCATTATTAATTTCAAATCTGAAGCTTCTATTATCTTCAGTATTATTAATATGAATTTTACAAGCCTTCGAAATATTTTTAATCGGCTTAAAATTGAAGATTCAAATTTTTATTAAACTTTCAAATAGATTAAATTTTCAAATTTAATTGCTAAATTCAAAGTTATATTGAAAATTCAACCCAAAACATTATCCAAATATTTAAAATTAATTAAATATTTTCAATTCAAATTGTTCAAAATTCTGGGTCCTTACAATCTTCCCCCCTTAAAAGAATTTCGTCCCGAAATTGCAAGTTAAGAAGAACGATTCTAATCCGTTTATTATTTTTCCAAAACCAATTAGTTTTATCAACTTTCCAAAACAAATCTTTTTATTGAAGATCCATTATCATTTTAATTAGCTTTCTAACTTCAATTATAAGTTTCAAACAACATTGTTTACTAACAATTCAAATTTAAATTTAAATACAAAATTTTAAACTTTCAAAATTTTCTCAAAATTTTTCTAACACCCGAAATTTTAAAAAAATTTCGCCAGCGTCTCCTTTGCGTGGCTAGCTCGGCACGACTACAAAACGGCACTACGGCCCCTCAGAATCAAAAAGAAAAGAGAAAGCCAAGTGGCTGGAGAAGGAAATCATCAAATCTGATACTAAAATTGAAATACGTACCTTTTTGTCGAGCAATTCAATTTTTAACTTCAAAATCAAAATCCCAATTCCATTATATACCTGTATATCCTGCTAGTAGTAGTATCCAATTCCAACATTCAAACCATTTTGCCAATTCAATTTCAAAATCTTTCAACATATGTTTCTTATACATTTTAGTTTACTATTGAAGTTATATATTCATTCTCATTCGTTTCCAATTAGTTTACATTCACTAATTATATTCACATTAGTTTACTTCCAAATTGGATCAAATTCAGTTCATATTCAAACTCATTTACTTCACTTTCAATTTAAATTCAATTACATAGCTTTCAATTTGCGCTAATTCAATTTCATTAACACTTAATGAATTTTCATACAATCAACCAACAAGCAAATAACAACCAATGTATATCCAATAAAACCAAATTATTAATTTCTCTCATTAAAATTAATTTGGTTCAACAGTTTTAATTCCAGTTGGTTTAACATTCAATTGATTTTCATTCAATTATTCAACTAGCTTGAAATGAATTTACACTTACATACATCATTTCATATCAACTTATCTACATTCGATTGAATAACACTCAATTCTTTAATTCAATTGCTAATTCTTTTACAAATAAAATTGAATTCCATTTATATAACTCAAGTTCACATTTTTAACGATTTCATTTCATTAATTCACTTTATTCACTTACTTTGATATCAACATCATTTGTTCAATTAAACTTAAGTTCCCACTTGTCAATCCAATTCGGATTTCAATTCTAGAGTAAGTTCTATTTAACTTTTACTTAAGTCAAATTCATATCAACATTCAAATTCATATTTCATTTTACTTAACTTAATTGTTTAACCACTTCAATAATTGGTTTTACTTACATTTTCCCATTCTATAAGTTATACAACTTATTATTCAACTTCCAACTCATATTATAAGTTCAAAACTTATTTCGTTTATATTTATTAACTTCAAGTTGAATTTTAATTTCAAATTTGTTTATTACAACAAAACCTCAATTTTAAATTCATTATTGTAGCAAATCCATCACATAGAAACTCGAAAATGATACTGATGATGCTGCAGTCATCACCCTTATAATTTCCCAGTGACAATAGTGAAATCAGTGCTAAATATTCTTTCAAAAAGTTTACTTATAAAATTTCACTCCTTATATATAAGATCATTTTACAATTGTAAATCATATTAATTATAATTTCATAATTATAATTCATTAGCTTATACAATTATTCTTTTACAATAAGTTTTATTTAACTCATTCAAACAACTTTGATTGTCTTATATATTTATATTATTTACAACAACCAAGCAACCAATTATATACACACTTCAATAATTCTTGAAAAATTATTTCCTTTATATACAAAATATAATAAAGGTAAAATTATTTCATTTACCCAATTTAAAACAATATCGTGCTGAATTGTTCTGTATAAGTGTTTAGAGATCCCTATCGATAGAGTTGTATAGACTATACCGACCAGAATCCATATACCACTCAACAAACCAATCGTCACAATATAAAACAATTTTATATTCACTAACAAATACGCGCTCATATCTATTATTACACTCACACTCATTCTAGAGTACTGCTGACTCTATCTCTAATGAGTAATACCCAACAGAGCCATGGTTGTCGCTTAACCATATGCTCTGATACCAAATGTAAAGGCCCGAAAATCCGTACTCCTTTGAGCTGACAACATTCCACAACAATCCAGCCAAAGAGGAACGAACTTTCGAATCTTTAGGGTTGAAGAAGAAGAAAGAGGTAGAAGAAGAGAGAGAAAGATAGAAGAAACAGAAACAAACAACGGAACATGAAACAATATCAGAATCTCATAATCGCAGCGGAATAACATATAATAGATAGATAAATAATCATTAGACAAAAGAGCAGTATATTTTATACATTTTATACATTACATCACATTATATCACATCATCAGAGTGTACAATAATAAACAGCGGAAAAAGAAATACTATATACAATAGATAACAGACTACGCTATCCAAGCTCGCCTCCACAACTGCATAGCAACTCCCGAATCCAGAATAACCTGATAACCTAACTCTAGACTGCCCGTGTGGAAAATAGTGGGCACCCAGAGTTTAGGAAGGAAACAATAAACTCCAGGTCAGTCATGGGACTGGTGTGAGAACTCAAAACAGTTTATCTTTAAACAAGCAACAAGAAAATTTAAATTTTGAAATCCGCAATGCTTTTTGAAAAATGAAACTCCCATAAGGCCTCCCGCACACACACACAATGCAAACGCAGAATCGGAGGAGATTTCTCCTTATGATAGTCAAAGATGCTTACTACGCAAAAAATCAAATCATTTTTGATATTATTATTAGTGCATAGTGTAGAAAACAATTTCGAAAGTAGAATATAAATCCTAGCCAACATACGACCAGTATCGTATGCCTACTATAGCTACCATCTAAACAGTGGGGCGCCACCATAAGTAAATGACAGGTAATACAACTAAAACCGTAAAAGGCACGTATTTGATGAATGGATTTCCAACAAATGGTCAGGCTAAGGAACTTCCTACTGCCACATGGATCGCCTCTGGCGGGACGTCCCGAGAAACTAACATTACGGTTAGATCTCTGCCAACACAAGGCCGGGTTACCTCTGTAACTAGGTAACTACTACACGAATATGTCATCCCCCGGTCCTTTGGGACCTTTATCCGAGTGCTCGATTCCAACAACACCACACAGTAATAGACATAGTGTATCAACATGAGTAAATATCTGGGCTCCATACCATGATACCACCCTTTTCCAGAAGGAAATGACATACCCTAAAGGGCGCGACCCTCATAACCTTGCCGCATATTCCTGTTTCGACCATTTCCGGGGAGTGAGGTCTGACGAAGTCTCGTCCACAAAGCTACGCTTCGTGCAACAAAGCCATGCTTTGGGTCAACAGATGACCAAAGCAATGATCACAAAGATAAATGATCAAACAAATGATCATATCGCAAATGACCAACCAATGATCATAACACAGCAGCACTCAGCATGTCACATTACCAGATTGGGAATATATCGCTGATAACCTTCAACTACATAACCTCTGAGCTCGTACGTCTCAGAGAAGGGTGTTAAGCTAAAAGAATAAATTCTCCGCCACCAACAGAAATGTATTTGAAAGAAATCTGCTTTATATCTCAAAATGTAATGTCAGACATGTAACCATACAAGTCTGTTCCGGGTTCGAACAGAACCGAAGGCACTTCCAAAGAAGCCCTTGCAAATCCGGGTATTCACAATCCCGATAAAATTTCCCATCACAAAGGAAATCTCCATATCGTAGCTAACGATGCAGAGACAATCGATAGGTCATCCTATCGTTTTCACAAATACCCAGTCTTCAACACCGGTCTTCAAATGCTATCCATAACGACGTATCACATATTCGGAATGGGATATACGATACAAAGGTCCTCCCCCGGCTAAACCGAATAGCGAGCGCTTATTTTAAAAATAAGTGTAGCATTCAATTTCAAACAATCACAACAAATACCATCCAAGGGTAAATACTGATAGTCGGTTATTTAACTATCAATAAAGATGTGCCACATCATCAGATTCCAAATATTTTTCCAAAATTATTTAATCCCAAAAATATCTTCACAAGATATATATATATACACCTTCCAAATAATTCCAAATTATTTGTTTTACCAAAATATCTTTACACGATATAATTTCCACACTTCAACCATTTGAAAACCAATTTCAAATTACTTTTCATCCTTTATACCCTTTGAAAACAAATTTCAAATCATCAAATAAATCTTTACCGATTTATTTTAAACTTACGTTCCAAATTTGTAAATTCATTTCCATACTTCAAAATAAACCAATATTCATTTTTAAACAAATTTCCCTTCCTTTTATAAATTCCACAGTGAATTTCAAATTTCCAAATATCTACCGATATACGATTTTCAAATCGATTTCAAAATATTCGCTTACAATTTACCTTTAAAAGACAAATTCTCAAAAACGTTCCATTTCGTATTGGAAAGCATTTCCATACTTATTTAAAAATAAGTAATTTACAAATTCTATTTATTTTCAACAATTTGAAAATATTCAACATACTCAAACCATAGTTAAGTATATATTTCATTCTTTTAAGGAAAACATTCTTTTATTCACTTTTATTTGGTTAAAACGAATGTTGCGTAAGACATCGTTACGACAACCCAAAATCACTAGTATAGGGATTCGAAATAAAAATAGATACATAAATCCCAATACTATACAAAATATTGCCTTTTGGAAACCATTTACTATAACAACGGTGTTATAGTCCACCATTTCCTTGTTTCCTCGAAAACGCCTATTTCAACGATGAATGTTGAAATCTACGTATTCATTTCCTTCTATTTCTCGAAAACGTCTATTTCAACAATAAATGTTGAAATCTATGGTTTCAATACTTAATGCATTTTAAAGCATCCTTAAATCATTTTAAATTCCATTTAAAACATTCCTTTCCCAAAACATGTCCATTTAATATAATAATATATTCACCGTTCAAAATAGTGAATATAACTTCTTTAACAAATTCTATATTCAATTTATCAAATTCCATTTATTTCCGAATTTATAACAATGTTTATAAATTCCATTTCTATTTATAAACTTAAATTTACCAATCTCTTTTATTAAATCCAATTCAATTTATATAACCCAATTATAAACCAAAATCTATATTATAAGTTGAATACTTATAATATTATTTATTTACAAAATCGTTCCTTTGAACTTCACAAAATTTTAATCTTATTACTTATAAGATTTCTTTATATATTTTCTTTCAATTCCAACTTATAAAAAAATTCTTTTATTAACTGTTTCTATCAGTATCCCATTTAAATGCCCAAAAGCCAGTTTATAAGTTAATTTCCTATAAAACTTTTATTTTCAACATCTATTCATTTGATAACTTTCACAACTTATAAATCTATAAATTTTAATGAAATTCATTTTATACATCAACTCAACACTTCATAAACCCGTTTCAGAATTCCAATAAATTTAATTCACAAATATCCATTTATAAAATCTTTTATATAAACCGATAATAAAATTTATCCAAAATCCAAATATAACTATTTTATAAAAATCTATGTATTTTAAAAATTACCTTTCTGTTATATTTCATAAAAATGTTAATTTTTATAACATAAAAATTTATACGTTTATTTATTTTAAAATGAATCAATCCAAAAATTTAATAAAACATATACTTTGGAAAAATCACTTTAAAAACCCTTTTTAAATTCAAAATCGTATTTTTTTAACTTTAAAAATGAATCCGATGATGCAACAACATCAAATGGTCAATCACGGGAATAAACATCATATATCGATATGATAGTTAACAATCAACACAATATTTATAAACAAATAAATCTTTGCGAGGAATCCGGTTGGATCCCTCCAACCTGTTTCCCTGCATCCACAGACATTAGCACAATACCAATTCCACTTCAAGGTGGAATATCGCGGTATATGGGATTTTATAAAATATTATCCGCTTAATAGGCGGCGCAATAGGGTCTCATCCGCTATACGAGGCGGGAAATCAATTCCAATATATACATATGCCAATATATATATATTGCTATATATAGTATATATCTTACTATATCTACTACCACAATCAGACAGCAATCATCAATCAACAATAACTATTTAAAATTTTAAACCAAACGGTTTGATTGAGTGAGGAGTTCTCACCTTAGCTTTTGTTTTGCAATCCATTTCCATTCCAGACTTGTTTTCTTGATTTATACCTTGAATAAATATTATACAAATTAATTAATATTCGAACCAATTTTTTTCTTTAATAAATTTACCTTAAGTGACTAAGAACAATTAAATTTTTCCATAGTTCATTATTTAAAATTTTCACTCTAAGCTAACATTTTAAATTTTTAAACAAGCTTCTATTCGATACTTTAAATTAACCAATTTATCAATATTCAATTTTTGTCGAACAAATTTAATTTCTATTTAAATAAATTTTCCTTTTATTTTGAATTCAAAAACCCTTCTTTGAAAATTATTAGAAATAAGAATAATTGAACGAATTATTTAAACGAGTTAATCCAATTATCTATTGCTTTAAAATAACTCAGTAAGTTAAAAAAAAAATTTTTTTTCATCATCATTTTTTTCTTTTCTGTTTCAACGCAACTGTGTATTATTTTTCCTATACATATACTTTCCTGTTTTGTAAACAGGATTTGTTTTATTGTTTTTTTCCCTTTACTGTCCATATACAAGTATTCAAATTCATTTTTTTTTAAATTCAAATTGAATAAAACAAATTTTAAAAAAATACCTTACTGACATAATGCAGACCCGAGCACATACCCAACATCGACAAGCCCTAGCTCTCCCTCAATTCAAAATCGAACCTCCCATCGTCGTTGCCACTCGCGCCTTTGCCAAGTTCGCTGCCTCCTTCTCCGTCAACCCCAAACGAACGCTCCAGGATCCTCGATAATGACCTCGAACACCAGTTTGAATCATCTGCCTCACGCGCCGCCTCACGCGCGAAACCCTAGGTCGCCACTTCACGACGTCGCCGTGAGAGCTATCGCGAGCACCATCACTTCGTCGGCCTACCCAGAAACTGCTTTAGTTCGGGCCACCACGCCGCTACTCCACATCGATCGAACCACCATCTCGACATGCTTGGCCCCGCTGTTTTGATTACAAACGAAATGGGCTCGAATTGATTTAGGGCTTCGGCCGTTATTCGTTTGATTTGGGTTTTTCTTTGGTCGCGGCCATTATTCTTTCAGAGGATTTGATTTTTGAAAAACTGAGGGAATAGATTTTATTTTTTTTATTTTTTTTATTTTCACGAGATGTTATCAAACAAGCCTGCATTTAAGAACGAACAGAGGGAACAAGAAAAGAAAGGAGTGTACGAGAGAGACAATGATTTGAAGGAATTTCGGCTGATGGATAGTGTTGACCCATTATATTTTAATTTAAATTCAAATCAAATTCGTTTTGAAATTCCAATGAGTTTATATGTCGTACGCTCACATAACGACTCCAAACGCTACGAAATTTGAACCCCGGTAATAATTCAATATTACGGACCCAATGGAACTGTTTTCGTCAAATTCCGAGACTGTGCCTCGGAAGACTATTTTTCTTAAATTCAATCTAAACGATGTAAATTCAAAACTAAACAGTTCATTATTAATTTCAAATCTGAAGCTTCTATTATCTTCAGTATTATTAATATGAATTTTACAAGCCTTTGAAATATTTTTAATCGGCTTAAAATTGAAGATTCAAATTTTTATTAAACTTTCAAATAGATTAAATTTTCAAAATTTAATTGCTAAATTCAAAGTTATATTGAAAATTCAACCCAAAACATTATCCAAATATTTAAAATTAATTAAATATTTTCAATTCAAATTGTTCAAAATTCTGGGTCCTTACACTATTGGCATTTTACGTGTTAAGGTGGAAAATGTAAAGCCTTAACGCTATTTAAAAGTAAGTTTATTTTACAATTAGGCACTATTATAATAGCGAAATATACTACATAGTAAATAGTTTAACAGATCCTTAGGAGATGTAAATCCCGAGCATCTCTTGAGTTACTGCACTCATATTTATTTCTAAAAATTTAACTCACATAAGATCTTTTAGTTCTGACTCGAGTGTTTTGTCTTTTCAATTCGCTCGGGTCAGTCCGAGCGTTTCAGGATTGAAGTTTTAGCTCTGGAGGACGAAGACGAAGATTCGTATTACTATTATTTATATTATTGTACCACACTCATATTGTTCCGCTGCATTGTTATATGGTATGTGTACTCTGATATTGACGGTATAAATAAAATCAAAGGTTTTGTAAACAGATTTATGACCTGTATATTTATTATTATATTTTATCCTTCCGCTGTGAGATTCTGTTTAGTTTTTCTTTCTCTGTATTCTTATTTATCGCATAACAATCCGTCCTTACGTATGGTTTGAATCGGCATGTGTGTCTGTTTAAATCGTGCGAAAAGGCGGATGTTACAGTTGGTATCAGAGCTTTGGTTTAGCGATAAACCTTAGCTTTGTGGGGTTTGACTCTTTACTAATAGGGTAGTAATACCCTATGGGAGTCACTGAGTGTATATATATGAGAGAGCGTATTTGTTAGTGTTATAAAAAGGTTTTAATATTGTGTTAATCTGTTTCGTTTTGGATTTATAAACTCTGGTTGGTGCATGGGACGCTGTGACATCAATAGGGGTTTCTAAACACTTAATAGGACAGACCGACATAATATTTGTGAATGAAATAATTTTACCTATTATATTTTCTATAAAATAATTTTTCAAAATAATATATATATTTGGTTGTAATAGATTGGTTGTTAGGTAATGAAGGTTTTGAATAATGATAGAAATAAGATTTAAAAATAAGATAAATGAAATTTGGAAATTTAGGACTTAAGATCCGGGGTTTTGGAATTTTTCGTAAAATTTTTGGAATATAATTGTTATAAGTATTTTCTGATATGAATATTTAATATAATTTAAGAGAAATTGTTTTAAAGAAGATTTTTGGAGAAAATAAGTTTTGTACTTTCCTCTCTGTCGCTGGAAAATAATTTCGGTGATGAGTGCACGCATCATCGACATTCATTTTCGAGTTTCGAAGTGGGAAGGCCATTGTAGTAATTTACTGCAGAATTGTTAAGAAAATTTTATCGTTTTAATTATAATTGGATATATATGTTATGTGTAGATATCTATCTATTATTTTAAATGATTTAAAATTTAACCCGGTATTTGGTTCTTAAGTTCCAGATTTATTAATAGTACAATTAAGTGTAGCAAATTTGAACCTTTAAGTTAAAAAAAAATGAATGAATAAAGGAAATAAACAGTTGTAAACCTTAGTAAATGGATAAAGGAAATTCTTTATTTATTAGAATTGATGTTATAAGGTTACAAATTAGGTGTAATTAAAATGTTACTATTATTAAATATTAGCATTAAATGAATGAATGAAAGTAAAAGTAAGTTGAAATTGTAACTTATAAAACGAATATATAATTAATGAACCACTAAAAATATAAAAGGAATTGAGAAGAAACTTGTATAAATTTTCACTTACATTCTTAAAGCATATATATAACTTGCCATATAATAAAAGTTACAGTGTTAGTAAGAAAATGTAAGGGGGAAATCTTACAAGTAAAGCTTGAGATAATGAAAGTATTCAATGTATTTGCTGTTATAAATGGGAATTTATTGTTATAAACTTAAGTTGTAAATTTAAATTTTACCATAATTAGAGGTAAGTATTATAATTAGATGATTTTAAAACTTAAGTAAATAGAATGAAATTATATAATAAATGAAACTGTGAGAAATAAATAAATAAATTTAGAAATACATAAATGGAAGATGAATATTGTAAGTAATAAATGAAAATAAATGAGGTAATCACTCATTAATGAAAGAAAGGAAATCAAACAACTAAAGTATGAAATAAAGATTTATAATAAGTTAAATTGATTGTTGGGTTGAATGGTTATTGTTTGATTTATGTTTGGTTGGGTAAGGAAATTTGAAGTTGTTGGATGAATAAATAATTTATTCCATCTAAGACTGTTGAGTAAATGATGCACTTGATAGTTATTTTTCATTCCGTACAATTTCAAGTTTGAACCCAAACAACTATTTGATTTGTGAGATTGTATGGTTATTTTGTAATTGTATGTATGCTGCTCGAGGAAATTGATGGTTGTTGTATTAATTTGGATGATTAGTGATTGGAACTACTTAGATATTTAAATTTTGGACTTAGAAATATTTTGAAATGTTCTCCAAACTCTAATAAATTAAAGTATAAAAAGATAATGTTGTAAATTTGTATATTTTAAGAAAAGTAACAGATACTGTAAATTTAATTGTTTATAAGGTAATGTTTTGAATAAGATATGTAGATTCTAAATCCTTCTTTTCCCTTCTTTTTCCTTTTCGGGGACGAAAAGTTTTGAGTGGGGGAGAATGTAATGACCCGTAAATTTAGACAATTTAAGTTGATTAATTTAATTAAGATTTTGTAATTTAGTTTAAAAAGAGATGAAATATAAAGGGTAAATAAAACTAAATATTAGTATAGGGAATAAATCCTAATAAAGGTAGTAGTGAGAGCGTACACTTTGAAATTTTTTTATATATGAAAGGTAAGCAGTAAAAGTATCCAATGCAATATTCGATTTATTAAAAGTAACTGCATGAAAATCTAGACAGTAAAGTTAATCTAGCTGAATTTGTATGAATTGAATGAAATAGGTTTAATATGAATGGTATATTAGGTTATAAAATCAAATGAGAAAAGCAAGCGTAATTATTTGATTTATCTAATGAATTAAACATGTTGAATAGTAACTGAATGTTAATAAATGGAAAATTATACAATTTTGTTGGATGATTTGGTCATAATGTTTAATAATTGATTAAATAATAACGGAAGTATGTATGCAAGTTTAATAGAAACATGAATAGCATGAATATAATTAAATGAAACCATGCAATAATGTGGTAAATGATGGCATTTATGAATGAAATAAGATTTGTAGGTAATTTGAATTTAATTCTAAAATGTGTAAACTGAATGTAATTTAATGTAATAAAGAGTGCAATAACAATTGATTGGGATTCAAATTCATCTTAAATAAAATTTCTATAGTAATTGAAATTTACTATTTTGCGATTTAGGTGAGAAATAAAGTTTTAATGAAAGTAAGGAATGTAATCTAATTCCATGTAAAGAGTCAATATGTATAATAGCAAGGTTTTAATTAAATAAATGGTTTTATGTAAATTTCAACTGATAATTTATGAAGTCTAATGTGAGATCATATTTGCAATTAATTTTCTTAAGTTGTGCAGTAAGGTAGGTTAATTTGTCAATAAAGATAGTTGATTCTATAAGATGAAATAAAGTTTAGTATTAATTATAATATGAAGATTTTTGATAATGTTATTTGGGGTTGAGGGATAAGTTGAAATTTGATAATTAAGATATTTAGACGTACAGTATATAAAGAAAGATATATTGATTCCATTTAATAAATTGGGAATTTAATATTATCAAAGAGAATTAAATATTGTCCTAATGTAATTTAGATAAATTGTGTAATTAAATGCTGGCTCCATTCAGAATATGACAATGGGTGTAATAATTTGGATTGTAAGAAGTAGTTATAAGTTACATGTTTAATTTGGTTGATGAAATTTAAATAGAAATAATGTTAATACACTAAATAAAAGTTACATTTAATATGAGAAGTAATACCATGTTAGAAGTGGTCAAATTTAGGGTGTTAAGACTTATAAATGGAAATTAAGAGGCAATTGAAATTTAGTGGACTTTAATGTGCATTAGTGAGAAATTTACGCAATGACTAAAGAGGTAAATGGAATAAATACAAACCAATGTGGATTGTATACATGGAATGACAATTTTAGTGAATAATAGGATTTAAACCTAAATAAATAAATTCCTTGAAATTTAAGTTGTAATCGCTGCATAAATTGGAATTGTACGTTAATTTTGAATTATTCTATAATAAATTTATGTAGGAAGTTGTTTAAGGGATTCTAAATTTACCAAGTAATCCAAACTGACAAAATTTGCAAATATTAAAGTTGAGTTGTAAATCTGATTCAATTAACCTATTAATAATTTATTCATTTGGAATATAAATGGCAATGATAGGATTTATTGCAATTAAAGGTAATGTAATTTGTACGCTATTTTAAATTAAGTCAAAACGGGTGGATATTAGGAACCAAGACCTAAAAATAGGGTAGATACATTTTATTTCAATAAGACTTGTATGACTAGAGTGGAGGATTTTATTTTGGAGTCTATGTTATAATTTCAAAGTTTAGTAGATATTGAAATAAAGTAAACATTTGAATCTATGAATCTATCAACTCAAATTTTCATTTAAATTTGTTTAATCATTGTAATTTGTTTGAGAAAATAAAGAGGTATAATAAGTTTAGGTGTAAATGGAAGTATGTATGGGAAAATGAATTATTTGCAGGGAAATATTTGGTAAAAAGTGTGGGACTAAGGAAAGGTTATTGTTTGTTGGAAACATTAATTAATATGGGAATATAATTAGGCAAGCATAACCCATGCAAGTGTATAATTAAGAAATGAAGCAATAATTAATAATTATTAACCAATCCAAAATTTGGAAACCCATTTAATTAGTGATTGGTATAGGCTATTTATTTAAGTAACAGTGCAATACCAATTTATGTATTTGCGAAATGTTAATAAAATATTTATAGTATGGAATTCAAAACTATATATACATAGGAATGTGGATTTTATAGTATGTAAACTTAGTCGATTTACAATAGTTAAATCTATTGGGAATGAATAAGAATCTAAGATAATTATTACGGTATTTTGAAATTTAGTTAAAAATGGAAATTATTTATGAATTTGAAATTTAATGAAATTATATTGAAACTTAAATAAATCGTCTAAATTTATATTTGTAAATACGTTTAAAATTCAATGTAAATGTTTGAGGAAGAAATTTATTTATTTACTAATCCATAACGTATCCAATTAATATGAAATATTCTGGTGGGCCAACAACTGTTTTGCGTGTTTAAAATTCGTGCCTACCTATTCGTTTTCACTTTGTCTATAAATAGGCTGTGTAAACCCTAGCCTCCATCTATCTTCATTTCTATGTGTGTTCTTTTCTTCAACTTCTTCTTTTCCAATGGCTGCAAAATTCTAGATCCAACTACAGTCCAAAATATAAATAAAAATTCAAACTCCTCTAAAAATTCCAGAAAAATTTATATGTCATAGTTCTCGAAGAGAGGTGTAACAACCCGCATATTTGTCGATTTTATATTTAAATATTTTATTCAAATATTTTATCGTTAGTCGGATTTTAGTCCGAAAAGCTACTTTTTGTATACGGTCGAATTAGAGCTCGGGACCACTCCTATTGAGTTTAAAATGCCGTTTGCGACCTTTTTGAGTATAAGCTTCGATATGTTTGGAGAAAGTTGATTTCTGCTACTTTTTACTTTGGGTTTGGTTTTTGGGCTCAACCCTATGTTAACTTATGCTCAAATCTGAGCCACTCTTCCCCACTCATCCTCATTCTCTTCTCATTTCAGTTTTTAGAGTGTTAATGGTGGGAGAGATTGGAAATTAAAATTCCAAAACCCTAGTTTCTCTTGCAAATCAAATTCCTTGCTCCAAACTCAAGAAGAACCCATTGGTAAGCTTCTCTTCTTCTTCTCCAACTTATTCTCTTCCCAATTTCAGAAATTCCTAAACCTAATCTTGGGAATGTTCTTGTTTTTGAGCTTAGATTCAAGCTCATTTGGGTTGTGTTGAAGAGAGGTTGATTCTCCAATTGCTTTCAAGCTTCTTCTTGTTCGATTTTGTGAAAAGGTGAGATTTTTATCTCACATCTATGACTATAATTATCTTTGGTTGTTAGGTATGAATTCCTAACACTTCTTCATGAGAATTTGCTCTTGATTTGGATTGGTTTTGTAAATATTCCAATTTTTGGGTTTTTAAGTCAAATTTGTGTAAAATCCTTTTATGGATGTTTGATCATGCTTTTGGTGATGCATCGAGGAGCATATAGGGCCAGGTTGCCGTTTGGCATAAACCCTTAGAGCCAATGTTCGTCCGATTGCATTTTGGAAGAGTTTGCTCTTCATTTGTATAAGGCTGAAAAACAGCCCAGGCATGATTCAGTCGACTGAAATCTCTGTTCAGTCGACTGAACCTGAAACCCGAGAGTTTCCAGGCATGATTCAGTCGACTGAAAAACTCTGCACAGTCGACTGAAACTGGAAACAGAAAGTTTCCTGAACATGGAAAATTTCCATGTACAGGGTCAGTCGACTGAAAATCTCTGTTCAGTCGACTGAACCTGCTGTTTGAGTCCAATTTGCCTTTTTGGATTGAAATTCCAATTTAAATCGATTTGTGATAATCCTATTTGTTGTTATCATCTATTATGACTTTGATGACTCTTTTTAGAGATTTTTGAATATCCATTTCGATGGATCCTTTATCGATTTCGTTGGATTTTATTCACGTCCTCTTATGTGAATTTTTGCGATTGATTGTTCTTACAATCTTCTTCGTGATTTGTCACTTTAAAAATATAAATGTTTTTTATACTAGTAGTAAATATCAAAACTCTTTCCTCAAACGATTTCAATACTATTTTAATACCAAATTCGTTTATAAAACAGTTTTCCAATCTATTAGTATAAACAAACCTTTACCCCACTCGTATGAGAAATCTAATTAAACGGCTTAGTAAAACAAGTGGTATGAAACACTTGCGTTTACTTTGTCGGTTAATTCTTGGACTTGTTCGATTGAACCTCTTGTGACAATTTTCTAGTGGAGATTTACAGTTTGTTCGTAAATATTTAAGTTAAGCAAGTGGTTATGGGACATGAAGCTAAACTCATTTATTTACGAGCTTAGTGTAATCGACACTTCTCGCTGATCATGACGATCATCTTTGTGTTTTAGACTAGCAATGTGCGATGTCTCTTTGTCTGCGAGGGAGACTAAACCCCGTTTTGTGGAGTTTCGACTCAATTTGTGATGGGGTAGCAACCCATGGTCTTCGGGCCGTTTGTGGAGCTTCGGCTCAATTTGTGATGGTTAGCGACCATGGAATTAGCGTTCCGTTTGTGATACACGTGTTGGTGAGCTTTATGCTCCCGTTTGTGATAGGCCTTCCCCCCCCTTAGTGATTTCTGGATTTCTTGTGTAGATTCCTAGAATTTGTGTTTCACCAATTTTCGTGATTTCCATTGATAAGTTTTATCAATATTTGTGCATTGGTGAATTTGTGTGTCATTGACTTTTGTGATTTCTGGATTTCTTGTGTAGTCTTTTGGAATTTGTGTGTCATTGACTTTTGTGATTGACATTGATATTATCGTCAATATTTATGGTATGGTGAACGAAATAAGGAGTATGACGTTTCTTGATTCTTGTGTAGATTTGGTGACAATGATTAATCTCTTGACGATTATCAACTAAGTATATATATATTTATATATATATATATATATATATATATATCACAGCTTGGCATTGTGATTATTATGTGTTTAGTCATATCTCTTATTCTATATCGTTCATCTGATATTTATAGTTAGACTGATCCGTTTATTATTTTCTTATTAAATAATACTCGGGTCAGACCGAGATGTTACAGGTGCTTCTGCTTGACTTCTCATCCGGGATTAACTTCTTGACTTTTGGGTTAACTACTTAGATTAGTAGTTATTTTGTTGTATACATTTGAGATATAGACTCCTTAATGTATACTTATTCTTTTGTGTAGTTCGTGTAACTATTCTTTTGTGATATTGTGGATCTTTTTAGACCACTACTCTGATGTACACTTTCTAGTGTAATATTCATATCTTATTCCGCCTTTGTGATATGAATTGTCTGTGACTGATTTGTGTTATGCTTATTTCTATATTTGTTTTCCAAAGGATTTATATAGCCACCGTGTAGTAGCTTTGAGTTTGTGTCGGTATGTCGGATTTCCTCTTGAAATAGAATGCATGTTATATTATCTGACATATCGGTGCTCGCGCGAAGAAATTACATGGATGATCGCTCCTCAACAGCCTTATTCTCCGTGCAAGTCGACAGCATTCACCGTAATGTTCTTGGCTAGCGTGGGTATAGAGGTGGGGCGTCACAGCTTGGTATCAGAGCCAAACTTCGGAAAAATATGGAATATTATAACAAGGATCATCGTCCTAAGTCTTTCTTAGGAGTCGTTCTTTAGGATTTGGTTCGTGTCCACGTACCATTCTATCCTATTTTCTTTTATGATTCCTTGTTTTATCTATCAAGATTGCTTGATATTCAATTTGGTGAATAACCTTTTCTTCTTCTCCTTTCTTTCTAAAGGAAGAGAAATGTCTAGACCTGGCCGCCCCAGAGCCGTGCCATCTAGCACTCCGCCCCAAGATGGAGTTTTTATGACTGCTCAACAGCTTCTTGATTTAGTGACAAATGCTCAAGCAGCTGGAGCTAACCCGGAACCTACTCACCCAAAGTCGGGATTTGCACGCTTGTGTAGCGATTACACTAATTTGGGTGGGGAACCATTCAGGGGTTCCGAAACTGTTATTGAAGTACAGGCTTGGCTAAGAACATGCGATCGCATCTTTTCGCGCATGAATCTTATTTACCTTCACCGAGTTCAGGTGGCCTCAAGTATGCTCCGAGAAAGAGCATTGGACTGGTACGAGCTTCTTATTTCTGAAACTAATGAAGCGGAACTCACTTGGGTGAAATTCCGAGAACGCTTCGAGTTGAAATTCGTACCGGAAGCTGAGAAAGTGACATTGGCTCGACGATTTATAGACCTTGTTCAAGGTGAGTCCTCCGTGACTGATTACGTCGCCTCCTTCGAGTCGCTTTCCAAATATGGGGTTGAATACATCAACACCCCTCTTAAGAAGAATCAGAGATTTGTTTATGGCTTAAACAAAAGTCTCAAGAAGCCATTACTTCTAAAGTTAGAAGTTTCTTTCGACCAACTCGTTGATATCGCTCTTCGTCTTGAAGAGGCGGATAGAGAGAATGATGTTGAAGTGGTGGGTTCCAAACCAAACTTCAACAACAAGAAGAGGCCAAGCAAATTCAAAGGCCCTTATCCCAATAAGAAAGGGAAGCAAGCAACCTCCGTGGCAAAGACTTCTTCCTTTGGTCGTGGGGAATGCTATAATTGTGGTTCGAAGAACCATTATGCGAACAAGTGCCCAAAGTCTCTTTCTTGTCGCTACTGCAAAGTTCCCGGTCATGTTATATCTTCATGCCCCAAGCTTCAGGGCAGGAAAGAGGGAAAGTTAAATGTTTCTCAAGCCCCTGGCAACACATCTCGTGGCCAAGGTATTTCTCATTCTATTCTAGATGGAATTATTTTGTTTCGTGATCATCCTATTCGAGTTCTTTTTGATACGGGTGCGTCCCATTCTTTTATATCAAAAGAACTTGTTGATACTTTTTCTTTGGATGTTTTGTGTTTAATGACTTCTTTGAGAATTGCGAATCCGGTTGGTGGATCCGCAACAATCAGTTTATTGTGTAAAGATGTCGAGATTATTTTGTGTGATTTATCTTTCCGAGCCGATTTGCATGTCATGCGTTATTTAGGCTTTGGAATGATTTTGGGAATGGATTGGCTTAACCGTTATGAAGCTCATATCCTATGTCCTGAGCGGACTATTCATCTTCGACATTCTCAATCTGTTAATCAGGTTTCTGTTATTCTTAAAGATTCAGATTCTGCTTTGGTTGCATCTTTATATTCTTTAAATCCTCGTGATGATGATGATGATGATGAGGGTGATATTATTTCTCTTATTCACGTCGTTTGTGAATTTTTCGACATATTCGAGCCCGTTTTAGGATTACCACCTAAACGAGCAATTGAGTTCAAAATTAATCTTACTCCGGGAGCTCAACCTATCACTCGTCCTCCTTATCGTATGTCCAATAAAGAAAACGAGAAGATGCGTAAACAATTATCTGAATTGGAAACGAAGCAATTTATTCGCTCTAGTTCCTCGCCTTGGGGAGCTTCAGCTATTTTTGTGAAGAAATCCGATGGTACACTTAGGCTTTGCGTTGACTATCGCAAGCTTAATGATCTTACTATCAAAAATAAATATCCTTTACCTCGGATTGATGATCTATTCGATCAACTTAGTGGTTCTAGAGTCTTTTCACAATTGGACTTGGCTACCGGTTTTCATCAACTTCGTATTGCAGAGGATAGCATTCCTTTAACATCGTTCCGTACTCGGTATGGATCTTATGAATGGCTTGTTATGCCATTTGGGTTAACTAATGCCCCGGCTTATTTCGTTGACTTAATGAATCGAGTTTTTAAAGACTTTCTCGACCGGTTTGTTCTCATCTTTATCGATGATATTCTTGTTTATTCTAAAACCGAGGAGGAGCATGAAAAACATCTTCGGATTGTGTTGGAAACTATTAGGAGTAATCAATTAAAGGCAAAATTTTCTAAATGCCATTTTTGGCAATCACGTGTGAAGTTTCTCGGTCACATCATTTCCGAATCCGGAATTTCCATGGATCCTTCAAAGATTGAAGCGATTCAAGATTGGAAGAGACCGGAGAGTGTGACAGAGATTCGTAGTTTTCTTGGATTGGCGGGCTATTACCGTCGTTTTATTAAAGACTTTTCTAAGATTTCCGTGCCTCTCACTAGCTTGACGAAGAAAGGTGTTAAATACATTTGGTCGGACAAATGTGAAGCTTCTTTTCAGAAATTAAAAGAACTTCTTTCTGATGCTCCTATTCTTGTTATTCCCGAAGGGAATCAAGATTTCGTTGTTTATACCGATGCTAGTCGCATTGGTTTGGGTGCCGTTCTTATGCAAAAGGAACGCGTTATTGCTTATGCTTCTAGGCAATTAAAGCCTGCTGAGACTAGATATGCCACTCATGATTTAGAGCTCGCAGCTATTGTTTTTGCTCTTCGGATTTGGCGTCATTATCTCTTAGGAGAGAAATTTGTTCTTTACACAGATCATAAGTCTTTGAAATATTTATTCTCTCAAAAGGAACTTAATTTGCGTCAACAGCGTTGGCTTGAATTTCTTGCACCGTATGATCTTGATATTCTTTATACTCCCAGTAAGGGTAATCTTGTCGCCGATGCTCTTAGCCGAAAACAACAAGCTGTTGTTTCTATAATGATATCCGAATGGAACGATCTCGAGATTCTATCCACTTGCGAAATTCGAGACCGTGTTTCCAATTTATGCTCATCATTTGTTTTGTGTAGCCTTGAGGCTCGTCCTTCTCTTTTAGACCGCATTCTTGAAGCTCAAGGGCTAGATCCCGACTTGGCTCTTCTTGGCCAAAATATTAGGGATAAAATGGATATCGAAGGTTTGAAAGACTTTGATATCGATTCTCGTGGCGGCATTCGGAAATTTGGTAGACTTGTCGTGCCAAATATTGGTGATCTTCGTAAAGATATTTTAGAAGATTCACATCGTTCTAAATTTACCATTCATCCCGGTAGTAGTAAAATGTACGCGGATATGAAGCGACTTTATTGTTGGGAGGGAATGAAACTTGACATCGCTAACTTCGTTAAACGTTGCATGACTTGCCAACTCGTTAAGGCCGAACATCAAAGGACCGGTGGGTTATTGCAACCTTTAGAAATTCCAGTTTGGAAGTGGGATCAAATTTCCATGGATTTTATAGATGGCCTTCCCCGTTCTCGTTCGGGTCATGATAGCTTATGGGTGATTGTTGATAGGCTTACTAAATCCGCCCATTTTATTCCCGTTCGGTCTAATCGAACCGTTCCTCTTTTGGCCAAGATATTTATCAAAGAAATTGTTAAATTGCATGGGGTTCCTACTTCAATTGTTAGTGATCATGATCTATTGTTTACTAGTGGATTTTGGAAGAGTCTTCAAAAAGCTTTGGGAACGAAGCTTAATTTTAGCACCGCTTATCATCCCCAGTCCGATGGACAAACTGAGCGTGTGAATCAAACTCTTGAAGATCTTCTTCGTTCTTGTGTTCTTGATTTTGGTGGAAGTTGGGAAGATCATATTTCACTTGTTGAATTTTCCTATAATAATAGCTTCCAATCTAGTATTGGTATGGCACCTTTCGAGGCACTCTATGGTAGGCCATGCCGATCTCCTTCTTGTTGGCTTGAGGCCGGTGAGAAGCTTGTTTTTGGTCCAGATCTTATTCGTGACTCCACAGAAAAGATTGATCTTATTCGTCATAGGATGAAAGAAGCCCAGAGTTGACAAAAATCCTATGCCGATAACCGAAGAAGGAAGTTAGAATTTTTTGTGGGAGATCTTGTGTTTATTCGTGTTTCACCAATGAAAGGTGTTGTACGTTTCAGTCGATCGGGAAAACTTGCGCCTCGATATATTGGGCCATTTCCTATCACCGAACGTATTGGTTCCATGGCTTATCGCCTTTTATTACCAGCTCAATTTTCTGCTATGCATGACGTGTTTCACGTTTCTCAACTTCGGAAATGTCTTCGAGATTCCGATTCTATTCTATTGCCCGGTGTTGTGGAAGAGATTGAAGTTTCGCCTAATTTAACTTATGAGCAACATCCTATTCGTATCATTGCTTCGGAAGTCAAACGACTTCGAAATAAAGATGTTCCGCTTGTTAAAGTTCAATGGTCTCCAAACCCTAAGGATTGTTCTTGGGAATCTAGAGAGTACATCGAGCGTACACATCCGGACTTACTTTCTCGTTCTCTTTGAGGTGAACTTCTTATTTCAAACTTCTTTTGTGTTGAATATGCTTCTATGGTTGTTACTATATATCTTCTTCTTATAACATTGCGAGGACGCAATTTCTTTAAGGAGGGGAGTCTGTAACAACCCGCATATTTGTCGATTTTATATTTAAATATTTTATTCAAATATTTTATCGTTAGTCGGATTTTAGTCCGAAAAGCTACTTTTTGTATACGGTCGAATTAGGGCTCGGGACCACTCCCATTGAGTTTAAAATGCCGTTTGCGACCTTTTTGAGTATAAGCTTCGATATGTTTGGAGAAAGTTGATTTCTGCTACTTTTTACTTTGGGTTTGGTTTTTGGGCTCAACCCTATGTTAACTTATGCTCAAATCTGAGCCACTCTTCCCCACTCACCCTCGTTCTCTTCTCATTTCAGTTTTTAGAGTGTTAATGGTGGGAGAGATTGGAAATTAAAATTCCAAAACCCTAGTTTCTCTTGCAAATCAAATTCCTTGCTCCAAACTCAAGAAGAACCCATTGGTAAGCTTCTCTTCTTCTTCTCCAACTTATTCTCTTTCCAATTTCAGAAATTCCTAAACCTAATCTTGGGAATGTTCTTTTTTTTGAGCTTAGATTCAAGCTCATTTGGGTTGTGTTGAAGAGAGGTTGATTCTCCAATTGCTTTCAAGCTTCTTCTTGTTCGATTTTGTGAAAAGATGAGATTTTTATCTCACATCTATGACTATAATTATCTTTGGTTGTTAGGTATGAATTCCTAACACTTCTTCATGAGAATTTGCTCTTGATTTGGATTGGTTTTGTAAATATTCCAATTTTTGGGTTTTTAAGTCAAATTTGTGTAAAATCCTTTTATGGATGTTTAATCATGCTTTTGGTGATGCATCGAGGAGCATATAGGGCCGGGTTTCCGTTTGGCATAAACCCTTAGAGCCAATGTTCGTCCGATTGCATTTTGGAAGAGTTTGCTCTTCATTTGTATGAGGCTGAAAAACAGCCCAGGCATGATTCAGTCGACTGAAATCTCTGTTCAGCCGACTGAACCTGAAACCCGAGAGTTTCCAGGCATGATTCAGTCGACTGAAAAACTCTACACAGTCGACTGAAACTGGAAACAGAAAGTTTCGTGAACCTAGAAAATTTCCATGTACAGGGTCAGTCGACTGAAAATCTCTGTTCAGTCGACTGAACATGCTGTTTGAGTCCAATTTGCCTTTTTGGATTGAAATTCCAATTTAAATCGATTTGTGATAATCCTATTTGTTGTTATCATCTATTATGACTTTGATGACTCTTTTTAGGGATTTTTGAATATCCATTTCGACGGATCCTTTATCGATTTCGTTGGATTTTATTCACGTCCTCTTATGTGAATTTTTGTGTTTGATTGTTCTTACAATCTTCTTCGTGATTTGTCACTTTAAAAATATAAAGGTTTTCTATACTAGTAGTAAATATCAAAACTCTTTCCTCAAACGATTTCAATACTATTTTAATACCAAATTCGTTTATAAAACAGTTTTCCAATCTATTAGTATAAACAAACCTTTACCCCACTCGTATGAGAAATCTAATTAAACGGCTTAGTAAAACAAGTGGTATGAAACGCTTGCGTTTACTTTGTCGGTTAATTCTTGGACTTGTTCGATTGAACCTCTTGTGACAATTTTCTAGTGGAGATTTACAGTTTGTTCGTAAATATTTAAGTTAAGCAAGTGGTTATGGGACATGAAGCTAAACTCATTTATTTACTAGCTTAGTGTAATCGACACTTCTCGCTGATCATGATGATCATCTTTGTGATTTAGACTAGCAATGCGCGATGTCTCTTTGTCTGCGAGGGAGACTAAACCCCGTTTTGTGGAGTTTCGACTCAATTTGTGATGGGGTAGCAACCCATGGTCTTCGGGCCGTTTGTGGAGCTTCGGCTCAATTTGTGATGGTTAGCGACCATGGAATTAGCGTTCCGTTTGTGATACACGTGTTGGTGAGCTTTATGCTCCCGTTTGTGATAGGCCTTCCCCCCCCCCTTTGTGATTTCTGGATTTCTTGTGTAGATTCCTAGAATTTGTGTTTCACCAATTTTCGTGATTTCCATTGATAAGTTTTATCAATATTTGTGCATTGGTGAATTCGTGTGTCATTGACTTTTGTGATTTCTGGATTTCTTGTGTAGTCTTCTGGAATTTGTGTGTCATTGACTTTTGTGATTGACATTGATATTATCGTCAATATTTATGGTATGGTGAACGAAATAAGGAGTATGACGTTTCTTTGATTCTTGTGTAGATTTGGTGACAATGATTAATCTCTTGACGATTATCAACTAAGTATATATATATTTATATATATATATATATATCACATGTAAAGACCCGTAAATCCGTACTCCTTGAATAGACACTAATCTCCTTTGATTAATTCAAGATGAACGAAAATACGAACCCTTAGGGGTTTTAAAAAAAAAATTTAGGAAAAGAAAAGGGAGAAGAAAGAAGATAGAAAATTTTAAAATAGAAGGAAAAGAGAATAGAGGAAAAAGAAAAAAAAACAGAAGAAAATAGGACGGAACAGAAAACAACAGAATCACATCAGAATCTCACAATTCGCAGCGGAACAACATATAATAATAAATGAATAATCTTTAAACAAAGAACTATATCAGTTATTACATTTTATACATTACATTTCATTACATCATATCATCAGAGTGTACAACAATATACAACAACAAACAGTGCAGCGGAAAAAGAAATACTATATAAGTAATATGCCATGCCATCCAGCTTGCCTCCAGCAACTCCTGAATATCCAGAATATCCTGATAAACCTAACTCTTGACTGCCCGTGTGGAAATTGGTGGGCACCCAGAGTTTAGGAAGGAAAACAATAAACTCCAAGTCAGTCATGTGACTGGTGTGAGAACTCAAAACAGTTTATTTATCTTTAAAATCAAAATAGAGGAATATTTTTATTTCAATTCGCAATGCTTTTAAAAATGAGACTACCATAAGGCCTCCCGCACACACACACAATGCAAACGCAGAATCGGAGGAGATTTCTCCTTATGATAGTCAAAGATGCTTGATACGCATTTAAAAGAACATTTCATATTATTATTAGTGCATAGTATAGGGAAAAATTCATTTCGAAAGTAGAATATAAATCTTAGCCAACATACGACCATTATCGTATGCCTACTATAGCTAACTATGTTCAATAGCAGGTTACCGCCACATTCCATAGCAGGTTATACAACTAAAACCGTACAAGTCACGTATTGTTTCTTTGGATTTCCAACAAATGGTCAGGCCAAGGAACTTCCCATTGCCACATGAGAATGCCTCTGGAAAGACATCCCCAAGAACCAAACCGGAACTCTGCCAACACAAGGCCGGGTTACCCCTAACTGGGTAACTACTGACACGAGCACGCCATTCCCCGATCGTAAACGACCTTTCTCACTGGATCCCGAAAACCAACAACCACAAAGTAATAAATTCGTAGTAACCACATAGGTTAAATATCTGGGCTCCATACCATGATACCACCTCTATCCAGAAGGAAATGTACATACCCTAAAGGGTGCTACCCCTCATAACCTTGCCGCATCTTTCCTGTTTTGACCATTTCCGGGGTGTGAGGTTCGACGAAGTCACGTCCACAAAATCATACTTTATACAAAAGCCATGCTTTGGGTCAACAAATGATCAACACAATGATCACCAAGATAGACGATCAAATAAACGATCCTATCACAATAATCAACACAATGATCATTTCAGCATCACTCAGCATATCACATTACCAAATTGGGAATATATCGCTGATAACTTCAACTATATAACCTCTGAGCTCGTACGTCTCAGAGAAGGGTGTTAAGCTAAAAGAATAAATTCTTCGCCACCAACAGAAATATATTTGAATGAAATCGGCTTTATTTCTCAACTTGTAATGTCAGACACACAATCCATACAAGTCTGTTCCGGGCTCGAACAAAACCGAAGGCACTTACAAAGAAGTCCTTGCAATCCGGATATTCACAATCCTGATCGGATTCACCATCACATATGGAGAACTCTATACCGGAGCAACTCGGTGCAGAGTAAATCGACAGGTCATCCTATCGCTCTCGCAAATACCGGGTCTTCAACACCGATCTTCAAATGCAATTCACAACGACGTATCACATATTCGGAATGGGTTATAGACCCCATGGTCCTTTCCCGGTTAACCCGAATAGTGAGCGCTTATTCAAAAATAAGTGTAGCATTCACATTCAAACAAATCACATCAATTACCCATTCAAAGGGAAATATTGATAGTCGGTTATTGAACTATCAATGGATATGCACACATCACCAGATTCCAAATAATTTTCCAAATTATTATTTTCCAAAATATCTCTACAAGATATATTATTTCACACTTCAAAAATAAATCAATATTTATTTTTAAACAAATTTCACTTTCTTTTATAAATTCCTTAGCGAATTTATAATTCCAAGATATCAATGAATATTCGATTTCAATTATTCATTTCAATTTTCTTTTCAATTTATCTTCAAAAAGATAAATTCTCTAAACGTTTCATTTCACATGGGAAAAACATTTCCATACTTATTTATTCATAAGTAATTCACAAATTCTATTTATTTTCAACACTTGGAAAATATTCAATATACTTAAATCGAAATTAAGTATATATTTCATTCTTTAAGGAAATCATTCTCTTAAACATATTTATTTGGGCCAAAACGAATGTTACGTAAAACATTGTTACGACAACCCAAAATCACTAGTATAGGGATTCGAAATTAAAATAGATATATAAATCCCAATACTATACAAAACATTTCCTTTCGGAAATCATTTACTATAACAACAGTGTTATAGTCCATTATCTCCTTCTATTTCTCGAAAACGTCTATTTCAACAATCAATGTTGAAATCTATGGTTTCGAATCTCAGCACAATTAAAACATCATTAGATCGTTTTAAATTCTATTTAAAACACTCACATTCAAACAATTTTCTTTAACGTGTTATTCACTATTCAAAAATGTGAGTAAACTTCATTAACAATTTCATCCTTTTATTCATTTTAATTCAAAGGATTATTCACTATTTAAAAATGTGAATATAACTCCTTTAATAGGTTTCAACAATTTTCTTATTAAAATAAGTCATTTGCGAATTTATAAAACAACGTTTATAAATTCCATTTCTATTTATTTATAAAAACTTCCTTTTTATAAATTCCTTTATTAACCTATTCCAGTTTATAACTAAATTATAAACTAAACGTTCATATTATAAGTTAAATCCTTATAAAAACGATTATTTTACAAAATCGTTCTTTGAACTTCATAATTATAAATCTTATAACTTATAAGATTCAATGATTTATTCAAAACTATTCTTTTAATAACTTCATAATTTATAAATCTTACTATTTATAAATCTCATTTATAACTTCACCGTTTATAGTTCTATAAATTTCAATCTTTAATGAAATTCATTTCCACTTCATTTAAACACTTATAAAAACTCGTTTTATAATGTCAACATTTCAATTTATAAATATCCATTTATAAATCTCTTAATATAAATCAATTTATATTATTCTTTAAAACGTCTTTAATCTCCTTTATTATTTCACCATTTTTGATTCATAAAATAATTAAATTTTATAAATCCTATATTTAAACTTTTCACAATAAATTCTAAAATCCCGATTAAACTCTTTTATAAAATCAATAGCATCATATTCTCAAAAATCAATCTTTTAACTATATTTCTCAAAAAACATAATCTTATAACTTTTAAAAGTATAACGTTTATTTATTTAAAATAAATAAATTTCCAAAAATAGTTTATAACGTATACTTTCAAAAATCACCTTTAAAAAAAATCATTTTAAAATCCCAAAATTTGGGTCCAATGATGCTACACACCAAATAGTCAATCACGACTACAACGATATCATATATCAATATGAAAATCCATCAAATATCAAAATATCTGAAATCAAATAAAAACTGTTGAGGAATCCAGTTGGATCCCTCCAACCTGTTTTCCTGCATTCACAAACATTAGCACAATACCAATTTCGCTCCAGTAAGAAATTATCGCGGTATATGTTCTTATTAAATATTATCCGCTTAATAACGGCGTAATAGGGTCTCATCCTCTAAACAAATAAATGCGGGAAATCAACAACTGCAATATATACATATGCCAATATATATATATATATTGATATTATTTATAATACCAATTTCACTGTTTATGAAATATTCGCGGTATATATTTTTAATAAATAACATCCGCTTACTAACGGCGTATAATGTCTATTTTAACAATCAATAGATATCAATCAACATTCAAACATGCATTCAAATATTTTAAATCTAACTTATTTAAAATAAAATCGAAACTGATTCGATTGAGTGAGAAGTTCTCACCTTGATTTTAATTTCCGTTTCAGCTTTTATTTCGAATAAAATTAAACGGACGTTTAATTTTACCCGAAATTCTCACTAATTCCAAACGACTCCAAACCAACTCCATCGCGTAGTGCTCGTCCATACGATTCCAACGCAACTGGTTTCGCGCGTTTTCGACCTCGTATGAAAAAGTTATGAATTATTGAAGTTTACACGTGTTTAAACTTACAAATTTACAACTTAATTAATAAATTTATAACCTATATCCTCACAGCCGCATGATTAAAATCCAACGCCTCACGTTCATCTCCCCCACCCTCTCGTTCATCACGCACAACACCTGAAGCAAGCCGAACCCATTTATGCATATTAGGTTTAGATTTTGCAAATTAACTACTCGATGAAACTCGATCACATCACCGCCATGACGAAGCTCTCGAACCCCCCTATGCTCGGCCCCAGCCCTGGCCAACTCGGCCCCTCCATTTGCCTCAAAAATCGTGCGCAAGCGTGCCACTTCAAACCCCGATTGCAGCCAATCCATAGCTCCGTTTCCAATCACAACCGTTGATCTTGTAGATCTTGATGTGCTCTACGATTTCTTAGTTTGGAGTTTGTGATAAAAGTGAATGGATTTCGAGATCTGAGAGGGGGAAGAAGAAGAAATGCTGGCCGTTCAGGGGGGGGGGGGTGGCGGCTAGGGTTTTATTTTTTTTTATTTTTTTTTTAATTTTTGTGAAGGGGTAGGGCTATTTATAAGGAACGAGCGACACTATTCATCCCGGAAATTCCGAACTCCGATTTACGCGCCGTAACCAGCGTTTCTAAAGTTTACCCGGCGTTCTGGACACAATGGAACAGGTTTCGGAAGCTAATTCGGACATCTGTGCGAGTTATGGCTGTAAACGCTCAATTTGAATTAAACCGATTTAAGTCGATTTCTAGGCGTTTTAATTTGTACCGGACAAACGGTAAATCCAATTGACTTGAAATTTGAAACCTTACAATAATATCACATTACGGATCCGATGAAACTGGTTTCGTCGAAATCCGAGACTTTTTGAAAAATGGCTATTTTCACTCGCCAAATTTAAATTAAAAATAAATCGATGCGTTTCGAGCTGCCACGATCAAACGGTAACTCCGATTGACACGAAATTTGAAATCCGATAATAACTAACTATTACGGATCCAATGGAACTGGTTTCGTTCAATTCTGAGACTGTTCAAAAATTGACTATTTTCACTAGTCGATTTAAATATTAAAATATTCAATTTTCACAAATTAACTTTTAATTCGATTTTAAAAGTTCTAAAATATTGTTCTAACTTCCATATGATAAAATAAAATTTTACAAATCATTTTCAATCATATTTAACTCAATTTTCAATTATTTCCATAATTTAACATATTAAATTATCGATTTAATTATTCAAATAAATCCAATAATTCAAAATAAAAATTTATTCGACTTATAAATTCACTTATTAATATTTATAATTAATTAAATATTCAAATTTTAATTTCTAAAAATTCTGGGTCGTTACAATCTTCCCTACTTAAAAGAATTTCGTCCTCGAAATTAACTAGTAAGAAAAGTTACAGAATCTATTAATTTTTTCAAAATTCATAGTTAAACTTCTTACAATAACTTACTAAGTTTTCAAAATCATACTTAGTTATCTTTTCAAAAACAACTACTATTGTTTAACTTTCAACTCCCAAATCAAAGTTTAAGTTTTCAAAATTTTCCAATTTTCTCAAAATTTTTCTAACGCCTTAAATTTTCGGAAAAATTCGCCATAGTCTCCTTTGCGCGGCTCGATCCGAAAAAAAAATGACAGTATATATATCACAAATATACATCTCATCAAGTAATGAGGCATCCCGAAGGGAAAAAAGTGTAAAAGTACGGTATTTAATCCGAGATATGTACCTTATATTTTATTAGCAAGCATATATGGCTAATATAGCGCAAAAGCGAGCTCCAAATGCGAAGCAAACGCGATCCGCACCTACTAATTACTCAACAAACAACATGAGTACATGCATATATGACAATAATCTCAATATACAACATATAGCAACATAATAACTATACATGCCAACATAGCAATTGAAACAAAAGCAACAAATGCAAACATCAACCAACTAACAATCATATAACAAATCAATATTCATCTTTCTAATAACATTAGATTTTAATGAATCAACACTTACATTCATTATTCCATATCAACTATTCACATTCAATTGATTAACATTTAATCCATTCATTCAATTCAATTACAAAATTGAATTTTTATTTATATACTCAAGTTCATATTCATCACTTAACTTTATTAATTTAGTTTGATACTAATATCAATTTTTATTCAACATCTCTTAAGTTATATTTCATTTCTAAAGTAAATTTCCATTTAACTTTAAATTCATTTTCATTTACAACTCATATTCATAAATATATTCATTAGTTTCACTTCTTATATATAAGTTTATTTCACAATTGTAAATCACTTTAATTATAATTCAATTCTTATAATTCTTTTTGCTTATACAATTATTCTTTTATTTAGATTATTCAAACAACTAAACAATCAATTTATATATACTTTAATAATTTTGAAAATTTATTTCCTTTATATATAAAAATATACTCAAGGTAAAATTATTTCATTTACCCAATTTTAAAACAATACTGTGTCGAATTGTTTTATTCAAGTGTTTAGAGATCCCTATCAACAACGTTAATTACTCGTATTAACCAGAATCTATATACCACTTAACAAACCAATCATCACAATATAATTTATATTCACTAACAAATACGCTCTCATAGCTATTATTACACTCAAATTCATTCTAGAGCACTGCTGACTCTATCTCTAATGAATAATACCCAACAGAACCATGGTTGTCGCTTAACCATAAGCTCTGATACCAACTGTAAAGACCCGTAAATCCGTACTCCTTGAATAGACACTAATCTCCTTTGATTAATTCAAGATGAACGAAAATACGAACCCTTAGGGGTTTTAAAAAAAAAATTAGGAAAAGAAAAGGGAGAAGAAAGAAGATAGAAAATTTTAAAATAGAAGGAAAAGAGAATAGAGGAAAAAGAAAAAAAACAGAAGAAAATAGGACGGAACAGAAAACAACAGAATCACATCAGAATCTCACAATTCGCAGCGGAACAACATATAATAATAAATGAATAATCTTTAAACAAAGAACTATATCAGTTATTACATTTTATACATTACATTTCATTACATCATATCATCAGAGTGTACAACAATATACAACAACAAACAGTGCAGCGGAAAAAGAAATACTATATAAGTAATATGCCATGCCATCCAGCTTGCCTCCAGCAACTCCTGAATATCCAGAATATCCTGATAAACCTAACTCTTGACTGCCCGTGTGGAAATTGGTGGGCACCCAGAGTTTAGGAAGGAAAACAATAAACTCCAAGTCAGTCATGTGACTGGTGTGAGAACTCAAAACAGTTTATTTATCTTTAAAATCAAAATAGAGGAATATTTTTATTTCAATTCGCAATGCTTTTAAAAATGAGACTACCATAAGGCCTCCCGCACACACACACAATGCAAACGCAGAATCGGAGGAGATTTCTCCTTATGATAGTCAAAGATGCTTGATACGCATTTAAAAGAACATTTCATATTATTATTAGTGCATAGTATAGGGAAAAATTCATTTCGAAAGTAGAATATAAATCTTAGCATACATACGACCATTATCGTATGCCTACTATAGCTAACTATGTTCAATAGCAGGTTACCGCCACATTCCATAGCAGGTTATACAACTAAAACCGTACAAGTCACGTATTGTTTCTTTGGATTTCCAACAAATGGTCAGGCCAAGGAACTTCCCATTGCCACATGAGAATGCCTCTGGAAAGACATCCCCGAGAACCAAACCGGAACTCTGCCAACACAAGGCCGGGTTACCCCTAACTGGGTAACTACTGACACGAGCACGCCATTCCCCGATCGTAAACGACCTTTCTCACTGGATCCCGAAAACCAACAACCACAAAGTAATAAATTCGTAGTAACCACATAGGTTAAATATCTGGGCTCCATACCATGATACCACCTCTATCCAGAAGGAAATGTACATACCCTAAAGGGTGCTACCCCTCATAACCTTGCCGCATCTTTCCTGTTTTGACCATTTCCGGGGTGTGAGGTTCGACGAAGTCACGTCCACAAAATCATACTTTATACAAAAGCCATGCTTTGGGTCAACAAATGATCAACACAATGATCACCAAGATAGACGATCAAATAAACGATCCTATCACAATAATCAACACAATGATCATTTCAGCATCACTCAGCATATCACATTACCAAATTGGGAATATATCGCTGATAACTTCAACTATATAACCTCTGAGCTCGTACGTCTCAGAGAAGGGTGTTAAGCTAAAAGAATAAATTCTTCGCCACCAACAGAAATATATTTGAATGAAATCGGCTTTATTTCTCAACTTGTAATGTCAGACACACAATCCATACAAGTCTGTTCCGGGCTCGAACAAAACCGAAGGCACTTACAAAGAAGTCCTTGCAATCCGGATATTCACAATCCTGATCGGATTCACCATCACATATGGAGAACTCTATACCGGAGCAACTCGGTGCAGAGTAAATCGACAGGTCATCCTATCGCTCTCGCAAATACCGGGTCTTCAACACCGATCTTCAAATGCAATTCACAACGACGTATCACATATTCGGAATGGGTTATACGACCCCATGGTCCTTTCCCGGTTAACCCGAATAGTGAGCGCTTATTCAAAAATAAGTGTAGCATTCACATTCAAACAAATCACATCAATTACCCATTCAAAGGGAAATATTGATAGTCGGTTATTGAACTATCAATGGATATGCACACATCACCAGATTCCAAATAATTTTCCAAATTATTATTTTCCAAAATATCTCTACAAGATATATTATTTCACACTTCAAAAATAAATCAATATTTATTTTTAAACAAATTTCACTTTCTTTTATAAATTCCTTAGCGAATTTATAATTCCAAGATATCAATGAATATTCGATTTCAATTATTCATTTCAATTTTCTTTTCAATTTATCTTCAAAAAGATAAATTCTCTAAACGTTTCATTTCACATGGGAAAAACATTTCCATACTTATTTATTCATAAGTAATTCACAAATTCTATTTATTTTCAACACTTGGAAAATATTCAATATACTTAAATCGAAATTAAGTATATATTTCATTCTTTAAGGAAATCATTCTCTTAAACATATTTATTTGGGCCAAAACGAATGTTACGTAAAACATTGTTACGACAACCCAAAATCACTAGTATAGGGATTCGAAATTAAAATAGATATATAAATCCCAATACTATACAAAACATTTCCTTTCGGAAATCATTTACTATAACAACAGTGTTATAGTCCATTATCTCCTTCTATTTCTCGAAAACGTCTATTTCAACAATCAATGTTGAAATCTATGGTTTCGAATCTCAGCACAATTAAAACATCATTAGATCGTTTTAAATTCTATTTAAAACACTCACATTCAAACAATTTTCTTTAACGTGTTATTCACTATTCAAAAATGTGAGTAAACTTCATTAACAATTTCATCCTTTTATTCATTTTAATTCAAAGGATTATTCACTATTTAAAAATGTGAATATAACTCCTTTAATAGGTTTCAACAATTTTCTTATTAAAATAAGTCATTTGCGAATTTATAAAACAACGTTTATAAATTCCATTTCTATTTATTTATAAAAACTTCCTTTTTATAAATTCCTTTATTAACCTATTCCAGTTTATAACTAAATTATAAACTAAACGTTCATATTATAAGTTAAATCCTTATAAAAACGATTATTTTACAAAATCGTTCTTTGAACTTCATAATTATAAACCTTATAACTTATAAGATTCAATGATTTATTCAAAACTATTCTTTTAATAACTTCATAATTTATAAATCTTACTATTTATAAATCTCATTTATAACTTCACCGTTTATAGTTCTATAAATTTCATTCTTTAATGAAATTCATTTCCACTTCATTTAAACACTTATAAAAACTCGTTTTATAATGTCAACATTTCAATTTATAAATATCCATTTATAAATCTCTTAATATAAATCAATTTATATTATTCTTTAAAACGTCTTTAATCTCCTTTATTATTTCACCATTTTTTATTCATAAAATAATTAAATTTTATAAATCCTATATTTAAACTTTTCACAATAAATTCTAAAATCCCGATTAAACTCTTTTATAAAATCAATAGCATCATATTCTCAAAAATCAATCTTTTAACTATATTTCTCAAAAAACATAATCTTATAACTTTTAAAAGTATAACGTTTATTTATTTAAAATAAATAAATTTCCAAAAATAGTTTATAACGTATACTTTCAAAAATCACCTTTAAAAAAAATCATTTTAAAATCCCAAAATTTGGGTCCAATGATGCTACACACCAAATAGTCAATCACGACTACAACGATATCATATATCAATATGAAAATCCATCAAATATCAAAATATCTGAAATCAAATAAAAACTGTTGAGGAATCCAGTTGGATCCCTCCAACCTGTTTTCCTGCATTCACAAACATTAGCACAATACCAATTTCGCTCCAGTATGAAATTATCGCGGTATATGTTCTTATTAAAGATTATCCGCTTAATAACGGCGTAATAGGGTCTCATCCTCTAAACAAATAAATGCGGGAAATCAACAACTGCAATATATACATATGCCAATATATATATATTGATATTATTTATAATACCAATTTCACTGTTTATGAAATATTCGCGGTATACGTTTTTAATAAATAACATCCGCTTACTAACGGCGTATAATGTCTATTTTAACAATCAATAGATATCAATCAACATTCAAACATGCATTCAAATATTTTAAATCTAACTTATTTAAAATAAAATCGAAACTGATTCGATTGAGTGAGAAGTTCTCACCTTGATTTTAATTTCCGTTTCAGCTTTTATTTCGAATAAAATTAAACGGACGTTTAATTTTACCCGAAATTCTCACTAACTCCAAACGACTCCAAACCAACTCCATCGCGTAGTGCTCGTCCATACGATTCCAACGCAACTGGTTTCGCGCGTTTTCGACCTCGTATGAAAAAGTTATGAATTATTGAAGTTTACACGTGTTTAAACTTACAAATTTACAACTTAATTAATAAATTTATAACCTATATCCTCACAGCCGCATGATTAAAATCCAACGCCTCACGTTCATCTCCCCCACCCTCTCGTTCATCACGCACAACACCTGAAGCAAGCTGAACCCATTTATGCATATTAGGTTTAGATTTTGCAAATTAACTACTCGATGAAACTCGATCACATCACCGCCATGACGAAGCTCTCGAACCCCCCTATGCTCGGCCCCAGCCCTGGCCAACTCGGCCCCTCCATTTGCCTCAAAAACCGTGCGCAAGCGTGCCACTTCAAACCCCGATTGCAGCCAATCCATAGCTCCGTTTCCAATCACAACCGTTGATCTTGTAGATCTTGATGTGCTCTACGATTTCTTAGTTTGGAGTTTGTGATAAAAGTGAATGGATTTCGAGATCTGAGAGGGGGAAGAAGAAGAAATGCTGGCCGTTCAGGGGGGGTGGCGGCTAGGGTTTTTTTTTTTATTTTTTTTTTTTAATTTTTGTGAAGGGGTAGGGCTATTTATAAGGAACGAGCGACACTATTCATCCCGGAAATTCCGAACTCCGATTTACGCGCCGTAACCAGCGTTTCTAAAGTTTACCCCGCGTTCCGGACACAATGGAACAGGTTTCGGAAGCTAATTCGGACATCTGTGCGAGTTATGGCTGTAAACGCTCAATTTGAATTAAACCGATTTAAGTCGATTTCTAGGCGTTTTAATTTGTACCGGACAAACGGTAAATCCAATTGACTTGAAATTTGAAACCTTACAAAAATATCACATTACGGATCCGATGAAACTGGTTTCGTCGAAATCCGAGACTTTTTGAAAAATGGCTATTTTCACTCGCCAAATTTAAATTAAAAATAAATCGATGCGTTTCGAGCTGCCACGATCAAACGGTAACTCCGATTGACACGAAATTTGAAATCCGGTAATAACTATCTATTACGGATCCAATGGAACTGGTTTCGTTCAATTCTGAGACTGTTCAAAAATTGACTATTTTCACTAGTCGATTTAAATATTAAAATATTCAATTTTCACAAATTAACTTTTAATTCGATTTTAAAAGTTCTAAAATATTGTTCTAACTTCCATATGATAAAATAAAATTTTACAAATCATTTTCAATCATATTTAACTCAATTTTCAATTATTTCCATAATTTAACATATTAAATTATCGATTTAATTATTCAAATAAATCCAATAATTCAAAATAAAAATTTATTCGACTTATAAATTCACTTATTAATATTTATAATTAATTAAATATTCAAATTTTAATTTCTAAAAATTCTGGGTCGTTACATCACAGCTTGGCATTGTGATTATTATGTGTTTAGTCATATCTCTTATTCTATATCGTTCATCTGATATTTATAGTTAGACTGATCCGTTTATTATTTTCTTATTAAATAATACTCGGGTCAGACCGAGATGTTACAGGTGCTTCTGCTTGACTTCTCATCCGGGATTAACTTCTTGACTTTTGGGTTAACTACTTAGATTAGTAGTTATTTTGTTGTATACATTTGAGATATAGACTCCTTAATGTATACTTATTCTTTTGTGTAGTTCGTGTAACTATTCTTTTGTGATATTGTGGATCTTTTTAGACCACTACTCTGATGTATACTTTCTAGTGTAATATTCATATCTTATTCCGCCTTTGTGATATGAATTGTCTGTGACTGATTTGTGTTATGCTTATTTCTATATTTGTTTTCCGAAGGATTTATATAGCCACCGTGTAGTAGCTTTGAGTTTGTGTCGGTATATCGGATTTCCTCTTGAAATAGAATGTATGTTATATTATCTGACATATCGGTGCTCGCGCGAAGAAATTACATGGATGGTCGCTCCTCAACAGCCTTATTCTCCGTGCTAGTCGACAGCATTCACCGTAATATTCTTGGCTAGCGTGGGTATAGAGGTGGGGCGTCACAAGAGGTATTCTTTATTTTAGTTTATTTGATTTTCAATACAATTTCTTTAACGTTTAACTTGTGTAATTTTCACATACCGTGTCCGATTCACGCGAGATTATTTTTGTTAGGATCGTATTGAAATTTCAGATCTGTTGACGCTGGTTTGGATGAATTTGGAGACTGTGAAATTTTGGGTTTAAATTGGATTTAAATCCAATTTAAATTCAAAAGGTGAGTGTTTTAACCCACTCACTACTTCTAAAATATTTTATGTTTGTTAAATTGATTTTTAGATATGAGTAGAAATTTATATATGATTTGTTTGGCATGTTTTATTCATCTTCTCAGTTAATTCGCATTTTTATTTATTTAACTGTTTATTATTTTAATTATTGCGTATAAATTTACAATTAGAATTTATTTTGCATATAAACTGCTTGTTAACAGTTATTAAATTTATTATTGAATATAAACTGTTATTTATTACCTGTATAATTTATATGCTCTATATCGATGACTGTTTAAATTGGACGATGATTGCAAATGATGGTTGATGATTGATATTTGGATGAATGGATGCTATATTTATATTTATAAACTGCAAGTCATCATGCATTTTCATTTCATTCGGGATTGCGGTTTGAAATGATATACAACCGCATTTTTTTATTTTAAATTGCGGATTGAAATGATAAACATCCGTATCACTTGACCATAGGATAGAAAATTTTATACAGGCATCGCGGTAAATATATAAAATTATTTTTGGAAATGTTTTACTATGGTTTTGTAAAGCTATACATATATATATGGTTTATGGGTTTTGATTTGATCATTAATAAAAGCTATATATATATATATATATATATATAGAAAATTTCCGGTTTTAGGCTTTGTATAAAAATTGATTTGAAGTATAAACCGAAGTTTGATTTTAAGATCAAATACGATTAAGCATTTAATTAAAATTTAATTTCTGGTAGTTCTATTGACTTAAATGAGAATAAAATTGGAAGTTGAATATTAAGTTAAATCGGAATTTAAATAAAATTTAAATTTTTAAAGGATATGATTTATAACTTGATTTTGTGTAAAGTGGTTTAAATGAGTATCAAGTTGTTTTAAATGAATATATCAAGTTAAATAAATTGAAAAATTTTCTAGTTATGTGAAGTTAAAGGTTTACTTAAATTATATTGAATTCAATAAGTAAACATTTCAAGTCTAAATAATAAGTAATTGGATTTGATACATATGGGTTTGTCAAATAAGTTTGTTTTTGAAATGGTGAAATATTTAAAGCTTTTAACCATAAGAATTGAAATGGTATTTGGAAGTTTAAATCGATATTTAGAATTGATTTGTGAAATCTAAAGAAGCTATTTTGTTTTATAAAAGTAGTTAAATATTTAACCATTTAAGAGATGGAAATTTGTTTCAAAGCTATGTTTTTTTCAAGGTAGTATAAGTTGGAAATATTATATTCAAGAGTTTTGATTTCTAAATATTTTACTTTGGAAACCCTATGATTTTGGAAATAATATATATTGGAAAATAAAATGATATCGTATTGATTTGGGGTTTTAAGAATAAAAATGATATCGTTTTTATATGGGTTTTAAATGGATAATTTATTTTGGTTTTAAAAGTATAATTATTTTTAAATGACCGCGGTGTTATAATAACGATTGGTTGGCAAAGAGACCGGGATCGGATATGGACATACTCTCTGTCGATACCGAAAACCACTTTGACTAACCGTGTACGTGGTGGAGATTCCAGAATGAAGTAGGTTGGTGGCAGCGTTTCCTATAAGGTAAATACGTGGACCCAACTCCCGTGAGTTGGCATAAGGTGGCTAAAACAGGAGTGATTCTCGGGCCAATGAGGTCATACCTCTGATCGGACACTCCTCTTCGATACTATACTTTGACTTTGGATTGATTCAGTGGCCACTTTATTTTTTTTGATTTTGGGGGAGTTTGTTCGAGGTGGGCGGTAGCTACGCGCTGCGCGTTTCCATCAGTCCGGATAGCAATTGGTATATCTACCCTGGCATTGCCTAGTTGTGCCGTGTCACCTACCATACCGAGCCTTTACTACGAGTTTCTATTTGTGTCGTACCTATGGAGTATCCTCTGGTAGCCTCCCGATCAGGAGGTATTACGGTACTGTATAGACTATTGGCATTTTACGTGTTAAGGTGGAAAATGTAAAGCCTTAACGCTATTTAAAAGTAAGTTTATTTTACAATTAGGCACTATTATAATAGCGAAATATACTACATAGTAAATAGTTTAACAGATCCTTAGGAGATGTAAATCCCGAGCATCTCTTGAGTTACTGCACTCATATTTATTTCTAAAAATTTAACTCACATAAGATCTTTTAGTTCTGACTCGAGTGTTTTGTCTTTTCAATTCGCTCGGGTCAATCCGAGCGTTTCAGGATTGAAGTTTTAGCTCTGGAGGACGAAGACGAAGATTCGTATTACTGTTATTTATATTATTGTACCACACTCATACTGTTCCGCTGCATTGTTATATGGTATGTGTACTCTGATATGTACGGTATAAATAAAATCAAAGGTTTTGTAAACAGATCTATGAACTGTATATTTATTATTATATTTTATCCTTCCGCTGTGAGATTCTGTTTAGTTTTTCTTTCTCTGTATTCTTATTTATCCCATAACAATCCGCCCTTACGTATGGTTTGAATCGGCACGTGTGTCTGTTTAAATCGTGCGAAAAGGCGGATGTTACACACATTTTATTCCAATAATTTGAAATTTTCTAATTAACATAACTTAGAATTTTAAATGCCCGGTTCCTTTCAAATCGTTTGAAATAAACATATATACTTATATCTTTAATATATCAAATCATAACTTTGGAGTTTAAACCAAAACCCATTTACCCATTCGAAGAAAAGAAAAGCTTCTTAGGAGTCTCCCCCACTTTGAGACTCGAAAATGAACGTCGATGATGCTGCGCAGTCATCACCGAAATTATTTTCCAGCGACGTAAGAGAGGAGTACTGAATTCATTCCTTCTTAAAAATCTTTTCAAAATATTTGTCATAAATATTTTCCAACTAATATTACAGTATATTTTCTTCAAAGCTTTGAAAACCATTTTTCAAGATCTCCGGGTCTTAAATTCAATATTTTCCAATTTAAATCTATTTTAATTTATAAGTCACCTTTATAAAATATCTTATAGGATTTTGTTTCTTAAAACATTTCACAAGTGTTTTATCATTGTTCATTTTGTAATTCACCTTATTTATTAAATTACAATATCAAATTAATGATAATAACCAATATTTTCATTCCTAACAACCAGGTAAGCTAGATAAGTCACACTAATTTCTGAAAATTTTTCTTTATATTCAAAATATAATTAGAGCAAAATTATTTCATTTACCCAATTTCAAAACAATACTATGTCGAATTGTTCTGTTTAAGTGTTTAGAGACCCTTATCAATGACGTTAATTACTCGTATTGACCAGAATCCATAAGCCACTCAACAAATCAACCGATACAATATAAAACATTTTATAACACTAACAAATACGCTCTCTCATATATATACACTCAGCGACTCATCATAGGGTATTACTACCCTATTTATAAAGAGTCAGACCCCACAAAGCTAAGGTTATCGCTAAACCAAAGCTCTGATACCAACTGTAACGACCCGCCTTTTTGGGACAGTTTAAACCGACGATCAAATACACATGCCGATTCCAAACCATTCAAAATGGCAGATGGTTATTGGGGTAAATAAGAAAAGAAAAGAAAGAGAAATAAAAGAAATGAAACAACACAGAATCTCGCAGCGGAACGATAAAATATAATAGTCAAATAAACAGTTCATGAAGCTGTTTACTATACTTTGACAATTATTTATACAACATTTATCAGAGTTATACATATACAACAGAACAATTAAAATAATGCAGCATATAGCATGATGCAAGGGTAATAATAGTAATAGTATACCAAATCTTCATCTTCATCCTCCAGAATAGATCTTCAAAAATATGAAAAACTCAGGACTGACCAGAGCGTAATGAAAAGACAAAACACTCGAGTCAGGACTAAAATATCCTTATGAAAGTTAGATCAATCATAAATAAATATGAGTGTAACGGCATTAGAGATGTTTACGGGGTTTGACATCTCATATCCAGTGTCAACGTGCGTGTCATAACTCAAGAGATGTTACGGGATTTTCCATCTCTTAAGGATCCGTTAAACTATCTACTATGTAGTAATGTACGCTAAGTAGATAATGCCTATCAGTAATATAAAGTATCAAAATAGCGTTAAGGCGTTACCATAATCCTCCTTAACACATTTTATAATGCCATAGTCTATACAGCACCGTAAGCCCCACCGTAAACTGGTGGTTATCAGAGGGTACCCCATAGGTATAACACAAATCCAAACGTAGTGGGTCACGAATAGGATAATCAGTATGACAAGGTACATGAGGCGATACCAACTAGGATACTAGTAGTTGCGTGATCCGGACTGATGTTGAGCATAGCCAGCAGCTACCCTAACACTGCGAAACAACACTCCCAAATCAAGGGGTGCACCCAAATAGCATCACAAATGTAATAGATATGGTATCGAAGAAGTGTGTCCCCTAGAGATGGCGAACCTTAACGGCCCGACGCGGCTCCTGTTTTAGTCATATCAGGGGTCATCCAATATCGTTCTCTTTCTTCAGTCAACGCGTTCACCAAACCATCCACTTCATTCTGGATCAACACTCCGCGTACAATAGTTATTAAAGTGGTGTTCGGTATCGACAGAGAGTATGTCCATATCCGATCCCGGTCTCTTTAATAACTACGTATTATTACACCGTTGGCTCTTTTACATTTCAAATCGATTCATAATTGATATCAAAATATCAAATTCGCTTCAAAATTAAATCCATTTCAATGCCGTCATAGCCATTCAAAATATAAGGTTCCATTTCAAAAATCATTTCTCGCCTCAATATCTCATTTCGATTTCAAGATCATTTCGGATTTCAATTTAGGTTGCAACTTCATTTAACCCAATTCGTATTTAAATTCAAGATTTAAACATTCACCTTATTGACCATCTTGAAATTTTAGAAAAATAGTTTTAAGTAGTTTAAACAATTAAAGTAGTTTAAAAATACTTAAAGTCTTAAAATGGATTTAAAATAGATAAATTAGTTTAAAATAATTTAATTTGGGTTAATTAGATTTAAAATAGATCAAAATAGTTTAAGTATTCAAAAATGGTTTATATAACTGAGTAATTTGGAAAACAAAATAAAACAGCTTCAAAACCAAACCATTTCAATTATAACTTCCCAATTCAAAACAATTTCAATTTCCCTTCTACCGATTCAATTTCGATATCGATTCAATCAACGTCAAACTTTGACTTCAAATTTTTTCAATTTTATATTCACTTTCAATTAATTCAATTTCAATTTATATCGATTCGGAGCTTGATTTTTCAAAATATCAATTTATAACACTTAACAAAATTATCCTTCAATATTCAAATTTAAAACCCAATTACAAATATAATTCAATTTCAAGCTCAATTTCGAAATATCTTTTTATATCGTTTTTACTTAGTAATACTCAAAGCTCGAAATAATTTTCAATCTTTAAACAAATAAAGTTTCGAAATTCAATCATATCCAAATTTTAAATTTCAAAGTCTCAACTTAAATTATTTAACAATTTCTTTTAATGTAAATTTATTTCAACATTCCAAACTCAATTTTTCGATAAATTCGATTTCTATAAATTAATTTCTATTTATAACTTTTAAATCCAAACATTTAAATAAATTTCAAATCAATGATTTTAAAAATTATTAATTTAGCCAATCCGGTGTCCGTATATAATTTTCTATCCTATGTCCAAGTAATTATTTATTTCAATTAAATGTCAGGGATGAATATATATCACTTAAACCAATCATAGTGTCATATGTATGCATAACAGATTATATATAAGCAAATAAACATCCAAACATTTAAATATCAACCAATAGCATCCATCGAAATAAATCATCCAATAAACAATACAATTCATGGCAATTTCAAAGTTATCAATGTCAGGTAATTTAATCGCAATTCAATTTCAATTTCAATTTAACTATCAATTTAATTTTCAACGGTTAATTCAAATGACAATCTATATGACAATTAAATTCTATCGAACAACGACAAATAAAATTCATATCACTTCATAATATCAAATTTAACTAGCATAAAGATATTCAGTACGTTGTGAGCGTTATAAAACACTCACCTTGATTTCAATGTAGTTCCAGCGTTTTATTTTGAATAAAATCAAACGGACGTTTAATTTTACCCAAAATTTTCATTGACTCCAATCGTTTCCAATCTAGTTGCATAGTGTAGTGCTCGTCAATATGAAGCCAACGCAAAAAGTTTCGTCGAATTCCGAGCTCGTACGAAGGAGTTAGCTATTTTAAAGTTTACGCGAATTTAAATATATATATATATATATATATATATATATACATATATATAAATTTACAATTTCTTTTAAATTTTATACCCAAATTAATCTGGACCGTCCATTCCCTTCCACTTCAGATCTGGCCGCACCCCCCTTCATCTTCCCAAACGTGAAAATCACGTTCACAACCAACCCATAGCCTCCACCAAACCCTAATTGTTCCGGCCTCCTCGATGCACGAGACCCCATCACTCCACCACCATTCGAAAGCCCTCGCTTCACTCCACCTTCACCATCAATAGCACCAAGCTCGGCCTCATCTAGGCCTGGGAATTCGTGCGCAAAGGCAGCCCAAACGCGACCCCCTAGGAGCCTCCCCGTTGCTCCAATTCTGATCATCTCCGTATGGATTTGAAGTTCTCATCGTCCTCTGCATCTTTGTAGTTGACAACTTTCTTAATTGTTGATGGATCATGAGATATTAGAGGAGAAAGAGGATTGATTTCTGTCCTTAGAATATATTGGAGGCGGCTGGAAGAAGAACCCTACGGTTTGTTTGCAAAACAAAGAAATGAAGTCCTTTTATAGAAAATTGCAAAAACACTATTCACCCGAAATTTTTCGAACTCCAAATGAAGCGTGCTGGCTGGCGTTTCGAAGGTTTACCCCGCGTTTCGAATACAATGGAATAGGTTTCGGGAGCTAATTCGGTCATCTATGCGAGTTACGGAGTTAAACGATCGATTTTAAATTAAACTGATTTAACTAATTTCTAGGCGATTTAGCTCGCCCCGGACAACCGATAAATCCAATTGACACGAAATTTGAAATCTTACAATAATATTGCATTACGGATCCGATGAAACTAGTTTCGTCGAAATCCGAGACTGTTTGAAAAATGACTATTTTAACTCGCCAAATTAATATTAAAACCATTTCGATGCGTTTCGAGCTGCCACGGTCAAACGACAACTCCGATTGCTACGAAAATTGAAATCCGAAAATAACAAATTATTGCGGATCCAATGGAACTAGTTTCATCCAATTTTGAGACTTTTCAAAAATTGGCTATTTTTCAGTCGATAATTAAATATTAAAATATTCAATTTTCACAAATAAATTTTAAATTCAGTTTTAAAAGTTCTATAACATCACCATAACTCCAATATGACAAAATAAAATTTTACAAATCATTTTTTATCATATTAAACCCGTTATTCAATTATCCAATAAATTCCAATTTTAAAATCTTATTAACTCCATTATAATCCCAATATAACTTACATTCACTTTGGAAACCAATTTGAATCATATTAAATCAAATTTCAATTATTCACTCTATTTTCATATATTAAATTTCAATATCAAATTAATCATATCAAATTTGGAATTTAATTATTCAAACATTTGTAATATTAAATTTAACAAATTTGATTATTCTTAAATCACTATCTTTTGAAATATTCAAAACGAACTTATAAAATTTAACAAATTCAAATTATAGAACAACCATTTTCATTAAAACAGTTATTCAATTCCCGTTATTCAATTATTCAATAAATTCCAAATATTAAATTTAAACAATTTAATTGTTCAATATTTGACGGATTTCAATATTGGATTTTTAAATAAAAATTTCATTATCAGTCGATTTACTATATTACATCAAATGAATTCCACATTATTATTTAACTACAGTTAGAGATAATGCACTCAACTAATATATAAACTTTCATTTCAATTGCAATTGGTTCGCAAATTCAATTCGACTAACTAAATGAATAGGTAACTTAAATAATTATCACCGTTAACTTTTAATTACTTATAAGTTTATTATTTACAAACAAGTGTCACAATTACCTATACAATACAAATTCATTCAATTACCTTTGACTACATATTATTTCAATTGATTTGGGATTTCATTCAATTCATAAATAATTAACTTAGATAATATTTTGTTGCATTTCATTCTAGTTATTATTATTCCAAACGACTTACAATTTTTTTCTAACACTAAATCACGAAATCTTATTAAATTTAGCTATTTTAATTATCAAAAATTTACGGGTCGTTACATATCACATACTTTGTTCCTAACTTTCCACGAATAGACACAAATGTATTTAAAAGCCAAGGTTATTCACATAAAATATACAAATTCAAACACTCACATATCCTTTTGAGAATAGCGAACATACTCACTTCTCAACATATCAACAATTGCTTCATCAAATTTCTCCAAGTCGCCACTACTTGGCATTTTAAATACAAATAAGCAATACTGATTATAGCGTATTCAACAATTTCCCACTGGCCTTGCTTGATAGCGTGAGGTATTAACTGTGCTGATGCTTTCTAATCAAAGTCTAGGCAAGAAAAAATAATACTCAAGTACTTGTTTTTAATACTTCTAGTAGCCATTGTTCGACCAGTGAAGAAAGCTCTACAAAAGGCTTTAATTCCTATAGTTGTTGATTTATGTTCATATTCTTCCATATGCAATCAATTTGAATTACAGGAAACTTCCCTGAATAAAAATATTTGATTAGTTTAGAGAGTGCATTCCAACACACTGAAACTTTGATGCTCTTTGATTAGCTGCAAGAGAAATATATTCCCCAAGATAGGTCTACTATGCAATTAACATATATAACGTGAAATCATTAAATTGGCTGGAAGATCTTGGTATTTAATCTCAGAAATCATTAAAAGTGTTTCGTTCATATTGATTGAAAATGGAAGCAAATAAAAAAAACCGTTCACATTCATACACGTAGTTAATGCTAACATAGAAACTATGCCACTTCCTTACCTTTTTCTAGATATTTGGTTGCAGTTTTCAAGATTTTTGGTTGCAGTAGAGGCATGGTTAAGCAGACCATCATCATCATCCTGTGAGGGAAGCAGTAAAAATTTGGGTTAGTTTTAGCTGTAGGTTGTTAAGTCATAGTTATCAGGCTTCCATGTACTGTAACGTTCAAACACCGCCTTCAAATACTTTGACAATGCTACTGAGTTTGCCCTATTCCAAATAAATATGGCACAATACCGAGACAGTTGATTAATTTTTTTTATATAAAATAGGACACACACTGTGATAACCCGGAATTTGAACAACTGTTAGTTTAATAATTAACTGAGTAAATTGATTGAATTATTGATTTTTATTTGGATTTATAAATGAAATTTTGATAATTAAGATATATCTGGGTATGTATATAGGTGAATTTGAACTATTATAAATAATGACTAATGAATATTTAGATAAATATTCATTTGACCTTCCTTTATAAATATTTATTTGACAAGATTTATCTTTTCAAAGCTAATATATATATATATATATATATATAGAATCAATTTTAATTAAATCTTTGGAAATTTTATTTATATATATATGTAAGGTTGGGTTATAAATTTGTAGGGTGAGATTTAATTAAAGATTTAAAAAAAAATATACCTTTCCTTTTTATGTACTTGGAAATAAAGGTAGTTGGTGTATATGAAGCTTTTAAGTATACATGTAAGTTAAGTAGTTATGAATAATGACAAGTGTTAGTAATTGAAACAAGTGGCAAGATTTATCTTTATTTTTCTTTAATTCCAAATAAGTTCTAAATCACATTTTATAAACCTATCTCTTTTTTCCCATCTTTTTCTGATTTCATTTCTAAAGATACTCACATTTTAAACTATCTTCAAATCAGAAATTCTTTAGAATCAAATTTGAAACCATGTTCAAATAATCACCTCCTCAAACCCAAAATTAAACCCTGTAGTCATTTTTCAAATCTGGCCAAGCCTGTAACTTCAGATTTTCAAAATGCAAGCATGTTTACACATCTTTCAAATCCATTAGCAAATCTGATCAAATAAGCAAAATCTGGAATTATCTTCTGCATACAAAGCCTGCATCTTCAAAATTAAGGCAACTGCATTTTTCCAATTAATAATCAACTCAGTTTTTCCTAAAGAAATCAAATTTTCAAAATTTTATGACCTGTAGCAAACTCATCAAGCAAGACCATTTCAACTTTAAGGCATCGGTTTAAAGACAAATTCAGTTCAAATTCAAGCTTTCAATAGATTCTGGCATTTACAAGTTTACAGTTCAAAAAGTGATTCTCTGTCAAACCAGAGTGAGCAGGTGAGTAAACTAAGCCTTAAAATTATTTTAAAATTTGATTTCATGCAGTATAACTAGAAGTAATTGGGTGATAAATATTGACATGTTTTTTTTTAAATATGGATGCATGCTGAAATTTCTTTAAGTAAATTATGATATGTGATGGCATGATTTGTTAACAGGAATGCATGTATATTTGTGAATATTGTTGTTGGTATGAATGTCTGCAAAGTAATTCTAGACTCTGTTCTTAATGCTATAGGTTTAAGAATGTCCAAGAAATCAGATATTCTTGAATAAACAGTACTATACTGTGATCATTTAATATAAGTCTAAAAATCAGTAATCTATATTTTGTGTTTTAATGTCATAGCTAGATACGTACTTAAGGATAATGAATTTTGATAAAAAATTCAAAGATCATCAAGTCCAGTTTACATACTTTCAAAAAAAACAGCAGATTGAAATAACTGCTCTGTTCAAAGAAGAGGTGAGCAAACCACCATCACTTCTAACTTGATCTGTTGATATCTGGTTGCTTGAAATAAATGTTTGAAATTTGTTTTGCATGATGTAAATGGTTGAAGTATATTTGGATTTCTTGGCATATAAGTATATGTATGACTGTCTGTGAAATAATCCGGTCTCTGTAGTGCTTGTAACAAACTAAACCAGTTTTGCAAATTCATATTTCCTTATATATATAGATATATGTTAAAATATTTAAGGGAATTTTGTTTGTATCTATTAGATTTTTTTTAAAAATATCTCCAAGCTTAAATATCAAATAAGTTACTCGAAGCACTTAAAAAAAAGGAAAAGAACAGCAGATTTATACCATATCAAAATCCTGAGAAAAAAAATTAGTTGATTCAAGTATTTAGTCGGGTTTGATATAGAAATAATGATTTCTAAAAATAAAATCATAATTTTTAAGTGTTTAAATCAAGAGATACTATAAAATGAACGAATTTTGTCTTTCGAACAATCATTGATGATAGAAGAGGTTAGGCGTTTCGAGGTCAGTACTAAAGCAAGTAGGAAAGATGGAGGTCACGACACAAATAGGAGGTGGGTCGTCCGATGGACGTGGCGGCGGGGGCGAGATGATTTGGGGTTCTAAACCTAGTTTTGTTCAGGCTGGGAAGTTGAATCACTGTCTTGCCTCTGGTGATTCGAGTTATATAAGGCTTTCGGAAATGGAGGTGTGGTGGGTCGGCGAACCATTGCCGGAGTTATAGCAGTTTGCGTGACTGGAATCGTGGATTCGTATTGCTTTTCTGATGATGGGTTTGGGTTTCCATTCAACCGGTATGCTCGATTTTTAATCGAGACTGGAGATGTTGTTTGGATGATCATTGTTGCTCGCAGGGAGGTTGGGTGACTTGCTGATGTTGTCGTTGATGGTCGGAGTGGTCTCAGGTGGTGGTGCATGTGCACGTGATGGTGGGCGTGTCTGAGCATTTGGGGCTATGAAGGTCTCGAAGTCAGTTACGAGCATTTGGACATGTAGCTCGAGTTTATTCTCAAGTATATTGGAAGTGTTTACCCGTAGGAATTAGTCATATTTTAATCAAAGCTTTAATGATGATGGGAAGAAGATAAACTCGAGTTTGACTCAAGTAAGCATCGGGTTCGACCCGAAGCAGAGCATGTTAAACTGTTACAAAAGGGATTTGAAAGTTTTAAACAGGTTTTTTTTTGAAATTTAAAAATTTAAATTGGTTTGAAACTTTTTACTTCATAAATGTTGCTCAAACATTTTGATTTAAGAAGTTGTTAAGTGGCCATTAAGGAATTTATAGGATAAGGTTTTATCTTATAATGTCTTGAGAATAGTTAGTGTAATTAATTAATTTTAAAAGATTAATTAAGAATAATTAATTTGCTAATTAAAAGTTAATTAATTGTAGTTAAGAATTATTAATTAAAGATTGTTAATCAATGAACAGAGGTTAATTAATTGAGTAATTAAGTAATTAAGAATAAATTAATCAGGTAATTAAGTTTGTTTAATTAGAGAGTTTTTAATTTAAGTAATTAGAGGTTACTTAAAAAAAAATTATTAAGAAGCACTAAATATGTAATTAAGTTTTAAGTTTGGTTTTATTAATTAATACTTAAAGGATTAATTAATATTAATTAAGGGTTGACTAACAATTTAATCAACTGGTGATTAAGGATTAACATGTAATTAAGGTTATTAATTAACAATTAAGTTTTATAACTAAGATATAATTGATTTGTTAATTTGTATTAAGAGATATTGATTAATAATTATGGATATTAATCAATAATTAATGGTTAATTAATTAGTAAATTAGAGGTTAATTAATTGATTATAAAGAAAATTAAGGATTGATTACTTTGTATTTAAGGAGATTAATTAATAATTGAAGATTATCAATTGATAATAATATATGATTAGAGATTAATTGATTGATTGGTAAGGAAATCAAGGAGTGATGAATTAATTTAATGGTTGTAATTAATTAATGGTTGATTAAGCACGATGAGATGCTTAATTGTGATATGAATTGATAATGTTTGCTTATGGATGATTATTTGTTGAATGTCTAAATTGAATGATATCTATAGGACATGTTATATGCTGTGACATCCTATTGATATGATATTTATTATATCAATGATAAGTGGGAGATGTCTATCTGTGTATTGCTGTGTAAAAGTGCCGCCCAATATTTGAATTTAGTCACTTGAATAATTTAAGTTAAGGTAACATTGGATTCGAAGAGACCGGATTTGGGTATTAGTAAATACCCAAAAACCACGTCGATCTTTTATAATTTGATTTGTGAAACCAATAGGATGAATTGGAATGACTTATGTGAATTGGACCATTTAATCTAAGTTTGGCACTTTAAAAATTGATGTGTGGAATAATTGATGACTATTACGACTTGTGAAGTTGTAATTTGATACAAGTTACCCCGGGTTTATATAAAAGTTGTATGCTTTTGTAATTCATTTTAGATGGGTTTACTCACGTTGGTTTCCAGCCTGACCCGGGTGTTACTTTGATGTAATGCTCGAGTCAGACCGAGTATTGCAGATTTTCAGGTAAGGACGTTTTGGAGCTTAGGAAGCGAGCTGGATGGCTGGAACGTATGGAGCTTATACCGCTGTATATATTATAGTTGTCTTGGACATGTTATTTTAAATTGTCCAGTATTTTGAAATGGTTGTAACTCTGATATATGTAAGTTTAATTTGACAAGTACAGCTTTTTCTTTGTATAACTGTTATTTTATGTGATATTATATTTGATCCGCTGAGAATGTGAGAATCTATGTTTCTTTTCTGTTTTTTCTTCTATCTCTTTTCTTTCTTTTCTAACTATCTGGAATTTTCGAGATCGAAAATCCTGGGTCGTTACATTTGGTATCAGAGTTGAAGGTTAAGCGAGAACTTTGGCTCTGGTGGGAGAATACTCATTAAGGATATGGTCAATGGTACCCTAGGATGAGTTGAGTATATTTATATGAGAGAGCGTACTTGTTATTTTCTTATATAAAGGTTTTTAAATGATTTCAAAAGTAAATGAATCTTATATAAGAAATAGATTATCTATTATATTAAGGAAATTGGTTGTTAAAATTATTGGAATTAAATTGAGAAGTAATAGAAATACAACCGAACTGAAATTAAGTTTTGAATTTGGGAAAGGTTTCAGGATAAGGATAATCAATTAATTTATGTAATTAATTAAACTTTATTTAATAAGATTAATTTATGGATAATAATTGAAAATGATAAATTAAAAGGAAGTTACTTAATGAAGTAACTAGAGGTAAGTAATTTAAAGGACAATTACTTAATGAAGGTAATTAAGAAATAAGTTAATTACCGAATGTGATTAATTGGAATTAATTAATACGTAATTAATTTAAAGAAACAATAAATAATATTATTTAATGCATTTGAATGGAATGGTCCTATTTCAAACAAGAGTTGTTTGAAAATTTAAAGGAATTTGTTTTAAATTAAAAACCAAAGGTGGTTTAAAATTTTAAGTGTAACTTGGTATGTAGAAGAAATAAATATGTATATATGTGAATATACATGATATCAAGGATAATTTGAAATAAACTCTAAATATTGAGTTTTAAATTTGGAATGAGATATGATACCCATAGTGATAAGTTTTTGAACTAAATAAGCGGGAAGATTTTTTATGGAAAGTTCAAAATTTGAAATAGAAGTTCAAATTGGGAAAGGTTGACTGGATTAAGTGAATTGAGTTTAACTTGGGAAATTAAATGGTTGATTGGAATTGAGGTTTGAGTGATCTCAAATTGGGGTTTGAGATCCGAGAATTAGAAATGAATGGATGTTTTAAAATAAATTAGATGATATCATCCTATTATTGTTAAAAATCTTTAAGTTGTGAATTGAATTTATTTATATGAATGAGAAGTGAAGTGTGGTAATATATCCATTATAAACATAAATAGAATTTGACTTAAATTTAAAATTAAGGATATTGAATTCCTTTGAACTTAAGATTTGAATGTTAAGAAATGAAATTGTAAATTAAAATTGTTTGAAACTCTTACTTGAAACTTGTAATGAGCTAAGTAAAGATAATTTAAAATGGAATTTTGAAATTTGAACTCAAAATTTAATTGTTTAAAGGTTTGGGTTATTGATGTAAAAATAAAGGTTAATTTGACTTGTGGTATAATATGTTAGGTCTGAACTGTGAATTGAATTGTTTAAAGCTTTAAAGGTAAATTGATTTAAAGAAATTAAATCAACATTTGAGGTATTAACTCGAATTTATATGATTCGAGATGGTTTAAAATTTGAATTAGTTCAAATTGAATTTGATTCGAATTAATTGAAATTGTGAATGAAGATGTATAAGTATAAAGTTCAAATGGAAAATTTGAATTGGATTAATTTGAAATAATTTGAAACTGAAGTGGATTCAATTTGAAATTAGTCCAAATTTATTTGAATAATTTGGAATTGTAATTTAAATTGAATAGTTTTAAATTCAAATGGAATTTGAATTAAATTTGGGAGGAAATCAAGAATAATTCAACTTGACTTGGAAATAGAGTTTGGAACTGAGGTTAATTCAAATTGGAATTGAAATGAATTGAAATAGGAACTAGTTCAATTGAAATTTATCTGAATTAGTAGGATTTGAGAACAAGGTTGAATAAAGTTAAATTTGGGAAGAAGTGAGGTTAATACAACTTGAATTGGGATTAAATAAATTTCAATGGGAATTGAAGTTGTTTAAATTGGAATTTGGTCAATTTAAATGATAGAGGAAATTTAAATTGAATTGATGAGAATGGAGATTGGGAAGTGAGCAGTTTTGACTCTAGACTATTTTTAATATAAATTGTTTTAATATAAACCTCTTTTTCCAAGCTATTCATTATATATACAACCTCTCTTTTAAAAGCCAAACTATCTTATACTTGTTTTACAATTATTTTTGAAACAGTTTAACAATTTTCCAACTGTTTTATAAATTAATTACTATATTTCAACTGTTTTACAAAACTAATTACTATCTTACTATTATTTTGCGATTATCTAAAATTTCTATAATTATTTTAACTATTTTCTAACTATTTTACACTTATTTTACAAACTAGTAATTATTTTCCAACTACTTATCTATTTTTAAAATTTTCAAACTATTTTCTAGGTAAACTGGTCGGAGTTCAAACTGTTATTGGTTAAATACCCAATCAAGATAAGAATAGAGGTGATAATCCTAATGGATTGAAGCAATTGTGAGTAAGTGAATGAGAATCAAAGTGAATGTGAATAGAAATGCAATTGATTTGGCTAATAACTAATAAAGATAAATACGTAGGGTGTACTTATGTTATTCTATTCACATAGTGATTTTATCTAGATTCGAGCACAGAATTTCGAGATAGTTATATCGATCCGAGTAGGATTTTTCACTCGATTTTCGACCGCGAACCTGGATATGGATTGTTGATTGGTTCTGGATATTCTCTATCATAGTTAGACTATGGAAGAAGAATGACGGTTTCTGATCAAGAAACCAGATCTGTGTCCGCACTAGAAAGTCAGGTGGACAATACTAGTTCGGAAATGAAATTGTGTGATCGAGTGAGCGATCAGATTGGTGTAGCGTACGGATGATATGTGTACATCGTACAGATTTGAATGAAAATGATATTAAAAAGGAGTAATCAAATTTGGATATTGATCTTGGATAAATAAAGTTATATATCTTTGACGTATAAGATAAATCTCCCCTTGATGAATCTTTTGCCACAAGAAAAGTGTTTTTGGAAATGTTTGATGTATAAAAGGAATTTTATACAAGTTTGAAAATGATCCAAAGTTTTAAAAGATTTTATATATCTATAAAGGATCATATGAGGATTTTAGAAAAGGTTTTGGGAACCTTTGGATTTGGAAAGGCTATTGAATTTTGGGTAAAATCAATATTGAATTTGGAAAGCCTAGTTTGAGAATTATCGATTTTGGGATAATCGATTTTGTGTAAAGGAGCTTTGTATGAGATCATACTAGGTGTATGATTTAAAGATACTATATGTGTATAGTATAAAAATGTTTTGATGATGGCTCTGGGAAAAAAGGCGCTCCCTTGAAATGAATTTCTCAGGAGTACCACCGGGTGGTGCTGCCTTGAGCCCTAAGGAGGGTTCTAAAGTTGATCCTGTGAGGAGTTCGGACAAAACTAGTTCCTGAGGATTATGAGTAGAGTATACCATAGCGAAAGTCGTGTGTGCCGTTGAGAGCCAACAGTTACATGGACTTTTGCTACGACGGCAACGTAACCCAGGATGTAACTGCGACCTATGGTATAACATAGCGAAAGTCGTATGTGCAGCTGAGAGCCAACAGTCTGCGTTTGATTTTATACCGGCATACTGCGACCTATGTAGGAGTGGAGAGGTTTCATTTTGACAGCGAAAATCAAAGGCCGCGGAGAGCCTACAGTTACATGGACTTTTACTGCGACGGCAACGTAACCCTGGATATAACTGTGATTTGTTGTGTGGGATCTATGGCGTAATCGAGAGGCCGCAGAGAGCCTACAGTTACATGGACTTTTGCTGCGACGGCAACGTAACCCTGGAATGTAACTGTGACCATGGATGGGGGTGATGATTTCCAGAGCATTCTCACCAAAGATATTTCCTCTATTTCAAAATTCTTTCAATATTTTCAATAAAATTATTATCCAAGTATTTTCACTGGGTGTTGAAAACGGGTTTACCAAGTACTTATAGATTTTCAGTCCTACGCCTGATCAACGTATGACTGAATTTCTATGAGAACAAGGATGGACTAGTTGAAACATCGAGTTATAAAAAGTATTTTTATAAAACTATTTTATAATAGTATATAGATTTTCAAAAGTGTTTTAAAAATGGTCAAAGAATAAATTATCTGATTTTAAGCATTTTAATAAACTATGGTTTCGTTCCTTTTCAAGGACGAAAAGATTCTAAGGGGGGAGGAATGTGATAACCCGAAATTTGAACAACCGTTAGTTTAATAAGTAACTGAGTAAATTGATTGAATTATTGATTTTTATTTGGATTTATAAATGAAATTTTGATAATTAAGATATATCTGGATATGTATATAGGTGAATTTCAACTATTATAAATAATGACTAATGAATATTTAGATAAATATTCATTTGACCTTCCTTTATAAATATTTATTTGACAAGATTTATCTTTTCAAAGCTAAAATAGAAATATATATATATATATATATATATATATATAGAATCAATTTTAAATAAATCTTTGGAAATTTTATTTATATATATATATGTAAGGTTGGGTTATAAATTTGTAGGGTGAGATTTAATTAAAGATTTAAAAAAATATATACCTTTCCTTTTTATGTACTTGGAAATAAAGGTAGTTGGTGTATATGAAGCTTTTAAGTATACATGTAAGTTAAGTAGTTATGAATAATGACAAGTGTTAGTAATTGAAACAAGTGGCAAGATTTATCTTTATTTTTCTTTAATTCCAAATAAGTTCTAAATCACATTTTATAAACTTATCTCTTTTTTCCCATCTTTTTCTGATTTCATTTTTAAAGATACTCAACATTTTAAACTATCTTCAAATCAGAAATTCTTTAGAATCAAATCTGAAACCATGTTCAAATAATCACCTCCTCAAACCCAAAATTAAACCCTGTAGTCATTTTTCAAATCTGGCCAAGCCTGTAACTTCAGATTTTCAAAATGCAAGCATGTTTACACATCTTTCAAATCCATTAGCAAATCTGATCAAATAAACAAAATCTGGAATTATCTTCTGCATACAAAGCCTGCATCTTCAAAATTAAGGCAACTGCATTTTTTCAATAAACAATCAACTCAGTTTTTCCTACAGAAATCAAATTTTCAAAATTTTACGACCTGTAGCAAACTCATCAAGCAAGACCATTTCAACTTTACGGCATCAGTTTAAAGACAAATTCAGTTCAAATTCAAGCTTTCAATAGATTCTGGCATTTACAAGTTTACGGTTCAAAAAGAGATTCTCTATCAAACCAGAGTGAGCAGGTGAGTAAACTAAGCCTTAAAATTATTTTAAAATTTGATTTCATGCAGTATAACTAGAAGTAATTGGGTGATAAATATTGACATGTTTTTTTTAAATATGGATGCATGCTGAAATTTCTTTAAGTAAATTATGATATGTGATGGCATGATTTGTTAACAGGAATGCATGTATATTTGTGAATATTGTTGTTGGTATGAATGTCTGGAAAGTAATTCTAGACTCTGTTCTTAATGCTATAGGTTTAAGAATGTCCAGGAAATCAGATATTCTTGAATAAACAGTACTATACTGTGATCATTTAATATAAGTCTAAAAATCAGTAATCTATATTTTGTGTTTTAATGTCATAGCTAGATACGTACTTAAGGATAATGAATTTTGATAAAAAATTCAAAGATCATCAAGTCCGGTTTACATACTTTCAAAAAAAAAGAACAGCAGATTGAAATAACTGCTCTGTTCAAAGAAGAGGTGAGGAAACCACCATTACTTCTAGCTTGATCTGTTGATATCTTGTTGCTTGAAATAAATGTTTGAAGTAATTTGTTTTGCATGATGTAAATGGTTGAAGTATATTTGGATTTCTTGGCATATAAGTATATGTATGACTGTCTGTGAAATAATCTGGTCTCTGTAGTGCTTATAACAAACTAAACCGGTTTTGCAAATTCATATTTCATTATATATATATAGATATACGTTAAAATCTTTAAGGGAATTTTGTTTGTATCTATTAGATTTTTTTTAAATATCTCCAAGCTTAAATATCAAATAAGTTACTGGAAGCACTTAAAAAGAAGAAGGAAAAGAACAGCAGATTTATACCGTATCAAAATCCCAAGAAAAGAAATTAGTTGATTTCAGTATTTAGTCGGGTTTGATATAGAAATAATGATTTCTAAAAATAAAATCATAATTTTTAAGTGTTAAATCAAGAGATACTGTAAAATGAACGAATTTTGTCTTTCGAATAATCATTGATGATAGAAGAGGTTAGGCGTTTCGAGGTCAGTACTGAAGCAAGTAGGAAAGATGGAGGTCACGACACAAATAGGAGGTGGGTCGTCTGATGGACGTGGCGGCGGAGGCGAGATGATTTGGGGTTCTAAACCTAGTTTTGTTCTGGCTGGGCAATTGAATCACTGTCTTGCCTCTGGTGATTCGAGTTATATAAGGCTTTGGGAAATGGAGGTGTGGGGGTCAGCGAACCTTTGCCGGAGTTATAGCAGTTTGCGTGACTGGAATCATGGATTCGTATTGCTTTTCTAATGATGGGTTTGGGTTTCCATTCAACTGGTATGCTCGATTTTGAATCGAGACTGAAGATGTTGTTTGGATGATCATTGTTGCTTGCAGGGAGTTTGGGTGACTTGTCGATGTTGTCGTCGATGGTCGGAGTGGTCTCAGGTGGTGGTGCATGTGCACGTGATGGTGGGCGTGTCTGAGCATTTGGGGCTGTGATGGTCTCGAAGTCAGTTGCGAGCATTTGGACATGTAGCTCGAGTTCATTCTCAAGTATATTGGAAGTGTTTACCTGTAGTAATTGGTCATATTTTAATCAAAGCTTTAATGATGATGGGAAGAAGATAAACTCGGGTTTGACTCAAGTAAGCGTCGGGTTCGACCCGAAGCAGAGCATGTTAAACTGTTACAAAAGGGATTTGAAAGTTTTAAACAGTTTTTTTTTAAATTTAAAAATTTAAATTGGTTTGAAACTTTTTACTTCATAAATGTTGCTCAAACATTTTGATTTAATAAGTTGTTAAGTGGCCATTAAGGAATTTATAGGATAAGGTTTTATCTTATAATGTCTTGAGAATAGTTAGTGTAATTAATTAATTTTAAAAGATTAATTAAGAATAATTAATTTGTTAATTAAAATTTAATTAATTGTAGTTAAGAATTATTAATTAAAGATTGTTAATCAATGAACAGAGGTTAATTAATTGAGTAATTAAGTAATTAAGAATAAATTAATCAAGTAATTAAGTTTGATTTAATTAGAGAGTTTTTAATTTAAGTAATTAGAGGTTACTTAAAAAAGAAAAAAATTATTAAGAAGCACTTAATATGTAATTAAGTTTTAAGTTAGGTTTTATTAATTAATACTTAAAGGATTAATCAATATTAATTAAGGGTTGACTAACAATTTAATCAACTGGTGATTAAGGATTAACATGTAATTAAGGTTATTAATTAACAATTAAGTTTTATAACTAAGATATAATTGATTTGTTAATTTGTATTAAGAGATATTGATTAATAATTATGGATATTAATCAATAATTAATGGTTGATTAATTAGTAAATTAGAGGTTAATTAATTGATTATAAAGAAAATTAAGGATTGATTACTTTGTATTTAAGGAGATTAATTAATAATTGAAGATTATTAATTGATAATAATATATGATTAGAGATTAATTGATTGATTGGTAAGGTAATCTAGGAGTGATGAATTAATTTAATGGTTGTAATTAATTAATGGTTGATTAAGCATGATGAGATGCTTAATTGTGATCTGAATTGATAATGTTTGCTTATGAATGATTATTTGTTGAATGTCTAAATTGAATGATATCTATAGGACATGTTATATGCTGTGACATCCTATTGATATGATATTTATTATATCAATGATAAGTGAGAGATGTCTATCCGTGTATTGCTGTGTAAAAGTGTCGTCCAATATTTGAATTTAGTCACTTGAATAATTTGAGTTAAGGTGACATTGGATTCGAAGAGACCGGATTCGGGTATTAGTAAATACCCAAAAACCACGTCGATCTTTTATAATTTGATTTGTGAAACCAATAGGATGAAGTGGAATGACTTATGTGAATTGGACCATTTAATCTAAGTTTGGCACTTTAAAAATTGATGTGTGGAATAATTGATGACTATAACGACTTGTGAAGTTGTAATTTGATACAAGTTACCCCGGGTTTATATAAAAGTTGTATGCTTTGTAATTCATGTTAGATGGGTTTACTCATGCTGGTTTCCAGCCTGACCCGAGTGTTACTTTGATGTAATGCTCGGGTCAGACCGAGTATTGCAGATTTTCAGGTAAGGACGTTCTGGAGCTCAGGAAGCGAGCTGGATAGCTGGAACGTATGGAGCTTATACCTCTATATATATTATAGTTGTCTTGGACATGTTATTTTAAACTGTCCAGTTTTTTGAAATGGTTATAACTCTGATATATGTAAGTTTAATTTGACAAGTACAGCTTTTTCTTTGTATAACTGTTATTTTATGTGATGTTATATTTGATCCGCTGCGAATGTGAGAATCTGGGTTTCTTTTCTGTTTCTTCTTCTATCTCTTTTCTTTCTTTAGTAATTATCTGGAATTTTCGGGATCGAAAATCTCGGGTCGTCACACATACAGTTGCATATAAGCCCAGGTCCCAGGCAAGGAAATCGACCTTCATCTAGGACAACACCACCGGAGATGAGGAAGGAGCAACAAAATGTCTCCAATGCTTTTAAAATTATTTATTAGTTCTGTAGCAGGGAATCATACAAAGGAATTAAGTGTAGTGCAGAGGAATTAAGTTATGTACAAAGGAATATAGTAAAAACTATATTACTGCCAATCATTAAATTGAAATTAGAAAGTAAAGATCAAATATCAAAACATCAAAATAAAAAATATCAGTATTTGTGATAAATTAAATGTTAATGACTCATTTGTGTTTAAGTTAAATTGAAAAAATTATATTCATTTAAGTAACAAAAATCAAAGACCAAGATCTGAATTCAACTTTCAAACAGAGAGCAGGTTGGATGTACATCATATACAGGGACCCTTGGATAAATATCATGCCCTAATAAAGCGTACTTTTATAAATTTATAAATCCTTTGCAAAAAATACATTAACCCAAATAGTAATTAAGCAGTATATCAACACAAGGTTTAGTGTTAAGCTTCATTTACCCACAAATTCTGATTGTAAAATATTTGTACATACCTCAAATAATGTGGCAATTTTAGTTAGGTTTGTCACCTCCTCTAGAGGGAACGATTTAGTGTTCCAAAATGTTCAGAAATGTTAATGTAAAATAAAGAATACAATTACTATCTGATGCAGGGACAGTTATCTCTTCCAAAATGTTATGAGTCATCAAATCTTGTTTTAAATTGAAATTAATATACAGTTAGATTTATCTTAAAAATCTACTTCTATCTTAAAAATCTACATTTATCTCTACAGGATCAATATTTGCAGCATCAAAAGAACAATCAAACACAAAAGCAAAGCTAGTTTGATAATTTGCAGCAATGGTAATGATTTACAAAAAATGCAAAAGTTTATCAAATACATAAAAGTAGTCAAAATTTGGTATCTAAGGAGCAGCAGTTGAGGAATCTTATTCGGCCTTGTTAACCACTAAATCTAAATTCAATGGAAATATGCAACCTTAACTATAAGCAAAAGCAAATCTACCTTATACTTCAGTAAAAGATGAAAATATAGAAATAAAGTAATAGGGCACCTTAATTTTGCAAAATAAAGGATGCAAATACAATATCTTGGACTGCCTTTGTCTACCTACAAACATAAAGAAAAAGTTAGTCAAGTCGATGATATACCACCCTTATGTTGGATGTACTCGGTTGTAAGAGAACAGTCAACCATATAATCAAAATTACCATTTATAGATTATTTCATTTTCTAAATTCCATTAACTACTTTAACCTAATTTAAAAAAGTAAGTAAGAATAAAATCATATCAATTATGAAAAGCAGACTAACATTATTTGCTGTAAGTAATGGATTAAAAGACGTGTACCGCAATGGTTGATGACATGTCTAGAATTTGTCCATTGCATATACTATAGATACAAAAGGCACAGAAAATCCTAGAAGCTATGGAAATGTTTTAACAAAATTTCTTTATTCCATATATTATAGATTCACCTGTAGGTAGTGTAAAAGAAGAGGTAAATACAGCGATGATGTACCTTGAAAAATTGATGATGTATGTAGATGAAGATCAAATTAAGTACCTTTACGCAACAACCAAGGTATTTTAACGGTTTTAAATTAATTTAATTAACTGAATTTGTGTGAAATTTAATAAAAAATAAAAAAATAAATTTTGAAATAAAAATTTAATATTTGAAATACGTCTAGTTAAACATAGCAACAGGTAAATTTTCGTCCGAAAATATGAAAGTTTATTTCGTGCGTAAATTTACTTCAATTTAATCAGTTAAAAAGAGATGAAAATAAAACGTTTTCGAAACCTATATATTTTTATATAGAAAATTCTATATCATCTTCTAAGCAAAGTTGTCATTTTTCGTTCTTCCAAATTCGGACTTCTTTGGCTCCGTCGATCTTATTTTCCTGTGTTTTTCTTGTATTTTCCGCCAGTAGAAAACTCGAATTTTTATAATTCAATCGTATCACTACTATATGTATACCGTATTGATCGACTCGTCATGCTAATCAGTGCGATATTTTCAATGCTGTGTTTTAAACCCCGTGATGGAGAAAATCTATGGAACAATTTTGTATTGGTTGCACATTCAACCGTTTTGCTCCCCCTTACTTTTCATATGCTAGCGTATTAACTCCACAACCTCTAACCATAAACTTTTCTCTCAATTCACGTTCCAGACTTTTGCTATTCCCTATGATATTTATTTCTAGTTCATTTACTGTCTTTTGGCTATCCATTCGTTCTGCTTATTCACCAAAAACCAAAGAAAATTAAATATAGGTCACCTTATCCTTCATTTATCCTACCTCTGCCGTGACCAACCTCTCCTCCCTCCATTTCTTCTACTCGCGCATGCAAGGAAATACACACTGTCTCAAGTCCTTCCGCACCTCCACCACTTCGCTGTTAACCACGGCCTCCACCTAGCAAGTGCCGAAACCACTTCCCATGCCGGCCGTTGCCACCACCCCTCCCCCTCTCCACTCGGCCTTCTCTTGACAGCAGCCACCAAAAAATTTTTCCATCGCCACCAGCCCCGCCTTGACTTAAACACCCACCTCACACACATGTACCCTGGAGTATTGCTTGGCCTTTTCCCCGCCTCTGCTTCCTTTTGCAAGCACACCCGTGCCCACTGAGCTCCCCTTTACACCCATCCTCTCCTTCGACTATCCTCCGACCCACGTTAAAACCTTCTCGCCCCTCTTTCTCCGCCTCCATGTCATCACCGACGCTCCACCTCCACCTACTGACCACGTTCCTCCAACTTCCCTATCGGCCTCATCGCCTTCTCACCGATGCACTGCCTCCAACCCATAGCCGAGATCACTTGCTTCCCTCCGGCCCATCCATTCATAGATGAACCGCCGCCAACGCTTCACCATCTCTTCCCACTTTCAGCCGAAAAAAAGAAAAAAGAAAATAAATCTGTTCCTTGCCGAGCCTCAACAGTAAGTATATATGTTATGCATATTATATATGAATTGTATGCGTTGTTAAATATGCCTATATACGTGAGTAGCCTGTTTATATATATTATAATAGATTACATTTAGTTACAGAGTAAGGTTTTACATACCGTATAGCTATTACAATATATATATATATATGTATATATATATATATATATATATATGAGTTAGGTATGTATATGTTTTATATGTGTATGTTTGAATCGGCAAGTTGTATGCGTATGTTTTGTATATATTTATATATATATTATATATATATATATATATATATATATATGATTTCAGTGTGTATGTGAAATAGGCTATTTGCAGTTTTGATGAAACACATGTAGTGCAACTGTATATATTTCATTGTTATTTGTATGTTAAACATTTTTACGATTTGGCGATTTTATTTATATTACAGTATTTTATTTATGACAGCAAAGTAAGTATAGGTACCAAATTTCATATTATATAACTCAGTTTATACAAATTTTATTTTAACATTGATTTAAAAGTATACGTGGGTTTATATTATATATGTTTGCCATATCTGGGTTTATTTTATATTATACTGTATGTAATTATATATATATTATATATGTTTTACTTGTATGTAAATCTTAACTATGTTTATACATGGGTCTATGTAGATAGGTATACATGTCTTATGTTAGCTCCTCTTTTCCACGACTCAGGGACCTAACGAGTTAATAATGGCAGCGACCTAATGACCTAAAGAATGAGCGAGCTAACATATATGCGACTTAGCGACCTAAAGCATAGAGCAGTTCAATGCGGCACAACCTAAGCGGTCCAGCACTCAGCGACCTAGTGACCTAATAACTAAAGGACCTATGCGACCTAGCGATTTAACTACCTAGCGAGTTAACGACCTAGCGAGTTAACGACCTAGTGAGTTAACGACCTAGCAAGTTAACGACCTAGCGAGCTACAAGCTTCATATCATTATGTCGCTTAGTTATAGGTCGAACCAGCACTAGATCACTGCTACCCCTACGACCAGCCTAAGTCGCTCCACTAGGTACTTCGACATGATTAAGTCGCCAATCATTCTCCCCTAGGTCGCTCGCGACATACGACCTACCAGTTTGTTCAAGTGATCAAGTTCCATGATAAGCCGTAATCTGTGCTCCCTAGGTCGTTCACGACCTACGACCTACCCCTAGGTCGCTCATGACCTACGACCTACCTTCAGGTTTTCACTATAAATGCCTCACCTGCTCCAACTGAAAGAGGACTTTTGGATCATTTCTGGAACGCCAATACTTTGCTGTTTTCTCAACTCATCCAACACTACAAACACCGAAAACGCTTCAACGAACTTTGGGAAGAGATCTAGCACATTCAACATGAATTCAAAGAGCTCTTCTACATTGAAGTTCTAGCTACTCGTCTTAGTTGTGTTGTAATCAAAGATCATTGTAAAAGTTGTAATCGAATCAGCAATAAAGATGATTAAAGTGGACGTAGGCTTGACATTAAGCCAAACCACTATAAAAACTGTTGTCTCTTTACTTGATTTTATGTTATTTTATGCTTATCTCTAGTTCCCGTACCAACGGGTGGTGCTTTCACATTTTCACTACTTACACCGGGGTGTTAGCGTCCAATTTTAGCGTTAACATTTTTGATGCTTTCATTGAGAGTTGAACTCAGGACCTCCCGCTTACCAAACGGGTGCTCTCATCATTGCTCCGCATAGATTTGTTGAAAGACTTTCTTTAAGAACCAGAAGTTTATCTGAGATCATGGATCCTGGAAGGAAAGGTAAATCTGCTAGATCCGGAAGTGCTTATGACAACACTGCTACTTCTCCCGCATCGAACGAAGCGGCTCCTAGTGTTGGAATTATAAGGGCCGAATTCGATGCAACAGTTTCTGGGTTGTATCAACAAATGGAAGCCCAGAACACTTTAATGTTGGACAGGATAAATGTTTTACTTGGAATTAACCAACAACCAAGAAATAATGAAAAAACCTTTGCGGAAGATGCTCATGATTCCCAAGGGAAAAGTGTTCCTCAAAGGGCAGCTGGCACCACCGAAGGGTCACCTCCCCAAGCTGGAGGTTCAAGGCCACAGCCAAATTTCGTGAATGTTTGCCCAGGCAAACTTCCGAGAAAGTAGATGACGTCAGTCCCGTGGGGCCTCTGAATGATGAGGAATACCTCTCGGGAATGATTCGAAAAATTATGAAAGAAAGCATGCAAAGGGAAGAAGACGAGAATGAATGGGGGTTTTCTATAAGCAAGACTCCTTTCACTGAAAGGATCCTGAAGGCCGAATTTCCAAAGAAGTTTGTTCCTCCCACTATTCCAGCTTATCGAGGAACGAGCAATCCTAACCAATTCTTATACAAGTACGACTGGCATATGACTGGTGCCAGAGCATCGGATGAGATCAAGTGCAGGTATTTTCCGGTGTAATTGGAAGAAGTGGCTCTGCTTTGGTTCACGAAGCTACCAGTTCGTTCTGTGGATCAATTCTCTGACTTGACTCGGAAATTCAAAGATCAATTCAGGTTATATGCTACGAAGGCAAAGGATATAATGTCACTATCCAGCCTCGAACAAAACCCCGTAGAGGCTCTCAAATCTTTCTTAAACCGCTTCAATATAGCCTTAGCCGAAGTTGATAATGCGGAGCCTCGAATGATTCTCACTTACTTGATGCGAGCTATCGACAAATCTAGTGAATTCGGGAAATGGATAAAGATGAAAGAGCCAAATTCGCTTGAGAAATTCTACAAGAAGGTCGATGAATTTATGCGCTTAGAGAGCCTTCCGGTGCCGGTAAAAGTAATCGTGAACAAAGTTGAGAATAACAACGTTGCTTCCAACAAAAAGGAATCTGGTGATCAGAAGAGGAAAAATGACGATGGAAAAAAGCAAAAAGATGCGAAGAAAACTCGCTACTTTAAACCTTCAGATTTTACTCCTTTAACTGGTACTCCAGAAAATATCTTTTTCACAACCAACGATGTTGTTGAATACCCTAAATCACCTAAGTTGAGGCTTGGGAAAAATGTTGCGCATAATGGAAGATTCTGTCGATTCCACAATCAACCCGGCCATGACACTAATGAATGTCGCCATCTAAAGAGTTTGATTGAGGAGCTGTTGAGCCAGAATAAACTTCAACAATATGTGAAGAGAAACAGAAACGACCCAACCTCATCTACTCAGGGGCAACAAATTCATGCTTATCAATCCGGTTTAGGTGAGAGAGCTGTAGCGCAGTAGTCCGAGAGGCCTATCATTAATGTTGTCACAAGGGGTCCTCACCCAGCGGGCAGAAGCTGGAGTGAGATGGAAAGATACGCTCACGCTTTGAGATATGCCCCGGATTGTCCTATGCCAAGTCAAGAAAGAGTTTCAGACTAAAGGAAGAAATCTGCTTGCTTATTTGTCAAAGGCCAGGAAGCGCTATATATCCCGGGAAGAGAACATAAAGGCGGATTCTCTCGCAAAGTATTGAAGCTAAGGCAAAGCTCAATTATTGGGATTGGTCCCTATGAAAGTCTTGTCAGCAAGTACTAATGAGATCCAATTCTGAGAGCCTGAAACAGCGAGCACTTGCGTCCATAGTTTACTTAAAAGCAATGCTTAAATTTTTAAAATGATTATGGATGTATCATTTTTGTATTGATTCACACTGATTTTACTACAAATCTTGTGTTCTCTACTATTATAAAATGCCTGTTTCATTTTGATGTGTAAATACCTTAAATGTATTGCTAAAATTTCGATTTAATATTGCAAGCCATTAAAACAAAGCTTACCTATCACAAGGCCAAGCGATCCCTAAAATCACTCAATAAACAAATGTCAAGCCACAAAAATTCCAGGTTCAAATCTCAAGTAAGAAGTGCTTCACGTAAACAGTTAGTGATTCCGCCGGAGGGGCACCTCCCTAACGTGGAGGTTCCAGGCGTTTGCTAATTGATTGCGATCGTTTGTGCAAACGGACATCCGGTTAGATAGCTCGCGTCTGCCCCGTGGATTCACTTAACAATGAAGTACACTTCTTTGGATGAAACAAACTATTTGCAAAAGAAAGGAACATGTGCTTGGAAATGATAACAGGGAATCGCTGATAAGCAAATGACGAACAGATAAGGGCGAGCAGACAAAAAACAGCCAAAAAGAAGTCTTGCCTCTCAACCAAAAGGTTGGTAGAACCACCGGAGGGGCACCTTCCCAAAGCGAAGGCACCAGGGCCTTGCTAACTGATTGCGATCGTTTGTGCAAACAAACATCCGGTTGGATAGCTTGCGTCTGCCCCGTGGATCCACTTAACCGTGAGACGCCACCTTCCTGACGAGCCAACCACCCAAAGCCCTCTTCGGAGGCACAAGCCCTCTTCGAAGGCACAACTCTTCGGAGAATAAAGCCCTCTAACGAGGCACGCCAAAAAATGAAAGTGCTCTTCTCAACCAATAAGGTTGGTGGAATCACCGGAGGGGCACCTTCCCAAGTGGAAGGCACAGGGCCCTTGTTAACTGGTTGCGATCGTTTGTGCAAACGAACATCCAATTAAGTAACTTGTGTCCGCTCCGTGGATCCATCTAACTGTGAGAAAGTAACTTCCAGGCAATCAAATAAAGACCTCTTCGGAGGCAAAAGCCCTCTTCGGAGGCCCACTTCACCAGAGTTGAAGTGCCAAAGCTCTCTTCGGAGGCCCTCTTCTCCTCACAAAGGGGAAGAGCCAAAAGCCCTCTTCGGAGGCCCTCTTCTCCACACAAGGGGGAAGAGCCAAAAGCCCTCTTTGGAGTCATGTTTCCTCGCATACAGGGAAAAAACAAAAAGCCCTCTCTCGAGGCACAAACAAAAAGCCTCTCCCGAGGCACAAACAGAAAAGCCCTCTCCCGAGGCACAAACAAAAAGCCCTCATCGGAGGCACAAACAGATCAAAGCCCTTTTCGGAGGCCCACTTCACCGCGTAAGGGAATCCACTTCTCAAAAATAAAAGTGACCATCTCCGAAAGTGAAGTGTAAAAACTTTTTCAAACAAAAGAGAAAGAAAACTTCTCCAATACAAGGCACACTCTACTAAAGCGGAGTAATATTTCCACAAAATGGAAAAATTATTCTCTAAAGTAAGAGTGCAAGCCTTCTCAAAATGGAAGAGTTGTTCTCCAACTTAAGAGTTCAAGTCTTCTCGAAACAGAAGAATTGTTCTCCAAAGTCTTACCAAATGAAAGAAATTGCAATAAGTCATGGTATGGGGCAATACAATATAGTTACATTAATAAAAGCAACGCTCAAGCAACATACCACAAGCTTATTGCAATATCACACAAAGAAAATGAAGAAACTTGTGCGAAAATAAGGAATAAGTGCATTCACAAATACAGCCAAAAGATTGTGCAAGTAAAAAAAATCATTTTATTCCATACTATAAAAAATTTATACATGTGCAGGTTTCAAAAAGCGGGGGCCGATACCCGCACAATCTCCGGTCAATAAAAGCCTTTATATACAAGTAAAAAGAAAAACAAGAAGGGTAAAGCGAGACTCGTTATTTCTTCTTCCCTCCACCTTTAGAGCCCTCGCCTGGCCTAATGGTTAGCTTTTGGAGCCGACTTGAATGAGTCGGGGAAGAAGGAGAAAGAGGTACAACTGGGTTTACTTCCGCTTTCTCTTCACTAGCAGAAGTGCTTTTCTTTTTCTTCTTCGAAGTTGTGCGCTTCCCCTTCTTCCTTGAAGAAGACTCGCTGCCCCGAGTGATAAGTTCAGACAGCTTTGTGTCATCATGAAATTTCTCCGTAGTCCTTTCACCTTCTTCAAGTTCCTCAGCCTTCTGCTCTTGTGAAGCGGCCGGGTCATCCAAGCCTTGAAGAGCTTCTATTAATTCTTCTTGCGACCCCGGTTGAGAAGCAGAAGGAGGAGTAATTTGAAGAGATGGAGGTGGAACAGCTGGAAGAAGAGAAGTCTGTGTAGTACTTGGTGTTTTCACTACAGAAGAAGAGAAGTTAAAATCAGTATTTCTCGTAAAGAGAGGAGATCGTGGCGCGTCAAGGCTTAAGTAATAATCAAAAATTTCATCAAGCTCATGTGAAGCAAACAAGTAGTCCACTTGAGCTAGATCATTGTTGAAGTTACCTGGAGAAGTGGGCTCTATCACGTCGATTTCAAAATCTTGGGCTTCAATGCCTTCCTGGGCCTCGGTATGGGCAGTTGTAATTCCGGTCTCGGTTTTGGCTGGAGGCAGAGAATGAGAGCTAGAGCCAGTAATATCGACGTCAACTGAAGCTGAAGGAAGAGTTGGGTCGGTCAAAAGTGCCTTCCCTGAATGCTCTCCTTCCACCGCTTCGGCTCGTGCTTGGGCGAGTTGTTCTTTCCCTTTGGCAAGGGCGGCTCGACTCTCATCATCCAGATAATATGCCTCAAGATCTACCTCAGCATAGCCGGCGCCTCCAAGCATTTCGACCGCTGCTTCCCACACTTCCGCCAGGGTAATTTCATACTTAGTCCCCAAGAATGAGAGACTGCCATTCCCCAAGCCACTGTGAATGTAAAACTCAAATAAAGTAGAACCGACGTTGGCCTTTATCTCCTCATGAGACAGTTCAGCTGCTGCCTTTCCAGCGATGGCCTCGTCGCGCTCTTGTTCAACTTTAGAAAGTTAAGCTTTTAACATTTCAATCTCCATGTCCTGAGAGCTAGTCTTTTCCCGCAACTGAGCAACATCAGTGCGGTAGCTTTCCACAAGTCTCTGTTGTGCCTCAAGTCTAGCCTCAGCATCTCGTTGACTAGCATGGGCATCTCTAACTTGCTTTTGAAGCACCTCTTCCTTTTGAGTAAAAGAGGTGGAAGAGGTAGCAAGTTCAACTTTAAGTTTCTCGACTTCAGCTTCGAGTTTCTCATTATATGCCGTAATGTTCTTCATCTCCGTGTCATGCTGGTCGAGAATTTTTTTCCATTCGGACTTGTCACTCTCCATGGTTAGCATAGCTTCGAGATTTAAGCGGTTCACTCGTTGAAGCTCATCGACTAGCTTTTAACACCCGGACATTCTTTCGATGTCAAGCGTGACAGCATCAAGATTTCTTAACATAGCCTGTTTATCGATGGGGACCAAGTCCAAGTCAAAGCGTACTCCTTTTAAACACCAGTTTGGAAACCGACTTTGGAGTGTAGGTAGGGCATTCTCAACTTGATATGCAGGCCTATCAATGATTGTCTGAATCTTAGTTCTTTTGAGGGCAGGGGAACTAGAAGGGATGTCCAGAGAAATAGAAGTAGCATGCACTTTGGAAATTTCAGACGAAGATTTTTCGCTAGGCTTGGCCCGCCTACTGGACCGTTCAGCTTCAAAACTCTTCCCCTTGTCATCGTGTGACTTTCTTTTATGGGAGTCATCGTCCCTTTGGTGAGAGTCGTGGAGTTCATCTCTTCTTCCATATCGCTCCTCGTAAGCTTGCCTCTCGCGAGCTTTTATGGCAGCTCTTTCTTCATCAGTTTCCCTCGGGGCAGGAAAATAGCGCCTGGGATCGTAAGAATTGCGTCTCCCATAGTGTTGAAAGTCGTCATAGTATAAGCCGCTGCGCTCCATTGGAGAACCTGAAAATGAAGAAGAGACAAAGTTTAGAGATCTTCAAAATAAAGAAGCCAAGTGCATATAATTGTCCAAAATCCTAAGTGTGTGTGGCGTGTGAACTATGCACGTCAAGCTACAAACCACTCTTCGGCTTAAGAGTTATCTCCTGAGTTGATGGAGTTGATTGCAAAACTGATGTTACTTCGACTGCTGCAGAAGCAAGTTTAGAAGCAGTGGTATCATCTTTGAATAGCTCATGTGAAGTCACCACTAGGTCGCTCAACCCTTCGAAAATGTCATCACCATCATGCCTAGCGGAACTCTCTTTCTCAGCTCCCTCATCAGCAGCCTTCCCGGAATATTGAGGAAGTTCCTCTTCTTCGATAACCGAGGGAAGTGTAAGCTTGCCAGATGACCCCACACCGTCAACAGGAGTAGAACATTTCACCAATGAGGCCTCTGCAACAGGTTCCTTCGGTGTAAGTTCCTTTGTGGAAACCGGGACATCTGACGTCTCTGCTTGAGAACCGGGGGCATCACGAAGCCGAGTGAATCGAGAAGAGTGCAGAATTTCGAATTGATGCAAAAATTCGTCCTTGAGTAAGAACTTAATGCTTCTCTCCTCGACGGGAACGGCACTTAGTCTTTCAAGAGTTGACTTGTAGCTGGAATCTTTAGAAAGAGGAGGAAGTGCTGTAAAAGTAAAGAATGAAGTTAGAACTTGACAACTTGTATTTTGAAAGGCTCACAAATCATGTAAACGGAGATAAGTAGCCTTAATTCCTACTCTCCAAATGTCGTAGAATCCCGAGGGATAGCGAACAAAGAAGAATTGGTTCAAAAACCCATGGGCGCTTTCAGGAAGATCAGTAATCAATTTATGGTTTCTAGCGCTCCTCACAAGTGTAATTGAAGGATGATCTTTGTTCTTTGCAAATGTACACAAGTAGCAAATCACTTCAAAGCTTGGAAGACGGTCAAGTATCCTCCTGAACAGTACACACAGTCCCATCAAGATGGCATAGCCATTGGGATGCAACTGAAATGGAGAGATAGTTAATCGGAGAAGGAGCTGTCGAAGAAAATCGTTAAAAGGAGGAATAGATCCACTCAAGCACATCTGACGATTAACTGCGAAAAAACCAAGAGGTGGCATGTCATCAGTATCATTTAACCCAGGAAGAAAAGCGTCCGCTTCAGCAATACCGAACTGAATGCATAATTGGCTGAAAACCCGTTGATTCAGAGTATTTGAAGTTCTTTCCGGGGGATTATCCAAGGGGTTAGCTATTGGGAAGACTTCTTCAGCTTGCCCTACTATCTCTTCTTGTTGAGAAGTCATTCTACACAAGGAACTGGATATTCAAATATGAAGGTGCACGTTTCCTAAAAGTGTGTGAAGTGTTGTGCAAAACTACTGAAATAACAAGTAAATGAAATAAAACTTGAAATAGTACCGATTGATGCATGTCAATTCAGGATGTTTCGAGGTTTGTTATTAAACCAAAGTTAAGTGTAGTATCAATGCAGATGATATTTAGCAATAAGCAGTTATAATTGTGTGCATTTTGCATTGATGCTTCATTTAAATCAGTTGATTCACATCACTTCAACTATAATCAGAATCATACTATTTTACTTAAGTAAAATATCATTTCTTTGACCTAATCCATCACTCGATGTGGGCAGTCGATGATGAGTATATTCGTCCATTTTTCTACAAATGTTGTGTTTAACAGATTGTTAGTGTTAAAGTTAATATAATATGTAAAGAAGTGCAACAAGTTCAGGCAAGTTTTCTCAACAGTTCAAGTTGATAATTCAAGTTAAACGCTGTCACATTTTTGCAAGTAATCAAGCTCAAGCGGCTTAGCATAGGTCAAAGCTTTCTTAAGTCGCACTGTTCAAGTCAAAAAGTTCAGCAGTATCATGTTCCCACGAGTTAAAAAGTTATGATGCAGATTAAGGCTTCAAGTCAAGGCAGTGCATATTTGTCTAAGTGTTAGCTCGTTTAAATATACTCGCGACCTAAAGCTTATGTCGCAAAAAGTTAGGTCGCTGGTTCGTTAAGTCGTTTGGCTTTCCTTAGGTCGCAAGGGCTTTTAGGTCGATCAAATTCATTAGGTCATTCCTAAAGTAGCTCGGCAGCATAACACTATCTCCCATCAACAAACCCTAAGGCCTGCCCACCACTCACGTGCTGCCATGCGTCCACCACCTCGCATCATCAGGAACGCCATGGCTCAACCTAGAACCCACTAACCCGTTAACCAAAGATCTCCTCATCTCCTCCAAACTCACAAACCAGTTAACCTGAGACCCAATAACCCATCATCATCTCCCCATATCGCCAAAATCACCTAAAACCGAATGAAATCACCTCAAGTCCATCGTAAATCCGATGCACTACTATGTTCATTGCAATGGTAACGTAACCAATGATGATCAGAAACCGATCGTAACGTGATTCATGGTGAAACGCGGCATGTGAAATTGGCTTAGAGACGGAAATGGGGAATTCATGATTTGATGATGATCGTGGATTGGATAATAAACGGATCCACTTACGTGATGAGAAAATGAAGATGATCGGCGACCAGTTAGTTCGAATTCGTCTTTGAAAGTTCAGAGGTTCTTCAATGGCGGTTTTGAGAGTTGGAGCAAGTAAAGAGAAGAAGGAGTGTTATGCGACTTATATACAGGGGCAGAGGAATCTGAATCGGTGCACACGACCTAACTCCCTCATTAAGTCACTCACGACCTAACGACTCAGCAAGGCACGAGTTAAGAAGTATCGAAGCACACGACCTAGTCTCTAGGAGTATACTTCGAGGGGTAAGTGTTAACTCCTCTTTTCCATGACTCAGGGACCTAACGAGTTAATAATGGCAGCGACCTGATGACCTAAAGAATGAGCGAGCTAACATAGATGCGACTTAGCGACCTAAAGTGTAGAGCGGTTCAATGCGGAACAACCTAAGCAACCTAGCACTCAGCAACCTAGTGACCTAATAACTAAAGGACCTATGCGACCTAGCGAGTTAACGACCTAGCGAGCCACAAGCTTCATATCGTTATGTCGCTTAGTTATAGGTCGAACCAGCACTAGATCGCTGCTACCCCTACGACCAGCCTAAGTCGCTCCACTAGGTGCTTCGACATGATTAAGTCGCCAATCATTCTCCCCTAGGTCGCTCACGACATACAACCTACCAGTCAGTTCAAGTGATCAAGTTCCATGATAAGCCGTAACCTGTGCTCCCTAGGTTGCTCACGACCTATGACCTACCCCTATGTCGCTCACGACCTACGACCTACCTTTAGGTTTTCCCTATAAATACCTCACCTGCTCCAACTGAAAGAGGGCTTTTGGATCATTTCTGGAACGCCAATACTTTATTGTTTTCTCAACTCATCCAACACTATAAACACCGAAAATGCTTCAACGAACTTTAGGAAGAGATCTAGCACATTCAACATGAATTCGAAGAGCTCTTCTACATTGAAGTTCTAGCTACTCGTCTTAGTTATGTTGTAATCAAAGATCATTGTAAAAGTTGTAATCGAATCAGCAATAAAGAGGATAAAAGTGGACGTAGGCTTGAAATTTAGCCGAACCACTATAAAAACTGTTGTCTCTTTACTTGATTTTCTGTTATTTTCTGCTTATCTCTAGTTCCAGTACCAACGGGTGGCGCTTTCACATTTTCACTACTTACACCAGGGTGTTAGCGCCCAATTTTAGCGTTAACATCTTATATCTTGTTTTCAAAGATAATACTGTTAAGTATGAATAGGCTGTGGTTATATATGTATATAATATATAGTTCTAAGTTATCTTTTAGCCCCAGCTTATATAATAGTTTATATAATAGAATTTATATATTTCTGTTACAGCATATAGATTAAGGTATATGTGTTTATTTGCGAATCTTATATATATCGAGTTACATTTGATTTTTTTTAATTTTTATTTATATAAGGTTTTTAACTTTTGAAACATATGTATAGGTAAATTTGTTTCACAAATATATAAAGAAATTTATAGGTTGGTATTTAATGTTGATTTGAAAATAAATATATATTATTTTAAAATAAGTTTAAATTGATTTTAGGAAAATTTATATACATGAAATATGTAACGATCCATAAATTTTCGATGTTAAATTTTTGTTATTTTAATAATATTTTATGAGTTAATATTGAAAGAAATAAAATGTTGCAATTTTATAATGGAATGATAGCTAAATTTAGACTGAAACAATGTTAATACAAGTCAATTGTCAACAATCTAAATGAAATTCCAATTCATTTTATTTAAGCATGATACATTTGGTTATAAAACTAAATATACGTAACAAATGTAAACATTTAGTTATTGTACAAAATATATAGTTAATGGTAATTAAATAAGATCATTATTGTGTAAGGAATGATAACATGGGTGGTATTAATGGTTACACTGATTTATAGTGGGATGTAAAAGGCAATAAATTTATGTATAATTTGGGTAATAAAATAAGTTTATTTATGGAGTTAGATTGGATATATTATCTTAGGCTATAAACCAAATAGAAGAGAACAAGCGTAAATCTTAAGGGTACAATAACAATTATTATTATATATTACCTAATTTATTGGTCAGTCAATTTATTTGAAATAAAGTCCTCTTGAATGTTAAGTAATTTTAATACTGTTATGGAGGAAACGTTACTTAATGATTTTTAATTTTAGTAACGGAAGAGTGAATGAGAATTTATAGAGAACATAAATTATTTATAAGTAAAAAGGAGTATATATTGAACAAATTTATGATAATTGGATAATGCAGTGTTATTGGAAATTAATTAGTGTTATATATGGGATTTATACCTGGGTGGGCAAGTAGTAAACTTACAAATGAAAGAAAGTGACTAGGTGACCATTTATTTAGGTTATTTATTCATTTAGTATGTTAAATAAAAATTTGGGAATCAGATCTCAATTAAGGGAAATTAAGTTGTACGTTAATTTGAAATAAAATCTATTAAATATTACATTTATAGAGAATGTAGTACGAATGGTTAGGGATTGTCAAATTTGGTAAAAAGGGATTAGACTTAGGAAACCTTGTTAATTGAGTTTAAAACCATAATTAATACGCGTAATTGACAGGATTCACATTTTAAAAAAAATAACCATTGATACAAATCTAAGATGTATATAGAAGTATTAATGTAGTGAAAGACAAACAAATATTAACTATGTTATTTGTGTAATTAATGGATAGGAATACCAAAGGCTAATTGTAGTAAGGAATATAAGTGGTAGAATAATAAAAATTTATGATTTTATATTTGTTAACATATGTTAATGTGATAACCCGGATTTCTGGGCATCTGGGATTAATAATACAATTACTGAATTTATAGATTAAACAAATCTGATCAAATAAATACTTATATTGGTAATTAGCATAATTTGATTTATTAAAATAATAATTTGCAAATTAAAACAAATACATTTGGCTAATTAAAGGTGTCTGAATATATATGTAAGTGGATTGGAAACTATAATAATAGTTGAACAAATAATGGATCTTAAGTAAATTATTAATTTTATGAATAGATATGTGTAAACTCCATAATGATGAAAATCTTAAGTATATACATATATAAATTCATTGTGGAAATATAATTCTAGTAAACATATTAAGATAATCATTTTTAATAAATGGGATAAAATTATCTTTTCAAAAATAAATAAATAAATTGTTGTTTTTATAAGTAATTGGCAATTAAGAATTGTTAAATTAATCACTTAATTGGAATTTTATTTCAATTTCTTTTATAGTAAATATAGGTTAATAAAAGGAAGTTTAATGACATATATATATATATACTAAGTGTAGATATTTTTATAAATATATAGATACATGTAAATATATATTAAGGCATGAACATTACAAATGTAAGATAGATATAGCATAAAAATGACAAATGTAAGACATTTCAACAAGTGTCAATTTTTAATTTAAAACTACATAAACCTCCATCTTCTTCTTTATTTTTCTTTTTCCATTTTCTCTTTAGAAGAAGAAAACCTGTAATAAGCCTTGAATGCAACTAGGAAGCCTCGAAACAAATCAAAACACTACAAACACTTTTTCTCAAATCTGAAATGAATACTACAAAAGCAAAAGCAAATGCTACCTGAAACTAGAAAATCCAAAGCAAAGTTCTTCACAGTAAAAAAAAATGAAACCTGCAACTTCAATTCAATCTATAGTTCAACATCAAGTTATCTACAAGTTCAACATTTTACATCAATTGAGGCATGCAAGGGGATTTTCAACAGCATGCAGTAGGATTTATTATTCAAAGTCATTGTTCAGATCTAAGATGTTCAAAGCCTGGAAAATAAAAATTAAAAAACCTGCTCTGCTTAAATCAGGTGAGTAATCTACCTAGTTGATTCTGTTCTTTTAGGAATGTCTAAATTAAAAGCTTATCTAAATTATAGCTTGTTGCATGTGAAAGTTTCTGAGATAATTGATGCTAGTTTGAGGACATTTATGTGGTTTTCTGTATGAAAATTGAAGTGTGTGGGTAAGATATGTGTGTATGATCCATGCTACTTGTTCCTGATACAGGATTTAAAGGTTTGAAACAAAATTTCAAACTCTTTATCTGATCCTTGTCAAACTTGGGCTACAAACAAAAGGTTTCAGTTTTCAGTTTTTTCAAAAACAAAATGGAGGCTCTGTTCTTTTAAAACAGGTGAGTAAACACCCTTTCTAAAACTTGAATCAGTTTAAAATAATGATGCTTGTGAATAATAATTGTAACAATGTTGTGATGGATGTTACTTGAATGTGTAGGATTCTTGCATGCATATGAATATGGATGAATTGAGTTTGTATGACTGTATATTCATATACAGTGGTCTTTGTTGGTTTACAGACCTAAAATAAGTTTTCAAAATTCAAAATCATCGTATTTGATCATTGTTTGGGTTGGGTTCTAAAACATAGTTTATTGTTTAAGCATAATTAAGTTTTAAAATTTTAAATGATATGAATTAAGTTTTAAAATTTACTGGAAATTAGAAAATACCAGTGGAAATTTAAGAATGGGTGGAAATCAAGTGCATTGAATTGTAAATTTAGGTATATAACCTGAATTCCTTGTTCGAATTAGGATTTTTGAAACAAAAATCATAAATTTTAGTGGAGATTTGAAGGTGCATTTATTAGATAACCAGATAGTGGGTTTGGGTCATTTCTGGTGGTCGGAGAACTCAAGGGAGGTCAGGGCTTTTTGTCGAAGTTAGTATGTGAATCAGGGAGGCCGGGATAAATGTCTGGTGAAGGGATAGTTCATCATGGCCACGTCGGTGGATTAAACTAGGGTTTAAGGAGGGTTCAAAGGTGAGGTCGAATAATGGGTTTCTGCTTCGTCGTACGGGATTCGAGTCAGACCGGATCATGGTGAAGCGGTGTTTGGGTTGTAGACGAAGGTGAGGGAAGGATTCCAGTGATTCTGGTGGACGGTGTGGTGGATGAGGAAGCTTTTAGGCGAGGTTGGGTTTTCCAGTTCGACAAAAAGGGTCGATTTTGATTTGGGTTTGGTGGGGTTGAATCGATGGTCAGAATTGGATGTAGGGGGAATCGCCGACGAGTAGGAAGGGTTGATGTTGGTCACGGCGGCGTTGAACGTTGGTGCATGTGCACAGGTACGATCGGCGTATCAGTGATTGTTAGGTTGCTAATGATTTGTGGGATGAGTATTTTTGCTCGGGTTTAACTTAGGGTAGAAAAAGGATTTGCTCGAAGACGAGTTGATGTGCGCAGGTTAATATGACAGTTTCAAGTATTATGAGAAGACTCGAGTTTAGCTCAAGCAAAACTGCAGTTTGACTCAAGTAAATTGTGTTTTGTGTTCGGGTTCCTTGACCTGGGGTTAAATTAAGAAATTTGAATAAGTTTAAACAAATACAGGAACAGATTTGGAAAAGTTTTATTAATTTTTTTTTTAACAAAGAGAATAAGTTTCAAAAAGAAGTATAAGCCAAGTTCTAAACAATGTACTGGTAAGTTTTTTCAGAAAACAAAATTTTCCAAAGTTAATATAAACTAAAATTGGTTGTTTAAAATAACTTTTAGTAGATTAATCCCTTTGGTTTTTTTTAAAAGGGATGACTTAAATGATGTTGTTAAATTAAGTATGATTTATTTAATGTGTTAAGGATGTTAATTTTAGTCAATTAATCAAGATGATGAATGAGGTGTAATTAATTAGTTTATTTGACTAGTTTAGATTAATTAATTAAGTTTAATTAATTTAACACGCGATGAGTTAATGAATAATTACTTAACGGAACTAATGAGATTGTAATTACTTAGGGAAGTAATTAATTGATAATTTCTGAATGTAATTAAAGGTGTTAATGATGGAAGTAATTTAGACTAAATTACTTTGTAATTAATTAAGGGAATTAATTAGATGATTAGTTTGAAACCAATGAATATATAAGCAGGATTTAAAGATTAAAGAAATTAATTTAATTTACTTTAAATTAATTAGAGATGATAAACTATTGACAATTAAGGGTAGTTAATTACTAATGTTATTAATCAAGGGTGATTAATAATTATGGTAAGTAATTAACAAATGAAGTAAGTAAAGATTAATTACTGTATTGGGTTAAGAATAATTAATTTGTGAAATTAATTTAGGGTTAATTACTTAAATGTAATTAAAGAATAAATAGAATGATATTGGAAGCCTTCGATTAATTGTTATTCCTAATATGTGGTTTGTGATGATATATGATAAGATGGTTTGATTTAAATTGTGATGATGTGGTTATCTATTGATGATGAATTATGTGTCATTCCGTATTAAAAATTGAATTGTATTTCTCTTGAATAATTTAAGATAAAATGATATGGGTTTCGAAGAGACCGGAGTCGGGTGTTAGCAAATACCCGAAACCACTTCGATTTTTTTTGTGAATTGATATATGAAATCAATAGACAAGTGGAATGACTTAAGTAAATTGGACCATTTAAATCTAGGTTTTAGCACTTAGAAATTGATGTGTGAAATGATTTATGTCTATATCAACTTGTGAAGTTGTAAATCGGTATAAGTTACCCAGGGTTTATTTAAGTCGTATGCTTTGTATTCCATGTTAGATGGGTTTACTCACGCTGGTTTCCAGCCTGACCCGGGTGTTACTTTGATGTAATGCTCGGGTCAGACCGAGTATTACAGATTTTCAGGTAAGGACGTTCTGGAGCTCAGGAGGCGATCTAGATGGCTGGAACGTATGGAGTATTTATCACTGTGATATTGTAGTATCTGGACATGAATGTTTTATCCAATGTTTAAGTACATGTGTAACTCAGATGTAATTAAATGTTAATTAACAGATATAGTTTTCTTTGTATAACTACTATTTTATTTGATATTATATTTGATCCGCTGCGAATGTGAGGTTTCTGTGACTTGTTCTGTCTTCTTCTTCTTTCTCTTTTCTTCTTTTCTTAACTATCTGGAAATTTCAGAATCGAAATTTTCGGGTCGTTACATTTGTTATCAGAGCAGAAGGTTAAGCGAGAACCTTGGCTCTGGTGGGATTACTCATTAAGGATAGGGTAAGCGGTACCCTAGAATGAGTGGAGTATATATATATATGAGAGAGCGTACTTGTTATTTTCTTATATAAAAGTTTTTAAATGATTTCAAAAGTAAATGAATCTTATATAAGAAATAGATTATCTATTATATTAAGGAAATTGGTTGTATTATTAATTAAATTAAAAGTAATAGTAAGAATTAAGTGGTAATAGAATTACAACCAAATTGAAATTAAATTAAAGACAAGTTTGAAATGGATTCAAACTAAAATTAAAATCTTAAAGTTAAGAAAGAATTTCAAAATAAGATGAATCAGAATTGGTTTCAAACTAGGAAATTGAACGGTTATTGTGTTTAATAATGGGATGTTTGTTTTAAACAATAAAATGTTTTAAGGAAATAACCATTTGATGAGAATAACTTGTAAATTAGAAAGGATGGAAATTGAAGTGGATTTAAAGTTGTGAAATTCTGAATTCTAAATTTAAACATTTGAAATTATTTTCGAAATGTAAAGGAAATAATATTATTCAAACTATTTTGAATGTAATCTTATTTTAGAATAAGAAGTGTTTGTAAACTTTAGAACTATTTGTTTGAATTGAAACCAAAGGTGGTTTAAATTTTAAAATTTGGCTTGGTAAGCCAAGAAGTAAATATGAATATGTGTGGATATACTTAAATATTAAAGTTAGTTTGAAATAAACTCTAAAGTTTTAAATTTGGAATAAGATATGATACCCAAAGTGACAAGTTTTTGAACTTAATAAGTGGGAAGATTATTTATGAGAAGTTCAAAATTTGAGATGGAAGTTCAAACTGGGTAAGGTTGACTGGATAAAGATAATTGAGTTTAACTTGGGAAAAGTTAAATATGTTGGGATGTTTAACCTGATTTGTAAATTTTAAGATGAAATTAAGATTTAACTTGGGAAGTTAAATGGTTGATTGTAATTGAGAGTGTAATGATCTCTAGTTGGGTTTGAGATCTAGAAATTAAAAATGAATGGATGTTTTAAAATAAATTGAATGATATCATCCTATTGTTATTAATAATCTTTAAATTGTGAATTGGATTTGTTTGAATGAATGAGAAGTGAAGTGTGGTAATATATCCATTATAGAGATAATTTAAAATGGAATTTTGAGAATTTAACTCGAAATTAAATTGTTTTAAAGCTTTTAATAAAGGTTACCTTGGTTTAAGAGTTAAACCAGCCTTAGTAAATTTAACTCGAATTTATATAATTCGAGATGGTTTAAATCTGGAATTTGAATTGAAATTAGTTCAAATTGAATTTGATTTGAATTAATTGAAATTGTGATTGAGGATGTATGAGTATAAAATTCAAATGGAAAATTTGAATTGGATTAATTGGAAATAATTTGAAATTTGAGGTGGGTTCAATTTGAAATTAGTCCAAATTTATTTGAATAATTTGGAATTGTAATTAAAATTTAACGGTTTTAAATTCAAATGGAGTTTGAATTGAATTTGGGAAGAAATCAAGAATAATTTAATTTGATCTGAAAAATGGAGTTTGAAATTGGATTAATTCAAACTAGAGTTGAAATGAATTGAAATTGGAACTAGTTCAATTAAAATTTATTTGAATTAGTAGAATTTGAGATCAAGGTTGAATAAAGTTAAATTTTGGAAAGAAAATAAGGTTTATTCAACTTGAATTGGGATTGAATCAATTTCAATAGAAATTGAAGTTATTTAAATTGGAACTGGGTCAATTTAAATGGAAGAGGAAATTTAAATTGAATTGATGAGAATGGAGATTGGGAAGTGAACAGTTTTGACTTTGAACTATTTTTAATATAAATTGTTTCAATATAAACCTATTTTTCCAAGCTATTCATTATATAAACAACCTTTCTTTTGAAAAGCCAAACTATCTTATACCTGTTTTACATTTATTTTTGAACTGTTTAACAATTTTCTAACTATTTTATAAACTAATAACTATGTTTCAACTATTTTACAAAACTAATTACTATCTTACTATTATTTTGTAATTAGCTAAAAATTTCTATAATTGTTTTAACTATTTTCTAGCTATTTTAAACCTATTTTACAAACTAGTAATTATTTTCCAACTACTTATCTCTTCTTAAAATTTTCAAGCTATTTTCTAAATAAACTGGTCGAAGTTGAAACTGTTATTGGTTGAATACCCAATCGAGATAAGAATAGAGGTGATAATCTAAATAGATTGAAGCAAATGTGAGTAAGTAAATGAAAATCAAAGTGAATGTGAATAGAAATGGAATTGATTTGGCTAATAACCAATAAAGATAAATACGTAGAGTGTACGTATGTTATTCTATTCGCATAGTGATGTGATCCAGATTCGAGCACAGAATTTCGAGATAATTATATCGATCCGAGTGGGATTTTTTTCACTCGATTTTCGACGGCGAACCTGGATATGGATTGTTGATTGGTTCTGGATGTTCTCTATCATAGTTATGACTATGCAAGGAGAATGACGGTTTCTGATCAAGAAACTAGATCTGTGTCCGCACTAGGAAGTCGGGTGGACAATACTAGTTCAGAAGTGAAATTGTGTGATCGAGTGAGCGATCAGATTGGTATAGCGTACAGATGATATGTGTACATCGTACGGATTTGAATGAAATTGATATTGAAAGGAGTAATCAAATTTGGATATTTGATTTTGGGTAAATAAAGTTATATATCTTTGTTATATAAGATAAAACTCCCCTTGATGAATCTTTTGCCAGAAGAAAATGGTTTTTGGAAATGTTTGAAGCATAAAGGAGTTTATACAAGTTTGAAATGATCCAAAGTTTTAAAAGATTTTATATATCTGAGTATATTTATAAAGGATCATATGAGGATTTTGGAAAAAGGGTTTTGGGAACCTTTGGATTTGGAAAGGCTTTTGATTTTTGGGTAAAATCAATGTGAGAATTTGAAAAGCCTAGTTTGAGAACTATCGATTTTGGAATAATCAATTTTGTGTAAAGGAGCTTTGTATGAGATCATACTAGGTGTGTGATTTAAAGATACTATATATGTATAGTATAAAATGTTTTGATGCTGGCTCTGGGGAAAAAGGCGCTCCCTTGAAATGAACTTCTCAGGAGTACCACCGGGTGGTGCTGCCTTGAGCCCCAAGGGGGGGTTCTAAAGTTGATCCTGTGAGGAGTCCGGACAAAACTAGTTCCTGAGGATTATGAGTAGAGTATACCATAGCGAAAGTCGTGTGCGCCATTGAGAGCCAACAGTTACATGGACTTTTGCTGCGATGGCAACGTAACCCAGGATGTAACTGCGATCTATGGTATAACATAGCGAAAGTCGTGAGTGCCGCTGAGAGCCAACAATCTACGTTTGATTTTATATCGATAGACTGCGACCTATGTAGGAGTGGAGAAGTTTCATTTCGACAGCAAAAATCAGAGGCCGCTGAGAGCCTGCAGTTACATGGACTTTTGCTGCGATGGCAACGTAACCCTGAATGTAACTGTGATCTGTTATGTGGGTTCCATGGCGTAATCGAGAGGCCGCAGAGAGCCTGCAGTTACATGGACTTTTGCTACGATGGCAACGTAACCCTGGAATGTAACTGTGACCATGGATGGGGGTGATGATTTCCAGAGCATTCTCATCAAAGATATATACTATATTTTCAAAAACTGTTTTCTAAATTTTCAATAAAATTATTTTCAAAGTATTTTCACTGGATGTTGAAAACGGGTCTGCCAAGCACTTGTAGATTTTCAGTCTTACGCCTGATCAACGTATGACCGAATTCCTATAAGAACAAGGATGGACTGGCTAAAACATTGAGTTATAAAAAATATTTTTACAAAACTATTTTATGATATTATGTAAGTTTTAAAAGTGTTTTAAAAAGGATTTCAAATAATAATTTTTTCTAATAATAAGAATTTTAAATCCTAGTTTCGTTTCTTTTCGAGGACGAAAAGATTCTAAGGGGGGAGGAATGTGATAACCTGGATTTCTGGGCATCTGGGATTAATAATATAATTACTGAATTTATAGATTAAACAAATCTGATCAAATAAATACTTATATTGGTAATTAGCATAATTTGATTTATTAAAATAATAATTTGCAAATTAAAACAAATACATTTGGATAATTAAAGGTGTCTGAATATATATGTAAGTGGATTGGAAACTATAATAATAGTTGAACAAATAATGGATCTTAAGTAAATTATTAATTTTATAAATAGATATGTGTAAACTCCATAATGATGAAAATCTTAAGTATATACATATATAAATTCAGTGTGGAAATATAATCCTAGTAAACATATTAAGATAATCATTTTTAATAAATAGGCTAAAATTATCTTTTCAAAAATAAATGAATTAATTGTTGTTTTTATAAGTAATTGGCAATTAAGGATTGTTAAATTAATCACTTAATTGGGATTTTATTTCAATTTCTTATATAGTGAATATAGGTTAATAAAAGGAAGGTTAATGACATATATATACATATATATATATATAAACTAAGTGTAGATATTTTTATAAATATATAGATACATGTAAATATATATTAAGGCATGAACATTACAAATGTAAGATAGATATAGCATAAAAATGACAAATGTAAGACATTTCAACAATTGACAATTTTTAATTTAAAACTACATAAACCTCCATCTTCTTCTTTATTTTTCTTTTTCCATTTTCTCTTTAGAAGAAGAAAACCTGTGATAAGCCTTGAATGCAACAAGGAAGCCTCGAAACAAATCAAAACACTACAAACACTTTTTCTCAAATCTGAAATGAATACTACAAAAGCAAAAGAAAATGCTACCTGAAACTAGAAAATCCAAAGCAAAGTTCTTCACAGTAAAAAAAAATGAAACCTGCAACTTCAATTCAATCTATAGTTCAACATTAAGTTATCTACAAGTTCAACATTTTACATCAATTGAAGCATGCAAGGGGATTTTCAACAGCATGCAGTAGGATTTATTATTCAAAGTCATTGTTCAGATCTAAGATGTTCAAAGCCTGGAAAATAAAAATTAAAAAACTTGCTCTGCTTAAATCGGGTGAGTAATCTGCCTAGTTGATTCTGTTCTTTTAGGAATGTCTAAATTAAAAGCTTATCTAAATTATAGCTTGTTGCATGTGAAAGTTTCTGAGATAATTGATGCTAGTTTGAGGACATTTATGTGGTTTTCTGTATGAAAATTGAAGTGTGTGGGTAAGATATGTGTGTATAATCCATGCTACTTGTTCCTGATATAGGATTTAAAGGTTTGAAACAAAATTTCAAACTCTTTATTTGATCCTTGTCAAACTTGGGCTACAAACAAAAGGTTTCAGTTTTCAGTTTTTTCAAAAACAAAATGGAGGCTCTGTTCTTTTAAAACAGGTGAGTAAACACCCTTTCTAAAACTTGAATCAGTTTAAAATAATGATGCTTGTGAATAATAATTGTAACAATGTTGTGATGGATGTTACTTGAATGTGTAGGATTCTTGCATGCATATGAATATGGATGAATTGAGTTTGTATGACTGTATATTCATATACAGGGGTCTCTGTTGGTTTACAGACCTAAAATAATTTTTCAAAATTCAAAATCATCGTATTTGATCATTGTTTGGGTTGGGTTCTAAAACATAGTTGATTGTTTAAGCATAATTAAGTTTTAAAATTTTAAATGATATGAATTAAGTTTTAAAATTTACTGGAAATTAGAAAATACCAGTGGAAATTTAAGAATGGGTGGAAATCAAGTGCATTGAATTGTAAATTTAGGTATATAACCTGAATTCTTGTTCGAATTAGGATTTTTGAAACAAAAATCATAAATTTTAGTGGAGATTTGAAGGTGCATTTCTTAGATAACCAGATAGTGGGTTTGGGTCATTTCTGGTGGTCGGAGAACTCAAGGGAGGTCAGGGCTTTTTGTCGAAGTTAGTATGTGAATCACGGAGGCCGGGATAAATGTCTGGTGAAGGGATAGTTCATCATGGCCACGGCGGTGGATTAAACTAGGGTTTAAGGAGGGTTCAAAGGTAAGGTCGAATAATGGGTTGCTGCTTCGTCGTACGGGATTCAAGTCAGACCGGATCATGGTGAAGCGGTGTTTGGGTTATAGATGAAGGTGAGGGAAGGATTCCAGTGGTTCTGGTGGACGGTGTGGTGGATGAGGAAGCTTTTAGGCGAGGTTGGGTTTTCCAGTTTGACAAAAAGGGTCGATTTTGATTTGGGTTTGGTGGGGTTGAATCGATGGTCAGAATTAGATGTTGGGGGAATCGCCGACGAGTAGGAAGGGTTGATGTTGGTCACGGCGGCGTTGAACGTTGGTGCATGTGCACAGGTACGATCGGCGTATCAGTGATTGTTAGGTTGCTAATGATTTGTGGGATGATTATTTTTGCTCGGGTTTAACTTAGGGTATAAAAAGGATTTGCTCGAAGACGAGTTGATGTGCGCAGGTTAATATGACAGTTTCAAGTATTATGAGAAGACTCGAGTTTAGCTCGAGCAAAACTGCAGTTTGACTCAAGTAAATTGTGTTTTGTGTTCGGGTTCCTTGACCTGGAGTTAAATTAAGAAATTTGAATAAGTTTAAACAAATACAGGAACAGATTTGGAAAAGTTTTATTAATTTTTTTTTTACAAATAGAATAAGTTTCAAAAAGAAGTATAAGCCAAGTTCTATACAATGTACTGGTAAGTTTCTTTTAAAAACAAAATTTTCCAAAGTTAATATAAACTAAAATCGGTTGTTTAAAATAACTTTTAGTAGATTAATCCCTTTGTTTTTTTAAAAGGGATGACTTAAATGATGTTGTTAAATTAAGTATGATTTATTTAATGTGTTAAGGATGTTAATTTTAGTCAATTAATCAAGATGATGAATGAGGTGTAATTAATTAGTTTATTTGATTTGTTTAGATTAATTAATTAAGTTTAATTAATTTAACACGCGATGATTTAATGAATAATTACTTAACGGAACTAATGAGATTGTAATTACTTAGGGAAGTAATTAATTGATAATTTCTGAATGTAATTAAAGGTGTTAATGATGGAAGTAATTTAGACTAAATTACTTTGTAATTAATCAAGGGAATTAATTAGATGATTAGTTTGAAACCAATGAATATATAAGCAGGATTTAAAGATTAAAGAAATTAATTTAATTTACTTTAAATTAATTAGAGATGATAAACTATTGGCAATTAAGGGTAGTTAATTACTAATGTTATTAATCAAGGGTGATTAATAATTATGGTAAGTAATTAACAAATGAAGTAATTAAAAGTTAATTACTGTATTAGGTTAAGAATAATTAATTTGTGAAATTAATTTAGGGTTAATTACTTAAATGTAATTAAAGAATAAATAGAATGATATTGGAAGCCTTCTATTAATTGTTATTCCTAATATGTGGTTTGTGATGATATGTGATAAGATGGTTTGATTTAAATTGTGATGATGTGGCTATCTATTGACGATGAATTATGTGTCATTCCGTATTAAAAATTGAATTGTATTTCTCTTGAATAATCTAAGATAAAATGATATGGGTTTCGAAGAGACTGGAGTCGGGTATTAGCAAATACCCGAAACTACTTCGATTTTTTTTGTGAATTGATATATGAAATCAATAGACAAGTGGAATGACTTAAGTAAATTGGACCATTTAAATCTAGGTTTTAGCACTTAGAAATTGATGTGTGAAATGATTTATGTCTATATCAACTTGTGAAGTTGTAAATCAATATAAGTTACCCCGGGTTTATTTAAGTTGTATGCTTTGTATTCCATGTTAGATGGGTTTACTCACGCTGGTTTCCAGCCTGACCCGGGTGTTACTTTGATGTAATACTCGGGGCAGACCGAGTATTACAGATTTTCAGGTAGGGACGTTCTGGAGCTCAGGAGGCGATCTAGATGGCTGGAACGTATGGAGTATTTATCACTGTGATATTGTAGTATATGGACATGATTGTTTTGTCCAATGTTTAAGTACATGTGTAACTCAGATGTAATTAAATGTTAATTAACAGATATAGTTTTCTTTGTATAACTGCTATTTTATTTGATATTATATTTGATCCGCTGCGAATGTGAGGTTTCTGTGACTTGTTCTGTCTTCTTCTTCTTTCTCTTTTCTTCTTTTCTTAACTATCTGGAAATTTCGGAATCGAAATTTTTGGGTCGTTACAGTCAAGAGATATGTTTATGATCTTAATTTGAACTTCTACTAATAACATGTATTACAGTAAGATAAGAAAAATGATAACATACGTCAGGTGTATTTAATGACATTGTTTGAATGTAATTAATAACAGTGATTATAATAATAAATGTTAATTAAGAATAAGAATGAATAAGTTTAGTAAAAGAGTAAACATTCATTTAGTAAAAATGTTTGGCAACTGAAAGATTGATTGTAGAGCCGAGGAACTATTATTTAGCAAGAAATATATATAATTACTGTTTGTAGCGAATAGTGTATTAATATGTTTAAATTACTATTAGATAGGAAATAATTGTTATACTTCTCATTACATTCATTTAGTCCATTTTGAAACTTAATCAACTGAAATTAATTTATTTGAAAATTTCCAATTAATAGGAGAGAGAATACTAATTGTAAATTAATAGGTGTAAATAAAAGCAGCATATGTTTTGTGAAAATATAGGGAAAATTTGATTTAATGAAAAGAAAATTTTACATCAAATAAAATGAATGTTTCATCTGTGAATGTACGTTTAATTTCATTAAAATAAGAACAGAAAGATTGATTTTAAAGAAAGAAATATATGTTTATTTGAACTGTGTTTTAGCTTACAGACTGATTACAAGAATAGGAAAATAATCTATTTAGTACGCTTGTGTATAAACAATAAATTTATAAACGTGTTTAAATAAACAATTGTTCTATTTCTTTATCCATTTGAGTTGTCTGTTTTAAAATCTAACTTTGTAAGTAACTGCAATTAATGTAATTCAAATGTTTCAATTAAAAAGAAAGGAAATGTTGATTGCAATTAATAGATTTAATAAAAGAAACGCACGTTTTGTGTTAAAAAAGGGTGTTTTAATGGAAATAAAAGATCATTTTGAGAAAACAAAATTGAACGTTCTCATTTTTAAGGTAAGTATAAATATTTTATTTTGCGTAGTTAAAATCCTAATGCGTACAAAACTCTACTTTTGTTTGCAAACTTTTCCATTCCTACGTACATTCCCTTATCTATTATTAATGCCTGAAGCTTTAATAATAAAACGTGACATTTATTTTTGCCCCTCCACATTCATTTCCTAATTATAAATAACCTACATCTTATTTCTTCTTCTACATTTTGTTTCTCCTAACACCTTATATTCAAAAGCTCTTATTCTTGCAACTCCAAAAGCATTCTTTTATAAAAATGATTTTTTTTTTATTTTTCGTACTGGAGAAGAATGAGTTCCTATAGCGTGCTAAAGCTTTTGCTGACGTGGTTTATATTTTTGTTAGGTATGTTTATTTGTTTGTTTAAATTAATTTTGTTTTCGAACGATTTAACGCGTGTAACTTTCTCATACGAACTCCGTTTCACACACGATTTTTTTGTTAGGATTGTAATAAAATTCCGGATCTTTTGACGCTGGTTTGGACGAATTTAGAGACTGTCCAATTTTGGGTTTAGATTGAATTTTAATTCAATTTAAATTCAAAAGGTGAGTGTTTTAACCCACTCACAACTTCTAGGTTTTCTTATGTTTGTTAAATTGATTTAAGATATGAGTAGAAATTTATTTATGACTATTTTGCATATATTTTTTATCATCTCAGTTAAATCGCATTTATTTAATTTAACTGTTAATTAATTTTATTATTGCATATAAATTGACAATTAAAATTTATTTATTTTGCATATAAACTGCTAGTTAAACAATTATTTATTTATTTATTTATTTTGAATATAAATTTTTCGTTGATACCTGTTATATTTTATATGCTCTATTGATGTTTGTTTAAATTGATGATGATTGAAATAAAATTGGTTGATGATTGATATTGGGTGAATGGATGGTGTGTTCTATATTATATAAACTGCAAGGTATTATGCATTCTCATTTCATTCGGGATTGCGGTTTGAAATGATATACAACCGCATTTTTTTATTTTTAAATTTGCAGATTGAAATGATAAATATCCGAATCACTTAACCATATGATAGAAAATTATATACATGCACCGCAGTATATATATATATATATATATATATATATATATATATATTTGAAATGATTTCTATGGTTTGGATAGGATGCGGTTTAATAAATATTAATTTTGATCTTATATAAAATCTTATTTTATATATACATATATAGTTAAATTATTGAATTTAAGCTATGTATGAATTTATTAAATGGAAATAAATAACTTGAAAAATGGAGTTTGACAATTTATATTTATGATTAAGTACAGGTTTAAGATATTATGTATATATATATAGTTTTAAATAGTTCAAATCAATTAAGATTGGAAATTTATTTGTAATTGGGCTTATTTAAAAATTAAACTCCACAAGTTGGTGTAAACTTATTAATCTTGGAAATTTTAAAGGTATCATATTTATAACTGGATTTTTATTCAAGATAAATTAAATGGATAATTCTAGTATAAATAAATGGAAGGAAATATTTAGTGTTAATAAATTGGGTTTTATTTTAAATGGTTATGGATCTATTATGTAAACGTTTCAAAACTAAATAATAGGACAATGAATTTTTGAATAGAAATTCCCAACCTTAGTTTTGAAATTTATTAAATACTCAAAGTTTGAAAATATTGAAATCGAAGTGTTTTTATTCAAACTGAAAGTGAATCTAAAGGTTATGGGTTTAGATTGAATTTAAAGTAAATAAAATTGTAAAGGCGTGGAAATTATTTACTTTATAAAGAAATTTTAAATTCAACTGTTTTATTTTATATACTGTTGAATATCCAAACAATTTAAGTTTTGAAAGTTATGGTTTTAAAGCTATGAATTTCGAAGTATTATGTTTTGAAAGTTATAATTCAAATGTTTGGGTTTCAGATATTATAAATTTTAAAGCAGTATGATTTTGGAAAAGATATATGTGAAATAAAGATGATATTATACTGATTTGGGTTTATAAATGATATCAAATTTATTTGCTTTTTAAAACGAAAAATGGTATCGTATTATATGGTTTTGAAACGGGCATATGTTCTGGTTTTGAAAGTAAAACTATTTTGATAAGACCGCGGTGTTATAATAACGTTTGGTTGTTGAAGAGATCGGGATCGAAAGTTGTCATACTCTCTGCCAACTCCGAAAACCACTTTAACAACCATGTACGCGGTGGAGATTCCAGAATGAAGTAGGATGGTGGCGACGTTTCCTTTAAGGTAAATACGTGGACCCGACTCCCGTGAGTTGGCATAAGGTGGCTAAAACAGGAGCGAATCTCGGGCCAAGGGGGTTAGCGCCCTTTATCGGACGCATCCCTTCAATACTATACTTTGACTTTGGATTGATTCGGCGGCCACCTTTATTTTTTTGATTTTGGGGGGTGTTTGTTCGAGGTGGCCGGTAGCTGCGGCTATGCGATACCACCAGTCCGGATAGCAATTGGTATATCTACCCTGGCATTGCCTAGTTGTGTCGTGTCACCTACCCTAGCGCGCCTTATACGACTTTGGTTTTGTACCATACCTATGGAGTGTCCTCTGACGGCGTCCAGTACGTGGAAGATTACGGTACTGTATAGACTATGGGAATATATAACTGTGTTAAGATGGAAAATGTAAAGCCTTAACGTTATTTAAAAGTAAGTTTATTTTACAATTAGACACTAGTATAGTAGCGAAATATACTACATAGTAGATAGTTTAACGGATCCTTAGGAGATGTAAATCTCGAGCATCTCTTAAGTTACTGCACTCATGTTTATCTCTGTTGATTTAACTTACATAAGATCTTTAGTTCTGACTCGAGTGTTTTGTCTTTTCAATTCGCTCGGGTCAGTCCGAGCGTTTTAGGATTTGAAGATTTTATACTGGACGACGAAGACAAAGATTTGTAGTATTACTATCTATTATATTATTCCACTACACCATTTGATTCCGCTGCATTGATATTTATTGGTATGTGAACTCTGATATTTATTGTATAAAGAAAAATCAAATGTTTTGTAAACAGTTTTATGAACTGTATATTTGTTATTATATTTTATCGTTCCGCTGCAAGATTCTATTTTGTTTTTTTGTTCTTTGTTCGTCTTCTCAGTGTTTATCTTATTTACCCCATAATAATCCGCCCTTCCGTATGGTTTGAATTGGCACGTGTGTCGATTTAAAGCGTGCGAAAAGGCGGGATGTTACATCTGGTATCAGAGCTTTGATTTAGCGATAAACCTTAGCTTTGTGGGGTTTGACTCTTTACTAATAAGGTAGTAATACCCTATGGGATTCGCTGCGTGTATATATATGAGAGAGCGTATTTGTTAGTGTTATAAAAAGGTTTTAATATTGTGTTAATCTGTTTCGTTTTGTATTTATAAATTCTGGTTGGTGCATGGGACGCTATGACATCAATAGGGATTTCTAAACACTTAATAGGACAGACCGACATAATATTTGTTTTTAATATAGGTGAATGAAAAATTTTTGCCTATTATATTTTCTATATAAAATAAAAAATTTCAAATGATATCTGTATTTGGCTGCAATAGATTGGTTGTTAGGTAATAAAGTGTATAAATGATAATAGAAATAAGATTGAAAAATAAAATAAATAAAATTTGGGAAATTTAGAACTTAAGATCCGGGGTTTTGAAATTTCTTTCGAATAAATTTTGGAATATAATAATATTGTTTATAAGTACTTTCTAATATAAATATTTATTATAATTCGGAAGAATTATTTTAAAGAAGATTTTGGAGAAAATAAGTTTTGTACTTTCCTCTCTGTCGGTGGAAAATAATTTCGGTGATGGCGGCCGCATCATCGACTTTCAATTTCGAGTTTCGTAGGGGGAAGGCCACTGTAGTAGTTCTATTGCAGACTCATTTTGAAAAGTATATAAATTTTGAATTGTTTTAAATATAATTAGAGATATATAAGTTGTAAGAATATATTTATCTATTGTTTTAAAATAAATTGAAAATTTAACCCGGTATTAAATTCTTAAATTTCCATTAATTAATTGTTTCAATTATCGTAGTGAAATGAAAGGTAAGTAATTAATAATTGAAACCTCTAATTTAGGTAAGAGATTTAAGTCTAAGTTATAAAGGAAATAAAAAGGAAGTTGAAATTGTAACTTATAAGGAAAAGGTAAAAATTTATTGAACAATGAATTAATTAAAAGAAATGAGAAAACTTGTATAACTTTCAATTACATTCTTTAAAAGCATATATATAACTTACCAAGTATTAAAAGTTGAAATTTTAATAAGAAAATGTAATAGATATTGTACAAGTAATAAATTTGAGGTAATGAAAGTAATAAACGAAATTTCTTAATAAATAGGAATTTGATGTTGTAATATTATAATCTTAAGTGTAATTGAAAAGACTACTAATTGAAATAGAAAGGCAGGTATTATAAATGGAAGAAAATAAATAAAATTAAGTAGTATATATGGAAGATAATAAACTTAAGTAAAGGATTGAAGCTATTTATTAATAAAATAAGAAGAAAAGATGAATACAGTAAATATATAAATGTAGACTTAAATTAATGTATTAATGTGCTAAGAAATTGATTTGCACATGAATACTATAAACAAATGAAGTTATGCAATATGAAATGAAAAGAGAAAAATGAATTATATATATAAGTATAAGTGAAAACAAGTGTATTAAACACTAAATTAATGAATGGAGATAAAAGTTGTAAGAAATAAATGTAAAGTAATAAATGAAATTTATAAGAATGAGCTTGATTTATTATTTGGAATTGTTGCTTGTTTGGTTTATGGTTGTCTGGGGTAAGATACTTTAAATTTGGATTCGGATGAATGAATGATCTATTTAGTTTTATCTAAGGCTGCTGAGTAAATGATGCACTAGTAGTTTATTCTTCATTCCGTGCAATTTAAAAGTTTTGAACCCGAACAACTATTTGTTTGTTTGATTTAATGGTTGTTTTGTATTGTGTATGCTGTTTGTTGAAATTGATGCTTGTTGTATTGATTTTTTGTTAGTGATTGAAACCACCTAAATATTTCATTTTTTATAAATTGTTAACCCTTTGGATTATATTAGTAAAATGCAAGTTATGGAAGCAATTGCTACTGCTTTTGGTTCCATAAAATAATCGTTATTGGCCGACAAATAGGTACGTTTTCGGATTGCGGGTTTTAGCGTTATTATTTTGTTTTTTTTCCCGTGTTGGGATATATATTATTTTGAAAATATATGATATATATTGTTATAATTAATATTTTATTTTTCTTCCAAGCCTCTCCGTACAAAGGAGACTCTGCCAAAATTTTCCGAAAATTTCGGACTTAGAAATTTTTATTCTTCCAAACTTTAATAATTTAAATATAAAAGATTAAATAGTTATAAATTATGATATCTTATTTAAAGTAATTAATTTTGTAAATTTAATTGTTTATAAATTTAATGCTTTGATAAGATGTATTGTTTTTATTTCTTCTTTTTCCCTTTTTTCTCTTTTCGGGGACGAAAAGTTTTGAGTGGGGGAGAGTGTAACGACCCATAAATTTTCGATGTTAAATTTTTGTTATTTTAATAATATTTTATGAGTTAATATTGAAAGAAATAAAATATTGCAATTTTATAATGGAATGATAACTAAATTTAGACTGAAACAATGTTAATACAAGTCAATGGTCAACAATCTAAATGAAACTCCAATTCATTTTATTTAAGCATCATACGTTTGGTTATAAAACTAAATATAAGTAACAAATGTAAACATTTAGTTATTGTACAAAATAGATAGTTAATGGTAATTAAATAAGATCAGTATTGTGTAAGGAATGATAATATGGGTGGTATTAATGGTTACACTGATTTATAGTGGGATGTAAAAGGCAATAAATTTATGTATAATTTGGGTAATAAAATAAGTTTATTTATGGAGTTAGATTGGATATATTATCTTAGGCTATAAACCAAATAGAAGAGAACAAGCGTAAATCTTAAGGGTACAATAACAATTATTATTATACATTACCTAATTTATTGCTCAATCAATTTATTTGAAATAAAGTCCTCTTGAATGCTAAGTAATTTTAATACTGTTATGGAGGAAACGTTACTTAATGATTTTTAATTTTAGTAATGGAAGAGTGAATGAGAATTTATAGAGAACATAAATTATTTATAAGTAAAAAGGAGTATATATTGAACAAATTTATGATAATTGGATAATGCAGTGTTATTGGAAATTAATTAGTGTTATATATGGGATTTATACCTGGGTGGGCAAGTAGTAAACTTATAAATGAGAGAAAGTGACTAGGTGACCATTTATTTAGGTTATTTATTCATTTAGTATGTTAAATAAAAATTTGGGAATCAGATCTCAATTAAGGGAAATTAAGTTGTACGTTAATTTGAAATAAAATCTATTAAATATTACATTTATAGGGAATGTAGTACGAATGGTTAGGGATTGTCAAATTTGGTAAAAAGGGATTAGACTTAGGAAACTTTGTTAATTGAGTTTAAAACCTTAATTAATACGCGTAATTGACAGGATTCACAGTTTTTAAAAAATAACCGTTGATACAAATCTAAGATGTATATAGAAGTATTGATGTAGTGAAAGACAAACAAATATTAACTATGTTATTTGTGTAATTAATGGATAGGAATACCAAAGGCTAATTGTAGTAAGGAAAATAAGTGGTAAAATAAAAAAAATTTATGGTTTTATTTTTGTTAACATATGTTAAGAGATATGTTTATGATCTTAATTTGAACTTCTACTAATAACATGTATTACAGTAAGATAAAAAAAATGATAACATACGTCAGGTGTATTTAATGACATTGTTTGAATGTAATTAATAACGGTGATTATAATAATAAATGTTAATTAAGAATAAGAATGAATAAGTTTAGTAAAAGAGTAAACATTCATTTAGTAAAAATGTTTGGCAACTGAAAGATTGATTGTAGAGATGAGGAATTATTATTTACTAAGAAATATATATAATTACTGTTTGTAGCGAATAGTGTATTAATATGTTTAAATTACTATTAGATAGGAAATAATTGTTATACTTCTCATTACATTCATTTAGTCCATTTTGAAACTTAATCAACTGAAATTAATGTAATTGAAAATTTCCAATTAATAGGAGAGAGAATACTAATTGTAAATTAATAGGTGTAAATAAAAGCAGTATATGTTTTGTGAAAATATAGGGAAAGTTTGATTTAATAAAAAGAAAATTTTACATCAAATAAAATGAATGTTTCATCTGTGAATGTACGTTTAATTTCATTGAAATAAGAACAGAAAGATTGATTTTAAAGAAAGAAATATATGTTTATTTGAACTGTGTTTTAGCTTACAGACTGATTACAAGAATAGGAAAATAATCTATTTAGTACGCTTGTGTATAAATAATAAATTTATAAACGTGTTTAAATAAACAACTGTTCTATTTCTTTATCCATTTGAGTTGTCTGTTTTAAAATCTAACTTTGTAAGTAACTGCAATTAATGTAATTTAAATGTTTCAATTAAAAAGAAAGGAAACGTTGATTGCAATTAATAGATTTAATAAAAGAAACGCACGTTTTGTGTTATAAAAAAGGGTGTTTTAATGGAAATAAAAGATCATTTTGAGAAAACAAAATTGAACGTTCTCATTTTTAAGTTAAGTATAAATATTTTATTTTGCGTAGATAAAAAACTAATGCGTACAAAACTCAACTTTCGTTTGCAAACTTTTCCATTCCTACGTACATTCCCTTACTATTATTAATGCCTGAAGCCTTAATAATAAAACGTGACATTTATTTTTGTCCTCCACATTCATTTCCTAATTATAAATAACCTACATCTTATTTCTTCTTCTACATTTTGTTTCTCCTAACACCTCATATTCAAAAGCACTTATTCTTGCAACTCCAAAAGCATTCTTTTATAAAAATGATTTTTTTTTAATTTTTCATACTGGAGAAGAACGAGTTCCTGTAGCGTGCTAAAGCTTTTGCTGACGTGGCTTATATTTTTGTTAGGTATGTTTATTTGTTTGTTTAAATTAATTTTGTTTTCAAACGATTTAAGGCGTGTAACTTTCTCATACGAACTCCGTTTCACACACGATTTTTTTTGTTAGGATCGTAATAAAATTCCGGATCTTTTGATGCTGATTTGGACGAATTTGGAGACTGTCCAATTTTTGGGGTTAGACTGAATTTTAATTCAATTTAAATTCAAAAGGTGAGTGTTTTAACCCACTCATAACTTCTAAGTTTTCTTATGTTTGTTAAATTGATTTAAGATATGAGTAGAAATTTATTTACGACTGTTTTGCATATATTTTTTTCATCATCTCAGTTAAATCGCATTTATTTAATTTAACTATTAATTAATTTTATTATTGCATATAAATTGACAGTTAAAATTTATTTATTTTGCATATAAACTGCTAGTTAAACGATTATTTATTTATTTATTTTGAATATAAACTGTTCGTTGATACATGTTATATTTTATATGCTCTATTGATGTTTGTTTAAATTGATGATGATTGAAATACAATTGGTTGATGATTGATATTGGGTGAATGGATGGTGTGTTCTATATTATATAAACCGCAAGGTATTTCAATTTGCGGATTGAAATGATAAATATCCGTATCACTTGACCATAGGATAGAAAATTATATACAGGCACCGCGGTATATATATAAAATTATTTTTGAAATTATTTCTATGGTTTGGATAGGATGCGATTTAATAAATATTAATTTTGATCTTATATATAATCTTATTTTATATACACATATATAGTTAAATTATTGAATTTAAGCTATGTATGAATTTATTAAATGGAAATAAATAAGTTGAAAAATGGAGTTTGATAATTTATATTTATGATTAAGTACAGGTTTAAGATATTGTGTGTATATATATAGAGTTTTAAATAGTTCAAATCAATTAAGATTGGAAATTTATTTGTAATTGGGCTTATTTAAAAATTAAACTCCACAAGTTGGTGTAAACTTATTAATCTTGGAAATTTTAAAGGTATGATATTTATAATTGGATTTTTATTCAAGATAAATTAAATGGATAATTCTAGTATAAATAAATGGAAGGAAATATTTAGTGTTAATAAATTGGGTTTTATTTTAAATGGTTATGGATCTATTATGTAAACGTTTCAAAACTAAATAATAGGACAATGAATTGTTGAATAGAAATTCCCAACCTTAGTTTTGAAATTTATTAAATACTCAAAGTTTGAATATATTGAAATCGAAGTGTTTTTATTCAAACCGAAAGTGAATCTAAAGATTATGGGTTTAGACTGAATTTAAAGTAAATAAAATTGTAAAGGCGTGGAAATTATTTACTTTATAAAGAAATTTTAAATTCAACTGTTTTATTTTATATACTGTTGAATATCCAAACCATTTAAGTTTTGAAAGTTATGGTTTTAAAGCTATGAATTTCGAAGTATTATGTTTTGAAAGTTATAATTCATATGTTTGGGTTTCAGATATTATAAATTTTAAAGCAGTATGATTTTGGAAAAGATATATGTGAAATAAAGATGATATTATACTGATTTGGGTTTATAAATGATATCAAATTTATCTACTTTTTAAAACGAAAAATGGTATCATATTATATGGTTTTGAAATGGGTATATATTCTTGTTTTGAAAGTAAAAATATTTTGATAAGACCGCGGTGTTATAATAACGTTTGGTTGTTGAAGAGACCGGGATCGGAAGTTGTCATACTCTCTTCCAACTCCGAAAACTACTTTAACAACCGTGTGCACGGTGGAGATTCCAGAATGAAGTAGGATGGTGGCGGCGTTTCCTTTGAGGTAAATAGTGGACCCAACTCCCGTGAGTTGGCATAAGGTGGCTAAAACAAGAGCGATCCTTGGGCCAAGGGGGTTAGCGCCCTTTAACGGACACATCCCTTCGATACTATACTCTGACTTTGGATTGATTCGCTGGCCACCTTTATTTTTTTGATTTTGGGGGTGTTTGTTCGAGGTGGGTGGTAGCTGCGGCTATGCGTTACCACCAGTCCGGATAGCAATTGGTATATCTACCCTGGCATTGCCTAGTTGTGCCGTGTCACCTACCCTAGCGCGCCTTATACGATTTTGGTTTTGTATCATACCTATGGAGTGCCCTCTGACGACGCCCAGTATGGGAGAGATTACGGTAGTGTATAGACTATGGGAATATATAATTGTGTTAAGGTGGAAAATGTAAAGCCTTAACGCTATTTAAAAGTAAGTTTATTTTACAATTAGACACTAGTATAATAGCGAAATATACTACATAGTAGATAGTTTAACGGATCCTTAGGAGATGTAAATCCCGAGCATCTCTTAAGTTATTGCACTCATATTTATCTCTGTTGATTTAACTTACATAAGATCTTTTAGTTCTGACTCGAGTGTTTTGTCTTTGCAATTCGCTCGGGTCAGTCCAAGCATTTCAGGATTTGAAGATTTTATTCTGGAGGACGAAGACGAAGATTTGTAGCATTACTATCTATTATATTATTCCACTACACCATTTGATTCCGCTGCATTGATATTTATTGGTATGTGAACTCTGATATTTATTGTATAAAGAAAAATCAAATGTTTTGTAAACAGTTTTCTGAACTGTATATTTATTATTATATTTTATCGTTCCGCTGCAAGATTCTATTTTGTTTTTTTCTTCTTTCTTCATCTTCTCTGTGTTTATCTTGTTTACCCCATAACAATCCGTCCTTCCCTATGGTTTGAATTGGCACGTGTGTCGATTTAAAGCGTGCAAAAAGGCGGGATGTTACAAAATATATCTTGTCTCATTTATCTAGTGCCATTTGACTAACATCCTCAATATCAAATCTATCGCAGCAAAATCCTAACTTATCACTGTTCTGCTCGCTTGATCTGTATGCTTATCTTTGACTATTCGCTTCCATTCTCGTTCATCTCTCTAGACTTGAAAGGTGAGCAATCACTCACGATTAACTTTCTTTTATTTATTAAATTTGATTTCAATTGAAACGACAATTGAAATATGTTGCTGTAGTTATTTACACTGTTATATATGTTATTACCTGTATCAGTTAACCTGTGACATCTGACACCATTATCTGTTAATTATTTATGCGATGATAATACAGTTTGGCTGATAATTGATTGATTGCTATTGTTTATATTGGACGTTAAATTGTAATGTAGAAAGTGATAATATTATGCAATTGAATTTGACGTAGGATAGTTTAAAATTTTGAATCGACATAGGTGTTGAATTTGATTAGTTAATTTGAATATTATGATCCCTTAAATGTTTAATTATTGACACGTAAAATGGTTAACCACCCTTGAACCATTTGAATTTATGTTGTATGAAATTGAATAATTGATGTAAAGTGTATAACCGCATAAAATAATAAAATAATAATCTTTAGTCTACATGAATGATAGTGTAGATTCTAGGAATAATTATATTAATTTGCACAAACAACAATGCGGATTAATACGATTATTTCGGGATTATTTGAATTAATTATTGGATTGTTATTGATTTTTGTTATTGTTGTTTATTTACTTTGACACCATCCCAGTTATCACACTGCAAGTTTCCTTTGCTATGTTTAATTTTTGAAATGAAATGGAATCGGGTTGAAATGATAAATACCCAAATGAACTTAACTTAGGATAGAGAATTAAATAAACCCTATTGGTCAAAATTTGGATTTAAAAATAAATAAAGAATTTATTTGAATAAATAATAAGATTTGAAATCAAGTTGGAATTTGAATTTAATGAAAGGAAAATGTTATTATTTAAAACCTGAAACGAAAATATTAGCATAGTAGTTATTGAAGGAACATTGTTTTAAAATAAATTATTTGACAATAAAAGATGGAATTATTTAATAGTTAAGTTGAAATTATTTAATAATTAAGTTTTGAAATTATTTAATAATTGAATAAGATTGAATTAATTGATAATTAAATAAAAAAATTGAATTCTTTGATAAGAGAAATTGAACTTTTGAATAAGTGAATTTGAACTACGTTAATAAATGTAATTGGGTTTCTTATTTATTAGGTTGGGAAAAAAAAAGTAAATAGGTGAAATTGAACTTCTGAATATGTGGAAGTTAGTTACTTTATTAATTGAGTTGAAATTTGTAACTAAGTAAGTAAACAAATGGGATTGGATTTCTTAACAAGAAATAAAATGCGTTTATTTGAAATAAATATAAAACTTGAATTTAGGAATTTGATTTGACGAATTTAATCTAATTGAATTTGAAGTTTTGATATAATGAAGTTGGACTTAAGTAATTAATTTAATGAATTGGACATCTAATAGAAATAGTTTTGATAATAATTTAACTTAAGGAATATTGAATGAAATCGATAAATGAAATTAAAATTGATTTGAATGTAAAAAAAATTAATTTACTTAAATGATTTCGGAATGAAACTTATATACCAACTTGAATCAAGATTTGGATTGTTTATATAAAATTGAATATGAATTACAAGATTTTGAAATAGTAATTTGGAAGTTTGAAATGTAAATTATAAGGATTGTTTTAGAAAGACAAATGAAATGTTGATTTATAAATTTTAATTGAAATTGAATTTGATTTGGTGTTGAAATTTATTGAACGACCAATCGGTGTAATAATTATGAAAGTTATTAAAGAGACCGGAATCGGTTATGGGTATACTCTCTGTCTAAACCGAAAACCACTTTAATAATTATACGCAGAGTATGATCCAGAATGAAGTGGTTGGAACGATGTACGCGATGACTGAAGAAAGTGTGACACCCCACCTCTATACCCATGCTAGCCAAGGACGCTACAAGGTAATGCCGTCAACTAACACGGAAAATAAGGCTGGTTAGGAGCGACCATCTATAGCCTTGCTCTAACTATCTATTGAATACATCGACAATAAACATACCAACCAGGTCGACATACCTAATGAATACTTAAAACAAAACCATAGGTGGTTGGATCTATCAGAACAGAATATAATAACTCAAATGTAATATACATCACAGAACAGTAAATCATCATATACACATATACTAATACATAACAGAGTTTACAAAATAATACATGTCAAGTGGTATAGCAAACCATAATATACAGACGAGTTCACAAGAATACATATCAGAGTTACAACAAAATAGGACTACACAAAAAGCTATGACAAAAAGAAGCTAGCGGAGTAGTCCATGCGGAAGCAAAATATGCTAAGTCCAAAGGCACCTAACCTGAAACATCTCGGTCTGACCCGAGTATAAAATACACGGGTCAGTCTAGCTAAACAAATCAGTTAGATAAACTGAACAACAATAAACCTGCAAGGTTACAAAGCATAATAGATATCTCCAAAGGAGATAACACAATCATATAACAAAAGATGAATCATATGATAACAAGCCTCATATCATCGGCAACATCTAGAAACAAAGGATACAAATATCCCAAATCAAGCCAAAAAGGCAAATAACAATTACCCATAAGGTATACAAGTTCCACAAGGTAATCGCTACACATCATGCGGCTCAAAAAGACCAACACCGAAGGGCGATACAAAGGGAATATACATATCAATGAAACATCAGAAAATTGCTCGAGCTCAGTACTGTATAAATAAGGATCCGTGAGCCCGAAGACTCCATACCCAATATCACCCATGCGGCTCATAACGACCAACATAGAAAGCGATACTATAGGGTGACAAACCCGAAGGCACAAACCCAATATCACCCATGCGGCTCATAAAGACCAACATCGGAAGCGATACTATAGGGCGACAAGCCGTAGTGGTGAAGGTCGAAGACCCAGTACTGGACACCACTAACTGGCGGAATGTGTCACAACTCTCGAAAAGGAATCCGAAAAGTGTTAACGTATGTCCCATAACCACTCGTTCGCACTAAACGGTTTACTATCCGTCAGTCACTTTCACACTCAAAGTAGTACAAAGTTTACCTCATATCATCGGTAAACCAAACCCAAAGGTTAAAACGATCAATTGAATAGGTCGGGGATTAATCGGAAAGATAAACGCACAGATTCATGGTCCGTGTTTTGCCCAACCATTTAATCACCCTTCCACTTCGCTCGAAGTGCGAAATTGTACGTGTGGTTTAAATAGAATTTATAAATCGGAGAAGCGAACTTTTAATACGATTTGAAGAAATCATTTATAAAAACCCGTGAATGAATTCAAAAAGGAATTATCAAGGTCAAATATGCATAAGCAACTAATTGGAATCAATATGCATAGATCAAATTTGGAAAATTAAACGAACAAGGCAAATTGGCCAAAAACAGCATATTCAAACGTCTGAAAGAAGGGATTCAGACGTCTGAATCTGGAAATCAATTTGTTTCCCAAAACAGAATTCAGACGTCTGAATCCTAACATCCAGACGTCTGAAATAGGCAATATTTTGCCTATTTCCTTTCTGGTCGAAATTTAGCCAATTCAGACGTCTGGAATATAAATTCAGACGTCTGAATCTGGGAATAAATTTCTTCCCAAAAACAATATTCAGACGTCTGAAATGGGCATTTCAGATGTCTGAAACCAGATAGCCAGGCATTTATTGAACCTAGGCCAACTATGGCCAAACAAATCGAAAGCGATCGGATGCGTGTTGATTATGGGCTTACGTCAAACGACTACCCAACCTTAACAACACCCCCAAAACACTCCGAACAACATAAACATCAACCATATAAGGTTTTACATAGATTTGGATTCAAAAATCATAATTTGGCTATTACACCAAAATAATCCAAATCGAAAGCAAAAGCATATGAACAAGTGTTAGGAATCCATACCCAACATTAATGAAACCAAGAGAAGTAGATGTGGGTTCAAAACTCACCTTTAACCCAAAAATAAAGAAGAAGGAGCTTAATCACAAGGAGAAGACAAACCAATCTCTACTTCAACTCTACTAGCTTCAATCTAAGATCAAACAAGTATTTCCTAAATTTAGGTTTAGGAATTTCTGAGATTGAAGAGAGAAAGATATAGAGAAGATGAAGAAGAGGCTTACCAATAGCTTCTCTATGAACTTGGAGCAAGAATTTGGATTTGCAAGAGGAATTAGGGCTTGGAGTTTCTATTTCCCATTCTCTTCCCCCATTTTCAGTTTTGCTTAAGCTTAAGAAATGAAAATGTGTGAATGGAAGGAGAGAAGGGCTGAGTTGGTTTATACTATCAAATGGGCTGAACCCAAACCCAAAACCCAAATAGAAAAGTTGCAAAAATTCACAAACTCCAAACATATTGAAGCTTACACTCAAAAAGATCGCAAACGCCATTTTGAACTCAATAAAAGTGGTTTCGATTTCTAATTCGGCCATTTGCAAAAAGTAACATTTCGGACCTAAATCCGACTAACGACGTTATATTTAAATAAAACATTTAAATATAAAATCGTTAAATATGCGGATTGTTACAGATCTCCCCTCCTTATAAAATTGCATCCTCGCAATTCCCAAAGACGATATTTGTTACAACTACATACATACAAGAAAAGAAAATAAGCTCGAGATGAAAAGATATACTCACCGTTTCTAAGCAAAGATAGAAAACCCGGATAGGATCGCTCAATAAACTCTCTGGTTTACCAAGTATAGTCATTGGGATTAGCGGACCATTGAACTTTAACGAGCGGCACGTCCTTGTTCCGAAGGTGTCGCACCTCCGTGTCAAGTACGCGAATAGGTCGTTGTACAATAGATAAGTCCGGTGAGACCTCAAGCTCAAGCAAATCAGGAGAATCAATAACAGAATCCGATTCCCGAAGACACTTCCGAAGTTGCGAGACATGAAACACGTCATGAATGCCAGATAAATGAGCTGGAAATGAAACTCTATAAGCCACAGGGCCAATACGTTCAGTAATAGAAAATGGTCCTATAAAGCGAGGAGCCAATTTCCCAGTCGTACTGAAACACATAACCCCTTTCAAAGGAGAAACACGAATAAAAACAAGATCACCAATCGAGAACTCGAGAGGCTTCCTACGGTTGTCAGCGTAGGATTTCTGGCGACTCTGTGCCTCTTTCATTCTCAACTAGATAAGATTAATCTTCTCGGAAGAATCACGAACAAAATCTGGACCAAGAATAAGCTTCTCTCTAGATTCCAACCAACAAGAAGGTGATCGACATGGTCTTCCGTATAAAGCTTCGAAAGGAACCATACCGACACTAGACTGAAAACTATTATTGTAGGAGGACTCTACAATAGGTAGGTGATCCTCCTAACAACCATCAAAATCAAAATTACAAATACGGAGAATATCTTCCAAGATACGATTCACCCATTCAATCTGTCTGTCAGACTGCGGATGATAAGCAGTACAAAAAAAATTAAGCTTTGTTCCCAAAACTTGCTGAAGACTCTGCCAAAAATGACTCGTGAATAAAGAATCACAGTCACTCACAATAGAACTAGGAACATCGTGAAGTCTCACGATTTCCTTGACATACAACTTAGCCAAATGCGAAGCAGTCCTATTAGACTTAATAGGGACAAAATGAGCAGACTTAGTGAGGCGATCAACAATAACCCAAATGCTAGAATGGCCTAATCTCAAACGAGGTAGGCCGTCAATGAAATCCATAGAAATCCGATCCCATTTCCACAATGAAATCTCCAGAGGCTGAAGAAGACCAGAAGGACGCTGATGTTCGGCCTTAAAACGCTGACAAGTTATGCAATTACTCACATAACTCGCCACATCGCGTTTTATGCCCTCCCAATAATAAAGACGGCGCATATCGGCATACATCTTACTACTACCAGGATGAATGGTATACTTAGAACGGTGACAATCATCAAGAATGTCATGTCTAAGTGCAAAATCAGAAGGCACAAAAAGACGGTTCTTCTTACGAAGACACCCATGAGAATCAATGCTGAAATCCCGCAACACCTCATCACAGGATCCAGACTCACAAAGCTGAATAAGATGCAACAAATCAGGATCACGCCGCTGGGCATCGACAATACCTTCCAATAAAACTGATCGAGCTCCCGAACTAAATAATAGAATAGGAGTATCAGAAGATGAAGCTCGATCACGAATTTCACTAAAAGATAAAGTCTCAAGAATATCCCATTCGGCAAGCATCATAGAAATAACAGCCGAATGTTTGCGACTAAGCGCATCAGCAACACGATTACCCTTTCCATGGGTATACTGGATATTAAAATTATAAGATGCAAGAAATTTGAGCCAACGTTGTTGACACAAATTAAGTACCTTGTGAGAAAATAAATATTTTAAAATTTTACCTTTTATAAGTCAATTTATTGTGTCAAATTGTCTCATCAAAGCGTTTAGGAGATTCCTATCGATAACGTTGATCAAGCGCATCGACCAGAATTCTTAAAGCACTCAATGGGCAATACAATCACAAAATCATCTTCTACATAATGAAAATGGCTCTTAAAAACTTTATGAATACTCTTTATTCGTTTCAAGAACAAAAATCCTACTTATAAATATCTTATGAAAAAGATTTGCAAAATTTTAAATTGCTAATTTCATCCAAAATCAACAAATACAAAAATGGAATCATCGAGATATTCGTGGAATACTCGATTCATAAAATGGATGAAGTGAGCTGGAAAAACTGAATGACACAACAAATCATTCATAAGAATTACAACGAGTGCGGAGAGCGGTAAGTGGAATGCTAACTTCCGCAACTCGTAGTCAAATGAAAACAGGTGGTAAGGTCGAGCTAAAAACACCTTAACACTACAACAAAAGATTGCTTAGGTGAAATCCTAAGACAAAACTAGAAATACCAGAAAATTCCCAAACTACAAGAATGAGAGAAACAACACTTTCCTCATCATGAGGACTTAAAGAATAAAATGATGAGATCAAATGGAATCGAAATCACAAAGAAAATAGAAATATGTTTAACAGATTGAAAATGTTGAGGATGAATAGTCCACTCGGGATAATCCTTTCAAAAATATCAATTCCGAAGCCTAAGTAACGCATAACATGCAAATTGGCTCAGAAAGAAAAATCACATAAAATAATCTCGACATTAATACAAGCAAATTGAGCGTTGCGGATCCACCAATTCGGATTCGCAATTTTCAAAGAAGTAACCAAAGAAGAAACATCCAAAGATAAATCATCGAAGAGCTTCTTCGATACGGAAAAAATGCGAAGCCCCGTATCGAAGAGAACTCGAATACAATAGTCAAGAAATAAAATAGAACATTCCTAAACAGATGGAGATGTACCTTTTCTCCGAGAAGAACCTCTAGAAGCATCTGTTATCTTTAGCTTGCCAGATAGAGGATTATTCGGAACAATAGGACAAGTGAAAATACGATGGTCTTCCTTCTTGCAATAGTGGCAGAAGAGAGGCATAGGGCAAGCTCGAATCATATGATCAGGGGAACCACAATTGAAACACTTCCGAGTGGAAGGTGTTCCAGCAGACTGAGACTGAGAATTAGATTCGACGGGCTTTTTCTTCTTAGAAGGGAAAAATTTCCGCTTATCGAATGGAAACTGCCTCTTGTTGGCGTTCTTGCGAACCTCAACATCATTCCCACAATCACACTCCTTCTCGAAGGCTTCGAGACGAAGTGCCAAATCAACCAACTCCTCAAAAGAAAGCTTAAGCTGGAGCATTAAAGACTTCTTAAGACATTTCTTAAGACCAGATACAAACTTCAAATTCTTCCTATACGAGGTACTAATGAATTCAAGACCATATTTTGATAAGGCCTCGAAAGATGCAACATATTCAGAAACGGAAGACTCCCCTTGCTTCAATTCAAGAAAGTGCCGGGTCAACAAAGCTTTCTCAGATTCAGGAACGAACCTGAGTTCGAATCGTTCCCGAAACTGAGTCCAAGAAAGAGAAGACTCATCAAATTTAGCTAAAAGAAGCTTGTGCCAATCAAGGGCACGCTTTTGCAATAAGCTAGAAGTTACCAGAACTCTATCATGGTCAGAAGGATCCATGCGAGAGAGAACATGCTCGTACAAGCGAACCCAAGCTCGGACCTCAAGAACAATCTCGGTGCCTTTAAATGGCTTCCCTCTAAGATGAGAAAAATCACTGCACAAACGCGCGAAGGTGGACTTGCATGGAGGAGATGTTCGAGTAGGAGCCGGAGGTTGTGTGCTCCTAAACCACACCAAAAAACTGATCGGCAGACATATAAACGTCGTTCGGATGCGAGCTACTGGATTGCCCAGCATCCGAGCGTCGTCCTCCGTCTCTTCCAGCCATAAGCTGAAAGTTAAGATAAGAACAAGATTAATCACAAGGTAGATAATTCAAGATGGAATACTACGGAATAAAAGGCATTCCTAGACGTATTCCCCATATTCTATCTAACCTTTGATGATAGAAGGAATAGAAAGACACGATGATTCAAAGATTTGTATCACTTATACACTTTGATGTACCGTAATATGTGCATCTATTCTGTGTTTATCATATTTTGTTCTAAACATCAGCTCTGATACCACGCTGTGACGCCCCACCTCTATACCCATGCTAGCCAAGGACGCTACAAGGTAACGTCGTCAGCTAACACGGAGAATAAGGCTGGTTAGGAGCGACCATCTATAGCCTTGCTCTAACTATCTATTGAATACATCGACAATAAACATACCAACCAGGTCGACATACCCAATGAATACTTAAAACAAACCATATGTGGTTGGATCTATCAGAACAGAATATAATAACTCAAATGTAATATACATCACAGAACAGTAAATCATCATATACACATATACTGATACATAACAGAGTTTACAAAATAATACATGTCAAGTGGTATAGCAAACCATAATATACAGACGAGTTCACAAGAATACATATCAGAGTTATAACAAAATAGGACTACACAAAAAGCTATGACAAAAAGAAGCTAGCGGAGTAGTCCATGCGGAAGCAAAATAGGCTAAGTCCAAAGGCACCTAACCTGAAACATCTCGGTCTGACCCGAGTATAAAATACACTGGTCAGTCTAGCTAAACAAATCAGTTAGATAAACTGAACAACAATAAACCTGCAAGGTTACAAAGCATAATAGATATCTCCAAAGGAGATAACACAATCATCTAACAAAAGATGAATCATATGATAACAAGCCTCATATCATCGGCAACATCTAGAAACAAAGGATACAAATATCCCAAATCAAGCCAAAAAGGCAAATAACAATTACGCATAAGGTATACAAGTTCCACAAGGTAGTCGCTACACATCATGCGGCTCAAAAAGACCAACACCGAAGGGCGATACCAAGGGAATATACATATCAATGAAACATCAGAAAATTGCTCGAGCTCAGTACTGTATAAACAAGGATCCGTGAGCCCGAAGACTCCATACCCAATATCACCCATGCGGCTCATAACGACCAACATAGAAAGCGATACTATAGGGTGACAAACCCGAAGGCACAAACCCAATATCACCCATGCTACTCATAAAGACCAACATCGGAAGCGATACTATAGGGCGACAAGCCGTAGTGGTGAAGGTCGAAGACCCAGTACTGGACACCACTAACTGGCGGAATGTGTCACAACTCTCGAAAAGGAATCCGAAAAGTGTTAACGTATGTCCCATAACCACTCGTTCGCACTAAACGGTTAACTATCCGTCAGTCACTTTCACACTCAAAGCAGTACAAAGTTTACCTCATATCATAGGTAAACCAAACCCAAAGGTTAAAACGATCAATTGAATAGGTCGGGGATTAATCGGAAAGATAAACGCACAGATTCATGGTCCGTGTTTTGCCCAACCATTAAATCACCCTTCCACTTCGCTCGAAGTGCGAAATTGTACGTGTGGTTTAAATAGAATTTATAAATCGGAGAAGCAAACTTTTAATACGATTTGAAGAAATCATTTATAAAAACCCGTGAATGAATTCAAAAAGGAATTATCAAGGTCAAATATGCATAAGCAACTAATTGGAATCAATATGCATAGATTAAATTTGGAAAATTAAACGAACAAGGCAAATTGGCCAAAAACAGCATATTCAGACGTCTGAAAGAAGGGATTCAGACGTCTGAATCTGGAAATCAATTTGTTTCCCAAAACAGAATTCAGACGTATGAATCCTAACATCCAGACGTCTGAAATGGGCAATATTTTGCCTATTTCCTTTCTGGTCGAAATTTAGCCAATTCAGACGTCTGGAATATAAATTCAGACGTCTGAATCTGGGAATAAATTTCTTCCCAAGAACAATATTCAGACGTCTGAAATGGGCATTTCAGACGTCTGAAACCAGATGGCCAGGCATTTACTGAACCTAGGCCAACTATGGCCAAACAAATCGAAAGCGATCGGATGTGTGTTGATTATGGGCTTACGTCAAACGACTACCCAACCTTAACAACACCCAAAACACTCCGAACAACATAAACATCAACCATATAAGGTTTTACATAGATTTGGATTCAAAAATCATAATTTGGCAATTACACCAAAACAATCCAAATCGAAAGCAAAAGCATATGAACAAGTGTTAGGAATCCATACCCAACATTAATGGAACCAAGAGAAGTAGATGTGGGTTCAAAACTCACTTTTAACCCAAAAATAAAGAAGAAGGAGCTTAATCACAAGGAGAAGACAAACCAATCTCTACTTCAACTCTACTAGCTTCAATCTAATATCAAACAAGTATTTCCTAAATTTAGGTTTAGGAATTTCTGAGATTGAAGAGAGAAAGAGATAGAGAAGATGAAGAAGAGGCTTACCAATAGCTTCTCTATGAACTTGGAGCAAGAATTTGGATTTGCAAGAGGAATTAGGGCTTGGAGTTTCTATTTCCCATTCTCTTCCCCCATTTTCAGTTTTGCTTAAGCTTAAGAAATGAAAATGTGTGAATGGAAGGAGAGAAGGGCTGAGTTGGTTTATACTAACAAATGGGCTGAACCCAAACCCAAAACCCAAATAGAAAAGTTGCAAAAATTCACAAACTCCAAACATATTGAAGCTTACACTCAAAAAGATCGCAAACGCCATTTTGAACTCAATGAAAGTGTTTTCGAGTCCTAATTCGGCCATTTGCAAAAAGTAAAATTTCGGACCTAAATCCGACTAACGACGTTATATTTAAATAAGACATTTAAATATAAAATTGTTAAATATGCGGGTTGTTACAGAAAGAGAACGATAATGGATAGCCTTGACACTTGTGTCAAATTGGAAATGACTAAAACAAGAGCCGTGCCGGGCCAAATGGGGTTAGCCAACTCGAGCGAACACACTTCTTCGTAAACTACTCGTTACTTGTTATTGATTGGTGCACCCTCAGAATTTCAGGAGTGTTGTTTCGCGGTGTTGCGATGGTTGCGGCGATACGTTTTCACCAGTTCGGATCAGGCAAATGGTAGTATCACTACCTTGGGTATTGCCTCATGTGCCTTGTCATACTTGTATATATACGCAACCACTGCAAATTTGTTTTGTGTTATACCAATGGAGTACTTCCTGATAGCCCACTAGTTTACGGTGGTGTTTACAGTGCTGTATAGTCTATGACACCTATATAAAATGTGTTAAGGGGGATAATGGTAATGCCTTAACACTATTTTGATATTTTATATTACTGATAGACATTATCTATTTAGCATATATTACTACATAGTAGATAGTTTAACGAATCCTTAAAGGATGGTTATTCCAACAATCTTTGAGTTACTTGTATTTCAATTGTTATTTCACTTGAGTTGGATTTATTAATATAAGAATGTTAATCCTGACTTGAGTGTTTTGTGTTTCGCTTTACGCTCGCGTCAGACTGAGTGGTTCAGCTTGTGAGACTCACCTTTGGAGTTGGAGCTTCGCCTGGAGATCTAGCTATCTATCCAGCTTTCAGAGATTCAGTTGATTTCAGCGATGTATTTTGATTCTTGTATTCGATTATTGTATTCGAGCCTTCTATTGTAACTTATTTAACTCTGTTATATATATAGTAGCTTCATGAACTACTATCTTTTGCTTCCGCTGCATACTATTACTCTGTGTCTGTGATTGTATGATTATTTATTTACTGTATATCTGAGTTTTGCCAAATATAAATTAACAATTCGGTATTTTGAATTATTCAAGACCGACATGCGCAGATACGAATAGTCCAAAATAGTGGGTCGTTACAGTTGGTATCAGAGCTTTGGTAGCTCTAGGCAAAACTCGGCATGTAGGGTAAATGTATTTACAGAATCACTTTCATTCGGGTTTGAATCCCTTTCATTTTTATTCGATTCCTTTGAATTTTGGAGCGTTCCCTGCGGTTCCAAAATTCATTCGTGTCCCTCACTATTCGTCTCCTTTAAATTCTGGAGTATCCTATAACTCCACTTCGAATGATCTTTATAATGAATCGGCGGTCTCGCCAAACTTCAAATGATTTGTAAAGGGGTGGAACTCCTTTACAATAGGCATTGATTTACCAGAGATTTCTGCATCCTCGGTTTACAATGCTATCTATCTCCTGCTATACGTGAATTCTATCCCTTGAGATCTGATGTCGATTTGCCTAGGAAATCTACATCGATCTTATTTTTTGAAGTCACGGTCGACTCGGTTAAGGTTGCTTGCGATTTACATAAACTTATCCATCTTCCTATTTTGTTATTTAATCATCTTATCTTTGCTTCGAATCTATCTTCGAATCAAAATTCTCTTTGATTTAAGTCCGTCAAATTGAATCCCTATCTTTGCTTTGAAATCCATTCTTGTATCGTCGAGCGAGGAAGTGTATTTGTGAATTAATATTAAAAATGTTTTATTATATATTGTGTTGTTTGAGTTGTTGATGTTGATTTGGGTTTTCGATCGATTCGTCTGATCAACGCTATCGATAGAATTTCCAAAACACTTGAGCAGAGCAAACTGACACAATATTGTTTTCAAATTTGGTAATTAAAGTAAATTTTTGTTTGATTATAATATATATATATATAAGTATAATTTTCTGAAATTGAATTGTTAACTGAATTGGTTGTTTAAATGATAATATTTGATTTTCATTTATTGATTTGTAAACTACTGATTTTTCCAACATATAAATAGAGGCAAGTTATAAAATATGGTTTGTAAATTGATTTCGAGTTTGAAGTGAATTTAAATTAGAATTTGATAATTTAGTTTTCGATAATTTCGTACTATGGTTTTAAAGTTTTAAAATGTATATAATATAAAATATCTTCGAATAGAAATGGTTTCCAAAGAATTAAAATGATTAAATTAGAGCTCTTGTCTTTGTTGCTGAAAAATAATTTCGGTGATGACGGCTGTATCATCGACATTAATTTTCAAGTTTCGAAGTGGAGAGACCATTCAGTAGCTTTGCTACTCTTTTGTTTTGAAAATAAATTTGATTTGAACTTCTTAAGAATGACTTGATTTATAATATATTATATATAAGTATATGATTATAAATCTGATTTGATATATATAGTATATGTATATTTATCTATAAAATGGTTTGAAGTCAATTGGAACTTAATTCTTAAAACTTTGATTTAAGAATGATATTCAATAAAGCCAAAATTTTTGAATAAATACTTAACTTAAAATAAGTGAATTGTAAAATCTTATTTGGATAATACTCAATTGCATTATATATAACCTACCTAAATTTCGAAAGTTAACTATGTAATTGAATATTATACGATATGAAATGATGTTAATGGAATTTATAAATAAATTTGAGTGGTTTTAAATAGTGTGAATATACTTAATATATGTGATAGGATATTAAGTAGAATAAATTAAATAATAATTTGGAATAAAGAAGAATTAAATTTGTTGAATAAAGTATGATTATAATAAATGACTATTCAAATTTATGATCTTTGAAATTGTTAATTTAAGGAAACTGGATAATATATAATATAAATTGTCTTTATAATTAAAATTTGAGTGCGTATAAAAATGTTATACACTTAAAGTCTAATTATAAAATGGTTAATAGAGATAAAAAGAATAATAAGTTAATTGAACAACAGATGTGATTAATAAAATATAAATTTTGCTTTGAAGGAATTAATAAATTTGAAGTTAAATCAACTTAACGAGATATATCGAATTAATTGAATTTTAATTGAATTTCATTTAAAAGAAACCTTTTGTACCTAACATTTATAAATGAGAAATCAAATCAATTTAATGAAAATCTTGAATTTAAAAGTCAATTGTTGAATATAAACTAATTTAAATTGAAATTTATATGGTTTAAATTAATTGTTTATTTTGGAATTTAAATCTATTTTCCTCTGATTGTTTCTATTTTCCTACTTTCTTCCTTTTTGAGGACGAAAAGTTTTGAGTGGGGGAGAGTGTAACAACGCAGGTATTTTAACGGTTTTAAATTAATTTAATTAACTGAATTTGTGTGAAATTTAATAAAAAATAAAAATTTAATATTTGAAATACGTCTAGTTAAACATAGCAACTGGTAAATTTTCGTCCGAAAATATGAAAGTTTATTTCGTGCGTAAATTTACTTCAATTTAATCAGTTAAAAAGCGATGAAAATAAAACGTTTTCGAAACCTAAATATTTTTAAACAGAAAAATTCTAAATCATCTTCTGAGCAAGATGTCATTTTTCGTTCTTCCAAATTCGAACTTCTTTGGCTCCGTCGATCTTATTTTCTTGTGTTTTTCTTGCATTTTCCGCTAGTAGAAAATTCGAATTTTTATAATTTAATCGTATCACTACTATATGTATACCGTATTGTTCGTCTCGTCGTGCTAATCAGTGCGATATTTTGTGTTTTAAACCCCGTGATGGAGAAAATCTATGGAACAATTTTGTATTGGTTGCACATTCAACCTTTTTCTCCCCCTTACTTTTCATATGCTAGCGTACTAACTCCACAACCTCTAACCATAAACTTTTCTCTCAATTCACACTCCAGACTTTTGCTATTCCCTGTGATATTTATTTCTAGTTCATTCACTGTCTTTTGGATATCCATTCGTTCTGCTTATTCACCAAAAACCAAAGAAAATTAAATATATGTCACCTTATCCTTCATTTCTCCTACCTCTGTCGTGACCAACCTCTCCTCCCTCCTTTTCTTCTATTCGCACACGCAAGGAAATACACACGGTCTCAAGTCCTTCCGCACCTCCACCCCTACACTATTAACCACGGCCTCCACCTAGCAAGTGCCGAAACCACTTCCCATGTCGGCTGTTGCCACCACCCCGCTCCCTCTCCACTCGGCCTGCTCCTGACAGCAGCCACCAAAAAAAATTTCCATTGCCACCAGCCCCGTCTTGACTAAAACACCCACCTCACACACATGTACCCTGGGAGTATTGCTTGGCCTTTTCCCCGCCTTTGCTTCCTTTTGCAAGCAACCGAGCCCACCGAGCTCCTATTTACACCCAGCCTCTCCTTCGACTGTCCTCCAACCCACGTTAAAACCTTCTCGCCCCTCTTTCTCCGCCTCCATGTCATCACCGACGCACCACCTCCACCTACTGACCACGTTCCTCCAACTTCCCTATCGGCCTCATCACATTCTCACCGATGCAATGCCTCCAACCCATAGCCGAGATCACTTGCTTCCTTCCGGCCATCCATTCATAGCCGAACCGCCGCCAACGCTTCACCATCTCTTCCCACTTTCAGACAAAAAAAGAAAAAAAGAAAATAAAACTGTTCCTTGCCGAGCCTTAACAGTAAGTATATATGTTATGCATATTATATATGAATTGTATGCGTTGTTATATATGCCTATATACGTGAGTAGCCTGTTTATACATATTATAATAGATTACATTTAGTTACAGAGTAAGGTTTACATACCGTATAACTATTACAATATATATATATATATATGAGTTAGGTATGTATATGTTTTATATGTGTATGTTTGAATCGGCAAGTTGTATGCGTATGTTATATATATATATATATATATATATATATATATATATATTATATGATTTCAGTGTGTATGTGAAATAGGCTATTTGTAGTTTTGATGAAATGTGTGTGTGCAACTGTATATATTTCATTGTATTTGTATGTTAAACATTTATACGATTTGGCAATTTTATTTATATTACAGTATTTTATTTATGACAGCAAAGTAAGTATAGGTACTAAATTTCATATTATATAACTCAGTTTATACAAATTTTATTTTAACATTGATTTAAAAGTATACGTGGGTTTATATTATATATGTTTGCCATATCTAGGTTTATTTTATATTATATTGTATGTTACTATATATATATATATATATATATATTATATGTTTTACTTGTATGTGAATCTTAACTATGTTTATACATGGGTCTATGTAGATAGGTATACATGTCTTATATCTTATTTTCAAAGATAATACTATTAAGTATGAATAGGCTGCGGTTATATATGTATATAATATATAGTTCTAAGTTATATTTTAGCCCCAGCTTATATAGTAGTTTATATAATAGAATTTATATATTTCTGTTAAAGCATATAGATTAAGGTATATGTGTTTATTTGCGAATCTTATATATATCGAGTTACATTTGATTTTTTTATAGATTTTATTTATACCAGGGTTTTAACTTTTGAAACATATGTATAGGTGAATTTGTTTCAAAAATATATATAGAAATTTACAGGTTGGTATTTAATGTTGATTTGAAAATAAATATATATTTTATTTTAAAATAAGTTTAAATTGATTTTAGGAAAATTTATATACATGAATATATCTTGTCTCATTTATCTAGTGACATTTGACTGACATCCTCAATATCAAATCTATCGCAGCAAAATCCTAACTTATCGTTGTTCTGCTTGCTTAATCTGTATGCTTATCTTTGACTATTCACTTCCATTCTCGTTCATCTCTCTAGACTCGAAAGGTGAGCAATCACTCACGATTAATGTTCTTTTATTTATTAAATTTGATTTCAATTGAAACGACAATTGAAATATGCTGCTGTAGTTATTTACACTGTTATATATGTTATTACCTGTATCAGTTCACCAGTGACATCTGACACCATTATCTGTTAATTATTTATGCGATGATAATACAGTTTGGCTGATAATTGATTGATTGCTGTTGTTTATATTGGACATTAAATTGTAATGTAGAAAGTGATAATATTATGCAATTGAATTTGGCGTAGGATAGTTTAAAATTTTGAATCGACATAGGTGTTGAATTTGATTAGTTAATTTGAATATTATGACCCCTTAAATGTTTAATTATTGACACGTAGAATGGTTAACCACCATTGAACCATTTGAATTTATATTGTATGAAATTGAATAATTGATGTAAAGTGTAGAACCGCATAAAATAATAATGTAATAATCTTTAGTCTACATGAATGATAGTGTAGATTCTAGGAATAATTATATTAATTTGCACAAACAACAATGCGAATTAATACGATTATTTCGGGATTATTTGAATTAATTATTGGATTGTTATTGATTGTTGTTTTTGTTGTTTATTTACTTTGACACCATCCCAGTTATCACACTGCAAGTTTCCTTTGCTATGTTTAATTTTTGAATTGAAATGGAATCGGGTTGAAATGATAAATACCCAAATGAACTTAACTTAGGATAGAGAATTAAATAAACCCGATTGGTCAAAATTTGGATTTAAAAATAAATAAAGAATTTATTTGAATAAATAATAAGATTTGAAATGAAGTTGGAATTTGAATTTAATGAAAGGAAAATGTTAGTATTTAAAACCTGAAACGAAAATATTAACATAGTAGTTATTGAAGGAACGTTGTTTTAAAAAAAATTATTTGACAATATAAGATGGAATTATTTAATAATTAAGTTGAAATTATTTAATAATTAAGTTTTGAAATTATTTAATAATTGAATAAGATTGAATTAATTGATAATTAAATAAAAATTTGAATTCTTTGATAAGAGAAATTGAACTTTTGAATAAGTGAATTTGAACTACGTTAATAAATGTAACTGGGTTTCTTCTTTATTAGGTTAGGAAAAAAATAAGTAAAATAAGTGAAATTGAACTTCTCGAATATGTGGAAGTTGGTTTCTTTATTAATTGAGTTGAAATTTGTAACTAAGTAAGTAAATAAATGGGATTGAATTTCTTAACAAGAAATAAAATGCGTTTATTTGAAATAAATATAAGACTTGAATTTAGGAATTTGATTTGACGAATTTAATCTAATTGAATTTGAAGTTTTGATATAATGAAGTTGGACTTAAGTAATTGATTTAATGAATTGGAAATCTAATAGAAATAGTTTTGAATAATAATTTAACTTAACAAATATTGAATGAAATCGATAAATGAATTTGAAATTGATTTGAGTGTAAAAATAATAATTTATTTAAATGATTTCGGAATGAAACTTATATACGAACTTGAATCAAGATTTGGATTGTTTATATAAAATTGAAATTGAATTACAAGATTTTGAAATAGTAATTTGGAAGTTTGAAATGTAAATTATAGGGATTGTTTTAGAAAGGCAAATGAAATGTTGATTTATAATTTTAATTGAAATTGAATTTGATTTGGTGTTGAAATTTACTAAACGACCAATCGGTGTAATAATTACGAAAGTTATTAAAGAGACCGGAATCGGTTATGGGCATACTCTCTGTCTAAACCAAAAACCACTTTAATAACTATACGCGAAGTATGATCCTGAATGAAGTGGTTGGAACGATGTACGTGATGACTGAAGAAAGAGAACGATAATGGATAGCCTTGACACTTGTGTCAAATTGGAAATGACTAAAACAGGAGCCGTGCCGGGCCAAATGGGGTTAGCCACCTCGAGTGAACACACTTCTTCGTATAATACTCATTACTTGTTATTGATTGGTGCACCCTCAGAATTTCAGGAGTGTTGTTTCGCGGTGTTGCGATCGTTGCGGCGATGCGTTTTCACCAGTCCGGATCAGGCAAACGGTAGTTCCACTACCTTGGGTATTGCCTCATGTGCCTTGTCATACTTGTATCCCTATATACGCGGCCACTGCGAATTTGTTTTGTGTTATACCTATGGAGTACTCCCTGATAGTCCACTAGTTTATGATCGAGTTTACAGTGCTGTATAGTCTATGACACTTATATAAAATGTGTTAAGGGGGATAATGGTAACGCCTTAACACTATTTTGATATTTTATATTACTGATAGACATTATCTATTTAGCGTATATTACTATATAGTAGATAGTTTAACGGATCCTTAAAGGATGGTTGATCCAACATTCTTTGAGTTACTTGTATTTCAATTGTTATTTCACTTGAGTTGGATTTATTAATATAAGAATGTTAATCCTGACTCGAGTGTTTTATGTTTTGCTTTACGCTCGGGTCAGACTGAGTGGTTCAGCTTGTGAGACTCACCTTTGGAGTTGGAGCTTCGCTTGGAGATCCAGCTTTCTATCCAGCTTTCATAGATTCAGTTGATTTCAGCGATGTATTTTGATTCTTGTATTCGATTATTGTATTCGAGACTTCTGTTGTAACTTATTTAACTTTGTTATATATATAGTAGCTTCATGAACTACTATCTTTTGCTTCCGCTGCATACTATTACTTTGTTTCTGTGATTCTGTGATTATTTATTTACTGTATATATGAGTTTTGCCAAATTTAAATTAATAATTCGGTATTTTGAATTATTCAAGTCCGACATGCGCGGATACGAATAGTCCAAAATAGCGGGTCGTTACACTTTATTCCGAGCCAGTCAGTAGAACATCTTTATAGACAACATTTTTAGTGAAAGTTCCGGTTCGTCCAACAATACATCCCTTTTCCACCAACATCTTGGTATTAGCACTTGAAACTCCTCGTGAAAGTGCCACATATAGTTGTCCACGACCAAATACATGCCCAGGTAGAAAAATACTGGTATTTTTTATCATTTGCCATTGTGCCTTGTTTATAGTGAAGGCAAAGCACAAACGAATTGTTTCCGTATTAACACAAATGGTAAATTCAAATTTTCGGGTGGCTTTAGTGGGATTCTTGGAATAAAAACTCTAGTACCAACATAATGTCCGGTGATGATTTCGGCATCAATGCAATTCTTATTAAGTTGTTTACATATAAGCCTCATTCCATTGCATAATCCAATTTTCGGATTCAAATTTCTTAACAACATTATCGATGCTCTAAGCTTCAATTTTAAACAATATGGAGGTAGCCCGCCAGGAGTGATTGAGTTTAGAAATTCTTATTGGTATAAATTTTGAACATCATCTTCTACTGCATCATATGAATAGTAATTGATTTCATTTCCAGGAAATATATTGAGTACATGTTCATTGAGCTTGTCGATATATTCATTTAGTGGTGTAATTAATGCTCTATTAACTATGTACTCTTTATCGAATGCACTATTTACTATGTACTCGTTGAGCTTGTCGATATATTCATTGATTGAAGGTTCGGTGCCATCTCCAATTTGAATTAGAAATTTTGAATATGCGATATCATTTGCTGCTCGCATGTTTTTCTTTAAATGCAAAATTTTAATTTTTTCCCATAAAATTGATTTAATGATGCATGCATTAATCGCTTCATTTCTTGTAGCTTTAGGCACAATTGGCAATACTTGTCGAAATCTCCTCCCATAATAAGGATTTTACCTCCAAATGGTTCAGCTATATCCATTATATCTCTCATAGTTCTATCAAATGCCTCAAAAGCATAACGATGTACCATTGTAGCTTCTTCCCACATAAGAACAGTTGATTGTTTTAAAAGTTTTGCTAATTTTGACTGTTTGCTTATTGAGCATGTTGACGTCGGTTCTGGTAGTAATGGAAGTTTAAATCTTGAATGTGCAGTTCTTCCACCAGGTAGTATAGTTGCAGCGATACCAGATGTAGCTGTTGCAATTGCAATACCACCATCTTTTCTAACCGTTGACAGAATAGCACGGTATAAATATGTTTTTCTCGTCCCTCCAGGACCATCTATAAAAAACAAACATTTTTCTTTTTTTTACAATTGCATTCATAATTGTATTGTAGGCCTTTAATTGTTCCTCATTTAATTTTTCAATAGCTAGTAAATCATCCTCGAAAATAGGAATTGCTAACTCTTCTTCTGTTAGCTCTGAAATTTTATCACATTCATCATAATCATATGCTCTTGAGATATTTGGAAAATCATAATCCGTTGTGCTTTTATTGTGTTGGAGAAGTAACATGTCTAAATCTTTCAAAAGGCGATTTGTTAGAAGCATTTGGTTAGTAATACTTGAATTTCGGTACTCTTCTACCATATGATCGAAAAACTCATCCCATAACCTTCGCACACCTGATGGATTGCAGAAAACCAAGATAGTAACAAATAATGCTCTTAAAGAAACTGGCATCTTTGTACTTGAGGCTTCAGTCAAACATTCTCTAATGCTATCATCGTTTTCTAAAAGCCCTCTTTTCTCGGCAGCTTCTTTAAATGTTCGACATCTGTAACGACCCGCTATTTTGGACCATTCAAATCGACACTAAAACCGTACATGTACGACTTGAATAATTCAAAATACCGAATTGTTAATTTAATTTGGCAAAACTTAAAATATACAGTAAATAAATCAAACACAGATCACAGACACAGAGTAATATAATGCAGCGGAATAGAAAAATAGTAGTTCATGAAGCTACTATATACATCAGAGTTTAAAATAAAATACATCAGAATCTCTTGAATACAGAAAAGTCTTCAGTACGAGCCGATGACTTCTCTGAACCAGTCAATCTAGAAAACTGAAAGCTGAAACGATAGTTGGATCTCCAAATGAAGCTCCAATCTCCAAAGGTGAGTCTCTAATGCTGTATTACTCGGTCTGACCCGAGCGTAAAGCAAAACACAAAACACTCGAGTCAGGATTAACATTCTTATATCAATAAATCCAACTCAAGTGAAATATCAACTGAAATACAAATAACTTAAAGGATGTTTGGGATGACCATCCTCTAAGGGTCCATAGAACTATCTACAGGGTAGAAATATACACTATTACATCGTGGTCATTCACTTAATTTATACTTCAAACCCAAATGTCAAATTCACTTCGAATAATTATATTTCCCAAATAGTATTTATATATATTAAATGCTGTATATGGTAAAGCACTTGCAATTTCCTTAACTTAACAAATCGTTCACATCAACCTGACCTTTCCATTTAAATTAAATTCAATCTCAATTATAAATCTCAAATCTGGATTTGATATCCTAATTACCCTTTCTATTTCAATATGTTTCCATACTTTAAGTATTTAATATTTCCCCTAAATTTCCCAATCTAGTTTTCTAAATACAAATTTCCAGATTTCGTTCAACCTCAATTTCCCTTAAATTCAATTAGTTATCTACATAACAAATTCAACTATCTTGGTCCCAACATATCAAATTTCTAAACCATTTAATTACAATACAGTTCATGGCTTAAATACTTAGATGTTAAATTTAACAGTTTCATATAGATTCTTGGTTTTTACATCATTATTATTTAGTTTGAACCTTCCCTTATTCAATACCATTTTAGTGACTTTAAATTACATCTTTCTCAAGATTTCTCAAATTTTATTAAACGTGAAATATCTCATTCGATAAATTTCAAATTGATTTAAATAAATAAATCCTTATCTAAACATCATTTTACAATAACCCAAATTTATCTCCCAACCTTAATTTTTCAATATTATTGCAAAATTTATCCGAATAAAATTTACATAAATTATTTATCATAATTTATGTATTTAATCAAATCTTGATTAACTAGATATAATTAACTCTATATTTATCATTACCCTTTATAGATGTATTTAAGAATTTACATTTAATAAGACCATAGATTTTTTTATCATATGGTCAAAGTGTTATGGCTATTATCATTTCAATACGTACACTAAATGTATACGGGTGGATAGCATTTCAACCCGTAATCCCAAATTTAATTAAACGAAACCCGCTTGGGCCTATCTTTTCAACCCATTTTAATTCAAAAATCAAACATAACAAAGGGAACTTGCAGTGTGATGACAGGGATAGTGTCAAAGTAAGTAAACAAGCAATAACAACAATCAATAACAATTCAATAGATTAAATCAAATAACCCCGAAATAATCGTATTAATTCGCATTGTTATTTTTATAATTATTTCTAAAATCTACACTATCATTTCATGTAGATTTAAAGGTTATTACATTTCAGTTTTCCCTTGTCGTTCCATTTCATTTTCAGTTTAATAATACAACAATTAATCCAAACTACGTTCAAAGATTTCAAGAATAATTTATCAATTTCTACGACAATCAATGGGTCAAATTCAACTAATCAAATTTACATATGGCGGGGTCAGGTTTTAATAAAGTAAGGTCCATCATATATAATCCGTTTAATTTGTAAACTATACTACTCAAATTAAACTAGCAAACTAGTTATCACTTAACAAAAATAATTAACATCCAATTTAAACAACAATCAATCAAACAATCAATTATCAACCAATCTGTATTATTATCACATACATAATTAACCGATAATGGTGTTGGGTGTCATAGGTGAACAGATACAAATAATAGCATATATAACAATTAAAAATAAATACAACAGCATATTTCAATTGTCGTTTCAATTGAAATCAAATTCAATAAATATAAAAGTGTTAATCGTGAGTGATTGCTCACCTTTCGAGGCTAAACAGATTTGACAAGGAAACGAGCTACGAATTCCAAGCGACGCTAGATGGATACGATTCGATGGAGAAAACGGGCATGACGGACAAAGCTGATAACAGGAATCGACGGAATCAAATTAGAACCGGGTTTGATGAAGAGAATTGGTATAAGAGAATTTGAAAACAATATCCATTTAAAGCACATATACATATATAAATCAAAATAAATATATTATTTTCTTATTAAATTAATATTTCTTTTTAAGACCAATATCAAAACAAAATACGTATGTACGAAAAATCACTGTTTTGTATTAAAAATCAAATGTAATAAAATTTGAAATAAATATTGTAACTTTCATATTGAAATGTACATAAACACATGCAAGTTTAAAGAAAAAAACAATGTTGAGACCCATTTTCAACATAGCTTATATTAACTGCGACAAAGAAAGCTACAAACACTTGTTATTCAATATATATATACAGTCCAAGTAAAAATCAATGTACAAATGCAGACAGCACTTAACAGCTATATTACCCAATGCAGTAACATATAACTATGGATATAAAACCTCTCTCCTTTTTCTTTCTAACATATAAACCATACTATATAAAATAAAACTTAAAAATATGTATATAAAAAAAATTCATAAAACTGACCTATACTATATATACATATGAACTTATATTCTAAGTTTGAACACCGCAAATTAAATTTACAAGCGTTTCAAACATATAAGTAAATAAACAAATCAAGCTTACATTTATTAAAAATTAAACATAAACTTAAAATAAATATATTTTTTTAAATTAAATAATTAATCCCAAAACATACTAAAAAAATATATTTGAAAACCAAGTTCTCATCTAAAAAAAAAGTATATACATATTAAACGTGATCTTACAAAACAGCAATATGTGAACTTGCCAAACATATAACTATTTATGTTTTAAAACCAAAAGTGAAGCACTACTGTAAACAAAAATCCATAAAATCGACATATTATTTTATATAACTATAGACCTTGCAAAACCAATTATATATATATATAGCTTAGTTAGCATTACTAAATGCATAAACCAAAACTGATGAAAATAGAAAGTAGGAATTAATGATGTCCTCGCCTATATATGTTAAACTATCCCGGTTTATACATCATAATTTTGCCTTCCTTTACATAAATTTAAACATTATCTTTTAAATGTAAATACATAGACCCAAACTGTATAGCCAACAATCAAATGCTCTTAGGACCGGGATTGTAAAATATAAATAAAAGTGACAAAATAGTTTAAAAAAAATACTTCTCCAAATACCATGTGACCTTAATATAAAGCGATCCTTTTTAAATATATATATATACGCTTAAATTATAAACTTTTATGTTACATTGAAAATCAAAACATGTAAAAAAATAAATAGACAAAAACATGTTGTGCTTAAAATAAAGGAAAAGCAATATAAACAATAAGAAAACAAAAGAAAAGGATGAAAAAGAAGAAGAAAAAGAAAAGAAATAAGAAGAAGAAAAAAAAATGGTGCAGCCATTTACCTACAGAAGAAGCTTCACATGCAAAAGAGGAGAATGGACAAAGAAATTCAAGCAAAGATAAATGTACAGAAAAAATATAGAGTAGTGGAAATTTAAAAGTTAGAAAGCTTAAATCAAGGAAATATCAAATGCAACCGGCTAAAATAGGGGAATGGTAATATAAACAAAAAGGTAAAAGCAACGGTGATCCTTAAATTTAGCTGAATCATTAAGGCAAATAAATATGGAGCATTGGTTAGTAACGCACGAAATTCGGGAAATAACAAAGGAAAGGACCGGTCAAATAAATGAATGTAACGTGTAACGAATATAAAGTTTATATAAATTTGAACCGATGGAAATAGAGGGGTCAATCGCTAGAATTTAGGAGGTATGAATGGTAACGGTTGTTTGAATTGTATACCAAATATATAACTTTATATTCCATTATTAATTGAATAGGAGAAATGAATGGGTGGAGAATGAGCTGTCCATTTATGATATACTGTTACATATAATTTGTTAAAGAAGAATGGTAGAATAATGATAGATTTGAATTATATACTAGTGTGATGCAATAACAACGGTCAAGTTGATAAGGTGGATATTTAAATAATTTATTGCTTGATTGGAAAGCACGTGAGTATGGAAAGGAAAGGGTATTAAAATGGAAAAAAGAATGGAGAGAGAAATTTAAGCGAAGATAAAACGTACAGGAATAAATATAGAGTAGTGAGATTCAAAGCAATTAATAATAACGTGCGCAGCACGCTTCTATAATTGAGACCGAAGAAAAGAAATGAAGTCACAATTTTAAAGGTACCGTGATGTGTACAATAATAAAAATGAAAACGTACACAAATAAATGAAATTGTAACAGTCACTCATTGATTCAGCTGACACAAAAAAAAAGAAATTATGAACGGATAGAATGCAAATTGAAACGTTAGAGAATTAAATATAAGGTGGAAAGGTGTGTCAACGCTCACCCATAGATTTAGCTAAAACCTTTAAAAGAAATTTAATATGGTATGAGTTGAACTTATGGCTATATATGTGCATAACTATGTATATAACTATTTATATGAATCAAAATCATTTTCTAAATTCAAACGCAAATCCAATTATATATATGTATGTATGTATATTTTTATTATTATTTTAAAATCATTGTTTAGATCGATACACATAAATAAACTAACATATAGTATTATACTAGTAGACAGCAAAATATACACTGGTTATTATAGAATAAGATGCAAGCCATATACAACTACAACCTATTGGTTTAAACTATAAAATTATACGTAATCCAAATATCAAATTTTTATTTCAAAATTATTATTATAAATAATTTCTCAAAATCCAAATTAAATACGTTATAAAACCAAAAAAAAAAATTAATAAAATTTTATTGGTCGCTACATTCTCCCCCACTCAAAACTTTTCGTCCCCGAAAAGGAAGGAGGTAGGAGAATAGAACAACCAGAAATAAAGGTAGATTGAAAGTTAAGGGTAAATAATTAATTTAAAACTATATAATTTTACTTGAATTATTCATTTGAAAACTTTATTTGCGATTCAGCTATCTTTAATACTTTAAAATTTCCAAAACTCATTGAAATTTAATATGTTTAACTAACACCTATATACATATATGAAAGCTATTTGAAAACAATTATTTGCATCATTAGTTATATTTACAAAGAAGCTGTTGAAAACATTAAATCCATAATTCATAAATTTATAAATTTGTCTTTAGATACCTTTCAAACATTATTAATAAATCATTCACTTCAAAAATATTTATACCACTAAAATTTTCTATTAACCAATGTAGCATATAGATAAGCAATCTTTAAAAGATTTTATTCAAAAAGGAAAGGAAGGTAGATTCTGGAATAGTATCGGGCAAGAATTTTCAATTTACCAAAGGAATTTAATTCCAAAGATTAATGCAAATTTCTTTGTTGGGAAAAATATTTTATAATAAATACCTTTATAATAACACTTTTATAATAAGATACTACTATATCAAAGTAAATTTTCTTTCGAAAATACTTTTATAACTCGATGTTTCAACAAGTTTATCCTTGTTCTTGCAGACTCTGGCCATGCGTTGATCAGGCGCAAAGCTAGAATTCTTCAAGTACTTAGTAGACTTGTTTCAACAACCAGTGAAAATACTTGAAAAACCCTTTAAAACAGATATGGAAAGTACGATCCAAACAAAACAATCAAACCAAAACCTTTGTCCGATCATGGTTCGCAGATACACAATGGTTACGCCTGGTTCCCCCAGGAAACAATCCATATCCGTAAGCTTTCACAGCCCTGCGAGTTACGCCATGATGACTAGTAGGGTGCAGGATACACAATGGTTACGCCTGGTTCCCCCAGGAAACAATCCGTACCCCCAGGCAAGACTCAGCCAGGCACTTGCGCTACTATTCGCGACCTACACAGATTGCAGGATACACAATGGTTCCGCCTGGTTCCCCCAGGAAACAATCCGTACCCCTAGGCAAGACTCAGCCAGGCAATTTCGCTGTGCATTCACGAGAGAAAAAGAAACCGTGGGACACGTCACGGTGGGAACACTCGAGTATTACATCCGGAAAACCAAAATCAGAGAGAATAATAACGATAGAATGAATCCACGCTGTGGCCACAAAGCGGATATCAAGCAGAAGGCACTTTCCATATCTTTATTTGGAAAATATATATCATATAGTACCTTTTTCAAATCACTTTCAAATATTGTACTTATATAAAGTCCATATATATAGGATTCCATTTTCAAACGAATACTTTCCAAATCAATAGTATATCAAAATATCCTTATATAGACTTCGATTATATAAAATTCTCTTTCCAAAATTGAGTACCTTTCAAATCAATAGATTTCAAATCACTAGTTGGAAATCAATTTTTTATAAATAGGGTTATTCTAGGTCAACTCAAAACTCGAGGATCGAACACCGGTATACTTTAAATCATTTCAAATATATACATATTTCTTTCGAAACTATCAAATTACTACGGAATTTGAAATCAAAAACGGTTTTACAAGATCACTCGCATAGCGAAGCTATTAAAGGAGCCTCTCCCCCACTCTGAAACTCGAAAATCAATGTCGATGATGCGTGCACTCATCACCGAAATTATTCCCTAGCGACATAAGTGAGTTCTGGACTTCTATTTTCTTGAAAACTCGTTTGAAATTTCTTCAAAATTAATGGAATTCATTTGAACTCATTTAAAACATTTCTTATTCGGAAAAATACTTTTAAATCGTACTATTTTTCCTATAATTTCCAAAATCTTAAAACCAATTTCAAAATACCGGAATTCAATTCTCGAATTTCAAATTTAACACTTCAGTTATAAATCATTTTTATATAAATCAATTTCTTATAATTTTCCAAAATTTCAAATCCTTTCAAAACTTTTTATATAGAATAACATTTCTTATTTGATTTATATATAGGTATATAATCCTTATCGAAACATTTCTTTTTATATATAGGAAAAATCATAGTTATTAAAATATAAATTTGATATATAAAGCAATTTCAAAATACAAACGTACCCGATTTTCAAAGGATAATCTAAGAATGGATTTCAAAATAAAGATAGAGATTTGAATTTCATATCAATGAAACAGGAACATGAATACTTTATTAGAGAACTTCAGTTAAGCAAAAGATACAATAGAGTTTATCGAAAGCAACAAACAACTGCTGAAACAAACAGATCTACCGAGAACCACCTTACATAAACAAAGCATCGGTATTAATTCTACCGGGTGGGACTTCAATCGGTCCAGAACACTCCCCCTCAATATGGCCCCAACTTCTGCATTTCTTACATAAATGCACTACACACCCATCCTCCTTAACGAATTGCGGGAACGCAGCCTTCCTTCCGTACTTCCTCACAGGACAATTCCTAGCTATATGTCCAGTCAGCCTACAGTGATAGCAAATGGTTGATTGGTCGACTGATGCCGTGGGTGCAGCATTTACTTTCTTCACCTTTTGGCAGCGATTGGGAAAGTGTCCCGTACTACGGCACTTAAAACAGAAGATCTTGGATCGATAACGCTGGCCCTCACTCTTCTTTCCTTCATCTCTCTTCCCGCACATGGCTGCATAATGTCCCTTCTCTTGACACCGATAACAGATGACATTGTCATAAGGTCCAGGTCCTTCCCTTTCCCTCCAAATCTTTTCCCACTTCTCCATTGCTTCCTCCTGTTCCTTACGGGCTAGTGCTCTCCGGGCTCGACGAGCTGCTTTCTGCTCTTCCGATTTTGCCATCTACAAAATAGTTTCCTATCATTCAGGGAGTCCAATATCAAACCAGATAGAGGTTCAATTTCTAAGAGAAAACTTGATCAAAGGAAGTTTCGAAACAAAGTGTGAAGGCTTGAGCAAAATGAGGAAATCTTTATTACAAAGTAGAAGGTGGATATCCTTCTATAAGTCGCGGGCGACATCTACCGGTCAACCGTGACTTCAGAAATCTAGGTGAATTAATGCCAATTGTAAAGGAGTTTTCACCCTTTTACAAATTATTCAATGGAGTTATGGGATACTCCGCAATTAAACTAATATAAATAGGAAGAGACACGGATGAATTTCGGAACCGAGGGATATTCCAAAATTCAAAGGAAATCAAGTCGAAAGGAAGAGATTCAACTCGAGCGAAAGTGATTCTGTAAATAAATTTACTATATATGCTAAGTTTTGCCTAGAGCCAAAGCTCTGATACCAACTGTAACGACCCGCTATTTTGGACCATTCAAATCGACACTAAAACCGTACATGTACGACTTGAATAATTCAAAATACCGAATTGTTAATTTAATTTGGCAAAACTTAAAATATACAGTAAATAAATCAAACACAGATCACAGACACAGAGTAATATAATGCAGCGGAATAGAAAAATAGTAGTTCATGAAGCTACTATATACATCAGAGTTTAAAATAAAATACATCAGAATCTCTTGAATACAGAAAAGTCTTCAGTACGAGCCGATGACTTCTCTGAACCAGTCAATCTAGAAAACTGAAAGCTGAAACGATAGTTGGATCTCCAAATGAAGCTCCAATCTCCAAAGGTGAGTCTCTAATGCTGTATTACTCGGTCTGACCCGAGCGTAAAGCAAAACACAAAACACTCGAGTCAGGATTAACATTCTTATATCAATAAATCCAACTCAAGTGAAATATCAACTGAAATACAAATAACTTAAAGGATGTTTGGGATGACCATCCTCTAAGGGTCCATAGAACTATCTACAGGGTAGAAATATACACTATTACATCGTGGTCATTCACTTAATTTATACTTCAAACCCAAATGTCAAATTCACTTCGAATAATTATATTTCCCAAATAGTATTTATATATATTAAATGCTGTATATGGTAAAGCACTTGCAATTTCCTTAACTTAACAAATCGTTCACATCAACCTGACCTTTCCATTTAAATTAAATTCAATCTCAATTATAAATCTCAAATCTGGATTTGATATCCTAATTACCCTTTCTATTTCAATATGTTTCCATACTTTAAGTATTTAATATTTCCCCTAAATTTCCCAATCTAGTTTTCTAAATACAAATTTCCAGATTTCGTTCAACCTCAATTTCCCTTAAATTCAATTAGTTATCTACATAACAAATTCAACTATCTTGGTCCCAACATATCAAATTTCTAAACCATTTAATTACAATACAGTTCATGGCTTAAATACTTAGATGTTAAATTTAACAGTTTCATATAGATTCTTGGTTTTTACATCATTATTATTTAGTTTGAACCTTCCCTTATTCAATACCATTTTAGTGACTTTAAATTACATCTTTCTCAAGATTTCTCAAATTTTATTAAACGTGAAATATCTCATTCGATAAATTTCAAATTGATTTAAATAAATAAATCCTTATCTAAACATCATTTTACAATAACCCAAATTTATCTCCCAACCTTAATTTTTCAATATTATTGCAAAATTTATCCGAATAAAATTTACATAAATTATTTATCATAATTTATGTATTTAATCAAATCTTGATTAACTAGATATAATTAACTCTATATTTATCATTACCCTTTATAGATGTATTTAAGAATTTACATTTAATAAGACCATAGATTTTTTTATCATATGGTCAAAGTGTTATGGCTATTATCATTTCAATACGTACACTAAATGTATACGGGTGGATAGCATTTCAACCCGTAATCCCAAATTTAATTAAACGAAACCCGCTTGGGCCTATCTTTTCAACCCATTTTAATTCAAAAATCAAACATAACAAAGGGAACTTGCAGTGTGATGACAGGGATAGTGTCAAAGTAAGTAAACAAGCAATAACAACAATCAATAACAATTCAATAAATTAAATCAAATAACCCCGAAATAATCGTATTAATTCGCATTGTTATTTTTATAATTATTTCTAAAATCTACACTATCATTTCATGTAGATTTAAAGGTTATTACATTTCAGTTTTCCCTTGTCGTTCCATTTCATTTTCAGTTTAATAATACAACAATTAATCCAAACTACGTTCAAAGATTTCAAGAATAATTTATCAATTTCTACGACAATCAATGGGTCAAATTCAACTAATCAAATTTACATATGGCGGGGTCAGGTTTTAATAAAGTAAGGTCCATCATATATAATCCGTTTAATTTGTAAACTATACTACTCAAATTAAACTAGCAAACTAGTTATCACTTAACAAAAATAATTAACATCCAATTTAAACAACAATCAATCAAACAATCAATTATCAACCAATCTGTATTATTATCACATACATAATTAACCGATAATGGTGTTGGGTGTCATAGGTGAACAGATACAAATAATAGCATATATAACAATTAAAAATAAATACAACAGCATATTTCAATTGTCGTTTCAATTGAAATCAAATTCAATAAATATAAAAGTGTTAATCGTGAGTGATTGCTCACCTTTCGAGGCTAAACAGATTTGACAAGGAAACGAGCTACGAATTCCAAGCGACGCTAGATGGATACGATTCGATGGAGAAAACGGGCATGACGGACAAAGCTGATAACAGGAATCGACGGAATCAAATTAGAACCGGGTTTGATGAAGAGAATTGGTATAAGAGAATTTGAAAACAATATCCATTTAAAGCACATATACATATATAAATCAAAATAAATATATTATTTTCTTATTAAATTAATATTTCTTTTTAAGACCAATATCAAAACAAAATACGTATGTACGAAAAATCACTGTTTTGTATTAAAAATCAAATGTAATAAAATTTGAAATAAATATTGTAACTTTCATATTGAAATGTACATAAACACATGCAAGTTTAAAGAAAAAAACAATGTTGAGACCCATTTTCAACATAGCTTATATTAACTGCGACAAAGAAAGCTACAAACACTTGTTATTCAATATATATATACAGTCCAAGTAAAAATCAATGTACAAATGCAGACAGCACTTAACAGCTATATTACCCAATGCAGTAACATATAACTATGGATATAAAACCTCTCTCCTTTTTCTTTCTAACATATAAACCATACTATATAAAATAAAACTTAAAAATATGTATATAAAAAAAATTCATAAAACTGACCTATACTATATATACATATGAATTTATATTCTAAGTTTGAACACCGCAAATTAAATTTACAAGCGTTTCAAACATATAAGTAAATAAACAAATCAAGCTTACATTTATTAAAAATTAAACATAAACTTAAAATAAATATATTTTTTTAAATTAAATAATTAATCCCAAAACATACTAAAAAAATATATTTGAAAACCAAGTTCTCATCTATAAAAAAAGTATATACATATTAAACGTGATCTTACAAAACAGCAATATGTGAACTTGCCAAACATATAACTATTTATGTTTTAAAACCAAAAGTGAAGCACTACTGTAAACAAAAATCCATAAAATCGACATATTATTTTATATAACTATAGACCTTGCAAAACCAATTATATATATATATAGCTTAGTTAGCATTACTAAATGCATAAACCAAAACTGATGAAAATAGAAAGTAGGAATTAATGATGTCCTCGCCTATATATGTTAAACTATCCCGGTTTATACATCATAATTTTGCCTTCCTTTACATAAATTTAAACATTATCTTTTAAATGTAAATACATAGACCCAAACTGTATAGCCAACAATCAAATGCTCTTAGGACCGGGATTGTAAAATATAAATAAAAGTGACAAAATAGTTTAAAAAAAATACTTCTCCAAATACCATGTGACCTTAATATAAAGCGATCCTTTTTAAATATATATATATACGCTTAAATTATAAACTTTTATGTTACATTGAAAATCAAAACATGTAAAAAAATAAATAGACAAAAACATGTTGTGCTTAAAATAAAGGAAAAGCAATATAAACAATAAGAAAACAAAAGAAAAGGATGAAAAAGAAGAAGAAAAAGAAAAGAAATAAGAAGAAGAAAAAAAAATGGTGCAGCCATTTACCTACAGAAGAAGCTTCACATGCAAAAGAGGAGAATGGACAAAGAAATTCAAGCAAAGATAAATGTACAGAAAAAATATAGAGTAGTGGAAATTTAAAAGTTAGAAAGCTTAAATCAAGGAAATATCAAATGCAACCGGCTAAAATAGGGGAATGGTAATATAAACAAAAAGGTAAAAGCAACGGTGATCCTTAAATTTAGCTGAATCATTAAGGCAAATAAATATGGAGCATTGGTTAGTAACGCACGAAATTCGGGAAATAACAAAGGAAAGGACCGGTCAAATAAATGAATGTAACGTGTAACGAATATAAAGTTTATATAAATTTGAACCGATGGAAATAGAGGGGTCAATCGCTAGAATTTAGGAGGTATGAATGGTAACAGTTGTTTGAATTGTATACCAAATATATAACTTTATATTCCATTATTAATTGAATAGGAGAAATGAATGGGTGGAGAATGAGCTGTCCATTTATGATATACTGTTACATATAATTTGTTAAAGAAGAATGGTAGAATAATGATAGATTTGAATTATATACTAGTGTGATGCAATAACAACGGTCAAGTTGATAAGGTGGATATTTAAATAATTTATTGCTTGATTGGAAAGCACGTGAGTATGGAAAGGAAAGGGTATTAAAATGGAAAAAAGAATGGAGAGAGAAATTTAAGCGAAGATAAAACGTACAGGAATAAATATAGAGTAGTGAGATTCAAAGCAATTAATAATAACGTGCGCAGCACGCTTCTATAATTGAGACCGAAGAAAAGAAATGAAGTCACAATTTTAAAGGTACCGTGATGTGTACAATAATAAAAATGAAAACGTACACAAATAAATGAAATTGTAACAGTCACTCATTGATTCAGCTGACACAAAAAAAAAGAAATTATGAACGGATAGAATGCAAATTGAAACGTTAGAGAATTAAATATAAGGTGGAAAGGTGTGTCAACGCTCACCCATAGATTTAGCTAAAACCTTTAAAAGAAATTTAATATGGTATGAGTTGAACTTATGGCTATATATGTGCATAACTATGTATATAACTATTTATATGAATCAAAATCATTTTCTAAATTCAAACGCAAATCCAATTATATATATGTATGTATGTATATTTTTATTATTATTTTAAAATCATTGTTTAGATCGATACACATAAATAAACTAACATATAGTATTATACTAGTAGACAGCAAAATATACACTGGTTATTATAGAATAAGATGCAAGCCATATACAACTACAACTTATTGGTTTAAACTATAAAATTATACGTAATCCAAATATCAAATTTTTATTTCAAAATTATTATTATTAATAATTTCTCAAAATCCAAATTAAATACGTTATAAAACCAAAAAAAAAAAATTAATAAAATTTTATTGGTCGCTACAACATCTAACTTCGTCAATTGTAAGTAAATCATTAAAAGAAGTCGGTCCTCTAATATGATTCAAAAGTATTCTCAAGAAAAAACGTTCTCCTTCCGTATGTAGGACTGTGTATATCCTACTAATCACCCTTACATTAGATACTCTTCTTTTCCATTTTTTTTCATTTTTAATCCAACAATAGTGCTTTGGAAATTCACTGTATAAAAATTGCCTTTCTTGTTCATCAATTGAATTTGTATAGAAAAACTCTGTCAGCATTATGTGTAGGTTGCTTTAATCGGCCAAAACTTCATTGACGGTTTGATCATTGGAAAATATAACACTTTGTTTATTTGGAAGATGTATTTGAAGACATTCAACTGATGGATATATCTTGCTAAGAGAGAACCTAAAAATCTTCCATAATGCTTCTGGAGCAGAAATCCACCTTGCATCTGTAAATTGTTATATCTCATCATATTTAGGTCCAAGTCGAACTTGCATTAAAACGCGGTCTGGACCTTTATAGACATATTTGTAAAGATATTTAACGCTTTTTATACTACTACATATCTCTACATTAATGTGACAGTTATATTTGCGTAGTAACCAAGGATTGTAAGGTACAACCCATCTGTTATCTACCATCAACTTTTCATTTCTATCAATAGGTATAGATTTTCCAATACCGCGTCTTCTGTAAATTGGGTATGAATTTGTGCCTTGAATAGTCACATTTGAAAATTGTTTTGGATACTCTCTTTTGCAACTACCATTTTTCATGCAAGGACAATTTCGATTTTGAGTACCACATGGTCCATGAATCATCCACTTCATTACTGCCACATGTAATTCCGATTCTTCGTTAGAATCGGGTATTTCTGCTGTAACAATTTCATCATACTCATCTGGGTTAGTCAATTTGTCTTCATCTTTGAAGATAATTAGCATATGAACATGTGGTAAACCTCTTTTTTGAAATTCAATTACAAGGACATGAGCAGCTACTTTTCCAAGTGCTCCTTCAGTAAAAAATATCTTTTTTTTAATTCCTCGTATTTTGCACGAAATATCCTTGTCGTCAAATCTGGTCTGTCTTGAGGGTCTTGAACGGGTAGCAATTCACTAACAATTTCATCCCAAAGTGGATTTCATGTCATTGTAATGAACAAATCGGGTTTGCCATATTTATTTACTAAAGCCATTGCGTCTTGATATCGTTGATACATATCACGTGGACAACCAATATAAGAAGAAGGTAGTATTGTTCGTGTTCCAACATTACATAAATAAGAGAATTTGTTAAAAACTTCATAAATATGAAATTTAGTTACGTAAAGGTATAAAAATGTACTTAATATAAGAGCGGGTTTTCAAATTCACAAACTACGCACTTGCATCATTTTCCCCAGCGTTTAAAGCATCTTGTAATCCTTGATACATTTCAGCTCTGATGGTTTTTTTATTACTCCTATACCATCTTAGCCTGCTGGTATCTATCTTAACATAGTTATCAACCACGTATTGTTGAAACAATCGTACACCTCGAAGAAAAAGCGATTTACCATTTTCTCGAATCTATAAAAGAACATTACATATTGATGAATATTAAGAAGTAAAAAATATAAATATATAAAGTGTGTTATATATTAAATTGTATATACCTGTAGAATATTAGCATAATACTCACGACATGAAAATTTATTTCCATTTTCATCCTGACTATTTATATCCTATCAGTAACTTCCATATGGTAATAAAAGTGGGTATTGCAATGGATCATAATAACCAGCTGTTTCAGGAACAGTTATGAGTTGTCCATGGTTTGTCTCAACTACAATATCTCTTTCATGGATTTCTTCATTTTCAGCTCCTTCCACCCAAATTCCAGCAACTTGTGAAGAAGTTGGGAGAGTATATTGTTTTTGATTTGAAGATTGTTCTTTTATGACCAATTTACAATGTTGGATATTTTGTTTTTGTCGAAGTTGTCGAAATACAACTGCAAATCTATTATGTGTACTAAGAGTTTTTTGTAATTTCTCTACGATATCTCGACTCAAAGTATTATTTTTCGCCAATCGGTTATCAATTTCGTTCTTGGTATCGTAAATATAAAGTTGTAGATATCTTAGACGATTATCAGATGTAGGTACCAAATTGCCTATTCTATGATAGATACTTCCTTGAGCTCAAAATGTGTATACTCCATCTTTACCGGTAGCCAAGTTCTCATCAACATGAACTCCCATCGATGTAAATGCAAACATGTGGTTATAAGCTCGTATGTTTTTTTTGAATTTTTTTGCTTCATTTGATTGGTCATTGTACAAATTGAAGATCTCATCGGGTGAAGAAATTGATTGTAAAATGATTTTTCCATTTAGACAGCAGAAGTTATTTGATTCTTGGTGAAAGAGTTTTGCTTGACAATGTCTGCATATTCTTGATTGTGGCAAATAGAATCTTTGAAAACCAGAATGATCTATAAAGTTTCTTGCACAATTATGTCTTGCTATAGCACTTCGACATGGCTGAGTAACTCCATGTATTGTGTTTCTATTGATGTTTCTATGTTCAAAAGATGGTGTATTAGTGTTTTGTTCATCTTCATTTTTCACTGACCCATCGATATGTTGATCTACACAAATTATTGATAAATAAAATTTATAAGTATTTATTAACATGCAATTCAAATATATTTTTTATTATATTTAATATATATATATATATTATATATATAATATATATATTATATGTATAATAATTATATATATATATTATATAATAATATATATATATAATAAAGAATTATAGTAAATGGTTTTCTTAGTAATACCTTCAATATTTCGAGTGCAAGGTAAAGAAAAGGAACTATCTGTGCTTGTTTGTGATTCGTAATCATTGATATTTTCTTTACATCTTCTGGATTTTCTAATATGATAATTAGAGCGAACTTGCTTTCTTTTTGCTTCTTTTTCAGCTTCTGTCATTGAATTTCTTTTCGCTCTTTCATAAATGTTACGACGCTCTAACTGTTGAGCCCTTTGTTCTGTATTTAATTCAGATCGACGTTGTATTTTTCTTTCTGCCTTGATTTGAGCATCTAATAATGCTTTCTTTTGAGCTTTCTCAGTGATTCTAGGGCTTCTATGAAGTATCAACGATGGTGATTGATTAGGTGTTCCTGCTTGGCTTTGGTTTCTTTCAAGGATTCTTGGACTTCTACGGGGTGGTAACTGAGAACTGCAGTTTGATTCTATTGGGTTGTGTTGAATTCTATTGGTATTCGTTGTCCTTTGTAAGTGAACAACTTCGTTGGTTTCCATTGCTTGAAGTTGAGCTTTTTCGATTATTTTAGGACTTCTACGTGGTTTTGATTCGCAAAGTTGATTAACTTCCATAGTTTGGTAGTGAAATGCTCAGATTCAAGATTGAAATTGTTTGACCCTAAAAATAGAACATTTACCATGTTTTATTAATTTAGGATTTAGGAAGAAGTAAAGATTATAAACCATTATTGTGTAAGAACTAAGGTATGTACAAAAATAATAATAAAATACTTAATTGTTAAGTAAATTATGTTGTTTACTTAATTTGCGATAATAACATAACCATTCCTGGTAAGAAACTATATTTATATAGTGTTTAGCATAAGTATTTTCAAATTTTTAGCATAAAGTAGGAGTTAAAATGGGTGTAGAAAAATATCTTTAATAATCTCTCAAATTTCAACCTATTCCACAAATAATACCACTTATGTTCAGTTCAAATTTTTTTATTCCAATTAGTGCGTTATTGAACAAAATGTTGTATTTTTATATAAAGTATATTTAAAGTATTGTTGTGATTATATATTTATGTGAAATTTTTTTAAGGTAATAATCCATGCGTAAGTTTGTAGATATTTTTTAGTTTTCAGTTACAAATAAATATCCTTTTTAGTGCATGTATTAGTAGATGTATCAAATGTAAGTACGATCGTAGAGTTTTTAATCCCAACTCATGTATTATATAGTCGAGTGTGAAAAAGGATGTACGTTAAAATAATTATAGTTGTTTTCAATGAATGAAAGATACTTGGTTGCCTTGTTTTCTGATGTCCAAACACCTTTGTAAAAGTGTGTACAACACCTCACTTCTGTCTAAAACAAATTAAAGCATTTTGGGACTAAATGCTTTAATTTCGACAGAACTTCACTTCTTTCTCTTGTACGCATAACTTTGCATCCAAGGGTGTGTTGTCGTTGTATTTTCTAAAATAAATTAAAGCCTTTTGGGACTAAAGACTTTAATTTGTTGTTGTACTTTTTAAAATAGTATTTAAAGTTTATTTTCAAATAGAAATTATATTTATTTCTTAATTTAACCAAATGCAATTTTCTATGTTCTTTGCAATTTCTTATACAAATTCGTTTGCAATACTTGTTTCCAACTTTAGAAAATATACCTTATACTTCTCCTCAATATTTACTTCTTTACATTTGTGACCTCATAAATTCTGGCAGAAAATTAAAATTCCTAATCAAATATATAAATAGCAATATATATTATATTCGAAATAAACGTTGAAGAAAAATTTGAAAACATTAAACATATCTCAAAGTTTTGAGAAACTAATAAAACAATACCATATATATTCGTTTTCTTCTCGCATTCGGTATTTGGATGTAAAGAATGAACTGTATTTGCATAATTCCTACACTTGTTTCCAATTTTAGAAAGTATATCCATAACTTAGATATATATTGTTAATTTTCAATATAACCTCTCATAATATATAATCAAATTACAGTAACTACGCCAAAGTTAGATAACCTATGGAATGAGAAGTCGAAGGAAAAAGCAATATCTATTTGTGAAATGGGAAACTATACTTACCATGTTTCTAGTTTATTTAATCTTTTATTACGTATATTCTATAAACCCCTCAAGCTATTGCATATCACCCACCTTATTCGAACTTCCACCATAATGTAGGAACTACCATATTCTTTGCAAAAAAAACTGTTTATTGTCATTGATTACCTTCCAAAATCACATACATAATTTTATTTTACCAATAGACGTAGACATAAAAATATTATTTTCATAAAACCTCCAAGAAAACTTATAAACAAATGATAATAACTATGTCAAACTATAAATTATTTATGTTATGAAAAGTAAAAGGAGAAAACTGTAAGTGCAAAATGAAAAAAACACTTGTTATATTTCTTTCTTAATGGATATTCTATAGACCACCCTTAAGCTACCTGCTTTATATATTGTTATCCATAAAGTTTAAATTATTTTTGTTAACAGTGCTATAAAAATGAGAAAAGGCAACAACTCATGTAGACATCAAGTTTTAATTTTTTTTGGTTTTATTCATTTTTAACATAAAATTATATTGTGATTATGTTTTAAATTCTTCTCAGATTCAACTAACTATGTTCCTCTTTAAAGTACTATGAAAGGGTTGTGGTTCAATGGGAATGGATATTTATAAATTCACTTCTTAGTTCTATCATATTCCAAAATAAAACTTGAAACATAAAAAGAGAAACTAAACTTAAGTATATAAGGTAAGCATTTTCCTTGGTGAGCATTAAAAATGTAAGTTTATTCTTAACAATCAAATGAAAAAAAAAATGAACGTAAAATTTTACTCATTTAAATTTAATGAGTAAACGATGGAAAAAAGAGAAAACCCTTTATAAAGGGCAGATGTAGCCTAACCATAACCAATAATAAAAAATTGAAATCAAATTATCCATTAAACTGTTATATTCAGACAGGTTATAAGGTTAGTAAAACACAGATGATTTTTGAGGTGGATGAGCATTGAATCGCCCTAGCGATTAGGGTTAGGTAGAAAGTGGAATGAAACATATGCGAATAGAAGTGCATAGGATGAGAAAGAAGACCCAAACAAAATTGCAAAGAAAAGGGCATTTTTGGTACTTCAAAAAGACACGGTTGAATCATGTTCAAAGAATTCTTATTATTAGTAGTAAAGAAGTAAAGATAAAGAAGTAAAATTTGCCAAACTAAGCTCATATTTCCTATCATAGACCTTGCAGTTTTCAAAAATTTAGAACATAAAAAAACTTAGTCTAGGTTACCATCCTTAGATTTTAATATATAAAAATAATAATCTACAAATTTACATAATAAAATTCTACAACAATGGATTCTAATGATGAAAACCTATCTTGAAATGCAGAGGGCAATATAATAGCTTCACTCGCAACCACAACCAAATAGTTGTTGCAAGATTCCAGTGTTAAACAATTAGAGCAATATTAAATGAAAATGAACTTACATTAAATAAAACAATACGAATAAATGAAAATGAACTTATATTAAATGAAAATGAATTTCTATTTGGAAAATTTTCCTGATATCATGTAATATTAAGTCTAATCGCTTGTATTTGTTTTCGCTAGATTGACATTCATACCTGAATGTAGCAAAGACAAGAACTTCATAACTCTTGTAAAGTAAACTCTCATGTATTAAGTGACCTTCATAAACAAAAGGCAGTTAACTTACTTTTTCCTTGTTATTCATTTAGCTTATTTGAACCTATCTTGTCTTGCATATGACAATTTGTTGATGAAGAATAAATATGGGGATATAGTAGTCTAAGTCAACTTAGGAAAGAAGGGAATCATTAAGTTCAAGATCGTTCTTGACATTAGGTGAGATATAATAAGGAAGTTGAAGAGTGAATGTAAAGAAAGAGTATGATGTGCAACATCAATGAACTGAGAGGCTGGGGTATGCTGAAGCTTAAGCAGGTATGATGGTAAGGGAAATATGATGCATGCATTAACTGAAATTGCAAGCAGGTATACATTGCTCATTAAAAGTAAGAAGTATGTACCGTATCTTTAAAGGCGATTGCAAAATATATGACTAAAGAATTCTAGCCACTGCACTGATTAAAATCTCATTGTAGCTTGCTTATTCTATTACTGATTATTTTTCATCTTTGCTGTCATAATCAAAAACAAAAAACAGAAATAAACCAATAAATGGCTAGTTAAGCAAATATGCATATAACTCAATATGAAGTGTAACTGACAATGAACACATAGATCATAAGACCTAAATGCACATAAATTAATGACTTATTAAATTAAGAAACATGTTTAGGAGAATAAAAATATTAAGAACTTGTTTCCAAAAATTTGAATCCTACTAATTAGCAAAAATGATTGTGTATATCCTCCTCACATGGATTACTGCAATAAAATTCTGACAAATAAGGAACAAATCCAAATTTAGTTGTTATCATATCATAAGTTTATCGATTAATTTGCATTTTACCTTCATAAAAGACATAGGTAGTTGATGATTTTCCCTCCTCTATTGATGAATCTATCTGCAACCAAAATCAATAGCAAGAAGAAAGAAGTGAGGGATCCAAATAAAATTCAGGAAATATTGAGTAAGTTTGAATACATTATTGTGTAAGTTCTAATAATATTTGAATGGGAATAATCACAGTCAGCCACAACTAACAAAAGCCAGCATCCAATAATCAAATGCACATTCAATGTTGTCATCACAGCCATAGTTATCACCAATAAAAATGAAATAAATATATGATACAATTGTAGATTAGTAAAATTATTCCATCTTTTTTTTGAAGTTCCTTCTGAGTTTTTTCATGCTTTAATCTAAACCATTTTCCAAGCTAAGATTAAGAATATACCATAACTTGTATAATAATTCAAGCTTGGTCCAGATACTAATTTTTTTAAAACAAACATAAAAAGAAAAAGAAATAATTGTATAGCATTCAGCTACCTGCTTCATTTGGCTAATTACATGAAATCTTTCTTAAATGCACCATAATCTACAATGAGGAATCAAGTTCCTTTTTTATTAATGCAATAAAAATGCACCATAATCAGTGACAAATAACAACTGATGATTTTTTTATTAAATAATGAAGATTTTGTGTTAATATGATTAGTTAAAAAATATATAACTTTAAAGTAACTAATGAGAAATCAATTACTTCCAGTTATATTATTTTTTAAACACTAACATCAACACTAACATAGAATATTCATGCAGTTATGTTTAACCGCCATCTACGCTGCGGAACAATTTGCAAGCATGTGTTTAAAAAATAAGGGGAGACTGGAGTATTAACTATTCATGCTGTTATGTTTAAACAGTAACATGAATATTCATGCAGTTATGTTTAACTGCCATCTAGGCAGCGGAACAATTTGGAAGCCTGGGTTTAAAAAATAAGGGGAGACTAGAGTATTAACTATTTAACTACGTGCTGCTAAGATAAAACAAACTATAAAATTGATAAACATGCATGCTAATTGGAGGAATCAATTAGCTTACATCTCCTCACCTCTTAAATTCTGCTGATTGGAGGAATCATTATCATTGAGACCAAGTGCACCAAGGTTATAATGAATAGTAAGTAGGGTCAAACACCATCAAAATCAAACATAATAATATGTTTTAGGCATAATTACAGCAGCGATAATAATGTTGACAGAAATTACAAAAATTACAATACAAAACAAAAGCTTTAAAGGAAGATAGAAATTACACAAATTAAATGAACAGTGAACCCTAACCTGAGACAACAATGATTGATCGAGCTGCATAATCTAAGTTAATTGAATAATTAAATGAACACTGAGTCAGACCAATGATAGATTGAGCTGCCTAATTGAAGTAACCTGAGACTTCATCACTGTCATATAACAAATAAGCAACATTAGCATGAAAATTAACAATTAGGGGAAAATTCATAAATAAAAATATCAGTGAAATTAGGGTTAAGTGTACCATACCTAAAAGCGATAAAAGCGACATAGGATAAGTCGGCGACAACAACAACCGCTGATGGAAATGGCGAAGCAGAACTTGCAGGAGGATGAGCGATGCATGAACGCCTATCGATTTAGCAGAAAGAGGTGTCGGTAATTTCTGAGGATGAGGAGCAGTTGAGTAGGGATGATCGGTGCAACGACGTCGATCGATTTAGCACAGAGAGCACGTGATTAGGGATGAGGAGGGAGGCATTGATGATTTATAAGGAGGATGAGCAGTGAATCGCTCTGGCAATTAGGTTTGCAAAGAAAGTGAAATGAAACGTACGTATGCGAACAGAAGCGGACAGGATGAGAAATAAGACCCGTACAAAATTATAGGGCGAAGGGCAATTTGGGTACTTCAAGATGACACGGTTGAATTTTGTTCAACGGACTCTTATTATTAGTAGAAAAGATGTATTCATCCTGCTCCCTGTTACCCTCATTCTCTACTTCTCGGATCCAAATTGTTGGAGAAAAGTTTACCAAAAGTTATAATTATATAACTTCACATATTAATCACGTGAACACTCTCATATTTTCTCTCCTCCACTTCAACCTTGCTTCTTCCAACCATATAAGAGAATGAGATAAATCACTGTAGTAAGCAAATACATACAAAGGGTAACATAAATTATTGCATCCTAGCCATCTACTCTACATCCGGTGGTCCAGATTCTTACTTGATTTACAAAGGAGAAATCAGATACGGGCCGACTCAACAAAAGCCCAATTACAATTCTTTTTTCTCTGTATAAATACATCATGTATTATGTAACGGTTGATTATCAATATCATTTCGCTTCTGTAATAAAGAAAAGCTTTTTCACTTTATCATTTTGTTCAAAAGTCTTTTATGGTATCAGAGCGAAAATCTGCTTAACAGCAGTGTGCCTTGCCTCAATCTCATCAGAGACGATCTCATCACCTGAGAATCGGCTGCACATCTAAATCTCATCAGATCTTTGATCATCATCTGAGATTCAAGAATTTATCACAGTTCTTATCATTTGATGATTGTGCCGTGCCAAGCTAGGTTGTGTCAGATAATCATCATCCACAACCCAACCGGCTGCATCAATTGATCATCAAAGAATTTCCAGTATCAATATTACCTAATCTGCATCAAACAGAAGTGAATCAGAGAAATCCTCTCATCATTTTCATCTGTTCTTGATTCTTGAATCATCTTTATCATCATGGCTGATGAAGATGCCGCTGCATCATCAACTTCAGTGCCAAGAACCACTCCAAGAACCACTCAGACTCAATCCAACATTACCCAAGATCTCATGAACTCCATCATCAAGCCACAAAGTCAAGCATTTACTGTCCAGTTGGAGGAATCAAACTATTTACTGTGGAAATTTCAAATGGAAACTGCTATCAAGGGCTATGGCATAGAAGACTATGTCTTTGGAACCATAATTATTCCACCCAAACTCACTGCAAATCAAGATGGGAAACTTGTGAGTAATAAAGATTACACAATACACCAAAAGCAAGACAGTTTGATCAGTTCATGGTTAATATCATCTATTAGTGCAAACATGATCAATGTTCAATCAGATGTCAAAACTGATCAAAGAAATGATGACAGAGCCAAAATTGAAGACATACATGACAACAGCTGGTATCCTGACTCAGGGGCCACTAATCATGTGACTAATGATCTAAGCAAATTAAATCTGGGCAACAGGGAATACAAAGGTACAAAATTATTATATTTAGGAAATGGTAAATCTATTCACATCTCACATACTGGTAATGCACGCCTAAGAGGTGCAAGACAACTGTATCTCAATAATTTACTGAGAGTCCCACTCATTAAAAAGAATTTAATGAGTGTATCACAGTTTGCCAAAGATAATAATGTCTATTTTGAGTTTTATCCAAATCATTGCTTTGTAAAAGACATACTAACAAGGGAAACTCTCTTGCAGGGTAAAGAACATAAAGGATTGTACAAATTTGATGTTGCAAATTCAAGAAATGATGATCATAAGGAAAATTGGTGTTACTCTTCTGAATTAAAAACTGTTGATAGTAAAAAGAATTTTAGCACTTGGCACTGTAAACTGGGACATCCCAGTATAAAATTTTTAAAACATGTTGTAAACAATTGCAGTGACATATCTGTTGATGAAATTCCAATTTCTTATAATTGCACATTCTGTCAAATGGGCAAAAGTCATAAGCTTGCATTTCCAGAATCTGAGACAACTTATCATAAACCATTGGAACTGATTGCCACTGATCTATGGGGTCCAGCCCCAATATGCAGTGATTATGGTTATAGATATTATATCTCATTCATTGATGCATATTCTAGACATGTTTGGATATATTTCTTAAAAGCAAAGTCTGAAACTAACAATGCAGTAATGTAGTTCGTAGTAAATGCAGAAAGACAAACAGGATTTCAGGTAAAAACTATTCAAACAGATGGTGGAAAAGAATTTCTACCACTGAAAGATTATTTTCAAAGAAAGGGAATCACACATAGGACTACATGTCCCTATACCTTTGAACAGAATGGTCTTATAGAAAGAAAACATAGACATATTGGAGAAACTGGCTTGACTTTGCTAGCTCAGGCATCATTACCATTAAAATTTTGGCCAGATGCCTTCTACACAGCAGTTCATTTGATCAATAGACTGCCCACAAAGGTACTAAATTATAAAAATCCTTTAGAAGTACTAATAAAGTCAAGCCAGACTATCAAAACTTAAAAGTTTTTGGATGCCTATGTTTTCCTTACTTAAGACCTTACAATAAACACAAGTTAGAATTTAGGTCTCAACCCTGTACATTTTTAGGATATGCACCAAATAAAAAGGGGTTCAAGTGTCTTGATGACAAGGGAAGAGTATATATATCAAGACATGTAATTTTCAATGAACAGGAATTCCCATTTAGTAATAAAGAAATTAAGACATCTGACAAAGTCTATAATGCTAGATACTCATTACCTCCAATAACTCTCTTCTCTGAAGAATTAGCTACTGACTGCACTGCTGATAATGATAAAAGAGACAATTCAAGCACTAATCTCTTTAAGTCAACAAATGAAACAGAGCAAGAGCAAGACGACATCTCTGAAAGATCAAGTGATCCTTCTCTACCCAACACTAGACAACAGTCTGACACATGTCAAATATTAAGTGATACTGTATCACTCAATACTCAACAGGGTGTGACTGAAGACAGCAATGAACAATCTGCTCAACCTGCAAACACTGGACATCACATGATAACCAGGGCCAAAAGTGGCATATTTAAACCAAAAATCTACAATGTTGTGTCAGATTGTACTGAGCCAAGTAATTATCAACAAGCTGTACAGGACAATAATTGGAGAACAGCCATGAAGGAGGAGTACAATGCATTAATGAAGAACAAAACTTGGGATCTTGTACTCCTACCAAAACATAAAAACATAATTGGCTGCAAGTGGACATATAGAATTAAAAGAAATCCAGATGGTTCAGTTCTTAAGTACAAAGCAAGACTAGTGGCAAAAGGGTATTCACAACAGAATGGATTTGATTTCAATGAGACTTTTTCTCCTGTTGTAAAACCCTCTACCATTAGGATTATCTTAACTATTGCTTTGCACAAGAACTAGACAATCAGACAATTAGATGTTAATAATGCTTTTCTTAATGGTGTCTTGCAGGAAGAGGTGTACATGGAACAACCACATGGGTTCATTGAAAAAGGCAATGAAAATCTTGTATGCAGATTAAATAAGGCTATCTATGGACTAAAGCAGGCACCAAGAGTGTGGTTCGAAAAGCTAAAATCAACTCTTGCCAAGCTTGGATACAACTCAACAAAATCAGACAACTCTCTGTTCTTTAAATTTTCAAATAACAGTATCATATATGTACTGATTTATGTTGATGACTTTATTATTACAGGTAACAACAAATCAGAAATTGAGAAAACTGTACAATTTCTACACAGAGAATTCACCATTAAAGATCTGGGTGACTTGAGCTATTTTCTTGGAATTGAATTCAAAAGACTACCAAATAATGAAATTCAGTTAAATCAAAAGAAATACATCACAGAGATCCTGGTAAAAGCCAACATGAATGAAGCAAATCCACTGCCTACACCCATGACAAGCAACTCACATCTATCAAAACACAGAGGTGAATCCATATCCAATGACAAGCAATATAGAAGTATAGTTGGTGCACTACAGTATGCCACTATAACAAGACCAGACATCTCATTTAGTGTAAACAAAGTCAGTCAGTTCATGCAGAAACCATTAGATGAACACTGGAAGGCAGTGAAACGCATTTTGAGATATCTCAGGGGTACTCTGGATCAAGGTCTAATCATGCAACCAAGCAAATCACTAAACATCAATGCATATGCAGACTCAGATTGGGCCACTGACTATGATGACAGAAAATCCACTACTGGTTACTGCATTTTTCTAGGAAAAAACCCAGTGTCATGGTGTGCCAAAAAACAATCTACGGTATCTAGATCGAGTACTGAAGCTGAGTACAGAAGCATTGCTAGCACAGCATCAGAAATTATGTGGATACAATCACTACTCAGTGAACTGCAAGTTAATATCAACAGCAAGGCAACAATTTGGTGTGACAACATTAGTGCCATATGACTTACTGTCAACCCTATTTTACACTCTCGAACCAAACGCATGGAACTCGACCTTTACTTTATAAGGGAACAAGTAATAAAAGATAAAATTAGAGTAAACTACATACCTTCAACTTACCAAAAGGCCGATGTCCTCACAAAACCCCTCTCGCGACAGAGTTTCACAAAATTCAGAAGGGAGCTAAACGTTGATGTCGCTGACATCAACCAAAGATCTCAAGTTCCAGTATACATACCAGAATCAGTTCAAGATCTCAATGAAGACAAACAGTTTAAAGAAAATCCACCTTGAGATCTTCTCAGGAAAACTTTCTCTTTGCTCAAGTTACAATCTTTAATCCATCTGATTATGTATAAGTGAAGAGGAAGATTATAGTATCTGAGATTATCATCGATTTCTCAAAGATAATTTGTACATCTCACAAAATGAAACAGATCTCATTTCTCTTGAACAAACCCTAGCCGACATTAGGTTTGAGGGGGAGTATAAGAGAATGAGATAAATCACTGCAGTAAGCAAATACATACAAAGGGTAATATAAATTATTGCATCCTAGCCATCTACTCTGCATCCAGTGGTCCAGATTCTTACTTGATTTACAAAGGAGAAATCAGATACGGGCCGACTCAACAAAAGCCCAATTACAATTCTTTTTTCTCTGTATAAATACATCATGTATTATGTAACGGTTGATTATCAATATCATTTCTCTTCTGTAATAAAGAAAAGCTTTTTCACTTTATCATTTTGTTCAAAAGTCTTTTAAACCACTACCTCCTTCACCTAGAACCACTTCACCTGACCACCCCTGTCCCCACCGAAGCCGCCGCCTTCACCCTGCACCCTCCTCACCACGCGAATCAGCAAAACAACTGAACCCGAACCCGCTCGCCGACTTCCGAATGCCTGGTCCGCCTATCCAAAGCTTTGCTCTGTACGTCGTCCTCATCATCGAAGTTTCCGTACATGACAACGTTCACCAAAGGCCATAGTCGCACTCCCGTTCTAGTACGTGCGTGCGTATCCGAATCCGTATCTTCGAGCTTGTTTTTCAAATCCATGGAAGGTGAGCATAAAACTTACGGTGTGTGTGTGTATATATGTGTGTGTGTGTGTATATATGTGTATATATGTATATATATATGTTGCAAGTTGATTTAGTCTAGTTGATTTTAGTTAAGTTATAAATTAGTTTATTTTTAATTAATTTGGTAAATTTTAAATAGTTGGTTACTTTTTTCCTAGTCAGCAATGTTTAACTTTTCTTTCCATTCTTTCCTCTTCAACTCGTGCGTGTATTGGAATCCACTTATGTATATATCTGCATGGCTGTTAATGTTTGTTATGTGTAGTGTTCAAGAAATTGGAGGCTTGTATATGTACATACAGACTTGATTGGGGAGGAAGATGTACATGTGTGTGCATGGATATGGGAGAGTGGCAGGCTTGTTTGCAAATGGGAAGGTAGCAGGTTCAATTGGGTACAAATAGTAAAGAACAGAGAAGTGGGAAATTGTGGCCTTGACTGGAGTATAATGTAATGGCTTGTGAATGGGAGAGGCAACATGTCAGGCCTTGCTTGGTCTTCAAAGTTTGGTTAGGAAATGTTAGTAAACAAAACGTTTGAGGTTAGTGAGATTTCATGAAACTTTGTGTGTGAGGAAATGCTACGTTGCGTGAGATTCTCGTGCACGCATGATGGAATATTGGAAAAGAGATGCGAGCATAAAAAACCGCACTTTCATATTTTATTTCATTTTCTTTAGCTAAATGAGACGTATGGAAAGATAGCGCAATACGCGTGGATACACGTTTTCTTTCACACATATTTTTTTTCCCTCCCAATGTTGATATTTACTATTAGAGCATCTCCAGTTACAGTTTGGAGTGCGGAAATTCGATTTTCCACACTCCAAAATGTTGGTGCCCTCATTTCTGAAAAGAAATAAGGGCAGGCGCCAAGGCATCAGACGCCTGTACAACAGGCGTCCGTGTTTATCAAACATCGGGCGCATGTTTAACAGGCACCTGATGCCCAGGCGCTTGTTCAACAGGCGCCTGGTTAACGCTTCTATACAAGGCGCTTTTTCCCCCCACTCCCCTCATTTTTCCCTCCTCCATCCTCTTTTTAGCTAATTTTTTTAATTCAACTTTGCGTCCAAATGCCGCACCGTCCGGTCAAAACTGGTAGACGCACCATTCGATATACGACCGATGCCAATATCGAACATGTTCATGTCCCTTCAATGCTACCGTGACTCCAGACGATCTACGATCTTTGCACGACTTGCCCCTTACTGTTTCGCATCGACTTACTGCAGCTGTAGCGACGCCACATGTATACGTTTATTTCTTTATTGCTTGATGAACAACCATATAAATATATATGTATGATAATTCTTTGTTTATTTTAACATTAAATAATCATATATTTAGGTTCGTCACGTAGCGATGCGAGGCAGTTGGTATAGGTGTATGTTTGAGTATTTTGATCAGTTACCAGAGCCGATTTTGTATAGGCTACATGCGTCACCTTTTGGTGAATTTCTTGCTTTATCTAGATTTGCACATATAGATCGTTGTCTGGCAGAGGCCCTCACCGAGAGATGGTGGCCTACCACTCACACATTTCATTTCCCTGATTTTGAGCTAGGACTGACTCCTCTAGATTTTTATATGCTCACTGGCATAGAAGTTGGTCGACCAAACCGTCTCCCTATTCCATTTTATAGTTCATTTGAGGAGTTCGAGTCATATTCAGCTTATTTACCGACTCTGGCCGATGAGGAGGTTAGAGGAGGAGCTGTTACTCTCCCTTATTTGCAGCGGTATATAGTAGAGTACATGGCTGTTGAGGATATGCACACTCCGGTTATTCGTGCCTTCATATTATATCTTTTTGGATCTACATTTTTTAGTAACAATAAGGGTACTATTAGGCTTGATTTTTTGGTTGGATTAGTAGATGTGGATGGATTAAATATATATGATTATGGTACTACTATTATTGGTTATTTATACGTAGCATTAGATACTTATGCACTTTAGTAGTCTAGACAGATGTATGGATTTTGGTACATTCTTCCATTTTGGTACTACGAGTATACTGCCAATATGCACCCCCGACTTATTGTAGATGCGAATGTCACACCTTATATTTACTTTCTTAGATTGCGTCATTGGGGTCCTCCTATGCATTTGCCCTGTCTTGCAGAAGGGGTGCACAATGATCTGATGGAGGCTGGACAACAGATGGATATGAGGCATCGTGGTAAATTATCGTTCGTCCATGAGATCAGTACTTACAGTTCCTAGAGCCCGGTCCTGATCTTCCACTCACTTTTCAATTTTCCATGTCGCGACGCAGGATTTGCTTTCAGGTTCCTACATGTCCATTTACATGGTATTTAGGGGAGCGGTGTTGGCTACAGTTGTATGGTATAGTTCGCATTCCATCAGATCCGCTACCATGGGATGATATGTATGGTGATATTCGGGTTGGACCAGCTTATATTCTTGCGATGAGGGGTGCATAATGGGTGGATGGTGTTACAGTTCTTGGAGACATTGATTCATATTGGGCTCAGTAGCCCCACATGCTTACGCGTTGTCTGATTATATTCGGGGTTTGAACTCTGATCATATTGGTCCGCATACCTCTTCCGGTAGAGTTCCACTACCGCCTGGCACCTTTGACCCTACATCATCTCAGTACACACAGCCTCCTGCTTTCGACCCCCCCTCCACATTCATTTAGAGCATATGATATACATGGTCAGGTGGTGGAGTACCCCTTGCAGTATCCTGCAGATGACGATATTACGGGTGTACCATCCGTCGGATTGTATCAGCCTCATCAGGTTTGTACGAATTTTAACTTTTCTTTAAATAACTTGTCATTATATTCTCCACCTATGTATAATTCTTTTTTGCACATATCAGTATTCTCAGTACATGGATTATGATAGATGGATGATTGCTGCATTTGAGCGTGTGACGCTCGATTATACACAGATGATGTATCTGAGTTACCAGACTACGGTCCAGCAGCAGCAGACTTAGTATGATCCGTAGATACAGGGATTACAGACCCAGATTCAGCAGCTTCGGGAGCAGCTGCATGCCGGACCTCAGCCTCACGACTTCGATGACAGTGACGATGATAGTGGAGACGATGAGGAGATTGATAGTGGTGCCATCACATAGACTGATGTGCTGCATTTAGATGTTTTAGACTGTGTTATTATTTTTCACACATTACATTAGTTGGTTGCATATTATGATGGTGATGATGCTACTGTTATATGTGATTGTCTATATGTTATGGCGTTGTGTCGATTATATTTTATGTTGAGTATTGCATTGTGTTGATGTTAATTTACGCTTGTGTTTGTTTATTATTAAGCGTATATGAAGTCAAAATGTTGAAGTAACAAACATAGTTGTGTTTGTTTGTCAAAATTTTTATGGATGTTTGACATGTGGACGTTAATTTTATGCTTCATTTTTTTGATGCGGATCACAACCGCTTTATCTAAGATAAAGTGTTATATTCTAATGTCACAACATTTAAAAGTTCGGTTAAATCAATCATTGTGTAACATAATATTTTCGGCTACATAATTAAAATTATTAGTAGATTTTTATATACAAACGAATCAAATGTGCGATGATGAAGAGATAATGGAAACTCGGTTTTGGAACACTTTTGCTGAACTTTACAATAGCAATGTTGATGGTAGAAGTAGACCTGCGCAGGTGGAGTTGAGGACTAGTTATGGGAACTTCTGCAACGCTTGTACGCGGTACAGCATGGTTATCAGTGAGGTTATATTTGAAAATTTGTTTAAACCAACCCGTTCTACATTTGAAGGACATTACTTTCTCAAATATCACGACACATTCACTACGCCATAGATGGCCTTCTGCAACATTTTTGCAAGGTGTTGCCAGGTAAAATGTTGCGATAGCTATACAATTTTGGTCCTAATGCAACGTTGAATTTTTGATGTTGCCTTAGCCATAAAAATGTGTTGCTCTAGCTAAACAAGTGTAATTGATGCAAATTTTTTTTATAGTGTTGCTATAGCAGACCTTTGCATATCTTTCGCACCGATCCGCGTCAATCTACCAAGGAAAATCCTACGTTGGAGAACGTGACACCTCATCAATCCGAACACCACTCCTTGATCTTTTAGAGCCGCGAAGAAAAAAGTCTCTGCAAGTAACTTTTTATTTTCTTTCTTCTCGTCGATTTTGGTTAGGGCTTCGATTTAGGGGTTCCCGATTTCGCTTCGATCCAGGCTCCGGCTCGCTCTAGTGCTCCATCGCAAGTCATCCTCCTTCGCAAATCACCCTCAACCGCTCGATGTAGTCTCCTCCTCCACTAATTCGATTGCAAGATGGGTTTCACGAATTCAAAGCACGAAATCGATTTTGCCTGGAAGGAATTTCGAACAGAAACGTGATGTCTGGAAGCTCGAACTGGGAACGAAGAATCGCGATTCGATTTTGCCTAGAAATCGTACTAACTTCTCTAAGGTATTTTCATTCTCAACTTTTGCTGTTCCTATTTCTCCTTTTAATTTTATTTGCTATAAGGTGCTGAATTGTGAGTTAATGATTAAGTAATTCGGATATTATTTCAAAAGAAAGAATTTAAATGTTATTTAATGATTTCATTGTGATTACTATCATGGTATTACAGCAACTATGTCCTACGTGGATTTGATGTAAGCTTATTTTAATGTTTATGAAAATCAAATTTGTTGATTACTATCATGGTTTTAAATCTGGGATTACCTTGTGCTACTGCTTGGTGCTTTTGTAAGCCGGCTGTGTTTTTGAAACCCATATCTTTGGCCATGAATCATTTGTCCACTGCAGCTGATACAGTAACAAAAGAAGGTTGCATGTGTAACATTGTCAAAAATGAAGGACTAGTTTACAACTATGAATACTCTGTTGTTTTCTGTCAAATATTTCCACTAAAAGTAAAGATAACTGATGAATTTAATGATAAAGTTTTATCTACTGCTATTTGATTTATTTCTCAAAACACTTGTTAAGATGATAAAAAATAGTTCTAACACACCATTTTGTTTGAAAACTTGTTATAAAACCCATCTTGTTTTTATTATATCACTATTGTACAATTGCGCTATTGTTAAAAAATATGTATACTAACATAAAAAATCTTTACATTGCTATTCAGTTCACCATACAGTTGAGTAATAAAAAATATGTTTTTTTCTATTGTGTGTTTGCTGTGCTCAAGTGGCTTGGACTGTGGAGACTGAACCTATGATATTTTTGGTGAATGAATATAGATGTAAACACAGGTGCGTTTACGACAAATAATCCCAATTTGGTAAAATCTGAATTATAAGTTTTAACACAGGTGCGTTTACATCAATCATAAATGTTGTCACTATGGTATAAGGTCTAAATGATATTGATGAGGCATAGTTGAATAGCATAAAAATTGGGAAGATTCCTAAATTTTATGCTATTTAGCTCTTGCCTTATCAATATCATAGGTAATCTGAAGATTGTGGACTTTGGTTAAGCGTCTTTACTGGGCTGGATGTGTTGCTTCACCCTATGTGTGGGACTCCGGCTCATGCTGTAATGGCGCAAACGGAAACCTAAATTCTCATCACGCAAAGGTAACTAATAATATTATTTAGTTATTTTCAGCAAGTAATTTCCTTTATGTTATATACATGATTATTTCAGTGAGCAATCCAATTTGGTCTTTGAAGTATTATACTTCATAGAATTTTTTTTAATTAATAAATGCTTCAACTTGGGTTTTAAATACAGAATTAGAAATAACATCTATAATTTATAAATGCTTCAACTCCAGTACATTTCTAAAACTCCAGTACATAAATGCTTCTCCTTTGTGCATCTTTGCCTGAACTGTTGCTTGCTGTCTTCCATACTGTCTTGTATCCATATGTTGCATTCATGTTTAGCTTATGCACTTGTGAACAGCTGACTTAGGCATTCACAGGTTGTCCGTGCAAATATTTGGTCCCTGTCAGAAAAAAATATGAAAAGAAACAACCCAAATACCTGAGGCAAATAATATAACAAAAATATTTTCATTTTCTGTTCGGGTTAAATATTATTTTCCAGATTACTGCTTTTGAATTATATGTGATAGGTATTGAAGACTGGACAGCTGGATACAAGCTTGAAGACAGAGTCAAATCAAATGTGCTTGAGCTTGAAGACTGGACCCGCTACTCGGCTCGCCTTCGGCTCGGCACTCGGCTCGTCATATATTTGTCAGTGTCGGTGTCTGTATAAATTGAAACTGCATATGTAATGAGTGAACTGAGTGATGTAGTGAGGAATATCTGTATATGTGAATATCAGTGTTATATATCATTGAATTGTAAAATAGTGGAGTCGGGAATTTGTACTATTTCAAATGTTGAAATAAAATATTTATTTAAATAAATTACTTTTTGAATATCAAATTCTGTGCAATAGCATTTTATTAAATAAATATTTATTTCTATTAAAAAATCAAATATGCTCTACATTGTGGGCCCCACAAATTCAGAAAGTTAATATCTATAGCAACATTTTGGAATGTTGCTACAGACACATATGGATGTTGCTATAGACCCAAATAGGGTTCTATTGCAACAATATTACTTATGTTGCCTTAGATAGTCAAAATGTTGGCTTTGAGGTCTAAGGCAACGGCAAAAATTGCATCACCAGAAAAGTGTTGCCATAGACCTATGGCAACATTTTTTGGGCCTGACCCAACATTTTTTTTGTGTTGCAGAAGGCCATTTATGGCGTAGTGATTCATTGGACATGAGGCTTATATCATACGTCAAAATTGGCTAGAACGATTTGGATATCCATAATTTGAGTGTGTTATTGTTGAGTGTATTATTGTCTCTGTGTATGCACATTTACTATTGTCTTGTTTATGAGTAATTTTAACTTTCTACTGCATTGTCAAATCAAAAAAAAGTGCTAATATTTAAACATAATTAATTTTTAACGTCACACGCTTCAATATATATGTAAGAGCTTTTCTTCTCAAACACACAATTGAGTTCTCCGCTCCTTCAATCTTCTCATCCTCATATCAATGCCTTCCTGGTCATCATCTATTGACTCTGATGCCGGGTACGTTCCAACGGAAAGCGAACACACCGATGAAGATTGGAATATCAATTACCAATACCAACATTACGAGGACGTTGTTCGTGAATTCCTAAATCTTGACCAACTCACACTTCAAGAAGATGTTCAACCAGTACACGAATAGTTGGTTCATCAACAATCACAGGAGGTTGAACAAGTACCAAATTTGCAACCTTCGATTGAATAAGAGGCTGACTCTAACACAGTATTTTGCCATTGTGGTTATAAAGTTGAAGTTGTGGTTAGAGCTGATGGTGAAGATATTGGTAGTCAAATCCAGTTATGTCCTTTCTGGCCTGAAGGCTGCAATTATGCAGAATGGGTTGATGAACGGCTATGCCCAAGGGCCATAACATATGCCAACGAGCTGGAACGAGAAATAAGACTTCTTCAAAATATCGTGCACAACTTACAATTTGACCGTAACCGGTAGTTTCTTAGTGGAGTGTATTATTGTGGAGTGTATTATTATGAAGTGTATTATTGTGGAGTATACTATTATGGAGTGTATTATTATGGAGTGTATTATTATTATGGTTGTATTATTGTGGAGTCTATTATTATGGAGTGTATTATTGTTTGTGTATGCATTGTCGTTGACTGTATTAATGTTTGGGTGTTTCAGCAACAATGACTTGTTTCTTTCTGTATTATTGCATTAAGAATATGGCAACAGTTGTATGATGGGACAAGACAATGCAGACGTTACATTGCAGACAAGACACTGCATCTACAGTTAATAGTGTATGATGGGATGAGACACTACATCAACAGTCAATAGTGTATGAAGGGACAAGATAGTGCAGACGTTACACTGCAGACAAGACACTGCATCAACAGTTAATAGTATATGATGGGACGAGACACCGCATCAATAGTCATAGTGTTTAGATGTGACGAGACACTGCAGTCGTGACGTAAATGGAATCTACTTTATAGATGGTGGTTGAATTTAATTAATACTACCCACAAGTGATTGTTTGTTAGCCAACATGTGATTTAAGCTATAAAAGGCTTGTTAAATGCTGAGAAGTATTATTGCTCATTCTTATTTCATACAATTTCAAATATAACAAATGATGGCAGAAGATTATATTTTTTTTTGATGATAGCGATGACGAATTTGATGAAATGATGGAAGATCATTTTCGTCATGAAAAGGAACTAATAAGTATGGCTGCACTATAGGTTGGTCAATTGAGTAGGCAACACGGTGGATCAATTGTTGGTCATCGGTATAAAAATCGTATACATTCATGGAACAACGATAGACTGATGGAAGACTACTTTGTTCCAAATCCTACTTACACAGATGCTGATTTTAGAAGAAGATACCGCATGCGGCATCCTCTATTTCTTAGAATCCTACAATGCATCAAGCAGCATGACAAATATTTTATCTTCAAACCTAATGCATCTCGTACAATGAGATTGGCTGGAATTCAAAAAATGACAGCTGCACTCAGAATGCTTGCATATGCAGGACCGGCGGATGCGCTTGATGAAAATTTGAAAGTGGCGGAAGGCACGGTATTGGAGTGTTTGGAGCATTTCTGTCAAGCTATCGTGGACATTTACGGTGATCAATACTTACGCAGACCGAACGAGGCGGATATAGTTATGCTATTAAACATGCATGGTAGTAGAGGCTGGCCTGGAATGTTAGGCTGTATAGACTGCATGCATTGGGAGTGGAAAAATTGTCCAAAGACGTACGCTGGAGCGTATCAGGTAAGTCTCGTAGGTCTTCTATTATTCTTGAATCCATAGCGTCGTATGACTTATGGATATGGCATGCATTTTTGGGAATGCCGGGTTCAAACAATGGTCTTAACGTAGTCGAACGATCTAAGTTGTTCAATGATTTAGCAAACGGTAGATCAACTCCTTGTACCTTTACTTTAGGAGGTAACACGTACGATCATGGATATTATCTTGGCTATGGTATATATCCTAAATGGAGTACCATTGTCAAGACAATTCCTAACCCACAAAACAATAAACAATCAAAGTTTGCAGCGATGCAAGAAGGCCAGAGGAAGGACGTTGAAAGAGTATTTAGGGTTCTTTAGTCTAGATTTTCCATGGTCAGTAATCCATGCAGACTTTGGTCACCAGTTAAAATGACCATAATAATATACACTTGTATTATTTTACATAATATGATTATAGAGGATGAAAGAGACATGGAAGAAGATTACTTTTACGAGGGTGCTCCAACACCACCGCCTGTTTGGTGCAACAATATGATTGGCAGCGCACTAGAACTCGAGTTTCATGTAGAAAGCCAAATGTCCTACCGTAGTGTTCAACTGCATCGAAGACTGCAAAATGATCTCATAGATCATCTTTGGAGGTTTTCTAGAAATCAGTGAAACTATATTTATGTTGTTACTTTTCCTACTGTTGTTTATGTTGTTGTTACTTATTATTGTTATTGTAATCTGTTTATCTTTAATTAACGTAATGTTGTTATAATCTTTTTTCAATGTAATGCAATTTCAATGAAAATACTTATGTTAATAATTGCTTGCATTCAGAACACAATACAAATAATGGTAATTAAAAGATACAAAGGTTGTAGAAATGGTAATTCATTTAATGACCCTCTTCAAGTCTACGCCTCATAATTTCTCTCCTTCTTTGCTCTGTATACTCCAGTTGTTCTACAGACATGTGTGACGTATCCATGAACATTATTGCATCTTCATCTCTTTGCCGATTTCCAGCAAGAAGTTGATCCATTCTTGATAACTTTTCTTGGTGTTGAATTGCTCGAGTCTCCATTTCCCGGTTAAATCTATCTTCAGATTCAAGCATGAGTTTTTTAATGTCAACTTGATCCGCTCCAGCCGTCTGCTTCTTTTTGGCCGCTTTTGCTCCCAATGGCCTAACAAAATGATCTTCAGGTGGGGTTGGGTCTTCTTCTGATACTAAACTGTAGCTTCTTTGCGATTCCCTAGGACTAGAGCTTTCTCCAACTCTAGGCGTTTTACCCCGACCACTATTTGATTGAACTTGTTGAACGTTTTTTAAAGCGATGATTTCCATTTAACGTGCTCGACCAACATGTCATAAATATGCATGAACTGATAAAAATGTGGTGCTTGTTTACTATCAGGTTTATAGATTTGTTTGAACAACTTGCAGCCATTCTCTGTTAAAAAAATAATTAGTATAATTAGAGAACTGTGATAAAAAGTAGAACAATGATATTATATTAAATCTTACCAAATGCGTTTCATTTTCAAATCCATTAGGATTCGTTTGCTTTAGCTTGAACATTTGAGAATCGAACATTTGTGTTTGGCGATTTATTTTTCCATAATTACCTTTGACTAAAGACATCGTTCTTTTTCGATCGATGTTCTTCCGATTGTAGCAATTAGTAATTTTGCCCCAAAAAGATTCACCACTTTGATCGGTCCCTCGAATAGGATCGATCGAGAGGGAACAGTAAATGTAGCAAAGATCGTAGTCTTCCGCAGCGCTCCAACTTGCATTAGTTACTTCTCCCCCAATCGTAACCGTAACGTCTTGTAAGTCATAGTCTTCTAAACTGGACCTTGCTGCATCGACGTCGAAATTGGACTACATTTTCAGTTGAGATTAGTGGCAGATAAAAACTGTAATGGAGGAAGCAAATTGGTTGTGAATGGAAGAAGAGTGAGGAGTTGTATTTAAACCGAGAAAATTGCCGTTGGAAAATGACCGTTGGGAGGATAAGTGGGCACGTGTTTAACAGGCGCCTGCATACTAGGCGCCTGTTAAACAGGCGCCTCACTCTCAGGCGCCTGTTGAACAGGCGCCTGGCATCTAGGCGCCTATTGAACAGGCGCCTCGCCGAATCTCCAATTCTCAAGCTGAAGCCCTCCATTTCTGCACTTTTGAGAATTCTGATGCTCTGTTGGGAGCTCTTCTGGGTGTAGATTCAAGAATTCTGCACCTGTTGGAGATGCTCTTAGGGACTGAATCATTGCATGCAAACATGTGTGTTAGTATATATATGCATGCACTGAAAGGTAGAAGACGATAGTGGTTAGTGTGTGTTTGTGCTTACATTCGTGCATAGGAAGGAGAGGCTCTGTTCATGCAGTGATGGGCCGTAGTGTTTGAGTGTGTGTGTGTATTTGAGTGTGTGAATGCAAGTGTCTTTGGAGGCGAACGCATGCATGAAGGCAAAGGAAGAAGCATGCGTGAAGGGGATGGGCGCTTGTGCATGCAAATAAGGAAGTTGGGTTAATGTTGTTTGCAAAGAGATTTGCAATTAAATTCTACTAGAATATGGACAATTGCACTTGCATTGAGACTGGAGAGGGTGCATGGGTCTGTTAGCAGGAAGAAGGGTGTATTTTGGACCGTGCATTTCAGCTTTGCATGTTTGAAGAATGGGTGAGAATTTAATTATATTAGTTTTAATTTAGTTGAGTGTTTTAGTTTATTTAAATTTAGTTTAGATTAAAATGTTTAAAAATTAAAATTAACAACTTACTCATACGAAGTCCGTTTAATCCATGGTTTTCGACGCTAGATTCGTATTGACGAATAGAACACACTGGTGTAAAGCATCGACACATTGAACAAAGTTTAATTTAGTGGAAGAAAAGAGCATTGATTTTAATTACGATTAACATAATTAAATAACTATACTTCATTAGTGATATTTATTCAACAGAATAAACTTGTTTTGCTATTATATTTATTTACTGATTATAGTCATGTGTTCGTATTTAATATGATTGTTGATTGATTGTTTGGTCGTCTGAATTGTGCACGACCAGTTTATGAGCGATTACACTTTTATTTAGCATGGATTGGGTAGGAGATAGATTTTGAGCTAACATCTTGTAATTTATTTCTCAATTTAACTATAAAGTGTTTGATAATATTATGGGTTCATTTAATTATGATAATTAATTATAATAATTTTGATTTGAATAAGATTGTAACGACCCGATATTTTCAACCATTCGCATCCGCACATGCCGGACATGAATTGCTCAAAATATCAGATTATTAATTTATATTTAGCAAAACTCAACATATACAGTAAATAAATCAATCATAGAATCACAGACACATAGTAGCATAACAATAATGCAGCGGAATAGATAAATAGTAGTTCATGAAGCTACTATATAAACATTAGTGTTAGAAATAAAATACGCAGAATATATCAAATACAGTGAAGTCTCCAGTACAAACAGACGACCTCTCTGAACCAATCAACTGGAAAAGATGAAAGCTGAATCGATAGTTGGATCTCCAAACGAAGCTCCAAATCCAAAGATGAGTCTCAAATACTGTATCATTCAGTCTGACCCGAGCGTAAACCAAACACAAAACACTCGAGTCATGATTAACATTCTTATATCAGTAAATCCAAATCAAGTGAAATATCAATTGGAATACAAGTAACTCAGAGGGTGTTTGGGATAACCATCCTCTAAGGATCCATGGGACTATCTACCATGTGGAAATATGCACTATAACACCCGTAGTCATTTCAAATTAATTTTTACTTCAAAACCAAAATATCATTTACATTTCAAATATATCTATTTCCTAAAATAGTATATATAAATTAAATAATTTATAAAGTAAGGTATTTGTAATTTCCTCAAACTTCACAAATCGCTTCAAAATCAACTCGACTTTCCCATTCAAATTTAATTCAATCTCAATTTATCCATTTCCATTCGATTCAGTTTCTGCTTAACAAATTCAAATTTTATCGATTTCAAATATAGATTTGAACCATAAATAAACCATTTAAATTTCAGTGTAATTCAAACTCAATATATTTTGAAGCTTTAAATATTCAACATTTCAAAGACAAATTTTGATAATTGCATTTATCTTTCAATTTGACTTCACTATTATTTAGTTTTGAAATATTCACTTAGTAAATTAAATATTATTTATGTGACCTTAAATTACAGTTTACTATATTTTTCCTTCAATTTCTTTAAACGGGAAATATTCATTTAATTTCTTAAATCAAAATCAAGTTATAAGATCATATCTAAAATTCCAAATTCAATAGTTTTAAATCTATTTAATTAAGTAAAATTCTTAACTAAATACAATTTTAATCAATCCAACCTTATCTTCCTTATTCATGCAAATCATTGAAAGATCGATTTAAGAATATAATACTTAACAGATTATATTAATTAAATCAAAGTTTATTAATTTAGGTTTATTATTAAATCTACTTCATATTCAAAACATATTTATATAGAATATTTCAATATAAAACCATATATATTCCCTTCCAAAACCATCGAAATCATTTTCAAAATATTTATATATAGATCAATGGTGTCGATATATAATTTCTATCCAAATGTCAAGTGATATGGATATTTATCATTTAAGTTCACAATTTAAATATATACGGGTAGATATCATTTCAACTCGTAATCCTAAATCCAATTCAAATGAAAATCGCTTGGGTTTATCATTTCAACCCATAATGATTTTCTCCTATTTTAGTGTCCGTTCGGGTATTATCATTTCAACCCATAGTGAATTCTATACTAACAGGGAACTTGTAGAGTGATAACAGATATGAAAATAATATAACAGGCATATATCAACAGTATAAATAAAAGATAATGATGTAAGCTGCCACAGGTGAACAGATACAGATTACAACATGTATATTGCAATGTAAATAACTAACAGCAGCATACTTCAATTGTCGCTTCAATTGAATCAAATTAATAAATAAAAGAACGTTAATCGTGAGTGATTGCTCACCTTTCAAGGCAAGGGAGGTCCGACAAATTAAATGTGTTACGAATCCAAAGAAAAGCAAGATTGAATGCGAATTCAATGAAGGAAATATGCATGACGGACCAAAAGCTGACAATAAGAGATCGATGAGAACGATTAGAATCCGTTGATATACATTGAACTGAATATATATATATATATATATATATATATATTTATATATAATTTTTTGAAATCAATTTAAGGCACGCATTTATTTTCAAATTTATATTCAATCCTGCACTTATAATATATATATATATATATATATATATAATAAAGAACATCTACAGATTCCAGGCACAACTTTATTATCAGCCATATATATATATATATATATATATATATATCAATGCGAACTACTTATAACCTATACCATTATATACTAATATAAATGGTTTGGTAGCAGGCTATGAATTAAAACTCAACAAACAAGCATACATTACCACATTTACGAACGCAAAAATAGGTAGACGTACATTTATATAACACGATATATATATACAGCTATATATAACATAACCCGCATAAATTAAGATCAACACCTAAATAGATTACAGTTTTACCCAATATATAACCGAAAATGTATTACTGTATGTAAAATAGTATACTGATTTTAAAGAAACCATATTCAAAATCGATATCTTTTATAATATAAACTTATATACATATATTTACATTATATATATTTTAAAATTTGCAATAACATGTAGCTGATGAGATTCATGTACACAAATTTTATTACACGATCACATACATATGCATATCCTATAAGTAGCGGTTAGTAAAAATCATTATATAAAAAATCTACACAACCGTACACTTATATATATACAATACTTAGTAAATGCAGGTAATAAGGATATTATCATCAGTTATGCGAACAAAATGCAACAGGACGAGACAACAGCAGCCTTTAAAAAATGAAATATTCATTCTGCCATAATAAAACATATATATAAAACTATATGTTTCATATCATAACTGCTTAAACACAACTAAAATCACCTCACAATCAAAGGCAGGCCAAGCAAGTAGGCAGGGTTCAAGGCGGAGACGAGGCTTGTGTTGGCCAGTGGGCTCGGGTCTGGCGAGGCATGCTGTGTCCAAAGGGAGATGGAGGAGGGATGGTGACTCGCTGGAGGCAGTGGTTGCATGGAGGCGCTGGCAAGGGGTTCAAGGCAGGGGTTGATGCTACGTTGGTCGAGAGGGGATGTGGCCATAAGTAGGTGCGACGAGGTAGGTCAGTGGATGGGTTCGGCTTTTTGTGGAGCTGAGGTAGCGAGGGAAGGATCAGTTGGCGTGGCGGTGAAGGGGATGATGGCTGACGCAGTGGATAAATCAAAAAAAACTTCAATCGATGTAAGTAGCAATCGGTGAGTTGAGAATACTGCAATGCCCAAATCCGTTGATCCAAAGATGCCGGATTCTAGTTATCTTCGTCTCGTTGATCGCGCACGATACCGAGAAACAAAGACCTACGATTCTTCGACGTTGATCAAGCGCACTTGATTCCGCGAATCGGCTTCAACAAACGTTGATTCGAGCGCACTCGAATGACGTAGGTGGAGATAGGAGATCACACTCGACTATCAATTAGAAGAAAGCACAAAGCAATCAAAAGGAATTTTATTCAAAAGTCAACAACTATTACAAATGACACGACTTGCCTATTTATTGGCTTACAACTCAACACACGGCTTAAAATTTACAACACAATATGTACGCGATTTAAAAAAAATGCAGCGACTTCATGTTAACTCGGCAACGACTCATGCTTCTTCGGCAACGACTCAAGCTTGCGGCTTAAAACTTGAACACTGCACAAATTCTCGCGACTCAAAAAAAATATAAGTCATTCGTGACTTATAGAATGGAGAAGGAGCGACTTACTGAAATTTACATAGGTCTTTCGTGACTCGTAATTCTCTCGCGCGCGGCAATGAGTCGTTCGCGACTAATGGTGGTTCGCGCGACTTAGGGTTTTGGAAGGAGGCGAGTCATGGATGAGTCGGTCGCGATTTAGGGTTGAGGAAGTGGATGAGTCGGCAAAGGAATGAGTCGCGAGTTATTGGAGCCGCGCGACTCAAGGTGGGGCGACTCATGGAGATGGTGGCGATTCAGGGCAGCTTCATCTGATCGAATCAAGGTATGCTCTGCATCATCCTCCCCCTGTTGGAAGGAATTCGTCCTCGAATTCATACTCTCGTCATCTTTGATAGGTTCCTCCTCATAATATGGAATTAAGTGCTTCACATTAAACACATCAGAAGTGTAAACATCCTCTGGCAGTTTCAACTTATAAGCATTTTCATTGATTCGTTTTATAATTTCTACTGGTCCAATCTTTCGAGTTTTCAACTTGTTATAAGTGCCAGCCGGAAAACGATCTTTCGTCAAAACGGCATAAACAAAATTACCCTCTTTGAAGATTACACTTCTTCATTTCTTATCCGCCATTTGTTTATACTTCTCATTCGTTTTCTTCAATCGTTCCTGAACGATTCTATGGCATTCTGTTAACCCATCAACAAAATCAGCAGCCCGCTTAACTGTTCCTTTCGGTTGTGGCACTATTGTCAAATCCAGCGGCCCCTTTGGCAAACTTGAATATACAATCTGAAACGGACTGAAACCTGTACTTCGGTTATTTGCATGATTGTGAGCAAATTCATCTTGACACAACCTCAAATCCACACTCTTAAAATTGTCTTTCACAAGACATCGTAACAAGTTTCCCAATGATCTATTCACCACCTTTGTTTGCCCATCTGTTTGCGGATGATAAGCACTACTAAATTTCAGTTTCGTTCCCACCATCTTCCACAAACTAAGCCAAAAATGACTTATAAATCTGGTATCCCTGTCTGAAACAATAGACTCCGGCAACCCATGTAATCGATAGATTTCTTTAAAGAATAATTGTGCCACTCGAACTGCATCCGCTGTCTTCTTACAGGCTATAAAATGTGCCATCTTCGAAAACCTGTCCACCACAACAAATATAGAATCATTCCCCCTCTGAGTTCTCGGCAAACCCAACATAAAATCCATACTAATATCAGTCCATGGTTTAATAGGCACGGGTAATGGCATATATAACCCCGCATTGGTCGCTGTTCCCTTAGAAACCTGGCATATATGACATCTCTCCACAAACCGTTCAACCTCCTTCCTCATTGACGGCCAAAAGTATGATTGAGCAATCAAATGCAAAGTACGGTCACGGCCTACATGTCCTTCCTCGTGTAACTCCTTGATAATCTTCAATCTCAAACTGCTCTCTGGAATACATAACCGATTTCCTTTAAACAGAAAACCATCAACCAACACAAATTCATCAGTACTTCCTTCCTTGACTTTCTCAACAAATTTCACAAAGTAAGGATCTTCTTCAATCAGCTCTGGCAATAACTCAAAACCCGGCACTTCAATTTTCATTGTCGTTAATAAATGACTCCTCCTACCCAAAGCATCAGCTACACGGTTCGTCACCCCTGATTTGTGTTTAACGACAAAAGTAAACTGCTGCAAATAAGCAATCCACGATGCATGTCTTGCTGAAATCTTGTCCTGCCCCTGCATATGCTTCAACGCCTCATGATCAGTGTACAGAACAAATTCTTTCTGAAACAGATAGTGTCTCCAATGCTTAACAGCCTGAACAATTGCGTAAAACTCCACATCATAAGTGCTATATCTCAACTTTGCTCCTGATAACTTCTCACTGAAATAAGCAACTGGCCTTCCATTCTGACTTAAAACTCCGCCAATACCAACTTTTGAAGCATCGGTATGTAATTCAAACAGTAACTGGAAATTCGGTAAAACAAGAATTGGTGCTGTTGTCAACAGTTCTTTGATTTTCTCAAAAGCAATCCCGGCTTCCTCTGACCACGAAAACTGTTTACCCTTCATACAATCAGTAATTGGAGTCATCACGCTACTGAAGTGTGGAATGAATCTTCGGTAGAATGACGCTAGCCCATCAAAACTTCTCACTTCTGTAATTGTCCTCGGCCGTGGCCAATTCCTGACTGCTTCAACTTTATTCTGATCCACCTGTATACCTTCTCCTGATACAACATACCCCAGAAATAAAACACTATGCGTCATGAACACGCATTTCTTCGTAGCAGCATAAAATTGTTCCTTACGAAGAATAATCAGCACTTCCCTCAAATGTAGAACATGCTCCTCCATACTCCTGCTAAATATCAGAATATCATCGAAATAAACCACCACGAACTTCCCAATGAATGGTCTAAAGATTTGATTCATCACCCGCATGAATGTACTAGGTGCATTTGATAAACCAAATGGCATAACCAACCATTCGTATAACCCCTCTCTCGTCTTGAAGGATGTCTTCCATTCGTCTCCAGGTCTAATCCGAATTTGATGATATCCGCTTTTCAAATCAATCTTTGTAAAGATAGTTGCTCCGCTTAACTGATCTAGCAAGTCATCCAACCTTGGCATTGGAAATCTATATCTCACCGTAATCTTATTCAATGCTCTACTATCAGTGCACATCCTCCACGTTCCGTCCTTCTTTGGTACTAACAAAGCTGGCACAGCACATGGACTCAAACTTTCCTGCACACGTCCCTGCTCAAGCAACTCTTCCACTTGCCTTCGCAACTCCTCATGTTCCTTCATACTCATTCGATAATGTGGTCTATGCGGTAATACTGCTCCTGGAACAAGATCGATTTGATGTTGAATGTCTCTCAGTGGCGGTAACTCCTTGGGTAACTCCTCTGGAAATACATCCTCAAATTCTTTCAACACTGGTTTTTCTTCTTCTGGGATTTCAACCTCTTCACTACAATCTCGCCCAATCAACAGGAATACTTCAGGCTCCTCTTCAACTTCCTTAATAAACTCTTTCAATGATAGTAAAGTTTTTAGCTCTTCAATCTCCTCAGATTTACTCTCTCCCTGCTGTCTCTTCTTTGGAACTAAAATAATCTTAACGCCTTCAAACATAAAACTATAACTATTGGTCCGACCATCATGTTGCACTGCTCGATCATACTGCCACGGTCTTTCCCAAAGCAAATGACAAACATCCATCTCAACTACATCACACCAAATTTCGTCTTTATATTTCTTCCCAATAGAAAATGGAACTCGAACTCGCCTATCCACCTTCACTTCTCCTCCTTTTCTCAGCCACGCTAACTTGTAAGGATTAGGGTGTTTCTCCGTCTTCAACTTCAGCTTCCTCACAGCTTCAGTAGAAATAATATTGTCACAACTTCCTGCATCAATCACAAATTTACAAACTTTTCCCAATATAGTGCATGTCGACTGAAAAATGTTACTCCTCAACCAATTAGCCTCATCCTCTTGTTTTGGTGTTAAACAAGACCTCCTCATCATTAGATTACACCCTTCGTCTCCCGATGCGATGTCCTGTTCATTCTCCTCAAATGGACTATCTTCACCATCAACAGCATTCTCACTTTCAACCTCAGCTATCATACCTCGTTTCTTTGGTTTTGGACACTCATTGCTTTTATGACCCATCTCCTGGCAATTGTAGCATTTGAAACCATTGTTAACCTTCGCCTTCTCAACCTCCTTCACAACTGGTTTTGTAACAGCTTTAGGAACATTAGAACTTCCACTAACACCCTTCACTTGATTGTTAGAATTAGTAAATACACCACCTCCGCGCCTTCCCTGCTTCTCCCAAGCCAACGCTTTATGATGTGCCTCCGCTACAGATCTTGGATCGAACATATTAACCATATCCTGGATCTGCATTCGTAACCCTCCAACAAATCTTGCTATCAGCTGCTCTTCCGTTTCCATTATATCGTTCCTGGCAATGAGTTGGTAAAATTCATCTGCATAGTCGTTAACTGATTTCATCCCCTGCCGTAGATTCTGCAATCTCTGGTACATGAGTGATTGATAGTTGTATGGTAAAAATGTAGCTCTCATCAATTTCTTCATTTTCTCCCAATCTACAATCTTCGACTTTCCCATCCTTTCTCTCGTAAGTTTAGTTTGCTGCCACCATGCCAAAGCTCTCCCCCTCAACCTTGTAGCAACCAACTTCACTCGACGATTCCCCGGAATCTCCTTGAAATCAAAAATTTCTTCAACATTAGACAACCAATCTAAAAATTCTTCAGCAACCATTCCACCCTTGAACTCTGGAATTTCTATCTTCATTCCCAATTCCCATCGACGATCATCATCTACATCTCGATTCTGACGTCGTGTTTGTTCTCTATCTCGATAGTGAACACTTCCCCTATCACCATCAAAGTCCTCATCAAAATCTGAAGTATATCGATGTCGATCACGACCTCCAACATCTCTACTACCACTCCTTCGATCAACATTCCTATCACGATTATCAACACTTCTATGGTCTTCTCTTCTCTCCTGATCTGAATGTATCGAAGCTCTGCTTCTCCCATGGCTCGATTCAGGTGAAACTCTTCTTCTACTTTGATTCATTTCAAGCATCATTCTCTCTAATCGACCAATTCCTTCATTCAACTTCTCAGTAAAACTCTCGTGGATTCGTTGCTCCATTTCATCAGCTTCTTCTCTTCCATACAAGGCATTAATATTGCGATGACGTTGAGCGCGTCTCGGAGGCATGATTGAACTTCACAAATAATTCAACAAATCTCCAGACTTCAACAAATCAAAACTTCAACACGAAATCAAACAAGTCACGGCTCCTTAGCTCGACTTCAAACTTCAAAACAACTTCACAAGGCTCGGCTACTTCTCACAAGTATACACGGCCTAACTTCAACAAATGATACCAAAACTGACGTTTCAACTCTCGGCTCACGCTTTAAATTCCAACACTTTTGTACACTTTGACCCAAAAGGCTATGGATCAAATACTCTAATCTTGTTGCAACTTCAATATGAACACGATGAACAACTTCAAACTTCAAATACTTGGCTCCAAGACCTGATTTAGCTATGATTGGCTAAATCTTGCTCCGATACCAAACTGACGCAGCGGATAAATCAAAACAAACTTCAATCGATGTAAGTAGCAATCGGTGAGTTGAGAATACTGCAATGCCCAAATCCGTTGATCCAAAGATGCCGGATTCTAGCTATCTTCGTCTCGTTGATCGCACACGATACCGAGAAACAAAGATCTACGATTCTTCGACGTTGATCAAGTGCACTTGATTCCACGAATCGGCTTCAACAAACGTTGATTCGAGCGCACTCGAATGACGTAGGTGGAGATAGGAGATCACACTCGACTATCAATTAGAAGAAAGCACAAAGCAATCAAAAGGAATTTTATTCAAAAGTCAACAACTATTACAAATGACACGACTTGCCTATTTATAGGCTTACAACTCAACACACGGCTTAAAATTTACCACACAATATGTACGCGATTTAAAAAAAATGCAGCGACTTCATGTTAACTCGGCAACGACTCATGCTTCTTCGGCAACGAATCAAGCTTGCGGCTTAAAACTTGAACACTGCACAAATTCTCGCGACTCAAAAAAAATATAAGTCGTTCGCAACTTATAGAATGGAGAAGGAGCGACTTACTGAAATTTACATAGGTCGTTCGCGACTCATAATTCTCTCGCGTGCGGCAATGAGTCGTTCGCGACTAATGGTGGTTCACGCGACTTAGTGTTTTGGAAGGAGGCGAGTCATGGATGAGTCGGTCGCGATTTAGGGTTGAGGAAGTGGATGAGTCGGCAAAGGAATGAGTCATGAGTTATTGGAGCCGCGCGACTCAAGGTGGGGCGACTCATGGAGATGGTGGCGATTCAGGGCAGCTTCATCTGATCGAATCAAGGTATGCTCTACATCAGTGGCTGCCTTGAGTTGTGGGGAGGCTGACGTGAGAAGATTAAGGGAAGGGTGTAGTTCGCGTGATGAGAGGAAGGCACTGTGAGGCTTCGAAGGGTGTACACGCGTGCGGAGGGCCGATCAAAGGAATGGAGAAGGGTGCTTGATATAGTGGCAGTTGGGCAAGTTTTGTTTCGGTGAAAATTAAAATAGGCTAGGTGTCTTATAATTTATATATACAAAAATGCAAACAGAAGAGAAAGCAAAAGTAACGATACCCTATTTCAAAACAGACACTAGAGAAAACAAAGAGGCGAAGACACACGAACCCAAAATGAAAAGCCAGTTGGAAGATAAGCATGTGAGTCCAAAAGAAACATAACAAATATTATACAATTCAAAAGAAAGGTAATGGACTGTTTGAGGTAAATGAAAGTAAAACGTATAACTAATATAAAATTTATATATTTTCAAACCGATGGAAATAAAGGCAGTCAGAAATCTATTGAAAAGATGGAAAGGTAACAGTTGATAATAAATGCGTCCAACCTTTTGAAATTTGAAAGGACATCAAAAGTGGTACCGCGACGACAGACTGTTTTGTCGTTTCCATTGCATACCGGACCTCATAATACAGAAATGAATATACCGTAGTGACCAGCGAGACGAGACGATCGAAACGGTGTACATATTTAGTGGTACGATCATCCAATCAAAAGTCGAATACCGACACTGATATACGTTGCTATTCTGTAAGGAAAATCCAAACGGAGCTAGAAACGTCCAAAATTTACGAAACGAATTACACAGTCTGATTCAGAGTGTTCTAAATAAATTTTCTCATGTTGACAAATTTAGGTTTTGAAATACTTTTAAAATTCAACTGTTATTAACCGATTTAAACTGAAATAAAATTACGCAAAAATAAACTTCAATATTAACAGATGAAAATTTTCCAGTTGCTAAGTTTAAATAGACGTATTCCAAATAGTAAATGTTTACTTCCAAATTCAAATGCCTAAATTTCACAAAATATTAGTTAAATATATTATTAAAACAATTAAAATTTTTGGGTTTTTACACTCTCCCCGACTCAAAACTTTTCGTCCCCGAAAAGGAAGAAGGAAGGAGAATAGAAACAATTAGAAAGAAAAATAGATTGAAAGACAAGATAAACAATTAATTTATCCAAATAAATTTCAATTTTAATTTATTAATATTCAGCAATTTGGTTAAACCCATTTATTATATCCACAATTCATAAATTTATTAAAGTTTTTCTCAAGATACTTTTCAAATATTATTAATAAATCAATAAATATTTTCTTTATTATGTTGTATTTAATTAATGGCTTCTGAAATATTAATATTTTTCTATTAAACCATGTGGTTTATAAATAAACAATATTTTAAAAAGGATATAGTCAACAAGGAAAAGAAGGTGGATTCAGAAAACATAATATAGGTGAATAAATAAAGCTGAGTAAATAATGTGGATTAAAAAGAATTGTATCGGGCCTGAATAGTTAATTTAAAAACATAAGAATTTTCAATTTCAACTATTAATAGAAAATTTCTTGGTTGGAAATACTTTTATAATAAAATACCTTTATAATAAAATCCTTTTATAATAAAATTCCTTTATATCGAAACAAATTTTCCTTTTCAAAATACTTTTATAGCTCGATGTTTCAACAAGTTTATCCTCGTTCTTGCAGACTCTGGTCATACGTTGATCTGGCGCAAAGCTAGAATTCTTCAAGTACTTAGTAGACCTATTTCAAAACCCAGTGAAAATACTTGAAAAGCCTTCAAAACCGATATGGAAAGTACAATCCAAAAAAATCAACCGAATTATGGATCGCAGATACATAATGGTTACGCCTGGATCCCCCAGGAAACATCCATACCTTTAAGCAATCACCGCCTTGCGAATTTCGTCATGATAACCAAAATCGTGGACTACAGGATACATAATCATGGTTACACCTAGATACCCCAGGAAACATCCATACCCTTTAAGCAATCTCTGCCTTGCGGATTACGCCACCATAACAAAACTATAGACCGCATGATACATAACAATGGTTACGCCTAGATCCCCTAGGAAATATCTATACCCTTTAAGCAATCTCTGCCTTGCGGATTACGCTATTCTAAAAAAATGACCATGGGTTACACCATGGTAGGACATTCGAGTATCACATCCGGAAAACCAAAATCAGAGAGAATACTATCGATAGAATGAATCCACAATGTGGCGACAAAGCGGATATCAAGCAGAAGGTACTTCCCATATCTTTACTTCGAAAATATGTATCATATAGTTTCTTTTCAAATCAATTTTAAATATCATACTTATATAAAGTCCATTATATATAATATTTCATTTTCAAATCGAATACTTTCCAAAATCAATATTATATCAAATCATACTTATATAGACTTCGATTATATAAGATTTCGCTTTTCAAATTGAGTATCTTTCCAGATCAATAGTTTTCAAATCAACTCCATACTTATACAAATCAATTTTATATAAGTTCGATAACTTCCAAATCAAATTATTTAGTAAAATAAGGTTCTCAATTTCAATTCGTTTCAAATATATACATATATCTTTCGAAAATATCAAATTATACTTCGGAATTTGAAATCAAAATTGGTTTCACAAAATCACTCGCATAGAAAAGCTACTAAAGTGGCCTCTCCCCCACTTTGAAACTCGAAAATAAATGTTAATGATGCATGCGCTCATCACCAAAATTATTTTCCAGTGACACAAGTGAGTTCTGGACTTCTATTTTCTTGAAAACTTCTTTGAAATTTCTTTGAAATCATTGGAACTCATTTGAAATGTTTCTTATCCGAAAAATACTTTTAAATCGTATTACTGTAAATTTTCCAACATCCAAAAACCAATTTCAAAACACCGGATTTCAATTCCTCGAAATTCAATTTTCAAAACCCTTCAGTTATAAATCATTTTTATATAATCTTATAAAATTTTCAAAATTTTCAAACCTTTCGAAATTTCAAATTCTCGTTCTATATATAATCCCTGTCGAAAACATTTTCACTTTTATATACTAAACAAAATCATACTTATCAAAATAAAAATTTCGATATATATAATAATTTCTAAAATACAAACAAACCAAATGTTCAAAGGATGATTCAAGAATGAATCTCGGAACGAGATAAAGGTCGATGTCAAATTCAAAAGGGATCTTACTCAATGAGAATCCTAACCAAGGTTTGGAGGTATATTAACCTATATCAATTCAAAGGAGCTTCTTTCATCAGTGGAAAATCCCAAATTCTCACCAAGCGAAATGCTAAAGCATAATTATACATCTTAAGTTCGACACATCGACTTTTACTAGGTAAAGGATATAATAGAGTTCACTTAATACAACTTAAATCATACTACTGATAACAAACAAATTCCACTGATCCTTACTTCTACAAGAACAATGCATCAGTATTAATTCTGCCGGGTGGTGCTTCCACGGGTCCAGTACACTACACATCAAGGTGCCCCCAACTATGACATTTCTTGCAAGAGTACAGTACTCTCCCGTCTTCCATAATGAACTTTGGGAAGGCAGTAGCTCGAGCGGGATGCAACACAGCTTGCCTTCCGCGTTGTCTCTTAGGAAATCTCATATGCCCAGTCTGCCTACAGTGGTAGCAGATGGTTGACTGGTCAATTGATGTAGTGAGTGTCGATTTCACCTTTTCACCTTCAGGCAACGACTTGGGAAGTGTCCCTTCTCAAGATACTTGAAACATAAAATCTCGGATTGAAAGCGCTTGCCCTCATTCTTCTTTCCTTTATCTTTCTTTATGCATATGGCTGCATAATGTCCCTTATCCTGACACCAATAACAAATGACATGGTCATAAGGACCAGATTCTGCCCTTTCTCTCCACAGGCTCTCTTGCTCCTCGATTGCATCCTCCCTTCCTTACACGCCAGTGCTCTTTGTGCTCGACGGCTGCTTTTTGCTCTTTTGATTTTTCCATTTCCAAAATAATTTCCTATCATTCAATGGGTTCAAAATCAAACAAGATAGAAGTTCAAAATTTAAGGGGAAACTTAATCAAAGGGGGTTTCCAAACAAAGGAAAGGACTCGAACGAAGATGAGATAATTGAAATTCAAAATAGAAGATATATATACACTTATATAAGAATATAAATAGGGAGAGGCATGAACGAATTTCAAAACAAAGATAGAGATTTCAAATTAGAGGAACTCTAATCAAGTAGAATTCTGATTCGAAGATAGGCTCAAACGAAAGTGATTCCGCAAATAAATTTATTATATATGCTAAGTTTGCCTAGAGCCAAAGCTCTAATACCAACTGTAACGACCCAATATTATCAACCATTCGCATCCGTACATGCCAGACTTGAATTGCTCAAAATATTAGATTGTTAATTTATATTTGGCAAAACTCAGCATATACAGTAAATAAATCAATCATAGAATCACAGACACAGAGTGACATAACAATAATGCAACGGAATAGATAAATAGTAGTTTATAAAGCTACTATATAAACATCAGAGTTAGAAATAAAATACACAAAATATATCAAATACGGTGAAGTCTCCAGTACAAACATATGGCCTCTCTGAACCAATCAACTGGAAAAGCTGAAAACTGAATCGATAGTTGGATCTCCAAACGAAGCTCCAAACTCCAAAGACGAGTCTCAAATACTGTATCACTCAGTCTGACCCGAGCGTAAAGCAAAACACAAAACACTCGAATCAGGATTAACATTCTTATATCAAAAAATCCAACTCAAGTGGAGTATCAATTAACTCATAGGGTGTTTGGGATAACCATCCTCTAAGGATACATGGGACTATCTACCATGTGGAAATATACACTATAACACCGTGGTCATTTCAAATTAGTTTTACTTCAAAACCAAAATATCATTTCCATTTCAAATATACCAATTTCCCAAAATAGTATATATAAATTAAATAATTTATTAAGTAAGGTATTTGTAATTTCCTCAAACTTCACAAATTGCTTCAAAATCAACTCGACTTACCCATTCAAATTTAATTCAATCTCAATTTATCCATTTCCATCCGATTCAGTTTGTGACTAAACAAATTCAAATTTTATCGATTTCAAATACAGATTTGAACCATAAATAAAACATTTAAATTTCAATGTAATTCAAAGTCAATATATTTTAAAGCTTTAAATATTCAACATTTCAAAGACTAAATTTGATAATTGCATTTATCTCCCAATTTGACTTCACTATTATTTAGTTTTGAAATATTCACTTAGTAAATTCAATATTATTTATGTGACCTTAGACTACAGTTTACTATATTTTCCTTCAATTTCATTAAACAGGAAATATTCATTTAATTTCTTAAGTCAAAATCAAGTTATAAGATCATATCTAAAATTCCAAATTCAGTAGTTTCAAATCTACTGAATTAAGTAAAATTCTTAACTAAATACAATTTTAATTAATCCAACCTTATCTTCCTCACTTATGCAAATCATTGAAAGATCGATGTAAGAATATAATACTTAACAGATTATATTAATTAAATCAAAGTTTATTAATTTAGGTTTATAATTAAATCAACTTCATATTCAAAACATATTTATATAAAATATATCAATATAAAACCATATATATTCCCTTCTAAAACCATCAAAATCGTTTTCAAAATATTTATGTATAGACCAACGATGTTGGTATATAATTTCTATCCAATGGTCAAGTGATACAGATATTTATCATTTAAAACCGCAATTTAAATATATACGGGTAGGTATCATTTCAACTCGTAATCCTAAATTTAGTTCAAATGAAATCGCTTGGGTTTATCATTTCAACCCACAATGATTTTATCCTATTCTAACATCCATTTGGGTATGTATCATTTCAACCCATAGTGAATTTTATACTAACAGGGAACTTGCGGAGTGATAACATATATGAAAATAATATAACAGTCATATATCAATATATAAATAACAGATAATGGTGTCAGCTGTCACAGGTGAATAGGTACAGATAATAACATGTATATAACAATGTAAATAACTAACAGCAGCATACTTCAATTGTCGTTTCAGTTGAATCAAATTTAACAAATAAAAGAATATTAATCGTGAGTGATTGCTCACCTTTCGAAGCTAGAGAGGTTCGACAAATGAAATGGGTTACGAACCCAAAGCAAAGCAAGATTGAACGTGAATTCGATGAAGGAAACAGGCACGACGGACCAAAAGATGATAATGAAAGATCGATGAGAACGATTAGAATCCGTTGATATACATTGAACTAAAATATATATTATTTTCTGAAATCAATTTAAGGCATGCATTTATTTTCAAATTTATATTCAATCCTATACTTATAATATATATATATATATATATATATATATATATATATATATCCATATAATAAAGAACATCTACAGATTCCAGGCACAACTTTATTATCATATATATATATATATATATATATATATATTTCAATGCGAACTACTTATAACCTATACCATTATATACTAATATAAATGGTTCGACAGCAGGCTATGAATTAAGACTCAACAAACAAGCATACATTACCACTTTTACGAACGCAAAAATAGGTAGACGTACATTTATATAACACGATATATATACAGCTTTATATAACAGAACCCGCATAAATTAAGATCAACACCTAAATGGATTACAATTTTACCCAACATATAACAGAAAATGTATTACTATATGTAAAATTGTATATCGATTTTAAAGAAACCATATTCAAAATCGCTTTTATAATATAAACTTATACACATATATTTATATTATATATATTTTAAAATTTGAAAACTCTATGTATATTTTAACATACTAACATGTAGATGATGAGATTCATGTACACAAATTTTATTACACGGTCACATACATATGCATATCTTATAAGTAGCAGTTAGTAAAAATCATTATATAAAAAATCTACACAACCGTACACTTAAATATATACAATACTTAGTAAATGCAGGTAATAAGGATATTATCATCAGTTATGCGAACAAAATGCAATAGGACGAGACAACAACTACCTTCAAAAAATGAAATATTCAATCTGCCATAATAAAAAATATATGTAAAACTATATATTTCATATCATAACTTCTTAAACACAACTGAAATCACCTCACAATCAAAGGCAGGCGGAGCAAGTGGGCTAGGTTCAAGGCGGAGATGAGGCGTGTGTTGGCCAGGGGGCTCGGGTATGGCGAGGCGTAGTGTATGCAAAGGGCGAGGGAGGAGGGATGGCGACTCATTGGAGGCAGGTGGTTGCGCAGAGGCTTGGCAAGGGGTTCAAGGCCGGGGTTGATACTACGTTGGTCGGGAGGGGCTGTGGTCGTAAGTAGGTGCGGCGCGGTAGGTTAGTGGATGGGTTCGGCTTGTTAAGGAGCGGAGGTAACGAGGGGAGGATCAGTTGGCGTGGCGGTGAAGGGGATGGTGGCTGCCTCGAGTTATGGGGAGGCTGACATGAGAAGACTAGGGGAAGGGCATAGTTCGCATGATGGGTGGAAGGCATGGTGAGGCTTCGAAGGGCGGTCACGCGTGCAGGTAGGCCGATCAAAGGAATGGAGGAGGGTGCTTGATATAGTGGCAGGTGGGCAAGTTTTGTTTCAAAGAAAATTAAAATAGACTAGCTGTCTTAATGTTTATATAAGCAAACAGAAGAGAAAGCAAAAGTAACCGTACTCTATTTCGAAACAGACGCTAGAGAAAACAAAGAGGCCAAGACATGTGAACCCAAAATGAAAAGCCAGGTGGAAGATAAGCAGGTGAGTCCAAAAGAAACATAACAAATATTATACAATTCAAAAGAAAGGTAATGGACCGTTCGAGGTAAATGAAAGTAAAACGTATAACTAATATAAAATTTATATATTTTCAAACCGATGGAAATAAAGGCAGTCATAAATGCATTGAAAAGATGGAAAGGTAATAGCTGATAATAAATGCTTCCAGCCGTTTGAAATTTGAAAGGACATCAAAATTGGTACCGCGACGACATGCTATTTTATCATTTCCGTCGCATACCGAACCTCAAAATACAGAAATGAATATACCATAGAGATCAGCTCGATGAGAAGATCAAAATGGTATACAGATATTAGTGGTAAGATCATCCAATCAAAAGTCGAATAAGGACACTTATATACGTTGCTACTCCGTACGAAAAAATCCAAACGGAGCTCGAAACGTCCGAAATTTGTGAAACAAATTACGCAATCTGATTCAGATTGTTCTAAATTTTTTTTCTCATGTTGCCAAATTTAGGTTTTGGAATACTTTTAAATTCAACTGTTATTAACTGATTTAAATTGAAATAAAATTACGCAAAAATAAACTTCAGTATTAACAGATGAAAATTTTCCATTTGTTAAGTTTAAATAGACATATTCCAAATAGTAAATTTTTATTTCCAAATTCAAATGTTTAAATTTGTCCAAAATTTTAGTAACTATATTATTAAAACAATTAAATTTTTTGGATCGTTACAAAGATTGTTTTGTAAAACGATTTTCATAAAAGCATATATTTTTGAAAAGTTAACTAAAAGGCGGTATTTGCAAATGAAATGTTGCAAAATAAAAGGTATTTTATTTTTGAAGTAAAAAATGGTTCTGTGAAATGAAATCAAGAATTTAGTCGAAGAGATTATTTTCAGGAATGAGTATATTACCTCGTAAACCGAAATGTGAAAATTTAATTCAAACTTGAATGCAATTGCTCATACGAAGTCAACGTAATTTGTTTAGTCGCTTAAATTTCTATGCCTATATTGTTTGACTTGAATTTACTTGCATGAGAATATATAGTCCTGACTCGAGTGCTTCGTTTTTCATTACGCTCAGGTCAGACCGAGTTGTTTCAGTTCTCGAAGACCTTAGTTTCTTGAAGATGAAGACAGAGATTGGAAGATCATATTTACTATTACTATTCCGCTGCATTATAGAGACATGTTCGGTTAAAATGTATAACTCTGATGATATTGAAAGGTAAGCAAATGTACATTAATGGACAGTTTTGTAATTATGTTATTATTATATTTCATCCTTCCGTTGTGAGATTCCATATATTGTTTTCTTTTCCTTCTCCTTTTCTTTTAAACCCCTTAATAATTCGTCTTTTTGAACGATTTAGGTCAGGCGTATGTGGTTAAATGTCGACTTGAATCAACCAAAAAGGCAGGTCGTCACACTTGGTATTAAAGTTAAAGGTTAAGCGAGAACCTTGGCTTTGGTGGGGAATACTCATTAGAGATAGGTTCAGTAGTACTCTAGAATGAGTCTGAGTGTATATACATATAAGAGATAGCGTATTTGTTAGTGATAAAAAAATATTTAGATAGTAATAAATGAAATGATTTTAACTTGGATTTTATATAGGGTAAAAAAGAATGAACTATATAAACCGATAAAATCATTCGTGACTGGGATGTTATCTCTTTCTTGATTGATAGTTTGATTAATGTGGATGTGCATACTATCTCTTATTGATTAAGGAGTCGTGCTTGGAAAGTTTATGAGCATCGACTATGGGCAGTTGATTTGAGCATTTGACTATGGCTAAAAAAATTTGAGTTCGTGAAAAATATTTGATCAATTGAGAAACTGCATGTTTAACATGGATTTTGAAGTGAATACATATTTGAATTTTCCCCTGTATCATAGTAAGGAGTAATTGACACAATTTGAAAGTGACATATGAAATATGGTTTATTTAGACATGGTTAATAAAAAAATGTTATTCAAACTGAAAATTTGTGAGTTTGGATTCCGAGAGTTTTTGAATTTTTTTTAAGAATATAATAGTATAATTTGAAATTATTTTCCAAATAGAACTTTTACAAATGGTTTCAAAGTGATTTCGAAAAAGGGATTTTCAAAAGATTTAAAATAAATGCCTTCAAAATGATTTTCAATACGATTTCAAAGAGAATAAACTTTAGTAGCTCTGCTACTCGCGTGTAATGAAATTGATTTGATTCAAATCCCTGAAGTATGATTTGATATTCAAAAGATATACGTATATATCTATTTGAAATGAACCCAACGATTAATTCTTGAGTTTAAGATTGAATGATTTTATGAACGCACATATCCTATGCATTAGGATTAATTGGTTGATTGGGCATCTTGTTGAGACGATTGATTGTCGATTCAAATTGAATTGGAATTTGATTTTTCTGACTATTCTAAATAGTTTAACACTTCCAAATTGAGAATTAATTTTGGAGCTAAGAAACTTTTTCTGAAAGTATATAAAGTTAGTTTTGAAAATTTTAAAATAAAAATTAATGAAAGTTGAACAAGTTTAAAAAACGAAATATTTTGATAAGTAAATTGTATAAGCCTATTTTGTATTATTTAAGCATGAAATTTGTTTTGAAATGTTTTCAAATAAATTTTTCTTTAAGAGATATTCCTGAGTGATAAAGGGATAAGAGAAAAAAAATATTTATTTTGAAAGTAACTTTGATTTATAAAACCTTACTTATTTGCAAAATGATTTTGAAAGCAAATTTTAATTATGCACAAATGTGAAATTTAGTTTTGAAAAGCTTTTATAATGAAATTCTTTGAGAAATGTTTATGAATAAAATAACAATTTATAACAATAATAAAATAAAGTAATTATTTATAATACAAATATTAAAAATAAAATAAAAAAATATATATGGTTAGTTATGTATAAAGGATTTTCATAAAGTATTTGATTTTGAAAAGAAATTGTGGTTTTACAACTTAGATACCTACAAAGTGATTTTAGAAAGGAAGTCGATTTTATATAGATATGACTTTATGTAAATATGAAACCGAAGTAAAAGTTGAAAGCTGATAATTGAAACTTTAAATTATATGAATATTGAATAAAATTCAATTCAAAAAATGATTGTTAAAATCATATATGAATTTGAAGCTGAACTGGTATTTGAAATTGATTGATTTCACGAACTTCTGACTTTATATAAATGTTTGATTAGAAAATTTTCGATTCTTATATGAAACTGGTTTGTATAAGTATGAAATTATTTCGAAAACTATTGATTTTGAAAGGTACTCGATTGGAACAGCGATGATCTAATATATAACGGAATTATATAAGACTAATATACTTGAAATTGATGATTTGAAAAGGGTACTATGTATAGTATGATATACATTTTGAAATTGAAGATATGAGAAGTAGCTTCTGCTTGATTATCCACTTTATAGCGACATTGTGGATACATTCTATTGATTGATTCGGGTCGTCCGGATATAAATTCATGAGTTCCTTCGAATTCCATAGCGTAACCTAAGGTTTTGCAACTCGGCTGCATATCGAAATTCGCAGGGCTGTGAAGGCTTATGGTTACGGATGTTTCCTAGGAGAACCGGGCGAAATCATTGTGTAACTGCGATCTATGGTCGATTTTGGCATAATCCGCTTGGTTAGAGCGATTGCCCTGAGGTATAGATGTTTCCTGGGGGAACCAGGCGAAACCATTGTGTATCTGCGGTCCGCATGGCGCAATTCGAGGGGCAGATGATCGCCCTTAGTCTATGGGTGATAGCGACGTAATCACTAATGTCACTAATAAGTAGTCTACGATCCATGCGAGTGTTTTGCATAGCGAAATTCATAGAGGAGTGATTGCTCATGGGTACAGCTGTTTCCAGGGGGACCATACGAAACCATTGTGTATATGTAATCTATGGATGTTTTGGATGTCATGGCATAAGTCGTGGGGGCAGTGGCTGCCTAAAGTCACCTGAGGCCGTGTTGCTCTGTCCTCTCGACCTAGCGAGAGAGCGATCTTAGGGACTGCGTTCCATGACGACCCCGTTTGATTGATTTCGGTGATTGTATTATACTTTCCATATCTATTTTTAGATGTTTTCCAAGTATTTCACTGGATGTTGAAAGGGTCTACTAAGTACATATAGATTTTTAGTCCTACGCCAGATCAACGTATGACTAAATCCAGTAAGAATGAGGATAAACTTATGGAAGCATCGAGTTATCAAAAGTATATTCGATATAAAAGTATTTCCTTATAAAAGAATTTTTAACGAAGAAACTTTTTTCAAGCATTTAATAAAAAAAACCACTCAAATTATCTATTGGTGTAATCAAGAAACCAATAGAATAAATAAGTAAAGTGTATATGACCATTCTAATTGCATTTACAGTTTTGATTCAGATTTGAATACACAATCTTAAGGTAATTCATACATGCCCGATTTAGGATTGTTCACTCGATTCTCGACGACGAACACTAATACGAATTTTTGATATGAATCTAAAGTTCTCTATCATAGTTTATTACTATGTAAGGAGAACATAAGTTTCAAATCAAGAAGTCGAATAGGAGTCCACATAGAATAGTCTGGTTGATAATACTAGTTCGGAAAATAAAATTGCGCATTCCAATAAGATATCGAAATTGCTATATGTACAAATGGTGTGTGCGTGTGTGTATATCGTAGGGATTCTAATAAAATGAATGTATACTATGGTTGCTAGCCACGATTATTTCTTGCTTAGGATTGTTATGATGTTTGGTTGCATGTAGTTTGACATCATCCCTATTAGTTGCATTACATTTATGTATTGCACATAGTTGTATCAATGATTCTTATGTTTTTTAAGTGGATTATTGTGAATAAAATATATCATATGTTAAATTTCTTACTTTGTTCCTTTTCGGGAATGAAAAGTTCTGAGTGGGGAAGATTGTAACGACCCGAATTTTTCAGCCATTTGAAAATATCAGATTTAATATAATTTTAGAATAAAAATGGTTAGAAACAAAAATTTAAGATGTTGCAAAAACAAATAAAAGTAAGTGAACGTGTAATAGGATAAGAGATGATGGTAATAGAAATAAGATAATAAACGTTTATATCTAATACGAAATTTATCGTGCATTTTTGTTGAAGTGAAATAAATGTTCTAACGAAAATAAAAGAATATTTTGAGAAAAATAAAATGTATGTTTCCATCCTAATGGTAATGTTAGCACCAAAATTGGTCACTAACACCCTTGAGTGGAGTTATGTAGAGAGATTAATGAAGAAAGTAAAGTTAAACAGAGATCGGTACGCAAACTTAAATGCAGAAAATGTGGACACCGGATTTATAATAGTTCGGTGTAATTGCCTACGTCCACTTTGAGGTTAATCTTTATTTCTTTCCCAATTACTTGAATACAGATACAATCCGTCAATCAATCACTTGAATATAAGTTTGAATTAAAAAGAGGAGAGTATAAAAAATGGTAGGCCCTTCTATTTATAGACGAAGATGGGTTGGACTTCCCCGGTGGGCCTGGTAGCTGAATACCTCGGCCCAAACGGAGTGAGTTCTGTATGCCGATCTACATACGCCGAACGGCCAAATGCCGAACCGTAGTCTTCATGTCGAACGATATGAGGTATTGAGTGGAAGGAGGAGGCCGAACGATATCCTTATGCTGAGCGAAGTGGGGTGCCGAGCAGCGAGCGTATGCCGAGCAATGGTCGAAGATGATTGAGATGGGTTGAATGCCGAACACCTCTTCATGTCGAACGGTTTCAGGATGCTGAACACCTCTTGATGCCAAGCAATATGGAATGCCGAACGAGTCTGCCATGCCGAACGTCCAGAGATGCCAAACGTCACTTGATGCCGAACGCTCTTGCCTGCCGAGCGTCATTTGATGCCGAACGCTCTCGCATGCCGAGCGTCATTTGATGCTGAATGCTCTCGCATGCCGATCGATATTCTCATGCCAAACGAAGCAGTGCGGAACATCCTAAATGCCGGACACCCTTAATGCCGAGCATTATCCAATGCCGAACGCTCTCTCGATGCCGAGCGTTCGTGGATGCCGAGCACTCCTAAATGCCGAGTGCTCCCAAATGCCAAACGATCCTGACCGCCGAACACGTCCCAATGCCGAGTACTCACGAATGTTATTCGAACGTGAATGCCAGATGCCAAATGCCAGATGAACAATCACTTGGCTTATTTCTCTTAGTGGTGCTTTCTTGTGAATACCAAGTGAGGTGATGTGTGTTGGACAAAGTGCAAATGCCAAACAAAACAGTTGAAGCCGAACGCTCCATGTATGACGAACGGCTCTGAATGTCGAAGCCGAACGATGACGCTTTGACCGGTTCCACCGGTCATAGCCTCTTCGACTTCCCTTCTTCTCCTATATAAGTCAGCATCTTCCTCCTTCTTCTCCTTTCACATTTTACCTCCGCTATCCTGTATTCGCGAATCTCATCAAACCCCAAGAATCTTACTACCCTTCTTTCCTCAAACTTCATACCCTGCATCACCCTTTTCCCAAATCACTCGGAACTAATCAAAGTCGTGCCTTTAATTCCAGAATTATCCCGACCTTCAATCTACTTGCTAGGTATCGATCCCTTCTATTTAACTATTTTCCCTGATTAAATGTTTTGATACGAGGCTTAAACTCGTAACTTAGGTCCGTGGCCAATGGGTATTTCGGTGGAAGAAAGGATTAAATTGTGATTAGGATGTTTTGTAGGGCTAGATGATGTGGTGGAAAGAAGAAGTGGCCAGAGATGAGAACGCGAGGGAGTTGATGGGAGATGTATCGTGGTTCGGCATGGTTCTCTTTTGCCGAACGAGTTTGGAGGAAAAAAATAAAAGGGGAGTAGGAATTGGCTATAATGCCGAACAGTATGGTTCGACATGACTCGCCGAACGATTTGGCCTAGTTGTTCGGCATGGATGTAGGAAGAAAAGAGAAAATGACGCCGTTGTTAAGGACGGAGTGCAGGGCGTTGGGGCTCGGCGTAACTTTGGTTCGGCGTGATTCGCCACATACCAAGCAGTGGGATGGATGGTTAGGGAGGAAGTATGAATTAGATAGAATGCTGAACATTACTTAGGCCGAGCAGTACTTATGCAGAATGTTACTTCGGCCGAACAGAACTTAGGTCGGACGATACTTTGGCCGAACAATAGTTAGGCCGAACGATAGTTTGGCCGACCAAAATTTAGGCCGAACAATTGTCAGGCTGAACGGCAGTTTCGCCGGTCGATACTTTGGCCGAACAACATTCTAACTTTGCCTGAGCATAAGACAAAAACAATGACCTGGACCTAATCAAACTGGCATATCAAACTAACCTGGACTGATAACTATCAAACTGGCACAACAAACTAATCTGGACTGATAACTTCCTAGTTCCAATCGTCATAAGCCTGAACTGAAGTCGATAAAAACAGACAAAAGCTTTTGGCATATTGATGTCCGAGTTTAAAATTGAAAACATTTCCAGGCTGGCTTTCGGAGACGGTTAGCTATGACGGTCTTTGAGAATGACAGTTCAAAGTTCAACTTTACACCATCAACTACGTGACCTATGATTTCTCAGCATTTATATTTGAATGATTGCACTAGATCACACACCGTACGCGGGGGGGAGGGGGGGAGGGGAGGGTTTATGTTGTTAAGTCCAACGTCGATTATATTTCGAGTATAGTTCAAATAGGTGCTCTGCCAAATTCAATATTTATTGGAAATGTCTAGGAGATCTAGCTCCACCACGATTTCAGATAGACCTGGGCCGTCTTCAAAACAAGAAGTCGCAGATATTTCAAATCCATCAACCTCCCCTGCCCATAACTTAGCTTCTGACGCTCTGGATGCAGCAATTCTCTTGGATAACCCTGTTGATTCACAGGCTTTGAAGGTCAATAAAGTTGCGCTCCGGCGAATATGCTCTATCCATGGAATCCCTTTTGACGACGTGCTGGTTCCATCGGGGCCCGATCGTCCACACTTACACCCAGTTGGATACACGGTGTGTAATAAATTCATATGCTGGGTTGGTAGCGTGCCACCGTTCAATTTATTTCTTCGAGATATGCTGCAATACATCGACATTGCCCCATCGCAACTGCACTCGAACGGCCACGCGTTCATCTACGATACCTACATCCTCTTCATGACCGTCCTCTCTAGGCCTCTAACTTCAGGTGACATCAGATAAATATATATGGTCAAGAAGTGGAGAGATAGTCCCTCCTTTGTGTTCCTCGAGCCATACCATAAATGCCAGATTTTAACCGGGGCGTGGAGCAAGTTTGCCCTATACAAACAGGAATGGTTCTATGTGCGTTGCCCTCCTAGCTTCGCGAGGAGATGGGTTGAAGGAAGTATGTCTTTTCTATGGATCGATATTCGTGCTTGGCCGGAGCCTTGCCTTTTCTAACTTTTGTTTCACCTTTTCAGGTATCAACCCACATCCTGATGGTCGAGGATATTCTGAGGCTGTCGAGGCTATTCGAGCCCTTCCTGCCGAAGAACGGGACATCCGGACTCTCATTTCGAATGAGACACTTTCAAGGTTTGGGCTATTGGCAGAAGGTCATCTGATAAGCCTTCCTCAAGGCGTCACCGTACCCAGGCCCACCTCTAGGAAATTGAAAAAATTAGCCGAGTCATCAGCACGTCATACTCCTGACGCACCAGAAGAGGGGGAAATTAAAGGGAATGAAACACCCAAAGCACAAGGTGAGAACTTGGGTCCAACTCAGGATCCGATAGTCGAAGTGCACGACATTGAAACGCCATCTTCCCCTTCGAAGAGGAAAAAGAGATTGACGTACAAGATTAGGAAGGAGAAGGTTGGCGGAACTTCAAAAGTTACGCTCATTCCAATGGAGAAAGAGGCTTCTTCACAGCATGTAGAAAGTTCCTTAAAGGGCCTATCGGACCTCTCCATTCCCGATGACCTGCTCAATTATGACTTCGACGATATGAAAGCATTTAAACTTCACTCGCCCATCAGAGGCGGTGCGGACGCTCTAGCCCAAAGTCAGGGAGAGAAAACTCCCATTAGCAAAGCAACTGGTCCATCGGGGGGAAACACTAGGACATGCACAAACACTTGCACTTCAATTTGCACTTAGATTTTCGTCGTCACGCTACTCTTTGCTAATTCGTTGTTATTTAAATTCTGTGCAGGTGACATGGGGAGTTCACATGGATTAGATTGCCTTCGTGGTTCGTCTATCTTTTATCAACCTGGACGGGACTCGGGTTCCGGAAGACGTCGGGACAGGGATGGTGACGGCGATAGAGATTATCATTCCTGGGACTCGTCATCTCGGAAGAAAACGTACTATCAGCCAAAATACCACCAGGATACCTCTTCTCACCCGGAGAAAAGCAATGATAAGCGCGACCATTAGGGGTCATAATCTGATGTTCCCTAGGATCAACACTCTGATTCCTCTTCCACTCGACGGTCCCGAGATCCTCACAGAAGAGCTGAACTTCCAAAGTCGTCTCCTCCTGCTCCTGTAATAGATCCAACAGCATCAGAGAGGCTGGCCGAGCTTAAATATAAATTTTCAAAAATCTGCTTTGATGGCCTGAAATTCCTCCCGGCGATTCATCCTATTCCCAAACATGTCAAGCAGAGCGCCATCGCCGGTACCAACGACGTCTATGTTCAACACGACGCGTTTGTTCATTTGGCTGAAAAACATTCTGAAGTCTCCATGGTGCGCCAACATGAGATCGATCGCCTGAAGCTTGAAGCTATCTATGACATAGATATCATTAAAGCTTAGGACGAAGAGATTGCAACTTACAAGTCTGAACTTGAGGTCACCCATCAGAGCGCCAAGGACACTACCGAAGCCGTAACTCATCTGGATTCGACTCACAAAAAGGAAATCGACTCCCGTCTTGAGGCGGCTAGAGAAGAAGGTAGGGAAGAGGTCAAAAGCATGTTTGATCCGCTAATCGCTGAATTTAATGCCCACGTTCTCATGCACCGAGACTTGGCTTTTCTGGGCGAGGGCTATCTTGAATCTTTAGCCGAGGCATGGGAGGCCTTGATAGAAATCAGGAAGGCCGAGCATGGTACCGAAGAGATTGATGAGGGGGCCTTCATAAAAAATTCCTCAAGGGAAATGAGCCTTCGGACTTGTCAACAGCTAAAGTTATTTATTGCAAAGGCTCCCCCTCAAAGAAAGGGAAAGAAGTGATTACCGGTCCATCCGAGGTCGTGCCTCCAGCTCATGTGCCTACACAATCGGCCGATCGACCGATACTCGATCCATTTGAGCAGCATATCGGTTATAATCCAGAGGACCCCGGCCTTAGCGTCTATATTCTGTCTCCCATTCCAGAGGGTGAGACCCCCTTGACGGCTGAGGGCCTGCCAGAACCTGGTAGATAACCCTTCACTTTAAGATTTCAAAAGTCGTCATTCTTTATGAAGGACTATTGTATTCTAATGCTCGTTTTTCATGATTTTGCGCAGGCCGTTCTGGTCCCGGGTCCACTCCTAAGAGCGATGTCGCCAAGGAGGTGGAGGGAAAGATAAGTGAGGCCACTCATGTAGGAGAGGCTCTCAGGCCAGATGCTCAGGTGATTGGAGCGCTGGATGAGGACAAATCTAAGACTTCTTCTCCCATCGATGGGAGTTATGAAGTAGAAATTACAGGCGCCTCCGAACACACATCTAAGCTGAGTATAAAGGAGCGGCTTGAGGAGGAGAAGAGAGAGATAGCCAAGATCACGGTTGAGCTTTGAGTTGTGGACCTGGACGATCCTTTGAACAAGCCGTTAAAGGACATCCTTCCTTGCGGGTCCAAGCCCATGGATGTTCCCCGTACTTCTTCAGTTGCTACCCCTCCATCAAAGAAGGGTACCAAGGGTAAATGCGGAGGAGAGGAGCCGTCTGAGAAGACAACGGAGGTGAAGAAGTCGAAGAAACACAAGAAGTAATCATTACTCTCGTTCAACGAGAGTTAGTTTAAGTTATGCAATTATTCTCATCAAATTCCGTAGTTCTTGTAAATAGATTGTCAACTCCGAACTTTGGGGGGTTTTGAGTAGAAACTTATTTTTGAATAAAGTTTAGTTCCTTTTTCTATCTTACAAAAGACTCTTGTCGTTTAATTTTTGTGTGATTGTGATTTTAATCCAAGCTGTTGTTAATAACATGGACTTCTCGGTTCACCTTCATATAGCTCGGAGATTCTTTGAGAGTTGTTCATTTTTCCTTCCGTGCTTCAAGCACTTAGAATGTTTTTTTAGTCCACACATCGGGGACTTAGAGTACTCCAGTCCACACTCTGCGGACTTGGAGTTTTAAATCGTTTATACTCGAGTCCGCACTCTAGGGACTTAGAGTACTCCAGTCCGCACTTTGGGGATCTGGAGTTTTAAATCGTTTATACTCCAGTCCACACTCCGGGGGCTTAGAGTACTCCAGTTCGCACTCTGGGGATCTGGAGTTTTAAATCATTTATATTCGAGTCCGCACTCCGGGGACTTAGAGTACTCCAGTCCACACACTGGAGACTTGGAGATTTGAATCGTTTATACTCGAGTCCGCACTCTAAGGACTTAGCGTACTCCAGTCCCCACTCTGGGGACTTGGAGATTTGAATCGTTTATGCTCGAGTCCGCGCTCCGGGGACTTACAGTACTCAAGTCCGCACTCTGGAGACTTGGAGATTTGGGTCGTTTATACTCGAGTCCGCACTCTGGGGACTTTGAGTACTCCAGTCCGCACTTTGGGGACTTGGAGATTTGAATCGTTTATACTCGAGTCCGCGCTCCAGGGACTTTGAGTACTCCAGTCCTCACTCTGGGGACTTGGAGATTTGGCTCGTTTATACTCGAATCTGCGCTCCGGGGACTTAGAGTACTCTAGTCCGCACTTTGGGGACTTGGAGATTTGAATCGCTTATACTCGAGTCCGTGCTCCGGGGACTTAAAGTACTCCAATCCGCACTATGGGGACTTGGAGATTTGGGTCGTTTATACTCGAGTCCGCGCTCCGGGGACTTAGAGTACTCCAGTCTGCACTCTGGGGACTTGGAGATTTGAATCATTTATACTCGAGTCCGCGCTCCGGGGACTTAGAGTACTCCAGTCCGCACTCTAGGGACTTGGAGATTTAAATCATTCATACTCGAGTCCGCGCTCCGGGGACTTAGAGTACTCCAGTCCGCACTCTGGAGACTTGGAGATTTGGGTCGTTTATACTCGAGTCCTCGCTCCGGGGACTTAGAGTACTCCAGTCCGCACTCTGGGGATCTGCAGATTTGAGTGTCTGCACGTGTTCGTATGTCAGCCAAAGTAATATAATTCATTTTTCTATCACAAGATCATCATACGCAGAAACATGAGTAATTCATGGAAAAGATGGCTTCAAGCATTTATTAACGAAAGCAAGCTATTACATGCCAAGAACTAGAAATAAAAGCGTACTGGAAATAAATGCAACTAATACATGAAAGAAATAGACTAAGTACAATAATGTCGCAAGTGCTCGCTGTTCCATGCTCGGGGGAGTGTCGCACCATCGATGGTCGCTAGCTTGAAAGTTCCTTCTCCAAGCTTCCGTTCGATGATGTATGGACCTTCCCATGCGGGGTTCATATGAGATGGGATCGGAAAAACTCATTTCAAAAGGAGGTCTCCCATACCAAAAATTCTCGGTCGGACCTTTTTGTTATAATATTTAGCGGCTCTATGTCTGTATGCGGTTGCTCTCAAATTGGCTTCTTCACGTTTTGCGTCAATGAAGTCCAACGATTCCAATAAAAGATTCTGGTTCGACTCGGGGTCGTAATAAGTTACCCGATGTGATGGAACCTCAAGTTCCACGGGTATGACAGCTTCCGTGCCATATGCCAATGCGAATGGAGTGTGGCCAATCGTGGTCTTGTGGGTGGTCCTGTTGGCCCAAAGCGCCGTTGGAAGTTCATCCACCCACTTGCCTCTAGCCTTTTCCAGACGCTTTTTCAATATGTACTTGGTTATCTTGTTTACGGCTTCCACTTGTCCGTTGGCTTTCGGGGAGCAACCGCTACAAACTTCTTCTCAATGCCATATTTCTAACAAAATTCTTTGAACTCCTTGCTCTCGAATTGAGTTCCATTGTCTGTAATGATGGTCCATGGAAGGCCAAAATGGCATATGATATTTCATACGACGAAATTAATAACCTTCATGGTGGTTATTGTGGCCAGAGGCTCTGCTTCTGCCCATTTGGTAAAGTAGTCGACCGCAACTATTGCATATTTCGCTCCACCTTTGGCTATGGGTAAAGAACCAACTAGGTCGATCCCCCACATTGCAAATGTCCAGGGACTAACCATTTGCGTGAGTTCTGTTGGTGGAGCTCTCGGGATTTTTGCATATATCTGGCATTTATCGCATCTTCTCACATAGTCCGCAGCATCCCGATTCACAGTTGGCCAATAGTATCCATAACGGAGGATTTTCTTTGCTAATGTCTGCCCCCAGTATGGTCACCGCACTCTCCCAAATGGACTTCCTTTAATACTCGTTTTATCTCATCGTGGGCCACGCACCGGAGTAAGGGGGTCAAGAATCCCCTTCGGTACAACACCCCATCCTGTATTATATATCGTGAAGCCTTACGAAGGACTTGTCGTCTTTCGCTTCTTTGTTTAGGTAAGATCTCGAATAGCAAGTACGGCTTGATTGGGGTCATCCATGATTCCTTCTCGATTTCTGTTTCTAACACGAAATCTACCTCCATCATATTTATACTCGGAACAAGTAAGGTTTCGATAGGAAACAATCCCATCTGTTGCGCATCACCAGTGCTTGCAAATTTTGCCAATGAATCGACTGCTCTGTTTTGCTCACGCGGGACATATGAAATATCATAATACTCGAGTTTCGCTAGTAGCTCCTGAACTCGGACCAAATATGGGGCAAGTCTCTGCCCCTTGCTTGATAGTCTCCTCGCACTTGGTACACCACCAGCTGCGAGTCGCCAAAAATTTCAACCGATTTTACTATCAGTTCTTTGATAAGTCTTAAGCCGGCAATAAACGCTTCATATTCGGCTTCGTTATTCGTTGCTGTGAATTCGAGCTTCCAAGCGTAGCAAACTGATCGGTTCTCAGGAGATGCGTTGAGCAGGGTGTATTCGTTGTAGGTCGGGATCCTTGACTTCCATTTCCCCGTCTCTCTTTTCTTTCCGGGATTTCCACCTTCGGATCCTTTAGACTGCCCAGGCTCGTTTTGGGCATTGACTTGAGCTTTTCTCGAATTATCGCCAGTTTCCTTCATGGCGACGTTACTTTTCACAGTCTCCTGAGCAGGCCCTGGTGCCTTGTCTCGTCTTGTCCATCGAGTTTCTTCCCTTCTTATGAACTGATGAGCTTTCGAATAAAAACACTCCAGCATGGCTGGGGGCTTTCCCGCCAACCAATCTCCAAATTCAAAATCTGGATCCACTCCATGCACTACCGCCATCAAAATTGCATGGTCGTTAGGATTTCTCGCTTCAGTTGTAACATGAAATCTCTACAAGTATGCTTTCAATGACTCTCCTAGAGCTTGGATTACACTTGATAAGGACATCACATCCTTTGGACGAGTGGTGTGTATCCTGAATTGTTCTATGAATTTCACTGCCAATTCGTCAAAGCTAGATATAGATCGTGGGGGAAGTCGAGTAAACCACATAGTGGAAATTCCGGACAGAGTGATTGGGAAGCACCTACCCTTGGTTGCATCATTAGCTATTGCAGAATCCATCATCCATCCGTACCTCATCACATACTGCCTGGGATCAGTCTTCCCTTCGTAGGCTGGGATACTCGGCATATTGAGCTTCTTAGGGTACTCAGCCTGTAGGATACCATCTGTAAAGGGAGTATGGCTTCTGGACACTCCCCAATCTTCATTGGTCAAGCCTTGGTTCTCTCTCATCAACTGCCTGACCATAGCTGTTAAGTCCGGAGTTTGTATGGAGGATGAAAGGTTGGGTTCCATTCCACGGGACCGTGCGGGTTGATGTCCTGCCTGATTTAGGTCTTGGAGATCCGGGAGTCCGGTCTCCTCACGGGCTTGATTCCTAGTCGATCGATCTGTGACACCTACCTGTGCACCTTCATCCTTACGACTCCTATGCTTAGGAGGTTCATCAGCCGAGGTTGAACTATCAGATTCAAAATAATGGGCAGGGTTACCTCTAGCATTCCGACACTGCTGCTAAGTGAGCCGAGTCATGATGTTAGTGTTGGCTTGAATCTGCTCAGCAAGTTGCCTTCTACTTTCCTTGAGTTCTCTTATCAAGTCGTTGAACTCTGTTCGGGAAACAACTTCCGTTTGGTTTTGGGTGGAGGGCCCTGCACCTCGAGTTGCTTGCTGATTTCTAGGTCCAACTTGTTGCACGCTAGCAGTCTCGTGGACATCTGTGTTATGAGAGGCCGATCTAGTTCGTTGTCTCCCCTTGGTAGAATTGTTGGTTGTAACTCTGAATAGAATCAACAGATGCCTGGTGAATGATCTTGGATCTCCTCTGGGGGATTTATGCAATCCAGTAGCTACAAAGCAGATCCTAACAGCCTGAGAATTCGATTCTCAGTGAAAGCATCAAAATGTTAGCACCAAAATTGGTCACTAACACCCTTGAGTAGAGTTATGTAGAGAGATTATTGAAGAAAGTAAAGTTAAACAGAGATCAGTACGCAAACTTAAATGCAGAAAATACGGACACCAGATTTATAGTGGTTCGACGTAATTGCCTACGTCCACTTTGAGGTTAATCTTTATTGCTTTCTCAATTACTTAAAAACAGATACAATCTGTCAATCAATCACTTGAATACAAGTTTGAATTAAAAAGAGGAGAGTATAAAAAATGGCAGAGTCTCCCTAGAGTTCTCGAAAACAGGTCCCTTTCATTGTGCCCCTGCCCTTCTATTTATAGACGAAGATGGGTTAGACTACCCCGGTGGGCCTGGTAGCTGAATACCTCGGCCCAAATGGAGTGAGCTCTGTATGCCGATCCATATACGCCGAACGGCCAAATGCCGAACCGTAGTCTTCATGCCGAACGATATGAGGTATTGAGTGGAAGGAGTAGGCTGAATGATATCCTTACGCCGAGCGAAGTGGGGTGCCGAGCGGCGAGCGTATGCCGAGCAATGGTCAAAGATGATTGAGATGGGTTGAATGCCGAACACCTCTTCGTGCCGAACGGTTTCAGGATGCCGAACACCTATGGATGCCAAGCAGCGTGGAATGCCGAACAAGTCTGCCATGCCGAACGTCCAAAGATGCCAAACGTCACTTGATGCCGAACGCTCTTGCCTGCCGAGCGTCATTTGATGTCGAACGCTCTCGCATGCCGAGTACTTTTGATGCCACACGCTCTCGCATGTCGATCGATATTCTCATGCCGAACAAAGGTGTGTCGAATATCCTAAATGCCGGACACCCTGAATGCCGAGCGTTATCCAATGACGAACGCTCTCTAGATGCCGAGCGTTCCTGGATGCCGAGCGCTCTTGGACGCCGAGCGCTTCCAAATGCCAAACGATCCTGACCGCCGAACACTTCCCAATGCCCAGTACTCACGAATGTTATTCGAACGTGAATTCCAAACGAACCATTTGCGCCGACCGTTCAGAATGCTGAATGGTATGTAGAAGACGAACGATCCATAAATAGCCGACCAGTGTGCTAATGCCGAGTACCTAGTTGCCTAGTCAAATCTCTAGGAAACTGGTAAGTAGATCTTTTAAAAAAAGAAAGAAATTTTGTGTGTGGCGACAATATTTTTCGGTCATCGAAAATTCTCGTAATTCGATACAGAATTTATTTTAACACGTAAACTCAAAATTTCAATAAATTGAAGTTGTACAATTGTTTTAAGTAAGTCTAATCTAAGAATTTCGATTTCAAATTTTGCGAAAATTTATGTCGTTCAAATTTAAGTAGAACCCAAAATATCATTTTTCGACATGTAAATATTTTTACATAGAAAAGATCTAAAAAAATTCTCTGCTTTGAATGGTGAAGTTTGTTTCGTTCAATTATGATCCTTTTAGCTTCATTTATTAAGAATTGTTGTTGTCGTCCAATTTCGAAGCGGTAACAGCAGCGACAGATGAGATTTTGCTATGAACATCATAGTACAGATTAGAATATATCGTTGGAATCGCCTTGTCGTGCTGGTCTCCATAATATATTCGTTTCCTATTTTGGCTTCTATTGCAAAATGCTACATGAATGAATATTGGTCGATGACCTTGCACAAAGTCATCATTACACATTCTTTTCACATTCCTTTGTTGCCAACTTTTATTCTTTCAATCGGGAATTTAGTCGAAGAGATTATTTTCGGGAATGAGTATATTACTAATAATTTTAATATGAATTCGTAAACCAAAATGTGAAAATTTAATTCAAAATTGAATTCAATTGCTCATACGAAGTCGACGTAATTTGTTTAGTCCCTTAAACTTATGTCCTATATTGTTTGATTTGAATTTACTTGCATGAGAATGTATAATCCTGACTCGAGTGCTTTGTTCTTCATTACGCTCGGGTCAGACCGAGTTGTTTCAATTCTCGAAGACCTTAGTTACTTGAGGACGAAGACAAAGATTGGAAGATCATCTTACTATTATTATTCCGCTGCATTATAAAGACATGTTCAGTTAAAATGTATAACTCTGATGATATTGAAAGGTAATCAAATTTATATTGATCGATAGTTTTGTAATTATGGTATTATTATATTTCATCCTTCCGTTGTGAGATTCTATATATTGTTTTCTTTATCTTCTCCTTTTCTTTTAAACCCCTTGATAATTCATCTTTTTGAACGATTCAGATCGTGCAAATGTGGTTAAATGTCGACTTGAATCGACCAAAAAGGTGGATCGTCACACCCAGGTTTGAAATAAAAATAAAAATAAACGTTAATTGTTGTCCGAGCCTATTTAGGGCTATTTGTATGTACGTTAGGGGCTTTCCTATACGGTGACTCTAGGGCATAGCAGTGTTGCGCAAATGTTCTTTACCCAATGAGAGGTCGATTATTCAACTAGGTCCGAACTCTATCGCAAATGGCATGCATAGGAGGTTCTACAATGCACGTGTAGTACTGACTAATGCATGATGAAGCGTGGCCCAACACAACTGGAGTTCTGGTAAGCACGGATATTGAGGTGACATGGTGCAGTTAAGATGTTAGATCCCGAAGCGTGCAATAAGTGATGTATACTATGGTCGAGAAGTGGGTACAAACGCAAACGATGAGACAAAACTACTGGTTGGCATTAAGGCTTCCCCCTCGATGCATAGTTGGACCCGTATTTTTGATAATTAAAAATATTAAATTAAATAAGATTTTGGATTTTAATATTGTGAGAAATTAAAATTTATGATTTATTAATGTAAGGAATTGTTAGAATATATAACTTGTCTTAAATGGATTTTAAAATAACAACTACAGTGAAGTGTAAAGATGGTAATGCATACTAGATATGATTTAATGATGTTCATTTGGAATATAATTGTAAATTTTAATTTGGAATATAATTTTAAAGCTTAATAAGTTAGAACAAATGATGTATCAATTGGTGAAATCATATGTTACTTAATTGAAATTTGTTTTAGCATAGATTAAGAAATCAATTATTTAGTAAATAAATTTATTAACCTTTGTTTATAAATGGTAATTTTATAAATGTGTTTAAATTACTAAGATGTAACAGTGGTTCTATTCTCGTCTTATTATTTAATCCATTTGAAGTTAATTTGGTAATCAATAAAAAATTTATGTAATTGAAATCTTTCAAATAAAAGGAAAGAGAACATTGATTATAATTAATGGACGTAATAATAGAAACATATGTAGGTATTAAAATAGAAGAGAAAGTTGAAGAAATAAAAAAGGAAACATATGTTTTAATTGAAAAGGGAATTTGATGTAATATAAAGAACTTGTAAATAAAAAAAATGAAATTTTTTGAGATTAAAATATAATTAATTAGGATTTTATTACGGTTTTAATTAAATGTTGGAATTAAATTAACAGTTAAATCTTGAATTTAACATGGAAAAATTAATTTTAAAAGATTATTAATTTCATTTTAATCAAAATGATGATAGAAAACTTTTAATTTAGAATTTACAAGTGATTAAATCAATTAATATTAATTCATTTAATTAATGCATAAAAACAAATATAATTTGATTTTTAGGCCAACTTCTATATACATTAGAATCAGGGTTTATAATAAGTTCCATTGAGTTTAGAAATATTGAAAGCTTATAATTTGACATATAGGATGACCTATTTTCAATCCGGGAATGAAACTGGCTTATTGAACCTTTGTTATCACTTTGGCCCAATCGATCTGTTCCATCCATTCTCGTTTCATCTTAGTCTGTATATATGTTGTTATGAAACCCTGGTAGCCCTTTGTTCTATTTCCTTTACGTACATTTCAGTTCTAATCTGCTTCTTCTCAATGGTCATTACCTTAAAACCATAATTGCTAAATTCAACTCAAATCCAAAAATTCAAATTGCTCAAACCCTATCATATAATATATTGTCGCGAAGCTCTTGACGAATGAAATCTGCATCAACAATTCGTTTTTGCAGTCGAAGCTTGGTTTGGCTAGAAATTATCAATCTTTGTCAGATGTTCGTTGTAGGGTTTTGCAAATCGACAGTGGATCTTCATCCAATCGACGATCGGAAGGTGCTACGTGGTAGAGGACGATTAGTGGATTTCATCCGTCGGATTGGATCATCACATGCATGCTCTATTTCACCAGAAATTGATAACCTTTGGCTGTATTTAATCATGATGGCGGCTCTGACCTGGGTGGCCGAGGCATGGGTTGCTGGTGGCACGATGGTCGTCATGATGGTCTTGGATCTGGTCGTAATGGCTCGTAGTCAGTGCGTTAGATGGTCAAAGGCGCGGTCAATAGAGATGCTTTAGGTTCAGGTACTCCTTCGTTGCAGATGTATTCACATGGCCTTAGAAGTTACGTGCGTGGCTGGTGAACATGTGTAAGTTTAATTATTTAATATTTTAATATGGTCATATTATAATCTCAAAATTATATACTCTAACCTGCATAACTTTTGCATACGAACTCCAATTCGCGCGCCGTTTCAGTTGGATTCATATCGAAATTCGGGATAATATGCAACTAGTTTGGTTGAATTTGGAGACTGAATTATTTTTATATTTTGGTGATTGTACTCTGATTATGTTGTAAAAGTTGTGTAATCAAATGTAGATTGTAAAACAGCTTTTGAACTGTTTATTTGATTATTATATTTTGTCATTCTGCTGCGAGATTCTGTGTTTTATTTTTCTTCTTTTATCTTATTTTCTTATTTACCCCATTGATAACCTGCTAGTTAGAATGGTTGGAGTTAGACATGTGTGGTTTATTATCAACTTGAATCGTCCAAAAAGGTGGGTCGTCACAGTTGATATTAGAGCTTTGGTTTAGAGATACCTTAGCTTGTTGGGGTTGACTCGTTAGAGATAGAGTTAGTAATAACCTAGAATGAGTTTGAGGATATATCTATGAGAGAGCATATTTTCTTGTATTATAAAAGGTTTTGTATTGTGTTAATTTGTTCTGTTGAGTATTTATGAATTTCGGTCGGTACATATGATGCTATGGCATCGATAGGGATTTCTAAACACTTAAACAAGATAAATCAACACAATATTGTTTTGAAAATAGGTAAATGAAATAAATTTACCTAATATTATGTTTTTTATATAAAAGAGTAATTTTTCATAAATTAATATAGTTATTTTTGGTGTGTTGTTGTTGGAAAATGATAATATTCGATTATTGTCATTTATTGTTAGTTAGTCAAGGTTCTTAAAACCACCGACTATTGTATTTTATAAGAAATTGCAATTTTTATAAATATGGTTTATAAATACGATTCACGAATAAAATGAAATTTATATTGAAAATTTGAGTACTTAAGTCTAATGTTTTGAAATTGGTTTTCAAGGATTTTGGAAAAATAATATTAGTATTATTTGGAAGTATTTTTGGATAGAAATAATTTTTCAATAAGATTTAAAGGAAATATTTTCAAAAGAATTGTAAAAAGAAAATAAGTTCTGCACTCCCCTCTTTTGTCGCTGGAAAATAATTTCGATGAAGACCACGGCATCACCGACGTTTATTTTCGAGTTTCAAAGTGGGAAGACCCCTATAGTAGCTTTGCTACACATTTGTATTGATAAACAAATTTAGATTTAAATTTCCTAACTATGATTTGTTATACAAAGGATAGGTATATAATATTTCAAGATGATATGAAATGAAATTCAGTATTTAGTTCTTATGTTTTATGTTAATTAATGTTCTCAATTATTGAAAATAGTTGGAAACTTCTAAATTGAAATCTAAAATTGAAAGCTAAATGTTTAATGAAAATATTAAAGAGGAAGTTTTGTAACTCTTAAATAAAAAAATGATATTGAAACTAAGATGATTTAAACTATTGAACGTTATTGTTAAGTAAAATGAAGAAGACTTCGGTATATGCTTCTAGGATGGAATATTATACAAGTAAAAACATAAGTAATGTTAGTGTCAAAATTGGCTACTAACACCCTTAAATAGAATTGTACAGAGAGATTAATGAAGAAAGTAAATTAAAATAGAGGAAGTAACACAACAGCGTATAAAAAGAACGATAGAAAAGGAAACACTAGATTTATAGTGGTTTGGTGTAATTGCCTACGTCCACTTTGTTTATGATCTTTATTACTTTTCCAATCATTTGAGCATAGAAACAATCCGTAAACAAACAGCTTGAATGCGAGTTTGAACAAAAAGGAAATGAGTACAAACAATAGTAGAGTATCCCTGGAGTTCTCCAATAAAAGGTCCCTTTAACTAGACCTCCACCTCTCTATTTATAGACGAAGATATGCTGGTTCCACTATGCAGGCCTATAAACAAGACAGTTCGGCCCACAAGAGATGATCCGGATGCACCGAACCTCTATCACCGACCTACGTGATGCCGATCCAGGGTTTCTTTGCGGATGACTCGAAGCGAGCTGTCACATGACTCGGAGTAGCTAGGTACGCCACTCGAACCATGAAAGCAACGACCGTATTCCCTGTGCTAATTTGTAGCCTTCCCTGATATATTCCGAACCAGATATGCTGAGCTAACAAGACTGGATTCAAGCTGCCAAACAATAGGTACCAAATGACACATGCCAAGCCATGTATGACTGATCCACCTTAGCCTTCTCACCATGACCGAACGATATATGCTGAGCCATATATGACCGGTCCACCTTGACCAAGCAGTTCCATACCAAACCATACATATCGTTCAACCAAAGTCGAACCACAACGTCCGAGCCGCATACGAATACCAACCCACATGTATCAATTCTCTTGAGGCCGCTACCACTTTCTTCGAACCATTTAGGATCAAACCGCCTGATATAATTCCTCCGAGGCCGAACCAGTCAAGCTAGACTATCATAACTGCTCAGTCTGACCGACCCACGAACGACCCTATTCCAACTAGGCCGATCTCATTAATACCGATCCATATGCATCTTCCACCAATGTCGAGCCACTCAAATAGGCCGATATATATTTGCCAAACAATGTGTATATAATGAACTATCTAGATTGGATCAATCCCTTATAACTTCAATCTCTCCATAGCTCGAGTCTTGTCTAGATTCAACCAAGGCCTCTACAAATATCACCTTGCAGCCGAGCTAAGTAACCGGGTAACATTTTCCCCCCAAAGCGTGTCATGTAAATCAACACGAGGTGCTTTGAATTAGCGAGTAATCCCTGTTTTCAGAGGCTAATTCGTTTAAACTAACAACTGACTGCCACCTTTCCTTAGCCTTTGATAAAGCTCGGCGTCGTTTGAAAGCATTAATCTTGTCTCAAAGGAATTCCTGGAATCCTGTTTTAACTTTTGAAAAATTGAATGCATGCAACCTTTCGAAGGCTGGATCGCACTGGTTTTTCCAAACCCATGCTTATTTGCCTATCAGACAAAATTCATCTTTCCGTCGCACTACCACCTTCATTTATCATTACATGCACCTACATACATATACATATACATATACATACATACATACATATATATATGTATGTATGTATATACATATATTCTATTTTCATCATTTATTTCTCTTTCCCCCTATTTTTTTTAAAAAAAGGAAAAAGGGAGGGGTTGACATATGAAGGCCAATCCCTCGATTGGTTTACCTAGGCTTGGGTCGGCATGTTGACTAGCCGATCCCCTGAAACAAGGTGACCGGGTCTTTAAGAAAACATCAGTTCACATTCCACTCTCCATATAAAAGACCAGGCCCCTACTTTCTTCTTCCCAATTTCATTTTATTATTTTCCTCCTTTAGAACTACTAAAAACACAAGCTCCATCTCTCTACTAAATTTCCATCCTCCTCCGTTCAATCATCTTCCCAAATGTGCTCCCTCATCATTCTCGACTTCTTGCCCCAGAAATCACTTGCCCCAGCTTCAATTACTGCATAAGTAAGGATCCACACTCAATTTTGAACTATTAGGGCTTGCCTTCCTGAACTCAACCTATGATCGAGCCGTGTATGCATATGACTCTTCGTGGTGAGTGGGAGAGGATAGAAACATGGGGAGCGATATTATAGGCAAAGATAGTGGAGAGTATTTTGGCATGGATTGACACTGACTCGAAAGAGTTTGACACAGGTGTTTTTAGAAAGGGAGGTTGGTAAGTTTGGGATCGATGCATAGGCTACAGAGTTGCGCTCGGCATACCAATCGAAGGAGAGCAGTCAGTAAGTTCATGGAGTAGGTTTGGATTTGTAGGCATTCAATGGAAATATGGGTCGATAGGAGATGTGATCGATCGGTCGGTATAGGTTGTGTGAGGCTAGGTTGGTTTTCTAAGAGGAAGTGGGTCAGTCATTTTGAGAGGAAGTGGTAGGTCATCTTAGTTTAGAGGAGCGGTTGGGTCAGTTTAAGGAGTTAGGCATAGGGTCGGTACTGATTGGTTGGGTTCGGCATTGGCAATTGGGACCACTCCAATTTAATTAATACAAACATTATGACCATACACTTCCTTTCCTAAGCATAAAATGATGAACAATGACATGGACTATTGACTTATATGCCTACGGACTTAATTTGGACCGATGAATCCACCGCCTAAGCAAATTTAAATGGGAATTTTACCCAACAAATGCAAGAAACAGTCTTCACAATCTATAATGCCAATGCTTGATTCCAAGACTTCCGCCATCGACCATATGACAAATTACTGGAGACGGTCAACGATGATGGTCTCCAGGGCGATAAATCAAAACCTAATTATGTCACATTTGTTTTTAAAATTATAAGTTTTCTGGACTCATGTTTGAATCGTCGCACCAGTTCACACACAACATGGGTGAATATTTTGTTGTTATATCTTATGTCTATTATCTTTCAAGTATAGCTTAAATAGGTATATATTCACATCGATCATTCTTTGAAGATGTCTAAAAAATCAAGCTCTACTATAGTTTCTGACAAACCTAAGCCAAGTTCTTAGCAGGAGGCAGTGGGAACCTTGAATCCACCATCAACCTCCATACCTGGCATTTCGGATCCACCTGCCATGGTTACAGGTTCGGCTCCTGATGTCGTAGACCGAGCCGTTGTTCTGGATAACCGAATTGATTCACAAGCCTAGAAAATTGGCGAAACCGCTCTTCGTCGGTTGTGCTCAATCCATGGAATACCCTCTGACAACGTTCTGGTTCCGTCAAGACAAGATCGGACTCACCTGCCCCCAGTCAGATATACAGTGTGCAACGAATTTATGTGCTAGGTCGGAAGTGTGCCACCTTTCAATTCATTTCTCTGTGAAGTGTTGCTCCAGCACAGAAACACCCTAATAGCCATACGTATATTCATGGTACCTGCATCCTATTTATGAGCACCTATTCAGACTTCCTATTTCTAAGGATATCCGTTATTTTTACCGCTTCAAGAGACGTTCCGACAGTCCATCCTTCACATTTCTCGAGCCATACTCCAAATGCCAAATCCCGACGGGTGCATGGAGTAAATTTTTCCAGTATAAACATGAGTGGTTTGACTTACGCTGTCCTCCTGGGTTTGCTAGAAGATGGCTAGAATGGAGTAAGTCTCATTTTATTTTAATCTTTGTCTTAAGGCTTGAAGTGCACCTTTTCTAACTACTTTCAACTCTTACAGATATGTGCCCTGACCTAAAGGCGCTGGATATTCTAAGGCCGTCGAGGCCATTCGAGCTATTCCCATGAGAGACCCCGGTATCAAATTCGTTATCACCAATGAGCGGCTTTCGAAGTTCAGATTACTGGAGGAGGGCTATCGGACTAGCCTTCCAATCGGCACCACTACAACCGGACCCGCTGCAGAAAAAGGCAAAGAGCAAGCCCGACCTTTGATGCCCCTACAGGAGGGGCCCTCGATACAACTGAGGAAGGTGAAATCAATGAAATCGAGGTGCCAGAGGCGATCGATGAAAACATAAGTTCCGGCCAGGTGTCAGGGTTTGATGCACCCGATGCTGACGAACCACTGCCTCCTTTGAAGAGGAAGAAGGTCCTAGCTTAAAAGCTGAAAAAGAAAATGGTTGATGGAGCTTCAAAGGTTACGATAACTCCGATCGAAAAGAAGTCGACTTCCCAAAAATTAAAAGGCTCACCAAAAGGACTGTCTAACTTGACCATTCCTGACGACATATTGAATTACAGTTTCAATAACGTTAAGGCTATGGGATTAAATTCGCCCGCGAGAAGCGATGAAGGCGTTCAGACTCACCCTCAAGGAGAGAAAATTCCAATAAGTAAAGCAAAAAACAGAGGTCCGTCGGGGGGGGGGGGGGGGGGAACACTTGGACACACACAAACACTTACTCTCCACCACGCATTTGAATTTCACTCATCGCGTAATTCCTACTAACTCATTCTCATTTGAATTTCTTTTTAGGTGATATGGGGCATGCACATGGCATTGACCGCCTTCATGGATCTTCCATATTTTATCGTTCCGGTTGGGATTCCAAACTAGGGAAACAGCGAGATAGGGACGACAGCTGCGATAGAGATTATCATCCCAGAGAGTCGTCGTCTTCTAGAAGGAGAACTTATAGCCATTCTTCATATCCAAGCGATCTTCCCCATCACCCAAAGCATAGTAGGGAAAAGACTGCACATAAGGGATCTCATTTCGAACATCCTCGCGACAAACATTCTAGCTCTTTGAGTAATATGCAATCCTTTGAGCCCTATAAGAAACTTATGACTTCGGTTGGTCAGACACCTCCTACCTCCACACGCGATCCATCGACACCAGAAAAATTAGCTGAGCACAAGGCTACTTTCCCGAAGATATGTTTCGATGGACTGAATTTCTCCCTGCTATTCATCCTATCCCCAAACATATCAAACAAAGCGCCATAGCATGCAACAATGATGTTTATGTTTGGCATGATGCGTTCATACACTTGGTGGAGAAAGTTTCAAAGGTTTCCTTGGAATCTCAACACGAAATTGATCGCTTGAAACTCAAAGCTATTCATGAAAAAGATATCATTAAAGCCCAAAATGAAGAGCTATCCTCATACAAATCTCAAATTGAGGCCGCTCAGAAAAATGCCAAGGAAACGGCCAAGGCATTTGTCGCTTGGAGGCCACTCACAAGAAAGAAATCGATGGCGATCCAACGCAATGGTGCTTTAGGTTTAGAGAAAGATTCCTTCTAGAAAGAAAAGGATACCCTCGCTCGACAAGTTAAAGGGTTGGAGGAGCTGCTCTCTAAAGAGAAAGAAGAGAAATTTTTTGCATAGGAAGAGTCACAACGATATTACGACGAATTGCCGCAACACGACTTCTAAAAATGCAGCTCGATGAGGAGCTTTCCAAGATGGAAGCGCTAAAGGAGGCATCTCGAGAGGAGGGTAAGAAAATAGTGCTCACAGAAGTCGACTCTTGTCTTGATGCAGCAACTAAGGCCGGCGGAGAAGAAATTAAGTGCTTATTTGATCCGCTCATTGCCATACAATGGATGAGTTCTCATGCACCGTGACCTATCTTTTCTAGGTGATGGTTACCTCGAATCATTGGCCAAAGCCTGGGATAATTTGATAAAAATTAAAAGAGTTGAGCTGGGCGTCGAAGAGGTTGGTGAAGAACCTCTTGTGAGGGAAGTGCTTCGAGGAAACGAGCCTTCAGACTTATCTGCGGAAAAAGCCCTCTTCGAAGAGAGTCCTCGTCATCAAAGGGCAAGAACGATATTGCTGTCCCATCTGACACTGAGTCTATAGTTCCTCCTCACATTCAACCGGCCGACAGCCCACCACTTGGACCTTTCGAGCAGTATGTTGGTTATGACCCGGGGGAGCCCGGGCTTGGTGTTCACATTCTATCCCCTATTCTGGAGGGTGATACTTCCAAGACAACTGAGAGTCAACTAGAAGCCAGTATGTAGCTTTTCCTTCTTGAGTTCAAGAAACTATTGCTTTTGGCGAGTAACAGATGTATTATAACAGTTGTCTTTTATGACTTCATGTAGGTCATTCTGATCCCGCGAACCAATTCCAAGGAGCGATGTCGCCATGGAGCGGGAAAATAAAGTGGTTGAAGTACTTCACACTGGGGATACCCCTGGACCCGATGCACAAGTGATCGGGGCATTAGATGAGGATAAACTTGAGAATCCCTCGCCTGTAGATGAACATGACAAGGTCGAAATCGTTGGCGCTTCCAAACATACTTCGAAGCTTAGCATAAAGGAGAAAATCGAGGAAGAGGAGAAAAGGAAAGCTGAAGCTAAGATAGAAGCTCAGGTGGTGGAACTCGATGACCCCCTAAACAGGCCAATAAGGGTCATTTTCCCATCTGGGACCACACCTTTGGAGGTCCCTCTCCATTGTTCGGATACACATCACTGGGAAGCAAGGGCTCCAGGAGAAAACGTTCAGCTGAGGAGACTTCAGAGAAGCCGAAGAAGGAGGAAAAAATCAAAGAAGTAGCTATCATTTGGTCATGCCTCACTCAGCTTAAATTAGCCAAAATCATGTAGTTGTTTCTTTTCCTTTTTTATAGTCGTTATAGATAAACTTTATCTCTGGACTTCGATTTTTAATTAGGGTTGTAAATTAGTTCCATTGAGTTTAGAAAACTTTTAATTTAGAATTTAAAAGTGATTAAATCAGTTTAATAATAATTCGTTTAATTAACGCGTAAAAATAACTTTAATTTGATTTTTAGGTTAACTTCTATATATAGTAGAATTAGGGTTGTAAATTAGTTCCATTGAGTTTAAAAATATCGAAAACCTATATTTCGACATATAGGATGATCTATTTTCGTTCCAAGAACAAAACGGGCTTTTGTTATCGCTTTGGCCCAATTGATCTGTTCCATTCATTCCTGTTTCATATATATATATATATATATATATATATATATATATATATATATATATATTATGAAACCTTAGCAGCCTTTTATTCTATTTCCTATACATACATTTTAGTTCTAATCGCTTCTTCTCAATGGTCATTATCCTAAAGCCCTAATTAATGATTTCAAATCAAATCCAAAAATTCAAATTTCTCAAACTCTATCATATAATATATCGTCGTGAAGTTCTCGACGAATGGAATCTGCATCTATAATTCTTTTTTGCAATCGAAGCTCGGTTTGTTCAAAAATTAGCAATCTTTCTCAACCGTCCATTGGATCATCACAAGCATGCTCGTTTCGCCAGAAATCAATGATCTTTGGTTGTATTTAATCACAACGGCGGCTCTGACCTAGGAAGCGGTGCGACTTGGGGACGGAGGCATTGGTTGCTGGCAGCACGATGGTCATCATGGTGGTCTTAGATATGGTCGTAGTGGCTCGTAGTCCGTGCGTTAGACGATCAAAGGCATGGTCAATGAGGATGCTCTAGGTTCAACTGTTCCTTTGTGGGAAATATAATCACATGGTGGTGGAAGCTACATGCGTTACTGGTGAACATGTGTAAGTTTAATTATTTAATAGTTTAATATGGTCATATTATTAATCCCAAATTTATATATTCTAACTTGCATAACTTTTGCATACGAACTCTAACATGCGCGTGGTTTCTTCCGTTGGATTCATAGCGAAATTCCGAACAATATGAAACTTGTTTGGTTAAATTTGGAGACTGTTGAAATTTTAGGCTTTAAATCAAAGGTGAATGATTACTCACTCACACAATACTAAATTTTTTATGTTAGTTGAATTAAATTTATGAAGTGATAAAATTTTATTAGTTGATGTTTGGTAGTTTAAATTGACATGTAAATTAGTTTGAATTTAATATTGAATTAAATTGGTATTAAGTTAATTTTGAATTAAACTGCTAGTTAAACACTGTCAATTGATAATTAGTAACTATTGTGATATGTTGGTTGATTTGGATGTTGATGTTATTGTATGCCTATTGATTGATGTTGGATGTATGGTTGTTTATTTACTTTGGATATATCATTGTTATTACACTATTTATTATTTTACATTATATAAATTATCATTTGTATTATTGGAATGAATTAAGAAATAGGTTTGAATAAAATTTACCTATGTCATTTAATTATGCATTGAAATGATATATATCCATCCATGTAATTAAAATAGAAATAAATGATCACTTGGCCATAGGATAGAAAATTTATATATGAACACCGGATTTGGTTAAATCAAAGGTTTTAAAATCTTGAATTTGCATTTATATTAATTAAATAATTTTCAAAATTGAGCTTCGAAATGTTGAAATTGAAACTGTTAAATGAAATTGTTTAAAGATTTAATTTGACATCTTAAAGTTGAAACCATGAGATGATTTCAATTTTTTGAAAATGAATTATTTGAAGGTTTGAACTTTAATTTAAATTTTGAATTTAGTTTAATTCAATGGTTTTAAATTGGGATTTCCAAATTTGGACGTGAAATGGATCTAAATTAAATTGTTTCAAAATGAGAACGTGAATAAGAACTTTCAACCTTTAAATTGAACTGTTTAAATTGAATTTGAAATAAAGTTTAAAATCATTAAATTGAAGTTGATTTAAATGGAAACTTGAATATGAAGTTGGTTTAAATTAGAAGCCAAAAAATTGATTTCATCATGATTTGGAATTGAGTTTGAATTATTGTGAAAGAAAGAAACATTTTTAATATAAACTATTTTAGTATACAAAATATTTTAATAACCAAATTATTTGAATATGTAATCTATTTTAATTATCCAAACTATTTTATATTCTAAACTATTTAAATATTCAAACTATTTTAATTATTCCAAACTATTTTTCTAGTATCAAGACTATGTTAATAATTCAAACCTTTTTCAATATTCAAACTATTTTAAAAGGGAAACTATTTAGATTAAAATCATTGATTTAAATACGAATGTTTTGATATGAAGGTATAATGTAACGACCTGATATTTTCAACCATTCGCATCCACATATGCCAGATTTGAATTTCTCAAAATACCAGATTGTTAATTTATATTTGAAAAAACTTAGCATATACAGTAAATAAATAAATCACCAAATCACAGACACAGAGTAATAATATGCAGCGGAAACAAAAGATAGTAGTTCATGAAGCTACTATATATATATATATATTAGTGTTAAATAAGATACAATAGAAGTCTCGAATACAATAGTCAAATACAAGATCAAAATACATCACCAGAATCAACTGAATATCTGAAAGCTGGATAGATAACTGGATCTCCAAGCGAAGCTCCAACTTCAAAGGTGAATCTCAAAAGCTGTATCACTAGTCTGGCCCGAGTATAAAGCAAAAAACAAAACGCTCGAGTCTGGATTAACATTCTTATATCAATAAATCCAACTCAAGTGAATTAACAACTGAAATATAAGTAACTCAAAGGATGTTTAGGATAACCATCCTTTAAGGATTCGTTAAACTATCTACTATGTAGTAATATACGCTATTATAATAATGTTTAAAGTAAAGTAAACTTACTTAAAAATAGCGTTAGGCTTTACATTTTCCACCTTAACACATATATAGTGCCAATAGTTTATACAGTACCGTAATACCTCCTGATCGGGAGGCTTGCAGAGGATACTCCATTGATACGACACAAATCAAAACTCGTACAAGGCGTGCTAGGGCAGGTGACATGGCACAACGAGGCAATGCCAGGGTAGATATACCAATTACACTTCTGGACTGGTGGTAACGCATAGCAGCCGCTACCGGCCACCTTGGGCCACACTCCTAAAATTAAATGTGCACCCAATCAATCACAAAGTAATAGAATGGTATCGAAGAAGTGTGTACGATAACATGAGCTACCTCATTGGCCCGGAATCGCTCCTGTTTTAGCTACCTTATTCCAACTCACAGGAGTCGGGTCCATGTATATACCTCAATAGAATGTCGCTACCATCCTGCTTCATTCTAGAATCTCCACCGCGTACATGGTTGTTAAATTTGTTTTCAGAGTTAGCAGAGAATATGACAACTTCTGATCCCGGTCTCTTTAACAACCAAACATTATTATAACACCGCGGTTATTTCAAAATAACTTATACTTCAAAGCCAAAGTACCATCGCCTTTTCAAAACCATATCAATGCGATATCATTTCCATTTCAAAACCAAATACGATATAATTTCCATTTCAAATATGTACCATTTCCAAAATATTACTACTTCAAAATTATAACAATCTCTAAATCAAAACACTTTGGAAACCATAATACATCTCACATAACCGATTTAAATACTAAAATAATATATATAATAAAATTGTTTTCCTCAAATTTCACAAATCAATTCCAAATTAACTCGAATTCCAAATTCAAATTTGATTAGATCTCAAATCATTAATTCCAATTTAGCTTCTAAATAAACCATTCAAAATTATATCGATTTCAAATACATATTTGAACCCCAACATAAACCATTTCACAATATATATTTCAAGACTTTAAATATTCTATAATTTCAAAACTAAATGTGATGATTTTATACAAATCTTAATTCAATTTACTATTATTTAGTTTTGAAATATTTACTTAATAAATCCAATATCATTTAAATAAAACTTTTAAACTTCAAATAACTGAATATTCCTTCAATTTATTTAAACTTGATATATTCATTTAAATCACCTTAAACCAAAATCAAGTTATAAAATCATATCCCTTTAAAATTCAAATCCAATAAGTTCCAAATCCATTTTAATTGAACATAATTCTTGATTAAATAAAATTTCAATCAATCTCAAATCCATCATTTCAACCTTAATTTATTAAAATCGTTATAAACTTCATATTAAAATATAATTAAATAAATACTTAACCATATTATACTTTATTAAAATCTAACTTTATTATTAAACTTATTTTCATTAAAAAAATTATACATAGCTTAAAGTTTAAAATCTAACTATATCTCTACTACTAATAAAGAAAATTCATTGAACCAATTTACTCGGTGTCTTTTTGAAATTCCAAAAATGCCCTTGCTTTCCGTTTACATGTTTATGCTCGAACAAAATATCAACGTACACAATAACACAAACAGCTCGTGTGCGAAACACAGGTCCATACTAGTATAAATAATATTTATATAATATCTAAAATTAATATTTTATAAACCATACATTTCTTTCCAAAATCATAGAAATCATTTCCAAAATATTTATATATATATATATAGACCAACAGTGTCTGTATATAATTTTCTATGTTATGGTCAAGTGATACGGATATTTATCATTTCAATCCGTAATTTAAACTTATATGGTATATATCATTTCTACCCGCAATCTCAAATTCAATATCGCTTGGGTTTATCATTTCAACCCATAACGATTTTCTCCTATTCTAAAGTTTGTTCGGGTATGTATCATTTCAACCCATAGTGAATTCTATACTAACAGGGGACTTGCAGAGTGAAACAAATATGATAATAATATAACAAGCATATATCATCAATATGAATAACAGATAATGGTGTTAGATGTCACAGGTTAACAGATACAGATAATAGCTCACCTTTCGATGCTAGAGATATTTGACGATAGAGTGAGTTACGATTCCAAGCATGAATTTCAAAGCAAAGCACGATGGACTCGAGTTCGATGGACAAGCTGATCAATAGGAATAGACGAAATAAAATCAGAATTGGATCGATGAATAAAATTGGTATAAGTGAACTTACAACTATATATACACATATATATAATTATTTGCGAAATCATATTCTCAATTTAAACACGTTTTTAGATTTATATATATATATATATATATATATATATAATTCAAAATCATTGTTTTTAACATAAAACAAACATATTTACATAATAAAATTTGAAATAAATACTTATATGTATATACTTAAAAAGAAATACTTATATATAAAGTGTGTTCAATTGTAGTTATCCAAGTATATATTTAATATCAAGCATATATGTAACAGGACAACAAAATCATCACCACGATTATACATATATCATTGTAAGTATATATGTAAACTGAAAAACTTATATGCCATACAAATAATATATATAACATATAACTTAAATATATAATTATATAAATTAACATAACAACTAACAATATAATAAGATTTATACAAGTAGATAATATAAATTTAAGCTTACATTCAAAGCAGTATCATTCACACAAAATAATGTACTCAAATATATATGTACTAGAAAATATATTTATATAAGAGCCTACAACATACTTTATATCCTTACTTACTTTATATATAAGAATAGAGCAAGCTAGCAACTTATAATAAAAATCAGATGCATAAAATAATACTTTATAAAGCAAAAGGAGAAGATACATACGTTACTTACACTGTTTATTATAAAAGTAATATATAAGACCTTGCCTATATTATTATTACACTGTTTCACCCAGAACTCCAATATATATGAGTTGCGGGGTAAAGGTTTTATATGTAAACCACATATATATATATATATATATATGTTTGTTTGTTTGTTTATACGTTACTTACTATAAAAAAATAAACTAACAGACTTTATATATGTTCTTTATATTGTGAACAAAAAAGTGTATGTATAGTAAACCATATAACATACACGATAAAATAATATATTATAAAATTTACTTTCGCATACAGTTGTAACCATACTTCTACATTAGTTATAATAGTTTATATAAACTAAACTATACAACCGTTGTATTCATTTATTATATACAAAACATATTATACTAATATATATTAACTGTTTCAACAATATGGGATATTGTCACGACTTGCATATATAAAATATATACTAGCCTATATCCATGATGACATAAGAATATATAACACTCTATAATAGTTTATACTATAACAACCTATTACATTATGTACATATACTTTTCAAATACCAACAGTTAAAATACATACATACATACATACATATATATACACACACGCACACACACACACAAAAATTGGTAGTATTATAACACTTTTAATATATACCTCATATATACTGGCATATATATATATATATATATATATATATATATATATACACACACACACATACATATATATCCACTGTCAAAGTCCAACAACTAGCACATGAAGAGGAGCCGAGCAAGGGACGAGGGGAGGTGCTGCGGCCTAATGGGAGGGTGGTGAGAATGGGGCAAGCTGCGCAAGCGATGCTGTTTGAGTGTGGCGCTCGGCATGTGAAGTTGGTGGGTGGATGTGATGGGTTCAACGGCGGTGGAAGGCTGAGACTGGACGTGGGCAAGGTGGGGTGTTGACTAGGCGGGGCGGATGCACAGTTTTGAGAGTGTGGAGATCGACTGCTAACGACGTGGAGGGAAGGACGAGGTTGCAAGTAGAGCTTGGGTTTGAGATATGGGTAGCGGCGACTCTCGGTTGACAGCGAAGATGTGCATGTTCTCAGATCCTAGCTAATATATTAAATCTACATCTATATTTAAATATATATTTCAAATAAGAACAGAAATGAAAGGGAGGTAAGGAGAATAAGAAATGAACGAATAAAGAATAAAAAATGAAGCAGACAATATATTTCAATATTGGGAATAACAATAGTCCAAAAACTAGATTGTTGGTAATATAAATGGTTGATGACTATTGATTATTGCGGTGGAAAATGAAAAGACAAAAGAAAACCAAAAGCCAAAAATACAAAACCGATACAGCTAGCCATTTTGTCAATTTCATTGGATACCGAACTCTGAAACACAGAAATGTATATATTATGGAGATCAGCACGACAAGATGATCAAAACGGTATATAGATATTGGTGGTATGACCATCCTATCAAAAATCGATAATCTGTATCGATATACATTGGTATTCATACGGAAAAATCCAGACGGAGCTAGAAATGTCTGAATTTCACGAATTGAATTTCACAGTAAGATTCAGAGTATTTTAAATAAATTTTCTCATGTTGATATATTTAGGTTTCGGTACACTTTTAAATTCAACTGTTATTAACTGATTTAAACTGAATTTCTAGCGACTGATAGAACATCTATATTATTCGATGAAAATTTGCCATTTTTTATGTCTTGATGGACGCATAACAAATATCAAATTTTCGTCATGAAATTCTATTGTTTGTTTAAACGGCAGATTTCAGTTTATTATATTTAAAAAAATTCTCCTTTATTTAATTTCAAAATAAATTATATTTTAAATTACTAGAATTGAATATACCGCTGAGATCAACAAGATGAGAGGATCAAAATGGTATGCACACAATGGTGGTACGATCAAATTATAAAAATTCGAATTTCTGCTAGTGGAAAAATGCAGCTAAAACGAGAAAATAAGATCGACGGAGCTAAAGAAGTCCGAATTTGATGAAACGAAATTTGACGTCTCATTCAAAAGATGATTTAACAATTTTCTGTATAAAAATATTCTGGTTTGGAGAACATTTTATTATCATTAAATATTAACTGATTTGAATTGAAACAAAATTACACAAGAAAATAAACTCTAATATTATCAGATGTAAATTACCAGTTGCTATGTTAAAATAGACGTATCCCAAATATTAAATTTTTATTTCCAAATATTATTATTTAAAATTTCACAAAATCTCAGCTAATTCAATAAATAAAATCATTAAAATTCATGGGTCGTTACATAAAATTTATTTTTAATTCAAAAAGATTTTGAAGTGAATCTGATATTTTGATATAAAGTGTGACTTGTTCTAGAGATTTAAAAGAACCAACCAGTGTGTAAAAATGGACGATTGGTTATGAAAAAGACTAGGTCGGGATGAATGGCATACTCTTTTTTATCCTATAGGAACTACTTTAATAATCGTGTACACGGTGGATGCTATCCAGAATGTAGATGTTGAATTGGCGACGTTTACTGGAACGAAGTAAGAGAACGATGATGGATGAACACGACACTTGTGTTGTAACGACCCGTAAATTTTCAATAATTGATTTAGTTATTTAATAAAGATTGTGTGATTAAATTTAGAAGAAATAAAATTTTTAATTTATATTGAAGTAAATGTTAAGAATGGAATGTAGTAATAGTTATTAAAAAACTAAATTTTGATTATTGAAGTGAAATCACATTTTAAATGAAATAGGGAAAATTGTTGCCCCTGGGTATAAAATTTGAAATAAGTAAATTAAGGTAAGTGTTGTATAAAAAAAAGAATTTGAAACTTGTTAACGAATTTATAACGGGAATAAAATATAAAATGTTGATGTAAGATAATAAATATATTAATTCAATGCCATCCCAATTAATTGAAACAGATTTGTAAAGCTTTATTTGATTGTAATTTGTAAGTAGGGAAATAGATTCAAAGTTATATAAATTGTTGGAATGATAAGTAATAAAGTGCAAATCGGATATAATCAATGTTAGTATAAATTTAAGGAATAATTGGGAACCATATTTATGAAATAATAACGATAATGCAAGATAAACAATGCTAATTAAAATTTATAATTAATGGAGCTAATGAAATGATAATGAATAAAAATTATGTTATACTTCACTATAAATGGAACTTAAGCGAATAGGTGGAATATTAAATGAAATTAGTAGTATGAAAATATATTTCAATAAATGTTACATTAATGTAAAATATAATACAATGTTGGAAGTTGTTAAATTAGAATATATTAAGAAATAAAAATTTGAATTTGGAATCTATTGCAATAAATCTAAATGTTATGTTTTGTTATAAATTGAATGTAAGTGAATGAAATTAATAGGATGAGAATAAACGACAACATTAATTGTAAGTAATGAAAGCTTATTAATGTAATAAAACGAAGACAAACATTAAGAGTTAAAAATGTTATAATAAACCTTAGTGTATTGTGAATTGATATTATGTTATAAATGTTATAATAAACATTGAGAGTTATAAATTGATATTATGTAGGCAACTATGATAGTTGGTTGGAAATAATAAACCTTAGTGTATTGTAAAGTTAATGGTAACGTCTGTTATAACAAATCGTTCACTAAATCAAAATAGGAAATCAAACAATTTATTTGGGACTAACTAATTGATATTCATTTATAATAAATGGGTTTGCTGTTAGAAATTGAAATTAGATACTACGATAAACGGGAATTTAGATGAAATTGAAAATAATGTCAACTCTATTTATAATACGACTATTGGTTGATTTAAAGTACAGAAAGCAAGATTTATTAATTTAATTGAAGTATAAAAATTCAATAATTGTATTTATTTCAAAATAAAATGGAATTAAACGTTTAAATATTACCTTATTGAAATTAAAAAGAAATTTGAGGATAATAATGTAATAAATCATGAACCAATGTTAGTGGCATCCTTATTTTGGCAAAAGATGTGAATAAAAAGGTTTAAAAATTTAATAAATGGGTTTTTGAGAATTTAATTTATAATTTCTAAATATAATGAAGTGGAGAAATTAACGCTGCAATTGATAGATTTATCAACTTTTAATTTACATCTAAACTTGTTTAAATTTTCGTAAATGATTAAGAAATATAAAAGTGATAAAATTGTCAATTATAAAATTGAAATTTAAAAATTGGATTTAATTAATTGATTATTAATTTATTTTATTAATGGAAAAATAGCCATTTTGTCCACTGACTCGGATTTCGACGAAACCAGTTTCATCGGATCCGTAACGGTGAATTATTGTAGGGTTTCAAGATTTGTAGCGATCGGGCTTGTCGTTTGATCGTACGGACTCGAAACGACTTGAAATTTATGAAATTGAAATCAATTGAAATCAATTTGGTATAAATTGATTTTAGCATAATTTCTTCATAAGATGAAATTTGGACTTGAAACCTTTTCCATTGCGTTTAAAATATTTTAAAACATATGATTTGATATATGTGTTGACCCGATTTCGTTCCGGAATCAGAACGGGCTTTTTGGGCCACTTTGTCGTTAGCGCGTATATCTATCAACCCGATCCATCTATTTTATTTCAGTTTTGCCTATAAATTTCATGCTATAAACCCTAACAGCCTCTATTCCTCATTTCTATACATATAAAAACTTCTGTGCTCCTCTTCTTCAATGGTTGTAAACCCTAATCTATCCAATTCAAATTTAAATCTAAAGCTTAAATTTCAAACTCCTCAGAAAAATTTGGAAAAAATATATGTTGAAGCTCTCGACTAGCGTAATTCACTGATGGTGTTCATTTTTCGATTCAGATTATCATTTGATCAGAAATTGGGTTTTAATTCTCGGCCGTTCATCACGCTGTAGTCAAACTAGTCGGATCGTCGAATCGTTTCTGGGTATCGCAGAGTGGACGATGGGGAGTCCATCAGTGAAATTCGTTCGTCGAATCAATGATTAGATTTGGCGAAAAAATTCGATTAGGGCTTGTAATTGCGGTGGCGGCTGTGCGCAGTTGTGCGCGATGAGCTCGCGCATGGAGCCGTCTTCGAAGGGGGAGAATGGTCGCGCGTGTCAGGCGCCGTGGCGGGGCCGTGTGGTGGCGACGTGTGGCGGTAGATTTTGGCGCACACGAAGGTTTGATTGGCGGCTTCAGCTGCGTGGTCGAGATGTATGTTTTTTGCGCGTTCCTGTAGTTGCGTGCGTGTTGGAAGATGATGACGTGGAGGGTGAGTTAATTGTGTTCTTTTTTATTTATTTTTAATATTGAAATTCAAACACAAATATCGCTATATATTTCACATACGAACTCCGTTTCACGTGCGATTTTTTTTGTTAGGATCGTAATAAAATTCTGGACTTTTTGGCGCTGGTTTGGATAGTTTGGAGGCTGTGAAATTTTTGTGTTTAAATTGAATTTAAATTCAATTTAAATCCCAAAGTGGAAAAATTCAATTTAAATCACAAAGGTGAGTGTTTTAACCCACTCACAACTTCTTAGATTTCTTATGTTTGTTAAATTAATTTTTGATGTGATTTAAAATTTATCTATGATTGTTTGGCATACTTTAATCATCCTCTCAGTTAAATTGCATTTATTAAATTAGATTGTTATTTAATTATTCATTGCATATAAACTGCCAGTTAACTTGTTATTTATTTAGTATTGCATATAAACTGCCAGTTATACAGTTATTTAATTTATCATTGAATATAAACTACTAGTTAATACCTGTTGTTTATTATCCGTTTTATGTTGATGCTATTGTTTGAATTGGGTGATGATTGTGATAAATTGTTGATGGTTGATATTGGATGAATGGATGCTGTATTTTATATTGCATAAACTGCAAGTTACTATACATTTACATTTCATTCGAGATTGCGGTTTGAAATGATATATAACCACAATTTTTATTTTTAAATTGTGGATTGAAATGATAAATATCTGTATCACTTGACCATATGATAAAATTATATACAGACACCGCGGTCTATATATAAAATATTTTGAAATGATTTCTGTGGTTTGTAAAGAATATATATATGATTTTATGAGATATTGGTTTGGATATTTGATAAAGGTTATTTTATATATAGTAAATTTTTTGGTTTTAAGCTATGTATAAAATCGTTTAAAGTATAAATAAGTTTAATAATAAAGTTTGATTTTATTAAAATATAATATAGAAAAGTATTTACTTAAATTATATTTTAATATAGAATTTATATTGATTCTATAAATCAAGGTTGAGAAGATAGTTTTGAAATTTGACTTGAGATTTTATTTAATTAAGAATTTTATTTAATAAGAATCCATTGGAAATTATTGAAATTTAGATTTTAAAAGAATATGGTTTTATAACTTAATTCGGGTTTAAGGTGATTTAAGTGAATAAATCGAGGAAGTGAACAAATCGAGGAATATTCAGTTATTGAAATTGAAGTTTATCTAAAGGATATTGGATTTATAAGCAAATATTTCAAAACTAAATAATGGGAAAAAGTGAAATAGGTATATATATGAACTAAAAATTTAGTTTGAAATATTGAATATTGAAGCTTTGAAATATATGAAATTTGAAATGGTTTAATTGAAGATTTAACTCTGTATTTGGAATAGATTTGTGAGATTAAAGAAGCTAATTTATTATATAAAGTAATTTAATATTAAACCATTCAAGTATTGGAAGTTATGTTTCAAAGTATGATTTCCAAGGTATCACAATTTGAAAGTGTTATATTCAAGAGTTTTGATTTCTGAATGTTATAACTTTGGAAGTGCTATGGTTTTGGAAAAAGGATAAATTTGACATAAAATGATATTATATTGATTTGGGTTTTAAAGGGAAATGATATCATATTTATATGGTTTTGAAATGGATAGTATATTTTGGTTTTAAAGTATAAACTATTTAGAAATGACCGCGGTGTTATAATAACGTTTGGTTGTTGAAGAGACCGGGATCAGAAGTTGTCATACTCTCTGCCAACTCCGAAAACCACTTTAACAACCGTGTACGCGGTGGAAATTCCAGAATGAAGTACGATGGTGGCAGCGTTTCCTTTGAGGTAAATACATGGACCCAACTCCCGTGAGTTGGCATAAGTGGCTAAAATAGGAGCGATCGACGGGTTAAGAAGGTAGCACCTTTTATTGAACACATCCCTTCAATATTCTACTCTGACTTTGGATTTATTCGGTGGCCACTATTGATTTCTTTGATTTGGGGGTATGGCTCGAGATGGGCGGTAGCTGCGGCTATGCGTTACCACCGACCTGGAAGCGTAATTGGTATATCTACCCTGGCATTGCCTAGTTGTGCCGTGTCACCTACCCTAGCGCGCCTTATATGATTTTGGTTTTGTACCATACCTATTTAGTGCCCTCTGACGACGCCATGTACGGGGGAGATTACGGTACTGTATAGACTATGGGAATATATTATGTGTTAAGGGGAATATTCGGTCACTCCTTAACGCTATTTTAAAGTAAGTTTATTTTACTAATAGACACTATTATAATAGCGAAATATTACTACATAGTAAATAGTTTAACGGATACTTAGAAGATGTGAATCCCGAGCATCTCTTAAGTTACTGCACTCATCTTTATTGTTGATTTAACTTACATAAGATCATTTAGTTCTGACTCGAGTGTTTTGTCTTTTCAATTCGCTCGGGTTAGTCCGAGCGTTTCAGGATTTGAAGATTTTATTCTGGAGGACGAAGACGAAGATTTGTAGTACTATTATCTACTATATTGTTCCACTACACCATTTAATTCCGCTGCATTAATTATTATTCTCTGGTATGTGTACTCTGATATTGTATTGTATAAGAAAAGAAAATCGAATATTTTGTAAAACAATTTCATGAACTGTATATTTGATTATTATATTTTATCGTTCCGCTGTAAGATTCTGTTTTGTTTTATTTCTTCCTTCTTTTTCTTATTTACCCTATAACAATTCACCCTTTCATATGGTTTGAATTGGCACGTGTGTCGATTTAAAGCGTGCGAAAAGGCGGGACGTTACATGTGTTAATTTGAAATGACTAAAACAAGAGCATATGTCTGGCAAAGGGGTAGCTACCTTTAGGGGCCATCACCACTTTGTATTATTATATTGATTTTGACTCGATCGGTGCACCTTGATTTGATTTTTGGGGTGGGACTTAGTCGGCCATTAGGGGCTACGACCAGCCAAAAAGGGTAAACTGGTAGAATCCTACCTTAGGCATTGCCTCACATGCTTTTTCATACTTTTGTCCTTATACGTGCCCACTACGATTTTGTTTAGTGTGGCACCTATAGGGGACTCACTAGCTACCGACGTTACCGGTTGTGTTATAGGACCTGCATAAACTACTTGCTTAAAAATGTGTTAAATGGGATCAATGTAAAGCTTAACGCTATTTTAATACTTTACTTTATTGATAGACACTACATATATAGCGTATCTTACTACATATAGATAATTTGATGGATCTTCAGGTGATGGAAAATCTCGTAACATCTCTTAAGTTATTGCACTCTTGTTGTACACTGGATAGAAAATGGAAAACCCCATAAACATCTCTGAAGCTTTTACACTCATATTTACCTGTTATTGATTTAACTTACATTAGGACTTTTAGTTCCGACTCGAGTGTTTTTTCTTTTCATTACGCTCGGGTCAACCTTAGTATTTCAGTGTTAAAGACATTATTCCTTGAAGATGAAGATGATGCTTGCTAGACCGTATTTACTATTATCTTGCCACTGCATTATTTTGGTATGTTTGTTGACTATACTCTGATTATGTTGTAAAAATGTGTAATCAAATGTGTATTATAAAATAACTTTATGAACTATTTATTTGATTATTATATTTTGTCATTCCGCTGCGAGATTTTGTGTTTTGGTTTTCCTCTTTTCTCTTATTTTCTTATTTACCCCATTGATAATCTTGAATGCTTTGAGTTAGACATGTGTGGTTTATTGTCGACTTAAATCGTCCAATAAGGTGGGTTGTCACATTACGTATAGTCATAAATAGGGGAAAGATGTCCCTAGTAACCAGATGGTGGTAATAGGAGTGGAAAATATCTCCACAAAATCCTAGTAGCAGAGTTTCCATGGTCAGTAGCCAAGGGAATGGTGTTTCCATGTTTAGTAGCCTAGTTGTTGAGTTTCCATATCAGGTAGCTCTAGGAGTATTGCTCAATCTTTAGTTTTTGAGGTTTGACCCATAGTCGATCCGTGTAGTAGCCTCCACAAGCTATAGTGTAGGTATGCGATGGATAGAAACCCCTAACTAAAGGGCCCTAAGAAACGTGAACACTTGTAGGACAACTGTAACACCCCTAATTTTAAATAATATTATTCAGGAGATTTAATTAGATAAATTAAATAGAATAATGTAAATATTAATGTGGTTAAGAGAATGAGATTTGTATAATTATAAAGTAGTCGTGCCTTAAGTAATGAATAAACCATTGGAAATTTAAAATGAAGTAAGTAAATGCAATAAGATAAGAGAAAAATAGGAATAAGTTATATTCTTATACCCTAAACCCTTATCACATTCTCATTTCCAACATTTACAAACAAAACTAAAAACAGAGTTTGGTCGGCCACCATCAAAAGTAATCTAAAGGAAGATAAGCAAGAATTCAAGAAGGAAGCTTAATCAAATCAATTCAAGGGCAAATCTCAAACTCCTTAACAACAAGCTAAGGTGAATAATAGATTACATCTCATTTTTATTGCTTTCGGTGAAGATAAGATCCATATTTATTTTGCAAGAAAAATGCCATGTTTTGATTATTTAAATGGTTATACGCTTGTTGATGATTTATGTTGTTTCATATAGATTTTATGATATGTTTGATTTGAAAAGCCTATCAAATGACATCCAAATGGCTTGCGTTTCTGATATAAGGTTAAAAACATTATTCTAAAGATTGGTTTAAAGTTTCATAATTTTATAAGTTGTTGTGGATTTATTATTAATTTTCTAGTAAAGAAAATGGTTAAATTTGGTTTATAATATTTTTAGCTATTATATGTTAGTTTTGGATCAGAAATTAAAATATGTTAGAAAACATATTACAAGTGATTTATGTGAATTTTTGGAGAATTTTTCCTATGTATTTTATTAAAGATATAAAATTATTTAAGGCATGGGACTTAAATGTTTTACATATTTATAAAAGGAGAAGGGGCAACTTGCTAAATGTTTCAAATTGTAAATTACTGAATTCGGCAGCACTTTTAGAAAAGATTTGAAAAACAATCGGCCACCAATTATATGTTGACAAATAAGGCAAGTTTGTTGGAAAGGTATAACTTTAAAAAGTTAAAAATTAGTTTTACAAAGGTTTATTGCTTCGCCACTTATAGAAGCCACCTTTCGACCCCATACATCCACCTCCTACTAAGTCAAAACCAACACACATGGTATCAAAGCCATGGTATGTGTGGATTGGAGTTAGGCGAAAGGTATATGTCGAAACATGCTTTCGAAAGGGTTGGAGCTTTTGACTTAACCGGCTTGCTTCTATTTATATATAGAAAGGGATTTCGAATGGGTTGCCAAGTTTTTTTTTTTAAATAAGCTCTCGAAGGGGTCGAAACCCCTACTGCTACATTTAACCTTTCGAACCAATGCCTTGGAAAGGGTTCTTTTACTTTAAACTTTGAAAACGCTACTCCATGCTTTCGAAAGGGTTGGTTTCAAAACCATCCACTTTCTTTTACTTAGGAATAATGTTTTCGAAAGCAATGCTTTCACCCCAGTTCTTTTAAGACCCATAGTTATATTAAAAGTTAAACCCAAAGGTTTCAAAAGGAACGGTTTTAAATGGTTTCGATGTTCTGTTTTCACAAACTTTTACTTAGCCCCAATGCTTTCGAAGGGTTTGTTTTAAGTGTAAGACTTTAATACTTTCGACAGATATATAATGAAGGTTTCGAAGGGGAGATTCCCCAATGTGTTTGAAAGATTTACTTCTAGTATTTGAATGGAAGGTTTCGAATGCTTTCGAAAGGTAAGTTCAAAATGTTTTGAAAAGAGGATGTCTATGGTTTTGTAAAGCTTTCGAAAGGTCTATTTTCATAGTTTAAAAAGGTATGTTTTGGCCTTTTGGCCCAATATTTTAAGGTGAAGGAGTTAACCTATTTTGAAAGGGGTACTTTCAATGGATTCGAACGGGACTATTTAAAGTTTAAAAAAAAGGTTTCGAATGTGATATCTTGAATTTAAAACCTAATGTTTTCTTAGTTAAAGAAGGTCTTTAACTTGTTTTGAAGGGATAGATAACCCTATAGATTTAGGTTTCCATCAACAATATTTTGTGTAAAGCATATATCATGACAAAGATATTTGAGTAAAGCAAAAAAGTATATTTTCCTTGTTTAAGTATGATTTAAAGGGTTAAATCTAGTTGAAAGAAATGTTTTCAAGGAAAATTTGAATGGATAGTTAACCTTAAGTAAATGACTCAGATATTAGAATAACAGATGGGACTGGTTTAGGGTCGCGTCCTATGCTTTAGCTAATATCCCCTAGATAATATAAGTCCAAAATTCGAATGTGTAGGGCATTGTCATAGCTAGGACTAAAATGATATTACACATAGAAAGGAATATACAGAGAAAGATAGGTTATTGGTGAGCCTCCAAAATCATTAGGATCAGTTGATACTAGAAGAAGTAAGTTAAGGATGGACCATTCAGAAGTGTGTCTAACTGAAGTTAGATTAGTTATTTTGTATGGCAGGCTCGAGTCAGCCAATCGTTAGTGTTATCCAAACAAACTACGTTATTCGGAAAGACAGTACATAGATTAGCTGATTTTTGTGTGTATATGATATTTCTATTATTGCTTTAATCGGTTTGATTGTGGGATTTTGATTTGCAAAAGATATGTTGTAATGGGATATTAGTGAGGGGATACCCGTTCCGCTAAGCGGCGTGCTCTCACTTAATATCAGTAAATCGAGATGTAATAGTATTATTCACACCTGGCTTTATGTCTGACTTGAAGTTTATGTCTTCCCTTTAAACTCTCGGGTGCTCAAAAATAAATTTGAGTAGATTGAGAGTTAAGGTTTTACAGGTTTAGTAGGTTGGACGAATAAGCTTCCGAAGATGTGTAGAAGGCAAAGTGGGAAGCGATTTAGTTTTATTTCCATTGTGATGTATTATGACTAATATATCTATTTATTACTCTGATCATCCAAGGGGGCATCTTTATATGTCACTATTGGCGTAATTTGTAATAATTATATTTGATCAAAGCCTGAGAATCGTTCTGGGCTAATGTATTTGAATATGAAATATTGATTTAAAATGTAATCAGAATTTTTTTAAATTTTATTGATTTTTATTTCATATTTATGTGTTTCTGATATTATGGATACCATTAACATTACTGTATTTGCCACTGAAAGTTAATATTATGGATGACTGCATCATCTATAGTATTTAGCTTCGGGGCTCAAGATATGGGATGTTACAACTTGGTATCAGAGCATAGGTTAATGAAAACTTAAAAGAAATTTCAAACTTAAATTGGTCTTGAAAACATAATCCTAAAGGAATTAGAGAAAAGATTGGGGTATGGGATAACGCTATAATAACGTACTTATATTTGCTATATATAATTATATGCTTTATCTATATTCTCCCATCTCTCTTAGGCTATTCTTCTGCACCTTATAAAGACTCGAACGCAAATTTTATGGAAGTAAGACATGGAAGCTAGAGTGGAAGAGCTAACATTGGTGAGGGAAACACCACAACGAATGGGAACGCCAGACCAAACACAAAAAGGGAATCCCGGTTAGGCTCAAGCTGCTAATGTGGGTGCTAGAATACCACAAGTTGATATGGTAGCTATGTATCAGTTCTTTGTTAACATGATGCAGGCTGGAGTTGCTACGGGTTTAGTTGGAGGAAATGCTGAAGGAGGAAATCAGGGAGCCCCTGTGATCAATAGTTATGCCGTGTTGAGTGGAGATTATGCTAGGCTAGGAGGAAAACCGTTTATTTGGGATAAGGATGCAAATGAAGAGGAGAATTGGTTACTTCATTTGCGAGAGGATTTTTGCTGATTTGGGACTTAATGATGAGTAGAAAAGGAGACTCGCTTCTAAGCAGTTACAGGGAGCAACACTGTACCGGTGGAACAGTGTTACGATCGGATTTAATGGGGGAGACTATGACTTAGGCTGAGTTCAGAAGAAGGTTTGAAGAAAAGTTTATGTCGACGATTGCCAAAGTCAACTCTACTCAGGAAGTTTGTTGAGTTGGAGCAGGGAGGTATGACAATGCTTGAGTATACAACCATATTTGGGGAGCTATCGAGATATAGAGACGCTACAGTTGATATTGTTATCAAATGAATGGGAAGTTTATCCGTAGGTTGAAGCTTGAGCTTGCTAAGACCATATTATCACATATTAAAGAATCGTGTGATGTTGTTGTTGAGAGAGATTTAAGGAAGGAAGATACGCTTGCTTAACTTGAGGGTAACAAGGCAAAAGGGGATCAAGAAGGACAAAACCAGAAGAGTAAGTTTTTCCATAAGAAGGACGCTCAGAAGAGTGGAGCTGCCAAGGAGGGAAAGACCAAAGTTATCCATTATAAGTGTGATAAAAAGGGACACTATGCTCATAAGTGCCGGACAGGCAAAGAGAAGAAAGCTAATGGCAAGAAAGGTGTAATATGTTTCAACTGCAATCAAATTAGACATTATAACAACCAGTGCAGAGAGCCATCCAAGGATGGAAAGGCAAAGCATTTGCATTGGAGCCAGCTACCCGTGACCAACAGTAGAGGAAAAGGGAAAAGCTGTGTTGTGAGGTACGCTTTTGATTTATGGTGTATCATTAGAGTTCTATTTGATACTAGTGCATCGAATTCTTTTATATTTCATTGTTTGTTAGATAATATTAACCTAGAACCCTCATACCTAGTTACTTCCCTAAGGGTTGCGAATCCTATAAGAGGATATGCGATTCTTAAGACGAGATGTGACTAGTTAGAGTTTGAATTGTTAGGTCATGTATTTGCTTGCAGTCTGCATGTGTTTGACTTTATATGGTTCAAAATTATTTTATGTATGGATTGGTTAAGTAAATACGATGCTAGAATATTTTTTCATGATAAGAAAATATCACTTAAACACCCTGACTGTGTAATTGGATAATATACTCCATAGAAAACCCTAGTTTTGAGGATAATGCTTTGTAGGGTGTTGTGGAGGCTGGAGATGAGTTAAATCGAGTTTTCGTTGTTAGAGAATTAGCAGATGTTTTCGAGCCCATAGTAGGACTGCCGTCGAAATGAGCTATTGAGTTTCAGATAGATTTAGTACCAAGAGCAGAACTAGTGAGTAGTCCGCCAAACAGAATGACACCTACCGAGATGAGGGCGCTAAATGTGCAGTTGGTAAATTTGGAAAGTAATAACTTTCTCAGACCAAGCAGGAGCAGCCGTAGGGTTCACAAGGAAACCGAACGGATCGTTTAGGTTATGTATAAATTATCGTAAGTTGAATAAGAAGATGATAAAGAATCGATATTCATTTCCTAGAATTGACGAGTTGTTCGACCAGTTGAGTTGATCCAAAGTATTTTCTAATTGGATTTGGCAACATGATTCCATCAGCTTAGATTGACTGAGGATAGTATTCCTTTGACGACATTTAGAACCCTACATGGGTCGTACGAATGGTTAGTAATGCCATTCGGACAAACTAATACGCCAGCATTCTTTGTAGATTTAATGAATAAGGCTTTCTAGGAGCACTTGGATAGGTTTGTATTAGTATTCAAAGATGATATTTTGATATATTTTAAAGATGAAAGAGAGCATGAAGTTCATCTTAGAGTGGTACTTGAGACATTGAGGCAGCATCAACTGAAGGCGTAATTCTTGAAGTGTCATTTCTGAAAAAGGAAGTGAAAATCCTTGGTCACGTAGTCTCGGAGAAAAGGGTTGTCTGCAGATCCGACTAAGATCGAGGTGGTGAATAATTGGAGAAGACCCAAGACAGTGACTGAGATAAAGAGTTTTCTTGGATTAGCTGGTTATTATCAGAGATTTATAAAAGATTTTTCGTGGATAGCGGCACCGATAACTAAGCTAATGCGAAAGGATGTGAAGTTTTTTTGGACTGATAAGTATGAGGAGGCATTCCAGAAGCTGAAACACTTGTTGATAAATGCACCCAATTTAGTTGTTCCATACGGGAATTAAGACTTAGTGGTGTACACAAATTCATGTGGAATAGGGTTAGGAGCTGTGTTAATGCAAAAAGCTAAGTGATTGCCTATGCTTCTCAGCAGCTCAGACCGCATGAGGTTAGATATCCAACTCACGATTTGGAATTGGCTATGGTAATTTTTGCATTGAATGTGTGGATACATTACCTTTTATAAGAAATATTTGAGTTGTATATGGACCATAAGTCATTAAAGTACCTAATCACTCAAAAGGAGTTGAATATTAGATGGCAAAGGTGGTTACAGTTTTTAGCCGCTTATGACTTTGGTATTGAGTACACACCAGGTAAAGGCAACAAGGTGGTGGATTCACTTAGCAAGAAACATCATAATGCAGTATTAACAATGATAGATAAGTAGAAATATTTGGAAGCATTGATTACATGTAGAATACAGTGGGAATATAAAGCTAGATCTAGTAAGGAAACTTCTATGCTGTCATATTTATAAGTTTGACTAGTGATGATCGAAAGGATTGCTTCTAAGCAAGAGGAGGATCCAATATTAGCTGGACAGATCAAAAAGTTAAGGGATGGAAAAGAAAGCAATGACTTGAAAGATTTCAGTCTTGACTAGAGTGGGTGGTTGAGGAAGAAAGGAAGAATGTGTGTTCCAAATGTGGGAAACATTAGGAAGGAAATTCTTGAAGAATGCCATCGTTCGATGTTCACCATTCATCCGGGGTGAACTAAGATGTATCAAGGTATAAAAAGAAGTTTCTTCTAGGAAGGCATGAAGAGGGATGTAGGATTATAGGTGATGTAGTGTTTAGACCGTCAGTAGGTAAAAGCCGAGCATAAGAAACCAAGTGGGTTACTTCAGCCTTTAGACGTTCCAGTTGGGAATGGTATTCTATCTCAATGGATTTTATACATTGGTTGCTAAGGTCAAATAAGGGAAATGAAAGCATATGAGTTATAGTGGAAAGATTAATAAGAGTGCCCATTTCATTCCAGTTATGTCAACCAGGACGGCACCTGATTGAGATAAATTGTTTATGACGAATATAGTTAGACTACATGGAATTCCTAGTAGTATAGTAAGTGATAGAGAGTCCTTATTCACTAGCAAGTTCTAGAAGAATCTATAGGAGACTTTATGTACCAAGCTTAAGATGAGTACCGCTTAACATCCATAGAAAAGCGTGCAAAGGGAAAGAGTTAACAAAGTCTTAGAAGATTTGTTACGACCTTGTGTGCTAGATTTTGGAGGATCATGGGAAGACCACCTACACTTAGTCGAGTTTTCATATAACAACAGTTATCAGACTTGTATAGGGTTGACATTGTTTGAAGCTTTGTATGGAAGGCCATGCAAATCTCTCGTTTATTGGTTTGAGGTCGGGGATAGATTAGTTCTTTGTCCAAATTTGGTTAGTGAAGCTGTAGAAAATATTGAGTCCATTTGAGCCAGAATGAAGGAAGCTTAGTCTAGGTAGAAGAGCTATGCTGATAAAAGATGTGAAGACTTAGACTTCTCAGTTGGCGATCATGTTTTCATTAAGGTATCATCGATGAAAGGTGTTATCAGATTCAAAAAATTGGTAAAATTGGCACCGAGAATCGTTGGACAAGATCCTATTATAGAAAGGATGGGAAACTCATGTATAGAGTGTAGTTACTAAGTAGTTTGGTAGGAGTCCACAACATTTTCCATATTTCTCATATAAGGAAGTGTATTCAAGATCCAGAGACTACTGTTGCATCGACCGTGTTAAATGACTTAGTAAGGGAATCAAATTTGACTATAATTAGAAAGCCAATTCGTATAGTCATGAGGGATAAGAAGAGGTTAAGGAAGAAGATAGTCGGATTAGTCAAAGTCCAATGGAGTGACGACAAGAGAGACTGTACTTGGGAAACTAAGAGCAAGGTCAGAGACACTTATCTTGAATTATTTCATGGTATGTTTTACCTTTATGATTGATTGTTATGAGTACCTTATTGTAATTTCAAGGATGAAATTCTTTAAGGAGTTGTAACGACCCATAAATTTCGATAACTAAATTGGTTAAAGTAATAAGATTTTTGTTATAAAATCTAGAAAGAAATAAAAACTTTGTAATTTATTAAGTGAATGTTAAAAATGAAATGTAGCAATGGTAATTAAAACTAATCATTGACAATTGGAGTGAAATCCTAATAATAAAATAGTGTAAATTGTTGCACTTGGTTATAAAATTGAAAATAAGTACATAAGGGAAGTGTTGTATAGATAAATGAATTAGTATAATTTATGGTAATTGGATGAATTCAGTATTATGTAAGCGATTATGATAATTAGTTGAATACAAAATAAACTTAAGTGTAAATTAAAGGTTATGATAACAATTATTATAAATTACCTAATTAATTTGTCAATGAAATTTATTGGAAATCAAATTCATTTAAATGCTAAGTAATTGAAAGGTAAACAATAGGAACCAGGTTTATAGAGTAATAATGGACTTAATATAAAGATTGAAATTGAATCAAATCAAATTATTTGGAATTTATTGTAATTAATTGGAATTCAAATTTTAATAAATGAATTTATTGTAAATGAAATTAAATACTAGGTTAACTGAAAATTAAGATGAAATTTGAGAATACTAATGTAATAGATCATGAGTCCAATGTTAATTTCATCCATTTGACAACAATGGATTGAATAATAGAATGAAAAGCCAATTAAATGGAATTATTGGACATTAAATTTATAATTTCTGAACTTAATGAAATTGAGATTAACACTAAAATTGATAAATTAATCAACTCCAAATTGGCACCTACATTTGTTAAATTAGTATAAATGATTAAGAAATTAAAAATGAAAAAAATTGTCAATTATAGAAGTGGATTGAAAATTTTATGTAATTAATTAATTATTAATTTATTTAACAACGTGAAATAGCCCCATTTTGGCCACTTACTCGGATTTCGACGAAACCAGTTTTATCGGATCCGTAACGATGAATTATTGTAGGATTTCAAGTTTCATAACGATCGGATTTGCCATTTGATCGTACGAGTTTGAAACGCATAGAAATCAATTAAAATCAATTTGAAATAACTTAATTTTAGCATAACTTTTTCATACGATGGAATTTGGACTTCAAACCTGTTCCATTGCGTTTAAAATAGTTAAAAACATCTATTTTGATATATGGATTGACCCATTTTCGTCCTTGAGTCGAAACGGGCGTTTTGGGTCGTTATCGTTCAATTTTTCCAAACAATCAAGCTCATTTGTTTCTATTGTGCCCTGCCTATATATATGATGTTATAAACCCTAGCAGCCTTTCTATTTCTCATTTCTATACGTACAGAAATTTCTGTTGCTTCTCTTTCTCAATGGAAGATAAACCCTACATTTCACAATCCAATTTCAATTCAAAATTCAACTTCAAAATACAACCTCTTCAATGTATACCGAATTATATATCGATTTGGAGCCCTCGACAAGCGTATCTCAGATCTATAATTCATTTTCCAATTCGAACCACTATTCATCTAGAAATTTAACATCTATTCTCGGTCGTTTATTTCATCGTGATCGACTGCGACTGATTGACGAATCGAAGCTGCAGTATTGAGGAGAGAGCTGACTGGAGATCATCGACGTAGTTGGCTCATCAAATCAATGGATGGATTGACGGATTTAATTCGAAGTGGGCTAGGGTTTTCCGGTGGCTGCTGCGAATTTCGTGGCGAACGAGTCGCCTATGTCAGCGCTGTGGCCAGGGGGTCGAGGTCGGAGTGCGTGTTCGTGGCTTATGACATGGAGGCGAAGCGATTTGAAAGTGACCTTGTGTGAGGAGGAGACGGCGCTGTTTCGAACGAGATGGCTAGGGTTCCTATAACGTGCATTGTGGAAGCTGCTGATGTGTCAAAGAATGAGTAGTGACCCGTTCTTTCTATTTTATTTTAATTAGATTCAAATTCGATTGTTCTAATACCTATAACTTTCTCATAAGAGGTCCAATTCATGTGCGGTTTTCTCCGCTAGGACCGTATTGAAATTCCGAACTCTTTGATTTTGGTCTAGGCGAATTCAGAGACTGCTTGAATTTTGGGTTTAAATTGGATTTAAGTTCGATTTGAATTCAAAATTGAGTGTTTTAACCTACTCACAAATTCTAAAACTTCTTGTTTTTGTTAAATTGATTTATGATGTGATTAGAAATTTATTTACAACTGCTTAGCATATTTTGAATCATTATCTTAGTTTATTTGAATTTATTTGGATAAAGTAGTTATTTAATTTGTTATCGAATATAAACTGCTAGTAAATACCCGTTATTTATTATCTGTTCTATATTGATGTTATTGATTTAATTGCAATGATTGTGATGAGTGTTTGGTGATTGATATTGGATGAATGGATGTTGTATTCTATATTGTTATAGACTACAAGTTTGTTATGGTCGGTATTGTGGTTTGAAATGATATATAACCGTATTTATATTTTAGATTACGGATTGAAATGATAAATATCCGTATCACTTGACCATAAGATAGAAAATTATATACAGACACCATAGCCTATATATAAAAATATTTTAAAATGGTTTCTATGGTTTTGTAAAGAAATATATGGATTTGGATAAATATTGATTTTAGATATTATATAAATGCTATTTTATCCTTGATTTTAAGCTATGTACAAATATTTTTAATATAGAATAAGCTTAATAATAAGTTTGGTTTCATTGAGATGATATGGATAAGTATTTAAATTTTATTTTAATATAGAGTTTATAATGATTTAAATAAATCAAGGTTGAAAGATAAATTTGAAATTTATTTGAAATGGAATTTATTTAAGAATTAAACTCAAATAAGTTTGATGTGAAATTTATTAAATTTGAAATTTTAGAAGGTATGATTTTTATAGCTTGATGTTGGTTTAAGGTGAATTAAATAAATATTTCAAGTATAAATAAACTGAACGAAACATTGAGTTATTTGAAATTTGGGTTTTATTTAAATGATGATGGATTTGTTAAGTAAATGTTTCAAAACTAAATAATAGAAAATTGGATTTGATATATATATATATATATGAAATTATCAAACTTAGTTTTGAAATTGTTGAATGCTTAAAGCTCGAAATATACTGAATTTGAAATGGTTTATTTTATGGATCAAATCGGTTTTGAAATCAATATAATTTGAAATGGTTTACTTGAAAACTGAATTAAATTGAAGTTTATGATTTGGGATTTGGTTAAATTTAAAATTAGAAATTCGAGTTGTTTTGGAATTGATTAGTGAAATTGAATAAGCTAGTTTATTTTATAAAGTATTTTAATATTTAAACCATTTAACTGGTGGAAGTTATGTTTCAAAGTTATGAGCTTCAAAGTATTATGATTTGAAAGTTTTATATTTCAAGTGTTTCGATTTCGAAATGTTATAACATTGAAAGTGTTATGATTTTTGGAAAGGATATATTTGAAATAAAAATGATATTATATTGATTTAGGTTTTAATAAAAATGATATCATATTGATTTGGTTTTTGAAATGGAAATTATATCGTATTTGTATGGTTTTGAAATGGATATTATACTCTGGTTTTGAAGTATAAATTATTTTGAAATGACCACGGTGTTATGATAACGTTTGTTGTTAAAGAGACCGGGATCGGAAGTTGTCATACTCTCTGCCAATTCCGAATACCACTTTAACAACTTTGTATGCGGTGGAGATTCCAGAACGAAGTAGGATGGAGGCGGCGTTTCCTTTGGGGTATAAGAGTTGGCATAATGTGGCTAAAATAGAAGCGATTGACATGCTAAGAAGGTAGCACCTTTTATTGGACACACTCCTTCGATACCATTCTACTACTTTGTGATTGATTGGGGCCCTTTTGATTTTGGGGGTGTGGCTCAAGGTGGGCGGTAGTAGCCGCTATGCGTTACCACCGGTCCGGAAGCGTAATTGGTATATCTACCCTGGCATTGCCTAGTTGTGCCGTGTCACCTACCTTAGCGCGCCTTGTACGAGTTTGGTTTTCTCCCATAGCCCGTGGTGTATTTTATGGTAGTCTCCCAATCTGGAGATGCGCTGATACTAGATGGACTACTGGGACTCTTATGTGTTAAGGGCTATATGGGTAACCCCTTAACGCTATTTAAAAGTAAGTTTATTTTACTGTAGACATTATTATAATAGCGTATATTACTACATAGTAAATAGTTTAATAGATCCTTAGGAGATGTGAATCCCGAGCATCTTTTAAGTTACTGCACTCACGTTTGACACTGGATAGGAGTTGTCAAGTCCCGTAAACATCTCACACCGTTTCACTCATATTTATTTCTGTTGATTTAACTCACATAAGATCTTTTAGTTCTGACTCGAGTGTTTTGTCTTTTCAATTCGCTCAGGTAAGCCTGAGCATTTCAGGATTTGGAGATTTTATTTTTGGAGGACGAAGACGAAGATTGTATTATTTTTATTTATTATATTCATTGCATCACATTGTTCCGCTGCATTGTTATTTATTATTCTTTGGTATGTGTAACTTTGATTCTATGTTGTATAGTATAATTAAATGTTTTGAAAATAAATTTCATGAATTGTATTTGATTATTACATTTTGTCATTTCGCTGCGAGATTTTGTTTGTTTTCTTTCTTTCTTCCTTTTTCTTATTCACCCCAATAACAATTCACCATTTTGTATGGTTTGAGTCTGACATGTGTGGTTTATCGTCGATTTAAAGTGTACAAAAAGGCGAGATTTGACATTTGGTACGAAAGCTTTGGTTTAGCGATAAACCTTAGCTTTATGAGGTCTAACTCTTTATCAATATGGTAGTAATACCCTGTGATGAGTCATTAAGAGTGTGTGTGTGTGTGTGTGTGTGTGTGTGTTTGCGTATTTGTTAGTGTTATAAAAAGGTTTCAATATTGTGTTAACTTGTTCCATTTTGTATTTATAAATTCTGGTTGGTGCATAGGACGCTATGACATCGATAGGAACTTCTAAACACTTAATAGGACAGACCGACACAATATTTGTTTTGAATTATAGGTAAATGAAATAATTTTGCCTATTATATTTTCTGTATGTAAAATAATTTTTTTACAAAGGTTATATTTGGTTGCAATATATTGGTTGTTAGGTAGTGAAATTTATAAATATTGATTGGAAGCAAAATTTAAAGAAAATAAAATAAATGAAAATTGGAAATTTCAGAACTTAAGTTCCGGGATTTTGAAAATTGCTTTCAAAGGATTTTAGAATATAATAATATTGTTTGTAATTATTTTATGATATAAATATTTCAATATAATTTGAAAGAATCGTTTTAAAGAAACTTTGGAAAGAAATAACTTATGTCTCCCCTCTCTGTCGCTGGAAAATGATTTCGGTAATGAGTGCACACATCATCAACATTCATTTTCAAGTTTCTAAGCAGGAAGGCCACTGTAATAGTTTTACTATAGATTTATTTTGATAAACAAATATAAATTTTAAATTGGTTAAATATAAGTGGATATATAAACTATAAGTATATACATTCATCTGTTATTTTAAAATGATTTGAAATTAAACCCGGTATTTAGTTCTTAAGTTTCTGTTAATTAATAGTTTTACTTAGTGTAGTGAAATGGTATTTAACTAATAAGTGAAACCTCTAAATGAAATTACAAGCATTGAACATTAAATTAATTTAAAGAAATGAGATAAACTTGGATAAATTTCAATTGCATTCTTAAAAAGCATATATATATAACTTACCAAAGATTTAAAAGTTGAAATGTCCAATAAGAAAATGTAATGGAAATTATATAAGCAAAACTTAAAGTAATGAAAGGATTCAATGAAGTCCTTTAATAAATAAGAATTGAGGATATATTGCTAAACCCTAAGTTATAATTGAAATTCTATTATAAGTAAATATAATAGAACGTAAGCATCATAAATAAATGATTATAAACTTAAGTTAATGAATTGAATTGCTAAGAAATTTAATGGAACATGAATACTATGGATAAATGAATGAAATTAAATGAAATTGAGAAATGAATGAATGTAATGCAATAAGAAGAAAATTTATATGATATGAATAAATAATAAATGAATTTATGTAAGTATAAGTGCAAATAAGTGAAATAAACACTAAATCAATGGATGGAAAAGAAAATTTGCAAGAAATAAATGTAAATTAAAAAGATAAATCATTACATGGATGGAAAGGAAATCAAACAACAAATGTATGAAATGAAATTAATAAGAATGAACTTGATCTATTGGTTGAAATTGTTGTTTGTTTGGTTTATGGTTGTTTGGGCAAGGATACTTTAAAATTGTTTGGATGTATGAATGATCTATTTAGTTTCATCTAAGACTGTTGAGTAAATGGTGCACTTAGTAGTTTATTTTCCATTCTGTGCAATTTAACGTTTTTGAACCCGAACAACTACTTGTTTTGTTTTATACAAATGAAAGATTGATTTGTATTGATTTTATGTGATGGTTTTATGCCTTGTTGCAAGTGATTGTTATTTATATTGATTTGTTTGTTTATGGTTGAAACAACTTTAAACATTTCATTTTATATAATTATTAACTCTTTTGGATTATATAAGTGAAATGCAGGTTATGGAAGCAATTGTTACTACTTCTGGTTTCATAATATAAGCGTAAATTGCCCGACAAATATGTATGTTTTCAGATTACGGTTTTCTAACGATATTATATTGTTTTTCCCGTTGTTGGGATATATTATTTTGAGATATTGTGATATATATTGTTATATGTTATATTTTATTTTCGCCCGAGCCCCTCCGTACAATGGAGACTCTTTCGTAATTTTCTGTGAGTTTTGGACTTAGAAAATTTTTGAAAATGTTTTTCAAACTTTATTAATTTGAGTATAAAAAGATTTAATGGTTATAAATTGGTATATTTTATTTATATTGTTTAATTTTGTAAATTTATTTGTTTATAATTATTTTGAATAAGATGTATTGCTTACTTAATTCTTTCTTCTCCCTTCTTTTTCCTTTTCGGGGTCGAAAAGTTTTGAGTGGGGGAGAGTGTATTGACCCGTAAATATCGATAATTAAATTGGTTAATTTAATAAGATTTTTGTAATAAAATTTATAATTTATAAGGAAGTGAATGTTAAAAATGAAATGCAACAATGGTAATTAAAAATAATCATTAACAATTGGAGTGAAACCCTAATAATGAAATAGTGTAAATTGTTGCACTTGGTTATAAAATTGAAAATAAGTAAATAAGGGAAAGTGTTGTATAAATAAATGAATTGGTATAATTTATGGTAATCGGATGAATTCAGTATTATGTAAGTAATTATGATAATTAGTTGAATATAAAATAAACTTAAGTGTAAATTAAAGGTTATGATAACAATTATTATTAGTTACCTAATTAATTTGTCAATGAAATTTATTGGAAATCAATTTCATTTAAATGTTAAGTAAATGAAAGGTAAACAATAGGAACTAGATTTATAGAGTAATAATGGACTAAATATAAAGATTGAAATTGAATCAAATCAAATTTATTTGGAATTTATTATAATTAATTGGAATTCAAATTTTAATAAATGAATTTATTGTAAATGAAATTAAATATTACGTTAATTGAAAATTAAGATGAAATTTGAGAATACTAATGTAATAGATCATGAGTCCAATGTTAATTTCATCCATTTGACAAAATGGATTGAATAATAGAATGAAAAGTCAATTAAATGGAATTATTGGAAATTAAATTTATAATTTCTGAATTTAATGAAATTGAGATTAACACTGAAATTGATAAATTAATCAACTCTAAATTGACATCTAAATTTGTTAAATTAGTGTAAATGATTAAGAAATTAAAAATGATAAAAATTGTCAATTATAGAAGTGGATTGAAAATCTGATGTAATTAATTAATTATTAATTTATTTAGTAAAGTGAAATATAGCCATTTTGGCCACTGACCCGGGTTTCGACGAAACCAGTTTTATCGGATACGTAACGGTGAATTATTATAGGATTTCAAGTTTCGTAACGATCGGACTTGTCGTTCGATCGTAAAACGCCTAAAAATCAATTAAATTGAAATCAATTGAAATCAATTTGAAATAACTTGATTTTAGCATAATTTCTTCATATGATGGAATATGGGCATGAAACCTATTCCATTGCGTTTAGAATATTTAAGAACATCTATTTTGATATATGGGTCGACCCATTTTCGTTCCGGAGTTGAAATGGGCATTTCGGGTCGTTATCGTTCAATTTTTCCAAACCAATCAAGCCAATTTGTTTATATTGTGTTCTGCCTATATATATGTCATTACAAACTCTAGCAGCCTTTCTATTTCTCATTTCTGTACGTATAGAAATTTCTATTGCTCCTCTTTCTCAATGGCAGACAAATCCTAAATTTCACAATCTAATTTCAATTCAAAATTCAACTTCAAAATTCAAACTCCTCAATGTATATCGAATTATATATCGATTCGAACCTCTCGACGAGCGCATCTAAGATCTATAATTCGTTTTCCAATTCGAACCACTATTCATACAGAAATTTAACATCTATTCTCGATCGTTTATTTCGTCATGATCGACTACGACCCATCGACGAATCGAAGCTGCAGTATTGAGGAGAGAGCTGACTGGAGATCATCGACGTAGTTGGCTCATCGAATCAACGGCTAGATTGATCCACACAATAAACCATTTCAAATTTGGTATATTTCAAGCTTTAAGTATTCAACAATTTAAAAACTAAGTTTGATAATTTCATACATATATCAAATTCAATTTTCTATTATTTAGTTTCGAAACATTTACTTAATAAATCCATCATCATTTAAATAAAATCCAAATTTCAAATAACTGAATGTTTCCTTCAATTTATTTATACTTGAAATATTTATTTGATTCACCTTAAACCAACATCAAGTTATAAAAATCATACGTTTTAAAATTTTAAATTTAATAAATTTCACATCAAACTCATTTGAGTTTAATTCTTAAATAAATTCGATTTCAAATAAATTTCAAATTTATCATCCAACCTTAATTTATTCAAATCATTATAAATTCTATACTAAAATAAAATTTAAGTACTTATCCATATCATCTCAATGAAAACCAAACTTATTATAAAGCTTATTCTATATTAAAACAATTTTTACATAGCTTAAAATCATGGGTAAAATAACATTTATATAATATCTAAAATCTATATTTATCCAAAACCATATATTTCTTTACAAAACCATAGAAATCATTTCAAAATATTTTTATATATAGACCACGGTGTCTGTATATAATTTTCTATCCTATGGTCAAGTGATACAGATATTTATCATTTCAATCCGTAGTTTAAAATATAAATACGGTTATATATCATTTCAAACCGCAATCCTGAATAAAATAAAAATCCATTCATCCAATATCAATCATCAAACACTCATCACAATCATCATCCAATTAAATCAATAACATCAATTGGATGATGATTGTGATGAGTGTTTGATGATTGATATTGGATGAATGGATTTTTATTTTATTCGAGATTGCGGTTTGAAATGATATATAACCGTATTTATATTTTAAACTACGGATTGAAATGATAAATATCCGTATCACTTGACCATAGAATAGAAAATTATATACAGACACCGTGGTCTATATATAAAAATATTTTGAAATGATTTCTATGGTTTTGTAAAGAAATATATGGTTTTGGATAAATATAGATTTTAGATATTATATAAATGTTATTTTACCCATGATTTTAAGCTATGTATAAATTGTTTTAATATAGAATAAGCTTTATAATAAGTTTGGTTTTCATTGAGATGATATGGATAAGTATTTAAATTTTATTTTAGTATAGAATTTATAATGATTTGAATAAATTAAGGTTGGATGATAAATTTGAAATTTATTTGAAATTGAATTTATTTAAGAATTAAACTCAAATGAGTTTGATGTGAAATTTATTAAATTTAAAAGTTTAGAACGTATGATTTTTATAACTTGATGTTGGTTTAACGTGAATCAAATAAATACTTCAAGTATAAATAAATTGAAGGAAACATTCAGTTATTTGAAATTTGGATTTTATTTAAATGATGATGGATTTATTAAGTAAATGTTTCGAAACTAAATAATAGAAAATTGAATTTGATATATGTATGAAATTATCAAACTTAGTTTTTAAATTGTTGAATACTTAAAGCTTGAAATATACCGAATTTGGAATGGTTAATTGTGCGGATTAAATCGGTTTTGAATTCAATATAATTTGAAATGGTTTATTTGGAAACTGAATTGACTTAAAATTTATGATTTGGGATTTGGTTAAATTTAAAATTTAGAAATTCAAGTTTTTTGGAATTGATTAGTGAAATTGAAGAGCTAGTTATTTTATAAAGTATTTTAATGTTTAAACTATTTAAGGGGTGGAAGTTATGTTTCAAAGTTATAAGCTTCAAAGTATTATGATTTGGAAGTGTTATAATTCAAATGTTTTGATTTCGAAGTGTTATAACGTTGAAAGTGTTATGATTTTTGGAATGGATATATTTGAAATAAAAATGATATTATAATGATTTGGGTTTTAATAAAATGATATCATATTGATTCGGTTTTTGAAATGGAAATTATATCGTATTTATATGGCTTTGAAATGGATATTATATTCTGGTTTTGAAGTATACATTATTTTGAAATGACCGTGGTGTTATAATAACGTTTAGTTGTTAAAGAGACCGGGATCGGAAGTTGTCATACTCTCTGCCAACTTCAAAAACCACTTTAAAAACCGTGTATGCGGTGGAGATTCCAGAATGAAGTAGGATGGTGGCGGCGTTTCCTTTGAGATATATACGTGGACCTGACACCCGTGAGTTGGTTAAAACAGGAGCGATTAGCGGGCTAAGAAGGTAGCACCTTTTATCAGACACACTCCTTCGATACCATTCTATTACTTTGTGATTGATTGGGGCCCTTTTGATTTTCGGGGTGGGCGGTAGTAGCTGCTACGAGTTACCACCGGTCCGGAAGCGTAATTGGTATATCTACCCTGGCATTGCCTAGTTGTGCCGTGTCACCTACCCTAGCGTGCATTGTACGAGTTTGGTTTTCTCCCATAGCCCGTGGAGTATTTTAGGGTAGTCTTCCGATCTAGAGATGCACCGATACTGGATGGACTACTAGGACTGTTACGTGTTAAGGGCTATATGGGTAACCCCTTAATGCCATTTAAAAGTAAGTTTACTTTACTGTAGACATTATTATAATAGCGTATAATACTACATAGTAAATAGTTTAACGGATCCTTAGGAGATGTGAATCCCGAGCATCACTTAAGTTACTGCACTCGTGCTAGACACTAGCTAGAAGATGCCAAATCCCATAAATATCTCTGACGCCGTTCCACTCATATTTATTTCTATTAATTTAACTCACATAAGATCTTTTAGTTCTGATTCGAAGTATTTTGTCTTTTCAATTCGCTCGGGTCAGCCTGAGCATTTCAGGATTTGGAGACTTTATTTCTGGAGGACGAAGACGAAGATTGTATTATTTTTATTTATTATATTCATTGCATCACATTGTTCCACTGCATTGTTATTTATTATTCTTTGGTATGTGTAACTCTAATTCTGTGTTGTAAAGTATAATCAAATGTTTTGTAAAACAACTTCATGAACTGTATTTGATTATCATATTTTATCATTCTACTGTGAGATTCTATTTGTTCTCTTTCTTTCTTCCTTTTTCTTATTTACCCCAATAACAATTATCCCTTTTGTATGGTTTGAGTCTGACGTGTGTGGTTTATCGTCGATTTAAAGCATACAAAAAGGCGGGACGTTACAAGAGGGGAGTCTGTAACACCCCTAACTCGAAGAACATTATTCAGGAGATTTAATTAGATAAATTAAATAGAATAATGTAAAAATTAAAGTGGTTAAGAGACAGAGATTTGTATAATTATAAGCTAGTTGTGTCTTAAGTAATGAATAAACTAATGGAAATTTAAAATGAAGTAAGTAAAGGTAATAAGTTAAGGGCAAAATAGGAATAGGTTATATTCTTATACCCTAAATCCTTATCCCATTCTCATTTCAAACATTCACAAACAAAACTAAACATAGAGTTTGTCTAGCCACCATTAGAACCAAGCTAAAGGAAGATAAGCAATAATTCAAGAAGGAGGCTTAATCAAATCAATTCAAGGGCAAATCTCAAACTCCTTAACAACAAGATAAGGTGAATAATAGATCACATCTCATTTTTATTGCTTTTAGTTCCTAGATAAGGTCTGAATTTATTTTGCAGGAAAAAGGCCATGTTTTGATTGTTTAAATGGTTATATATGCTTGTTGATGATTTATGTCATTTCGTATAGATTTTATGATAAATTTTGATTTGAAAAGCCTATCAAATGACATCCAAATGGCTTGCGTTTTTTATATAAGGTCGGAAGCATTATTTTTGAGATGAGTTTCAAGTTTCATAATTTTCTAAGTTGTAGTGGATTTATTTTGAATTTTATAGTAAGAAAATGGTTAAATTGGATTTATATTATTTTCGACTATAATATGTTAGCTTTGGGTTAAAAATTTAAACATGTTAGAAAACATATTAGAAGTGATTTATGGGAATTTTCTGAGAATTTTACAAATTATTTATTAAAATATAAAATTATTTAAGGTATGAGACTTAAATGTTTTATATGTTTAAAAAAGAAGATGGGGAAATTTGCTAAATGTTTTAAATTGTTAATTACTGAATTCGGCAGCACTTTTGAAAAATATTTTGGAAAGGAAACGGCAACCAATTATATGTTGACAAATAAGGCAAGTTAGTTAGAAAGGTATTACTTTAAAAAGTTAAAAATCAGTGTTGTAAAGGTTTATTGCTTCGCCACTTATAGTAGCCACCTTTCGACCCCATACATCCGCCTCCAACTAAGTCAAAACCAATACACATGGTATCAATGCCTTGGTATGCATTGGATTGGAGTTAGGCGGAAGGTATAGAGTCGAAACATGCTTTCGAAGGGTTGGATGTTTCGACTTAACCAAATTTCTTCTGTTTATATAAAGAAAGGGCTTTCGAATGGGTTGCTGCCTTTTGTTTTTAGATAAGCTTTCGAAGTGGTCGAAACCTCTATTGTCGCATTCAACCTTTTGAATCAATGTCTTCGAAAGGGTTCTTTAGCCTTAAACTTTGAAGCCGCTTCTCCATGCTTTCGAAAGGGATGGATTCGAAACCATCCATTTTCTTTTACTTTGGAATAATGTTTTCGAAAGAAATGCTTTCGCCCCAGTTCATTTAAGACCCTTAGATATATTGAAAGTTAAACCCAAAGATTTCGTAAGGAACGTTTTAAACGATTTCGAAGCTATGTTCCACAAACTTTACTTGGACTAAATGCTTTCAAAAGGTTTATTTTAAGTAAAGGACTTTAATGCTTTCGAAAGATATATAATAAAGGTTCCGAATGGGAGATTCCCCAATGTTTACTCTTAGTATTTAAATGGAAGGTTTCCAATGCTTTCAAAAAGCAAGTTTAAAGTGTTTTGAAAAGAGGACGTCTAAGGTTTTATAAAGGGATACTTTCAATGATTTTGAAAGTCTATTTTTAAAGGTTTTAAAAGGTATGTTTTGGCCTTGCCGGCCTAGTGTTTCAAGGTAAAGTAGTTAACCTATTTTGAAAGGGGTACTTTCAATTGATTCGAAAGAGACTGTTTAAAGTTCTAAACAATGGTTTCAAATGTGATATCTTGAATTTAATCCCTAATGTTTTCTAAGTTAAAGAAGTGCTTTAACTTGTTTTAAAGGGATAAATAACCCTATTAATTTAGGTTTACAACAACATTGTTTTCTGTAAAGCATATATCATTTGAGTAAAGCAAAAAGTATATTTTCCTTGTTTAAGTATGATTTAAAGGGTTAAATCAATTTAAAAGAAATGTTTTCAAGGAAAATTTGATGGGGTAGTTAACCCTAAGTAAATGACTCAGATATTAGAATACCAGATGGGATTGGTACAAGGTCCCGCCCTATACTTTAGCTAATAGCCCTTAGCTATACGTCCAAAATTCTAGTGTGTAGGGCTTCATCATGGGTAAACTAAAATGATATTACGCACAGAAAGGAATATACAGAGAAAGATAGGTTATTGGTGAGCCGGTAAATCCATTAGGATCAGTGGACCCTATTAGAAGCAAGTTAAGGATAGACCATCTAGAAGTGTGTCTAACGGAAGTTAGATTAGTTATTTTGTTTGGTAGGCCTGAATCAGCCAATGGTTAGTAGTTAGCCAAACAAAACTACACTATTTCGACAAATAGTCCATTGATTACATGATTTATGTGCATGTCTTTATTAATAGTCGGAATAGAAACACAATCTTTTGGCCCAATCCTAATTAAATGCAGATCTTATTCCTATTATTTTTAGCCTACTATTTTTAGGCTAGTCTGAACTATTAAAACTACGTTAAAATGGTTAAATTTCTTTACAAATTCAAAATGTCTCTCTACGCTAAAAATAGGATCTAACAAATAAACGCCATTTAAACAAATATACTTCATTTACAATTTCGTTGTTTATTAATTAATAATATAAATAAATTCAAACTACCAAAAAATTTAATGTTGCAACTTAGAAATAAAAATTTTAACTACACATGATTTCAACGTAAAAACATGGCTGAATATTCTTTCCAAATCATTTTCTCTTGAATGTGCTAATCATATATAAAGTGTAGAAGAATAATTCACATGTGCAGCACATGCCATCATCACACACGAAGCGCATGACGTAACGCTCTTATGGTGTTGCTATTGATTTAACCATTTTGATTACAGGATTTTGATTTGCAAAAGATATGTTTAAAGGGATATTAGTAAGGGGAAACCCATTCCGCTAAGCGGCATGGTCTCATTTAATATCATTAAACCAAGATGTAATAGTATTATTCACATCAGGCTTTATGTCTGACTTGAAGTTTATGTTTTCTCTTTAAACTCTCGGGTGCTCAAAAATTAGTTTGAGTAGATTGAGAGTTAATGCTTTACAGGTTTAGTAGGTTGGATGAATAAGCTTCCGAAGACGTGCATGAGGCAAAGTTAGGAGATATATAGTTTTATTTCCGTTGTAATGTATTATGACTGATATGACTATTTAGTACCCTGATCATCCAAGGGGGAAACTTCATACGTCACTCTTGATGTAATTTGTAATAATTATATTTAATGAAAACTTGGGAATCTTTGTGGGATTATGAATCTGAATATGAAATATTGATCTAAAATGTAATTAGAAAAGTTATTTATAAATCTGTGTTGATTTTTATTTAATATTCACGTGCTTTCGATATTATGGATACCATTAACCTTACTGTATTTTGTCACTGGAAGTTAATAATGTGGATGAATACATATCTGTAGTGCTTAGCTTTGGGCCTCAAGATAGGAATGTTACAGCACCCTAGGATACTTAGGGTAGAATATAAGTGAACTATACATAATCACCATACACTAAACTTGTGCTCATTTACCATACTTTTGTCTAATCACCCTTTTTCTTCCATTTTCCTCACCATAGAATTACATGTTAGCAGTTGATTGGGTATAGTACGTGGAGAAAGGATCTTCATGTTGGATTTCTCATATTCTTTTTCTCCATCTTGTAGTTACTTATTTTAAGTATGTAAAAACTTATATTATATTGTTGGAACAATGTATATGGCAATGTGCATGACAATTAAGTATTTTGAAGACTTTTTTCTAAATGTCTATTTTTTAGTACTTATATTTTAATTTCTTCCGCTGTGAGATCTAAAAGTGCAAATTTTCTTAGAAGTTGGCTTTATAGTCATACTCTTAAATGTTATAAAAACCCAATAGCTCGTATTTCTCGAGATGCCATGAGTTTTAAAATCACCATAGTCTTTTGACCGGGTTGTCGTGAAGTGCGGGTCGTTTCATTTTTAGAAAGGTGTGTTTTATGTACGTTTTGCTAAGCTGAGCTCAATCTTTTTTGATAATTTAATTAAAGAAGAATAACATGATCTTAGTAAGAAGGAAACGCTTGTTAAAAAAGAAAACGGGGTTTTACAGTTTTAAAACTTAATAATTTTGCGGAAATAAAGTTAAAATTAAAGGTTTTTATTTAAAAGGGTAAAGTAAAAATATCATGACTATCACTTAAACTTAAAAGAAAAGAAATAAATCGAAGTTAAATAAATAGGATTAAACAGCCCACTAGAAAATAATTGACTATGAAATTTGGAAGCCTTGAAATGGTTGGGACAGAGATAAAAAGTAATATAGGAATTAAGTGACCTTTTCATTCAACGGTTGAAATGGAAGGATAGAGTACTAGGTCGAACTTCCTGGCAGTAAAGGATGAGCAACACCTTGTACCAAGTATGGTTTGAATCGTAAGATCAATATATGAGGAAGTTTGGAAAATATGATTTGGGTAAACATATGTTCGAACAAGGAAAAAGTATGCCAAGATGGTTACTATCTACGGATGTTATATATACAAGGAGTTTTATTTAATTTGAAGCGTAAAAGAACCTAGTAGGGTGTACTTCAACTCTTATACAGAGATTTAAGTCACAAATGGGCAATTCCTTGATTACTTAGGCAATCTAAATGGAACGGTAAGTGTAGGCTTGGCACTATGTCAGCACGGTCGATACCATATAGGTGAGGACATGATACATGTCGGCCATGAGCGGTCGAGGTATTGTGGTGTTCCCTTGATGGCTACGGACGGTCTAGGTATTATGTTATTCTCTTGACGCTACAGGCGAACCAAGAGGACATGAGTGGGAAAGTATATTTTTTTTAATATATTATTAGATTTATACCATAGTAGATGTGTTCCATGTATGCCTATGTAAATCTTGAAATTATAGGATAAGAAATTACACATACCTAGATTTGGAAAATGTTGGATGTTAGTAGGCCCTGAATTTAGTATTTGGTAGTAGTAGTTCCTGAACTTATGGATCATGCGGTAGTTTCAAATTTGTAAATTTAAATGACGTGTGCAAGAAAAATGTAAACTAGGTTATCATAGTAAGTTGTTAGATTTAGGCAATATTTTAATTCATTGGTATATAGAGGGTTGCAATGTAAATTCCTATGGATTATCAAGTTCGGATTTTTAAATAATAGTGTATGGTTTGAAATGACAAGGAATATGCCTAAGAAGAAAGGGATGTATAAAATAGGGATGTTTACAATATTTTGTATTGTATATTTCAATAACTATGAAAAAATTATTCTTTGTAATTCCAAATGTAACATATATTCTCCTTTTGGATAGGAAATAGAAATTTACAGTGTCGACCTTTCCTTTGGGAGAGAAGTAATTCCAATGCATTAAAATACAAAAAACCCTAAGTATAAAACAAAGCATTGGTCATTACGTTTATTGGAATAAAATGGCAAGGCATCATTCCATATTAGGTTATCTCAACCATGAAATAATTGGAATAAAGTGATAAGATGTTACATTTGGTAAAAAGGACTCATTTATGGAAGGATATTAAGAGATGGTAAAGTTTTGGAAGTTCAAATCACGAATGGTATCTTAGATAAAAAATATAATCAAGATTTTTCAATGGATGGTTAATTTAAGGATTTGGGTCTTCTTTAAGAAAAAGATGTTGTTATTTGCATGCATTGAGAATGTGAAGGCGGTTTTCATGGAAAACTATATAGGGAAATTTTTGATAACATTTGAAGGAAGGGAAAAACGGATTCTTCTCAATCTTCTCTCGAATTGGAAGAAGACTATATATTTTAGGGAATTCATGGAAGGCTAACTTATAACACACAATTGTGTGTATAACAATCGCATGCGAACAAAGTACCAGTTAGATGATTATAATAAATGCTAGAATTATCATTGGTTATGACTTTAATTAATTTTAGGACTTTTATTACTAGGATTGAATGGGAGGATTGAATGGGAAGATAGACCAAATTTTCACTTGTAAAACTTTGGATGGATCCCTATAGACTCTAAACGTGATACGTAGATACTACGATTGTTGAAGGATTGAGGAAACCAACCATAAGAATAATGAAATTGCTTAAGTTGAATTAAAGTGGGAAAGAATTTTGGCTATTTTCAACAATTTAAGAAATCATCAATTTTGAATACCCTTAGGTAAAGTGGAGAAATAGCAAAGAGCTAAGTAGGAAGTGCCATGGAAGGAGACACCATCCACATTCGAGTTATTCCACTTGGTATCTATAAGTCAAGGTGATTCGGGTATACCACTGGATGAGTTAAAGTAGTAAGTTATATATTGAGGATTTCATAGAACTACAGTTTCATTGAGGCATACTTATTCTTAATTTATTTAGCATAGTGTAGTTGACATCATCGAGGTTGGTAGCAAGGATTATAGAGGGTAACCGATGCATATACATTAGAATTGAAGATTTATGCCATTGGTAAAGATTGATAAGGGTAGTTAAAAAGACGATCTAGTTAGAAGTACTTAAAGAGAAGATTCAATTCAAAGAAATATAAGGACTATACAAGATAGGAAGAAACAATATACTGATAAGTGACACATGGAGTTATGGTCCCCAGTGGTGACATTGTCCATGGGAACATCTTGCCCTGTTGATACATATTGGGATGGTAGTTCAGAAAAGTTAGCACAGAGAGTTGTGGGGTCTTTTCCAATTTTAGATAGAGTTAGGAGTTAGCTTGTGGATCGGAGCTTCATAAAGGGTTAGAGGGAGTTTATAATATTTAATTTATGTCACATTTGCGTAAGTGTTTATGTAATGCAGTTACCATGGTCGAGTCGTGTCGGTAAAGGAAAGTTAAAAAGGATAGGCGAGTTCCTTGTTCATCATGCACCTACACGTATTTTTGGGCATGGAAAAAATCAACTCGGTAATGAAATAATTAAACCGGTTAGAGTCTAGTAGGGAGACGACCTAGTTGAGAGTACATGGGAGATTGAGGAGAAAGTTCGAGCTACCCATTCCAAACTCTTTTCTGGCACGTTTCCATTTTAGATAGAATGGTATATATTACTTTTATATTTTGGTTTTAGCTTAGATAGAGACTGTTGGATGATAGGAATGGTTGCAAACATGTCATTATGACATGTTACGCATGATGAATGTTAGTGGATGCATTGTTTGGATTGTTTCTTTTTCAAATTTAGGATAGTATATCCTTTAGGTAGCGCACACATTCACATTATCTCTTACTCGTTGTTTAGCTTGATAGATATGGATACTTGACTGTTGTTTATTTTATTGAGCATTATGCATATGTATGGAATGTTTGCACACATATGTAGAATTGCAAGTATATTTACTTAGCATGTTGCATATATGTTGGATGCATAGCATGAGCATTTGCATGATAGAAGGTTGACTAGATCAGGAGACCACTACTTTTTACATTAGTATAGGTACATGTGCATTTCACATTACATACATACATACATACATATGTATATATATTGCATTAGAAATTTTTGAAGGATACTGATTTCCCATAGATGATGGACAAGTAAATGGTTGTAGCTATTGATTGTTGTGTGTGTATGTTACATTTTTCCATTCGTTGAGATTTCAAGGACGAAATTCTTTTAGGGGGAGAATGTAATACCTCCAAAATTTAATAAGAAAATTAAATTAAATAAAACAAGAACTAAAACGAAATTTTCACTGAAGTCTGAACTCAACTACGAAACTTGCACCATTGCATTTGTAGCGATAACACTTTAAAATCAGAGTTAATATGGAGAAGTTACAAACGTTTGAAATTTTAAAAATTAAAATATAATCAATGCAAACGCATGATAATAGATCGGATTTGGAAGAAGCAAACTTACGGAGAGAAATTCTCTAACAGTGCATGTTAGTAGAGCTTGGATCTAAAGTGAGTGGGAATAAATTAATAAGATGAATTATTACAATTAAATTTAATCTATTCTATATGATCTAGGTTGTTAGCAATTTAAATTGTAAATTGTAAGCCTTAGTTATTAAAACAGAAATCTGGATTAGATATTGAAGTGTTATAATCGAATAATCTATAAAACCCTTTTCAATTGAACCTTAGAATTGGTTAATTATTAGCATAAGTAACCTGTTAAAATGCATGCACACTAAATCAATGAAAATTGTGTGAACTTAAGAATTGGGAATTTAGACTAGTCATTGTAGCCGCGTAGCGTTCGTTTATTATGTACACTCAATCAATAATATTAGCAGTAATCAAAATCGAATTAAAGTAGTCTAAATCGAAGAAGAAAATAACCAAACCTTAATTTTTATATTATGACTGGTCGACTCTCACCTTGAGTGGTCAACCAGTTAGCATTGGAAACATGCAAATTGAACCTTGTCCTAAGGCCTAGGTTTGAAATAAAAATAAATGTTAATCATTGTCTGAGCCTATTTAAGGCTATATGTATGTATGTTAGCAGCTGTAAGGAAGCTAGTTCCCTGTGAGACGATGCTAGGACGTTACAAGTGCTGGATAAATGTTCTTTACCCAAAGGGAGGTCGATTATTTGACTAGGGCCAAATTATCGCAAATGATACTCACACGAGGTTCTACAGTGGACGTGCAACACTGACTGATGCCTAATGAAGTGTGGCATGGCACAACGGAAGTCCTGGTATGCACGACTACTGACGCAACATGATGTAGTTCAATTGTTGGATCCTGGAGCATGCAATAAGAGGCATATACTACGGTTGATAGGCCGACACAGATGCAGATGATAAGACACACCAACGAGTTGGCATTAAGGGTTCCCCCTCGATGAGATAACCCAATGGCCTATTGATGATGATAGGAGTGGATATTTATTTCCATAGTAGCCTAATGGCAGCATTTCCATGATTACTAGTCAAAGGGGCGGTATCTCCAATTTTAGTAGCCTAATGGCAGAGTTTCATATTAGGTATCTCTAGGAGCGGTGGTCGATCGCTAGTAATTGAGGTTCGACCCATAGTTTAATCCTTACAGCAGCCTGCATAAGGTGCAATGTAGATATGTGTTGGATATAAACACTTGAGTAAAAGACCTTAGGAATACATAAATACGTGTTGGATACCTTAGAACACATATGGTAGAATTAAAGTCAACAACAAAGATTAGCATAAATTAATATTGTACTCACTTACCAGACTTTTGTCTGACCCACCATTTTCCTTTCATTTTCCCAACCACATGATGATAGGTTAGCAATTGATTGGGCATAGTACGTGGAGAAAGTAGCTTCACGTTGGAGTTCTCATATTATTTATTGTCCATCATGTAGTTACTTATTGTATTAAAAGTCTATAAAACTTACACTGTACCATGGGAACAATGTATATGACAATGTGTATGCCAATTAAGTATTTTGAAGACTATTTTCCGGCATTTTCTATTTTTGAGTACTTATATTTTAATTCCTTTTGCTGTGAGATCTGAAAGTGTAGAATGTCTTAGAATTTACCTGTATAGACATACTCTGAAATGTTATAAAATCCAATAGCTCGTATTTCTTAGCATACCATGAGTTCGAAAGTCATCATAGTCTTTGGATCAGGATGGCGAGAAGTGTGGGTTTTTACATATAAATCTCAATATCAACATGTATATGTATAGTTATACACGTGCTTATATATTGTTATGTCACTATGTCATGTTTTGTGTATATAGGGTGTAATTGAAATTGTGATTAAATTAATTTAATTAATACGACTAATTAAATAAGTAAAAAATATTTTGAAAACAAAAATGATATTATTTAAATAAAAAGATTGGATGTAATGCTAATTAATAAATTACATTGGTCCATTAAGATCCAAATAGGGATTTTTAAATTTACCCATTTCACTCACTACTAAAACGGGACGGAGCCAACTATGGTTGTAAAGCCCTTATTGCACATGCTAATTAACTACCATTTAGAGTCAACAATAAACTTTTCATTTGATAGGTGTCTAGAATAGCAGCGTATAGATTTAGAGTTGAATAAAAAATACTCTCTCCTTCTTAGTTACTGGTTTGGCCCAATGGGTCGACTAAGTTCAAAAGATTGGCCTGATTATAAAGCCTAGAGTTATTTGGGCACATAAGCTTATTTTTACATATAATTTTAAATCCAAAATATAAATGGAAGTTATATAAATGTTATAAAATAAAATTTGAAATTTCTTAAAATTGTTTCAAGATTAAAAGTTAACACACACACACACACACACACACACACACACATATATATATATATATATATTGAAATATATATTCAACGTAAATTAAACCAAAATTTCCAAATCTATTAAAATGTCTAATTCAAATGTTTAATTGAATTACTAATTTATTTGATAAATAATTAATTAAATGTTGATATATATACATATATATATATATATATTGATATACATCCATATATAAACTATAAAGCTTATGGTTTAGGTTTAATAATTTAAAACAATTTAACCTTTTCAAATTTGTTTTGAGAATTTGAACTAAATAAAATTTTGAAATTTGTTAAATATTTAATTAAAATATTTAATTAAATAGTTAATTAATTAAATAGTTATTATATATGCGACATATACATATAAACTATAAAGTTATAGTTGAATATTCTTCATAAACAGTTTAAGGTGAATAAAATAAAATTACGGTAGTTTGTAATAAAATTTAATTAAACTAGTTAATTAAATTAAGAATTAAAATTAATTGAATACGCTTTAAATTATAAGACACATGTAAATAAAATATAAGTTAATTAAATTATAATAGTTATAAATAAGTTAAACTTATATATTTGTACATGTACGAATAATATATGAGTGATAGTACAAAAAATCCAAATGGATTTTTGGAATAAATACATATGTTGTTCATATACCATGATATCAAATGTGTCCAACACTTAAATCATGAGGGTAGTCCATAAGAAATTATTTCCTAAATCAATATCACTCAAAATATATTGAAGACTATGACCTTTAATACATTTTCACTCTGTCATTTACATGTTGATATATTACTTGCATATGCACTCATTATTGAGCGAACTAAACCTGTAGCTGTTATATGTTGCACTGTTAATATACTGCCTAGACGAGGTAAGATACATGCATATATTTGTTAAGCAAACTCAAGGTACATGCACTATACTTATGCCTTTGAGAAATGGTAGGTAAGGGTGAAAAATCTCTCTTGATTTGTTGAGAAAACTCAAGGTCGAGATTAGCACAAAGTTCACGGTTATGAGTGATATATGATATAAGTGATAAAAAGTTGTCCATGACTTGTAGGGCTATGATTTGGTGAGCTAACTCAAGGTCAGAATCCAAAGGCAAGTGAATCCTAACACTTACTATAGAAATCAAAATATTTTTATATTTCTCTCAGGGTTTTGAGATGTATAAAAAAAAATCTAGTGGTAGCCTTATTAGAAAAATGAAATGACTTCATTTATCCATTCTAATAGGTTTAAAATATGTACAATACGCTCCTTAATGCCACTTAAAGAGATACCAAAAGTTCTAAAAGATCACTTTAAATACCCACCATTGTTGTTAATGCAAGAACATTAAATTTTTACTAACTTTAAAGAGAATCTCACTTAGAAATCATTTATCAACATGAGCAATTACCTTTTTGCATTTCGTCAGTGCTTTATCTTTTATTTTTTCGCTCGATTTAATCGAAATCATTAAATTCCAAGCATATTAAGGTCTGAACAAAAATTATAAAATTAATTACAATTTGCTAATTAAATTTCAAATTGACAGCATAAAAATAGAACGTTTTTTTACATAATAGCTTTACTAGACATGCTCTTGAACCATATCCCCATTTTTTCCATAGTGCACCGTGATATCTTCGATACTGAGTGCTACAATGTGAGCATGCTCGAGCATTTCACGGAGATCGAACACGTTCGTCAGTTCCGTCGAATCGAAATCCCTAGAAAAATGATTGAATTTGATGAGGTTTGATTTTACAACAGATGATTATAGTTATATTTTCAAGAAAATGAAAGAATGAATGCTTGTTTCTTAAGAAAAAATTAAGACATGTAAAGCGAGGTGTATAAGGGTAAGATAAGTGTTTTACAAATTGTTGATGTGTGAGAAAAGAGATCGAGGAAAGGAGGAAAAAAGTGGATGTATATAGTAGCACCCATTCTAATATTGGATACATGCTACACAAAAATTAAATAATTTACTTCAATAAAAAATTTCAACTATTGAAATTGATAAAGTTGTTTGTCGATTAGAATATACCAATGAAATGAATTAGGATTGACAAAGAAATATAAACCATACTTAATAGTAAAACTTTTGACATGTTGTCATTTCAAGACCTATGTCACTTAATTATACGACTACTAAATACATTCACACCTTGGTCACTTAATTGTTTATTTTCTCAAGACTGCGCTTTGCCTACTATGAGTTTTTTAACTCTAAAGTGATAGAAGAATATGGATAGTTAATTAGTATTCGAGCATATATATAAAGCTGTATGGTGAATGGTCGCATTTGTAATATATGAAATCTCAATGAAAGTGGTTCATTTAAAATAAGCAAGTAAACTTGAGTGCAAGGTCATGCATTTAATATGATTGAATAATAAGGATCTTGTTGTGTTAGAGGCAACATAAAGTAAGAACTACTAGGAAGACCTAGGGAATTGATCACTGAAATGTCAGTTTCAATCAATTAACTTAAGTAGACTTATTAAATATCCTTAAAATGTTAAAGACATCCAAATTATTTTCGTAAAGAATTTGTTATAGTTTTCGATAAGGGTTTCCTTTTGAATTTTGACCATTTGGAAAGGAGTGTGAATGTCTAAGAGTGGATGTAACATAGGTACAGTTGAGATGAAAAGAGTGAATGGTCACTTCCACTTCATGAAGAGGCATTGGCAACAAAAATTGTATAAAATACTAGCAGATACCTAATATAGAATGAAAATATGATTTTCTATTCCAAATGATTTTTTCTTTATAAAGCATTGTATTCCTTAAGTGTTATTTCCTTGAGTTCAAGATTTTTGATCTTAAAATCTAGACTATAAACTTGTTATAGTGAATGAAATTAGTAACCTATTAGAGATGGTTGAATGGAGTTTCATATTTCATGTCTTATTATTATAATGGTTGAAATTATCGGAGCGTAATGTTATTATTAAATGCATCAAGTTACGAAAGGTTGTCTTCATACATATACAAAATATTATTTTTGAAATAATAATTGGTTTTTAGTATTGACTGAAAATAGCTATAGTTTGTTTCATATGAATAATATGAATATTCGTTATAAGATAAATCTATAATGATTGAATTTGTTTTTGGAACAAAAATGATGCACTACTACAGAAATACAAAAGTATCTAAATTTTATGATTATTTTGGAATTATTGATTAAGCCATATCTACGAGAAATTGATCTTTAATCATATGAATATGAATCATATGGTACTAGTGAATTGTATCTCAAATGATTAAGGAAAAAGCATTCATTTAGCTGGGGTGATAAAAGAGTTAATGAATTCTTCCGATTGATATGTGCGTGTGTTAGTGTGTGCGCAATCCAAAATTCAATGATACCCAAAATGAATCCAACTACTTTGTTAAATTTATCGATAATTTATCATAGACATGAACATGTGTATTTGATACCCAAGTAGTATATCTATGATAAGTTCATAGAATATATAATAAAAGTGAAAATAACATAATGTGCAAAGGAAATGAAACATTGCATTTGACCGAATAGGTGAGTATTTATTGGAAAGAGTTCCAAAAGTACCTAAAATGAATATGATTCAGTCTCAAAGTCGCTCCTTCCTATAATACAAAACGATGTGTCGACAAGGAGTAATCGGATTTCGTTGGACAAAGAATGGTTGAACATGAGTGAAGTTGAATCAACTTCTTTCTATGAGAATATGTAATTAAGAGTAAGCACATATGTTAAATTTAACCTTACCTAAAACCTTAATTTATGAAATCATAAGATAAGGATTAATAAGAACCCCAATCTTAAATGTTTCAAGATGTGTGGTTGACTAATTTAACATAAGTTAAACTCAAGGCTAATTCAGTTTTATGTAAGTATATAGTTATTTCATAAAATGTATTTGGATGCATATCCATCATACTATGAAATAATTGTTGTTTCATAAAACAAAATTTGGGTGAGTTGGGAAGTTGCATGTAAGATATGCACACGAGGGATCTTGTGTGGATCACCCAAAAGGGATTTAGGACCAACCAACAACAGAAAATAGTGGCAATATAATGTAATTGGATAGGATCCAAAGACTCCAACATGGAAACTGATTAGATAAGATGAAATGAATTTTACCAAGCCTAAAATAAACACAATTAATAAAAATATCTTATAATAATTCTTGTACGTTAAAGAGAAACTATTTGTTTTATTATCAATGTCAGGAAAAAGAATTGTTACTAATAATAATTTCCTTAAGTATCAATAAGCCATGAAAAGTATAGACATGTCATAGGGCATAAAGCTTTAAATCAAAAATGATTCCAAATACGTTATCAAAATATGATTTTATTCCTGCATCTGAAAGGATATGATCAATCAACTACAAGTGAATCTTTAAAAAGATCAATCCGTTTGGAATTGTATACAACAATGTTGATAGGACATGACTTCATCAATTTCAAATGTTGAAATTAATGAATTAATTTTGCTTCTTAACATGCTTTAATCCATTTTGATTCTAAATGAAATTAACTAATAATTTGATTTTAAGTTTTGGTACATGGATGTTAAAATAGGACTTCCAAATAATGATTCAGAAGAAAATTTTGCATATAAAAACTAAAATCTCTCAAAGTCGATGAGAATATAACTTGATTTGTATGTTTTGGATAAGATCCACGAGCAGATAGAATAATGGCGTCTGATAATGTAACGACCCGCTATTTTAGACCATTCAAATCGACAATAAAACCATACATATCCGACTTGAATAATTCAAAATACCGAATTGTTAATTAAAATTTGGCAAAACTTAAAATATTACAGTAAATAAATCAATCACAGACCACATAGTAATATAATGCAGCGGAATAGATAAAGAATAGTAGTTCATGAAGCTACTATATACATCAGAGTTAGAAAAAATACAATCGAATAGTTCAAATGCAGTGAAGTCTCCAATGCAACAGATGACTTCTCTGAACCAATCAACTGGAAAGGCTGGAATCTAAATCGATAGTTGGATTTCCAAATGAAGCTCCGAACTCCAAAGGTGAGTCTTAAATGCTGTATCACTCAGTCTGACCCGAGCGTAAAGCAAAACATAAAACACTCGAGTCAGGATTAACATTCTTATATCAATAAATCCAACTCAAGTGAAATATCAACTGAAATACAAATAACTTAAAGGATGTTTGGGATAACCATCCTCTAAGGGTCCATGGAACTTTCTACAAGGTAGAAATATACACTATAACACTGTGGTCATTTCAGCTTAATTTATACTTCAAAACCAAATCTTATTTTCACTTCAAATATCTCTATATTTCCCAAAATAGTATTTATATATATTAAATAATTTATACAGTAAAGTATTTTCACTTTCCTCAACTTAACAAATTGTTCCAACATCAACCCGACCTTCCCATTCAAATTAAATTCAATCTCAATTTATCAATTTAAATTCAACTCAATTTCTAAAATAACCACTTAAATTTTATCGATCTCAAATTCAGATTTATAATCACAAATACCCCTTTATATTTCCATATATTTCAAAACTTTAAGTATTCAACGTTTCATCTAAATTTTCATTCAATTTAGTTTTCTAAATAATAAATTCAAATTTAGTTCAACCTAAATTTTCAATTTAATTCAATTTAGTTGCTAAATAACAAATTCAACTACGTTGATTTCAAATACAGATCTGTATCTCAATATAAACCATTTAAATTGCAATATAGTTCAAGGCTTTAATATTTAAATGTTCTATATAACAGTTTCATATAGATCTCGATTTAACCTCATTATTATTTAGTCTTGAAATACTCCCTTATTAGATTCAATATCATTTAAGTAACCTTAAATTACATTTTACTCCATATTTTCTTTAATTTATTTAAACGTGAAATATTCATTAAATCACGTAAATCAAAAATCCAGTTATAAAATCATACCCATTAAATTTCCCATTCAAAAATTTCAAATCGATTTAATTAAATAAACCCAAATTTATCTCCCAATCTTAATTATTCAATTTATTACAAGAGAATCTATTTGAAATATAGATTTACATAAATATTTAACCATATTATATGTATTAAATCAATCTAATTTAAATCAAATATTACTACTAAATCTATATATCCAATTTTCATTTATATAATATCTTAAGAATCAAATTTATTAAACCATATATTTCTTTCCAAAATTATAGAAATTATTTTCAAAATATTTGTATGGACCAACGGTGTCTGTATATATTTCCTATCATATAGTAAAGTGCTACTGGTATTTATCATTTCAATCCGTATGCTAAATATATACCGGTGGATATCATTTCAACCCGTAATCCCAAATTAAATTAAATGAAAATCGCTTGGGTTTATCATTTCAACCCATAACGATTTTCTCATATTCTCAAGTCTGTTCAGGTATGTATCATTTCAACCCATAGTGATTTCTAAACTACAGGGAACTTACAGAGTGATAACAGAAAATACAATAAAATAACAGGCATATATCATCAATAACAATATAATATAAACAACAGGATATGGTGTCATATCCCGCAGGTGAACAGTTACAAATAATAGCATATATAACAAATTTAAATAACTACAGCAGCGTATTTCAATTGTCGTTTCAATTGAAATCAAATTTAATGAATAAAAATATATTAATCGTGAGTGATTGCTCACCTTTCGAGGTTAGAATGATAGACAATAAAGTAGTGTTACGAAATGCAAGCACGACTTCCAAAGCAAAGTTAGATGGTACGATTTCGACGGAAAAGCTGATAGATAGAAAATTGATGAGAACAGATCAAATTAGCTTGATAAAATTGAAATGAAGATTATATGATTAAATTATTACTTTCTTTCAAAATTAACGTTAAATCAAAACACGCATTTTAAAAAATGAAATATATATATATATATATATATATATGCACAACCAAGAAAACCATATAACTTTAAAACGCTTCCATTTCATATTAATGTTAAATAACAAATATATAATTATTCAAAATGTCACATATATAGTATATTCATTTTATGGTTGTCATTTCCATGTAACAAATATTCATTTTAAACCAATATTAAAATAATATATATGTATAATTAAAAATCAATGTTCTGACATAAAACACATATATTAAAGATCAACACACACATATATAATATCTTTTGAAATGAATACTTATGTATATATATAATTATTATATTTTATTACTTTCCTTTTCAAAATATCCAGTAGGAAATCAAACAAACTTATGCACATATATATGCAGATAAACAATATTCTTTATAATACATTGTTAACTTACTCCTTTTTTTCCCTTTTTTTTAAAGAGTATATATGCAGTACAGTTTATGAGAATTTTTTTTATAAAACCTTCATATATAACAAAATATATGTATAAAATAATTTTTTTGTATATATAAAAATCAAAACGTTTCAAACATATATTCAAAAACTAGATCATATAAATAATAATGTATTTAGTTAACGCATAGTATAAAATTCATTTATATAACTCTCTTATATATTCATTATAACTATAATCGAACGGTTATATATACTTTTATATAAATTAACCAAATATACACGTTACTTAACCTATCTGTACCCGATCAATAGCTCTATTATTAACGCACGCACATCATAACAGTATGACGATATACAATGCTTTATGCTTATTAAACAATATATTGCAACTTATGTATACTAATATGTGAATATAAATAAGCTTACATACTTATTATATAAAAATAAAATAAAAAACAATATAACAAAATATATATAAACTCAGAAATTGATATATAAGCTTATACTGTTATTTAGGGAATTTTTATTATTATTAAATACATCCATACATATATATCTTTGGGTACTACAATTTGTATTATTTTCCTTTTATAAATAAAATTGCGGTTGCACTGAGTTTGTACATATAGCTTACTTTATGTATATAAATAACGTAAGCTGTCATACATATATACACTAAAATATGTGTATTTGAGGCAGTATACTACTAGCAAATATATATAATATAAGACAATGTATAGACATACCCTGTGTAAACTCGAGTCGCTGATGGGTGGGCAAAAGGAATAAATAAGAAACTACAGACAATGGGGAAAATGTTGATGCCACCTATGTGCTGTCAGAAGTTATTACCTCTAGGATATACACTCGGCTATGATGAGGCTGCCGATGTGGATAGGGAAGATGTTGGGTTCGGCTGGAAGGCAGGGTGTTTCTTAAGAGAAGAGGAGGGGAGAAGGAGGGGACAGGCGCTTGGTGGAAAGAAAATTTGCAGAGAGATGATGAAAAGAATGCAGATGTACTAGGTAAAAGAAAGGAGGAGCAGGCTAGAATAAATAGAATGTACGAAGAGAACAAGGAAGGTTATAATCAGATTGGCATGAAAAAGTAAAGAAAGAAATAAATAGAAGAAATCAATGAATGCGAAATAACGTATAGTATTTTATACGTTTCAAACTTTGAAATGGCAACGGTCATGAGTTGATTTAGCTACATTTAAAGCAATAACTTTTTTGTTTGTTTGGATAGTATGTAATGAGTTTGGAAAGGCAATGATATTTAAAATGGAACAAGGAATGGATAGAGAAATTTAAGCAAAGATAAAACGTACAGAATAAATATAGAGTAACGGGACAGTCACGATAATTCAGTGGATAATTAAAGCAACTTTTAATGCCACCAGCTGCACGTTCAAATCTGAAAGGCAGAGTAACGGACCATATAATAAATTGAAACGATGGATTGATAACAGCTGCAAGTATATATTTAATAGAAAAGAACGGACAGAGAAAATTTTGTGAAACGTACTGAAAATAAATATGAAGTACTTATTATATTATATGTTTGTATTTTAATGTAGAGTCCAAAATTTGAAAGCCGAGTAACGTTCAACCCTTGATTTGGTGAAAATAATTATAGCAATTAATAAAAGAAATAAATAGCAACGGTCACTTTGCTTTGATTTAGCTGACCCATCAAAGCAAATTATTTAATTTTTAACTGGTAGGAAACGTAAAGGAACGTACCACTATAAAAATGAAACTGATAACGTCTGTGCATTGATTCTGCAATACTTATTAAAGAAATTGATTCTGCAATATTTAGTAAAACAATTTATTAGCTGGCTTGAATTAAATAGAATTTCACAATGGAATAAACTTTGATAAAATAAATTGAAAATTTAAAATCTACTATGTTTAATTGGACGTAATCCAAATATTAAATTTTTATTTCAAAATATTATTATATTAAATTTCTTAAAAGTTTCAATTAATTACGTTAAATAAAACCATTTAAAACTATTAAAATCTACGGGTCGTTACACTCTCCCTCACTCAAAACTTTTCGTACTCGAAAAGGTAGGCGGCAGGAGAATAGAACAACCAGAAATAAAAGAGATTGAAAGACAAGATAAACAATTAATTTAAAACTATATAAATTTTATTTGAAATATTTATGTAATAACTTCATTTGAAATTTAATTTTCTTTAATACTTTAATACTTTTCAAACTCCTTTGAAAACAATTATTTACATTATTACTTATATTTATAAAGAAGCTATTGAAATATTAAATCCAAAATTCATAAATTTTTATTTTGTTTCAAGATACCTTCCAAATATTATTATTAGATCACAAATCATTTTTTTTTTAAAATATGTTTTATTTTAGGTAAATAACTTCTAAAATATTTATAACACTAAAATTTCTATTAAACCATGTAGTATATAATTAAACAATATTTTAAAGGATATATCCAACAAGGAAGGAAGGTGGATTTGGAAAACTGAATCAAGGTGAATAACAAAACTGAGCAGATAAGGTAGATGCAAGGAATAGTATTGGGCACGAATAATTAATCTAGAACCATAAGAATTTAAATTTCAAATATTAATTCAAAATTTCTTTATTGGGAAAAATACTTTTATAATAAATACCTTTATAATAATACTTTTATAATAAAATACTATTATATCGAAATAAATTTTCATTTCGAAAATACTTTTATAACTTGATGTTTCAACAAGTTTATCCTCGTTCTTGCAGACTCTGGCCATGCGTTGATCAGGCGCAAAGCTAGAATTCTTCAAGTACTTAGTAGATTTGTTTCAACACCTAGTGAAAATACTTGAAAAACCTTTAAAACAGATATGGAAAGTAAAATCCAAACAAAGTAACCAAACCAAAACCTTTATCTGACCATGGTTCGCAGATACACAATGGTTACGCCTGGATCCCCCAAGAAACAATCCGTATCCGTAATCTATCTCAGCCCTGCGAGTTACGCCATGATGACTAGTAGAGTGCAGGATACACAATGGTTACGCCTGGGTCCTCCAGGAAATAATCCGTACCCCTAGGCTATCTCAGCCAGGTAGTTTCGCTACTATTCGCGACCTACACAGATTGCAGGATACACAATGGTTACGCCTGGGTCCCCCAGAAAACAATCCGTACCCCTAGGCCAGACTCAGCCAGGCAATTGCGCTATACAGTCGCGAGAGAAAAAAAACCATGGGTTACGCCACGGTGGGAACACTCGAGTATTACATCCGGAAAACCAAAAATCAGAGAGAATAATATCGATAGAATGAATCCACGATGTGGCTACAAAGCGGATATCAAGCAGAAGGCACTTTCCATATCTTTGCTTTGAAAATATATATCATATAGTACCTTTTCAAATCACTTTCAAATATTGTACTTATATAAAGTCCATATATATAGGATTCCATTTTTCCCAAATCGAATACTTTCCAAAGTAAATAGTAGATCAAATCATACTTATATAGACTTCGATTATATAAAATCTCTTTCCAAATTGAGTACCTTTCAAATCAATAGATTTCAAATCAACTTCATACTTATCCAATCCATTTTATATAAGTTCGACCACTCCCAAATCAAGTGCTTAATAATATAAGGTTCTCAAATTTCAAATCATTTCAATATCAATTCAGTTTCAAAATCATATATGATCTCACCAAATTTTCTTCCAAATTAAATATCTGAATTTCAAAGTTCCCAAAATAATAGGTTTAGAAAATTATCCCATTTTCCAAATTAAAACAATTCAAGTCAAACAAATTCATTTCCAAAATCACCATATAAGTACTGGTTTTTAATTCCAATTTAATTTCAAAACCAAATATTTTCCCAAAATCAGTTATACTCAAAATGGTTTCCAAATTTATAATTATCCTTTTTTTTAAAACTTTTAAACTATCTATTTCTATGTGAAATATCCAATTTACCTTTTTGAAAACCATTATTCAACTTTTTTTTTCAAAACATTTCAAAACTAAATTTATATTCTTTATCAAACATTTTATACTCTTCGAAATTTCTTAGCTTTGAAAATTTAATCTCGATTTGGAAGTGTTCAAACATTCAAAATAGTTAGGGAAATCAAATTTTCAATTCAAGAGTTGAAAATCAACAACAAATCAATTATTAAATCCGAAACTCGAGGACTGAACACCGGTCTCATTTTAAATTGTTTCAAATATATACTTATATCTTTCTAAAATATCAAATTATACTTCGGAATTTGAAATCAAAAACGGTTTTACAAAATCACTTGCATAGCGAAGCTATTAAAGTGGCCTCTCCCCCACTCTAAAACTCGAAATCAATGTCGATGATGCGTGCACTCATCACCGAAATTATTTTCCAGCGACATAAGTGAGTTCTGGACTTCTATTTTCTTGAAAACTTCTTTGAAATTTCTTCAAAATTATTGGAATTCATTTGAAACGTTTCTTATTCGGAAAAATACTTTTAAATCGTATTATTTTTATATATATTCCAAAATCCTAAAACCAATTTCAAAATACCGGAATTCAATTCTCGAATTTCAAATTTAACTCTACAGTTATAAATCATTTTTATATAAATCAATTTTTTATAATTTTTCAAAATTTCAAATCCTTTCAAAATCTTTTTATATAGAATAACATTTCTTATTTGCTTTATATATATAGGTATATAACCCTTATCGAAAACATTTTCACTTTTATATATAGAATAAAATCATAGTTATCAAAATAATAATTTCGATATATAAAACAATTTCAAAAATGCAAACATACCCGATTTTCAGAGGATAATTTTAAGAATGGATTTTAAAACAAAGATAGAGATTTGAATTAGAGGAACTCAAATCAATAGAATTCTGATTCGAAGATAGACTCGATCGAAGATGCGATAATTAAACTACAAAATAGAAGATGGATATACTTCTATAAATCACGGGCGACCTTTACCGGTCAACCGTGATTCCAAAATTAGATCGGTGTAGAATTCTGAGGCAATTCGACATTCGATCGCCAGAGATATAGAATTCGGCATAACAAGATATAGCAGCATCGTAAACCGAGGATACAGAAATCTTCGGTGAGTCAATGCCAATTGAAAAGGAGTTTTCACCCCCTTTACAAATCATTCAGTGGAGTTATGGGATATCCGGAATCAAACGAATATAAATAGGGAGAGACAGAATGAATTTCGGAACCGAGGGACATTCCAAAATTCAAAGGAAATCGAGTCAAAAGGAAGAGATTCAACTCGAACGAAAGTGATTCTGTAAATAAATTTACCATATATGCTAAGTTCTGCCTAGAGCCAAGGCTCTGACACCAACTGTAACGACCCGCTATTTTGGACCATTCAAATCGACAATAAAACCATACATATCCGACTTGAATAATTCAAAATACCGAATTGTTAATTAAAATTTGGCAAAACTTAAAATATTACAGTAAATAAATCAATCACAGACTGCGGAGTAATATAATGCAGCGGAATAGATAAAGAATAGTAGTTCATGAAGCTACTATATACATCAGAGTTAGAAAAAATACAACCGAATAGTTCAAATGCAGTGAAGTCTCCAATGCAACAGATGACTTCTCTGAACCAATCAACTGGAAAGGCTGGAATCTAAATCGATAGTTGGATTTCCAAATGAAGCTCCAAACTCCAAAGGTGAGTCTTAAATGCTGTATCACTCAGTCTGACCCAAGCGTAAAGCAAAACACAAAACACTCGAGTCAGGATTAACATTCTTATATCAATAAATCCAACTCAAGTGAAATATCAACTGAAATACAAATAACTTAAAGGATGTTTGGGATAACCATCTTCTAAGGGTCCATGGAACTTTCTACAAGGTAGAAATATACACTATAACACCATGGTCATTTCAGCTTAATTTATACTTCAAAACCAAATCTTATTTTCACTTCAAATATATCTATATTTCCCAAAATAGTATTTATGTATATTAAATAATTTATACAGTAAAGTATTTTCACTTTCCTCAACTTAACAAATTGTTCCAACATCAACCCGACCTTCCCATTCAAATTAAATTCAATCTCAATTTATCAACTTAAATTCAACTCAATTTCTAAAATAACCACTTAAATTTTATCGATCTCAAATTCGGATTTATAATCAAAAATACCCCTTTATATTTCCATATATTTCAAAACTTTAAGTATTCAACGTTTTATCTAAATTTTCATTCAATTTAGTTTTCTAAATAATAAATTCAAATTTAGTTCAACCTAAATTTCATTTTAATTCAATTTAGTTGCTAAATAACAAATTCAACTACGTTGATTTCAAATACAGATCTGAATCTCAACATAAAACATTTAAATTGCAATATAGTTCAAGGCTTTAATATTTAAATGTTCTATATAACAGTTTCATATAGATCTCGATTTAACCTCATTATTATTTAGTCTTGAAATACTCCCTTATTAGATTCAATATCATTTAGGTAACCTTAAATTACATTTTACTCCGTATTTTCTTTAATTTATTTAAACGTGAAATATTCATTAAATCACTTAAATCAAAAATCCAGTTATAAAATCATACCCATTAAATTTCCCATTCAAAAATTTCAAGTCGATTTAATTAAATAAACCCAAATTTATCTTCCAATCTTAATTATTCAATTTATTACAAGAGAATCTATTTGAAACATAGATTTACATAAATACTTAACCATATTATATGTATTAAATCAATCTAATTTAAATAAAATATTACTACTAAATCTATATATCTAATTTTCATTTATATAATATCTTAAGAATCAAATTTATTAAACCATATATTTCTTTCCAAAATTATAGAAATTATTTTCAAAATATTTATATGGACCAACGGTGTCTGTATATATTTCCTATCATATAGTCAAGCACTACAGATATTTATCATTTCAATCCGTATACTAAATATATACGGGTGGATATCATTTCAACCCGTAATCCCAAATTCAATTAAATGAAAATCGCTTGGGTTTACCATTTCAACCCATAACGATTTTCTCCTATTCTAAAGTCTGTTCAGGTATGTATTATTTCAACCCATAGTGATTTCCAAACTACATGGAACTTGCAGAGTGATAACAGAAAATACAATAAAATAACAGGCATATATCATCAATAACAATATAATATAAACAACAGGATATGGTGTCATATCCCGCAGGTGAACAGTTGCAGACAATAGCATATATAACAAATTTAAATAACTACAGCAGCATATTTCAATTGTCGTTTTAATTGAAATCAAATTTAATGAATAAAAATATGTTAATCGTGAGTGATTGCTCACCTTTCGAGGTTAGAGAGATAGACAATGAAGTTGAGTTATGAAATGCAAGCACGACTTCCAAAGCAATGTTAGATGGTACGATTTCGACGGAAAAGCTGATAGATAGAAAATTGATGAGAACAGATCAAATTAGCTTGATAAAATTGAAACGAAGATTATATGATTAATTTATTACTTTCTTTCAAAATTAACGTTAAATCAAAACACGCATTTTAAAAAGTGAAATATATATATATATATATGCACAGCCATGAAAACCATATAATTTTAAAATGCTTCCATTTCATATTAATGTTAAATAACAAATATATAATTATTCAAAATGTCACATATATAGTATATTCATCTTATGGTTGTCGTTTCCATGTAATAAATATTCATTTTAAACCAATATTAAAATAATATATATGTATAGTTAAAAATCAATGTTCTAACATAAAACACATATATTAAAGATCAACACACACATATATAATATCTTTTGAAATGAATACTTATGTATATATATAATTATTATATTTTATTACTTTCCTTTTCAAAATATCCAGTAGGAAATCAAACAAACTTATGCACATATATATGCAGATAAACAATATTCTTTATAATACATTGTTAACTTACTCCTTTTTTCCCTTTTTTTTAAAGAGTATATATGCAGTAAAGTTTATAAGAATTCTTTTTTATAAAACCTTCATATATAACAAAATATATGTATAAAATAAAATATTCGTATATATAAAAATCAAAACGTTTCAAGCATATATTCAAAAACTGGATCATATAAATAACAATGTATTTACTTAACGCATAGTATAAAATTCATTTATATAACTCTCTTATATATTCATTATAACTATAATCGAACGGTTATATATACTTTTATATAAATTAACCAAATATACACGTTACTTAACCTATCTGTACCCGATCAATAGCTCTATTATTAAAGCACGCACATCATAACGGTATGGCGATATACAATGCTTTAGGCTTATTAAACAATATATTGCAACTTATGTATACTAATATGTGAATATAAATAAGCTTACATACTTATTATATAAAAATCAAAATTAAAAAAAAAACAATATAACAAAATATATATAAACTCAGAAATTGATATATAAGCTTATACTGTTATTTAGAGAATTTTTTTTTATTATTAAATACAGCCATACGTATATATCTTTGGGTACTACAATTTGTATTATTTGCCTTTTATAAAGAATATTGCGGTTGCACTGAGTTTGTACATATAGCTTACTTTATGTATATAAATAACGTAAGTTGTCATACATATATACACTAAAATATGTAAATTTAAGGCACTATACTACGAGCAAATATATATAATATAATAAAATGTATAGACATACCCTGTGTAAACTCGAGTCGCTGATGGGTGGGCAAAAGGAATAAATAAAAAAATGCACACAATGGGGAAAATGTTGATGCCACCTATGTGCTGTTAGAAGTTATTACCACTAGGCTATACACTCGGCTATGATGAGGCTGCCGATGTGGATAGAGAAGATGCTGGGTTCGGCTGGAAAGCAGGGTGTTTCTTAAGAGAAGAGGAGGGGAGAAGGAGGGGACAGGCGCTTGGTGGAAAGAAAATTTGCAGAGAGATGATGAAAAGAATGCAGATGTACTAGGTAAAAGAAAGGAGGAGCAGGTTAGAATAAATAGAATGTACGAAGAGAACAAGGAAGGTTATAAATCAGATTGGCATGAAAACGTAAAGAAAGAAATAAATAGAAGAAATCAATGAATGCGAAATAATGTATAGTATTTAATACGTTTCAAACTTTGAAATGGCAACGGTCATGAGTTGATTTAGCTACATTTAAAGCAATAACTTTTTTGTTAGTTTGGATAGTACGTAATGAGTTTGGAAAGGCAATGATATTTAAAATGGAACAAGCAATGGACAGAGAAATTTAAGCAAAGATAAAACGTACAGAATAAATATAGAGTAACGGGACAGTCATGATAATTCAATGGATAATTAAAGCAACTTTTAATGCCACCAGCTGCATGTTCAAATCTGAAAAGGCAGAGTAACGGAACATATGATAAATTGAAACGATGGATTGATAACAGTTGCAAGTATATATTTAACAGATAAGAACGGACAGAGAAAATTTTGTGAAACGTACTGAAAATAAATATGAAGTACTTATTATATTATACGTTTCTATTTGAATGTAGAGTCCAAAATTTGAAAGCCGGGTAACGTTCAACCCTTGATTTGGTGAAAATAATTGTAGCAATTAATAAAAGAAATAAATAGCAACGGTCACTTTGCTTTGATTTAGCTGACCCATCAAAGCAAATTATTTAATTTTTAACTGGTAGGAAACATAAAGGAACGTACCACCATAAAAATAAAATTGATAACGTCTGTGCATTGATTCTGCAATATTTATTAAAGAAATTGATTCTGCAATATTTATTAAAGCAATTTATTAGCTGGCTTGAATTAAATAGAATTTCACAATGGAATAAACTTTGATAAAATAAATTTAAAATTTAAAATCTGCTATGTTTAATTGGACGTAATCCAAATATTAAATTTTTATTTCAAAATATTATTATATTAAATTTCTCAAAAGTTTCAATTAATTACGTTAAATAAAACCATTTAAAACTATTAAAATCTACGGGTTGTTACAGATAAGCACCAGGGTTAAATGAGCATTTTGAATAAATATATCAAATAGCAGTCAAAATTCAGAGGAAGCATGTGTTTGTAAGAAAGAATACTAAAAAGCACTAAAATGTTTCTAAAACTATAGGTAAACAACATACTACTGATTATTAACAATGTAACCAAGTTAAAATACGTTTTATTAACGATGTAACCAGGTTAAAATATGTTTTAGTTTGGCTGTTCAATTCTTGATATAGGATTTGAAAATGATGTCCTTTATAATCAATATTAAAGAATGTTAGGATTATCCTAAATGATATACATAGAACCATATTATAATATTTTATTATGGAGCGATGATATGATTCCTAAGGTATTAGTACTAGTAGGAATTATCGTATATGCCATGTGGTTTACTATATACCTTTCTGCTTATGTACTGGGAACTTTAAGCATATATCAAATCCATGTTAAGATCGCCGAATGTTATTTATATTATTATATTATTACTGAGTCATATTTCAAGGAAGCTGAAGCCTCCTCGGTATTTTCAGAAATGAACGATCACGTTTTTCACTTCTTTCTATTTTTTTGCCTAGTTTTCCATCATTCCCTGCTTTTCTTTATCTAATCCACCATGGTTTCTCATCCTCGTTTATCTAACCCTTAATTTTGCAAGTAGGATTGTCTATCAATATCAAATCTCATGCTTTCATACCAGAACAACTCACATGCACCCTGAATCTTCGTCTCTTGAGGCCAAAAAAGCTTAAATTCAGCATATGGTAAATTCTTCCATTTAGAGACATGGTCGAATTATACTTCAAACAGAAAAATGGTGCTCCATTGATCGTCGCGATTAAGTTTTTTCGACGGCTATTCTTTGTGGCAAACTTAGCGGTTCACAATCATTCCTAACCGTAATTTTTCGACGGATCTCCTACCTTTTCTCATCCCGATTCCATTGGCCATCATGTTGTTTTTTTGGTTGATTTAGTGCCACGCTTCTTCATCATCATAATCACATAATCATATTTGATCTCCAAACCCTACAGTGACGACCTCTTCACACTCAAGCTCAGTTGTCCAACCTGGAATTGAAGCTCTTTATGAGTTTTTTAAATTTGATCTTTGATTCTATTTAGTGTGATAATCTAACGAATCCCTACTTTTACGTTTAACTTCAATATATGATATTGCAGTTCTGTACCACTTATACTATATTCCATATATTTGTTATTGTTTTGATTTTTTTTGTTCAACTTGAAGTTGAGTATGTTAACAGTATCATCTTTTATATATTACTTTCACACTTCTAAGTTATGTTAAGGATATAGTTAGCAAAATCTTGAAATATGAAGATTATGTTTTATTGAAATCATGTTAATAACATAAACAAAAAATATATTAATTGCAGAACCTAGATTAATAGAGAATACATATCAATGGTTGCATCCGAAAATTGTAACATATCTACATTAAGTTTGATGTTTAGAGTATATTTGTAACATATAATAACTAGCTTTCAACTCAATTATCCATAGTCTAATGCTTAGTAGCTGGATAAAACAACTTGCAATGCATTTTTCACTGATCTCCAATTTATAACCAATGTTTTTTTGGGTTTTATTTCGACAAATTAAGATATATTATGCAATTATAATCAAATGAGGTATATTGTAATGGATAAATTTGTGTAAGCTTCTATTATTTGCATGCTTGCTATACTGCATCTCTAACACTACAAGCTTCCAGCAGTCAAGACAATGAGCTTATTTTCTCATTAGTTTTTCCTTTGAGAAATTGCATAATATATTTGTCATTCAAGAAAAATTATGCGCACAACAACAGAATGTTCTCTAATTTTGCTTCCATAATGTAATCTTTTTATTATTTATAAATTGTTATATCTTATATAATTTTGGTTTATCTGTAGATATGATTTTGTGAATTTGGGTGTCGTTTGAATTCTCATGGCATGGATATAATTTCAAAAATGATTTTTAGCTCATTTGATGCTATTAAAATTTCCCTAGTGTCCACGAGTTTGTATTAATTTCCATTATCTGAAGGTTTGCCTTTGTTTTGAAGTTTTTGATAGTTGCACTATACATTTGTACTGTTTATTATTTTTATATATGTGTTCGCTATATATAGTATGAATGCATTATTTTATGTTTAATGCTTGGATCATGATTTTCATTTTCTTGGTAAAACATTAACAAAGAATCGATAATGTTGTATCTCAATCAATTGACTCGGTTTCTCTATTCATTCTCCTCATGGAATTTGTTTCTTCATTTTCTTTTAACATTTTTTTTTACTAATTCAACATAAAAGGATACAAAGAATTTTATTTGCAACTTCATTTTATGTCGAGTGCTAATACATAGTAATAGCGGGAAACTAAGTATTAGTTTCTCAAGCTGGCTAAATCTCGGCACTTTCATTTATCGTTCACTTCCCTTGATATATGCCACCAAGGAAGGTAATTTTTTTTTGAATTTTCACTCCGTCTTTTCCCTTTCTTTATGCTACCTATTTTCTTTCGTTCACTATTCTTGAAGAGGTGTAATTTGACCTTCAAATTTGATTCGCACCGAACGAGAGTAATGCAGTTGTAGGTTCTTTCTATTGATCTCATTTTGATATTAAAAATTACATATTCATCCTTTTGTCCTTGCAGTAATGTACTCTCTTTCTTATGTTTGTTCTTGGTAATAAGGTATGGATGTCTCCTCGGTGCATTACATTTGTTTTCTTTGTTTGCGTAGTACTATTTATTAGGATTGAATACAAAATTTGGTATTTCTATTTAAATAGGCTAAAATTTCCTATTTGTCTTATGTAGAAATTTCTTTGTATAAGCTATTGATGGTTGGTACTATTCTTGACGATCCTGTGTAATTCAGGTTTGTCAATTTTCTCTATTTTTATTTTGGTTAAACTATTTAATTTAATTTATATGCATTATTAATTTGTGGAAATAATATCTCTCTCTCTACATACATACATACATAAATACACGAACACACATATACATACACACAAATACAATGAAGTTGATCAATAAGTGTGTAAGTTAAACCTTTACAATGCACTGTGATTTAGGAGAGTTGATTAGTCCATATTGACCATAGTAACATTGGGATATATTAATAATAATGCTTTTTTTTATTACTAAGCCATTCAATTTAGACACTTTTCTTTGATTTTGGGCCAACGCAAACTTATAAACTTCGAGCGATAGGCACTGTAATTTTTTTATCACTGGATGAATTCGATGCACAAAGAATAAAAGTCCAGAACCTAGTGCATAGTTGCAGAAGTCATGTATGTATAATGAAACAAGATTTTTAATTTGAGAAAATTACTTATATCATGGAAGTTATGTTGCAAGTTATAACATACTTTTTTTGTATTAATCTTGAAGATATGACTGTTTTGGCTAAAACTTCTAAATTAATATAAATTATTTAGTGCAATTAGTGACCTTTTATTTAGACTTTAGTAAAAGATTTTTTTAAACTGAATTAATAGTTCACTGTTCTGAATAATCAGCATAGCAATGAAATGAATGCAATTAACGGTATCAAGTGCCAATGTTCCATTTTTACATTTTTTATTCATGTGGATATCCATATGAATTTATAGCATGTAAAATAGGTTTCTTGCTTAACAGATTAATATAAGATATAGATAAGTGGAAAGAAACAAAGGGTATTCCTGATCGCATAATAGATATTGAAGGATGTATCATAGTGATAATCCATCATCAAAAATTTCAACAGAGAAGGTATTCTTTTGCACTTGGAAAATGCTAGCGAGCCACTTCTTTACACATTAGATGCTCTTAAGAAATTTAGCAATGGGTGAGTCTCCTTTGATAACTACGGATGCCAATTTTACTAACACCGATACAAATATTTTATTCTATTTTCATCCTTTTAGAAAAAATTATGTTATTTACATGTTTAAATTTTAGTTTTGTTCCAACCCATTAAATCAGAATTGTATAGACAGGCAACGGCCGGAATTTTTTGACATATTATGAATCAAACCGCCTTTTTAGGACAAAATTGCACCAAATATTTTACTTTGTTACTAATTTATGCTTTTCTCATAAACCATTATCATATCGGTTTTATTTTTATGTTCTTTATGTAATTTAATTTATCATAGTTATTACCACTAAAAAGACGATAACAATAGTATTTGTAAGAAATAATATATTACTTTTGCTAGATCACAAACTAAAATAAAATACAACCTAAATACCACAATAAACAAATTAATTATGAGATAATGGTAGGTATTGTAATTTTTTGTTATCTAAGGATTATTTTCATTGGAGAAGGAAAAACAAAATCAGTGTGATTCTGAAAAAAATGAAGATTCGATGGGTTATGCTAATTATATTACTATATCAACAAGAGAATAATTTTTTTAGTATGGTTCCTTTGTTAATCATAGTCTATACATCAATTTCAATGAAAATAGTAATGTTGATATTCGTTTCATAAAATCCCGAAGTACAACAATATGTGTATACCATTATTAAACTATTTGGGAATAATTATATGGACACTCAAATATATATACATACACACAGATGCTCATATATGTATGTATGCGTGTGTGTGTTTATATATGTGTGTGTGTGTTCGTATATGTGTATGTGTATGAAAAAGTCACCATAACATTCTCTTATGTATTTTGTTCTGTCTTTTTGTGTGTTCAAAATGAACTAATTTTTTAAGATGTAGTGTATTTGTTATCAAGATCATCTATACTAAATTTCATGCGTTTTGCAACTTCTAACTTCTTTACGAATATATTTGCAATCGGTGCTTGGAATATTATATATATTCAATGGCTCGATAATAATTCATGGTTTTGAAGGTAATAAATGTTTCAAAAAGATCCTATTTTTTACATACGAAGTTGACAAAAAAAGACTATATACCAAATTTTCTTTATTTCGAAAACATTTGGACATGAAAATGTTAAATGGTGGAGGGCCTATGGATCCCACCTCATATATATATATATATATATATATATATATATGTATGTATGTATGTATGTATATGTATATATATGCATGTGCACTTCTTTTGATTTCTGTAAATGGAACCTTTGAGATTTATAATGAAATAAAGATAATGTATTCATTTTTATCCTGAACCAAAGGAAAATTTTAAGCTACATGATTTCATTTACTTAATAGCGTAGTGTATAGTTCGGTGTTCGTTGACATTAAAAAGTATTGAAAATTTCCAAGTCTTGGATTAAACTTGCCATAACAGATTCTAAATTGATATTTTGTTCGAAGCAACATACAATTTAGGTATGCTAAAGTTATACTTCTGTTAGTAGACAATATGAATCACAATCACTCGGTACTTTATGCTTTCATTTTACACCATAATATAAATGGGCAAGATTATCGGATGTGATTAGGAGTGCATGAGTTTTTGTTATGAGTAGGAAACGTTAAACAATGCAAGTTCATATAGCCGAACCGACTTTACTACATATAATGTGAAATACAATAAATGTTTTTACTTTATATGAAATAAAAGAGTGTTCGTAATTGTTATGTAATCACTTGCATGCCTAAATATCTTCGCAACTGATAGAAATTTATTAGAAAATGTGCCATCTTCTTCTAAACTTATATCGCTAATATGTCTAATTCGTTAGAACGTGGATGATTTCTATTTGCATATGGTAGTTTGTGGTTTTTTTACGCCTATTTGATGTAGGATGCTATTATTTTCTTTTTTATATTTGATAATCAAGGAGTTCTTTGGCCAATCTTTAATGCACATGATTCTCTTAGATATCTCCCTTAAATATCTTTAAATAAGACAAAACCCTTGATAATTTTTTATGGTAGCTTACATTTGTTACACATTTGACAGTGTTATATTTATTACAAATTCACATAAGTGTTCGTAGAAAATATATTATAGCATATTTCCCTAAATCAATATATTTTTTGTAGAGGCAGGAATGTTCTCTTCTTTCTTTTTCTACGAAGTGGTGAGTACAAAGAAAAAGGTTATGTAAGCTTTCTTATCTTTGCTTTAGATAAGGTTCATTACATCCAAAAGTATAATTTTGTTTGAAGAAAGAACAATGAAGTAATTATCAGTTATTCAACCATCCTATTGGGTTTTAGTGTTGCAACATGATTGATGGTTATTATTAGGCGATAGATATTTGCTTTAATTCATTGTCCAAAGAGGCTTGAAAAAGCATCAAAATTGCTTGGGATGTGCTGGCTACGAGAATGAACTTTCATTATCGAATGAACAATGCTATTTTTGGTAGGACATCTGTAAGAGTATTACAATGAATTGTTGGTGTCTTCCTCAATAGTTTCCTTACAACTTCTCAAGGATTCATCATCTTCCAAGGTCAGAGTTAATAAACTTAGTGTAACGACCCATAAGTTTTCGATGTTTTAATTTTGTGGTTTTAATAATATTTTATGAGTTAATATTGAAAGAAATAAAATGTTGCAATTTTATAATGGAATAATAACTAAATTTAAACTGAGACAATGTTAATACAAGTTAAGTGTCAACAATCTTAATGAAACTCCAATTCATTGTATCTAAACATGCTATGCTTGGTTATAAAACTAAATATAAGTAACAAATGTAAACATTTAGTTATTGTACAAATAGATAGTTAATGGTAATTAAATAAGATCAGTATGGTGTAAGGAATTGTAATATGTGTGGTATTAATGGTTACACTGATTTATAGTGGGATGTGAAAGGTAATAAATTAATGTTTTTTTGATAATAAACATTTCTTAATGATTTTTAATTTCATAACGGAAGAGTGAATGATAATTTATGGAAAATTGGATAATGCAGTGTTAATGGAAATTAATTAGTGTTATACATGGAATTTATACCTAGGTGGGTGAGTAGTAAACTTATAAATGGAAGAAGTAAGTAGGTGACAATTTATTTAGGTTATTTATTCATTTAGTATGTTAAATAAATTTTATTTGGGAATCAGATCTCAATTAAGGGAAATTAAGTTGTACGTTAATTTGAAATAAAATATAATAAATATTACATTAATATGTGTAACGACCCGTTAAACTTGATAATATTAAATGAATTAAATTAATATAATTTCCAATCTAATGTAGAATAAATGTAGGAGTTAGATAGTAACTGGAATTAAAAGGTTAACAATTGAAATGTTTATATGGCAATAGATAGAATAACGAAAACTTGAGTTGTGGTTATAGGATTTAATTGGTTGTGAAATTAATACTAGAGGAACGCTAAATGAAAACTTTAGCAACGACAATTAAAGCTTAATTATTGTTAAATTGAATGAAAACCTAACTGAGATAGTGTAAGATGTATATCTTTGTGTAGTTGTATATGTATAGGAGATTTAAATGTATAGTTAATTATGAATTGTAGAAACGGTTATTTAATCTAATTGTTGAAAAATTAGGTGAAATATAAATAGGGAAATAGCGTAATTGTTGCACTTGAAATAAAATAAATTTAAGAATTTATGACAAGAATTTAAATTTCCTATGTGTTTATATATATTGGTAAAATTGTAACTATATGGGAATTTAGGAAGTAAAATAAATGGCAGTGAGGGATAACCAATTCAATGCAATACAAAGGTGATTGGGACGACTGTTGGGTTTAATGGAGTATATATAAACAGTGAAAATCATTATAATCTCTTAATTTAATACGATTGTTTAATTAATACTAAAAGAATAAAGTTGAAATAGTATTAGTGTAATAAAAACTTTAATAGATTGCAATTGTATAATGGAAGTAAATTGTTAATAAATGAATGTAAATATTAACAAATTTATGGAAATAAAATATAAAGGAATGTTGGATAGAACATAAGTGAATGAATTTGATAGTACGTTAATTTGGAGGTAAATTTAAGAAAGAATAACAACCATTATAAATTTCCTAACTTATTTGTCAATGAATGTATTTGGGAATAGAGTTCTTTTATATGTTGAATAGTTATAATGTTGTTATTAAGAATGAACGTTACTTTATTAAGTATAAATATAGTAACGGAAGTATGAATAAATTTATAGAAACGTAAGACTTACTTTAAGGTAATATTTGAGTGTAGACTTTTGAAATAGATTTGACAACAATAATTATTGTTCGTTACCTATCTTATTTGTTGTTAAGTTTATTTCGAAATCAAATCCCAAATGTATTCACTAAATTTTTGCAGTTGCGTAGTTTTGGTTTGTAATTGCAGTAGTTAGTTCTATAAGGTGAGGTCTATACTATTTTTATTTTAATTGGACCATTGGTTGATATAGACTTTAGAAAGCGAGATTTATAATTTTTAATTTGAGTATTAAATTCAACAAATGGTATTTATTATTACAAATAAAATGGAATTAAACGTAAAATATTAATTAAAATGGAATTTGTAAACATTATAGTGAAATTTTGAACTAATGTTAGTAGCATCTTTATTTTAGGTAAAAGTTTAGAATATAAAGGTTAAAAATCTATCTGCTTATTTGTTAATGGGATTAGGATCGGTAATAGGTGGTAATAATTAAATGAATGTTACACTAAATTGAAAGTGGAGTAACGTTCGTTTAAAAGTTGAGAAATTATAGGAGCATATTTATTAAGCGTTACTTTAAAATTTATGTTTGATTGTGAAATTTATATGAGAAGTTGCAAAGTAATAATTAAGAAAGAATACATATAAATTGTTTATAACCTAAAACTTAAGGGTAGTTAAATGTTGAAATTGAATCTAATCAATTGGAAACTTAATTAAATTGGGTTCAATGTAAATAAAGGGTTATTTTAAGAAATTGAAATAAGTATTATAATTGGCAAATTTAGTTACTTTAAAGTGAAACGGAAAATATTAACGCAATAGTTTGAATGCAATATTTAATTCATCTAATTTATATTAAAGATTCGTTAGATTAATTTAATAGAAATTTTGGAACATTTAATAGATAATTGCTGATTTTGAATGGAATTAAAGGAATTACTAAAATCAAAATTTAGCAACTTTTAAACCTTTGCAATTGATTTTGAATATAAAGAGTCAATGGAAATTTGTGGATTAATTTATGAATTCATGAAATCAGTGTATTGATTTAGTTGTAACTATATGTAAATGTACGCAATAAGGGTGTGCAATACCAATTATTTGGATTCAAATTTATATTAAATATAATGTTGGTAGCAATTGGAATTTACCGTTTTGCAAAATAAATGAGAAATCAAGTCAAATGTAAATTATATCGTAAAGGATAAATTCATTTAAACAGTAAGATTTTTAAATAAATAAACTTTTCACTTAGGTTTCATTTGGATAATTTATGTAGTTTAATGGGAAAGCAATTGAAATTGATTACCCTAAATTTGTGCAGTTAGGGTAGTTTTGATTTGTCACTTAAGATGGTAAATTCTATAAAATGTGATAAATGTATTTTTAATTAAATTATGGCGATTGGGTATTTAAGAAGTGATAAACCAAAATTTATTGATTTATTTGAAATTAAATTGTGGATTTATTTCAAATAAGTGAAATTTATGTTTAACTATTACATCAATAGGAATTAATCTAATTTAAGGATATGTTAATATGAATTGGGCAAAAGGGTGTTTGGACTAGGGAATAATATTAATCGGTTTTAGAAACCTTAAATATAAAATGGGAAGTAGACAAGATTTAACGTTACAACCATTTATACAAAATCCAGGATGTGTGTAGAAGTATTTATGGAATAAAACGTAAACAATTGTTGGATAAAAAGAGTAGGAATCAACATTTATTTATTTAATTGGATATAACTACGATAGTATGATTTATTGCATTTAAATGAAATCTAATATATAGAACATTGCCTAAAAAGAAAGAATAGATAAAATTAACGATAAATCTATATACTATATATGATTTATTGATTTAAAGACAAAAGGGGCAAGATGTATAAATTAGATTAAGTGCAACCTTCAGTAAATAAAATTTGATGGAATAAGAACATTTGGGTAATTTATTTCCAATTAATCAATTCACGTTTCAAAATTTAATGCTAGTTTATTACATATATGTTTATGCCTAAATTTAAACTTATGTTTAGATCCAATCCGATCCATCTATTATTTTTCAGTCTTGTCTATATATAACCTGTTATAAACCCTAGCCACTCCTTATTTTCATTTTTCTATACGTAGATTTCCTTCTCAACTCCTCATTCTAATGGCAGAAAAAAAAAACCTAATTCTCAAATTCCAAAAAAATAAAAAAAAATAAAAAATAAAAAAAATAAAAAATCGGATGTGCAGCAGCTTCTGGTCGCGCTTCGGGTTTTAGGGGAGAAAACCCTAGAGCAACTTCGGGTCAGGAAGAAAATGACTCGGGTCGCTCCGGGTCATTTTGGCGAAAACTCCAAGCAAGCACCGGGGAATTGAGGCGGCGCACCGAAGTCGAACCCGAAGTCGACCCAGGACCAGAATTTTCCATTTTTCAAATTTTCATAACTTTGCATACGAGCTCGGATTCGCGCGCGGTTTGTTTTTATGGGATCGTATCGGAATTTCTGACGTTTTGGCACTAGTTTGGATGAATTTGGAGACTGTCCAAATTTTGAGTTTAAATTGGATTTAATTTCGATTTAAATTCCAAAGGTGAGTGTTTTAACCCACTCACAACTACTAGAAGCTTTTATGTTTGTTTAAATTAATTTTAGAAATGAATAGAAATTTATTTATGAGTATTTGGCATGTTTATTTTATTCATATCTGTTGAATTGCATTTATTTAATTTAACTGTTAATTTAATTAATTTATTGCGTATAAATTTACAGTTAAAATTTATTTGTTTGTATATGAACTGCTAGTTAACAGTTATATAATTTATTTCTGAATATAGACTGTAGATTAATAGCTGTTAAATTTAATTTGAATAAAATTGCCAGTATTACCTGTTATGTAGTACCAAAAATAATATTGTTATTGATTGATACTGATTGATGATTGCGATTTGGATGATGGATGATGTTGATGAATGGATGTTTATTCTATATCATTAAATTGCAAATTATCATGCATATTTCATTTCATTCGGGATTGTGGTTTGAAATGATATATAACCGCAAAATTTTATATCTTTTAAATTGCGGATTGAAATGATAAATATCCGTATCACTTGACCATAGGATAGAAAATTATATACAGGCACCGCGGTATATATATAACTATTTAAATGTGATTTCTATGGTTTGGATGGAATACGGTTTATAATAATCTTAAATTTTATATTGTATAAATATTTTTCTTCCATATATATATACATATGAAGTTGAAAATTTTGAAATTAAAAGGTGTATAAAAATCTTTATTAAAATGGAAGAAAATTAAGAAAATGGAGTTTAATAATTTATATCATATGTTTAAATGTTAAGTTTGGAAATTTTAAGATATGATATTTATAATTGGATTTTTCCCAAAATAAATTGAAATGAATATTCTAGTATAATTTGAATTGGGAAATATATATATATTTTATTACTAGAAATTGAAGTCTTATTATTTATAGATTTTATATGAATATTCAAGACTAATTAATAGAACAATTGATTTGTTGAAAGCATAAAATCCAACTTTAGTTTGAAATATTGATACTCAAAATGGATATACGTATATATAAATAAATTGAAGTGGTTTTGGAACTTGAGAGAGATAATATAAATTTTGGTTTAGACTTTAATAAAGAAATGTATTTGTAAAGCCATGAGAACTATTTTCTTTACAAAGTAGCATTTAAGTTAAACCATTTAATTCATATACCGTTGAATGTCCAAACCATTCAAGTTTTTAGAAGTTATGGTTTTAAATTATGATTTTCAAAATATTATGCTTTGAAAATATTTGATTTTCAGACGTTATGAAGTTAAAGAATTATGATTTTGGAAAAGAATTATATTTGGGATAAGTGATAAAATATGGTTTTGGGTTTTGAAATGATATCGTATTCATGGTTATGAAATGGAATGTTTATTCTAATTTTTAAAGTATAACCTATTTTTAAATGAACGCGGTGTTATAATAACGATGGGTTGGCAAAGAGACCGGGATCGGATATGGACATACTCTCTGTCGATACCGAAAACCACTTTGACTGACCGTGTACGCGGTGGAGATTCCAGAATGAAGTAGGTGGTGGCGACGTTTCCTGTAAGGTAAATACGTGGACCCGACTCCCGTGAGTTGGCATAAGGTGGCTAAAACAGGAGCGATTCTCATGCCAATGAGGTCATTCCTCTGATCGGACCCTCCTCTTCGATATTATACTTTGATTTTGGATTGATTCAGTGGCCACTTCTATATTTTGATTTTGGGGAGTTAGTCCGAGGTGGGCGGTAACTGCGGCTACGCGTTTCCACCAGCCTGGATAGCAATTGGTATATCTACCCTGGCATTGCCTAGTTGTGCCGTGTCACCTACCATACCGAGCCTTTACTACGAGTTTCTATTTGTGTCGTACCTATGGAGTATCCTCTGGTAGCTTCCCGATCAGGAGGTATTACGGTACTGTATAGACTATTGGCATTATTTGTGTTAAGGGCTATATGGGTAACCCCTTAACGCTATTAAAAAGTAAGTTTATTTTATAAATAGACACTATTATAATAGCGCAATATACTACATAGTAAATAGTTTAACGGATCCTTAGGAGATGTAAATCCCGAACATCTCTTGAGTTACTGTACTCATATTTATTTCTGTTAATTTAACTCACATAAGATCTTTTAGTCTGACTCGAGTGTTTTTGTCTTTTCAAATTCGCTCGGGTCAGTCCGAGCGTTTCAGGATCAAAGATTTTAGCTTTGGAGGACGAAGACGAAGAATCCGTATTATATTATTTATAGTATTGCACCACACTCTAAATTTCCGCTGCATTGATTGTATTGGTATGTGTAACTCTGATATTCATTGTATAAGTAAAATAAATATTTTGTAAACAGTTATCATGAACTGTATATTGATTATTATATTTTATCCTTCCGTTGTGAGATTCTATTTTGTTTTATTTCTTCTCTATTTTTTCTTATTTACCCCATAACTGTAACGACCCCGGATTTTTATATAAATTTAAAATGATAATTAAAATCTATTTTTGAAGAAAACGGTGAAATTAATCGATTTAGTGATGTGAGTTTCCCCGAGTTCAAATATATTCTATATAAATCATTTAAATTTTTGAATATTGTATATATTTGTATATATGAGAATATATATGTATATATTGGATTTTAAATAAATTCTTAAATAAATGATTTTTAAATAATAAATAATATACTTTGGACACAAGTATAAAAATAAATAAATAGATTGATTTAAATTAATCAGATAATTTATTAAGTAAAATTTATGATAAATATTTAAACTAATAAAATAGAAGTTATTCATACTATAAACGAAGTAAATACAAACAAATATAAAAGTTTAGTATGCAAAGAAAAATAAAATAAAATAAGAGCAAATGAAAGTATTCAAACAAAAGAAAGAAATAAAATAAAATATACGTTGTAGATTTAATACGTATGTTAGAAATATGATTAGAAGATAAATTATAAAACAAAAACAATAAGCATAAAACTAAACTAAAATGAATAAATATACAAGACAATATGAATATATATGAATTAACTTGCAAAACAAACCAGCTATATTTAAACATTAAAACAAAATATGTGAGCAGATAAAATAATATAAGACAATAAATATTAAAGTAATATAACAATAAATATTTAAACTAGAAATAGAAAAATAATATGAGATAAATTTTAATAAAAATAGGAAGTAGAACATTTGCTAAATTCTAACAACATAATAAAATAGAAATTTATTTGTATTACAAAACAAAAATATTTAAAGAAAATAAAATACATAAATATACTCAGCTGAAAATAAGAAGTAAGTAAATACATTAACTAATAACTTAACAACAAATTAAATATAGAACTACATCCAAATAAATAAGTAAAGTAATAAACAAAAGCATGTATACTTACAAACTGATAAAACAAGACAAAGTAATATAAGTGTGTAAACTATAAAATGGATACAAAGTAACATATCAGCTAAAGATATAACAACATATAAGAAAAGAGAGAGCAGAATCAATAAGTATAAACAGATAAAGCTGCAGCCACCATAGTAAAGCAAACAAAAGAAAAAAAAAATATTGCTAAATAAAACAAAGTATATGTTTTTACATAAGTAATAAAGCAAAGCACAAAGCAAAGTTGTATAAATATGTAGGCTGTAAAGAAAGATCCTTAATACATAAACAAAACAAAGCATAAAACTAAAGCAAAGTACAGGTAAGTATGGACTGAAGTAAGGCAAGTGATATGTGCAGTAGTGTGCAAGACAAGATAATAAATGCAACCACCAAAATATAGCTGCAGCCACCAACAGAAATAAGCTAGTAAACAAATGGAAGAAATAAAATATAGCCTGCATAAAGTGTAAGTGATTAATGCAACATACCTCATGCATTTAATGCAAGATTATCTTCAGCCATACCTATTGTGTACAAAACAATATACACCCTGTACAAAGTTTTATACTCAGTAACTTCATTCTTATATATCAACTTTCTTATCTCATTTTCGTGCATCAAAAGAAAACTGAGCATCATATATAAAAAAAATAAAAAATAAAATTATATGGCAAACCTGAAACTAAACTAGATCAACAATTCAATTAAACAAGCAAGAAGATCAGAGGGGTTCCAACTTGCAAATTTCAAAGCTGTTAAACATAGCAGTTCTGTTTTTCTGGAAAACAAAGTGAGTAACCTCACTTTTTTTATAGTTTAGTGTGTGTGTATATATATATATATATATATATAGGTTGTTGATAATCATCTTCTAGTAAGCCTGAAGTGTGATAATATGAATTCAAGTCTATTTAGTATATATGAATGAATGATGGCAATACAGGTACTAATAGTATACCCTCTGCATTTAACTTTCTGGCTTGGTTTGCAAAAGAAATTCAAATCTCTTTGTTTCATTCTCTGTTTAAACTTAGGTTTAAAATAAAATTTGTTGTTTAAACTACAAGTTTTAGTTTGGTAACTCATTCAAGCAAATAAATGTAAATATATCTCTGGAAGAAAATTTTTAACCGTAACTGTAAAAAAATTTGGGAAAATTCGAATATGCTAATTTTAAATTCCAGGAATATACATTTGATCCCGATAGTAAACTATGAATTTTAAAACTAAAATGAGGATTTTTAGTGGACGGGATGGGTTGCAGTTCGTGTTTCATCAGAAAATGGGTTCGGGGACTTTCCCGATGATCTAGAGCGTTGGAGGAGTTGGGGTTGTGGGTAGATGAGGGTGGTAGGCCGACGCTATCGAGAAAAATAAGTTGATATTTTTCCGATCATTGGTGACGTCGCGGCGAGGGGAACTAGGGTTTAAGAGGGGTAATGGGTTTAGCTCGGTTGTCGAGGCAATGCGAGGGCATCAGGGAATTAGAGGCGATCGGACTAGGTGGGTTAGAGGCGTTGGGTGGTGGCGAAGCTTCGGACCAAGTTTCGAGGTGGCCGGTGGTCGTGGGTGATGGTACGATGGGTTTTTGGGTGGTCGAGTTTTTGGGTCAGTGGGTTCGATTGGGTCAAATTCGATCTGATCGAACTTTCTACGATCTGGATAATGCTTTGAGGTCTCGCGTGTTCGTGTGTGTGTGTGGGATGGACGCGGTGCTCATCGGTGGCCGGAGGAGCGTGGGTAGGTGCACGGTGCACGTGTGTGCACTGGGGAGGAAGGAAGGTGAATGACGAGGTGACTGGTGAATTTTCTGGGCGGTCGCGTGCGCGTACTCGAGTAATTCGAGGGTTGCTTCGACCGTGTCTTCAGGCTTGCTCGTGTGTGTGTGTTTCTTCAATTGGCTCTTAACAAATGTTTAAATAGAAAAAAAAAAACAAAAAAAACAAGAAGAAGGTATAAACTGGGAAGAAGAAGGGAAAGTGAGAGAGAGAGAGACGCACGGGAGAGACACGGGAAGAGTGGGGGGGAAACTCGTGACAGTCACAAGTGAAAAGGGGAGTTGTCCCTGGTTCACGTTACAGCCTAATTTTGGTTTAGCATTTTATAACTAAGTTGGTAATTAGTTAGTTAGATTAATATTAATCTATAGGTTTAGTAAGGTAAATTGTAATTTGAAATTAATTAATGATTAAGTGATAAGTAAATTGTAATTAACTACTTAAGTTAATTAATAAATAATTAATAGTTAATTAATTAAGGAATTGATTTTATATTAGAAACAATTAAAGCATTAAGTGATGTAATTTATATGATAATTAATTAAAGACTCAATTATTTAATTTATAAATTTATGATTTAGATTTATTTATAATTAGAGATTAATTAAAAGTAATCAAGAAATGTTATTAGTTAATGAAGATGATTAACTAAGGATAATAAATCAAATAGAGGTTAGTTAAGGATTAATTAATAAATGAGATTTATTAATATTAATTAAAGATTTATTAAAGTAAATTTATTTAAATGATAAAGATTAATTTGAAATTAACGATTTAGGGTTACGGGATGATTTCTTAATGGTAAGAAATTAAAATTTTAATTTCTTAAAATAATGAATTAAAGGGTTAATTAATTATGCAATTGGTTTAAATATTAGATTAATGAATATGATTAATTAAGGATAATTTAATTTATTAAAGTATTTGATAAATTAATTGATATCGAGTGATTAATAAATCAGAATTGGTAAATTAACTCATAAGTAATTTATTGGAAATAAATTGAATTAATTAGGATAAGTAATTTATAAATCCTGCTTATAAATGACTATTGAATACTTGACCTTGCTTATGAATGTTTATATTGTATGAAATGCCTTGAATTAGTTGCCCTATTTGATCTGTGATATTTTGTTCTGTGACTGCGTATAAATTATCCATTCATTTACATTGTTATATTATCTGTGAATCTGTGAATGGACGATAAGCGTTATAGTTTATATCGCTTATCAACTATATTTCTGTGTTTTAATCTGTGATGATTGAAATGATGTTGCACTATTGTGTTAAACCCTGGACCACACCATACACACACAAATTATGGATTTCACGAGGAAATCGATTAAGTCACAGATTTTAAAATGATTTTAAAATGATTTTTAAAAGTTGAATATTTAAATTCAAATGTTTTGGAAATGGAATCGGAATAAATGTGAAAAGCTTTTGGAATGGAATTTCAAAATAAAATTTATTATTTTTAAATTACTTGATTAAGTTTTGGAATTTAAATAATTTGATTTAAATTTAAATTCAATACTTGAAATTGAATTCTATGATTTGAAATTAGGGATTAAAAATGTTATATTGGTTATATAGGGATTAAACCACTTTTAAGTATTGTTTTTGGGAATTTGAATTTAACCCAAGGATTTCAACTCGTATAAATGAATCAGATTTCCAAAATGAAAACCGTTGTTTTCAAATGATAAACACTTTTAGATAAGAACTGAGATTCCAGTTAATTAGGGGAATTTCAAGATTGAATAGGGAAATGATTTTCCTAAGTTATGAACGAATTCTTTTTGAAAGCTATGAATTAAATCTGTTTATTTTTAACAGATTTAAATTGATGATTTGTTTAAATCAAATTGAAATGAAATTTGTTTTGAAGCTATAAGTTAAATCTTTGATTTAAAGATTTAACGAGTTAATCAAATTGAAATGAAATTTGATTTGGAAAATCTGTGAATGAATCTTTTATTTAAAAGATTAAAATGTGAAAATTGTTTAAACCGTTAAAGGTTGTGAAAATGAATCTTTTTGTTTAAAGATTGAAAATGGTAATTTATTTAAACCATTTGAAGAAAAGTTTTGGGGAAATAAGTTGTGACTTAATTGAAATCCCAATATCCATATATTTTTTAAAATATTTTCGCTCACTATTCGGTTTAGCCGGGAAAGGACCTTTGTGTCGTATAACCCATTCCGAATATGTGATACGTCGTTATGGATAGCATTTGAAGACCGGTGATGAAGACCGGGTATTTGCGAAAGCGATAGGATGACCTATCGATTGTTTCTGCACCGAGTCGCGCCGGTATAGAAACTCCCTAAGTGATGGGAAATCCAATCGGGATTGTGAATATCCGGATTGCAAGGACTTCTTTGTAAGTGCCTTCGGTTCTGTTCGAACCCAGAACAGACTTGTATGGATAGTATGTCTGACATTACAAATTGAGATATAAAGCCGATTTCTTTCAAATATATTTCTGTTGGTGGCGGAGAATTTATTCTTTTAGCTTAACACCCTTCTCTGAGACGTACGAGCTCAGAGGTTATGTAGTTGAAAGTTATCAGCGATATATTCCCAGTTTGGTAATGTGATATACTGAGTGTTGCTGTGAAATGATCATTGTGTTGATTATTTGTGATAGGATCATTTATTTGATCGTCTATCTTTGTGATCATTTCTATGATCATTTGTTGACCCAAAGCATGGCTTTTGTATAAAGTATGTTTTTGTGGACGTGACTTCGTCGAGCCTCACTCCTCGGGAATGGTCAAAACAGGAAAGATGCGGCAAGGTTATGAGGGGTAGCGCCCTTTAGGATATGTGCATTTCCTTCTAGAAAAGGGTGGTATCATGGTATGGAGCCCAGATATTTACTCATGTTGAAAACACTTTGTTATGATTGTGTGAATTGATTACGAGCGCTCGGTGAAAAGGTCCCAAAGGACCGGGGGATGGCATATTCGGTCAGTTGTTACTCAGTTACGGGTAACCCGGCCTTGTGTTGGTAGAGATCCGGTTTGGTTCTCGGGGATGTCCATCCAGAGGCATTCTCATGTGGCAATGGGAAGTTCCTTGGCCTGATCATTCGTTGGAAATCCAATTCCCAATACGAAACTTGTACGGTATTAGTTGTAGAACCTGCCATTCACTTATGGTGGTCACCACTGTTTGGATGGTAGCTATAGTAGACATAGTTCGAAATGTCTATGTTGGCTAAGATTTATATTCTACTTTCGAAATGAATTTTTCCTACACTATACACTGATAATAATATCAAATGTTATTTTAAATGCATATCAAGCATCTTTGACTATCATAAGGAGAAATCTCCTCCGATTCTGCGTTTGCATTGTGTGTGTGTGCGGGAGGCCTTATGGTAGTCTCATTTTAAAAAAAACATTGCGAATTGACTTTAAAAATTCTTTTGTTGAATGTTTTAAAAGATAGACTGTTTTTGTTGCTCACACCAGTCCCACGACTGATCCGGAGTTTATTGTTTCTTTCCTAAACTCTGGGTGCTCATTATTTTCTACACGAGCAGTCTAGAGTTGGGTTTTTCAGATAGTCAGGTTTAGTAGATTATCTGGAGTTAGTTCAGTATTTGGATCGCACCAGTCTTGTTAAGCTATTGGGCTATGTGATGGGGGGTTCTCGCTTCGCGGTTAGGTGGCGAACGGGAGACTCTTACTCCCACACATCCTCTTTTAGGGGGTTGGTTAGGTGTAACCTGAGACAGTCGAGAGGCTGGCCGTAAAAGCAAGGTCTGGGGTACCAGTGTAAGCCACGGTGGGGCTGGGATGGTTGAAAAGCCTACCGGTTGTGACCGCTGTCGACGGTTGAAAAGACTAAGTCGTTACATTTGGTATCAGAGCTAAGGGTTGAACTTTAGCTCAGGAGTGTAACACATTAAGTAACTCATTAGAGATAGGGTGCAGTAAATCCTAGAATGTGCAATCCTTAAGATATCCGTTTGAATGCCTCAGTAAATTCTTTTGCTATCCACTGATAGTGAGTATGAGTGCAAGAAGAGAACGAGATAGGGGACAGGTAAATACGACTATAATTAGTCAAAACTCTGTAACAACGGTGGAAATAACTTTCTCTATCAATTTTCTTTGATTCGTTTCCAAATTCTTTTGATTGACTCATGACGGTTACAGAAAGAAGTTTCGGTGTAATGAAGGCCTACGAATCGTTGTAGGAAATTTTTATTTCGTATCTTCATCAGTTTCTTATCAGCTTTTTGATTTAAAACCTTAATGAATATGAATTTGCAAATTGAAATTGAGAATTTTAAATAAATTAGAAATTTTAAATTGATTTTAAATTGATTAATAGAATATGAAGGATAATCGAATTGTATCGATAAATCGATTTCGTTTGAAACCAAATTTTGAAATTCTATTGTAGTTCTTGTGTATACCAAAGTACGAAGAGGGACAAATTGGTATGTATTCTGAGATATTCCGACTTGAGTTTGGAATTCATATCTTAAGTTTGAAGAATTATAGGAGATCGAATCTGCCTATCTCTGTGTTGTTTTCGTGCCTGCGAATTTCGAGGACGAAATTCTTTTAAGGGGGGAAGTCTGTAACGACCCCGGATTTTTATATAAATTTAAAATGATAATTAAAATCTATTTTTGAAGAAAACGGTGAAATTAATCGATTTAGTGATGTGAGTTTCCCCGAGTTCAAATATATTCTATATAAATCATTTAAAATTTTGAATATTGTATATATTTGTATATATGAGAATATATATGTATATATTGGATTTTAAATAAATTCTTAAATAAATGATTTTTAAATAATAAATAATATACTTTGGACACAAGTATAAAAATAAATAAATAGATTGATTTAAATTAATCAGATAATTTATTAAGTAAAATTTATGATAAATATTTAAACTAATAAAATAGAAGTTATTCATACTATAAACGAAGTAAATACAAACAAATATAAAAGTTTAGTATGCAAAGAAAAATAAAATAAAATAAGAGCAAATGAAAGTATTCAAACAAAAGAAAGAAATAAAATAAAATATACGTTGTAGATTTAATACGTATGTTAGAAATATGATTAGAAGATAAATTATAAAACAAAAACAATAAGTATAAAACTAAACTAAAAAGAATAAATATACAAGACAATATGAATATATATGAATTAACTTGCAAAACAAACCAGCTATATTTAAACATTAAAACAAAATATGTGAGCAGATAAAATAATATAAGACAATAAATATTAAAGTAATATAACAATAAATATTTAAACTAGAAATAGAAAAATAATATGAGATAAATTTTAATAAAAATAGGAAGTAGAACATTTGCTAAATTCTAACAACATAATAAAATAGAAATTTATTTGTATTACAAAACAAAAGGATTTAAAGAAAATAAAATACATAAATATACTCAGCTGAAAATAAGAAGTAAGTAAATACATTAACTAATAACTTAACAACAAATTAAATATAGAACTACATCCAAATAAATAAGTAAAGTAATAAACAAAAGCATGTATACTTACAAACTGATAAAACAAGACAAAGTAATATAAGTGTGTAAACTATAAAATGGATACAAAGTAACATATCAGCTAAAGATATAACAACATATAAGAAAAGAGAGAGCAGAATCAATAAGTATAAACAGATAAAGCTGCAGCCACCATAGTAAAGCAAACAAAAGAAAAAAAAAATATTGCTAAATAAAACAAAGTATATGTTTTTACATAAGTAATAAAGCAAAGCACAAAGCAAAGTTGTTTAAATATGTAGGCTGTAAAGAAAGATCCTTAATACATAAACAAAACAAAGCATAAAACTAAAGCAAAGTACAGGTAAGTATGGACTGAAGTAAGGCAAGTGATATGTGCAGTAGTGTGCAAGACAAGATAATAAATGCAACCACCAAAATATAACTGCAGCCACCAACAGAAATAAGCTAGTAAACAAATGGAAGAAATAAAATATAGCCTGCATAAAGTGTAAGTGATTAATGCAACATACCTCATGCATTTAATGCAAGATTATCTTCAGCCATACCTATTGTGTACAAAACAATATACACCCTGTACAAAGTTTTATACTCAGTAACTTCATTCTTATATATCAACTTTCTTATCTCATTTTCGTGCATCAAAAGAAAACTGAGCATCATATATAAAAAAAATAAAAAATAAAATTATATGGCAAACCTGAAACTAAACTAGATCAACAATTCAATTAAACAAGCAAGAAGATCAGAGGGGTTCCAACTTGCAAATTTCAAAGCTGTTAAACATAGCAGTTCTGTTTTTCTGGAAAACAAAGTGAGTAACCTCACTTTTTTTTATAGTTTAGTGTGTGTATATATATATATATATATATATATATATATATATAGGTTGTTGATAATCATCTTCTAGTAAGCCTGAAGTGTGATAATATGAATTCAAGTCTATTTAGTATATATGAATGAATGATGGCAATACAGGTACTAATAGTATACCCTCTGCATTTAACTTTCTGGCTTGGTTTGCAAAAGAAATTCAAATCTCTTTGTTTCATTCTCTGTTTAAACTTAGGTTTAAAATAAAATTTGTTGTTTAAACTACAAGTTTTAGTTTGGTAACTCATTCAAGCAAATAAATGTAAATATATCTCTGGAAGAAATTTTTTAGCCGTAACTGTAAAAAAATTTGGGAAAATTCGAATATGCTAATTTTAAATTCCAGGAATATACATTTGATCCCGATAGTAAACTATGAATTTTAAAACTAAAATGAGGATTTTTAGTGGACGGGATGGGTTGCAGTTCGTGTTTCATCAGAAAATGGGTTCGGGGACTTTCCCGATGATCTAGAGCGTTGGAGGAGTTGGGGTTGTGGGTAGATGAGGGTGGTAGGCCGACGCTATCGAGAAAAATAAGTTGATATTTTTCCGATCATTGGTGACGTCGCGGCGAGGGGAACTAGGGTTTAAGAGGGGTAATGGGTTTAGCTCGGTTGTCGAGGCAATGCGAGGGCATCAGGGAATTAGAGGCGATCGGACTAGGTGGGTTAGAGGCGTTGGGTGGTGGCGAAGCTTCGGACCAAGTTTCGAGGTGGCCGGTGGTCGTGGGTGATGGTACGATGGGTTTTTGGGTGGTCGAGTTTTTGGGTCAGTGGGTTCGATTGGGTCAAATTCGATCTGATCGAACTTTCTACGATCTGGATAATGCTTTGAGGTCTCGCGTGTTCGTGTGTGTGTGTGGGATGGACGCGGTGCTCATCGGTGGCCGGAGGAGCGTGGGTAGGTGCACGGTGCACGTGTGTGCACTGGGGAGGAAGGAAGGTGAATGACGAGGTGACTGGTGAATTTTCTGGGCGGTCGCGTGCGCGTACTCGAGTAATTCGAGGGTTGCTTCGACCGTGTCTTCAGGCTTGCTCGTGTGTGTGTGTTTCTTCAATTGGCTCTTAACAAATGTTTAAATAGAAAAAAAAAACAAAAAAAACAAGAAGAAGGTATAAACTGGGAAGAAGAAGGGAAAGTGAGAGAGAGAGAGACGCACGGGAGAGACACGGGAAGAGTGGGGGGGAAACTCGTGACAGTCACAAGTGAAAAGGGGAGTTGTCCCTGGTTCACGTTACAGCCTAATTTTGGTTTAGCATTTTATAACTAAGTTGGTAATTAGTCAGTTAGATTAATATTAATCTATAGGTTTAGTAAGGTAAATTGTAATTTGAAATTAATTAATGATTAAGTGATAAGTAAATTGTAATTAACTACTTAAGTTAATTAATAAATAATTAATAGTTAATTAATTAAGGAATTGATTTTATATTAGAAACAATTAAAGCATTAAGTGATGTAATTTATATGATAATTAATTAAAGACTCATTTATTTAATTTATAAATTTATGATTTAGATTTATTTATAATTAGAGATTAATTAAAAGTAATTAAGAAATGTTATTAGTTAATGAAGATGATTAACTAAGGATAATAAATCAAATAGAGGTTAGTTAAGGATTAATTAATAAATGAGATTTATTAATATTAATTAAAGATTTATTAAAGTAAATTTATTTAAATGATAAAGATTAATTTGAAATTAACGATTTAGGGTTACGGGATGATTTCTTAATGGTAAGAAATTAAAATTTTAATTTCTTAAAATAATGAATTAAAGGGTTAATTAATTATGCAATTGGTTTAAAGATTAGATTAATGAATATGATTAATTAAGGATAATTTAATTTATTAAAGTATTTGATAAATTAATTGATATCGAGTGATTAATAAATCAGAATTGGTAAATTAACTCATAAGTAATTTATTGGAAATAAATTGAATTAATTAGGATAAGTAATTTATAAATCCTGCTTATAAATGACTATTGAATACTTGACCTTGCTTATGAATGTTTATATTGTATGAAATGCCTTGAATTGGTTGCCCTATTTGATCTGTGATATTTTGTTCTGTGACTGCGTATAAATTATCCATTCATTTACATTGTTATATTATCTGTGAATCTATGAATGGACGATAAGCGTTATAGTTTATATCGCTTATCAACTATATTTCTGTGTTTTAATCTGTGATGATTGAAATGATGTTGCACTATTGTGTTAAACCCTGGACCACACCATACACACACAAATTATGGATTTCACGAGGAAATCGATTAAGTCACAGATTTTAAAATGATTTTAAAATGATTTTTAAAAGTTGAATATTTAAATTCAAATGTTTTGGAAATGGAATCCGAATAAATGTGAAAAGCTTTTGGAATGGAATTTCAAAATAAAATTTATTATTTTTAAATTACTTGATTAAGTTTTGGAATTTAAATAATTTGATTTAAATTTAAATTCAATACTTGAAATTGAATTCTATGATTTGAAATTAGGGATTAAAAATGTTATATTGGTTATATATGGATTAAACCACTTTTAAGTATTGTTTTTGGGAATTTGAATTTAACCCAAGGATTTCAACTCGTATAAATGAATCAGATTTCCAAAATGAAAACCGTTGTTTTCAAATGATAAACACTTTTAGATAAGAACTGAGATTCCAGTTAATTAGGGGAATTTCAAGATTGAATAGGGAAATGATTTTCCTAAGTTATGAATGAATTCTTTTTGAAAGCTATGAATTAAATCTGTTTATTTTTAACAGATTTAAATTGATGATTTGTTTAAATCAAATTGAAATGAAATTTGTTTTGAAGCTATAAGTTAAATCTTTGATTTAAAGGTTTAACGAGTTAATCAAATTGAAATGAAATTTGATTTGGAAAATCTGTGAATGAATCTTTTATTTAAAAGATTAAAATGTGAAAATTGTTTAAGCCGTTAAAGGTTGTGAAAATGAATCTTTTTGTTTAAAGATTGAAAATGGTAATTTATTTAAACCATTTGAAGAAAAGTTTTGGGGAAATAAGTTGTGACTTAATTGAAATCCCAATATCCATATATTTTTTAAAATATTTTCGCTCACTATTCGGTTTAGCCGGGAAAGGACCTTTGTGTCGTATAACCCATTCCGAATATGTGATACGTCGTTATGGATAGCATTTGAAGACCGGTGATGAAGACCGGTGATGAAGACCGGGTATTTGCGAAAGCGATAGGATGACCTATCGATTGTTTCTGCACCGAGTCGCGCCGGTATAGAAACTCCCTAAGTGATGGGAAATCCAATCGGGATTGTGAATATCCGAATTGCAAGGACTTCTTTGTAACTGCCTTCGGTTCTGTTCGAACCCAGAACAGACTTGTATGGATAGTATGTCTGACATTACAAATTGAGATATAAAGCCGATTTCTTTCAAATATATTTCTGTTGGTGGCGGAGAATTTATTCTTTTAGCTTAACACCCTTCTCTGAGACGTACGAGCTCAGAGATTATGTAGTTGAAAGTTATCAGCGATATATTCCCAATTTGGTAATGTGACATACTGATTGTTGCTGTGAAATGATCATTGTGTTGATTATTTGTGATAGGATCATTTATTTGATCGTCTATCCTTGTGATCATTTCTATGATCATTTGTTGACCCAAAGCATGGCTTTTGTATAAAGTATGTTTTTGTGGACGTGACTTCGTCGAGCCTCACACCTCGGGAATGGTCAAAACAGGAAAGATGCGGCAAGGTTATGAGGGGTAGCGCCCTTTAGGATATGTGCATTTCCCTCTGGAAAAGGGTGGTATCATGGTATGGAGCCCAGATATTTACTCATGTTGAAAACACTTTGTTATGATTGTGTGAATTGATTACGAGCACTCGGTGAAAAGGTCCCAAAGGACCGGGGGATGGCATATTCGGTCAGTTGTTACTCAGTTAGGGGTAACCCGGCCTTGTGTTGGTAGAGATCCGGTTTGGTTCTCGGGGATGTCCATCCAGAGGCATTCTCATGTGGCAATGGGAAGTTCCTTGGCCTGATCATTCGTTGGAAATCCAATTCCCAATACGAAACTTGTACGGTATTAGTTGTAGAACCTGCCATTCACTTATGGTGGTCACCACTGTTTGGATGGTAGCTATAGTAGACATAGTTCGAAATGTCTATGTTGGCTAAGATTTATATTCTACTTTCGAAATGAATTTTTCCTACACCATACACTAATAATAATATCAAATGTTATTTTAAATGCGTATCAAGCATCTTTGACTATCATAAGGAGAAATCTCCTCCGATTCTACGTTTGCATTGTGTGTGTGTGCGGGAGGCCTTATGGTAGTCTCATTTTAAAAAAAAAACATTGCGAATTGACTTTAAAAATTCTTTTGTTGAATGTTTTAAAAGATAGACTGTTTTTGTTGCTCACACCAGTCCCACGACTGATCCGGAGTTTATTGTTTCTTTCCTAAACTCTGGGTGCTCATTATTTTCTACACGAGCAGTCTAGAGTTGGGTTTTTCAGATAGTCAGGTTTAGTAGATTATCTGGAGTTAGTTCAGTATTTGGATCGCACCAGTCTTGTCTAGCTTGGTGCATTGTTATTGGGAGTTCGAGCTATTGCTGGATTGGTTCTTGGAAATGGAGTTACAGTTCCGATTTGGAGTTCTTCGTTGAAGACTATTTTAGAGTTATTTGTTTCGCTGCTAGATGTTATCTATCGTTTTCTTTCCGCTGCTATTTTATTGTATCATATCTCTGATGTATATTGATATCTATTGGATCATCTGTTGTATCAGATATTGTATCAAAGCTGTATATCAATGTATTATTCTTTTATTCCGCTGTGTTGTTTACTTAATGATTGTTATAAGCTCCGGCGAATCGGATTTGAACGGTCGAATCTATGGCATTCGAGTACGATTTGAAGTACGGATGTCGATTTTTGAGCGGGCAAAATCCGAGTCGTTACAATAACAATCCGCCCTTGCGTATGCTTTGAATTGGCACGTGTGTCGGTTTAAAGTGTGCGAAAAGGCGGGATGTTACAGCTGGTATCAGAGCTTTGGCTTAGCGATAAACCTTAGCTTTGTGGGGTTTGACTCTTTGTTAATAGGGTAGTAATACCCTATTGGAGTCGCTGAGTTTATATATATGAGAGAGCGTATTTGTTAGTGTTATAAAAAGATTTTAATATTGTGTTAATCTGTTCCGTTTTGTATTTATAAATTCTGGTTGATGCATGGGACGCTATGTGATCAATAGGGATTTCTAAACACTTAATAGGACAGACCGACATAATATTTGTTTTAATATAGGTAAATGAAATAATTTTGCCTATTATATTTTCTATATATAAAATAAAATTTTCAAACGATATCTATATTTGGTTGCAATAGATTGGTTGTTAGGAATAAAATTTATAAATAATAGGTAAAATAAGATTGCAATTAAAATCATTGAAATTTGGAAATTTTAGAACTTAAGTCCGGGATTTTTGAAAATTTGCTTTCAAAGGATTTATGAAATATAATGATTTGGTCTATAAGTATTTTCTTATATAAATATTTAGTATAATTCGGAAGAATTGTTTTAAAGAAAATTTTGGAGAAAATAAATTTTGTACTTTCCTCTCTGTCGCTGGAAAATAATTTCGGTGATGGCGGCCGCATCATCGACTTTCATTTTCGAGTTTCGAAGGGGAAAGGCTACTATAGTAAATTCTACTGCAGATTTATTTTGAAATCATCTAAAATTTAATTGTTTTAAAATATAATTAGAGATATATAAGTTGTAAGAAATTATTTATCTATTATTTTTAAAATAATTTTAAAATTTGACCCGGTATTTAATTCTTAATTTCCATTAATTAATTGTTTCAATTATAGTAGTGAAACAGAATTTAATTAATAATTGAAACCCTAAATAAAATAAGAGTCTTAAATGCTAAGTTATAGAGGAAGTTAAAAATTTTACTTATAAGAAAGAAGTAAAGATTTGTTGAACATTTAATTAAATTAAAAGAAGAGATAAAACTTGTATAAGTTCTTTTGCATTTTCTATAACATATATAACTTACCAATATGAAAGGTTGAAATGTTAATTAAGAGATTGGAATAGAATATTATACTAGTAGAATTTTTGAAAATAATGAAGTATTCAATGAATTGCTATTAAAAATAAGAATTAAATGGTATAAACTTAAGCAAAAAAAAAAAAGAGAAAATCAAACCACTAAAGCCTGAAATAAAAGTATAATAAGCTAATTTGGTGTTGGTTTGAATTGTTTTGTTTGATGTATGTTCGTTGGGTAAGGAATTTGAAGTTGTTGGATGAATAAATAATATATCTTTGTTCCATCTACGACTGTTGAGTAAAGGATGCACTTGATAGTTATTTTTCATTTCGTACAATTTCAGAATTTGAACCCGAACAACTAATTGTTTGGTTGATTGAATGATTGTTTGTTTGTGGTGTGTGCTGTTTGTTAAAATTTATGGTTGTTGCATGTGATGGGATATGAATGATTGAATCTACTTGAATATTTCACTTTGGTATAAATGGTTAACCTTTTAGATTATATAAGTGGAATACAGGTGATGGAAGCAACTGCTACTAATTTTGGTTCCATAATAATAAGCGTATATTGCCCGACAAATAGGTACGTTTCCGGATTACGTTTTATAGCGTTTTGGGCTATAATATTTTGATAATATATGTATATATTTGTATATTTTGATATTATATTTTCTCCGGAGTCTCTCCGTACAAAGGAGACTCTGCCAAAATTTTCCGTAAATTTTAGACTTAGAATTTTGTTGAAAATATTTTCCCAACTTTAATAATTTAAGTATAAAAGAATATAATGATTATAAACAGGTATATTTTATTTAAGAAAATAAAGTTAGTAAATTATTGTTTAAGTTAATATTTGAAAATAAGATTACTGTTTTATTCTTCCTTCTCCCTTCTTTTTCCTTTTCGGGGACGAAAAGTTTTGAGTGGGGGAGATTGTAACGACCCGTTAAACTTGATAATATTAAATGAATTAAATTAATATAATTTCCAATCTAATGTAGAATAAATGTAGGAGTTAGATAGTAACTGGAATTAAAAGGTTAACAATTGAAATGTTTATATGGCAATAGATAGAATAACGAAAATTTGAGTTGTGGTTATAGGATTTAATTGGTTGTGAAATTAATACTAGAGGAACGCTAAATGAAAACTTTAGCAACGGCAATTAAAGCTTAATTATTGTTAAATTGAATGAAAACCTAACTGAGATAGTGTAAGATGTATATCTTTGTGTAGTTGTATATGTATAGGAGATTTAAATGTATAGTTAATTATGAATTGTAGAAACGGTTATTTAATCTAATTATTGAAAAATTAGGTGAAATATAAATAGGGAAATAGCGTAATTGTTGCACTTGAAATAAAATAAATTTAAGAATTTATGACAAGAATTTAAATTTCCTATGTGTTTATATATATTGGTAAAATTGTAACTATATGGGAATTTAGGAAGTAAAATAAATGGCAGTGAGGGATAACCAATTCAATGCAATACAAAGGTGATTGGGACGACTGTTGGGTTTAATGGAGTATATATAAACAGTGAAAATCATTATAATCTCTTAATTTAATACGATTGTTTAATTAATACTAAAAGAATAAAGTTGAAATAGTATTAGTGTAATAAAAACTTTAATAGATTGCAATTGTATAATGGAAGTAAATTGTTAATAAATGAATGTAAATATTAACAAATTTATGGAAATAAAATATAAAGGAATGTCAGATAGGACATAAGTGAATGAAATTTGATAGTACGTTAATTTGGAGGTAAATTTAACAAAGAATAACAACCATTATAAATTTCCTAACTTATTTGTCAATGAATGTATTTGGGAATAGAGTTCTTTTATATGTTGAATAGTTATAATGTTGTTATTAAGAATGAACGTTACTTTATTAAGTATAAATATAGTAACGGAAGTATGAATAAATTTATAGAAACGTAGGACTTACTTTAAGGTAATATTTGAGTGTAGACTTTTGAAATAGATTTGACAACAATAATTATTGTTCGTTACCTATCTTATTTGTTGTTAAGTTTATTTCGAAATCAAATCCCAAATGTATTCACTAAATTTTTGCAGTTGCGTAGTTTTGGTTTGTAATTGCAGTAGTTAGTTCTATAAGGTGAGGTCTATACTATTTTAATTTTAATTGGACCATTGGTTGATATAGACTTTAGAAAGCGAGATTTATAATTTTTAATTTGAGTATTAAATTCAACAAATGGTATTTATTATTACAAATAAAATGGAATTAAACGTAAAATATTGATTAAAATGGAATACGTAAACATTATAGTGAAATTTTGAACTAATGTTAGTAGCATCTTTATTTTAGGTAAAAGTTTAGAATATAAAGGTTAAAAATCTATCTGCTTATTTGTTAATGGGATTAGGATCGATAATAGGTGGTAATAATTAAATGAATGTTACACTAAATTGAAAGTGGAGTAACGTTCATTTAAAAGTTGAGAAATTATAGGAGCATATTTATTAAGCGTTACTTTAAAATTTATGTTTGATTGTGAAATTTATACGAGAAGTTGCAAAGTAATAATTAAGAAAGAATACATATAAATTGTTTATAACCTAAAACTTAAGGGTAGTTAAATGTTGAAATTGAATCTAATCAATTGGAAACTTAATTAAATTGGGTTCAATGTAAATAAAGGGTTATTTTAAGAAATTGAAATAAGTATTATAATTGGCAAATTTAGTTACTTTAAAGTGAAACGGAAAATATTAACGCAATAGTTTGAATGCAATATTTAATTCATCTAATTTATATTAAAGATTCGTTAGATTAATTTAATAGAAATTTTGGGACATTTAATAGATAATTGCTGATTTTGAATGGAATTAAAGGAATTACTAAAATCAAAATTTAGCAACTTTTAAACCTTTGCAATTGATTTTGAATATAAAGAGTCAATGGAAATTTGTGGATTAATTTATGAATTCATGAAATCAGTGTATTGACTTAGTTGTAACTATATGTAAATGTACGCAATAAAGGTGCGCAATACCAATTATTTGGATTCAAATTTATATTAAATATAATGTTGGTAGCAATTGGAATCCGTTTTGCAAAATAAATGAGAAATCAAGTCAAATGTAAATTATATCGTAAAGGATAAATTCATTTGAACAGTAAGATTTTTAAATAAATAACGTTTCACTTAGGTTTCATTTGGATAATTTATGTAGTTTAATGGGAAAGCAATTGAAATTGATTACCCTAAATTTGTGCAGTTAGGGTAGTTTTGATTTGTCACTTAAGATGATAAATTCTATAAAATGTGATAAATGTAGTTTTAATTAAATTATGGCGATTGGGTATTTAAGAAGTGATAAACCAAAATTTATTGATTTATTTGAAATTAAATTGTGGATTTATTTCAAATAAGTGAAATTTATGTTTAACTATTACATTAATAGGAATTAATCTAATTTAAGGATATGTTAATATGAATTGGGCAAAAGGGTGTTTGGACTAGGGAATAATATTAATCGGTTTTAGAAACCTTAAATATAAAATGGGAAGTAGACAAGATTTAACGTTACAACCATTTATACAAAATCCAGGATGTGTGTAGAAGTATTTATGGAATAAAACGTAAACAATTGTTGGATAAAAAGAGTAGGAATCAACATTTATTTATTTAATTGGATATAAATACGATAGTATGATTTATTGCATTTAAATGAAATCTAATATATAGAACATTGCCTAAAAAGGAAGAATAGATAAAATTAATGATAAATCTATATACTATATAAGATTTATTGATTTAAAGACAAAAGGGGCAAGATGTATAAATTAGATTAAGTGCAACCTTCAGTAAATAAAATTTGATGGAATAAGAACATTTGGGTAATTTATTTCCAATTAATCAATTCACGTTTCAAAATTTAATGCTAGTTTATTACATATATGTTTATGCCTAAATTTAAACTTATGTTTAGATCCAATCCGATCCATCTATTATTTTTCAGTCTTGTCTATATATAACCTGTTATAAACCCTAGCCACTCCTTATTTTCATTTTTCTATACGTAGATCTCCTTCTCAACTCCTCATTCTAATGGCAGAAAAAAAAATCTAATTCTCAAATTCCAAAAAAAAAAAAAATTCAAAAAAAAAAAAGAAAAAAAAAAAAATCGGATCTGCAGCAGCTTCTGGTCGTGCTTCAGGTTTCAGGGGAGAAAACCCTAGAGCAACTTCGGGTCAGGAAGAAAATGACTCGGGTCGCTCCAGGTCGTTTTGGCGAAAACTCCAAGCAAGCACCGGGGAATTGAGGTGGCGCACCGAAGTCGAACCCGAAGTCGACCCAGGACCAGAACTTTCCATTTTTCAAATTTTAATAACTTTTGCATACGAGCTCGGATTCGCGCGCGGTTTGTTTTGATGGGATCGTATCGGAATTTCTAACGTTTTGGCACTAGTTTGGATGAATTTGGAGACTGTCCAAATTTTGAGTTTAAATTGGATTTAATTTCGATTTAAATTCCAAAGGTGAGTGTTTTAACCCACTCACAACTACTAGAAGCTTTTATGTTTGTTTAAATTAATTTTAGAAATGAATAGAAATTTATTTATGAGTATTTGGCATGTTTATTTTATTCATATCTGTTGAATTGCATTTATTTAATTTAACTGTTAATTTAATTAATTTATTGCGTATAAATTTACAGTTAAAATTTATTTGTTTATATATGAACTGCTAGTTAATAGTTATATAATTTATTTCTGAATATAGACTGTAGATTAATAGCTGTTAAATTTAATTTGAGTAAAATTGCCAGTATTACCTATTATGTAGTACCAAAAATAATATTGTTATTGATTGATATTGATTGATGATTGCGATTTGGATGATGGATGATGTTGATGAATGGATGTTTATTGTATATCATTAAATTGCAAATTATCATGCATATTTCATTTCATTCGGGATTGTGGTTTGAAATGATATATAACCGCAAAATTTTATATCTTTTAAATTGCGGATTGAAATGATAAATATCCGTATCACTTGACCATAGGATAGAAAATTATATACAGGCACCGCGGTATATATATAACTATTTAAATGTGATTTCTATGGTTTGGATGGAATACGGTTTATAATAATCTTAAATTTTATATTGTATAAATATTTTTCTTCCATATATATATACATATGAAGTTGAAAATTTTGAAATTAAAAGGTGTATAAAAATCTTTATTAAAATGGAAGAAAATTAAGAAAATGGAGTTTAATAATTTATATCATATGTTTAAATGTTAAGTTTGGAAATTTTAAGATATGATATTTATAATTGGATTTTTCCCAAAATAAATTGAAATGAATATTCTAGTATAATTTGAATTTGGAAAAATATATATATTTTATTACTAGAAATTGAAGTCTTATTATTTATAGATTTTATATGAATATTCAAGACTAATTAATAGAACAATTGATTTGTTGAAAGCATAAAATCCAACTTTAGTTTGAAATATTGATACTCAAAATGGATATACGTATATATAAATAAATTGAAGTGGTTTTGGAACTTGAGAGAGATAATATAAATTTTGGTTTAGATTTTAATAAAGAAATGTATTTGTAAAGCCATGAGAACTATTTTCTTTACAAAGTAACATTTAAGTTAAACCATTTAATTCATATACCGTTGAATGTCCAAACCATTCAAGTTTTTAGAAGTTATGGTTTTGAATTATGATTTTCAAAATATTATGCTTTGAAAATATTTGATTTTCAGACGTTATGAAGTTAAAGCATTATGATTTTGGAAAAGAATTATATTTGGGATAAGTGATAAAATATGGTTTTGGGTTTTGAAATGATATCGTATTCATGGTTATGAAATGGAATGTTTATTCTGATTTTTAAAGTATAACCTATTTTTAAATGACCGCGGTGTTATAATAACGATGGGTTGGCAAAGAGACCGGGATCGGATATGGACATACTCTCTGTCGATACTGAAAACCACTTTGACTGACCGTGTACGCGGTGGAGATTCCAGAATGAAGTAGGTGGTGGCGACGTTTCCTGTAAGGTAAATACGTGGACCCGACTCCCGTGAGTTGGCATAAGGTGGCTAAAACAGGAGCGATTCTCAGGCCAATGAGGTCATTCCTTTGATCGGACCCTCCTCTTCGATATTATACTTTGATTTTGGATTGATTCAGTGGCCACTTCTATATTTTGATTTTGGGGAGTTAGTCCGAGGTGGGCGGTAACTGCGGCTACGCGTTTCCACCAGCCTGGATAGCAATTGGTATATCTACCCTGGCATTGCCTAGTTGTGCCGTGTCACCTACCATACCGAGCCTTTACTACGAGTTTCTATTTGTGTCGTACCTATGGAGTATCCTCTGGTAGCTTCCCGATCAGGAGGTATTACGGTACTGTATAGACTATTGGCATTATTTGTGTTAAGGGCTATATGGGTAACCCCTTAACGCTATTAAAAAGTAAGTTTATTTTATAAATAGACACTATTATAATAGCGCAATATACTACATAGTAAATAGTTTAACGGATCCTTAGGAGATGTAAATCCCGAACATCTCTTGAGTTACTGTACTCATATTTATTTCTGTTAATTTAACTCACATAAGATCTTTTAGTCTGACTCGAGTGTTTTTGTCTTTTCAAATTCGCTCGGGTCAGTCCGATCGTTTCAGGATCGAAGATTTTAGCTGTGGAGGACGAAGACGAAGAATCCGTATTATATTATTTATAGTATTGCACCACACTCTAAATTTCCACTGCATTGATTGTATTGGTATGTGTAACTCTGATATTCATTGTATAAGTAAAATAAATATTTTGTAAACAGTTATCATGAACTGTATATTGATTATTATATTTTATCCTTCCGCTGTGAGATTCTATTTTGTTTTATTTCTTCTCTGTTTTTTTCTTATTTATCCCATAACAATCCGCCCTTGCGTATGCTTTGAATTGGCACGTGTGTCGGTTTAAAGTGTGCGAAAAGGCGGGATGTTACAATATGGGATGTAGTACAAATGGTTAGGGATTGTCAAATTTGGTAAAAAGGGATTTGACTTAGGAAATTTTGTTAATTGAGTTGAAAACCTTAATTAATACGCGTAATTGATAATATTCACATTTTTAAGTATAACCATTGATACAAATCTAAGATGTATATATAAATATTAATGTAATGAAATATGAAATAATGTTAACTATGTTAGTTGAGTAATAATTGAGTGAATATTAAGTTGTAATCGAATAAAATCAAATTTATTGGACTTAATTGCAATCAATTGGATTAATTGCAGTTGACATTTGAACACTGTATTTACTAGAATAATTGACACTAAAATTATATGTGAATTTGCTTTTAGCTATATTAAGTATCTAAGGGATTAAAAATGACAAAAAACTACTAGTTTATAATTTGTGCAGTTATGGTAGATGTGATTGGTCATTTGAAATGATTAATTTTATAAGATGTAATAAATGTTAATTTTAGTTATAAAATGAAAATTGTTTATTTATTTGAAATATGAATAACAAGGGTAAGATTTTAAAAAAGTGGAATTTAATATTAAAATGCTACGTTAATGAAAATTACGAAGGAAATTTGAGAATATTAATGCAATAGATACAAACCAATGTAAATTGCATCTTTTGATAATAATAGGCTGAATAATAGAATGAAAGGAAATTAAATGAAATTTGGAAAATTTAACTTACAATTTCTAAATTCAATGAATTTGAGATAAACAATGAAATTTGTTAAATTTATCAACTTTAAATTGACTTTTAATTTGGTTAAAACATTTTAATTTGATTGAGAAATATAAAGTGAAAAATCTGTCTATTTTAAGATTGAAAATTAAAAATTGATTTTTTTATTAATTATTAATTTATTTAATTAATAGAAAAATAGCCATTTTGGCCACTGACTCGGATTTCGATGAAACTAGTTTCATCGAATCCGTAACGGTGAATTATAATAGTGTTTCAAGTTTCGTAGTAATCAGACTTGTCGTTTGATCGTACGGACTTGAAACGCCTTAAAATTTATGCAATTTAAATCAATTGAAATCAATTTGGAAAATTTGAATTTAGCATAACTTCTTCACACGATGGAATTTGGATGTGAAACTTTTTCCATCGCGTTTAAAATATTTTTAAACATATATTTTGATATATGGGTTGTCCCTTTTCCGTTCCGGAATCGAAATGGGCTTTTCGGGTCAATTATCGTTCAAAACCCAAATCCAACCCAGCCCATTCTTTCTATTCTGTTTGCCTATATATGTGGTTATAAACCCTAGGTCATTGCTTATTCCTCATTCTGAACGTATGATCTTCTTCTTTTCACTGCAAATCCTAATCTTCCCAATCCAATTTCAATTTCAAAAAAAAGGAATTTTTTTTTGCGGATCTGCAGCAACTTCTGGTCACGCTTCGAGTTTTAGAGGCAAAAACGCTGCATCTACTTCGGGTTAGGAAGAAAGTTACTCGGGTCGCTCCAGGTCGTTTTCGCAAAAACACCAAGCAAGCACCGGGGAATTGAGGCGGTGGACCGAAGTTGAACCCGAAGTCGACTCAGGACCAGAATTTTCCAATCTTCTAATTTTCCTAACTTTTTCATACGAGCTCAGATTCATGCGCGGTTTGTTTTGCTGGGATCGTGTTAGAATTACGGACATTTTGGCACTGTTTTGGATGGATTTGGAGACTGTTGAAATTTTGGTTTTAAATTGGATTTAAATTCAATTTAAATTCAAAAGGTGAGTGTTTTAACCCACTCACAACTTCTAAGATTTCTTAAGTTGGTTAAATTGATTTATGATGTGTTTAAAATTTTATTTGTAGCTGTTTGGAATATATTTCATCATTTTCTCAGTTAAATTGCATTCATTTAATTTACGCGTTATTTAATTCATCATTGCATTTAAAACTGCCAGTTAATTGTTAATTAATTTATTCACTGCATTAAAACTGTCAGCTAAAATTTTAGTAAAAATTATTATTGCATATAACATGCTAGTTAAATTTATTTATTATTGCATATAAAATACAGTTAAATGGTTATGTAATTCATTATTGGAAAATTAACTGTCAGTAATTAATTATTATTTATTGATGTGATTGTTTGAATTGGATGATAAATTGATGAATGTTTGATGATTGATATGATGAATGAATGGATGCTGTATTTATATTGTATAAACTGCAAGTTATTATGCATTTTCAATTCATTCGGGATTGCGGTTTGAAATGATATACAACCGCAATTTTATTTTTAAACTGCGGATTGAAATGATAAATATCTATATCACTTGACCATAGGATAGAAAATTATATATAGGCACCGCGGTCAATATATAAAAATATTTTAAAAAAATAATTTCTATGGTTTGGATAGGATACAGTTAAATAAATATTAAATTTTGATATTATATGAATGTTATTTTATATATACATATATAGTTAAATTATTGAATTTAAGCTATGTATGAATTTATTAAATAAAATAAATAAGTGGAATAATGGAGTTTGATTATTTTATATTATATTGTTAAATACATCTTAAGATATTGAATATATATAGAGTTTTAAATAATTTAAATCAATTAAGGTTGGGAGTTAAGTTGAAAATTTATTTGGAATCAAGCTTAATTAAGAATTTAACTTCATAAGTTGATGTAGAATTTATTAACTTGAAATTTTAAAAGGTATGATATTTATAACTGAATTTTTATTCAAGATTAATTAAATGAATATTTCTAGTATAAATAAAATTGAAGGAAATATTTATTTATAAGTAATTTGAGTTTTATTTAAAGAAGTATGGATTTATTTTTCAAATATTTCAAACTAAATAATAGGACATTAAATTGTTGAATAGAAATTTCCAACCTTAGTTCCAATTGTTTAATATTCAAAATTTGAAATATATTGAAACTGAAGTGGTTTATTGAAACTGGAAGTGAATTTAAAATTTATGGATTTAGACTTAATTTAAAGAAAATAAAATTCTAAAGTGGTGGAAATTATTTACTTTATAAAGATATTTTAAATTCAAACCATTTCATTTATATACCGTTGAATATCCAAACCATTTAAGTTGGAAGTTATGGTTTTAAAGCTATGGATTCAAAGTATTATGTTTTGAAGAGTTATAATTTAAATGTATGTTTTCGAGATATTATAAATTTTAAAGTGGTATGGTTTTAGAAAAAGATATATTTGAAATGATATCAATATTGATTTGATTTTTAAAGAGGAAAATTATATCGTATTTATATGGTTTTAAAAAAGGATATTATATTCTGGTTTTAAGTATAAATTATTTTGAAAAGACCGCGGTGTTATAGTAACATTTGGTTGTTAAAGAGACCGGGATCGGAAGTTGTCATACTCTCTGCCAACTCCGAAAACCACTTTAACAACCGTGTACGCCGTGGAGATTCCAGAATGAAGTAGGATGGTGGCGGCGTTTTCCTTTGAGGTAATTACGTGGACCCGACTCCCGTGAGTTGGCATAAGGTGGCTAAAACAGGAGCGATTCTCGGCCCAATGAGGTCATTCCTCTGATCGGATACTCCTCTAAGATATTATACTCTGACTTTGGATTGTTTCGGTGGCCACTTTTGATTTCTTTGATTTTAGGGGGAGTTTGTCCGAGGTGGGCGGTAGTAGCAGCTACGCATTACCACCAGCCCGGATGCGTAATTGGTATATCTACCCTGGCATTGCCTAGTTGTGTCGTGTCACCTACCCTATCGCGCCTTGTACGAGTTTGGTTTTCTCCCGTAGCCCGTGTGGTTTCCTCTGATGGCTTCCCGATCAGGAGGGACTATGATATTGGATGGACTACTGGGACTATTACATGTTAAGGTGGAAAATGTAAAGCCTTAAGGCTATTTAAAAGTATGTTTATTTTACTATAGACACTATCATAATAGCGCAATATACTACATAGTAAATAGTTTAACGAATCCCTAGGAGATGTAAATCCCAAGCATCTCTTGAGTTACTGCACTCATATTTATTTCTTTTAATTTAACTCACATAAGATCTTTTAGTTCTGACTCGAGTGTTTTTGTCTTTTCAAATTCGCTCGGGTTAGTCCGAGCGTTTCAGGATTTGACGATTTAGCTCTGGAGGACGAAGACGAAGATTTGTATTATTATTATTTATATTATTGCACTAAACTCGTACTGTTCCCCTGCATTGTTATTGGTATGTATAACTCTGATATGTATTATATAAATATAATCAAATGTTTTTTTTAAACAGATTTATAAACTGTATATTTGATTATTATATTTTATCCCTCCGCTGTGAGTTTCTGTTTTTTTTTTATTTCTTTCTTGTTTTTCTTTTTACCTCATAACAATCCGCCCTTCCATATGGTTTGAATTGGCACGTGTGTCGATTTAAAGCGTGCGAAAAGGCGGGATGTTACAGTTGGTATTAGAGCTTTGGTTTAGCGATAAACCTTAGCTTTGTGGGGTTTGACTCTTTATTAATAGGGTAGAAATACCCTATGGGAGTCGCTGAGTGTACATATATGAGAGAGTGTACTTGCTAGTGTTATAAAAAGATATTTATATTGTGTTAATTTGTTCCGTTTTGTATTTATAAATTTTGGTTGATGCATGGGACGCTATGACATCAATAGGGATTTCTAAACACTTAATAGGACAGACCGACACAATATTTGTTTTGAATATAGGTGAATGAAATAATTTTGCCTATTATATTTTCTATATATAAAATAAATTTTATAAAGATTATATTTGGTTGCAATATATTGGTTTTTAGGAATAAAATTTATAAAAAATATGTAAAATAAGATTGAAAATAAAATCAATGAAATTTGGAAATTTTAGAACTGAAGTCCAGGATTTTGAAAAATTGCTTTCAAAGGATTTGAAATATAATAATATTATATAGAAATATTTTCTGATATAAATATTTCAATATAATTTGAAAGTATGGTTTTAAAGAAATTCTGGAAAGATACTCCCCTCTCTGTCGTTGGAAAATAATTTCGGTGATGAGTGCATGCATCATCGACTTTCATTTTCGAGTTTCGAAGTGGGAAGGCCACTGTAGTAGTTTTACTGCAAAGTTGTTTTAATAAACAAATAATAAATTTTAAATTGTATTAAATATAATTTGATATATATAATTTTGTAAGTGTATATTTATATGTTATTTTAAAATGATTTGAATAGAACCCGGTATTTAATTCTTTAGTTTCCATTAATTAATAGTTTCAATTACTGTAGTGAATTGGAACGTAGGTAATTAATAAATTGAAACCTCTAAAGGAAATAAGAGATTGAGTGCTAGGATAACTGATATTAAATGAAATTTAAGGAAATTTGAAAATTGTAACCTTTGAAACAAAGATGTAATTATTGAACCATTAAATTATTAAAAAAATTGAGAAAACTTGTATAACCTTCAATTACATGCTTAAAGGCATATATATAACTTACCAAAATATATAAAAGTTGAAAATGTTAATAAGAAAATGTAATAGATATTATACAAGTAATTAATAAGAGATAATGAAAATAATTAATGGAATTCTTTAATAAATAAGAATTGATGTGTAGGGTTATAAACTTAAGTATGGTTGAAATGCTACTAATTTAATATAATAGAAAAAGTAAGTAATATAAATAAATGATTGCAAACCTTAGTAAATGAATCAATGAAATCCTTTACTTATAAGAGTTGATGTTATAAGGTTAAAAATTTAAGTGTAATTAAAAAGGGTTACTATAATTAAATAAAATGGAAATGTAAGCATTAAATAAATGAATGAAATGGAGAAATGGAGAAACGTAATACAATAAAAGAAACTTACATGACCTGAATTAATGAAAATGAATAATTGTAAGTAATAAGTGAAATTAAATGAAACAAACACTGAATGAGTAAATGAAATTAAAAGTTTGTTAGAAATAAATGTAAATTAAAAGATAAATCATTGTATAAATAGAAGGAAAATCAAAAAACAAAGGTATGAAAGGAAATTAATAATAAGTAAAGTTGATGGTTGTTTGGATTTGTTGTTCTTTGGGTTATGGTTGTTTGTGGTAAGATACTTTAAATTTGGATTGGATGAATGAATAATATATTTAGTTTTATCTAAGGTTGTTGAGTAAATGATGCGCTAGTAGTTTATTCTTCATTTCGTTCAATTTAAAAGTTTTGAACCCGAACAACTATTTGTGTTTGATATGTATGATTGATTGATTTGTGTTAATTTTATGTGATGATTGTATGCTGTGGTTGCAATGATTGATGTTTGTATGAATTTGTTTGTTATCGATTGAAACAACGCTTAAATATTTCATTTTGTATAATTATTAACTCTTTTGGATTATATAAGTGAAATACAGGTTATGAAAACAATTGCTACTACTTTTGGTTTCATAATTAAGCGTAAATTGCCCGTCAAATAGGTACGTTTTCGGATTACGGTATAGTGCTATTATATTATTTTTCCCGAGTGGGGATATATATTATTTTGAAAAATATATGTTGTATATTGTATTATTGATAATATATTTTCTCCCGAGCCTCCCCCTACAAAGGAGTCTCTGCCAAAATTTTCCGAAAATTTGGATTTAGAAAAATTTGAAAATGTTTTACAAACTTTAATAATTTAGGTTAAAAATAAAATATAAAAATTTAAATGGGTATGAATTGGTATATTTTATTTTAAATTATTTTCTTTTGTAAACTTATCTGTTTATAATATTTTAAGTAAGATATATTGATTTCTTATTTCTTCTTTTCCCTTTTTTTTTCCTTTTCGGGGATGAAAAGTTTTGAGTGGGGGAGAGTGTAACGACCCATAAGTTTTCGATGTTTTAATTTTGTGGTTTTAATAAAATGTTGCAATTTTGTAATGGAATAATAACTAAATTTAAACTGAGACGGTGTTAATACAAGTTAAGTGTCAACAATCTTAATGAAACTCCAATTCATTGTATCTAAACATACTATGCTTGGTTATAAAACTAAATATAAGTAACAAATGTAAACATTTAGTTATTGTACAAATAGATAGTTAATGGTAATTAAATAAGATCAGTATGGTGTAAGGAATTGTAATATGTATGGTATTAATGGTTACACTGATTTATAGTGGGATGTGAAAGGTAATAAATTAATGTTGTTTTGATAATAAACATTTCTGAATGATTTTTAATTTCATAACGGAAGAGTGAATGAGAATTTATGGAGAACTGGATAATGCAGTGTTAGTGGAAATTAATTAGTGTTATATATGGAATTTATACCTCGGTGGGTGAGTAGTAAACTTATAAATGGAAGAAGTAAGCAGGTGACCATTTATTTAGGTTATTTATTCATTTAGTATGTTAAATAAAAAAATTTTGGGAATCAGATCTCAATTAAGGGAAATTAAGTTGTATGTTAATTTGAAATAAAATCTAATAAATATTACATTAATATGGGATGTAGTACAAATGGTGAGGGATTGTCAAATTTGGTAAAAAGGGATTTGCCTTAGGAAATTTTGTTAATTGAGTTGAAAACCTTAATTAATATGCGTAATTGACAAGATTCACATTTTTAAGTATAACCGTTGATACAAATTTAAGATGTATATATAAATATTAATGTAATGAAATATGAAACAATGTTAACTATGTTAGTTGAGTAATAATTGAGTGAATATTAAGTTGTAATCGAATACAATCAAATTTATTGGAATTAATTTGCAATCAATTGGATTAATTGCAGTTGACATTTGAACACTGTATTTACTGGAATAATTGACACTAAAATTATATATGAATTTGCTTTTAGCTATATTAAGTATCCAAGGGATTAAAAATGACAAAAATCTACTAGTTTATAATTTGTGCAGTTATGGTAGATGATTGGTCATTTGAAATGATTAATTCTATAAGATGTAATAAATGTTAATTTTAGTTATAAAATGAAAATTGTTTATTTATTTGAAATATGAATAACAAGGGTAGGATTTTAAAAAAGTGGAATTTAATATTAAAATGCTACGTTAATGAAAATACGAAGGAAATTTGAGAATATTAATGCAATAGATACAAACCAATGTAAATTGCATCTTTTGATAATAATAGACTGAATAATGGATTGAAAGGAAATTAATTGAAATTTGGAAAATTTAATTTACAATTTCTAAATTCAATGAATTTGAGATAAACAATGAAATTTGTTAAATTTATCAACTTTAAATTGACTTTTAATTCGGTTAAAACATTTTAATTTGATTGAGAAATATAAAGTGAAAAATCTGTCCATTTTAAGATTGAAATTTAAAAATTGGTTTTTTTATTAATTATTAATTTATTTAATTAATAGAAAAATAACCATTTTGGCCACTGACTTGGATTTTGATGAAACCAGTTTCATCGGATCCGTAATGGTAAATTATAATAGTGTTTCAAGTTTCGTAGCGATCAGACTTGTCGTTTGATCGTACGGACTCGAAACGCCTTGAAATTTATGCAATTTAAATCAATTGAAGTCAATTTGGAAAATTTGAATTTAGCATAGCTTCTTCATACGATGGAATTTGGAACGTGAAACTTTTTCCATCGCGTTAAAAATATTTTTAAACATATATTTTGATATATGGGTTGACCCTTTTCCGTTTCGGAATCGAAACGGGCTTTTCGGGTCAATTATCGTTCAAAACCCAAATCCAACCTAGCCCATTCTTTCTATTCTGTTTGCCTATATATATGTGGTTATAAATCCTAGGTCATTGCTTATTCCTCATTCTAAATGTATGCTCTTCCTCATTCCACTACAAACCCTAATCTTCCCAATCCAATTTCAATTTCAAAAAAAAAAGGAAAAAAAATAATTTCGCGGATCTGTAGCAACTTCTGGTCATGCTTCGAGTTTTAGAGGCAAAAACGCTGCATCTACTTCAGGTTAGAAAGAAAGTTACTCGAGTCGTTTTGGCAAAAACTGCAAGCAAGCATCGGGGAATTGAGGCGGTGGACCGAAGTTAAACCCGAAGTCGACTCAGGACCAGAATTTTCCAATCTTCTAATTTTCCTAACTTTTTCATACGAGCTCGGATTCATGCGCGGTTTGTTTTGCTGGGATCGTGTTAGAATCACGGACGTTTTGGCACAGTTTTGGATGGATTTGGAGACTGTTGAAATTTTGGGTTTAAATTGGATTTAAATTCAAAAGGTGAGTGTTTTAACCCACTCACAACTTCTAAGATTTCTTATGTTGGTTAAATTGATTTATAATGTGTTTAAAATTTTATTTGTAGCTGTTTGGCATATATTTCATCATTTTCTCAGTTAAATTGCATTCATTTAATTTACGCATTATTTAATTCATTATTGCATTTAAAACTGCCAGTTAATTGTTAATTAATTTATTCACTGCATTAAAACTGTCAGTTAAAATTTTTGTAAAAATTATTATTGCATATAACATGCTAGTTAAATTTATTTATTATTGCATATAAAATACAGTTAAACGGTTATTTAATTCATTATTGGAAAATTAACTGTCAGTTATTAATTATTATTTATTGATGTGATTGTTTGAATTGGATGATAAATTGATGAATGTTTGATTGATATGATGGACGAATGGATGCTGTATTTATATTGTATAAACTGCAAGTTATTATGCATTTTCATTTCATTCGGGATTGCGGTTTGAAATGATATACAACCGCATTTTTATTTTTAAACTGCGGATTGAAATGATAAATATCTGTATCACTTGACCATAGGATAGAAAATTATATACAGGCACCGCGGTCTATATATAGAAATATTTAAACAAAAATAATTTCTATGGTTTGGATATGATACGGTTAAATAAATATTAAATTTTGATATTATATGAATGTTATTTTATATATACATATATAGTTAAATTATTGAATTTAAGCTATGTATAAATTTGTTAAATAAAATAAACAAGTGGAATAATGGAGTTTGATTATTTTATATTATATGGTTAAGTACATGTTAAGATATTGAATATATATTGTAACAACCCGATATTTTCAGTCACTCGCATCCGCACATGTCGGACTTGAATTGCTCAAAATACCGCGTTGTAAATAAATTTGGAGCAAATGAAATACAATCACAGAATCACAGACACAGAAATATCAGAATAACTCGCAGCGGAAATAAAAGTACCATAATAGTTCATGAAGCTACTATAACAAACTCTCAAAACATAATACATAATATTAGTCTGAAACATATATAATAGAAATCTCAAATACATAGAAGTTTATAAATACCAGAGCTGAAATAGAACAACAGAAACTGAAAGGAAATGAATAACTAGACAAACATAATCTCCAGCGATTCCTAGCTTCAGAAAAGAAATCCAAAGCTAAGCTGTAAATACTCAGGCTGACCCGAGCGTAAAGTAAAACACAAAACACTCGAGTCAGGACAATATATACTTATATAATGTAAACCAACTCAAGTGAACTGTAGTAGAAATGCACAATAACTTAAAGGATGCTTGGGATCGCCCATCCTTTAAGAATCAGTTAAACTATAAATTAATTACATCCCATGGTTAAAATTTCAAAATGGCATTTTATACTTCAAAATCAAATATAATTTCAAAATTCAATATCATTCAAAATATCATATCTTCCAAACCACATTCATTTTTATTTAATTTAAATACCATTACAAAACACATTTCAAAATAGTTTATATTTCGAAACAAATTACTTAATTTTAAATCATAAAATGAAGTTATTATATTTAATAATTAAATTATTAAATTTCCAAAATTTTAGTCTTTCAAAATTCATTTATTCACTTAATTTATTAAAACAGATGAAAATTCAACTTTCGCAGCATTTAGAAATTGCTACGGAAAGTTACATTCAAAACAGTTTAATTTAACAAAAGATAGCATTTAAAAATGCTGTAATAGGGTTACATTAGTTTCAAATAAAACTTAGTTAAATTCAACAATTATAGCATTTACAAAATGCTATAATAACCTTTAATTAAACTTAGCCATTTGGTTCATTATTATCAACTACAGCATTTACAAATGCTGTATTATCATTTACATGAGAATTAATAGCATTTCAAAAATGTAGTTAATTAACTTCAAGTATTCAATATAATCACACAAACAATCATATTTTTATTTAAATCATTTTTAGCTTATAAAATCATATAATTTCACATTTAAAACAGTCATTCAAATACCCTTATATTCATGATTTTATAAAGTAAAATCTCCATTCAAAAAAATCAAAATTTAATAATAATTCACTTATTAAATTCCAACATTAATTTTTAAATTCATTAAATTAAATTTAACTTAACATTTAAGTTTAAAATTTTCAAATATAACTTAATTTCATTTTTATTTACTTAACTTAAAATTCACTTTTAAACCAAATTCACAAATTTCCAATTTTAGTTATATTTCCAAATTTCAACCTAAATATTCATTCATTTCCCATTTTAACTTTATTCAAAAATCACTAATATATTATAAAAATCATTTTTAATTCATTTAATTCAAAATATCATAAATTTATCATATTTTAATATTTAATTTAAATTCTATTTATCACCAAATTATAATTTCCAAAATAACTTTCATTTCAGATTTCCTAACTTTACCATTTATTTATTTCACTTGTAAATTTTTAGAAAATCAATAATGCTTTACAAAAATCATTTTTAATCAAAATACTATAATATTTACATTTCTAAAATAATTTAGAAATTTTAGAAAAACATATTTTAACAACGGGTCTGTATTTCATTTTCTAGCCTAGGTAAAGTGATACGGGTAATATATCATTTCAACCCGTAATTTACAAAGAAAACCCGGGTTTGATCATTTCAAACCCGCAATCCCAAGTAAAAGAAAATAATTGAAAATCATTCAGGCCTATCATTTCAGCCCATAACGATTTTCTCCTATTCTAAAGTCCGTTCGGGTATGTATCATTTCAACCCATAGTGATTCTAGTCCACAGGGAACTTGCAGTGTGATAAACTGATGAAAGTAACAGAATGGCATGAAATAATAGTAACATATGATATAACAGGTGTAAATATAGGTGTGAACATCATATGAAAATAATATAGCAGTTATAACAGGATGATATGCAATTTACAGATTCAAAAGGGGTCAATTTACTATTTATATATGTACATATTGTCTGGTGAGAATAACTCACCTGTTCAGAGCTGGAGATAGCTACCAAAGCAAACAATACAGACACTACGAAGGCACGACAATACGGAAATGAATTGAGAGTGGAGAGCAAAGCTAATTGTCTTGTACATATGAAACAAAACAATACATATAACATGAATTTCAAACCAAAATATGACATTAAACAAGCTAGAATTAAGGAACAACAATTAATCAAACACTTGCACTTGCTTCCACCATCACTATGCTCAGCCTATAGGGTGATAAGGTACTGCCATGGGGTGTATTTTGTCAGGTATGGGTCATATATGGTCGGCCTAGCAAGGGTAGTGAAGGTATGGAAGTTGCTATGTATGAAAATACAAGTACAAGGCAAACAAGTGGATTTTTGTGCAATTTCAAGCTTCGGGCAAGGCTACAAATGGCATGGACAGACCTGTTGGAGGCTAGGAGATGGTGTGGCAGTAGTTTTGGTTTAGGTATGGGCTGGAGAAGGTGGTGCAAAGGGCGTCTAAGGGTGTGGTGAAGTGGTGGAAGTTACAAGGTGTGAATACAAAGGATTTAAGGCAAATAAGTGGCTTTTGTGCAACCGTATGGCTCAACCAAAGGACCATTGGGCTCGGCCCCTACAAGGTGAAGGTCAGGTGGGGTCTAGAGTGTCTACCTAAGGTGGTGGAGGGACTGGCGGTGGCGGCCAAGGAGGTGGTTTAGGTGAAAAATGAAGGGTATGTGCATAAATGGTTCGGCTAGGCTAGTTTCAAGGTGATTTTGCCACATTTGGTGATGATAGCTTCAAGGGGGCTCATGGCCTGGTCAAGTCAGAGGGAAAGGATGGTGGAGTGTCCACGGGTAGGGGTGGAGTTGGTCGGAGGAGGTGGTGGAGGAGTATGGCCAAGCAAGGCATGAAGAGACAGGTGCAAAACCATTAAAACATTGAAAAACAAAGGAAAAAGAGAAGAGATTTTTACCCAAACTTCTACAACAAATGGCCGTATGTTTTTTTTGAGTTTGAGAATGTTTTTGCTCGTGAAAAAGAAATGAAATGTGGCTGGAAAGAAGGAGGAATGGTACGGCACAAATAAAATAAAGGAGTAGGTTGGGAAAATGAAAAGGCGGAATGTAAAAAGACTTTGGAAATATAAAGAGTCCAAAAACCTTTCAAATTTCCATCCATTTTCTTTTATAGGTTTAAATATATGAAAATAAATATAATTTCAGTTAAAATACGAAAATATAAAAAGTAAATAAAAATATAAATAAATATTAATTATGTATAATTAAATTAAGAAAATAGCAAAGAAAATGTAAACTAGGCTAGAAAATTTGAAAATAAATGAAATGAACTTTGGAAAAATTTTGTATACTTGAAAAATATTTATAAATCAAGATAAAGACACAAAAATAAAGTGCATATATAAAAATAAATAAATAAATTTTAATTAAATAAAATTTAAATGAAGAAAATAGCAAAAAAAATTGGAAACTAGCCTTAAAAATAGAAAATATATGCAATAAATTTTGGAAAAATTATTTTATCACTTTAAAATATTAAAAGACAAAAATATACATAAAATAACATATTAACTCATATTAAAATAAAATATAACAAAGAAAATATGATTTATATAATCTAAAATAGACAAAATTGCAAAATAAAACAAATTACACTCAAAATTGAAATGTCATAACTTTCACAGTTTAAGTCCGTTTTCAACGAAACAAAAAGCATTATTCAAGTTGTTAAATCTATTTCCATAATAAAAGATAAAATTTAAGAGTTTAAATATTTAAATTTGAAATTTAGAAGTCAAAGTTTGACCAGTTTGAATAGAAATTCATCTTTCAGTAAAATATCCAATTTATACCTGTTTGAAATTATAATTCACATAATAATCAACACTTATATTTAAAAATGTGAAATGTTTGAAATAAAACAAGTTTAAAAATAATTTCAAAATAAAATAAAGTCAAATATTAAAATATATGAAAAATCTAGGGTTGTTACACTCTCCCCCACTCAAATCTTTTCGTCCTCGAAAAGGAAGGAAGCGGAGAAACAACAAGAAAGAGAAATAGGTTGGAAGACATTCGAAAGAAGGTAAGGAGAAAGTAGCTAGGAGGGGAAGCAGGTTGAAAGACCTGGATGAAATATTTTTTTTTATTTTTTTATATTTAACATGTTAAACATTTAATATGATAAATAGTTATTTGATTCAAATTTGATAATTCGAAGTAAACAATATTTAAAACATTTTAAATTTTTAGAAGGGAAAATAACTGATCAAAATATTCTTTATATAATACTTTATCAAAATACTTTTATAACTCAATGTCTTAACAAGTTTACTTTCGTTCCTACAGACTCTGGCTATGCGTTGATCAGGCACAAAGCTAGAATTCTTCAGGTACTTGGTAGACTCGTTTCAACACCCAGTGAAAATACTGAAGACACTTTTAAAAACAGGTATGGAAAGTACAATCCAAACAAATCAACAAAATCGAAACAGTTGTCTAACCATGGATCGCAGATACACAATGGTTACACCTGGATCCCCCAGGAAACAATCCGTATCCGTAAGCTTTCTCAGCCCTGCGAGTTACGCCATGATGACGAGTAGAATGCAGGATACACAATAGTTACGCTTGGATCCCCCAGAAAACAATCCGTACCCCCAGGCCAGCTCAGCCAGGCATTTGCGCTACTAATGCGACCTACATAGAGTGCAGGATACACAATGGTTACGCCTGGATCCCCCAGGAAACAATCCGTACCCCCAGGCCAGCTCAGCCAGGCATTTGCGCTATGCAGTCGCGATCATAAGACCATGGAGATCGCCATGGGATTCGATGGACACTCGAGTATCATATCCGGAAAACCCAAATCAAAAAGAGAGAATAATATCGATAGAATGAATCCAAAGTGTGGCCACAAAGCGGATATCAAGCAGAAGGCACTTTACATATCTTTACTTCGAAAATATGTATCATATAGTATCTTTCAAAATCACTTTCAAATATCATACTTATATACAGTCCATTTTATATAAGATTTCATTTCAAATCAAATACTTTTCAAAATAATAGTATATCAAATCACACTTATATAAATTTCGATTATATAAGATTTCATTTTTTCAAAATTGAGTACCTTTTCAAATTCAATAGTTTCTGAATCAATAGTTTTCAAATCAACTGCATACTTACACAAATCAATTTTTATATAAGTTCGATAACTCCCAAATCAAGTATTTAGTAAATCAAGGTTCTCAATTTTAATTTGTTCAATATCAATTCAGTTTCAAAAATCATATATGATTTCACCAAATCCTTTCTTCCAAATTACATATATTCAGTTTTAAATTTTCTTAAAGCCAATGATTTAGAAGATAATCCAAAGTTCCGAATCAACAACATTTATACCAAACAAATTCATTTCTATTTCAAACATATATTCATTATCAAAAAATCATAATACTTTCAAAGTTGTAAATCTTTCGAAACCAAAATACTTGAAATCTTTACACTTTGAAAATCATAACCCTTTGAAATCATACATTTGAAATCATAAAACATTCCTTTAATTCTTTACATTTCACAAATTTATTCAATTAAACCAAAATCTGAAATTTCCAATTTTAATTCAATTCAAACCATCAGTTTCAATTCAATTTAGTTTTCCAACAAAACCATTTCAATATTATCAAATTTCAAATATAGATTTGATTTACAAAATAAACTATTAAATCTTAAATATTTTTCAAGGCTTAAATATACCATATTTCAAACTAAATTTTATAATTTCATATATCTCAAATTTTCTTAATTATTACTTACATATGTCATCATTTCGTAACATTACATTCAATCGCTCGCTTGATCACACAAGTTCGCTTTCGAACTAGTATTGCCCATTCGACTTCCCTAATGCGGACTTCGATATGGTTTCTCGACTAGAAGCCATCATTCTCCTTGCATAGCCATATATTATGATAGAGAATTCTAGAATCAAGCCCAAAATCCATATCAAATATTGCCCATCAAGAGTCAAATGAAAAATCCTAACACGAAATGGTGTAATTCACCTCGAACTTGTGTACTCAAACTTGGATCAAATTTATTATGCGAATAAAACAACATACGTACAACTTATGTATCTATTCCAACTTGTTAAATAAATAGTTTTATAAAGATGTTACTAAGTTAAAACATTTAAAACCAAATTTTTCTCAAACATTTGAAGACTAATTTTTATCCATAACATTTCAAACTAAATTTCGTATTAGTATAATTCAAAATAGTCTTATTTATTTACTTAACAAAACAGTTTCAACTTATACAAATCATATTATTTCATACTTGAAGCATACAAATTAAACTTATATTCTTTATCAAATACCTTATACCTTTCAAAATTTCTTAGCTTTGAAAAGTTAAAGTTGATTTGGAAGTGCTCGAACCTTCAAAATAGTCGAAGAAATCATAATTTCAAATCCAAGAGTGGGAAATCACTAACAAATCAGGTAATCAATTCCAATAGATAAGGTTATATCAAAACAAATCTGAATCTCGAGGACTGAACACCGACTTACTTTAAATCATTTCAAATATATATATATATACATATACATATATCATTCGAATATCAAACCATATTTCAAAATCTGAAATCAAAATTGGTTTCACAAAATCACTCGCATAGCAAAGCTACTAGAGTGGCCTCTCCCCCACTCGGAAACTCGAAAATCAATGTCGATGATGCATGCATACATCATCGAAATTATTTTCCAGCGACACAAGTGAGTTTTGGACTTCAATTAACTTTGAAAAACTTCTTTGAAATTCCTTAGAAATCATTGAAATTCATTCGAATACATTTGAAACATTTTTTATTTGAAAAAATATCTTTAAATCATATTATTATTATATATTTTCCAAAATTTTAAAACCGATTTCAAAACACCGGAGTTCGATTCCTCGAAATTCAAATTCAAAACCCTTCAGTTATAAATCATTTTTGTATAAATCAAGTTCTTATAAAATTTTCAAAATTTCAAATTCTTTCGAAGCTTCCAATTTTCATTTTAAAAGGTATTCCTTATTGGAAACATTTCACTTTTTATGTACAAAATATGGTCATCCTTAATAATTTCAATGTATGCACAATTTCAAAATACAACCAAACACAAATTTCCAAAGGATGATTCAAGGAAGGATTTCAAACAAACAAAGATTCAAAATTAGAGGAACTCTAATCAAATAGAATTCTAATTCGAAGATAAACTCAAACGAAGATGAGATAATTTAATTACCAAATAGAAGATGGATAAGCCTATATAAATCGCGGGCGACCTTAACCGGTCAACCGTGACTTCAGGAATATGATCGATGCAGAAATCTAAGGCAAATCGACATTCGATCGCCGAAGACAGAATCCCGGTAGAGCAAGAGATAGATAGCATCTAAACCGTGGATACATAAATCTTTGGTGAATCAATTGTAATTCGTAAAGGAGTTTCACCTCTTCACAGATCATTCAAAGATTGGCGGAATCACCGATCTTTAGAAAGGTCATTCCAAAGTTAAGTTATGGATGCTCCAAAATCAAAAAGGTAAAATAGGGAAGAAAAGACTGAACTTCGGAACAAGAGGGAGTGTTCCAAAGTACAGGGAACCCTATTCGATAAGAATTCTAACCAAGAGGTTTCTAACAAGGTTGATACAGAAGGAATGAAGTTTAGAAAATCTTGGTTTCAAAATAAAAAAAATTATATCAAAATAATCTTTGAAACTACTTTAAAAATCTTTTAGAAATCATTTTATACTTTGAAAATACGTTCTCTCACAAGGAAATGATTCTGAGATTGATTTCACCCATTCTAGGATATTTCTACCCTATCTCTAATGAGTTTTTGCTCCACAGGCTAAGGTTTGCCTAAAAACCAAAGCTCTGATACCGACTGTAACGGGCCGCGCCAGTGGGGTAACGTCCACCGTAGCATACATTGGTACCTGTGTTCTGCCTTTACGGCCAGCCTCTCGACTGCACCACCAACCCCCATGGGGATATGTAGGAGTAAGAGTCAACCGTTCGCTACCAAACCAGGAAGCGAGAACCCCCTATCATGCTGCATCCTCCAAGTGCAATGGCAGACACACATGTCGGACTTGAATTGCTCAAAATACCGCGTTGTAAATAAATTTGGAGCAAATGAAATACAATCACAGAATCACAGACACAGAAATATCAGAATAACTCGCAGCGGAAATAAAAGTACCATAATAGTTCATGAAGCTACTATAACAAACTCTCAAAACATAATACATAATATTAGTCTGAAACATATATAATAGAAATCTCAAATACATAGAAGTTTATAAATACCAGAGCTGAAAAAGAACAACAGAAACTGAAAGGAAATAGATAACTAGACAAACTGAATCTCCAGCGATTCCTAGCTCCAGAAAAGAAATTCAAAGCTAAGCTGTAAATACTCAGGCTGACCCAAGCGTAAAGTAAAACACAAAACACTCGAGTCAGGACAATATATACTTATATAATGTAAACCAACTCAAGTGAACTGTAGTAGAAATGCACAATAACTTAAAGGATGCTTGGGATCGCCCATCCTTTAAGAATCAGTTAAACTATAAATTAATTACATCCCATGGTTAAAATTTCAAAATGGTATTTTACACTTCAAAATCAAATATAATTTCAAAATTCAATATCATTCAAAATATCATATCTTCCAAACCACATTCATTTTTATTTAATTTAAATACCATTACAAAACGCATTTCAAAATAGTTTATATTTCGAAACAAATTACTTAATTTTAAATCATAAAATGAAATTATTATATTTAATAATTAAATTATTAAATTTCCAAAATTTTAGTCTTTCAAAATTCATTTATTCACTTAATTTATTAAAACAGATGAAAATTCAACTTTCGCAGCATTTAGAAATTGCTACGGAAAGTTACATTCAAAACAGTTCAATTTAACAAAAGATAGCATTTAAAAATGCTGTAATAGGGTTACATTAGTTTCAAATAAAACTTAGTTAAATTCAACAATTATAGCATTTACAAAATGCTATAATAACCTTTAATTAAACTTAGCCATTTGGTTCATTATTATCAACTACAGCATTTACAAATATTGTATTATCATTTACATTAGAATTAATAGCATTTCAAAAATGTAGTTAATTAACTTCAAGTATTCAATATAATCACACAAACAATCATATTTTTATTTAAATCATTTTTAGCTTATAAAATCATATAATTTCACATATAAAACAGTCATTCAAATACCCTTATATTCATGATTTTATAAAGTAAAATCTCCATTCAAAAAATCAAAATTTAATAATAATTCACTTATTAAATTCAAACATTAATTTTTAAATTCATTAAATTAAATTTAACTTAACATTTAAGTTTAAAATTTTCAAATATAACTTAATTTCATTTTTATTTACTTAACTTAAAATTCACTTTTAAACCAAATTCACAAATTTCCAATTTTAGTTATATTTCCAAATTTCAACCTAAATATTCATTCATTTCACATTTTAACTTTATTCAAAAATCATTAATATATTATAAAAATCATTTTTAATTCATTTAATTCAAAATATCATAAATTTATCATATTTTAATATTTAATTTAAATTCTATTTATCACCAAATTATAATTTCCAAAATAACTTACATTTCAGATTTCCTGACTTTACCATTTATTTATTTCACTTGTAAATTTTTAGAAAATCAATAATGCTTTACAAAAATCATTTTTAATCAAATTTAAATCAAAATATTATAATATTTACATTTCTAAAATAATTTAGAAATTTTAGAAAAACATATTTTAACAACGGGTCTGTATTTCATTTTCTAGCCTAGGTAAAATGATACGGGTAATATATCATTTCAACCCGTAATTTACAAAGAAAACCCGGGTTTGATCATTTCAAACCCGCAATCCCAAGTAAAAGAAAATAATTGAAAATCATTCTGGCCTATCATTTCAGCCCATAACGATTTTCTCCTATTCTAAAGTCCGTTCGGGTATGTATCATTTCAACCCATAGTGATTCTAGTCCACAGGGAACTTGTAGTGTGATAAACTGATGAAAGTAACAGAATAGCATGAAATAATAGTAACATATGATATAACAGGTATAAATATAGGTGTGAACATCATATGAACATAATATAGCAGTTATAACAGGATGATATGCAATTTACAGATTCAAAAGGGGTCAATTTACTATTTATATATGTACATATTGTCTGGTGAGAATAACTCACCTGTTCAGAGCTGGAGATAGCTACCAAAGCAAACAATACAGACACTACGAAGGCACGACAATATGGAAATGAATTGAGAGTGGAGAGCCAAAGCTAATTGTCTTATACATATGAAACAAAACAATACATATAACATGAATTTCAAACCAAAATATGACATTAAACAAGCTAGAATTAAGGAACAACAATTAATCAAACACTTGCACTTGCTTCCACCATCACTATGCTCATCCTATAGGGTGATAAGGTACTGCCATGGGGTGTATTTTGTTAGGTATGGGTCATATATGGTCGGCCTAGCAAGGGTAGTGAAGGTATGGAAGTTGCTATGTATGAAAATACAAGTACAAGGCAAACAAGTGGATTTTTGTGCAATTTCAAGCTTCGGGAAAGGCTACAAATGGCATGGCCAGACCTGTTGGAGGCTAGGAGATGGTGTGGCAGTAGTTTTGGTTTAGGTATGGGCTGGAGAAGGTGGTGCAAAGGGCGTCTAAGGGTGTGGTGAAGTGGTGGAAGTTACAAGGTGTGAATACAAAGGATTTAAGGCAAATAAGTGGCTTTTGTGCAACCGTATGACTCAACCAAAGGACCATTGGGATCGGCCCCTACAAGGTGAAGATCAGGTGGGGTCTGGAGTGTCTACCTAAGGTGGTGGAGGGATTGGTGGTGGCGGCCAAGGAGGTGATTTAGGTGAAAAATGAAGGGTATGTGCATAAATGGTTCGGCTAGGCTAGTTTCAAGGTGATTTTGCCACATTTGGTGATGATAGCTTCAAGGGGGCTCATGGCCTGGTCAAGTCAGAGGGAAAGGATGGTGGAGTGTCCAGGGGCAGTGGTGGAGTTGGTCGGAGGAGGTGGTGGAGGAGTATGGCCAAGCAAAGCATGAAGAGACAAGTGCAAAACCATTAAAACATTGAAAAACAAAGGAAAAAGAGAAGAGATTTTTACCCAAACTTCTACAACAAATGGCCGTATGTTTTTTTTGAGTTTGAGAATGTTTTTGCTCATGAAAAAGAAATGAAATGTGGCTGGAAAGAAGGAGGAATGGTACGGCACAAATAAAATAAAGGAGTAGGTTGGGAAAATGAAAAGGCGGAATGTAAAAAGACTTTGGAAATATAAAGAGTCCAAAAACCTTTCAAATTTCCATCCATTTTCTTTTATAGGTTTAAATATATGAAAATAAATATAATTTCAGTTAAAATACGAAAATATAACAAATAAATAAAAATATAAATAAATAAATATTAATTATATATAATTAAATTAAGAAAATAGCAAAGAAAATGTAAACTAGGCTAGAAAATTTGAAAATAAATGAAATGAACTTTGGAAAAATTTTGTGTACTTGAAAAGTATTTATAAATCAAGATAAAGACACAAAAATAAAATGCATGTATAAAAATAAATAAATAAATTTTAATTAAATATAATTTAAATGAAGAAAATAGCTAAAAAATTTCGAAACTAGCCTTAAAAATAGAAAATATATGCAATAAATTTTGAAAAATTATTTTATCGCTTTAAAAATATTAAAAGACAAAAATATACATAAAATAACATATTAACTCATACTAAAATAAAATATAACAAAGAAAATATGATTTATATAATCTAAAATAGACCAAATTGCAAAATAAAACAAATTATACTCAAAATTGAAATGTGCATAACTTTCGCAGTTTAAGTCCGTTTTCAAGGAAACAAAAAGCAGTATTCAAGTTGTTAAATCTATTTCCATGATAAAAGATAAAATTTAGGAGTTTAAATATTTAAATTTGAAATTTAGAAGTCAAAGTTTGACCAGTTTGAACAGAAATTCATCTTTCAGTAAAATATCCAATTTATACCTGTTTGAAATTATAATTCACATAATAATCAACACTTATATTTAAAAATGTGAAATGTTTGAAATAAAACAAGTTTAAAAATAATTTCAAAATAAAATAAAGTCAAATATTAAAATATATGAAAAATCTAGGGTTGTTACATATATAGAGTTTTAAATAATTTAAATCAATTAAGATTGGGAGTTAAACTGAAAATTTATTTGGAATTGAGCTTAATTAAGAATTTAACTTCATAAGTTGATGTAGAATTTATTAACTTGAAATTTTAAAAGGTATGATATTTATAACTGAATTTTTATTCAAGATGAATTAAATGAATATTTCTAGTATAAATAAAATTGATGGAAATATTTATTTATAAGTAATTTGAGTTTTATTTAAAGGATTATGGATTTATTTTGCAAATATTTCAAACTAAATAATAGGACATTAAATTGTTGAATAGAAATTTCCAACCTTAGTTCCAATTGTTTAATATTCAAAGTTTGAAATATATTGAAACTGAAGTGGTTTATTGAAACTGGAAGTGAATTTAAAATTTATGGATTTAGACTTAATTTAAAGAAAATAAAATTCTAAAGTCGTGGAGATTATTTACTTTATAAAGATATTTTAAATTCAAACCATTTTATTTATATACCGTTGAATATCCAAACCATTTAAGTTGGAAGTTATGGTTTTAAAGCTATAGATTCGAAGTATTATGTTTTGAAGAGTTATAATTTAAATGTATGGTTTCGAGATATTATAAATTTTAAAGTGGTATGGTTTTAGAAAAAGATATATTTGAAATGATATCAATATTGATTTGATTTTTAAAGAGGAAAGTGATATTGTATTTATATGGTTTTAAAAAGGGATATTATATTCTGGTTTTAAGTATAAATTATTTTGAAAAGACCACGGTGTTATAATAACGTTTGGTTATTAAAGAGACCGGAAGTTGTCATACTCTCTGCCAACTCCGAAAACCACTTTAACAACCGTGTACGCGATGGAGATTCTAGAATGAAGTAGGATGGTGGTGGCGTTTTCCTTTGAGGTAATTACGTGGACCCGACTGTCGTGAGTTGGCATAAGGTGGCTAAAACAGGAGCGATTCTCGAGCCAATGAGGTCGTTCCTCTGATCGGATACTCCTCTTCGATATTATACTATGACTTTGGATTGTTTCGGTGACCACTTTTGATTTCTTTGATTTTAGGGGGAGTTTGTCCGAGGTAGGCGGTAGTAACAACTACGCGTTACCACCGGCCTAGATGCGTAATTGGTATATCTACCCGGCATTGCCTAGTTGTGCCGTGTCACCTACCCTATCGTGCCTTGTACGAGTTTGGTTTTCTCCCGCAACCCGTGTGGTATCCTTTGGTGGCTTCCCGATCAGGAGGGACTATGATATTGGATGGACTACTGGGACTATTACGTGTTAAAGTGGAAAATGTAAAGACTTGACGCTATTTAAAAGTATGTTTATTTTACTATAGACACTATTATAATAGCGCAATATACTACATAGTAAATAGTTTAACGAATCCTTAGGAGATGTAAATCCCAAGCATCTCTTGAGTTACTGCACTCATATTTATTTCTTTTAATTTAACTCACATAAGATCTTTTAGTTCTGACTCGAGTGTTTTTGTCTTTTCAAATTCGCTCGGGCCAGTCCAAGCGTTTCAGGATTTAAAGATTTAGCTCTGGAGGACGAAGATTTGTATTATTATTATTTATATTATTGCACTACACTCATACTGTTCCGCTGCATTGTTATTGATATGTATAACTCTGATATGTATTATATAAATATAATCAAATGTTTTTTTTAAAACAGATTTATAAACTGTATATTTGATTATTATATTTTATCCTTCCGCTGTGAGTTTCTGTTTTCTTTTTATTTCTTTCTTGTTTTTCTTATTTACCCTATAACAATCCGCCCTTCCGTATGGTTTGAATTGGCATGTGTGTCGATTTAAAGCGTGCGAAAAGGTGGAATGTTACACTTAGCTTCAAAAATAACACATACTTAGATATGTTTTAACTATGAATTTGGTTACATGTGGAAACAAAGATTTCTCATTGCCCAACCCTCACATTGGAAATCTGCAAACTTTATGGAAGCTTATATATTAAATGCATAGTCCATTCAGATCTATTAATAATAGGCTCACTTTAAAATGGAGGAAAAGCACATAGTTGTTCAACATGTATTTTATCTTTTATAGCTTGATTTGTATTTATTTAGTGTACAATATTTGCATGATCATAATATTTTTATTGGTGGGTAATTAATGAATGTATTTATATTTCTAGCATCATTAATAAAGGAGTCTCTAGTTGCAAATACCATTCAGCCTCCTTTTATTGCTCAAGTTCAGCTCTTATTATTGTCATTGTCATTTTTCCTGAAACATTCCAGCTCTATTTTCGATTTTCTATTTTGATGGTTTCAACCTGCATTTGTGTCGGCTTGAATTTGGTACGATTTCTTTTCCCTTGTGTGCTATAATCATGCCCACTAAAATATGTGCACATAATATCTATTAATTACGCCTTTTTACCAAGATAATGTTTATAAGATTATGCTTTTCCTATTCTTTTTATTTTAGTATAGAAGACAATAATAGTATTTTATAACTTTGATGTTGAAAATGGAGTTACAACTTTGGTAAATGTGGGAGAATTGCATATTTGTCAAAAGGATGTCTTTTTGAAGCGATTTGCATATTAGTCCCTTCCATCAATTCAAACTTACACTTATATTATGAATTACATTATCGATTTGATTGCAACTGCCATAGTGCACAATTTCTAGGTCCAACTATAGCTTGTTGTCATCTGATAATATTAATCGGCTTATTTGATGTGTGCAGGAAAAAGCACTTATTTCCTTACTGATAAAAGACAAACTATCATAATATCTGTATATTCAGGGTTGGTTACTTGAGTTTATGTGCTTTAGCATGTATAGTTTATTTCTTTCGAAACATGCCAACTTTGGTTAAGGTATGATAGCGAATTTTAGTTGTTTTTACTTCACAATTTGATGAACAAATGCTTACATCATGCTTTTTATTAGAAGGTTATTATGCATAAGTCAATTATATATCGTGCGATTGTCTGCTACTCCACGTTCACCTCACCTTTCATTTTGCAAGTTATACATTTGAGGCCAGAAGAACCGAATTTCTAATCTTTTCCCCACATCTATGAAAGTGGATGCAACTCATGAGGTGAGTGAGACGAGCTTTCAAATGGATGGTGATCACATGATCAAAGAATTAAGCCCAGACTTTGACATAAGATAAAGTATAGTTCTGTGCATAAAATTTCCATGCTTTATCATAAAAGGGCTGAGTCTATATTAGTTAACATCATAATTGTTCAAGCATTCTTTGTAAGATTTAACACGGTTAACTATATAAATTCACGCTCTTATTGATTTAGTAGTTTAACCTCTAAACATGATCATTTCAGCTACTTCATCAATAGTTTCTATTATTCGATGACATTTCGCAATGCAATGTTATAATGATTTTAAATATTATTTATTTATAGTATCTATAGTAATATTATATTTCTTTTTAATATTATAATCACCTTATTCATCAACTATAACATTACAACCTTCATACATATTTGTTACATAACATATCAACATCCTCCGCAATTATACAAGGAAAAACATAACTGTCCACTAAGCTAGGCTATCATTTTTTGTGCTTTCTTGATTGCAGGTGTAGAAAAATAAAAGTTCACTCCTGCTTTTACATATTGCTTATGTTTTTTAGCCAAAAAAATACAACTACCACTTATTTTTTTCCTGAGCATCCGTTGTTGCTGCCACTATTAGTGAATTTAACAAAATTTACTTGCTAAAACACAATGAATAGGACCAACTGACTAGTGGGCTTGCATCTGTGGCCAAACAAAAAGATGAGAAATAATTTCTTTCTACTCACTTGCTTGCTTTCTGATGTGAACATGTAACAACTGCATTAGTTGTATCCGAATTTATTATTTGTTTGTAATAATAACACAAATAAAGCATATTTTTCACTGCTAAATTTCACCTTCTTTGTTACTTTTTGATTCATTAATGTTTTAACCGTTTCTACTAATTCTTTGTGTTTGTGCATAAATATTTTGCATATGAGTTGTTTATAGACACATTACTTTTATTCTACTTATCCTATTAACCATTGAGCGATTGTTTTAATCTTCTATGTGGTTTTCTCAGTTCTTTGTCAACATTTATCATATATATCGATAACATCATATACCGATTGTTTTGTCTACGCTAAAAGAAATTAAAAAGGTTAACACAATTAATTAGATACCAAGTTTTTTGTGTTGCATTAAAATAGGATTCTCTTTAATGAATACTATATTTGGTAGTGAAAACAATATTATATGATACATCTTTAGTCCTATTTTATAAGACTTATGCTTTTTTCTACTTTCGTATTTCACTATAGTTATGCTTTTTTTGCTACCGACAAGTTCACTTTTCCCTTTTAACTATTTCGCCTACATATATGTTTGAGAGCATTCAGTCATATTACTACGTTGATTCATTAAAGATTTTATACTAATTTTACTACTTATATTTGATATTTTTGTAATGTTTCTAATTATGTCCCGTAAATAGTATATTCTAATTATTTATCACAATAGTTTAATTTTTTAACCGCAACAAAAATTTTTGACATACCCATGTGCGAAGCACGGGTTCGCACTAGCTTAAGAGTGTTTTCAAGTTTTATGACATACCAAAGTATTTTTATGTAAATAATGAACTCTGTATGGAGGATATTCGAACTCAAGCTTTATAAGTGATATTAATATAACATGTCAATCCTATATTCATTTTCAAATCTTGGTTAAGAAGCTTTAAGTTGGGAATATTCCAAATGAATGGTTATGGATGATTAAACCAAAAGTCTAAGTACATCCTTTTGAATAGTGTTGCAATGTAAGTGGTATATAAAAATGCATAATTTGTAACTGAGCAAGGGGTGGTTTAAAATGTTGATAATCACATAACATTGTTTATGATAATAATGTTGCGATATTGGTCGTAAAAGAACCTAGGTCTCACAAGAAGTCAAGCAACATACTCTGAAAGTTCAATAGGATAAAGGCTATTTATCAGACATGGAGAGGTGTAGATTGATAGAGTAGATAATAAAACTATATAGCATATCCATTCACGATAGCTCTAACAAATCTGGATAAAATGATCTAAGGAATAGGATTGAGAATCCATAAATTGGCCCTAAGTGTACGTGGGTGATTGAGAGAGCTAATGGGTAAGACTCATATTTTAGCTATTTTAAATTATTAAATTTAATGTAATTATTTAACATTAATGGTTAAAAAGAAAAAAAATTAATGATCTTGAATGTAGGTAATTGGATATGAACTTGAATAAAATTTTGAAATAAACTAATTTCTAACATTTAAGTAATAACAAAAATTGAAAGATAATGTTATGTATTGAATGTGTTTCTAATCAATAGTAGGATTAAATAATAATGTTGAATTCAGTAGATGGAAATAAAGTAATTGATTGATAACTAAAATTTATTTAAAATCTAATATTGAAATTTATTGACTTGTTGAACAATCAAATTGTTTAAATTTAATATTGGAAATTATTTGAATAACTGATTCTGAATTTAATAGGATTGAAAATGATATTGAAAGTTGATTTAAATTTTATTTAAACAATAATGAAGATTGTTAACAATTAAAATTGAATTTAAAAGTGAATAATTAGAAATTAAAATTTTTATATTATAATCGAGATGTTAAAAATAACGATTCGGGGCACAGTGTCGGATTTTGACGAAACTAGTTTCATTGGATCTGTAATAATGTATTATTATCGAATTTCAAATTTCATAGCGTTTGGAGTTACCGTTTGGTCGTACGGGATAGAAACACGTTGAAATTTATATCGAAAATTCAATATAATAAATGAGTTCAAAAAACTTTCTTCTCCATACGATCGAATTAGAACTTAGAACCTTTTACATTGCATTCAAAATAGAGGTATAACATTATAAATGCCTAGCGGCATGCCTCGACAAGGGTTCGAGATTTCAGTTACATAAATCGAGACGTTTTGAAATTAAATCAATATATTAATTGGTCAAACTAGTCTTTTCTTCTACAACCCGGATTTGACTTTACCTTTTCTTGCATGCCACCTTTCCCTTCCATCGTTTCCCCCTCATTCACTTTTTAAACCCAACCGAGCAGTTCTAAGGAAAAAAATATAAAACTTCAAAAAAACTTTTTCCCTATTCTACACCATAAAAAATCCAAAACCACTAGCTAAAATCCAATTTCACCACCCTCTTCGATTTGGTTTAAGAATTGATAGGCATAGCGATGGTTGGGCCTTCGACTGTGCAGGGTCATGAGTCGAAATGGACAAGGGCATGGATTCTTAGCTGATTGTTACGGAGTTAGGACAAATGGAGTTTGTATTTGAGTTATGGAGATCAGAGAGTAGCTTCGGCCAAGCTTTGGTGACATGCGATCGAAGATAAAGGGGCAACAGTTTTGTACGGTCTTTGGATGGGTAGCAGGCCGCGAAACCGTAGGTAAGCCGAGCTCTAGGTTTGTGTTATGGTTGGGTCAAGCACGCGAAGAGAAGTTGATCGGCGAAGGCGGTTTCGAGTTTCGTGAGCTATTGCTCTATATCACCTTAGGGAATGCACGACCATGGAGCTTCTCGTGCACATGCATCGACATAAGGAAGAAAGGAGTGAGGTGGACTAAACTCTTTTTTTTGGGTAGGCTTATGTATTAGTAATTAGAATTTGATATAATTAATTTATCGACGAACTTATAAAATGTATATCTCCTTCATACGAGGTCCATTTTAGATGATACTTTTTACATTACGATTGTGAAAATGAGAGCTTCACAATGAAAGTGGTTTGGACGGATTTAGAGACAGTTGAAATTTAGGCTAAATCAGACGTTGTTGAGTTTTAGTTCCAAACCAAAACGCCCTGGCAACAGTGAAAATCAAGGTGAGTATTTTACAACGCTCACACATACTAAAATATTATTATGCTAGTTAACTTGAATTATGAAGTTATATGAATTAGTTGATTGTTGTTTGATAATTTTAAATGACATTTAAATTGATATCTAATTTAACTGACAAAAATTTAAATTGACGGCTTGTATAATAAAATTCTGGATTATTGATAATTGGGTAATTGTTGTGATTTATTAATTGTTTGGATGACTGATTATGATGGATGCAAATTGATTGATATTTGGATGATTGGATGTTTTTTTATTATATCTATATATATATCCTGCTACCACCCTATATATAATTTACAGTATATAAAACTGTAAATTGGATTATTTCAAATAAATTAAGAAATAGGTTGAAATGATATATACCTATGACACTGTGATTTGATTTGAAATGATATATATCCATCCCTGAAATTAAACTGAGATAACTGATCACTTGGCCATAGGATAGAAAATTATATACGGACACCGGATTGGTTAAATTAAATGATTTTAAAATTTTTGATTTAAAATTATTTAAATGGTTTTGATTTAAAGGAAATAAAATAAAGTTTATAGAAATCTCATTATTTTCGAACTTGAGCCCTGAATGTTGAAATTTAAGTTTGGTAATAGAAATTGTTTAAATAGTCGAAGTTGAGATTATAAAGTTATAATCGAAATATAATTTGAATTTCGGAAATCGATTTATTTTAAAAGATTGAACTTTTTATTCAAACCTGGAATATTGCTAAGTAAAAATTATATAAAACGATATTTCAGAAAATTGAGCTCGGAATTTAATTATATTTGAAAATTGGATTTTAAATTGAATATTGAAGTTAAATTTAATTTTAGTGACTTAAATCGATATTTTGAAAATCGAACTCGAATTTATATAAACCGAAATGATTTAAAATAGTTTGAGAATTAAATTGAAATTAATTCAAATTGGAATTAATTTGAATTGTAAAGTTGGAATTGAATCGGTTTGACTTTGAAACTAATTTCATATAAATTATTTAATATAAAACTATTTAAAAGCTATCTTCTTAAATATACAAATTGGTTTGATTTTCCAAATTATTTTTCTATATAAGCCAATTTAGTATTTAAACTATTTTTAAATTTTAACCATTCAAACTATTTTTAACTATTTTAACCATTTAACTATTTTTAACTATTTTAACCATTTACACTATTTTAACTACTTTAATTATCTAAACTATTTTAAAACTATTTAAACTATCTTTCTAAAATTCAAACTGGTCAAGGGTGGAATGTTATATTTAAATCTTGGATTTAAATAATTGAGTTGAGTAAAATTGACATTATAACTTAAATTGAAATTCGAAACAATTTTGGAATCAAAGTCGAGATATTAAGACGAAAGGATTTTGAACTGAAATCGTATATCTTGATATTTTGAAGCGAATATGATATTTTGATATCAAGTATAAACCACCTCCAAAATGTAAAAGAACCAACCGGTGTGTAAAATGATGTTTGGTTGTTAAAGTGACTAGGCCGGATGTGGGCATACTCTCTGTCAATATCAAAAACACTTTAACAACTATATATGTGGAGAAGACTCTAGAACAAAGTGGTTGGATTGGCAAAGATTGCTAGATTTGAAGAAAGAGAACGATGATGGATAGATCCCGACACTTGTGCTAATTTGAAATGACTAAAACAGGACGGCTTGATAGGGTCAAGTAGGCTAATTACCTCGAGTGGACATCTATTCTTTGATTTTCTTGGACTTGGTCCATATTATTACTTTTGTTGTTGGTTTTGATTTGTGCACCTTGATTTGGGATAGCCTCCCTTTAACTCGATATGGGATGGATGGACTCGGTGGGCGGTAATGGCCATGATGCGTTACCACCAGCACTACGACCCGAACTGGTAATATCCTACCTTGGCCATTGTCTCACATACCTTGTCATAATTTTATCCCTATAAGAGACCCATATGGTTTTGGATTAGTGTTGTCGTATCACGGTGCATCCCTATTCGCCGATCGGTTAACTGATGTTTTATATGCAAACTGTACGACAATGCTTAAAAACGCGTTAAGGGGATTAATGTAAAGCCTTAACGCTAAGAAAAATATTTATTTTTATTGATTAGGCATTATATATGTAGCATATTATACTACACATAAATATTTTTACGGGTCCTTAAGTGATGGAAAATCCCGTAACATCTCTTGAGTTATTGCACGCATGTTATACATAGGATAGAAGATGTGAAAACCCGTAAGCATCTCTAACACCGTCATACTCATATTTTATATGGATATCGATTTGTCTTACATAAGGATATTTTAGTCCTGACTTGAGTGTTTTGTCTTTTCATTACGCCCTGATTTTTTTCAGCTTATTGAAGATTTATTCTAGAGGACGAAGATGGATATTTGGTATATTACCACTATAACTATCCCTGCATCATGTTGTCTGCTGTATTACTTTATTTATTCCTGATGTATATATAACTCTTATAAATGTTGTATAAATTATAATCAAATGTATATCAAACAGTTTCATGGACTGTTATTTGATTATTATATTCTGTCATTCAGCCGCGAGATTCAGTGTTTGTTTCTTCTTCTTTTCTTATTTTTCTTATTTAACCCCTAAAGATTCATATTTCCTTTCACTATAAGTTTGACACGTGTGATTTATTGTGTACTCAAAGGGAACGAAGACACGGGCCTTTACATAGTGGTATGCCCTAGGGGAAGTTATGTAATCTGTTTACATATGTCTAACTCTATATTCAATCTTGTTCACAATAAAAGTATCTATTTTCTTTTATATGCTTTGTTATATGTGATATAATTAATTAAGTAGCTAACTTAAAATATATAAATAATAAATCCATAAATAGAATGTCATATTTTGTAGTTGTAGATAGTTAGAATCATAAGAGATTAATCACATTTTATTTTAAATATTCCTAGTCAAGTTGTTTCAAGAAAAGGTATCGATTCATCCATTGTTACCAGAGTATGTAACATTCTACAAATTTTAGGCAATGTATAAATTATAGCTATTTGGGGAACCAAGGTTTTACGTACTTTTACATATTAGATAACTATAGAATGACTCATCCGAGAGTTTTCTATTTGTCGACAATAATCTCAATGTGATGATGTTATATAGTTCCCTCGACTTGAGAATATTATGGAACTACAGTATGGATACTTCACTTCGGTTATAGTTAAAGCATGTAATGGAGTCTGTCGAACAATTATGGTTAGGTCATAGTTGAAGTTGGAAGTGAAGCACTATTCATTAAAGCATTCATCTCCTCGGTTGTATGAAGTTAGTATCTAGGTCAATTACAACCAACTTAAAGTCAAAATCTATGGCCAGAGTAGAACAAGTAATAATAAATGTTATTATTGAACTAAGGACTTTGTTTATTGACTGATCAAGTTGAATGTGGATAATATTGGAGTTGTGACCAACACTAGATTCCATATTTCATAAGATGATATAGTGCTAACTAAGAGAACATATGTAAATTACTATCAGTATTGGTTATGCCTAAAGTGATGTAATATATGATTCTATCGAAAAGATGTATGAACGATGAATTCAACCAATCTATCACATCACTATCTAATGTGACATGTAAGTTAATATTTGACTTATTTAACTTTAATCGCTGATCGAATTCACACCTCTGAGTCTCACAAATATAAATGTGAATTTTCCTAAACAACATGGTTTAATTAGTTTATAAAGTGTTATAAATTAATTTAGTTAATTAATATTTAATATAGATTAGTTATTGATATATTTAATGTTTGGAGTATATTAATAAGTGGGGTAGCTCCTAGAAATGTTCCGGATGGTATTACTAATTATTTGGATGTGTATATAAAAATTTATATATGCACGTGTCAATATACAATATTTTATATTTGTAACGACCCACTTTTTTGCATAGTCTAAGCTTACAATGAACCGTACATATCAACTCAAATTGAACAAAAAGGCAGACTTTTAGGGAAAATAAGAAAGAAGATAGAAAATAGAAGAAAGTAAACAAATATAGAATCTCACAGCGGACCGAATAATATATTATATCAATATCTCTTTTCACAAATGAAATTGTAATATACAAACCTCAAATCGTAGTATATAAACCATAATTATCAGCCTGGACAGTTATAACTGCCCGTCCTCCCAATTTTTGATAATTTCAAACAAACACTGCATAGGAATAAATAAGGAATACGTCTCAGTCTCCAGCTCGTCTTCTGAGCTCCATAGCATCCTAACATGAATCTGTATTACTCGGTCTGATTCGAGCATTATAATAAAAGAACACCCGAGTCGGTCTAGAAAACCAGCATGAGAAAAAACACTTATTTTGAATTATTACAGTTATCAAAATCCTTTGAAAACAAGGATATCTTGTAAGACCACGTTACACATAAAGGTGATGGCTTTTTACCTTACGATAACCAAAACATTTTTATATAAAATCCAGTGATATTATAATAATGTCTAAGGGTCAAGATAATAATAATAATAATCAAGTAGTTGTGATGCTCGTGCTTTGTACATCACAACAATACTAGTATAAAATCAAAACTCGATAAGGCTCGTTCGCTAATTGTGTAGGATTCCACGGAGGTGCCCCCAATACTTCTAGAACGGTCCTCCTGCATAAGGATTAATGTTATCCTTCTGAAGCATCATACTCGTCTAACCGGGGTATTACAGAAAAAATATAACTGATCTTACTAGGATTGAGTGCATCGTTTCGGCATGCCAAAAACAAAAGAAGGTATCGGTATTGCTAGAAAAAGGAGCCGAATACACCATATGATTTTTTCAGTCCTACAGGCCATGCCTTCTATCTTTGGGTTTAGTTATTTCTGCTGATGAGGCTACGTCCGGCGTTTCAGCTTACGCATCGCTCCAAAAATAGATCATGGAATCCTATATGGATTCCCACACCACAGTTGTATATAGATTCCCACATCTCAAATAGATCATGGAATTATATACAGATTCCCATACCCAACGGTCTCGGAACCACACACGGATTTCAACATCTTAATATAACACGAAAACTCCTCTATAGAACTGTATATGGTTTTGGAGTGGTAACGGTTCCAAATCATCTCTTACGAGTACACTCTCCCGCTTCTCGGGCGCTCCATAAACCAGTCGTCGATTTTCGGAATGCTCAATACCGGTTCTTTAGGAAAAAAAATCTAACAATACATAAGAACGGGGATCACCTCCTAACCGTTTAAGTGGATGGATCTCCCTATCATTTCTCCTAGAAGAATAATTAGTTTATAAGTACAGTATAGCGCCATCGATGGTAATTGTACCATATAATTCGCGTGTTTCCCCTAGATATTTCCAAAGTTAAAACACTTAGGTGTGTGTAGGAAATCGTTTCCCTACCACCAAAATTAATAAGGATTACATATTTGGCCCAAGATTTCATAGTCAGTTATTTAACTATCAAATAAACAAACATTCAACCAAAGATTACATTTTCCACTGAAATCACTGAGCCTCATTTAATTTAAATTTGATAAATTTAAATTCCTAATTTAACACTGGCATTTACTTACTTCACCCGAGTAAGTATAATCACAAATCCTTTCTTTCAAAAATATTTGAAAACTCGTTAAAATAGATATGGAAGTACCATTCAGTATCGACCATGGATCGTAGCTTGATGGTTGCGTCTCTATCTCAAAAAAATCAAACTTAACTTAGGCAATCTCTTCCTTCCGATTCTTGCCATGCAACCAATCATAGATGCAGTTTGAATAATGGTCACACCGCTATCCCAGCGAAAACATTCCAAACCATAAGCAATCTCTGCCCTTGAATTACGCGATGAAAATATACCATTACTTCCCAAAAAATTCTTTATTTCATAAATATTTCCAAATCTATTTATAAAACTTATTCATAGTTTCAAAGTTTAATTTAGAGAAATATTCCTTTACAAATACTTGGTATTGAACTCCAAGGAGGGAACCCCTACTATCTGTGTAAATTTGAAAGGAGATTTCACCGTTATTTGATGGATAGTGAAGGTTGAATACGGAGATTGATGTTGAGTAGAATTAGTATAATTTCTGTCGACCCTTTTAACCCAATAATGTTTTCTATTTTGACTTATGAAAATGATTTGGAATTAATTCTATACTTAAAATTAATCGGCTTGAGTTTATAGCAAAAGATGTCTTAAATAACATTGCTTTTGACCCGTTTTAAAGGTTATGATTTGGAAATCTTTGTTAAGATCAAAATAAATGATTTGAAAATATTTTCCTAAGTGAAAAATGAAATGATTTAGAATTATACCAAGATTCAAAAAGGGTTTTAGGTAACAAAGGATTTTATAAATGAGGTTTAATGATTTTGTATATACCGGAAAGAAATGTTCTAAAGATATATATCTCTAGAAGATATTTTGATAAAAAAGAAGTTAATTAATCAAAGAATAATTCCCTATTTACGTAATATCTCTTTTATCGATGATTAGTTCGAAGAAATTGGGGTCGGATTTGAGTAATTCTTATCCGAAAACCACTACGAACCAATTGATGTATTCGAAGTAAAGATATGGGAATGATTTGGAAGATGAAATGTAGGGCTGCTTGTCACTGACCCTTGGGGAAATTTCCCATACATATTATGTGGCAGTAGTTCTTCATTTAGGATCTTCGGTGCAAGGACTTCTCGCTGCTAATCCTAAGGGTGATTTCCAACAAGATCTGGTAGGAGAGTACCTTTAGATTGTCCTGTTCCTAAACAAGTTGTATGGACGAATGTCTGACATTGCATTTCTAATTACATTGATTGATCTCTATGAATGTATCATCTATTTTGTGGCGGAGAAGGCAACTTATCTTAGCTTAATATCCTTTCTTGAGACATACGAGCTAATGAGTTATATGTTTGTACAAATTAATTGTGTGATCATGAATTAGCAATGTGGCATTCAAAGTAGTTGTATTATGTCAAAGGTAATCGTTACCCCGGGCCTCATGAACCGAAAATGGTTTAAACAGGGCTTGTCGTGAGGTTAAGTGGGTCGCACCCATTAGGACATTTTCATTACCCTTCTAGATTACTCTACATATGTAGAGTATGTTGTATGTGCTAAGAGATCTCTTAGTTAGGTCGGTTATGACCGGGTTGATGTAATATTCACTTCTATACACCACCAGGCTGGTCTGTGGGTAGGCCGGTCTTGCTCGTGCAGAGGTTTCAAAGACGTCGATCCTCGATACATCCCTCTAGAGGTGTACCTTACGGAAGATAGTCCCTTACTTGCCATTGTATGAAAATCAGTTCTCTAATAAGTTGTAACAACCCTGAGATTGCAATTACCGAATAATGAATTAAAATTATGATTTTAAGTTAAAAAGGGAGATAAACAAATTTTTGGGAATTTAAATTAGCAATTGGTTCGCAAATTAAAATATTTTTGCTTTGAAATGGGGAATTTTTTTATGTGATTATAGGTTAATGGGCCAAATGAGCAATTATATGGTTTTAATTAAAACTAGGATGCTTCTTAGATTTTGTTCACATGATAACCTTAGGAAAATAAACTAAGTCCTAATGGGTTTTAAAACCTCTTACCATGACCCATTAACCAACCCACTCCTATTTAATATCTCAAACCCCTCCCATAAACCCTAACCCTCCTCTTCATAAATTCCTAAACCTAGATCTAAACATAATTAATGGCCTCCCTTTAGAAGCTCCACCTCCTTCTCTTCATAATTAAACTAGTTTAATCTTTGAAAGGTAATGCAATCTCTCCTATTCTCTAATCCTCCTTCTTAATCCCTATTTATCTCCTCCATCTTGTTGTAATTATTGTGTATTTTTTTTGTTGATTTTGGGTCCTTGAAGCCTCTTGATCTTTGCTTTGGGGTTGAGGAGTTTGGCTTGCTTGATATTGTGCACTCAAACCATTTGATACTTTGCTTCATTAAGGTAATTACTATTGATTAGTAATTATTGCTAGTTGTAAAGATAAGCTTTGGCCTTGGTTTCCTTTAAATTAGTGTAATAATCATTATATGGTGATTAGTAATTGTTATTAGTGATTTTTTGATGCCAAAAACTGAAGAAAAAAAACAACCCAAAATCACCAAAAACACAAAAATATGCTTGCTGGAAATATTTAGGCTGAAATCAGCCTGAAACATGCTGGAATAGGCTCTGGGTGCACCAGGACAGGCCTGGGTTGCACCCAAGCCCCAGCCCGGGCACAGCCCGGGCGCGCACAGGCCCCCAGCCCGCCCGGGCTAGGGGCGGGCCACAGACCCCAGCCCGCAAGGGGCTGGGGCCGCCCCTTTTCCCCTAGCCCGCAAGGGGTTGGGGGCGGGCCATAGACCCCAGCCCGCAGTGGGCTGGGGCGCGGCCTAAGTCCCCAGCCCGTGTGGGCAGGGGCGGGCCCAGTACCCCAGCCCGCGTGGGCCGGGGGGGGGGGGGGGGGGGTTTCCCCCAGCCCGCGTGGGCTGGGGGGGTTTTCCCACAGCCCGCGCGGGCTGGGGGCGGGCCCAAGCCCTCCAGCCCGCGTGGGCTGGGGCGGACTGACGCGAGCCGGGCCCGCGTCCAAAAAAAAATAAAAAAAAAATCAAACATTACCTCTGTTTTCAGCTTTTGAGCGCCACTTCGCGATGTCGCCACGTTCGCATCGGAAGTCGGAATTCGACGTTTTTGGTCTCGTTGGAAAGGTGGAGTTGCGATCTCCATCTCTGGAAAATTTGGGCCACATTGGAGTTCGTTTGTTACTTCGATTTTCGTGCCAAAGTTAGACTCTGGTCGCTGTTGGAAAACAGCGTGAATCTTTTTCTGGGTTCAATTTTGAGACGTCGCTGCCACTTCGTCTTAACTCGGAATCCAGAAATTCTTTTTGCATCTTAAAGTAGGGATGTCGGACTACATGCCTACCAGTTTTCATGCCATTTGGACACAGTTTTCTGGTCCAAATAAATTGCCGAACTTGGGTTCGCAGCAGTTTTTGAATGGTTTCAAACACTTAAGAATATTTTTGATGATTTTCTGGTTTTCGTCAATTTCTTTGAGATTTGTCTCTGGATTTCATACACGGGCTTTATAAAAAGGATTTAAAAGGATTTTTCACTCCAAAATGGCTTTTGTAAATTATTATATAATATTATTTTTAATTATTAAATTAATTACTCCATAATAGGAGACTTTTCAAAAGAACTGTAACGACCTGATAAATTTATGATATTTTTATAAATTTAATTTATATGTTTGCTAATTTAATCCAGTATAAAATTAAAGTCTTAGGATTTTTAAAGGATGAATGTAGGAGTTAGATAGTAACTGTAATTACAGGTAGAGATTTAAAAGGTTATATGACATAGATTTGAAAATAACTGAAAGTTGTGTTGTAGTTATAAGTCTTAATGTGTTGGTTTAATGGTATTAATGTAACAATAACTGAATTGGATTACATACACACAAACATTTGAAAAATTTATTAGGTGGACTAAATTGGTTAAAGTTCATAAGTTGTGCATTTCAATTTAGTAGAAATTCTAAACGATAAACAAATATTTAAATAAACGCTAAATTAAAACTATGTAAAATGGTGACTTAAGGCCTAGTTATAGGAATTGGAATATAATCCAAAATTTAATTAATGATAGTAACGTAGTATTAGCTAATAAATAGATTTCAATGCAGTAACCAAATGAAAGGAATAGGAATGAATATATATATTGAATAGGAATGAATATATATATTGGTTTGAAATGAAATAAAAATGTGTCACATTTAGATGGAGTAAAATTTAAGAAACCTATAAATGTGGAATCAGTAAACATTTGTAAAAAATATTGCCTAGAATAAAATTCATTTAATATAAGAATTCAAAGGTGGAAGATTTACATTTGGATTGAAAGGTATAATTAATTGAATTGGTGATTTGGGAATTTAATCCAAGGGTTACTCTAAAAATAAATACGGATAAAAAGAGGTTAAACTAAGGAGGGGCATTAATTGATTTTAAGGCTTATTTAATACGTTAATAGGCAAGACTCCGCATTCATACATTTATACAAAGCTAAATAGAAGCACAAGTGTGATATAATGTAAATAGATGGATATCAACCTTTATTTATATGTTAATGGGATTTAATTTCTATTGCATAAAAACCGCAATTTAATGAAGATTGAAATAGCTAATTCATACGTTAGTTGATTTAGCTGGAATATGAAGATATTTAATGGAATAGTGAAATCAAATGGGAATGGGTTTCCATTGTTCATTTGAATTCACATTCATCATAAAAACTTATTTGAAAACCAAAGGAATAATAAAGGAATCAAGACTTAATTAGTAATTTGGATTTAAGACATGGCAATTTGGATTTATTGCAACATTTAATACCATAGAATTTAGTAAAGCTTATTCAAATTTTAGTTGACCATTTGTGATATAACTTTTTGAAAACAAGACTTTATTTATGAATTGAGTATTTGATTCAACGAATGGTAATTACTTCATTTAAAAATGGAATTTAACGTAAATTAGTACGTTATTAAAGTTAAATGAAAGCTGTAAACATTTGACTTAGAGAACAATTGAGTGAAATCTTAACTAATGTAAACTTCATCATATTGACATCCATAACTGTGAATCATAGGAAGAAGGTAAATAAATGAACTTAACCAAACTATTTATGTTGAATATTGAAAATTTGAATAAATAAATAGTTAAGAAAATTAAGGGAATGGGAATAAAAATTTATTTATAATTTGGAATTTTAATTACGGTGAAAAGGGTTAACTGCAAGTAAAAGTAAGTTGAGATGGAAATCAAGTTATTTATTTAATTTGGTTTAAGATGAGAGTGTATAAGTATAAGATTAGGTAATTTGTGAGAATAAATTTATAATTCCCGAATAATAAGAAAACGCAGAGGTTAACACTGCGAAATTTATATACTTATAAATTTTAATTCACATCCAAGCTTGCTAAATTATTTGGAATTGATTGGATTATATAAGTAATGAAATTTGGCCAATATTTAAAGTTGAAAGAAAATTTGGATTTTATGATTAATTTTAATTTATTTAATAAATATTAAAAATAGCCATTTTTGTCACGGACTCGGATTTCGACGAAAACAGTTTCATCGGATCCGTAACGGTGAATTATAATAATGTTTCAAGTTTCGTTGCGATCGGACTTGTCGTTTGATCGTACGGACTCGAAACGCCTTGAAATTTACGCATTTTGAAATCAATTTGAAATTTTGTTTTTTTAGCATAACTTCTTCATACGATCGAATTTGGTCACGAAACTTTTTCCATCGCGTTCAGAATATTTTAAAACACCTATTTGGATATATAGTTTTAACAAATTCGACTCCGGAGGCATAGCGGGTTTTTTGGACCATGGTTTGTCACGCACGTTCGCGTATCCAGTCTAGCTACCCTACCTCTAGCCTATCTATAAATATACATCTATAAACCCTAGCTCCTTTCTTTTTCATTTGCTGTAAGTTCATTTCTTCACTCTTTTCTCTTTCCCAAATGTATACATCTCAGATCCAATTCCAGATCCATCCACAGTTCAAAATCAAAAGTCAAAACTCAAAAATTTCAGAAAATTCCAGAAAAAATATATGTTGAAGTATTCGATACGCGTAATATACTGGTGAAATTCGTTTTTCAATTGGAGCTGTCGTTTATCCAGAATAAATTCAAACAGCCCCAAAACCGTTCATCATCGCCGTAACAAAAGTTGTCGGATCGGAAAAACATTTCTGGGTTTTGGAGAGGGAACCGAGGGGATCGCATCTGTGTAGTTTGTTTCGAGTTTCAACGGTTGGATTGGCGGGAATTTTCGATTAGGGTTGATAAAGTATGGGTTGCGTGCGTGTTTTCCTCTGTTCGAAGGTGCGTGCGTTGCTGTAGCTATGCGCTTCTCTTTAGGTGACGTGGCTTGTGAAGGTGAATGTGTGTCATTTGTTTATTTCCAATTTTTGAATTCAATCACCATTTTTCGCCATAACTTTCTCATACGAAGTCGGATTCACACGAAATTTTTTTTGTTAGGATCGTAATTTAATTCCGGACTCGATGACGTTGGTTTGGACGAATTCTGAGACGGGCGAATTTTTGGGTTTAAATCGGGTTTGAATTCGATTTAAATTCAAAAGGTGAGTGTTTTAACCCACTCACAATTACTAGAAGCTTTTATGTTTGTTAAATAAATTTTAGAAATGAATAGAAATTTATTTATGAGCTTTTGGCATGTTATTTCATCCATATCTGTTGAATTGCATTTTTTTAATTTAGCTGTTAATTAAATTGATTGATTGCGTATTAATTGGCTGTTAGAAATTATTGTTGCATATGAACTGCTAGTTAACAGTTATATAAATTATTGGGGAATATAAACTGTTAGATAAATAGTTGATAAATCTAAATTGAAGAAAACTGCTAGTTATTACCTGTTGTATATTACCAAACACATATTGTTATTGATAGATGTTTGTGATTGGATGATGGATGTTTTGTGATTGGATTATGGATGTGTTGTTGAATGGATGTTTATTTGGATATCATTAAACTGCAAGTTAGCATACATTTCACATTTCATTCGGGATTGTGGTTTGAAATGATAAAACCGCAAAGTTTTATTTTTAAATTGCGGATTGAAATGATAAATATCCGTATCACTTGACCATAGGATAGAAAATTATATACAGGCACCGCGGTCTATATATAACTATTTTAATGTGATTTCTATGGTTTGGATGGAATACGGTTTATAAAAATCTTAAATTTTTATACTGAATAAATGTTTTCTTCCATATTTATATGCATATGAAGTTGAAATTTTGAAATAAAAAGGTGAATAAATTTCTTTATTAAAAATGGAAGAAAATTAAGAAAATGGAGTTTGATGATTTATATCCTATATTTAAATATTAAGTTGGAAATTTTAAAGATATGATATTTATAATTGGATTTTTCCCAAAATATTTTGAAATGAATATTCTAGTAAAAATTGAATTTGGAAATATATATATATATATATTTTACTAGAAATTGAAGTCTTATTAATTATGGATTTTATGTGAATGGTCAAGATTAATTAATAGAATATTGATTTCGAAAGGATAAAAAAAAAATCCAACTTTAGTTGAAATATTAATGCTCAAAATGGATATAAATATATATAAAATTGAAATGGTTTTGGGGACTTGAAGTAATATTTTGGATTTTGGATTAACTTTTAAAGAAGAAATATTTGGAAAGCCATGTAATTTATTTCTTTATAAAGCAACAGTAAAGTTAAACCTTTTTAATTCGCATACCGTTGAATATCCAAACCATTTAGTTTTGAAAATAATGGTTTTAAAATACTATGGATTTTCGAAGAATTATGTTGAAAGTTACAAACAAAATATTGGTTACATGGGATATTAAATAATAAAAGTGACATAATTTTTGGAAAGGAAAATTTATTTGGGAAACGATATCATTGATTTGAGTCTTTATAAATTAATATCAAAATGAATTGTTTGGGTTTAAAAGAAGAAATGATATCGAGATATTATGGTTTTGAAATGGATTATATTCTGGTTTTAAAGTATAAACTGTTTTTAAATAACCGCGGTGTTATAATAACGATTGGTTGGCAAAGAGACCGGGATCGGATATGGACATACTCTCTGTCGATACCGAAAACCACTTTGACTAACCGTGTACGCGGTGGAGATTCCAGAATGAAGTAGGTGGTGGCGACGTTTCCTGTAAGGTAATACGTGGACCCAACTCCCGTGAGTTGGCATAAGGTGGCTAAAACAGGAGCGATTCTCAGGCCAATGAGGTCATTCCTCTGATCGGACGCTCCTCTTCGATATTATACTTTGACTTGGATTGATTCAGTGGCCACTTCTATATTTTGATTTTGGGGGAGTTAGTTCGAGGTGGGCGGCAGCTGCGCGCTGCGCGTTACCATCAGCCTGGATAGCAATTGGTATATCTACCCTGGCATTGCCTAGTTGTGCCGTGTCACCTACCCTATCGCGCCTTGTACGAGTTTGGTTTTCTCCCGTAGCCCGTGTGGTATCCTCTAGTGGCTTCCCGATCAGGAGGGACTATGATATTGGATGGACTACTGGGACTATTACGTGTTAAGGGCTATATGGGTAACCCCTTAACGCTATTAAAAAGTAAGTTTATTTTATAAATAGACACTATTATAATAGCGCAATATACTACATAGTAAATAGTTTAACGGATCCTTAGGAGATGTAAATCCCGAACATCTCTTGAGTTACTGTACTCATATTTATTTCTGTTTATTTAACTCACATAAGATATTCTAGTCTGACTCGGGTGTTTTTGTCTTTTCAAATTCGCTCGGGTCAGTCCGAGCGTTTCAGGATAGCAGGTTTTAGCTTTGGAGGACGAAGACGAAGATTCAGTATTATTTTATATATATAGTATTGCACCACACTCTTTCTATTCCGCTGCATTTTCGTATTGGTATGTGTGACTCTGATATTCATTGTATAAGTAAAATCCAGCTTTTGTAAACTGTTTATGAACTGTATATTTGTTATTATATTTTATCCTTCCGCTGTGAGATTCTGTTTTGTTTTATTCCTTCTCTGTTTTTCTTATTTACCCCATAACAATCCGCCCTTGCGTATGCTTTGAATTGGCACGTGTGTCGTTTAAAGTGTGTGAAAAGGCGGGATGTTACAAGACCGTTTTAAAAGTGATTTCGAAATCAGTTACAAATCCGTTTTACACCATTATTTTCTATAATAAAAATCTCACACTCACTTTTAGCACGTCAAGCGAAGTGGAAAGGTGCTTAAACGGTTAGGAAATCTTCGGCCTATGGAAACCGTGTGTATTTTCTTTCCGGTTAATCCCAGACCTATTCAATTGATCGTTTTGACCTTTGGGTCTAGTTTACCGATGATACGAGGTGGACTTTTTATTGTTTGGAGTGTGAGCTTGCTATTGGTTAGTAAACTGTTTAGTGCAAACGTGGGGTATGGGACTCATTGTTAACACTTTACGGGTTCCTCTCCAAGAAGTTAGTGACACATTAGCCTCTGGGCGGCCAGTACTGGACCTCTAGGTCACCACGCCTCTGGGCAACCGTCTCTGGACACCTGCTCTATGGAGCAGTTTTTACGGCATGTGCCTCTGGGCCTTTATCCTTCTGGGAAGGATCTTGTCGTTTCGCGCGTTCCGCATCTGTGCGAGTGATCGATCACAACTCAACAGTACTTGGCAACAACGACTCTGGTCGGTGCACGTGCAATATTTGTATTATCTGATGATTTTATATCCATTCGAGTATTGCCATTCGGTGTTGGTTCTATGGAACCATACGATGTAAGTGCGATTACCTTGTGGATTCACAGTGTATCTGGACACTGCTTTTCAGTGTTTGATTTCATTGACTTTTCAGTATATCCCCATTGCTCTTTGGAGCATCGATCTTTGCTTGGGCATTGATTACAGACTCTGGTCACTCTTGGGATTATTGCCTATGGGCAACTTTATATAGCTTTGGCTACGCCGATGATATGAGGCAATTTTATTTATTAAACACTTTGGTATTTGTATTCTCTTTGGAGATTTTTACTGTTTATTGATGATTAGGGATCGTCATTATATTCATGTAGTCCATATTATTCTTCTCTTTGGAGAAGTACTGTTTTATTTATGTACTGCATTATTATATATATATATATATATATATCTCTCTCGGTTATTACTGATTGTTTAGCTAGCCTGACCCGAGTGTTTTCGCTCGGGTCAGACCGAGTTGTTTCAGGTTAGGCCTCTGGACTTAGCTTTCTGTGCTTCCGCTTGGACATTATCTGCTATGCTGATAGATAGCTCTTTTATTTGTCCACTATTCAGCTACTCTGTTATTTCAGACTCTTATGTACATATTTTTTTGACTCACATGTGTGAGCGGTGGCTTTGTACCCACCTTTCTGATACTTGGATCTGTATTGACGATATATTGTACCTATGTTCTGTGACTGTTATGTGACTGTTCTGTGATGATGATGTTATCATTTAGTATTATGTTTGTTCTGAACCTATTTTCCTTAGCCATTGTAATTTCGTTATAAATATCTATTGGATATGTCAAACCACTTGAGAAAAGAATACCACCTATACGACGTATTCAGTAGTTAGTTATAGCTTGATTACACATGGTCGCTTCCATTATACTCTATTCTCCGTTCTAGTAGACGGTATTACTCCGTAATACTCTTTACTAGAGTGGGTCTCGGAGTGGGGCGTTACATCTTGGTACCAGAGCTAAGGTTCAGAATTAAGCATAACAAACACAGAACGGTTACATTTAGTACAATACATTTTAATTGGATCCGAATTAAATCAAATCCCTTCCTTATGCCTCGATAGATAAGTTAGGAGTATGTCTAGGAATTTATTATATTCCGTAGTATTCCTCAATTGAGTATCTATCATTGAATCTTGTCTAACTCTAATTCCCGTTTGACTTTCAGTATGTCTGGAAGGGGAAGAGGGAGAACTACACGTCAGACTAGTGCTACTGGGCAGTCCAGCAACACTCATCCAGAGGGCGTGTTCATGACTACCGACCAGATCATGGAGCTGGTTAGGAATTCTCAGTCTCATTCTCAGTCTCCAGCCCCAGTTGCTGATGCTCCACACATGTCTGTTTTTGCGCGTCTCTGCAGTGATTTTACCCATCTCGGAGGGAAGCCGTTCAGTGGCTCCGAGAATGTCTTAGAGGTCCAGGCTTGGATTCGGATATGCGAGCGCATTTTTACTCGTATGGATATCTCGGATCATGATCGTGTTCTTATTGCTTCTAGTCAGCTTCAGAGTCGTGCCCTGGATTGGTACGAACTCCTTATTGCCGAGGTCGATGAGACCACACTTACTTGGGCTCAGTTTCGTCAGAGATTTGAGCTCAAATTCATCCCAGAGTCAGAGAAGAACTCCCTTGCTAGCCGCTTTCTTGATCTCAAGCAGGGGAAGTCCTCCGTATCAGACTATGTCTCATCCTTCGAGGCCCTGTCCAAGTACGGCCTTGAGTTTATTGCTACTCCTTATAAGAGGAACCTCAAATTTGTTGAGGGCTTGAAGAAATATCTGAAGAGGCATCTTATGCTACAGCTTGAGCTCTCATTCGAGAAGCTAGTCGATGCAGCCCTACATCTTGAGTCAGTCGAGATGGAGCATAGTGATGATGATGGTGGGGGTTCCAAAAACCCCAACCAGAAGCGGGGTCCATTTCAGAAGAACAAGCCTTGGAACAAGAAGAAGAAGACTGGCAGTTCTGCTGTCCAGGCTCAGCCTCAGATTCAGTCACAGCCTAGTGGAACCCGTCCTCCGAAGAAATGCTTCAACTGCGGTTCTCCAGATCACTTTATTCGAGAGTGCCCCAAACCTCTCTATTGCACCTTCTGCAAGAAGGAGGGACACAGGATCTCCACTTGTCCTATTGCTCCAGCTAGTGCCAAGCCTGGCAAGCTTAATGCTGCCAAGGCTCCTGCATCTTCAGCTCAGCCTCGAGGTATGCATCCTTCCGTTCTCGAAGGTTCTATTTTATTTCATGGTAGATCTTGTAGAGTTCTCTTTGATACGGGTGCCTCTCACTCATTCGTATCAAAGGAGCTAGTAGATGCTTTATCGTTGGATGTTACTTGTCTGGTTTCTTCAGTAAGGATTGTGAATCCCATTGGCGGATCCACGACCCTTAGCTTGCTTTGTGAGAATATAGATATCGATCTTTGTGGATTTTCTTTCCGTGCGAATCTGCACGTTATGGAGTATTTGGTTTTTGATATGATTCTTGGCATGGATTGGCTCGCTCAGCACGACGCCAAAATTATTTGTTCGGAGCGGACATTATTCATTCATCACCCTGATTCGTCCTCTCCGTTAGCTATTGTTCTTCGGGATGTTGGGCTTTCTGATGTTACTCTATTTTCTCTTGATTCACGAGATGAGGATTTGGACTTATCTCGTATTCCTGTTGTTCGGGATTTCACCGATATATTCGAGCCAGTATCAGGCCTGCCGCCAAAGCGGGCCATTGAGTTCCGCATCGATCTCATTCCAGGCTCCCACCCTGTTGGGCGTCCTTCCACGAGGATGTCTATTAAGGAGAATGAAGAACTCAGGAAACAGTTAGTTGAGCTTGAGGCGAAGCAGTTCATTCGATCCAGTTCTTCGCCATGGGGTGCTGTTGTCGTCTTTGTTAAGAAGCCCGATGGCTCTCTTAGGCTTTGCATTGACTATCGCAAGCTTAATGAGTTGACCATCAGAAATCGTTATCCATTGCCACGGATAGACGATATGTTTGATCAGTTGAGTGGTGTGAAGGTCTTTTCATAGCTCGACCTTGCCACCGGATTTCATCAGCTCCGAGTTGCGGAAGATAGCATCCCTCTTACCGCCTTCCGCACTCGTTATGATTCTTTTGAGTGGTTGGTCATGCCATTCGGCTTGACGAACGCACCAGCTTTCCTCGTCGATCTTATGAATCGAGTATTCCGGGAATACATCGATAGATTCGTTCTGGTTTCCATCGATGATATTCTTATTTATTCTAGATCCGAGGCAGAGCATGCTCTTCATTTGCGGATCGTCTTGGATACTCTTCGTCAGCATCAGCTTAAGGCCAAGCTCTCCAAGTGCCATTTTTGGGAGAGCAAGGTCAAGTTCTTGGGCCATATTGTATCATCTGAGGGTGTTTCTGTCGATCCTGCCAAGATCGAAGCTATCCAGAATTGGAAGCAGCCCGAGAACGTTCATGATATTCGCAGCTTCCTTGGTCTGGCGGGTTATTACCGTCGGTTTGTCAAGGATTTCTCTCGAGTTGCACTTCCCCTTACGACGCTGACTCATAAGGGTGTTCGCTTTATTTGGTCTGATAAGTGTGAAGCTTCCTTTCAGCGACTGAAAGAACTTCTCACTCATGCTCCTATTCTTGTGGTTCCTGAAAGTAATCAGGATCTGGTTGTTTACACCGATGCTTGTGGTAGCGGGCTCGGTGCCGTGCTTATGCAGAAGGATCGGGTAGTTGCTTATGCTTCCAGGCAACTGCGTCCGAATGAGGTTCGCTATCCGACTCATGATCTTGAGTTGGCAGCTATCGTCTTTGCCTTGAAGACGTGGCGTCACTTTCTATTAGGCGAACGCTTCACTCTTTACACCGATCATAAGTCTCTGAAGTATCTTTTCAGTCAGAGGGATCTCAATATGAGGCAGCAGCGATGGCTTGAGTTTCTTGCCTCATATGATTTAGATATTCAGTATACCCCTGGCAAGGGTAATCGTGTTGCAGATGCGCTTAGTCGCAAGCACTCGGCGGTAGTTTCTATGATGATTGCCGAGTGGAATGTTCTTGAGACTCTATCTTTATGTGATATTAGAGACCGAGCTTCATCTTCTGATGCTCCTGTCTTATTATTTAGCTTGGAAGCTCGTCCTATCTTATTGGATCGCATTGCCCACGCTCAGCGGCAGGATCCAGACTTATTGCATCTTATTCATCTTCTCGAGTTGGGATCCAATGATGAGACATTGCTGGATTATTCTCTGGATTTTCATCGGTGTCTTCGTAGGAAGAATCGTATTATTGTACCATCTGATTTATCACTTAGGCGTGACATTCTGGACGAGTGCCATCGCACTAAGTACACTATTCATCCCGGGTCGAGTGAGATGTATGCCGATATGTGCCGGCTATATTATTGGGAGGGTTTGAAGAGAGACGTGGCAAGTTATGTGAGCGGTTGCATAACTTGTCAACAGATCAAGGCCGAGCATCAGCGTCCATCTGGTCTTCTTCAGCCGCTAGAGATTCCAATATGGAAATGCGATCATATATCCATGGATTTTATTGACGGTCTTCCTCGATCAAGGTCAGGCCATACTTCTATCTGGGTTAATGTTGATCGCTTGACCAAATCGGCTCATTTCATTCCGATTAGGTCCACTCGGACTGCACCTCAGTTGGCCAAGCTCTATGTGAAGGAAGTCGTTCGACTTCATGGCATTCCTAGCTCTATCATCTGTGATCGAGACACTATCTTTACTAGTCACTTCTGGAAGTGCCTGCAGGCAGCTTTGGGCACAAAGCTGAATCTCTCGACTGCTTATTGTTGAATATGCGCTTATATGATTTTTGTTTGATGATAATAAACATATATACATTCGTTTAAATGTACTTGATAATATACTATTTTATTTTTTCACAGATTAAATAAATATTTGCTGAATAAAATAAATAACACGGAATTTGAATTCAAACGAATATTTTATTCAAACAAATATTTATTACAATTTTGAATAGTATACAAATTCAAGCTCTCACTATTCACTATACAACTGTGATACAAACTTAATTACATCACTATTTTACATCAGCACCTCACTACATATCACTCACACTCGTATTTATCTTCAACTGCATTCCAGTTTGAATCCAGCATCTGGGCAATCTGCAAAAATATAAACTAACGCAGTAAAATTGAAAAAGAAATATTTTTGCAATATAAAATGAAATACGATTTTTGAAAATATGATTTGCCTCAGTTATTTGGGTTGTTCGTCATCATTCACACTTGATTTCATCACAAAGTCGTGCACATAGATATTACAGGGACAGGTATACATAAGTGGCTGCAGTACACACACATACATTTGTACACGTGTGCACTGCCCCGCCAACTCGTGTGCACAAATCAAACAAAAGCACTGTTAACAATTCAGCACAAGGTCAAACCCAAATAACACACGGGATTCAACTCAAGGCAGAATACAAGCTGCAGTATACCAAAGTGATACAGATACATGCAAATTCGACAAGCAACTGAAGGCAAAAGGTCCAAAGTATCACTTACAACATGTATGCAGCCCAATGAACCAGTGACAACAAACTACAAACTCAACAAGACATGTACACAAAGCATAGTGCACCGAAGGAGCAGCAACAATGATACTGACTCGAAGCAGTAGTGACAGTAAGCAATGCAGCAACGATGGTCAAGTAATATGTATCAGGCATCAAAACAATGTTCAAGACACCAAGTGATACAACAGCTACTACTAGATAACTACAAGGCATGAAACCATACTTGACACAGTGGCAACACTGGAAGCACACGAGCTAATGAAGACTGCATGAATCAAGCTCAGTGGCAAATGCATATATATATCAGAGTGAAACATTTGAGTTGCAACATGAATGAAAAGAACCAGACACAACAGTGCACAAGTACAGGGAACAACTAAATCAACTGCAACAACTCAAGTGCTACCAGTGAAACACAAATGAACAAATATCACAATGAACCAACAATACATGCAGGTGAACAGAAGTTTTGAATCAAAACATAATCAACGCCAGTTGATAAAAGGGAACACAAGTGTGGCAAATGCAAACTGTGGTGAAGCAACAAAGATGAACCAGAGCTAGTAATACATGTACAGGTCGCAACAAAATGCACCACCAAGAAAAGCCATGGTCAATGCAAGGCAAAAAGCGAAGTTACAGAGAAACTTGAACTCAATTGCAACAACTCAATGGACAAAACTGCAAGTACAAGGCACAATGCACACCAAACCAGGTTCAAATTACACAAGCTCGAGATGAAAGTGTCGAAGTTACCCGAAGCCAACAACAATACATGTATTATGAATATACACAATGCAGTACACTACAGGTATAAGGCTAAATGACCAATGAATGCAACTACAGGACTGCAACAGGTCAAGACTGTGTACCCAGCAAATACAACGACCAAAACCATCAATGAACAAGACTACAGATGAAGCCAGAAACAATGCAAGTAGACCAAACGAAGAGTGCAGGTGAACAAATGTACAAATGAACTCGACCAGTAACCAAGTACTACAAAGACCATGTCGAACACAGTGACAACATTAAGTATGCAACATGGTGAGCAAGACGAATTCAAGTACGCATCTTTCAGAAAGTCAAGCCGTGGTCATCACGAAATGAATCAAAGCCAAGACCGAAGCAAGCAGTAAAAAAAAAATTCACGAAAATCATCAACACCGTGATTTACAGGTAATAAAAATATATACTCATATGAACAAGCCATAAATCATATCAACATCAAAAGACCAAGCCGAAGTCAACGTTGAACAAGTAAAATTCAAAACCATGGTAGCAAAGAAAACTGACCAAGTCACAAATCCAAGCCGTGTCAACCAAGCAACGAAAGTATACGCATATGAAAAGGTCAGAATCAATCTCGAACGACCAAGCATAATCAAGCGGCAGAGAAACGAAAATGACAAATTCAAACATGATTATACGAACGCAATTCAAGGAGGTGGAACTCGAGAGAAATGCACCACCAAGAACAGCAATACATGTAGTTTGGGAATTCACAACTCGGTGGTTGAGTTATGGTCAGGGTTTTGAGCGTAGAGTTAGATTAGTCAATAGCGGGTATAGCGAGTTTACGTGTGTAAGCGAGGGACTATCTAATTTCTAGTAGAAACCTTGGAGGCAGCACGTAGGCAGGGTTTTGCCGAAGCTGGGTAAATTCTGTGTTGTTCTGTTCTGTTATTTATATTCTGCTATATCTGTGCTGCTATTCTGTGATCTGAATTTAAATTAATTGATAAGCTTCCGCGATTAATTTTTATAATTTACACTACCACCCTATTCACCCCCCCTCTAGGGTGAAATCGATCCTACAAGTGGTATCAGAGCTAGGAACAAAAGCCGTTTTTGTTTTAAAAATTTTTGATTTTACATAAACCAATTTTTGTTTAAAAATTCGTGTTTCAAAAATCAATTTTTGTTTTAAAATTCGTGTTTCAAAAATTCGGTTTTTGTTTTTAAAATGGCTTCTTTTAATAATGCTTTTGCAGAGGGTCAGTCGATAGTTAGACCACCAATGTTCAATGGTGAATATGCTTACTGGAAAAATAGAATGCAAATTTTTCTGAAAACCATTGGCGCTTGGAATATTGTTGAGACAGGTTATAGAATACCAACTATAACTGTAGATAATCAGGAAATAGAGAAACCAAAGGAACAATGGACAGAACTAGAAAATAAATTACAAAATACTAATGCCAAAGCTATGAATTCTATTATTTGTTCATTGGATCAATTTGAATTTAATCGTGTCTCACATTGTCTAACTACGCAGGAAATATGGCACATACTAGAAGTGACTCACGAAGGAACATCTCAAGTCAAAGAATCTCGCCTTGCAATGCTAAGCAGCGAATACGAGAACTTCAAAATGGCGAAGGAAGAAAATGTCAAAGAGATGTACGGACGACTCTCCAATATCGTATACAAATCAAAAGCTCTCGGAAAAACATACACCGAATTAGAAATAGTCCGGAAAATCCTCAGAGTCCTTCCACGAAGCTTTGAAGCAAAAGTAACTGCCATACAAGAATCGAAAGATTTAAAACAACTTAAAGTTGAAGAACTCATCGGAAATCTCACCACTTATGAGCTAGAAATGAAATTCAAAGAAGAGCGTGAAGGAGGTGACACTCAAAAGAAATCAATAGCTCTCAAAGGAACAACCAAAAGTGATGATGATAACGATGATGATGATGGAGTAGCAGAATTGGAGCTGTTAATAAGGAAATTCAAAAAATGGAATCAAAAACATGGAAATTCAGCTCGAATTCAAAAAGCAAAAAGCAGAATAGCCAAAGCACTAGACTACTCATAAGAACAAAAGTTTATTTGTTATAATTGCAACAAACCCGGCCATATCAAGCCCGATTGTCCACAAATTAAATCCAACCATGGAAAGAAACAGAAAAAGAAAAGTTTTGCAGCCACTTGGGATGAAATAGACGAGAATGATCAAAGCACTGGCAGTGAAAGCGAAAAGGCAGAATTGTGTCTTCGAGGTGATACAACTGACAGTGACGATGACGAGCCAAGTGAGGTATCAAAACTTACCCATTCTGAGTTGCTTATATATTTTCATGAAGCAAACGGTTGTTTTGAACGACTTAGGGAAAAATACGCCAAACTTGAATCTCAAAAAGATACTTTGATAGAATGTAATAAACAACTTGATCAATTAGTTAAAACCTATCAAAGTAGGATCCCTAAGTGTGATAAGTGTCCAACATTTGATGAAGAAATTAAAAAATCAGAAATTAAAATAAAATCGCTTGAAAATGAAATTCTGATTTTAAAGGAGAATGAAAATACTAGGAGAGAGAATTCTATTAAAAAGTACACACAGTTGTTAAACGAAAATGAATCGCTCAAATCACAAGTCCAACAATTGTCAACGACTTTAGATAAATTTTCAAAAAGTGAAAAATCGTTGAATATGCTATTAGGAAAGCAAACTGTTAATTCGGTTAGACAAGGACTTGGATATAATAGTTCGAAAATTGTTGAAAGCAATATTAGTCAAGCTAAATCCATGTGCACAATTTGTAGAAAATATGGACACAATCACAATAATTGTTGGTATAGACCCAAACATGTGAAAACTATACCGATTTGGATTCCAAAAGGCACAAATATAAAATCTCTCAAAGTTAAACAAATTTGGGTGCCAAAAGGAACAATTATAAATAGTTTTGGGTCTTTACAAAATTGTTTTTCGAAATATTCTGCCACTAACAATCATGGACCTATAAAAACAAATAGATCACATAAATCTTTTCTCGTGTAGGTGTGGTGGCAGGCTAAGGAACAACAATAGTGTTCTCTGGATTTTGGCTGTTCCAGAAACGCAACGGGCGACAAAACAAAGTTCCTTAGCCTAGTATAAAGGTGACAAAATCACAATGAACAACGACGAAAAATATCGTAAAGGTAAAACAGGTAATGGTATGTTTTAAACGATATATTAAATGTGATAATCTGCACCATATTCTGAATTAAAATCAGCCAATATTGAGATTGATGAAAAGATGATGATTTTTGATTCTAACTTATTCAAAACAGTTGGCCGATTATATTCTTATGCCAAAAACACCATAAAATTCTCTAGATTCTTTGAATTACTTCATATATATCAGTTTGGATTAAAAATAGTGTTTTGTTGGATAATTATACAATTGGTTATAATTCGGCTAACTCTATATTCATGGTTTTTTAATTATTAACACGGCTTCATTTCAAATTCAAGAGAATGTCATTTAAATTGCTGTTAAAATTGAGTTTGAAATTTTTGGTGCACACTTCATGGTTTGGTCAATCAAATTCAATTAATGATGATTTTGAGTGAAAGAGAAAATCAGATGCAGATTACACTGGTAATCTAGTTGATAGAAAAATTACTAGTTGAACGTGATTTTTGAGACATTTAGTAACTGCATTGTTTTTCAAAGAAAATATCTGCATATTCTTCATTTCAAATAATTTTCAAATAGCAGAAAATTTTCTTTTAAAACCCCCTCGAGAAAATCATTTTTGACCTAGTTTTCAGATTGGTCGTTTTTAGAAAAATTGATTTATAATTATCTTTGAATTTGATTTTAAATGATTACATTGACTAATCTGACTCCCTAATGATTATCGAAAAGATGAATAGTAATTGAAAAAGTGATGAGTGTTGATATTTATTATATATTATGACTCGAGACGGTATAATTAGTAAATTTCTTTAGAAATTTAAACAAGAGTTATAAAACTTTTTGTTGGTAAAAATTCCATGACCATCTCTATGTCTATCATGTTTTCTATCAACCATCACTCATCAAAATTCTATATAGTTTGTCAATATGTGGTACTTTAAACAGGAATCGTTCGTTTTTCATTTTTACATTTTTTTTAAAATAAAAAAATTTAAATAAATAAATAAATACCAAAGTATTCACTCTCATTTAAAAGTCCTCACGGTTATGCATGGGTGAATTACTTGGAATTTGTTATGTGCTTCCATGCTCATTTAAAAGTCCTCGCGGTTATGCATGTATGGAACGCATATCAAAATTTGATTTGTAAAATAAACAAGTTGATTCTAATCCCATTTAAAAGTCCTCACGGTTATGCGTGGTTAGAAGATACTTGAATTCATTTTTTTTTAAATAAAATTGGAATACTACTAATCTCATTTAAAAGTCCTAACGGTTATGCATGGTTAGTAGTTATTCAAATTCCTGATATAAATATACCACAAATAGACACAACTGTATGGTTTTATATGATGATATCATTCCTATCATTCTAAAAGTGGAATATGCGCCTAACAAAATATTTATGATTTTTGTTTGACTTTTTATTGAAATTTAATATTTATATTCAATTGAGTTTTAATGTTGGATTGATATCGATTACTTTATCTCTATTTTCTCTAACACTATTATTCTTTTGCTGATAACAAAAGGGGGAGAGAAAAGTTAAGATTTTGTCAAATAGAATCAAGCAAAGGTAAAATAATTTTCCATTTGCATATAGGCTCATTTACATATTTTTATTTGTATGCATATATGTAGGGGGAGCATCATGTAGAGAGGAAGCAATTAAATAGGGGGAGCAATTAGAGCATATCAATGATCAAATACATTTAACATAATCAAAATATTAAATATATGTTTGTTATCATCAAAAGGGGGAGACTGTTGAATATGCGCTTATATGATTTTTGTTTGATGATAATAAACATATATACATTCGTTTAAATGTATTTGATAATATACTATTTTATTTTTTCACAGATTAAATAAATATTTGATGAATAAAATAAATAACACGGAATTTGAATTCAAACGAATATTTTATTCAAACAAATATTTATTACAATTTTGAATAGTATACAAATTCAAGCTCTCACTATTCACTATACAACTGTGATACAAACTCAATTACATCACTATTTTACATCAGCACCTCACTACATATCACTCACACTCGTATTTATCTTCAACTGCATTCCAGTTTGAATCCAGCATCTGGGCAATCTGCAAAAATATAAACTAACGCAGTAAAATTGAAAAAGAAATATTTTTGCAATATAAAATGAAATACGATTTTTGAAAATATGATTTGCCTCAGTTATTTGGGTTGTTCGTCATCATTCACACTTGATTTCATCACAAAGTCGTGCACATAGATATTACAGGGACAGGTATACATAAGTGGCTGCAGTACACACACATACATTTGTACACGTGTGCACTGCCCCGCCAACTCGTGTGCACAAATCAAACAAAAGCACTGTTAACAATTCAGGACAAGGTCAAACCCAAATAACACACGGGATTCAACTCAAGGCAGAATACAAGCTGCAGTATACCAAAGTGATACAGATACATGCATATTCGACAAGCAACTGAAGGCAAAAGGTCCAAAGTATCACTTACAACATGTATGCAGCCCAATGAACCAGTGACAACAAACTACAAACTCAACAAGACATGTACACAAAGCATAGTGCACCGAAGGAGCAGCAACAATGAAACTGACTCGAAGCAGTAGTGACAGTAAGCAATGCAGCAACGATGGTCAAGTAATATGTATCAGGCATCAAAACAATGTTCAAGACACCAAGTGATACAACAGCTACTACCAGATAACTACAAGGCATGAAACCATACTTGACACAGTGGCAACACTGGAAGCACACGAGCTAATGAAGACTGCATGAATCAAGCTCAGTGGCAAATGCATATATATATCAGAGTGAAACATTTGAGTTGCAACATGAATGAAAAGAACCAGACACAATAGTGCACAAGTACAGGGAACAACTAAATCAACTGCAACAACTCAAGTGCTACCAGTGAAACACAAATGAACAAATATCACAATGAACCAACAATACATGCAGGTGAACAGAAGTTTTGAATCAAAACATAATCAAGGCCAGTAGATAATAGGGAACACAAGTGTGGCAAATGCAAACTGTGGTGAAGCAACAAAGATGAACCAGAGCTAGTAATACATGTACAGGCCGCAACAAAATGCACCACCAAGAAAAGCCATGGTCAATGCAAGGCAAAAAGCGAAGTTACAGAGAAACTTGAACTCAATTGCAACAACTCAATGGACCAAACTGCAAGTACAAGGCACAATGCACACCAAACCAGGTTCAAATTACACAAGCTCGAGATGAAAGTGTCGAAGTTACCCGAAGCCAACAACAATACATGTATTATGAATATACACAATGCAGTACAACTACAGGTATAAGGCTAAATGACCAATGAATGCAACTACAGGACTGCAACAGGTCAAGACTGTGTACCCAGCAAATACAACGACCAAAACCATCAATGAACAAGACTACAGATGAAGCCAGAAACAATGCAAGTAGACCAAACGAAGAGTTCAGGTGAACAAATGTACAAATGAACTCGACCAGTAACCAAGTACTACAAAGACCATGTCGAACACAGTGACAACATTAAGTATGCAACATGATGAGCAAGACGAATTCAAGTACGCATCTTTCAGAAAGTCAAGCCGTGGTCATCACGAAATGAATCAAAGCCAAGACCGAAGCAAGCAGTAAAAAAAAAAATTCACGAAAATCATCAACACCGTGATTTACAGGTAATAAAAATATATACTCATATGAACAAGCCATAAATCATATCAACATCAAAAGACCAAGCCGAAGTCAACGTTGAACAAGTAAAATTCGAAACCATGGTAGCAAAGAAAACTGACCAAGTCACAAATCCAAGCCGTGTCAACCAAGCAACGAAAGTATACGCATATGAAAAGGTCAGAATCAATCTCGAACGACCAAGCATAATCAAGCGGCAGAGAAACGAAAATGACAAATTCAAACATGATTATACGAACGCAATTCAAGGAGGTGGAACTCCTATAAATACCCAAAATCATCATTGGCATAAAGGATCGAGTTCAAGCATCAACCAGCAAAGCAAAAGGAGGAAAATACATACCGAAAAAGCAGAACGAATTAGATCCAAAATTGAAGAAGCCGTAAGCAAATCAAAAGCATCGAAGCCTACTATCGAACGAGATCGAGCGGCGCTTCAATTTTGCACAACCCTAGTTTAAATCGCAAGGAGCAAAAGCAAATTACCAGAAGCCCTAATTCGCAAAGAGGAACGAAAGAGGATCGGCCATACTTTCACAAAGCAAAAGGAACGGGTTGAAGAAGTGAATAAGGGGCCGACCTGTGTTTTTATTAATTTGGGCTTACTTTTTATTTTAAGGGTTTAAATTTAAATAAGGGTTATTGTGTTTTAAATTGTTTTTAAATTGTATTTTTCTTTTAAACCGTTTTTAATTTTCTAGTCGTGTGACTAGGGGACAAACTACGGTGTGTAGTTTGGGAATTCACAACTCGGTGGTTGAGTTGTGGTCAGGGTTTTGAGCGTAGAGTTAGATTAGTCAATAGCGGGTATAGCGAGTTTACGTGTGTAAGCGAGGGACTATCTAATTTCTAGTAGAAACCTTAGGGGCAGCACGTAGGCAGGGTTTTGCCGAAGCTGGGTAAATTCTGTGTTGTTCTGTTCTGTTATTTATATTCTGCTATATCTGTGCTGCTATTCTGTGATCTGAATTTAAATTAATTGATAAGCTTCCGCGATTAATTTTTATAATTTACACTATCACCCTATTCACCCCCACTCTAGGGTGAAATCGATCCTACACTTATCATCCTCAGACCGACGGTCAGACGGAGAAGGTGAATCGTGTTTTAGAGGATCTTTTGCGCTGATGTATTCTGGATTTCGGAGGTAGTTGGGAGGATCACTTACCGCTCGTAGAGTTCTCCTACAACAACGACTATCAGTCTAGTATCGGCATGGCACCTTTCGAGGCTCTCTACGGAAGGCCATGTCGCTCTCCTTCTTGTTAGTTAGAGTCTGGCGAGAAGCTCATTCTTGGTCCAGATTCAGTTCGGGAATCTTCTGAGAAGATCGTGCTTATCCGTCAGAGAATGAAAGAGGCACAGGACCGCCAGAAATCCTACGCGGACAACCGTAGGAAGCCTCTTGAGTTCTCCATTGGCGATTCTGTCTTTGTTCGGGTTTCTCCCATGAAGGGGGTTGTGCGTTTCAGCTCCACAGGGAAATTGGTTCCTCGCTATATTGGACCATTTCCTATTACGGAACGCATCGGCCCCGTTGCTTATCGTGTGGCTCTACCGGCTCACTTCTCTGGAATACACGACGTGTTCCATGTTTCCCAGCTTCGCAAGTGTGTCCGCGATCCTGATTCTATTATCGAGCCTCATATCGTACCTGATTTGGAGATCTCACCCGATCTATCTATAGAACAGCAACCTCTTCGTGTGCTTGATTCGGAGGTCAGACGTCTTCGAAACAAAGAGGTTCCGCTTGTGAAGATTCAATGGTCGTCTAATCCTAAGGACTGCACTTGGGAGACCAGAGAATTTATCGAGCGTACTTATCCTGGTTTTCTTTCATCTTGCGGCACGGGTGAGCATCTATATTTTATCTTCTGTATTTCTTTTGTGGATTAGATGTTATAGACGACTTCTATATTTAAGGAATTGCGGGGATGCAATTTTCTTAAGGGGGGGAGTCTGTAACAACCCTGAGATTGCAATTACCGAATAATGAATTAAAATTACGATTTTTAGTTAAAAAAGGAGCTAAACAAATTTTTGGGAATTTAAATTAGCAATTGGTTCGCAAATTAAAATATTTTTGGGTTGAAATGGGGAATTTTTTATGTGATTATAGGTTAATGGGCCAAATGAGCAATTATATGGTTTTAATTAAAACTAGGATGCTTCTTAGATTTTGTTCACATGATAACCTTAGGAAAATAAACTAAGTCCTAATGGGTTTTAAAACCTCTTACCATGACCCATTAACCAACCCACTCCTATTTAATATCTCAAACCCCTCCCATAAACCCTAACCCTCCTCTTCATAAATTCCTAAACCTAGATCTAAACATAATTAATGGCCTCCCTTTAGAAGCTCCATCTCCTTCTCTTCATAATTAAACTAGTTTAATCTTTGAAAGGTAATGCAATCTCTCCTATTCTCTAATCCTCCTTCTTAATCCCTATTTATCTCCTCCATCTTGTTGTAATTATTGTGTATTTTTTTTGTTGATTTTGGGTCCTTGAAGCCTCTTGATCTTTGCTTTGGGGTTGAGGAGTTTGGCTTGCTTGATATTGTGCACTCAAACCATTTGATACTTTGCTTCATTAAGGTAATTACTATTGATTAGTAATTATTGCTAGTTGTAAAGATAAGCTTTGGCCTTGGTTTCCTTTAAATTAGTGTAATAATCATTATATGGTGATTAGTAATTGTTATTAGTGATTTTTTGATGCCAAAAACTGAAGAAAAAAAACAACCCAAAATCACCAAAAACACAAAAATATGCTTGCTGGAAATATTTAGGCTGAAATCAGCCTGAAACAGGCTGGAATAGGCTCTGGGTGCACCAGGACAGGCCTGGGTTACACCCAGGCCCCAGCCCGGGTGCAGCCCGGGCGCGCACAGGCCCCCAGCCCGCCCGGGCTGGGGGCGGGCCACAGACCCCAGCCCGCAAGGGGCTGGGGCCGCCCCTTCCCCCCAGCCCGCAAGGGGCTGGGGGCGGGCCACAGACCCCAGCCCGCAGTGGGCTGGGGCGCGGCCCAAGTCCCCAGCCCGTGTGGGCTGGGGCGGGCCCAGTACCCCCAGCCCGCGTGGGCTAGGGGCGGGCCCAAGACCCCCAGCCCGCGCGGGGGCTGAGGGCGGGCCCAAGCCTTCCAGCCCGCGTGGGCTGGGGGGGGGGTTTCCCCCAGCCCGCGCGGGCTGGGGGCGGGCCCAAGCCCCCGAGCCCGCGTGGGCTGGGGCGGACTGACGCGGGCAGGGCCTGCGTCCAAAAAAAAAAAATCAAACATTACCTCTGTTTTCAGCTTTTGAGCGCCACTTCGCGATGCCGCCACGTTCGCATCAGAAGTCGGAATTCGACGTTTTTGGTCTCGTTGGAAAGGTGGAGTTGCGAACTCCATCTCTGGAAAATTTGGGCCACATTGGAGTTCGTTTGTTACTTCGATTTTCGTGCCAAAGTTAGACTCTGGTCGCTGTTGGAAAACAGCGCGAATCTTTTTCTGGGTTCAAATTTGAGACGTCGCTGCCACTTCGTCTCAACTCGGAATCCAGAAATTCTTTTTGCATCTTAAATTAGGGATGTCGGACTACATGCCTACGAGTTTTCATGCCATTTGGACACAGTTTGCTGGTCCAAATAAATTGCCGAACTTGGGTTCGCAGCAGTTTTTGAATGGTTTCAAACACTTAGAATATTTTTGATGATTTTCTGGTTTTCGTCGATTTCTTTGAGATTTGTCTCTGGATTTCATACACGGGCTTTATAAAAAGGATTTAAAAGGATTTTTCACTCCAAAATGGCTTTTGAAAATTATTATATAATATTATTTTTAATTATTAAATTAATTACTCCATAATAAGAGACTTTTCAAAAGACCGTTTTAAAAGTGATTTCGAAATCAATTACAAATCCGTTTTACACCATTATTTTCTATAATAAAAATCTCACACTCACTTTTAGCACGTCAAGCGAAGTGGAAAGGTGCTTAAACGGTTAGGAAATCTCCGGCCTATGGAAACCGTGTGTATTTTCTTTCCGGTTAATCCCAGACCTATTCGATTGATCGTTTTGACCTTTGGGTCTAGTTTACCGATGATACGAGGTGGACTTTTTATTGTTTGGAGTGTGGGCTTGCTATTGGTTAGTAAACCGTTTAGTGCGAACGTGGGGTATGGGACTCATTGTTAACACTTTACGGGTTCCTCTCCAAGAAGTTAGTGACACATTAGCCTCTGCGCGGCCAGTACTGGACCTCTGGGTCACCACGCCTCTGGGCAACCGTCTCTGGACACCTGCTCTATGGAGCAGTTTTTACGGCATGTGCCTCTGGGCCTTTATCCTTCTGGGAAGGATCTTTTCGTTTCGCGCGTTCCGCATCTGTGCGAGTGATCGATCACAACTCAACAGTACTTGGCAACAACGACTCTGGTCGGTGCACGTGCAATATTTGTATTATCTGATGATTTTATATCCATTCGAGTATTGCCATTCGGTGTTGGTTCTACGGAACCATACGATGTAAGTGCGATTACCTTGTGGATTCACAGTGTCTCTGGACACTGCTTTTCAGTGTTTGATTTCATTGACTTTTCAGTATATCCCCATTGCTCTTTGGAGCATCGATCTTTGCTTGGGCATTGATTGCAGACTCTGGTCACTCTTGGGATTATTGCCTATGGGCAACTTTATATAGCTTTGGCTACGGCGATGATATGAGGCGATTTTATTTATTAAACACTTTGGTATTTGTATTCTCTTTGGAGATTTTTACTGTTTATTGATGATTAGGGATCGTCATTATATTCATGTACTCCATATTATTCTTCTCTTTGGAGAAGTAATGTTTTATTTATGTACTGCATTATTATATATATATCTCGGTTATTACTGATTGTTTAGCTAGGCTGACCCGAGTGTTTTCGCTCGGGTCAGACCGAGTTGTTTCAGGTTAGGCCTCTGGACTTAGCTTTCTATGCTTCCGCTTGGACATTATCTGCTATGCTGATAGATAGCTCTTTTATTTGTCCACTATTCAGCTACTCTGTTATTTCAGACTCTTATGTACATATTTTTTTGACTCACATGTGTGAGCGGTGGCTTTGTACCCACCTTTCTGATACTTGGATCTGTATTGACGATATATTGTACCTATGTTCTGTGACTGTTATGTGACTGTTCTGTGATGATGATGTTATCATTTAGTATTATGTTTGTTCTGAACCTATTTTCCTTAGCCATTGTAATTTCGTTATAAATATCTATTGGATATGTCGAACCACTTGAGAAAAGAATACCACCTATACGACGTATTCAGTAGTTAGTTATAGCTTGATTACACATGGTCGCTTCCATTATACTCTATTCTCCGTTCTAGTAGACGGTATTACTCCGTAATACTCTTTACTAGAGTGGGTCTCGGAGTGGGGCGTTACATAAGTACCTTCGGACTTAGTCGTAAACCTATCATGCCATCAAATTTAACCAATGTAATAATGTTGGCTATTTTAACATGTTTATTTGAAAAACGGTTTTTCAGAATAATGTCATTAAAAATAATATCAAATGATTTTGTGTAGCAAATGTTTTGGTTATCATAAGGTAAATACCCGTTCCATGTTTATGTGTGGCATGGTCATATGAGACACCCTTTGTTTTTAAAATTCATATTGGAGTTTCCCAAACCAGTCCTATGACTGATCCAGAGTTTATTTTCTTTTTCCCTTAAACTCTAGATGCTTTGTTTTTCTCGGGTAGCCTAGTAGTTAGGTTCAATTAAAAGAATTCTAAAAGAGCTCGAAGCATGTAGTCAGAAGATTCTTATGAAGAATTTTATCTGTTTCCACCACACTCGTGTATTATTGTATTCTGCATTTGTAAGGACATATATTTATAACTGTCCATGTTTAACCTTGATAAATGTAATTACTATTTCCGTTGTAAAGATTATATGTTGAAATAATATATGCTATTCCATCTGTATGAGATTCTATTTTGTCTTTATTTTCTTTCTTACTCTAAACGATCGGTGTCTGCCACTTGGATTTGCAGCGTGTGAATACCGAGGATGTATTAGTGTCGATTTTCGATTGTCAAAAATCCCAATTGTTACATTTGGTATCAGAGTGTAAGGTTAAGCTAGAACCCTAGTGGGGTAAAGACTCATTAGAAATAGTGTTAGTAATACCCTAGGATGAGTAACTCATTAGAGATAGAGTTAATAACACCTTAGAATGAGTTTGAGAATATTATATTTGAACGCATATTATTTTGTAGCATCTAGTTCTTAGTATCATTTTTGAGTTACTCGATATATATAATTTTCTATAGTTAAAAGGATAATGTGAATCATTAATTGATAAATTTATTAATAGTTGTCAACTTTTATTAAAGTGTATTATCTTAAGTGATAAGATTGATATATTTTTATATTGAAAAGAAATGGTTTAAGTTATTAATGAATGGTTTTGGGTTTTAGTAAATAATGTGTTGGCAACATTTGTTTTTAAATCCTTGAATGGCGCGTTGGAAGAAATCTTATGGGTATACGTAGATCTTTAATGATGGGATTTTAATGATAATAACAAATATTGGAATATTTTATATAAAGATAGAAAATGTTATAGATAAAGGAGTTTATTATAATAATGTTTTGGAAATAATTGTTTTAATCTCTTTGATTTTAAAGTCAGTTAAACTTGTTACGTAAATTGTGAATATACCTAAAACATTTGAACAAGTATATGAATACTTTTGTGTATTGAAACTGGTATAAGTGGATAATTAATAAAAGGAGTATTAATAAAATAAGTTTTGACTAACAAAAGATATTTTTTAAAATACAAAGGTGTTTGCATTTAATGTTGGTTAAAAGAAGCAAATTATAATATAAGAGGTATATTATAATAACTTGACTAATTTCATAGAAATGTTAGCAAACAGTTAAATATAAAGACACATCTTTATAAAATGTTTGAATAAAGAATGAGAGTTTTATAAATGTTTTTATTGAAAATTTTGAAAGATTATTGAATTCATATGAAGTATGTGGTTTATTTCATCGCACAATTTGATCTAAGATTATAGTATAGAGCTTTGAGGTGTTTACACTAATTCGAAAAAGGATTTATCACTTGATCATTGATGAAGAACATTGATGAGTGTTGGTGGTTAGATACTGGATTTTTTATCATAGTTGAGAGCTATGTAAAGATAAACTAAAGTTCTGATTGGAAAGCTTAGTCAGAGTCCGCACTAAAGAATAGAGGGTCAATACTAATTCGAAAGTAAATTTATGAATTTGAATAGAATATCGAATCAGATATTATGGACAGATGATAAAATGTACATCGTATGGGTGTAAGTTTAATAACAAATATTTTTGGGCAAAACCTTCAGGTTTTTGTTTTGGATAATTTCGGGGACGAAATTCATTTAAGGGAGGAAATATGTAACAACCCATAATGTGATCACATTAACTGAGGATATTTAATTTGTTTAATATATTCAAATGTAGATTATTTTTCATAAATAATTATATTTTAAGTTATAAATAATAACAGTGAAACTTATTTTGGAAAATTGTTCACAAAAATATTTCCTTTGGAATAATACCGATAAAATGGTCGAAAACTGTTTTATCGATAAATATCTCTATAACCATAAAATGTCGTGTATGGAGCTAGATACATACACTTATTTTTATAATCATACAAGAATCTAAAATAAAATTAATCATGTCATTTTTGAGAAATAAATGTATTTATGACATCATTAGTGCTACCATTATATTTAAATATTGATTTATGACTTTAAATTGAGATTTAACGATTTAATAATTATTATAATTATTCAAATAATTGTTTTAAATGATGATAATTCATTTTGAGTAGTTATAAAGTGATAGTAAATCATTTGTAAAAATTTTACGAACATATATATTTGGTTTGAAAATAAAAGAAAATTCGTATTGCTTTATTTGTCAGTATTAATTTATATGGTTTTATAAATAAAATGTGATCATTTAATCAATTTATAACGATGATAAAATAGTTTGTAAATTCTGTTTAAAAATATTTGTATATAAATTAGTAAGTGAAAATGTGACCAGAAATCATTTCCCGATTTTCAACGGTTTAGGGAATGGAAGTTGTTCAAAGGTTGTTGCAACCTTGTTTACATGTCATGTACACATATTTAACCATATATGTATATACATGCACAAACTTGTCATGTGCACACATGAATATATAAATACTCATAACATACATATATACACTTATATATACTGTTCGTCGACAAAATTTCTATCGATTTAGAAATTTGTCGAAAAATTTCAAATTAAAATATAACCGCAAGCGCACGGCGTACACTTGAAGTACGTGGCGAATACGGGTCGATCCGCAGGGAATTGATGATTTAAAAAAAAATCTATTCAATCAAATTATACCAAAGTCGAAGAGGATTTGTTAACTAGAAATAAAATGAGGCTAACACTAGAAAATGCGATTCAAAAATTATTAGACTAAAGAACAATTTAGAGGCAAATCCACTCTCAAATTTTTGTAAATCAACAAACACATAATTTATGATCTCTAACTTTGATATTAAGTGACATAATCATTGCATTTATCATAAGTATGGTTTGTTTATGTTATTAGTTAACATAACTCAAACCATCAAACTATAATACAACAATTATACCACTTACAATTCTCATGAAAAAGAAGCTAAAGCAAAAACTATTTTAAGTATGATCTATTTACTATTGTAACTAGTAACATAGATCATCAAATTTCTTTTTTACTTTCATTTCATAATCAAAAATTAATTAGCAAATGTTGATGTAAATTGTGTTTATGTTGAGTAAGAATAGCTCATTTGCATAAGCAATATAAGCTATCAAACCCACTTGTATAAACTTACATCAAAATTCACATTCATGAAGCATAAACAAAGAGATCATAAATCATAAAAAATGTTGAAATTACATAAAGTTAGAGAGCTTCATCACCCCTAAATTGAAGGGGTTTAGCTACTCATTTGTGGCATTGAAGCATCACAAGTAAGTTTCAACATTAAAGAAAAGAAAATAGAAAATAAGCAAAGAAAGCAAAAGAGATTAGCTACTAACTACTTGCATAAATGTAAATCTAAGCTATGAACATAAAGAGAAAGAGAGCATATAAATAAACATTAACAATAAAACAAAGAAAAACATGTAGAAAAGAGAGAAGAAAGAGGCTTGGAAGCCATTTTTATTTCATAGAACATTGAGCTTACACTTTGATTTCTTAATTTCCTAAGTAAAATGAAAGAGTAGATGATCATCTTCATGTACATAAGAGGGCTATTTATACATGCATAAAACCCTAATTCTCTTTTTAGGGAGCTTCCCAAAATACCCTTGAGGTGGTGTAGCCTCCAAGTAATCATTAACATTCACTAATCCCCCACTTAATATGTACATGAAGCTTTAAGTCCTTTTAGCATGTGCTTAGCTTCTAATTGGAAGTTAGGTAAGTGGGTGGGGTCCTCCATGATCTGGAACTTGAATTATTTCCTCTTCATTCCTTTGTATTTCCTTGTGCATGCATGTATCTTCATATAAGCCTCTTCCATATGCATCCAAATTCCTATAAAAATAATCAAAAAATGTCCAAGTAAAAATTCTTACATTGACACATGCACAAAAATGACCGTTTTGCCCCTGAATGATGATGAAAATATGATGGTTTGGAAATAATTGAATTTTGGTTTTAAACATGTTAAAATGCCCAAATATGATGATTATTTAAAAAAAGAGATAAAATATGGATGTAAATATATGCACAATTACGTGCACATCAAATACCCCCACACTTATCTTTTTATTCGTCCTCGAATAAAGGAAAACTAAGATAAATCCGTTTTCGTAGGGAGCATGATTGCATTGAGCGTATGCAACAAGCCGTTAAACCTCTGGGTGTCCCCAGTAGGACGAGTATTGTCTCGTGAGGGTTTTCAGCGGATACTACCCACAAAATCCAAATGCAGGACGAAAATATTTACAAATTGCAAGATTTATTTACAAAGAGATGAATGCGAATTTTTTGGAAATATTTACAAATGAAGGATTTATTTTTAAATTGACACGATAAGTTAAATACAAGTTTTGGTCATTGTCTTGAAAATTTAAGTCATTTACTCGTCAAAATTTTCAATAAAAATCAAGTTGTCATGACAGATAGACCATAGTTTGGCTAGTTGTTTCGGTTGATAACACAATGTAATTATGAAATGGATCCTTAGTTGATTATCAAAGTTTATTAAAGTGGTATTTTCATTTCTTTTCAATAACAAGTTAGGTCAAACAAGTTAAAATAGTGCTAGGATTTCAATTGCTTGCTCTCTCATTATTTGCAAGAAAAATTACACACCTAGCTCAGGTAAACTGAGGCCAGATATACCACCCATGCACTGCCTTTCGGGCTTATGTGAGGGGAGTACAGAGCATGGCGAGTGTACACACTTTCGTGCATACACCTATCGACCGTAGGTGGTTTCTATTAAGTCTGTTCTTTTTTTTTATATGTGTTTCATACATGCATAACCGTGAGGACTTTTAAATGAGTATGAAAGCACATAATCAAAGATTACAAGTAATTTAACCTTGCATAACCGTGAGGACTTTTAAATGCGAGTGAATACTTTGGATGTTATTATTTTGTTTTTTGTTTTTATATATATATATATTTTTTTAAGAGAGAGAGAGTTTTGCAAAATCATCTTAGCACCATTTAACTTAGAAGACAAAAATGTTATATCCTTTACTTTAAATTTACCACTTTTTAAACAACGATTTTCAATTAGAACATACTTCATAATTAACATAAATGAACCTTCCTATATACTTGTAAAACCATTGTTATTTGTAATCAAACTTCATTTTTATTTTTGTTAAGACAAATAAATTTTCAAAAATTTCAATTTATTAACCAAAACTTATACTTATCCCATAGTGTTTCTTCAAAAATAAATCAAAATGGTAAAAAGAAAATGTTTCTAAGATTTAGGAGTTTTGAGATTATTTTTTTTTGAAGAAAATGAAAATTCAAAAATGCCATGAAAAACTAAAAAAAATGAAAATGAGACTCCCCCCACACTTAATTTTGACTGTGTCCCCACAGTCGATGCATGATATAATGAGTGTAACGGGGAAAAATATGTACATATTTACAAAAGAGGGTTAACATTCTTACTAGACGTAGCTTGGCTCATGAAGGATCATGAGCTCCTCCTCTTGGTAACCGGGAAATTCCAAGAAGGGTTTTAAATGATGACCATTGACTTTGAAAATCGATCCATCCTTTGGGTTTTCTATTTCTATGGCACCATGTGGAAAAACAGTTTGTACCACAAATGGTCCGGTCCACCTTGATTTAAGTTTCCCAGGAAATAAATGAAGTCTCGATTCATATAAAAGAACTTTCTGGTTAGGCGAAAACTTTTTCCTTAGGATTGACTTGTCATGAAAAACTTTGGTTCTTTCTTTGTAAATTTTCTCGTTTGCATACGCATCGTTCCTAAGTTCTTCTAGTTCGTTGAGTTGTAATTTTCGATTTTCGCCAGCTTCTTCATGATCAAAGTTTAAGTTTTTTATTGCCCACAACGCTTTGTGTTCAATTTCAACGGGTAAATGGCAAGCTTTACCGTAAACTAAACGAAAAGGGGACATCCCAAGGTTAGTTTTAAAAGCAGTACGGTAAGCCCAAAGCGCGTCGGTCAATTTCTGAGACCAATCTTTTCGATTTTTATTGACAGTTTTCTCCAAGATTTGTTTTATTTGTCGATTTGAAACTTCAACTTGGCCACAAGTCTGAGGATGATATGGAGTGGATAACTTGTGGGTTATCGAGTATTTTTTTATTAAAGTTTCAAAAGAACGGTTGCAAAAATGGGTTCCGTTATCACTGATTATTGTGCGAGGTGTGCCGAACCTCGAAAAGATGTTTTCTTTAAGAAATTTCACAACAATTCTGTGGTCATTGGTTTTGCAAGGAACGGCTTCGACCCATTTTGAAACGTAATCGACAGCGAGAAGGATATACAAGTTTCCAAAGGAATTGGGAAAAGGTCCCATAAAGTCGATACCCCATACATCAAAGATTTCGATCGTAAGAATGGGGTTTAAAGGCATCATATCTCGTCGAGAAATTCGTCCAAGCATTTGACATCGATCACAAGTTTTACAAAATTCAAACGAGTCTTTGAAAAGAGAAGGCCAATAGAAACCACACTGAAGCACTTTTTCCGCAGTTTTTCGAGGACCGAAATGTCCACCGCACGCTTGATCGTGGCAAAACGAAAGAACACTCCTTATTTCATTATCCGGAATGCAACGTCGGATGATTTGGTCGGGACAATATTTGAACAAGTATGGATCGTCCCAATAGAAATATTTCACTTGGGACATGAATTTGCATTTGTCCTGTTTGGACCAAGATGAGGGAGTTTCTTTAGTGACTAAGTAGTTCACTATATCAGCGTACCATGGATCGATAGAAATAGAAAGAAGTTGTTCATCGGGGAAGTTTTCATTGATCGGCAAGGAAGATGGTGCATTCGAAAGACGAGATAAATGATCGGCTATGACATTATCGGATCCTTTTTTGTCTTTGATTGTAAGGTCGAATTCTTGAAGTAAAAGGATCCAACGAATCAAACGGGATTTAGCATCCATTTTAGCGAAGAGATATCGAAGCGCAGAATAGTCAGTGTAGACCGTAATGTGTGAACCTATCAAGTAAGGTCGAAACTTTTCAAGCGCAAAAACGACAGCTAGAAGCTCTTTTTCAGTTGTTGTGTAGTTGAGTTGAGCGTCGTTCAAGGTCATACTCGCGTAGTAAATGACATGAAGGATCTTGTTGATGCGTTGTCCCAAGACAGCACCAACGGCAAAGTTTGAAGCGTCGCACATTATTTCGAAAGGAAGATCCCAATTGGGTGCGCAAATGACTGGGGCAGAAATGAGTTCGCTCTTAAGACGTTCAAAAGAAGAGATACAATCAGAGTTAAAATCGAAAGGAACGTCTTTTCCAAGAAGGGTCGTCAAAGGACGGGCGATTTTGCTAAAGTCTTTCACAAAGCGTCGATAAAAGCCAGCGTGTCCTAAAAATGATCGAATGTCCTTAACAGATTTGGGAATGGGTAGATTTGCAATGACATCGATTTTTGCTTTGTCTACCTCAATGCCTTTGTTTGAGATGATATGTCCAAGGACAATGCCTTGTTTGACCATAAAGTGGCATTTTTCCCAATTCAAAGTCAAGTGTTTTTCTTTACATCGATTCAAAACCAACTCGAGGTGATGTAAACATTGAGAAAAAGAATCGCCGAAGATAGAGAAATCGTCCATAAAGACTTCTAGAAAGCGCTCAATCATGTCAGAAAAGATTACAACCATGCATCGTTGGAAAGTCGCAGGAGCGTTACAAAGTCCGAATGGCATACGTCGATAAGCGAAGGTACCGAATGGACACGTGAAAGTCGTTTTCTCCTGATCTTCGGGAGCGATTGGAATTTGGTTATAGCCGGAATAACCATCAAGAAAGCAATAGAATTCGTGACCGGCTAAACGTTCGAGCATTTGGTCGATAAATGGAAGAGGAAAATGATCCTTACGTGTTGCGGCATTTAGTTTTCGATAGTCAATGCAAACACGCCAACCCGTTTGAGTACGAGTTGGAATAAGTTCGTTAGCATCGTTTTTTATAACAGTAAGTCCGGACTTTTTAGGCACGACATGAATTGGGCTAACCCATGGGCTATCGGAGATGGGGTATATGATACCGTTATCGAGGAGCTTAAGAATTTCGTCACGAACCACATCTTTCATTTTTGGGTTAAGCCTCCGTTGTGCATCACGAGTGGGTCTGGCTTCATCAATCAAATGAATGCGATGTTGGACAATAGCAGGGCTAATTCCCTTAATATCAGTAATGGACCACCCAATTGCTTCTCTAGTTTTCAAAAGAATAGAGAGAAGAGAAGCTTCTTGGTCAAGAGAAAGATTGTTAGAAATGATGACAGGACAAGTTTCGTTTTCACCTAAGTATGCATACTTAAGGTGAGCGGGAAGTGGTTTGAGGTCCAATTTCGGGAGTTTTTCGATTGCAGAATTGGGTTGAGATTCGGACTCAACTTGAAGCGATTCAAAGGGAAGAGTGTGTTCGATCTCGTTGGGGATTTCATGAAACAATTTTTCGTACTCGGCCTCGCGTTCATCGTTAAGATCAAATGTTTCGTTTTCAAAGTTTTCATGAATGGCACTAACTTCTAATGTTTGGTCACGAAGTTCGTTCGAGTGGCTTTCAAGATTGAAAATGTTAAGGTCCAAAGTCATGTTTCCAAAAGAGATTTTCATCGAACCGTTACGACAATTGATTAAGGCGTTTGAGGTGGCTAAGAATGGTCGGCCTAAAATCAATGGGATTTGACTCGCAGGTTTTGTCACGGGTTGTGTTTCGAGAACGATAAAATCAACGGGGAATATGAATTGCCCTACTCGAATGAGCACGTCTTCGATTTCTCCCACGGGCTTCTTAATGGAACGATCGGCAAATTGAAGCGTAACTTTCGTGGGTTTGAGCTCACCTAAGCCTAATTGTTCGTACACGGAGTATGGAATCAAGTTGACACTCGCGCCTAAGTCTATTAAACATTTGTTAATCTTCTTTTCTCCAATTGTACACGAAATCGTAGGGCAGCCAGGATCTTTGTATTTAACGGGTATGGATTGGGACAAGACTTCACTCAAACTAGCGGCTAAGAAGACTTTTTTGGGCACTTGAGTGTGTCGCTTTTGGGTGCACAAGTCCTTAAGAAATTTCGCGTAAGTGGGGACTTGCTGAACGATGTCAAGAAGAGGAATGTTAACTTTGACTTGTTTAAAAATTTCCAACATCTTTTCCATTTGGTCCGAGTGTTTCTTTGGTCGAAGACGATGTGGAAATGGAACATGATACTCGGTAGGCGGGTCTACTCGAGTAGAAGAAGAAGAATTTTGACTGTCGTTCGATTCGACGTTTGGCTCCACGTTCTGTTCTGAGTCGTTTGTTGTTTTAGAAGTATCGAGAAAAGTTCCCAGTGAATCATTTGGATTAACGACTTGATTATCGATTTGTTTACCAGAACGGAGAGTTGTGATAGCATTCAACTGGGTGACATTGCTATCTTGAACAACATGGGCTTGATTTGAATTTGCGTTTTGATTTCTGGGATTTGGAAGGGGCTGGCTTGGGAATGTTCCTCGTTCACGTTCACTTACAGACGTGGCTAATTGACTCATTTGCATTTCGAGTTTCGCAATTGATTGGTTTGTGTTTTGCATATATGAAGTCAATAAATTTTGCAAATTGCTGTTTGATTGAAGGCTTTGAGTAGTTGCCTTAGCCAACGTTTCAAGAGTTTTCTCAAGCGAAGTTAAACGTTTATCGTCTTGTGGAGGATGAGTAGAATTTGGTGGAAAATTTGGTTGTTGCGGTTGATTATGAGACGGGCCCGCAAAGTTTGGTTGAAAATTATTGGGCTGAAAGGGAGGATTCGAAGCATTATTTGGAAATGCTTGAAAATTGGGACGAGTCGTATTCGTGTTGGGATTGTTTTGGTTCCACGCAAAATTCGGATGATTTCTCCATCCAGGGTTGTACGTTGGAGAAAACGGGTCGTTTTTGGTTTTATTGAAAGCATTGATTTGTTCGACGGAATTGGGACACTGATCGGCTATATGATTAGGATCGTTGCATTTATAACACATTGGTTGGGAAGCTTGGTTCGTTTGATTCGATGAGAAAATGTTATCGAATTTTTTAATCATTGCGTCGATCTTAGCTTCCAAAGCAAAAGAAGATCCCGTCGAGTGTGCACTCGATCGTGAGTAGATTGATTTTTCGTTCGAGCGTTCCCATTGGGACGACTTTTCAGCGAGGTTTTCAAGAAATTGCCAAGCATCGTCATGATGTTGGGCAAGAAAATTGCCTTGGCACATTGATTCGAGCATGGTTCGTGAGCTGTTTTTGAGTCCATCATATAAGATTTGGCAAATCGTCCATTTTTCAAAGTTATGGTGTGGACATTTTATCAAAAGCTCTTTGAATCTTTCAAAATATTTTCCAAATGGTTCACCCTTGAATTGATGAAAATTTACAATTTCGTTTCGAATTCTACTTGTTTTTTCTAAGGGGTAGAACTTATTTAAGAAAGCTTTTACAAATTCTTCCCACGTTTTAATTGAGTTCGAAGGTAAGCTGTACAACCATTTTTCAGCGTAATCCGTAAGAGCAAATGGGATTAATCGAAGTTTGATTCCGTCATCAGAAAGTTGTTGAAGTTTAATGGTTGCGCAAACTTGTTCGAATTTAGTCAAAAAGATGTATGGGTCATCGTGTTCGAAATTGCCAAATTTTGGAAGCGTGGCAATATGGTTCGAATGGATTTCGAAATGGTTACCCGTAGGGGCGGGTAATGTGATGCAAGATGGAATAGAAACTCTATCGGGAAAGATTCTATCCATAAGAGTTCGAGGGGCGTTTTCGTTCGCCATTTCGGGAGGATTGTCTGTTCGAGTTAAACGGTTTGTAGAAGGGTCACGAATCCAAGTATTCGTTGTTGTGTCACGAGTCCAAGTACTCATGCACAAGTGAAAGTCGAGAGGAGAAAGAAATTAGAAACGAGTTTGGAGAATGAAGGAAGATTTGAAAATGTATTTTTTTTAAGTCCAAGTACTCATGCACAAGTGAAAGTCGAGAGGAGAAAGAAATTAGAAACGAGTTTGGAGAATGAAGGAAGATTTGAAAATGTATTTTTTTTTAAGGGAAAATAAACTATTTATCAAGTGAAGTTTATTTCAAAAGAAAAGTTTGATTTTTGAATTTTGAATTTTTTTTTTTTTGAAATGATTTTATAAATTTTTTTAGATTTTTGTTTTTGAGTTTTTTTTTTTTAAATATGCATGAACTAATGCAACTAAATGAATGCAAAGGACTTAATTACAGTTTTCTGTCCTTAGTAGCTCCTAACCCAAAATTGTATAATCACACTTTGTCTTAAATCAACAAAAATATTTCTCAGCCAGGTAACGGACAGGGGTTATCGGTGCACCACGAATCACCGTAGCAATGCAACCGAAGGTTTAAGTACCTTCAGAGGAACAACTAGTATAATATTTACGAATCACCGTAATTTTTATAACTGGTTATTACTCTGCCGTAGCCTAGACACCAAGAAATAAAATTGTTTAAGTAAAACAATTGTGAAGATACAATTAAGCCCTAAGTGAGCTCGTGACACCCTTAGGTCCAACGTCTAACCTTTATTATTAGTCAAATTCTACGATGAAATGCGTTTGTGGGCTAAGGAAAGGGTGATGAAATCCCTCACCTTATGTGAATTGGGGTATTGCCCTTAGAAAAGAAAAACAAGATGAGATGAATGCAAAGCAGAAATTAAACGTGAAATTACAATGCAACTAAAATGAAGTTTGTTTTTGTTTTTGGATTTTTTTGAATTTTTTTTATATATATAAATGCAAATGCAAGCAACCAACAATGCACTAGAGATGAAAGCACAATACCAGAGCGTGCAGATTATTAGCAATTTTTTTTAGCGGCGATTTTAGCAAAGCAAAGGAAAGCAATTATTTTTCCTTTTGGCAAGCAATTCCTTGTAATTTTCTGCTTTGACAACCTGAAATGAAAAACAAGATATATTCAACAATTTTTATTGTTATTATTTTTTTGTATGTTTATCAAATATGAAAAACAAAATAAGCGAAAAACAAAACAATTGAAAATAAAATAAATGAAAAATGAAAATTAAACAAACTTGAACTTGTTTTTTTTTTGAATTTTTTTTTTTGGAGAGGAAATTTAAAAGTAAAGTTTTACTTAAAATATATATATATATATATATATATATATATATATTTGTAATCAAAGGGCAAAAGAATTTACAAAGGAACAAAAGAATGGCCCGACCCAAAACTAATATCTTATTCTTAACACAGAATAGTTCGCACCCAATTTAACTTCACAAACCACGATATTACAAAATCGAAATCACGGAATCGAACTCTCAGAAATAACAAAATTCACAAAATCGAATTTGCAAATTCATTTCGCCATCATATACACAGCGAATTTTTTTTATTTTGATGTGGTTTTGGTGGTTTCGAACTGCGGTTATGAGGAGAGGCGGTAGTCGAAACTTTTGATTGAAGGGTGTTGGAGGTGTTGGATACGAGGTGAAGGGAGTGATTGGGGTTCGATTCTGAAGTGGTGGTCGCGAGGCAGAGTGGGGATGTTGGAGATTAGGAGAATTAGCGATTGGGGGATTGGGTTTTGAGCAGTGAAAGGCGCGGGTTTGGGTGGAAGAGGAAGTGAAAGAGAATGGTTCTGGTGATCGAAAGTTTGGGTGGTTGACTTGGGAATTAGCGGCAGGCAATTTGAGTTGAAAGAAGATTGCGGTTGGCAATTGAATGGTGACTGTCGCGGTTCTGGGTTGCGAAGTGGTTGCTGATGAACTGTGGTATCGATAGGGTGATGATGTATGTGGAGATTGACACTGTGTTGAATGGGTAGAACTGTCGATGGTTGTAAGGCAGTTAGTGAAGAAGCTGTGACTTGATGTTGTAAGGAAGGTGAAGTCAGGGATTTTCTTGTAGTTGCGACTGCTGTAGTTCTATGGCGGTTCTGTGAGTGTAGAGGAGGAGTTCTGGTGGTCAAGGATGCTTGTTGCAGTGATTTCGAGTGATTGAAACGATTGTTGTTGATTGGTGCTAAGATGCAGGCGGAGTTTGTGGACAGGTAAAGCAGTAGTCTTTTTTTTTTAGTGGATGGTTGAAGTGTTGATTTGGTTGCTGTCAAAACTGCTGTAGGTGGTGGTGTGGAAGGAAGCCTATGGCGAAATGGTGAAGGAAGTGGTTTTCTTGGGCAGTAATAGTGTGTTCAGTGGATGTATTGTGAGCAGTGAGTAAATGACAATGGGAAATGGGAGTGGTGCAATCTTAGGCAGTGGAAGTTTTGGTGATGTTTGTAGTTATGGTGAAACAGTAAGGTGGTTGAGGGGGATGTGAAGTTGAAGGTTGATGGAGGATGTGAATTTGTGGTATGTAGCAGCAAGTAGGAATGTTGAAGTTTGTGGTAAAGAAGATGATTAGTAGGCTGATGTTGAGTGAATGTGCACCTGTTATGGCAGAACTGTAGTATGGTGTTTGATGATGATGGAAAGTGGGAGCAATGGTTTCAGGTCGGGGATGGTAAGGGTGAAGTGGCAGTAACAAGTTGATGTGTGGTGATTGCTGGATGGTTTAGTTCGATTGGTGCTGTAGTTTGGTGTGTAGTAGTGGGTAAGGAGTAACAGACGGAGCTATGGTGGCAGTTCTATTTGTTGTCAATGCAGTAGATTGATTGTTGAACTGAGGTGGTGGAAGCAGTTGTCGAAGGGTTTGCGGGTCTGTCTCGGACTGAAAAATGAATGTTGAAGTGATGGTGGATGCGGAACTGCTGTATGAAGGCAGCAAGTAGTTGAAGTGGTAGTGTAAAGTGAGAGGGCAGCAGGCAACAGATGATGTTGTACTGAGGTTGTTCACTGTTTGTTATAAAAACAGTTATGCCTTCACAACCAAACAGTGATGTGCAGTAGGAGGTAGATGTCAGTGTGTCGGGTATGTATGATGGTGAGAAATGTACAGCTTGGTGATGGTTGTTCACTGCAGTGAGCAGAAGTGATGTGGACAACTGATAGGTACGATTTTGTGGATGTTGCTATGAGTGGTATGCTGTGTATTTTGATGTTTGGGTAAGGCAGTGAAGAAATTTTTAGATGTTAAGACAGAGATGAGGTGATGACTATGTAGGAAGATGAAGGAGCGTGGATGTGGTATGGAATTTGGATGGTAGAAATGAGGGAAGCACTGTTGAGGGGGAAGATGTTTGTAACAGGGGAATGTGGAATGATGCAGAGGAAAGTTTGCAGGCTAATTTGCACAGTAATGCACAGCAATGTAACAGTGACTTCTAAAAGGAAAAGAAAGGAACAAAATTGTAAAAACAGAAAATGAAATGTAATTTGCAGTGAAATAAAATATTGCTGTTTTGTTTTGAAGTTTTTTTTTTCTTGTTTTTTGTTAAACAGAAGCAGAAACAGGAGAACAACAAGCACCACAAATCAACTTGAAGACAAATATCACACACAATCACACAATTTTTTTTTAAAATGCAAATACACACAAAATAAAAACACTCAAAAATCAAACAAACTAAAAATAATTCGAAGAATAGAAAATCAAAATCAAAACAATTCCCCGGCAACGGCGCCAAAAACTTGTTCGTCGACAAAATTTCTATCGATTTAGAAATTTGTCGAAAAATTTCAAATTAAAATATAACCGCAAGCGCACGGCGTACACTTGAAGTACGTGGCGAATACGGGTCGATCCGCAGGGAATTGATGATTTAAAAAAAAAATCTATTCAATCAAATTATACCAAAGTCGAAGAGGATTTGTTAACTAGAAATAAAATGAGGCTAACACTACAAAATGCGATTCAAAAATTATTAGACTAAAGAACAATTTAGAGGCAAATCCACTCTCAAATTTTTGTAAATCAACAAACACATAATTTATGATCTCTAACTTTGATATTAAGTGAAATAATCATTGCATTTATCATAAGTATGGTTTGTTTATGTTATTAGTTAACATAACTCAAACCATCAAACTATAATACAACAATTATACCACTTACAATTCTCATGAAAAAGAAGCTAAAGCAAAAACTATTTTAAGTATGATCTATTTACTATTGTAACTAGTAACATAGATCATCAAATTTCATTTTTACTTTCATTTCATAATCAAAAATTAATTAGCAAATGTTGATGTAAATTGTGTTTATGTTGAGTAAGAATAGCTCATTTGCATAAGCAATATAAGCTATCAAACCCACTTGTATAAACTTACATCAAAATTCACATTCATGAAGCATAAACAAAGAGATCATAAATCATAAAAAATGTTGAAATTACATAAAGTTAGAGAGCTTCATCACCCCTAAATTGAAGGGGTTTAGCTACTCATTTGTGGCATTGAAGCATCACAAGTAAGTTTCAACACTAAAGAAAAGAAAATAGAAAATAAGCAAAGAAAGCAAAAGAGATTAGCTACTAACTACTTGCATAAATGTAAATCTAAGCTATGAACATAAAAAGAAAGAGAGCATATAAATAAACATTAACAATAAAACAAAGAAAAACATGTAGAAAAGAGAGAAGAAAGAGGCTTGGAAGCCATTTTTATTTCATAGAACATTGAGCTTACACTTTGATTTCTTAATTTCCTAAGTAAAATGAAAGAGTAGATGATCATCTTCATGTACATAAGAGGGCTATTTATACATGCATAAAACCCTAATTCTCTTTTTAGGGAGCTTCCCAAAATACCCTTGAGGTGGTGTAGCCTCCAAGTAATCATTAACATTCACTAATCCCCCACTTAATATGTACATGAAGCTTTAAGTCCTTTTAGCATGTGCTTAGCTTCTAATTGGAAGTTAGGTAAGTGGGTGGGGTTCTCCATGATCTTGAACTTGAACTATTTCCTCTTCATTCCTTTGTATTTCCTTGTGCATGCATGTATCTTCATATAAGCCTCTTCCATATGCATCCAAATTCCTATAAAAATAATCAAAAAAATGTCCAAGTAAAAATTCTTACATTGGCACATGCACAAAAATGACCGTTTTGCCCCTGAATGATGATGAAAATATGATGGTTTGGAAATAATTGAATTTTGGTTTTAAACATGTTAAAATGCCCAAATATGATGATTATTTAAAAAAAGAGATAAAATATGGATGTAAATATATGCACAATTACGTGCACATCATATACATACTCGCTATATTACCTATCCCCTTAACCCTTAAGCAAGCACAAAGGTCAACACTTACACATAAAAGTATACAATTGTGTATGCACATGGAGGGGGTGGTCATTTTGGCATCATGGTGGTGGAGATGGAGCATTTGGAGGTGATGAATGGGGTGATGTAAGTGCTTAGATATTTTCCCTCTTCTTTCCCTATAAATACCAACACATTTCCCTCTTCTTCATTCCACCATATCTCCTTCAATACCTAACCAAATTATGTAATTATTTTTTTCAAACCATTTAAAATTTTAGTGGCTACAACTTTATAGATGGCCACTTCTTCCCATTCTAAGCTTGACTATAGTCAAAACTCCATTCTTTTAAGTACATTCTCAAGCCCAGTTTTAAAGGCTGAGAATACCTCTTTTTCATTTGAGCATAACCCCTCCAAATAGATCCAAATGAAGTAAATCTGTTTCCAAACAATTTATAATTCTAGTGGCTACGAAACTTTCACATTTAGCACTTCTTCCAGTTTTGAGTTTAACCATGTCAAAATTCCACTTCTTTACAGTGCATTTTCTGGCTTCAGTTTCATGAATCCAAGAATACCCTCCCTTCTTTTGATCATATCTTCTTCATAACAAACCAAAATCAAGTGTATCTTTTTTCTAATATTCAAGAGAAAAAAATTATAACTTTCCAGTTAATAAAATATTCAAATTTTGGGAGTAATATAGTCAAAAACCAGAGAGAAATGACTTATTTTCGGGTCTAAATTTGGAGAACTCAATGTCGTTGCCTCACCACTTATCTTCCTCCTTCCCAAAGCTTGGGCATGAGCACATGAAAGGCTTAGAAGTGAGCAAGCATGGTAAAGTGGAGCTAAGGCCGAGAGTAAAAGCATAGAGGTGGGGGTGGCCGAGCACTTGGATAAGGAGATGAAGTTGTTTAGGTGATGGTAGAAGTATTGTGGCGATATGAATGATGGTAGGATGATTGGTATTAATTATGGTGAGAACTCTAACTTCAAACCATTATAAGTAGTTATAAATGTTTAACATAACTATTTGGATGCTAATGATGTTTTGGTGTTTGGTTGATGATGTAGGATCGATTTCACCCTAGAGGGGGGGTGAATAGGGTGATAGTGTAAATTATAAAAAAAATAATCGCGAAAGCTTACGAATTAATTTCAATTCAGATCACAGAATAGCAGCACAGATATTGCAGAATATAACTAATAGAACAACACAGAATTTACCCAGCTTCGGCAAAACCCTACCTACGTGCTGCCCCCAAGGTTTCTACTAGAAATTAGATAGTCCCTCGCTTACACACGTAAACTCGCTATACCCGCTATTGACTAATCTAACTCTACGCTCAAAACCCTGCCACAACTCAACTATCGAGTTGCGAATTCTCAAGCTACGCCACGTAGCTTGTCCCCTAGTCACACGACTAGAAAAATAAAAACGGTTTAAAAGAAAAATACAAATTAAAAACAATTTGAAATACAAAACCCTATTTAATAAAAACTAAGCCCAAATTAATAAAACAAAGGGCGGCCCCTTATTCACTTCTTCAACCCGTTCCTTTTTCTTTGCTTTGTGAAAATATGGCCGATCCTCTTTCGTTCCTCTTTGCGAATTAGGGCTTTCGTTCGTGCGATCCAATTTAGGGTTATTGGAGAAGTCGACTTATTAGTTGGTTGATTGCAATCACTGTTTCTCTAATTTGCTTCAATTGTTCGAGGCTTCTCCTCCTTGATCGAGTTCGATTGCTTCGGTATGTAATCTGTACTTTTTTTTGCTTCTTCTAATCTTTCGTACTTGAACTCGATAATCTGATTGCCGATGATGATTGGGCTTTTATATAGGTCGAATTCCTATATTTGCGTTCGTATAAATTTGTTTGACTTCGTCTGATAATTATGCTTGAATTCTTCTTGGCTGTACGATTTTGTATTGATGAACATGATGATATCTGACCTTTTCAAATTTGTATATATTCGCTTTTATATTACTTGATAGTCACGGCTTGGGTTTCTTGACTTGGTTCGAATTTTCTCGGTTTTGAATTTGACAACCACGGCTTTGAATATTTGTGATGTCTGACTTCGATCATTTTACTGTTGACTTTCGCTTGATTAGTATTGTACTACGGTCATCTCTGCAATGTTTGTGTTCATCCTGATGAGCTTCCTCTCTGGCCATCTGTGTTGAGCATTTCTCTGGTCTGTCCACTGCAGTTTGTGTCTTGCCACTGACTTGCTGTTTCGACATGAGTCCACTGTGCTTGGCCTTGGTTATATTGATTTTGGCCCATATCTGTTCATCTGCACTTGTGTATATTATTGCTATTGTCATGATTGCTGTGGCACTGAACTTGAGCTGTCTTCATCTTTGTTCATTGAACTGGCTGTTGTCTTTGTTGTTGGGTTGCTGCACATATGAACTTGCATTCATTCGAGTTCAGTTTGCACTTGTTCATCATGTAGCTTGTTGTCTTCAGTTGCTTTGTCATTGTGCACTTGATGGTTGCTATGCACTTTTGTGCTTTGAGTCAGTTTCACTTGGGTCTGGTTGGTCTGGCCATTGTGGCTGTATTGTACTGTCCACTGCCCTGATCTTGTTTGTTCGATCACTTTGCTGTTCCATGGTCTATTTGGTGTTTTGTTTATTTGAGACATCTTAGCTATGTTGCATTCACGCTGGTTTAGTCTTGCACTTGCTTGAGTTTCACTGAACTTGATATTCTGGTGTATCATTGCACTTTGCACCATCCATACTTCAGTTTGGGTTCACTTGTTCATACCACTGTTTCATGCGTGCTCTACTAGTTGCTGTGTTGATCACTTTCACTGCTGTTGCATGCATTTGTCTGGTTCGTTGAGTTCTTGATTGTCACAGCTCTATATAGTTTGGAACTGTGTCATGGTGATGCATTCTTGAGTCTTGGATATCTTGCATGATTTACTTGCATTGTGGCATTGTGTTCTGGTCATTTGCACTTGTAGTTGGTTCATTTGCTTTGGCTTCTCTCTTAGTATACTTCACATGCACAGTTTTTAACTTAAGTTGCATCTGTGGTTTGTTGTATCTTTGAGTCTGGTATGCTGCAGCTTGTACTTGCATAGTACCATAGCTTCTCTATTGCACTTGAGTTTGGACTAGCTGTGCATTGTTCATTCCAGTGAGTTTTGTTTTGTGATATCCATGTTGCAACTGTTTTCGACATGTGAACTGCCATGATTGTTGCAGTCCATTTGCTGTTGGTCTTTGTTTCATTCATGTCATGTTTGGTTGCTACTGAATTTTGATGTTTTTGCCATTCACTTGTGCTGTGCAGTTTTGTGCTTTGAGTTAGTTTCATTGTTGCCTCTGAACTTGGTTCACATCATGTTGATTTTTGAAATTTCACTTGAGTTGAATCCAGTTTCAAAACTCGGGTTTGACCTTGTGCTCGTGTCATGATTTTCAATGTTATTGCACGTGAGTTGAACCCGGTTTTTCATTTGGGTTTGACCTGTGCTCGCCTGTCCCTGTAAATCAATCAAGTGTATATATCGGCGTGCACGGCCTTGTGACATATATAGTAATACACTGTGTATGTCACAAGTTGTTCGTGTATGATGAATTCAAATTTAAATTATGACGAACAACCCAAATAACTGAGGCAAATCGTATTTTCAAAAATCATATTTCATTTTATATTGCAAAAATATTTCTTTTTCAATTTTACCGCGTTAGTGAATATTTTTGCAGATTGCCCAGATGCTGGATTCAAACTGGAATGCAGTTGAAGATAAATACGAGTGTGAGTGATATGTAGTGAGGTGCTGATAGTGATGTAATTGAATTTGTATCAAAGTTGTATAGTGAATAGTGAGAGCTTGAAATTGTACTATTCAAAGATGTAAGAAATATTTGTTTGAATAAAATATTCGTTTGAATTCAATTTCCGTGTTATTTATTTTATTCAGCAAATATTTATTTAATCTGTGAAAAATGAAATAGTATATTATCAAATACATTTAAACGAATGTATATATGTTTATTATCATCAAACAAAAATCATACAAGCGCATATTCAACAATCTCCCCCTTTTGATGATAACAAACATATATTTAAGATTTTGAATATGTTAAATGTATTTGATCATTGATATGCTTTAATTGCTCCCCCTATTTAAATGCTTCCTCTACACAAAACTCCCCCTACGTATATGCATACAAATAAAATATGCAAATGAGTCTATATGCAAATGGAAAATTATTTGACCTTTGCTTGATTTTATTAGACAAAATCTTAACTTTTCTCTCCCCCTTTTGTTATCAGCAAAAGAATAATAGTGTTAGAGAAAATAGAGATAAAGTTATCGATATTAATTCAACATTAAAACTCAATTGAATATAAATATTAAATTTCAATAAAAAATCAAATAAAAATCATAAATATTTTGTTAGGCGCATATTCCACTTTTAGAATGATGGAAATGATGTCATCATATAAAACCATACAGTTGTGTCTATTTGTGGTATATTTATATCAGGAATTTGAATATCTACTAACCATGCATAACCGTTAGGACTTTTAAATGAGATTAGTAGTATTCCAATTTCATTTTAAAAAAAATGAATTCAAGTATCTTCTAACCACGCATAACCGTGAGGACTTTTAAATGGGATTAGAATCAACTTGTTTATTTTAAAAATCAACTTTTGATTTGCGTTCCATACATGCATAACCGTGAGGACTTTTAAATGAGCATGGAAGCACATAACAAATTCCAAGTAATTCACCTATGCATAACAGTGAGGACTTTTAAATGAGAGTGAATACTTTGGTATTTATTTATTATTATTATTAATTAAATTTTTTTAAAAAAAAAATGTGAAAATGAAAAACGAACGATTCCTGTTTAAAGTATCACATATCGACAAACTATATAGAATTTTGATGAGTGATGGCTGTTAGAAATATGATAGATATAGAGGTGGTCATGGAATTTTTACCAACAAAATTTTTTATAACTCTTGTTTAAATTTCTAAAGAAATTTATTAATTATACCGTCTCAAGTCATAATATTTGATCAATATTAACACTCATCACTTTTTCAATCACTATTTTTCTTTTCGATAAACATTAGGGAGTCAGATTAGTCAAAATGGTCATTTAAAATCAAATTCAAAAATAATTATGAAATTAATTTTTCAAAAATGACTAACCTGAAACTATGGTCGAACATGATTTTCACCAGGGGTTTTAAAAGAGAATTTTCTGCTATTTGAAAATTATTTGAAATGAAGAATATGCAGATATTTTCTTTGAAAAAACGATGCAGTTACTAAACGTCTCAACAAAAAAATCACGTTTCACTAGTAATTTTTCTATCAACTAGATTACCAATGTAATCTGCATCTGAATTTCTCTTTCACTCAAAAATTATCATCAATTGAATTTTATAGACCAAAACATGAAGTGTGCACCAAAACTTTCAAATTCAATTTTAACAACAAATTAAATGACATTCTTTTGAATCTGAATTGAAGCCGTGTAAATAATCAGAAAACCGTGAATAAAGAGTTAGTCGTATTATAACCAAATGTATTATCCAACAAAACACTATTTTTAATCCAAAATGATATATATATGAAGTAATTCAAAGAATTTAGAGATTTTTATAGTGTTTTTGGCATAAGAATATAATTGGCCAACTATTTTGAATAAGTCAGAATCAAAAATCATCATCTTTTCATCAATCTCAATATTGGCTGATTTTAATTCAGAATATGGTGCAAATTATCACATTTAATATATCGTTTAAAACATACCATTACCTGTTTTACCTTTACGATATTTTTCGTTGTTGTCCGTTGTGATTCTGTCATCTTTATACTAGGCTAAGGAACTTTGCTTCGTCGTCCGTTGTGTTTCTGGAACAGCCAAAAAATCCAGAGTACACTGTTGTTGTTCCTTAGCCTGCCACCACACCTACACGATGAAAGATTTATGTGACCTATTTGTTTTTATAGGTCCATGGTTGTTAGTGGCAGAAAATTTTGAAAAACAATTTTGTGGAGACCCAAAACTATTTATAATTGTTCCCTTCGGCACCCAAATTTGTTTAACTTTGAGATTTTTTATATTTGTGCCTTTTGGAACCCAAATCAGTATAGTTTTCACATGTTTGGGTCTATACCAACATTTATTGTGATCGTGTCCAAATTTTCTATAAATTGCGCACATAGAATTAACTTGATTAATATTGCTTGCAACAATTTTCAATTTATTATATCCAAGTCCTTGTCTAACCGTATTAACAGTTTGCTTTCCTAGTAGCATATTCAACGATTTTTCACTTTTTGAAAATTTATCCAAAGTCGTTGACAATTGTTGGACTTGTGTTTTGAGAGATTCATTTTCGTTTAACAATTGTGTGCACTTTTTAATAGAATTCTCTCTCCTAGTATTTTCATTCTCTTTTAAAATTAGAATTTCATTTTCAAGTGATTTTATATTGATTTCTGATTTTTTTAATTTATTTTTCGAATGTTGGACACTTATCACACTTAGGGATTCTACTTTTATAGGTTTTAACTAATTGATCAAGTTGTTTATTGCATTCTATCAAAGTATCCTTTTGAGATTCAAGTTTGGCGTATTTTTCCCTAAGTCGTTCAAAACAGTCGTTTACTTCATGAAAATATATAAGCAACTCAGAATGGGTAAGTTTTGATACCTCACTTGGCTCGTCATCGTCACTGTCAGTTGCATCACCTCGAAGACACAATTCTGCCTTTTCGCTTTCACTGCCAGTGCTTTGATCATTCTCGTTTATTTCATTCCAAGTCGCTGCAAAACTTTTCTTTTTCTGTTTCTTTCCATGGCTGAATTTAATTTGTGGACAATCGAGCTTGATATGGCCGGGTTTGTTGCAATTATAACAAATAAACTTTTGTTCTTCTGAGTAGTCTAGTGCTTTGGCTATTCTGCATTTTGCTTTTTGAATTCGAGCTGAATTTCCATGTTTCTGATTCCATTTTTTGAATTTCCTTATTAACAGCTCTAGTTCTTCTGCACCATCGTCATCGTCATCGTCATCACTTTCGGTTGTTCCTTTGAGCACTATTGATTTCTTTCGAGTATCTCCTCCTTCACGCTCTTCCTTGAATTTCATTTCTAGCTCATAAGTTGTGAGATTTCTGATGAGTTCTTCGACTTTCATTTGTTTCAAATCTTTTGATTCTTGAATGGCAGTCACTTTTGCTTCAAATTTTCGTGGAAGGACTCTAAGGATTTTTCGGACTATCTCCAACTCTGTGTATGATTTTCCAAGAGCTTTTGATTTGTAAACAATATTGGAAAGTCGTCCATGCATCTCTTTGACGTTTTCTTCCTTCGCCATTGTGAAGTTCTCGTATTCGCTGCTCAGCATGGCAAGGCGAGATTCTTTGACTTGAGATGTTCCTTCGTGAGTCACTTCTAGTGTGTGCCATATTTCCTGTGCAGTTAGACAATGTGAGACACGATTAAATTCAAATTGATCTAATGAACAGATAATAGAATTCATAGCTCTAGCATTAGCATTTTGTAATCTATTTTCTAGTTCTGTCCATTGATCTTTTGGTTTCTCTATTTCCTGATTATCTACAGTTATAGTTGGTATTCTATAACCTGTCTCAACAATATTCCAAGCATCAATGGTTTTCAGAAAAATTTGCATTCTATTTTTCCAGTAAGCATATTCACCATTGAACATTGGTGGTCTAACTATGGATTGACCCTCAGCAAAAGTAGTATTAAAAGAAGCCATTTTAAAAATTCAAATTTTTAAAACAAAAACCGATTTTTTTTTGAAACACGAATTTTTAAAACAAAAATTGATTTTTGTAAAATCAAATTTTTAAAAACAAAAACGGCTTTTGTTCCTAGCTCTGATACCACTTGTAGAATCGATTTCACCCTAGAGGGGGGGTGAATAGGGTGATAGTGTAAATTATAAAAAAAATTAATCGCGAAAGCTTATGAATTAATTTCAATTCAGATCACAGAATAGCAGCACAGATATTGCAGAATATAAATAACAGAACAACACAGAATTTACCCAGCTTCGGCAAAACCCTGCCTACGTGCTGCCCCCAAGGTTTCTACTAGAAATTAGATAGTCCCTCGCTTACACACGTAAACTCGCTATACCCGCTATTGACTAATCTAACTCTACGCTCAAAACTCTGCCACAACTCAACTACCGAGTTGCGAAGTGTAACGACCCGTAAATTTCGACAATTAAATTTTTAATTAAAAAGGATTTTGAAATTTAAATTTTGTAGAAAAGGGAAATATATATATATATAAAGGAGGTAAATTAATACTAGATGAACGCTAAATGAAAATTTATAGCAACGGTAATTAAAAATCTTAATTATTGTTAAATTTAATAGAAATCTAATGATTGAGATAATGGAAGATTTATACCCTTGTGTAAGTTGCATAAATAAAGGAGAATTAAATTTATAATTAATAATGAATTGTAGAAACGGTTATTTAACTTAATTGTTGAAAGGTTAGGTGAAATATCAATAAAGGAATAGTGTAATTTGTTGCACTTGAATAAAATATAAAATAAAGAATTAAAGACAAAAATTTAAATTACCTACGTATTAGTAAATTGGTAAAACGGTAACTGTATAAGAATTAAGATAGTAATACAAATGGCAGTTGCTGGACAACCAATTTAATGCAAATTCAAATGTGATTGAGACGACTGTTGGGTTTTAATGGAGTGCAAATAAATAGTGAAAAACATTATAATATCTTAATATGATTGTTTAATTAATACTAAAAGAATAAAATTGAAATAGTATTTAATGTAATAATAACTATAATAAATTGCAATCGTATAATGGAAGTAAATTGTTAATAAATGGATGTAAATATTAACTAATTGATGGAAATAAAATATAAATGAATGTTTGGATAAGATCATAAGTAAATGCAATTAGGTAGCATGTATTGGAAATAAAGTTCATTTAAATATTGAGAAATTTTAATGTTGTTATTAAGAAAAACGTTACTTTAGTAATTTTTAATATAGTAACGGGTGTGCGAACGCGAATTAATGGAAACGTAAAACTTATTTTAAGTGAGTATTTGAGTGTAGGCTTATGAAATAGATTAATGACAATAAATTTTTGTACGTTATTTATTCTATTAATTTGTTAAGTTTTATTTTGATCAATTTCAATTAATGCACTAAATTATTGCAGTTAGTGTGGAATATTGGTAAGTGAATAAATAAGATGTAACCTAGATAAATTTCCATTCATAATATGATGATTAATGTGATATAAAGAATGAAACCAAAATGGAATGAATTAATTGAGGTTCTAACTTTATTTATGCGTAAAGTTAACAAAATTTCCAATAAAATTTAGATACGGTAAGTTATGCAAATAAAAGATGAAATTTTGGGAAATATTTATGTATTGGAATATAAAAGAAATGTTAATTAGGTAGTTGAGTAATAATTGATTTATTTTGAGTTGTAATCCAATAAAATCAAATTTATTAGAATTTATTGCAATTAATTGGATTAATTGCAGTAACCTTTGGAAATTGGAACTTAGTAAAAATAATCTGGATTGGATTTCAAATAAATAGGTTAGGGTGAGTAACTGAATTACATACTATGAATAAGTAAACCAGGAAGATTAAATTTAATTAATATAAAATAGTTGATTTATTGCAAATAAAAGATTATGTAAATATTTAGTTAGGTGGAATTAAAGATAATTACATAATAAGGTATGAATCCACTGCTAATTTTATTTATGGAAATGAAAAGAGTACCAAAAACAAGCTTTGTCAGTATATTTAAGTTTAATGTATAATAATAAGTTAATGGTAATAAAAGAAGTTTAAACATCTGTTAATAGAGAGTTGAGTTTAAATCTAAGAATATTAAGAAGTAGATTTTTGAATACAACATTTGATCCATCCACTTAAAATGTATAGATAGGATAATCGCTGATTTTTGATTTAAGTAGTGCAAACGGAGATTTATCTATTTATTGGAATTGGAATTTATAAGTGTATAAATAGGAAATAAGTGAAATTTATTTTAAATATTCATAAATGAAGATTTAGATGAAGGTGAGAATGGTAATGCTTTAAAAGTAGAGACGTACACAAATCAATGTAGGTAATTAGAAATAAAATGTTGTCGAAACGATAAAACGTTTCTTGTGAAAAATGGATGACACAACGAAAAAGGGTAATGTATTCACTTGAATATAAATTGAAACTTATTTAAGGTATTAATTACAATGGATAGAGATTTTGGGTAACATTGTAAATGATATGTAAGTAATGCAAATGTATGTCAATAGTAAGGGATTAGGATGAATTAAAAATTTGTAACATAGGAATTACCTGCCTATTTGTTAATAAAAATTTGAATGGTTAGTAAGTGATAATAGAATAAGTGTACATTAGTGGAATTGAGGTAACGTTGGTTGTAATGTTGAGAAAATAAATGGGTATAGTAAAGTTTAAGTGAAATTGTAAGTATGTATAGGGGAATGAATTATTGCAGGGAAATATTTGGTAACCATTGCAATAAATGTAAATTTGTGTGCATTAATATGAAATTTAGTAATAGGTGTGAATAACTTAAATTTCTTCATAGGATAAAGAATGATGGAAATAACGTTTAATTAATATATCGGGATTTAATTGATCATAAAAGGTTGATTGCAAATCAAATGAAAAATGCTTAAATGGGAATTAAGTTATTTATTCATTTGGATTTAAAGCATGATTGAAATTTTTGAAAACTGAATAAAACGTTTTATGTTGATTGAAATTTAAGTTGGAAGTAATTAAGATAAATAAAATATGTATAATATGGAATTCAAATATACATAGAAATGTGGATTTTAGTATGTAAACGTAATCTATTGAGAATGGATAGAAATTTAATATGTAATTATTACAGTAATTTAGAATTTAGTTGAAATTGGAAATTTATCTACGTATTTGGAAATTTATGGAATTGTGAATATATATATGGAAATTTAAATGAAGCATCTAATTATACATGTGTGAATACGCTTAAAATGCAATGTAAATGTTGAGAAAGAAATAATTTAATCCGTAACGTGTATAATTAATATCCTTTTGGGACCACTTCTGTTTGCACGTTAAAATTCGTGCACACCTATCCTGTTGCGATCTGTCTATAAATATGTTGTGATAAACCCTAGCCTCCTTTCTATTGTCAATTGGCTGTACGTTCATTTTTCTTCATCTCTTTCTCTGTCAATGGTTACAAAACCTAATCTATCTACAATTCAAATTTTCTAATAAAATTCAAACTCTCCACAAAAATTCCAGAAAATTTATGATAAAGTTCTCGAGACACGTAATCTGCTGGTACAATTCGTTTTCTGTTTTGGATATTCGTTTGACCAGAAAAAAATTCGACGATGTGCTGTAGCTTTTAGCTGACCTGGCCATTGAAGTTAAGTGGGTTTTGTTTTATTTTATTTTATTTTATTTTTATTTTTGTTTTCAAATCGTTTAAAATGAATATTTTTTTCATACGTTCTCCGATTCACGCGAAATTTCTATTGTTAGGATCGTAATTTAATTCCAGATCCATTGACGCTGGTTTGGACAAATTCTGAGACCGTCGAATTTTTGGGTTTAAATCGGATTTAAATTCGATTTAAATTCAAAAGGTGAGTGTTTTAACCCACTCACAACTACTAGAAGCTTTTATGTTTGTTAAATTAATTTTAGAAATGAATAGAAATTTATTTATGAGTATTTGGCATGTTTATTTTATTCATATCTGTGGAATTGCATTTATTAAATTTAACTGTTAATTTAATTAATTTATTGCGTATAAATTTACAGTTAAAATTTAATTGTTTGGATATGAACTGCTAGTTAACAGTTATATAATTTATTACTGAATATAGATTGTAGATTAATAGCTATTAAATTTAATTTGAATAAAATTGCCAGTATTACCTGTTATGTAGTACCAAAAATAATATTGTTATTGATTGATATTGATTTATGATTACGATTTGGATGATGGATGATGTTGATGAATGGATGTTTATTGTATATCATTAAATTGCAAATTATCATGCATATTTCCTTTCATTCGGGATTGTGGTTTGAAATGATATACAACCGCAAAATTTTATATCTTTTAAATTGCGGATTGAAATGATAAATATCCGTATCACTTGACCATAGGATAGAAAATTATATACAGGCACCGCGGTCTATATATAACTATTTTAATGTGATTTCTATGGTTTGGATGGAATACGGTTTATAATAATCTTAAATTTTATATTGTATAAATATTTTTCTTCCATATATATATATACATATGAAGTTGAAAATTTTGAAATTAAAAGGGTGTATAAATCTCTTTAATAAAAATGGAATTTTTTTTTTAAGAAAATGGAGTTTGATAATTTATATCATATGTTTAAATGTTAAGTTTGGAAATTTTAAGATATGATATTTATAATTGGATTTTTCCCAAGATAAATTGAAATGAATATTCTAGTATAATTTGAATTGAAAAAAATATATATATTTTATTACTAGAAATTGGAGTTTTTATTTATTTATGGATTTTATGTGAATATTCAAGACTAATAAATAGAACATTCGATTTGTTGAAAGAATAAAATCCAACTTTAGTTTGAAATATTAATACTCCAAATGGATATACGTATATATATATAAATTGAAGTGGTTTTGGAACTTGAGAGAGATAATACAAATTTTGGTTTAGACTTTAATAAAGAAATGTATTTGTAAAGCCATGAGAACTATTTTCTTTACAAAGTAACATTTAAGTTAAACCTTTTAATTCATATACCGCTGAATATCCAAACCATTCAAGTTTTAAAAGTTATGGTTTTAAATTATGAATTTCGAAATATTATGCTTTGAAAGGATATTTGGCTTTCAGACGTTATAAATTTTAAAGCATTTGGATTTTTGAAAAGGTTTATATTTGGGATAAAGGATATCATATTGTTTTGGGTTTTAAAATGATATCGTATTCATGATTTTAAAATAGAAATGTTTATTCTGGTTTTAAAGTATGAGCTATTTTTAAATGACCGCGGTGTTATAATAACGATGGGTTGGCAAAGAGACCGGGATCGGATATGGACATACTCTCTGTCGATACTGAAAACCACTTTGACTAACCGTGTACGCGGTGGAGATTCCAGAATGAAGTAGGTGGTGGCGACGTTTCCTGTAAGGTAAATACGTGGACCCGACTCCCGTGAGTTGGCATAAGGTGGCTAAAACAGGAGCGATTCTCAGGCCAATGAGGTCATTCCTCTGATCGGACCCTCCTCTTCGATATTATACTTTGACTTTGGATTGATTCAGTGGCCACTTTTACTTTGATTTTGGGGAGTTAGTCCGAGGTGGGCGGTAACTGCGGCTACGCGTTTCCACCAGCCTGGATAGCAATTGGTATATCTACCCTGGCATTGCCTAGTTGTGCCGTGTCACCTACCATACCGAGCCTTTACTACGAGTTTCTATTTGTGTCGTACCTATGGAGTATCCTCTGGTAGCTTCCCGATCAGGAGGTATTAGGTACTGTATAGACTATTGGCATTATTTGTGTTAAGGGCTATATGGGTAACCCCTTAACGCTATTAAAAAGTAAGTTTATTTTATAAATAGACACTATTATAATAGCGCAATATATTACATAGTAAATAGTTTAACGGATCCTTAGGAGATGTAAATCCCGAACATCTCTTGAGTTACTGTACTCATATTTATTTCTGTTAATTTAACTCACATAAGATCTTTTAGTCTGAGTCGAGTGTCTTTGTCTTTTCAAATTCGCTCGGGTCAGTCCGAGCATTTCAGGATCGAAGATTTTAGCTTTGGAGGACGAAGACGAAGAATCTGTATTATATTATTTATAGTATTGCACCACACTCTAAATTTCCGCTGCATTGATTGTATTGGTATGTGTAACTCTGATATTCATTATATAAGTAAAATAAATATTTTGTAAACAGTTATCATGAACTGTATATTGATTATTATATCTTATCCTTCCGCTGTGAGATTCTATTTTGCTTTATTTCTTCTCTGTTTTTTCTTATTTACCCCATAACAATCTGCCCTTGCGTATGCTTTGAATTGGCACGTGTGTCGGTTTAAAGTGTGCGAAAAGGGGGGATGTTACACGAATTCTCAAGCTACGCCACGTAGCTTGTCCCCTAGTCACACGACTAGAAAAATAAAAACGGTTTAAAAGAAAAATACAAATTAAAAACAATTTGAAATACAAAACCCTATTTAATAAAAACTAAGCCCAAATTAATAAAACAAAGGCCGGCCCCTTATTCACTTCTTCAACCCGTTCCTTTTTCTTTGCTTTGTGAAAATATGGCCGATCCTCTTTCGTTCCTCTTTGCGAATTAGGGCTTTCGTTCGTGCGATCCAATTTAGGGATATTGGAGAAGTCGACTGATTAGTTGGTTGATTGCAATCACTGTTTCTCTGATTTGCTTCAAATGTTTGCGGCTTCTCCTCCTTGATCGAGTTCGATTGCTTCGGTATGTAATTTGTACTTTTTTTTGCTTCTTCTAATCTTTCATACTTGAACTCGATAATCTGATTGCCGATGATGATTGGGCTTTTATATAGGTCGAATTCCTATATTTGCGTTCGTATAAATTTGTTTGACTTCGTCTGATAATTATGCTTGAATTCTTCTTGGCTGTACGATTTTGTATTGATGAACATGATGATATCTGACCTTTTCAAATTTGTATATATTCGCTTTTATATTACTTGATAGTCACGGCTTGGGTTTCTTGACTTCGTTCCAATTTTCTCGGTTTTGAATTTGACAACCACGGCTTTGAATATTTGTGATGTCTGACTTCGATCATTTTACTGTTGACTTTGGCTTGATTAGTATTGTACTACGGTCATCTCTGCAATGTTTGTGTTCATCCTGATGAGCTTCCTCTCTGGCCATCTGTGTTGAGCATTTCTCTGGTCTGTCCACTGCAGTTTGTGTCTTGCCACTGACTTGCTGTTTCGACATGAGTCCACTGTGCTTGGCCTTGGTTATATTGATTTTGGCCCATATCTGTTCATCTGCACTTGTGTATATTATTGCTGTTGTCATGATTGTTGTGGCACTGAACTTGAGTTGTCTTCATCTTTGTTCATTGAACTGGCTGTTGTCTTTGTTGTTGGGTTGTTGCACATATGAACTTGCATTCATTCGAGTTCAGTTTGCACTTGTTCATCATGTAGATTGTTGTCTTCAGTTGCTTTGTCATTGTGTACTTGATGGTTGCTATGCACTTTTGTGCTTTGAGTCAGTTTCACTTGGGTCTGGTTGGTCTGGCCATTGTAGCTGTATTGTACTGTCCACTGCCCTGATCTTGTTTGTTCGATCACTTTGCTATTCCATGGTCTATTTGGTGTTTTGTTTATTTGAGACATCTTAGCTTTGTTGCATTCACACTGGTTTAGTCTTGCACTTGCTTGAGTTTCACTGAACTTGATATTCTGGTGTATCATTGCACTTTGCACCATCCATACTTCAGTCTGGGTTCACTTGTTCATACCACTATTTCATGCGTGCTCTACTAGTTGCTGTGTTGATCACTTTCACTGCTGTTGCATGCATTTGTCTGGTTCGTTGAGTTCTTGATTGTCACAGCTCTATATAGTTTGGAACTGTGTCATGGTAATGCATTCTTGAGTCTTGGATATCTTGCATGATTTACTTGCATTGTGGCATTGTGTTCTGGTCATTTGCACTTGCAGTTGGTTCATTTGCTTTGGCTTCTCTCTTAGTATACTTCACATGCACAGTTTTTAACTTAAGTTGCATCTGTGGTTTGTTGTATCTTTGAGTCTGGTATGCTGCAGCTTGTACTTTCATAGTACCATAGCTTCTCTATTGCACTTGAGTTTGGACTAGCTGTGCATTGTTCATTCCAGTGAGTTTTGTTTTGTGATATGCATGTTGCAACTGTTTTCGACATGTGAACTGCCATGATTGTTGCAGTCCATTTTGCTGTTGGTCTTCGTTTCATTCATGTCATGTTTGGTTGCTACTGAATTTTGATGTTTTTTCCATTCACTTGTGCTGTGCAGTTTTGTGCTTTGAGTTAGTTTCATTGTTGCTTCTGAACTTGGTTCACATCATGTTGATTTTTGAAATTTCACTTGAGTTGAATCCAGTTTCAAAACTCGGGTTTGACCTTGTGCTCGTGTCATGATTTTCAATGTTATTGCACGTGAGTTGAACCCGGTTTTTCATTTGGGTTTGACCTATGCTCGCCTGCCCCTGTAAATCAATCAAGTGTATATATCGGCGTGCACGGCCTTGTGACATATACAGTAATACACTGTGTATGTCACAAGTTGTTCGTGTATGATGAATTCAAATTTAAATTATGACGAACAACCCAAATAACTGAGGCAAATCGTATTTTCAAAAATCATATTTCATTTTATATTGCAAAAATATTTCTTTTTCAATTTTACTGCGTTAGTGAATATTTTTGCAGATTGCTCAGATGCTGGATTCAAACTGGAATGCAGTTGAAGATAAATATGAGTGTGAGTGATATGTAGTGAGGTGCTGATAGTGATGTAATTGAATTTGTATCAAAGTTGTATAGTGAATAGTGAGAGCTTGAAATTGTACTATTCAAAGATGTAATAAATATTTGTTTGAATAAAATATTCGTTTGAATTCAAATTCCGTGTTATTTATTTTATTCAGCAAATATTTATTTAATCTGTGAAAAATAAAATAGTATATTATCAAATACATTTAAACGAATGTATATATGTTTATTATCATCAAACAAAAATCATATAAGCGCATATTCAACAGATGAATGTTTGAAAAAGTAATTAGCAACATATAACTATAATATAAGAAAACTCCTAAACTATAGTTATACAAATTATTGGATGTATATATGTTTGGATATGATTGTTAATGATGGTTGTTTATCATGTTTGAATATGATAATACGATGTTTAATATGGTTGTTTATACATAATAGTGTTGTTAATACACGTCGATAAGCACAAATGAAATCACCTTACTTTATTGAATGAAATGGTGTATATGAAATGATTAAACCTATTAAAAATGGTTTAGAAATATTTTAGAAATATCTAAATGTGTTTTGGAAAATGTCAAAATGAATATTGAAAATTGAGTCAAAAATAGGCGCGTTGCGTAACAGCGATTCACGATTTCGCACCATCATAGTTTAAATCCATTTATAGGATGGATTCGGAGTCATAATTCTTTGTCATAAGAATTTTTCAAACTCTTTTAATCATAGTTTTTAAACAAGGAAAGAAAATCGATATTTCTCCTTGTTTAAAGTATGAGAAAACCAAGTTCTAAATAAAATCGCGCTTTGGTAGTTCGGAGGCTAAAGTACTAAATGGTTTAAAATGGATATTTTTAGTTCTTTAAAAATAGAAAATAAATCTTATAAATCTTTTGAAATTTTTTAAAAGAGATTTGAGTTATAAAAATGGATTTCTAACTAATCAAATAGTTATTTTAATCAAATAAGTTTTTAAAACACTATTTTTTGCATTTTCTCGCAGCACTTTTTAATAGCTTTTACAAACAATGATTTTGCTTAATTATTCTTTCCCGAATCTTTTGTGAACCTTTTCAAATGAATAATTAAGTATTTTTGAAAGTTATTTGCAAACTCTTTTAAAGTAGTTTAAATTAAATTGGTTAAAGGAAAATTGTTTGATTTGGAATAGTGTTAAGTAAATAAAATCATGTCTAAAAGATAATAAAAGGATTTAGAGTCAATCAAATACCTTAACCACCTTATGGGGTGATAGAGAGATAGTCGCTAGGCTTGTGTTTGGGAAACCAACTGCCTGCCCATCTTAGCAAAACGGACAGGCCCGACGAAGTGGGTAGTAAATTTGATTTACTCGGATCAAAACTTCACAAAGCATAAAAGATACAATTTTCTAAATTTAAACAGCTTGGATTGCATACGAATAATCTTCTTATATTTGATACTAAATTCTAAGGAGGGAACCCATAGTATCCATGTGAATTTAAAAGGTGATATCACCGTTATTCGACGGATAGTAAAGGTTGGATACGAAAATTGATGTTGAGCAGAATTAGTATAATTTTTATCGACCCTTTTAACCCAATAAATTTTCCAATATGACTTATGAATGTGATTTGGAATTAATTTGTATACTTAAAATTAATTGGTTTGGGTTTATTGTAAAGGATGTCTCATATAACATTGTTTTTGACCGGTTTTAAAGGTTATGATTTGGAAATCTTTGTTAAGATTTGAATAAATGATTTGGAAATATTTTCCTAAGTGAAAAATGAAATGATTTAGAATTATTCAAATATTCAAAAAAGGTTTAAGTAATCAAAGGATTTGATAATAAGGTTTAATGATTCCATATGTACCGGAAAGATATGTTTTAAAGATATATATCCCTAGAAGATATTTTGATAGTAAAAGAAGTTAATCAATCAAAGAATAATTCCTTATTTACCTAATATATTTTTCTTTTATCAATTATTGGTTCAAAGGAACCAGGGTCAGATTTGAGTAATTCTTATCTGAAAACCACTTCGAATCAATTTACCTATTCGAGGTAAAGATATGGGCATGATTTGGAAGATGGAATGTGGGTTTTCTTATCAACGACCGTTGGGAAATTTTTCATATTATATTATGTGGCATCAATTCTTTATTTAAGATCTTCGATGCAAGGACGTCTAACTACTAATCTAAGGGCAATTCTCAATAGGATATGGTAGGAGAGTACCTTCGGATTGTCCCGTTCCTGGACAACTTGTATAGACGAATGTGTGACATTGCATTTCTAATTACATTGATTGATCTATATGAACGTATCATCTGTTTGGTGGTAGAGAAGGCAACTTCTCTTAGCTTAACACACTTTCTTAAGATGTACAAGCTCAAAAGTTATACATTTGTAGAAATCAATTGTGTGATCATGAATTGGCAGTGGGGCATTCAAAGTAGAATGTGTTATGTGAAAGGTAATCATTACCTCGGTCCTCATCAACCTAAAATGGCTTAAAACGGGCATGCCGTGAGGCTAGTGAGTCGCACCCATTAGCGTATGGTCATCACCATTCTAGATTACTCTATATTTGTCGAGTATGCTAAGAGAGCTCTCAGGTAGGTCGGTTACGACGGAGAGATATCATATTCGATTCTATCCACTACCATGCGGGTCTGTGGGTAGGTCGATATTGCCAAGTGCAGAGGTTTCAAAGACTTTGATCCTCGATACGTCCCTCTAGAGGTGTACTATATGGAGGGTATTTTCCAATAAGTGCATTCGAACTTAGTTGTAAACCTATTATGCTGTCAAATTTAACGAATGTAACAATTTCGACTATTTTAATCTGATTATTTGAAAAATGTTTTTTCAAAAGAATATCATTAAAAATAATATCAAATGACTTTGTGTAACAAATGTTCTGGTTATCATAAGGTAAAAACCCATTCTCAATTTATGTCCGGTGTGGTCCTATGAGATACCTTTTGTTTTCAAAACCCATATTTTGAGTTTCTCACACCAGTCCCATGACTGACCTAGACTTTATTTTCCTTTTCCCTTAAACTCTTAGTGACCTAATTTTCCCAACCATCCTAGTAGTCAGGTTTAGTTAAATGAAATCTGGAAGAACTTGGAGCATAGAGTTAGAAGATTCTTCTGAAGATTGTTATCTGTTTCCACCACTTTTGTGTATTATTGTATTATACATTTGTAAAGGCGGATATTTATAATTGTCTATAACGACCCAATTTTACGACGCCCGAAAGTCGACATCAATACCTCCACTATATCAAATGCCGCACAGTCGAATGCCGAAAAACCGAACCGTTAAGGTTGAAGAAGAGGAAGATAGAAGAAGAAACAGAAACAATAACAGAATCTCACATTTCGCAGTGGAACAACATATAATCGATAAATAAATAATCTTTAAAACAAAAACACTATATCAGTTTTTACGTCACATTATCAGAGTTTACAACAATAAACAGCGGATAAGAATATTACATATATAAGTGATACGCCTCGCCATCCAGCTCCAACTCCTGATCTTCACAGCAACTTCTTGACTTTGCTCCCGAATAACTGCTAACCTGACTTTAGGCTTCCTGTGTGGAAAATTATGGGCACCCAGAGTTTAAAAACGGAACAATAATCTCCAGGTCAGTCATGGAACTGATATGAGATCTTAAAAACAGTTATTTTTCACAAAGAAAATAAAAAGAAATTCTCTATGCTTTTTAGAAAATGAAACTACCATAAGGCCTCCCACCACACAGACAATGCAAACACAGAATTGGAGGAGATTTCTCCTTACGATAGTCAAACATGCTTAATACGCAAAATCATTTTAATATTATTATTATTATTATTAGTGCATAGTGCAGAAAACATTTCGAAAGTATAATATTAATCTTAGCCAGCATAGGCATTTCGCACTTGTGCCTACTATAGCTACCATGTTCAATAGCAGGTTATCGCCACATTCCATGGTAGGTTACACAAATTAAAACGTATAGGGCGCATATTGTTTCTTTGGATTTCCAACAAATGGTCAGGATAAGGAACTTCCTACTGCCACAAGAGTACGCCTCATGAGGGACGTCCCGAGAACTTAACCAGCACTCTACCAACATAAGGCAGGGTTACCTCTGTAACTATGTAACTATTACACGAGTATGCCATCCCCCGGTGATTTGCGACCTTTATCCGAGGATCCTCAACCACAAAGCAGCAACAACAAAGTATAATAAATTTATGGAAACAACATAGGTTATGTATCTGGGCTCCATACCATGATACTACCCTTTTCCAGAAGGAAATGACATACCCTAAAGGGCGCGACCCTTATAACCTTGCCGCATCTTTCCTGTTTGGACCATTTCCGAGGTGTGAGGTCTAATGAGGTCTCGTTCACAAAGCTACACTTTTCAAAAAGTCATGCTTTGATCAATAAATGATCAGCCGCACTTCTTATGCCACATTACCAATTTGGGAATATATCACTAGTAACCATCAACTACATAACCTCGGAGCTTGTACGTCTCAGAGAAGGGTGTTAAGCTAAGAGAATAAATTCTCCGCCACCAACAGAAATGTATTTGATAGAAACCAGCTTTACATCTCAAAGTGTAACATCAAACACACATCCATAAAAGTTCGTTCCGGGATCTAAAGGAACCGAAGGTACTTCAAAAGAAGCCCTTGAAAATCCGGATATTCACTAATCACATCCGGAATCCCCATCACAAAGAGTGATAAAATCTCTATCCCGGAGCAACTTGGTGCAGAGACATTCGACAGGCAATCCTTTTGTTTTCGAAAATACCCGGTCTTCAACACCGTCTTCAAATGCAATCCCATTTCGTCGTATAGTTATTCGGAATGGGTTTTATGACACAAAGTCCTCTCCCGGCTAATCCGAATAATGAGCGCTTATTTTTAAAAATAAGTGTTGCATTCAGATTTCAACAAATTACAACAATTTTCACTTTGATCTTTTAAACAAAAGATCTATCACAATCATAAAGGTTCGATGTGGATTTCCGATATCCACTTGGAATCTGACCCCTAATCGCATTGAAATTCAAATGCCATTAAAAGGCCAATATTGATAGTCGGTTATTTAACTATCAATCAACATCCACAATAATTTGCCGGATTTAAATAAATTTCCCAAATTATTTATTTTCAAAATATTTCCGCAAGATATATTTCACACTTCAACCATTTGAAAACAAATTTCAAAATTACTTTCCACATTTCAATACTTTGAAACAAATTTCAAATCACTTTTCCTTTCGTGGAAGACATTTTCAAACATTTATTTCCACTGAAAATCTGCCGAGTTCAAGTATTTTAGAATACATTAAATAACTTCTCCAAAATATATACTCAGATACATTTAAATAAAATTATTTTAAAACATCATTTAGATATTTGTTATGAAAATATTATACCAATATTTCATATAAAACTTCAAGTCTAAACTAACTTCAAAATAAAATTTGTAGATAGGGTATAACTATTTTAAATAACCATTTTCTAAAACAAATATCAATTTAATCTTTAAATAACCACTTCTATATTAAAATAAATCTTAACTTAAATTTTTTTTCAAAATAACCCAAGTCAATAATTTCTCCAAAATAATCTTTCCTTAAAACCACCTTCACAACTTCAATTTCATATCTATAGACTATATTGAAAACATACTCGGCTTTCCAAGGAAAATACAACTTCCATTTTAAAATGGTTCATTCAAATCAATTTATAAATCCTTCTGGATTTACTTTAAATTTACGTTCCAAATCCATAAATTCCTTCCCACACTCTTAAAAAATAAAACACTATTTATTTTTAAAATAAATTTCGCTTTCCTTTATAAAATTCCCATTGTGAATTTAGATTTTCAAATATCAATTGATATACGATTTTTAAATCGATTTCCAAATATTCACTTTCAACAACAAATCAATTTTCAAATTGATTTCCAAATTTATTTCAAACATCAAATTTATTATCCTTTGAAACAAATTCCTTCTTTTAAATTTATTCAATTTTCTAAAATTAGTTTACTATAAATTTTCTACTACATTTTCAAAAATCCAATTCTATCTATTTCTGGTATTCTACGATACCAAAAATATATTCGGCTAAACTATAGCCCTCAATGATTTAAATCACAATTTGATCACACAGAGATTATAAATAGATAAACACAAAACATATGAAACAAAATCAAATGTTTGAGGAATCCAGTTGCATCCCTCCAACCTTTTTCCCTGCATCCACAGACGTTAGCACAACTATTCAATTACCCATTCCACTTCGAGGTAGAATATCGTGGTATATGAGATTTATAAAATATCATCCGCTATTATGCGGTGCATAGGGTCTCGTCCGCTATATAATGCGGGAAATCAATTCCAAATATACATATATAATACCAATTCCACTTCGAGGTGGAATATCGCGGTATATGGGTTTAAATATAATATCATCCACTATTATGCGGCGCATAGGGTCTCATTCAATACAGCTGATAATAAATTATCATCCAAGCACACAATCAACAATTTATATTTAACTATCACAATTCAATAATCAATCAATAACTGAAATTTTCAATTATTAAAATTTGATTGAGAAGATCTCACGTTTGCTCCTTTATTTTGCAATCCATTTCCAATTTGACTTGTTTCTCGATTTTAGACCTTGTATCAAACAATTATATGATTTATTAACATATGAATAAATAAAACAATTTATCACCATTTATTATTTAATTTAACTGATAAATTTGGGTTTAGACTAATAATTTATTTTTAAAGAAATTTCTGTTCAAAAAAAAATATTTTTAGCGAAAAAACTAATTAAATAGGTTTATTAAATGAGTTAATCACCAAAATTCGTCAATTTAGAATAACTTAGTCCGTGCAAATGCATGTATATTTTTACAAAGATAGGTTTGTATATATAAACTTTATAGTATTATAAAATTTCCTTTCAGACTCACATGCCTATATTAAAACAGAACTGCTCTTAATTTTAAAAGTTTATTTTTTCTCCTGCTATTTTCCTTTAAAAAAATTATTTTTAGTGCCTTAAATAAATTAAATCAATTTATTAAACAAATTAATTTCTAATATACGTTATTTTAAAATCGACTAGTTGATTTAAATTTTAAACTTATAATCTATCTCCAATCTTTTTTTATAATAATAATAACAACAACAACAACAATATTTTATTGCAGATCAAAATTAAACTTTTTTCTCTATTACTGAAAATATATACATATTCATAGAACTCAAAACAAAAATAAGTTTAAACCATACTGTGATTATTATTTTTTTGCGTGTATATATATATATATATATAAAACAAAAAGAAAATATTTTACCTCGTCACTGAGATACAGCCACCCTTCCCAGTCGCGACCGAACCCTGACACGAATTCCCAAACCCTAGCCTTGATTGCACTCGCGCGCCACCCACCACTGCCTCAACTCGCAATATCCTATCCACAGTATTAAGTGCGATGACAACTCGAGCAACAAGCCCTAACCCAACGTGACTTCATCGCTTATCGTTTCGAGCTTGAGCTCGAACTTCGCAATCGCACGCAGGCGATTCGAAACTTCGAGCCGATCTCGAATTGTAGATGGACACGCGCGAACAAATCAAGCTTCCTATCCAATTTGCTTGCAGCTTACGATGGACTTCGCTTTCGATTCGAGAGTCGGGAAAAGGGATTTCAGTTTCCTGAATGAATTTGAAGAGAGGGAGGAGATGGGGTTCGATTTTGTTCTATTTCCTATGGACATTTAGATTTGATTTTAAGTTTTGAGGATAAAGGAAGTCTCTTTTTTTCGGCTGATGTAAAGTTGATTGAGGGAGATGTTTGCGTGTTGGACTATACCCATTACAGTGTTTTGAGTTGAAAGGAAAAAGTTGATGTGAGATAATTTCAACTGCAGTTGACTAGTATAAATATTAAATTCAAATTCAAATTCAAAACGTCTCGATTTACGTAGCTTAAAATTGCGAACTCCTATCGAAGCTTGCCGCTAGGTGTTTATAATGTTAAACCCCTATTTCAAATACAATGGAAAAGGTTTCGAGTCCTAATTCGATCATATGGAGAAGATAGATTTTTGGACCAGTAATTATATTAAATTTTCGATATAATTTTCAATGCGTTTGCTTATCGTACGGCCAAACAACAACTCCAAACATTACGAAAATTAAAATATGATAAGAAAACAATATTATGGATCCAACGGAACTGGTTTCATCGAATTTTGAGACTGTGCCTCGGAAAGCTATTTTTAACTATCAATTCAAACGATAAATTCAAAATTGAACAAATCATTTTCAAATTAAATTCTGAAGCTTTCATTATCTTCAGTATTATCAATATAAATTTTCTAAGTCTTTGAAATATTTTTAATCAGCTTAAACTGAAGATTCAAATTTTTATCCAACTCCAATAAATTAAATACAATAATTTAATTGCCAAATTCATATTTATATTCGAAATTTCAAGTTAAACCATCATTCAAATATCTAAAATCAACTAAATTTTCAAATTTCAATTGTCCAAAATTCAGGATCGTCGCATCCTTCCCCCCTTAAAAGAATTTCGTCCTGAAATTACTAGTTAAGAAGAATGATCCTCAACCCGTTTAAGATTTTCCAAACCAAACAGTTTTATCAACTTTCCAAAACAAATCTTTTATTAAAGACTCATTATTACTTCAACTAACTTTCCAAAATCTTCCATAGTTTCCAAACAACAATGTTTTCTTTAACAATTCAAATTTTAAGCTTTCAAAAGTTTCTCAAAATTTTCTAACTCCCTAAATTTTCGAAAAATTTCATCAGCGTCTCATTTGTGCAGTTAGCACAGTACGGCTACAAAAATGGCACCACGGCCTCCAGATTCGAAAAGAAAACAAAAGGCCAAGTGGCTAGACAAGAAAATCATCAAATTTCATATAGAAATTTTAAATACATACATTTTTGTCGAGCAATTCAAATTTATCTTCAAAAATCAAATCCCAATTCCATTTCCTTTAATACACCTGTATATCCTACTAGCCATAATATCCAATTACAACATTCAAATTTATTTTGCACATTTCTTTACAAATTTTCAGTATGTACTTCTTATGCCAATTTTATTTTACTATTGAAGTTATATATCTATTTTCATTTAATCTTGCATTTTTTTCATTTGAATCCGATTTACACTTTCAATTCTGTTTGGATTCAATTTAACTTCTAAACATTAAATTTTATCATCAGCTATCTTTCATTCACAACTGCATTATTTTAAATTAGTTTTATTTACTAATTCATTACAAGTTCCAATTCATTTTACCTCAAACCATTTCTTTATTTCACCTTTATTATCTTTAGTTCACTTCGAACTAATTTTACTACTTCATTTTATTTCACACAATTCAAATTGGTTTTCGATATTCAGTTCCAATTCCAGTTTTATTCTTTTATTCATTCCCAAAAATTTATTTTCCATCCACCATTTTGGTTTATAACCACTTATATTTAAACTGGATTTCAAATTCCATATGAATTTAATTTATCTTTCATTTATAAATATTGAATTCAATTCATTTCAAACCATATTGATTTGTCATTTCTTCAATTAATTTCACTTACTAATTTCATTTAAATACTTCGCTTAACAAATCAAATTCAATACCAATTCCAGTTCTACTTACTTACAAATTCGAAATGAATTTCAACATTCAATTTTGTTTTTATTTACTTGCAATTGTAAATTTATTTATTCATTCACAATTTTATTTTCCACCTTTATAGATTTTATTCCATAAATACTTTTTATTATATTCCATAGTCTTTTCAACAATTCAAAACCATTTTTGAAATCAATTCAAATTATCTTTTGAATTTCCAAAAGCAACCCTTGTTTCCCAAACAACCTCAAATTTTATATAATTTTGCAGCAATTCCTCTCTTGGAAACTCGAAAATGAACACCGATGATATCGCGATCATTATCAGAATTATTTTTCAGCGACCGAAAAGAGTTTAAAGCTTTTATCCCTCCAAAAATATTTTTCCAAAACCTTTGAAAACCATTTTCAAATCAAAAGGATTTAATTTCCAAAATTCCAAAATTTTCAAATATTTTCAAAAACATTTTCAATACTTCTCTGGAATTCTATTTCAATTACAAATCACATTTACAATTTATATTCTCAAATTCCATTTGTATGTGAATTTATTTCTTTAGCTTTAAGTTATGATTTCAACTTCTTATTCAATAATCAATGATAATAAATTAATATTATCAATTCCTAACAAATAAGCAACCATATACTATAATAATTTACAAAGATTATTTCCTTTATCTACGAAAATAGTTTGGGTAAAAAAATTTCATTTACCCTATTTTAAAACAACACCGTGTCGGATTGTTCTGTACGAGTGTTTAGAGATCCTTATCAATGACGTTAATTACTCGTATTGACCAGAATCCATATATCACTCAACAAACCAATCAACACAATATAAAACAATTTTATATTCACTAACAAATACACGCTCATATCTATTATTACACACAAACTCATTCTAGAGTACTACGAACTCTATCTCTAATGAATCACACCCAACAAAGCCAAGGTTATCGCTTAACTAAATGCTCTAATACCAATCTATAACGACCCAGTTTTACGACGCCCGAAAGTCGACATCAATACCTCCAATGTATCAAATGCCGCACAGTCGAATGCTGGAAAACCGAGCCGTTAGGGTTAAAGAAGAAGAAGATAGAAGAAGAAACGGAAACAATAACAGAATCTCACATTTCACCGCGGAACAACATATAATAGATAAATGAATAATCTTTAAAACAAAAACATTATATCAGTTTTTACATCACATTATCAGAGTTTACAACAACAAACAGCGGATAAGAATATTACATGTATAAGTGATATGCCCTGCCATCCAGCTCCAACTCCTGATCTCCACAGCAACTTCTTGACTTTGCTCCCGAATAACAGCTAACCTGACTCTAGCCTGCCCGTGTGGAAAATTATGGGCACCCAGAGTTAAGGGAACAATAAACTCCAGGTCAATCATGGGACTGGTGTGAGATCTTAAAAACAGTTATTTTTCACAAAGAAAATAAAAATAAATTCGCTATGCTTTTTAGAAAATGAAACTAAAGGCCTCCCACCACATACACAATGCAAACGCAGAATTGGAGGAGATTTCTCCTTATGATAGTCAAACATGCTTAATGCGCAAAATCTTTTTATTATTATTATTATTATTGGTGCATAGTGCAGAAAACATTTCGAAAGTATAATATTAATCTTAGCCAGCATAGGCATTTCGCACTTATGCCTACTATAGCTACCATGTTAAATAGCAGGTTACCGCCACATTCCATGGTAGGTTATACAACTAAAACCGTACAGGACGCGTATTGTTTCTTTGGATTTCCAACAAATGGACAGGCTAAGCAACTTCCTACTGCCACATGGGTACGCCTCTAGAGGGACGTCCTGAGAACTTAATCAGCTCTCTACCAACACAAGGCCGGTTACCTCTGTAAATAGGTAACTACTACACGAGTATGCCATCCCCACGGTTGTTTGCGACCTTTATCCGAGAATCCTCAACCACAAAGCAATAACCACAAAGTATAATAAATTTTCAGCAACAACATAGGTTAAGTATCTGGGCTCCATACCATGATACTACCCTTTTCCAGAAGGAAATGACATACCCTAAAGGGCGCGACCCTCATAACCTTGCCGCATCTTTCCTGTTTCGACCATTTCCGACGTGTGAGGTCGGATGAGGTCTCATCCACAAAGCTACACTTTTCAAAGTCATGTTTTGATCAATAAATGATCAGTAGCACTTCATATGCCTCATTACCAGTTTGGAAATATATCACTAGTAACCATCAACTACATAGACTCTGAGCTCGTACGTCTCAGAGAAGGGTGTTTAGCTAAGAGAATAAATTCTTTGCCACCAACAGAAATGTATTTGATAGAAACTAGCTTTACATCTCAAAGTGTAACGTCAGACAAACATCCATACAAGTCCGTTCCGGGATCGAATAGAACCGAAGGCACTTCAAAAGAAACCCTTGCAAATCCGGATATTCACTAATCACGTCCGGAATACCCATCACAAAGAGTGATAAAATCTCTATACCGGAGCAACCCGGTGCAAAGACATTCGACAGGTAATCCTTTCGTTTTCGAAAATACTCGGTCTTCAACGCCGTCTTCAAACGCAATCCCATTTCTTCGTATCGTTATTCGGAATGGTTTTTATGACACAAATTCCTCTCCCGGCTAATCCTAATAAAGTGCCCTTATTTTTAAAAATAAGTGTTACATTCAGATTTCAACAAATTACAACAATTTTCACTTTGATCTTTTAAACAAAAGATATATCACAATCACAAAGGTTCGATGTGGTTTTCGGATATCCTCTTGGAATCCGACCCCCGGTCGCATCGAAATTCAAATGCCATTAAATGGCCAATATTGATAGTCGGTTGTTTAACTATCAATCAACATCCACAACATTTTGCCGGATTTAAATAAATTTCCTAAATTATTTATTTTCAAAGTATTTCCGCAAGATATATTTCGCATTTCAACCATTTGAAAACAGATTTCAAAATGACTTTCCACATTTCAAAACTTTGAAATAAATTTCAAATCACTTTTACTTACGCGGAATACATTTTCAAACATTTATTTCCACTGAAAATCTGTCAAGTTTAAATATTTTAGAATACTTTAAATCACTTCTCCAAAATATATACTCGAAAACATTTACATAAAATTACTTTAAAACATCATTTGAATAATAGTTATGAAAATATTACACCAATATTTTATATAAAACTTCAAATCTAAACTAACTTCAAAATAAAATTTGTAGATAGGGTATAACTATTTTAAATAACCATTTTCTAATACAAATATCAATTTAATCTTTAAATAACCATTTTCAAAATAACCCAAATCGATAATTTCTCCAAAATAATCTTCCTTAAAACCACCTTCACAACTTCAATTTCATATTTATAGACTATATTGAAAACATACTCGACTTTCCCCGGAAAATACACCTTCCATTGTAAAATGGTTCATTCAAATCAATTTATAAATCCTTCTGGATTTACTTTAAATTTACGTTCCAAATCCGTATATTCCTTTCCACGCTCTTAAAAAATAAAACAATATTTATTTTTAAAACAGATTTCCCTTTCCTTTATATAATTCCCATTGTGAATTTAGATTTTCAAATATTAACTGATATACGATTTTTAAATCGATTTCCAAATATTCACTTTCAACACCAAACCAATTTTCAAATTGATTTCCAAATTTATTTCAAACATCAAATTTATTATCTTTTCAATCAAATTCCTTCTTTTAAATTTACTCAATTTCCTAAAATTAATTTAATATAAATTTTCTACTACATTTTCAAAAATCCAATTCTATCCATTTCTGGTATTCTATGATACCAAAAATATATTCAGCTAAATTATAGCCCTCAACGATTTAAATCACAATATGATCACACAGATTATAAATAGATAAACACACAACATATGAAACAAAATCAAATGTTCGAGGAATCCAGTTGGATCCCTCCAACATGTTTCCCTGCATCCACAGACGTTAGCACAACAATTTAAATACCCATTCCACTTCGAGGTGGAATATCGGGGCATATGGGACTTATAAAATATCATCAGCTATTACACGGCGCATCGGTCTCATCCGCTATATAATGCGGGAAATCAATTCCAAACATACATATATAATACCAATTCCACTTCGAGGTGGAATATCGCGGTATATGGGTTTAAATATAATATCATCCGCTATTATGCGACGCATAGGGTCTCATTCCATACAACTGATAATAAATTATTATCCAAGCACATAATCAACAATTTAAATTTAACTATCATAATTCAACAATCAATCAATAACTGAAATTTTCAATTGTTAAAATTTGAGTGAGAAGATCTCACCTTTACTCCTTTATTTTGCAATCCATTTCCAATTTGACTTGTTTCTTTATTTTAGAACTTGTATCAAATAATTATATGATTTATTAACCTATGAATAAATCAAACAATTTATCACCATTTATTATTTAATTTAACTGATACATTTGGGTTTAGACTAATAATTTATTTTTAAACAAATTTCCTTTCAAAAAAAAAAAAATTAGTGACAAAAGTAATTAAATAGGTTAATTAAATGAGTTAATCACCAAAATTCATCAATTTAGAATAACTTAGTCCGTGCAAATGCATGTGTATTTTTACAAAGATTGGTTTATATATATGAACTTTATAGTATTATAAAATTTCCTTTCAAACTCACATGCCTATATTAAAACAGAACTGCTCTTAATTTTAAAAGTTTTTTTTCTCCTGCTATTTTCCTTTAAACAAATTATTTTTAGTGCCTTAAATAAATTAAATCAATTTATTAAACAAATCAATTTCTAATATAAATTATTTTAAAATTGACTAGTTGATTTAAATTTTAAACTAATAATCTATCTCTAACTTTTTTTATAATAATAACAACAGCAGTATTTTATTGCATATCAAACATAATTTTTTTCTCTAACTTATACTTTACTAAAAATATATACATATTTATAGAACTCAAAACAAAAATAAGTTTAAACCTTACTTTGATTATTATTTTCTACGTAAATATATATATATATAAATTAATAAAAAAATAAAATATTTTACCTCATCACTAAGCAACAGCCGCCCTTCCCAGTCGCGGCCGAACCCTGACACGAATTCCCAAACCCTAGCCTTGACTGTACTCGCGCGCCACCCACCACTGCCTCCACTCGCAACATCCTATCCACGGTATCAAGTGCGACAATGACTCGAGCAACAAGCCCTAACCCAACGTGACTTCATCGCCTATTGTTTCAAGCTTGAGCTCGAACTTCGCAATCGACCCAATCGCACGCAGGCGATTTGAAACTTCGAGTCGATCTCGAATTATAGAGGGACACGTGCGAACAAATCAAGCTTCTGATCCAATTTGTGTGCACCTTACGATGGAGGTTCGCTTTCGATTCGAGAGAGGGGGAAAGGGATTTCAGTTTCCTGAATGAATTTGAAGAGAGGGAGGAGATGGGGTTCGATTTTGTTTTATTTCCTCTGGACGTTTCGATTTGATTTTAAGTTTTGAGGATAAAGGAAGTCTCTTTTTTTTGGCTGATGTAAAGTTGACGGAGGGAGATGTTTGCGTGTTGGACTATACCCACTGCAGTGTTTTGAGTTGAAAGGAAAAAGTTGATGTGAGATTATTTCAACTGCAATTGACTAGTATAAATATTAAATTCAAATTCAAATTCAAAACGTCTCGATTTACGTAGCTTAAAATTGTGAACTCCTATCGAAGCTTGCCGCTAGGTGTTTATAATGTTAAACCCCTATTTCAAATACAATGGAAAAGGTTTCGAGTCCTAATTCGATCATATGGAGAAGATAAATTTTTGGACCAGTAATTATATTAAATTTTCGATATAATTTTCAATGCGTTTGCTTATCGTACAGCCAAACAACAACTCCAAACGTTATGAAAATTAAAATATGATAAGAAAACAATATTATGGATCCAACGGAACTGGTTTCGTCGAATTTTGAGATTGTGCCTCGGAAAGCTATTTTTAACTATCAATTCAAACGATAAATTCAAAACTGAACAAATCATTTTCAAATTAAATTCTGAAGCTTTCATTATCTTTAGTATTATCAATATAAATTTTCTAAGTCTTTGAAATATTTTTAATCAGCTTAAACTGAAGATTCAAATTTTTATCCAACTTCAATAAATTAAATTCAATAATTTAATTGCCAAATTCATATTTATATTCGAAATTTCAAGTTAAATCATCATTCAAATATCTAAAATCAATTAAATTTTCAAATTTCAATTGTGCAAAATTCAGGGTCGTCACATTGTCCATGTTTAACTCTGATAAATGTATTTAAAATTTCCACTATAAATATTATATCTTGAGATAATATATGTTATTCCATCCATGTGAGATTCTATTTTGTCTTTATTATCTTTCTTAACCTAAACGATCGGGTTTCCGGCACTTGAATTTGCGGCCCGTGAATACCAATGATGTATCGATGTCGATTTTTGAGGATCAAAAATCTCAATTGTTACACAAGCTCTTAGGTGTTTGTTTTGAGAGATTTTAACATTTCTATTGAAGTTGATGATGTATATGGATATCATTTGGAATATGCAGTTTAAGAATTTGATATGTTAATGAAGTGTAGGCTCTCTTGTTAGAAGCTTAGCATTACACAAATCCTTGCTTGTTCTAGATTCAAGGTAACTTCATTTTCATTATTGTAATAACCCAAAATTTAGCCATAATAATTAATTTGTTAATTAATGAATGATAAAATAACTTTGTGAAATTATCAGAATTGAGCCACTAGAGTTGCATCATTCTGTCCATGGTAATTTTCTGGTCAATTTCCATATATAAAACATCATAATCCAAGCTAAGATGAGAAAGTTATGAAGTAAACAGAAATAAAGAAGAATCGAAAAATAATAATATGCGCTAGGTCGACCGGTCGGTCGACCTAGGCAGCAGGGCGGTCGACCGCCTGGTCGACCTCCCTCCCCTTGTGAATGAATGAATGAGCTTTCATTCATTCGAATGTTGTACGCGTCATTTGCATTCTTTTAACGAATCTGGTCCTTCCTTTCTTACATTCGGTGGCTCCTATTTAGCCTATGATGTGGTTGCATTCGGTTCAATCCTTAAATCCAACGGTCTGAGGTCCACTTCTATACCTATAAATAGAACCCTGGACCTAATACTTTTTCGCATTCGAGGTTTTCTCCAATTGGGTTCACCTTTTAAGGAAGGACCCTAAAAAGAATAATTTTCCAATAAAAATATTTTAATACCCTCAAGTGGATCCGAGAAGACCAAAAGGGAACATATTAGAACCACAGGCGAGTGATTGTAATTATTTAGATTTTTAAGCAGTCTAAAATAATAGGGTTTCCAATAGTTGTAGTTCTTCTATGATTTTGGAAATACATTTTTATCAGTTATTTTCAGTTTTAGATTTATTTTCAATCTATTTCTTTTTAGCTATTCTTTTCAGTTACTTATAGCTAATTTTTTTTAATTATAGATTTTCTATTTAATTACAGTTATATATAGCATTTTGAAATTTATTTACTGTTATTTATGCCTTATTTACATTTTTTCATACGCTTTCGATTTTCTTCCATTTTCAGTTTTCTTTTGTTTCTCCTTCTTCTTCGCATATGGATTAGAATGGATTAGACGTAAATATGGATTAAAATTATAAAAATGATGAAATAATGGAAGATAAGATGTGAAATGAAACGACTGCATTAAGACATGGAATTGAACTGAAATTGTGATGTAAATATTAGAATTGGACTAAATTAAAGATATTGTCCTAGTTATAACTTAGAATGATAACTAGAAAGAGTAAAATATGGAAGAAGCTTATTTTCTCACTTAAATATTGGGTTAAGTAATAAACATGATTGTAACGTAGATTATAATAAGAAATAGAACTGAATGTGGCTTATTTAAAGACTTAGGATAAATTAATAAGCATATATAGTAAGAACAATAATAAAGGCTTATTTAAATAATTTATCTAAGTTAATAAGAAAAGACATAAAGTAGAACCTGTACCAAATAGCATTCCCCTATTACTTCTATGTACATAGTGTTTCACATAATACTGAAGTGAGACGAAAGGCACGCTTATGCTAGTAATGGTGGTAAATGGTCAATAAGTAGAAGTCCAAATCATAGGGATTTGGGCAAAGGGGCGCAACTATATATTGTTTGGATGACGGGCCACTACCAACAGCATTTCCCCTATTATATTTATGGACACCGTGTTTCACATAATCTCAAAGTTAGATGAAGGGCATGCTTATGCTTGAGGTAATAAGAATACCTAACAGGGGAAAAAATAGGTAACATGAGCTTAGTGGTGGTCACGCGTGCGACTTCCAGTGATGGCTCATAAATCGTTATGAATTCCAAGCGCTTAGAATGTGTGCTTTCATAGGCACCATTGCCTTTTGTGTAGGGAGCTATATAACGTCTAGTCCGCAATAAATACTTTGCGTGTCTTTTGTAGACACCATTGTATTTTGTGCGTCTTTCATAAACACCATTACCTTATGTGTAGAGAGTTATATAACGTCTAGTCCGCAATAAGGTCTATTTAGTAGCAGGTCGATCAAAGGGTAGAATTAGGATTTCGACCTAATTATAGGATTAGGAATTCAGCCTGCTCAAAGCAGCCAACAAAGACAAGTGCAAACAATCAAAGTTCATCAATTGCGCTAATTTAGTAATTCGTATTTATTTCCAGCTTGTTCCTTTTTCTTCATATTCTCTCTGTTTCCTTTATATATACTAGAATTGCTGTAAGGTCTGTTACCTTTACTTTATTTAAAAATACTAGTATTTACTATCATTCACCAGACTTTTCGTCTGATCCACTCCTCTATTTTCCCCTTCCCCCTACAGGCCATTAAGGGCGAGCGAGGTAGATTTTGGATTTAGGGAGGTTTTAGTAGCTGAAAGTCTTCCTATGTATTTCTCTCCTTTATTTTTATCCTTTTGTTCTTATGTTGTATTGGCCCTATTTGAGGGATGATTTGTACTCTGATTTTGTTGAGACTATGGTTTTTAATTTCGCAAGACAAGTATGGATATTTTGAGACTTATGATATATTTGGTACTTATTTGATTTATAAAGTAATTATGATGGTTTATTTTAAATAAATTATTATTATTATAATTATTTCCACTGTATATATATATATATATATATATATATATATATTTCGTGTGAATCTTAGTCTCTGCTAGTTTTAGTTAAACCTACAATGCAACATATCTTTTAGTGTATCCTTTTGGGTATACAAAGGGGTGTGGGGTGTTTCACTTGGCATCAAAGCCTGAGGTTATAGATTCCTAAAAATTGGTTTTAAAAGTAAAGTATTTTTCAAAATAACTTGTTTTAAAGATGTTTTTCAGAAATAAACTCTTATAAAAAAGTAGTTTTTAAGTATAAAAGAGTTTTTATAAAAATCCCCTCAAAGGTCAAGTTCAACCTTCTTTCGATTCTTTCAAGTCTAAGTTCTTCTTTTCTTAGCATAGCATGACTCACTGGTTCCGTAGAGCTACGACACCAGAGGTGCAAGGGCAAGAGCCCAGTACAACACCGATAGGTGGAAATCCTTTTCACCCACCTACATCAGCAAACTTTTCTAAGCCATGCAAGGACTTCGCTAGTATAGGAGGAATAACTTTTTATGGCATGAAGAATTCAGAGGAAATCCGAGCTAGGTTGGAGAATATGGAGCAAAGGTTTAGTCGGTTAGGCTTGGAAGACCGAAAGAGTGATCAACCTACGTCTTGGCAGTTGAAGGGAGAGCTTGAGAAGATTCCTACAAGCTCTAGGAAATAGTTGGGGAAGGACAAGAAGTATAAGGATAAGGACAAGAGGAAGGATGGAGGAACCCAGAAACAAATCAAGAAACGCGGGAGATGTAAGCGTTGTAGAATGACTATTCATTTTGCAAAAGACTGTATGAAGGCAGGAATGAAGGGAAGATGTTTCAGTTGTGAACAACATGGTCATTTTAGTAAGATTTGTCCTCAGAAAACGAGGCAGAGAACGATCCCACCTGTAGCACAGATTCAAATTTTGAGTACAACACTTCCAGTAGCAGACCAAATCGAGGTAGAAAAATTTGATTTCTATTCCTGATTTTTCCATTTGGGCTCTTTTCGATTATGGAGCATCACACACTCTCATCTCTAGTTCTCTAATAGGTTGTTTTCACTTAGACATCTCTTTAGTAGTTGGCCCCATTATTGTTTCAAATCCCATAGATGGATCGTCACACTTGTCTATGGTTTGTAGGGGTTTGAAAGTTTTTTTATCTTAGGCGTAGAAATTGACTACGATGCCTATGTTTTGGGATTTTCGGGGTATGGGATGATTTTGGGGATGGATTGGCTATCCATATATGGAGCTATATTAGATTGCGAGAGGAAAGTTGTTAGACTAGGGACATGCAGCGGTAGGACTCTTGTGGTTTCTTGCGAGCCGCAAGGGTCAGTTATTATAACATCCCTGTTTTTTAAATCAAATTTGAATCGGCAATTTATTTAAATTTTTAGGAATAAATTTGAATTAAATTAGTAATTAACATAAATTTTGGATTAAATTGTAAATTTATTTGTTTTTCCAAATAAAATAAGATATTTGTTTATTTATTATATATGTATATAAATTGATTTTAAATAGAATTTGGATTTGAGATTCAAAATAAATATTGAAAATAAATTGAAATTAAATACTCTATGTCTTAAGATTATTAAGAAAACTGTTTTGTAATTTTAATATGTGTATATATATATCCATTGTGATTTGAAAGTGATATTTTGAATGTGACATAGATAAATTTTTTCTAAAAGCTATTTAAAGAGTTAAATTCAAATATAAATGAATTTAAATACATGTAAACCTTTAAAACGTAAGAAACAAAGTCAATTCACAAATTTTAAAATGATAAGGGTTAAAACATAATTTGTAAATAAATTAAAGAAAAGGTCTTTACATAAATTTATTTGAATATAACAAGTGTAAATTAAAGAAAAATACAAACTTACAAGTGTGAAGATTTTAAAATATCTTAAGAGATTTGTATTTATTGTACAACATATAGTAAACAAGCGTCATTTGTCTAAAACAAGCTTATATAAACTACTCTACTCCTTTCTTATCAAAACTAAAAAAAAGGGTAACAAATAAAACAAAAAGAAAATCAAAATCTGAAGCCTGGAAACCAAATTAAAAACAGATCAAAGCTTTAACTCAAACAAATCAGACTTCAGTTTCAAAACTGTCTTTAACATTTCAATCTAGGATCAAGCTTTAGACGGAATCAAACCCAGTAATAAGTAAAAGCAAAGATATGGATCAAGCTGAAAGCTTTCTGGAATCAAATAACAATACATTCAAGTTTAAACTAGAGCAAATAAAAAACAAAGCTTCAGTTTCAAATTATAGTTCTAGGCCTAAACATATGTACTGTCTCTGTTCAAACATATCAGGTGAGCAAACCTTATATTTTTAAAGCATGATCTTCTTGATTTATATGCCTGGGCTAATGATGATTTGGAAATATGTTTATGTAGGTGAAAATGTATTGTATGTATGTGCATATATAAAAATATATGTATGCAGGTTTGAATATAGGTGTATATATATATATATTATATACCTCCGTCAAAAACATACAGGCTTTAAACAATTTCGAAAATTAATTTCTCTTCTTCCAATCCTTTATAGTATTTAATCTCTGAATGAAATGTGTCGATACTACCTAGAATGGTATTACTCAGAATTCGTTTTTAAAAATAATTTCAAGCAATTTTATTAAGCAATTGATTCCAAAAATAGATATCACAGTAACAATCAATGTTGGTCAAAAAATCAAATGACTTAATATCACGTTTTGATTCCATAATATGATTAGTGCTTGCAAATGATGAATTTATAAAAAGAAATCATAATATTTAAGATTGGGATGGCGAGATTTTTCAAGTTGAACAGAAAACATGTTTTCGTCAATACCCGACGAACGACGACGAATGGGATGTCGCGATCGATGGTGAAGGAGGTTGGTGGATAGATGATTATCAGAAAAATGATTGTTTGAATTCTAGGTCACCGTGGAGATCAGGCAGAGTTGATTTAGGGATGGTAGAGTAGTTGGGCCCATCGATGTTATCGAATCAAATTCTCTGTCGTGGATATTCTGGAGTCGATCGCACTGAGAAGGTTAGGTTTGTGGGTGAGTGGCGAGGCTTTGGACGAGAAGGCGTGGTAGTCGGTGGTTGGAGGCATTGTAGCGAGGTCTTTTTCTGATGGCTGTTGGGTTCAGGTTGAGGATGGAAGGCTCGATTTCGATTCCCGATGAAATTGATCGAATTGGGTGGCCATGTGGGTCGATAAAGTTGTTGTCGGCATGTTGATGACCATGGCAACAGTCGGAGGTCGATCGTCTGACTATGCACATGCACGCATGTAGGCTTGTGTCTGGAAGATGTTGTTGGGCACAAAAGTTTTCGCTCGAAGTCGATCTCGAAGTAGTATGCGTGGTGGCTCGGGGATAGTGAAAGAAGGGGAGCTCGAAGTTAAGCCCGGGAAATTCGAACAAAGGATCGGATCTGTAGAAATTAGTATAAAAACAGTTTTGAATCTAAAATTTAATAGTGTTTTAAAAGACCTTCTAAATTAAATGTTTTATACCAGTTATGTTAATTAGTTAAAGTCTTAAAATAATTTTAATTTTAAAATTAATTAAATTCAAGTGTTTTAATCCTTTATTTTAAAAGAATTCTTAAGTTTATTTTAAATAAGTTTAAATGATATAATTAAGTAGTTAAAAGCAAAATGGTTTTAATTAACTTAAGTGTTTTCGAGTTAAATTCATATGTTTTGATTTCAAGGATTATTTAAATAAGATTTTAAAGATAAATGGTTTATCTTGAATAATGATTTTGATGAACTTAAAGAGTTTAAGTTAAATTATATAATTATGTTAATTCGTTTCAAAATTTATTTAAAATAAGATTTAAATGATGATTATATAACTAATTAAGATAAACAGATTAACTTAAGATTAAAGGGTCATTAATTTGAAATTAAATGATAATTACTTAACTAAAGGTTATCTAAGTATTAATTATGGATTAATTAATTTGTTATAAGTAATTAAAGATGGATAATTTGAATATAATTACTTAATGTAATTAAGGAATAATTACTTTGTGTAATTTTATTAAAGAATAATTAATTAAGATTAATATAAGTAATTAGAGGTAATTAATTACTTAAAAATAATTACTTAGTTAAAAGAAATTAACCAATGGTTGAAGTTAATTAAGTAATTAAGGATAATTACTTATTAAAATTAATTAAGGATAATTAATTTGTGTGCTTTATTAATTAATTTGAGGATAATTAATTAATTAAAGATTTATTTAATGAAAGTGATTAGGGATAATCACCTATTGTAATTAATTAAGGATAAATAATTAAATGGTAATTAATTAATGGTTAATTAATTTATTAGTTAATTAATGTAGGGTAATTAATTTAAAGGATAATTAAATGATTAAAGGTTAATTGATTTATTAATTAAGGTTGATTAATTAATAACGGATTAATTAATTTATTAGTTAAGGTTAATTAATAAATAATTAAAGGATAATTAATCAAATGATTTGTTATTAATTAATGTTAATTAACCATGATTAATGATTAATCTGGTTTCAATTAATCAGATGATAATTAACCTTACTTATGACTGTTTGAATTGCATGGAATGCCTTGAATTGTTTGATATCCCTGATGTGTGATGCTCTGTTTTGATTTGAGCCGTGATGAATGTAATTTATTTATCTATAATAAATTAATATTATTTATTTGTGTATCTCTAACTGAAGATAAGCGTAACAGGAATTATAACGCTTATTGATATTGCTGTGCTTGAATCTGTGATGATTGATGATGTCGCACTATTGTGTAAAACCCTTGGACTACACCATATACACATAAATATGGATTGCACGAGGAAATTGGTTAAGTCACAGATTTTTGAACGTTTTAAAGTTGAATTTTGAATCCAAATGGTTTTGGAAATGGAATTGGGTTAAATATGAAAAGCTTTTGAAAAGGAGTTTTAAAGATAAAAATTATTTTGAATAACTTGATAAAGTTTTGAAATTTAAATATTTTGATTTGAATTTAAATTCAAGATTTGAAATTGAATTCTATGTTTGGAAATTATGGTTTAAGAAGGTTATACAAGTTATCAATGTGTTTATATAGGTTTTAAATCATTTTATACATATTATTTTGGAAATTTGAATTTAACCCAAGTTTTAGACTTGAAGGGGTTTAACTTGTGCAAATGTAATCAGATTTTTCTAAAACGAAAATTCTTGTTATCAAATGATAATAGCTTTCATATAAAGAAAGGATTTTCAATTTGTGTTGAAAGGATTTTAAGTTTGAAATGAAATAGTTTTGCAAACTATGAATAAATCTTTGTTAAAGATTGACGAACTTTATTTTTCAAATTGAAGAGGATCTTTAAAGGTGTATCTTTTGTATAAAAGATTTTGAAAGGTATGAATGAATCTTTCTAGAAGATGGTGAACTTTTTTCAAATTGAAAGTGACTTTAAAAAGTGAATATTTTATTTAAAAGATTAAAAATGGTGTTTTGTTTAAACCATTTGATAGAAAGGTTTTGGTTAATAAGTTTTGTCTTAACTAAGATCCTAATATTCATATGTTATAAAAATTGAGCGCTCATTATTCGGTTTAGCCGGGGGAGGACTTTGTGTCATATAACCCATTTTGAATAATTATACGACGTTATGGATTGCATTTGAAAACCGGTGGTGAAGACCGGATATTTTCGAGAGCGATAGGATAACTCGTCGAATGTCTCTGCACCGGCTGATCCCCGGTATAGAAATTTGATGACCCTTTGTGATGGGGAGTCCGGACGTGATTAGGGATTATTTGGATTTGCAAGGGATTCTTTATGAAGTGCCTTCGGTTCTGTTCGAACCCGAAACAGACTTGTATGGATGTATGTCTGACACTACACTTTGAGATGTAAAGCTAGTTTCTATCAAATACATTTCTGCTTGGTGGCAGAGAATTTATTCTCTTAGCTTAACACCCTTCTCTGAGACGTACGAGCTCAGAGGTTATGTAGTTGATGGTTACTAGTGATGCATTTCCAATTTGGTAATGTGGCCTATGAAGTGCTGCTGATCATGTGTTGATCGAAGCATGGCTTTGTGAAAAGCGTAGCTTTATGGACGTGACCTCGTCGGACCTTACAACCCGAAAATGGTCGAAAAAGGAAAGATGCAGCACGGTTATTTTAGGGTAGCGCCCCTTGAAGGTATGTACATTTCCTTTTGGATAGAGGTGGTATCATGGTATGGAGCCCAAATACCTAACCTATGTGGTTGCTGCAAATTTATTACTTTGTGATTGTTGGTGTTGAGAGCTCTCGGATAAAGGTTGGTTACGACCGGGGATGGCATACTCGTGTAGTAGTTACCTAGTTACAGAGGTAACCCGACCTTGTGTTGGCAGTGATCCGGTTAGGTTTTCGAGGCGTACCTATGTGGCCCAGGAAGTTCCTTAGCCTGACTATTTGTTGGAAATCCAAAGAAACAATACAGGCCCTTTATGATTGCTGTTCTATAACCTGCCACCTCAGGTGGTAGCTATAACAGGCATAATATAATGGTACCCATGCTGGCTAAGATTAATATTATACTTTTGGAATTGTTTTCTGCACTATGTACTAATAATAATATTATCAAAAGGATTTTCGCATCAAGCATGTTTGACTATCATAAGGAGAAATCTCCCCCAAGTGTGCGATTGCGTTGTGTGTGTGCCGAAAAGCCTTATGGTAGTTTCATTTTCCAAAAAGCATTGCGGATTTATTTGAAATTCTTTTGTTTTTCGTTTGTTAAAGATAAACTAATTTTATTTTCTCATACCAGTCCCATAACTGACCTGGACTTTAGTGTTCCCTATCTAAACTCTGGATGCCCACAAATTTTCCACACAGGCAGTCTAGAGTTAGATTTTTAGATTGTCAGATAGTAGATGTAGATTTGATATTTTTGAAGCCTTTGGATCATGGCGATCACATTTGCTTCATTCTTTAGTTACATAGTTTGCTTATTGCATCGTGACGATGGTTCGAGCTATCTTTGGTTTGGAGATGGTGTTGCAGTTGCAATATGGAGTTGAATTCTTTAGGAGACTCTTTTATCTTTTGGTGTTATCTTTCCGCTGCTATTTGTTTCGATGTTGTATTCTGCTCTGATATTTATGGATCTGTTGTATCATATTGTATCGGTCATTGTATCTATTGTATATCAATGATATTATTCATTTTCTCCCACTGTGTTGTTGTACTTTATGTGTTATGAGCTCCGGTGAATCGGATTGAACGTTTGAACTACGGCATTCGAATACGGGTGAAGTATGGATGTTGATTTTCAAACGTGAAAATTCGGGTCGTCACATTTCGTATCAAAGCTGAAGGTTGAACTTTAGCTTTGGAGTATAACACATTAGGTAACACATTAGAGATAGGGTGACGTATACCCTACAACGAGTATATCCCTAAGATATCTGTTCACATGCCTCAGTAAATTCTCTTACTATCCACTGATAATGAGTATAAGTGCAAGAAGAGGACGAGGTAGGGGACATGGGAGTACCACTATAAATGGTAAATACCCTGTAACAACAACGGAAACAATTTTTCTCATCAATCTTCTTTATCCAGTTTTAATTCTTTGATGGCTTTGTGGTAGCTACAAAGAAAAAGCTTTGATGTGATGGTGGCCCTGTGAATCGTTGTAGATAAATTCCTGTTTCATGTTCTAGTCATCAGTTCCTATCAGCTTTTCGTTTTAACTTTAATAAATTTGAAATTTAATTGAAATGAATTGGTTAATGAAATATGAAGTTAAATTTAATTGTATCGATGAAACAATTTCGATCAAAACCAAATTTGAGAATTTTGTTATAATTTCTTGATTGGATCCAAGTCCGAAAAGGGACAAGCTAGTGTATATTTTGGGATATTCCGACCTAAGTTTGGAATCCATATCTAGCATTTAAGAATTGTGGAAGATTTAATCTTTTTGTCTGTTCTTTTAGGCCCAGATATATTCTACGAATGGTTAGTTTTCCCTACGAAATAACCAGTGCCAGTGTATATTTCGTAGAATGGATGACCCAAGTATCTTGGGTAGTACTGAATGAGTTTGTTCTCATAATTATTAATGATGTTCTGATTTGGTAAGCCAAATGCAGAATAAATATTCAGTTTGATCTGGTAAAACATTTCTTATCTGTTCTTTGTTTGTCTCCCCGTCTAGCTAATTTCAAGGACGAAATTTTCTTAAGGGGGGAATCTGTAACATCCCTATTTTTTAAAACAAATTTGAATTGGTAATTTATTAAAAATTTTAGGAATAAATTTGAATTAAATTAGTAATTAATATAATTTTTGGATTAAATTGTGAATTTATTTGTTTTTTCCAAATAAAATAAAATAAGATATTTGTTTATTTATTATATATGTATATAAATTGATTTTTAAATATAATTTGGATTTGAGATTCAAAATAAATATTAAAAATAAATTGCAATTAAATAGTCTGTGTCTTAAGATTAATAAAAAAATGTTTTGTAAATTTAATAAGTGTGTGTGTGTGTGTGTGTATATATATATATATACAATGTGATTTGAAAGTGATATTTTGAATGTGATATAGATAAAAAAATTCTATAAGCTATTTAAAGAGTTAAATTCAAATATATATGAATTTATATATATGTAAACCTTTAAAACGTAAGAAACAAAGTTAATTCACAAATTTTAAAATGATAAGGGTTTAAACATAATTTGTAAATAAATTAAAGAAAAGGTCTTTACATAAATTTATTTGAATTTAACAAGTGTAAATTAAAGAAAAATACAAACGTAAAAGTGTGAAGATTTTAAAACACCTTAAGACATTTTTATTTATTGTACAACATATAGTCAACAAGTGTCATTTGTCTAAAACAAGCTTATATAAACTACTCTACTCCTTTCTTTCTCATTTCTTTGATAATATCAAAACTAAAATAAATAAATAAACTGGTAATAATGAAAACAAAAAGAAAATCAAAATCTGAAGCCTGGAAACCAAATTAAAACCTGATCAAAGCTTGAACTCAAACGAATCAAACTTCAGTTTCAAAATTGTCTTTAACATTTCAATTCGGGATCAAGCTTTAGATGGAATCAAACCCAGTACTAAGTAAAAGCAAAGATATGGATCAAGCTGAAAGCTTTCTGGAATCAAATAATAATACATTCAAGTTCAAACTGGAGCAAATCAAAAACAAAGCTTTAGTCCCAAATTATAGTTCCAGGCCTAAACATATTTACTTTCTCTGTTCAAACATATCAGGAAAGTAAACCTTTTTTTAAAGCCTGATCTTCTTGATTTATATGCCTGTGGTAATGATGATTTGAAAATATGTTTATGCAGATGAAAATGTATTGTATGTATGTGCATATATAAAAATATATGTATGCGGGTTTGAATACAGGTAAATATATATATACCTCTATAAAAAACATACAGGCTTTAAACAATTTCGAAAATTAATTTCTCTTTTTCCAATCCTTTATAGGATTCAATATCTGAATGAAATGTGATGATAATACCCAAAATTCATTTTTAAAAATAATTTTAAGCAATTTTATTAAGCAATTGATTCCAAAAATAGATTCATAGTAATAATCAATGTTGGTTAGAAAATCAAATGATTTAATCTCATGTTTTGATTCCATAATCAGATTAGTGCTTGCAAATGATGAATTTAGAAAAAGTAATCATAATTTTTAAGATTGGGATGGCCGAGAATTTTTGATCTGAACAAAAAACATGCTTTCGTCAATATCTGACGATGGTGACGAATGGGATGTCGCGATCGATAGTGAAGGAGGTTGGTGGATAGGTAATTATTAAAAATATTCTTTTTTGAATTCTAGTTCACCGTGGAGATCAGACAAAGTTGATTTAGGGTTGGTAGAGTAGTTGGGTTCGTCAATGTTATCGAATCAAATTCTCTGTCGTGGATAATCTAGAGTCAATCGCACTAAGAGGGTTAGGTTCGTAGGTGAGTGGCGAGGCTTTGGACGAGAAGGCGTGGTGGCCGGTGGTCGGAGGCATCATAGCGAGGTCTTTTTCTGATGGTTGTTGGGTTCCAGGTTGAGGATGGAAGGCTCGGTTTAGATTCCCAACGATGTTGATCGAATTGGGTAGCTAGGTGGGTCGATAAAGTTGTCGTCGGTATGTTGATGACCACGACAACGGTCGGAGGTCGATCGTCTGACTGTGCACATGCACGCACATAGGCTTGTGTCTAAAAGATATTATTTGGGGACAAAGGTTTTGGCTCAAAGTCGATCTCAAAGTAGTTTGCATGGTGGCTCGGGGAAAGTGAAAGAAGGGGAACTGGAAGTTAAGCCCGGGAATTTCGAACAAAATCTCGGTTCTATAGAAATTAGTATAAAAACAGTTTTGAATTTTAAATTAAATCAAGTTTTAAAACACCTTCTAAAATTAAATGTTTTATACCAGTTTTGTTAATTAGTTAAAGTCTTAAAACAATTTTTATTTTAAAATTAATAAAATTCAAGTGTTTTAATTCTTTATTTTAAAAGAGTTGTTAAGTTTATTTTAAATAAATTTAAATGGTATAATTAAGTAGTTTAAAGGATAGTGGTTTTAATTAACTTAAGTGTTTTCAAGTTAAATTGATATGTTTAGATTTCAAGGATTATTTAAATAAGATTTTAAAGATAAATGGTTTATCTTGAATAATGATTTTGATGAACTTAAAGAGTTTAAGTTAAATTATATAATTATATTAATTCATTTCAAAAGTTATTTAAAATAAGCTTTAAGTGATGACTATATAATTAATTAAGATGAATGGATTAACTTAAGATTAAAGGATTATTAATTTGATATTAAATGATAATTACTTAACTAAAGATTAATTAAGTATTAATTAAGGATTAATTAATTTGTTATAAGTAATTAATGATGGATAATTTAAAGATAATTACTTAATGTAATTAAGGAATATTTACCTTGTGTAATTATATTAAAGAATAATTAATTAATTAAGATTAATATAAATAATTATAGGTAATTAATTACTTAAAGATAATTACTTAGTTAAAAGTAATTAATTAACGGTTGAAGTTAATTAAGTAATTTTTTGAGAGAAATGTGTGATCCTCTAATAAAAGAGGAGAGCACACATGGAACACTATATATATAACAAAAATAAGGAGCTGCCAACATGCCTAACAGGTAGCCAAACTATAAAAATAGAAAAAGAAAAAGATAAAGAAAAAGATACCCCTCAAATGAGCTCCGACAAAGCCACCACCCATTACACTCTAATACCAAGCTCCGGCAAAGCCACCGCCCAATATTAGAGTGTTAGGGGTATCTAAAAAAAACAATCTCTCAAGAGATAAGATCCAAAAAGAGGAACTCCAACAGTAGGACCAAAATGAAGAGCTCCACAAAGAAAACCACGAGAAACCGAAGAGAAAAGCCAAATGCAATCCAAATCCCAGAGAAGAGCTATCCTGAAAACCTGAATAAAGCTGAATACTCTCCTGCAAATCAGATAAAAGAAAAACCAGCAACCAACCTGAACCATACCTGGAACAAAACTAGGAATACAAGTTAGAATGAATCACATATATGTATATAAATAGAATTTATATACATATATGTGAGAGAGAGACAAAAAATGGAAACTAAGAACCTATAATAGAAAGAGAATTATGATTCATCCAATAAACATGATTAAAATCAGAATAAGGAATAATGTGAGAAGTATTAGAAACAGAATTATTGATGCTAAGAGAGAATATGAAAATATTGTTTCTAACCTTGTTAAGATAATCTTTAAAGCACTTATTTTTGGCTAATTTATATTTGGGATTAGATATCCAATTTAAGCAAAAATTTGAGATTAAAATAATCAAATTATTATTATGATGATAGTTATTATTAAAGATTCTTTGATTTCTTTCAAACCAAATGAACCAACAAGAAATAGTGAATAAAGAATCAAGCAAGTATCTGGAGTCCTTATTAAACATAAATCTAAAAGAGTTCCAATAGAAGAAACAATCAGAAACTCTAGAACTAATAACAAACTCAAAAATATTAAGGGTCTTAATAAGAATAAAATGAGTATCCATGCATTCGAAATAAATATGATTAATATCTTCAGGAAATAAATTGCAAAATAAACATTTATTATCAATACTAATATTTTTCTTTTTTAAAAATTCAGTAGTGTTTAACTTACCATGAATAATGAGCCACATAAGAATCTTAGATTTAGGAGGGGCATTTGACTTCCAAATAAAATTAAAACAATTGACAGAAACCCCGGAGAAGTTGATAAATTTGTAAAAGGAATTACAAGAGTATTTCTTGCTCTTATCCCATTCCCAACAAATAATGTCATTATTATTGTCAATGTTATAGAGATTAAGTTTAGCATAAAGCAAGAAAAGTTGTCTAAGGGTATGGCCAACTAAAATACAATTAAAATTGAAAATCCAAGGAGGGTTTCTCTCAGAGTTGAAAACATCAGAAATAAATGCAAATTTAAAGTTACAAATATCATATAAATCCTTGAATTCATACTTGAGAGGAGTAGAAGAAATCCAGCAATCATGCCAAAAAGATTTATTATTACCAGAATGAACAATAATATTAATACCTAATTTGAAAATATCACTACATTTTGAAATAGATTTCCAAAAATGAGAAATATAACTAGAACTAGAAGGACTAATATGATAGAGATTATAACTACCATTGTAATAATATTTAGATACAATCTCCTTCCAAATGGCATTATCACTAGTATCTCTAAATTTCCATAACCATTTACCAAGAAGAGACAGATTCATATTATGTAAATTAATGACTCCTAGACCACCCTCTTTTTTAGATTTACAAACAGTATCCCAATTAACTAAACATTTAATGCTACTGTTAGGATTAACTCCACTCCAAAGAAAATCTCTTCTAATTTTATCTATCTTATCTATCACCCAATCAGGAAAAAGGTGCATAGACATCCAATAAATAGGGAGCGCTGATAAGACAGAATTAATCAATACCAGCCTACCAGCTCTAGATAAGAATCTCACATTCCAATTATTAAACCTATTTTTAATTTTGTCTATAATAATTAATCAATCATCATGTTTAAGCTTCGTAGGTCTGATTACAAAGCCAAGATAGTCAAAAGGAAAACTCATAGTTTTACAATTCAAAGTTTTAGCAACTAAATTTTCAACATTATCAAAATCATTTAAAATTAAAATAGAACTTTTGTCAAAATTAATTTTTAAACCAGATAAAAGTTCAAAACTATAAAGAATAAATTTAAGAGCAATAATATGCTTAGGTAGATGAGAGGAAAAGAGCAAAGTATCATCAGCAAACTGAAGGACAGAAAGACTAAGACTAGAAATATCATTACCAATAACACCCAAAAGGTTATTGTTAACAGCATTCTTAATAATCTTAGGAAAAACATCAGCCGCTAAATTGAACAGAAGGGGCGATAATGGATCCCCTTGCCTTAATCCTCTCTTAGATTGAATTTTATTACCCAAGACACCATTGACCATAATACTCGAATTGCCCGTTTTAAGCAAGATATTAATCCAATAAATCCACTTATTACTAAAGCCTCTGGCATGGAAAATATCAATAAGAAAATTCCAATCAACCGAGTCAAAGGCTTTAGCAAAATCTAACTTTAAAATAGCACATGTTATATTATTCTTACAACAAAAATTAATGTATTCTTGAACAACAGCTACACCATCAGTAATATTCCTACCTTTAATGAAGGTTGATTGAGAGCAGTCAATAAGATCATTCAATTTTAAACTAAGTCTATTGGCTAAAACTTTAGAAATAATTTTAACAGAGCAATTAATCAAAGAAATGGGTCTAAAATCTTTTAAAGTATTAGCACCAACTTTTTTATGCAATAAAATAACATTAGCAAAATTAAAACGACCTAATTGGAGCTTACCATTATAAAATTCATTAAACATACAAATACGGTCTGCTTTTAAAACCTCCCAAAAAGATTGATAAAAGGAAATAGGAAAACCATCTGGGCCTGGAGATTTATCCCTAGGTAAATCAAAGATGGCTTTACGGATTTCCTCTTAAGAAAAAGGAAAATCTAAATCTGAAAGATTGGTGTTAGAGTCTGATGGATAAAGATCATTTCATCTAACGCTAACTCTATGCTTGATATTGATGCCAAAAATGTCTTTGTAGTATTCAGTAAAAGCGTTGTTAAGATCACGTTGATCAACTAATTCCACGTTATTAACTAAAATGGATTTAATAGTATTACTACGCTTTCTACTATTAGCTAAATTGTAAAAAAATTTGGTGTTATTATCACCTTCATTGATCCATTGAAAATTAGATCTCTGTTTCCACATAACTTCCTCTTTTTCAAGAATAGAGTAAAGTTCATCTTTTAAGTTACTAAGAACATTTCTCTCTCCTAAATTTAATTGTCTAGTTTCTTCAATCTTATTAAGTTTGAGCAATTCTTTAAGAATATTATCTTTTTTAATTTTAATATTACCAAAAACATTTTTATTCCAGTTTTTAAGAAAAATCCTTAGCTTTCTTAGCTTAAGAACAAAAGCTTTGGCAGAGTTGCCACAATACTTAAGACTATAAAAACTCAAAGCATACCATTTATTAATGACTAAATTTAAAAAACCTGGTTCAAGAAACCACATTTTTTTCAAATTTAAAAGTTTTAATCAAAAATCTATGACTATTACAAGAAAGAATAATGGGACAATGATCTGAGAGGGTGTGAGGTAAACCTGACACACTACAGATAGGAAATTTGTCCTCAATTTCATCACTAACAAAAAACCTATCTAAAAGAGCAAAAGATGGAGACTCTCTATTATTGCTCCAGGTAAAAGCTCTATTGGATAGAGGAATTTCGATCAAATTACAATGAATAATAAATTGATCGAATTCCTCCATGGCCGAATATTCACCTTCTCGGGGAGAGTGCTCCCCCAAGTTAATTAAGTAATTAAGGATAATTACTTATTAAAATTAATTAAAGATAATTAATTTGTGTGATTTATTAATTAATTTGAGGATAATTAATTAATTAAAGATTTATTTAATGAAAGTGATTAGGGATAATCACCTATTGTAATTAATTAAGGATAAATAATTAAATGGTAATTAATTAATGGTTAATTAATTTATTAGTTAATTAATGTAGGGTAATTAATTTAAAGGATAATTAAATGATTAAAGGTTAATTGATTTATTAATTAAGGTTGATTAATTAATAAAGGATTAATTAATTTATTAATTAAGGTTAATTAATAAATGATTAAAGGATAATTAATCAAATGATTTGTAAGTAATTAACATTAATTAACAAGGATTAGTGATTAATCTGGTTTCAATTAGTCAGATGATTAATTAACCTTACTTTTGAATGTTTGAATTGCGTGGAATGCCTTGAATTGTTTGATATCCCTGATGTGTGATGCTCTATTTTGATTTGAGCTGTGATGAATGTAATTTATTTATCCGTGATGAATGTAATTTATTTATCTGTAATAAATTTATATTATTTATCTATGTATCTGTAAATGAAGATAAGCGTTATAGGAATTATACCGCTTATCGATTTTGTTGTACTTGAATCTATGATGATTGATGATGTTGCACTATTGTGTAAAACCCCTGGACTACACCATACATACACACATATGGATTGCACGAGGATATTGGTTAAGTCACAGATTTTTGAAATGGTTTTAAAGTTGAATTTTGAATCCAAATGGTTTTGGAAACGGAATTGGGTTAAATATGAAGAGCTTTTGAAAAGGAGTTTTAAAGATAAAAGTTATTTTGAATAACTTGATAAAGTTTTGAAATCTAAATAGCTTGATTTGAATTTAAATTCAAGATTTGAAATTGAATTCTATGTTTGGAAATTATGGTTTAAAAAGGTTATACAAGTTATAAATGTGTTTATATGGGTTTTAAACCATTTTATAAATATTATTTTTGAAATTCGAATTTAACCCATGTTTTAGACTTGAAGGGTTTTAACTTGTGCAAATGTAATCGGATTTTTTGAAATGAAAACTCTTATTTTCAAATGATAATAGCTTTCATATAAAGAAAGTATTTTTAATTTGTGTTGAAAGGATTTCAAGTTTGAAATGAAATAATTTTGAAAATTATGAATAAATCTTTGTTAAAGATTGACGAACTTTGTATTTTTAAATTAAAGAGGATCTTAAAAGGTATATCTTTCGTATAAAAGATTTGGAATTGAAATAGTTTTGAAAGCTATGAATGAATCTTTGTGAAAGATGGTGAAATTTGTTTCAAATTGAAAGTGACCTTAAAAGGTGAATCTTTTATTTAAAAGATTAAAAATGGTGATTTGTTTAAACCATTTGAAAGAAAGGTTTTGGTAATAGGTTGTGACTTAACTAAGATCCCAATATCCATATGTTTTAAAAATTGAGCGCTCATTATTTCGTTTAGCCGGGAGAGGACTTTTTGTCATATAACCCATTCCGAATAATGATACGATGTTATGCATTGCATTTGAAGACCGGTGGTGAAGATCGAATATTTTTGAAAATGAAAGGATAACTCGTCGACTGTCTCCACACCACCGGCTGATCCACGGTATATAGATTTGATGACCCTTTGTGATGGGGAGTCCGGACGTTATTAGGGATTATTCGAATTTGCAAGGGCTTCTTTGTTATGTGCCTTCGGTTCTGTTCGAACCTGGAACAGACTTGTATGGATGTATGTCTGACACTATACTTTGAGATGTAAAGCTGGTTTCTATCAAATACATTTCTGTTTGGTGATGGAGAATTTATTCTCTTAGCTTAACACCCTTCTCTGAGACGTGCGAGCTAAGAGGTTATGTAGTTGATGGTTTCTAGTGATACTTTCCCAATTTGGTAACGTGGCATATGAAGTGTTGCTGATCATATGTTAATCGAAGCATGGCTTTGTGAAAAGCATAGCTTTGTGGACGTGACCTCGTCGGACTTCACAACCCGGAAATGGTTGAAACAGGAAAGATGCGGCATGGTTATTTGGGGGTAGCGCCCCCTGAGGGTATGTACATTTCCTTCTTGATAGAGGAGGTATCATGGTATGAAGCCCAGATACTTAACCTATGTTGTTGCTGCAAATTTATTACTTTGTTGTTGGTGTTGAGAGCTCTCGGATAAAGATTGGTTGAGACCAGGGGATGGCATACTCATGTAGTTGTTACCTAGTTACATAGGTAACCCGACCTTGTGTTGGCAGAGATCCGGTTAGGTTCTCAGGGCTTCCCTCCAGAGGTGTACTCATGTGGCCCGGGAAGTGCCTTAGCCTGACCATTTGTTGGAAATCCAAAGAAACAATACGAGCCCTTTACGATTGAAGTTGTGTAACCTGCCACCTCAGGTGCTAGCTATAGCAGGCATAATATAATGGTACCTATGCTGGCTAAGATTAATATTATACTTTCAGAATTATTTTCTACACTATGCACTAATAATAATATTATCAAAAAGAATTTGCATATCAAGCATGTTTGACTATCATAAGGAGAAATCTCCCCTAAGTGTGCGATTGCATTGTGTGTATGCCGAGAGGCCTTATGGTAGTTTCATTCTCCAAAAAGCATTGCGGATTTCTTTTAAATTCTTTTGTTTTTCTATTGTTAAAGATAAACTGTTTTTGTTTGCTCATATCAGTCCCATGACTAACCTAGAGTTTATTGTTCCCATCTAAACTCGGGGTGCCCACAAATTTTTCACACGGGCAGTCTAGATTTAGATTTGCAAATTGTCAGATAGTAGATGTAGATTCGATATCTTTGAAGCCTTTGGATCTTGGCGATCACATTTGCTTCATTTTGGAGTTACTTAGTTTGCTTATTGCATCGTGATGATGGTTCGAGCTATCTTTGGTTTGGAGATTGTGTTGCAGTTGCAATATGGAGTTGGATTCTTTTCTTTTGTCTTTTGGCGCTATCTTTCCGCTGCTATTTGTTCAACTGTTGTATTCTGCTCTGGTATTTATGGATCTGTTTTATCATATTGTATTGGTCATTGTATCTGTTGTATATCAATGATATTATTCATTTTCTAGCACTATGTTGTTGTACTTAATGTGTTATAAGCTTCTACGAATCGGATTGAATGTTTGAATCCGCGGCATTCGAATTTGGGTGAAGTATGAATGTCAATTTCGAATGTGAAAATTCAGGTCGTCATAATTATGTTGAGCCTCCTTTGTTTCCTCGATTCATCACCACTAGAGTTTGATTCGGTTCCTGTCGTTAGAGATTTTCCAAACGTCTTCGAGGAGGTTAGGGTATTACCCCTAAGACCACGTTTAGGACTCTATATGGATTTTATGATTGGTTGGTTACGCTTTTTGGGCTAACCAATGCCCCAGCCTACTTCATAGATTTGATGAGCCGCGTCTTTAGGGAAATAAGTTTGTGGTTGTATTCATGGATGACATTTTGGTGTTTTTCAAGAGTAAGGAGGAGCGTGCTATTCATCTAGTGGAGGCTCTTCGTACACTTAATATTCTCCATTTAAAAGCAAAGTTCTTGAAGTATCACTTTTGGCATAAGGAAGTGTGTTTCTTGGGGATATAGAAGGTCTACACATGGAAAGAGTTTGATAAACGGTTTAGTACATTTAGGCTCAGATTGTGAAAATCCAAAGAGTGGTAGGAAAAGATTGGGGATGTACAATAGAAAAGGAGGTAAGCCATATGTAGATAATTGCAGAAATTATAATTGTTTCATATAAGTGGATTTAAAGGTAGCACCTTAGAATATGAGTATAGGAACAAAAAACTTTAAGTAAGAAAATTAGATTTCCATGGTTCAGGAAGGATACTCCTAGGGTAGTAAGTAGAAAAATCCACTTTATCTCTAGCCCCAATAACCTGAAATTATTAGAATTGAAAAAAATTATATAATTGTCAATATTTTTAAAGTAAACATTAGGTTTTTGGGAATATAGTAAGAAATTTAAATTGGTTTTTATATGATGAAAATTTTGTTGAAAAAGTGAAATTATTTTTGAAGAATTATAGAGCGTATATAGCTCACTAGTTTCTTTGAAAGTAAACAAAGATTTAAAATATGAAAACTTAAAGTGTATTAAGTATCGAAAACATAGATTTCAAGATGTTTTCGTGAAAAAGGAAGGTAGCATAAACTATAACGCTATCGTTATAGTAAGTGACTCTCAAGGGAAATGTTTTACATAGTTGGTAAGGGTTATTAGTATTTATTATTAATTAAATCAATACACTAGTATTTTTGAGTTGTAATAATTATGTTTAACGCAACACCTGTTTTGAACCCAAATAAAGATGTATTTTTAAAAGATAATTTCTAAGAATAGAAATAAATACGATTTGTCAATATAATTATTATTTAAGTAAGTATAAGAAAATGTTTTCTGGTTATGGATATATTAAAACTGTTTTGAAGATGAGTTTTTATGAAGAAAAAAGAGTAAGTTAGTTATTAGAAAATTTCTATCATAAGAGAATATAAATTAAACATATTTCAATCTATTGGAATGAAAAGAATAATGGTATAATTTTCTATGAAATCAATAAACATGTTTTGTGCAAGTTACAAGGAATGCATGAAAGAGGATAAAAGGTATGGGAGCATCATATTTTGTATAGCCTATTTCGAAAAATATAAAATAAGTTCCTTGTAATTTCATATAAACATGAAGTCCTCTTTTAAAAGGTGTACGATCAGTTTCACCCCAGAGGAAGGTGAATAGGGTGATACTAATAATTATAAAAATTTAATGCAGAAGTATATAAAATAATCACAGAAAATGATAATAGCAGAATAATAGCAACACAGATAATAGCAGAATATAAAAAGCAGAAACAGAACAAAACAGTTTTACCCGGCTTCGGCAAAACCCTGCCTACATGCTGCCCCCAAGATTTCTACTAGAAATTAAGTAGTCAGACGCTTTCACAGGTAAACTCGCGACACCCATTATCGACTAACCTAACTCTACGCTCAAAACCCTGCCATAACTCAGCCACTGAGTTATGAATTCTCGAATTACACCACCATAGTTCATCCCTTAGTTACACGGCTAGAATTTACAAACGTTTAAAAGAGAAATACAAATTAAAAACAACTTAAAACAATAAAACCTAATTTAAATAATTTAAAGCCCAAATTAATACTTATAAAAGCCTGTCTAAATAAAAATAAAGAGAAATTATAAATCTCCGGTCTACCCCTTTTCTTATTTTGTGGTCCGTATCTTTTACTTGAAAAAGGTTGCCTAGTTTGCTCATTCATTCTTCTTTGTTCAAAATTAGGGCTTTTGGGAACTTGTTGAAATGTCGACTTCTGTTGTTGATTAAATGATGAATTTTCTACCATATACTTCATCAATCAATGTGTCACTTTATTCGCACATGGCTGCTTCAACAAGTCGAGTTCGAATTGAATTGGTATGTGATTTTGCTTTATTTCTTTCGTTGATATGCTTGAACTCGATTGCCTCTTAATGCCGATGATTGTTGGGTTTAAATAGGATTTAATTCCCTTAATTTCCATTCAAATTGAATTCTTTTGATAATTTTTTCTGCCTTGATCATTACTTGAATGCTAGTGATTTGTACTGACTTGTTCAATTTGTATATCCTCGTTGCTTGATTACCACGGCTTCATGAATTTGCTTTAGATTTTGGTTCCATTCTTTTTGGCATTTGATTTTATTTCTATGACTTCGGCACTTTGATTATATGCACTCGTTTAATCCGTGTAATTTTGTTTTACTGTTACTACTACCTTGGTCATTACGGCTTAGAGTCTTTGGCATCTTGACTTGGTTTGAAATTGCTGCTTTGATCCATATTTGAACAGGTTTTGATTTTGGCTTGATGTTGAATTTGTTTGAATCACGGATACCCTAATTTTTCTAACTACAAATTGACTTCGACCATTTCTGACAACATTCGAATTTGCTTCACTTGAGTCTCCATGCACCTGCTATGTTCTTGTTTCATTGCATTCATATTTGTGACCTCTGATCTGGATTTAGCTGATCTAGTGCATTATAGTCATGTGCTTTGAGGTATATCATCTTGTACATTTGATATTTGACTATTTGAGTCTGCTACACTTGCTCATTCGAGTTGTTGTCTTCATTCATGCCTATATTTATCCATTTTGGTGCCATCCTTCTCTATTGACATGTGCATTGCCTATATATGTGTACATATGTGTTTGCATTGACTTCACTTGAGTTTGCACTGGTTATTGATGTCTGATACATTTGAGTCTTCATGTGCACATCAATGTTTGGTTTTATGTGAAGCATCATGAAGTCACAACTGTACACTTTGTTATTGCTTGAAGTAGTAGCCTTTGGTATTTGAGTTCATTTGCCTTGGTTCTAGTTACATGTATATATATGTTGTTTGTCATTTGAACCATTGACTGTTGAGGCTGTGTAGTTCGATGCGCTTGTATATGGCTTCATCATTGGTGTTGTTTCATTACTTTTTGTGCTGATGTCAATGAACTCTAGGTTGCATTGAATACATGTCCATATGCATTTAGTCCAGACAATGTTGTTTGCTATTCTACTTGAATCTGGTCTTGGCCATTTGATTCATATGTACACATATGCTAACATATACATATATGCATTGTGTTGGTATTTACAGTCTTGAGCCATGTGTACATTTGTTTGGAGTTTGGTTGGACTGTCTAGCCTCTGTTTACTTGTATCTGATCTTGAGTTTGAATGGTTGAGTATTTTTCAAGTATACACATCAAATTTTTGGTCGAGGCTTGTTCTAGTCATTAAAACTTGACCATTCTATTTTTGTTTTTGTATTACACCTGAGTAGAACCTAGCTTTGGCTCTGGTTTGACCTTGTGCTCATATCATGACTTTACTTGTATTGTACTTAAGTTGTACCTAGCTTTGGCTCGGGTTTGACCTTGTGCTCAACTGTCCCAGTAGTTTTATCAAGTGTATATCGATGTGCAAGTCCTTGTGGCATGTACAGTGATACATTGTGCATGTCACATGTTGTTCCTGTAAGATGAGTTCAAAATAAATATGATAATGAACAACCCAAATAACTGAGGCAAATAACAATTTCAAAAACACATTTTATTTTACACTGCAAAAATATTTCTTTTTTAAATTTACTGTGTCGGTGTTTACTTCGCAGATAACTCAGATGCTGGATTCAGGCTGGAGCAAAGTCGAAGATAAAATACTAGTGAATGAGTGATATGTTGTGAGATGAACATTTTAAATGGAAAATTGTGATGTAATCAAAATTGTATTGTAATTGAAATTGTGTAAATATAGTGAGAGCACAAATTTTTGTACTATTCAAAATTGTAATAAATATTTGTTTGAATAAAATATATGTTTGAATTTAAATTCTGTGATATTTATTTTATTCAGCAAATATTTATTTAATTATGTGAAAATAAAATAGTACATTAAAAATTACATTTAAATGAATGTATATATATTTATTATCATTAAACAAAAATCATATACTTGCATATTCAACAAAAGGTTCATAGAAGTTTTAGCGTTAATAATTTCTCATAGGAAAGTAGTTCCAATCCATTAAGGTATGAGACCGTTAGTTGTAATAAGAAGATGTTTTGAAAACATGTAAGGATATCTTAAAAATATACTAAAAGAAAATAGTTTAATGAAATAGTAAATAAGTGTTTGGAAAAATTTAATAAAAGTAAAATTTAAAAATTCAAATATTTATAGAAAACTAAAAAGGTCTTTAAAAGAAAATGAGAAATAAGTTTTAGACTTGGAATTTGAAAGTTTTCCCCTAGGTTGGGAAAAATAATGCGAATTCAAAAGGCTATGAAGATGTAAAGCTAGCAAGATAAGATTTTATTTAACCCAGTATTTTTGAATTTAATAGAAACTTAAAGATAACACTTTTAAAGACAAACGTTTTGTGATTTGATGTTTTAAAAATTTAGAAACCTTAATTTTTAAAATGGAACTATAAACACCGAACCAAACTCCTAAATGTGAAGTAGATAAGAATCATTTCCTATATTTAACGGAAAAGGTGTATGGCTACAAAGGAGCCATCAATAATTACTTTCGGAAGTAATAAAAGAGTTTCCGTAGAGTGTATAGGACCCTAGTTAGAACCTAGGAATGTTGACTCATGTGAGCAGACTAAAGAAGAACAGTAAAATGGAGTTAGTAAAATTGTAAGACACGTATGATTGAGGACGCGTATTTTTGATTTTGAGGAATCTTAAGAAAAGCATCTTCCTTTAATGGGATTCTCATGTGATAATAGCATTAGAAGTGGCACCTTTCGAAGCTCTTTATGAAAGACTGTGCAAGTTGCCTTCGTGTTGGATAGATTCTACAGAGGGATTGTCGTGGTTCCGATATAGTTAAGGAGACTTCGGAGAATATTTGTTCGATCAGGTGAAAATTCATATCTCATATCCACATTTCTTTGGTAATAATTTTTTGAACTTTCCTATTTCCATCTTGAGTTTTGAAAAGGTTCTTTCCTTAATTATTCTTTAGGTAGGTAGAACTTAGGATTTAACCTATGAATGGTAGGATTTGATGTAAACATGTCACTAGAATGTATTATGAATGATGGAGCAAGTGGTTGAAAGTGTTTGCTAGTGGATTCTAATGGACACATATACTTACACTAGGCATTATATCTCTTGGGGATCGGCCTTACTAGGAAACTAGAGCATACACATATGAATGTGTGCGCATTTTCATTTTACCCATAGTTGCTATAAATGGATGTTTATCACATGGTTGTTGCATTTGGATGATGATTGTAGCACACATATAGAACTATCAGTTATTGTTAGGAATTTTTGCATTCATTTGGATACATAGCACGGACATGATTGCATAAAAGGAGGCAACTGAATAAGTGGATCACCTAATATTTTGCATTAGTTAGGGACATTAGAACTACACTAATTGCATAAGTAACATGAATCGTGTTAGAAAACATAAGAACAATGGATGAATGGTTGATGAATGAGTAGTTGGTTGTATATATTGGATGAAAACATTTAGTTCATTCTTTTGTCCTTAGAAATTTCAGAGACAAAATCCCTTAAGGAGGGGAGAATGTAACAACATAAAATTTAACCCATAATAATTAGTTCGTTAATTAATGAAATGATAAAATATATTTGTGAATTTATCAGAATTGAGCAACGGGAGTTGCACCATTGTGTCTGTGTTAACTTCCCGGTCAATTTTCATATATGGAACGTCACAATCTGAGAAAATATGAGCAAGTTATGAATTAAACAAAAATAAAGAAGAATTGAAAGAAGAAAAATATAGGACAGGTCGACCGGTAGGTCGACCTAGGCACCAGGGCGGTCAACCGGCCGGTCGACCCGCCTCCCCTTTTGAACGAACGAACGAAATTTCGTTCGTTCGAACATTGTACGCGTCATTTGGATTCTTTTAACCAATCTGGTCCTTTCGTTCTTGCATCTGATGGCTCCTATTTAGCCTATGACATGGTTGCATCCTGGTCAATTCTCAAATCCAACGATGCGAGATCCACTTCTACACATATAAATAGAACCCTATGCCTAACACTTGTTCTCATTTTAGATTTTCTCAAATTGGGTTCATCTTTTTAGGAAGGACCCTAAAAGGAATAATTTTCCAAGGAGAGAATTTTTTTAATAAAAATATTTTAATACTCTCAAATGGATCCGGGAAGACCGAAAGGGAAGAGCTTAGGACCGCACGTGAGTTATTATAATTATTTAGTTTTTTAAGCAATCTAAAATAATAGGGTTTCCAATAGTTGTAGTTTTTATATGATTTTGGAAATACCTTTTTATCAGTTATTTTCAGTCATAGATTTATTTTCATTCTATTTCTTTTTAGCTATTCTTTTTAGTTATTTGTAGCAAGTTTCTGTTAATTATAACTTTTCTATTTAATTACAGTTATTGACAGTATTTTAAATTTATTTACTGTTATTTATGTCTTATTTACATCTTTTTCATATGCTTTGGATTTTCTTCTATTTTCAATTTTCCTTTTGCTTCTCTGTCTTCTGCACATATGAATTAGAATGGATTAAAACACAAATATGGATTAAAATTATAAGAATACTAAAATAACGAAAGAAAAGATGTAAAATGAAATGATTGTAATAAAAAATGGAATTGGACCGAAATCATGATGTAAATATTAGAATTGGAATAAATTAAAGAAATTGGCCTAGTTATAACTTAAAATTATAACTAAAAAGAGTAAAAGATGAATGAAGCTTATTTTGGCACTTAGACCTTGGGTTAAGTAATAAGCATGATTATAACATATGTTATAATAAGAAAACAGAACTGTATGAGGCTTATTTTAAGACTTAGGATAAATTAACAAGCACAAATAGTACGAACAATAATAAAGACTTATTTGAATAATTTATCCAAGTTAATAAGAAAAGAAGGAAAGTAGGACCAGTGCCAAATAACATTCCCTTATGATTTCTATGGACACGGTGTTTCACATAATCCTAAAACGAGACAAAGGGGCCGCTTATGCTAATAACGGTAGTAATTGGTTAATAAGTAAAAGTCCAAATCATAGGGATTTGGGCAAAGGGGAGCAACAAGATATTGTTTGGATAATGGGCCGGTACCAACATCATTTCCTCTATTATTTCTATGGACACAGTGTTTCACATAATCCTGAAGTGAGACAACGGGCGTGCCTATGATGGAGCTTGAGGTAATAAGAAGACCCAATAGGTGGAAAAATAGGTAACGTGAGCTTAGCAGTAGCCGCACGTGCGACTTACTGTAATGACTCATAAATCGTTATGAGTTCCAAGTGCTTAGTATGTGTGTCTTTCGTAGGCGCCATTGCCTTCTGTGTTGGGAGATATATAATGTCTAGTCCACAATAAATACTTTGTGCATCTTTCATAGTCACTATTGTACTTTGTGAGTCTTTCAGAGATACCATTACATTATGTGTAGGGAGTTATATAGCGTCTAATCCGCAGTATGGTCTACGGAGTAACAAGCCGACCAAATGGTTGAATTAGGATTTTAGTCTAATTATAGGATTAGAAATTCAGCATAATCAAAGCAACTAACAAAGACAAGTGCAAACAATCAAAGATAATCAATTGCATTAATTTAGCAATTCGTATTTATTTCCAGCTTATTCATTTTTTTCTATTCTCTTTGGTTCTTTTGCATATACTAGAACTGTTGTAAGGTCTATTACCTTTACTTTGTTAAAAATACTAGTAATTACTATCCGTCATCGGACTTTTAGTCCGACCCACTCCTTGTTTCCCTTTTTCCCCCCATAGGGCATCAAGGATGAGCGAGGTAGATTTGTGGATTCAGGGAGGTTGCAAGAGCTGAGATTCTTCCTACGTATTTAGGCACTATTTGAGGGATGATTTGTACTCTGATTTTATTGAGACTACAGTTTTTAGTTTTGCAAGACAAGTATGGATATTTTGAGACACGGTGTATTTTGTATTTGGCGACTTATTTGATTTATAAAGTAATTCTGATATTCTTTTTTAAATAAATAATAATTATTATTATTATAATTGTTTTCACTGTTCGTATATGTTTTTTCCTTGTGAATCTTAGTCTCTGCTAGTTTTATTTATACCTACAACGCACCACATCTTTTGGTGTGTCCTTTTAGGTATACTAAGAGGTGTGGGGTGTTCAATTATCGATAATAAAATTCCAACTGCACTTCTTTTACTTCCATACTACTCCTGATGTATGTAGTGTGTAGTTATATATTGCTATGTTGTCAAATTGCTTCCTTTTTGGTATTTTATACTTAATATGCTTACAAATTTGACATCAGGATGAAGTGTAAGAAAATTAGTGGTCGTTTGGAAAACATAGAGATGGTTTATAAAATAATGAAAGGGTGTTCTTAAAGTTGAAATACATCTCTCTATGAACAACATTTTATCAATAACTACATACTAATGTCATAGAAGGAAAAGAAAATTTTAACACTTGTACGTCTCACTTGGTACACAACAATTATTCACAAATAATAAGAAAAAGAAAGCACCAATTAATTAATCTATGCATGAGAAGTAGCCTTGTATAATTTTGCATTCAACCAATAGATATATTCCACACTGCTCAATCTCCTTCCTTACTTCTATAGTGGATATCCTTCATTATATTGGTCGATTTGCATATCCACAACATGTCCTATCAAATGATGCTGCACAAATAGTTCCAGCTAATGCCTACCACTTGTAGACTAACATGAATTGAAACACAAACATAAGTGAGATTGAAAATTACACAACCTATAGCCTGACTTCTTCTATGGTTGAATACAAATCATTTCTATGCTTTTGATTTAATGCCAACTGATGATAATGTATGCGGTGTGTGTTATATTATAGTTCATGTTTGGTTAGACTAGTAGATGCATTTTAGAGTAGTTCATAGCCGATTACACATTAAATCATTTTCTACTGCATTATTACTTTTGTTTTGTGCAACACATTTTCGAACTGGTAGATATAGTTGCAAACATTGAATGAAGTGCACCTTTGATGAAAATTTCTTGAATGAAATTCGATAGCTGCTACCAGTAACCTTATAAGCTTTTGTGCGTTAAATTGCTTTTACAGTTCAATCTTTTTTTTAGATCTATATTGTCATTTCAGTTGAGCTTATCACAAGCCAATTTTGTTCAGTCAAAAATATTAAGTGGTAAAATTGTTCTAGTATGGTAAATGAAATCTTCTGATCACAATCATGATGAGCACTATATAATCTATGGGTGAAGTTCATATTTATTTATGATTTTGAGCATTTCATGTTATAATCTATCTTTCACATCTAATTATTAGTAGCTTAGTGTTGTGAAATTTACTAGAGGTATTACGCAACATAAGGCCTGGTCATCAATATGCTCGACATCTAAGCCAAATATCATGGACCTAAAGATGTGTAACACCCCATAATTTTAGATAATCAAATAATCAAATAATTATAAATAGTGAAAATGAGCATTTTTGAAATTTTCAGAATATGGCCTTGAAACTTTTACCATTGTGTTCGTGGCAATATTCTGATTAACTTACATATATAATATGCATGGAACGGACTTCGTATGAAAAAGCTATGAACGTTCGAAGTTCCATATCGAAAAATAATTATACATGTATATGTGCGTAAATATATTTATTTATAAATATATGCGTATAAATTGTAGAAATAACGCACGTTTGAATTTCATGCGTTATAAAGAAAATTAATTGACATCAGCAGTTAGAGGTAATTAATTAACATTAGTGGGCAATATTAATCAAATCAGCAATTAAAGTAAATTAAATTACATTAATTAGCAATGTTTGAATTTCAAAATAAACATGTATTATAAAGTGAATTAAGTTTGCAATTGATGGAAATTAATTAGAATGAATAGGAAATAGTTAAAATTTAACGTTTAATAATTTATAACGTTTAAAAATAGAGGAAATAAATTAATATGTATAAAACAAAAAGGCTAGAGACGTCAAAACTGATGCGTTTTGCTTGTTTTTAATGGCTAGATTTCAATCTCTTTAAACGAACGGACGATGTTGCTTTTGCTCTCTATAAATAAACGTGCAGGGCTAGCCTTCAAACCTATATTTTTCTGAATAGGCACAGAAGCCCTATCACTTTTCTTTCTCCCCCAATTCTTTAGAAATTAAATATATTAGATTTAGTTTTTCTGATTTTCAATTTTGGGTTAGAAACTATAGATATGGAGATGAGATGTCCCAGTTAAGCCGTCCATATGAGATGAGTTTTCAGATCTGGTTTTTTGGTTTATCTGTTTATTTCTCTTCAATTAGATCTAAATCCATACAAATTCCGGTTTGTGGATCTAAATAGGGTTGCAAAGAGGAAGGCTATGGATAATAAAACTAGACTAAAAATCAGATCTTCGATTTAGAGTGTTTTCTTTATCTGATGAGTGGATTTAAATATATATCTTTTTTACGTTGATGATATATAATATCATTAGATTCGCGTCAAATATTTTAATTCAGCATTTGAACTAATTTCAGCAATTAGTTCTACTGGTTAGTTATGTTGAAACAATAATTTTATAAGAGCAGTGCATTTATATTAAATCTTATTTATAAGGAAAAAGAAAGGAATCCAATTAAATATAAGCAATATTAGGCTTAAAAATTGTAGAGAAAGGCATAGGCCTAAAAGTGAGAAATTCACAATAAATTATGTTAAAACTTGAGGAATGAAATAACAAGGTGAAATCTAATAATTTGATTAGGAAGTAGCTTAAAGAGAATATGAATAAAGAGCCTAACGAAGAAGTTCGTCGTACATTTTTAGTAAGAAAGGGCATGTCTAACTTAGTTAACTTCGACTAGAAGAAAGTACGAGACTTCAACGGGACATGAGGATACTCTAGGATGGCCCTCTGGGGTAGGCGTAACAAAGCTGCACCTCCGGCGGCACGTCTGTAGGTGTTCCATTAAGAGAGTATGCCTCGACTACTTTTGTATTACAGGCCTAATAAAGTTTTGGAGTAACTCAAAAAGAATCTGAATAATGAGCCTAACGAAGAAGTTCGTCGTAGATTTTTAGTAAGAAAGAACACGTCCAACTTAGTTACTTTGGGCTAGAAGGAAGTACGAGACTTCAACAAGACGTGAGGATACTTTAGGATGGCCCTCTATGGTAGGCCTAACGAAGCTGCATCTCCGAAGGCAGATCTGTAGGTATTCCATTAAGAGAGTATGCCTTGACTACTTTTGCATTGCTGGCCTAATGAAGCGGACCTTTGTAGGCAGTGAAAAGGTTGATGATGGAAAAGGTTATTCATATGACACCGTACTCTAATTCGCGAGTAGGTTACATCGGGTAGGACCCATGAGGATAATCGCATGTGGGTATCAGCCATCATTAGTCAGAGCGAGTTTAGGAAAGACTAGGGTTAAACCAACAGGCCAATGATTCTTTCACTATCGAGACATTGGATGAGGAGCACAACCAATTTGATATTTAGATTGTTTGCTGTAGGGAACAACCACTTAGCTCTGGAAAGGTCTTTCAATTAGTTGAGGAAGGGATGTGTGGGTCCATAGCCATGTGAGAAAAGAAACAGACCAAGTAGAATATCTGTATTGTAGCCCTAACGAAGCGGACCTTTGTAGATATGGAAAATCCCTGACCAAGTTCCGTACAGATAGACCTTATTGGCAGAATTCAGCTAGTAAACAAAACGATTATGTGTAGTCGTCAAGGCATGCATTGGGTGGTACATTGTGGATGTCTAAGCAACATTATAAGCTAGTGCAGATGCAGTTTCACGTTTTCATAGTAGATGACGGAACATCTGTATTGTAGGCCTCATGAAGCTATCCTTTACAGATGTAGTTGTAGTAAGCTCTAGTAGCGAGACGATGGAGTACTTTTCGAGGAGGATACTGAAGGTACTATGGGTAGTAGCTAGAACAGATGCGGTCTTTAGGCATGTAGCTATATATATGCATTGGTTATTAGGTCTTAATCTACTAGGGAGTAGATGGTTACGATCCACGCACAGAGGCGAGAGTATTATAAACCCAATAAACCTAATATAATGGAAAATAGAAATAGAATGATATATGTAGAATTATGCTTAGAAGTGTATAATTTATCCATTCATCAGAACTAAAAGTTCTGATCCCCATATCATCCTACAAGTTAGATAGATGGCAGAGATTTTTCAACTTTGAAACACTTGTTTAAAAAGTTTTATTACCTTGGTGAGTATTTACTTATTACTATATTTTATTCAGTTCCGCTATGAGATATTTATTTAAGCTCTGATATATTTATCTTTGCCTATTTATTGGATACCAAACACCCAACTCGAGCTTTAATGGATTTGGGTTTTAGCATTTTTGCAAAAAATCCGGACCCACTGGAACTTTGGTTGTTACAAGAAGTATCTTCTTTTATATTTTATGTAATATTGGCTTTCCAAAGATAACCGATTACTAGAAAGCTCTTTAAAAATATCAATGTTCATTTACCATTCAACATTCATCATAACCTATTTTCGAAAACTAGTTTTTCTATTATTGTGTTATAGTATTTATAATTCTAAATTTTATATAATTATCAATATATCGATCAAATATATGCATTGTAAATATTCGAATTGCAATTGTTCATTGTCGTTATTTTACTATCAATATGAGTAGTAGTTTTGATTATATTAAATTAAGTATTTGGCATTTATAAAACATTAGATTTAATAATAATCGGAATGAACATTAGTTTTTTATGTTATTTTTTACGGTAATTTTACATCTTCAAAATCAATAATGTGGCTTAAATTGTTTTAATTGATTCATAATATGTCAATCTTTAAAGTAAGGGCTTAGTTCTTTTTAATTTATTTTACTTTATAATTTATAGCTTCATTAACTTAGTAAGATATTAAAGTCATAAATTATGACAACAAGTTGATTCTACACTTTTTGAGTTTCTCTAAGAAATAAAGAACTCTATTATAACTACTCTATTTTATTTTATTTTTACGATTTCATTTTTACGATTTCATTTTATATATTAAATTTTAAGTTTGTATGAACCTGATAGTAAAAAAATACAGTGTTCTCACAAACTAATATTTGCAATCTTCGAGTGACTTCTAACATTCATATTAATTGACATTCATCTTAAACTATTGATTGCGATTATATGGTTGAAATATTGGTTCAAAGCGCTGGTTCGCCAAATGAATTTACATGTTTAACATCCATTACATAGATAAGGCATATGTTCTATTGCCACTAAACTTATTGGATTGTAATAGGGAATATGAGTGCAAATTCCTTTTTCTCTTATTTTTAACATTTGGGAAATTCGTACATTTCAATATGTTAATTGGATTAGTTGCACATTTCTACATAATTACATTTGTAGTTCACTCGTTTTCATATACAGAAGAAGTTGTCGAGATGAAGTAGGACTGTTGGACATCTCTTCTATTTCATATTCCCTAAAGTTTCGGTTAAGTACAATGGAATAAGGTATTTCTTCTCCTTTTAATCTTCAAATATGTTTTTCTGGCTGTGTTAATTTTTCATTTCATATATGGGTATATATGAGTTAAATTGTCAAAATATTCATAGGATACAATGGTAGCAGAGAAAATTACTTCCATTCTCTGTATCGTGATGGAGGTAATTTTCATGACATTGAAATATCTTTTATTAGTAGTAGCTTTCAAGGACTTTTTATGTGCAAGAGATGTTCAGATGGAGTATTTCCCATTAAATACTATATACTAAAATTTCAACTGGTGAATTATAAAAGCATTCAAATGTTTCATTCGTATACAAAATTGCATAGGACGAGAAAATTATTAAAAAGGCCACATGAACCACCATTAGAAGATGGACGGGCATATCTACTTTGTGAGGTTACTCTTTTATCTTCTATTTTGTTTTTATTTTTCTTATTTGTAGATTAAAGAATGAAATCTTCCACTCATAAAGTGGTTTACGTTGTTTTTGAGTTTCAGCCCATATATCATATGTTCCTAAGTTTGTTTAAAGTGTTATATCGTCAAGCAATGGTAAACTATCTTATTCTTATTGAATGTTGATAAATAATACTAATAATAACTTAACTATGTTAATCAAGTTTTATAAATAATAATAATAAATTAACTATGTTAACCAAGTTAATAAAAATTAACTAAGTTTTGTAAAAATTAAACAAGTTTATAAAAATTAACTAAGTTTAAGTTAATTAAATTTTATAAATAATCATAGTAATAATTTAACTAATTTAATGAAGTTTCATAAATAGTGATAATTCTAATAATAATAATAATTAATTAACTAAGTTTAATATTACAAAGTTAACTTAGTTTATAAATAATGATACCAACAATAATAATAAATTAACTATTTATAAAAATTAACTAAGTTTTATAAAAATTAAACAAGTTTTATAAAATTAACTGTGTGTTTTAAAAATTAACAAAGCTTATAAAAATTAACTAAAATTAATAAAAATTAACAAATAATAATAATAGTAATAAATTAATTAAGTTACCAAGGTAATAAAAATTAAATAAGTTTTGTAAAAATTAAACAAGTTTATAAAATTAACCGTGTTTAAGTTAACTAAATTTTATAAATAACAACAACAACAGCAACAATAACAATAATAACTAAGTTATATAAATTAACTAAGTTAACCAAGTTTATTACAATAATAATAATAATAATAATAATATAGCTAAGTTAATTATGTTTTATAAATAATAATACTAATAATAATAAACTAACTGTTTATAAAAATTAACTAATTTTTATAAAAGTTAAATAAGTTGTATAGAACAAACTAATTTTATTAAAAATTAACTAAGTTTATAAAAGTGAATTAAGTTAAATAAAAATTAACTAAGTTCATAATAATAATAATAATAATGTTACACTAAAAATTAACCTTTCGAATAAGATGAAAGGTCTCTTGACAAAAGCAAAGAGAAAGGAGTATAGCCCAAACCTTTCGAAGGAGTCGAATGGATGCGGTCATCAGAATTCATTAGCATCAAACCTTTCGAAGGAGTCGAAAGGTTCCATCTCCAGTATCCAAGGTGTTCTTACCTTTCGAGAGGGATGAAGAAGTCAAAGCAAGTGTGAGCAACTACATAGTGACCTTTTCAAAAGCATAACAAGCTTTCGAACTGGTTGAAGCACATCTAGGTTACCTTTCGATAATGACGAAAGGTTTACGAAGAAAATAGCACTCACAAGTCAATAAAGAGCGAGAGACAACCTTTATACAACATTGAAGGAAAGCACAGCTCTCGAAGAGCAACCTTCAAACAAGGTCGAAGGGTTCACAACAACCAAGAGAAGAGCAACCTTATGACAAGGTCGAAAGGTTCACAGCAGTATAAAGAGGGTATACCCTTCGACAAAGTCAAAAGGTTTATGTATTCATAAAGAGGAGCAAACCTTTTGACTAAGTTGAAAGGTCCATAATAGCAGTTGAATGGCAAACCTTTCGACAAAGTCGAAAGGTTCAAAGCTGCATATAAAAGGTAGACCTTCCGACGTAGTTGAGAGCATGGAGTCAACAGGAGGGCCGTCTGCATCTATAAACAAGATCAAAGGGGTCCTGTTTTGGACCCGAATTCACTTATTCCAATCTTGTATTTTCTTAACCAAAACATTGTAACCCTAATTGGTTGTTGATTTTGGGATTTAATGAAATGGAGTTTTTCATTGGTAAAAAGGGAATTCTTGTGCTCTAATAATTACTTTATTGTTTTCTTATACTTTTGTTGGATTAACTCCTACTACTTTCAGATTCAATCTCATTGGAAGGTTCTTGTTGAGAAGGTTGACACTTCTACTACAACGTAACTATTGCAACCTTTCAAAGCCCTTAACCCCACAGTTTAAACCTTTCAACATGGCTGATACCTTTGCTCTAACATCGTTAGAAACCATCCAAAGTGATTAACTTTGAGGCCTAAACCTTTCGACTAGGTCAAATGTGCTTATGCTATAAAGGAATCAGTAACCTTTTGGAGTTATAATCTAAGTGGCCTAACCTTTCGACTAGGTCAAAGTCAGCTCATTAAGTATAGATACCTTGACTTACAAGTCTTGATCTAAAAGAGACTTTTCCTAAACCTTTCACAAGGATCAAAGACACATCATACAAGTGACCAAAACAATCGACAAGGTCGAAAACTTCTATTAACCACTGTGTAACAACCCGAATTCTAGTGGGTTCAGATTTTCACAAAAATGCTAAAATCCAAGCACACTAAAGCCTGAGTTGGGTATCTGGTATCCTGTAAATAGGAAAAGACAAATATATATTAGAGCTTAAATAAGTATCTCACAACAGAACTAACTAAAATATATTAGTAAGTAAATACTCACCAATGTAGTAACACTTTCTAAACCAGTGTCTCAAAGCTGGAAAGTCTACGTCGTCAACCTAACCTGTTGGATGTTATGAGGAGGGGGTCAAAACTAAAGTTCTGGTGAATGGACAAATAATACATTTCTAGGCTTAATTCTGCATATACCATTTTATTTCCATTTTCTATTATATTAGGTTTATTGGGTTTGTATTATTCTTGCCTCTATGCGTGAATCGTACCCATCTACTCCCTAGTAGATATAAACCTAATAACTAATGTATATGTAGCTATATGCCCAATGACTGCATTGGTCCTAGGTACTACCCGTAGTACCTTACGTATCCTCGTGGAAAAGGAATCCATCTTCTTGCTTCTAGAGCGCTCTGTGGCTACAACTCTAAAAGACAGCTTCCTGAGGCTCACAATACAAATATTCCGTCTTCTGCTATGAAAATATAAAACTGCATCCGCATTAGCCTATACTAATGCTCGGACATCTACAGTGTACTGTGTACCTTGAGGACTATACGTAATTCTTTCGTCTACTCCCTGAATCCTACTTAACAATTTCTACCTAGTACGAAACTCGGTCGGGAATTTTCTATATCTATAAAGGACTGCTTCAATAGGCTTACAATACAGATATTCCACTTGTTCTATCTCTTTTCTCATCGTAGCTATAGCCCCATGCAACCACCCCTCAACTAATCGAAAGACCTCTAAAGAGCTAAGTGGTTGTGCCCAACTGAAAACAATCTAAACATCCAATTGGTTGTCCCCTTCATCCAATGTCTCGGTAGTGAAAGAATTATTCGCCTTTTGGTTTAAATCTAGTATTTTTTCGAACTCGCTTCTTGGTTTGATGCTAGCTCGATATCTGCATGCAATTATCCTTTTGGGTCTTGCCTACTAAAACCTACTCGTAAGTCAGAGTACGGTGTCTACGAATATCTGACTCAGACAGCAACCTTTTTGACTGCTTACAATGGTCCTTCCATGCAAAAGCAGTCAATGCATACTCTCTTGATGGAACATCTACAGATCTGCCTCCGAGGTCTGCTTCATAATGCCTACCACAGAGAGCCATCCTAGAGTACCCTCACGTCCCATTGAAGTCTCGTGCTTCCTTCTAGCCCAAAATAAATAAGTTGAATAGGCTCCTTTTGTGCTGAAGTCTGTGGTAAACTGCTTTATTAGACTCTTTAACTTTTGGGCTGCTCCAACGCATCTTACTATTTTATTAGACCCTACATCTAATCATTTATTATGCATTTAGTTTACTTTTCTTATTCTATTGGCTACTTATTTACCCTAATCAACATAAGATTGTCCCAGCCTCACCTAGCTATTGTGAGACCATCGGTTCCTAACTGAAATGGAATGTTGTCGGTATGGGTCTTGTTTCTATGTTTGCTTATTAACTAAGTATAAGTTTTAAAATAAGCCTCTTCTGTTATTTCTGCTCTATTTTCTTATTAAATTAGTCTAAGTCTTAAAATAAGCATTTTCTATTCTTTCTATTTAATTATAACCTATGTTATAATTTTACTTGCAATTGTCACTTCTATATTCTTTTATATCTATATATTATAAATATAATTCCAAGTATCTCTTTTAGTCTGTTTTCTTTTATTATGACATTGAATTCTCTTTAATTCTCTTATATTATATAATAATCTTGGTTTGGGACTACGTCCGACTGTCGCAAATTTACTGATCAAAATAACTGCTTTTCTTTTATTCTACTTCCTGTTCAGTAAATGAAGATCTAATTATATTGCTTCTAGTCCTGTCTAATAATTAACTTGATTTATTCTTTACTTTTTTAGTTCTTCACTTTATTTTATTATATCCTTGGAAGTTGTTTTATCTTATTTGGCTGGTTAAAAAAACTGTGCTAAAAATCCATTTCTAAGTTTTAATACTAAATAATGCAATAAACGATAATCTGTAACTGCAAAATATTTCTTTTATTATTTCTTTACTTTTTGGTTAGTGTAAAATACAGTCGTGTCTCTATTTTACACTAGTTCTCTTTTTATTTCTTTTATTCTTGCAATTACATTTATCGTTATCCTTTAAATATTAAACTATGGAAATGCATTCTATTTTCAAAACCAGTCAATTATTCTATCACTAACTTCCCAATCAAGTTATTAAATTTCCCCCTCTTTATTTATTTTCCCCATTTTAGCACAATTTACAGTGAATTTCTATTTTTCTCTTTTCATTTCATTTTTTCTTATTTTACATCTAATTTATGTAAATCTAGTGTTTTTCTATTTTAGTCCATATTTGCGATTTCTTCTCTCTAACTATTTTATTCGCATAAAAGGGATAAAAAAGCTAGCCTTTACAGGCTAAATTTCAACTTTAAAATAGATGTAAATAACTGTAAATTTCTTACTTTTAGGATTATGCCTTTCTCTAACTATCAAGCCTAATATTATTCATATTTAATTAGAGTACTATCTTCCTTTTCTATATGAATAATAACTTATACAATTTACAGTTTTCAATAGAACTAATTACTGAAATAAATGCTGAATTAAAATATTAAAGGGGATCTAATGATAACATATCATAAACGTAAAAGATATATAATTTAAACCCTCTCACAAGTCGTCCTTTGCTTCGCTTGTCCTTAGCTTTGCTCCATGGGCTTCCTAGTCCCCTTCTAAGGTGTCTAATATTTTTATTAAGAATATCTTCTCCCTAGAAATATTTTCTATTTAGAATTCAGCCTCAGGCAATGAATCCAATTAGGAGAAAACCAGATTGTAAGAGAATATCTAGGCCTAGGGTCCTATTTACAGTGCAACATGGGGATCTCGGAGCATTGGATTCATGGATTGAATCTGAAGCTACCACGTCACATGGTCGTTTGGAGCCATGAGATGCATCAACGTATAGCTCAGATTGAATAAAAATCAATTTTATTTGGTTTGGCACGTACCTGGACGAGATTGCGTCTAGGTAATAATGCGGGTTGACCCTAAGGTCGACCTGTGTTCACTTCGGGTTGACTTGGCAGTCAACCTGTGGTGTTGTGGGTAAACCTATTGGTTGACCCATATTTTTTTCTTCTGTTTTCTTGTTCTTTTTGTAACTTCTTCGTTTTGACTCGGATTTCGACAAGCTATATATATATATATATATAGAAATTAACCAGAAAATCAGCACGAACACAATAGTATAAGTTTCGAGGCCATATTGTGACAATTACAAAATGTTTATTTTCACTATTCATCGCTATTTGATTATTTAATTGTCGAAAAATATAGGGTGTTACATTCTCCTGCCCTTTAGGAAATTTCATCCCCGAAATTAAACAAGGGTAAAATTATGCAATTCCACGTATCAATCACATCCATTTTGTGTACATCCAATTTTACGACCATCCATGTGCTTATTCAAAGTGTCATTCAACATGAAATATATGCATGTGCATGAATCTCTAGGTGGTACTTCCTATATGAATGCTTCTCTTCTTTAAAAACTCCTTTCTAAAATATGATGCACACATCCTAAATATACTTGCAATTTCTATATGAATGCAATCTATTGAAAATTCTAACTGTTTTTCATCCAATTGTTCCCACACTTCTACTGAATAGGGGCGTAGTTCAATGAATTTTACATCCAAATCCTGCCACACAACTTTTAATATTCGAATTTCATAAAAATCTATTTTTTTCAAACTCGATTTCTTATGTTAGAAAGAAGGTAGAAAACGAAAACTTCATATTTATCGTTTTATTTTTAAGCACCTCTTTCTCTGTACTTGGAACTTATGCTACCATTCTACAAAATCTCTATTTTACCATCTCAAGCGCAGTTCACATAAGAAAATTTTTCTTTGAAATTTTTTTCCAAGCTTCATTTATTGGGAAAATGTATTTTCCTTATGAAATTCTCATTTATTTCTATTGACGTTTCTGTTACTTTCTTCAAGTTTGTTATTTTCCATTTAGGTACTTTTATCTACTTTTACTTTTCTTTAATATAGCAGCTAAACACAACTATCTTCTAGGGCTAAGAGGCTTAGAACCATGTCCACTCTGACATGGAAAGGTCCTACCTAGGAATCCAAGTAACTCATGTGCTCCACCTGTTGCCTATTACTTTTTACTAACTTATGATGTATTACTCACGATGAATAAGATCTATTCATCTCTTCCTTTGCATACTAAAAATGGAATAACCAAGTCTCATTTACTGCAATGAATAAGGATTTAAATCTATGCAGTCTCTACCTAAAAGGCAACTAAGCTTGCGGAAATTTTATCTTTACCTTTACTTTTCATTTTTTCCCCAACTAAAGTCTATTTATCCCAATCACGTGTGTCTTACTATCTTACTAATATCACTTTACTATTCTTCTATAGTCTACACACATGAAGCAACATTCCTAGGTTTTCACCAATGTTCTATACACTTTATGAGAATTTTTATTATTACCACTAAAAGTAACCACTGCTATATCCTTACACTTTTCCCATCACACCAAGGAAATAATTCCTATCCACTCCATATTTAAAAGTTTGGTCTGGTATATATCATTTCATTTTAAAAATTAAAGCTTCTGAATTTTTGAAACATCAAATCCCAAAATCATTGCCTTTAAAAGTGTACTTTGAAGTTTCTATTAAATTCAAAGGTACTTGGTTACTTAACATTTTATCTTTCTAGACTTGCATCTTCACAGCTTATTGAATTTAAATTATTCCCCAAACTTAGAGGAGGAGATATACAAATTCTAAGTTCAAAACATATTCCTCTTCTCCTTTTAAAGACCTTTACAGCTTTCCTTAAAAATATTTTGGACTTTTTAAATTTAACTGTTTATTAATTTTTTCTCTTTCAAAAACTTATTTACTTTTTCACCAAACCATTTTTCTTTAAACATACCTTGCTTGTTCTTAAAATATTTTTTTCTTGATTTCCAAAAATGTCCTCACATGTTTTCAAAAGATCTTCTTTTCATAGATTTTCAAATTTACTAAAACTGGAGTAGATAAGAACAATTATTTCATCAAAAATCCCTTGACTTTCTTCCTCTTCCAATTACTTAATCTTGGAGGAGTTTCTAACTTACTACAAATGGGACTTCCTACAAAGGCAAGCAACCAATGCGCATAACCAATGGAAAAACATGAAATTTCCATTGTTTAGCTTTCCTACTAAGGCTCTCTAACTAACTCTATCTCTAACTATTATACTTTTTATTACACCTAATGGCTTTATACTTTAATGTATTGGAGCTACTTTCTCTTATGGGAAACCATTAACGCTAAAACCTTCTATGAATCCTTTAAAAAAAGATTTCAAGTTTATATGAAATTACAAGGAACTTATTTTATAATTTATTGAAATAGGTTATACAAAATATAGTGCTTTCCATACCTTGTACATCTCTTTCACGTATACTTTATAACTTGCAAAAATATCTTTATTTGTGATTCATAGAAAATTATATTATTATTCATTTCATTCCAATAGATCAAAGTATGTTTAATCTATATTCACTTACAAAAGATACTTCCTACTAAATTTATTAATTTAACTTACATCTTTTTTCAAAAGAACTCCAAAACTGTTTAAACATTTTCATAACCAGAAAACATTTTCATACACTTATTTAAGTAATAAGTGTGCTTACAAACCACTTTATTTCTGTACTTAAAAATTATCTTCAAAACACATCTTTATTTGGGTCAAAACAGATGTTGCATAAAACATCGTTACTACAACCCAAAAATTCCGGTTTATGGATTCAATTAAAATAAACATTAATAAATCCCATATGCTATATGAAAATATTTCCTTTGGGAGTCACCTACTATAACAGTAATGTCATAATCTATGCAGCCTTTATTTTTATCAAAAACATCTACTACAGCAATAAATGATGTAACCTACATTTTCGATGCTTAACACACTTTAGGTTTTTATATTTAAAATTTTGTTTACCTATAAAGAAACTAGCAAGCTATACATGCTCTATAATTCTTCAAAAAGAGTTTCACTTTTACCAAAATTTTCATCATATAAAAACCAATTTTAATTTCGTACTACTTTGTTTTTCAAAAATCCAATATTTACTTTCTCAAACATATTAACAATTATATTTTTCAACTTTTTCAATTCCAAAAGTTTCATTTTATTGGGCTAGACATAAAGTGGATTTACTTCGTACTAAATTCTCTTATTCCTTTCAAAATAAAAATACTCTCCCTACTATCCCTAGGGAACTTTCCCACTTCTTATAACATGTGGATACTAATCTTCTCTCAAAACATAGCTTATTGTACACTATAAATCAGTAACAACTTAAGGCTCAACACCCTTGGGTTATCTCAAACCACACTCGCAAACTATGCACAAATATCCTTCCAAAACTTTCCATATGTTAAAATCTACAATTGGGGGCTATTTAGATTTTAGTACATAATATATTTATATTTTATTCAAAAATACAAATACGCACTCACTATCTACCTGGGAATCCTAAACCTAGGTTCTGATACCAAATGTAACTACCTAAATTCCAGTGGTTTTGGATTTTTTGCAAAAATATTAAAATCTAAGCCCGATAAAGCCAAAGTTAGGTATCTAGTATCCTGCTGTAACAACCCTCATATTTTACGATTGAGTATTTAAATATTTTATTTAAATATTTCATCGTTGGTCGGATTATAGTCTGAAAAGTTACTTTTTGCATACGGTCGAATTAGGACTTGAGACCACTTCCATTGAGTTCAAAATGATGTTTGCGATCTTTTTGAGTATAAACTTTGATATGTTTGGAGATAGTAGAATTTTGCTACTTTTTCACTTAGGGCTTTGGTTTGGGTTTCAGCCCATTAACCTAACTTATGAACCCAACTCCACTCCAACTCTTCATTACTTCATTTCTAATTCCTAATACTCAAGCTTTAGCAACAATGGTCGGAGGAATGGGAAATTAAAACTCCAAGCCCTAATCTTTGTTGGAAATTCAAGCTTTTACCTCCAAATTCAAGAAGAAGCTTTGGTAAGCCTTCTCTTCATCTTCTCCAACTCTTTCTCCATTCAATTTCAGAAATTTCCTAAACCTAATTTAGGAAATGTTTCTCCTTTAAGCTTAGATTCAAGCTTGTTGGGTTGGAATAGAAGAGTGATTGTTCTTGCCATTTCTTTATAGCTTCATCTTCATTGTTTTTGTGAAAAGGTGAGATTTTTATCTCACATCTATGACTATAATTATCTTTGGTTGTTAGGTATGAATTCCTAACACTTCTTCATGTGCATTTGCTCATGATTTGGATTGGTTTTGTGAATATTCCAATTTTTGGGTTTTTAAGTCAAATTTGTGTGAAAATCCTTTTATGGATGTTTGATCATGCTTTGGATGATGCATCGAGGAGCATATAGGGCCGGGTTGCCGATTGGCATAAACCCTTAGAGCCAATGTTCGTCCGGTTGCATTTTGGAAGAGTTTGCTCTTCATTTGGATAGGCTGAAAAACAACCCAGGCATGATTCAGTAGACTGAACTTGGAACCCGAAAGTTTCCAGGCATGATTCAATCGACTGAATCCTCTGTTCAGTCGACTGAACCTGGAAACAGAAAGTTTCCTGAACCTGGAGAATTTCCAGGTACAGGGTCAGTCGACTGAAAACTCTGTTCAGTCGACTGAACCTGCTGTTTCAGTCCAGTTTTCCTTTTTGGATTGAATTTCCAATTTAAACGATTCGTGATGATCCTATTTTTTGTTATCATATATTATGACTTTGATGACTCCTTTTAAGGTTTTTTGAATATCCATTTCGATGGATTCTTTACCGATTTGTTTGGAATTTATTCACGACTTCGTATGTGAATTTTGATGATTGATTGTTTCTACAATCATTTTTATAGTTTGTCACTTTAAAAATATAAAGGTTTCAATACTAGAAGTAAATATCAAACCTCTTTCATCAAAATGATTTCAAAACTATTTAATTACAAAGCTCGTTTCTTAACCCCTTTTTCAATCTATTAGTATATAAAAACCTTTACCTCACTCATATGAGAAATCTAATTAAACGGCTTAGTAAAACGAGTGGTATGAAACGCTTGCGTTTACTTCGTCGGTTAATTCTTGGACTTGTTCGATTGAATCTCTTGTGACGATTTTCTAGTGGAGATCTACAATTTGTTCGTAAATATTTAAGTTAAGCTAGTGGTTATAGGACATGAAGCTAAGCTCATATATTTACTAGCTTACTGTAATTGACACTTCTTGATGATCATGACGATCGTTTTTGTGATTTAGACTAGCAATTGTGCAATGTCTCTTTGTCTGCGAGGGAGACTAGACCCCGTTTCAGTGTGATTTCGACTCACACATGTGGGGTAGCGCCCCATGGTCTTCGGGCCGTTCGTGTGTCAAAAATTAATGGCTAGCTACCATGAGATAACATCTCGTTCGTGTGATACATATGTTGGTGAGTTTTCATGCTCCCGTTCGTGTGATAGGCCTTCCCTCCTTTTTATGATTTCTGGATTTCGTTGTTGATTTCTGGAAATTTCATGCTTCACCAATTTTAGTGATTTTCATTGATATGATTTATCAATTTTTGTGCATTGGTGAATTCGTGTGTCATTGACTTGTTGTGAATACAAGTTTTGGATATGAAACCCTTTTTGGATCTTTGAGAAGGTTCTTGTGATATTGATTAATCTCATGTTGATTTTCAATTACATACTTATAGTAGTATGCCATTATGGTTATCATATGTTTATGCCATATCTCTTATTCTATATCATGTCATCTGATATTTATAGCTAGACAGGTCCGTTTATTATTTTCTTATTAAATAATACTCGGGTCAGACCGAGATGTTACAGGTTCTTCTGCTTGACTTCACTTCTAGGATTATCTCCTTGACTTTTGGGTAACTACTTAGATTAGTAGTTTTTGGATATATATACATTTGAGATATAGACTCTATGATGTATACTTATTCTTTTGTATAACATATGTTGCTATTCTTTTGGGTTATTGTGGATCTTTCTGACCACTACATTGATGTACACTTTCATGTGTTATATATTCATATCTTTTTCCGCCTTTGTGATATGAAATTATCTGTGACTGATTTATGTTATGTCTATTTCTATTTTGTTTCCGAAGATTATATATAGCCACTGTGTCATAGCTTTGAGTTTGTATCGGTATGTCAGATTTCCTCCTTAAATGAAATATGCTTTACTATCTGACATATCGATGCTCGCACAAAGAAATTACACGGATGGTCGCTCCTCAAAAGCCTTATTCTCCGTGCTAGTTGACAGCATTACTCTGTAGTGTTCTTGGCTAGCGTGGGTATAGAGGTGGGGCGTCACACCTGCAAATAGGCAAGGACAAATATATCAAACCTGAAATAAGTATCTCATAGCGGAACTGACTAAAATATAATAGTAAGTAAATATTCACCAATATAATAAGACTTTCTAAACCAGTGTCTCAAAGATGGAAAGTGTGATAACCCAGATTTTTGGGCATTAGTAATTAACAGATTTTAACTATTGAAACACAAGGGTATAAGTTGAATAAATAAATTCTGAAGAATAAATAGTGGTATATCTAGTTATACATAAAGAATTTGAATTTAAAAATTACTGAATTATAAATCTTATAGCAAATTAATATATATATATATAGCTTTGTGCAAACCATATAATGTTTAAAATTTGAGTGTATATTCAAACATGTATATAATGTGTGAGTGTGTGTGTATATATATGCCATAAGAAGTAGTACTTGTGAAAGCTGTAAGGTGTGGATATATATGTGTATATATATACAAACAATTCTAATAAATAATGTTTTCTAATTATATATATATATATATGTATGTACATTGTAAATAAGAAGCTTTGTTTTGAATTTAATCTAATGATTTTCAAAAGGTTATTTAAAAATTGAATAGAGAAAAATAGGATTTAATTCAGGTTCATATTTTCTTTAAATATATATAAGATGTATATATAGAAAGGTATTAAGCTTAAAAAGAATACATATATATAAGTATAAAAGTAATATAAATAAAGAGTCTTTGACATTTGTAAGGTAATAGAAAACATGTATTTACATGTGTAAGTTCAAAGTTGCATGCAAAATAAAAATGGCAACATTTGTTTTCTTCAAATTAAATCATAAAGTAAGTGTTTTAATAAAAAATAAAAAAATCACATCTGAAAAAAAAATTAAAAAAGCAAGAATAGAAATAAGATTTGCAAAAAAAACTCTTTTCAAATTCAAACTCAAAATCCGATCAGAAATTAAATTAGATCAAAGCTAATACAACATCTCAAAAACAAGATCTGCAGACCAGATTCAATTGAAAAGAAATCAAACTTTGGATTCAAATTAACAAATCAAACCCTGGATCAAGCAGCAACTCTTCAACTAGATCAATTCAGTTTTAAAATTGAAAAGCAAGAGTTAAAATCAGGATCAGAGAGCAAATTCAAAATTTCCAGAGCTTCTCTGATTCTTCCATAGGTGAGTAAATAATTTTATAAAAAAATCGTTTAATTTATTTAAGATCTGATGCATGCAATAAATATCTAAAGAAATGTGTGATAAATTGTTTGCATGATTGTTTTATATATAATGTGTATATATGTCTGAATATATATGGATGTGCATAGTTATATGAAATCTGTTTGCTCTGTCCTTATTTTTCAAGTTCAAAAACTTGGAAAAAGTTAAAATCTTTCTCCTTGAATCTCTTTAGACATTAATATATAAACAAAACTTGTTTGTTATACCAAGATATAAATTTTAAAAATGTTTCAATGTTCAATCTGAAGCAAGCATTAAACAAATGGGAAGAAGAACAATAGATTTCAAAACATATCAAAATCTCGATGATAATAATTATTTGATTCAGGCAAAAAATCTGTTTCCTCCTTAAAAATTAGGATTTTTGAAGAAAAAATCTTGATTTTTAAGGAAGTATATTATGAAAATTTGAGGATCAACCAGATTATGGGTTTTTGGGTTTTTTTGATGACGAGTTGATCGGCGACCTTGTGATTTTGGCCAGAGGAAGTTTATAGGCCGGGGGTCGAGAGAAAAATGGTTTCACAATTTTCTGGGCATCGTAGTTGATGGTGCGACTTAATCTAGGGTTCCAAGTGCTAGTTTGGTCGAGTTCAGATATGTCATTTCCGTGGCTTCTCTATAGCATTGAGTCGCACGGGACTTTGGGAAGTGGGGGCATGAGGGATCATCAAGATGTGGCCAAAATCATAGGGATGCCGGTGGTCAGCATTTGGAATTTGAGTTGATTTTCTTAGCGATGGTTGTTGTACTTAGTTGATCGAAGTAGCTTGATTTCTTCTTTGAGGTTGTGTTGCATTACTGGAAGGCTGATAGGTTAGAGGGAGTCATAGTTGACAGGTTGATGATCGGAGTGATGATCGATGGTGAATGGGTTGGTGTGCACGGTGCACGGGTATCTTTGGTGACTGGTTGTTTACGTGATGAGGAGATGGTCGTGGATCGAAGTCAAACACGGGAGATTTGGGTCGTTGGCTCGTGTAAGAACTCGGGGTGGGTTCATGCGTTATTTCTTTTTTAAACGTAAACAAAATATAAAAAAAAGAGAAGAGGAAAGACTCGGGTTTGAGTGTGGGATTGCTCGGGTTTTACTCGTGTTAAATGATAGGAGATTTTCAAGTTTAACGGTAAACCATGATCAAGTTTAAATTTCCTTAACTATTATTGTTTAAAATTTGGGTAATTTATTTTAACTTTAATTAATAAAGTTAATTCTTAAGTTGTTTTAAAACTTAATTAATAATGTAATTAAGAAGTAGTTGAGGAAATAAAATGTTTTATCATTAATTAAACTTAAGATCTTGAGTAATTAAAGTTAATTAACCAAAGTAATTAAGTAAGGATAAAATTGATAAGTTATTTAAGAGGAATTAATTAATTAATTCCTCTTGAGAATTAATTATTTAAAGGAATATAAATTAATTAATGAAAGGTTAATTACTTGGTAATTTGAGATTAGTTAATTACTTAAATGATAAATTACTCAATGGAAATAGTTTGAGAATTACTTACTTCGTGTAATTAATTATAATAAGGATTAATGATCCTTGCTTATGGGTGATTGTTGAATAGAATGTCTGGATTGGTTGATATTTTGGGATGAGAAATTGGATATATCTGTGACAGATGTATGTTGTTATCTGTGAATAATGCTGTATGAATCCAATGTTTTAAGTTGAATTGAATTGTTGAAGTAATTAAGGATTAATTACTTATTGTAATTAATTTAGTAAATTAGTTAATGGAAGTAATTAAGGATTAATTACTTAAAGTAATTAAATAAAGATTGATTGATTAAGGATAATTAGTCAAGGATGATTAATTAAGATGGATAATTAAAAAGGAAGATTAATTAATTGGTTTGCAATTAATTAATGTTAAGTAAATGTAATCTAAGTGATTAAAGATTAGAAATTAATTTAATTAGAGATAAATTAAATTAATTTTGGAAATGATCCATCTTGCTTATGAATGATTGAATGATGTAAATGCCTTGAATTGGTTGATATCTCTGATATGAATATTTTTATGATAATGTAGTTATTTATCGATGATAAATTGCTGAGTAAAGTGACATCTTGTATTTAAAGTTGAATTGTATTTCACTTGAATAACTTGGGTTAAGAATGCATTGAAGTCAAAGAGACCAGGGTTAGTTATCAGTAAATACCCAAACCCACTTCGATTTGCAGCCTGCAATGATTCTTATAAATTGATATGTGAAATCAATAGGTTGAAATGTAATAATTTAAATGACTGGACCATTTAAAAACTAAGTAAAGGTACTTAGGGATTGATTGTGAATATATGTGTTGACTATAACAAGTTGTGGACTTAAGGTGATGAACGAGTTATCCGGGTTTTATATAACTTTTATGCTGTTGCATTCCATGTTAGATGAGTTTACTCACGTTGGTTTCCAGCCTAACCCCGGTGTTACTTTGATGTAATGCTCGGGTTAGATCGAGTATTACAGTTTTTCAGGTGAGGACGTTCTGCAGCTCTGGAGGCGAGCTGGATGGCAGGAACGTATGGAGCGTATACAACTGTGATATATTGTTATTTATCTGGGACAAGTTATTTTAACTATCCAAGTGATTGTGTAAATGCTTGTACTCTGATGTATTAAAATGTAATTGACTAATACAGTTTTCCTTTGTAAACTATTATTTTATGTGATATTATAAGTTGATCTGCTGTGAATGTGAGGTTTCTGTGGCTTGTTTCTGTTTCTTCTTCTTTCTCTTTTCTTCTTTTGCTAACTATCTGGAATTTTCTAGATCGAAAATTCCAGGTCGTTACATTTGGTATCAGAGCTGAAGGTTAAGCGAGAACCTTGGCTCTAGTGGGATTACTCATTAAAGATAGGGTCAATGGTACCCTAGGATGAGTTGAGTGTATATATATGAGAGCGTACTTGTTATTTTCTTATATAAATATTTTAAATGATTTTATATAAGTATGTTTTGATATATAAAGCAATATTTCTTTCTAATAAATATTAAGGTAATTGGTTGTTAAAGTATTGGAATTAAATTAAGTAGTAATAGAAATACAACCAAATCGAAATTAAATAAAGATAAGTTTGAAATGGATTCAAACTAAAATTATAATCTTGAATTTGGGGAAGAGTTTCAGAATAAGATAATAATGTATTGGTTTCCAGATATGATAATCCTGGCTATTATCATAAATAACTATTATGTTTAATAATATAATGTGAATAAATGAGTAAGAAAAATGAAATGTTTTAGGGAAGTAAAACATTTGGGTAAGTGTGACTTATAAATTAGAATTGAAGATGATCTGAATTGTGAAGTTTTAAATCTAGGTCCAAAAATTTGAAAATTGTTTCAAAGTGATAAAGAAATAATAGATAATATTATTTAATGTATTTGAATGAAAGGGTCCTATTTCAAACAAGAGTTGTTTGGAAATTTAAAGAAAATTGATTTGAATTAAAAACCAAAGGTGGTTTAAAATTTAGGGATAACTTGGTGTGTAAAGGAAATAAATATGTATAAATGAGGAATATACATATTAAAGATGATTTGAAATAAACTCTAAAGGAAGAAGTTTTGAGTTTTCTTGGAATGTGATGTGAAAAATCCTAAGTGATATAAATTTTGAACTTGTAAGTGGAAAGATTATTAATGTGAAGTTTAAAATTTGAAATGGGAAATTCAAATTTTGAATGGAATTAATGGGATTAAATTGAATTTAAAAAGAAGCTAAATAAGTTTGAATGATCAACCTAATTTGGAAATTTCAAGATGAAATTAAGGTTTAACTTGGAAAGTTAAATGGTTGATTTGAATTGGGAGTTTGTGTGATCTCAAAATGGCTTTGAGATGTAGAAATTGGAAATGGATGGATGTTTTAAAATAATTTGAATGATAGCATCCTATTGTTATTAATAATCTTTAAGCTGAAATTAGGTTTGTGTATATGAATGAAAAATAGGGCGTGGTAATATATCCATTATTAAGATAAAATGGAATCATTTTGGACTTAATATTTGAATGTTTAAGATAAAACTTAAAAAGTTTGGTTTCAAAATTGAAATTTGATGATAAATTGAATTTCAAAGATTTAGTTGTTTAAAAGGGATCCAAATTATTATTTGAACTATGAAATAAGTTAAAAATAGAATTTGGATTCAGAATTAAATGGTATAAAGATATAAGTTGATTTGATTTAAAGGATTAAATCAACATTTAAAAATTTAACTCGAATTTATATAATTCGGGATGGTTTAAATTTGAAATTTGAATTGAATTAGTTCAAATTGAATTTAGTTTGAATTAATTGGAAATGTGATTGAACATGGATAAGTTTAAAAAATCAAATGGGAGTTAGGATTAATTCAAATTGGAATTGATATGAATTGAAATTGGTTCAATTTGAAATTTATTTGAATTAATTAAAATTGTGATTAAAGTTGAATAAGTTAATTCAAATGGAATTTGATTTGAATTTAGGAAAGAAATTGAGGATTAATTCAACTTGAAATGGGGTTAAATCAAGTTCAATGGAAACTGAAGATATTGAAATTGAGTCAATTTAATGGAAGTGGAAATTTAAATTGACCTGATGAGGATGGAGATTGGGAATTAAACAGTTTGACTCTGGACTATTTTCAAAATAAATTGTTTTAATACAAATATATTTTTCCAAGCTATTTATAATATATACAACCTTTCTTATTAAACCAAAAACTATCTTATACTTATTTTATAACTTATTTTGGAATTATTTAACTATTTTGCAACTGTTTTATAAACTAATTACTATTTTTCAACTATTTTACAAATTAATTACTATTTTACAACAATTTTGCAATTATTTACAATTTCTATAACTATTTGACTATTTTCCAACTATTTTACAATTACTTAACTATTTTACAGCTATTTTTTTTTAAAAAAATTCAGCTACTTATCTATTTTTAAAAATTTTCAAGCTATTTTCTAAACTCAAGCTATCAATTGTTTATAATTAAAGTAATAATCCATTTGGGATTGAAGAAATTGTGGATATTGAATAAAATGAAAGGAAATGTGAATAGAAAGGAGATTGATTTGGCTAATAACCAATAAAGATAAATACGTAAGATGTACATATATTATTCTATTCGCATAGTGATTTGATCCAGATTCGAGCACAGAATTTCGAGATAGTAATTGATCTGAGTTGGGATTTTTCACTCGATTTTCAACGGCGAACCTGTATATGGATTGTTGATTGGTCCTGGATATTCTTTATCATAGTTGTGACAATGCAAGGAGAATGACGGTTTCTGATCAAGAAAGTAGATATGAGTCCGCGCTAGGAAGTCGGGTGGACAATACTAGTTCGGAAGTGAAATTGTATGATCAAGTGAGCGATCAGATTGATATAGCGTACGGATGATATGTGTACATCATACGAATTTGAATGAAATTGATACTGGGAATTTGTGGATAAGAAATGTGAAATGGTTTTTAAAATGAAAGGTATATTGTGTGAAATATGCAATGAAATAAAGATTTCTGTGGTAGTAAGGGAATATGGTTAGTAACTTTATAGAATAGTAATCAAATTTTGAATATTTGACTGGTAAAGTTATATATATGTATCTGTTATATAAGATAAATCTTCCCTTGATGAATCTAGCCAGAAATAACAGGTTTTTTGAAAGTATTTGAAGTATAAAATGGGAATACATGTATGAAGTGATCCAAAGATTTTCGAAGTTTTATATACATATATATATATATATATATATATATATATATATATATATAAAGGATCTTGTGAGAATGATTTTGGAAAAGGATTTTGGAACCTTTGGATTTGGAAAGGCTTTTTGATTTTTTGGTAAAATCAATATTGGAATTTGGAAAGCCTAGTTTGAGAATTATTGATTTTGGAAATCGATTTTGTATGAAAATCATAAAGGGTATGATTTGAAAGATACTATAAGAGTATAGTTTAAACTGTTTTGACATTGGATCAGGGAAAAAAGGCGCTCCCTTGAAGTGAACTTCTCAGGAGTCCACGGGGTGGTACTGCCTTGAACCTTAACGGGGGATCTAAAGTTGATCTTGTGAGGAGTCCGGACAAAACTAGTTCTTGAGGATTATGTGTAGTGTGTAGCGAAAGTCGAGGGCGCTGATGCCTACAGAGGCATTTGGGTTATGCTGTGACGACAGTTTATCTCAATGTCACTACGATCTACTGCAGACGATAGCGAAAGTCGTGTGTGTTGTTGAGAGACAACAGTCTACGTTTGATTTTACATCGGTAGACTGCGACCTATGGTAATATAGCGTAAGTCGTGTGTGTTGCTGAGAGCCAACAGTCTACGATTTATTTTATGTCGATGGACTGCGACCTATAGAGACATAGCGGAAGTCGAGGGGTCGTGAGAGCCTAAGGCTACATTGGGACTTGACTGATGTTGTCTGCGACCTATGTGAGAGTGGAGAAGTTTCATTCTTTTGGCAGCGGAATTCGAGGGCGCTGAGGCCTACAGTTACATGGACTTTTTTTGTGATGGAAACATAACCCTAAATGTAACTGCGATCTATAGCGGGTTCCACGGCATAATTGAGGGGCACGGAGGCCTACAGTTACCTATGGATTTTTCCGGGACGACAACGTAACCATCGAGTTAGCTGCGACCATGGATGGGGGTGATGATTTCTAGAGCATTCTCACCAAAGATATTTCCTCTATTTTCAAAAGTGTTTTCTATATTTTCAATAAAATTATTTTTCCAAGTATTTTCACTGGATGTTGAGATGGGTCTGCCAAGTACTTATAGATCTTCAGTCCTACGCCTGATCAACGTATGACCGAATTTCTATGAGAACAAAGATAGACTGGTTGAAACATCGAGTTATAAAAGTATCTTCATAAAAACTAATTTCGTAACATTATATAGATTTTAAAAGTGTTTTAAAAATGTTCAAAGGAAATTTATCTGATTTTAAGCATTTTAATTAATTCTGGTTTCGTTCCTTTTCGAGGACGAAAAGATTCAAAGGGGGGAGGAATGTGATAATCCGGATTTTTAGGCATTAGTAATTAACAGATTTTAACTATTGAAACACTAGGGTATAAGTTGAATAAATAAATTCTAAAGAATAAATAATGATATATCTAGTTATACATAATGAATTTGAATTTATAAATTGTTGAATTATAAATCTTATAGAAAATTAATATATATATATATATATATATATATAGATTTGTGCAAACCTTATAATGTTGAAAATTTGAGTGTATATTCATACATGTATATAATGTGTGAAGCTATACATAGATATATGCCATAAGTAGTAGTACTTGTGAAAGCTGTAAGGTATGGATATATATGTGTGTGTATATATATACAAACAATTCTAATAAATAATGTTTTTTAATTATTATAGATACATATGTACATTGTAAATAGGAAGCTTTGTTTTGAATTTAATCTAATATTTTCAAAAAGTTATTTAAAAATTAAATAGAGCAAAATAGGATTTAATTAAGGTTTATATTATCTTTAAATATATATAAGATGTATATAGAAAAAGGTATTAAGCTTAAAAAGAAAATATGATATAAAAACATATATATAAGTATTAAAGTAATATAAATAAAGAATCTTTGACATTTGTAAGGCAATAGAAAACATGTATTTACATATGTAAGTTCAAAGTTGCATGCAAAATACAAATGACAACATTTGTTTTCTTAAAATTAAATCATAAAGTAAGTGTTTTAATAAAATAAAATAAAAAATCAGATCTGAGAAAAAAAATTAAAAAAAACAAGAATAGAAATAAGATTTGCAAAAAAAAAACCCTTTTCAAATTCAAACTCAAAATCTAATCAGAAATTAAAATCAGATCAAGGCTAAAACAATATCTCAAAAACAAGATCTGCAGACCAGATTCAACTGAAAAGAAATCAAACTTTGGATTCAAATTAACAAATCAAAGCCTGGATCAAGCGGCAACTCTTCTACTAGATCAATTCAGTTTTAAAATTGAAAAGCGACGGTTAAAATCAAGATCAGGAAGCAAATTCAAAACTTCCAGAGCTTCTTTCATTCTTCCAGAGGTGAGCAAACAATTTTATAAAAAAATGGTTTAATTTATTTAAGATCTGATGCATGCAATAAATATCTAGAGAAATGTGTGATAAATTGTATGCATGATTGTTTTATATATATAGTGTATATATGTCTGAATATATATGGATGTGCATATTTATGTGAAATATGTTGGCTCTTTCCTTATTTTTCAAGTTCAAAAACTTGGAAAAAGTAAAAATCTTTCTCCTTGAATCTCTTTAGACATCAGTATATAAACAAAACTTGTTTGTTATATCAAGATATAAATTTTAAAAATGTTTCAATGTTCAATCTGAAGCTAGAATTAAACAATAGGGAAGAAGAACAGTAGATTTCAAAACATATCAAAATCTCGATGATAATAATTGTTTGATTCAGGCACAAAATCTGTTTTTTCATTAAAAATTAGGATTTTTAAAGAAAAAATCTTGATTTTTAAGGAAGTATATTGTGAAAATTTGAGGATTGACCAGATTATGGGTTTTTGGGTTTTTCTGATGATCGAGTTGATCGGCGACCTTGTGATTTTGACCAGAGGAAGTTTATAGGCCTGGGGTCGAGAGAAAAATGGTTTCACATTTTTCTGGGCATTGTGGTTGATGGTGCGACTTAATCTAGGGTTCCAAGTGCTAGTTTGTTCGATTTCAGATATGTTGTTGCCGTGGCTTCTCTGTAGCATTGAGTCGCACGGGACTTTGGGAAGTGGGGGCGTGAGGGATCGTCAAGATGTGGCCAAATAGATGTATGTTTTTTTTATGGATGATTGTTGAGTAGAATATCTGGATTGGTTGATATCTATTGGATAATAATCTGTGATATTTTGTGATAAGTTATTGGATATATCTGTGATAGATGTATGTTGTTATCTGTGAATAATGCTGTGTGAATCCAATGCTTTAAATTGAATTGAATTGTTGAAGTTATTAAGGATTAATTACTTATTCTAATTAATTTAGTAAATTAATTAATGGAAGTAATTAAGGATTAATTACTTAAAGTAATTAATTAAATATTGATTGATTAAGGATAATTAGTCAAGGATGATTAATTAAGATGGATAATTAAAAAGGAAGATTAATTAATTGGTTTGCAATTAATTAATGTCAAGTAAAGGTAATCTAAGTGATTAAAGATTAGAAATTAATTTAATTAGGGATAAATTAAATTAATTTTGGAAATGATCCATTTGCTTATGAACGATTGAATGATGTACATGCCTTGAATTGATTGATATCTCTGATATGAATATTTTTGTGATAATGTAGTTATTTATCGATGATAAATTGCTGAGTAAAGTTACATATTGTTTTTAAAGTTGAATTTTATTTCACTTGAATAACTTGGGTTAAGATGGTATTGAAGTCGAAGAGATCGGGGTCGGGTATCAGTAAATACCCGAACCTACTTCGATTTGTAGCTTACAATGATTCTTATAAATTGATATGTGAAATCAATAGGCTGAAATGTAATAATTTAAATGACTGGACCAATTAAAAACTAAGTAAAGGTACTTAGGGATTGATTGTGAATATATCTGTTGACTACAGCCAGTTGTGGACTTAAGGTGACGAACGAGTTACTCGGGTTTTATATAACTTTTATGCTGTTGCATTCCATGTTAGATGAGTTTACTCACGCTAGTTTGCAGCCTGACCCGGGTGTTACTTTGATGTAATGCTCGGATCAGACCGAGTATTACAGATTTTCAGGTGAGGACGTTCTGGAGTTCAGGAGGCAAGCTGGATAGCAGGAACGTATGGAGTGTAAGCACCTGTGATATATTGTTATTTATCTGGGACAAGTTATTTTAACTGTCTAAGTGATTGTGCAAATGTTTGTACTCTATTGTATTAAAATGTAATCAACTAATACAGTTTTCCTTTGTAAACTATTATTTTATGTGATATTATATGTTGATCCGTTGCGAATGTGAGGTTTCTGTGACTTGTTTCTGTTTCTTCTTCTTTCTCTTTTCTTCTTTTCCTAACTATCTGGAATTTTCTGGATCAAAAATTTCGGGTCGTTACAGAAAGTCTCTGTCATCTACCTAACCTGTAGGATGTTATGAGGAGGGGATCAGAACTAATGTTTTGGTAAGTGGAAAAATTATACACTTCAAGGCTTAATTCAACATATACTGTTTTATTTCCATTTTCTACCATATTAGGTTTATTGGGTTTATACTACTCTCGCCTCCATGCGTGGATCGTACCCATCTACTCCCTAATAGATTAAAACCTAATAACTAATATATATGTAGGTATATGTGTTGAATATGCGCTTATATGTTTTTGTTTGATGATAATAAACATATATATTCATTTAAATGTATTTGGTAATGTACTATTTTGTTTTTTCATAGATTAAATAAATATTTGTTGAATAAAATAAATTACACAGAATTTGAATTTGAATTCAAACAGAACAAGTTACACAGATTTTGAATTCAAACAGAAATTTTATTCAAACAATTATTTATTACAATATTGAATAGTACAAATTCATGCTCTCACTATACATATACATTTTTGATTACATCACGACTACATCACAAATATTTTTACATTGATAACCTCACTACATATCACTCACACTCGTATTTTGTCTTCAACTGCATTCCAGTTTGAATCCAGCATCTGAGAAATCTGCAAAAATATTCACTAACGCAGTAAAATTGAAAAAGAAATATTGTTGCAATATAAAATAAAATATGGTTTTTGGAAGTATCATTTGCCTCAGTTATTTGGGTTGTTCGTCATCATTCACATTTGATTTCATCACAAAGTCGTGCATATAGATATTACAGGGACAGGTAACCATAAGTGGCTGCAATACACACGTGTACATTCATACACGTGTGCACTGCCTCGCCAACTCGCGTGCGCAGCCAAAAATAGCAAGTGTGCAAGCACAACTTCAACAAACAAGGAAATGCACTATGCAATGTACAACAAGTCCAGCAGCCCAAATGAACAAAAAAGGGTCAAATTTCAATATCAAAGAAACAATTCAAGCTCAAAGTCAATGCCGAGAAACAATAAATGATCAGCCATCAAAGTATAAATGCAAGTAAATGCAGCACATATATACATACATAGGTGTATGTATACACATGGCAGTCAAAGACATAATGACAGAAGTTCTGAATCGAAAAATGCACTTGCAGATGAGCAACTACAAGATGAACAACAGGAATGCATGTACAGCAAAGTCAGTATCAAAGAGACAACATAAGTATACAATATAGCATGTGCAAACAGTCGAAGACATGAATGCAACAAAGTTCACAAGTGCAGACACAAGGGTAGTGGACAGTACAGGTAAACTGGCAACAAACATGAAATGAACCAAAGTAGTACAGCATGCACAAAGTCGTACAAGATAACAGCAACTTCAATATGCTCAAGTGAATGCAACCCAAAGTGACATAACAGTTACAACTTCGTCAACCAAAGTCAAGGATGCAAATGAAGACTTCAAGTACAAGGCAACAAGTACAACACTGTACGAACCCAAGCAACAACTACAAAGACCAGCTACTCGATGCAACTCAGTGGCAAATGAAGGCAACATGACTAAAATATGACAATGCAAACTAATCAACGGTGCACAACCAACTCGAGAATATACACGATCAAGACCAAATGCAAACTGCAGTAGTACACTTGAACAAAATGAACAAGTGGAGCATCTATGTAAAGCATGCAAGATCCAACAGTGATACAAATGTAACAACAAGCCCAAATTTACAGAAGTATAAGTATGGCAGTGAAACTCAGTGAAGAGCACAAGCAATATGACAGCAGACCGGTGTTAACAACCAAGTGAAGATTTGAAGATGTGTAACAATAAAGTTCAAGTCGAGGGAACAACAACAATTCGAACTAACTACTGAAACAAGTACAGTGCATCAAGACAAGTGTGCCAGAGAAAGAAAGGTCACAACACAGCATCATGAATATGCACAATGCAGACATAAGTCAGCTGCAACATGAAACAAGACATGTCAACAGTACATGAAGACAGTTCGAAGAAGACTACAATATGAAGTACATGAAGACCAAGGACACAGTGGAATCAACATCATCAGAGAAGATGGTCAGAGTCAAAGCTCACAGGGATAAACACAAGATGGCCGAAGCTGAGTCAAGTCAGAATTCAACGCAAGTGTATCAAATTCGTATCTTTGAAATAGTCAGCAAAATCAAAAAGAGGAAAGTTTTAATGCCGTGTTAATCAAGCGAAATCGAACGTAGGAAAAACAAAGCCGTGGAAATCAAGACACAAAAATATCAGGAAATTGTGAAAATGGAAAGTAACGAGTTCATATAAATTCAACCCGAAGGTATCATCATCAGACATGAGCTTCAATTCACAATCAAACTATCAATCGCAATCCCAATTTACATCATCGGCATCGAGTTAAAATCGAGTCCAATCGAAAAAGAGCAAGCAATCAAACAAGCAACAAAAGAAACAACATACCAAAGAGTCGATTGCTGAAGTAAGACAGAGAAGAACCAAATAGTCATCAACGAATAAAAGAAGCCGAAGCCCTAGCCAAGCAGAAAAATTCCTCAATCCCAAGTCAGCAAGCAGAGCGTCTGAGAATATCAATAAGGAAATCGAGCTTCAGATCTCTCAAGCCTTAATTTGACAGAGAAATTGAAGAACAAAACATCGCCGCCATTTTTATTCTCAAGAGAGAATTGAAGGAGATCGGGTGAAACAAGAATAAGGGGCCGGCCTAATTATTAAAAGGGGGTTTAGTTTTTAATTTTATAATAGGGGTTTTTAGTTTTTATTTTGAGCAAAAATTATGTGTCCAAAGTTCGTATTTTAATTTTTGCTCCTAGTTGTATTTTTGAATTTGTTTTTTCTTTTCGAGTCAAAGAAGTTGTAAATCACCACCTAGGGTTTAGGTAGTGTCAGATTGTCTAGTTAGAATTAGTTCAGTGAGCAGGGTGTGCGAGTTTGCAAAATTCTATAGGCGGGAGCAGTGTTTACGAGTAAGCGAAACTCTATAGGCGGGAGCAGGGTGTGCGAGTCTAGTAGAGTGTTTGTGAGCGGGAGCAAAAGGGTCTGCGAGTCTAGTAGAGTGTTTGTAAGCGTGATACTATTTAATTCTAATAGAAATCTGGGAATGCAGCAGTAGGCAGGGGTTGCCGAAGCTGGGTAAATTTTGTGTGTGATTTACTTTTCAGCATATTTATTTCTGCAGTTTATTTCTGTGTTTAAATCGAGAAAATTTGCTATAACCCTATTCACCCCCCCAGGGTTAATCTAGATCCTACAAGTGGTATCAGAGCTTGTTATTTTTCTTTAACTCTAGAGTCATGAATCCGTCAAATAGTGCTTTTTTTAGGGGCAATCTATTGTTAGGCCACCCATGTTTAACGGGAATGATTATGCTTATTGGAAAGTTAGGATGAGTATTTACCTTAGTTTCGTTGATTATGATGTTTGGGATATTATTGAAACTGGCTATAAACCTCCCACTATAATCGTTGGTGAGACTGAGATTCCTAAACCTAAGGATAGGTGGGATGCTAACGATAAGAGATTGAAAACGACAAATGCTAAAGCCATGAATGCTTTGATATGTGCTCTTGATAAAAATGAATTTAATAGAATTTCTCATTGTACAACAGCACAGGAAATTTGGCACACTTTGGAGGTGACGCACGAAGGAACTTCTCAAGTCAAGGAGTCTCGTCTAGCCCTATTCAGCAATGAATACGAAAACTTTGTGATGGACAAAGGCGAGAGCATAAAGGACATGTTTGGACGCTTTTCAACTTTGGTGTACAACGCTAGAGCGCTTGGGAAGGTATTCGCTGAGGTAGAGCTTGTGCGGAAGATACTACGAGTCTTACCGATGAACTTTGAGGCAAAAGTCACGGCAATCCAAGAATCAAAAGATTTGAGTAAACTAAGCATGGAGGTGTTGATTGGTAACTTGATGACATATGAGCTTGAGCTAAAAGCAAAGGAAGAACGCAACAACTCCGAACCAAAGAAGAAGACGATTGCCTTAAAGAGCAAAGAAGAAAGCGATGAAGAAGGAGAAGATCCAATTGAAGAGCTTGCAATGGCTGTCAATAATCTTAGAAAATGATCGAGATTCAAGCCACACAAGAAGAAAACAAATCGTAATAGGCCAAAAGATTCTGACAATTCCGATAATGAACCGACGTGCTTTAACTGCAAGAAGCCCGGACACTTCATACAAAAATGCCCACTTCTCAAAAATAACAAAGGAAAGAAAAAGACGAAGAAGGTATTTGCAGCGACTTGGGATGATGAAGAAGGAGAGGTAGTTTCGGATAGCAGCTCAGAGGAGGTTAACTTATGTCTTATGGCGAAATCAGATTCAGATTCAAGCTCAGAGGAATCTAGTGAGGAAGGTGAGTATTCCTATAGAGATCTTGTTTTTATGCGTCTTGATCTCACTAAAGTAGTTGATGCTCTTGAATCTAAAATTCAAAAACTGAAAACTGATAGGAAAGAACTTGCTCGTGAAAATTTTAGGTTAAAAACTGAACTTGAAAATATTCAAAATCTAGAATGTAAAAGATGTAAAGTTTTAGATTCAGAATTGACAAGACTTAAGAATAACTCTGAGAATCTTGAAAAAGAAAACTTGAGTCTTAAGGAAATCATTGACACTAGGAAAAAGGATTTTATAAATTGATGCACCTCACTTGTCACTGAAAACACAACACTAAAAACCAAAGTCCAAAATCTTGAGAAATCTCTGAATAACTTTTCAAGAGGCGAAAAATCTTTCAACATGCTATTGGGAAATCAAATTTTTGCTAACAACAGAAAAGGACTAGGTTTTGGGAAAACACAAGTTGAGGATAATGCAAAAGGTAGGAGTATCTTTGCTAGAAGTGAAATAATTGGACATCATGTTGAAAATTGTAGTTATAGGAACAAGAACACAAAATTTATACAAGTTTGGGTTCCTAAGAATTCTACAAACAAATTTCATGTCTATTGGAACAAGAATAAAAGGACTAAACAAGTTTGGGTTCCAAAGGGTTTGTTTATTCATAATGCTTCTACCACTAACAATCATGGACCTAGAAATAGGTCACAAAAATCTTTCATCGTGTAGGTGTGATGGCAGGCTGAGGAACAACAACGGTGTTCTCTGGATTTTGGCTGTTCCAGAAACACAACGGGCAACATAGCAAAGTTCCTTAGCCTAGTATAAAGGTGACAGAATCACAATGGGCAATCACGAGAAATTATCGTAAAGGTAAAACAGGTGAAGGTATATTAAATGTGATAATCTGCACCATATTCTGAATTAAATCAGCCAAAATTGCGATAATGATGTGATGTCTTTAATTCTGACTTATTCGAAATTGATATGATTTTTCTTTTGACTTGTTCTTATTTATGACCTTGATTTGTGCTTAAATGATGACCAATCAGATTTTCAACTTTGAACTAATCTATATAAATTTGTTCGGTCAAATGATGGTATTTTATTGATCCTTGATTACTCATGCTACACGTAGATATATTTTGACATTTTGGTCACTGCTTGTAAATCTGCACGATTTCAAATTTCATGTGAAAGGTGTTAAAAAGGATTTTTAGAAATTGTTGAAACTTCAAGAAACTGTTTTTTGAAATAATTATGATGTTGATTGACTGTTGATTACTCATGAATATAGCTATTTATCCTACGGTTTCTGAAATTAACACCATGATATTTGTTTGAATGTGAACATGGCTTCATTTCAAATTTCATTCTGAAATAGTTTGATGAAATTTCACAATCTGGTCTTTGACATCAAACGAGTGAATATTGAGTGAAATTTAAATTCAGATGCAGATTACACTGGTAATATAGTTGATAGAGAAATTGCTAGTGTAACGTGATTAATTTTTGAAACATTCATTTGCTGCATCGTTTTTCAAAGAAAATATCTGCATATTTTTCACTTGAAATAATTTTTCATTTAGCAGAATTTTTTTCTCATATACCCCCTTAGAGAAAATAATTGTTTGACCATATTTTCAGATTAGTCATTTGATTTTAAATGACAAATTTTGACTAATCCGACTCCCTACTAATTATCAAAAAGATAAATAGTGATTGAAAAAGTGATGAGTGTTGATATTTAACATACATTACTCAAGAGAGTATATTTGGAAAATTTCTTTAGGAATTGAAACAAGAATTATAAAACTTTTTGTTGGGTAAAGATTCCATGACCATTTCTATATCTATCATTATTTCTATCGACCATGGTTTATCAAATATTCAATATAGTTTGTTGATATGTGGTACTATAATCAGGAATCATTTGTTTTTCATGTCACATTTTTTTTAAAAAAATAAATAAATAAATATCCAGAGTATTCACTCTCATTTAAAAGTCCTCACGTTTATGCATGGGTGAATTACTTGGATTTTTGATTATGTGCTTCCATGCTCATTTAAAAGTCCTTACGGTTATGCATGTATGGAACGCATATCAAAATTAATTGCTTAAATAGACAAGTTGATTCTAATCCCATTTAAAAGTCCTCACGGTCATGCGTGGTTAGAAGATACTTGATTTCATTTTTAAAATTAAATTGGAATACTACTAATCTCATTTAAAAGTTCTAACGGTTATGCATGATTAGTAGATATTCAAATTCCTGATATAAATGTACCACAAGTAGATACAACTGTATGATTTTATATGAACATCATATCCATCATTTCTAAAAGTGGAATATGCGCCTAACAAGGGTAGTTATGTTTTTTGTTTGATTCTTATTGAAGTTTAGTATTTATATTCAATTTGAGATTAATGTTGGACTAATATCGATCACTTTATCTCTATTTTTCTCTCACACTATTATTCTTTTGCTGATAACAAAAGGGGGAGAGAAAAGTTAAGATTTTGTCAAATAGAATCAAGCAAAGGTCAAATAATTTTCCCATATGCATCTAGGCTTATTTGAATATTTCTATTTGTATGCATATATGTAGGGGGAGCATCATGTAGAGAGGAAGCATTTAAATAGGGGGAGCAATTAAAGTATATCATTGATCAAATACATTTAACATATGTACAAAATCTTAAATATATGTTTGTTATCAACAAAAGGGGGAGATTGTTGAATATGCGCTTATATGTTTTTGTTTGATGATAATAAACATATATATTCATTTATATGTATTTGGTAATGTACTATTTTGTATTTTCATAGATTAAATAAATATTTGTTGAATAAAATAAATTACACAGAATTTGAATTTGAATTCAAACAGAACAAGTTACACAGATTTTGAATTCAAACAGAAATTTTATTCAAACAAATATTTATTACAATATTGAATAGTACAAATTCATGCTCTCACTATACATATACATTTTTGATTACATCACGACTACATCACAAATATTTTTACATTGATAACCTCACTACATATTACTCACACTCGTATTTTGTCTTCAACTGCATTCCAGTTTGAATCCAGCATCTGAGAAATCTGCAAAAATATTCACTAACGTGGTAAAATTGAAAAAGAAATATTGTTGCAACATAAAATAAAATATGGTTTTTGGAAGTATCATTTGCCTCAGTTATTTGGGTTGTTCGTCATCATTCACACTTGATTTCATCACAAAGTCGTGCATATAGATATTACAGGGACATGTAACCATAAGTGGCTGCAATACACACGTGTACATTCATACACGTGTGCACTGCCTCGCCAACTCGTGTGCGCAGCCAAAAATAGCAAGTGTGCAAGCACAACTTCAACAAACAAGGCAATGCACTATGCAATGTACAACAAGTCCAGCAGCCCAAATGAACAACAAAGGGTCAAAGTTCAATATCAAAGAAACAATTCAAGCTCAAAGTCAATGCCGAGAAACAATAAATGATCAGCCATCAAAGTATAGATGCAAGTAAATGCAGCACATATATACATACATAGGTGTATGTATACACATGGCAGTCAAAGACATAATGGCAGAAGTTCTGAATCGAAAAATGCACTTGCAGATGAGCAACTACAAGATGAACAACAGGAATGCATGTACAACAAAGTCAGTATCAAAGAGACAACATAAGTATACAATATAGCATGTGCAAACAGTCGAAGACATGAATGCAACAAAGTTCACAAGTGCAGACACAAGGGTAGTGGACAGTATAGGTAAACTGGCAACAAACATGAAATGAACCAAAGTAGTACAGCATGCACAAAGTCGTACAAGATAACAGCAACTTCAATATGCTCAAGTGAATGCAACCTAAAGTGACATAACAGTTACAACTTCGTCAACCAAAGTCAAGGCTGCAAATGAAGACTTCAAGTACAAGGCAACAAGTACAACACTGTACGAACCCAAGCAACAACTACAAAGACCAGCTACTCGATGCAACTCAGTGGCAAATGAAGGCAACATGACTAAAATATGACAATGCAAACTAATCAACGGTGCACAACCAACTCGAGAATATACACGATCAAGACCAAATGCAAACTGCAGTAGTACACTTGAACAAAATGAACAAGTGGAGCATCTATGTAAAGCATGCAAGATCCAACAGTGATACAAATGTAACAACAAGCCCAAATTTACAGAAGTATAAGTATGGCAGTGAAACTCAGTGAAGTGCACAAGCAATATGACAGCAGACCGGTGTTAACAACCAAGTGAAGATTTGAAGATGTGTAACAATAAAGTTCAAGTCGAGGGAACAACAACAATTCGAACTAACTACTGAAACAAGTACAGTGCATCAAGACAAGTGTGCCAGAGAAAGAAAGGTCACAACACAGCATCATGAATATGCACAATGCAGACATAAGTCAGCTGCAACATGAAACAAGACATGTCAACAGTACATGAAGACAGTTCGAAGAAGACTACAATATGAAGTACATGAAGACCAAGGACACAGTGGAATCAACATCATCAGAGAAGATGGTCAGAGTCAAAGCTCACAGGGATAAACACAAGATGGCCGAAGCTGAGTCAAGTCAGAATTCAACGCAAGTGTATCAAATTCGTATCTTTGAAATAGTCAGCAAAATCAAAAAGAGGAAAGTTTTAATGCCGTGTGAATCAAGCGAAATCGAACGTAGGAAAAACAAAGTCGTGGAAATCAAGACACAAAAATATCAGGAAATTGTGAAAATGGAAAGTAACGAGTTCATATAAATTTAACCCGAAGGTATCATCATCAGACATGAGCTTCAATTCACAATCAAACTATCAATCGCAATCCCAATTTACATCATCGGCATCGAGTTAAAATCGAGTCCAATCGAAAAAGAGCAAGCAATCAAACAAGCAACAAAAGAAACAACATACCAAAGAGTCGATTGCTGAAGTAAGACAGAGAAGAACCAAATAGTCATCAACGAATAAAAGAAGCCGAAGCCCTAGCCAAGCAGAAAAATTCCTCAATCCCAAGTCAGCAAGCAGAGCGTCTGAGAATATCAATAAGGAAATCGAGCTTCAGATCTCTCAGGCCTTAATTTGACAGAGAAATTGAAGAACAAAACATCGCCGCCATTTTTATTCTCAAGAGAGAATTGAAGGAGATCGGGTGAAACAAGAATAAGGGGCCGGCCTTATTATTAAAAGGGGGTTTAGTTTTTAATTTTATAATAGGGGTTTTTAGTTTTTATTTTGAGCAAAAATTACGTGTCCAAAGTTCGTATTTTAATTTTTGCTCCTGGTTGTATTTTTGAATTTTTTTTTTCTTTTCGAGTCGAAGAAGTTGTAAATCACCACCTAGGGTTTAGGTAGTGTCAGATTGTCTAGTTAGAATTAGTTCAGTGAGCAGGGTGTGCGAGTTTGCAAAACTCTATAGGCGGTAGCAGTGTTTGCGAGTAAGCGAAACTCTATAGGCGGGAGCAGGGTGTGCGAGTCTAGTAGAGTGTTTGTGAGCGGGAGCAAAAGGGTCTGCGAGTCTAGTAGAGTGTTTGTAAGCGTGATACTGTTTAATTCTAATAGAAATCTGGGAATGCAGCAGTAGGCAGGGGTTGCCGAAGCTGGGTAAATTTTGTGTGTGATTTACTTTTCAGCATATTTATTTCTGCAGTTTATTTCTGTGTTTAAATCGAGAAAATTTGCTATAACCCTATTCACCCCCCCCTCTAGGGTTAATCTAGATCCTACAATATGCCCAATGACCACATCAGTCTTAGGGTACTACCCTAGTACCTTCCGTATCCTCCTCGAAAAGGTCTCTATCGTCTTGCTCCTAGAGCGTTCTCTGACTACATCTATAAAAGATAGCTTCGTGAGGCCTACAATACAAATGTATCGTCGTCTGCTATGAAAGCGTACAACTGCAACTGCACTAGCCTGTACTAATGCTTGGACATCCACAATGTATCACCTAGTGCATACCTTAAGGACTATACGTAGTCGTTCTATCTACTTCCTGAATCCCGCTTAATAAGTTCTACCTTGTAAGGAACTCAGTCGCGGATTTTCTATATCTGTAAAGGACTGCTTCGTTAGGCCTACAATAAAGATATTCTACTTTGTCTGTCACTTTTCCCATCGTGGCTATAGCCCCATGCAGCCACTCCTAAACTAATCGAAAGACCTCTAAAGAGCTAAGTGCTTGTGCACTAATATAAACAATCTAAACATCCAATTGGCTGTGCCCCTCATCCAATGTGTTAATAGTGGAAGAATCATTGGCCTTTTTGGTTTAGCTATAGTATTTTCCAAACTCGCTTCTTGGTTTGATGCTGGCCCAATATTCGCATGCGACTATCCTTTTGGGTCCTGCCCACTAAAACCTACTCGCAAGTCTGAGTATGGTGTCATATGAATATCCTACTTAAAATATAAACCCTTTTGACTGCCTACAATGGTTTTGCCATGCAAAAGCAGTCAAGACATACCCTCTTGATGAAACACCTATAGACCTTCCTCCGGGGGACTGCTTCGTTAGGCCTACCCCAGAGGGCCATCCTAGAGTACTCTCACGTCCCGTTGAAGTCTCATACTTCCTGCAAGCCCAAAAAACTAAGTTGGACGTGCTCATTCTATGCTGAAGTCGGTGATGAACTGCTTCGTTAGGCTCTTCATCCTTTGGCCTACTCTAATGCATCTTACAATTTTATTAGACCCTATGCCTAATCTATTATTCATCGTTTAGTTTACTTTTCTTATTATGTTGGCTACTTACTTACCCTAGTCGGCATAAGCTTGACCCATTAGCTAATGTGAGGCCATCAGTTTCTGACTAAAAGGGAATGATGTTGGTATGGGCCATGTTTTTATATTTGCTTATTAACTTAGTTTAAGTTTTAAAATAAGCCTCTTTTTTTATTTCTTCTCTATTTTCTTATTAACTTAATCTAGGTCTTAAAATAAGCCTTTTCTGTTCTTTCTGTTTGATTATAAGCTATGTTATAATTTTACTTGCACTTGTCACTTCTATATTCTTTTATAATCTATATATTATAAATATAATTATAAGTGTCTCTTTCCTATTCTAGTCGGTTTTCTTTTATTATGACATTGAATTCTCTTTAATTCTCTTATATTATACGACAATCTTGGTTTGGGACTACGTCCGACTGCCACAAATTTACCGATCATAATAAACTATTTGCTTTTATTCTGCTACCTACGCAGTAAATGCAGATCTAGTTACATTGCTTCTAGTCCTGTCTAATAATTAACTTGATTTCTTCTTTATTTACTTTAATTCTGCACTTTATTTTCTTATATCCTAAGAAGTAGTTCTATTCTATTTGGTTGGTTACAAAAACTGCGCTAAAAATCCATTTCCAAGTTTTAATACTAAATAATACTATAAACCATAAACTGTAACCGCAAGATATTTCTTTATTTTTTCTTTACTTTTTGGATAGTGTAAAATACAATAGTGTCTCTGTTTCTTCTTTACTTTTCGGGTAGTGCAAAATATAATAATGTCTCTTTTCTAAACCAACCAACTAATCTATCACCAACTTCCCAATCAAGTTATTAAATTTTCTCCTTTTTATTTACTTTTCCATTTTGCACAATTTACTGTAAATTTCTAATTTTCTCCTTTTATTTCAGTTTTTCTTATTTTACATCTAATTTCTGTAAATCTAGTGTTTTCCATTTTAGTCCATATTTCCAAATTATTCTCTTTAACTATTTTATTCACGTAATAAGGAATAAAAAGAAGATAGCTTTATAGACTAAATTTCAACTTTAATATAGATGTAAATAACTGTAAATTTCTTACTTTTAGACTTATGCCTTTCTCTAACTGTCAAGCCTAATATTATTCATATTTAATTGAAGTACTATCTTCCTTTTCTATATAAATAATAATTAAATATAATCTCTTTTATATAATTTACAATTTTCAACAGAACTAATTACTGAAATAAATGTTGAATTAAAATATTAAAGGGAATCTAATGAAAATATATCACAAACGTAAAAGATATATAATTTAAACCCGCTAATAAGTCGTCCTTAGCTTCGCTTGTCCTTAGCTTTACTCCATGGCCTTCTTGGATCCCCTTTTAAAGTGTCTAATATTTTTATTAAGATGACTTTCTCCCTAGAAATATTTTCTATTTAGGGTTCAACCTCAGGAAATGAACCCAATTGGGAGAAAATATGATTGTGAGAGAATAGCTAGACCTGGGGTCCTATTTATAGTGCAGCTTGGAGATCTCAGACCGTTGGATTCTTGTATTAAATATGAAGCCACCGTGTCATAGGGTCATTTGGTGCCATCAAACGCATCAACATATGGCTCAAATTGAGTAAAAATCAATTTTATTTGGTTCCGCACATACCTGGACGAGATTGCGTCCAGGTAATGACGCGGATCGACCCTAAGGTCGACCTATGTTCACTTCGGGTCGACCTGGCGGTCGATTTATAGTGTTGTGGGTTGACCTATGGGTCGACCCATATACATATATGTGTGTGTGTGTGTGTATGTATGTATATATGCATATATTTATGTTTTCTTGTTCTTTTTGTAACTTCTTCATTTTGACTCGGATTTTGACAAGTCATATATGGAAATTGATCAAAAAATCGCCAAAAGGACCCAATGGTATAATTTTCGAGGTATGAAAATTCCAAAAATGTTTATTTTCACTATTCATCATTATTTGATTATGTTATGATCGAAAAATGCGACGCGTTACATAATGTGAAGTTTGATATCCAACCAAGATCCAAAGTGGTCTATCCTCCTAACCTTATAACAAGATAAAATCTAACCTTTTACAGAAAAATTCAAGGAAATCCAACCTAAACAAAGAAGGAAACTCCTGAATAGGATCTCATAATAACTAAATAAAGTCGGAGGGTTCCATAACCCGTCGTTGAAAGGTCTGATTCAAGATCTTTCTACCAGTAAGGCTAAGTTTAAAGGAATTCCTATGGGATTCAATTTTCACTACCGATTGCTCCAGTTTCATCTAAGATACGACCGTCGTCCTGGGATTCAAAGAATGGACTTTCATCTTCCTAAGCACTATTTTCGGGTGTTGAAAAGAAATCTTGTTAAAAAATTTAGCATTAGAAATAGGGCCTGAACCTCTAACATAGTTAACCTCTTAACACTGCAATTCTCTAACCCCTATTGGATCAGTCATGCGTCAAGTTTACCAATTTTGGTTTGAACATGGCTAGAAAATTTAAAAGATCTGAACAAGGGTCTTCTGAACCATACTTGGCAAGATTCTCCCAAGTACATCAAAAGCTCCAATCAAGATGAAGAGCAAAAACTAAGGCTCGAAGCCTTAAGGATTATAAACAAAAAGAAAGCATAATCTTATGACCTCAAAAATGGAGTCTAAATCCTTTTCATGTAGGCCATAACCCAATCTTTGCACTTGAAAGCAAAATAAATGGAAGTGATAATGTATTTAGTCAAATGATAAGAATAATTCAACAGTATTCCAGAGGCATAATTTTTGAGAAAGAAATAATGAATGATTACAACGCCTTTGCACACAAATGGCAACCAACAGTAACAAGAGCACTTCCAACCTAAGAGATTCAAAGGGTAGTAAAAATAAAGATAATTGAAGAGCATGAAATGATAAGGCCGAAAGTAAAAAGCTAAAGAATCATCCTCAAGAGTCAAGTTTCAAGTCTAGACTTCCAAAAGAATGCAAATTAACCACATCAATAGAAAACTTCTACTTGCTTACAAAGGATCAACTTGACTATTGGCCATCACAAAAGAAAAATCCAAAATAAGAAAGGAATTTGGGAGTATACTTCTGTCACTATCATATGATGAATGGTCATGAAAATAACCATTGCAAAGCCTTGGAGGGGATGATCATCTTTAGACAACGAAAGATCACTGAATTTATAAAGATAACTTAAGAAAATATTAACCAACATTAGCTTTCTAAAAAGAGAGAGTCTGCATGGTTGGGAATGAAATTCTCCTCAAATTCGGATATTGTCAAAGATGGTTGTACTTCTTAAGATGGTAGAAAAGCCTCTGCTCGCATCGAGATGGCCAGGGCAGAGCACCTCCTAGAGGAAGGATGGAGTAAGCCTCTATCCACGCCTAAGATGGCCAGGGTAGAGCACCGAACAAGCCCTTATCTGCACCACGCTATGGCCAAGGTAAGGCGCCTCCTAAAGGGAGGATGGAGTAAGTCTTTATCCACGCCTAAGACGACCGGGGTAAAGCACCGAACAAGCCCTTAATAGTGTCGCAAAAGGCCCAGGTTAAGGCACCTCATGGAGGAAGAATGGAGTAAGCCTCTATCTGCGCCTAATATGGCCAGGGTAGAGCACTGAACAAGCCTCTATTCACCCCGCAAAAGGGCTAGGGTAGGGCACATCCTGGAGGGAGTCACGTAAGTCCTTGGTTCCAGCCTCTAAGATAAGCTAACCAAGAGCACCGGACAATGGACTAAGATGTCCAGGCCTAAGAAGAGGCCTCAATCAAAAAAGGACTAAGATGTCCAGGCCTAAGTGAGGCTCATTCAATAATGGACTAAGATGTCCAAGCCCAAAAAGAGGCCGAATCTAAAAAGGACTAAGACGTCCATGCCTAAAAAGACCCAATCAAAAAAGGACTAAGATGTCCTGTCCCAAATGAGACTTAATCCATACCGAACTAAGATGTTCAAGCTTGAGAAGAAGCATATTCAATCATGGACTGAGATGTCCTAGCACAAGAGGCGGCCAATCAAATTATTTCTATACATATTCAAAACCAAAAGGATTCATGAACGTCAAAGAAGACGAAAAAAGGAGTAGAATGGAACTCCAATTTTGGTTACACGAATCTGGATTTTGGGACTTTCTTAACATCGTTTATTAATACCTAAATCTCGATTTTAGGACTTCTTTAACATCATCCACTAATGCTCGAATTTGAGCTTCAGAATTCTCATATTAGAATCTCAGTAATTAATACCTGAATCTGGGTTCCAGGATTCTATCAATTGCATCTTTACTAAGCCCAAATCGGGGAATGAGAACATTTTTGATCACTACAATTAAAATCCTAATCTAGATTTCAGATCTTTCACATAAATATTTCATTATCTAAAAACCCGAATCTAGGTTTCGGATTACTATCAATCACCACTTACAATACCTGAATATGCGAATTAAGACCGCTGTATATCTATGCCCTAATCTAGGTACAAGTTCTTTGGATTTCTATCTATTTCAAATAACCAAATCTAGGCCAAAGAATATTATCAAAACACCATTATTAAGATCCTCTGAATGGGAACTTTGGGCTTCTAACTTTTTAAATCCCATTAATGTTAAGGAATAGGTGAGGGAGTTAGTACTTCAAAATCTCAAACATAGACTCTTGAATTAGGATCTTTATCAAATAAAAGTTATATTTAATATTCATGACCTAATGATAAGACATAATCTACTGCCTACAAGTTTTGTGCATCCTAAACAAGTGGAAGGAGCGAAGTCCATGATCATTTCTGAATTTGGAATTTCTGTGGTTCCTTCAAAGATTGAAGCGATTCAAGAATGGAAGAAACCAGAGAGTGTGACGGAAATTCGTAGCTTTCTTGGATTGGTGGGCTATAACCGTCGGTTCATAAAAGACTTTTCTAAAATTTCCGTGCCTCTTACTAGTTTGACAAAGAAAGGAGTTAAATACATTTGGTAGGACAAGTGTGAAGCTTCTTTTCATAAATTAAATGAACTCATTTTCGATGCTCCTATTCTTGTGATTCCCTCAGGGAACCAAGACTTTATTGTTTATATCGATGCCAGTCGTGTTGGTTTGGGTGTTTTTCTCATGCAAAGCGAACATGTAATCGCTTATGCTTCTAGGAAATTAAAGTCTGCCGAGACTAGATATGCCACTCATGATTTACAGCTCGTGGCCATTGTTTTCACCCTTAGAATTTGGCATCATTATATTTTGGGAGAGATATTTGTTCTCTACATCGACCATAAATCTTTGAAGTATTTATTTTCTCAAAAGAAACTTAATTTGCATCAACGACGTTGGCTGGAGTTCCTTGCGTCTTATGATCTTTATATTCCCTATACTCCCAGAAAGGGAAATCGTGCTGCTGATGCCCTTAGCCGTAAGCAACAAGCGGTTGTTTCTATGACGATATCCGAATGGAATGATCTCAAGACTTTGTCCACTTGTGAGATTCGAGATCGTGAATTCAATTCATGTTCGTCTCTTATTTTATGTAGCCTTGAGGCTTATCTATCTCTTTTAGACTATATTCTTGATGCTCAAAAGCATGATCCCAATTGGCTCATCTTAGCCAATTTGTAGGGAGAGAAATATTGATGTTTGAAAGACATTGAAATCGATTCTCATGGCGACATTCCAAAATTTGGTAGACATATCGTGCCAAATATTAGTGATCTTCGTAAAGACATTTTAGAAAATTCTCATCATTTTAAATTTACCATTCATCCCGGTAGTAGTAAAATGTACGTGGATATTAAGAGACTTTATTATTGGGATGGGATGGAATCTGATATTGCTAACTTTATTAAGCGTTGCATGACTTCCCGACTCATTAAGGCCGAGGGCCCATTTGGAAGTGGGATCAAATTTCCATGGACTTTATTGACGGTCTTTCCTGTTCTCGTTTGGGTCATGATAGTTCATGGGTGATTCTAGATAGGCTTACAAAATCCACCCATTTTATTCTTGTTCGGTCTAATCAGACTATACCTCTTTTGGCCAAACTCTACGTCAAAGAGATTGTTAAATTGCATGGAGTTCCTACTTCTATTGTTAGCGATCGTGATCCGTTATTTACTAGTGGATTTTGGAAGAGTCTTCAAAAAGCTTTGGGAATGAAGCTTAATTTTTGCACCGCTTATCATCCTCGGTCCGGACAAACAGATCACGTGAATCAAACTCTTAAAGATCTTCTTCGTGCATGTGTTCTTGATTTTGGTGGAAGTGGGGAAGATCATATTTCTCTTGTTGAGTTTTCCTATAATAATAACCTCCAATTTAGTATTGGTATGGCACCTTTTGAGGCACTCTATGGAAGGCCATGCCGATCTCCTTCTTGTTGGCTGGAGGCCGGTGAGAAGCTGGTTTTAGATCCAAATTTTATTTGTGATTTCATAGAAATGATTGACCTTATTCGTCATAGGATGTAAGAATCTCAAAGTAGACAAAAATCTTATGCCGATAACAGAAATTGAAATTTTCTGTGGGAGATTTGGTGTTTATTCGTGTTTCGCCTATGAAGGGTGTTATGGCTTCAGTTGATTGGGAAAATTAGCACCTTGATATATTGGTCCATTTCCCACTATCGAACGTATTGGTTCGGTGGCTTATCGCCGGTTATTACCAGCTCAATTTTCTGTTATTCTTGACATTTTCTACGTCTCTCAACTACAGAAATGCCATAGAGATTCCTATTCTATTCATAAGCCCGGTGTTGTTAAAGAAATTAAAGTTTCACCTAATTTGACTTATGAGAAACATCCTATGTGTATCATTGCTACAGAGGTTAAACGCCTTCGAAATAAAGAAGTTCCACTTGTGAAAGTTTAATGATCCTCAAATCCTAAGGATTTCTCTTGGGAATCTAGAGATTTCATCGAGCGAACACATCCGAACTTAATTTCTCGTGCTCTTTAAGGTAAACTTCTTATTTCAAATTTTCTTTGTGTTGACATGCTTTTATGGTTGTTACTCTTCATTTTCTTCTTAAGTATTGCTAGGATGCAATTTCTTTAAGGGGGGAGTCTGTAACAACCCGCATATTTTATGATTGTATATTTAAATATGGCATCGTAAGTCGGATTAAAGTCCAAAATGCTACTTTTTGTAAACTGTCGAATTAGTACTCGTGACCACTTCCATTGAGTTCAAAATGTCATTTGCGACCTTTTTGAGTATAAACATCGATATGTTTGGAGTTGAGTTGAATTTTGTTTTTTTTTTCTATTGGGCTTTGGGTTTGGGTTTCAGCCCTTGAATCCATCTAATACCCTACCTCTTTATCCAACTCCTCTTCACTCATTCTATTATTTCCTAACACTCTCAAGCCCTAGAAAAATGGGAGAAAAGAAATGAGATTAGAAATTCCTAAGCTCTAATTCTCTTAGGAAATTCAACCTTAAGTTATAAATCAAATAGAAGCTTAGGTAAGCATCCTCTTCTTCTTCTCATCTCAATCTCTCTTTGATTTTTATAAATTCCAAAAACCCTAACTTGGGAAATTCATTTTATTTGACCATAGATTCAGGCTTGTTGAAATTAAGTGGAGGAGAGATTGATCTTGCCTTGTTTTAGAGCTTCTCATTCATTGTTTTTGGATTTAAAGGTGCGATTTTGATCTCACATCTATGTTTATACCTTTGATAGTTGTTAGGTATGAATTCCTAACACCCATTTCTTTTTCATTTGCTTGAATTGAATTGGATTGGTGAATTTTCCACTTTTTGATATTTTGAAGTCAAAAATTTATCAAAAATCGTACATTTGATGTTTTGACACGTTGTTTGGAGTGTGTTAAAGAGCTTATAGGGCTGGGTTGTCCCTTGGCATAAATCCCAACCCATCATCGCTTAATTGTTTGCTTTTGATACGAATTGGCCACAATTGGCCAAGGCAGATAATGCCTTGAGCTTCAGCTCAAACGTCTGGTATTAAGGTCGAACGTTTGGAACTACGAGAATAAAATTCCAAATACTCAGCACGGACGTTTGAGTTTACTTTCCATACGTTTGGGCGATCTGGAATAAAATTTCTAATTTTTCAACTCAGACATCTAAGAGAACCACCAGACGTCTGGAGATGCTAATTTCAGCCATCTAGGTTGTTTTTGATGGGTTTCCATTTATATCGATTTTTGGTTGATCCGATTGGCCGTCGTCATTTATTATCGACTTTGATGACTTCTTTCTGAATTTTTGGGAATATCCATTTGATGGATTTGATATCGATTTTTATGGTTTTGATTCACGTTGTCGAACGTTAATTTTTAGTGATTGATTGTTTCTACAATCATTTCTGTGATTTGTCACATTAAAATACAAAGGTTACTAAACTAGTAGTACATATTCAAACTCTTTCACAAAAACGATTTCAACGTTACTTTTAATATCAAGCTCGATTTTAAAACTGTTTTCCAATCTATTAGTATATACAAACCTTACCTCATTCGTTCGAGACATCTAATTAAACGACTTAGCAAAACAAGTGGTATGAAATGCTTGCGTTTACTTTGTCCATTAATTCTTGGACTTATTCGATTAAACTATTGCGACAACTTTCGAGTGGAAATCTACAATTCGTTCGTAAATATTTAAGTTAAGCCAGTAATTATGGGACATGAAGCTAAACTTATTCATTTACTAGCTTAATGTAATTCTCACTTTTTATTGATCAATGGTGATCATTTTATGGTTTAGACCAGTGATATGCAATGTCTCTTTGTCCACGTGGGGCACTGTACCTCGTTTTATTGATTTTCGTCTCATTTCTTTTATGGGCTAATGACGTATGGGTTCTTTAGAGTATCAACTCATTTTTATGGGCTAGCGACCCATGTTCTATTATGGCGTTTGTTCATTGGATGTACCGTAATTGTACTACGTCAATGTTCCGGCTTATCAAGATCATCGGATGTACCGTTATTGTACTACATCGTTATTCCGGCTTATCAGGATCATCGAATGTACTGTTATTGTACTACATCGTTGTTCCGGCTTATCAGGTTCATCGGGCATACCGTTATTGACTACGTCGTTGTTCTGAATTATTCGAGTTTAAGTTTCCTTGGGCGTACCTTTACTCTACTGCACCATTGCACCGACTCTATGGTTACTGACCTTGGGATAGCGACCCATTTGTGATACATGTGTTGGTAAGTTTTCATGCTCCCATTTTTGATAGGCCTCCCCCTTTGTGTTTTCTAGATTTCTAACTAATGATTTCTGGAATTTGTGTTTCGCTAATTTTTGAGATTGGCTTTGATATTTTGTCAATATTTGTAGTTTGGTGAATAAAATAAAGAATATGACATTCTTTTTGGTGTTTTTTTGAGACATTGTATGATTTTTGTTGTTGTTAAATGTATACTTGTCACAGTATGACATTATTGTTATCATACATTTTTCTCATATCTCTTATCCTATATCTGATATTTTTAGCTAGACTGATCTGTTTATTATTTTTTTCTTAAATAATACTCGGGTCAGACTGATGTGTTACAGGTGCTTCTACTTGACTTCTTATCTGGGTGTCATCTGACTTTTGGCTAGCTACTAACTTAGTATTCTTTTTCGTTTTTATACATTTGAGATAGAGACTCCTTGATGTATACATATTCTTTTGTCTAGTACCTATGCCTATTCTTTTATGATGCGGTGGATCTTGCATGACCGCTACTTTGATATACACTTCTATGTGTTATATTCATATATGTTTCTGCCTTTGTGATATGAACATATGTGATTGATTTATGTTATGTTTATTTTATATTTGTTTCCGAAGATCATTATAACGATCCTGATTTTTGAGTCAAAATTTTGAATTTAAATTGTGAATTCATTCGAATTTTTCAAATTAAATAATATATATGCTTATTTATTTATATAAATAGATAGTAATTTGAAAATTTGAAATTGAATTTTTCCAAAATAAAATGTGTGTTTATATATATAGATTGAGAATAGAATTTTGATTTGGAAATTCAAGAATAAATATTTTATAAAATAAATTGGACTTGAAAATACCATGTTTAAAATTAATAAAATTTGTTTTCTAATTATAATATAATTATTTGAAAGTTATATTTTTAAATTAATATAATAATAATTTTATAAAAGTTAAATTTGAACATTTCCTTTTAAAAATATATTTTGTAAAAATATATAAGTATAAACATAAAAATATAAATAAGTAACATAAAAACATATATATGTATATGTATATATATATATATATATTTAAACTAAATAGAAAATCATGTTTAAACATTTAATAAATATATAAACTGCAAGTGTAAAGGTTTTATCATAAAAATTTACATTTGTATGAAGATTAACAAGGAATAACACAAGTGATGGATTGGTTTATTATAGAAATACAAGTGGAAAACAAAATTTTCTTTTTGATTTAATTTACATTAGTGAGACAATATGCCCCATTTTTCTTTCACTTAAGAAGCTTGAAAACAAAAACTTAAGAAACACAAAACCAGGAAATAGTAAAACCAAATCAATCCAAGTTCTAGTTTCAAAATATGGATCAGATTATCTCAAATCTGATACATTCAAACATATTCAACTCAGTTTGAAGCTATAAGATCAGATTCACGTCAAATATTTTTAACCTGAAGATCAAGCAATCAAAAGCAGATTAGATCAATGCAGTTTCAAAATCCAGTATAGATCAAGCTAGATAACAAAAACAAAATCAAAACTAGGAAGAAACTCAACAAATCAGAAGAAAAAAAGCAAGCCTCGGATCAAAAGCTTTTCTAGTTTTAAAACTTGATTTCCAGGCCTTTGCTTCTCTGTTCTTCTCTGCTTTCAAAATAAGGTGAGAAAACTCACTTGTATCTACCTCTATGTTTTACCGTTGTGATTGATGCTTGAACATGTTATGAAAATGTTACCTAGCTATTAAATATGCTTGCATGTTGCATATATGTATATGGGTGTACATATCTGTGTGCTTCTGTTTATAGGTAACAGGTTTTAAAACTTGTTTGAAAGAGAATTCAAAACCTCACCTCTTAAAACCTTTTTAAGCTATGACTTCTAAAGAAGAAATAACTATAACGATGTAATACAAAGTTTAAAAAAGGTTTCACATATTTATATTAAGTAATTATCTTTAAAAAATAAGAATTCACATTGATAACCCAATTTTTGTGAAAATTCAATATAATTGAAACAAACATTCAAGCATGCAATTTGATTTCCTTTATAAAAATAGGATTTTTAGAAGTTAAATTGTAATTTTTAACAGATTATAATGTAAGAAAATTTAAAATAGTATATTTCTATTCAAAAGTTATTTTCTACCAATCTCGACGCCGAGGGGTGGTGCGACCGGGTCTGGAGGGTGATGGTGGTCTTTGGGTAGGGATCGACAATGGCTGTTTATTTGATTTGGGCTTGGGTTGAGATAATCGATTGATGTTAGGGTTTAAGGGTAGTTGTGGTTTGGGTGGCGTCGCGGTGGAACCAGAGGCTGGCAGTGAAACTGGAGTGCATGATTTTTGGCAGAAAGGTAGCGTAGCGAGTGGGCTTCTGATCGGTGAAGGCGGCGGGGAAACTAGAAGTCTATGGTAAGTGTAGTTCGTCGATAGGTGAAGGTAGGTGGGTTTTCGGGTTTTGGAAGTTGGGAAAAAATGATCGATTCCGATCAGAAGTATGGCATGCTTCAGCAAGGTGGTGATTGGGATCAGGGGACATGGTGTGACTCTATGGCGATGGTGCAGCGATGGGATGGCTTGTGAAGTGAATATGCATGTGCACATTCGTCACCGTGCACGGGTGATACATGCTTGGATCAATGTTCTCGCGATTGGGTGTTGTGTTCGGCGTCGTCTCGAGATTGTCATAGTAGTATTCAATTTCGATCGAAGCAATTTTATTTCTTTTTAGAATCGATCGAAGTTGATCTTGTTTTTGATGTTGGATTAGGATTTGGTAAGGAAGAAGAAAGGAGGAGATAGAGACTTTGATTTGTTCCTAGCTGATGGGTTTGGGCTTCGGCCCGTTGCTTTGTGTTGAGTTATTAAATAAATTTAGGTTATTTGTGTCTTTAAATTTTGAGCCTCGAGCCGATGATATATTGTTATCTGTAAGTAAAAAAATTTGTTAAGTAAAGAATTTGGTTTTAAAGTAAAGCAAAATCCAAAACAAAATTTTAATAAGTTTGAACAAGTTTTGGAGAATTTAAATTGTTTGTTTTAAAGGTGATTATAAATTAGATTAATTATGTAGTTGAATTAATACATTTTGAAAATATAAAAGAAATAGTAACCAAATCCCTAAACAAAGTTTTCAAATGGTTTTAAAGATTAAATATTGAAATGTTTAAAATTATTTTGGTTTTTGAGTAATTATATTGGGATAATTATTGAATGTGGTTAATTTAAGGGTGATTTAATTAATGTAAGTATTTAATGTATGATTACTTAATGAAATTAATAACTTAATGTAATTAAGGGATAATTAATCTGTGTAATTAATTAAATGATAATTGATTTATGTGATGAAGTAATTAAAGGTAATTAATTACTTAAAGATAATTACTTATTTAAAAGTAATTAATTAATAATTTAAATTCATTAATCAAGTAATTAAAGGATAATTACCCAAAGTAATTAATTCTTGATTTATAAATATAGGTGATTAGGATAATCACTTATTGTAATTAATTAAGGATAATTCATTAAATAAGGTAAATTAATTTGAGGATAATTAACTAATTAAAGGTTAATTAATTAATGTAATTAATTAAGGATAATTAATTAAATGGTAATTAAATAATTAAAGGTTAATTATTTAATGATTAAAGGTTGATTAAATTGTTAATTAAGATTGATTGATTAATGATTAAAGGTTAATTAATTTATTATTAATGGTTAATTAATAAATGATTAAAGAATAATTAATCAAAATGATTTGTAATGAATTAATATTAATTAACCAGGATTAGTAGTTTATTCATAAGTAATTAATCTGATTTAAATTAATCAGATGATTAATTAAGCTTACTTATGGATGTTGAATTGCATGGAATGCCTTGAATTGTTTGATATCCCCGGTGTGTGATGCTTTATGATATAAATTATTTTGATTTAAGCTATGATGAATGTAGTTTATTTATCTGTGATGAATTTATATTATTTATCTGTGAATAAAGATAAGCGTTATAGGATTATACTGCTTATCGATATTGCTGTGTTTGGATTGTGATGATTGATGATGTTGCACTATTGTGTAAAACCCTTGGACTACACCATACGCACACAAATATGGATTGCACGAGAAAATTGGTTAAGTCACAGATATTTTTGAAATTAATATTATTTTATTCAAAATAATGAAATGGTTTTGAAAGTTGAATTTTGAATCCAAATGGTTTTGTAAAAGGAATTGGGTTGAATATGGAAAGCTTTTGAAAAGGAAGTTTGAAACTAAAATTTAGTTTGAATATAATATATCTTGTTTAAGTTTTGAAATTATTTTGGAAATTTGGTTTGAAAGGTTATACAAGTTACATAATATATACATGGATTTTAAAACCATCTTTAAAGTATTTTAAAAGTATTATTTGGGGAATGTAAAATTAACCCAAGTTTATACTTTAAAGGATATAACTTGTGCATATTTCATCGGATTTTTTTGAAACGAAAACTCTTGTTTTCAAATGATAATGGCTTTCAAATAAAGGAAGTATTTCCAGTTTTTTTGACAAGGTTTTCCAAGTTATGAACGAATCTTTGGAAATGGTTTTGAAAGCTATGAATTGAGTCTTTGATTTAAAGATTGGATGAGTTAATCCAATTTGATAGGGAAATTGTTTTGAAAGGCTATGAATTAATCTCTATGAATGATTGGTGAACTTTGTGAAGTGAATCTCTTTGTTTAAAGATTTGAAAATGATAATTTATTTGAACCATTTGAAAAAAGATTTTGGGCTCTAAGTTGTGACTTAACTAAGATCCCTATACCCATATGTTTTTAAATATTGCGCTTATTATTCGGTTTAGCCGGGAGAGGACTTTGTGTCATATAACCCATTTTGAATAATGATACGACGTTATGGATTGCATTTGAAAATCGAAGGTGAAGACCGGGTATTTTCGAGAACGAAAGGATTACCCTACGAATGACTCTGCACTGAGTAGCTATGGTATAGAGATCTCCATATGTGATGGGGAGTCCGATCGGGATTGTGAACACCCAGATTGCAAGAGCTTCTTTGTGAAGTGCCTTCATTTCTGTTCGATCCCAGAACAGACTTGTATGGATGTATGGATGTATGTCCGACATTACATTTTGAGATGTAAAACTAGTTTCTATCAAATACATTTCTGTTTGGTGGCGGAGAATTTATTCTCTTAGCTTAACACCCTTCTCTGAGACGTACGAGCTCAAAGGTTATGTAGTTGATATTTTCCATTGATGCATTCCCAATTTGGTAATATGCCATACGAAGTGCTACAGATAATGTGTTGATCGAAGCATGGCTTTTTTTAAAAGTGTAGCTTTGTGGACGTGACTTCGTCGAGCCTCACAACCCGGTAATGGTCGAAACAGGAATCGTTGCAGCAAGGTTATTTGGGGGTAGCGTCCACTGAGGGTATGTCCATTTCCTTCTGGATAAAAGGTGGTATCATGGTATGGAGCCCAGATATTTAACCTATGTGGTTGCTACAAACTTATTGATTTTTGGTTGTTGGTTGAGAGGCACCTCGGAATAAGGTTGGTAACCACCGAGGGATGGCATGCTTGTGTCAGTAGTTACCTAGTTACAGAGGTAACCCTGTCTTGTGTTGGTAAAGATCCGGTTAGGTTCTCGGGGACGTCCCTCCAGAGGCGTTCTATTCGGTATAGGAAGTTTCTTTGCCTAAGCATTGTTGGAAATCCAATCTCTAATACGCGTCTTATACGATTTTAGTTCTAGAACCTGCCATTTAACATGTTAGCTATAGTAGGCATACTATAGTGGTATGTATGCTAGCTAAGATTAATATTATACTTTTGAAAAAAATTCTGCACTATGCACTAATAATAATATCCAAATATTTCTGCGTATCAACAATGTTTGACTATCACAAGGAAAAATCTCCTCCAAGTGTGCACTTGCATTGTGTGTGTGGCGGGAGGCCATATGATAGTTACATTTTCCAAAAAGCATTGTGGGTTTCTTTTAAAATCTTTTTCTACTTTTGATAAAGATAAAATGTTTTTGTTTGCTCATACCAGTCCCATGACTGACCTTGCTTAATACAATGTGATGGGGTAGTAGATATCGAATCGATAACTTTCAGCCATTGGATTTTGGCTATCCCTTTTTGCTTCTCTTCAACATTCGGGATCGGCCTTGCTTAAGTCCAACTTGATGGTGGTTCGATCTTTCTATTTGGAGTTTTGGGGCTTTGGATTTGGGATGCAGTTTGTGGATTCATTCCCTCTTGAAGAATATGTTGGAGTTATCTTTTCCGTTGTTGTATCTTTCCGCTGTTATGTATCTCTGATAATGTGATATTCATTGTATCGTTGTTGTATCGAATGCTGTATATCAATGATATATATTGTTTTCTTCTACAGTGTCGTTATACTTAATGTTTTATAAGCTCCGGCGAACAAGATTCGACGCTAGAATCTGCGGCACTCGAATACGGGTGATGTATTCAGTGCCGATTTTCGAAGGTCGAGTCAGGGTCGTTACAGTGGTATCAAAGCTGAAGGCTAAAATTTAGCTTAGGAGTATAACACATTAGGTAACTCATTAGATATAAACCCTGGAATGAGTATATCCCTAAGATATCCATTCGTATGCCTCTGTAAATTCTCTTACTTCCACTGATAGTGAGTATGAGTGCAAGAAAAGGACGAGGTAAGGGACATGGGCGTACCACTACAAATGGTTAGTACCCTAAAACAATGGGAACAATCTTTCTCTATCAATCTCCTTTGATCCGATATCGATTCTTTGATTGTTTCGTAGCAGCTCGAGGAAGAAGCTTTGGTGTGATCGTGGCCCTGCGAATTGTGTAGATAAGTTCCTTATCAGCTTTTCGTTCTTTACTTCAATAAATTTGAAAATTTGTTTGAAATAAATTGGTTAATAAAATATGAAACTAAATTAAAATGCATCAATAAAACGATTTCGGTTAAAAACCAAACTTGGAAATTTTTTGTTGAGATTTCTTGTATGAATCCAAGTCCAAAGAGGGACAAGCTAGTATATACATTGGGGTATTTCGACCTGAGTTTGGAATCCGTACTTAGTGTTTGAGAATTGCAGAAAATTGAATCCATTTGTTTATTCTTTTGGGGTCCAGATATATTCAACGAACGGTTAGTTATCCCTTCGAACTAACCAGTGCCCTGTATATCTTCGTAGATCTGGTGACCCGAGTATCATGTGAAGTATCGAACAAGTTGTTTTTAAACTTATTGTTGATATTCTTATTTGATAAGCTGAATGCAGAATAAATATTCGGCTTGGTCTGGTAAAACATTCTCCGTCTATTATTTATTTATCTCCTTGTCTTGCAAATTTCGAGGATGAAATTTTCTTAAGGGGGAATTTGTAACGATCCCGATTTTTGAGTCGAAATTTTGAATTTAAATTGTGAATTAATTTGAAAATTTCAAATTAAATAAGATATGTGCTATTTATTTATATAAATAGATAGTAATATGAAAATTTGAATTTGAATTTTTCCAAAATAAATGTGTGTTTTAATGTATAGATTGAGAATAGAATTTTGATTTGGAAATTCAAGAATAAATATTTTATAAAATAAATTGGATTTGAAAATACTATGTTTAAAACTAATAATTTTTTTTCTAATTTTAATATAATTAATTTCAAAGATTTTGCAGAGAAGTTTTCACAGTATTTCGCTGCACAATATCCGTTCACGTACGAACAGCAAACGACTGAAATAAAAATACGACCCTGCACCATAATGCGTCATGATTATAAATTAACAATAAAAAATACACCCGTTATTTTATTTTGTGAAATTTAAAAAATACCATCGTTTGGCGTAAAATACGCTAAACAACGATTTAAATATTTTCAAAATAAAATTGTGGAAAAAAAATCAAAAGCCAAGTGGCCTCCTATATCTAGGGCATAAAATCATTAATCAATTACTAATATATAAATCTACTACATACTCCTTTCGCATCTGATTTTTAGCTAGCAACTGATAAGAATGATGCAACCAAAAGCAATATAAAAACCATATGTAACAAAAGTACAAGATGCTCTGTAATTAAAAAATATATAAATTACAAGTGTGAAGATTTTATCATACAAATTTACATATGTAACTAGATTAACAAGGAATAAGACAAGTGTTAGATTGGTTTATTATGGAAATACAAATGGCAAACAAAATTTTCTTTTTGATTTAATTTACATTAGTGAGAAAATATGCCTCATTTTTCTTTCACTTAAGAAACCTAAAAACAAAAACTTATGAAATACTAAACCAGGAAATAGGAAAACCAAATCAATCCAAGTTCGAGTTTCAAAATATGGATCAGATTATCTCAAATCTGATACATTCAAACAAATTCAACTCGGTTTCAAGCTATAAGATTAGATTCACGTCAAATTGTTTCGACCTGAAGATCAAGCAAACAAAAGCAGATCAGATCAACTCAGTTTCAAAATTCAGTATAGATCAAGCTAGATAACTAAAACAAAATCAAAACCAGGAAGCAACTCGACAAATAAAAAAACAAAAGCAAGCCTCAGATCAAAAGCTTTTCCAGTTTTCAAACTTGATTTCCAGGCGTTTGCTTCTCTGTTCTTCTCTGCTTTCAAAATAAGGTGAGCAAACTCACTTGTATCTGCCTCTATGTTTTGCTATTGTGATTGATGCTTGAACATGTTATGAAAATGTTGCCTAGCTATTAAATATGCTTGCATGTTGCATATATGTATAGGGGTGCACATATCTGTGTGCTTCTGTTTATAGGTAACAGGTTTTAAAACTTGTTCGAAAGAGAATTCAAAACCTTATCTCTCAAAAACTTTTTAAGCTATGATTTCTAAAGAAGAAATAACTGTAACGATGTAATACAAAGTTTAAAAATGGTTTTAGATATTCATATTAAGTAATTATCTTTAAAAAAAAGAATTCACGATGATAACCTAATTTTTGTGAAAATTCAATATAATTAAAACAAACATTCAAGCATGCAATTTGATTTCCTTTATAAAATAGGATTTTTAGAAGTTAAATTGTAATTTTTAACAGATTATAATGTAAAAAAAAATTAAAATGGTAGGTTTCCGTTCAAACATTATTTTCTGGCGTTCTCGATGCCGAGGGGTGGTGCGACTGGGTCTAGAGGGTACTGGTGGTCTTTGGGTAAGGATCGACCATGGCCGTTTATTTGATTTGGGCTTGGGTTAAGATAGTCGATCGATGTTAGGGTTTAAGGGTAGTTGTGGTTCGGGTGGCGTCATGGGGGAACCAGAGGCTGGCGGCGAAACCGGAGTGTGAGTTTTGCCAGAAAGGTAGCGTAGTGAGTGGGCTTTTGATCGGTGAAGGCGACGGGGAAATTAGAGGTCTATGGTAAGTATAGTTCGTCGATGGATGGAGGTAGGTGGGTTTTCGGGTTCTGGATGTTTGGGAAAAATTGATCGATTAGGATCAGAAGTATGGCAGGCTTCGGCATGGTGGTGATTGGGATCAGGGGACAATGTGAGACTCGACGGCGATGGCGCGGCAATGGGATCGCTTGTGAAGTGAATGTGCATGTGCACGTTCGTCACCATGCACGAGTGATACAGGCTTGGATCAGTGTTCTTGCGATTGAATGTTGTGTTCGGCGTGTTCTCGAGATTGTCGTAGTAGTGTTCGATTTCGATCAAAGCTGTTTTTTTTCTTTTTGGAATCGATCGGAGTTGATTGTGTTTCTGATGTTGGATCAGGATTTGGTACGGAAGAAGAAGGGAGGAGATAGGGACTTCGGTTTGTTCCTAGCTGATGGGTTTGGGCTTTGGCCCGTTGTTTTGCATTGAGTTATTGAATAAATTTGGGTTGTTTTTGTCTTTAAATTTTAAGCCTCGGGCCGATGATATATTGTTTATTTGTAAGTAAAAAAAATTGTTAAGTAAAGCAAAATCCAAAACAAAATGCTAATAAGTTTGAACAAGTTTTTGAGGATTTAAATTGTTTGTTTTAAAGGTAATTATAAATTAGATTAATTATGTAGTTGAATTAATAAGTTTTCAAAATATAAAAGAAATAGCAACCAAATCCCTAATCAAAGTTTTCAAATGGTTTTAAAGATTAAATCTTGAAATATTTAAAATTATTTTGGGTTTTGTGCAATTACGTTGGGATAATTATTGAATGTAATTAATTTAAGGGTGATTTAATTAATGTAAGTAACTAATTTATGATTACCTAAAGAAATTAATTACTTAATGTAATTAAGGGGTAATTACTTTATGTAATTAATTAAAGGAAATTAAGTACTTAAAGATTTTTACTTAATTTAAAGTAAGTAATTAATGATTTAAATTGATTAATGAAGTTATTAAAGGATAATTACTAAAAGTAATTAATTTGTGATTTATTACTATAAGTGATTAGGATAATCACTTATCGTAATTAATTAAGGACAATTAATTAAATAAGGTAAATTAATTTGAGGATAATTAATTAATTAAAGGTTAATTAATTAATTAAGGGTTAATTAATGTATTAAATGGTAATTAATTAAGGGTTAATTAACTAATGTAATTAATTAAGAATAATTAATGAAAGGATAATCAAATAATTAAAGATTAATTATTTAATGATTAAAGGTTGACTGAATAAGTAGCTAAGATTGATTAATTAATGATTAAAGGTTAATTCATTTATTATTAATGGTTAATCAATAAATGATTAAAGAATGATTGATCAAAATGATTTGTAATGAATTAATATTAATTAACCAGGATTAATAGTTTATACGTAAGTAATTAATCTGATTTAAATTAATCAGATTATTAATCAACCTTATTTATGGATGTTGAATTGCATGGAATGCCTTGAATTGTTTGATATCCCTGGCGTGTGATGCTTTGTGATATAAATTGTTTTAATTTAAGCTCTGACGAATGTAATTTATTTATCTACGATGAATTTATATTATTTATCTGTGAATCTGTGAATAAAGATAAGTGTTATAGGATTATACTGCTTATCGATATTGCTGTGTTTGGATTGTGATGATTGATGATGTTGCACTATTGTGTAAAACCCTTGGACTACACCATGCACACACAAATATGGATTGCACGAGGAAATTGGTTAAGTCACGGATATTTTTGAATAATATTATTTTATTCAAAATAATGAAATGGTTTTGAAAGTTGAATTTTGAGTCCAAATGGTTTTGTAAACGGAATTGGGTTGAGTATGGAAAGCTTTTGAAAAGGAAGTTTGAAATTAAAATTAAGTTTGAATATAATATATTTTATTTAAGTTTTGAAATTGTTTTGGAAATTTGGTTGAAAGGTTATACAAGTTATATAATATATATATGGATTTTAAAACCATCTTTAAAGTATTTTAAAATATTATTTTGGGAATGTAAAATTGACCCAAGTTTATACTTTAAAGGATATAACTTGTGCATATTTGATCCAATTTTTCTAAAACGAAAACTCTTGTTTTCAAATGATAATGGCTTTCAAATAAAGGAAGGATTTCCAGTTTTTTTTGAAAGGGATTTTCAAGTTATGAATGAATCTTTGAAAATGGTTTTGAAAGCTATGAACTGAGTCTTTGATTTAATAATTGGATGAGTTAATCCAATTTGAAAGGGAAATTGTTTTGAAAGGCTATGAATTAATCTTTGTGAAAGATTGGTGAACTTTGTGAAGTGAATCTTTTCGTTTAAAGATTTGAAAATGACAATTTTTTTGAACCATTTGAAGAAAGGTTTTGGGCTTTAAGTTGTGACTTAACTAAGATCTCAGTATCCATATGTTTTTAAATATTGCGCTCATTATTCGGTTAGCCGTGGGAGGACTTTGTGTCATATAACCCATTCCGAATAATGATACGACATTATGGATTGCATTTGCAAATCGATGATAAAGACCGGGTATTTTCGAGAACGAAAGGATTCCCCATCAAATGACTCTGCACTGAGTAGCTACGGTATAGAGATCTCCATATGTGATGGGGAGTCCGATCGGGATTGTGAATCCCCGGTTGCAAGGGCTTCTTTGTGAGGTGCCTTCGATTCTGTTCGAGCCTGGAATAGACTTGTATGGATGTGTGTCTGACATTACAATTTGAGATGTAAAACTGGTTTCTATCAAATACATTTCTGTTTGGTGGCAGAGAATTTATTCTCTTAGCTTAACCCCCTTCTCTGAGACGTACGAGCTCAGAGGTTATGTAGTTGATATTTACCAGTGATACTTTTCCAATTTGGTAATATGACATACGAAGTGCTGCTGATCATGTGTTGACTGAAGCATGGCTTTTGTGAAAAGCATAGCATTGTGGACGTGACTTCGTCGAGCCTCACAACCCGGTAATGGTTGAAACAGGAATCGTTGCAGCAAGGTTATTTGGGGGTAGCGCCCCCTGAGGGTATGTCCATTTCCTTCTGGATAAAAGGTTGTATCATGATATGGAGCCCAGATTTTTGACCTATGTGGTTGCTGTAAACTTATTGCTTTGTGGTTGTTGGTTGAGAGGCGCCTCAGATAAAGGTTGGTAACGACCGGGGGATGGCATGCTCATGTTAGTAGTTACCAGTTACAGAGGTAACCCGGCCTTGTGTTGGTAGAGATCCGGTTAGGTTCTCGGGGACGTCCCTCCAGAGGCATTTTATTCGGTGTGGGAAGTTCCTTTACCTGACCATTGTTGGAAATCCAATCTCCAATATGCGCCTTGTATGGTTTTAGTTGTAGAACCTGCCATAACATGGTAGCTATAGTAGGCATACTATAATGGTACGTATGCTGGCTAAGATTAATATTATACTTTCGAAAGATTTTCTACACTACGCACTAATAATAATATCAAAAGGTTTTTGCGTATCAAGCACGTTTGACTATCATAAGGAAAAATCTCCTCAAAGTTTGCACTTACATTGCGTGTGTGGCGGGAGGCCTTATGTTTGTTCCATTTTCCAAAAAGCATTGCGGATTTCTTTTAAAATCTTTTGTTTTACTTTTGATAAAGATAAATTGTTTTTGTTTGCTCATACCAGTCCCATGACTGACCTGGAGTTTATTGTTCCCTTTCTAAATTCTAGATGCCTAGAATTTTTCCACACGGGCAGCCTAGATTTAGATTTTCAGATAATCAACTAGTAGATATAGAGTCGATAACTTTCAGCCTTTTGATTTTGGCTACTGCTTTGTGCTTCTCTTTAACATTCGGGATCGGCCTTGCTTAAGTCCAACTTGATGGTGGTTCGAGCTTTCGATTTGGAGTTTTGGAGCTTTGGATTTGGGATGCAGTTTGTGGATTCATTCCCTCTTGAAGAATATGTTGGAGTTATCTTTTCCGTTGTTGTATCTTTCCGCTGTTATGTATCTCTGATAATGTGATATTCATTGTATCGTTGTTGTATCGAATGCTGTATATCAATGATATATATTGTTTTCTTACGCAGTGTCGTTATACTTAATGTGTTATAAGCTCCGGCGAACAAGATTCGACGTTAGAATCTGCGGCATTCGAATACGGGTGATGTATTCAGTGCTGATTTTCGAAGGTCGAGTCAGGGTCGTTACAGTGGTATCAAAGCTGAAGGCTAAACTTTAGCTTAGGAGTATTACACCTTAGGTAACTCATTAGATATAAACCCTGGAATGAGTATATCCCTAAGATATCCATTCGTATGCCTCAGTAAATTCTCTTACTTCCACTGATAGTGAGTATGAGTGCAAGAAAAGGACGAGGTAAGGGACAGGGCGTACCACTACAAATGGTTAATACTCTAAAACAACGGGAACAATCTTTCTCTATCAATCTCCTTTGATCCGATATCGATTCTTTGATTGTTTCGTAGCAGCTCGAGGAAGAAGCTTTGGTGTGATCGTGGCCCTGCGAATTGTGTAGATAAGTTCCTTATCAGCTTTTCGTTCTTTACTTCAATAAATTTAAAATTTTGTTTGAAATAAATTGGTTGATAAAATATGAAACTGAATTAAAATGTATCAATAAAAGGATTTCGGTTAAAAACCAAACTTGGAAATTTTTTGTTGAGATTTCTCGTATGAATCTAAGTCCGAAGAGGGACAAGCTAGTATATACATTGGGGTATTCCGACCTGAGTTTGGAATCCGTACTTAGTGTTTGAGAATTGCATAAAATTGAATCCATTTGTTTATTCTTTTGGGGTCCAGATATATTCAACGAACGGTTAGTTATCCCTTCGAACTAACCAATGCCCTGTATATCTTCGTAGATCTGGTGACCCGAGTATCATGTGAAGTATCGAAAAAGTTGTTTTTAAACTTATTGTTGATATTCTTATTTGATAAGCTGAATGCAGAATAAATATTCGGTTTGATTTGGTAAAACATTCTCCGTCTATTATTTGTTTATCTCCCTGTCTTACAAATTTCGAGGATGAAATTTTCTTAAGGGGGAATTTGTAACGATCCCGATTTTTGAGTCAAAATTTTGAATTTAAATTGTGAATTAATTTGAAAATTTCAAATTAAATAAGATATGTGCTATTTATTTATATAAATAGATAGTAATATGAAAATTTGAATTTGAATTTTTCCAAAATAAATGTGTGTTTTAATGTATAGATTGAGAATAGAATTTTGATTTGGAAATTCAAGAATAAATATTTTATAAAATAAATTGGATTTGAAAATACTATGTTTAAAACTAATAATTTTTTTTCTAATTTTAATATAATTAATTTCAAAGATTTTGCAGAGAAGTTTTCACAGTATTTCGCTGCACAATATCCGTTCACGTACGAACAGCAAACGACTGAAATAAAAATACGACCGTGCACCATAATGCGTCACGATTATAAATTAACAATAAAAAATACACCCGTTATTTTATTTTGTGAAATTTGAAAAATACCATCGTTTGGCGTAAAATACGCTAAACAACGATTTAAATATTTTCAAAATAAAATTATGGAAAAAAAATCAAAAGCCAAGTGGCCTCCTATATCTAGGGCATAAAATCATTAATCAATTACTAATATCTAAATCTACTACATACTCCTTTCGCATTTGATTTTTAGCTAGCAACTTATAAGAATGATGCAACCAAAAGCAATATAAAAACCATATGTAACAAAAGTACAAGATGCTCTGTAATAAATACTAAGCATCTAATCTTTTCAAAAGATAAATTTAGAACTAAATGCCCGGGTTTTTATATTCAAAATATATTTTGCAAATTCCTCCAAGGAGAAATAAATCAAAACCAAAATCAATTATGACAAAGAGGGGCTTCTCCTACCAAATCTTGGTGTATGTAACATCCCGATATTTCGTGTCATTCGCATCCGAACATGTCGGATTTGAATTACTAAAAATATCAGATTGCTAATTTATATTTGAAAAAACTTAGCATATACAGTAAATAAACCAATCAAAGAATCACAGATATAGAGTAATATAACATTAAGCAGCGGCAACAGATGAATAATAGTTCATGAAGCCGCTATATATATATATATATATAACAGAGTATGAAACAAGATACAATAGAAATTAAGATACAAAGAAGTCTCGATACAATAGTCAAATAACAAAATCTGAATATATCGCTGGAGTCAACTGAATAACTGAAAGCTGAATAGATATAGCTGGATCTCCAAGAAAAGCTCCAGCTCTGAAGACGAGTCTCAAATGCTATGATACTCAGTCTGACCCGAGCATAAAGAAAAACATAAAACACTCGAGTCGGGATTAACATTCTTATATCAATAATTCCAACTAAAGTGAAATATCAACTGAAATACAAGTAACTCAAAGGATGTTTGGGATAACCATCCTCTAAGGATCCGTTAAACTATCTACTATGCAGTAATATACGCTATCATAATATGTTTATAGTAAAGTAATCTATTAAAATAGTTGACTTTAAAGCATTACCCATATCCCCTTTAACACATTTTGTAGTACCGTAATACCTCCGTAAACTTGAAGCTACCAGAGGACACTCCATAGGTACGACATAAAACAAACTCGTTGTGGGCTCGATATGGTAGGTGACATGGCACAACTAGGCAATGCCAGGGTAGATATACCAATTACACTTTCGGAATGGTGGTAACGCATAATCGTAGCTACTATCCACCTCGATCCACACTCCCAAATCAAGGGTGCGCAGCAAATTAATCAAAAGGTAATAGAATGGAAATTGATGAAGTGTGTTCGATCGGAGGAGCTACCTCACTTGGCCCATCAATTCCTCCTATTTTAACCACCTTAAGCAAACTCACGGGAGTCAGGTCCACATATATACCTCAAATAGAATTGTTGCCAACCATCATACTTCATTCTGGAATCTCCATCACGTACACGGTTGTTAAAATGGTTTTTGGTATTGGCAAAGAGTATGACAATAACTGATCTCGGTCTCCTTAACAACTAATCGTTATTATAACACCGTGGTCATTTTAAAATATCACTTCCATATCCATAATATTATATCCATTTCAAAACCATATCAACACGATATCAATATTTACTAAAAATATATCCATTTCCATAAATCATAGCGCTTTCCAAATTATAACTCTTTTAGTTTATAACCTTTGAAACCATAACACTTTGAAAACCATAACACTTAGAAAATCATAACACTATCCTCTTAAACAATTTAGATATTGATAATATATATGTGTGTGTGTGTGTGTGTGTGTGTGTATTTATTAGTTTATATAAAAAAATAGTTAGTATATTAAAATAGTACAAGTTAAAATAGTATATTAAGATAATTGGTATATTAAAATAGTTTATATAAAAAATAGTTTATATTAAAATAATATATATATATATATTAAAAATATTTTTATATTATAATGGTATATATATTAAAATAATTTATAAAGTAAATTTAATTCAACATCTCAATAAAACATTCATTTACATCAACTTCAAAAATAGATTTGAACTACAAATCAAACCATTATGATTTCAATAGATTTCAAAGCTTTAAATATTCAAACATTTACAATAACTCAATTTTGATAAATTCATTTATATTTCAAATTCAACTTTACTATTATTTATTATTGAAATATTCACTTAGTCAATTCAATATCATTTAAATAAAACCTTAAATTACAATTTAAATAAACTAAATATCTCTTCAATTTAGTTAAACTTGAAATATTCATTTAATCACTTTAAATCAAGATCACGATATAAAATCATACCTTAAATCTTGAATCTAATAAGTTTCAAATCAATCTTATTTAAACATAATTCTTAAAAATATACAATTTCAAATCAATTTCAAATTTATTTTTCCAACCTCAATTTATTAAAATTATAATAAAATCGAATTTTAAAATATAATTTTAAATGAATACTTAAGCATATTATATACTAATTATATTAAATTTAATCTTTATTTTATATTAATTTTTTATATATATCAAAATTATAAGAATTTCTTTTAGAATTTATATTTTTCAAAACTTACTTATAAATTTAAAAAAATACAAAATTTAAACCTTTATAAAAATAATATGTATATATATAATATCTTAAAATCAATATTAAATAAAATTATATATTCTCTTTCAAAACCTTGGAAATCATTTTTAAATATATATAGACCAACAGTGTCTGTAAATTATTTTCTATCGTATGGTCAAGTGATACAGATATTTATCATTTTAATCCGCAATTTAATATCTTCGGGTATATATCTTTTCAACCCGCAATCCCAAATTCAATTCAATGAAAATCGCTTGGGTATATAATTACAACCCAAAACGATTTTCTACTATTTCACAAGATCGTTCGGGTATGTATCATTTAAACCCATAAGGAATTCTATACTTACACGGAACTTGCAGAGTGAGAACAAATATGATAATATTATCAAAAAAAGACATATATCATCAATAACAATAAAGTATAATATAAACAACAAGATATGGTATCATATCTCACAGATGAACGTATACAGATAATGACATATCATATATAACAATTAAATAACTAGCAACAACATATTTCAATTGTCGTTTCAAATGAAATCAAATCTAATAAATATAGGAATGTTAATCGTGAGTGATTGCTCACCTTTCAAGGCTAGAGAGATGAACGAGAGTGAGATGAGTTACGAATCTAAGCACGAATTCCAAAGCAAAGCAAGAATGGCACGAATTTGACTGATAGAACTGATAAGAGAAATCGATGAGAACAAATCAAAATTAGTTTAACATAAACTGAAAATATATACATTATTATTATATTTATGTATTTTTCAATATTTTAATTTTAGAAAAATATTAAAATAATATAAAATTTCAAAATCATTATTCTAAAAACTCAAGTATTAAGAATCAAAGATATATATATATATACATATATATATATACTTAAAACCAATACTAAAACAAAATCTTAAGCACATATGTATAAACTATTTTGAAACCAAAGGACATATATATATATATTTGAAATCCAATAGAATATATTATACATACTAATATATATAAAACACTGAATATATTATTATCAAAATTGTTTCAAACATACAACATAGCTTCTAAATATATATGAGTTAAAGCAAAGACCTTATATATAAACTAACTTTATAAGCCAAATGCTATAAATACTTATATATAGTATAACACTGTCAAACATATAACCCATGCAATAGAATGACTAACAGTAAAAATATATAATACATGCATTTTCTTTTTCAAGCTATATATATATATTTACTGTGTATGTATGCAGACCGACCTATATATGTATAAATGTATATAAATACATTATCTAACAGATTATATAAACTAATAACATATTTGTATAAACTAACATATATTGTTAATATATAACTAACATAATATATTATTATATACGTATAAAGTTTATATATGTTAGATATAATTATATTTCAACAAATTCTCTGATACACTTTATATATACATTATATTCCATAACTTCATATATATATATATATATATATATATATATATATATATATATTGAAAGCGCAACAGATAACATAGTTTATAACATAGAAAATATATCTTGTAAAACCTTTTTACAGATCACACATGTTAGCTTAAATATATACTAATAACTGTCATAAATCTATAACATCATTTATCATATTATATATTAAACAATTATATATACAACAGCATATTATAATAAATATATACCTATGAACAAATGAGAAGTCGGCCGAGTGGCTTGAAGATGGGTTGCTCGCACGGAATGAGGAGGCGAAGTTGTAGGGTTGGATTGGCGGAAGGGCTTGGATGCGTTGTGCGTCCAGATCGTTGTTGGAGGCATGGTAAAGAGAGGGTTGTGGCGGAGCACCAAGTGTGGAGCAAGGGGAATGGTTTGTTGCTGACAACGACAAGGAGGTGGATGGTTGTTTGAGCATAGCGCGATGAGCAGCTCGATGGTCGGAGGGGGAACTGGTCGTGTACGTATAAGGAGTTCGGCAATGTTTGATGGTGGCAAGCGAAGATGGGAGGTGAAGTGTAAGTGACTGGGAAGGGTTGTGATCGAGGCTGGAAGCTTGGGGAGGAGAGGTCGTCGTGAGAGGGATGCTTGGCCATAAGGTGGAGCTTGGCACTGAAGTCGGGAATGGAGGCAGAGGCCGAAGCTAGGATGAATAAAATGAAAGAAACACAATGAAATGAAAGTTTAAATGAACAAAAGCGAAGAAGATGGGAATCAAAAATTTTAAACAAACAAAAATACTAATATAGTTTCTATCAAATATATTTATATTTCGGAGCCAAAAAAAATGAAAGGAAAGAAATTTTTTGAAGAATGTAGAAAGTCAAGTGATGGTTTGGAAATGGTAAATGCAAATGCCCATTGGTTTTTTTCATAGGCAAGCAAATAAAAGGACACGGGGAATACTAAAAGATTCGAATGCGGAACCGATGCAGTTAGACGTTACGCCGATTTTGCCGTCTCCTGAACTTCGAAACATACAAACGGATATACTATGGAGATCAGCACGACAAGACGATCAAAACGGTGTAAAGATATCAGTAGTACGATCATCCTATCAAAAGTCAATAATCGGTAAGGAAAATGCTGCTAAAACCTCGAAAGTAAGATAAATGGAGCAATAAGTCCAAATTTGATGAAATCAAATATGACGTCTCACTCAAAAGACTATTTAAAAATTTATTATATAAAAATATATAGATTTGGAATTTTTTTATTATCATCAAATATTAACCGATTTAAACTGACATAAAATTACATAATAAAATAAACTTCCATATTATCAGATGAAAATTTACCATTTGCTATGTTTAAATAGACGTATTCCAAATATCAAATTTTTATTTTCAAATTTAATTATTTAAAATTTCAAAAAATTCAATTAATTACGTTATTAAAACTACTTAAATTTACGGGTCATTACAATCTCCCTCACTCAAGATTTTTCGTCCCGGAAAAGGAACGAGGTAGGAGAATAGAAACAAACAGAAAGAAAAATAGATTTGAAATATAAAATAATATAATTAATTTAAAACCATATAGATTTTAATTTTTAAATAAATGAATATTCAACAATTTGTTAATCTATTTGATTTCATTTAAGTTAATTTCACTTAAAATTCAATCTTAACTATTCCTAAATTCATATTTATTTATTTATTATCTCATTATCCAGTTTTATCTAATTTAACAATTTCTATAATCATAAATTTGCTGTATAAATACTTATTAATACCACTCAAATTTATTTATAAATTCCTTCAACGTCATTTTATATTGTATATTATTCAATTGCATATTCAACTTCTGAATGATTTAAGTAATTTATATATGTTGGAATGAAATTGAGTATTATGCAAGTAAAAATTTTCCTAATACAATTATTTTAATTTTAAATATTTATTCAGGTTTTAACAAAATTTAAGACTTAAATTTTCAGTTCACTTCAATCCATTTAGAGATAAATGTGTATATATGGTCTATATATCAAATCAAATTTATAATCATAAACCTGTTTATATTATACATCAAGTCATACTTAAGAAATTCAAATCAAATTCATTTTTCAAAACAAAAGTGTAGCAAAGCTACTAAATGGTCTCTCCATTCTAAAACTCGAAAATGAATGTCAATGATACTATAGTGATCATGGAAATTATTTTCCAGCGACAAAAGAGGAGAAAACTGATTAAAACTTTTAATATTCTTTGGAAACAGTTTCTATTCAAAAATATTTTTCTAACATACCAAAAATTTAATTCTCAAATTCTTAATTTAAATTCATTTCATTGGAAAATCAATAAATGATAATCTAGTATTATCATTTCTAACAACCAATTCAATTTACTATTTAATTTCAGGAAACTTATACTTATATGTAATATAATCATACAAAATTTATTCCATTTACCAAATTTGAAAACAATATGGTGTCAATTTACACTGTTCAAGTGTTTTTGGAATTCCTATCGATAACTTTGATCAGACGAATCGATCGAGACCGCAAATCAACCTTAACAACTCAAACAACACACTATAAAACATTTTTTTATTAATTACAAATACACTCTGTCACTCGATGATTCAAGAATGGGTTTCAAAATAAGGATAGAGATTCAAATTAAAGGGACCATAATCAAAAGAATTCTAATTGGAAGATAGACTTGAATGAGGGATAAAATAATTAAATTGCAAAATAGGAAGATGGATATACTTATATAAATCGCGGTCAACCTTAACCGGGTCAACCGTGACTTCAAGAATAAGATCAATGCAGAATTCAGAGGCAAATCAACAATTGATTAGAAGAGAATAAATTCGAGCATAGCAAGAGATAGCAACATCTAAACTGATGATATAGAAATCTTTGGCGAATCAATACCTACTGTAAAGGAGTTACACCCCTTTACAAATCATTCTAAGATTTACGAAATTGCAGATTCATTATAGATATCATCCGAAGTGGAGTTAGGGGATACTCTAGAATTTAGAAGAACATGAACAGGAAAGACAAGAATGGATTCCAGAACAAAAGGAAAAGTTCTAAAAATTCAAAGGAATCCGACTCAAAGTGGAGTAATTCAAGCTCGAATAAAGGTGATTATGTAATTGAATTACTCTATATGCTAAGTTTTGCCTAAAACCAGAGCTATGATACCATATGTAACATCCTGATATTTCATGCCATACGCATCCGTACATGTCAGGTTTGAATTGCTCAAATATCATATTGTTAATTTATATTTGGAAAAACTCAGCATATACAGTAAATAAACCAATCACAGAATCACAGACACAGAGTGATATAACAATAAACAGCGGAAATAGATGAATAGTAGTTCATGAAGCTGCTATATATATATATATATATATATATATATATATATATATATATATATATATATATAACAGAGTATGAAACAGGATACAACAGAAATCAAGATACATAGAAGTCTCAATACAATAGTTAAATAAAAAAAATCTGAATATATCACCGGAGTCAGCTGAATAACTAAAAGCTGAATAGATATAGCTGGATGTCCAAGCAAAGCTCCAGCTCCAAAGGCGAGTCTCAAATGTTGTGATACTCAATCTGACCCGAACATAAAGAAAAACAAAAAACACTCGAGTCAAGATTAACATTCTTATATCAATAAATCCAACTCAAGTGAAATATCAACTGAAATACAAGTAACTCAAAGGATGTTTGGGATAACCATCCTCTAAGGATCCGTTAAACTATCTACTATGCAGTAATATATGCTATTATAATATGTCTATCGTAAAGCAAACTATTAAAATAGCATTAAGGCATTACCCATATCCCCCTTAACACATTTTATAGTACTATAATAGCCCTGTAAACTGGAAGCTACCAGAGGGCGCTCCATAGGAACGACACAAAACAAACTCGTAGTGGGCTCGATATGGTAGGTGACACGGCACAACTAGGCAATGCCAGGGTAGATATATCAATTACACTTTTGGAATGGGGGTAATGCATAGCCGCAGCTACCACCCGCCTCGATCCACACTCCCAAATCATGGGTTCGCACCAAATCAATCACAAGCTAATAGAATGGAAATCGACGAAGTGTGTCCGAACGGAGGGGTTACTTCACTTGGCCCGTCAATTGATCCTATTTTAGCCACCTTAAGCTAACTCACAAGAGGCAGGTCCATGTATATACTTCAAATAGAATCGTCACCAACCATCCTACTTCATTCTGCAATCTCCACCAAGTACACGGTTGTTAAAGTGGTTTTCGATATTGGCAGAGAGTATGACAATAACTGATCCTGGTCCTTTGATAACCAATCATTATTATAATACCATGGTCATTTTAAAATATCACTTCCATATCCATAATGTTATATCCATTTTAAAACCATATTAATACGATATCAATATTTACTTAAAATATATCCATTTCCAAAATCGTAGCACTTCCCAAAATTATAACTCTTTCTAGTTTATAACCTTCGAAACCATAACACTTTGGAAACCATAACACTTTGGAAATCATAACACTTTCCTCTTAAACAGTTTAGATATTAATAATATATATATAATAGTTTATATAATAAAATAGTTAGTATATTAAAAATAGTAATAAGTTAAAATAGTTTATATTAAAATAATTGTATATCAAATTAGTTCGTATAAAAAATAGTATATATTAAAATGATTTATATTAAGAATAGTTTATATCAAAATAATATATATATATATATATATTTAAAATAGTTTTATATTAAAATGGTATATATATTACAATAATTTATAAAGTAACTTTAATTCAACATCTCAATAAACCATTCATTTACACCGATTTCGAAAATAGATTTGAACTGCAAATCAAACCATTACGATTTCAACAAATTTCAAAGCTTTAAATATTCAAACATTTACAATAACTCAATTTTGATAAGTCCATTTGCATTTCAAATTCAACTTTACCATTATTTTATATTGAAATATTCACTTAGTCAACTGAATATCATTTAAATAAAACCTTAAATTACAATTTAAATAAACTAAATATTCCCTTCAATTTAGTTAAACTTGAAATATTCATTTAATCACCTTAAATCAAGATCAATATATAAAATCATATCTTAAATCTTGAATCTAATAAGTTTCAAATCAATCTTATTTAAATATAATTCTTAAATAAATACGATTTCAATTCAATTTCAAATTTATTTTTCCAACTTCAATTTATTAAAATTATTATAAAATCAAATTTTAAAATATAATTTTAAATAAATACTTAAACCTATTATATACTAATTATATTAAATTTATTAAATTTAATCTTTATTTTATATTATTTTTTATACATATTTCAAATTTATAAGAAATTTTTTTAACATTTATATTTTTCAAAACTAACTTATAAATTAAAAAAAAATCATTATAAAAACAATATATATATAGAATATCTTAAAATCAATATTCAATAAAATTATATATTTTCTTTCAAAACCTTGGAAATCATTTTTAAATATATATATAGACCAATGGTGTCTGTAAATAATTTTTTATCCTATGGTCATAATGCAGATATTTATCATTTTAATCCGCAACTAAAATATCTATGGGTATATATCTTTTCAACCCGCGATCCCAAATTCAATTCAATGAAAATCGCTTGGGTTTATCATTTCAACCCATAATGATTTTCTCCTATTCTACTAGATCGTTCGGGTATGTAGCATTTGAACCCATAGGAAATTCTATACTAACAAGGAACTTACAGAGTGAAAATAAATATGATAATAATATCAATAAAAGACATATATCATCAATAACAATAAAATATAATATAAACAACAGGATATGGTGTCATATCTCACAGGTGAACAGATACAGATAATGACAAATCATATATAGAAATTAAATAACTATCAATAGCATATTTCTATTGTCGTTTCAAATGAGATCAAATCTAATAAATATAGGAATGTTAATCGTGAGTGATTACTCACCTTTTCGGGCTCTAGGGATGAACGAGAGTGAGATGAGTTACGAATCCAAGCACGAATTCCAAAACAAACAAGATTGGCACGAATTTGACTGATAGAACTGATAACAGAAATTGATGAGAACAAATCAAAATTAGTTTAACATAAACTGAAAATATGTACATTATTATTATACTTATATATTTTTCAATATTTTAATTTTAGACAAATATTAAAATAATATAAATTTTCAAAATCAGTATTCTTAAAACTCAAGCATTAAGAATAAAAGATATATATATATATATATTATACTTAAAACCAATACCCAAAAAAATCTTAAACACATATGTATAAACTATTTTGAAACCAAATGATATATATATATATATATATATATTTAAAATCCTACAGAACATATTATACATACTAATATATATAAAACACTGTATATATTATTATCAAAAATGTTTCAAACATACAACATAGCTTCTAAATATATATGAGTTACAAGCAAAGACCTTATATATAAAATAAATTTATAAACTAAATACTATAAATACATATATAGTATAACACTGTCAAACAATAACCCATGCAATAGAGTGGCTATCAGTAAGAATATATAATACATACATTTTCTTTTTCAAGCTATATATATTTACTGTATATGTATGCAGACTGACCTATATATGTATAAGTATATACAAATACATTATCTAATAGATTAAATAAACTAATAACATATTTGTATAAAATAACATATGTAGTTAATATATAAGTAACATAATATATTATTATATGCGCATAAAGTTTATATATGTTAGATATAATTATATTTCAACAAATTATCTGATACAATTTATATATACATTATATTCCATAACTTCATATATATATACACACACACACACACATATATATATATTTTGAAAGCGCAACAGATAATATAGTTTATAACATAGAAAACATATTTTATTAAACCTTTTTACAGATCACACATGTAATCATAAATCTATGAAATCCTTTATCATATTATGTATTAAACAATTATATATACAGCAGCATATTATAATAAATATATACCTATGTACAAATGAGAAGTTGGCCGAGTGGCTTGGAAATGCGTTGCTCGCACGAAATGAGGAGGCGAAGGTGCAGGGTTGAATCGTCGGAAGGGCTCGGATGCGGTGTGCGTCCATATTGTTGTTTGAGGCATGGTAAAGAGAGGGTTGTGGCGAGCACCAAGTGGTGGAGGAAGGGGAGTAGTTTGTTGCCGACAATGGCAAGGAGGTGGGTGGATGTTTGAGCATATTGCAGCAAGCAGCTCGGTGGTTGGAGGGGGAACTGGTCGTACTTGGGAGGAGTTCAGAAATGTTTGATGGTGAGAAGCAAAGATGGGAGGTGAAGTGTAAGTGATTGGGAAGGGTTGTGGTCAAGGCAGGAAGCTTAGGGAGGAGAGGTCACCATGAGAGGGATGCTCGGCCATAAGGTGGAGCTTGGCACTGAAGTCGGGAATGGAGGCAGAGGCTGAAGCTAGGACAAACAAAATGAAATGAAAGTTTAAACGAACAAAAGAGAAGAAGATGGACATTAGAATTTTTGAAACGAACAAAAATACTAATATAGTTTCTATCAAATATATGCATATTTCAGAACCAAAACAAAATGAAAGAAAAGAAATTTTGGGGAATGTAGAAAGTCAAATGATGGTTTGGAAATGGTAAATGCAAATGCCCATTGGTTTTTTCTCACAGGCAAACAAATAAAAGGACCCGGGGAATACTAAATGATTCGAATGCAGAACCGATGCTGTTAGACGTTACGCTAATTTCGCCGCCTGATGAACTTCGAAACACACAAACGGATATACTACGGAGATCAGCGCGATGAGATGGTCAAAACAGTATACATATACCTGTGGTATGCTCATCCTATCAAAAGTCGATAATCGGTATCGAAAATACTGCAAAACCCCGAAAATAAGATAAATGGAGCACTAACAATCCAAATTTGACGAATCGAAATATGATGTCTCACTCAAAAGATGATTTACAAATTTATTAAATAAAAATATGCCGATTTGGAAAACATTTTGTTATCATCGAAGATTAACTGATTTAAATTGAAATAAAATTACACAATAAAATAAACTTTCGTATTATCAGATGAAAACTTACCATTTTCTATGTTTAAATAGACGTTTTCCAAATATCAAATTTTTATTTCCAATTTTAATTTTTAAAATTTCAAAAAAATTCGGTTAATCACGTTATTAAAACTGTTAAAAATTACGGGTCCTTACATTATAACTCTAAAATCAAAACAACATGAAGCATCTAGTGGTATTCCGGTTCGTTCTAAAACAATAACTAGAGTAGATAAATATACCTGGCGAGTCTTCCAAATTGGAAAACTCTCAATCGTCCAATTATAGTCAAAACAAAATATTTGAAATCAATTCATAGTAACACTTTTCAAATATTATGAAATAATAATAATACTTCACCTAAGTTTTCAAAATAAGATTGTTATTATTTCTTCCACAAATTCTTAAAATCACGTGTCCTTCAAAAGCACCAGGATTTAAGTCCTGATAAACAACAACTTTACAAACGGTGGTCTATAAAATCACAATATCAATCAAATCAAATTCCATATGGGAATAAAATAACATTTAACATTATCTAAAGTGTTAAATGACTAACGAACAATATTTAAAAAAAATTGTACGTTCATAACTTTCTCGATCTTCCAAGGATATAGGAAGTCCCCTTTACTTCCCTGAGCCACGGAACAAAGCATACAAATATACTTCACTTAAGCCAATATGATGTACATAAATCATCTGTATGCAATATTTGATTCGATCACTTGCTTGGATACATAGACGTTACTTCTGAACTAGTATTGCTCACTCTACCTCCTTAATGCAAACTCCATCCGGTTCCTCGATTAGAAACCTATTTTCTTCTTAAATTGCCAAATACTATGATGGAAAACCTTAGTATCGTACCAAGAATCTAAATCAAGTGTTTGCTAACAAGAATCAAGCGAGAAATCCTTTTTTGGACCAGTGTGAATCACCCCAAAATTATGTATTTGAACCTTTGATTGGGAACCATGCGAATAAAATGATTTACGTGTAACTTTTATTTGCTCTTATTAGTTTCATAACTACACCAACCTTTCTAAACAAATTATTTTTTTCGTTTAGTGTTTCATTCAATGCCAAATTTATTATGAGTCATTTCATAAACTTTCACTTAAGTTTATAAACATTTTATAAAGACACAATTTTGTAAAACATTAAATAAAAACTTACTCCGCTTTTTTTACTTGTATAATACTCTTCTATAACCTAAGAGCACATATAGAATCTAAATTTTATTTATTATTTATTTTTGTTTTTCAAAATACAAATGGAGGCCCAAACAAAATATATGTCTTTAAAACTGAGTCAACCTTTGACCTTTTTACCTTAGAGTGTTCTAATGAAAGATGTTTATAAGCTGGCCCAATTACATCAAATTATTTATGAGACTTTGATACTTAAACAAAACCATGGTTCCAATCAACCAATGCTTATTAAAAACTTTCTACCCAAATTAACCTAAAAAAGACATGAGTCAGATTGTCTCTTCTCTATTCAAGGGTAAAATTTCATTTATTAAACCATTCTTTTTATAAAAATGCTTTTTATTTTGAAACGAATTCGCTTTAAGGGAACTTAAGAACTAACTACCCTGTTTTTATTTTCAAAATTCCTTTCTTGAAAACAAACTACATATATTTCTATACAAAATAACTTTAATAATTTATTTTCCAAAACTCACTTTAGGTTCGTTTGGATTTTGAAATCATTTTGATCGCACGATGATAATAATAATTTACTAAGTACTTTACAACGTTCGCCTAAGCAAACTTTTGATCATCACTTGGAAGATTATTCAGATTACCACAAAATTAATCGAGATATTTTCTTCGAATTAACCAAAGAAAATGCGTCTCACTTTAAAATTTCTCAAAATATTTATACTTATAATACTTACAAGTAATATCACTATTAATTTTCTCAAAAATCATTTTGAAATTAATTCAAGTAATACCAGGATATAAATTCTGAAAAACCCTTTTTTAAAACACATTTTAGGACCAAAATTTATATAAAATTTCCTTTTATATACAATCATATCATCTTATTATAATTCTCCTTTACCACAATAAAATTTTCTCAAATACTTATCCACTAAATGTATTAGCTTCCCATTTGGATTTATTGAACACCTTTTATTAAAAGTTTATTTTTGACTCAACATTATAAAAAGATGACTTTTGCCTTAACATTTTCTCTAAACACCTTATATTCAAATTGTAAAACTTAATTCACAAGGTGTTCATTCTAATGTACCCACAATTATAACCTTCATAAATTTAAAACAATATTATTTATCTCGAAGGAAAATAAATCAAATTTAAAATCATAAATTTAAACAACTTTAATTATCCCAAAAGATAATCAATCAAATTTATAGCTTCTTTTATAAATTTTAATTAATACTTATCCTTTATTTTCAAAATTCTCAAATACTTGAAAATGTATTTAAACAACTTTCAAAGTGTAAAAAACATGGCCAAAAATTATTTTATAAAAATACAGCACAAGTTCAACACACACAAGGGTTTAAGGAGATGAAATTTCATAAGTGACAGTATAGTGGAAATTGCTTTAACGGCACTTACATAATTCGAATAGTATGTTACAAATATTTTAACTAAACATTAATATAAACTATATAAGGATTAAATAAAATGCACATAACGGTAAATTAATGCCGCAAGAATCCACTTAGGGTCTCTCCACAAAAGTCCCACGTAAATCACAAATATGTATGTGTTATTGTCGAAGTGTCCCGTAGCGACCTATTCGCTACGACCTTGACTTCTTCTTTTCGTCCCCTGTAAAAAAAATGGTTATTTACGCCATATGCTATCAAATGAGAATTTGAACCAAACACACAATCAAACAATAATCCTTTTACTATGCAAGCACAAAATGGTGATTTATTATGCTCGACGGATGTCCAACAATAATCTATTCAATTTAATTATAATATAATGGAGTTTTATTCTGCTCAATAGATATCATAAACAAAGAATAACTAGTTTGTCTATATTAAATGCATTTAGATTAAATTACTATAATTTTATCACTAATTTATGCTTCAATTAAACCATCAACTATCATCTAAGCATTCAATAATAATCTATAGGAACACATATATCATATAGCTTATTTATATATGAGTAAACTCACCGAAATTCCAGTTGACGCTTTCGCATTTTGGTTCGATCTAAAATCAAACAATGTTCGATTTTATCTCAAAATTATACTAACTTCAAATCCAAAGAAACTAATTCTAGCATGTAGATAACGTTGATACAAGTCCAGTACAAAAGATCACACCTAAGTCCGGCCTCGTATGAGCAAGATAGTGAATTTTATAAACTATCGATTTTAATAAAATAATTAAATTTAACTAATTACTTAAATAATAACCAATACCCTTGTTAATCTCTTCTTTCCCAAATATAAATCTTCATACTAATGAAAATGCATTAAATGTCAATGCGCACAAAACACAAATTCGATCCCTTCTCTCTCAATATCTCTCACGTCTCTCCACGAAATGCTTCCCCGTCGATTCCATTATGCTTCACTACATGAGAGCTTCACATTGCACCATAGTAATACGAGCTTGACGCCTGCCTCTATCTCGCAATTTGGAGCAAATCATAACAGCCTTACAAATGTTGCTTCTATATAGGAGCAATCGCATGCCTCCAAACGTTACCAATACGACCGCCTTTGCTAGATAAACCCAATGCTTACATCATCTTCACCTAATTCCATTTGTAGTGGCCATCATCAAAAACCCTTGTTCATCACAAACTTCGACCACTACTATTGAAATCACCAAAGCAATGCCAATCTCTATAACAACATATGGGTTCGTAGATCTCGCCTTTATGAATTCAACGGGACAAGTTTCATGATTTTTAGTGGATTGTAAATGAGATTTTTATTTTCGAAGTTTGTGGCGATTCTCGTTTTTGTTTATAAGAAGTATATAATGAAACAGAGAGAGAGGAAGAACGAAATGTGAAGTGTTAATTTATATCATCTCTTTTTTTATAAACAGAGTCAGCTATCGTGCTTCCAACCTAAGCTAGCCAAAAATTTCAAGCCAATAACATATCAAAGAAATCATCAAGTTCAAATTTTGAATTTGATTTAATTTAAAACTGTTTTGCAAAGAAGATTTCACGGTATTCTTTACACAAATTATTTTATTTTGTGAAATTTTCAAAAATACCATCATTTTCCATAAAATACATCGAATGGCCATTTAAATATTTTCCAAAATAAAAATTATAAGAAAATCCAATAAATTCATTTAAAAATACTTCATTAAAAATTTATGTCATTTTATTAGCAATTGATTTTCTTATTATTTATTTGAAACATTTATTACTTTAAATAAATTTACAAATCAGTTTACCATTATTATTTATTAATTAAAATAAGTTAAATTAAGCTATTAAATCCATTTAATTAGTATTTGATTCAATTTAAAATATCTAAATAATCACTATATTTGAATAATAAGTTACCAAACATTAAAAACCAATTATTTAAATATTTAAATTAATTAAATATTCATAATCAAAACGATCAAATTCTAGGATATTATACATAGTACTTATGTACACAAACCATATGCATTTGTTATAGTATATTTAAACATGTGTATATACTTACGCGTTCATATTCCTGATATGTATATGAATTTATAATATGTAAATGTAGTAATATATATATATATATATATATATATATATATCTTAATATATATATATATATATTATACACATGCTCATATATTGTTATGTTATCGTGTCATGTTATGAATATATATGACATATTCAAAATTAACATTAATCTAGTTTAATCAATATAATTAATCAATTAAATTATAAATATTTTAGAATAAAATATGACTTTATTTTAATAAATGGATTGGATCTAATACTATTTAATGAATTACATGGACCCATTAAGATTTAAATAGAGAATTATTTTGAAATATACCTCTCTCACAAATTGTCAAAATGGGACTGACCCAACGGCAATGGCTCATTCGAGAGTTTCCATTTGGTTGATAATAACTAGGTTAAATAAGAATCTACATGTAATGATGTTATACAACTCCCTCCGCTTGATAACATCATGGAACTTCAATATGGATACTTCACTTTGATTTTAGTTAAATCATGGCATGACGTTGATCGAATGACTACAGTTGGGTCTGGGTTGTAGCATTAGGAGTGAAACACTATTCAATAGAGAATTCGTCTCCTCGTTTGTACAAGGTTAGTATCACAGTCAACTGTAGTCAACTCAAATGCAAAAACTTTGGCTGGAGTAGAATGGTTAATAATGAATGTTATTATTGAACAAAGGATTTGTTTATTGTTAACCTAAAAATTGGAACAACACCACTGGATCGAATGTGAAAGCACCGGTGTAGATAATCAGAAGCACAAATATTAGATAAACAACAAATAAAAAGCAGAAGTAAGAAAAGAGACGTATAATTTTTACAGTGGTTCGGCTGACTCTAGCCTATGTCCACTTTATCAATCTTTATTATGATTGTACTAGTTGAATCTATCTGGATATCAACTAGTTAGTCTTTAGATCTAAGTCACAATGAGTTAGAATAAGTCACAAGCACAAAGGCTGATTAGAGAATCATCATAACCCACTTAATGAAAGTTGTAGAAGTGAAAGAATTCAAGTAGAGTAATGACAGCTCTCTCCCTAGAAAAGATCCATCTCTAGTTGTAGGTAGCATTGTATTTATAGTGGTAGGAAAGCAGTTGGACCAAAACCGACTTGTTAGAAGCCTCCACTCAGTGCTAACAAGAAGCCTAGAAAAATTCAAGGTGGTCTGAGCTAACATGTTGGATCGCTAATGATCCATAGGTGATGGATTGCTAGCGATTCATGCCCTTATACTATTTTTGAGCCTACACTTTTCGTTTGCCTTCCTTTCATCTATATGGATGCCTTGTCCAAATATCAAGTCGTTTGATGTTTGCTTGATCATCTGCCTTCATGGGTCATCTGCTCCAGAAGAACCATCCATAACTCGCTCAAATCTTAATGAAATCAGATGAAACTTTGCAAGTACGCTCTAAACAGTTTCGGGGACCAACTTTAAAAATTTTAAACGGTGGGGCCCATCGTACGTGAACCATTAGCGATCCATCTAGTTAGTTCACTAGAGATCCATCAAACGACCTCGAAATGTTCCTGTTTTTCCTCCAAGCCTTAATTTATTTCTTCTATTGTTATACCAAAATTTCAGGTCAATCCAACTCCATTTGTGTTCTCTAGCAACCATTTTAAGTTAGCTGCTTTTGGTCAAATAGCTTGAATTAGATGAGTCTTCACTTCATGAGCTAGATTGTTTGGCATGCTATGAAACTTGGAAAGCGTGCATAAAAATGGTAATGAATCATGATATAAGTGGTTTGGGAAACTCATGATGCTTCCTCATGGATCGCTAGCGATCCATGGGTGATGGATCGCTTGTAATCCATATGCTTAATATTTTATTGGCCGATTTTCCTTGAGTCCCATCGACTTGTTCACTTGGTTGTTTCAGTTGAGTTTCTAGTTATTCTAACATAGTTTGAATGTTCTAACTCCTATTGAATTCCTATAGGTTAAAAACTCAGTTAAAATTTATGGACTGATCAAGTTGATTGTAGGTAATGTTGGAGTTTTAACCAAAACTAGACTCTATATATCCTAAAGTGATATAGCATTAGCGAAGAGAATGTGTGTAAATAATTGTTATTATGGTACCTCTTAAGGTGATGTAAAATATGAATATAGAAAAAGATCTATAACACCACAATGTCAGGTATCATTGTGAATGTTATTGAATTGTTTATTATTATTCATTGACTAAATTCACAACTTCGAGTTACACAACTGCTTTTGTGAATTCCCAAAAATACTACCAGATTTGATTAGTTTATAAAGTGTTATAAATTATATTTAATAAATTTTAATTATTAATGAATTTTATGTTTGGGGTGTTATTAGAAAATATGGTAGCTCTTAGAAATGTTTTGGGTATTATCAATAATTATTTGGATGTGTATATAAAATTTATATATGCACTTATCGATATACAATATAGATATGTCCTTGGGAAAAGAATTCTATTAAGTTTGAAGAGGCGGTATGCACCATTCGAAAATGCTTCGAAAAGCACCAAGGGTCCCTCCTAATTTGGTCCAAGCACCCTTCTATTTGGTCCTTTTTGTCAACCATCATCTTTCTTAGGATGGGATCTCCTTTGTGGAATTTCCTTTCCTTAAGTCTTGAATTATAAGTTTTTGTCATTCTTTGTCTATAAAGTGAAAACCTGGCTACCACTTTATCTCTCCTTTCTTGTAAGAGATCTACTGCATTCTATTTTAGGGGTAAATTCTATTCAGTTATATATGATTTGTTTCGATGTGATTGGATATCTACTTCAACTTGAAGCTTAACTTCATAGCCAAAAGTTAGGGAGAATGGGGTATGTCTCTTAGCTGACCTGCTGTATTTTATATGCCCATGGAACTTGGGGTAAATTTTTAACCCATTTGCATTTAGCTTTCGTGAGCCTCCTTTTAAGCAACTTCTTTATTGTTTTGCTCACTGCTTCAACCTACCTATTCACTATTGGGTGATCCACCGAAGCGATACTCTTGATTGCCTTTTTCTTACAATGGTCGAAGAATTCTTTACTTTCGATCTGCATACCATTGTCATTATTCTGTATGGAATTCTGAATCTGGATATCATAATTCTAAACACAATGGAGACTCTTTGAAATTATGGTTGCAAGCGGTTAAGCTTAACCCACTTGGTAAAGTAGTATACAGCTATGACTGTATACCTTGTTCCTCCACTGGAAATCGAAAGTGGGACTGTTAGATAAATTCTCCAGATGTCAAATGGCAATGGGCTGGTCATGGGATAAGCTCATGTGATGGCAACTGAGGATACTGGAGAAACTTTGACACCTACCATATCTAGGAATGAACAACCGCACATCACTTAACGCAGTTGGCCAAAAGTAGCCTTGTCTTAATATTTTCTTAGCTTATTTTGTTCTTCTTGAGTGATTCTTATAGAACCTCTCGTGGGATTCTCTCATGACTCTAGTACCTTTTCCTTTAATGATACTTCATCGATATGGGGTTGAGTAACCTCCCTTATAAAGTACCCCATCAAAAATGTAAAATATGGAGCCTGGTTCTGGTGGCATTTTTGTCTTTTGGTAAAGTTCCTTCCAAAAAAACTTTTGATGGGGGTCATCCAAGATTCCATATCTTCTTGATGCATTGCTAGTAGGGCTTGTTTATTTAGATCTCATCTATCCCGTCTTGATTTTCCACATTTTGACCCCATGCTTGTTGAGCTCATTTAGCACTAAGACTTGATTTATTTTGGAAATGTTAGGCTCGGCTAAGTGTTCCATAGGAGCTGCCTTCATTTCTAGTGCGACTTTGCTACTTTCCACCTTGACTAAAGAGTCTGCTGAGGATTTTTTCTCATTAGGATTTTGTATCTCTATATCAAACTGTCCAAATTAGGCAATAGTTCTTTGGACATTTCCAAATACTTGGCTATAGTTAATTCTTTGGTTTGATAATTTCCATGCTCTTGGTTTACAACAATTTATGAATCAGTATAGACATTAACATGTGTTAATTTCATTACCTACGCCATTTTGAGCCTCACAATAAGTACCTTGTATTCTACAATATTATTTATTGCCTGAATTCAAGTTTAACTACACCGTAAAGTTTCTGTCGATCTACTTCCTCTTGCACAACTACTGTGATAATAGCTTAATTAGTTATGGCTAGGTATACAAATAAATACTCACTTAGGACTAGATTTGAGAGTATAAGTAGATTGGTTTAATGATCCTATAGTACTTAGATTTGCAGTGTTCCATCTATTCCATGCTTCTGTTCTTCATAATTTGGTCGAAGAAACGAATGCAATCATTGGTGGCATTGGAAATAAATTTTCTCAAGGCTGCCATTTTCTCATTCAAACTCATGACAGCTTTAGGCTTTTCTAGATTTTTCATTTTCCTAATGGCTTTAATTCTATCGAGGTTGCTTTTATTCCTCTTGCACTTACAATGTACACTAGGAACATCCCTAACTGAATCGCAAAGGTACACATCAATGGTTTTAATTTCATTCCATAATTCCCCAGCGCTGCAAAAGTCCCTTCCACATCTTTTCTGTGGTTAGAAGTTGTTTTGTAATTTACCAACATTGTTACCGACATAAACTTCGATGTTAATCCAAGTCTGATCTACAAACATCATAATAACTAGCCTTTTGTATGTTGCACGCACATTCTTGAATCAAAATGGCATCATCTTGTAGCAGTTAGTCCCTTATCAATGATGAAAATCATGTACTTTTAATCTACCTTGAAATGGCTATCTGGTTGTATCCTAAATGCGCATCCATGAATGCCAACAGTTCATTCCCGCTAGTTGCATCAACCAGTTGATCAATTCTAGGCAAAAGGAAAATGCCTTCGGAACAAGCCTTGTTGAGGTTATTTATGTTAGTTCACCACTTCCCATTTGATTTCTTTACTAAAACTAGATTTGCTACCCACTTTAGGTAATATACTTTTCAGATAAACCTGCATCAACTTTTTAACTTCTTTACGAAGAGCATTATGCCTTTCCTGATCCAGGGTGCGATGTTTTTACCTCATAGGGTATGCATTTGGGTCAATGTAGAGGGCATGAAAGATTATAATTGGATCGACTCTTATCATATCAAAGTTAGTCCAAACAAAAACATCATGGGACCTCTTTAAGAAATCAATCAACTATAAATGCAGTTCACTACCCAGGTTTTCTCTAATCTTCACAATCGTGGTAAAATCTGAGGGGTCTATTTGGACATCTTCTAAGTTATCCACTAGTTTTAGATCGTTCTCCTTCAATCCTACCCATGGATCTACTTCATTCTCTATCTCTTATAGCCTTTATGAAACTACACTTTTCAAATCTTGGAAAGCATCAAAAAGATAATGTGCAAACATTAAGTTGTACTCATTTATTCCTTTCATATACAAATAATCCCTTTTTGCCTTTCTCATAGATACCATGGTAGTAGATTATTCTGTTTCAGTATTTTCCTTGGAACCTGGTTTTGATGTAGCTCTTTGAATAGGCTTATCAATTACAATTTTTTTTATACAAATTAAGGGATACAACCGTATGATTTTGAACAATTTTATTGATAGGATTCAAATTTACATTGCATAGTTCCTTAGCTAACACCTAGTCTCCTCTCCTACGGGTGTATGGAAATTCATGAGTAGGTCTTCTTGGGAGATAACCACTCCATGTCTATCAGCACACATCTCAATAAGAAAGCATTATATGGGAACTATTGATCTATAATAATAAAATCTCACATAGAAGAATTTGTATAGTAGTGATGTTCCTACGGTAACATTGAGTCGAGCAGTATGCACTAGACAGTCACCTTATTTGTAACGACCCCACTTTTCGACCCTTGAATGTCGATAATAAATACATCTATGGTATTCATGTGTCGAACACCCAAGTGCTGGAAAGATAGAAAGTTATGGTAAAATAAAAAATGAATAGAAGAAGAAATAAAGAATGCAATATTAGAATCTCATGATAGGACGATAATATATAATATCAAAAGAACAATACAAAGGTTGCTCTGAATACAGAAATTTCAAAGTTACAAAACCTAGGTACTATCATCAGTCTGGATAGTTATAACTGCCTATCCTATAATGCTAATATATACATAGCAAATATGGTACAATAGAAATAGAGATAGTAATAGATAATGAAAGCCTCTAACTCGTTTCCTGGACTATGAAGCGTCCAAGGTAAAACCTGCGATACTCAGCCTACTCCAAAGTTTACATAAGGAATTAGGGAAAACAAAAAAACAAGCATCATACATAAGTCTGGTATGAGAGAACTCAAGATACATGAATACATGGAACAGTAACAAATGAGACCGTATATATTCCTATAATGATTTTCCCCTCAATAGAAACCAACCATTCATTAAGTTTAATAGAGTTATATGATAGATAATGCCTATGGTGTAGAATATAAGTCATATCGAATAGCTATGATGCTTACATTGGTTATACCACAACATATTTGGGGTACAATCAAACCGCTAAGGTAGGTTCGCATAATGGATTTTCCATGGAGATTCCTTCGATCAAGCTGAAATCCAGTCTACTGCACAAGGGTCAAAAACTACCTTCAAGCACCGTATATCTTTAGATAAAATATACTATTAAGGTAAACATAGCTAGTTCATGTCTAAACAAGTGATCCCAAATGCTCATGAGTGTAAAGTGCTCTTCCCATGACCCTCAAAATCTGAAATGAAGACTCTAAGCAAGTCCTCCAACACTCTATTTACCCTTTCTGTTTGCCCACCAGTTTACGGATGGTAAGTGATACTCCAACTAAACTCGGTCCCTAATGCCTCATGCAAACTCTTCCAAAACTGGCATGTGAACATCAAATCTCTGTCAATCATGATGTCACAAGGAACATAGTGCAATCTAACGATAACCTTAACATATAACTTAGACAAAATAGAAACCATTCTTGTAGTCTTAACAAGTAAGAAGTGCGCACTCTTAGTCGGTCGGTTTATGATAACCCACATACCTTCGTTGCCTCTTCTTGACCTCAGCAATCCATCAGTGAAGTCCTTTGAAATCTGCTCCTGTTTTTACTTAGGAATCTTGAGTGGCTGAAGTGGTCTAGCCATCTTCTAATGAGCACCTTTTTCCTGCTAGCGGTTGGCGCACCGTGCTCACCAAGATAGAAATGTCTCTCTTTATACCCTCTTAGGGAATGTCCACTTCATGTCTCGATAAATCTTAGTAATTCCTAGATGTATCGTCAACCATGAATGATGACTCTTCGTAAGAATTTACTATCTAATATCATTAATATTCAGGACACATAACCTACTGTTCATTTTTAAGATGCCACGGCTATCCACCTCGAATCCCAACCATCTCTTTGGTGCCTTATTCTTGCTTGCATTATTAGCTATCCTATCAAGATGAAGATCTCTAAGCTAATTCCCTTTGATATGGCTGATCAAAGCCGAATTTATTCGTAACTATATACCTCTTACTAAGCACATCAGCTATGACATTCGCTTTTCCTGGAGAATATAATATGTCTAGATAATAGGCCGCAAGATACTCCAACCACCTTTACTGCCTCATGCTTAAGTCCTATAACATAAAGAGATACTTTAGGGATTTATGGTCCATGTACAATTCGAACCTCTCACCTAGTAAATGATGTCTCCACATCTTCAATGCAAATACCATCGCCAGCAATTCCAAGTCATGAGTAGCATACCTCACTTTATTCAATTTGAGCTGCCAACTCGCATAAGCGATAATCTTCCTATACCACATCAACACAGCACTAAACCTGTTCCACACACAGCAGTATAAACAGTCATACCCTCCCCTCTATCTAGCACAGTAATAATAGGAGTACTAGTCAACTTTTCCTTCCGCTCTACGAATGCTTGGTCGCATTTATCCGTCGAAAAAATTTGATGCCTTTCTTCGTCTAATTCATTAAGAGAAAGGCAATCTTCAAGGCATCCTGTATGAACCTCCTGTAATTACCTGTTAGAACTAGAAAGCTCCTAATATTAGTTATGCTTTCTAACCTCTTCCAGTCATGAATGGCCACGACCTTAGCGGGATCAACAAGAATACCTTCCATCGAAACAACATGACTTAGGAGCCTAACTTTTGAATGCTAAAAGTGACACTTTGAGAACTTAGCCTTCAACACATGCTCTCTTAGTGTTTCCAGTACAATCTTGAGATAGTGAGTACATTCCTCCTCGGTCTTAGAGTAGACTGGAATATCATTGATAAATTCAAGGATAAACTTGTTCAACATATGTCGAAAAACTCAATTTATTAGGTCCATGAAATATACTAGGGCTTTAGTTAGGTCGAATGGCATAACTAACCACTTATAAAACTGGTAGAATCTAAACTCTATCAAGGGTACACTCTCCTCTACCACCTTCAACTGATGGAACCTTGTAGAAGGATCAAGTTGAGCAAACACTCGAGCCCATGAAGTTGATCAAACAAATCATCCATCCTAGGCAAAGGATACTTGATCCTGACAGTCCGCTTGTTGAGCTCGTGATAATCTACGCAAAGTCTTAGGGAACTGTTTTTCTTCATAGAAAAAACGACGGGCGCTCCCCAACTTGAACGACTTTGACAGATCAAACCCTTTTACAAAAAATCATCAACCTAATTTGATAGCTCCAACCTTCAGTGCAAGTCTGCTAATAGTCAACATGATAGGCTTAGCATTCTTGACTAGATATATGCAAAATTCTATCACCCGATAAGGTGGTAAACCTAAAACTTCTTTGAAGGAATCCACAAATTTCTGAACAATAGGAATCAGACCTAATTCCTTAATCACATCAGGAGAATAAAGAAAACTAGTCATAAGCAAATTAGGCTCTTCACAAGATACGCCTAGGTCTTCCCTTCCACCTTCTTGAGTAATACAGTCCGTTTAACACACTATAAGACCGCATGATTCCAAGAAAACCAATCCATTCCAAGCAAAAAAAAACCAATCCATTCCAAGCAAAAAATTAAACTCATAAAACCCAAAACATATAAATCACAAGGAAAGAGTTAGTCAAAATAAGAAATCTGAACTCTTAAACAGATCATACCATGATTGATCGAGCCCCTAACAGGGTTTGGCACAAAAGTAGAATCTAAAGTCATAACTAACTTAAGTTCTAATCGGTCAATAAGAGTACGAGATATTAAACTAAGAGAAGCACCGGTATCAAATAAGACACAAAAATTAATACCAGAAATAGATGGAATACCTTTCAAAACTTGCTTTCCTTTTACAGCAGCGGAAGTGGATGGTGCTAAAGCAAAAGCAAACACTCTAGGCTGATCTTCCTTATGAACCATTGGAAAATCCTTAACTATATGTCTGGTTCGATGGCAATTGAACTAGTTCCTTGGTGAAAATTTTTGCTTGGTCGTCTGTGGCTTTATCTTTGACGGTGCCTTCGCCACCTACCCTCTTCCAACCGATGCACAGTTCCAAACAAGATGCCCTTTCTTCCTACATTTATAACCAGCAAGACCAAAAATATCACTAGGTGACTGAATCTTTCTATTGTTGTTTCTAGTTGGCGTAGAAATAGATGACATCGGAGTTAAGCTCTCAAACCTCAGTCCTATGTTTACAAAGTTTAAATAGGACCCCATGATATGATTGGTCATATTACCCTAGAACGTTGACACATTCCTACGATGAACATCTCATTCTTCTTAAATGGGGTATCAACTAAACCAGGCCCAAAACAAGATAATGCAGCGGATCAGTTATCATGCTCCGCCACTATCACGGCCTTCTTCATTAGATCGAGGAAGCTAATAAATAACAAATTCTTCCTAACTTTTGAGATAAACTTCATCTTTAGTTCCTCCTTAAATTAGGCCTAAGAGAAGTTGTTCTCTTGGACATCATCAGTGATAGAATTCCACCAATCCGTGGATGCATTTATCTGATTTCGGGATGTCAATCGACGCTTCATCGTGTCATCTAGTTTCCATATCCACGAATATCCGATCACACAGTTTGTTCCAAGTTTGGATTTCTATATTCGTCTTCATACCACCAAGCCGCTTATCCTCCAACCTCTCATAATCTCGGCAGCGCAAAGAAAAATTTATTTAAGGCCTGACTTATATGATCTCCTCTATAATTTCCACTCTGATTTTCTCGACAAAAGCAACATTCCTAGGTGCTCAACCGCCTCCAATCGTCATAGTACTACCACGACCATTTCTACCTCCTCCAACATTGGAAGCTCTAGTATTCATGGTTTGTACTACCTAAACGTAGAGGAATATATTTAGGTTACAAAAGGTTAGAATTATTTCAAATAAGAGATTATTCTTAAGGAAAAGCAAAAAAAGGGTAGTATAGGTTTACAGAAAGTACAAGCACGCTCTCGTATATATAATACGCTTGACTCATTTTTAGGTGTCACTTATCCTATCCTAATGAACCATACCTAACCAAAGCTAAGATTTTCGCTCAACCTTGAGCTCTGATACAAAATGTACCGACCAGAATTTTCGACCCTCAAATTTCGACGCTAGATACATTCATGATATTCATATGCCTAACATCCAAGTGCGGGAAAGACATAAAGTTAGGGTAAAACAAAAAAAGAACGGGACAAGAAAGGAAGAATGAAATATCAGAATCATACAGTGGAATAACATTATATATAGTATCAAAATAACATTACAAAGGGTTACTCACAATACAGATATTTTAGAGTTACAAAACCTAAGTACTATCATAACCCTGGAAAGTTATAATTTCATGTCCCCATAATATTGACATATACATAGCTAATATGGTACAACAGAAATATAAATAGATAGATAATGAAAACCTCCAACTTATCTCCTTAACTCTGAAGCATCCAAGATAAAACTTGCTATACTTTGCCTGAGAGTACGTAAGGAATTTAGTGAAAACGAAAATACAAGCGTCGGACATAAGTTTGGTATGAGGGAACATAAGGTGTGTGAATATATGTAATAGTAACAAGTGTGACCATAAAGATTCCCTTAATGGTTTTCCCCTCAAATGAAATCAATTATTCATTAAGTTTAATATTATGATATGATAGATAATGCCTAAGGTATAGAATATAAATCGTATCAAATAGTTGTGATGCTTACATTGGTCACACTGTAATGTATTTAGGGTACAACCAAAATATCTAAGGTACGTTCGCATAATGGATTTTCGATCGAGATCCCTTCGGTCAAGCCGAAATTGAATCTCCTACACAAGGGTCGGAAACAACCTCGAGAGTCATTTATCTCTAGATAAAATATATCATTAAGGTATACATAGCCAGTCCATGACTAAAGATGTGATCCCGAATATTATCAACTCTCGATACCCACATATCAATAAGCATACTTTTTATATGGAGTTGATAATACCCTATCATGGGTTAGAAAAACTCCAAGCTATGCAGCTACTCTATTTTCTACCATTTCCAATGTGAGGTGTCATTCGATATCTCCCACATATGCCTTTATCATTTGAATAGAACACAAGTCCTCAAATGGATTCCAGCATCATGAACAGATCGTGAATCCCCAAATGGATTCCAGCATAAGTTCTCTGACGAATTCTAACATTGACCTCTCCTTTGGACTTAACCTTATGATAGACATTTCAACCCTATAGCCTTCCTCTTCAAAACTTCTTCCAAAACTTAGAACTTGTATACTAGTTTTGAAGTAGTATTTGGTAAGTAAAACACTTACCGATCTTGGACTCTCCAAATCTAGTTTGATGAATTTTCAGTTAACTCAACTCCGGTTCTTTCTGAAGCAAGCAAAAGTTAGAGGTGTTTTGTACCAATGCTCCTTCCGTGGGGTTCTCATTGGTATGAAATAGTGAAGCCTTTCGATTACTTCTTAAATCATATTTGGTAAAATTTGATATATATTTGACTAATTGACTATCTAGTCAAAACAATCACTTATACAAATCAATATTCCTAAACTTAATACGTTTCTAACATTCCAACATATACTATCCCACAGTCAAGAGTGAAGCAATATAAGTCAGAGCACCGGTTGCATATCAAAGTCTTGCATAGACACTTCATTCTTGACTCTCATAGATAGACAAGTCTACCTCATCGGCTTTTAATGTTAAGTACAGCATCAATGATTTCCATAAATAAGTAAATAATCAACATGATTAACACATTTCCAATATTTATGACATAATTATTCCTCGATCAAAAGGGAGGCTGGTAGGTTAGTGTAACATCCCCTATCTAGAGGCCTAAAACTAAGTACTACAGATGCTGCAGTCATCTACAGTATTGGCTTCCGATGGCTAAATACGGCTATGTTAATGTTATTATTAATATCCAAAGCACTTGAATATGAAACAAAACAACGATTTCAAAAAAAACCGCATTTACTTCATTACATTTCAAAATCAAATGTTTCACATTCACAATGCATAATCCCCAGATTATTCCCTGGCATAAATCAAATATAATTATTACAAATTATGCCAAGAGCGGTATATGAAGATACACTCTTGGTTGATCAGAGCCATATGGTCATAATAGACCTAATACAAACAACACGATGGAAAATCCATCAAAACAGAATAAGAACTTCAAATCCTAAGTAGCTATCCGTTGCATCCTGGATACCTCCGGTAGCTTATTCGTCAACATTATAAAACCTGAAAAGGAACCTTAACCCCTCAGCCTACTCAAGTCAATTTTAAGCACCCTAGAGTTTAAGGGGAAATCATAAACTTTGAGTCAGACATAAAGCCTTGTGTGAATAATATTATACATCCCGGAATAATTACGTTAAGTGAGACCATGCCGCTTAGCGGAACGGGTTTACCTCACTAATATCCTTTTAAAACATTTCTTTATAAAACTTTTCATAAACCACATACTGTGCTCCTGCATCCACAATGCTTAAATACTATAAAGCAATCGTTATGTAAACATACATAAATATCAGGTAATAATGAACTATCTGTTCAAACACACAAGTTTTGTTTGGATAACTTTTAACCTTTGACTGATTCGGGCCTACCCGAAAATATAATCAAAATTCACCTAACACCTGTTAGATGTTCTTCTTCAAGATTATCTATCCTTAACTATTTGTTAAATAATTCCCATCTGGACAGTCTGTCATTAACTATCTGTTAAATACTTCACTTCTGGTCGGTCTATCCCTAGGTTAATCATCTCCTAGTTCTTCCCAATCCTAATGGTTTTTCACGCTCACCAATAACCTATCTATATATAAACATATATTCCTTTCGGTGTGACACCATAATTTTAGTCTACCTGTGATAAAGCCCTACACACTAGAATTTCGGACAACAACTAGCTGGGGCTACTAGCTAATGTACATGGAGTGATGCCATACTAGACCCATCTGGTTTTCTAATATCTACCCCTCCCATAATTTTCTTTGAAAAAATTCCAAAATGATTTAAAACCTTTAAATCAAACTTAAACAAGGAAAAGTATATAATCTTTATACTTTACTCAAAATCATATCACCATGTCATATGTGTGTGTGTGTGTGTGTGTGTGTGTGTGTGTGTGTGTGTGTGTGTGTATATATATATATTCTTTACTCGAAATTTAGTTGGTGAAAACATTTAACCATTTGAAGGAACCTCTTTCTAAACTTTTGAAATCCTCTCTTTCAAAATCAAACCATAAACCTTTCGAAATTATTCTCCAAACCTTTCGAAACCATTGAAAAGCAAACCTTTCGAAAGCTACAAAACTTTGGACATACTTCTTTAAAACATTGCCTTAGAAAAAACTTGGAAAATCTTCCATCTCAAACCATTCGAAATCATTCACTTAAACCTTTCGAAGTCACTCATTAAAACCTTTCGAAATCGTTCAAATAAAACCTTTCAAAACTATCGAACTTAAACCTTTTGAAGTCAATCATCAAACCTTTTGAAATCAGTTAACTAAAACCTTTTGAAACCATTGAACTTAAACCTTTCAAAACCATCGAATTAAAACTTTTGAAGATTTACTGGTTTTAATTTAAAAAAAGTGGAAAACCTTTTTTAAAACCTTTAGAAGTCATTAGAAACAACCTTTCGACTAAGTCGAAAGTTCTGATTCGAAAGTTTGGTTAAACTTCAATTATAAACAATGGTAAATCCCCTAAGTCGAAAGATTTCTTTCAAAAGCATTAGGGAAGCGGCTGGTTTTTTAAAAACAAGTAAACATTTCGTCTTTGTCGAAATGTTCAAAAAAAAAACAAAGCGGCAATAACCCTTCGACTATGTCGGAAGGTTTGAAAATGAAATAGTGTTAAAAACAGTAGTAACTCTTTTGCTATGTCGGAAGGTTTAAAACCTTTAGAAGTCATTAGAAACAACCTTTCGACTAAGTTGAAAGCTCTGATTCGAAAGTTTGGGTATAACTCAATTATAAACAATGGTAAATCCCCTAAGTCGAAAGATTTCTTTCAAAAGCATCAGGAGAAGGGGCTGGTTTTTAAAAATAAGTAAACCTTTCGCCTTTGTCGAAATGTTCAAAACAAAACAAAGCGGCAGTAACCCTTCGACTATGTCGGAAGGTTTCAAAATGAAATAGAGTTAAAAATAACAGTAACCCTTTTGCTATGTCGCAAGGTTTAAAACCTTTATATTTTACCTGGTCGAAAGCAACCAAGTTGAAAGCTCTTATTCGAAAGCGAAGCAGGTGAAAGCTTTTGGTTTATAAAACAAACATACCCTAACCTCTTTGGCCATTAACCTTTCGACTTAGAGCCCTTCGACTCTGTCCGACTCATTACATACGAAGTAGCTTGATACCGTATGTATTTGTTTGACCTTGTCGAAAGCTTTTAACCTCTCCACCTTGTCGGAAGCCCTGGGTCGGAAGGTTTGTTGCCGAAAAGCCTGAAACATGCAAAAAGTATGTTTTCTTTGTTTTTTAACTTAAAAGGATAGCTTTAAAACAAACATCCCTTTGTTTGTCAAATTTTCATTGGTTAATAAATTCTTTTCAGAAATATGCTGCTACTATTTTTAGGATTAAATAATAATTTTATTTTATAAAATGTCCCTTCTCTTTAATTAAATACATAAAACATTTAAGTCACATGCCTTAAATAATTTTATATATTCATCAAATAACTTAGGAAAAATCTGGAAAGACCCTAGAAAATCTATTTTAATATGTTTTCCGACATAAAAAATTTCAAACCCGAATAATTATTTATTTAGCCATAAAAAAATTACAACCTAATAAATCATTTTCTTCACAAGAAAATTAATATAAAATCCACATAGTTACAGAAAATTATGAAAATTGAAATCCATCTCTAAAATATCATTTCTGGTCTATATTTGAATTTTCAAGGCATTTGGATGTCATTTAATAGGGTTTTCATATCAAACATATGACGAAACTAACATGAACATATATACTTCATTAACAATCATATATATAACTTTAATCATCAAAACATGACATATACTTGCAAAAACATTTCGGATCTAGTCTAAAACCAAAAACCAAAAGAAAATGGGATGTAATAATTATTCACTATACCTTTGAGATTATGGATACGAGATTTGATGTTGATTTAGTTGATTTTCTTCCTTCTTCTAGATCCTAGCTTTAATCTTCTTCTTGAGAATAATAATGGTGGCCGGCCTTAGTATTTTTAGTTTAAGTAAAATGAAATGAACATGAGCATTCTATCACCTAAGGGTTTAGGGTATAAGCTCCACCTATTCCCCATATTGCCCTTCTCATATCCTAATACATTAGCTTAGTTTTTTTTTTAGTTTGCACATAACATGGCACGACTACCCTTAACTAATCAATTATCAATTTATAAATCTCCACATTATTTATTTAATTTAACTAATTAATTATTCTAAATAATGTCATAAAAATATGGGTGTTACAGACTTCCCACCTTAAAGAATTTTGTCCTTGAAATTACGATAAGGTACACAATAAAATAATCAAAGGTAGAACATACCATCAAACAAATCAGGGTAAGAGTCTCTAGTCCCGCTTTCTGTCTCCCAAGTACAGTCTCTAGCATCATCACTCAACTGAACCTTTACTAACTTGTCTGTCTTGTTTCTCCACATTTTCTCATATCTAGCCACAATCTGAATAGGCTTTCTAACTATGGTCAAATTCGGTTCTATTACTAAATATTTTAACATTGAATGTGCTATGGTAGGCTCCAGGTCTCTAACACATTTCCTAAGATGAGAAACATGGAAAACATCATGGACTCCAGCCAAACTACTTGGTAACTCTACTCTATAACCGAGTTTCCTGATCCTCTCAACAATATAGAAAGGTCCAACGAATCTAGGTGTTAGCTTCCCTAACTTTTCGAATCTCATCACACCCTTCATCGGAAAAACCTTAGTGAACACATAGTCTCCAACAAAAAATTCCAAATGTTTCCTTGGTCTATCACTATAACTTTGCTTCCTAGATTGAGCTTCCTTCATCCTAACTCGGATTAACTCAATCTTCTCTGCAGCTTCCTTCACCAAATCCGGACCAAGAATGGATCTATCCCCAGTCTCTAACCAACATATGGGAGAGTCGCATGGTCTTCCATACAAAGCTTCAAACGGTGCCATCTAAATACTAATCTGTTAGCTATTGTTATACGAGAATTCGATTAGATGAAGGTGGTCCTCCCATGATCCTCCAAAATCCAATACACCGGCTCTTAACAAATCCTCCAAGACTTTGTTAACTATTTCTGTTTGCCCGTCAATCTGTGGATGGGAAGCGTTACTCATATTGAGCTTGCTTCCTAATGCTTTCTGTAGACTTTTCCAGAACTCACTAGCAAACAAAGAATCTCTATCACTATCAATACTACTAGGAATCCCATGCAGTCTAACTACATTCTTCATAAATATCTTCGCCAAAATAGGTGTCGTCCTAGTTAACTTTACCAAAATGAAATGGGCACTTTTAGTCAGTCTATCCACTGTGACCTATATGCTTTCATTTCCACTTCTATACCTTGGCAACCCAACTTAAAAAACCATAGAATGGAATCCCATTTCCATAATGGAACTTCTAACGGTTGAAGCAATCCACTAGGCTTTTGGTGTTAAGCCTTTGCTTGTTGGCAATTCAAGCGCTGCTTAACACACAAACTAATGTCCTGTTTTATACCTTCTAGAAGAAACTTCTCTTCATGTCCTCATACATCGTTGTTCCTCCTTGATGGATAGTGAATCTCGAATGATGGCACTCATCCAAAACTTCCTTCCTCGTGTCTCCAACATTCGAAGAACACAACCTTCCTTTCTTCCTCAACCACCCATTTTGGACAAAACTAAAATCCTTTTGGCCATCGCTCTCCTTCCCTTCCCTCAACCTTCTGATCCATTTAGCCAATGCTGGATCCACCTTATGTTAAGAAGCTATCTTTTCAATCATTACTGGTCAAACTTTTAAACAAGACATCATAGCAGTTCCCCCACTTGAACTTACCTCGGATCTAAAATGCACACTACAAGTTGATAATGCTTCCAAATCTTTCCACTCAGCAATCATAGCCAATACTGCATTCTGATATTTCCAGCTGAATGCATCTGCCACCTTGTTTCCTTTTTTGGGTGTACTCAATTCCAAAATCATAAGCAACAATAAACTCCAACCATTTCTGACGTCTCATGTTCAGCTCCTTCTGAGAGAACAAGTGCTTCAATGACTTATGATCATTGTAAAGCTCAAATCGCTCTCCCAAAAGATAATGCCTCCACACCTTTCGAGCAATTTTTTTTGGAAAAACTTCCTTTTCTATCCCTGTCCCATTTGAGCCTCCTTTATCTTCTTCCTCAAGCAAGCTAACGCTTCTTCTTTGCCTTCGTTCCATCTCAACCACTACATCACTGGGATCTCTAAAATGTGGCAAAGTGGCACTATCAATTCTAGCCTCAAGTCCGTTACAAACTATTCATTCCTCCCGATCATTGTATCTACCAAGCATACCCGTATTGGGCCAACTCCTCAAACTTCCTCGCATGCTCCAAGACAAACATATCTCCTTGTTCCAACTTTGCAAACTTCCTCATCAACGCCGACTCGCCATTACAGATGTATCTCTTTCTGGAAACCTTCTTCTAAACTCCTCCCAAGTTATGGTTTTCCCATCAATTCTAGCAGTAACAGTATTCCACCAGAATAGAGCAACTCCCTACAGCTGCCTCGAACCCAATCTCCTCTTCTGTGCATTATTCAATGATAAGTCAGCAAAAATTATCTTGCAATGCAGTATCCAATTTTCTACCTTGATCGCATCTTTCATACCAATAAACGGCTTCCCTCCAAGCCAAATGTAATCTCTACTCAAGTTAGCATACCGATTGACCATCGGAACTTCCTAAGCACCACCTCTAGTAGCATTACCTCTGACAACACCAGCTGTTATTCCAGCGTGCATCACGTTTACAAACAACTGATACATTGCTCCTATGTCTATCTAGGGAACTCCTGCACCAACAGTTTCAGCTTGTGCCTGACCGGGACCTCTCCTAGTATTTGGTCAGGCATTTCCACTAGTGGTGGTGCTATCTCCTTTGAGATTTACTCTACCTCTTCTTCCCTCCATATCTGTATTCAAACCTCATGAGATACAGATGAATAGCCTAACTAAGATAGGAGTCTAGAGATATAGCATATACTTATATATATAGAAAATACAAGTACGTTACTATAACGTTATCCCACACCCCGATCTTAACTATAATTTCTGAGGATTATGTTTTCAAAAATCATTTTAGTTGAAGTATTTCATAAACCATTCTTTGAAACCAAGTTGTAACATCCCCTATCTAGAGACCCAAAATTAAGCGCTACATATGCTGCAGTCATCTATAGTATTAGCTTCCAGCGACTAAATACGGCTACGTTAATGGTATCATTAATATCAAAAGCACATGAATATGAAACAAAACATCGATTTCAAAAAAAACCACATTTACTTCATTACATTTCAAAATCAAATGTTTCACATTCACAGTGCATAATCCCTAATCGTTTCCAGGCACATATCACTATAATTATTACAAATTACGCCAAGGGCGGTATATGAAGTTACCCCTTGGTTGATCAGAGTCTTATGGTCAAAATAGACCTAATACAAACAACACGGCGGAAAATCCATCAAAACATAACAAGAACTGCAAATCCTAAGTAGCTACTCTTGCCTCATGCATGCCACCGGTAGCTTATTCTTTAACATTTTAAAACCTGAAAAAGAACCTTAACCCCTCAGCCTACTCAAATCAATTTTGAGCAGCCAAGAGTTTAAGGCGAAAATATAAACTTCGAGTTAGACATAAAGCCTAGTGTGAATAATATTATACATCTTGGAATAATTATGTTAAGTGAGACCATGCCACTTAGCGGAACGGGTTTCCCCACACTAACATCCTTTTAAATCATTTCTTTGCAAAACCTTTCATAAACCATATACCACGCTTCTATATCCCCAATGGTTAAATACTATAAAGCAGTCGCTATGTAAACATACATAAATATTAGGTAATAGTTAACTATCTGTTCCAACACACAGGTTTTGTTTGGATAACTTTTAACCTTTGGCTGACTCGGGCCTACAAGACAATATAATCTAAATTAACCTAACGCTTATTAGATATTCTTCTTCTGGATTATCTATCCTTAACTATCTGTTAAACATTTTCCATCTGGACGGTCTATCCCTAACATTTGTTAAAACTTCAATTCTAGACGGTTTGTCCCTAACTTAATTATCTCACTGGTCTTCTCAATCCTAATGGGTTTTCAGACTCACCAATAACCAATGTGTATACAAATATATATTCCGTTCGATGTGTAACCATAATTTTAGTCTACCTATTACAAAGACCTATACACTAGAATTTTGGACAACAGTTAGCTAGAGCTATTAGTTAATGTATAGGGCGTGACCCCATACTAGTCCCATCTGGTTTTCTAATATCTAAGTCATTTTAACTTAAGGATCCCCTCCCATAATTTTCCTTGAAAATAATTTAAAAATGATTTAAAAACTTTAAATCAACTTAAATAAGGAAAAGTATGTAATCTTTATACTTTACTCAAAATCATATCACCATGTCATATATATATATATATACATATATATACATATATACACACACACACATATATATATATACATATACATATATATATATATATATATTATTTACTCGAAATTTAGTTGATGAAAACATTTAACCATTTGAAGGAACCTCTTTCTAAACTTTTGAAATCCTCTCTTTCAAAATCAAATCATAAACCTTTCGAAACTACTCTCTGAACCTTTCGGAACCATTGAAAAGCAATCCTTTCGAAAGCTATAAAACTTTGAACAACCTTATTTAAAACCTCTTTAAAACATTGCCTTATAAAAGCTTTGGAAAATCTTCCATCTCAAAACTTTCGAAATCATTCACTCAAACCTTTCGAAGTCATTCACTAAAACCATTTGAAACCATTCAACCAAAACCTTTCAAAAGCATTGAACTTAAACCTTTTGAAGTGAATCATCAAACCTTTATAAATTATTCAACTAAAACTTTTGGAACCATTGAATTTAAACCTTTCAAAACCATTGAATTAAACCTTTTGAAGACTTACTGGTTTCAATTTAATAAAGTGGAAATCCTTCTTTTAAAACCATTCTAAGTCATTTGAAGCAACTTTTCGACTAAGCCGAAAGCTCTACTTTGAAAGCTTGGTTATACTTCAGTTAAAAACAATGGTAAATCGCCTAAGTCGAAAGCTTCCTTTCGAAAGCATTGGGAGAAGCGGCTGGTTTTTTAAAAACAAGTAAACCTTTTGTCTTTGTCAAAAGGTTAAAAACAAAACAAAGTAGTAGTAACCCTTCGACTATGTCAGAAGGTTTCAAAACGAAAGTTTAAAACAGTAGTAACCTTTCGACTGTGTTGGACGGTTTAAAACCTTTATATTTTACCTGGTCAAAAGAAGACAAGCAAAAGCTCTTATTCGAAAGCAAAGCAGGTGAAAGCTTTTGGTTTATAAAACAAACATACCTCAGCTCTTTGGCCATTAACCTTTCAACTTAGAACCCTTCGAATCTATCCAACTCATTACGTACAAAGTAGCTTGATACCATATGCATTGGTTTGACGTTGTCGAAAGCTTTGAATCTCTTCACCTTGTCGGAAGGCCTGGATCAGAAGGTTTGTTGCCGTAAAGTCAGAAACATGCCTAAAGTATGTTTTCTTTATTCTTTTAACTTAAAAAGGATAATTTTTCAACTAACCTGCCTTTGTTTGTCATATTTTCATTGGTTAACAAATTCTTATCAGAAATATGCTGCCATTATTTTCGGAATTGAATAATAATTTCACTTTGTAAAATGCCCATTCTCCTTAATTAAATATATAAAACATTTAAGTCTCATACCTTAAATAATTTTATATATTCATCGAATAACTTAGGAAAAATCTGTAAAAACCCTAGAAAATCTTTTTTAACATGTTTTCCAACATATAAAAATTTCAAATCCAAATAATTATTTATCTAGCCATAAATAATTTATAATCCAATAAAACATTTTCTTCACTATAAAATTAATATAAAATCCAAATAATTATGAAAACCGAAACCCATCTCTAAATTACCGTTTCATCTATATTTAAATTTTCAAGTCGTTCGGATGTCATTCAATAGGGTTTCCGTATCAAACATATGATGAAGCTAACATGAATGTATATAATTCACCAACAAGCATGTATATATAACTTTAATCATCAAAACATGGCATCTACTTGCAAAAACATTTCGGATCTAGTTTAAAACCAAAAACCAAAAGAAAATGGGATGCTGCAATTATTCACCTTAAATTTGAGATTATGGATATGAAATTTGATGTTGATTTAGTTGATTTTCTTCTTTCTTTTGAATCCTAGCTTTAATCTTCTTCTTGAGAATAATAATGGTGGTCGGCCTTAGTTATTTAGTTTGAGTAAAATGAAATGAATGTGGGCATTTTATCTCTAAAGAATTTAGGGTATAAGCTCAACCTATTTCCCATTTTGCCTTCCTCATATCCTAACACATTAGCTTAGTTTTTTCATTTTAGTTTGCACATTAACATGGCATGACTACCCTTAGATAATCAATTATCAACTTATTAATCTCCACATTATTTATTTAATTTACCCAATTAATTATTCTAATTAATGATATAAAATATGGGGTGTTATAGTTAGAGCTCTATAAATCTTAAGGCTCACAAATAGATAAGCCTACTTTTTCAGCTTTTAGTGTTAAGCATAGTTAATTACTTTTAACCAAGTAATTAAACAAGACACAATCAGCTACAAAGAAATTTTTAACCACTTTTTAAACCTTTAGTTTAATAATAAAAATCCATTTTAAAATGATATGAAGAGATATATATATATATAATAATTTATTTTAAAACTAGATATTTAATAAAACAATTTAAAAGATAAGATATTTATAGAAGACATTAATAAAGCAGTTAACAATTTTCTTAAAACTATATACTTAAAAATGCTTTTAAAATACTTTAGTATACATATAATAGGTTTTAAAACATTTTCTCAAAGAATTTCTTGAAAAAAAAAGTTTACAAAATCCTTTAAAACTTGGAAAAACAAGTTTTCCTTATATTTTAAAGTAAAACCTCTTCTTTGAAAAATTCATAATTAATTCTTCGAAATTTATAAAAAATTTAAGCCACTTTTAGAATGTTCGAATATGAGTTAATTAATACCTGTAAAAAGAATGAAACATATTAACCAAATTACAAGTTCTTTCCAAGCGTTTGAAGTTCATAAATCAAGGTTAAATGGGGTTGTTTTGTAGAAGTGAAATTTTGACCACTTTTTGAGATGTTACTTAACCTTTTACTATCAAAAATATTTATAGAAGGAAGCATACATATAAACATCATCAATATAGTGAGAGATCATTAAAGACCTCTTCATAAAATTCTATAGAAATCGCTAAAAACAAGGCAATTCCTAAGTGCATCTGTAGCGACTATCGCTATAAGTGTACGTTTAAATCTCTAACATCCTAAATTTTATCAGTTAAATTACTAATTTGTTTGAATTCTTGAAATCTAAATTCAAATTAATTTCAAAATTTTCAAATCAAATAAAGTAAATGTTAATTTTTATGGGTAAGATTTCAATTTCGTTTGAGTTTAAAATTTGAAATAACAAATGTTTTTAAAATCATTTGAATTTAAATTGTACATATGTGTGTATATATGAGTAGATGTGAATTTGACTTTGAATTTGAATTTAAAATTTTAAATAAATGTTTTAGTAAAATAATTTGGATTTACAAATATATATATATATATATATATATATATATATATAATTTATTTAATGTGTATTTAATTTCAAAATTCTCTTTTAAATTGTATTTATTAAAATAAAGCAAATGTTTTTAGAAAATGGAAAGTGTAAATTTAAATAAAATTTAAATAATTTGAAAATTATATTCGGACTAAAAATTTACAAATGTTAAGTAAGTAGTAAATATAAACATGTAGAAAGAAATTAACAAGTGTTATTACATCATTTTCATTTTTTTTAAAATTCGTAAAAAAGGATATTAAGTTATATAAGCCATTTTATCTCCTCCCTCTTACCACTTTTATTCATTCCAAAGCTTTGTATAAGTCTTTAAACCAGAGTAAAAAATCATCAGTAACAATTAATTAAACTAAGCACTTCCTCAACATTTAAATTAAGAAAAAATTCCAGTAAACAAAAAAAAAATCTATAACCACTTTCTCAAAATCTCAAGCCAGAAAAGAAATTTCAGCAAAAACAACTTCAGCTCTTCAACAAATAGTTCAACATCAAAGCAGGGTTCAACTTCAAAACAAAAGGTAGGATTATCACATAAACAACAGGAATCAAGATCAACTCAAGCTTTGCAAACTCCATCTTTTAAGTTGCAGACTAGGGTTTTCTCTGTTTTCATAAAAAAATATACAAAATTGTAAGAAAACCTTTTAAAAAATTTGAATTTGAGTTTGATTAAGCAAGTAAATCCGTCATAAAACTAAGAAAAAATTTATATCTATTAGTTGCAGAAAAGAATTCAAGATCATGTTAAAAACAGCTGCCAGATTTTCAAACTTTTAAACCCAGGTAGCTCTCTGTTCAAATTTCAAGGTGAGTAAACCCTATGTGATTTAAGCTAAAATATGTTGTGATGCATAATATTTGAGTTTGATTAGTAATCTGAAGTTGCATGTATATATTTACACCTGGAAATGAGGTGTGCATGTATGTGCACATAAACCTGGATTCTGTTTCAGGCTTGCAAGTCCAAAAACTGTTTTAAAATCCAAAAGCTTCATCTCGAACCATTTTTAAGTTTTGAAATCTAAATAGAACATGTTTGTATGTTCATGTTTAAGATTTAAAATAAATGTAAGAAAATTTAACTTAAGTTTCTTTGGAAAATGTTAAAAATACAGTAAACCCAAATCATGCTGAAAATTCAACTATTATAATTCTTGATTTTGAGTATATGGTTCGAAACGACTTTGAAATCAATGTTTTTTAAAAGCAAAATCAAAATTTTTAATGCAGTAAATCTTAAGAATTTGCAAGTGGGATGTAAATTGGGTTTTGTCAAATTCACGACGATCGGTCGATTGATGGATGTCGTGATCATGACCGAGGGTGCCTGGGGGGTTGTCGAGCTAGGGAAAAATCATCGAAGATTTTTCCGACCAGTGTGGTGTCGTGGTGGTGGAAGTTTAGTGTTTGAACCCATGTTTTGTTCATCGCTGGAAAATTGATTGTAGCGAGTTCATCAGAGAACCGGGATCGATCGCATGTGTGCCAATCGGAGCATTAGTCATAGTTGAAGCTTCGAGCATGATCGCACGGCCTCTGATGGTCGGAGGTGGAAACATGGAGTGGTTTTGTGAGGATCAGTTTTGTTCCAGGAGTGGCCAGTCAACTCGATCGTGAGTTTACCGTAGCTCGGGGGTTCTGGGTGGTCATGAGGCTCGAGGAGATCGATGCCGATGTATGGAAGGTCATAGTGTTGGATGGAGGTGGCCGAAGCTCTAGTGCATGTGCACGGTGGTATGTTTGTATCAGTGAAGATGGGACTGAGAAGAAGAGTGGGTGACTCGAAGTAAGCTTCGGGGAACTTGGGTGATGGTTCGAGGTTGGGTTCGTGCACTTTCAAGCTTGTGCTGAGGGAGTTTGACACTTAAACAAAATTATAAGTTGGGAAAATTTTGCTGAGGTTGATCTGTGAGAAAACTCGAAGCGGTTAGGCATTTTGATCAGGTATAACTCGTAGGAGGTCTCGGGTCCAATATGTAAGAACAGTTTTACTTTAAAAAAATAAAATTCGAACTTTTAAACATTTTTAAATCCATGTTTTAAAAAAATGATTTTGATTTAAGTTTAAACTAATTAAGGTTTTAACTAAGATATTTTGCAATAAAATTTAATTTAAATTTTGTTACATTATTTTATAAAATTATTTATATTAATTGAATAATGTAATTAAGAAGGGTAATTAAGATAAAATGGTATTTAAAACTAATCTTAATCCTTTAAGTTGAATTGTTTGGTAAGGATGATTCATTAAACAAGGGTTATAAGAAAATCAAAACAATTAACAAAGATAAAAAGATTTATCCTTTAATTTATTAAGTAATTAACGATTTGTTAATATAATTACTTAAAGAATAACTATTAAATTAATTACTTAATATTAAAGATTAATTAAGTAAATGTTTAAGGTTAAATGATTTGTAATTAATAGTTAATTAATTAAGGAATAATTAATTAATAAAAAGTAATTAAGGTTTAATTAATTAACCATAAAGGATTAATTAATTAAGATAATTAATTAAGGAATAATTAATTAATGAAGGTGATTAGGATTTAATGAATTTATAATTAAGGATAATTAATCAATGATTAAAGATAATTAATGAAAGTAATTATGTGGTAAATTAATTTAAATCACATGATTAATTCATCTTAATTGAAGATGGTTGATTATTATCGAATGCTGTGTATTGGATAGATATTTCTAATACGTAATTGTGATGCTATGTATTGCAAATTGCTTTATGCTGAGTGTGATATCTGTGATTTGTTCCTATGAATGTGAAAACCCATTGGCCCGTAAAATGGCATTTGAACTTCGATGTGATAGGGATTCGGATTCCAGTTGGTTATCCAAAACCCACATCGAACCTTGATAGTGAATCTTTGTGAATGATATATCCTTGTGTTTTAAAATTAAGCGCTCACTTTGCGGTTTAGCCGGGAGAGGACTTTGTGGCATATAACCTATTCTGAATAGTGATACGATGAAATAGATAGCATTTGAAGACGGTGGTGAAGACCGGGTGTCTTCGAGAATGATAGGATAACCTGTCAAATGACTCTGCACTGAGTTTCTCCAGCATAAAGATCTCCATATGTGATGGGGAGTCCGATCAGGATTGTGGATTCCCGGATTGCAAGGGCTTCTTCCTTTATTGGACGAAGTGCCTACGGTTCTGTTCGAACACAGAACATACTTGTATGGTTGTATGTATGACATTACACTTGGAGATATAAAGCAGATTTCTTTCAAATACATTTCTGTTGGTGGCGGAGAATTTATTCTCTTAGCTTAACACGCTTCTCTGAGACGTACGAGCTCAGAGGTTATGTAGTTGAAGGTTACCAGTGATATACTCCCGATTTGGTAGTGTGGCATGTTGAGTGTTGCTGTGTGTTGCTGATCATTTGTTGATCAAAGCAAGGGTTTTGTGTTAAGCACAGCTTTGTGGACGAGACCTCATCAGAGCTCACACCCCAGAAATGGTTGAAACAGGAAAGATGCGACAAGGTTACGAGGGTCGCGCCGTTTAGGCTATGTCATTTCCTTCCGGAAAAAGGTGGTATATGGTATGGAGCCCAAATACTTAACCTATGTGGTTGCTGCAAATTCACTACTGTGTGGTGGTTTCTTTATGATTGAGGACCCTCGGATAAAGGTCGCAAACGACCGGGGGATGACATACTCGTGTAGTAGTTACTTAGTTACAGAGGTAGCCCGGCCTTGTGTTGGCAGAGAGCTGGTTAAGATCTCGGGACGTCTCTCCAGAGGCGTACACATGTGGCATAGGAAGTTCCTTAGCCTGACCATTTGTTTGAAACCCAAAGAAACAATATGATCCCTGTACGGTTTTAGTTGTATAACCTACCATGCAGCGTGGCGGTAACCTGCCATAAAACATGGTAGCTATAGTAGGCATATAATAATGGTTGTATGCTGGCTAAGATTAATATTATACTTTCGAAATGTTTTTTCCACACTATGCACTAACAATAATATCAAAGAGTTTTCTCGTATCAAGCATGTTTGACTATCATAAGAAGAAATCTCCTCCAATTCTACGATTGCATTGTGTGTGTGGCGGGAGGTCTTATGGTAGTTTAATTTTCCCAAAGCATATCGATTTTCTTTTATAAATTTTTTTTGTGCAAACAACTTTTTCTGTTTACTCATACCAGACTAACTCGGAGTTTATTGCTCCCTTCCTAAACTCTGGTTGCCCATAATTTCCACACTAGCAGCCTAGAAATAGGTTATCCGTGTTTCATAGCTGGCTTGGTATCTTTTGATGTCTTTTGGTTTGGAAGCTATCGGACTTTGGAATGCTTTGGTTTGGATATCTTTTGAAGTGTTTAGAATTTTGAAGACCTTATCGGAGTAGAAGTATGTTGGAACCTTTTGAAGACTCCATTGCCATTCTGTTGTGAAGCAGTTAATATTCTATTGTTATATCAAGTGTAGCACTCTGATGTTAGTGATAATGGTTGTAATCAAGTATTGTGATGTTGTATCTATATGTTGATCAATGATATTCATTTTTTTCTGCTGTTTATATTCATCTAATGTTGTTGTAAGCTCCATCCGAACTTGAATTCAACGTTTGAATCTCCGGCAGTCAAATACAAGTAAGGTATTTAATGTCGATTTTCGAATGTTGGATTTCAGGTCGTGATAAGTGGTATCAGAACTAAAGGTTGAGTAAGAACTTTAGCTACGGAGTATAACAGATTAGGTGGCTCATTAGAGATAGGGTGAAGTATTCCCTAGAATGAGTATAAATCGAAAGACCAAAACCCTAAATTTTCTTGGTCTATTTCTTTTAATACTGATATTTCCTAAGATATCTCGTCCGTATACCTAAATCAAGTTTCCTTACTAGTTACAGATAGTAAGAATGAGCGGGCGAAGAGGAAGAGCTAGGGGATAGGGAAATACCACAACTGGTCAAATCCCCACAACAGCAGAAGCAGCTATGCCTACTCAAACTCAGCTGAATCTGGTTGATTTGTATAAAAGCTTCTTGAGACTTGGTGGTAGGTCGTTCACTGGCAAGGAATCTATTATTGAGGCCCAAGCCTGGATCAGATCATGTGAAATAGTTTTTAAAGGGCTAAATCTAGAAGACGATCGAATGCGACTCATAGCTTCTTGGCAACTCCAAGAAGAAGCCTTAGCCTGGTGGGAGACAGTTACTGTAGATGAACCTAAAGAAGAGTTTACTTGGAGTCGATTTAAGGAAGTGTTTGAGAAGTGCTTTATGCCGTCGGCTGGTATTTCCTGAATGTACCAAGAATTTATGGACTTGAAGCAGGGGAGTTTATCATTTGAAGAGTACTTAAACAAATTCAACGAATTGTCTCGTTTCGTCCAGAGTTCGTAAACACACCTCTAAAGAAAATTGAAAGATTCATTCGTGGGATGAATAAGAAATTCCACGAAAGGATAACTAGCCACGTTAAAGTGCCTTTTTCAGATTTAATCGATATGGGGTATAGGTATGCTACCTTGGATATGCAAGAAGCCTCGGTGGAGAAAGGAAATACAAGCAATCCAAATTGGAAAAAAATAAAGTTCAGAGGCATGAAACCATGGCAAGGAAAGGAGAAGAAGAAGAATAATCAAGAGGATAAGGAAAAAGGTGTTACTTGTTTTAATTGTTTAGAAAAGGGCCATTACTCGAGCAGATGTGCGAAGCCTAAGAAACAGATAAATCAATCTGTACAAGCAAAACCAAGGAAATGCCATTATTGTCAGAAACCGAGACATGAAGTTAAAGACTGCCCAACAATGAAGCAAGCTCTGATAGCAAAGGTGTACACAGTCAAAGATAAGCTTGCATCCTCTAAAGCAGAAAAAGGGAAAGGAGTTTTAGAAGGTAACCTTACTATTTATGATAGAATTGTTAGAGTTTTGTTTGACACGGGCGTTACACATAGTTTTATCTCTCAACAAGCTGTAAATGAATTAAATCTTGAACCTGAATTTATCGATAAGCCCATTTGCGTAAAGAATCCAGTTGGTTGCCCCGCAAACCATTGCCTACGATGTAAGGACGTTCCTATCTCATATTCTTGTTATCAATTTCCTATCAGTCTCTTTGTCCTTGATTTTAATGAGTTTGAAATCTTACTCGAAATGGATTGGCTAACAAAATACGAAGCCAAATCAAATTGCAACAATTGATTGATTTCGATCAAAACCAAATTGGGAGATTTCATTGAGATTTCTTGTGAGGACCAAAATCCTAAAAGAGATGAGTTGATGTATAATTTGGGATGTCCCGAACCTAGTATGGAGTCCATACCTATTGTCTGGGAATTTCCAGACGTGTTCGAAGAAGTAAAATCCTTACCTCCACACAAAGAAATAGAATTCAGAATTGACTTAGTACCTAATGCTCATCCTGTGGTTCATGCAAGTTGCAGGATGGCACCTAGGGAAAGGATTGAATTAGTCAAGCAAACCAGTGATTTGCTGATAAAGGATTGATATGTCCTTGTGTTTTCAAATGGGGTTCAGCTGTGGTATTCGTAGCCAAATCGGACGGATCCTTGAGATTGTGCGTGGACTACCGCGATATCAACAAACTAACTCTCAAGAACAAATTTCCTTTACCTAGAATTGATGATATGTTTGATTAACTGCACGACACTCGTTTCTTTTCTAAGATGGATCTGGCTTAGGGATTCCATCAGCTACGAATTGCCGAAGATTGTGTTCACTTGACTGCATTCAGGGGTCCTAACATGTTCTACGAATGGTTAGTCATGCCTTTCGGACTAACTAATGCTCCAGCATACATCGTTGATTTAATGACCAGTGTGTTCCGAGAGGTGTTAAACAAATTTGTGCTTGTGTTTATTGATGATATTCTGGTCTATTCCAAACACAATATAAAGCATTTTTATATTCACTAACAAATACGCGCTCATAGCTATTATTACACTCACACTCATTCTAGAGTACTACTGACTCTATCTCTAATGAGTAATACCCAACAGAGCTAAGGTTGTCGCTTAACCATAAGCTCTGATAACAAATGTAACGATCGCGATTTTTCGACGCTCGAAAACCGACATCAATACGTCCACTGTATCAACTGCCGAGCAATCGAATGCCGGAAAACCGTACCGTTATGGTTAAAGAAGAAGAAAGAGGTAGAAGAGAGAAAAGGATAGAAGAAGAACAGAAAAGAAACAACAGAACAATATCAGAATCTCATAATCGCAGCGGAATAACATATAATAGATAAATGAATATCATTAGAACAAAGAACTGTACATTTTATACATTACATCATTATCAGAGTTTACAACTACAATAGACAACAGAGTCAATATATCAATGGACAGTTATATAAACTTGTCCTCATACAGAATACACGGCGGAATAATACATAATATAATATCATATACAAGTGGTACATCTCGATATGCAGCTCGCCTCTTGAGCTCCATAGCACTCTTAAATCCAGAATAACCTGATAACCAAACTCTAGACTGCCCGTGGAAATTGGTGGGTACCCAGAGTTTAGGAAGGGAAACAATAAACTCCAGGTCAGTCATGGGACTGGTGTGAGAACTTGAAAACAGTTATTTATCTTTAAAACAAAGAAAAGGATAATTTTAAAATAGATTAGCAATGTTTTTTGAAAATGTAACTACCATAAGACCTCCCACCACACACACAATGCAAACGCAGACTTGGAGGAGATTTCTTCTTATGTTAGTCAAAGATGCTTACTACGTAAAATCAAATCATTTTTTTTGATATTATTATTAGTGCATAGTGTAGAAAACATTTCGAAAGTAGAATATAAATCTTAGCCAGCATAGGTACCATTATATTACGCCCGCTATAGCTACCTTCTGAAGAGGCAGGTTATACAATTTGCAACCGTAAAGGTTCGTATTTTTTTTTGGATTTCCAACAAATGGTCAGGCCAAGGAACTTCCCATTTCCACATGAGTATGCCTCTGGAAAGACGACCTGAGAACCTAACCGGATCTCTGCCACCAACAGAAATATATTTGAAAGAAATCAGCATTATATCTCAATTTGTAATGTCAGACATACAATCCATACAAGTCTGTTCCGGGATCGAACAAAACCGAAGGCACTTCCAAAGAAGCCCTTGCAATCCGGATATTCCCTAATCATGTCCGGACAACCCGTCACTAAGGGTGATAAAACCTCTATATCGGAGATCAGCCGACGCAGAGTAACTCGACGGTAATCCTTCTGTTTTCACAAATATCTGGTCTTCAACACCGGTCTTCAAATGCAATTCATAACGACGTATCACATATTCGGAATGGGTTATACGACCCCAAGGTCCTTTCCCGGCTAACCCGAATAGTGCGCGCTCATTTTAAAAATAAGTGTGGCATTCAAATTCAAGCAATCACAACAAATACCCATTCAAAGGTAAATATTGATAGTCGGTTATTTAACTACCAATAGAGATGTGCAACATCATCAGATTCCAAATAATTTTCCAAATTATTTATTTTCCCAAAAATATCTTTACTAGATATAAACTTCCACACTTCAACATTTGAAAACAATTTCAAATCACTTTCCTCCTTTATAACTTTCTTTTCAAAATAGTTCATTTAAATCAATCAAATAAATCCTTACCGATTTACTTTAAATTTACATTCCAAATCCGTAAATATATATTCCCACACTTCATAAATAAATCAATGTTTATTTTTAAACAAATTCCATTCCCATTTATAAATTCCATAGTGAATTTATATTTCAAAATATCTACCGATCTACGGTTTTTAATAGATTTTAAATATTCAATTCCAATTTATCTTCAAAAAGATAGTTCTCAAAACATTCATTTCATATTGGAAAAATATTTCCATACTTACTTAATAATAAGTATTTCACAAATCTATTTATTTTCAACAATTGGAAAATATTCAATACACCTAAATCACAGTTAAGTATAGATTTCATTCTTTGAGAAAAACATTCTCTTAAACACATTTATTTGGGTCAAAACGAATGTTACGTAAAACATCATTTCGACGACCCAAAATCACTAGTATAGGGATTCAGAATTAAGATAAATATATGAATCCCAATACTATATAAAACATTTCTTTTCGGAAATCATCTACTACAACAGTGTTATAGTCTACCATTTCCTTATTCCTCGAAACGTCTATTTCAACAATGAATGTTGAAATCTATGTATTCGATACTTAATGCATTTTAAAACGTCTTTAAAACCATTAACTTCATTTCATAATATCCCTTCCCCAAAAACGTATCCATTTTATCTAATAATATATTCACTGTCCAAAATCGCGAATATACCATTAACCCAATTTCAATATCTACTACACGTTTTATTTCAGGAATTTATTCGCTATCCAAAATCGCGAATATATTTCCTTTTATAAACTTCTATGTTTAATTTATCAAATTCAATTGATTTCGAATTTATAAACATTGTCTATAAATTCCATTTCTATTTATAAACTTCGATTTATAAATCTCCTTTATTAATCCAATTCAATTTATATAACTCAATTTATATACCAAAAGTCCATATTATAAGTTAATTACTTATAATCTTTTATTTTACAAAAATCTATTCATTTTATAACTTCACAATTCATAAATCTATAAATTTTCATTCACTTATGAAATCCATTTACACTTCATTTTAACACTTATAAAAATTCGTTTTATAATTCCAATATCTTTAACTTTAAAATATCAAATTTATACATCTTTTATATAACCCGTTTTAAAATAATTCAAAAATCCCAATTTAACTATTTTATAAATTTATTAATTACTTATCTCAAAAATCACCTTTTGGTTATATTTCACAAAAATCTTAATTTTTATAACATAAAAATTTATAACGTTTTAATTATTTAAAACGAATCAATTCAAAAATTTAATAAAACATATACTTTCAAAAATTACTTTAAAAATTCCTTCAAAAACCAAAATCATTATTTTAAAACTTCAGAAATGGATCCGATGATGCAGCAGCACCAAATAGTCAATCACGAGATCCAAATATCATATATCGATATGATAATCAACAAATATCACAATATCTATAAATAAATCAATACAGTTGAGGAATCCAGTTGGATCCCTCCAACCTGTTTCCCTGCATCCAAAGATGTTAGCACAATACCAATTCCGTTCCAATACGGAATATCGCGGTATATGGGATTTATAAAATATTATCCGCTTAATAGACGGCGCAATAGGGTCTCATCCGCTATATAATGCGGGAAAATCAACTCCAAGTACATAAATAATACCAATTTCACTATACAGTGAAATATTCGCGGTATATGTTTTTAATAAATAACATCCGCTTACTAACGGCGCATAATGTCTATTTTGATAATCAATAGGTAACAATCATCATTCAAAATACAATCAAAAATTTTAAATCTAACTATTTAAAATATAAAACGAAACTATTCGATTGAGTGAGAAGTTCTCACCTTGATTTCAATTCCGTTTTAGCGATTTATTTCGAATAAAATTAAACGGACGTTTAATTTTACCCAAAATTCTCACTAGCTCCAAACGACTCCAATCCAACTCCATAAAGTACATCTCGTCCATACGAACCCAACGCAACTGGTTTCGTGCGTTTTCGACCTCGTATCAAAGAGATATGAATTTTTAGAGTTACGCGAATTTAAACATATATAATTTACAATTTAATTTACATTTTTAAACCTAATTAATATCTCAGCCGTTAGATCCCTGCTTGCAAAAATCATGGCCGCTACCTGCTTCTTCTTCCCTCTCCAGTACGCGTTCGAACGTGAACCCATAAGCTCGAAATTAGGGTTAAAAATCGCGAACTATACATCGACTTTCACCCCGATCAGATGGTACCACCTTGAAGCCCTCGCCGCCGCGCACCACCACGGCCAGACCGGTCGCGCTCGGCCTTGCCCACGTTTTGAATTTCGTGCTTGAGCGCACGGCTTCGAACGAAGATTGCCGCCAATCCACGCAATATAAATCGATCACCACCGTTCAGATTATAGAGAAGGAGGTGCTCTACAACTTTCATGTTGGGAGTTTGTTGAATAGATTGACAGATTTGAAGAATTCGAGGGAGAAACAAGAATCATCTTCGCCATTCATTATAGTGATGGCGGCAGCTGAAGAGAATTAGGGTTAGGTTTTAGAATTTTTGCAAAAATGAGAATAAAGGGGCTTTATATAGAAAAATACGTGAACACTATTCATCTCGGAATTTCCGAACTCCAATGAAGCGTGTCGGTTGGCGTTCCTAAGGTTTACCCCGCGTTCCGAACACAATGGAACGTGTTTCGGGAGCTAATTCGATCATCTGTGCAAGTTGCGGCAATAAACGATCGTTTTTAAATTAAACCGATTAAGCAAATTTCTATGCGTTTTAACTTGCCCCGGGCAAACGGTAAATTCGATTGACTTGAAATTTGAAATCTTACAATAATATCATATTATGGATCTGATGAAACTGGTTTCGGCGAAATACGAGATTGTTTGAAAAATGACTATTTTAACTCGCCAAATTAATATTAAAACAATTTCGATGCGTTTCGAGTTGCCACGATCAAACGAAAACTCTGATTGCTACGAAAATCGAAATCCGATAATTACAAACTATTACGGATCCAATGGAACTAGTTTCGTCCAATTCCGAGACTGTTCGAAAAATGGCTAATTTCACTGGTCGATTAAATATTAAAATATTCAATTTTCACAAATAAACTTTTAATTCGAATTTAAAAGTTCTATAACATCATTATAACTCCAATATGATATAATAAAATTTTACAAATCAATTTTAATCATATTTAACCCAATTTTAAATTATTTCTGTATTTTCACATATTAAATTATCGATTTAATTATCCAATTATTCGAAATAAAATTTATTCGACTTATAAATTTCACTTATTAATATTTAAAATTAATTAAATATACGAATTTTAATTAATAGAAATTCTGGGTCGTTACACCGAGGAGGAGCATGCTGAACATTTGAGAATTGTTTTGGAGATATTAAGGAAGAATATTCTATTCGCCAAATTCTCCAAATGCCATTTTTGGGTCAAAGAAGTCAAATTTCTCGGGCACATTGTTAATGAAGAAGGAGTCTCTGTTGACCCACGCAAGATTTCCTCTTTTCTTGACTGGAGGAATCCCACTACTCCAAAAGAAGTCCGAAATATTCCGGGTTTAGCGGGATTTTATAGAAAGTTTGTCCAAGATTTTTCTAAGTTGGCCAGTCCATTGACTTAGCTAACGATGAAGAATGCAAAACTCGATTGGACTCCGAAATGTGATGAAGCTTTCCAGGAGTTGGAATACCGCTCCCGTTCTCACTATCATTAACGGGAACCAAGGTTTATTTGTCTATACTAACTCTTGTGGTGATGGTTGGGTTGCGGTGCTATTGCAGAATGGGAAGGTAATATCCTATGCGAGTAGACAATTGCGTCTGCATGAGAGAAATTACCCAACCCATGATCTGGAACTCTTGGCTGTTATTTTCGCTTTGAAAATCTGGCGACACTATCTTCTGGGTAAGAACCTCTTTCCGCTTTCCTAAAAACTTAAGAAGTTTAACTTGACTTAATAAATATACTTAATGGACTCTCTTTGTTTAAGGTGAAAAATTTGAATTATTCACCTATCACAAATCTCTGAAATATCTCTTCACCCAGAAAGATTTAAATTTGTGACAACAACGTTGGTTAGAATTTCTAGCATCCTATGACCTAGATATTCAATATACACCCGGAAAAGCCAATGTAGTTGTTGATGCTTTAAGTAGGAGACATGCTGTTCTTGCATATCTTGTTGTCACTCCTGCCCTCCTTGAAAAGATCGCTAGTAAGTAGACAGAAGACAAGTTTCTTCAAGAAATTTGTAGAAGAATATGGCGAGGTGTGGATTCCAGTTTTGGAATCAATAGTAATGGAACTGTAAGACTGAAAGGCAGGATGTGTGTTCCTGATATCCCTGGTCTGAAACGTGAAGTTAGATGAATGTCACAAGTCTAAACTCAGTATCCATCCAAGAGTTAATAAGATGTATAGAGATATCAAAAGAAACTTCTGGTGGAATACAATGAAGAGGGATATATCTACATATGTGAGTCGTTGTACTACTTGTCAACAAATTAAAAGCGATCAGAAGAAGATGGCGGGTTTACTCCAGCCTTTGGAGGTACCCAAGTGGAAACGGGATCAAGTACCGACGGATTTCATCGACGGGTTGCCCTGCACTCAAAAGGGGAATGAAGCAATTTAGGTTATTGTGGACCGTTTGACTAAGACAGCTCACTTCATCCCAGTGAAATCCACACGGACTCTAGCAAGCTTAGCCGGACTATATATAAAAGAGATTGTCCGTCTCCATGGTATACCAAGCAGTATAGTGAGTGATCGTGACCCGATTTTCACTAGTAGATTTTGAGAGGCATTTCAAGCCGCATTGGGAACAAAACTGAACTTCAGCACTGCTTATCACCCACAATCTGATGGGCAGACTAAAAGGATAAATCGAATATTAGAAGACCTTTTATGAGCTTGTATTCTTGACTTTGGTGGTTCTTGGAAGGACCATTTGCATCTGGTCGAATTCTCGTACAATAATAGCTATCAGGTCAGTATCGAAATGGTTCCTTTTGAAGCTTTATATGGTCGTCCGTGTCGATCACCTGCACGTTGGATCGAGTGAGATGATAGACTCGTCCTTGGACCAGATATGATTAAGGAAGCCACAGAAAAATTTGACTTTATACGGAAGAAATTGAAAACGTCTCAAAGTCATCAGAAGTGTTACGTTGATCGCGGAAGAAGAGATTTGGAATTCCAGATTAGAGATTCTGTTTTCTTGAAAGTTTCTCCAATGCGGGGTGTGTTAAGATTTGGGAAGACTGGTAAGCTGGCACCACTGTATATTAGTCCTTTTCCTATTCTAGATAGGATCGGTCCTTTAGCATATCGATTGCAGCTTCCCAGCTGGTTATCTAGCATGCACGATGTGTTCCACGTTTCTAATCTCCGTAAATATGAGCACGATCTAGGCATTATCATTGAAGAGGCTACTCAACAGGATCTTGAAATCACTCCCAATTTAGCAGTCAAAAGAGAATCAATAAAGATTGTGGATCATGATGAAAAGCAATTAAGGAACAATATTGTGAAACTGGTTAAAGTGCAATGGGGCGGTGATCCAAAGGACTGTACTTAGGAAACAGAGGATAGCATGCAAAAGCCCTCTCCCAATTGCAGAGTGGATATTCCGGCTTGATTGGTAAGCCATTTCTCTTTCTTTTTCTGTGTTCCTATATCCTTTGTTTGTTTTTCTCTCTCTTTCAAATTTCGAGGATGAAATTTTCTTATGGGGGAAATCTGTAACATCCTAAATTTTATCAGTTAAATTAGTAATTTGTTTGAATTCTTGAAATCTAAATTGAAATTAAATTGAAAATTTTCAAATCGGACAAATTAAGTGTTAATTTGTATGGATAAGATTTCAGTTTAATTTGAGTTTAAAATTTAAAATAACAAATGTTTTTAAATTCATTTGAATTTAAATTGTACATGTGTGTGTATATGAGTAGATTTGAATTTGACTTTGAATTTGAATTTAAAATTTTAAATAAATGTTTTAGTAAAATAATTTTGATTTACAAATATATATATATATATATTTAATATATTTAATGTGTATTTAATTTCAAATTTCTCTTTTAAATAGTACTTATTAAAATAAAGCAAATGTTCTTAGAAAATGAAAAGTGTAAATTTAAATATAATTTAAATAATGTGAAAATATTATTCTAATAAAAATTTACAAATGTTAAATAAGTTGTAAATATAGAGACAAGTGTTTAACTTGTAGAAAGAAATTAAAAAGTGTTGTTACATCATTTTCAGTTTTTTAGAAATTCATAAAAAAAAAGGAAATAAAGTTATATAAGCCACTTTATCTCCTCCCTCTTATCTCTTTTATTCATTCCAAAGCTTTGTATAAATCTTTAAACCAGAGGAAAAAAAATCATCAATAACAAGTAATTAAACGACCAACTTCCTCAACTTTTAATCGAGAACAAATTCCAGCAAACAAAAAAAAAATCTGTAACCACTTTCTCAAAATCTCAAGCCAGAAATGAAATTTCAGCAAAAACAACTTCATCTATTAAACAAATAGTTCAACATCAAAGCAGGGTTCAACTTCAAAATAATAGCTAGGATTATCACATAAACAACAGGAATCAGGATCAACTCAAGCTTTGCAAACTCTAGCTTTTAAGTTGCAGACCAGGGTTTTCTCTATTTTCATAAAAAAAAATACAAAACTATAAGCAAACCTTTTAAAGAATTTGAATTTGAGTTTGATTAAGCAAGTACATCCATCAAAAAATTAAGCGAAATTTTATATCAATTAGCTGCAGAAAAGAATTCAAGATCAAGTTAAAAATAGCTGCCAGATTTTCAAACTTTTAAACCCAGGAAGCTCTCTGTTCAAATTTCAAGGTAAGTAAATCCTGTGTGATTTAAGCTAAAATCTGTTGTGATGCATAATATTTGAGTTTGAATTGTAATTTGAAGTTGCATGTATATATTTACACCTAGAAATGAGGTGTGCATGTCTGTGCACATAAACATTGATTTGTTCCAGGCTTGCAAGACCAAAATCTGTTTTAAAATCCAAAAGCTTCATCTCGAACCATTTTTAAGTTTTGAAATCTAAATAGAACATTCATGCTTTAAGATTTAAAAATAAATGTAAGAAAATTTAACTTAAGTTTCTTTGGAAAATGTTAAAAATATAGTTAACCAAATCATGCTGAAAATTCAACTATCATACTTCTTGATTTTGAATATATGATTCAAAATGACTTTGAAATCAATGATTTTTAAAAGAAAAATCAAAATTTTTAATGCAATAAATCTTGAGAATTTGTAAGTGGGATGTAAATTGGGTTTTGTCAAATTCACGGCAATCGGTCGATTGATGGATGTCGTGATCATGACCGAGGGTGCCTGGGGGGTCGTCGAGCCGGGGAAAAATCATCGTAGATTTTTCCGACCAGTATGGCATCATCGTGGTGGAAGTTTAGGGTTTAAACCCATGTTTTGTTCATCACTGGAAAATTGATTGCCGCGAGTTCATCAAAGAATCGGAATCGATCGCATATGTGCCAACCGAAGCATTAGTCATCGTTGAAGCTTCGAGCACGATCGCATTACCTCTGATGGTCGGAAGTGGAAAAACGGAGTGGTTTTGTGAGGATCGGTTTTATTCCAGGAGTGGCCAGTTAACTCGATGCGAGTTCGCCGTTGCTTGGGGGTTCTGGGTGGTCATGAGGCTCGAGGAGATCGATGCCGATGTGTGGAAGGTCATATGTTGGACGGAGGTGGTCGTAGCTCTAGTGCATATGCACGGCAATATGTTTGTATCAGTGAAGATAGGACTAGGAAGAAGAGTGGGTGACTCGGAGTAAGCTTCGGGGAACTAGGTTAATGGCTCGAGGTTGGGTTCGCGCACTTTCAAGCTTGTGCCGGGGGAGTTCGACAGTTAAACAAAATTTTAAGTTGGGAAAATTTTGCTCTGGTTGATCTGTGAGAAAACTCGAAGCGTTTAGGCATTTTAATCGGGTATAACTTGAAGGGGGTCTCGGGTCCAATATGTAAAAATAGTTCTACTTTAAAAAAATAAAATTTGAACTTTTAAACAATTTTAAATCCATGTTTTAAAAAAAATGATTTTGATTTATGTTTAAACTAATTAAGGTTTTAAGTAAGATATTTTGCAATTAAATTAAATTTAAATTTTGTTACATTATTTTATAAAATTATTTATATTAATTGAATAATGTAATTAAGAAGGGCAATTAAGATAAAATGGTATTTAAAACTAATCTTAATCCTTTAAGTTAAATTATGTGATAAGGATGATTCATTGAATAAGGGTTATAAGAAAATCAAAGCAATTAACAAAGATAAAAAGATTTATCCATTAATTTATTAAGTAATTAATGATTTGTTAATATAATTACTTAAAGAATAACTATTAAATTAATTACTTAATATTAAAGATTAATTGAATAAATAATTAAGGTTAAATGATTTGTAATTAATAATTAATTAATTAATTAAGGAATAATTAATTAATAGAAAGTAATCAAGATTTAATTAATTAACCATTAAGGCATAATTAATTAAGATAATTAATTAAGGAATAATTAATTAACGAAGGTGATTAGGATTTAATGAATTTATAGTTAAGGATAATTAATCATTGATCAAAGATAATTAATGAAAGTAATTATATGGTTAATTAATTTAAATCACACGATTAATTCATCTTAACTGAAGATTATTGATTATTATCGAATGTTGTGCATTGGATTGATATCTCTGATATTTGATTGTGATGCTATGTATTGTGAATTGCTTTGTGCTCAGCTGTGATATCTGTGATTTATTCCTGTGAATGTGAAAACCGATTGGCCCGTAAAACGACATTTGAACTTCGATGTGACAGGGAGTCGGATTCCAGTTAGTTATCTGAAACCCACATCGAACCTTAATAGTGAATCTTTGTGAATGATATGTCCATGTGTTTTAAAATTAAGCGCTCACTATTCGGTTTAGCCGGGAAAGGACTTTGTGTCATATAACCCATTCTGAATAGTGATATGACGAAATGGATAGCATTTGAAGCCGACGGTGAAGACCGGGTGTCTTCGAGAACGATAGGATAACCTGTCAAATAACTCTGCACCGAGTTGCTCCGATATAGAGATCTCCATATGTGATGGGGAGTCCGATCGTGATTGTGGATGCACAGATTACAAGGGCTTCTTCCATTATTGGACGAAGTGCCTTCAGTTCTGTTCGAACCCGGAACAGACTTGTATGGTTGTATGTCTGACATTACACTTTGAGAAATAAAGCAAATTTCTTTCAAATACATTTCTGTTGGTATCGGAGAATTTATTCTCTTATATTAACACCCTTCTCTGAGATGTACGAGCTTAGAGGTTATGTAGTTGAAGGTTATCAGTGATATACTCCTAAATTGTAGTGTGGCATGTTGAGTGCTGCTGTGTGTTGCTGATCATTTGTTGATCAAAGCAAGGCTTTTGTGTATAGCGTAGCTTTGTGGACGTGACCATATTGGACCTCACACCCCGAAAATGGTCGAAACAGGAAAGATGCAGCAAGGTTATGAGGGTCACACCCTTTAGGGTACATCATTTCTTTCTGGGAAAAGGTGGTATCATGGTATGGAGCCTAGATACTTAACCTATGTGGTTGCTGTAAATTCACTACTATGTGTTTGTTGCTTTGTGATTGGGGGCCTTCGGATAAAGGTCGCAAACGACCGGGGGATCGCATACTCGTGTAGTAGTTACCTAGTTACAGAGGTAACCCGACCTTATGTTGGTAGAGAACCGGTTAAGTTCTCGGGACGTCCCTCCAGAGGCGTACCCATGTGGCATAGGAAGTTCCTTAGCCTGACCATTTGTTGAAAACCCAAAGAAACAATACAAGCCTTGTCCGGTTTTAGTTATATAACCTACCATGCAGCGTGGCGGTAACCTGCCATAAAACATGATAGCTATAGCAGGCATACAATAATGGTTGTATGCTGGCTAAGATTAATATTGTACTTTCGGAATGTTTTTTCCACACTATGCACTAATAATAGTATCAAAGAGTTTTCTCGTATAAAGCATATTTGACTATCATAAGAAGAAATCTCCTCCACTTCTGCGATTGCATTGTGTGTGTGGCGGAAGGTCTTATGGTAGTTTCATTTTCCAAAAGCATATCGATTTTCTTTTATAAATTGTTTTTGTACAAACAACTATTTTTGTTTAATCATACCAGTCCCATGACTGACACGGAGTTTATTATTCCCTTCTTCAACTCTGGGTGCCCATAATTTCCACATAGGCAGCCTAGAAATAGGTTATCCGTGTTTCGTAGCTGGCTTGGTATCTTTCGAAGTCTTTTGGCTTGGAAGCTATTGGACTTTGGAATGCTTTGGTTTGGATATCTTTTGAAGTGTTTAGAGTTTTGAAGACCTTATCGGAGTAGAAGTATGTTGGAACCTTTTGAAGACTCTATTGTCGTTACGTTGTGAAGTTGTTAATATTCTGCCGTTATATCAAGTGTAGCACTCTAATGTTAGTGATAATGGTTGTAATCAAATATTGTGATGTTGTATCTGTATGTTGATCAATGATATTCATTTTTTTCGGGTGTTTATATTTATCTAATGTTGTTGTAAGCTCCATCCGAACTGGAGTTCGACGTTTGAATCTCCGGCAGTTGGATACAAGTGAGATATTTGATGTCGATTTTCGAACATTGGATCTCGGTTCGTGACAAAATGCATGTCCAATCTAAACCAAAATTAAACTACAACCTACGTGCTTTGTTTCAAAGCCTTTCTATGAGTCATACAAGTTCATTAAGTTGATTCCAAGTCCATATATATGGATTACATATGCTATTTACCTTTCAAAGCAAGAATCAAAACCAATATTTCAATATATGTCAATATCAATTCAACAACATATGTAAACTCAACACAAGCATTTATACTTATGTTTTCATTCAAGGTGGTGAGTTAGCTCACCTTTAAGTAAAAAAAAAAAATAGAAGTCCAAGAACTTAAGTTCAACCTTGCAACCACCTTTCCTTCCTTCTTCCCCCTTGCCTTCACTTGTTTTTAGCCCAAACAGGACCCTATTGCTCAAGGCTTAAGGGGATGGGGAGTTTGTCTCTAAAAAATAACTTGGCAAATTTTTAATTGATTTGGTTGTTCTTTGAATTTATTTTATTTAGAACTTTTATGAAGAAGAAGACATGAAAAAAGAGCTTGCATTTGCTTTGTAAATTTGTAAATTTTAATCAAAGGTGTGCCTCTCCTTATATAGGCTTAAGATGGCGTTGCCTAAGCTTATTCTTACCCCGCCATTTCATGGAAGGCTTACCCTCCACCCCCCTCCCACATGCCCCATCACTTCATCTTACACCTTTTACTTTTTAAAAAGTGGAAATTAGCCATAAGGGCCTCTTTAGCAAGTGTAATTAGTTACTAGGACACACAACTGAAATAATTATTTTTAAGAACAAAATGCAAAATAATTGGTTTTTAAAGCCTAAAAACCTATGAAATTATGTCCTTGAAAGTTATTGGACTGCTGACTTTGTCCTTAAAAGTAATTATTTTGCTGACTTTGGCCCTGAAATTAATTTTTTTAGATGTGTGTCCTAGAAACTAATTGGACTACAAAGTTTGTCCTTCTAGTGAAATGCCTCTTTTAAAAAAATACTTTAATACCCTTAATTACATTCAAAATATCTTTTATCCACTTAGAAGCTTCTAGAATATTCTACTACTTTATGAAGTAAATTGAGTTAATTAGTTTCCAATGTGTTCAATTGATCCTAAGACAAGTGCACAAGGGTTCAAATAACTTATATTTGTTATCCAGCCTTTTGGTAAGGCCGTGACATCAAGAAATTGGCTGGAAACTAAAGGCGGTCCATCTCGATGATCGGTTATACACAAGTTCGCTATGGATACTGATAAATTTTGTCCGAGTTCGGATCGAGCAACAATTGATTTGGCACGACAAGCAAAGCTATGAAAGCCAATTTTTCAAAATCAAGTCAATCCGAGTTCGTATGCTCGAGATATGATTGATGCAAGCCAAGAAGACAAGCTAATTCATATCCACCGGTCAATCTTCTTCGAATCGATCCATTTCATATCCATCGATCAGTCTCCTTCGAATCGATCCATTTTATAGCCACTGGTCAATCAAGCGTCTCTTCGTATCCATCCACGTCCACTCACTTCGTGTCCATCGACGGTATCACGAGAGTCCATTTCATATCGATCAAGTTTCAAAAATGCTTCGTATCGATCGCCCACAGATCAATACGAAATCAACACCTCCCATCGATATAAAATAGAATGCAAAAGATCAATATGAAGTGGAATGCAAAAAATCGATACGAACTGAGATGTAGTGGATCGATACGAACAAGGTCAACCTGGGTCAATACGAACGAGGCGCATCCATAGAAATGACTCGATTGTTCGACATAAAAAGTGGATCAATCCAAAAAGTTGGCGCCATGTCATCTTACATCATGTGCATATCCATCGATGCGAAGCTATCGATACGAAAAGCATCAGTACGAATTCAATAGCCTTCAATGAATCGAAACTTACATCGATCATAGCTCAAAATCTACAAGTCCAAATGCCACTAAATTTTCACAAGAGCTTGCCTGCATCTTCATGAGTGTTTATGATTGATCAGGACTCGATGGGACTAAATCCTGGTCGACACGAATTGCATTCGTATCGATCACGGATTGACTCCAAACCGTCAGGGATCGATCGTGTAGGCCCACCCATGTGAGAGAAGAGATCTTCCGAGATCTGAGCGAGATATTTGCAACCTACGCCTATAAACAGCAGCCCAAGACCTACAAAAAAGGACTTTTGGCTCTACTGCATCCAGACTCTGCCGAAATCACTGTTGTAATCGAGTTTTACTATTGTAATTCATTGTAACCAACAAGCAAAAGTTAGTAAAGTCAATCATTTCATAGTAGACGTAGGCCAAACGTCGAACCACTTTAAATCCGTGTGTTTTTGTGCGATTTTCTTGCTTATTATTGGTGCGTTTGTTAGATCTGCCTCATTTTCCATTTATTTTCTTCACTTCATTCGTAGAGTGTTGTGCCTAATTTTGATACAAATACTTTAGTGCTTTCACTGAGAGACCCAGTTTTTCTCATGCTCGTTGGATCTATTATCGATATCGGATTGTATAAATCTAAGAAGAAGCTCCAGATGTCAGGTTTAAAGTTCTTCAATCCTATTCAGATTTGCATCAAGTCTAGGAAAGAGCTTCACTATCCATCATAGTTAATACTAGAATTACTTCAATAGCTGCCGATCTGGAAGGACGGGACAGACAGAATCCCGTACAACTACGACCTACCAATCAGAATGCTGGTGGACCATCAGATTTGCAATGCCCTATCACCAATGAAGAGTTTTAGCTGCTTATGCAAGAGCTGACTCAGAGCTGCCAATAGCTTACTCAACAACTTCGTGCTAACGCAGAATTGACCAACCAACTGAATAGTCAAAGATGAAGGAGATCCCAGAGGGATCAGGCTTCCTATTCATCCATCAAGAGTTCAACCTCTTCAGACTACCACAATAGATCCACTCGTCCACGGTTGGACGGAAGCTCTACACAGGGTACTGGACGTCAGCATACAATAAATTTTGGGAAACCGAGAGTTGGCCCATCTAGCAGCCATCAGAATGGAACCTCCTCCCGAGGGGGAACTGTTCCTTATCATGTTTTAGACAACCACACTGCCACCGCTGCTACTAAATTAGGAGTTGATACCCGAAATCATATAGATCCAAACCATCGCCAACATGAATATACTTCAAAACCTTACGTTCCATACAACTTAGAACCAAGGAGGCGAGATATGGATCGTCGACCACGACCGGCCCACCCTCGCATTGTTGAACCTAACCACACCTTGGCCTAGCATGCTCAAAATGTCCAGATGCCGGAAATCCTGACGATGATCCATTAGATGATCTGAGAAAGTCAAGATCTCACCATTGACGATTGGGGAATCTCCCAGAGTCATACCCCTTTCACTGATGGTATACACTACGCTGAACCACCTTGACGATTCAGGATGCTGACTTTACAGTATATGAAGGAAGCTCTGATATTAATCAGCATATCTTAAAGTATGAATGGTTAATGAATCTTGCACGAGCTGATGATGCAGTTAAGTGTCGAAGTATCCCGATCTCTCTAGGGGGTATAGCGACTATGTGGTTTATTCGTTTACCACCTCGATCTATCTTGTGTTTTGATCAGTTGGCGCTCGAGTTTGTTGAGTAGTTCCATATGCATGTTACAAGGCCGAAAGATGTTAATACTTTGTCCAGTGTCACTCAAGATCTTGGAGAGACACTCAAACATGCGTTGAGATTAGCAATCCCAATGATAACTCTATCCTGATGGCACTGACTAAGGAGATTGATCCTGATTTCGAGTTCGGCAATTGGTTGGCCAAAAAACCTCCTACGTCATTGAACCGTTTCTATACCGAGGCAACCCAATTCTTGAGAAGGGAGGATGCGAAACAGTCTAGGAAAAAGGATGACGCGTGGTCTAGTGTGGAAGGGATTCAGAGCGATGTTGTTGTTAAACAAACAGGGGAGAGTTCCGAAAAAGTACTATTGAACATACAGAATGAGCAAAATCAACAGAAAAGCAACGAAAATTAAAACAGGAAACGAGATCAGAGTCATAGGCCACGACGTAGGGCTCCTATGTTTGACAATTATACTCCTTTGAATACGTCGTTGGAAAATGTGTATTTACAGACCGGCAATACTATTCAGTATAAGAAACTTGCTCTGAAGCAATCGTCGAAAAAACAGATCCAAACAGGGAAATTTTGTAGATTCCACGAAAGCTATGGCCGTAACAAAAATGATTGCCATCATTTACAGGATCTCATTATGAAGTTGATATGTGAGAGAAAGTTAGAGAAGTTTGTGCGGGTGTCGTAGTTAGGAGGTGCAGGCCATCGAATCAGAACCACATACCAAATCAGGAAAGATAGGAGGAACCCGCTCGTACTGGCGGGATGTTGGTGATAAATACTATTAGTGGTGGTCCTCATCCAGTAGACCGATGCTGGAAGGAAATGGAGTTGTATGCTAGCTCTATCAGGCATGCGAGCTTCAAATTTTGTAGTAGTTTGAAAGACGGGGATCCGACCAAGCAATAGAAAATGTTGATAGATGCCATCGTGTTTCGGGACAAAGATGCCGATAGGGTCGAAGCCCTAAACATTGATCCACTTGTCACTTCAACTCTAGTAGGTCCTGCTTGGATGAAGAGGATCTTAATAGATAGTGGAAGTTTTGTAAACACACTGTTTAAGTGAGCCTACGACTATATGAAGATGGAAACCAAAGATTTGAAGCCTTGTCAATCTTCTATCCATGGCTTCAATGGGAGTGCAACAATACCCATTGGAGTGGTGGAACTTCCTAAGGAGTTGGGGATTAGAGAATGCCGAAGATTTCGAATATTACAGTTTTTTGTGTCAGACATAGACTCGCCATACAATGCTTTCTTGGATCGACCGGTCCTAGTTCAGTTCAGGGCTGCCATTGCCCATTGGTATCTGACTTTAAAATTCCCTACCAACAATAGAGTTGGAGTCGTTTAGGGAGACCAGGCTGCTCGACGATCCTGCTATGTTGTTGAGCTGCGAGAGGCATAGCGAAAAGAAAGGGGAAAGGGCGTAGAGGAATCTCTCTACGTCCACCTTGCTAAAAATTGACAGCTAACGTCTGGGCCTAGGCCCAGGCACCCCGACCAATTCCTAAGGGATCTTAACCCGAGAGATACCGAAAGTGAAGATGAAAGTAAAGACATTCAAGCTTCCCCACCGAGCTGACAATCGACGTTCCGATCGACGATGATGAAGATTCTAAAATGATAAAAATTGGATCTCAGCTAAGCCAACAAATGAAAGAGGAATTGGTTGAATTTCTCCGGGCTAACTTAGACGTGTTTACCTGGACACATTTTGACATATGTGGAATCTCCCGGGACATCACGAGCCACACATTGAATATTGACCCGCGGCAATTCTGGTCAAACAAAAAAGGCGTAGTATAGATCTAGAGAGATCTGCCACCGTTAAAGAAGAAGTAGATAAGCTTAAATCGAATGGGTTTATTCGAGATGCATTATACCTAGAATGGGTGTCAAATCCCGTACTCGTCCAAAAGCCAAATGGGGAATGTAGAACGTGCATTCATGACTTAGATTTGAATAATGCTTGCCCAAAAGACAGCTTTCCACTCCCCCGAATCGATCTGCTCATAGACTCAACAACTGGGCATGAACTTCTATTCTTCATGGATGCATATTCTGGTTACAATTAAATACCCATGCACTTACCTGACTAGGAACATACCAGCTTTGCAACTGGTCTGGGACTTTACTGTTATAAAGTGCTATTCGGACTCAAGAACGCCGGCGCCACTTACCAGCGATTGGTTAATCGAATGTTTGCCAGCTAAATCGAAAACACCATGGAGGTTTATGTGGACGATATGCTCGTAAAGTCGCAATTTTCCACTGACCATATCAAGTACCTGGAATCAATGTTTAACATCCTCCGAGAATATAGAATGAAGCTCAACCCATTGAAATGCCATTTTGGAGTTGCATTCGAAAAATTCCTTGGGTTTATCGTCAATGCTCGAGGGATCGAAGCTAATCCTGAAAAGATCTGGGCAATTAGAAATATTGAGACTCTAAGAACTATAAAGCAAGTCCAGAGCCTCGATGGGAAATTAGCCGTACCGAGCAGGTATATCTCAAAATCCATTGACAAATGCATCCCCTTCTTCGATTTGATCAGAAAAGGAAAATAGAACTTTGAATGGACTAAGGAATGTGAGGGCGTGTTACGAGCACTAATTCAGCACCTCTCCACACCGCCTGGTATGTCAAAGCCTATTGATCACGAGAGATTGTACATCTACTTGATGGTGTCAGAAAACACAGTCAGTGCTGCTCTTATTTGGAAGGAAGACCATACCGCTTTATTATATTAGTAAACGACTAAAGCAGAGACAAATTATCCGAAGCTGGAGAAGTTGGCTTATTGTCTTATCATTTCCTCAAGGAAGCTCCGTCCGTATTTCCAGGCTCATCCTATCACCGTTTACACCGACCAATCGTTACGACAGGTCCTTATGCGGCCTGATACATTTGGTAGGTTACTCAAGTGGAATGTCGAGCTAAGTCGCTTTGACATTCCTTACACTCTGAGATGAGCCATTCAAGGACAAGTACTAGTAGACTTCATAGCTGAATTTACTGTCCCAGAAGACTTGCCCGAAACCAGTGAATCTCCCGAGTATATCTGAAAAGCTACATACTGATGGTGCATCAAATGACCATTGCTCAGGTTTCGAGATTGTACTTGAAACTCCAGAAGGTCAATCTATATGCTATGCTTTAAAGTCTGATTTTTATGCGACTAACAACAATGCCGAATATGAAGCCCTACTTGCTAGATTGAGACTAGCTAGAGATTTTAGAATTATTTCCCTGGAGATTTATTGTGACTCGCAGTTTGTCGTGCGTCAAGTTCGAGGAGAGTACAAAGCCAAAAACCCAAGGCTGGCTGCATACGTAGCTCGGGTCCAAGAGACATTGAATCAGTTCTGCCATCTATTGCATCCCCCTAGAGCGCAATCAAAATGCCGATTCATTAGCAAAGTTAGCTAGTACAAGTGAGGCACAGCAAATGGGAATTGTTCCCGTGGAAACATTATCTTCCTCGAGCATTGATCAGGGGGAAACGAATTGGCCATTTGAGGTTGTTCCCGATAAGGAGTCATAGATGAGTCTGTTTAGAAATTATCTCAAGCATAGGATCCTGCGGAGCGCAAAGTGAAAGTAGACAAGTCCTTCGAAAGGCTTCACGGTTCACTATTCAGGATGGAGTCATGTATAGAAGAGGTTACTCTGTTCCTTAACTTCGGTGTATCTCTCATGATGAAGTCAAATGAGTATTGCATGATGTACATGAAGGAGAATGTGGCAATCACACCGGGGGGCAAGCTCTTGCTAAGAAAGTGCTCCGATATGGATGCTATTGGTCGATTGTAAATCGTGATGCATCGGATTACGTCAGAAAATGTGACAGATGTCAGAAACATGCTCGGATTCCTAGAGCCCCTCCTACCGAGATAACTCAGATGGTCAGTCCGTGATTGTTTGCGATATAGGGGATTAACATTATTGGTTCTCTACCTCTAGCAAAGATGGTGCGAAGTACGCCATCATCGCAGTTGATTACTTAACCAAATGGGCAGAAGCTGAGCCCCTTGCTACAATTATGACAAAGAAAGTGATCAACTTTGTAGTGCGCAACATATAATGCCGATTTGATCACCCACACTCCATCGTCATAGACAACGGAGCCCAATTCGACAGTGTTGAATTTAAAAACTTCGGTCAACGGTTCCACATTAAGAAGAAGTTCTCTGCAGCTGCATATCCTCAAGCGAATGGATAAGTTGAAGCTGTTAATAAAGTGATAAAGTCTATTATGAAGAAACGACTGGAAAAGGCCGGGGGTAAATGAGTCGATGAACTTTCTATGACTTTATGGGCTTACCGGACAACCTATAAATCTACGATCGACCACACTCCATTCTCTCTTTCTTATGGTTTCGAAGTCGTTATTCTAATCGAGATGGATGTACCTTCTCATCATGTGATTTATTACGATCCGAAAACAAATGCTATATTACTTGCCGAATCTTTGGATTTATTGGATAAGAACCGTATGTAATTGAACGAAATCTTGGAGATGGTACATTCAAATTATCGACCATTAACGGTATCACCCTGCCAAGAGCTTGGAACAGCGAAAGTTTACATTTCTATTACACATAACAGGCCCTGTTTATTTTTTTTAGTCGATTTTTAGTTTGTAATTTTTTTATGCATTTTAAAATTTGAATATGTAATAAGGCAACTGACATGACGTATTTTCTTATTTCAGCAATAAAATGCAATCTCTTCGAGCCAGAGCTATGATTTTTTGAAATGCGTCATACAACCATCGCTATGCATGGAGAGCTAAGTTCCACCATACAGTGGAATTTATTCAAATAGGGTGTGACTATGATGCGACTGGTCACTCGCTAAGTGACACCCGAGCTAGGTGATAAGTCATTACACTGAAGCCAAAAAAGGATTGATACACGAAAATCCTCTAACTAACTCCAGATTCCCAAAGCGCGAACTGGTTTATAAACCTGTAAATGCGGTTTCGAAGTGGGTGGATCCGTCCAACCTAACGACTTCGCTTGTATCTTGAGCAAGTTTGAGGAAGATGGATCCGTCCATCTAACGACCTCCCTTACTAAATCAAGGTGGATGTGAACCGGCCATCCACGATCTTGATAGAATCGTCATTCCCGGAGTGAGAACGAAGTCTTAAAGCCTAAACATATGTGACTGACCATCTCTTAGGCCAACTTCAGATTTCCGTAGAGCGAACTGGAGTATAAGCATCAATTAACTCCGGATTCCCAGAGTGCAAACTCGAGTATCAACATAAACCAACTCCAAATTCCTAGAGTGCGAACTGGAGTACGAACGTCAACCAACTTCGGATACCTAAAGTGTGAACCCGAGTATCGACAGCAATCAACTCTAAGTCCCCAAAGCATGGATTGGAGTATAAACGCCGACTATCTCTAAATCCAAGAGAGCAGATTGGAGATTAAACACAAACCGGGCACCAATCAATTATTCGTGAGACAACCCTGATCCCCGAAGTGCGGTCAGAGTATAAACATAAATCGGGCGTGACTGACCACCCATGCATCAATCTAGAGTACCCAGAGTGTGGACGTAGTTATAAATATTAAAAAGGTGTGACTGACTGCCCCATGAAAATAACTTAAGTCCCTGGAACGTGGATGTATCACTAAAACTTAAGTGGGCATAATCGATCGCTGATGAACAAGTGTAATCCCCAAAGAGTGGATGCAATCACCAATTGGCGAGCAAGTTGGGTTCTGATGTGCACGTAAATGTGCATATATTTACATCCATATTTTATCTTTTTTATTTAAATAAACATCATATTTGGGCATTTTAACATGTTTAAATCCAAAATTCTATTATTTTCAAACCATCATATTTTCATCTTCATTCAGTGGCAAAATGGTCATTTTTGTGCACGTGTCAATTTAAGAATTTTTACTTGGACATTTTTTGATAATTTTTATAGGAATTTGGATGCATATGGAAGATGCTTATATGAAGATACATGCATGCACAAATGAAATACAAAGGAATGAAGATGAAATAATTCAAGTTCAAGATCATGGAGGACCCTATCCACTTAGCTAAATATATAATTATGAGCTAATGGGAAACTAAATGGAGGTTAAATCTTCATGCACAACAAATGATGGATTAATTAGAGACTGATGGTTACTTGGTGGTTGTTGGATCATAGGTTTTGATTGCTGACAAAAATTCACGAATCTACGACTACGAGATCATCCTGACTCAACGACTCAAAGTATGGTTCATATAGTTATATATTTTAACAAGAGTCATCAAATATGTATATAGAGTCTAGTAAGTGCTTTGTTAAAATCTTTCCTCAAGAATCATCATTCACATTCAAATAAACTTGCATGCATATTTTAATCAAAATCAAGTTTTCAAAAAAATGCATGGAGCGAGGCTCGAACCCGGGTCACTAGTTTAGAAGGCATGCACTCTAACCAAATGAGCTACTGTTGTTTTTGTTTAACAATAGAATTCAGTCGACTGAATAACCTGAGTCAGTCGACTGAATCTGTGCAGTTTAACATACATGCACAGTTTCAGTCGACTGAATTTCCTGCACAGTCGACTGAATTTGGTCCCGAAAATTTTACTTCATGTTTTCAGTTGACTGAATTCCCTGCTCAGTCGACTGAATTTAAACCTGCGAATTTTCTCTGAAAAGACACCTTCTTCTTCCCAAGAGTTGCAACCATTCATCAATGGAAATGGAAGCATCTCTTGTTTGCAACCTTTGACAACATATGCATCTCTTCTACAAGTATAAATTCATGATTCTAACATCATTTAATTCACCGAATTCTCTTGCTTTAATCTAACTATTCTCTTGTTCATATTTTCTAGATACTCTCAAAGCATTCATTAATCTATTGCTTGAATCGTTGTTTTTGTTTATAACATTCTTTTTGATTCATAGCAATTCACATTTCCTAAATCTTCACAAATACATTGCATATTCTCGAGGATAAGATTATAGGAATATTGTACTACATTAGACTCATTAGTGTTGACAAGAACACAACAAGTCGAATATTGTATTTTAGTAATTGAGTTGAAGTCCTCTTCGGTAGTTGAGGCAAGAAATCCCGTTCGGTTGTTCGGGTAAGTTGTAAACCTATTCCTTCGGGTGAAGTGAGGGTGTTAGTTAGTGAAATTCCTAAGAGAAGCTTAGGGACTGGAGTAGGACGAGAGGTTCGAACCAGTATAAAATCCTGGTGTCTCCTTGCATTTACCTACTTTATCCACCTAGACTATTTCATTATTCCATATTACACGATCCTACCGCATAGCCCACTCTTTCAATTGGTATCAGAGCCTGGTATTCTAGAGATCGTAACAACATCCTAGAATAAATGGCTACAAAGAAATCTAGTCAAGGCAATAAGAAGAGAAAGAGCAATAAAGAAAAATTAAAGGAGCAAACAAACAAATGCTTCATGGCAAAAGATAATGAGGTTAGTGATCTAACTTTTGATGATATGATAGAAATAAATTCAGAACTTCTAGACACTTTAAAAAATCTCAAAAGAAAATATAAGGAAGCTCTAGAAAATCAGAAGAAAGCAGAATTCGACAGAGATATGCTTAAAGACGAGAAGAAAATATTAGAAGAAGAACTTGAGAAAATTCAAGATTCACTCTTTGACAATTCTCAACTCGCTCTATTAAGTCAAGAAATAGAAGCTCAAAAAGAAAAGAATAATGCTCTAGCTTCTGAGAATCATGAGTTAAAAACAAAAATTAAAATTGTTGAGTTAGATAACACTAGTCTCAAAACTAAGCTTGATGACATTACTAAAAATATTTCCAATTTTAATAAAGGGAGAGAAAATTTATTCAGGATTATTGAAAATTCTCAACCTGCTTCAAATAAGAAGGGATTAGGTTATGTTAAGAATTCAAAAGCTCTCAATGATAAAAGTGGTTTAGGATATAATAAAACTGATCGTAGAAATAGCACTAGATATGCTTTAATGTATAGTAAAAATGATAGTGCTAGTACTAAATTTCGAGTAAAGCCTAAATCCAATTTTTATAAAAATTCAAATACTACTATGACCTATAATATTGATAATTTCTTTAGAAGTACAAAATCATTAACAGGAAATATGAATAAAAATTATCTAAATATATGGGTTCCTGTTAATTGGAAAAATAGAGAAAAATACATTAATGATTATTTTGATATGGTAGTTAATAATGAAAATTATATTTATAAAGGTTCAACCACACCCAAATGGGTATGGTTTCCTAAAAATTAGAAAATTATAAGAACCTTGGGTATCGCATGCTTTAAATGTTAATTTTTTTTCTGATACCTTACATTATAAGTAGTAGTTATTTTGTTTTATATTGCTCTATGTTAACACTTATGTAAAATATATTTTATATCATCATATAAACTCTCCTTTTTGTCGATGACAAAGGGGGAGAAAGATATTGCTCTCTAACACAATTTGCAGGAATAAACCATGCAAGCACAGATTAAGGGGGAAAAGATTAAATAGGAATATATAGCATAGATTCAGGGGGAGAAATCGATAGCACAATTACAGGAAGATATTCAGTGAGAGAGATATGATCAACAAAGCTTGTCAAAGATTCGTTCATAGGAAATGGAGTTGTCATCATCAAAAAGGGGGAGAATGTTGATCATAGGTTTTGATTGCTGACAAAAATTCACGAATCTACGACTACGACATCATCCTGACTCAACGACTCAAAGTATGGTTCATATAGTTATATATTTTAACAAGAGTCATCAAATATGTATATAGAGTCTAGTAAGTGTTTTGTTAAAATCTTTCCTCAAGAATCATCATTCACATTCAAATAAACTTACATGCATATTTTAATCAAAATCAAGTTTTCAAAAAAATGCATGGAGTGGGGCTCGAACCCGGGTCACTAGTTTAGAAGGCATGTACTCTAACCAAATGAGCTATTGTTGTTTTTGTTTAACAACAGAATTCAGTCGACTGAATAACCTGAGTCAGTCGACTGAATCTGTGCAGTTTAACATACATGCACAGTTTCAGTCGACTGAATTTCCTGCACAGTCGACTGAATTTGGTCTCGAAAATTTTACTTCATATTTTCAGTTGACTGAATTCCCTGCTCAGTCGACTGAATTTAAACCTGCGAATTTTCTTTGAAAAGACACCTTCTTCTTCCCAAGAGTTGCAACCATTCATCAATGGAAATGGAAGCATCTCTTGTTTGCAACCTTTGACAACATATGCGTCTCTTCTAATTCTCTTGCTTTAATCTAACTACTCTCTTGTTCATATTTTCTAGATACTCTCAAAGCATTCATTAATCTATTGCTTGAATCATTGTTTTTGTTTATAACATTCTTTTTGATTCATAGCAATTCACATTTCCTAAATCTTCACAAATACATTGCATATTCTCGAGGATAAGATTATAGGAATATTGTACTACATTAGACTCATTAGTGTTGACAAGAACACAACAAGTCGAATATTGTATTTTAGTAATTGAGTTGAAGTCCTCTTCGGTAGTTGAGGCAAGAAATCCCGTTCGGTTGTTCGGGTAAGTTGTAAACCTATTCCTCCGGGTGAAGTGAGGGTGTTAGTTAGTGAAATTCCTAAGAGAAGCTTAGGGACTGGAGTAGGACGAGAGGTCCGAACCAGTATAAAATCCTGGTGTCTCCTTGCATTTACCTACTTTATCCACGTAGACTATTTCATTATTCCATATTACACGACCCTACCGCATAGCCCACTCTTTCACTGCTCACTGCTAGATTGAACTTGTTACACTTAAGTTGTTGCTTTGCTAGCCTATTGTTCTCATTTCTTGTCTGGTTCATCTTTGTAGCATTGACTTGATTTGAAACTGCTACAGCTCATTCACTTGACACTTAAACTTGATATGCTTATTCGAGTTTCCTGCATTATTATCTGGTTTGAAATTAATTTGCTCTGTGTCTTCATTTGTACACATATATGTATGTGATGTCTCGGTTGCTTCAACATACTATTGTGTTTGGTTTTGCACTTGGGCTTGTTTGTTCATTGACATTGTGCTGGTGCAAATTTGATGTTCATCTTTGTTGTATATATGCTGCAGTTGAAATGTTGGGTCATTTTTGCATGTTGTCACTGTATGTCCCTTTGTGGTTTCAAACCTGTAGCCATTCATGTTTGATTGTTCATCCATGTTGTCCAGACCTAAATGAACAGTCTTGTATATGCTTTGAGTCATGGTTGCATGCATGTGAGTTGTTCTGTGCACATTGTGATCTTGAGATGTTTGCATGTCAATTGTGTCTTTGATGCATTTCCCTAGTTTGAACCATGATTTGATTCACTGTATATTGATTGTGATCTTGATTCACTGAGTCTTTGATGTGTTGCCATATTTCAGGCGCACTAGGTCATTCGAGCCTTTGCGCTTTGGTGCTGCAGTTGAGTTGAGTCAGTGACTTGACCTTTTGCATTTTATTTGTGGTTTGGTGCCTTCTTGAATTTGTGCAGTCTTTCGTGAGCACGTTGACTTTATAGTTGGACTGTGCATTACACTTGAGTTGAATCCAGCTTGTCGCTCGGATTTGACCTTGTGCTGAAGTTTGTGACATTATTTTATTGCACCTGAGTTGAATCCGATAATTTGGGTTTGACTAGTGCTCACATGTCCCTGTAAATTTATCAAGTGTATATTTATCGATGTGCACGGCCTTGTGGCATATACAGTGATACACTATGTATGTCACAAGCTGTTCGTGTATGATGAATTGAAAATTAAATGATGACGAACAACCCAAATAACTGAGGAAAATATTATTTTCAAAATCACATTTTATTTTGTACTGTAAAAAATATATTTCCTTTTAAATTTTACTGCGTCAAACATTATTTCTGCAGATTTCTCAAATGCCGAATTCACATTGGAATAAAGTTGAAGATAAAATACTAGTTGAGTGAATGAGTGATTATGTAGCGAGGTCTGATGTAAAAGTGAGATTGTGATGTAAATGAATATTGTAATCAAAGTTGTATAGCGAGAGCTTGAATTTTTACTATTCAAAATTGTAATAAATATTTATTTGAATAAAATTTCTGTTTGAATTCAAATTATGTGTTATTTATATTTATTCAACAAATATTTATTTAGTCTATGAAATATAAAATAGTACATTAACAAATACATTTAAACGTATATAAATATATATATGTTTATTATCATCAAACAAAAATCATATAATCACATATTCAACAACCCATGCATAACCGTGAGGACTTTTAAATGAGAGTGAATACTTTGGATGTTATTATTATTTTTATTTTTTATATTTTTTAAGAGAGAGAGAGAATTTTTCAAATTCATCTCCATTTAACATAGAAGGCAAAAATATTATATCCTTTACTTTAAATATACCCCTTTTTAAACAATGATTTTCAATTAGAAAATACTTCATAATTAACATAGATGAACCTTCCAATATACTAGTTAAATCATTTTTATTTCCAATCAAACTTCATTTTTATTTTTGTTAAGACACACAAATTTTCAAAAATTTCAAATTATTAACTAAAACTTATACTTATCCCATAGTGTTTCTTCAAAAATAAATCAAAATGGTAGAAAGAAAATATTTTTGAGATTTAGGAGTTTTGATATTTTTTAAAGTAAGAAAATGAAAATTCAAAATGCCATGAAAAACTAAAATAAAAATTAAAATAAGATCCCCCCATACTTAATTTTTACTATGTTCCCGTAGTCAATTCATGATATAATGAGTGCATCGAGGAAAACTATGTACATATTTACAAAAGAGGGTTAACATTCTTAATAGACGTAGCTTGGCTCATGAAGAATCATGAGCTCCTCCTCTTGGTTATTTGGCAATTCCAAGAAAGGTTTCAAACAATGGTCGTTGCCTTTGAAAATTGATCCATCCCTGAGGTTTTCTATTTCTACGGCACCTTGTGGAAAGAAAGTTCGTATCACAAATGGTCCGGTCCATCTTGATTTAAGTTTCCTAGGGAATAACTGAAGCGTGAGTCGTATAAAAGAACTTTTTGGTTAGGTGAAAATATTTTTCTTAGGATTGACTTTTCATGAAAAACTTTAGTTCTTTCATTGTAAATTTTCTCGTTTTCATACGCGTCGTTCCTAAGTTCTTCTAGTTCGTTGAGTTGCAATTTTCGGTTTTCACCAACTTTCTCAAGGTCAAAGTTTAAGTTTTTTATTGCCCACAACGCTTTGTGTTCATTTTCAATGGGGTAAATGGCAAGTTTTATTGTAAACTAGATGAAATGGGGACATTCCATGGTTAGTTTTAAAAGCAGTACGGTAAGCCCAAAGCGCGTCAGTCAATTTCTAAGACCAATCTTTTCGATTTTTGTTGATAGTTTTCTCTCAGATTTGTTTTATTTAACGATTCGAAACTTCAACTTGCCACAAGTCTGAGGATGATATGGAGTGGATAACTTGTGTGTTATTGAATATTTCTTCATTAAAGTTTCGAAAGAACAATTACTAAAATGGGTTCCATTATCACTAATTATTGTGCGATGTGTGCTGAACCTCGAAAAGATGTTTTCTTTGAGAAATTTCACAACAATTCTTTGGTCATTGGTTTTGCAAGGAACAGCTTCGATCCATTTTGAAACATAATCGACAGTAAGAAGGATGTACAAGTTTCCAAAAGAATTGGGAAAATGTCCCATAAAGTCGATACTCCAAACATCAAAGTTTTCGATAGTAAGAATGGGATTTAAAGGCATCATATCTTGTCGACAAATTCGTCCAAGCATTTGATACCGATCGCAAGTTTTACAAAATTCAAATGAGTCTTTGAAAAGAGAAGGCCAATAGAAACCACACTGAAGCATCCTTTTTGCAGTTTTTAGAGGACCGAAATGTCCACCGCACGCTTGATCGTGGCAAAACGAAAGAACACTCCTGATCTCATTATCCGGAATGCAACCTTGGATGATTTGGTCAGGACAGTATTTAAACAAGTATGGATCGTCCCAATAGAAATATTTCACTTGGGACATGAATTTGTATTTGTCTTGTTTAGACCAAAATGAGGGAGTTTCTTTAGTGACTAAATAGTTTACTATATCAGCGTACCATGGATCGATAGAAATCGAAAGGAGTTGTTCATCGGGGAAGTTTTCATTTATTGGCAAAGAAGATGGTGCATTCGGAAGACGAGACAAGTAATCGGCTATGACATTACCGGATCCTTTTTTGTCTTCAATTGTAAAATCAAATTCTTGAAGTAAAAGGATCCAATGAATCAAATGAGATTTAGCATCTATTTAGCGAAGAGATATCAAAGCGCAAAATGGTCAGTATAGACCGTAATGTGTGAACCTATCAAGTAAGATCGAAACTTTTCGAGAGCAAAAACTACTGCTAGAAGTTCTTTTTTGGTTGTTGTGTAGTTGATTTGAGCGTCGTTCAAAGTCATACTCGCGTAGTAAATGACATGAAGGATCTTGTTGATGCATTGTCCTAAGACAGCACCAACGGCAAAGTTCAAAACATCACACATGATTTCAAAAGGAAGATCCGAATTGGGTGCGTAACAGAAATGAACTCGTTCTTAAGACATTCAAAAGAAGAGATACAATCAGAATTGAAATCGAACGGAATGTCTTTTTCGAGAAAAGTCGTCAAAGGACGAGCGATTTTACTAAAGTCTTTCACAAAGCGTCGGTAAAAGCCAGCATGTCCTAGAAATGATCAAATGTCCTTAACAAATTTAAAAATGGGTAGATTAGCAATTAGTTCTATTTTCGCTTTGTCTACCTCAATGCCTTTATTTGAGATGATATGTCCAAGGATTATGCCTTGTTTGACCATAAAATGGCATTTTTCCCTATTCAAAGTCAAATATTTTTCTTTACATCGATTCAGAACCAACTCAAGTTGGTGTAAACATTGAGAAAAAGAATCGCCAAAGATAGAGAAATTGTCCATAAAAACTTCTAGAAAGCATTCAATCATGTCAGAAAAGATGCCAACCATGCATTGTTGGATATTCGCAGGAGCGTTGCAAAGTCCGAATGGCATACATCGATAAGCAAAGGTACCGAGTTGACACGTGAAAGTCGTTTTCTCTTGATCTTCGGGAGCGATTGGAATTTGGTTATAGCCGGAATAATGATCATGGAAGCAGTAAAATTCATGACCGGCTAAACGTTCGAGCATTTGGTCAATGAAAGGAAGAGGGAAATGATCTTTACGTGCTGCAGCATTTAGTTTTCGATAGTCAATGCAAACTTTCCAAATCTGTTTGAGTTCGAGTTGGAATAAGTTCGTTTGAATCGTTGTTGACAATGGTTAACCCAGACTTTTTCGGTACAACGTGAATTGGGCTAACCCATAAACTATCAGAATTGGGTAAATGATTCCGTTGTTGAGAAGTTTAAGAATTTCATCACGCACTGCTTCTTTCATTTTTGGATTAAGCATTCGCTGCGCATCACGAACAGGCTTGGCATCGTCGATTAAATGGATGCGATGTTGAACAAGAGCGGGACTAATTCCCTTCATATCGGAGATCGACCATCCAATTGCTTCTCCGTTTTTTGAAAGAATAGAGAGTAATGAGGTTTCTTGATCAAGAGAGAGAGAGAGAGTTGCGGAAATTATGATGGGCAACATTTTGTCTTCACCTAAGTATATGTACTTAAGGTGGTCGGGAAGTTGTTTGAGGTCCAACTTCAGGAGTTTTTCGATCAAAGAGTTGGGTTGAGTTCGGACTCAACTTGAAGAGATTCAAAGGGAAAAGTGTATTTAATCTCGTTGGGAATTTCATGAAATAATTTTTCATACTCAACCTCGCGTTCATCGTTAAGATCAAGTGTTTCATTTTCAAAGTTTTCGTGAATGGCACTAACTTCCAACATTTGTCCACAAGGTTCATTCGATTGGCTTTCAAGATTGAAAATGTTAAGATCCAAATTCATGTTTCTAAAAGAGATTTTCATTGATCCATTACGACAATTGATTAAGGCATTTGAGGTGGTTAAGAATGGTCGATGTAAAATCAATGGAATTTGACTCGAGAGATTCATTGTAGGTTGTGTTTCGAGAACGATAAAGTCAACGGGAAAATGAATTGCCCTACTCGAATTATCACATCCTCGATTTCTCCCACAGGCTTCTTAATCGAGCGATCGGCGAATTGAAGTGTGAATTTTGTGGGTTTAAGCTCACCTAAGCCTAATTGTTTGTACACGGAGTATGGAATCAAGTTGACACTTGTGCCTAAGTCAATCAAACATTTGTTAGTCGTCTTGTCACCAATTGTACACGAAATCGTAACGCAACCAGGATCTTTATATAAACGGACATGGATTGGGGCAAGACTTTACTCAAATTGGCGGCTAAAAAGACTTTTTTGGGAACTTGAGTGTGTGCTTTTGGGTACACAAGTCCTTAAGAAATTTCACATATGTGGGGACTTGTTGAACGACGTCAAGAAGTGGAATGTTAACTTTGACTTGTTTAAAAATTTCCAACATCTTTTCCATTTGGTCCGAGTGTTTCTTTGGTCGAAGACGATGTGGAAATGGAACATGATACTTGGTAGGCGGGTCTACTCGAGTAGAAGAAGAAGAATTTTGATTGGTATTTGATTCAACATTTGGCTCCATGTTTTTTTCAGCTTCGTTCGTTGTTTTAGAACTGTCGAGAGAGGTTTTCGGTAAATAGTTTGAGTTAACGACTTGATTATCGATTTGTTTATCGGAACATAGAGTTGTGATAGCATTAATGGGTGACATTGCTATCTTGAACAACATGGGCTTGATTAGAATTTGCATTTTGATTTCTACGATTTGGAAGGGGTTGGCTTGGAAATGTGCCTCATTCGCATTCACTTACAGACGTGGCTAACTGACTCATTTGCATTTCGAGTTTTGCAATTGATTGGAAATGTGCCTCGTTCGCGTTCACTTACAGATGAATGCGAAGTAGAAATTAAACGTGAAATTACAATGCAACTAAAATGAAGTTTGTTTTTGTTTTTTGATTTTGAAATTTTATATATATATATATATAAATATGAAAAAGTAAGCAACCAATAATGCAACTCAAAATAAAACTAGAAATGATAGCACGATACCAGAGCATGCACATTATCAGCAATTTATTTTTAAGCGGCAAATTTTTTTAAGCAAGCAGGCAAGCAATTATTTTTGGCAAGCATTTCTTCTACTCGATATTCTGCTTTACCAACCTGAAATTAAAACAAGACATATGCAGTTATATATTTTTATCTTTTTATATTAAGGAAGAAATAAGGAAATATCAAAACAAATGAACTTAAAACAAAACAAAACAAAACAAAATATAATTTTTTTGTTTATTTGAAAAGGATGGACTAAAAGTAATCAAAACAAATTAATTTTTGAAACAAACTAATCAAAACAAAATAAAACAATCTTAAAACTAATTCCACACAACAATTTTTTTTGTTTAAACTACTTCTCAACTTCTTATTATTTATTCAAACAAATACATGCGACCACCCACAGAAAAATTTCAAAATGCTCAGTTTCCCAAATCTAAAAAGCAATTCACAATTCAAAATTCAAGATTGAAACAACTACTAATCCGCAACTAAATGAAGATGAAATCTAACGGTTTTGGGATTAAAGAATTATTTGTTTCGATTAAAGTCTAATGTTCGAGTTCGAGTTCGAGGTTGTTTACGTTGCCGTGAGTAAGAAGTAGGGTATGGAGATGATGGCAGATGTTGATTGCTCTTATGTCGATGATGGGTTTCAGGCAATTCGTTTGGATTGGGAAGTTGTAGGTAAAGGCGAGTGTTGCGTGAAGGCTCGGCTGTTCGTACGGCGATGCGATGGGCGGTGAAGCTTGCGTCGATTTGGGGAATTCAAGTCGAGTTTGATGTTCTGATTGCGAGTGGTTTCTAACGGTGGAGGATGCTGCTGTGGATGTTATGGTTTTGTGAAGGTGGAGTTTATATTGAGTTTGTGGTGATGTAGTGAAATGTGAAGAGCAGTAATAGCAGAAATGTATGGACTGCAGCAAGGCAGTGACTGTTTTGTATTGGTGATATGTGGGGAGGTTGGAGACTTGTGATGTCGCGATAGTCGTTTTTTTCGAAGCGATTTTGGAGTGTTCGATTGTAGGCAGTGAGTGGTTGCGAACTGTTATTGACACGACGAGGGTGGCAAGTGATTTAAGAGGATGCGTACAGATGCAGCTACAAGTGGTTGTGTGTTGATGGTTGTGAATTGACAGAGGAGTATGCAGAAGAAAATTGTGGCGAGGAGGAATCGGGGATGGCTTCGACAACAGTGATAGGGATGATGTGTTTTGTTTGAGAAGTTTAGGATGTATGTTGGAATTTGTATAGGCTATGTATGTGAATGTGGGTATTTATGTTGGTGTACTGGGTGAAGCGATTTGAGGGGAGGTGAATTTGGCTGCTTTAACTGCTAGGTGGTGAGGTCAAAGGAAGGAAGGAATAGTATTGTGAATTGGTATGTAGTTTGGAATGTAGATAGTGAATATGTGCTTTGTGCAGAATGTAGTCTTGGTTCAGGTTGTATATTGTGCATAATGTAGTATGGTGGGCTTGTGGTTTGTATGGGGATTATGGCAATTGTTTGTGAATTTTTGTAGAGAGGGGTGAACTAACAGAGTTGTGTGGTAAGGAATTGAGCAAGGCAGTTGTTGGTGGAAGTTATGGCAGATTGGTGATATGCAGGCATTGCAGCAATGTTTGGTAGAGGAGAAGTGGCTATGAGTTGCTTGGATGTTGGGAGTGATGTATGAATGGTAGTGGTTGTCGAATGTGCAGCAGGCAATGCTGTTAGCAATGGTTGGTGGGACTGTTGAGTAGAGGTTGTATGGTATATGTTGAATGGTGAAGTGAAGTGCAGAAGTATTTGCACTAGTGTGGAGACTGTTGTTTGTTGCAGTTTCTAGTGTGGAAACTATGGAGAGGGTGTGGTTGCAATGTGATGGTAGAAGAAGGGTAACAGAGATGTGTTGGTCGAAGTTTGTATGAGATGCACAGAGATGAACAATAAAAACAGAGAGCAGCAACAGTAATGAAACAAAACAGTGCTGTTTTTTTTTTTTAAATTGTAACTTATAAATGCAACTATGAAATGCAAATTGTAAAATGCAAATTGTAAATGAAATGGAAATAAAATATTCTAGTTTTTTTGAAATTGTGAATGCTTTTTTTAAAATATGAAATGCAAATGCAAAAACAAACAAGAAAATAACAAACACACAATCAAAATGCAAACAAAACTAAACACACAACTTCTTTTTGAATGCAAACACACACAAAAATTACAACACACAAAATAAACACAAAATAAAATCAAATGTTTCGAAGAATAGAAAATTAAAACCAAAACAATCCCGGCAACGGCGCCAAAAACTTGTTTATCAACGGAAATTCTATGGAATTATAAAACCGTCGAAAAATTTCAAAATTAAAATAACCGCAAGCGCACGGCGTATAGTACAAAGCGTATACAGGTCAATCCGTAGGGAATTGTTAGAGTTTAAAAATCTATTCAATCAAATTAGATCAAATGGAGGAGAATTTGTTTACTAAAATCAAAATGAAGCTAGAACTAGAATTAAAATGTGATTAGAAAACTATTGAACTAGAAAATAATTTAGGATAAATCCACTCTCATATTTTTTTGTAAATCAGTAAATAATAACTTATAATCTCTAGCTTTGATATTAAGTGAATAATTATTGTATTTATCATAAGTATGGTTTGATTATGTTATTAACTAACATAACTCAAACCATCAAACTATAATACAACAATTATACCACTTATAATTCTCATGAAAATGAAGACAAAGCAAAAGCTATTTTAATTATGATCTATTTACTATTGTAACTAGTAATATAGATCATCAAATTTCATTTTTACTTTCATTTCAAAATCAAAAATTAATTAGCAAATGATGATGTAAATTGTGTTTATGTTGAATAAGAATAACTCATTTGCATAAGCAATATAAGCTATCAAACCCACTTGTATAAACTTACATCAAAATTTACTTCATGAAGCACAAATCAAAAGAGATCATAAACCATAGAAATGTTGAAATTACATAATATTTGAGAGCTTCATTACCCCTAAATTGAAGGGGTTTAGCTACTCATTTGTGGCATTGAAGCAACACAAGTAAATTTCTATATTAAAAAGAGAAGAAAATAGAAAATAAGCAAAGAAAGCGAAAGAAATTAGCTAGTAACTACTTGCATAAAAATATAAATTACACTACTTGCATGAGCGTAAATCTAAGATGTGAACATAAAGAGAAAGAGAGCATGAAAATAAACACTAAAAATAAAACAAATAAAAGCATGTTAGAAAAAAGATAAGAAAAAGGCTTAGAAGCCATTTTTATTTCACTCAACATAGAGCTTACAACTTACTTTCTTAATTTTCTAATAAATATGAAAGAGTAGAAGATGGTTTCATGTACATAAGAGGGCTATATATACGTGCATAAAACCATAATTCTATTTTTACGGGGCTTACTGAAATGTCCTATAGGAAGTGCGACCACTGAAAGAGTGGGCTATGCGGTAGGATCGTGTAATATGGAATAATGAAATAGTCTAGGTGGATAAAGTAGGTAAATGCAAGGAGACACCAGGATTTTATACTGGTTCGGACCTCTCGTCCTACTCCAGTCCCTAAGCTTCTCTTAGGAATTTCACTAACTAACACCCTCACTTCACCCGGAGGAATATGTTTACAACTTACCCGAACAACCGAACGGGATTTCTTGCCTCAACTACCGAAGAGGACTTCAACTCAATTACTAAAATACAATATTCGGCTTGTTGTGTTCTTGTCAACACTAATGAGTCTAATGTAGTACAATATTCCTATAATCTTATCCTCGAGAATATGCAATGTATTTGTGAAGATTTAGGAAATGTGAATTGCTATGAATCAAAAAGAATGTTATAAACAAAAACAACGATTCAAGCAATAGATTAATGAATGCTTTGAGAGTATCTAGAAAATATGAACAAGAGAATAGTTAGATTAAAGCAAGAGAATTCGGTGAATTAAATGATGTTAGAATCATGAATTTATACTTGTAGAAGAGATGCATATGTTGTCAAAGGTTGCAAACAAGAGATGCTTCCATTTCCATTAATGAATGGTTGCAACTCTTGGGAAGAAGAAGGTGTCTTTTCAGAGAAAATTCACAGGTTTAAATTCAGTCGACTGAGCAGGTAATTCAGTCAACTGAAAATATGAAGTAAAATTTTCGGGACCAAATTCAGTCGACTGTGCAGGAAATTCAGTCGACTGAAACTGTGCATGTATGTTAAACTGCACAGATTCAGTCGACTGACTCAGGTTATTCAGTCGACTGAATTCTATTGTTAAACAAAAACAACAGTAGCTCATTTGGTTAGAGTACATGCTTTTTAAACTAGTGACCTGGGTTCGAGCCCCGCTCTATGCATTTTTTTGAAAACTTGATTTTGATTAAAATATGCATGCAAGTTTATTTGAATGTGAATGATGATTCTTGAGGAAAGATTTTAACAAAGCACTTACTAGACTCTACATACATATTTGATGACTCTTGTTAAAATATATAACTATATGAATCATACTTTGAGTCGTTGAGTCAAGATGATGTCGTAGTCGTAGATTCGTGAATTTTTGTCAGCAATCAAAACCTATGATCCAACATTCTCCCCCTTTTTGATGATGACAACTCCATTTTCTATGAACAAATCTTTGACAAGCTTTGTTGATCATATCTCTCTCACTGAATATCTTCCTGTAATTGTGCTATCGATTTCTCCCCCTGAATCTATGCTATATATTCCTATTTAATCTTTTCCCCCTTAATCTGTGCTTGCATGGTTTATTCCTGCAAATTGTGTTAGAGAGCAATATCTTTCTCCCCCTTTGTCATCGACAAAAAGGAGAGTTTATATGATGATATAAAATATATTTTACATAAGTGTTAACATAGAGCAATATAAAACAAAATAACTACTACTTATAATGTAAGGTATCAGAAAAAAAATTAACATTTAAAGCATGCGATACCCAAGGTTCTTATAATTTTCTAATTTTTAGGAAACCATACCCATTTGGGTGTGGTTGAACCTTTATAAATATAATTTTCATTATTAACTACCATATCAAAATAATCATTAATGTATTTTTCTCTATTTTTCCAATTAACAGGAACCCATATACTTAGATAATTTTTATTCATATTTCCTGTTAATGATTTTGTACTTCTAAAGAAATTATCAATATTATAGGTCATAGTAGTATTTGAATTTTTATAAAAATTGGATTTAGGCTTTACTCGAAATTTAGTACTAGCACTATCATTTTTACTATACATGAAAGCATATCTAGTGCTATTTCTACGATCAGTTTTATTATATCCTAAACCACTTTTATCATTGAGAGCTTTTGAATTCTTAACATAACATAATCCCTTCTTATTTGAAGCAGGTTGAGAATTTTCAATAATCCTGAATAAATTTTCTCTCCCTTTATTAAAATTGGAAATATTTTTAGTAATGTCATCAAGCTTAGTTTTGAGACTAGTGTTATCTAACTCAACAATTTTAATTTTTGTTTTTAACTCATGATTCTCAGAAGCTAGAGCATTATTCTTTTCTTTTTGAGCTTCTATTTCTTGACTTAATAGAGCGAGTTGAGAATTGTCGAAGAGTGAATCTTGAATTTTCTCAAGTTCTTCTTCTAATATTTTCTTCTCGTCTTTAAGCATATCTCTGTCGAATTCTGCTTTCTTCTGATTTTCTAGAGCTTCCTTATATTTTCTTTTGAGATTTTTTAAAGTGTCTAGAAGTTCTGAATTTATTTCTATCATATCATCAAAAGTTAGATCACTAACCTCATTATCTTTTGCCATGAAGCATTTGTTTGTTTGCTCCTTTAATTTTTCTTTATTGCTCTTTCTCTTCTTATTGCCTTGACTAGATTTCTTTGTAGCCATTTATTCTAGGATGTTGTTACGATCTCTAGAATACCAGGCTCTGATACCAATTGAAAGAGTGGGCTATGCGGTAGGATCGTGTAATATGGAATAATGAAATAGTCTAGGTGGATAAAGTAGGTAAATGCAAGGAGACACCAGGATTTTATACTGGTTCGGACCTCTCGTCCTACTCCAGTCCCTAAGCTTCTCTTAGGAATTTCACTAACTAACACCCTCACTTCACCCGGAGGAATAGGTTTACAACTTACCCGAACAACCGAACGGGATTTCTTGCCTCAACTACCGAAGAGGACTTCAACTCAATTACTAAAATACAATATTCGACTTGTTGTGTTCTTGTCAACACTAATGAGTCTAATGTAGTACAGTATTCCTATAATCTTATCCTCGAGAATATGCAATGTATTTGTGAAGATTTAGGAAATGTGAATTGCTATGAATCAAAAAGAATGTTATAAACAAAAACAACGATTCAAGCAATAGATTAATGAATGCTTTGAAAGTATCTAGAAAATATGAACAAGAGAATAGTTAGATTAAAGCAAGAGAATTCGGTGAATTAAATGATGTTAGAATCATGAATTTATACTTGTAGAAGAGATGCATATGTTGTCAAAGGTTGCAAACAAGAGATGCTTCCATTTCCATTGATGAATGGTTGCAACTCTTGGGAAGAAGAAGGTGTCTTTTCAGAGAAAATTCGCAGGTTTAAATTCAGTCGACTGAGCAGGGAATTCAGTCAACTGAAAATATGAAGTAAAATTTTCGGGACCAAATTCAGTCGACTGTGCAGGAAATTCAGTCGACTGAAACTGTGCATGTATGTTAAACTGCACAGATTCAGTCGACTGACTCAGGTTATTCAGTCGACTGAATTCTGTTGTTAAACAAAAACAACAGTAGCTCATTTGGTTAGAGTACATGCTTTCTAAACTAGTGACCTGGGTTCGAGCCCCGCTCCACGCATTTTTTTGAAAACTTGATTTTGATTAAAATATGCATGCAAGTTTATTTGAATGTGAATGATGATTCTTGAGGAAAGATTTTAACAAAGCACTTACTAGACTCTATATACATATTTGATGACTCTTGTTAAAATATATAACTATATGAACCATACTTTGAGTCGTTGAGTTAGGATGATGTCGTAGTCGTAGATTCGTGAATTTTTGTCAGCAATCAAAACCTATGATCCAACAAGCAGTGCACATGTCATGGAAGCAGTCAGTTTCGAAGCCATAGCATAAAATTCGAACCAAAAATAAGGTCGTAGGGATTACAAACAAGAACCGAATAATGTCAACAGCAGTTTCAAAAGTCGTGGTTGTCAGGAAACCAAATCTAGTGATCGAAATCAAAGTTGAACAGGTCAGAGACGTGGTGGTAAGGAAACGAATAGTTCAGATTCAAAGCCGTGGGAAAAAAGTATCAAAATATACGAAAATATACGAATTTGAACTAGTCAATGAAATCTCAAGCAACCAAGCAATGATCAAACGGCCGAAAGCATAATATTGAAAAAATCAAACGAACGAAATTCTAGGAGATCAAATTCATATATAGACCCCAAAATCATCATCGGAAAATTATCGAGTAAAAGCAACAAAGAATAATCATTCACTCGAATCAAAATTGAGTTCAAGCATTAAAACCAGCAAAGAAAAGGAAACACATACCGGAATTATCGAATCGAACTCAATCATTGAAGCGGCCAAGAGCGAACAAACGAGAACGAAGCACACGCGAATAACCACTGTACCGATCAACAAAAAGGTGCAGCTTCAAAAAGCCGTAATTTTGGAACGGAGAATCGAGCCACCATTTTCACAAAGGAACGAAGCAAAGAGGATCAGGTCAAAATATAAAAAGGGCCGGCCTCTTCCCTTTTTCTAAGAGTTTTTCTTTTGTTATTATAAAGGGATTTTTAATTTTTAATTAGGTTTATTTTAATTTGTTTTTAATTTGTATTTTGCCTTTAAACCATTGTAATTTCTAGTCATGTGAATAGGGGACAAACTACGTGGCGTAGTTTGAGAATTCGCAACTCAGTGGCTGAGTTGGGGTAGGGTTTTGAGCGTATATTTAGGTTATTAAGTAGCGGGTGTCGCGAGTTTACGTGTAAGCGCGTGACTACTTAATTTCTAGTAGAAACCTTGGGGCAGCACGTAGGCAGAGTTTTGTCGAAGCTGGGTAAATTCTGTGTCGTTCTATTTCTGCATTTTATATTATTCTGCTACTTTTTCTGTGCTGCTATTATTCTGTGATCTGTGTTGAATAATTTTATAAGCTTCCGCAATTAATTTTTATAATTAATACCATCACCCCATTCACCCCCCTCTAGGGTGAAATCGATCCTACAAGTGGTATCAGAGCTAGGAACAAAAGCCGTTTTTGTTTTAAAAAATTGATTTGACCAAAACCAATTTTTATTTTAAAATTTTGAATTTTTAAAATGGCTTCTTTTAATAATACTTTGTTGGGGGTCGTTCCAATATTATTCCTTCTATTTTCGATGGAACAGATTTTTTGAATTAGAAATTGAAAATGGAATTTTATTTAAAATCTGTTAATATTAAATGTTGGAATATTATTGAAAATGGGTGCGATATAAATGACGAGAAAATTATCTCGATTAATGCTCTTTCTATGCATATATTATGTTCTCATATTAATCAAGATAATTTTAATTTCATCTCTCATTGTGAAAATGCATAGGAAATTTGGAATACTTTGATGCAATATATGGTGCAAAAGTCAACAGCAATGAGAAATCCTCCACAACCGACTCAGTTAAAGAAATGTGCTTGACAGGATTTGTAAAAAGAAGTGGTGATGAGGAGGATGATGATGAAGCAACTGAGCTGGCATTAATAATAAAAAAATTCAAAAGGTGGAACCGCAAATATGGAAATCCAGCTCTAAATCAAAAATTAAAAAGCAGAATAATCAAAGCACTAGACAACTCGGAAGAACACATGATCATTTGCAAAAAAACCCAGTGATATCAAGCCCAATTATCTCTGATTTCAACGCGATTTTGAAAAGAAATCAAAAAGGAGAAACGCTACAGCCACGTGGAATACCAGCGATGAAGATAATCAAAGTACTAGCAGTGAGAGTGAGAAAGCAGATATGTGCCTTCATGGAAATATAACCGATAGCGACGATGATGAGCCAAGCGAGGTATCAAAACTCACTCACTCTGAATTACTTATTTATTTCCACGAAGTAAATGGCTGTTTTGAACGACTTAGGGAGAAATATGCTAAACTTGAATCACAAAAAGTTACTTTGATAGAAATAATTGAACAACTTGACCAATTAGTTAAAACCTATCAAAGTAGTATCCCTAAGTGTGATAAGTGTCCAACATTTGAAGAAGAAATTAAAAAATCAAAAATTAATATAAAATCACTTGAAACTGAAATTCTGATTTTGAAAGAGAGTGAAAATACTAGGAGAGAGAATTCTATTAAAAAGTGCACACAATTGTTAAACGAAAATGAATCTCTCAAAACGCAAGTCCAATAATTGTCAACGACTTTAGATAAATTTTCAAAAAGTGAAAAATCATTGAATATGCTATTAGGAAAGCAAACTTTTAATACGGTTAGACAAGGACTTGGATATAATAAATCAAAAATTGTTGAAAGCAATATTAATCAAGCTAATTCTATGTGCACAATTTGTAGAAAATAAGGACACAATCACAATAATTGTAGGTATAGACCCAAACATGTGAAAACTATAACGATTTGGGTTCCAAAAGGCATAAATATAAAATCTCTCAAAGTTAAACAAATTTGGGTGCCGAAGGGAACAATTATAAATAGTTTTGGGTCTCCACAAAATTATTTTTCTAAATATTCTTCCACTGACAACCATGGACCTATAAAAAAAAATAGGTCACATAAATCTTTTCCCGTGTAGGTGTGGTGGCAGGCTAAGGAACAACAATAGTGCTACTTGGATTCTGGCTGTTCCGAGAGCACACCTAGCGACAAAGCAAAGTTCCTTAGTCTAGTTCAAAGGTGATAGAATCACAATAGACAACAACGAAAAATATCGTAAAGGTAAAATAGGTAATGGTATATTTTGAACGATATATTAAATATGATAATCTGCACCGTATTCTGAATTAAATCAACCAATAATGTGATAATGATGATTTTGACTCTGACTTATTCAAAATAGTTGGCCAATTATATTCTTATGTCAAAAACACTATAAAAATCTCTAGATTCTTTGAATTACTTCATATATATCAGTTTGGATTAAAAATAGTGTTTTGTTGGATAATAATACATTTGGTTATAATTCGGCTAACCCTATATTCACGGTTTTTTATTATTAACACGGCTTCAATTCAAATTCAAGAGAATGTCATTTAAATTGCTGTTAAAATTGAATTTGAAATTTTTGGTGCACACTTCAAGGTTTGGTCTATCAAATTCAATTAGTTATAATTTTGAGTGAAAGAGAAATTCAGATGCAGATTACACTGGTAATCTAGTTGATAGATAAATTACTAGGGAAACGTGATTTGCTGAGACATTTAGTAACTGCATCGCTTTTCAAAGAAAATATCTGCATATATTTCATTTCAAATAATTTTCAAGTAGCAGAAATTTTTCTCATATAACCCCTTCGAGAAAATCATTTTTGACCATATTTTCAGATCAGTCATTTTTGAAAAATTGATTTTATAATTATTTTTAAATGATTACATTGATTAATCTGACTCCCTAATGATTATCGAAAAGATGAATAGTGATTGAAAAAGTGATGAGTGTTGATATTTATCATATATTATGACTTGAGGCGGTATAATTAGTAAATTTCTTTAGAAATTTATACAAGAGTTATAAAAAAAATTGTTGGTAAAAATTTCATGACCATATCTATATCTATCATATTTCTAACGACCATCACTCATCAAAATTCTATATAGTTTGTCGATATGTGGTACTTTAAACAGGAATCATTCATTTTTCATTTTTACATTTTTTTTTAAAATAATATGAAAAAATTTATATAGTAAAAAAGTAAATACCAAAGTATTCACTCTCATTTAAAAGTCCTCACGATTATGAATGGGTGAATTACTTGGAATTTGTTATGTGCTTCCATGCTCATTTAAAAGTCCTCACGGTTATGCATGTATGGAACACATATCAAAAGTTGATTTTTAAAAATAAACAAGTTGATTCTAATCCCCTTTAAAAGTCCTCACGGTTATGCGTGGTTAGAAGATACTTGAATTCATTCTTTTTTTAAATAAAATTGGAATACTACTAATCTCATTTAAAAGTCCTAACGGTTATGCATGGTTAGTAGATATTCAAATTCCTGATATAAATATACCACAAATAGACACAACTGTATGGTTTTATACGATGACATAATTCCCATCATTCTAAAAGTGGAATATACGCCTAACAAAATATTTATGATTTTTTTTGATTTTTTATTGAAATTTAATATTTATATTCAATTGAGTTTTAATGTTGGATTAATATCGATCACTTTATCTCTATTTTCTCTAACACTATTATACTTTTTGCTGATAACAAAAGGGGAGAGAAAAGTTAAGATTTTGTCAAATAAAATCAAGCAAAGGTCAAATAATTTTCCATTTGCATCTAGGCTCATTTGCATATTTTTATTTGTATGCATATATGTAGGGGGAGCTTTGTGTAGAGAGGAAGCATTTAAATTGGGGGAGCAAATTAGGATATATCTATGATCAAATACATTTAACATATTCAAAACCTTAAATATATGTTTGTTATCATCAAAAGGGGAAGATTGTTGAATATGCGATTATATGATTTTTGTTTGATGATAATAAACATATATATATATATATATATATATATTTATATTCATTTAAATGTATTTGTTAATGTACTATTTTATTTTTCATAGACTAAATAAATATTTGCTGAATAAAAATAAATAACACAGAATTTGAAATCAAACAGAAATTTTATTCAAACAAATATTTATTACAATTTTGAATAGTACGAATTCAAGCTCTCACTATACAACTTTGATTGCAATATTCATTTACATCACAATCTCACTTTTACATCAGACCTCACTACATAATCACTCATTCACTCAACTAGTATTTATCTTCAACTTTATTCCAATGTGAATCCGGCATCTGAGAAATCTGCAGAAATAATGTTTGACGCAGTAAAATTGAATAGGAAATATATTTTTTTGCAGTACAAAATAAAATGTGATTTTGAAAATAATATTTTCCTCGGTTATTTGGGTTGTTCGTCGTCATTTAATTTTCAATTCATCATACACGAACAGCTTGTGACATACACAGTGTATCACTGTATATGCCACAAGGCCGTGCATACCGATATATATAGACTTGATAAATTTACAGGGACAGGTGAGCACAGGTCAAACCCAAATTATCGGATTCAACTCAGGTGTGATAAAATAATGTCACAAACTTCAGCACAAGGTCAAATCCGAGCGACAAGCTGGATTCAACTCAAGTGTAATGCACAGTCCAACTATAAAGTCAACATGCTCACGAAAGACTGCACAAATTCAAGAAGGCACCAAACCACAGACAAAATGGAAAAGATCAAGTCACTAACTCAACTCAACTGCAGCACTAAAGCGCAAAGGCTCGAATGACCTAGTGCGCCTGAAATATGGCAACACATCAAAGACACAGTGAATCAAGATCACAATCAATATACAGTGAATCATAGCATGGTTCAAACCAGGGCAATGCATCAAAGACACAATTGACATGCAAACATCTCAAGATCACAGTGTGCACAGAACAACTCACATGCATGCAACCATGACTCAAAGCATATACAAGACTGTTCATTTAGGTCTGGACAACATGGATGAACAATCAAACATGAATGGCTACAGGTTTGAAACCACAAAGGGACATACAGTGACAACATGCAATAATGACCCAACATTTCAACGGCAGCATATATACAACAAAGATGAACATCAAAATCGCACCAGTACAGTGTCAATGAACAAACAAGCCCAAGTGCAAAACCAAACACAACAGTATGTTGAAGCAACCGAGACATCACATACATATATGTGTACAAATGAAGACACAGAGCAAATTAATTTCAAACCAGATAATGATGCAGGAAACTCGAATAAGCATATCAAGTTTAAGTGTCAAGTGAATGAGCTGTAGCAGTTTCAAATCAAGTCAATGCTACAAAGATGAACCAGACAAGAAATGACAACAATAGACTAGCAAAGCAACAACTTAAGTGTAACAAGTTCAATCTAGCAGTGAGCAGTGCACATGCCATGGAAGCACTCAGTTCTGAAGCTATAGCATAAAATTCGAACCAAAAATAAGGTCGCAGGGATTACAAACAAGAACCAAATAATGTCAACAGCGGTTTCAAAAGCCGTGGTTGTCAAGAAACCAAATCTACTGATCGAAATCAAAGTTGAACAGGTAAGAGATGTGGTGGTAAGGAAACGAACGGTTTAGATTCAAAGCCGTGGGAAACTAGTATCAAAATATAGGAAAATATACGAATTTGAATCAATCAGTGAAATCTCAAGCATCCAAGCAATGATCAAACGGTCGAAAGCATAATATTGAAAAAATCAAATGAACGAAATTCTAGGAGATCGAATTCATATATAGACTCCAAAATCATCATCGGCAAATTATCGAGTAAAAGCAACAAAGAATAATCATTCACTCGAATCAAAATTGAGTTCAAGCATTAAAAAAAGCAAAGCAATGGAAACACATACCGGAATTATCGAATCGAACTCAATCATTGAAGCAGCCAAGAGCGAACAAATGAGAACGAAGCACACGCGAATAACCACTGTATCGATCAACAAAAAGGCTCAGCTTCAAAAAGCACTAATTTTGGAACGAAGAATCGAGCCACCATTTTTACAAAGGAACGAAGCAAAGAGGATCGAGTCAAAATATAAAAGGGGTCAGCCTCTTCCCTTTTTTTAAGAGTTTTTCTTTTGTTGTTATAAAGGGCTTTTTAATTTTTAATTAGGGTTATTTTAATTTGTATTTTGCCTTTAAACCATTGTAATTTCTAGTCGTGTGACTAGGGGACAAACTACGTAGCGTAGTTTGAGAATTCGCAACTCAGAGCTGAGTTGTGGCAGGGTTTTGAGCGTAGAGTTAGGTTAGTCAGTAGCGGGTGTCGCGAGTTTACGTGTGTAAGTGTGTGAACTTAATTTCTAGTAGAAACCTTGGGGGCAGCACCTAGGCAGGGTTTTGCCAAAGCTGGATAAATTCTGCGCCGTTCTATTTTTGTATTTTATTATTCTGCTATTTTTTCTGTGCTACTATTATTCTGTGATCTGTGTTGAAATAATTTTATAAGCTTCCGCAATTAATTTTTATAATTAATACCATCACCCTATTCACCCTCCCTCTGGGGTGAAATCGATCCTACATGGGTGAATTACTTGGAATATTTGATTATATGCTTTTATACTCATTTGAAAGTCCTCACGATTATGCATGTATGGAACACATGTAAAAAAAAAGAACAGACTTAATAAAAACCATATATGGTCGATAGGTGTATGCACGAAAGTGTGTGCACTCGCCATGCTCTGTACTCCCCTCATATAAGCCCGGAAGGTAGTGCATGGGTGGTATATCTGGCCTCAGTTTATCTGAGCTAGGCGTGTAATTTTTCTTGCAAATAATGAGAGAGAAATCAATTGAAATCCTAGCACTATTTTAACTTGTTTGATTTAACTTGTTATTGAAAAGAAAAGAAAATACCACTTTAATAAACTTTGATAATCAACTAAGGATCCATTTCATAATTACATTGTGTATTGAACCGAAACAACTAGCCAAACTATGGTCTATATGTTATGACAATTTGATTTTTATTGGAAATTTTGATGAGTAAATGATTTAAATTTTCAAGACAATGACCAAAACTTGAATTTAACTTATTTGTGTCTATTTAAAAGTAAACCTTTCATTTGTAAATATATCTAAAAATTGCATTCATCTCTTTGTAAATAATCTTACATTTTGTAAATATTTTCACTTTGCATTGGATTTTGTGGGTAGTATTCGCTGAAAACCCTCATGAGACAACACTCATCCTACTGGGGCCACCCAGAGGTTTAATGGCTTATTGCATACAGTCAGTGCAATCATGCTCCCTACGAAAACGGATCTATCTTAGTTTTCCTTTATCCGAGGACGAATAAAAAGATAAGTGTGGGGTATTTTGATGTGCACGTAAATGTGCATATATTTACATCCATATTCTATCTCTTTTTATTTAAATAAACATCAACATGTTTAAAACCAAAATTTTATTATTTTCAAGCCATCGTACTTTCATCTTCATTCAGGGGCAAAATGGTCATTTTTGTGCATGTGTCAATTAAAGAATTTTTACTTAGATATTTTTTTGATAATTTTTATATGAATTTGGATGCATATGGTATAGGCTTATATGAAGATATATGCATGCACAAACGAAATATAAAGGAATGAAGAGGAAATAATTCAAGTTCAAGATCATGGAAGACCCTACCCACTTATCTAAATATACAATTATGAGCTAATGGACAACTAAGTGGAGGTCAAAGCTTCATGCCCAACAAATGATGGATTAATTAGCGGCTAATGGTCACTTGGTGACCACGCTTCCTAAAGAGCATTTTAGGAAGCCCCCTACAAATAAAATTAGGGTTTTATGCATGTATATATAGCCCTCTTATGTACATGAAACCATCATCTAATCTTTCATATTTGTTAGGAAATTAAGAAAGTAAGTTGTAAGCTCTATGTTGAATGAAATAAAAATGGCTTTCAGACCTCTTTCTTCTCTCTTTTCTCCATTCTTTTCTTTGTTTTATTGTTAATGTTTATTTTTATGCTCTCTTTCTCTTTATGTTCATTGCTTAGATTTACATTCATGCAAGTAGTGTATTATATATTTTTATGCAAGTAGTTAGTAGCTAATATCTTTTGCTTTCTTTGCTTATTTTCTAGTTTCTTCTCTTTTTATTGTTGAAATTTACTTGTGTTGCTTCAATTCCACAAATGAGTAGCTAAACCCCTTCAATTTAGGGGTAATGAAGCTCTCAAATATTATGTAATTTCAACATTTCTATGGTTTATGATCTCATTTGATTTATGCTTCATGAAGTAAATTTTGATGTAAGTTTATACAAATGGGTTTGATAGCTTATATTGCTTATGCAAATGAGCAATTCTTATTCAACATAAACACAATTTTCTTCATCATTTGCTAATTAATTTTTGATTTTGAAATGAAAGTAAAATGAAATTTGATGATCTATACTACTAGTTACAATAGTAAATAGATCACACTTAAAATAGCTTTTTCTTTGGCTTCATTTTCATGAGAATTATAAGTGGTATAATTGTTGTATTATAGTTTGATGGTTTGAGTTATGTTAGTTAATAAAATAAACAAACCATACTTATGATAAATACAATAATTATTCACTTAATATCAAAGCTAGAGATTATAAGTTATTGTTTGCTGATTTACAAAAAAAATATGAGAGTGGATTTATCCCTAAATTGTTCTCTAGTTCAATAGTTTTCTAATCACATTTTAATTTTAGTTCTAACTTCATTTTGATTCTAGTAAACAAATTCCCCTCCATTTGGTCTAATGTGATTGAATAGATTTTTAAGCTCTAACAATTCCCTACGGATCGACCCGTATTCGCCACGTACTACGACTATACGACGTGCTCTTGCGGTCATTTTAATTTTGAAATTTTTCGACGGTTTTCCGATTCCATAGAATTTTCGTCGATTAATAAGTTTTTGGCGCTGTTGCCGAGGATTTTTGGTTTTAATTTTATATTTTTTGAACTATTTTTCATTTGATTTTATTTTGTGTGTTTTAATTTTTGTGTGTGTTTGCATTTAAAAAAGAAGTTGTGTGTTTAGTTTTGTTTGCATTTTGATTGTATGTTTGTTATTTTCTTGTTTGTTTTTGAATTTGCATTTCATATTTTGAAAAAAAGCATTCACAATTTCAAAAATAATAGTATTTTATTCCCATTTCATTTACAATTTGCATTTCATAGTTGCATTTATAAGTTACAATTCAAAAAAAAACAACATTGTTCTGTTTCATTACTGTTGCTGCTCTCCGTTTTCCTTGTTCATCTCTGTGCATCTCATACAAACTTCAACCAACACATCTCTGTTACCCTTCTTCTACCATCACATTGCAACCACACCCTCTCAGTTGCCACACTAGAAACTGCAACATACAACGGTCTCCACACTAGTGCAAATACTTCTGCACTTCACTTCACCATTCAACCAATACCATACAACCTCTGCCCAACAGTCCCACCAACCATTTCTAAAAGCATTGCCTACTGCACATAACCACTACCATTCATACGTCACTCCAAACATTCTAGCAACTTGTAGCCACTTCTCCTCTACCAGACATTGCTGCAATGCCTGCATATCACTAATCTACCATAACTTCCACCAATAACTGCCTTGCTCAATTCCTCATCACACAACTCTATTAGTTCACCCCTCTCTACAAAATTTCACAAAAGTTTGCCATAATCCCCATACAAACACAAGCCCACCATACTACATTGTGCACAATATACAACCTGAACCAAGAATACATTCTGCACAGAGCACATATTCACTATCTACATTCCAAACTACATACCAATTCACAATACTATTCCTTCCTTCCTTTGACCGCACCATCCAGCAGTCAAAGCAGCCAAATTCAGCTCCCCTCAAATCGCTTCACCTAGTACACCACCATACATACCCACATTCACATACATAACCTATACAAATTCCAACATACATCCTAAACTTTTCAAACAAAACACATCATCCCTACCACTGTTTCCGAAACCATCCTCGATTCCTCCTCGCCACACTTTTCTTCTGCATACTCCTCTACCAATTTACAACCATCAACGCACAACCACTTGTAGCTGCTTTTGTACGCAACCTCTTTATCACTTACCACCCTCATCCTGTCAATAGCAGTTCGCATCCACTCACTACCTACAATCGAACACCTCAAAATCGCTTCGAAAAAATTGACTATCGCGACATCACAAATCTCCAACTTCCCCACGTATCACCAGTACAAAACAGTCACTGCCTTGCTGTAGTCCATACATTTCTGCTACCACTCCTCTTCATATTTCACTACATCACCACAAACTCAATACAAACTCCACCTTAACAAAACCACAACATCCAAAGTAGCATCCTCCACGGCTAGAAACCACTCGCAACTAGAATAACAAACTCGCCTTGAATTTCCCAAATCGACGTAAGCTTCACCGCCCATCACATCGCCATACGAACAGCCCAGCCTCCACGCAACATCACCTTCACCTATAACTTCACAATCCAAACGAATTGCCTAACACCCATCTTCGACCTAAGAGCAATCAACATCCGCCATCATCTCCATACCCTGCTTCTTACTCACGGCAACATCAACAACCGAGAACTCGAACTCGAACTCGAACTCGAACTCGAACATTAGACTTTAATCGAACCAAATAATTCTTGAATCCCAAATCGCAGAGCAACTTAGATTTCATCTTCATTTAGTTGCGGATTAGTAGTTGTTTCAATCTTGAATTTTTAATTGTGAATTGTTACTAACATAAACCATATTTACGATAAATACAATAATTATTTCACTTAATATGAAAGCTAGATATCATAAATTATTGTTTGTTGATTTAATAAAAAAATATGAGAGTGCATTTATCCCTAAATTGTTCTCCAGTTCAATAGTTTTCTAATCACATTTTAATTCTAGTTCTAGCTTCATTTTGTTTCTAGTAAACAAATTCTCGTCCACTTGGTCTAATTTGATCGAATAGATTTTTAAACTCTAACAATTTCCTGTGGATTGACCCGTATTCGCCGCATACTACGATAGTATGCCGTGCGCTTGCGGTTATTTTAATTTTGAATTTTTTAAACAGTTTTCTAATTCCATAGAATTTTGTCGATTAACAGGTTTGACTACCCAAATTTTCCATGTTTTAGCTTCACTCCATAATGATTAAGATTGATGTGTTAAAGGCAAATATTGACTGCTGACCTATCTTCTCAATTTATCCCCAAAAATGAGGGGGCAAAACTTAAGTATCAGCTGTAGATTGGGACAACACGGCAACGAAATTCGACTTAACGCTCGATCGTGACCCGAAGCCGTAGCTCCGGAACTTAACGACTAAACTCAAGGCTGATTTGATGACTAAACTCCATAAGTACATTGAATGAACTTCAAGTGCTGGAACCCTTAAGCAAATGACAACAAATAGTAATGAAGACAAAATGGAATTCATTTACTATTCTTTGAAAAATAAGAACAAGTACAAAATTGTTCCAAAAATCCTATTAGCAGGGGCCGAGCCTATAAAAAGAAAAAGTAGATTCCTATCTATCTACCAAAAATGAGCCGAACAGACATGTCTACTCTTTATTTTTTCTCGGCTTCTTCTTTGGCGTTGACCCATTAGAACTGTCACTTGGCTTCCTCTTTGATCCCTTGCCTTTTGGCAGCTGATCTCCAATCGGGGCATTATATCAACTTCCTCCTCCGAACTCACATGTATTGGAATGCTTCCTGGGGGCGGAATTGAAGAGATAGGACCAATAGTAGGAGGCAGGAGAGGCATACTAGTGTCGACGACCATGCCACCAAAAGAAATAATTCCTAATGGGGTTGGAGCAGGGCTCGCCATTTCTCCTCCAAAGCTACTAGCCCTGGAAGCTGCTTCCATTTCGGCATTAATTTCGACTATTATTTCCTATTCGTGAATTGTTTGAGCCTCACCGAGAACATTAGCAGTTGGGCCTGAGGAGCTAGTTGCAGGTGCGCTTCCACTCATGACAAACAGTAGATCAACAAAGAGGTCACTGTGATGACCGAGAAGTTTCTCCGTCATCTGTTCTTCAACGGTAAGTGTGCTCTCTTGTACCCCATCTGTAGATGCAGTAGCTGCTGTCGTGGTCGCTTCCGTAATGATAGCCTCCTGCTCGTGATGCAACTCTTGAGTTGCAGGAGGCATAGCAGATGTCACTCCAATCACTGTAGAGAGACAAAGGGAAAACTGTTAATAATCACTTCAAGTAACACTTCCGATTTTGAGAAAGCGTAGGAAATGTTTAGAGTACCTTCCTCAGTTTGACTTGCAGCTGGTGGAGCAACTTCGGATACTTGCTCTTGGGCTGAAGACAACTGTGGTTGATTGGGATTGTATGCATGGATAGGCTGGGGATCAACCACAGATGTAGTTTTAGGCTTGGTCGGCACGAGAGTTTTAGGACTTACGTCATGGTGCTCAACACCTGAACTTTCTCCAGCATTCGAGAGTTGAGTGCCAAGTCTCTTCTTTTCATGTGCAATCGAGACATCATGGATAACTTTCCTTTCATCTTCGCTCAACACCCGATTATCAAGCTCAAATTCATCAATCGATTCAGCATGGTGTTCGACCTTTTCATCTTCTACAGGTATGTTAGATAATTATTGAGCCAAGCTAGATTTCTATGCTTCAAAACATTGATATTGTATGTGATCAGAAGGTCTTCAATATTGGTCTCTAGCATTGCCTCCTCCATCTTAACTTCATCCGCAAGCCTGGCCTTAGCCTCCCGAACTTTAAAGTACTGCCATAACCCTTTCACCATGGAATACCACAGCTTGCTCGCACGCTTAGGCTGTTTTATTCGCATTATCCTTTTTTTTGATGATTTCAGAGAGTTTGGCTTTAAGTTCATTAAGTTCCTTCATTGCAGCGTCCTTTTCAGCTGTAATTGTGGTATTCCGGTGACCCATCTCCTCAACCAATGCGAAATACGTTTGTCGCATCCTCTCCATGGACTGATTAGCTTCGTCAACTTTCTTGGTGGCCTCTATTTCAGATTAGTGGGAAGATTCGGCTTTATTGTTTAGCACTTGAATTATATGGTCTCTTTGGGCGAGGTCAGTATCTAACTTCTCAATTGTTGTTGCTCGCTCAAAAGCCACCGTCGATGCTTTATCCATGGCTTTCATCCACTCTTTGTATTAGGTATAGATATCATGTATGTAGTCATGAATCCTTTGTTCCACCTTAGCAAGAATTTTATTTAAGTGTAGAGGGAAGATAAAGCCGTCAAAACAAATGTTTGAAAAATCTTTTCTCAACTGGGCGATTTTGATTGCTCCTTTCCTAGTAGGCTTAGAAATGGCTTGTTCTATGACAATGGGAGTTTCGGCCTCGGTTCTGCGACGTTGTGGATCGAGCATGAGAGTTTAAGGTGATGGTTTTTGATGTGGAGGCTCTAAGGTTTGTCTATCATGGCCGGAGGGTTGTGTTGGAGCTCGAGGAGATAGAGAGCATGATCAGGAGCGATATTTATATTCTCTATCCATATCCCTCTCGTAATGTTTTTGGCTGAAATAATCGCGATCGCGGTCTCTATTAGCGTCCCTCTGGAGGGACTCATTGTACGAACTAGATGACTAACATGTTGAGCGAAGGCTTCCCAACATGGATTATCGTCTAGTCATCGTATCTGTAAAGTAAAAGAAAAGCAGGATCAGTAATCTCTAGGAATGAATAACTTATGATTGGAAATCGTGTAGCGCCGTGAAGTGTAGGTATGCATGTTTTAGAACCCCCAACCAACTGGATATGTCGGCCACACTTGTAGGAAGTGACTCGCTTAAATCTAAGGCACTTTAAAGCCCTTCCAATCCAGTTTTGCGTTGAAGTGACACATAGTACGGAATTGGAATGTCAACAAGCCTTCGAAGGAATTCTCTATTTACGAGGGAGGAGCCTCTGAGATTCTAACTCCAGAGACTGGCAAAGACACAATCACGGATTTCCATCTCATGGACTTATGACTTTATGTGCTACTGCCTTGTCTTTCCTCCTTTCCCCTAAGTCCTGAAACTACCAGAAGGCTCGGCTACGGGTTCGCCGTCTGTAGGCGTGTTCTCTTTATCGCACTCCTCAACAATTAGGATCCCGGGTGCTCTACATTTAGCCCATCTCACTGGGGCTGCCCAAAGTGATCCCTTAAGTCTTATGCTTTGATTTCGATTGATTAACCCGAAAATCCTCAAATTTCTATCTATGGCACCGAGTCCATGTCTCTCATCTCGCCCGGCACTTCCTGAAGAATCCGTACTAGTTCTTTGAAATGGGCACCTTCGGGTCGTAGAATTATGTATGTAAAGGAAAGAAGACGTTAGATTCAATGTTAGTTATGAATATCTCATTAACTATTGGAAAAGTTGCAGCACCTACGTCTAGCTTGCCACCGACTGGCAAAACCTAGAGGGCATCGGATATAGAACCACTCTGTCTTAAAGTTGCTATGCCTAGTCTAGGATCCTGTTACCACTTGGTAGTTCCTGACTGCCTCTAGAAATGTGAACGAAGGATTGTCGCCTCCACTCTTAACATTAAACAAATATTGGATTTCTTCTAGGGTCGGGGGTTGGAAAAGATGCTCCATGAATACAATGAATAGATAGTTCAGCAGTGTATATCCATTGGGATGTAACTGTGACGGGGCGATTCCAAAGAAAGATAACACTTCTCAAACATATTGGTTGAATGGAGGAAGTGTTCTCGTTGTGCACGAATGGTAGTTAAAAGCCGTGAATCCGTCTGGTGGAGCGTGTGGCCTGTTATTCGTGCCGGGTAGCAAAACATCATCTAATGATAGACCATGCCTTAAGCATATTTGCTCCAACATATCTTCGAAGACATTTGACGACATAGAATCTTGAGGGTTCGCAATAAAAGTTGCTCCTGGCATCTCGTTTGGAGCTGGACCTATTACTTCAGGAGCAATGGATGGCATCTCTGTTATTGGTGAATAAGAACTTTGAGTCTCCTGTTGCTGAGAACTATAGATTCCATAACTAATCAACTCATCAAAAGCCATCATTAGATGATAATAAACCCGTGTTTTCCCTAGTGTGAAGTGTATGAATGTGTTGTGTAGTGCATTGCTACATAATATTTAAAAGATTCTACCAAATTTAAGGAGTTGTTCAAATGACAAGACTTTAGAATTCGATTGGAGTGATCATCATCACTGACCGTCACAACCATGCCATCCGGACTTAAGAGACCAATCTGAGTTAAAGTTTGTTAGAATTTAGTCAAATTACAGTTCCTTTGATGAGCTTTGAAGGGCAATCGGATATGCAGTTTAACCGTCATGTCCGGTTATGCAGAGCAGAAGCTCGTCGGAGTCATATGTCCAAGTATGTGAGGGGTATCAAATTCGTCAAAGTTCAACTTGAATCGATCACCAAAACTCCAATTCATATCGGTAAAGGATGCTATTCGAATCCATCAAGATACAAGCTCATATCGATCAACAAAGGTGCCTTTATATCGATCTCCCAGCACGCAGTTTGTATTGATCAGAGACATTGAGTTTTGTATTGATCAAATGCAAACCTTCGTATCCATCAGCAAGTTCAAAGCCTTCATATCGATTGTCTCGAGTCGATGAGAAACCCTATCATTACATGATATGAAGATCCCAACTTCATCGTCACAAAGCCCTATTACCCAAATCAATTCAAATGACTCCAACCTCAGATCGATACGACCCATCTTTCCTCCATCATCGATATATATCGCTTCATCTTGGATCGATTAACAAACCACTCCTCTGTGTCTAAGATCAATCCATGCCTAGTATCGATACGAATGACTTCATCATCTCAATTGTTCACTCCTCTTCTTCCCCAAGCTTCCAGAACGCCATAAAAATGGTTCCCAAACCTTACTCCAACCATATTACAGCGCCAACGATGCCGGAACTGGCCACAACCTTGGATGAAGTGGAATGAAGACTTGAGTCTCGTCATTTTGAATTGGATATAGTCAATTGATTACCTAGTTCGAATGAATTAGTTTATGGATTAAAAGATAATTGTTTGGGAGCGAAGACTTTGCAATTTCTTTCTACTTCCGATCGATACGAAGAAGGACTGAAGACAAAAGGTAAGTGGAAAATTTGTCTAAGTCCAAAATCCTTTTATATGGATTCGAAACCAGAGAGGAAAATGTTTCATCTCCCAGTGCTAAAAGCCGGTAGAATCGATCCCAAAGGTCAACGATACGAAGAGCCATCTTCATAATCATCCGCCCAGATCGATTTAGAATGTAGCTATTCATATCCACTGGTAATCGGTCTTCAAGCCCATCGATACGAGATGCCACTGCAAGGTTATATCGATCAATCAGTTCCATCGATACGAAACGCCATCCATTTGAGGACTGTAAGAGCTTGTATCCATCGATACGAATCATCTCACAAAACCATCTACTTCGTATTGATAGCCACCGATACAAAACACGTATCCCAACGTATCAAATCGATCCAAGAGAGGATCGATACTAAGGGAGACATAAAACAACCACAAAGCATTGGTACAACTTGAATTCCACATCGATTTAGGAGAGGATCGATACAGAATTCAATAAGAAAGAACTGAAAATGACTCGTGGACGTACGAACGTTAATGAGAGCCGGGTTAACATGCATGCATATATGTGGGGACTAATATTCAATTTTCAAAATTCACAGAAGTTGATTGCTCACCTTGTGACAACTACAACATTGATCAATGATTTGCTATCATTCAAAACTCAGTTACAACAGTGAACAGTATATCAACGGGCAGCAAACAATTCATCATTTATATTATGGAAATCAATCAAAGGTTACATCTTTTGAAGGAAAGATAATGACCTTTCAGACAATTCCATAACACCAAAAGATGTAACCTTTGATTGATTTACATAATATAAATGATATGAGGGGGAAAATGTTATCCTGCCTTTTGGCAAGGCCGCGACACCAAGGAATTGGCTGCAAAACAAAGACGGTCCATCTCCAAGATCGGTTATACACTAGTTTTCTATGGATATACTGACAAATTTTATCCGAGTCAGGATCGAACTATAATTGATATGACACGACAAACAAAGCTATGAAAGCCAATGTTCCAAATTTCAAGTCAACCTGAGTTCGTATGCTCGAGATATGATCGATGTAAGCCAAGAAAACGATCCATTTCGTATCCATCGGTCAGTCTCCTTCGAATCGATCCATTTCGTATCCATCGGTCAGTCTCCTTCGAATCGATCCATTTCGTATCCATCGGTCAATCAATCCCCTCTTCGTATCCATCCAAGTCCACTCACTTCATGTCCATCAATAGTATCAGGAGAGTCCATTTCGTATCGATCGACCATAGATCAATATAAAATCAACACCTCCAATCGATACGAAGTGTGATGCAAAAGATCGATACGAAGTGAAATGCACAAAATCGATACGAAGTGAGGTGCAGTGGATCGATATGAACAAGGCCAAGCTGGGTCGATACAAACGAAGCGCATCCATAGGAAAGACTCGATCGTTCGGCATGAAAAGTGGATCGATCCAAAAAGTTAGCACCACGTCATCAGATATCACGTGCATATCCATCGATGTGAAGCTATCGATACGAAGAGCATCAATATGAATTCAAGAGCCTTCAACAAATCGAAACTTGCATCGATCATAGCTCAAAATCTATAAGTCCAAATGCCATCAATTTTTCACAGGAGCTTGCGTGTACCTTCAAAAATGTTCATATCGATTGCGACTCGACTGGACTAAATACTGATCGATAAGAATTGCATTCGTATCAATCACGAATTCCAATAGATATTTGTGAGAGAAGAGGTCTTCCGAGATATAAGCGAGATATTTGTAGCCTACGCCTATAAATAGCAACCCAGGACCTACAGATAAAGGACTTTTGGCTCTTCTACGTCCAGACTTTGCCGAAATCACTGTTGTACTTGAGTTTTACTGTTGTAATTCATTGTAACCAGCAAGAAAAAGTTAATATAAGTCAATCATTTCAAAGTGGACATAGGCCATATACCGAACCACTTTAAATCCGTTTGTTTCTGCGTGATTTTCTTGCTTATTATTGGTGTGTTTGTTAGATCTGCCACATTTTCCATTTATTTTCTTCACTTTATCTCTTTAAACACATCCGAAGAGTGTTGTGCCCAATTTTAATACAAACAATATTGAAAAAAGGTTGTTTATCGATGAATCAATTTTCAATCACATTATGGATTATTCTTTGAAGAATATATTCATATATATAAATTTAAAAAGTCAAGTTTTCTATCATTATTTATTAAGTAAAAGATGTTTAATAAGATTATAAAATTATATTTATAAAACTTAACCATATTTCAAAATGTTTCGATATTCGAAGACGAAGTGTTTTACTTTTCGGGCCGCTATAGTATTGTTGAAGCCATATATTAGCTTTGGGCTTGGCTTTATGTCTTCGGTTGGGAGTCTTAACTTATCATACGCAACTTTAAATATGGCATTCATAGAACATTCTGAATCAATGAAAACCATTTACAATGTGCAATTTGAGGTTTGTATAGTTATCACCGTGGGGTCCTAAGGTAGGAAAGTAATCCTTGCTAAATCTGTTGAAGTGAACAAGATGTCCGTGGAAGGTTTTTTTTTGATATAGAACAAAGTTCTATTCTTAGTGCAGCTTTATTGGATTTATCTCTCCTGTGCTTTCCTTCTCTTACCTACAAGAGTGGGTCCCTTATGGATAGAAGCAATGAGGGTGTTTGGGTTTCCCACTTGATCTTTATAAGGGTATGGTGACTGATTATGTGTTAGAGTTACAACATTGTATTTCTGGAAAAGTGCCCATCCCTTTTGTACTAAACATTCAGTTGTCGGTGTTGTGGTCGTAGTTGTCGGTGTTGTGGTCGTTCACCCTATGAAACCCATAATATGTGCCGCCTTTATTATATTGAAGCTTCTTTCTATTATTTGCGACATTATAGGTTAATTTGGTCCTGGTCATTTTCTTAAATTTTCCATGGAACATGCATCAGGGGCGTTTTTGTTGTATAATTGAACTCTCTTTGTCTTTTTGCGGGTGGGTGGTTCTAGTTTTTTGCCTTCCATTTCTGCTCATTCTGAGCTGGAGCAGCACTTTCTATAGGTACCCCCTTCAGTTGTACTTGCTTCCTTAGTACATATATACCCTCTGGGCCTTTCTTAAAAAGCCTTCATACTCCCACAAGGTTTTATACTATTCTTATCCTACATTTATATGTTCTTTTCTATCCCTGAATGAGCCGCCATAAGCAATGTCATCTCACTAGTCACTCCTATCCTCATTACCCTTGACTTTAAGCATTTGATGTAACTATGCATGCTTTCATTATCGCTTTGCTTGATGCAGGACAAAGTGTTGGGACTAGAGGGACTTCTCTTCCAACATTGAATTGTCAATGGAAATTTGCTAACAGTTGCATCCAAGGATGAATTTCTCCTCGAAAATACTTTTGGAATCATATGGAGGCTGCCCTTGCGAGGTGTACTGAGAATAACTTGTAGAGGATTAGTCTCCCCACCTTTAATATATCCATATGGTATTCAAACGTGCATAGATAGTCATCTAGGTTAGATGATCCATCATGTTTTCTATAGTAGGGGCTTTATGCCATCGAGGAAGTCCAACTCAATAATTTTTTCACTAAATGAAGATAAATACTCTTCTCTCCTTCCCTCTTTGTTTTTTATTCACATAATTTGGATAAATTTTCTATATAGGCTTTAAGAAACTATATCTCCTTATCCTTAGCACTCACTCATGATATGCCACCCTTATAGACCGAAATGGCCTTAGCTCATCTTGCGCAGCATGGTTATTATGCTTTTCCAACAATAAAGGGTTAATATTAGCTGGCTTGGTTTTAATGACTAGGTTGATTTGAGCTTTGTTTTTAATACTTGGTCCCAAGCTTTATAATTCTGCCTTACTGTTCCCATCAATGAGATTGTCATACTTTTTCACTACCTGCACTTATTGCACAACAGTAAAACATTTCCAATAAGCCATGGAGCTGTAGGAATTAGATGGCCTGGGTAGAGGATTTCAGGACACCAGCTTTTCGATCCCATTCATTGCATCATTGATCTGGATTACAAAAGTGTTGAGGACCTCGAATATAGGGTCGGCGGTTATTTATATGGCAGGAAAATAGGTTTAGACAAAGGGTGAAAGATCTGTTGTTGATTTTTTCAGCTAAGTGATCAACTTCTTATTGGGGAGGGTTAGGAGAATTTTTGGGTTGCATAGTTTAGGGTTGAGGATTATGAAAATCAAAGATACGGGTATTTAAAATAAGGTTTATTGGGGCTTAACCCTCTTTTTTGTATCAAAATTTAGTGAGATTTTTCATCTCACAACACAAATTCAGTTACGAGAAATTACGGTGCTAGTAAATGTAATTAATAAAATGTAGTAATTCTGTTACTTGATTCTTACACAATTAGGTGATTACACTTTAACTTTTTGTTAAATGTAACGTCCAATTTAACAATCAATTCAAGTAAACTTAAACGAAACCTAGTAGTAAAAACAAGGAAATATAATATAGAAATGTAAATGACATGAGGATTTATGTAGTTAGATGTTAAGGAATCCTACGCCTGTAGGTCGATGATGTTTTCTATATCCTTTGTTTACAACCTTTGTTATTAACAAAAAATATGGATCAATACGCAGAAATTAGATGAAAGTACCAGTTCTTTTATAATAAGTCTAAATGATCTCTCTCCGAAGTATAGCTAATTATATCAGATCTGACCATCATCTAATAGACCTCAGGTTTACAATGGAGTTCCTAGAGAGTTTAAGAGTTGGAGGATGGAGTGAAAATGGGAAATAAATCTTTAATGGTAGAGAGATCGGATCTAAAGTGAAGAGCCGAAGATCAGGAGCGGGACCCGATCCCAATTTTTTGCTGGTAGGCTGGTATTTATCGAGAAAAGATGGGTTGGGTCAGAAGTCCACTTGGTGTAAAGTATAAAGATTGGCCTGAAGTCACGTGCCAACTTGCAGAAGATCATAAATTAATAAACATGTCGATACCGACTTAAACATGTCGGTGCCAACTTAAACATGTCGGTGTCGACATGTTTTCTTTGTTCAAAATACTTTGAACTCTCTTGCACTCTAATTCTTACTTCATTTCATGGCATTTCATGTTGTTTCCAATGATTGTTCGTTGATTTTGATAATCCTTCCTTTATTGCTTGATTTATTCTCCTGTTTCAACTATTTAACTCTCGAAATAGTTCATCCAAACACTCTTAGAAATCTACTGGATACATGTGGAAGTGGCAGATAATAACTCATATGAAGTTGGAGTGGACGATTGTGGAGCAAAAACATGTCAGCACCAAAATAAAAATGTCGGCACCGCTTGTTCACTTGGTATATTTTTGGAAGAATTTTCTCTAAGCCAATCCTTTGCTTCATCTTAATGTGCCTCCAATATTTCAAGTCGTTTCGTCCTCCTTTTGATCTCCTAAGTCCACTTGAAATACGCTTTGGCTCAAAAGAAGGTTAAAATTTTCCCCCTAAAGTATGCCTTTCGAATGTAAGGTATGCTTTGCTCAAGAATAAGTTCCAGTAATCACTCTTCGATAGTTGAGCTCTGTAACGACAAATAAATTTTAACTGTTTTAATAACGTATTTAATTGAATTTTGGAGAAATTTCAAATAATAAAATTTGAAATTAAAATTTTATATTTGGAATACGTATGTTTAAATATAGAAGATGGTAAATTTTCATCTGATTTTATGAAAGTTTATTTCATTATGAAGTTCTATTAAATTCAAGTCAGTTAATAATTGCTGATAATAAAATATTTTCCAAACCCGAATATTTTTACATAGAAAAATTCTAAATCATCTTCTGACCGAGATGTCATTTTTCATTTTTCAAATTCGAACTTTTTTAGCTCCGTCGATCTTATTTTTCTGTATTTTTGCTGCATTTTCCGCTAGTAGAAAATTTGAATTTTTATAATTCAATCGTACCACTGATATCCGTATACCGTTTTGATCGTATCGTTGTGCTGATCTCCGCAGTATATTCAATTCTGTGATTTGAAGTATGATATGCAGTGGAATCCGAGGAAACGGTTTGCCGTATCGGTGCCAAAAATTTTTGTCCATTGAATTTTCCAGTGTCCATTCATGTGTCTAACGGTTGAAAAATAAATTGGCACTGCTTTTAATACTCTCGAAATTGGTTATTGATGGTGACTACGCATTTATTTGATCTATATTTGGGTTCGCGAATAGTGCTTCTTCCGTTCAAACTGAAATTAATAATATTTATATTTCCAGTCATTTACTCTTTTGCCTGTAACTCTTCTATCTTCCTCCTCCATATTCATTTTCTTTTTCTCAGCCTTCCCTCTTTCTCTCCTTTCTCCTATTATCCTTCTTAAAAATATAGGTAGTATAGTAAGCAATATTTTAGCATGAGCATCTCAATGTTTCATCCTCCTTCCTTCCTCAACCCCTTCCTCCTTTTATTCGCCACCACCTCCACCATATGACCTTCCAACCCCAGCCACGTCTTCCTTGCGCAAGCCCTCCCCATTAGCCGACGCAGACTCCACCCTGCATAGCCGCGCCGGCCACTTTCCCACCTCTCCTCCTCAACCTTAACAGCACCACGAGGAGAGCCACGCCCGGAGCCACCTCCAAGCCCCATCGTTCGGCCTCACGTCCCCCTCTGCTGCCTGCGTCAGCCACGCACTACCGCCATCACTGGAGGCAGCCACCGCTTGCTTCACCTTCCTTCTACCTGACGTGCACACGAAGCCTTCGCCTGAGCCGATCCCAGCCTTGTGGCGTAGCACCCAACCATCGGCTACTCGCTTGAACTCTGCCTTCCACCTTCGATTCAGCAGCCCGATACCCGCGTAGTTAGTCTTCCTGTCTACTGTGCATGCTATTGGTATGGGATGATTTGCTTTTGTTTCCTTGTTTTATATTTTTTCGTAATCACGGCTTCAATTTGGAGTATGTTCTATTTTGCAGTTGATATAATTTGAAGAGAAAAAAACTTATTTTATAAGTTGTGTTATATATATATATATGTTTTATGATAGGTCAGTTTATATATATAGTTTCTCTCCTACAACAGATAATGTTGATAAAAATGATAGTGTATAATTCGACCTGTATACACGTGCATAAGCTTGTATATATATATATATATATATATATATAATTATATAGATTGTAAGGATGTGCAGTTAATAGGTAAGTCTGTTTATATATTGCACTGTATTCGATTATACCGTATGTTTATTTATAAAGTAGTTTTGCATTTTTGAGAAGCCTGTAGCCGTATTTGCTTGATATAGAATTTATGAGCTTTGTTAGCTCTTAAGCATATAGGAGTTTCGAGCAATAATATATTCAGTCTATATGTATATGTATAAAGTTTCGACAGTGTATTTTTTTATGTCTGTTGAATCTAATATAGTAATATACCTGTTAGTTATACAAAATTTTTGATATACTAACGAAGATTTATAATAAAGTAAATTTTATTAACTGTATTTGGTAATAGTATTATGTAAGTTATATATATTAGTATTTATATGGTAAGTGTTATACATATATATAATGTGAAAACCTATAGTATTTATATACTATTATTTTTATGAGTGTGTTGAACTGCATATAGGTTAGGCGTGTATACGTGTATGTTATATAGGCTAGTATAATCCGTCGTATTATGTAGGGGTTATGTATATAGTTTACAACTGTAAATATATATGTTTACTGATATGCCTGTTTATATAAAACATTTTCCAAAGCCTATACCTGTATTATATATTGATCTTTGTTTACTAATTTATTTTATTATTATATATATATATATATATATTAATATATATGTGTGTATATTTTTATTTAGATATATATTGATTTCAATATATAAAGGTGGATTCTAATGATAATTATTGTAGACAAGGTAATTGAATATTTATTTATATATTTTAATTGAATATTGGTTTTAGGGAAATAACAAAATAATAATATATATTCTGTTTCTATCTAATTGATTCTGATTCGTTTCCCATCGATTCTTGTCTATCAGCTATGTCAGTCAAAATCTGCTTTCAGCTTACTTCACTTTGAGATTGTCGTTCAGATTGTTCGATTTTCTAAGATTGTGATTGTAACGACCTGGAATTTCCGATCTCGAAAATTCTGGATAGTTAAAGAAGAAAGAGATAAAAGAAGAAGAAGAAGAAACACAACAAAGATTCTCACATTCGCAGCGGATCAAAATATGATATCAAATAATAACAGTTTACAAAAGAATTATGTATCTGTTAAATACAATTATAATACATCGGAGTTACACATATATACAGACACTGGATATACACAATCATCATGTTTTAGATATACAACAATATAACATGACGGAAACACTCTATACGTTCTTGCCGTCCTGCTCGCCTCCTGAGCTCCAGAACGTCCTTACATGAAAATCTGTAATACTCGGTCTAACCCGAGCATTACATCACCCGGGTCAGGCTGGAAACCAGCATGAGTAAACCCAACTAACATGGAATACAAAAGCCAACAACTTATATAAACCTGGGGTAACTCGTTTCAGTTTACAAATTCACAAATTTGTTATAGACAATGCTTATTTCACACATCAATTTCAAATTATCAAAACTTAGATTAAATGGTCCAGTTCGCTTAAAACATTCCATTCCAGCCTATTTATTTCACATATCAAATCTATATAGAATTATTATAGAATACAAATCGAAGTGGTTTCAAGTATTTTGTAATACCCGACTCCGGTCTTTTTGACTCCAATGTCATTATTACCCAAGTTATTTAAATGATTTACAATTCAAACTTAATATATAGGTTATCACTGTATTAACCCAACATATTATATCACATAGCATCACACATCACATACCAGAGATATCAACGAATCTAAGGCATACAATATCATTCAATCATTCATAAGCAAGGTAAATCAATCTCACCATCTCGAATTAATCTAATTAACAATAATGGAATTAAATAAATTACCCTCAAATCCTTCTTATTACTTTATTACAAACCAATTAATTTATCATACATTAATTATCCATCTTAATTAATCATCCTTGATTAGTCATACTATAATTGCATTAAGTAATTAATCTTTAATTAATCACATAGATTACTTATCCTTAACCATTCCCATAAATTAACCTTTAATTAATGACATTCATTAATGATTCTTAATTTATTTACTTCCATAAATCAACCTTAATTCATCACATATAGTAATTAACTATCCTTCAATTACTTACATTAATTAATCCTTTAGATTACTTACACTGAGTAATAAATCCTTAATTACTTCATTAATTTCTTCCATAGTGTAGTTTATCCTCTTTAATCATATTCCATAATTATTTATTAATCTCTTATACTAAGTATCCACTTAATTAAGTAATCAATACCTAATTCATAACATAAGAGATTTATTCTTAATTGATTGATTAATTAATAATCCATTATAATTCATTAACTTAATTAATAACATTAATCAAATAGTCTTATAAATTTCATTTAATGATTAACCTTTTAGATTAACTTTAGAAATTATTAATCCCTAATCATTCATAATTTTAATTAATTAAAATGAATTCTTCAGTTAAATTTAACTTAATTACCTCATTTAACATTACTAGAAACATTTAGAAATCAATTCTTAAAATTTAAGACAAATAATTCATTCAAGTCAAAAATTTATTAACATTTAAATTTAACTTTTAAAACCTTGGAAAAACTTTAATTAACTTGTTTAAATAAAATTAAGCAACTCACCATTTGAAACTTACTTAATTATTCCAACATCTCGTTACAATTTGTTTTTTTCAAATTGTATTCTATGTTAAGAGATGATAAAATTCATTATTTAAAACTAAATTAAAGTTATTACTTTTTTTTAAAAAAAAAATCTATTAACTTATCCTTGTTCAAACTTTTTACTAAAATACTTTCTGAAGATCATCTTTACAACAAAAACCTGACACTGGTTTTATTTAAATTTAAAATTAAACTTCAGTCATATACTTGAAAAAAATTAAAATATAGAAATACTTAACAACTTCAACCCGAGAAAGACACGGGCTAAACCCGAGCCAAACTCGACTAACTCCTGATCAAAACTCGAGTCCACAACTCCTTGAATTCCTCAAGTCATACACGGGAAAAATACATGAAATCCTAAGCCATAACTCCTACTTCTCCAAACCCATAACTTCAGACAAACTCGATCCTTTTCGTGCACATGCACGTCTGGAAATCACGACGCCGATCGACGCTCTGGCCATCACTAAACCACAATCAACTCCTACGTTCGACATAACCCGGCCAAACTTCGAAAATGAACTCCAACCATAATTCGAGCAATCACGACCAACTGAACCCAATGATATAGATCGGAAAACGCCCCTTCCCTACGAACCAGACCTCGTTGAGCCTTGTCATCAACATGCAAGCTTCGTCTCGAACCCCTGAATTCGTTCCCCCTCTCGCGATCAACGCCGACACTCCTATATCATCGCGATCACCTTATCAACATCACAGACCAAAAACTGGGCACAAACCCTACTACGACCCTTCCCATTCACCACGGCCAACAGAAAAATAATCCTCCATTTTTCTCAAAGTCGACTACCCTTTAGCTAACTTTGACCACAACCTCGACACCAACTACCACGCCGATCACCACAATTCGGTGATAATCCCAATTTCGATCAACCCAATATTTCTCAAAAATTCAAGCTTTGAAAAAAGGATTTTCATACTAAAATTCAAGTTTGATTACCACGAATCCATACATGCACTCAGATTATGAAATCGTTTCCATAAATTTTCGACCAATATTTGATTTTTTCAGAATTTTCTTGCTCCAGAGAAAATTATTGAATTTTAAACTTTGAAACCATTTTTAGAATTATCACTATATTGTTATCATCAACTTTCAATTAAAGATCCTGGCTTAAAATTACTTATGTTTGGAGATATGGATTTTTAAAAAGAAATCCAGAGACTGCGAAGAAGTGAGAATTAAAAAAATACAACATATGTACAGGCATGTTTCTCAATTTAAATATCAATTCTAAACATATTCAAGCTAAAACATCTATGAAAACCATAACTATCACACACTTTTCACATATATTTAAGCTCCATCTCAAATTTTAAACTGTTTTTTCAAAGAAAACAGGTTTACTCACCTTATCTCCTGGAACAGAGAACACTGGACAATGTTTTGAAATCTGGAAAAAATGCTTTTGATTTTTGATCTAGAGTTTTTAATTGTTGAAGTTGAATTTAATTTGATCTTAAGTCTTGCTTGTATTTTGAGTTGAGCTCTGATTTTCCTGAAACTTTTACCTTAGGTTGAAGATGCTTCAGTTTTTAATTTGTTTGATTTTTGTTCTTGTTTTTCTTTAGCTGGTTCTCCAGTTCGAATGCAAGACAAGGGTAGAGCCTTTTATAAAGAAATTGTAGGTGTATAGTGGAAGCTAAGGCTGATTTAACAAAAGGTGATTTACTTTTCATATGACTTGAATTAGATATGCAGACTTGACTTTGATAATTTATTTTGTGTGCTTAGATTTGATGTTTAATGTGTTTGCATTAAATGCTTGCCTCCCTTTTTGACTACAAATGTTTTCATATTAGTTGATATATGTATACATTCTTTGTTTGTATGTATACCTATATATACATCTATATAGTTACGTATATATTTATTTTCTTCTTATCTATTCTACTTGCATTGTACCATGCACATCTATGTTTACACTTATATATATTTAATATAGATCCGGGTATTAAATATCAGAAAATTTAGTTATTTGTTTAATAAAAGTTAATACCCCAATACTTAAATTCATTTAATCGTCCGGTTAACACACGTCAAAATCTGGGTCGTCACATTCCTCCCCCCTTTGAATCTTTTCATCCTCGAAAACGAACGAAGCCAGATTTATTAAAATGCTTAAAATCAGATAAATTTCTTTGATCATTTTTAAACTACTTTAAAAATCTAGATAATATTACTAAAATAGTTTTTATACAAATACTTTTATAACTCGATGTTTCGACAAGTCCATCCTTGTTCTCACAGAAATTCGGTCATACGTTGATCAGGCGTACGATTGAAAATCTATAAGTGCTTAGAAGACCCGTTTCCAACATCCAGTGAAGATATTTTGAAAAATAATTTTATTATAATATAGAAAACAAATTTTGAAATAGAGGAAATATCCTTAGCGGGAATGCTCTGGAAATCATCAACTCCATCCATGGTCGCAGTTACATCCTGGGTTACATTGCCATCGCAGCAAAAGTCCATAACTGTAGGCACTCCGCGCCCCTCGATTACGACATCGAACCCACAATAGATCGTAGGTACATTCCAGGGTTACGTTGCCATCGCAGCAAAAGTCCATGTAACTATAGGCACCAGCGCCCTCGATTTTCGCTCCCCTGTCACGTAGGTCGCAATCTACCAATGTAAAATCAAACGCAGACTGTCGGCTCTCAGCAGCACATACGACTTTCGCTATGTTACCATAGGTCGCAGTCTACGATATAAAATCAAACATGGACTTTTGGCTCTCAGCGGCACACACGACTTTCTCTATGGTATGCAGTAGATCGCAGTGACATCGAGTTACACTGTCGTCACAGCATAACCAAAATTCCTCTGTAGCCATCAACGCCCTCTACTTTCGCTACACACTACTCATAATCCTCAGAAACTATTTTTGTTTGGACTCCTCACAGGATCGACTTTAGAACCCCCCTTAGGGTTCAAGGAAGTACCACCCTATGGCACTCCTGAGAAGTTCATTTCAAGGGAGCGCCTTTTTCCGCAGAGCCATTATCAAAACACTTTATACTATACACATATAGTATCTTCCAAATCATACACCTAGTATGAATCTCATATAAATCTCCCTTTCTCAAAATCGATCATCCCAAAATCGATTATTCTCAAACTCGGCTTTCAAAATTCCAATATTGATTTTACCCAAAAATCAAAAGCCTTTCCAAAACCAAAGGTTCCCAAAACCTTATTCCAAAATCCTCATAAGATCCTTTGTGTATATATATATAACTTTTTTTAAAAAAGTTTGGATCATTTCAAACTTGTATAAAACCCCTTTATACTTCGAACACTTTAAAAATCCTTTTCTTCCGGCTATAGATTCACGAAGGGAGATTCATCTTATATAGCCAAGATATATACCTTTGTTCATTCAAAATCAAATATTCAAATTTGATTACTCTTTAAAGTCACTTTTATCATAGAAATTTCCAACTTTCACTTTTATCAATTGTATATTTCACAAAATATACTTCCATTTCAAAAGAAATCATTTCACATTTCTTATTCACAAATTTTCAACATCAATTTCATTTAAATCCGTACGATGTGCAGATATCATCCGTATGCTATACCAATCTGGCCGCTCACTCGATCACACAATTTCATTTCCGAACTAGTATCGTCCAACCGACTTCCTAGCACGGACACAGATCTGGTTTCTTGATCAAAAACCGTCATTCCCCTTGCATAGCCATAACTATGATAGAGAATATCCAGAACCAATCAACAATCCATATCCAGGCTCGCCGTCGAAAATCGAGTGAAAAATCCCAACTCGGATCGATAAACTATCTCAAAATTCCGTGCTCGAATCTGTATTAAATCACTATGCGAATGGAATAATATACGTACATCCTACGTATTTATCTTCATTGATTATCAACTAAATCAATTTCTCTTTCTATTTACATTTCCTTTAATTTCTATCCACATAATCACAATTGTTTCAATTCCATTGGATTATCACTTTAATCCTTACCCCAAATGGATATTCAATTATAAACAGTATGAACTCTGTCCATCTTAAATTCAGAAAATAGCTTGAAAAGTTTAAAATAGGTAAGTAGTTGAAAATAATTATTAGTTTATAACATAGCTATAAAATAGTTAAGTAATTGTAAAATAGTTGGAAAATAGTCAAATAGTTATAGAAATTTTAAATAATTGCAAAATAGTTGTAAAATAGTAATTAATTTGTAAAATAGTTAGATAATTACAAAATAGTTTAAAATAGTAATTAGTTATAAAACAGATGAAAAACAGTAATTAGTTTATAAGACAGTTACAAAATAGTTAAATAATTCCAAAAGTAGTTGAAAAAAAGGTATAAAATAGTTTTGAATTTAATAAGAAAGGTTGTATATATTAAGTAGCTTGGAAAAATAAGTTTATATTAAAACAATTTACATTGAAAATAATCCAGAGTCAAAACTGTTCAATTCCCTACCTCCATTTCCAATTAATTCAATTTAAATTTCCACCTCCTATTTAAATTTACTCGACTCCAATATAAATAACTTCAATTTCCACTGTAATTGATTTAACCCCAATTCAAGTTGAATTAACCTCAATTTCTATCCATAATCAAATCAAATTCCATTGTATTTGAAGCTATTCAAATTTAATCACCATTTCAGTTAATTCAAGTAAATTTCAAATTGAACCAATTTCAATTCATATTAATTTAGATTTTGAATTAATCCCAATTCCCATTTGAATTTGAACTAATTCAATTCAAATTTCAACTTTAAATCATTTCGAATTATAAATTCGAGTTAAATTTTAAAGTGTTGATTTAATCCTTTAAATCAACTTAACTTTTATTTTTAAGTCAACAATCTAAATCTTTAAGAAATTTAAAAATTCCATTTTAAATTATCTCTACTTAACTTATTTCAAAGTTCAAATAAGGATTCAAAAACAATTAAATCTTCAGATTCTAATTTATTATCCATTTTTAAAACAAATTCTCAGCTTCATAATTTATTTATATCCATAAAATGATATCAGGATAAATAAACATCCAAATTTATCCAAATACCAATTAACAACATCCATTTTCAATTTTCAAATCTCAAACCCATTTTGAGATCACACAAACTCCCAATTACGATTAACCATTTAACTTCCCAAGTTAAATTTCAATTTACTTAATCCAGTCAACTTTACCCAATTTAAATTTCCATTTCAAATTTTAAACTTCTAATAATATTCTTTCTTACTTATAAGTTCAAAACTTATATCACTTTGGGTTTTACATCACACTTTAGGAAAAATCATCAAAACTCAACACCTTAGAGTTCATTCCAAATCATTCATTTTTTTATTATGCATATCCATACATATACATATTTATTTCTTAACCATCCAGGCTATAATTTAAAATTTTAAACCACTTTTGGTTTTTATTCAAACAGATTCTTTTAAACTTTACAAACAACTTCTTATTTTAAAATAAGATTACCTTCAAAACATTCTAAATAATACCATTCATTATTATCTCTTAACATTTTGAAAACTATTTCAAATGTTTCTAGACTTGGAATTCAAAACTTCACAATTCATATCATCTTCAGTTCCAATTTATAAGTCATACTTACCTAAATGTTTTATTTCCCTAAAACATTTCATTATTAAACACAATAATCATTTATGATAATAACCGAGATTATCATATCTGGAAACCAATTTATTATTATCTTATTCTAAAATTCCTACCCAAATTCAAGATATAAATTTCAGTTTGAATCCATTTCAAACTTATCTTTATTCAATTTTAATTTGGTTGTATTTCTACTACCACTTAATTTAATTCCAATAACTTAACAACCAATTACCTTAATATTTATTAGAAAGAAATATTGCTTTATATATCAAAATATAATCTTATATAAAATCATTTACCTTTAAAATCATTTAAAACCTTTATATAAGAAAATAACAAGTACGCTCTCTTATATATACACTCAACTCATTCTAGGGTACCATTGACCCTATCCTTAATGAGTAATCCCACCAGAGCCAAGGTCCTCGCTTAACCTTCAGCTCTGATACCAACTGTGACGACCCGGAATTTCCAATCCTGAAAATTCCGGATAGTTAGGGAAAGAAGAAAGAGATAGAATAAGAAGAAGAAAAAACACAACAAAGATTCTCACATTCGCAGCGGATCAAAATATGATATCAGATAATAACAGTTTACAAAAGAATTTTATATCTGTTAAACACATTTATAATACAACAGAGTTACACATATATACAAACACTGGATATACATAATCATCATGTTTCAGATATACAACAATATAATATAACGGAAACACTCCATACGTTCGTGTCGTCCTGCTCGCCTCCTGAGATCTAGAACGTCCTTACTTGAAAATCTGTAATACTCGATCTGACACTAGCATTACATCAAAGTAACACCCGGGTCAGGCTGGAAACCAGCATGAGTAAACCCAATTAACATGGAATACAAAAGCCAACAACTTATATAAACCTGGGGTAACTCGTTTCAGTTTACAAATTCACAAATTTGTTATAGACAATGCTTATTTCACACATCAATTTCTAATTATCAAAACATAGATTAAATGGTCCAATTCGCTTGAAACATTCCATTCCAGCCTATTGATTTCACATATCAAATCTATATAGAATTATTATAGAATACAAATCGAAGTGGTTTCAGGTATTTTGTAATAACCGACTCCGGTCTCTTTGACTCCAATGTCATTATTACCCAAGTTATTTAAATGAATTACAATTCAAACTTAATATAAAGGTTATCACTGTTTTAACCCAACATATTATATCACATAGCATCACACATCACATACCAGAGATATCAACGAATCTAAGGCATACAATATCATTCAATCATTCATAAGCAAGGTAAATCAATCTCACCATCTTGAATTAATCTAATTAACCATAATGGAATTAAATAAATTACCCTTAAATCCTGCTTATTAATTAATTACAAACTAATTAATTTATCATACATTAATTATTCATCTTAATTAATCATCCTTGATTAATTATACTATAATTGCATTAAGTAATTAATCTTTAATTAATCACATAGATTACTTATCCTTAACCATTCCCATAAATTAACCTTTAATTAATGACATTCATTAATGACTCTTAATTTATTTACTTCCATAAATCAACCTTAATTCATCCATACAGTAATTAACTATCCTTCAATTACTTACATTAATTAATCCTTTAGATTACTTACACTAAGTAATAAATCCTTAATTACTTCATTAATTTCTTCCAGTGTAGTTTATCCTCTTTAATCATATTCCATAATTATACATTAATCTCTTATACTAAGTATCCACTTAATTAAGTAATCAATACCTAATTCATAACATAAGAGATTTATTCTTAATTGATTAATTAATTAATAATCCATTATAATTCATTAACTTAATTAATAACATTAATCAAATAATCTTATAAATTTCATTTAATGATTAACCTTTTAGATTAAATTTCCAAATTATTAATCCCTAATCATTCATAATTTTAATTAATTAAAATGAATTCTTCAATTAAATTTAACTTAATTACCACATTTAACATTACTAGAAACATTTAGAAATCAATTCTTAAAATTTAAGATAAATAATTCATTCAAGTCAAAAATCTATTAACATTTAAATTTAACTTTTAAAATCTTGGAAAAACTTTAATTAACTTGTTTAAATAAAATTAAACAACTCACCATTTGAAACTTACTTAATTATTCCAACATCTCGTTACAATTTTTTTCAAATTGTTTATATGTTTAGAGATGATAAAATTCATTATTCAAAACTAAATTAAAGTTATTACTTTTTTTACAAAAAAAATATATTAACTTATCCTTGTTCAATCTTTTTACTAAAATACTTACTCAAGATCATCTTTACAACAAAAACATGACACCAGTTTTGTTTAAATTTAAATTTAAACTTCATTCATATACTTGAAAAAAATTAAATCTGGAAATACTTAACAATTTCAACCCAAAAAAGACACAGACTAAACCCGAGCGAAACTTAACTAACTCCTGATCAAAACTTGAGTCCACAACTCCTTGAAATCCTCGAGTCGTACACGGGAAAGTACGCGAAATCCCAAGCCATAACTCCTTCTTCAAACCCATAACTTTAGACAAACTCGATCCCTTCCGTGCACATGCACGTCTGGAAATCACGACGCCGATTGACTCTCTGTCCATCACCAAACCACAATCGGCTCCTACATTCGACACAACCCAGCCAAACTTTGAAAACGAACTCCAACCGAAATTCGAGCAATCACGACAAACTGAACCCAATGACACAAATCGGAAAACGCCCCTTCGCCGACGAACCAGACCTCGTTGAGCCTCGTCATCCACATGCAAGCTTCGTCTCGAACCCCTGAATTTGTTCCCTCTCTCGCGATCAACGCCGACGGTCCCATATCACCATAATCGCCTCGTCAAAATCACAGACCAAAAACTGGGCACAAACCCTACTACGACCCTTCCCATTCACCACGGCCAACAGAAAAATCATCCTCCATGTTTCTCGAAGTCGACTACCCTTCAGCTAACTTTGACCACAACCTCGACACCAACTACCACGCCGATCACTAGAATTTGGTGATTATCCCAAGTTCGATCAACCTAATATTTCTCAAAAATTCAAGCTTTAAAAAAAAAGATTTTCATACTAAAATTCAAGTTTGATTACCACGAATCCATACATGCACTCAGATCATGAAATTGTTTCCATAAATTTTCGACCAATATTTGATTTCTTCAGAATTTTCCTGCTCCAGAGATAATTATTGAATTTTAAACTTTGAAACCATTTTTATAATTATTACTATGTTTTTATCATCAACTTTCATTTAAAGATCCCGGCTTAAAATTACTTATATTTGGAGATATGGATTTTTAAAAAGAAATCCAGGAACTGCAAACAAGTGAGAACAAAAAAATACAACATATGTACAGGCATGTTTCTCAATTTAAATATCAATTCCAGACATATTCAAGCTAAAACGTCTATGCAAACCATAACCATCACACACATTTCACATATTTAAGCTCCATCTCAAATTTTAAACTGTTTTTTTAAGGAAAACAGGTTTACTTACCTTATCTCCTGTAACAGAGAACACTGGATAGTGTTTTGAAATCTGGAAAAATGCTTTTGATTTTTGATCTGGAGTTTTGAATTGTTGAAGTTGAATTTAATCTGATCTTAAGTCTTGCTTGTATTTTGAGTTGAGGTCTTATTTGCTTGAAACTTTTACCTCAGGTTGAAGATGCTTCTGTTTTTAATTTGATTGATTTTTGTTCTTGTTTTTCTTTAGCTGGTTCTCCAGTTCGAATGCAAGACAAAGGCAGAGCCTTTTATAAAGAAATTGGAGGTGTATAGTGTAAGCTTAGGCTGATTTAACAAAAGGTGATTTACTTTTCATATGACTTGAATTAGTTTTTTTTTCTTTATGCAGACTTGTTTTTGATAATTTATTTTGTGTGCTTAGATTTGATGTTTAATGTGTTTGCATTAAATGCTTGACTCCCTTTTTGACTACAAATGTTTTCATATGAGTTGATATATGTATACATTCTTTGTTTGTATGTATACCTATATATATACATCTATATAGTTACGTATATATTTATTTTCTTCTTATCTATTCTACTTGCATTATACCATGCACATCTATGTTTACACTTATATATATTTAATATAGATTCGGGTATTAAACATCAGAAAATTTATTTATTTGTTTAATAAAAGTTAATACCCCAATACTTATATTCATTTAATCGTTCGATTAACACGCGTCAAAATTCGGATCGTCACAGTGATCCAATTCATAGCTGGTTGTGTTTCAAACTTCTCTAGCCTCGAAACGTGAGCAATTACTCATGAATAATCTTCTTATATTTATTAAATTTGATTTCAATTGAAACGACAATTGAAATATGCTGCTGTTAGTTATTTACATTGTTATATATATGCTATTACCTGTATCAGTTCACCTGTGACATTTGACACCATTATCCGCTATTTATATTGATGACATATGCCTGTTATATTATTATCACATCTGTTATCACTCTGCAAGTTCCTTATTAGTAAAGAATTCACTATGGTTTGAGATGATACATACCCGAACAGTCTTTAGAATAGGAGAAAATCGTTATGGGTTGATATGATAGACCCAAGCGATTTTTTTTGACATTGAATTTGGGATTAAGGGTTGAATGATATATATACCCGTATATAATTAAATTGCAGATTGAAATGATAAATATATGTATCACTTGACCATAAGATAAAAAATTATATACAGACACCGTTGGTCTATATATAAATAATTTGAAATGATTACTATGGTTTTGAAAGGAAATATATGGTTATATGAATATCGATTTTAGATATTATATAAATGTTATTTTATATATAGTTAAATTCTTGATTTTAAGCTATGCATAAATCTATTTAATATAAAATAAGCTTAATAATAAAGTTTGATCTTGTTAAAATATAATATGGTTAAGTAAGTATTTAAATTATATTTTAATATAGAGTTTATAATGATTTAATAAATTAAGGTAAATTGGTTAGAAATTGTATTTAATTAAGTAATATATTTAATTAGAAATCAATTTAGAACTTATTGAATTTGAGATTTTTTAAAAATGATATAATTTTATAACTTGATTTTGGTTAGGGTGGCTTAAATAAATATTTTAAGTTTAAATAAGTTGAAGGAAATATTTAGTTATTTGTAATTTCGGGTTTTATTTAAATAATATTGAATTTATTAAGTGAATATTTCAAAACTAAATAATAATAAATTTAAATTAAGATATATGAACGTATCAAATTTAGTTTGAGATTATGAAATATTTAAAGCTTTGGAATATATCGAAACTTAAATGGTTTATTTGTGGTTCAGATCTGTATTTGAAATCGATATAATGGTTTATTAAGAACGACATTGAATTGAAATTGATGATTTGAGATTTGATTAAATTTGAAATTTGGGATTGGTGTTGATTGGAATTGATTTGTGAAATTTGAGGAAGCTATTTTTTTATATAAAGTATTTTTAAATTATAATATTTACTATGTTACTTCGTAAATTTATTTCATATAAACTATTTTAAACAAAATTATTTTTAATATAAACTATTTTTAATTATAACTATTTTTATATAAACAATTTTATTATACACACTATTATTTATATTTCAACAATTAAGTGGGAAGTGTTATGATTCCAAAGCATTATGATTTCTAAATTTTGATTTCCAAAGTATTATGATTTCCAAAGTGTTTGATTTAGAAAGTGTTATAACCTTGAAGTACAAAGATTTTGTAAATCGATATATTTGAGATGGATATATTTAAAATGGAAATGATATTGTATTTGGTTTTGAAATGGAAGTGATATCATATTGATATGGTTTTGAAATGGCAATGATATTTTGATTTTGAAATATAAACTATTTTGAAGTTTATTAAATGACCAATCGGTGTAATAATTACGTAGTTCTTGAAGAGTCTGGGATCGTTTAGGGACATACTCTCTGTGTAAACCAAAAACCACTTTAATAACTATTATACGTGGAGTGTGGTCCAGAATGAAGTGGTTGGAATGATGACGTTGCTGGATTTGAAGAAAGAGAACGATAATGGATAGCCTTGACACTTGTGTCAAATTTGAAATGACTAAAACAGGAGACGTGCCGGGCCAATGAGGTTAGCTGCCTCTAGCGGACACACTTCTTCGTAAACTACTCATTACTTGTTTTTGATTAGTGCGCACCCTTGAATTGGGTGTGTTGTTTCGCGGTGTTGCGATCGTTGCGGCGATGCGTTCTCACCAATCTGGATCAGGCAAACGGTAGTTTCACTACCTTGGGTATTACCTCGTGTGCCTTGTCATACTCGTATCCCTATGCGTGACCACTACGATTTGTTTTGTGTTATACCTATGGAGTACTCTCTGATAGCCCACTAGTTTACGGTGAAGTTTACAGTGTTGTATAGACTATGACGCTTATACAAAAGTGTTAAGGGGGATAATGGTAATGCCTTAATGCTATTTTGATACTTTATATTACTGATAGGCATTATCTACTTAGCGTATATATAAATGTTTAATGGATCCTTAGAGGATGGTTATCCAAAACATCTTTTGAGTTACTTGTATTTCAGTTGTTATTTCATTTGAGTTGGATTCATTGATTTAAGAATGTTAATCCTGATTCGAGTGTTTTGTGTTTTGCTTTACGTTCGGGTCAGACCGAGTGTACCAGTATTCGAGACTCACCTTTGGAGTTGGAGCTTCGCTTGGAGATCTAGCTATCTATCCAGTTTTCAGATATTCAGTTGATTCTAGTGACGTAATTTGATTCTTGTATTTGACTATTGTATTCGAGACTTCTATTGTAACTTATTTAACTATGTTCTATATATAGTTGCTTCATGAACTACTATTCTTTTGTTTTCGCTGCACTATTGTTATAATATTCTATGTCTATGATTATGTGATTATTTATTTACTGTATATGCTGAGTTTTTCCAAATATAAACTTACAATCTGGTATTTTGAGCAATTCAATTCTGGCATGCTTGGATGCGAAATGTTGAAAATAGCAGGTCGTTACATTTGGTATCAGAGTTTTGGCACTGGACAAAACTTAGCATGTATGGTAAATTTAATTACGGAATCACTTTCGTTCGAGCTTTAATTCATCCCTGTTTGATTTGAATTTCCTTTGAATTTTGGAACGTCCCTCGGTTCCAAAATCCATCATTGCCTCTCCTTATTCATATCCCGGAGTATACCATAACTCCACTTCAAACAATCTCCATAATAAATCGGCGATTTCGCCAAGCTTCGGATGATTTGTATGACACTCTTTGCAATAGGCAATGATTTACTAGAGATTTCTGTATCCTCGGTTTACGATGCTATCTATCCCCTCTTTGCCTGAATTCTATCTTTTGCGATCGAATATCGATTTGCCTCGGAATTCTACATCGATCTTATTCTTGAGTCACGGTCGACCCGGTTAAGGTTGCCCGTGATTTATATAAACTTATCCATCTTTCTATTTTTATTATTTAATCATCTTATCTTTGTTTCGAATCTATCTTCAAGTCAAAATTCTCTTTGATTTAAGTCCATCAAAATTTGAATCTCTATCCTTGCTTTGAAATCCATTCTTGTATCGTCAAGCAAGAAAGTGTTTTTGTGAATTAATATTAAAAATGTTTTATATATATTGTGTTGTTTGAGTTGTTGATGTTGATTTGAGTTTTCGATTGATTCGTCTGATCAACGCTATCGATAGGATTTCCAAAACACTTGAGCAGAGCAAACTGACACAATATTGTTTTCAAATTTGGTAAATAAAATAATTTTTGAGACATTATATTATATGTAAGTAAATTTTCTGAATTGTTTAATGAATGGGTCAACAAAATGGTAATGTTTGATTTTTATTTATTGTTTTGTAAACCGTTGACTATTCCAACATGATAAATAAATGAAATTATAGAACATGGCTTAAAATTTTAATGAGGAATTGAAATGGATTTAAATTAGAATTTGAGAATTTAATTTTCGGTGATTTCAAACTTTGATTTGAAAGTTTTAAAGTGTATAGTATTTAAAATATTTTCAAAAAGAAATCATTTCAAAGAATATAAAATGTTTAAATCAGTGCTCTCCTCCATTGTCACTGGAAAATAATTTTGGTGATGACGGTCGCATCATCAACATTCATTTTCGAGTTTTGAAGTGGAGAGACCATTCTGTAGCCTTGCTACACTATTATATTGGAATTTAAATTGACTTGAATTACTTAAGTTTGAATTGATTTATAATACAAGTATATATTTATAGATTTGATTTGACTTATATATATTTGTATATTTATCTCCAATGGTTTGAAGCGAAATCGGAAATTTATTTCTTAAATTTATGTTAAAAGATGTTTTCAATTATAAGATGAAGTCGGAAATTTTGAATAAATATTTAAGTTAAAATAATTGAATTAGACAATTTCACTTGTATAATACTTAATTACATTCCAATATAACTTACCAAAATCATTCAGAAGTTAACCATGTAATTGAATAATATACAATACAAAATGATGTTAAAGGAATTTATGAATAAATCTGAGAGGTTATAATAAATGTAAATACATTTAATATATGTGATAGGATATATTAAGTGGAATAAATTTAAAAATAATTTGGATAAAGAAAAATTTAAATTTGTTGAATAAAATATGATTATAATAATATAACTGTGCAAATTTATGATTTTTAAAATTTAAATTAAAGATAATTGGATAATAGAAAATGAATAAATAGTACAGATAGATAATTTTGTTTTGAAGGAATTTATAAAGTAGAATTAAATCAACTTAATGAAATTCCTTGAATTTAAAATCAATTATTGAATATTAATTAATTTAAGATTGAAATTTATATGGTTTAAATTAATTGTTTTATTTTTTAATTTAAGTATATTTTCTTCTGGTTATTTCTATTCTCCTACCTCCTTCCTTTTTGAGGACGAAAAGTTCTGAGGGGGGGAGAGTGTAACGACCCGTAAATTTTAACTGTTTTAATAACGTATTTAATTGAATTTTGGAGAAATTTTGAAATAATAAAGTTTGAAATTAAAATTTTATATTTGGAATACATATATTTAAATATAGAAGATGGTAAATTTTCACCTGATTTAATGAAAGTTTATTTCATTGTGAAATTTTATTAAATTCAAGTCAGTTAATAATTGCTGATAATAAATATTTTCCAAACCTAAATACTTTTACATAGAAAAATTCTAAATCATCTTCTGACTGAGATGTCATTTTTCATTTTTTCAAATTCGAACTTCTTTAGCTCCTTCGATCTTATTTTTCTGCGTTTTTGCGGCATTTTCCGCTAGTAGAAAATTTGAATTTTTATAATTCAATTGTACCACTGATATTTGTATACCGTTTTGATCGTCTCATTGTGCTGATCTCCACAGTATATTCAATTCTATGATTTTAAGTCTGATATGGAGCGGAACCCGCGGAAATGGTTAGCCGTATCGGTGCCAAAAAAATTTGTCCTTTGAATTTACCAGTGTCCGTTCTTGTGTCCAACGGTTGAAAAATAAGTTGGCACTACTTTAAATATTCTCGGAATTGGTTATTGACGGCGACTACGCATTTATTTGATTTATATTTAGGTTCGTGAATAGTGCGTCTTCTGTTCAAACTGAAATTAATAATATTTATATTTGCAGTCGTTTACTCTTTTACCTGTAACTCTTCTATCTTCCTCCTCCATATTCTTTTTCTTTTTCTCAGCCTTCCCTCTTTCTCTCCTTTCTCCTATTATCCTTCTTAAAAATATAGATAGTATAGTAAGCAATATTTTAGCCTGTGCATCTCAATGTTTCAGCCTTCTTCCTTCCTCAACCCCTTCCTCCTTTTATTTGCCAGCACCTCCACCATCTGACCTTCCAACCCTAACCACGTCCTCCTTGCGCAATCCCTCCCCATTAGCCGACACAGACTCCACCCCGCATAGCCGCGCCGCCCACTTTCCCGCCTCCCCCCCTCTACCTGAACAGCACCACGCGGCGAGCCACGCCCGGAGCCACCTCCAAGCCCCACCGTTAGGCCTCACGTTCCCCTCTGCTGCCTGCGTCAGCCACGCACTGCCGCCATCACTCGAGGCAGCCACCGCTTGCTTCACCTTCCTACTACGTGACATGCACACGAAGCCTTCGCCTGAGCCGAGCCCAGCCTTGTGGCGCAGCATCCAACCATCGGCTACTCGCTTGAACTCTGCCTTCCACCTTCGATTCAGCAGCCCGATACCCGCGCAGTTAGTCTTCGTATCTACTGTGCATGCTATTGGTATGGGATGATTTGCTTTTGTTTCCTTATTTATACTTTTCTTAATCACGGCTTCAGTTTGGAGTATGTTCTATGTTGCAGTATAATTTGAAGAGAAAAAATAATTATTTTATAAGTTGTGTTTTATATATATGTTTTATGATGGGTCGGTTTATATATATAGTTTCTCTACTACAATAGATTGTGGTCGATAAAAATGATAGTGTATAATTCGACCTGTATATATATATATATATGTCTATAAGCTTGTATATATATAATTATATAGATTGTAAGGATGTGGAGTTAATAGGTAAGTCTGTTTATATATAGTATTGTATTCGATTATACTATATGTTTATTTATAAAGTAGTTTTGCATTTTTGAGAAGCCTGTAGCCGTATTTGCTTGATATAGAATTTTTGAGCTTTGTTAGCTCTTAAGCATATAGGAGTTTCGAGCAATAATATATTCAGTCTATATGTATATGCATAAAGTTTCGACAGTGTGTTTTTTTTATGTCTGTTGAATCTAATGTTAGTAATATACCTGTTAGGTATACAAATTTTTTGATATATTAGTGAAGAATTTATAATAAAGTAAATTTTATCAACTATATTTGGTAATAGTATTATGTAAGTTATATATATATATTAGTATTTATATGCAAGTGTTATATATATAATGCGAAAACCTATAATATTTATATACTATGATTTTTATGAGTGGGTCGAACTGCATATAGGTTAGGCGTGTATACGTGTATGTTATATAGGCTAGTATAATCTGTCGTATTATGTAAGGGTTATGTATATAGTTTACAACTGTGAATATATATGTTTACTGATATGCCTGTTTATATAAAACATTTTCCAGAGCCTATACCTGTATTACATATTGATCTTTGTTTACTAATTTATTTTATTATTATATATTTATATATCTATATACATATATATGTGTATATTTATATATATATATATATATTGATTTCAATATATAAAGGTGGATTTTAATGATAATTATTATAGATAAGGTAATTGAATATTTATTTATATATTTTAATTGAATATTGGTTTTAGAGAAATAACAAAATAATAATATATATTCCGTTTCTGTCTAATTGATTCTGATTCGTTTCCCATCGATTCTTATCTATCAGCTTTGTCCGTCAAAATCTGCTTTCAGCTTACTTCACTTTGAGAATGTGGTTTGGACTGTTTGATTTTCTAAGATCGTGATCCAATTTGTAGCTGGTTGTGTTCCAAACTTCTCTGGCCTCGAAAGGTAAGCAATCACTCATGATTAATGTTCTTATATTTATTAAATTTGATTTTAATTAAAACGACAATTGAAATATGCTGCTGTTAGTTATTTACATTGTTATATATATGCTATTACCTGTATCAGTTCACCTATGACATCTGACACCATTATCTGCTATTTATATTGATGATATATGCCCGTTATATTATTATCACGTCTGTTATCACTTTGCAAGTCCCCTATTAGTATAGAATTCACTATGGTTTGAAATGATACATACCCGAACAGACTTTAGAATAGGAGAAAATCATTATGGGTTGCAATGATAGACCCAAGCGATTTTCGTTGACATTGAATTTGGGATTACGGGTTGAATGATATATATACCCGTGTATAATTAAATTGTAGATTGAAATGATAAATATCCATATCACTTGATCATAAGATAGAAAATTATATACAGACACCGCTGGTTTATATATAAATAATTTGAAATGATTACTATGGTTTTAAAAGGAAATATATGGTTATATAAATATCGATTTTTGATATTATATAAATGTTATTTTATATATAGTTAAAGTCTTGAGTTTAAGCTATGCATAAATCTGTTTAATATAAAATAAGCTTAATAATAAAGTTTGATTTTATTAAAATATAATATGGTTAAGAAAGTATTTAAATTATGTTTTAATATAGAGTTTATAATGATTTAATAAATTAAGATTGAGAAGATAGATTTGAAATTGATTTGAAATTGTATTTAATTAAGAAATATATTTAACTAGAAATCGATTTAGAACTTATTGAATTTGAGATTTTTAAAAAGGATATATTTTTATAACTTGATTTTGGTTAAGGTGACTTAAACGAATATTTCAAGTTTAAATAAGTTGAAGGAAATATTTAGTTATTTGTAATTTGAGGTTTTATTTAAATGATATTGAATTTATTAAGTGAATATTTCAAACCTAAATAATAATAAAGTTAAATTAAGATATATGAACTTATCAAATTTAGTTTGAGATTGTGAAATATTTAAAGCTTTGGAATATATCGAAATTTAAATGGTTTATTTGTGGTTCAAATCTGTATTTGAAATTGATATAATGGTTTATTGAGAACGACATTTAATTGAAATTGATGATTTGAGATTTGATTTAATTTGAAATTTGGGATTGGTGTTAATTGGAATTGATTTATAAAATTTAAGGAAGCTATTTTATTATATAAAGTATTTTTAAATTGTACTATTTACATATGTTACTTCATACATTTATTTCGTATAAACTATTTTAAACAAAATTATTTTTAATATAAACTATTTTAAATTATAACTATTTTTATATATTTAAATTATAAACTATTTTATTATATATACTATTATTTATATTTAAACAATTAAGTGGGAAGTGTTATGATTCCAGAGCATTATGATTTCTAAGTTTTGATTTCCAAAGATTATGATTTCCAAAGTGTTTGATTTAGAAAGTGTTATAACTTTGAAGTATAAAGATTTTGTAAATGGATAGATTTGAGATGGATATATTTAAAATAGAATGATATCGTATTGATATGGTTTTGAAATGGCAATAATATTTTGATTTTGAAATATAAACTATTTTGGAGTTTATTAAATGACAATTCGGTGTAATAATTACGTAGTTATTGAAGAGTCCAGGATCGGTTAGGGACATACTCTCTATCTAAACCGAAAACCACTTTAATAACTATTATATGCGGAGTGTGATCCAGAATGAAGTGGTTGGAATGATGACGTTGCTGGATTTGAAGAAAGAGAACGATAATGGATAGCCTTGACACTTGTGTCAAATTTGACATGGCTAAAACAGGAGCCGTGCCAGGACAATGAGGTTAGCTGCCTCTAACGGACACACTTCTTCGTAAACTACTCATTACTTGTTTTTGATTTGTGCACAACCTTGAATTGGGAGTATTGTTTCACGGTGTTGCGATCATTGCGATGATGCGTTCTCACGAGTCCGGATCAGGCAAACGGTAGTTTCACTACCTTGGGTATTGCCTCATGTGCTTTTTCATACTCGTATCCCTATGCGCGACCACCACAATTTGTTTTGTGTTATACCTATGGAGTACTCCCTGATAGCCCACTAGTTTACGGTGTAGTTTACAGTGCTGTATAGATTATGACGCTTATATAAAATGTGTTAAGGGGGATAATGGTAACGCCTTAACGCTATTTTGATACTTTATATTACTGATAGGCATTATCTACTTAGCGTATATATAAATATTTAACGAATCCTTAGAGGATGGTTATCCCAAACATCTTTTTAGTTACTTGTATTTCAGTTTTTATTTCACTTGAGTTGGATTTATTGATATAAGAATGTTAATCCTGACTCAAGTGTTTTGTGTTTTGCTTTACGCTCGGGTCAGACCGAGTGTACCAGTATTCGAGACTCATCTTTGGAGTTGGTGCTTCGCTTGGAGATCCAGCTATCTATCCAGTTTTCAGATATTTAGTTGATTCTAGTGATGTATTCTGATTCTTGTATTTGACTATTGTATTCGAGACTTCTGCTGCAACTTATTTAACTCGGTTATATATATAGTAGCTTCATGAACTACTATTCTTTTGTTTCCGCTGCACTATTGTTATATTACTCTGTGTCTGTGATTCTATGATTATTTATTTACTGTATATGTGAGTTTTCCCAAATATAAACTTACAATCTGGTATTTTAAGAAATTCATTTCCGGCGTGCTTGGATGCGAATGGTTGGAAATAGTAGATCGTTACAAGCTCTCTGGCTATTCGCTAATCTTAATCTTAGTGAGTCATTTAGTTCCTTTAATTTCCCTTGCCATTCAAAGGTCACTCCAAACCTGTTATAGATAAAGACTCTAGTCTCTACTTAAGTGTTATTTATACATCATAATAATTTCAATTTCATTCAGAGTTGTTACATCACATTTCAAAATAGTTCCATATTCATGGGATATATCTGTTTTATTCTAATTACAAGGCGTTCAAATCCCTTTATCGAATCTTTTTCCATTCTAAGGTTTGATCTCTCCGAATCATTTTACATTTATTTTAACATGCGATCTCACTGAATCGTTCATGGTCAATCTAGGTTCGATCTCTTCGGACAGTTTAAAGTCCAATCTAGGGTTCGATCTATCTAGGTTATTTATTTCCCAATCTAAGGTTTCGATCTCTTTGCTTATGAATGACTTATTTATTTAATTTATAATTAATAATTTGAATTAATTCTAATTAAAGATTAATTAATAAATAATTAAATATTAACTAATAAATAATTAAAGATTATTTAGTTTATAGTTAATCTTTATTTATGAAAATTAATTACTTAAGATAAAGTAATTAAAGAATTAATAATAGTTAATGATGGTCATTAACTAAGGTTTATCTAGTAATTAATTAATATGATTAATTTTTAATAATTAATTAGATTAATTAATAAATGATAATAAATTGTGTAATTTATTTAAGTTTAATTACTTAAATAAAAGTTATTAAGACATTAATTACTTAATGTAATTTATGGGGTTTATTGAGATTGGTTTAAATTAATTAATTAAGTTTAATTAATATTACACATTGGATTTGATAATAATTAATTGGATGAAGTGATTAAGGGCATTTAATTAATCAAAGGTGATTAATAAATATAATTTAAGTGAGATTAACTACTGAAGAAATTAATTTAATTGAGTAATTAATTAAATATAATTCAGGATCATTAATTAATATAATTAATGAAGTAATTAAGATTAATTAATCTATAATAAGTGATTTGTTAACTTGAATTTGAAAGCAATATCAATTTAATAATCTAAATTAAAAATTAAATTTATTTGATAATCATTGTAATAAGATTTGAATTAATTTAATAATCCTATTAAATAAATATTTGATTGATAAGATTTTATCTTTTTAAATCTAAATAATTGTTTTATATTTATAATACATATAGAATATTGTATATATTGTAAATAGATCTTGTTTTAATTTAATAAATAAATCATGTTTTCTATAAAAAAATTATATATCTTTAGTAAAATTGGGAATTTTGTTTTTATTTAAAAGTTAAACTTTTAAAAAGTTATTTAATAAATAAATATGGTTTTAAATACATAAGATAAATATTGAAATGATTTAAAATATGTTTAACTCAAGTTTAAAATTTAAATAAAATAGCAATAAGGTTATTTTAATTTTCTTTTAAATATAGTTGGATAAAATAAATAATTTATTAATAAGAAGACAATTTCTTTTATAAATTATTTATAGTTATTAATGTTGTTATTCTTAAAAATATAATAATACATTGTTTTAACAAACAAATTTTTAATAAAATTAATTGTTTTTCAAAAATTTAATTGTGTAGTTATATTTGTAAATAAACTTGATTTCAAAATTTAAAATGAACTTGAATTCAAAGCTTTGAAAATTAAAGTGTAAATGTTTTTAATTTGTTTTGATTTTGAAATATTTGTATAAACTTTATTTTATAAATTAAATTGGATTTATTCATTTTAAAATTTATCTACATGTTAACTAATTTATTAAACATAGGTTTACATTCATCTTAAAATAGCATACTAAATAAATACTAATTAAGTTTTAACTATAAATACTAACTACTCTTAAGGGACAAGTGTTTCTGATTGTCTTTTCCAGATTAGGAGAAGTTTGTAGTCTTCTACTGGTTATGGAGTAAAATTGTGTTTTGGTTTTGGATTGATCTTGAGGAGATCATTGTGTTGGGTTGTTTTTGGTTCTGTTTATTCTAGAGGGATCAGCAAGGGGTTGAGCCGATCAGTTTGAATGTTGGCAGCCCAGGATCGTTCGAAGACTTTTGTGGATAAGGAACAAACTAGCATGTATTGAATGCTTTCAGAACATCGTCAGGTGGATGATGAGCATTCTAAGAGATGTGTTCTCTAAAGGTAATCGTTGCCTCAAGCCTCATCAACCGGGAATGGCTAAAAAGGGGAGGTGCAGCAAGGCTTCGTGGGTAGCTCCCACTGGAGAGTAAGATTTTCTCCTGTCTAGAGGTCCCTTTTTATTCGGCTTAGTGGGCGGTTGGAATTGCGCACCAACTGCGGGGTTGTCTTGTTCAGATCTGTTCAGTAAGGAATGGTTCCGGCCTTATGTTGCAGGGGAGCGGGCGTACACCTCGGTACGATGATCTAGGCCACGTACTGTGATGGGCGGTACCCCAGTAGCCCAGCCATTGATGGAATCCAAAATCCAATAAGTGCCAACGATTTTGATTGTATTACCCACTTTTATGGCTAGTAGTTGGAATTTAATAATGTAACAATTTCGGCTATTTCATATTTACTTGAAAACCCTAGACCATTATAATTTCACTGGATTTCCTATCAAATGTTTTGGCTAGCGTAAGGTAAAAACTTTTCCATGTTTATGTGTGGGAAGTCTTACGTGATACCTTTCTTTTCAAAAGGTTTTTGAAAGTTAAGCAACTTTAACCTGTTACTCACACCAGACCCATGTCTGACCCGGAGTTTATTTTTGTTTTTCATAAACTCTTGGGTACTCAAATTTCTTACGAGTAGCCAAGGGATTCAGGTTAGCTTTGACGAATATTGGAGGAGTAATGGAGTAGTAGGCTTCTGCGTTAGATATATAGTATTCCGATGTGTGTTCTGTGTTGTCTCTGAATTGTATTATGTTGTAATAACTAGACAGGGGTTTATAACTGTCTAGTATGTGTTGTATTATCTATGTACTCTGACAGTGTTTGTAAACTATGTAATATTTTATGTTATTAATATAATTTATTCGTTCCGCTTTTTAGATTCTGATGTGTTGTTTCTTGTTTCTTCTTCTTTCTTTCTCTTTTCTATCACTTTCTTTCTTTTTAGCGATGCGACTTTCTAGTGTTTTGGAAGTCGGGCCGTTACAGTGGTATCAGAGCCACAATGTAACGACCTGCCTTTCATTCCATAGAAAGATGCATCATTAAAAAAGAAAGAATGGGATAGAAAAGAGAAAAGAAAGGAAAGAAAGAAACAAACAACATCAGAATCTCACACCGGAACAAATAAATTATATTATATCACATAAAACTTTACATAGTATCATTTACGTCAGAGTTATACAGCTAATACAACATAAACTAGACAGTTATAAACATCTGTCTAGCAATTACCATTCGAGTACATCAGAGAAAACAGATACAACTCAAACACAGCGGAAGCACTATATATATCGGCACATTGAAGCCTCCTTCTCCATTATCTCCTCCAGAACTCGTCAAAACAATCCTGAATCACTTGACTACTCATACATAATATCAGTACCCAAAAGTTTAATAAAAAAGAAAATAAACGCTCGGGTTAGACATGGGTCTGGTGTGAGTAAACGGGTATAAAAGTTGCTTAACTTTAGAAAATCCTTTGAAAACAAAAGGTATCACGTAAGACTTCCCACACATAAACATGGAAAAGTTTTTACCTTACGCTAACCAAACATTTGATAGGAAATCTAGTGATATTATAATAGTGTCTAGGGTTTTCAAAATAAAATACAGAATTAGCTGGAATGCTTACATCTCACATTCCAACATAGTTGGGCACAATCAAAATCGTACAAGCACTTATTGGATTTTGGATTCCATTAATGGCAGGGCTACTAGGGTACCGCCCATCACAGTACGTGGCCTAGATCACCATACCCAGGAGTACGCCCGCTCCCCTGCAACACAAGGCCGGAACCATTCCTTACTGAACAGTTCCGAACAAGACCACCCCAACGGTTGGAGCTCACAGCCGTTCACACAGCCGAAATAAAAGGGACCTCTAGACATGGGTAAATCTCACTCTCCAGTGGGGGCTACCCACGAAGCCTTGTTGCACCTCCCATGTTTTAGCCATTCCCGGTTGATGAGGCTTGAGGCTGCGATTACTTTTATAGAACACGTCTATCTTAGAATGCTCATCATCCACCTGACGATGTTCTGAAAGCATTCAATCCATACAAGTTCGTTCCGGGTTCGAACGAAACCGAAGGCATTATCTCGTTACACTCATTTTGGAATCACCCTCAAAGTTAACGACAATAACCCTTGCACTCTGAATCACCATCTCGAACCTATAAGTACTATTCCGTCAAACTCATTACGGAATCACCCACAGAGTTATACTGACATATAGTTCTTACACCTCGAGTCTTCACTTGCTTCACTTGGATTATCTGGTTGTGATGATTATCTGTTTGTGATAATGATACAGATTATCTGTTTATGATGAAAATGTGATTATCTATTGTGATATGTAGTTTATCTATCTGTGTGAAATAGATAAAAATGAAATGAGTCAATTGGTTAGAAACCCTTAAGTACAACTTGGACATTAAAATGGCGTTTTGTTTTGGTGAGATCGGGATCGGGTTTCCATATTTGGATATCCGAAAACCACGCCCATCTACTCACTCTTCGCCGAGGGGACTTACTTTTCGTACATGCCTATTCACTAGCCCTTTGGTAAAAAAGCTTGCACCATACACTCCGGTCTCATCTCTCCATATGGGACTTAAAGCAATCAATATCGCACAAGTCCATCCGCTCACTCTTTGGTGAGGGGACTTGCACATTGCACTATGGTCCCACCTCTCCGGACGGGATTTAAAGCAATCAACATCAGACATCATATTCAATGTGTATTATTCAAAAGTAAAATACACAAATCAAAGAAAATAAGCAAAAGTCCTAATTATCAATCCCAGACATCCGAATTAAAGTGCGCATAGGGCCTAATCTAGGTTCCGTACACGTGTCAGTTGTCCGAGATTATTATGGTCCAAAATAGTCATCCTAGACATCCCATCTAGAGAGTGCCTAAATACCAATCTGGGCCTTGTGTACGTGTAAGTGCTCTGAGTTTATTATTATAATAATGATTCAAAGCAAGGAAAAGAAAAGAAAACGAGTTGAACCTGACTCCCGACCATCATAATCATGGGATTTTGAGTCTCGGACAAAGTCCCTGGTTGTTCCTTGATGCATTCACTATAGATGGTGATTCCTCTGACCATGCCATCATAGTTCAATTCCTCATATACTGCTAGGGCTGGTTGCTCCAAACCAGTTCTTCTATTAGATCACGAATGTATTGGCACTCATTCCTTTCATGTCCATCCAGCCCATGGGGGATGCAGAACTTTCCAGATCTTTTCTCCCAATCAATGGGCCCTCTTCTATATGGTTTTCGATAGAGGATCTTCCCCCAAGTATCCAGATATAACCTCTTCGAGGGCTCTATTGAACCGGCGTAAGAAGAGAATTTTGGCTCCCTCCTTTGTTGTTTTGGTTCCTCGAAGTTAACGTCGGCTCTTCTTTTCTCTCTATCTTTTTAGTTTCTTGCTCCGGACAGTCCTCTATCATCCACAACATTACTTTCGACATCCTCATCTTCGATGCCTTCTTGAGGCATATATCTCTCCACTTCACGATAACATTCAGCAAGATCAATAAGTGGATCCCTCTCTAGTGCAACTTTGAAGTCAGTCTTTCTCGTAAATCAAGAAACTGCTACCATTTAAGATTATTGATGGATCCGGCTTATCAACAGCAGCAGTTGCCGCATTGAATCTTGTTAAATAGCTTCTCAAAGTCTCTCTGGGCCTTTGTTTCGTGCTCGATAGCATCATCACATTCTTCGGTCATGAGACATGAACTCTGAACTATCTCTAGAAATTCCTCACCAACTCGTTCCATGTGCTAATAAACCCATTTTCCAGCTTTCTGAACCACATCGCTGCTATGTCCGTCATGTACAATGCAAAGCATCTCCCAATTACCTCCTTAGAAGCACCCAACACCTGAATATGTCAGATGTAACTCATCAGATGAAATGTTAGATCTAACTTTCATTCGTATATTTCCATCGTAAGCTTGAAATTGAGATAATTTCTTGCATTCTGAATATTGGAAGTGAATGGATTTCGTTCGCATCCTCCAAACTCTGTTCTGAGGGACTACATTTAATTATTATTTTTACCAACTCAGCAATTCCGTTTTCGCTGTCCAATGAAGGTCGCCATCAAAAACCGATATTCTGCCCGTGCTCCTATGTGGTACCTCCAGCACATACTCCTCTTGTTGCACGTAAGCATTCTAACTTGCTCCTCTAGTTTCATTCAGTGCTCCATTCCTATGGAGAGTTTCTAGTACATACAACTTCGATCGACACCTTTTTATATTCTGATTTGTATTTCTAGCTCCAACATCGTTTGTTCCTGGCATTCCAACACGTTCCAAGTTTACAACAATGTTGCTCCCAGGTATAATTACCTCGATACCGAGTTGACTTGGGGCGATACTGAGTTGAACTGCTGGTGGGGGCATTATTCTAGTTTGCTTCGCTCTAACTCCATATGTTCCATCATTAGCTCATAGCACTTGGTTCTGAATTTCTGCAGATCTAGCCATTCCTTGTTGTCCCATTCTTTTATACAAATCCTTCAAGCATTTTCTGTTACCGAGTCATTAATCCATGTGGCTTCTCTTTCATTATTTTCTCTATCTCTTCTCCAGTCACATAGATGGATTGATACCCATACTAGCAAAGGATATTACTCAGTAATATTGTCCATTAATGCAAAGAATATAGCAAGTTAGGAGCGATCATCCATGGCATTGCTTTAAGCAAGTATTGACATGCCGAATTCAGTAATAAATTTTCTTTATAAGTGGATTTGATGTATAAAATCCAGGCTTAAATCAATATTATTATGGCTATAATAATTGTTTAGAACAACATAGATATCACAGAACACAGAATCACATAGTCACAGCATAATGTATATACGTTACATATCGAAAGAACACATATGTACATATCTAGAAAAGATACAAAATAGTGAACATGAAAGTTCCACTCGATATACACACATAGCTACCTAAAATGATGTTCATACAACAGGAGTCCTAAAATTAGTACACATAAAGAGTACAAAATCATAGATTAGGAAAAATGACCATGTCGAAATCTCTCAATAATTGGCCTTTCATAGGAGAAATACCAAGATATGGTGAATCATGAAAAACAAATCAAACCATTAGACTCAATTCAAAAAGTATACAAAAACCGAAGTCAAACAGAAAGATGAGCCGAAGGCTATGCCAAACACAATGGTTTTGTTATTTCTAAATCAGTAGCTCGAAACCCAAAATCATGCCTTTTATAGGCGGAAAACCAACATATGGTAAATCATGAAATCTAAATCATTTCATAAAATTCCATACATATAAAATTTGGAATGGCGCCAATCCCAAAGATGAGCTAATATTCATCGATCATACGCGGAAACATGAGGTATATTCCCCTCTTGGACAAAGATGTTGTGTATCTCGAACAGAGGTATAGTCCGCTCTTGGACAGACGAGCCTAAAGGCTACGCCATACTCAAATATGAACCTGAAGGTAACATCAAACACAAAGATGAACCCATAGGTTACGTTGATCAAAGAGACAAACCCGAAGGTTATGCCGAATGCAAAGACGAACCCGAAGGTTACATCGAACATAGAGACGAACCCAAAAGTTTTGCCGAAAGGAACGTGTAATATACTTTAAAATAGTAACCAAATGGACTTTGCCAAAGCGTCCTGTACCACCCAAAGAAATTCAAATGTTCACTAAATAATCGTAAAACCCACTATAAGAGCAATACAATAATAATAATGTTAATAAAATATTCAGTCAACCAAGTCTAGTAATTAACCAATAAGTTAAATGTAAATGTTCCATACCATTTGTTTTACCAAACTGTTCAATTAAATTCCTCATCCAAATGAAATATTATTGTATATGTTCTAAAATTTGATTCATAGATCTTTTCCAAAAATATTTATTTTTAAATTGATTATTAATAGATAGATAATAGGATTTCTAGAAATAATACATACATACAAACATATTATTATATATATAATATAAATTCTTGTTTGAAATCAGTTTAAAACCAAACTTCTTTGTTTTGTAAATTGCTTGTTTTAAAACTATATATATAATAAGTAAATATTAATACAAAATTCATGAGTCTTGAATCAAAATAAATCTCCAAATCAAAGATCAAAATTCAGGAAACTAAAGCCAAGATAGAAGTTGAAACCACAAGACAAAGCAAAGCATTAATTGAGAAAGAATACAACATTGGGAAGGAGACATAGGCACCTGGAGCCCACGCTCTAGTTGAAAACCGATTGATTGGTCATAAGCCACAGTCGACCAATAGGGACCTGGGGCGTGAGCTCCAGGTTTCAATCTCTCCCCATCGAGGATCAACGATTGTTTCAGTGCGATTCGAACACTTTTTGGCAATTTGAAATTACAATATAGACACAAAACAAGCATGCATTTAACAAGGATTCACTTAGAAATCAAAACATTGAATAATCTTGAAGTATGAAACACACTAACCAATTTACAGAGCATGGATAATAATAGATTACCAATAGAGATAAATTAGCATATACATTTGTTTTAACAAGCCATAGATATTAGTATAAGCAGTGAGTTTTACTCTCTTGATTAACTACGACTCACATTTGATTTGAGGAATATTAGTATATTTCTCTCAGCTATATCCTCTAAGAACTCATTTAAGAAGAAGGAAGACAAAATTTCTAAATTATTGAAAATTATTAAAAGAAAAACTCAAGAGAAATGAGATTCGGTTTGAGAATCATACCTAAAATTCATAGCTTATTTATTTGTAAATTTCTCTCAAGGTTGACTAGAATTTGGGCATTGATTTTCTTGGGTTTTGAGGTGAAGAGGGAAAATGGTTTACTGGTTTCATAAATGAAAAGGAGAAAATACCGTACAGCTTACTAACTCTTCTCTCCCTAATAGCCTGGTGGGTAATTAACTAATATTGGGCCTTAACTTAAAATGTCACTAACCAAAAGAATGAGATTTTCTTTTCCATAATTTCTTAAACATATATTTCACATAAATAAGGTTATAATAACATGAATTGAATCCATTTCTAGTCTAATACATTTGCCTCCACTTTCTACACTATAATTCATGTAAACTTAAGTACTCGAAATAATAATTTAACACCATTTCTATCCAAGCAATAGTAATTTATTACATTTCATCCATTTGTAACAAATAGAACTAATTTACATCCAAGTTTAAAAAAAAATATCAGGTTTATAATTTTCCTTATTCCCAACTTATTAGAAATAAATGGCATCTTATGATACAAAATTTGGTTTTCGCAAAATCCGTAATCTCACTAATTTGAATTAATTTTACATTAAATTTATTACAATATTTGTAGTGGTGCTAAAATAGGTTATCATTAGTAAATCTCCTTTATGATTAAAAAGAAATATTTCAACAATCATTATTCCCAATTACATATAAATTAACTTTTCATCTATTTATTTCATATTTTTTGGAATTACACTTTATCTTAATTAAATGAGTAATTTAATTTAATTCTCCTTGTTAAAATCTTTTTAAATTCATATTTTATTTCATTTAGTTCTTAGCTTCTTTTATTTATCAAATAAAGGAGTTAGTCCACATAAAAGTAATATTTCTTTATAAATTTGCCAAACAATTAATTTCTGCTTGAAAACCTCTATATTAATTCTCCACAATTTGGGTAAACTAATAGAATAAAGTCCCCAAATTTCCATTATAATCAATTATAATTGTTTAAATTTATATTTTATTATTCCCTTTAAATCTACCTCAACCCAAGGTCATTACAAACTCCCCCTCCCACCCTCCCCAATAAATGGCATCCCCGTAATTTCCATTTCTGAGGGAAGCCTATAGCGTTTATGTATATTTGTTTTCAATACCATATCTATCTTGAATTTATTATATATTATGACATTCATTATCCCCTATGAGTAGTATTCTAAAACCATTTTGTATTTGAACACATACAACCTCTTCAAATATTATGCATTAAAATCCATTTAATTTACATCTCATTCTAATTCCAAAAGTGTAAAAAATAAAAAAACTTATAAATCCTTTTTTCTTTCCAAATATACTCATGTCTTTGAATTTTTTTGGTTAATTCTTCGTCTTAATTTCTAGTATAAATTACTAATTCACTCTATTTTGGAGTATTAAAATACCCTGGACCTCCATAAAATCAAAATTGAAAGATTTTTAGCCTTTAATAAACAAATATAAATTTTTACAAAGTTAAAAGGAGATTTTTGGCTTTTAGCTTAATCTAAAAACATTTTTGCACTAAAACTTACTTCTTCAAGAATATACTTTAAGTATTTCTTAATTGTAAATATTCTGTTTGGACATATCTTTTCTTAAGTAAGAATTCTTTTAAAATTTGTACTTTCCCAATCCTATAATTACTCACGTATTTAATAAGTTTTAATTAACCAAGTATCTTTTACAAATATCATATTACTTATCATCATATTTTATTTACATAAGCACTTAAAAGATTTCCTATTCTAACCCGACGATTGGTTTTTTTTACAAAATTCCATATTCCTTCTTCATATGGTTCCTCTTACAAATTCTAAGACACTTATGTTGTTTAAGATTTTAACTTAGTCAGTCTCGAGATGTGGGAAGTGATTCAGTTTGAGGACCTTTCCTTATTTGAATTTCATAATTTCACGACATAAATTTATTTTATTCCAAAAATTAATTTCTTGAAGAACAACTTCCCATAAAATATAAAAATGCATAAAAAATCAATTATTGTTAAACTTCTAGTTTAGTATAAAAAAATACCATTATTGAAATTCATGGGTTTGGGCCAACTTTTAAGGAGAAGTTGCACCCATGGAAACTTGAAAGAGTTATACTCCCTATATATTTTTGAAATCCCCCCACTCCTTAGTCACAAGTGAAATTATATTTAATTATTAAGAGAAGACAATACTTTTTAAAAAAAATCACTTGTGAAACATTTTTGACTTGAATAGCTTAATAAAATATAAAGCTGCTTCTATTTATACTACACTCCTTTGGTATTTAGCCTTTTAAAGTAAAAATTCATTTAGTCATTTTCAAAAACTAGCACTGCACTCTAAAACTTGAAAAACCTTCCGATTACTTTTCTAAAAAAACAAAATAAGGCTTCATAAATTATAATCTTTAAAGATAGAAAATTATCTTTACACATAAACATCTTTTGTTAATCTATAATATATAATGAATATGAAAATTTTCCAATAAGTTTTTATCTTCTAATTCATTTTGATTTCTATATTTACCAAAGTTCAAGTGTGTCTCCTTTTATTTCAATAAATCTTGTATTGGATAAAACCTAACTATTTTTGTCTTGTTTCTAAAATATGCTTTGAATATAACTTATTTATGTTTATATTTTCTGCACTTCTAAGTAAATTATGACCTTTCTATGAGGGATTAAAATTATATATTCCCTTTAGTTAAACAAGATTATTATAAAGCTAACTAAATTACTTCTAACTCATTTCCTTCTTTTGGCTCATTTGTTTAATCTTCACTCTCTCTAAGCAGTTCCTAAAAATTACTTTTTAGTCCTCAATTGTCTCATTTTAGGATGAATTACCTTCTTATCAATAAATTTGAAACCTTTATTTAATCCAATATTTGGAAAATTACAATACACACATATTAAAATTACGAGGATATAGGAATCATTTCTAAATTTAAAAATATTCTGATATTTGTTCATAGCACTACTCTACTTCTCATGAAATATCTTGCACCTTTTACCATTAAATCATTGCCATTTTGGGGTTCAAGATATCAAATTTTCTTTAGTACTTTGATTGATACCATAAAATAAATTATAATTTAGAAAGCTATTATCACAAATTTTTATTTTATAAATAAATGGAAAATACACAAATTTTGTATTATTTAACCACTATTCCTTTTGAATTAAAATTTCCTTTTTAGGATTCACAAATTACATCACATTAATCTCCTAAAATGGAGCAATGTTTTATAAATCCATAATTTTGTAAGATGTTCCTTATCATAAGACAATCTGCTCAAATCTCACTGCTTTAAGTTAATTAAGTAAAGAAATCCTTTTTAAACTCAACCTTTTTTAATTTACTCACATAAGGATTTATGCTTGAATATTCACTTTGATTATGATTGATCATGCATAACCTATCAAAAATATTATATCGAATTATTTTAGCACATACTATAAGTGTTCTCACATAAATTTACATATTCTCAATAATATGACAGTGTTACTATACCGTCCATATATAGAAAATAGCCTTGTCCATTGAATGTGGTGTTGATTGTAAAATAAACATTTCCTTGCGTTTGTTCACGACTACTGCTAATACTGAACAGCTATATTCATCATCAAAATACTAACTCGTGTAGTTTATCTTCATTGATATTTCTTTCCACCCATAAAATTCTAAATGTATATTCATAAAAAACCTTCTTGATATTATTGTTTTCCATGCTATTGTGACGCCCCACCTCTCTACCCACACTAGCCAAGAACACTACGGTGTAGTGCTGTCAACTAGTATGGAGAATAAGGCTGTTGAGGAGCGACCATCCATGTAATTTCTTATCACACGGTGGCTATAAATAATCTTCGAAAACAAACATAGAAATAATCATAACACAAATCAGTCACAGATATCCATATCACAAAGGCGGAAGAAGATATGAATATATAACTAACACATGAAAGTGTACATCAGAGTAGTGGTCCGTAAGATCCACGATAATACAAAAGAATAGCAACACGTGCTATACAAAAGAATACAACTATGAGTCTATATCTCAAGTGTATACAACAAAAACTGCTAATCTAAACAGTCAACCAAAAGTCAGAGTGATGAATCCCTGGGAAGAAGTCAAGCAGAAGCACCTGTAACATCTCGGTCTGACCCGAGTATTATTTAAGAAAATAATAAACGGGTCAGTCTAGCTATAAATATCAGATGACATGATATAACATAAAAGATATGGCATAAACATAAAATATCCATAATGACATACCACTATAAGTATGTAAATAATGATCAACAGAAGATCAATCAATAAGAGATAATCAATATCACAAGAATCTTCTCAAAGATTCGAAAAGGGCATCATACCCCAAACTTGTACTCATAACAAGTCAATGACATAAATTCTAGAAATCAATGCAAGAAGTCCAGAAATCATAGAAAAGAGAAAGAGGCCTATCACATGACGGTCCGAAGACCAAGGGGAGCTACCCCACATGTGTGAATGGAATCACACAGATTAAGGTCCAGACTAACCAAAAAGCAAAAAGGTATGTGTGAGTGGAATCACACAAGTGGTGTCTAGTCTAACCTCGCAACAAGAGACATCGCACAGTTGCTAGTCTAAATCATCAGAATGATCGTCATGATCAACGAGAAGTGTCAATTACACTAAGCTAGTAAATATAGAAGTTTAGCTTCATGTCCCATAACCACGTGCTTAACTTAAATATTTACGAACAAACTGTAAATCTTCACTAATAAAATTGTCACAAGAGGTTCAATCGAACAAGTCCAAGAATTAACCGACGAAGTAAACGCAAGCGTTTCATACCACTTGTTTTACTAAGTCGTTTAATTAGATTTCTCATCCAAGTGAGGTAAAGGTTTGTGTATACTAATAGATTGGAAAACGGTTTAAGAAAAGAGCTTTGTTATTAAAAATAGAGTTGAAATTGTTTGTTAAAAGAGTTTTGATATTTACTACTAGTATCGAAACCTTTATATTATAAAGTGACAAGACACAGAAGCAATTGTAGAACAATCAGTCACAAAAATCGCATACGGAGATGTGAATAAAATCCAAGGAAATCAGCTCAATGTTTTTCAGATAAGATCCCCTACGGAGGGGGGGTCCAGGGGGGGTGGAAACCCCCCAAGGTGGGGGTGCGGGGCAACGCCACCGCTTACGGGGTTCGACCTGCCCGGTCAGGTCGCGGGGGTACAGGGGGCAGCGCCCCCGGCGGGGTGCGGGGCAACGCCCCGACCAAAACGGTACGACCTAGTGAAGTCAAGCGGCCTACGACCTAAAACAAAAAAAATGAGGTCTTACGACCTAAGGGGGGTGCGCAACCTAAGAAGGTTCGCGGGCTAAGGATAAGCGACCTAACAAGGTTCACGACCTAACGGAGACGAGGTCATGCGACCTAAAGTGGTTCGCGACCTAAAGGGGAACGACCCATCGAGTTATAGGTCTAACGACCTAACGGTTTAAAGGTCATGCGACCTAAAAGTGAAACGACCTAAGGTCGAAAACAAGGTCACGCGACCTAACAGGAAACAAGGTCAAGCGACCTAAGGGGTTACACGACCTAACGTAACACGGGTCAAACGACCTAAGGCATCAGAGGACGAACGACCTAACTTCTTAAGGGACAGGCGACCTAAAGAGGTTCGCGACCTAATAGGGTTCGCGGTCTAAAGGTGCACGACCTAAGGTCTTTCGACCTAGGGGTATATAGGTAACACGACCTAAAGATGTCGCGACCTAAAAATAGAAAGCATGGCCGAACGACCTATCGAAGTAGAAAGGCATGCGACCTAACGGTCAAAAGGCCAACGACCTACGACCTAAAAGCCATACGACTTACGACCTAAAAGCCATACGACCTACGATCTAAAAGCCATACGACTTACGACCTAAAAGCCATACGACCTACGACCTAAAAGCCATATGACCTACGACCTAACGTGAAACGACCTAACTCCGAAGTGAAGATTCAAGGCAGTGCGACTTAGCGCGATAACACGCGAACGACCTAAGGGTTAGGTCGCGAGCGACCTAACTCCGAACACCAAAAATGGCCAGAACGACCTAAGTGCAGAAAATTCACCAAAACGCTAAAAATTGGAGTTTTTTGCCAATCCAATCCAATCCAAACCAAATGCTAATATGCATGCAAAAGTGATAGGGAATCATTCCCAACAGTCCAATATGGTTATAGACTAGAATCATGAGATTAAAATCTCACCTTTGCACCAAATATCAATGAAAATGAAGTTTTAAGCAAGCAAGAATCAATCCTTCTTCTATCTAAGCATAAGAAGCTTGAATCCAATGTCTTCTTCTTGATTTTGGAGTAGAAAGATGGATTGCAATTGAATTTGAGTTTTGGAATTTTAATTTCCCATTCCCTCCACCATTAATGCCAAAGCTTGATTAGTTAGGAAATTTATGAAGAGTGAGGAGAAGAGGGTTGGAACTTGGGCTTAATAGGCTAAACTAACCCAAAGTCCAAAGCGGGAAAAGTTAGTGAAATTTCACTAACTCCAAACCTATCGATGTTTATACTTAAAAAAGTTGTAAACGGCATTTCGAACTCAATGGAAATGGTCTCGAGTCATAATTTGACCGTTTGCATAAAGTAGCTTTTCGGACCAAAATCCGATTAACGATTTAATATTTAAATAAAATATTTAAAATACAAACTCGATAAATATGCGGGTTGTTACAGCTATGTACATATATATTTTCAAATTTTATTATATGCATACCTATATATGTATTTTCAAAGTGGCATTTAATTTTATGCAATATTAGCTTCAAAATTTATTTCATTCTAATTGTCATATTTCTAAAAATGTAATTTCTCCAGAAATTATGTGATTACCTAAAATATTATGTCTAACTCTCGTTTAAGTGTTAAAGGATTCCTATCGATAATGCTAGCCAGATGCATCGACCAGAATACTTTAGCGCCTAACGGGCAATTTAACACACACATATACATAAATTGTAAATACCCGTAAATTTTGACTATTTAAATTGTTAAATTAGTAAATTTTTGTAATTTAATATGGAAAGAAATAAAAAAATTGTAATTTAATAATGAAATGAATGCTAAAATGAAATGTAACAATGGTAATTAAAACTAATTATTAACAATTGAAATGAAATTCCAATAATGAAATAATGTGTTATACTTGGTTATAAAATTGAATATAAGAAACAAATGTAAATATTTTATTATTGTATGAAATAGAGAGTTAAAGATAATTAAATAAAATCAGTAATATATAAGAATTGTAACATTTATTTGTGAATGAATTCATAAGTGTAAATAAAAGTTATGGTAATGATTATTGTATGTTACCTATTTATTTGGTTCATTAAATTTAATTGGAAATCAACTACAATCAATCCACTTAATTTGTGCATTTAATGTAGGTTAAGTTGATAATTCAAATGTTGGTTAATTAATGGAATAAGGTGTAATTAATTGCGATTTAAATTAGCAGTAGTTATGATAATTTATTTTTAAATAATAAACTTACATATGTTAAAATATAGTAATGGTGGCGATTGTTGTTGTTACCAATATATTTAATCAATTGAAATTAAATGCAAATTAATGTTACACTTATGTGATTTAATACAATAACGGAAGGTAGGTTGTGGTAAAATAAATAGAAATGTAAATTTATTCATAAGGTAACAATTGTGTTAATAAAAGAATTAAACTGAGATAAACAATTAATTGGGACTTTATATTTTAATTTATGTGAAAATTTGACAAAATCCAATATAATGGAAATATAGTAATTAATACCAATAAAAATGGAGATTGAAGGATAATAATGTAATGAAATATATAACAAATATTAACTATGAATATTTGAGTAATAATTGATTGAGTATAAAGATTGAAACCAAGTAAAAATAATTTTGGAATTAAATTATAATTAACAGGATTAATGGCAGTTGTAAATCAAACACTGTAAATTTTGAAATAGTCAATAAGGAATTGATATAGAGTTTTGTTTTAGAGGATTATAAATTACTAAGTAAGCCAAAATGATAGAAGTTGTAAATAATTTAAATATTGAATAAAAAGGTGATTAATTTATTTAATATTAATATTTTTAATTAATAGGAAAATAGCCATTTTGGCCACTGACTCAGATTTCGATAGAACTAGTTTCATCGGATCCGTAACGGTGAATTATTATGGGATTTCAAGTTTTGTAACGATCGGACTTGTTGTTTGATCGTACGGGCTCGAAATGCTTAAAAATCAATTTAATAAAACTCAACTGAAATTAATTTGAAATAAGCTGATTTAATCATAACTTGCTCATACAATGGAATTAGGACTTGAAACCTATTCCATTGAGTTTAAAATATTTGAAAACAACTATTTTGATATATGGGTTAACCCATTTTCGTTCCAGAGTCGAAACGGGCTTTTCGGGTCGTTTATCGTTCAAGCAATCTGGTCCATCCTTTCTACTTTCAGCTATTCAAATAAATAGCTCGTTATAAACTCTAGGTCATTTCTTTTTTCTATTGTCTGTACGTGCATCTCCTTCTCAACTCCTTATTCCAATAGCAGACAAAAAAACTTAATTCCCAAATTTCAATTTCAAATTCAAAAAAATCAAACTCCTCAAAAAAATTCTGAAAAAATATATATCGGAGAGCTCAACGATTCGAATCTGCATCTGGTGTCTGTTTCTATAAGTGATGCTTGAACCAATCGCAAACCGCGGTCAAAGTTCTAAATCGAGAAACCCTTGATGGTAATTTGGGCGAATTCGATTCAAGCGATGATTATTGAAATCGTTGACTAGAATTGGTGGAGATCATAATGCTGAGCCACATGGTAGGGCTCGCCGATCCTAGAACAACCTGTAGCGATTGAATTTTTAGTGATTAGGATTGAAATCTCGGGTTAGACGAGGTGGTAGGTGGGGGTTTTCGGTGATCGGACCTAGAGGAGAAGATAGAGGGAGGTGAGGTGAGTCTACTAGTGACCGCGCCAAAGCCAACGACGGACAATGGCGGCGTGAAAGCACGGTCAAAGCTCGGCTTTGACGTGTTGGGTTCGCTAGTCGACTGCGCTGTAGCTCACGTGGGAGAAGGTGTTGACGTGTATTTATTTTAATATTTTATTTACTTTAATTCAAATTGTATAACGTTCTAACGTACGTATCCTTCACATATGAGGTCCGTTTCCCGCACGGTTTCTTGCATTGGGATCATAGTAAAATTTCAAACATTTTAACCTTGTTTGGACAAATTCTGAGACTATTTGAATTTTGTGCTTTTATTTGAATTTCAAATCGATTGAAATTCAAAGGTGAGTGTTTTAACCCACTCACAGCTTCTAAAATTTCTTATGTTCGTCATATTAAATTTACGATGTGGTTAGGAATTCACTTATGACTGTTTGGTACATTTTGAATCATCACCTCGGTTAATTTGAATTTATTTGAATTAAATCGTTATTTAATTTATTATTGAATATCAATTGCCAGTTAAATACCTGTTATTGATTATCAGTTATATATTAGTATTTATTGATTTATTTGGATAATGATTGTGATGGATGTTAATTGTTGATATCGGAAGAATGAATGTTGTATTTTATATCGTTTTAAACTACAAGTTCACTATAGGTTGAAATGATACATACCCAAATGATTTATAGAATAAGGAAAAATAGTTACTAGTCAAAATGATAGACTCGAGCGATTTTATGGATGTTATTTATTCCGGGATTCTGTTTTGAAATGATATATAACGGTAAAATTTTAAATTTGCAGATTGAAATGATAAATAACGGTATCACTTGACCCTATGGTAGAGAATTATATATGGACATCGAATTGGTTAAATTAAATGATTTTAAAATCCTTAATTATTGAATGGAATTAAATGATATTTTGAAGTAAAATTTGATTTGTATAAATTGAAGTATTTTTGGAAAATCAAGTTTTATGTTGAAATGTGAATTGGCTTAAAAGGAATTGTTTTTAAGAAATTAAAGTGAAATGGTCTGATTTTATTGAAATGAAATAAATGTTTTTAAATTGATATAAATTCCAAATTAATGTTTCAAATATAAAATGTTTTAAATCATATTATTTTTAAGATTCTAAATTTTAAGAAGTTCAGATTTATAGACTATTTAACCAATATTAACTATATATATATATATATATATATATATTATTTTGATCTTTTTTAAGCCAATTTAATTTATTTAAAAAAAATAATTAAACCGTTTTAATTTATTTTAAATCTAACTAATCTATTTTAAGCTATTTAATTTATTTCAATTACATTTAATCTAATTTAAATCTATTTAACTATCACAAATCAATTTAAAAGCATTTACCTATAATTAAACTGTTTAGAGCATTTTAACTATTTAGACATATTTAAACTAATTTCTAAATTTCCAAACTAAGTACGTGGAAGAGTTTATATTCGTTTCAACTAGTTTAAAAAGAGAATAAGTTTAAAAGGCGTTATAACTTAAGTTGGAATGTTATAATAAATCGAAATGATGACTTTGAAGCAAGGAATTAACCTATTTTGAAAATATGATTTTCGAAAGAATTATGATTTGAAAGTGGTATAGTTTTTTAGAACACAATATTTTGATATAATTTGTGAATTTGACATTGAAAGGAAATATAATTATCGAACTATGATTTCAAAGGCGAATATGATTTCAAAAGTAAGTAATGATTTTGAAGGTGATATGGTTTGAATTGAATATAATATTTAGATATCAATTATGAAATGACTATGGAAATGTAAAAAACCAACCGGTGTGTAATAAGCAATTGGTTGTCAAAGAGACCGGGATCAGATGTTGTCATACTCTTTGCCAATATCGAAAACCACTTTGACAACTGTGTATGCGGTGGAGATTCCAGAATGAAGTAGGATGGTGGCGACGATCCTATATAAGGTATATACGTGGACCCGGCTCCCGTGAGTTGGCATAAGGTGGCTAAAACGGGAGCAATTGACGGGCCAAGTGAGGTCATTTCTCCGATCAGGAACACTCCATCAATCAATATTCTTACTTTGTGATTTATTTGGTGGCCACCCTTCGATTTTTTCTCGAGAATGTGTTCCAAGTTGGGCGATAGTTGCGGCTATGCGTTACCAACAGTCCAAAAGTGTAATTGATAAATCTACCCTGGCATTGCGTAGTTCTGCTGTGTCACCGACCCTATCGAGACCACTACTAATTGTTTTGTACCATACCTATAGTGTTCCCTCTGACGATGTCCAATATGGGCGAGATTATCGTACTGTATAGACTATAGGAATGTATAAAATGTGTTAATAGGGAAAATGTAACGCCTTAATGCTATTTTGATACTTTACTTTATTGTAGACACTATTATAATAGCATATATTACTACATAGTAGATAGTTTAACGGATCCTTAGGAGATGTGAATCCCGAACATCTTTTAAATTACTACACTCATGTTAGACATTGGATAAGAGATGTCAAAAACATGTAAACATCTCTGACGATGCCACACACATATTTACCATTGATTTAACTTACATATGATCTTTTAGTTCCGACTCGAGTGTTTACTTTTCAATTCGCTCATGTCAGCCTGAGCATTTCAGGAATTGAAGACCTTATTTCTGGAGGACGAAGATGAAGATTTGTACTACTATTAGTATTTACTATATTTAATTCACTGCATCATGTATTCCATTGCATTGTTTATTATTCGCTGGTATGTGTAACTCTGATCTATGTTGTATAAGTAAAATCAAATGTTTTTTATAATAGCTTCATGAACTATTTATTTGGTTATTATATTTTGTCATTCCATTGCAAGATTCTATTTTGTTTTTTCTTTCTCTGTCTTTTCTTAGTCGCCCAAATAATAATCCACCCTTCTCTATGGTTTGATTTGGCATGTGTGTCTGCTTAAACGTACAAAAAGGCTGGATGTTACAGTTGGTATCAGAGCTTTGGTTTAGCGAAAACCTTAGCTTTGTGGGGTCTGACTCTTTATTAATAGGGTAGTAATACCTTAAAATGAGTCACTGAGTGTATATATATGAGAAAGCGTATTTATTAGTGTTATAAAAGGTTTTTATATTGTGTAATTTGTTCCGTTTTGTATTTATAAATTCTGGTTGGTGCATAGGATGCTATGAGATCGATAAGGGTTTCTAAACACTTAATAGGATAGACCGACACAATATTTGTTTTGAAATATAGGTAAATGAAATAATTTTGCCTATTTTATATTTTTATATATAAAAATAATGACTTATAAATGATATATATTTGGTTGTAATATGTTGGTTGTTAGGTAGTGAAATTTATAAATATTGGTTAGAAATAAGATTTGAAAATAAAATAAATGAAAATTGGAAATTTAGAACTTAAGTTTCGGGGTTTATGAAAATTTCTTTCGAATGATTTTGGAAAATAATAATAATATTATTATTAGTATTTTCTTATATAAATATTTCAATACAATTTGTAAGAATTGTTTTAAAAAAAATTAGGAAAGAAATAAGTTTTGTACTTCACTCTCTGCCATTGGAAAATAATTTGGGTGATAAGTGCACGCATCATCGACATTCATTTTCGAGTTTCAAAGTGGGAAGGCGGTTGTAGTAGTAACTACACAATTGTTTGATAAATAAATCTTGATTTTAAATTTTCAATATGACTTGATAGACATATATAAAGATATGGTTATATATACCATTTTAAATGATTTGAAATAGAACCCGGTATTTAGTTCTTAAATTTCTATAAATTAGAGGTTTTAATTATTGAAAATGAAATGAAAATTCTAACTATTTAATAGTTGGAACTATAAATTGGAAATGAGAAATCAAACACTAAAGTTATAAATGAAGCATATGCGAAATTTGAAACTGGTAACCTGTAAATAAAAAGAAAATAAGTATAAAAAAAAAGACTGGTGAAACTTTCAATTGCATTCTTATGTAATTTACTAATTATAAAAGTTAAAATGTTAAAGAAATATGTAATGGAAATTTAACAAGTAAACATCCATGCAATGAAATTGTTCAATAGATTGCTTTTATAAATAAGAATTGATGTTATAGTGTTATAAACTTAAGTTATAATTGAAATGTTGCAATAATCAAGTGAGATAGAAAGTAAGTATTGTAAGTAAGCAATTAGAAACTTAAGTAAATGAATTGAAGTTCTAATCAATTGAATGGAACATGAATCCTATTAATAAATGAATGTAAGTAAATGAAATTCAGTAATGAATGAATGAATATAATCCAATAAAAAGAAACGGACATGATATGAATAAATGAATTTTGTAGGTAATAAATGAAACAAACACTAAATGAATGAATGAGAATAATTCTTTTTAGAAATAAATGCAAAATTAAAGAGAGTAATCACTAAATGAAAAAATGAACGAATAACAAATCTTGTGAAATTTTTTTTAATGAGAATAAACTTAAATAAATTAGAATATGTTGTTTGTTTCGTTTATAGATTGCTTGTGAAATGATACTTCTAATTGTTTGGATGTATGAATAATCTATTGATTTTTATCTAAGACTGTTGACTAAATGATATGCTTAGTAGTTATTTGTCATTTTATGCGTTTAAAAGTGCCTTAACTCGAACAAAATATTTGTTTGGTTGTTATGAATGGATAATTGATTTGTATTGATTTTATATGATGATGGTATGTTGGTTGCAAGTGATTATTGTTTATATTGATTTGTTGGTTACAAATTGAAACAACTTAAACCTTTCATTTTATATAATTATTAACCTCTTTGGATTATATAAGTGAAATACAGGTTATGGAAGCAATTGCTACTGGTTTTGGTTTCATAATATAAGTGTTAATTGCCCGACAAATAGGAACGTTCTCGGATTACGGTGTCTAGCGATATTATATTGTTTTTTCCATTGTTGGGATATATTATTTTGAAAATTTATGATATATATTGTTTTATTGACATTATAATTTCTCCCGAGCCTCTCCATACAATGGAGACTCTACTGAAATTTTTCGTAAAATTTGGACTTAGAAAATTTTGAAAATGTTTTCCAAATTTTATTAGTTTGAGTATAAGGGGATTTAATGGTTATAAATTGGTATATTATATTTAAGTTATTTAATTTTATAAATTTATTTGTTTATAAATTTAATATTTTGAGTAAGATATATTGATTACTTAATTCCTTCTTTCCCTCCCTTTTCCTTTTTAGGGATGAAAAGTTTTGAGTGGGGAAGAGTGTAACGGCATGTGAATTTTCGACTATTTAAATTGTTTAATTAATAAGTTTTGGTAATTTAATATGGAAAGAAATAAAAAAAACTTTGTAATTTAATAATGAATTGAATGCTAAAATGAAATGTAACAATAGTAATTCAAACTAATTATAAATAATTGAAATGAAATTCCAATAACGAAATAATGTACATTGTTATACTTGGTTATAAAATTGAATATAAGAAACAAATGTAAATTTTTAATTATTGTATGAAATAGAGAGTTAATGGTAATTAAATAAAATCAATATTATATAAGAATTGTAACATTTGTTTGTGAATAATGAATTCATATGTTTAAATAAATGTTATGGTAATGATTATTAAATTTTACCTATTTATTTTGTCTATTAAATTTAATTAGAAAATCAGTTGCAGTCAATACACTTAATTTGTGTAGTTAACGTAGGTTAAGTTGATAATTCAAATGTTGGCTAATTAATGGAATAAGGTGTAATTAATTGCGATTTAAATTAGTAGTAGTTATGACAATTTGTTTGTAAATAAGAAACTTACATGTGTTAAAATGTAGTAATGGTGGCGATTGTTGTTGTTACCAATATATTTAATCAATTGAAATTAAATGCAAATAAATGCTACACTTATGTGATTTAATACAATAACAGAAGGTGTGGTTATGTAAATAGAAATGTAAATTTATTCATAAGGTAACAATTGAGTTAATAAAAGAATTAAATTGAGACAAATAATTAATTGGGACTTTATATTTTAATTTATGTGAAAATTTGACAAAATCCAATATAATGGAAATATAGTAATTAATACCAATAAAAATGGAGATTGAAGGATATTAATGTAATGAAATGTAGAACAAATATTAACTATGAATATTTGAGTAATAATTGATTGAGTATAAAGGTTGAAACCAAGTAAAAACAATTTTGGAATTAAATTATAATTAACAGGATTAATGGCAGTTGTAAATCAAACACTGTAAATTTTGAAATAGTCAATAAGGAATTGATATAGAGATTTATTTTAGAGGATTATAAATTACTAAATAAGCCAAAATGATAGAAGTTGTAAATAATTTAAGTATTGAATAAAAAGGTGATTAATTAATTTAATACTAATATATTTAATTAATAGGAAATAGCCATTTTGGCCACTGACTCGGATTTTGATGAAACCAGATTCATCGGATCCGTAACGGTGAATTATTGGATGATTTAAAATTTTGTAATGATCGGACTTGTTGTTTGATCGTACGGGCTCGAAAGGCTTAGAAATCAATTTAATAAAACTCAGTTGAAATCAATTTGAAATAAGATGATTTTACCATAACTTCCTCATACGATGGAATTAGGACTTGAAACCTATTCCATTGAGTTTAAAATATTTGAAAACATCTATTTTGATATATGGGCTGACCAATTTTAGTTTCGGAGTGGAAACAGGCTTTTCGGGTCGTTTATCAATCAATCAATCTGGTCCATCCTTTCTATTTTAGCTATTCTTATAAATAGCTCGTTATAAACCCTAGGTCTTTATTATTTCTATTGTTTGTACGTGCATCTCCTTCTTAACTCCTCATTCCAATGGTAGACAAAAAACTAATTCCCAAATTTCAATTTCAAATTCAAAAAAATCAAGCTCCTCAACAAAATTCTGAAAAAATATATATCAGAGAGCACAATGATTCGAATCTGCATCTGCTTTCTATTTCTACAAATGATGCTCGAATCGATCGCAAACCACAGTCAAGCTTCCATATCGCGAAACTTTTGATGGTAATTTAGGCGAATTCGATTCAAACGATGATTATTGAAATCGTTTACTGGAATTGGTGGAGGTCGTGATGCTGAGTCTCATGGTAGGGGTCACTGATCCAAGAACGGCTTGTGGCGATCGAATTTTTGGTGATTAAGGTTGGAATCTTGAGTTAGGCGTGGTGGCAGGTGGGGACTCCCGGCGATCGAACCTAGGGGAGAAGATAGAGGGAGGTGAGGCGAGTCTACTAGTGGCCGCGCCTAAGCCAGCGGCGGCCAGTGGCGGCATGGAAGCACGGTCAAAGCTCGGCTTTGACGTGTTGGGTTCACTCGATGACTGTGCTGTAGCTCATGTGGGAGAAGGTATTGATGTGTATTTACTTTAATATTTTATTTACTTTATTTCAAATTGTATAATATTCTAACATACGTATCTTTAACATATGAGGTCCGTTTCACACGCGGTTTATTGTGTTTGGATCCTAGTAAATTCTAGACATTTTGACACTGGTTTTGACGAATTCTAAGACTGTTTGAATTTTGAGCCTTTATTTTGAATTTCAAATTGAATGAAATTCAAAGGTGAGTGTTTTAACCCACTCACAACTTCTAAAATTTCTTATGTTGGTTAAATTAAATTTACGATGTGGTTAGGAATTTATTTATGACTGTTTGGTACATTTTGAATCATCATCTCAGTTAATTTGAATTTATTTGAATTAAATCGTTATTTAATTTATTATTGAATATAAATTTCTAGTTAATACTTGTTTTTGATTATCAGTTCTATATTGATATTTATTGATAGACTTGGATGATGATTGTGATGGATGTTGATTGTTGATATTGGATGAATGGATGTTGTATTTTATATCGTTGTAAACTGCAAGTTCACTATGAAATGATACATACTTGAATGATCTATAGAATAAAGGAAATATCGTTATGGGTTGAAATAATAGACTCGAGTGATTTTATGGATGTTATTTATTTCGGGATTCTAGTTTGAAATGATATATAACCATAATAAAATTGCGAATTAAAATGATAAATAACCATATCACTTGACCCTAGGGTAGAGAATTATATATGGACACCGGATTGGTTAAATTAAATGATTTTAAAATCCTTAATTTTTGAATGGAATTAAATGATATTTTAAAGTAAAATTTGATTTGTATAAATTGAAGTATTTTTAGAAAATCAAGTTTTGTGTTGAATTGTAAATTGGATTAGAAAGAATTGTTTTAAGAAATTAAATTGAAATGGTCACATTTTGTTGAAATGAAATAAATAGTTTTAAATTGATATAAATTCCAAATTCATGTTTCAAATATAATTTTTTTTAAATTATATTGTTTTTAATATTCTAAATTTTAAGAATTTCAGATTTATAAACTATTTAACCAATATTAACTCTATATATATATTATTTTGATCTTTTTTAAGCCAGTTTAATTTATTTTAAAAAAAACTAATTAAAAGGTTTTAATTTATTTTAAATCTAATTAATCTATTTTAAGCTATTTAATCTATTTTAAGCTGTTTAATCTATTTTAAGTATAATTAATCTAATTTAAATCCATTTAACTATCATAAATCAACTCAAAAGCATTTACCTATAATTAAACTGTTTAGAGCATTTTCACTATTTCGAACTATTTAAACTAATTTCTAAATTTCCAAACTAAGTACGTGAAAGAGTTTATATTCATTTCAATTGGTTTAAAAAGAGAATAAGGTTAAAATACGTTATAACCTAAGTTGGAATTTTGAATGTTATAATAAATCAAAATGATGACTTTGAAGCAAGGACTTAACCTGTTTTGGAAATATGATTTTTGGAATAAATATGATTTGAAAGTGGTATAGTTTTTGAGAAGACGATATTTTGATATAAATTGTGAATTTGACTTTGAAAGGAAATATAATTATCGAACTATAATTTCAAAGGCAAATATGATTTTGAAAGTAAATAATGATTTCGAAAGTGATATGGTTTGAATTGAATATGATATTTAGATATCAATTACGAAATGATTTTGGATATGTAAAAGAACCATTCAGTGTGTAATGAGCAATTAGTTGTCAAAGAGATTGGGATCGGATGTTGTCATACTCTCTGCCAATACCAAAAACCACTTTGACAACTGTGTACGCGATGGAGATTTCAGAATGAAGTAGGATGGTGGCGACGATCCTATATGAGGGCATATACGTGGAACTGGCTCCCGTGAGTTGGCATAAGGTGGCTAAAACAGGAGCAATTGATGGGCCAAGTGAGGTCATTCCTTCGATCGGGCACCCTCCATCGATCTATATTCTAAGTTTGTGATTTATTTGGTGGCCACCCTTCGATTTTTACTCAGAAGTGTGTTCCAAGTTGGGTGGTAGTTGCAGCTATGTGTTACCAATAGTCCGAAAGTTTAATTGGTACATCTGCCCTGGTATTGCCCAGTTGTGCCATGTCACCTACCCTATCGAGACCATTACGAGTTTGTTTTGTACCATACCTATGGAGTGCCCTCTGACGACGTCCTGTACGGGCGGGTTACTGTACTGTATAGACTATGGGAATATATAAAATGTGTTAAGGGGGGAGATGCAACACCTTAACGCTATTTTAATACATTAATTTACTGTAGACACTATTATAATAGCGTAAATTACTACGCAGTAGATATTTTAACATATCCTTAGGAGATGTGAATTCCAAACATCTTTTAAGTTACTACATTCAGGTTAGACACTGGATAAGAGATGTCAAAATCCCGTAAACATCTCAGACGCCATCGCACACATATTTACCGTTGATTTAACTTACATAAGACCTTTTAGTTCTGACTCGAGTATTTTGTCTTTTCAATTCGCTCGAGTTAGCCTGAGCATTTCAGAATTTGAAGACCTTATTTCTGGAGAACGAAGATGAAGATTTGTACTACTATTAGTATTTACTATATTTAATTCACTGCATCATGTATTATGCTGCATTATTTATTATTCTTTGGTATGTGTAACTCTGATCTATGTTGTACAAGTAAAATCAAGTATTTTGTAGAACATCTTTATGAACTGTTTATCTGATTATTATATTTTGTCATTCCGCTGCAAGATTCTTTTTTTTCTTTCTCTTCCTTTTCTTTTTCACCCCAATAACAATCCTCTCTTCTGTATGGTTTGAGTTGGCATGTGTGTCTGCTTAAACGTACAAAAAGGCAGGATGTTACATAAATATTCCATATATTATTTTAGATATACAAAACTTACATCTTTTACACTCTAGAACTTACAAAGATTAGCTTGCTTATATTAATCATAGTTGGCACCTTATATAAAATTTAGTGGATGATATTTCCCAATTAGATGATTGCTTCATCCAAACATTTCACAATTAATCTCTATGTTTATAAAAACTATTATTTATATTGATTAATTGGCAATCTAATATCAATGTTTAGCTTCATTTATATATGGTTAATTTATAATTACATGGTTTGATCTTCATTTATATCCTAAAATTTCAACATCCCCTACGGTGATTTCTATTATGAAACACAACAAGGTTTAATTATTAATTGTAAGTAGATAACTATTCTTAAATGATGATTCATACCCAAATTGAAATTAAACTTGTCACCCATAGATGCATAAGAATTCTTGCAACCAATCAATCAATTAAACATGAAAATTAAAATAAAATTGATAATATGCTCTGTGGAAAGCAATTCACCCACTTCTGCTGCGCAATTCTGATCACTAAGGGGGTCGAGATACGATATGTCATTCAATATCTATAATATTCAATGGTATAAATTTCGCAAACAAGGAATCAAATACATCCCTATAATTCCCAAGATATTTCCTATGCATGGTGGGAAGGAACCCTAATAAGTCGACGATAACACTAAGGGACGGTTTCTAAGGCATGCCTTTGGCCAAGAATCTTTTCTTCAGTATTGTATATTGTTCTAAATATAGCTCTGATACCAAGCTATAATGCCTACCTCTAGACCCACACTAACATGGGATATTGCTAAGTAACATTATCTATTAATGTGGAGAATAAGGCCAGTTAAGACCATCCATGAACACTGCTTTAAGCGAGTATTGACACATCGAATTGAGTAATAATTTTTCTTTGTATGTGGATTCAACGTGTATAATCTAGGCTTAAAACAATATTATGGTGGCTATAGTAATTTCTCAGAACAACATAGATATCATAGAACATGGAATCACAGAGTACACAATAGAATATATGTGATGAACCTTTTCTTCGACCTTGAAAATCAATATTAATACATCCTTGACATTCATGTGCTGTAAATTCAAGTGCCGAAGAGATGGTTCTTTAAGGGTGATAAGAAAATAAAGCACAACAGAATCTCAGACGAATGGAGTAACATATATTATTTCAACATATAATCCTTAACGCGGAAAATTTTAAATACCTATCCTTACAAATGCTGAATACAATAGTACGCAGGTGTAGTGGAAATAAGGTAATAGCCAATTGAAGAATCTTCTAACTCCATGCTTCGGGCTCCATCCAAATTTCTTATAACTAAACCTGAACTGCTTGGCTGCCCGAGAAAACTAAGGCACCCAAGGTTTAATGGAAAAGGTAAATAAACTCCAGGTCTGTCATGGGACTGGTGTAAGAAACTTAAAATACACATTCTGAAAACAAAGGTATCTCATAAGACCATGCCACACATAAACATAGAATGACTTTGTTCCTTATGATAACCAAACCATTCGCTATGTAAAATCACTTGAATTGCTTTTAATGACATTCTTTTGAAAACATTTGCAAGTAAACTTATGAACCTTAGCCGAAAGTGTTACCATTATTAAATTCCGGATATGTTAGGCTCTACAAATAAAATTCTTACAAGGCTCTTTGAAGAATGGATTTCTATACAATGACAGATTAGGGACTACCTTCCATACAGTATATCACTAGAGGGATGTATCGAGGATACACAAACGATCCACCACATCTAGCAAGACTGGTCAATCCCTATTTGGCACTCAGACATGGTCTGGATAGAAACTGAATATGACATCACCCTAGTCATTATCGACCAATCCTAGATGTCTCATAGAATACACCACATACCCTAATTATAGAAACTTATTATAGAAACCAATTTAATTTAAACTCCTTTAAAAGAATTTTAAAATCACTTTCACAAAATATTTAGGAAAGAATAATGAAGTTAAATCGTTGTTTGCAAGAGTTATTAAAAGCGCAGCGAAAAAGTGCTGCAATAGTGATTTAAAAGTTTATTTGATTAAACCAACTTTTTGATTATTTAGTACTCCATTTTATAACTCAAATACTTTTTAAAACATTTTTAAAGGTTCACAGGATTTACTTTATATTTTTAAAGAATTAATAATATCATTTTCAAAAGAAATCCCTTTGTGGATTCCGAACTGCAAAACCGCGATTATTTTCAAAACTTGTTTTACTCATATTTTCAAATCTATTGACTCAAATCTAGATCCTCTTTTTTGTTTGAACTAATTATAAGAGTTCAGAACATTCATAATATAAAGAAATCCAACTCTGAATCCATGGTATAAATGGATTTAAATTATTATGGCGCGAACTACCGTTGTAGACGCACCTATTTTCACCAATTTTCCAATTTCTTTTCAAACTTCATCGAAATTCTTTTATATGTTTATAAAAAATTATTAAATGGTTTTCAAAGTGTTTAAGAATTCCATATACACCATTTCATTCAATAAAGGAGAATGATTTTCTTTGTGATTATCGACGTGTATTAACGTGACTTGTGTGTGTGTGTATGTATATATATATATTCGACAACCATATTAAACATCCATATTATTACATTCAATCATGATAAACAACAATCATTAACCATCATATCCAAACATATATATCATCCAATAATATATATAATGATAGTTTAGGATTTTTCTTACCATAATTAATACCAATCTTCCTACCATCATTCATATCGCCATAATACTTTAATTATACACTTCTACCATCATCTAAACAACTTCATCTCCTTATCCATGTGCTCGACAACCCCCTCTTCTATGTTTTTCCCTCGGCCATAGGACTTTATCACCTTCAAACACTCAAGAAATCACCCCTTCAAGCTCCAATTTCTCATGGCTTTGATGAGGATGAGGAAGGAGTGTGGTCGAAAGTGTAGAAGAGAAGTGGGAAGTTTTGACATTGAATTCACTAAACTTCACCCGAAAATAGGCCATCTTACTCTCAAAATTTGAAAAAGCTATTAACTGGAAAGTTGTTACAATTTCATTTATCTTGAGTTTGAAAAAAGGAAACACTTGATTTTAGTTTGTTATGAGGAAGACATGATCAATATAAGAGAGGGTATTTTCGGACCTAGAATTCTGGGTCCAAAAATGCAATGCAAAGAAGTGACCTTTTGACATGGCTAAGCTTAGAAATGGAAGAAATGCTCAATATAAAAGTTGTCGCCAATGGAATTATACATGGTTTGAAATAAAAAAATTCTTCATTTGGATACGTTTTGAGGAAGTTGTGATCGAATGAAAAGAAGGTATTCTCAGCCTAAAAAACTGGGCTCGAGAATGCTCTAAGAAGAATGGAGTTTTGAGCATAGCTAAGATTAGAATGGGAAGAAGTGGTAAACTAGAATGTTGTGGCCATTGGTATTTGAAACGGTTTTGAGAAAAATTCTTTATTTCATTCTGATATGAGGAAGCTATGGATGATGAAAGAATGCATTATGGAGGGGCTATTTATAGGAAAAAGAAAAGGAGGGAAATATCTACACTTACATCATCCCCCTCATCACCACCACATGCTCCATCTCCATCACTCATGTCCCCTCTATCCATCCATAATTTCAACCACCACGTCTCATTCCATCATTGCCCTATGTGTGTGTACTTATGTTGACTTAAGGAGGCTTAGGTATTAAGCAAACTAAGATCTTTTGATTATGTATATTTATATATAACTTGTATGTATATATTTGTTAAACACATCACCATTGCTTCATCCTTCTCAATCATCACCCACATCACCTAGGATGGCCCAAGGTCCTATCATGCAAAGATAATGCCATGTGCATGTCCTTTGGTTGACTCATGTTAGCTTAGGAGGTATGGTTTGAGAAATATCTTGGATATGTATGTGTGTGTGTATGTATGTAATTGTATATACGTATGTTATGTGTATTTATAAGTCCATGTATGCACACGAAATTTTTCGCATGTATATGTATGCTTAAATATGTGTACATGACATGGAAATAAAGTTGCAATAACCTTTGAACGACTTTCATTTATTGAACCGTTAAAAATCGAGAAACCGATTTTCGATCACATATTCACTTATATTTTTTAAATTACATATAAATATTAAAAAAATTTGAAAATAATTTCATATCATTTTTCACAAATTAAAATGGTCTAATTTTATTTACAAAACCATATAAATTAATACTAAAAAATTTACAAAAATCACTATTATATTAATAAAGTGATACGAATTTTCTTATATTTTCAAATAAAGTATTTATATTCATAAAATATTACAAATGATTTACGATCACTTTATAACTATTTAAAATGAATTATCATCATTTAAAACAATTATTTAAATAATTATAATAATTATTTAATCATTACATGTCAATTTAAATTCATAATTCTACATTTAAATTTAAGGGCATCACTGATGGTGTTATAAACACATTTTATTTTCAAAATAAAATAATTGATTTTATTCCATATTCCTATTCAATTATAAAATAAGTGTATGTATCCGCTCATGTGTGATGTTTGATGATTATAGACTTGTTTATCAATAAAATGGTTTTCGTTTCCTTTTATCGATATTTTTCTAAAGTAAATATTTTTGCGAATATTCCTTCAAATCAGGTTCATTATTATGATGCTTTTCACAAAACTTGATTATTTGTTGAAAAAAATCCATATTTGAATATTTAAAATAAATTAAATATCCCTAATTAAAGTGATCAAATTTTAGGTCGTTACGTACTTCCCTTCTTAAAAGAATTTCGTACTCAAAATTACCCAAAAACCCAAAGATTTTGCCCAAAATATTTGTTATTTATCATACACCCATACGATGTACATTGATCATTCGTACGCATTATCTGTAATGACCCACCAATTTATCACTTTGACAAATTGAATTTTTTTAATTAAAGACAATAAAACATATAATATCTTCTCAAGTAATGATAAGTAATAGTAAACTTATTTTGAATAAATATTTACAAGAATATTTTCCTTAAATTTTATTTCGATAAGATAACATTGAATTTAAATCATTGATTTATTTAAATTAAATTGAAATTTAATGATTTACTAATTATTATAAATTATCCAATTAATTATTTTAAATGATGATAGTTCATTTTGAACAATTATAAAGCGAAATAAATAACTTATCATAGTTTACAAAAATATATATTCGATTTGAAAATATATGGAAAATCAATATTGCTTTATCGGTATAATAGCAATTTTTGTAAATAATTTTTGATATAAAATTTTATGGTTTTATAAGTCAATTGTAGTCATTTTAATTGGGTTAAAGTAATGAAAAATTTAATTTTTAATTTTGTTTACAAATATGTGTACGTTTAAGTATAAGTGAAAATGTGAATGATAATCGATTCGCCGAATTTCAGCGATATAACAGACAAAAGTTGTTCGAATAAGTTTGAAGTGTTATACACCTATATACACATATCTATATGTTACATACACATGATAACATACATATAAAGATACATATACAAATATAATTATGTATAAGAAATATAATATAAAATAAATAACTTATTTTAATGATTTCTTACTCTTTAAGCATAAAGAAGTCAAAAAATGTATCCATGAGAGGATGAAAGTGATGTGCACATGGGGGGGGGGGGGCCTTGCCATGCATGTTGAAGGGACGTAGTGTGTTGGAGAAGCCTAGAAATAGTGACAAAATTGATGTGTACATTTCTTCTTTTATACTCTTCCTTTTTCCTATAAATATCCAACCATCTTCCCTTCCTTTTCATTCCTTTTCTTCTTCATAATTTTCAAGTTGTTGTCTCTACTTTAATGGCTTCATACTAAAATAATAATGTACAAATTTGTTTCAAAAAAAGAAATTAAATCATAATATATAGTTATATATAGTTAAACACCTCAAAACAAGCTCGAATATCCATCTCTCCACCACCTAAACCTAAGACACCACCATTAACCACCCTAGGCCATGAGCTCCACCTTTTCACCAACATAGGCCGTGAGCACCAAGGCTTGCCTGAGCCATTTCAAGGATCCAAGCTCGATTTGGTGGAGCTTCATTTTGAGATAGCGGAGCTATAGCCATTTTAAAACTAGTTCATAGGGAAAATAAAGGTGAGAACTCCTATAACTACTATACTATATGTTGGATGATGAAATGATGTTTCAAATGGATGTTTAATATGCTTTGATCATCAAGTTTGGTTGTTTTCGAATGAATATGGAATATATATGAAAGTCATGAATATACACGTCGATAAACACAAAAGGAGATCACTTTTCTTAGATTAATGAAATGGTATATACAGAAGTGTTAAGCCTCTTATAATGGTTTATTATATATTTGAAATGTTTTATGAACATTTGAAAGTGTTTGGCGAACTGCAGAAAGAAATAGAAAATTTGGTCAAAAATTAAGCGCGTCACGCAACGATAGTTCGCGATTTGGTGCTTTAAAAGTTAAACAAGTGTAAAAGTTGGAATATAGCTTGAAATTCTCCGAGATAAGAATTTTTCAAACTACTATATCCATTTCTTTTCAACGAAGAAAGAAAGTTGGTATTCCGATAAGTATATTTTAAAATATGAGTAAAACAAATTTTGGAAAATCCTGATTTTTGCAGTTAGAAATCCAAAACTGGATTTCTTTGAAAATGATGTTTCAAAATATTTAAAAATGTGGAATAAATATTATAAATCTTTTAAAATGTTTAAAAAGAATTTTGAGTAATAAAAGTGAATATTCAGATAATAAAAAGTCATTTTGATCAATATAGCTTAAAAGGCACTTTCCGTAACACTTTTCCACAGCAATTTCAATAACTTTTGAAATATGTTTTGAACTTGTCGATTCTTATGCAAATATTTTTCAAATGTTTTCAAATGGATATTTAAGAGTTTTCATAATAATTTAGAGGATATATTGCTTATTGAATAAGGATCAAATAAATGAATTAAAGGGTAAGCTATTATAGATAGTGGTTTAATCTTGGCACCTAAAACCGACGAGCGGACTAGATTTTTCTATTTGTGGGATTCGGCATGAGGCACTTATACTAAGGAGGTGTTCAGGAGCAACCAGTGTCTTGGCACTCCTGGTCTCTTTCTTTGGCGAGGGATAGATAAGGTTGAAATGTCAAAAACGAGTTAAGTACAAAAGAATTTAAATTTTCCAAATTTAAATTAGATACAACTTGATTTATAGAGATGATCTTCTTACACTTGGTATTAAACCTAGAAGCGGGAACTCGTACTGTTCATGGAATTTAAAAGGCGATTTCACCATTATTCCGCTTATAGTATTTATTGAATACGGGAACTGATATTGAGTAGAATTAGATGATTTCTATAGATTCGGCTCACTTAAAATTTACTGGTTTTGGATTAACATCCTAGATAACATGGTTTTAACTCAATAAAAATTTTGAGTTTTTAATTAAGAAATATTTGTTAAAGATTTAAATAAAATGATTTTGGAAATGTTTTCCTAAGTTAAAAATGAAATGGTTTGGAATCATTCCAAGATTAAAAAGGTTCAAATTAACAAAAAGAAATTAATAAGAAGGTTTAATGATTTCGTGTATATCGAAAACAATGTTTTAGAATATATATCTCCAAAAGAGATTTTGTTAAAAGGAACTAATCAATTAAAGAATGATTCCCTATTCACAAAACCTCTTTTTATCGGTGATTGGTTCGAAGGAACCGGGATCTGATCTGGGTAATACCTATCCGAAACCACTTGGAGCCAATGTATGGGCTTGTAAAATAAAGACTTGATAAAGAGAATGAATGATGAAGGCAAAAGATCATCGGGATGAATGGACTTCTTGTTGATAATTCTGGTTAGCTCCCAGATACTAAAGTAGCAGTGGCCCCTTCGTTTCTAAAACTCTTTTGGTTGCAAGGACTTTTCGCTACTAATCCTAGTGATAATTCCCGATAGGATATGGTAGGAGAGTGCCTTCGATTTCGTTCAATTCTATAATCAACATGTATGGATGGATGTCTGACATTGTATTCTTAAGATTTCATCATTGACTTTTATTAATATACATCTATTTGGTGACGGAGAAGGCAACGCCTCTTAGCTCAACGCTCATCTTTGAGACATATGAGCTCAAAAGTTGTATGTTTATGGAAGTCAAAGTGATCGATGGAATGGCAGTGTAGCAGTCAAAGGAAGATGACGTGCTGTGTGAAAGGTACTTGTACCTCAGGCCTCACACACAAAAATGACCGAAACAGGGTAGATGCAGCAAAATTATGTGGTTTGCAACCATTAGGGTATGATCATCTCCTTCTATATATAATTCTTCCTACTGTGACATTCGGAATGTAAATTAATATGGATGTTTGCTACAAGGATCCTCGGATAGGTTTGTAACAACCGGAGTGATGACACATTTGGTACTATCGAGGAAGTGGTAGGCCGTCGTGTGTTGGTAGAGGACCATCTGTTGGGCCTTGGTACATTCCTCTAGAGATGTACTGCCAAAAGGTAGTCCCTTATTCATTTGTACAGAAACCCATTCTCCAATAAGATCCAGTACAATTTTAGATGTAGAAAGCATTTTATAACTAGGTGGTATGCTGGAATTTAATAATGTAACAATTTTGGCTAAGATTAATAAAATTTACTTGCAAATGATTTCAAAGATATGTCATTAAAAATAATATCAAGTATTTTGACGTAGAATGTTTTGGTTATCATAAGGTAAAAACCCGTTTCATGTTTATGTGTGGTGTGGTCTTATGAGATACCATTTTATTTTCAAGACACGTATTTTGAGTTCTTACACCTGTCCCATAACTGAACCGGAGTTTATTTTCCTTATTCATAGAATCTGGTTGCCCTAATTTACCCCAATAGCCTAGTAGTCAGGTTTAGTTTAGAAGAATGCTGGATGGAGTTCGTAACATGGAGTCAGAAGATTTACTGAAGATGTGTTGTCTATTTCCACCACGCTCTTGTTCTATTGTATTTCGCAAATTTGTAAGGACAAGAATTTATGACTGTCCATGTGATAACTCTAATAAATGTAATTTAATTTCCGATGTAAAGATTATTTGTAGAAATAATGTATGTGAGATTATGTTCTATCTTTTTTTCCTACTCTTGAGGATTCGCTTCACTGGCACTTGGATTTGCGACACATAAATACCGTGGATGTATTAGTGTCGGTTTCTAGAGTCGAAAAAACATGTCATCACAACGTGGAATCAGAGCTTAGGTTGGGTGAACTCTTGAGCCTGAAAGGAGTAAAAGAATCATCGAAGATAGGGTTAGTAATGCCCTAGGATTAGTAGCTCATTAGAGAAAGGGTTAGTAACACCTTAGAATGAGTTTGAGTATATATATGAGTGCGTATTTGTTAATAAAATACACAACTTAATTCGGTGTTATATGAAATCATTTTACCAAAAATTATGTATATATGTATTTAAAAAGAAAAGAATATTTGGGAAAAATTTCCAAAGAGTTTTCAAAATAATAAAACCTTTTATATGAAGAATTTTAAAAGCTAACTTTAGAAATGAACCCTGAACCATTTTTTAAGTATTAACATGTGCAGTTAAAGCGCTCAGCAGATTCAATGCAATGGAGGTGTAAAAAGTCATTGCGGGGATACAGTGAGGATATAACGAGATATAGCAGATGACTGTAAATTAGCATATAAAAATCGTAGTTAATGTATTTACAAATATATTAATGGTAGTTAAATGAATAATTAACTTTCAATTTAATTATAATTAATACATAAATAATTTTAGACAAAAGCAGGTGCAAATATACTGTAAATAAACATAAAACTGTTATATAACACAATTAAATTTAGTAGAATATTATAGTATTTTCATTTCTGAGAATATATTAAAAAATAAAATAAATTAATTAATTTCATAATTTTTATATTGTATAAATGTCATTTTTCAATTCATTTCCTTTAAAGAAGATATAGCAGAAATAGTGGAATATAGCAGGAATAACAGGACATAGCGGAAATAGTGATGCTTAAAGCGGAAATGTTATATTTGGGGCTATATGGAAAAATCGTGGTGGTAGAAATCCGCTATGAGATATAGCGGGGTTATAGCGGGGTAATAGCGGGGCATTAACTGCATAGGTATTAACCAAATCTCTCTACCATTGAATACGCTAGCAATTACCTACTACTTGTGTCTAAATGAATAATTGTTTGTCTTGTAGAAACCATACGGGTAAAGCATGCAAAAGGGGAATCCTCTAGGGAAAATTGGGGCGAAAGGATAACCTTATAGTTCTCTCTAGCGATGAAGAGGAACAGCCAGTACACGAACTTAGCAATGGTGGATCTCTGATTAGGGAAGACAATGCCTCGTATACATGTAGGGATAAAGATGGGTACCTAATCGCCAGAATGATTATACCAACCCCAACTCCAGAAATTATTATAATCTCCAGCAACGACGAACCTAGGCAAGCCTTAGAAGGAAATTGGGTAGCGGATCCTGCTAGTTCCATCTTGGAACCCATAGAGGAGGATGAACCAATGGAAGAGGAATCGAAACCTATAGAAGAGGAGGTAGAACCAATGAAGGAGGAATCTGAGCTAATGGAAGACCCAAACGCTATCATATCAAGCGAGTGCAACAACATGATGTGGAATATGAGCGAGGAGAATGTTATATGGCAAGAGGCATTATCCAGTTTATACATAAATTGGGATACAATGAGAAACAACAATGAGTATATGACATAAGAAGAAGTGGAAGGAATTGGTAAATTTGAAAATCCATGGGAAGAAAATGTGCAATGATTAGAGGAGTTGGAAGAAGGAGGAATCATACCAGGAGTACCAGTAGACTTGGGACAAGTCCCATGGAATCAGCCATGGTTACCCCAGGAAATTGAAGAAGCATAAGAGGAGGACGGCAACGAGGCCGATGATGAGTTGGATAGTGAAGAGGAGGGAGAAGGGAAGGTAATGATTGATTTGGGATGTTGGAGTCCACTTTTGTCTTTGGACTTGGAGGAGTAGGAATAGAATCTAGGAAGTAAGCATGTATGAGTAGTGTGTTTTTTTTTGATGTAGTATTTTGAGTTGTAATAGTTTAGTGAGGAAACCGGGATCTTTATTTTTGACCAAGTTGTTGGAAGGTTTAATGATGTAAGAATGCGATGATGTATAAATGATGGTTGTCCTAACCTTTTATTAGTACCAATCTTTTAGTAAACAATTAAAGTTGAATGGTTTTGGGTTTATTGTAAATAATGTTTTAGCAATATTTATTTTTAAACCCTTGAATGAACATTTTGGAAGAAATCTTATGAGTATATTTAGATCTGTAATAAAGGTATTTTAAAAGATAATAACAAGAATTAGAGTCATTTATATAAAGATAGAAAATATATGTGGTCGAACCATAATAGAAAAAGAGAAGTTCATTTTAACGATGTTTTGATGGTAGCTGTTTTAATTTCTTCGATTTTACTTTAAAGTAAGTAAAAATTGTTTAGTAAATTATGAATATACTTAAAGCAAGTGAATAAGCATATAAATATTTTTATATACTGAAATTGTAAAAGTAAAGTGAATATATGTGTGTGTGTGTGTGTATTTATATAACGGAAGTTCACTTAATGAAGGAGTGTTAATTGATAAAGTAAGATTTAACAAAATTACGAATGTTTTCACATTTGATGTTATTAAAGGAAGTTTACGGTGATTTATCAGTTTAATGAATTATTTTAGAAACAAGTTTTCCAGAAACCATTAAGAGATGTTTAGAGATGTGTTATAGTAAAAAAATATTTGTCTTTTGAAAAAGAGATGTGTTTTTACCTATAAATATTTGGAAATAAAAATGAAAAATGGTTATGTATAAAGAAGTATCTTTATGAAAGTTTGAATAAAAAATAAAAATTTTATGTAATTTTTTCATAAATTTTTTTAAAAGGCTAATAAACACATATGAAATATGTTGATTGTTTCATCGCACAATTTAATCTAAGATTCGAGTATAGAACTTTAACGTGTCTTGCCACTAATCCGAAAAAGAATTATCACTCGATTCTTGACAACGAACATTGATAAGATTTTATGGTTAGATGCTTGAGTTTTCTATCATAGTTGAGAACTATGCAAGGAGAACTAAACTTCGTATCAGGAAGCGGGTCAGAGTTCACACTTAAGGATTGGGGGATCAGTATGAGATCAGAAGTAAAGTTGTGGATTCGAATAGAAGATCGAATCAGTTATTATGTATATATGATCTATATATATCATACAGATGTAAGTAAAAAAAAAAAATTAGCAAAACATTTGAGTTTTTTTTGTGTAATTTCGGGGACGATATTCTTTTAAGGAGGGATGTCCGTAGTGACCCGCCAATTTAACACTTTGATAAACTAAATTTATTTTTACTCAAAGATGATAAAACTGATAATACCTTTTCAAGTAATGATAAATAATAGTAAACTTATTTTGGACAAATATTTACAAGAATATTTTCCTTAAAATTTATTTCGACAAGATAACATTAAATTTAAATCATTGATTATTTAAATTAAATTGAAATTTAATGATTTAATAATTATTTTAAATTATCCAAATAATTATTTTAAATGATGATATTTCATTTTTAATAATTATAAAGTTAAAAAAAATCACTTATCGTAGTTTACAAAAATATAATTTGATTTGAAAATACAACGAAAATTAAATATCGCTTTTCGGTATAATAGCAATTTTGTGAATAATTTTAATATAAAATTTAATGATTTTATAATTCAAATGTAATCAGTTTAATTGGCTTAAAATAATAAGAAATTTATTTTTTAATTTTTTTACAAATATGTGTACATTAAAGTGTAAGTAAAAATGTGGTCGTAATCGGTTCACCGGACTTCAATGATTTAACGAATAAAATTTATTCGAAGACGTTCAAAATGTTGTACTCCTACATATACATACATACATACATACATACATACATATATATATATATATTACATACACATGATAACATACATATAAACATACATATATAAATATAATTATGCATAATAAATATAATATAAAATAAATAATGTATTTTATTGGTTACTCTTTGAGCATAACGAAGTCAACATATGCATACATGAAAGGATGGAAGTAATGTGCACATAGGGGAGGGTGTTTGGCCGTGCATGTTGAAGGGATGTAGTGTGTCGGAGAAGCTTAGAAATAGTGGCAAAAGTGACGTGTACATGTTTTCATTCATTCTCTTCATTTTTCCTATAAATACCCTGCCATCTTCTCTTCCTTTTCATTCCTTTTCTTCTTTATAATTTTCAAGCTTTTGTCTCCACTTTAATGGCTTCCATAGTAAAAGAAATAATGTCCAAATTTATTTCAAAAAAAGAAATTAAATCATAGTATATAGTTATATATAGTTAAACACCTCAAAACAAGCTTGAATCTCCGTCTCTCCACATCCTAAACCCAAGACACCACAATTCACCACCCTAGGCTACGAGCTCCACCTCTTCACCAACATAGGCCGTGAGTACTAACGCTTGGCTGAGCCATTTCAGAGATCCAAGCTCGATTTCGTCGAGTTTCATTTCAAGATAGCGGAGATATAGCCATTTTAAAACTAGTTCAAGGGAAAATGAAGGTGAGAACTCCAATAACTACTATAATATATGTTGGATGATGATATGATTTTGCAAATGGATATTTAATATGCTTTGATCATCATGTTTGGTTGTTTCAATATGAGTATGGAATATATATGCAAGTCACGAATATACACGTCGATAAACACAAAAGGAATTCACTTTCCTTAATTAATGAAATGGTATATGATGTATTTGAAATGTTTTGTGAACATTTAAAAGTTTTTTGGTGAGGTTTGGAAGGAAATAGAAATTTGGTTCAAAAATAAGCGCGTCGCATAACCGTATTTCGCGGTTTCGCGCTATAAAAGTCAAACAAGTGCAAAAGTTGGAATATAGCTCTGAATTCTTTGAGATAAGAATTTTCCAAACTATTATATACAAAGTTTTCCAACGAACAAATAAAATCGAGATTCCAATAAGTGGACTTTGAAATATGAGTAAAATAAATTTTGGAAAAATCCTGATTTTGTAGTTCGGAATCCAAAACTGGATTTCTTTGAAAATGATGTTTTAAAATGTTTAAAAAAGTGGAATAAATCTTATAAATCTTTTAAAATGGATTAAAAGTAATTCACATGATAAAAGTGAATTTGTAAATATTAAAAAGTCTTTTTGATCAATATAGTTTAAAAGGCACTTTCCGCGGCACATTTCCACAACACTTTCCTATAACTTTTGAACTATGGTTTTAATATTATCGATTTTTATCCAAATCTATTGTAAATGTTTGAAAACGGATAATTAAATGTTTTCATACTAATTTAGACGAGTTTTAGTTTATTGAATAAAGATCAAATAAATGAATTAAAGAGAAAGCTATTATGAATAGTGGTTTAATCTTGGCTTCAAAAGCCGACGAGTAGACTGGATTTTTCTATTCATGTGATCCGGATGTGAGGCACTTGAAGAGATGCTCAAAAGAAACCAATACCCTGGATCACCTAGCCTCTTTCTTGGGCGAGGGCTAGATAAGGTCGAAATGTCGAAAATGAGTTAAGTATAAAAGAATTTAAATTTTCCAAATTTAAATTAAATACAACTTGATTATATAGAGATGATATTTTTATATTTGGTGTTAAATCTCGAAGAGGAAACTAGTACTATTCGTGGAATTTAAAAGGTGATTTCATCATTATTCCACCCATAGTATTTGTTGAATATGAGGATTGATATTGAGTAGATTTAGATGATTTCAATAGATTCCGCTCACTTAGAATTTATTGATTTTGGATTAACAACCTAGATAACATGGTTTTAACTGAATCAGAATTATGAGTTTTGAATTAAGAAATCTTTGTTAAAGATCTAAATAAAATGATTTTGGAAATTTTTTCCTAAGTAAAAAAATTAAATGATTTGGAATCATTCCAAGATTAAAAAGGTTTAAATTAACCAAAATAATTTAACAAGAGAGGTTAAATGATTCTGCATATACCGAAAAGAATGTTTTAGAATGTAGATCTCTAAAAGATATTTTGATAAAATGAACTAAGTCAATTAAAGAATGATTACCTATTCACAAAACCTCTTCTTATCGGTAATTAGTTCAAAGGAACCATGATCGGATCTGGGTAATGCCTATCTGAAACCACTTCGACCTAGTGTATGCATTCGAAAAATGAAGACCTGATAGAGAGAATGAATGATGAAGACCAAAGATCTTCGGGATGAAAGGGCTGCCTGTTTTTAATTCTAGTTAGCTCCTAAATACTAAAGTAGTAGTGATCCCTTCATTTCTGAAACTCTTTGGGTTGCAAGGACTTTTCGCTACTAATCCTATGGATAGTTCCCGATAGGATGTGGTATAGGAGTGCCTTCGGTTTCATTCAATCCTAGAATGAACTTGTATGGATGGATGTCTGACATTTTATTCTTGAGATTTCATCGTTGACTTTTATAAATATACATCTGTTTGGTGGTGGATAAGACAACTTCTCTTAGCTTAACACCTTTCTTTAAGACATATGAGCTCGGAAGTTGTATGTTTGAGGAAGTCAATAGTGATCGATGGAACGGTAGTGTGGCATTCAAAGGAAGAGGAAGAGCTATGTGGAAGGTAATCGTTACCTCAGGCCTCACATCCGGAAATGACCGAAACAGGGAAGATGCCGCAAGGCTATGTGGTTCGCAACCGTTAGGATATTATCATCTCCTTCTAGATATATTTCTTCCCGCTATGGCGTTCGGTGTGTAAATTAATGTGGATGTCTGCTATGAGGATCCTTGGATGGGTTGGTAACGACCGGAGTGATGACATATTTGGTTCTATCTAGGTAGATGTATGTCGGTCTTGTGTTGGTAGAGGACCATCTGTTGGGCATCGGTACATTCCTCTTGAGATGTACTGCCAGAAGGTAGTCCCTTTACTTTGTCATTGTAGGAAACCCATTCTCTAATAAAAACTCGTACGATTTTAGATGTAGAGAGCATTGTATTACAAGGTGGTATGCTAGAATTTAATAATATAATCGTTTCAGCTAAGATTAACAAAATTTACTTGAAAATGTTTTCAAAGATATGCCATTAAAAATAATATCAAGTATTTTGACATAGAATATTTTGGTTATCATAAGGTAAAAACCCATTCCGGGTTTATATATGGCGTGGTCTAATGAGATACTTTTTTGTTTCCAAACACGTATTTTGAGTTCTCACACCACTCCCATAACCAACCAGGAGTTTATTTTCCTCATCCTTAAATTCTAGGTGCTCTAATTTTCCTAAGCAGCCTAGTAGTCAGATTTAGTTTAGAGGAATGCTGGATGGAGTCAGAACATAAACTAAAGACCTGTTGTCTATTTCCACCACACTCTTATACTGTAGTATTTCGCAAATTTGTAAGGACAAGAATTTATAACTGTCAATGTGTTCACTCTGATAAATGTAATTTTACTTCCGATTGAAGATTATTTATAGAAATAATGTATGTGAGATTTTATCCTGTCTTATTTTTCTTTCTTAATTTTGAGCACGTCTTCTCCGGCACTTGGATTTGCAACACATGAATACCGATGTATTAGTGTCAATTTCTAGGAGTCAAAGAAATGTGTCGTCATTATGTGGTATCATAGCTTAGGTTGAGCGAACTCCTGAGCTTGATAGGGATAAAAGTCTCATCATAGATAGGGTTAGTAATGCCCTAGGATGAATAGCTCATTAGAGATAGGGTTAGTAACACCCTAGAATGAGTTTGAGTGTATATATGAGAGCATATTTGTTAATAAAATATAGAAATGAATTCGGTTTTATATGAAATCATTTTACCTAAAATTATATATATGTATTTCAAAGGAAAAGAATATTTTGTTAAAATTTCCAAAAAGTTTTCGAAATAATAAAACCTTTATACTTAGAACTTTAAAAGAAAACTTTAGAAATAAACCCCAAACCATTTGTTTTAAGTATTAACCAAACCACTCTACCTTTGAATACGCTAGCAATTACCTATTGCTTGTGTCTAAATGAAAAAAATTTGTATTGTAGAAACCATATGGGAAAAGTATGCAAAAAGAGAATCCTCTAGGGCAAATTGGGGCGAAAAGGATAACCTTATAGTTCTATCTGGCGATGAAGAGGAATAGTCAGTATATCCGCATAGCAATGGTAAATCTCCAATCAGGGAAGAATATATCTCGTATACACGTATGGATGAAGATGGATACCCAATCGCCGAAATGCTTAAACCAACCCTAGCTCCGGAAATTATTATAATCTCCAACAACGACGAACCCGAGCAAGCCGTAGAAGGTAAGTGGGTAGCGGATCCTGCTACTTCCATCTTGGAACCCATAAAGGAGGATGAGCCAATGGAAGAGGAATCAGAAACTGTAGAAGAGGAAGTAGAACCAATAAAGGAGGAATCCAAGCCAATGGAAGACACGAACGCTATCATATCGAATGAGTGCAGCAATGTGATATGGAATATGGGCGAGGAGAATGTTATATGGCGGGAGGTATCTCCAGTGCTTATAAAAACTGGGATCCAATAGGAAGCAATAATGAGGAGATGTCATAAGAAAAAGAAGAGGAAGGAGTCGGTGAATTTGAAAATCCATGGGAAGAAAATGTGCAAGGTTCAAAGGAGTTTGAAAAAGGAGGAATCATACCGAGAGTAGCAGTAGGCTTGGGCCAATTTCGATGGAATCAGTCATAATTACCCCAAGAAATTGAAGAAGTACAAGAGGAGGATGACAATGAGTCCGATGATGAGTTGGATAGTGAAGAGGAGTGAGAAGGGAAGGTAACGATTGATTTGGGATGTTGGAGTCCACCTTTGTCTTTGGACTCAGAAGAGTAGGAATAAAATCTAGGAAGTAAGTATGTATGAGTAATGTGTTTGGTTTTGATGTAATATTTTGAGTTGTAATGGTTTAGTGAGGAAAAGGGAATCTTCTTTTTGGATCCTAGTGTTGGAAGGTTTAAATGATGTAAGAATGCGAAGATTTATAAATGATAGTTGTCCTAAATTTTTATTATTACCAATCTTTAAGCAAACAATTAAAGTTGAATGGTTTTTGGATTTGTTGTAAACGATGTTTTAGCAACATTTGTTTTTAAACCCTTGAATGACATTTTGGAAGAAATCTTATGAATATATTTAGATCTATAATAAAGGTATTTTAAAAGATAATAATGAGTATTAGATTCGTTTATCTAAAGATAGAAAATATTATGAGTTCAAACCATAATAGAAAAAGAGAAGTTCATTTTAACGAAGCTTTGATGGTAGTGTTTTAATTTCATCAATTTTATTTTGAAGTAAGTAAAAAGTGTTAAGTAAATTATGAATATACTTGAAGCAACTGAATAAGTATATGAATATTTTTATATATTGAAACCATAAAGGTAGGTAGAACATATATATATTTAAAAAGGAAGTTTAATTAATTAAGGAGTGCTAATTGATAAAGTAAGTTTTAACTAAATAAAAAATGGTTTCACATTTGATAATAATTAGAGGAAGTTTATGGTGATTTATCAATTTAATGAATTATTTGGGAAATAAGTTTTCCAAAAACCATTAAGAGATGTTTAGATATGTGTTATAGTAAAAAGATATTTGTCATTTGAAAAAGAGATTTGTTTTTAAGTATAAATATTTGGAAATAAAAATGAAAAATGGTGATGTATAAAGAAGTGTCTTTATGAAAGTTTGAATAAGAAACAAACGATTTATGAAATGATGAAATGACCCTCCAATTTTACCTACATTTTTCTAGGATTTTTTTACATTTGCTCAATTAAACTTAGTTTAATTCCTCAGGTTCTTTTTTTTCCAACAATTAGTCCGGGATTTAAATTCCTACTAATATAAATATATCAGTTCAATCATAGAAATATATGCACATACATATGATGATGTATGTGTTCCTCTTGTTTAAATCAGAGTATATATATGTATTTTTCAAATTTGAACAAGAGCCAGTTCTGTTTGATTTGAATTTAAAATTCATCTACTCATAATTTAAATTCCCATATTCTTTGATATTTGCATCATATAAGTAGATCCTGTTCATATTTGTTTGTATTGGATCTGATCATACAAAGCATGATTTTTTTGCATAGTTCAAATGTTTGATATTTGACTAAGTATCAGAAAATGATATCTACATTTATCATTTTCAACTTATGTATTTTTCTTTAAACCTCTCCTTTTCTTGACTTATACCATATGACACAGCACAGGTAAATCATTTAATTACTTGTTTTTAAGTTTTCTATGATAAAAGTGCTGGATTTCAAGAATGTTTAAAAAGTGAACAACCACTATGTTTTAAGTGAACCAGGCTTAGAATTTCAAAATGCTTCCAGGATTGATAATACCAATCAGCTAAGAATGCATATTTATCATTAGTATTTGAAAGAGATCTTTGACAAAACAATTTCTAAAGTAACAAAGAATTTTAAAATGCATTTTTATTTTCAAGCTGCAGACCAACATGATCAACCAATACCCCATCCTTTTGAAGCTGGTTGAACCATGTGGCTGTGTTTACCAGGCACCTTGTTCATGGAAATTGATATGCCATTCATTTGCATGGTGTCTGCAACCTTTTCAAACCGTTTGTTCTTCCCAAAACAACTTAGGAATGAACTTAAACCTTCATAAAATATTTCAGTAAAAGCAACCAAACACTTAAAAATATATATCAAAATTAAAACCAGATGTTTAGCTTTATACTAACTGCTTTTGATTGAATAAAACATGACTAGTTCATATAAGTTTTTGTAAGGCAATGCTCATTACACTTATATCATTTTCTCAGGTTTTACACAGATAATTTTCAAGTCTATTTTTTTCTGATTCAACTCAAATAATACTTCAATTCTTTAAACCTTAATGCATAGCAAAAATTCAATAGAAAAATATCCAGTTTAATCTAACTTAGCCAATACATTACATAACATCAAATTCAAACACAACTTTCTCATGAATACATGCAGATAAAATCATTTTAAGCTCTTATTAAAACTAGCAAGCATGCTCATCCATTTCTTTTCCTCACTAGCCATTAACCTTTTTTTTCCTATTTAAGCTTTGCATTTCCTGAAAGAGCATTAGTGGCTTCCCCATTTTAAAATGAGACACCCCCATATGCCATGAGCAAACAAGGGTCGAATCTGAGATCTGGTATGAGAAACATCAGAATATTCAAAGCATTAAGCAAACTGGGTGATGAGCATAAGTACTAATTTTGTAGATATGTAATTTCTTTAGTCAACTGTTTTACTATGTTTCACAAACTTTAGTTCAAGAATGATATCTTCATCTATCATCAATCTACACATATTTAGTTATGTAATCATGAATATCAATCTACATCATACATATATTCACTGGAACTACCATATTTCCATTCCAACCAACCTAAGAAATACTCACATTCCTATTTCTTCATTTATAGGTGGTATACATTAATTTGAATTCCTAGCCTAATCTGCTATTTAGGAATCACAGGGACACATTGCAATGAACTAGTTCACATCATTGCACAAAGATCTCAGGGTTTAAACAAACCATGTGTCAACTTGCATACATCAAATGTAACAAGCATTCCAACAGCCTTCTTGGCTCGTATCCCTAGTTTATTTACTAGACGTCTTGGTTAAAATCCTATCATCAGATAGCTAGTTGAACCCGACATTGTGAACATGGAATTATCCATGCATCTTACTAGCATACAATTTTCTTTTAAAAACAAGCAGGCAATCATTTTCAAGGATGTTGTCATTATATGTTGATCTCAATAAAATGAAAGAATATTTTCAACTGAAAAATAGAGACATGGCATATAGAGTTTGTATTTAATTTGCAAGTAACTATGATTGAACCAGATTCAAGATCTAGCTTAACCATAATTCTTAGCTTGTGGGTTCCTCTTTTTTTTCCTTTAATGAAGGGCTCAGCACATATAGAATTTCTATTGCACCCTTAATTAGTTTTTCCTTTTTAAGCCTCAACATTTATACATAGTATAATGCAGCTCATAATATTTTTCTTTATTAAAATTCCCATGCCATAGATCTATAACAGTCGAGAGTATTCTTCCCATAGTTTTGAAAATCTGGGCCTTAACATTTCTGAGCAAAATAAACAGAAAGTTGCACGTCTAAGGGAAAACATTGCAACAGATCAAAGATCACCCAAAAACATCCATAATAAAATCATAACAGATATAAAAACATCCAAAGAGCATTGATAAAATTATATTCAATAAAACCAGAAATAAACCAATAGCAATATGAGAATTGGCTGCCTCATCTTAGGTCTTAATGCCATGAATTTGGTGGGGTTACTCAGCTAAGTTCTTCCTTCTTTGATCAAAAATCCTCGTGTGTTTCTCCTGCCTTTTTTTTAATTATATTTCTTTCTTATTTTTTTAAGCAACTCGGGTAAAATGATTTTCTAGTTATAACTGCCCATTTATATATATGTTTTTCTCTAGGGTTTTATCAAGATAAAATTCCACTTTTGTCCTTGCTATTATCATGTATTTTACATTTTATATTTTTCACATTTCCATCCTTAATCACCCCGGCTGCATTAGCTGTTTATGGACAGTACTTTCCTCCTTTTGTTTTTCAGAAATGGTTATTTTTGAATATCTTTCACTTATTTAAATCATGTTGAAAGTGTGACCATTATATTTTATACTTTTACTTATTTCTGAAAATCCTCTTTGCTATTTTTTACCTACACATACACATGCTTACTTGTTTAGTGTTTTATGCCAATTTAATGTTACTTCTTTTGCTTGGCTTTAACATTTTCTGTCCACAGAAAATATACATGTGTATAAGTACATAAATATTTATTTTATTTAATTTCCCCCTGTTTCACAGAAAGTATATTTAGGCTTATTTTTCATTTTTAACTTAAGTTAGGCTTAAGTTACAATCCAATGCTTTTAAATAAAGAATTTACTCTCTCATTTTTAAATAAGATTTTTTTTCTTTTTTTCCAGAAATTTTAAATCCTTTCCTTGTGTCATTTTCAATGTGCATGTGCACACAAATCTCTGCACATCATTCAATTCAAAAACTCCATCAATATTTGATCCAAATATTTTCAAAATGAATTGTTTTATTAAAATAATTTTCCTCAAAATTTTTGGGGCATTACATTCACCACTCCTTTTAGGAATTGTGTCCTCACAATTCTCTAGTACTTCTAACAAGCATTCACTGATTTTAGGAAAATCTATCAAACATATGCATAAACAAACAAATTCAATCATAACAACCGTGCATGTTAAATTTTATAAAAATTAAAAATTACCTTAATGTGCAAAAAGTTTGGGATAATCCATCCTAATCTTGTCTTCTAACTCTCACGTACAATCATTAGGATCAAGGCTCCACTGGACCTTCGCTAGTTTCAAAGTTTTGCTTCTCAATTTCTTTTCTTCTTTGGCTAAAATTCCCACTGGTTCTTTCTCATAAACCAAATTAGGATTTATTTGAATTTGGGTAGGCTTTTCCAAAATTTCTTCTTTATCATGTACCCATCTTCTAAGTTGCGACACATGAAAAACATTATGCATTGCTTTCATTTCCTCTGGTAATTCCAATTTGTATGCTAAAGAGCCTATTCTTTCCATAATTTTATAGGGTCCAACATACCTTGGTGCGAGTTTTCCTTGCTTGCCAAATCTCCAGACCTTCTTCATAGGTGAAATCTTAATGAAAACAAAGTCTCCTACTTTATATTCCACCTGCTTCCTTTTCATGTCTGCAAATTTCTTTTGCCTGTCTTGAGCTGCTACAATTCTCCTCCTCACCAGCTTAATTTTCTTCGTAGTTTCTTATATATACTCAGGCCCTAAAATAGCTCTTTCTCTTGTCTCCACCCAATATACATGTGATAAACATGGCTTTCCATATAAGGCTTCAAATGGAGCCATCCCTATGGTGCTTTGATAACTATTATTATATGTAAACTCAGCTAAGTGGAGATAGTCTTCCCAGTTACCTCCAAAATCCAATGCACATGCCCTTAACAAGTCCTCTAAATTTTTTTTCACCACCTCAGTCTGTCCATCTAATTGTGGATGGTAGGCAGTGCTTAAACATAATTCACTTCCCATGGCTTCTTGAAAACTTCTCCAGAACCTTGATGCGAAGATGGTATCCCTATCGCTCACAATAGTTTTGGGAATGCCATGCGATCTTACCACCTCCTTCATGAATACTTGAGCTAATTTTGGTGCATTCCTTTCTGATTTTACTGGGACAAAACATGCTACTTTTGTTAGCCTATCCACTATTACCCATATGCTTGTGTTTCCTCTTCTAGATTTAGGCAGGCCATTTATGAAATCCATAGATATATCCTCCCATTTCCACTGTGGTATGCTTAGAGGTTGTAACAATCCTGATGGCTTTTGTGTTTCTGCCTTGATTTGTTGGCAGGTCATACACTTTGCAATATGTTTGGCCACATCTGACTTCATTCCCTTCCACCAAAGATTTCTTTTCAAATTTTGATACATTTTTGTACTGCCTGGGTGTGTGGAGTACTTACTCCTATGGTATTCATTCAATATTTCCATCTTTAGTTCTATGTTTTCTAGAACAAATATTCTGTCCTTATTCCTTAAGTAACCATTTTTATCAATATGGTAGTTCATTACTTATTCCCCTTTTGATATGAGGATTTTCTTCTCCAATAGATTTAGGTCTTGTTCTTGCATTCTACCTATTTTCAAAATTAATTCTGACTGTAAGTTCATTAAACATGGCCTCCCTTTATTCTCATCTGTTATCATGTGTGTCTCATCACTTGCCTCAATTTCCAAGTCAGTAAGTATAGATAAATCTTTAAATTCTTCTATCATCAACATGGTACTTTAGCATGTTGTCTGCTCAAGGCGTCTGCAACTTTGTTTGCCTTACCTGGTGTATAAAGTATATCTAGATCATAGGCAGCTAGGAACTCCACCCATCTATGTTGCCTCATTTTCAAATCTTTTTGTGAGAAAAGATATTTTAATGCCTTATGATCAGTGTACAAAATAAATTTTGCACCTAATAAATAATGTTCCAAAGCTTCAATGCATACACCGCTGCTGCTAATTCAAGATCATGTGTTGCATATTTAGTTTCATGTGGTTTTAATTGTCTGGATGCATAGGCTATCACTTGGTCTTGTTGCTGTTGAGTCAAGATTTTTATAGAGTTTTGATTTCTGACAAAGGAATAAGCCGTGATCGACAAAAAGAAGTTATTCATTTAAGAAACACAAAGAGCTCCATATATTAGAGGTTGATTATTTGGTATGTTAGTAATTTATGTTAAAATCTATCCTCAAATAATCATATAACTTCAATCTTTCAATATATATACATATGCACATTAACTGTGCAAATTGGACTAAACCGGTCGACCGGTTGAAAATAAGGTGGTCGACCGTTTTTGCCCAGAATGCACAGATAACATGCACACATGCACATAACGTATATATATTTGAATTCCTGTCTACCGGTCCATTTTTGACCTGTCGACCGTTTTTAAACAGAAAGCAACTTTTCCAAAAGACACTTCTCTTCTCCAAAGGTTGCATCTCCTATCTTTCATCAATGATCATAACTCTTAATGGCAACTGTTCACAAAGAGTTACAACTATTTTTCTCTATATATACTCATCTAAATCATTGATTCAAACACAAGTTTTTACACGATCATATATGCTCTCTAATCTAATCTCTAACACTCCTGCATTCTAAAAATTAATTTAGCTTATTGAATCATTGAAATTATTTCATATCTTTTGATTCAATAGGTAAATACCTTCTTTAATCTTTACAAAACATCATTCATATTCTTTGAGGATAAGATTATAGGAAGGGTGTACTACTAGTGACAAATCCGTGTTTTCAAGAACACAAGTTGTCAACAACAATTGTATTTGTTTTTGTTGAAGTCCTCGTGTTGTAAGAGGCAAGTGTTGAAGTCCTCGGTGTTGTAAGAGGCAAGTGTTGAAGTCCTCAGTGTATTAGAGGCGTGAAATCCCGTTCGGCTGTTCGGGTATTGTAAACCTGTTCCTCCGGGTGAAGCGAGGTAGTTAATAGTGAAAATCCAGATAGGAGTCTGGGACTGGACGTAGGACGGTGCTCCGAACCAGTATAAAAATCTCTGGTGTGATTTTTCTATTTTTATTTTCGCTTTGCTACTATCATCTATTTTCCGCATTTATATTATAGTCCATATTACACGATCCGTGTGTACTATATTAGCACATATAATTGTATACACACCGCACTTTCAATTGGTATCAGAGCATAGCGACTTTCATTTGGTATCAGAGCCTGGTTTTCTAGAGATCGTAACAACATCCTAGAATAAATGGCTACAAAGAGATCTAGTCAAGGCAATAAGAAGAGGAAGAGCAATAAAGAACAATCAAAGGAGCAAACAAACAAATGCTTCATGGCAAAAGATAACGAGGTTAGTGATCTAACTTTTGATGATATGATAGAAATAAATTCAGAACTTCTAGACACTTTAAAAAGTCTCAAAAGAAAATATAAGGAAGCTCTGGAAAATCAGAAGAAAGCAGAATTCGAAAGAGATATGCTTAAAGACGAGAAGAGAATATTAGAAGAAGAACTTGAGAAAATTCAAGATTCAGACAATTCTCAACTCGCTCTATTAAGTCAAGAAATAGAAGCTCAAAAAGAAAAGAATAATGCTCTAGCTTCTGAAAATCATGAGTTAAAAACAAAAATTAAAATTATTGAGTTAGATAACACTAGTCTCAAAACTAAGCTTGATGACATTACTAAAAATATTTCCAATTTTAATAAAGGGAGAGAAAATTTATCCAGGATTATTGAAAATTCTCAACCTGCTTCAAATAAGAAGGGATTAGGTTATGTTAAGAATTCAAAAGCTCACAATGATAGAAGTGGTGTAGGCTATAAACAAGCTAAAAGTAAAAATAGTACTAGATATGCATTCATGTATACTAACTCTAGTGCTAGTACTAGTAATCAAGATAGTTTTAAAACCAGTTATAGTCATAATAGTACTTTGTTTAGAAATGATAGAAATTATTCTTCAAGTACTAAGCTAATGACTAATAGTATTAAGATATGGATTCCAGCTAATATGATTGATCATGATAAACAACTTTATATTAGCAACTATTATAAGAATGTAATTTGTAATGAAAATTATATTTATAAAGGTTCAACCACACCCAAATGGGTATGGTTTCCAAAGACCTAACCCCCCGGACCCTAACATAGTAAGTGGGTACCGAAAATTATTATTATTTTTTACAGGTACTCAGAGAAACAAAAGGAAAAGGATAGATTTTGGAATTTCAAAGAATGTTCCATATGTTTAATAGAATTACGTGCTTACAAATAAATATGGACTTCGGTAAATATGGTAAAATTTATTTTACTTTTCCTTCATAATTAATAATGAGTTTATCTCGTTATATACAAGATATTTTATATAATTTTATATATTTCCTCATTCTTTTTGATAATGACAAAGGGGGAGAAATTCATATGCATATAAATAGAGGGGGATATTATACTTAGGGGGAGATGTTATACTTAGGTGGAGCTTTAAAGACATTATCTGGCACTTGTACTAAATAGTGTCGTGTTTTAATTCGTACTAGACTTGTGTGCATTATCATCTTGTGTGAATGTTACTCTTGATCTATGGTAGTAGTTTTATGTTGCTTATAATCTTTTTTACATCCTCCATTTAAACAACTCCTTTTTGTCGATGACAAAGGGGGAGAAAATTGTGCTAACAGTATATATGCAGGACACAATCTCAGGGGGATATCTTATACAGGGGGAGATTCATAAATATGTTGTCATCAATCAAAAAGGGGGAGAATGTTGAGTCAAGATTTTTATAGAGTTTTGATTTCTGACAAAGGAATAAGCCGTGATCGACAAAAAGAAGTTATTCATTTAAGAAACACAAAGAGCTCCATATATTAGAGGTTGATTATTTGGTATGTTAGTAATTTATGTTAAAATCTATCCTCAAATAATCATATAACTTCAATCTTTCAATATATATACATATGCACATTAACTGTGCAAATTGGACTAAACCGGTCGACCGGTTGAAAATAAGGTGGTCGACCGTTTTTGCCCAGAATGCACAGATAACATGCACACATGCACATAACGTATATATATTTGAATTCCTGTCTACCGGTCCATTTTTGACCTGTCGACCGTTTTTAAACAGAAAGCAACTTTTCCAAAAGACACTTCTCTTCTCCAAAGGTTGCATCTCCTATCTTTCATCAATGATCATAACTCTTAATGGCAACTGTTCACAAAGAGTTACAACTATTTTTCTCTATATATACTCATCTAAATCATTGATTCAAACACAAGTTTTTACACGATCATATATGCTCTCTAATCTAATCTCTAACACTCCTGCATTCTAAAAATTAATTTAGCTTATTGAATCATTGAAATTATTTCATATCTTTTGATTCAATAGGTAAATACCTTCTTTAATCTTTACAAAACATCATTCATATTCTTTGAGGATAAGATTATAGGAAGGGTGTACTACTAGTGACAAATCCGTGTTTTCAAGAACACAAGTTGTCAACAACAATTGTATTTGTTTTTGTTGAAGTCCTCGTGTTGTAAGAGGCAAGTGTTGAAGTCCTCGGTGTTGTAAGAGGCAAGTGTTGAAGTCCTCAGTGTATTAGAGGCGTGAAATCCCGTTCGGCTGTTCGGGTATTGTAAACCTGTTCCTCCGGGTGAAGCGAGGTAGTTAATAGTGAAAATCCAGATAGGAGTCTGGGACTGGACGTAGGACGGTGCTCCGAACCAGTATAAAAATCTCTGGTGTGATTTTTCTATTTTTATTTTCGCTTTGCTACTATCATCTATTTTCCGCATTTATATTATAGTCCATATTACACGATCCGTGTGTACTATATTAGCACATATAATTGTATACACACCGCACTTTCAATTGGTATCAGAGCATAGCGACTTTCAGTTGCATCAACACAGCCCCTAGCCCCGAGCCACTTGCATCAGTATACACAATTAATCTCTCATTTCCTTCAGGTACTCTTAACACCGGTGCATTAACTAAAGCTTCTTTTATTTTGATAAAAGCTTACTCACATTTTTCAGTCCACACAAAGGCTTGATTCTTTCTAGTTAAATTGGTAAGTGGTGATGATATTTTTGAAAAATCTTTTATAAATCTCCTATAATATCCTGCCGTCCCCATAAATGATCTTACTACACTCACTGTGCTAGGCCTCTTCCATGCTTGAATAGCTACTATTTTATTGGGGTTCACTGAAATCCCTTTGGCAGAAATAACATGGCCAAGAAAATGTACTTCCTCTTTCCATAATGCACATTTTGAAAATTTTGCTTTTAAATCTTTTTCCCTCAATCTAGACAAAAGCAGATGCAAATGATTTTTATGCTCTTCCACTGTTTTGGAATAAATCAAAATTTCATCAATAAAAATTAGCACAAATTTGTCTAGATAATCTCTAAAGGTTCTATTCATTAAATCTACAAAATATGAGGGGGCATTTGTCAACCCAAATTGCATAACCATAAACTCATATAAACCATATCTAGTGTTAAATGCAGTGTACTTAACACTTGAGTCTTCAACCTTCATCTGATGAAACCCTAATCCCAAGTCTAGTCTAGAAAATATTTTGGCTTCACTGAGTTGATCAAAGGGATCATATATTCTAGGCAATGGGTATTTATTTTTGATGGTGACTTTATTTAACTCTCTGTAATCTATGCACATCCTCAAAGTACCATCATGTTTCCTTACAAACACCACTGAAGCACCCCAGCATGAATTACTTGGCCTTATAAACCCTTTACTTTCCAATTCCTCTAACTGGTTTTTCAATTCTTTCAACTCACTTGGCCCCATTCTGGTAGGCTTCTTAATTATTGGACTTGCTCCTAGAATGAGATTGATTTGAAACTCTACTGGTCTGTGGTGTGGAACAAACCTCCCCAAACACGTCCAAGTATTCATTGACTATGGGTATTTCTTCTATAGTAAGCTCACTGGAATCTTTTTCCAAGTCAATTAAATGATACAATCTCCTTTCCTTAGCTACTTCACACAAAATTGTGATTCTCTGGCCTCTAAAATTTTGCAATGATATGGTGGATGAATCTAAATTAATTATGGCTTTAAATTTCTTTAACCAGTCTACCCGCATATTAGGGTAGTTCAAAACATATAAATTGGAAATAAAAGTATCTCCTCTTATGTTTAATTCCATATCCACACAAATCATATTTAAAACACTAGAACTCCCTAGTGGACTTTGTACAAGCAATGGAGTTTCAACCAATATGCAATTTAATTTTAGCATTTTAACTATGTCATAAGAAATTAAAGAGTGAGTTGCCCCTGTGTCATATACTACTGCTAAGGGTATGGTGCAAATAAATAATATACCTTCCACTTGACCATGGTTTTCAGCATTAATTTCAACTGTGGGTTTGCCTTTTCCCTCCAAATTTGCTAATTTCCCTTGCTGTTTATTTTCAGGAGAGTTTCTCTTCATATGCCCCTCTTTCCCACATAGATAACACTTGAAAGCTCCTCCTTTTAATTATGGGAACCTTGGTTTGATATGTCCTTCCTTTCCATATTGATGGCAAACCAACTTCTTCTTCTTAGCATCACTGGCCTTGGTATCACTGGCCTTTTTGGTGTCTACTTCCTCCTTTTTCTTGTCATAAGGGTGGTATCTTCCCTTATTCTTCTTGTTGTTACTGCTCTTAAAATTCCTATACTTCTCCCTTTCCTTGTCATGCTGCTCAAGTTTCAAAGCCAAGTCTATCACTTGATCAAAAGTCCTGTCAGCATATGGTAACATGGCTCTGCTAAGTCCTGGGTTCAAACCTTTAATATACCTATCATTTTTGAATGCTTCATCTACCACTAGAAATTCCCCATGTTTGGATAATCCCTCAAACTTTTGAGTGTACTTAGTGACATTCAAATTTCCCTGCCTGAGTCTAATAAATTCTTCAAGTAAAGTGGTCTTAGCTGATGCTGGTACAAATCTTGCCTCCAACATTTCCTTGGATTGATTCCAAGTGATTTAATTTTCAATTCTCCCAGCTATGATCACCTCCAACCAGCTTAAAGCTACTCCTTTCAGCTGTCCTGAAGCCACTTGCCTCTTCCTTTGATCATCAAGCTGCATGTCATTGAAAATCCTATCCAATGTCCTCAACCATGCTCCAATTTCCATCACATTCTCAGTCCCTTCAAAACTTTTGCCTCCCAAATTTGTATAAGCCTTTAATAGTTTTGAAAGTTCCTCATGTGGATTCTCAGGTCTATGCCCAATTCCATCCCTTAAAACCCTTACAAACTCCTGCATATCAAGCATCTGTGGCACACTGGGTCCTACATGATGTGATCCCCTTCCTACCATGGTTTGCTAACTAAGTTATGGGCAAATGGTATTAGTATACTGTGAGTGTTTTCTGTAGTTAATATTTTCCTATCTAAATTATTGCATCCAAGCAAACGGACATAATATATTTCTATAGTACTTAGCAATCAATACAACCATTTTCTCTGATACCAAAATGAAATGACCCTCCAATTTTACCTACATTTTTCTAGGATTTTTTTTACATTTTCTCAATTAAACTTAGTTTAATTACTTAGGGTCATTTCTTTTTCCAACAATTAGTCCAGGATTTAAATTCCTACTAATATAAATATATCAGTTCAATCAAAGAAATATATGCACATGCATATGATGATGTATGTGTTCCTCTTGTTTAAATCAGAGTGTATATATATATATATATATATATATATATTTAAAATTTGTAAACAAGAGTCAGTTCTGTTTGATTTGAATTCAAAATTCATCTACTCTTAATTTAAATTCCTATATTCTTTGATATTTGCATCATATAAGTAGATCCTGTTCATATTTGTTTGTACTGGATTTGATCATACAAACCATGATTTTTTTTGCATAGTTCAAATGTTTGATATTTGACTAAGTATCAGAAAATGGTATCTACATTTATCATTTTCAACTTATGTATTTTTCTTTAAAACTCTCCTGTTCTTGACTTATACCATATAACACAATTTAATTACTTGTTTTTAAGTTTTCTATGATAAAAGTACTGGATTTCAAGAATGTTTTAAAAAGTGAACAACCACCATGTTTTAAGTGAACCAGGCATAGAATTTCAAAATGCTTCCTGGATTAATAATACCAATCAGCTAAGAATGCATTTTACATTAGTATTTGAAAGAGATCTTTGACAAAACACTTGCAAAAGTAACAAAGAATTTTAAAATGCATTTTTATTTTCAAGCTGCAGACCGACATGATCAACCAAGACCCCATCGTTTTGAAGCTGGTTGAACCATGTGGCTGTGTTTACCAGGCACCTTGTTCATGGCAATTAATATGCCATTCGTTTGCATGGTGTCTGCAACCTTTTCAAACCATTTGTTCTTCCTAAAACAACTTAGGAATGAACTTAAACCTTCACAAAATATTTCAGTAAAAGCAACCAAACACTTAAAAATATATATCAAAATTAAAACCAGATGTTTAGCTTCATAACTAACTGCTTTTGATTGAATAAAACATGACTAGTTCGTATAAGTTTTTGTAAGGCAATACTCATTACACTTATATCATTTTCTCAGATTTTACACAGATAATTTTCAAGTCTATTTTTTTTTGATTCAACTCAGATAATACTTCAATTCTTTAAACCTTAATGCATAACAAAATTCAACAGAAAAATATCCAGTTTAATCTAACTTGTCTAATACATTACATAACATCAAATTCAAACACAACTTTCTCATGAATACATGCAGATAAAATCATTTTAACGTCTTATTAAAACTAGCAAGCATGCTCATCCATTTCTTTTCCTCACTAGTCATTAACCTTTTTTTCCTATTTAAGCTTTGCATTTCCTGAAAGAGCATTAGTGGCTGCCCCATCTTAAAATGAGAGACCCCCATATGCCATGAGAAAACAAGGGTCAGATCTGAGATCTGGTATGAGCAACATTGGAATATTCAAAGCATTAAGCAAACTGGGTGATAAGCATAAGTACTGAATTTGTATATATGTAATTTCTTTAATCAACTGTTTTACTATATTTCACAGACTTTAGTTCAATAATGATATCTTCATCTATCATCAATCTACACACATTTAATTATGTAATCATGAATATCGATCTATAGCATACATATATTCATTGGAACTACCATAGTTCCATTCCAACCAACCTAAGAAATACTAACATTCCTATTTCTTCATTTATAGGTGGTATACATTAATTTAAATTCCTAGCCGCATCTGCTATTAAGGAATCACATGGACACATTGCAATGAACTAATTCATATCATGGCATAAAGATCTCATGGCCTAAACAAACCATGTGTCAACTTGCATACATCAAATATAACAAGCATTCCAGCAGCCTTCTTGGCTTATATCCCTAGTTTATTTACTAGATGTCTTGGTTAAAATCCTATCATCAGATAGCTAGTTGAACCTGACATTGTAAACATGGAATTATCCATGCATCTTACTAGCATACAACTTCCTTTTAAAAACATGCAGGCAATCATTTTCAAGGATGTTGTCATTATGTATTGATCTTAGTAAAATGCAAGAATATTTTAACTGAAAAATAGAGACATGGCATATAGAATTTATTTTTGATCTGCAAGTAACTATGGTTGAACCAGATTCAAGATCTAGCTTAACCATAATTCTTAGCTTGTGGGTTCTTTTTTTTTTCCTTTAATTAAGGGCTCAGCACATATAGAATTTCTATTGCACCCTTAATTTTTTTCCTTTTTAAGCCTCAGCACTTATACATAGTATAATGCAGCTCATAATATTTTTCTTTATTAAAATTCCCATGCCATAGATCTATAACAGTTGAGAGTATTCTTCCCATAATTTTGAAAATCTGGGCCTTAACATTTCTGAGCAAAATAAACAGAAAGTTGCACATCTAAAGGCAAACATTGCAACAGATCAAAGATCACCCAAAAACATCCATAACAAAATCATAACAAATCTAAAAACATCCAAAGAGCATTAATAAAATTATATTCAATAAAACCAGAAATAAACCAATAGCAATATAAGAATTGGCTGCCTCATCTTAGGTCTTGATGCCATGAATTTGGCGAGGTTACTCACCTAAGTTCTTCCTTCTTTGATCAAAAATCATGTGTGTTTCTCCTGCCTTTTTTTAATTATATTTCTTTCTTATTTTTTTTAAGCAACTCAGGTAAAATGATTTTCTGGTCATAACTGCCCATTTATATACATGTTTTTCTCTAGGGTTTTATCAAGATAAAATTCCACTTTTGTCCTAGCTATTATCATGTATTTTACATTTATATTTTCACATTTCCATCCTTAATCACCCCGGCTGCATTAGCTGTTTATAGACAGTACTTTCCTCCTTTTGCTTTTTAGAAATGGTTATTTTTGAATATCTCTCGCTTATTTAATCATTTTGAAAGTGTGACCACTATATTTTATACTTTACTTATTTCTGAAATCCTCTTTGCTATTTTTTGCCTACACATATACATGCTTACTTGTTTAGTGTTTTATGCTAATTTAATGTTACTTCTTTTGCTTGGCTTTAACATTTTCTGCCCACAGAAAATATACATGTGTATAAGTATATAAATATTTATTTTATTTAGTTTCTCCCTGTTTCACAGAAAGTATATTTACGCATATTTTTCATTTTTAACTTAAGTTAGGCTTAAGTAACAATCCAATGCTTTTAAATAAAGAATTTACTCTCTCATTTTTAAATAAGATTTTTTTGTTTTTTTTTCCATAAATTTTAAATCCTTTCCTTGTGTCATTTTCAGTGTGCATGTGCACACATATCTTTGCACATCATTTAATTCAAAAACTCCATCAATATTTGATCCAAATATTTTTAAACTGAATTGTTTTATTAAAATAATTTTCCTAAAATTTTTTGGGGCATTACAAATGATATCATAAATTTTTTTAAAATGCAAATAAACACATATGAAATATGTGGATTGTTTCATCGCATGATTTAATCTAAAATTCGAGTGTAGAACTTTAATGTGTCTTGACACTTATTCAACAAAGAATTTATCACTCGATTCTTAATGACGAACATTGATAAGGGTTTATGTTAGATTCTTAACTTTTCTATCATAGTTGAGAACTATGCAAGGGGAACTAAAGTTCTTATTAGGAAGCCTGGTCAGAGTCCGCAGTTAAGGATTGGGGGATCAACACTAGATCGAAAGTAAAGTCATGGATTTGAATAGAAGATCGAATTAGATATTATGTATAGACGATCTATATACATCATATGGGTAAGTAAAAAAATAAATATTCTAGGAAAACCGTTGGGTTTTGTTTGAGTAATTTCGAGGACGAAATTCTTTTAAGGACGGAAATCAGTAACAACTCGCCAATTTGTCGCTTTGATAAATTTAACTTATTTTTAATCAAAGGTAATAAAATAGATAATATATTTTCAACTAATGATAAATAATAGCAAACTTATTTTTGAATAAATATTTCCAAAATTATTTTCCTTAAAATTTATTTCGATAAGATAACATTTAATTTAAATCATTGTTTTATTTAAATTAAATTGAAATGTAACAATTTAATAATTTTTTTAAATTATCCAAATAATTATTTTGAATGATGATAATTCTTTTTGAATAATTATAAAGTGAAAATAAATCAATTATCATAGTTCATAAAAATATAATTTGATTTGAAAATATAAGGAAAAATCAGTATTGCTTAATCGGTATAATAGAAAATTTTGTAAATAATTTTTAATATAAAATTTTATGGTTTTATATTTCAAATATAATTATTTTAATTGGCTTAAAATAATAAGAAATTTATTTTTTAATTTTGTTTACAAATATGTATATGTTAAAGTATAGGTGAAAATGTGACTGATAATCGGTTCGTCGGATTTCAACGATTTAACGAACAAAATTTATTCGAAGACGTTCGAAGTGTTATACACATAATACATATATACATACATATATACATATATATATATATATATATATGTTACATACACATGATAACATACATATAAACATGCATATATAAATATAATTTTGTATAAGAAATATAATATGAAATAAATAATGTATTTTAATGGTTTCTTACTCTTTAAGCATAAAGAAGTCAACATATGTATAAATGAGAAGTTGGAAGTGATGTGAACATGGGGGAGGGGCTTCGTCCATGCATGGTGAAGGGATATAGTGTGATGGAGAAGCCTAGAAATAGTGCCAAAAGTGATGTCTACATGTCTTCTTTTACATTCTTCATTTTTCCTATAAATACCCTACCATCTTCTCTTCCTTTTCATTCCTTTTCTTCTTCATAATTTTCAAGCTTTTGTCTCCACTTTAATGGCTTCCATACTAAAATAAATAATATCTAAATTTATTTCAAAAAAATAAATTAAATCATAATATATAGTTATATATAGTTGAACACCTCAAAACAAGCTCGAATCTCCATCTCTCCACCTCCTAAACCCAAGACACCATCATTCACCACCCTAGGCCATGAGCTCCACCTCTTCACCAACATAGGTGACGAGCACCAAGGCTTAGCCAAGCCATTTCAAGGATCCAAGCTCGATTTCATGGAGTTCATTTCAAGATAGCAGATCTATAGCCGTTTTAAAACTACTTCGAAGGGAAAATGAAGGTGAGAACTCCTATAACTACTATACTATATGTTGGACGATGATATATGGTTGCAAATGGATGTTTAATATGCTTTGATCTTCAAGTTTTATTGTTTTCATATGTATATGGAATATATATGCAAGTCACGAGTATACATGTCGATAAACACAAAAGGAAATCACTTTCCTTAAATTAATAAAATGGTGTATATAGAAGTGTTAAGCCTCTTATAAATGGTTTATGATGTATTTGAAATTTTTTATGAACATTTAAAAGTGTTTTGGTGAAGTTTGGAAAGATATAGAAATTTTGGTCAAAAATAAGCGCATCGCGTAACGGTAGTTCGAGATTTCGTGCTATAAAAGTCAAACAAGTGTCAAAGTTGGAATATAGCTTGAAATTCTTTGAGATGATAATTTTCCAAAACTACTATATCCATAATTTACCAATGAAGAAAGAAAATCAAGAGTTCGATAAGTAGATTTTTATGAATAAAATAAGTTTTGGAAAAATCCTGATTTTGCAGTTCGCAATCCAAAATTGGATTTTTTTTTATTTTTTTTGAAAATGATGTTTTAAAATGTTTGAAAATATGTAATAAATCTTACAAATCTTTCAAAATGGCTTAAAATCAATTTGAGTAATAAAAGTGAATTTTTAGATAATATAACGTCCTTTTGATCAAATTGAATGTTTGTAAATGTTTTCAAATGGATAATTAAGCGTTTTCTTAATAATTTAGAGGATTTCTTGCTTATTGAAGTAGTATAAAATAAATGAATTAAAGACAAAGCTATTATAAATAGTGGTTTAATCTTGGCTTTAAAAGCCGAAGAGTAGACTAGATATTTCTATTCACGAGATCCGGATGTGAGGCGCTTAAACTAAGGAGATGTTCAGCAGCAACCAGTGCCCTGGCTCAAATGGCCTCTTTCCTAGGCGAGGGATAGATAAGGTCGAAATGTCGGAAATGAGCTAAGTATAAAAGAATTTAAATTTTCCTAATTTAAATTAAATATAACTTGATTGTATAGAGATAATCTTCTTACACTTGGTGTTAAATCCCAAAGAGGGAACTCGTACTATTCATGGAATTTGATAGGTGATTTCATCTTTATTCTGCCTATAGTATTTGTTTAATATGGGGATTGATATCGAGTTAAATTAGATGATTTCTACAGATTCTGCTCACTTAAAATTTACTGGTTTTGGATTAACATCCTAGATAGCATGGTTTTAACTCAATCAAAATTATGTGTTTTTATTTAAGAAATCTTTGTTGAAGATCTAAATAAAAGGATTTTGGAAAAAATTTCCTAAGTAGAAAATGAAATGATTTAGATTCAGTCCAAGATTGAAAAGGTTTAAATTAACCAAAAGAATTTAATAAGAGAGGTTTATTGATTCTGTATATACTGGAAAGAATGTTTTAGAATATAGATCTCGAAAAGCAATTTTGATAAAAAGAACTTAATCAGTTAAAGAATGATTCCCTATTCACAAAACCTCTTTTTATCAGCGATTGGTTCAAAGGAACCAAGATCGGATCTGGGTAATGCCTATCTGAAACCACTTCAAGCCAATATATGTGTTCGGAAAATGAAAACCTGATAGAGAGAATGAATGATGAAGACCAATGATCTTCGGGATAAAAGGACTACTTATTATTAATTCTGGTTAGCTTCTGTATGCTAAAGTAGTAGTAGTCCCTTCATTTCTGAAACTCTTTGGTTTGCAAGGACTTTTTGCTACTAATGCTAGGGATAATTCTCGACAGGATGTTGTAGGAGAGTGCCTTCGATTTTGTTCAATCCCAGAACGAACTTGTATGGATGGATGTCTGACATTGTCTTCTTGAGATTTCAGCGTTGATTCTATAAATATACATCTGTTTGGTGGCGGAGAAGCCAACTTCTCTTAGCTTAAGACCCTTCTCTGAGACATATGAGCTCGGAAGTTGTATGTTTATGGAAGTCAATAGTGGTCGATGGAATGGTAGTGTGGCAATCAAAGGAAGATGATCTTATTTGTGAATGGTAATCGTTAGCTCAAGCCTAACACCCGAAAATGACGAAACATGGTGGATGCAGCAAACCTATATGGTTCGTAACCATTAGGGTATGATCATCCCCTTATGGATATATTTCTTCCTGCTATGACATTCGGGATGTAAATAAATGTGGATTTATGCTATGAGGATCCTCGGATAGGTTGGTAACAATCGAGTGATGATATATTTGGCACTATCTTGAAAGAGGTAGGTCGGTCTTGTGTTGGTAGAGGACCATCTATTGGGCCTCGGCACATTCCTCTAGAGATGTACTGCTAGAAATTAGTCCCTTGAGCTGGTCACTTGTAAGGAAACCCATTCTCCAATAAGAGTCTGTATGATTTTAGATGTAGAAAACCTTGTATTAAAAGGTGGTATGCTGGAATTTAATAATGTAACAATTTCGGCTAAGATTAATAAAATTTACTTGCAAATGTTTTCAAATTGTAACGACCACGATTTTTTGTCTTTTTATTTTTAATTTTTAAATGGTTTAAATATTGGATTTTGAATTTTTAATTTAGTTGATAAGTTTTTAAAACTAAAATTTCAAGCAATTTTGGAATTTTCCAAATCGTCGATTTAATCGACATGTTAAAATAGCGATCCGAAGCACAGTCTTGGAGTTTGACGAAATCAGTTCCATTGCGTCCGTAATAGTGTATTATTATCGGATTCCAAAATTTCGTAATGTTTGGAGTTATCATTTGATCGTACGGAATACAAACACGCTGAAATTAATATAGAAATTTAATATAATAATTGGGTTCAAAAAGCTATCTTCTCCATAAGATCGAATTAAAACTCGAGAACTTCTCCATTACGTTCGAAATAGGGGTATAATATTACGAATGCCTAGCGTCATGCCTCTATTGGGGTTCAAAATTTCAAGCTATGTATAATGAGATATTTTGAATATAATAGACATATATATCTAGTCAAATATCAACTTAGGCTACCTTACCTAGTCATACCCATCCTCTTTTTCTTTTCATATGACCCTTACTCTGTTTTTTCCATGAAAACACGCTTCCTCTTCTCGTTTTAAAATCAAGACTCCCCTCCTTTCAACCCTTCAGGTCGAAATCATTCCTAAAATACCGTGAATGAAATCATTCTCGAAAATCAAACTCAAATTCAAAAAAATATTAATGCTCGCGAGGTCGAGTGATCCAATTTAGGGAGGAGGCACCACATATGCTTATCGCAATTTATTTAGGAGTTAGCTAAATCAAGTGGAGGATGTCACGACATTCAAGAAGGCGAGTCGATGGTTGTGTGTGGGCAGGAGGAGATGGGGGAAGTGGATGAGGCGGCAAGGCATTCTTGTGCGCGTGCGCGATGATGGTGGCAGTGGTTGATGGCAAGCGTGAGTGAGAAGGAGAGTAGTGTGCGAGAAGGTGGCAAATGAGGTCTTGAGGAGGAGTATCGATGACTTCGAATGGTGGACTCTGGTCGTTCGTGGCCATCACGATGTGAGCATGTCACAAAAAAAATGGAGTGTGACATTTCAAACCGGCTACCGGAGGATTGGAGTGCGGCAATTGTCCCAGGAGGATATTGGCAGTCCTTATGCATGCGTATAGGCGAGGCTGGCAGTGGTTGGTTGTGATGCAAGCATGGGTTAAAGATGCAGGCAAAGGAGTTTGTGCAGGAGACGAGCGAGTGATGTGGTACGTGGGATTAAGGTTAAGAAAATCTATTCCGCAGTTTATTGAAAATTTATTTTATTAAAAAATCGAAATCCTATAAATATTATAATGTTTCATGCGAGGTACAAAAATCATGAATTATAATATGGAATTGCTTAGAGATTTTTAAGAGGCAGCTATCAATTTAAAATTGGAACGGATCGCAATTAAATATCAATGTGAGAAAATGCTCACTCATTTGGATTACCTGATTTATTTTTAAAAAAGTTAAAAGTAATTATTGGATGCCTGGTTGACTTATTTATTTATTATCTGTTGAATGATATATATATATATATAATGTTAGTAGTTGGAGTGATATTCCCGCAAATTTTAGCAGATGAGACCCTATGCGCCTGCATAATAAAGGATGACCCTATATATCGTGATAATCCCACTAAACTGGGATTGGTATTTTTAGGTTGTAATAACATCTAAGGATACAGGGAAATAGGTTGGAGGGATCTAACTGAATTCCTCAAATATATTGTTTATTTTCATATATAGTTATATATGATGTGTTTAGATAATCTGCTATAGATTATTGTTGTAATTTGAGTTATTGGATGTTATAATAGCACTGGCCTTGGATTTTGGTATTTTAAATACCATAAATATTATTTTTGAATTTGAAGGAATTATAAGGAGATTTCGAATATAAAAATATTATATAGAAATTTAATTATTTTAAAAAAGATTGATTTGGGCAAAAAGAAAATTTGATTTGGAAATTGGACTTAACTATTCGTAAAATGTTATAGATAGAATTTAAGGAAAATAATAATTTTTATAAAGAATGGAAATTATAAGTGATATTTTGGAAATATTAAAAAAAGTTGAAATCGATATTTCAAATAAATTTGTGAAATATATGGAAATTATTCAGAAATGGATTTAAAAAATGAGATTTTATAAATGGAATTAGTTTTATAAACAAGTAAAACCCAAAGAGAATATAAAATTTATAAATGATATTTATAAATAAGGGAAATGATAATTTTTTATAAGTTTGAGAAAAAATTTATAGTTTGAATTATTACCGAGATATAGGAAATGTTTGGGAAAAATAGTAGAATCTTTTTTGGAAAATGAAATGGCTAGGAAGTTGGAAAGGAATCGATGTGTTGTAAATCGGGTGGGATTTACAAATTGAAAATTGGTTATTAGAACATTAAAAAATTATTTTTATTCAATTAAATTTGTTTTGAAAGGAAAATTTTATTTATTTAACTATATAATTTTTAACTAATAGTATTGGGATATTTTCGAAAGTAGGGTATTCAAATGTAAATTTTATTGAAATAAATTCAAACTTTTATAACAAGCTTTATAAATAGTTAGGTTTTAATAAAAGATGGATTGGAAAGGAATCATTAATATTTTATTAAAAAAGCGTATGATATTTCGAATAATTAATTGAACAAGTTTCAAAAATAAATTAATATACTTTAAAATACTAATTATATATATATAGTCTTGAATGATTTAAATTAGTTATTTATTTATTTATTTATAAACTCTCATGAGAGGTGAAAACGGATATGATTTTATAAGTTTTAAAATGGGTAGATAAATTTTAAGTGGGTGTAATATACCCTTGGAAAAGGTAAAAAGGAATTAATATAAATTCGAAAATGTTGGAGATAGGATAAGAAAAACGCCTAAGTATTGATATTAGAAATGATTTTGAAAAAATAGATTATAATATTTTTCTAAGTAAGAAAATGATGGTTTTTGAAAATATTTAGAGACGAAGGATTTATATCGAGATGTTTTCTAAGTAATGGATTATAAATCGAAGTTGGAAATATTTCACTGTGTGTAGAAGTGAGGTACGATTGGAGATATTTTGTTATGGAAACAAGTATTCGGGATGTTTTCAAATATTGATAAATTTGAAGGAGATTTGAATATATATCTTTGTAAAGATATTTTGAAATAAATGTTTTAAATAATTATAAATAATGGCCTAGTGACTGCTTATGGATATTATTTGATAGTTAAATAACCGACTATCAATATTGGCTAATTACGTTAATCGTTTTGAAGAGATCGGGATCAGATATAATTATACGAAAACCACTTCGATTCGGTTTGAACGTTACGAATAGATACCATGAAGATAGTGAAGACGGTGATTCGGTTTGTACTGACCCAGGACAACTTGTATAGATGAATGCTATCGGAACATCGTCATTGCAGGACGATGAGCATTCTACGTAGAATTATTCTTGAAAGGTAAGCGTTAGTATCAAGCCTCATCAATTGGGAATGACTAAAACATGGGAGATGCAACAAGGTTAAGTGGGTCGCACCCAATTATGGTATGTTATCACTTTTCTAGATATCCTCGGAAATATATATAAATTATTGATATGGTTGTGCATGAAAATGGGAGCACTCGATTTTTTTAAGGGTAGGAACACCCAGGGTGATAATATATTCGGTCTATCCAGTTTAAGGGTAGGCTGGTCTTGTATAGTAGGGGATCTCGGTGAGGTCCTCGGTACATTTTTCTAGAGGTGCGCTGTGATAGATGGTACCCCAGTAGCCCAGTCATTGTATGGGATCCATTCTCCAATACGAGCCTTTACAGTTTTTTTGTAGAGCCTAGAATGCTGGAACTTAATTAATGTAACAATTTCGGCTATTTGAATATGTATTTGTACTTAGACACACTATAATATCATTGGATTTTTCTATAAAATGTTTTGGTTATCATAAGAGAAAAGCCCGTCGTGTTTATATGTGACGTGATTTTATGAGATACTTTGTTTTTCAAAGGATTTTAGTAACTCTAATAATTCAAATTGAATGTGTTTTCTCACATTAGTTTTCTAGACTGACTCAGGTGTTATTTTATTATAATACTCGAGTCAGACCGAGTATTACAGATTCAAAATAGGACGCAATGGAGCTCAGGAGATAAGCTAGATGATAGAGACGTATCTTCGTACTTAGTTTATATCTCTGTTGTATGAGGACAAGTTACTATAACTTTCCAGATTTATGTATGGATTATTGTACTCTGATGATTGTAGTATATAAACTGTTACAGATTCCTTTGTATAAAAATCTTTTATTATATATTATATTTTGTTCCGCTGCGATTGTGAGATTTTGTGTTGTTGTTTACTTTCTGCTATTTGTTCTTCTTACCCTAATTATTCGCTCTTTCATACAATTTGGGTTGAAAAAGAGTGAATTATTATCAACATAATGGGTACTGAACTACGGGTCGCTACATTTGGTTTCAGAGTTTAAGGTTAAGTGAGAATGTTGGCTCTGGTAGGGATTACTCGTTAGAGATAGGGTCAGTAGAACCCTAGAATGAGTTCGAGTGTATTAATATATATGAGCATGTATTTATTAGTTAATATAAAATGTTTTACATTTTATTGACTTATCGGTTGAGTGGCATATAAATTCTGGTCGAGTAGTGGGACGCCACTAAATCGATAGGAGTTTCTAAGCACTTGAACATGATAAACTGACACGGTATAGTTTTGTAGCAGGTAAATGAAATAATTTTAACCAAATTATATTGTAATATAAAAGGAATAATTTTATAGAAATTATTATAATAGATTTATGTGCTTGGTTATTATTATATAACCAAAATAAGATTTCAAAATTTGAAATAGTTTATAAAAACCAAATTAGATTGGATACAAATGAATTATACAAGTGAATTAAAAACTAAAAATGAATTCAAACTAGAAATTGGAAAATTAAATCCCGTAGATTTTAGGAAATATTTTCCGAAGTATTCGAAAATGAATAATAGTATTATTTTAGGACATGTTTGAATAGAAAATGGTTTTAAATGGATTTGGAAGTGATATGGCACTAAACTCACTTTAGTCGCTGGGAAATAATCATGATGATGACTGCAGCATCATCAGTATTCATTTTCGAGTTTCTAGGTGACGAATTACCACCGTAGTAAACTAATATGGAGATTTTTTTTGTGAATACAAGTATTGTTTTGTTTTGAAAATTTCGAGGGAGCTGCATTGGATAAAATCAGGTTGATTTTGAAATTTGAAGGAAGTGGTTTATTAAACCAAAGAGAGTATATATGTATATATTTTATTTCAAAGTGATTTGAAATATTCACCCTGGTGTTTGAATTCTGGAATTTTAATTTAAATGTTGAGGAAAACCTCGAAAATAAGTTATGAACTTATAAAGTAAGGATGATTTCAATAAGAAAGGAAAGTATGGAATTTGAGTTTTGAGAAATCAATTTTAGCTTGAGTAAGTAAAAATTAATTGTGTGAATCGAATTCAACTTAAGGGAAGTTCAATAAATTTATTGGGAATTGAGACAATAATAAATTCGAATTGTGAAATTGCTAGATGAATATAAGCAAGGAAGTGGAAATTTTGAAATTGGAATTGAATTCTTACTTGATTTAAATTGAATGGATTAAAAATAAAATTGTTTGAAGCAAAACTAATTTAAGTACGAATAACTAGAATATAGTTTTTAAATGTTGATTAAAAAGGAATTGAAATTTAGGTAAAATAAAGTTGATTGGATTATAAATAATATCGAATGGAAGTAAATATAAATTGTGAGTGGTAAATTAATTACATAACCAAAAGTTATAAAATTTTGAATGAAATGAAATTTAAATGAAAAATATGTAATTGTGGATAAATGAGTTTGCATAATTTATAAAATTTGAATTAGTAGAATAAGAATATACTTAGTCTATAAAGTAATGTTTGATCTTGAGTTAAGAATAAAATGTGAATATACTCGAGTGTAGAATTTATGGAAATAAGAAAAATAAGTCGTAAAATTTATAAGTTGGAAAAAAATTAAATGGTAAAACCAATAAAAATAATTTGGTATTTTGGTGGAGGAATTAAAGTCCAAACCTGAATATTAAGGTGAATGTGAACTTAAGTGGATTAAATAGAATGATTTTTGAAATAAAAATCCAATTGTGAGATATAAAATGAAAGCAAAACAGTTAGAAAATTAAAAAGCGAATTAGACATTGAAATGAGACCTGAGTTGGATGGAATTGAAATTGGAATGTGGAACTTGAGTTTTAAATAAAATTCGACTTAATTATAAGCAAATTAAATAAAATTGGAATGAGTCGAATAAAATAGAAATGGATTGAAATAGTAATGGCTTGAGTTATAAATAAATTTAATTTGAGTATAAATAAATTGAATATGGCCTTGATATAATTTATATGAATTCAAGAATGAATTTGAGTATGGGATCAAAAATTTGAATTGGAATAAGTGAGTGAAATAATTAGATAAATTAGTAAATGGACTGCGATTTGATTGAGTAAGAATTAATCAAAAATGGAAATGGAATTTGGATGCAAGAGTAATGAACTTAAGTTATATGGCTGAATAAATTGAAAAAAAACAAATTAACTTAAGTTTATATTTTGAATGGAAGTTTTGCTCGAATAAATTATGAAATGGTTATTTAATAAATAGCATGGAATGATTCCAAGCTTAATAAAATGGATTTGAATATATTGAATGTGGATATGAATGGAATGCCACTGAATAGATCATAAATAATTTTGAAATGGAATGAAATTGAATAAAAATTTATTTGGAGTCAATTTAAAAATAGCTATAAACTAGAATTTTTATTTTATTAATTGAATATTGCCGAATTTGCATAGAAAAAATTTCGTTTGTTGGAAATGAAAGTAAATAAAAATTCTATGAATTAATACAAAGTGAATAAATTGGTTTAGAATTAATTTGGAATGGGTATAAATAAAAGTGTAGTTATGAAGTGAATGAAAGAAAATTGAGTTGTAACTCATTTGAATTGAATGAAATAGTATATGGATTGATTGAAAGTAATCAAATTGGTGCTGGAACTTTAAATTACTTATAATATATGTTTGACATGATTGAGTTATGAAGATTATGTGTTTTAACTATTTAAATGAGTGGAATGTTAGTGGATTTTATGTTTTTGATACTTATGTGTTTAAATTGAGAAAGTACAGGTATGTGGAGCTGTTTTGCTTGATTTTGGTCGCGCAAACTGCATATAAAATAAGCCGCTTACTAAAAATGCCAAAATAAGGTACGTTTTCGGTTTAAGTACTGCATAATATAAATATTGATATATATATATATATTGTCTTCCAATCATGTGGGTCGACGTATATATTTTTATCTCTCTTATTATATTGTAAAAGGCTCTCTGTACGAAGGAGACTCTATAAAAAAATTCGAAAATTTAAGGTGTTAGAAAAAATTTGAAAATTTTTGGGAATTTTTTGTTAATGATAATTTGATTTCGAATTGTAATTGGAATAAAACGTTTTGGAATTAGAATTGAGAACTAATTATTTTGGTGGAACTAAAAGATTGGAAAAGTGAAATATCCAGTTTTAACTAAGTGGGTTTTGATAAGTTAATTCATTTGGAGCATTTTTCCTACTTTAGCAATTTCGGGGACGAAATTATTTTAAGAAGGAGGAATGTAATGACCCGGATTTTTCATTGTTCGATTTTTAATATTTAAATTTTTTAAATATTGGATTTTGAATTTAAATTTTTAGTAGATAAGTTTTTAAAACTAAAATTTCAACCGATTTCCGAATTTTTGAAATCGTTGATTTAATCGACGTGTTAAAATAGCGATCCGAGGCATAGTCTCGGAGTTCGACGAAACTAGTTCCATATGGTCCATAATAGTGTATTATTATCGGATTCCAAATTTCGTAGTGTTTGGAGTTAGCGTTTGATCCTACGGAATACAAACGCGTTGAAATTAGTATCGAAATTTAATATAATAATTGGGTTCATAAAGTTATCTTCTTCATACGATCTAATTAGGACTCAAAACCTTCTCCATTGCGTTTGGAATAGGGATATAACATTACGAATGCCTAACGGCATGCCTCTACATGGGTTTAAAATTTCAAGATATGTATAACGAGATATTTTTAATACAATAGACATATATAGCCAGTCAAATGTCAACTCAGGCTACCCTACCTAGTCATACTCGTCCCCTCTTTCTTTTAATACGTCCCTTCCTCTGTTTTGACCATGAAAACGTGCTTCCACTTCATTTTTTTAAAATCGAGAATCCCCTCCCTTCAACATTTCTAATCAAAATCATCCTCAAAATGCTGTGAACGAAATCATTCTCAAAATCGAACTCAAGTTTAAAATAGAATACATGCTCATGAGCGCGAGCGATTGAATAGCGATCGATTTTAGGAAGGAGGCGCCGCGTTTGCTTATCGCAACCAATTTAGGGGTTTGCTCAATCAAGGAAGGATGCGACATTCAAGAAGGACAGCCGATGGTTGTGTGTGGGCAGGAGGCGATGAGGGAAAGTGGATGGGGCGGTGAGGCATTCTCGTACGCGTGCGCGATGATGGTTGCAATGGGCAGAGGTGCACACAAATGAGAAGGAGAGTGGTGTGTGAGGGTGTGGCAGACGAGGGTTCTAGGAGGAGCATCGACGACTTCAAATGGTGGACTTTGGTTGTTCGTGGCCATCGCGATGTGAGCAGTTCGCAAAAAAATGGAGTGCAGCAGTTTGAACTTGCTACTGGAGGATTGGAGTGCGGCAATTGTTCCAAGCGATGTTACAATCTTCACGCACGTGCATATGAGAGGCTGGCAAGTGTTGGTTGTGATAGGAGCATGGGCTGGAGATGCAAGCGAAGGAGTTTGTGTAGGAGACGTGCGAGTGATGCGCTACGTGGGATTAAGGTTAAGAAAATCTATTCCATAATTTATTGAAAATTTATTTTATTAACGAATCAAAATCCAATAAATATTATAATGTTTAATGTGAGGTGCAAAAATCATGAATTATAATCTGGAATTACTTGGAGATTTTTAAGATTCAATCATTAATTAAAAATTGGAACGGATCACAATTAAATATCAAGGTGAGAAAATTCTCACTCGTTTGGATTACCCGATAAATTATTAAAAATAGTTAAAATTAATTATTGGATGCTTGGTTGATTTATTTACTTATTATCCGTTGAATGATATTATATATACACACACACACACTAGTATTTGGAGTTATATTCCCGCACATTTTAGCGGATGAGACCCTATGCGCCCGCATAATAGCGGATGACCCTATATACCGCGATATCCCCCTCGAAGTGGAAATGGTATTTTCATGCTTTATTAACATCTATAGATAAAGAGAAATAGGTTGGAGGGATCTAATTGGATTCCTCAAATATATTGTTCGTTTTTCATATATAGTGATATATGATGTGTGTAGATAATATGCTATAGATTATTGTTGTAATTTGAGTTATTGGATGCTATACTAGCACTGGCCTTAGATTTTGGTATTTTAAATACCATAAATATTATTTTTGATTTTGAAGGAATTAAAAGGTGATTCTGAATATAAAAATATTATATAGAAATTCGATTATTTTAAAAAAGACTGATTTGGGCAAAAAGAAAATTTGATTTGGAAATTGGACTTAACTACTCATAAAATGTTTTAAATAGAACCTAAGACAAATATTTATTTTATATAGAATTTTAATAACGGAAATTTCAAGTGATATTTTGGAAATATTAAAAGGAGTTGAAATCGATATTTTAAATAGATTTGTGAAATATATGGAAATTATTAAGACATGGATTCATAAAATGAGATTTTTTTTTAAACGAAATTAGTTTTATAAACAAGTAAAACCCAAAGGGGTTATAAAATTTATAAATGATGTTTATAAATAAGGGAAAAGATAATTGTTGATAAGTTGGAAAAAATAATAATTTATAATGTGAATTTATACCGAGATATAGGAATAGTTTTGGGAAAAATAGTAGAATCTATTTTTGGAAAGTGAAATGGCTAGGTAGTTGGAAAGGAATCGACGTGTTATGAATCGAGAGGGATTTATAAACTGAAAATTGGTTATTGGAACTTTAAAAATATATTTTTGTTAAGAAATTAAGTTTGTTTTGAAAAAAAAATATTTATTTAACTATGTAATTTTTACTAATAGTATTGGCATATTTCAGGAAGTGGGGTATTCAGATATAAATTTTTTTATTGAAATAAATTCTAACTTTTATAACATGCATTGTAAATCATTAGATTTTGGTTGAAGATGGATTGGAAAGGAGTTATTAATATTTTATTTAAAAATGCATTTGTTATTTCAAATAATTAATTGAACATGTTTCAGAAATGAATTATTATTCTTTAAAGTACTTATTTTATATATATATATTGTCCTAAATGATTTAAATTATTTATTTATTTATTTATAAACTCTCTCGAGACGGGAAAGCGGATATGATTTTATAAGTTATAAATGGATAGATGAAACTATAAGTGGGCGTAACAGGCCTTGGAAAAAGGTAAAAAGGAATTAATATAAACTCCGAAAATGTTGGAGATAGGATAATAAAAACTCCTATGTATTGATATTAGAAATGATTTTGAAAAAACAGATTGTATATTTTTTTAAGTGAGAAAATGACTGTTTTTGATAATATTTAGAGGTAAAGGATCTATATCGAGATATTTTATAAGTAATGGATTTTAAATCTAAGTTGGAAATATTTCACTAAGTGTTGAAGTGGGGTACGGATGGAGATATCCAGTTATGGAAACAAGTACTCGGAATGTTTTCAAATATTGACAAATTTGAAAAGATTTGAATATATATCTCTATAAAGATATTTTGAAATGAATGTTTTAAAAAATTATAAATAATGTCCTAGTGACTGCTTATGGATGTAATTTGATAGTTAAATAACCAACTATCAATATTGGCTAATTTCGTTAATTGTTTCAAAGAGACCGTGATCAAATTTAATTTTCCGAAAACCACTTAGATCTAGTTTGAACATTACAAATGGATACCATGAAGATAGTAAAGACAGTGATTTAGTTTGTCCAGACCCAGGACAACTTATATAGACTAATGCTATCAAAACATCTTCATTGGAGGACGATGAGCATTCTAAGTAGAATTATTCTTGAAAGGTAATCATTAGCCTCAAGCCTCATCAACCGGGAATGACTAAAACAGGGGAGATGCAGCAAGGCTAAGTGGGTCGATTTTTTTTAAGGGTATAAAAATTATGGGTATGGTTGTGCGTGAAAAAGGGAGCGCTCGATTTTTTTTAAGGGTGGAAACACCAAGGGTGATAACATATTCAGTCTCTCTAGGTTAAAGATAGGCCGGTCTTGTGTAGCAAGGGATCCCGAGGTCCTCGGTACAATTTTCTAATTGTACTATGATGGTAGGTACCCCAGTCGCCCGGTCATTATATGAGATCTATTCTCCAGTATAAGGCTTTACGGTTTTGTTTATAGAGCCTAGCACGCTGGAATTTAATTAATGTAACAATTTCAGCTATTTGAATAACTATTTGTACTTAGAGACTATTATAATATCACTGGATTTTTCTATAAATATTTTGGTTATCATAAGGGAAAAACCCATCGTGTTTACGTGTGATGCGGTCTTACAAGATACCTTTTTTTTTCAAAGGATTTTAATAACTCTAATAATTCAAATTGAGTGTGTTTTCTTACGCTGATATTCCAGACAGACTCGGGTGTTATTTTATTATAATACTTGGGTCAGACCGAGTATTACAGATTCAGTATAGGATTCTCAAGAGCTTAGGAGATGAGCTGGATGATAGAGACATAGCTCCGTAGTTAGTTTATATCTCCGCTGTATGAGGATAAGTTACTATACTGTCCAAATTTATATGTGGATTGTTGTACTCTGATGATTGTAGTACATAAACTGTTACAGATTATTTTGTATAAAGATCTATTATTATATATTATATTTTGTTCCGTTGCGATTGTGAGATTGTATGTTGTTGTTTACTTTATTCCATCTCTTCTTCTTCTTTATCGTGGTTATTCGATCTTTCGTACAATTTGGGTTAAATAAGAGTGAATTATTATCAACTCAAAGGGTACAGAACTATGGGTCTCTACACAAAGATATATCGTTAAAAATAATAACAAGTATTTTGACGTAGAATGTTTTGGTTATCATAAGGTAAATACCCATTCTGTGTTTATGTGCGGCGTGTTTCTATGAGATACCTTTTTATTTTCGAAATACGTATTTTGAGTTCTCACACCAGTCCCTTGACTGATCCGGAGTTTATTTTTCTTATTCTTAAACTCTGAGTGCCCTAATTTTTCCTTGCAGTCTACTAGTCAAGTTTCGTTTAGAAGAATGCTGGATGGAGCTTGAAGCATGGAGTCAGAAGGTTTACTGAAGATCTGTTGTCTATTTCCACCACACTCTTGTACTATGGTATTTTGAAAATTGGTAAGGATAGGAATTCCTAATTGTCCATGTCTTAACTCTGATAAATGTAATTTAATTTCCGCTGTAAAAACTATTTGTAGAAATAACGTACGTAAGATTTTGTTTTTTCTTATTTTTATTTCTTACCCTTCAAGAACGGTTTCTCCACACTTGGATTTGCGGCACATGAATACTGAGGATGTATTAATGTTGATTTCTGAGAGTCTTAGAAACGGTTCGTCATAATATCTGATTCGATCTTCCATTCAAATTCACAATTTTACTTCCGAACTAGTATTGATCCCCGATTCTTTAGTGCGAACTTCGATCGGGCTTTTTGATCAAAAATTTTAGATTTCTTTGCATAGCTCTCAACTATGATAGAAAACTTTAGTATCCAACCACAAACCCTCATCAATGTTCACCTTAAATAATCGAGTGATAAAACCTTTTTCGGATAGGTATAAACACATCAAAGTTCTACACTCGTATCTAAGATTAAAATCATGCAGTGAAATAATCCACGTACCTTACACGCACTTGTTGACATCTAAAAATCTTTATGAAGAATTTTCATAAAATTTTTATCCTTAATCCAAACATTTTTATAAAGATGCTTCTTTATGTATAACTATTTGCTAACATTTCTACGAAATTATTGAAGTTAAAGATAGCTTACCTTTTATTATAATAAACCTCTTATATTATAATTTTCTCCTTTTAACCAATATTAAATGTAAACAACTTTGTATTTAATAAAAATTCTTTTGTTAATCAAGATTTATTTTAATACTCCTTTTATTAATTATCCACTTATGGTAGTTTCAATACTTAAAAGTACTTATATACTTATTCAAATGTTTTAAGTATATTCACAATTTATTTAACATGTTTTGCTTTAAAATATAATCAAATAGATTGAAACAGTTATTACCAAAACATTGTTATAATAAACACCTTTATACATATAACATTTCTATCTGTATATAAAAGATTCTAATACCTGTTATTATCTTTAGAAACCCATTATTAAAGATCTAAATATACCCATAAGGTTTCTTCCAAAGTGTCATACGAGGCTTTAAAAACAAATGTTGCTAAAACATCATTTACTATAAACCCCAAAAATAACTTTTACCGTTTATTTTAAAGATCAAAGCATACACATGCTTATCAATTAGGATAATTCACTTCGATAAAAATTTACAATCATCAATTAATGATTCAAATTATCCTTTTTAACTTTAGAAAATTATATAGATCGAGCAACTCAAAAATGATACCAAGGATTAGGTACCACCAATAGTATCACGTATTTCCTTAACAGGAAGGGGAATATTTAAAAGGAGCATTTACATCTCCTGCCCCTTTTTGGTTACTTTTGAGCCACTCGAATCTAAAATCATAAGATTGTTTTTCGTTTTCAAAATCACTTTTTAGAAATAATACCATAATATTCCTTTTCCAAATATCATTTGAAATTCCTTTTAAAAATACCGAAATTCAAATTCTCAAAAATTCCTTTATAAAGCACGTTTTATAAATCCAGTTTATAAAATCACTTATATAGAATATATTCATAAGATTTATTTATCTGATTGTTTATCTAATACCCCATAGAGAATTGTGAAACTAAATTCATGAGGTGTTCATATTTAAACTTTTAAATTAAACAACCAATCCATCAATGATAATAACTGAGTATTATCATTTCCATAATCATATAACAATATTATTTGAAAAATATTCTTTATATTCAAAATATAATCCTAGGTATATTTATTTCATTTACAAGTATTCAAACCCAAAATCATTTGTATATATCATTAACAAATACAGGCTCCTTTATAATACTCTCAAACTCATTCTATGGCGTTAATAACCCTATCTCTAACGAGTTACTCATCCTGGGGCGTTCCTAACCCTATCTTTGAAGGGACTTTACCACACCAAGGCCAAGGTTCACTCTTAACCTTGCGCTCTTAGACCAAATGCGATGAACCATTTCTTCGGACCTCGAAAATCGATATTAATACATCATCGGTATTCACGTGCCTCAAATTTAAGTGCCAAAGAAGCGGTGCTTTAAGGGTAATAAGAAAATAAAGACAGAATGGAATCTCACACGACTGAATAACATATATTATTTCAACATATAATCTTTACACTAGAAAATTTTAAATACATTTATTAGAGTTAAATTTGGACAATAATAAATACCCATCCTTTCAAATGCGGAATACAAAGTACACAAATGTGGTGGAAATAAGGTAACAGCCTACTGAAGAATCATCTAAATCTATGCTTCAAGCTCCATCTAGATTTCTTCTAACTATAGCTCAACTACTTGGCTGCCAAGGATAATTAGGGTACATAGAGTTTAACAAAAAAGGAAAATAAACTCTGGCTCAGTCATGGTACTGGTAATTGAAATTCAAAATACACATTTTGAAAACAAAGGTATCTCATAAGACCACACCGCACATAAACACAGAACGAGTATTTACCTTATGATAACCAAACCATTTTCTGTGTAAAATCATTTAGTATTATTTTTAGTGACAATCTTTTGAAAACATTTGCAAGTAAACTTATGAATCTTAGCTGAAATGTTCACCATTATTAAATTCCTGATATGTTTGGCTCTACAAACAAAACTCTTACAAGGATCGTTTTGAGAATGGATTTCCATACCATGGTAGGTAAGGGACTAACTTCTGTATAATACATTTCTAGAGGGATGTACCAAGGATACACAAACAATCCCCTGCACTGGCAAGACGGTTTATCCCTATTTGGCACTTAGACATGGCCTGGATAGAAACCGAATATGATATCACCTTGGTCGTTATCGCCCTATCCGAGAAATCTTATAGCTTACACCATATACCCAAAATTTAGAGGGTTATCTAGAAAGGTTATGATCATACCCTTGGTAGCAGACCACATAGCCTTACTGCGTACCATGTTTAAGCCATTACCGGGTAATGAGGCTTGAGGTAATGATTACCTTTCATATAGAACATTCCACTTTGAATGCCACACTGCCATTCCATGATCACACAACTGATTTACAAACCTATAACTCCCCAGCTCTTACGACTCAGTAAAAGGTGTTAAGCTAAGAGAAGTTGCCTTCTCCGCCACCAAACAGATGATACGTTCATAGAGATTAATCAGTGTGATTAGAAATGCAACGTCAGATAGTCTTCTGTACAAGTTTTCCAAGAATATGACGAATCGAATGAACTCTCCAACCACATCTTATTGGGAATCATCCCTAGGATTAGTAGCGAGCAGCCATTGCATCAACAAGATAGTTTGCCATATATATATTATATGGGAAATTTCCCTCAAGGGTTAGTGACAAGCAGCCTTTCATTTACCATCATTTTATGTCTTCACTTTCGAATGTATATTGGTCTGAAGTGGTTTCGGACAAGAATCACTCAAATCTGACCCCAGTTCCTTTAAACCAGTCATTGATAAAAAGATGTTAGATAATAGGGAATTATTCTTTCATTGATTAATTTCTTATCAAAATATCTTCTGGACATATATATCTTTAAAACATTTCTTTCTGGTATATATAGAATCATTAAAACTCTCTAATCAAATCCTTTGATTACTTATAACTTTTTTAAATTCCAGATCATTTCATTATTTACTAAGAAAAATATTTCCAAATCATTTATTTAATCTTAAAAAGATTCTCGAACCATAATCTTTAAAATGGGTCAAAAAAATGCTATTTAAAACATCATTTACCATAAACCCAAACCATTTAATTTGAAGTATAAGAATTAAATTAACTCTAAATCATTTTCAAAAATCGTATTGGAAAACATTATAGAGTTAAAAAGGGTCAATATAAATTATACTAATTCTACTCAACATCAATTTTCGTATTCAATCTTTACTGTCTGTTGAATAACAGTGAAATCATCTTTAAATTCACACGGATAGTACGGGTTCCCTCCTCGGAATTTAATACCAAATATAAAAATATCATTTCTATGCAATCCAAGTTGGTTGAATTATATCTTTTATACTTTGGGAAATTTGATCAATGTAAATCAAATGTACTACCCCCTCCGTCGGGCCAGTCCGTGTAGATAGGGAGAGTAGGCAACTTGTTTTCCAAATCCAAGCCTAGAGACTACCTCTCCGTCACCAATAAGGTAGTCAAGTGATTTGATCGACTCTAAATCATTTTATTATCTTTTAGAGATGATTTTTTTTTTACTTAACACTATTCTAAATTTTGTTGTAAAACAATTTTATTTTAACTAGTTTAATTTAAACTTCTTTAAAAGAATTTTCAAATCACTTTCAAAAATACTTAATTATTCATTTGAAAGGATTCACAAAACATTCAGGAGAGAATAATTAATTTAAATCATTGTTTGCAAAAGTTATTAACTGCGAAAAGTGCTACAAATAGTGTTTTAAACGCTTATTCGATTAAAACAACTATTTAATTATTTAGAAATCCATTTTTATAACTCAACTCGCTTTTAAAAAATTTAAAAAGATTTATAGAATTAAAAATATCATTTTCAAAAGAAATCCCTTTATGGATTCTGAACTGCAAAACATCGATTATTTTCAAAACTTAATTTACTCATATTTTCAAATCTATTACACCAAATCTTGATCTTTTTCTTTCATTTGAAAATTATGATTATAAGAGTTCGAAAAAATTCTTATCACAAAGAAATCCAACCCCAAATCCATCGTATAAATGAATTGAAATTATTATGGCGTGAAATCGTGAATTTCCATTACACAATGCGCCTATTTTCATCAATTTTCCAATTTCTATTCAAACTTCATCGAAACTCTTTTGTATGTTTATAAAACATTATTAAATCATATTAAACCATTTTCAATGGGTTTGAACAATCTGTATAACCCATTTCGTTCAATAAAGGAAAGTGATTTCCTTTGTGCTTATCGACGTGTATTAAAATGATTTGTATATGTATTCAATAATCATATTAAACATCCATCATTAACAATCATATCCAAACATATATATCATCCAATAATATATATAACCACAGTTTAGGAGTTTTCTTACCATGGTTAATATCAATTTTCCTATAATCGTTCATATCGCCATAATACTTCACTTATACACTTCTACCATCACCTAAACAACTTCATCTACTTATCCAAGTGCTCAAACACCCCTTCCTCTATGCATTTTCTCTAGGCCATAGGCCTTTATCACCTTCATACTCTTAAGCAATCACCCGTCGAAGCCCTAATTGCTCTCGGCTTGAATGAGGATGGAGTGTGGCCGAAAGTATAGAAGAGAAGTTGGAAGCTTTGACCTTGAATTCACTAATCTTGAGTCGAAAATAAGTCATCATCTCTCTGGTTTTTGACCGGCTTACTCTCTAACTTTGAAAAAGTTGTTCAAGGGAAAGTTGTTCAAATTTCTTTTCTCTTGAATTTGAAAAAAACAAACATGTGATTTCGATTTATTATGAGGAAGATACGATCAAATGAAGAGAAGGTATTCTCGGACCTAAAATTCTTGGCCCGAAAATGCAATGCAAAGAAATGAGCTTTTGACATGGCTAAGCTAAAAAATGGAAGTGCTCAACATAAAATTTGTAACCACTAGAATTTTACATGGTTTGAAAAAAAAAATTCTTTATTTGGATCAGTTTTGAGGAAGTTATGATCAAATGAAAATGAGGTATTCTCGGCCTAAAAATCTGAGCTCGAAAATGCTCTAGAAGAATGGATTTTTGACCATAGCTAAGCTTAGAAAGGGAAGAAGTGGTCAACTGGAAAATTGTATCCACTGGAATTTGAAATGGTTTGGTAAAAAGAATTTCTTCATTTCATTCGGCTATAATAAAGTTATGGATGATGAAAGAATGAGTTATGGGGGGTCTATTTAAAGGAAATGAAAATACATTTCATATCATTTTTAACTAATTAAAATGATCACATTTTATTTACAAAACCAAATAAATTAATACTAAAGACCGATATTTACAAAAAACGCTATTATATCGATAAAGCATTACGAATTTTTTCAAATATATATCTTAATAAAATTATTGCAAATGAATTATTATCTCTTTAAAACTATTTAAAATGAATTATCACCGTCTTAAAACAATTATTTGAATAATTATAATAAATATTAAATCATTAAATATCAATTTATATTCATAAACTGATATTTAAATTTAAGGGCATCACTGATGATGTCATAAACACATTTTATTTTCAAAAATAAAATAATTGATATTATTTCATATTCCTATTCAATTATTTAAATAAGTGTATGTAAATGATTATAGAGCTATTTATCGATAAAACGGACTTCAATTTCTTTTCGATATTTTTCCGAAGTAAATATTTTTGCAAATATTCCTTCAAAATAGGTTCATTATTGTCATTCTATTCGCAAAAATTGATTATTTTTTGAAAATAATCCATATTTGAATATTTAAAATAAATTAAATATCCCCAATTTAAGTTATCAAATTTTGGTCCTTACAATATACATATATTAGATATCAAAAGAATACATATATACGTATACAGAAAAGATAGTTTATAAAACAGTGAGCATAAAAGTTCCACCCGGTATACATACATAACTACCCAAAATAATGTACCTAAAAAAGGAGTCATAAACTCAATATGCATAAAGAGTACAAAATCATGGACTAGGAAAAATTAAGAACCATGTTGATCTCTCAAAAATTGGCCTTTCAAAGGCAAAATATCAGGATATGGTGAATCATGAAACACAAATCAAACCATAAGATTCAATTCACTGAATATAAGAAAAATGGAGCCAAACAAAAAGACGAGCACTATAGCTAGGCCGAACACAATGGTGAGCATGAAACCTATGCTAAACGAATGGCTTTATTATCACTAAATCACCATCTCAAAACCAAAAGTCATCATTTTATAAGTAGAAAACGAACATATGGTGAATCATGAAATATTAATCAATTCCTAAGATTCCAAACGTATATAAAATTAAATTGAGTTAATCCCGAAGATGAGCATACCCACCGATCATGCATGAAAACGTGAGGTACAGTCCCTTCTCGAACAGATGAGCTCGAAGGCTACACCAAACATAAAGGCGAATGCATAGGTAACGTCGAACATAGAAATGAACCCGAGGGTTACGACGAACATAAAGATGAACCTGAAGGTTATACCGAACACAGTGACGAACCCAAAGGTTATGTCCAACATAGTGACGAACCTAAAGATTGCACCGAACACTGTTACCCTGGCTTTTGGTCAAGGCCGGAATATTAACAAATTGGGTAAAAAGGATGGATATCAGGATTGAAGATCGATTGGAAATAAGGCTATGATCGATATCGTCAAAATTTGACCGAGCTTCAATCAAGACGGGATCAATTGGGAATGATGAAAAGGACTAGGTAAGGCTATGTTTCAAATTTCAGGTCAATCGGAGTTCGTGTGCTCGAGACATGGATGGATCAATATTAGCGAGAATTTGTTGGTATCAATACCTTCGTGTCGGTGTGGTTCGCATCGATCGACATGGGTCACCTTGGGTCGATGGAAGTTTTTCCAATCGACATGGTTCGTATCGATCGGCATGGGTCACTTTGGGTCAATGGAAGCTGTTCGAATCGATACGGTTCGTATCGATCGACATGAATCACTTTGGATCGATGTATGCCGTTCATATCGATATGGTTCGTATCGATACAATAGATGAAGCAATTCGATGGATACGAAGAGCATACGTAGATGATGGATACGAAGAGAATGCATCGAATTGGGTCCGATGGACAAGAGAAGAAAACAGGGGATCAATACGACAGGCAACAGGTATACGTTGATCGATACGAAGGGGGAGTGATGGATGGATACGATAAGGCCATCGGATCATCGATGCAAAATACACATCTCAGATCAATACGAAGGGAATGCGTTCGAATGATGAAGTAGTCAACTCGGCATCAGAAATGGATCTACGCTAGGTTTCCAAGCAACGTCATCGGTGCGAATATAATGGATACGAAGGGCAGATGGATACGAAGGGATGGAGACTAATTCATGGATACGACGCTTCAGCCTTCATACAAACTACAACTTGAATCGATCATATATGACAATCTTCAAGTTAAATGCTACCAAATTTTCACGGAAGCTTACGCACAACCACGAGAATGTTCATGATCGATCTTGACTCGATTGGGCAAGATTTTGATCGATATGAATCTCATTCGTATCGATCATGGATCGAGTCGAAATCACTCGGGATCGATCACGTGGGTCCACCTAAATGAGAGGAGTCTTCCGAGATTTAGGTGGGATATTTACAGCCTACACCTATAAATAGCGGTCCAAGAGCTTCAGAAAAGGGATCTTCTAGTCCTTTTACGCCGTTATTCTATCAAACTCCATTGTAGCTCAATTATTATCAATTGTACTCTCGTAACCAGTGAGTGATAATCAATAAAACAGCAACTCTTCAAAGTGGACGTTAGCCGGAGATAGTAAATCACTATAAACCTTGTGTCTTTACTGTATTCCTTTTAATTTTCTATGTGTTCTTCATATTTGTATTCTCTACACATTTAGTATCTGTGATCTATGATTATAAATGAGTGCTTTCATAGGCAATTGGGTGTTTGTAACCAATTTTGGCGCAAACAAACACAAAGACGAGCCTAAAGGTTACGCCGAACACAAAGACGAACCCAAAGGTTACATTGAAAGGAAACTGTAATATACTTTCAAATAGCAACCAAATGGACTTCGCCAAAGCATCCTATACCACTCGACAAAATTTGATGTTCACTAAATAATCGTAAACCCCACTTCAAGAGTAATACAATAACAATAATGTCAATAATATATTTAGTCGGCCAGGTCTCGTAATTAACCGATAAGGTAAATGCAAATATTCCATACCATTTGTGTTGCCGAATCGTCTAATTAAATTCCTCATCCGAATGAAATATTATTGTATATACTTTCAAATTTTGTTCATACAAATCTTTTCCAAATATACTTATTTTGAAATTTATTAATAATAGATAGATAATAGAATTTCTATAAATTATATATATATATATATATATATATATATATATATACGTACGCACATATGTATGTATGTATGTATAATTCTTATTTGAAATCAGTTTAAAACCAAATTAATTTGAAAACAAGTTTAAATTTGGTAAACTAGAAACAACTTTGTTTTTTGAATTGCTTATTTTAAAACTATATATAATAAGTAAACATTCATATAAAGTTCTTGGGACTTGAATCAAAATAAACATCCAAATCAAAGCATCAAATCTCGGGAAACTAAAGCCAAGATATAAGCAGAAATCAAAAGACAAAGCAAAGCTGTTTCCCAAGGAATCGACTGGGAAACTTAGTACTCGGCCTACCAAGGGAGTTCGGCCTGAAGGTGGATCGGCACCATAACGTTTCGGCATCATGTTACACTCGGCATCTGAAGAACGTTCGGCCTGAGACATTGCTCGGCCAAAGATGGCGCTTGGCCAGAGACTTCGTTTGGCCAAAAGCATTGTTCGTCCAAAGGCCTCATTCGGCCAAAAGCTTCGTTCGGCCAGAAGCCTCGTTCGGTCAAGATTGTGTTCAAACATCAAGATCCTCGTTCGGCACCCAGACCGTTCGGCACCCAGACCGTTCGACAATCAAGAATGGTTCGACAATCAAGAATGGTTCGGCAATCAAGGATGGTTCGGTGTTCTCCCCAGCACGCCCGGTCCGAACACTGCTCGGCCTACTCTTCCCCATAGTAGACGTGTCGTTCGGCATAAAGAAAATGGACGGTACTCGACCGTTCGGCATGCTCGATTCGGCGTACAGGACTTGTCCTATTTGGACCGAGTTATTCAGCTACCAGGCCCACCAGGGAAGTCCAACCACCTTTGTCTACGAATAGAGTGGCGGGGGCACATAAAGAGGGGAGAGATTTTAGAGAACACTATGGAGACTCTGCCATTTTCAAGACTCATTCCAGACTTATTTCTTTCACTTTGCAATTGTATTCTAGTAACTAAAAACGGATTGTATCTGTAATCACCCATCAAGGAAATTAATGGAAATCAACCTCAAAGTGGATGTAGGCAGTTACGCCGAACCACTATAAATTTGCTGTTCTTGTTCTCTACATTAAAATTTACACTCTATTCTCCGTTTTAATTTAATTTCTTCATTAATTTCTCTACATAATCTTTCTAAGGGTATTAGTGACCAATTCTGGTGCTAACATTTTGGTGCTTTCAGTGAGAAACTTGAATTATCAGGCTATTAGGATCTACTTTGCAGCTACTGGATTGCATAAATCCCCCAAAGGAGATCCATAATCATCTATAAGGCATCTGTTGATACTATTCGGAGTTACAACCAACAACTCTACCATGGGAAGACCGTGAACTAGATCAGCCTCTCAAAATGCAGATGCCCACGAAACCGCTAGTGTGCAACAACTGAGAACTAGCAATCAGCAAGCGATTCGGGGTGCAGGGCCCTCCCACCAAAACCAAGCAGAAGTTGTTTCCCGAGCAAAATTCAACGACCTGATAAGAGAACTTAAGGAAAGTAGAAAGCAACTTGCTGAGCAAATGCAAGCCAACGCTGACCTCATGACTCATCTTACTCAGCAGCAACAGCAGAATGCTGGGGGAAGCCCTGTCCCCTGCTCTGAAGATGATAGATCGACTTCTGCCGATGAGCCTCCTAGGCGTAGACACCGTAAGGTTGAAGATGCACATGCAGGTTCTACTGATCGGTCTACTAGAAACCAAGACCCAAATCGGACGGGATATCAACCTGCACGGTTCCGTGGAATGGAAGCCAACCTCCCATCTCACATACAAACCCTGGATTTGACGGCTATGGTCAGGCAGCTGATGAAAGAAAACCAAGGTCTAACCAATGAAGACTGGGGAGTAAATAAGAGTCATACTCCCTTCACGGATACCATTCTACAGGCCGAATACCCAAGAAAGTTCAGCATGCCCGCCATTCCGGCCTACGAAGGAAAGACTGACCCCAGGCAGCATGTGATGAGGTATGGATGGATGATGGATTCCGCAAGAGCTAATGATGCAACTAAGTGTAGGTGTTTCCCAATCACTTTGTCTGGGATTGCCACCATGTGGTTCACTCGACTCCCACCATGGTCTATATCCAGCTTCGATGAGTTAGCAATGAAATTCGTAGAACAATTCAGGATACACACCACTCGTCCAAAGGACGTGATGTCCTTATAAAGTGTAACTCAAACTCCAGGAGAGTCATTGAAAGCATATCTGCAAAGGTTTCATGTTGCTGCTACCGAGGTGAGTAATCCTAAAGACCACGCGATTTTGATGGCAGTAATGCATGGAGTGGATCCGGATTTTGAATTTGGAGATTGGCTGGCGGGGAAGCCCCCAGCTACGTTGGAATGTTTTTATTCGAAAGCTCATCAGTTCATAAGAAGGGAGGAAGCTCGGTGGACAAGGCGAGACAAGGCGTCAGGGCCCATTCAAGAGTCTGTGAAAAGTAACGCCGTAGTGAAGCAAACCGGAAATAACCCTGGAAAAACTCAAGTTGACATCCAGAACAAGCCCGGGCAGTCTAAAGGATCCGGAGGTAGAAACACCGGGAAGAAAAAAGAGACAGGGAAATGGAAATCAAGAATCCCAACGTACAATGAATACACCCCGTTGAACGCTTCTCTTGAGAACATCTATCTATCAACTTGCAACACTTTCCAGTATAGGAAGCCACGTCCAAAGGAATCGACAAAAGAACAGAAGTGGACCGGGAAGTATTGCCATTTTCACGAGTCTTATGGGCACAACACAGAGGAGTGCAGACACCTCCATGACACCATAGAAAAACTAATTAGACAGAAGAAGCTACAGGAATTTGTCAAAGACCCACAGGATGCCAGGCGAGAAATATCAGACCCTAGACGCGGGCCAGCCCCACACCAACCGGAACAACCAACTCGGACTGTGGGTCGATTGGTTATTAACACGTTTGCTGGCGGACCTCACCCTGCAGATAAGAACAGGCAGAAGATGGAGCGATATGCTAACTCCTTAAGACATGCGGAGTATGAGTGTTGTTCGAACGTGGAAGATGGACTCCAACAAAGCAGCAACGCATGATGAATGACGATATCGTATTCAGGAACAGAGATGCGGATAAGGTAGAGGCTCCTACCATTGACCCAATGGTCATATCTGCGACCATCGGGCCGGCATTCGTAAAGAGAATTCTAATCGATTGAGGAAGTTCCGTTAACATCATCTTCCGAAAGGCATACGATGAAATGAAGCTGCAGACCAAGGATTTGAAACCATCCAAGGCCAGAATCCATGGCTTTAATGGCGCAGCGACTGATGCAATGGGATATGTGGAGTTACCAGTTGAACTGGGACAAGGTGAAGGCAAAAGGGTGCGAATCCTACCATTCATAGTACTGGCCGTTGATTCCCCGTACAATGTATTCCTGGGCCGTCCAGCCCGGGTGGAATTTAGGGCAGCTTTGGCCCCTTGGTGTTTGACCTTAAAATTTCCAACAGACAGAGGGGTTGGAGTGGTACACGGCGACCAGGCAACCGGCCGTGCATGCTATGTAGCTGAGCTCTGGGAGGCACGAGTAGGGAGAAAGGAAAGGTTGTGGACAGCCTTGTCTGCATCCAAGGTTCAGACGATTGACAACTAGCGCCTGAGCCCTGGCTCGGGCGGAATTATCGGATCTATAGAGACATAGATCCGAGAGACGATGATGGGGAACCCTGGGAAAAAAACGCGGCACCGGCTGAACTAACCATCGACATCTCAGTTAGCCGCAACGACCCATCACGAGTTCTTAAAATAGGATCACAGCTCGACCCCGTGGCAGTTGAGAATCTTACTGACTTCCTCCGAGCGAACCTTGATGTTTTTGCTTGGACGCATTCTGGTATGTGCAGGATTTCTCCTGCAATCGCGAGTCATATGTTGAACATAGACCCGAGACATGTTCCTGTGAAGCAAAAAAGGAGAGGCATTGACCCGGAGAGGTCCACGGCTCTCAAAGTGGAGGTTGACAAACTCAAAACCAATAGGTTCGTCTGCGACGCCCTCTACCCAGGATGGGTATCTAACCCGGTGTTAGTAAAGAAAGCGAATGGAAAATGGAGGACTTGTGTTTATTACTCCTACTTAAACAAGGCATGCCCAAAGGATAGTTTCCCGCTGCCAAGCATTGACCAACTGTCGACTCAACTGCCGGACATGAGTTGCAATCATTTATGTACACGTACTATGGTTACAATCAAATTCCGATGCACATCCCGGACCAAGAACACACCAGCTTTGTTATAAATGTGGGATTGTATTTCTATGTAGTAATGCCATTCCGATTAAAGAACGCGGGAGCAACTTATCAACGCCTGGTGAATCGAATGTTCAAGGACCAGATTGGTAAAACAATGGAAGTCTATGTGGATGACATGCTAATGAAGTCACGGCAGTCGAACGACCACGTCCGAGACCTAACGGAGATGTTTGACATACTCAGGCATTATGGAATGAAGATCAATCCGTTGAAGTGTTCATTCGGCGTAGCATCAAGAAAGTTTCTGGGATTCATTGTGAATGCCCAGGGAATCGAGGCTAACCCAGAGAAGATCCAGGCTATCTGAGATATACAAGTACCCAGAACCATAAAGCAGGTGCAAAGCCTAAATGGAAAAGTGGCTGCGCTAAGTCGATTTATATCCAGGGCTACAGACAAGTGTACCCCCTTCTTCGACATTATAAAGAAAGGAAAGAGAAACTTCGAATGGACATCCGATTGCGAGGAAGCATTCCGGGCTCTGGTGAGGCACTTGGAAAGTCCCCCCGTACTGTCCATGCCGATAGACCATGAAACGTTGTATGTGTACTTGGCGGTTTCCCAGCACGCTATCAGCACAGCCTTTGTCCGCGAGGAAGACCGGATTCATAAGCCGGTTTACTATGTCAGTAAGCGCTTGACAGGGGCGGAAAGAAATTATACAAAGATTGAAAAACTAGCCTATTGCTTGGTGATCGCATCAAGCAAGCTTCGCCCTTACTTTCAGGCACACTCAATCGGTGTCTACACTGACCAACCCTTGCGACAGGTACTCCAACGACCGAAAACTTCCGGAAGGATGCTGAAATGGAATATTGAGTTAAGTCAGTTCGATATTGCCTATTTTCCACGAAGGGCCATACAAGGACAAGCACTAGCCGACTTCATTGCTGAATTCACTATGCTAGATGAACGGAGTAATCACAGAACCATACCCCCCGCTCGATGGAAGATGTACACCGATGGGGCATTTAACGACCGTTGCTCGGGGGCAGGTATACTCGTACCTCCTGAAGACCGATCAATCTGCTACGCTTTGAAGCTCGAGTTTGCAGCAACAAATAATGAAGCCGAATATGAAGCATTGATTGCTGGATTGAGACTTGTTATCGAACTAGGAATGAAGTCACTCGAAATCTTCTATGACTCGCAGCTGGTAGTATATCATGTGCGGGGAGACTATCAAGCGAAGGGACAGAGACTCGCCTCTTACCTTGATCGGGTTCAAGAGCTGCTGGCACATCTGGAATACTACGACATCTCACACGTCCCACGCGAACGAAACAGAGAAGCAGATTCGTTGGCAAAATTTGCAAGCACTGGCGATGCACAGCAAATGGGATTGTTCCCTATTGAGACCCTCCATGCTCCGAGTATAGACGTGATGGAGATAGATTTCATGTTAGAAACCGAACTTGAGAAGGAATCATGGTTGACCCCGATCAAGCAGTACCTGCTACTAGGGGATTTTCTTGAAAAGAGAAGCGAAAGACGCCAAGTCCTCCGTAAAGCTTCACGTTATATAATACAGGATGGGATAATGTATCGGAGGGGATTCTCGACTCCCTTACTCCAGTGCATAGCCCATGATGAGATAAAACGGATATTAAAGGAAGTCCATGAAGGAGAGTGCGGCGACCAAACTAAAGGTCAGGCATTAGCAAAGAAGATCCTCTTCTATGGATACTATTGGCCAATCGTGAATCGGGATGCTGCAGACTATGTGAGAAAATGTGACAAATGCCAGATATACGCAAAAATTCCAGGAGCACCACCAACGGAACTCACACAAATGGTTAGTCCTTGGCCATTTGCAATGTAGGGGATTGACCTAATTGGCTCTTTACCCATAGCCAAAGGAGGCACGAAATATGCAACAATAGCGTCGATTACTTCACCAAGTGGGCAGAGGCAGAACCTTTGGCCACGATCACAACCAAGAAAGTCATTAATTTCGTTGTACGAAATATCCTATGCCGTTTTGGCCTTCCACGAACCATCATAACAGACAATTGAACTCAATTTGAAAGCAAGGAGTTCAAATAATTTTGTCAGAAGTACGGTATTGAGAAAAGGTTTGCAACAGTTGCTCACCCGAAGGCGAATGGACAGGTAGAAGCCGTAAATAAAATAATCACGTCCATATTGAAAAATCATTTGGTAAAGGCTAGAGGCAAGTGGGTAGATGAGCTCCCGACGGCGCTTTGGGCCTATAGAACCACGTACAAGACCGCGACTGCCCACACTCCATTCGCATTGGCATATGGCACGAAAGCTGTCATACCCGTGGAACTTGAAGTTCAATCTCATCGGGTAAGTCACTACGACCCTGCGTCGAACTGGGATCTCTTATTGGAATCATTGGACTTTATTGATGAAAAACGCGATGAAGCCAATTTGAGAGCGGCCTCATACATACATCGGGTCGCCAGATGTTATAACGAAAAAGTCCAACTGAGAATCTTTGACGTAGGAGATCTCGTTTTGAAACAAGTTTTTCCAGCCCCATCTCATATGAACCCTGCATGGGAAGGTCTGTACGTCACCGAACGAAGGCTTGGAGAAGGAACTTTCAAGCTAGAGACCGTCGACGGTGCGACACTCCCCTGAGCATGGAATAGTGAGCACTTGCGACGTTATTACACTTAGTCTATTTCCTTCATGCTGTAGTTGCATTTATTTTCAGTACGTTTTCATTTCTAGTTCTTAGCATGTAATAAGACAATTTCGCTTTCTCTCATTAATAAAGGCTTGAAGCCATCTTTTTTATGAATGATTAATGTTTCTGCGAAAGATAGTCCTGTGGCAAGCGATTAAAATTATATTATTCTGACTGGCGTACGAACGCTATAAACGACTAAAAATATCCAAGTCCCCGGAGTGCGGGTTGGAGTACTCTAAGTCCCGGAGCGCGGACTCGAGTATAAACGACTAAAAATCTCCAAGTCCCCGGAATGCGGACTGGACTACTCTAAGTCCCCGGAGTGCGGACTGGACTACTCTAAGTCCTCGGAGCGCGGACTCGAGTATAAACGACTAAAAATTTCCATGTCCTCGAAGTGCGGACTGGAGTACTCAAAGTCCCCGGAGCGCGGACTCGAGTATAAGCGACTAAAAATCTCCAAGTCCTCGGAGTGCGGACTGGAGTAATCTAAGTCCCCGGAGCATGGACTCGAGTATAAACAACTAAAAATCTCCAAGTCCCCGGAGTGCAAACAAGAGTACTCTAAGTCCCTGAACCATGGACTCGAGTATAAACGACTAAAAATCTACAAGTCCCCGAAGTGCGGACTGGAGTACTCTAAGTCCCCGGAGCACGGACTCGAGTATAAATGACTAAAAATCTCCAAGTCCCCGGAGTGCGGACTGGAGTACTCTATGTCCTCGGAGCGCGGACTCGAGTATAAACAGTAAAAAATCTCCAAGTCCCCTGAGCACGGATTGGAATACTCTATGTCCCCGGAGCGCGGACTCGAGTACGAACGAATAAAAATCTCCAAGTCCCCGGAGTGCGGACTGGAGTACTCTATGTCCCCGGAATGCGAACTCGAGTATAAATAGTAAAAATTCTCCAAGTCCCCAGAATGCAGACTGGAATATTCTAAGTTCCCGTTGTGCAGATTAAAAAAAATGTTCTAAGTGCGTGAAGCATGGGAAGAAAACGAATAACTCTCAGAGAATCAATGGGCTATGCGAAGACAAACCAAGAAGTCTATGTACGCACAACAGCATGGATTCAAATCACAATCACAAGGAAAACTGAATAATAAGAATCTTTTGAAAAGACAGAAAAGGAAACTAAACTTTATTCAGGAAAAGTTTTCTGCTACAAGTACTCCAAAATTCAGAGGCAACGGTCTATCTACAAGAATTACAAAAATTATTACATGACTGAAATTGACTTTCTTTGAATGAGGATAGTAGTCATTTCTTGTGCTTCTTCAACTTCTTCCTAGACGACTCTTCCCCAGAGCGTTTGCCCTTGGAACCTTTCCTTGATGGAGGAGTAACAACTGAAGAAGTAGGGGGAACATCCAACGGCTTGGACCTACCAGGAAGGATGACCTTCAATGGCTTGTTCAAGGGATCGTCTAGGCCCACTTCATGCGGCTCAACCTTGACCTCGACCGTATCTCTTTTCCCTTTCTCGAGCCGCTCCTCCATGCTCAATTCAGATGTATGCTCAGAGGCACCTGTGACTTCTACTTCATAACTCCCAGAGGAGGAATCAGACTTGCCTTCGTCAAGCTCACCGATCACTTAAGCATCTGGTCCAGGAACTTCACCGGCGTGAGCAGCCCCACTAGTCTTTTCCACCTCCTTGGCGACATTGCTCCTCGAAGTGGGATCGGTATCAGAACGACCTGCACAAAATCAGAAAAGATGAGCATTAAAGTGCAATAGTACTTCACGAAGAATGAAAACTTTCAAAATCTTAAGGTGGAAGGTTATCTACCAGGCCTTGGAAAACTCTCTACCGTCAAAGGAGTTTCACCCTCCGGGATAGGAGACAAAACATGAACGCCCAAGCCGGGGGCTTCCGGATCATAGCCAATGTGCTGTTTGGAAGGCACGTGAATAGGAGACTCGACCCCGGATGGACCGATGACAACTTCTTTCCCTTTCCTTGAGGGGTAGCCTTTGCGGTAAAGGGCCTTGGCCGTCGATAGGTCCGAAGGCTCATTTCCCTTCAGAAATTCCTTTATCAAATCCTCCTCATCAACCTCCTCGACACCGTGCTCGACCTTCCTAATCTGAATTAAGGTTTCCCATGCCTCGAATAACGATTCAAGATAGCCATCGCCCAAAAAAGTTAGGTCACGGTGCATGAGCACGCGGGCGTTGAATTCGGCAATGAGTAGGTCGAACGCAGTTTTGATCTCCTCTCTACCTTCCCCCTGGCTCCCTCAAGACGGGATTCGATGTCCGTCAACGCCATCCTCTTGCCCTCCTCACGGGCCTCACTCTTTAACATCTCAACCCTAGTGAGCTTGCCCTCGAGTTGTTCTTTTAAAAGTAGGGCGGCGATGATCTCGTTACAGTATCGCTGTGACTCTTCTTGGACAGTCGTTTTTTCCTCTCTCTCTCTCTCTGCGGAGAAGCTCTTCAAGTTCCTTGACCCAAGCGCTGAGAGCATCCCTCTCCTTTTGAACGGAGTCCTTTTCCAAGGCCGAAGTCCCACATCGTTGAACCGCCTCGTCAAGCTCTTTCTTATGAGTTGATTCCAAGCGAGTGACAGCCTCAGCAGTATCCCTGGCACTCCGATGGGCAGCCTCAAGTTCAGATTTATAAGTGGCAATTTCTTCGTCCTGGGCCTTAATGATGTTTTTATCATGGGTGGCCTCAAGCTTCAAACGGTCAATTTCATGCTAGCGCTCCACATAGACTTCGAAAAGTTTCTCGGCTAGGTGAACTAACGCGTCATGTTGAACATAGACGTCGTTGGTATAGGCAATGGTGTTCTGCTTAACATCTCCAGGTATAGAATGAATCGCCGGAAGAAACTTCAACCCATCGAAGAAAATCTTAGGAAATGTAGCCTTGAGCTTGCTCAGTCTCTCTGATACTGTTGGATCTGATGCAGGAGCAGGAGGAGATGGCTTTGAAAATTCACCCCTCCTATGAGAATCTCGGGACTGTCAAGTGGAAGAAGAGTCAGAGCATTGATCTCGGGGGATATCAGACTGCAACCCATTGTAACCAGGCTGATCCTTGCTTTGCCTCGAATGGGAAGGGGGTGTCGGTGATGCTTGGGCTGGTAATACGGTTTTTTCCGAGATGATGAGTCCCGAGAATGGCGATCCCCACCACCATCACCATCTCTATCTTGACGTCTATAAAGACCCGAGTCCCGTCCGAACGGATGAAAAATAGAAGAACCATGGAGACGATCGAATCCGTGCGAGCGTCCCATGTCACCTGCACGAAATTCAAATAACAATGAGTTAGCAAGGAGAGACCTGACAAAAAAAATTAAGTGCGAATTGAAGTGCAAATGTTCGTGTGTGTCCTAGTGTTTCCCCCCGACGGACCAGTAGCCTTGCTAACAGGAGTTTTCTCTCCCCAACTTTGGATCGGAACGCCCACATCGCCTCTGAGGAGCGAATGGAACTTGAATGCCTCCGGATCGCCAAAATCATAGGTGAGCAGATCTTCTAGAATGGAGAGGTTCGAGAGGCCCTTTAGTGAACTTTCAACATGCTATGAAGAAGCATCCTTCTCTGCCGGGATGAGCGTAACTTTGGATGTTCTACCAACTTTCTCCTTTCTAATCTTATATGTCAACGTCTTTTTACCCTTCGAAGGGGAAGATGACGTTTCAATATCGTGCACTTCGACCAGCGGATCCTGAGTAGGACCCACATTCTCACCTTGTGTTTCGGGTGCTTCACCCTCTCTTATTTCCCCCTCCTCATGTGCACCGGGGGTGTGGCGTGACGATAATTCAGCCAACTTTTTCCCTTTACCGGATGCGGGCTTGGGGATGGAGACGCCCTCAGGAAGGCTCATCTGAAGGCCTTCTGCTAACGGCCCGAACCTTGATAGTGACTCATTTGAAATGAGGGTTCGGATGTCTCGTTCCTCGACGGGAAGAGCTCTAATAGCCTCAACGGCCTCTGAATAGCCGCGGCCCTCAGGACGTGGATTGATATCTGAAAAAAATGAAACAAGAGTCAGAAAAAGCATCGCCTCAACCCAAATATAAGCATCGCTCTAAAAAGAAGTCTCACTTCCTTCTACCCATCTCCTCGCGAAACCGGAAGGGCAACGCACGTAGAACCATTCCTGTTTGTGCAAGGAAAACTTGCTCCACGCTCCGGTTAGAATTTAGCACTTGTGGTGTGGCTCGAGGAACACATAGGAGGGGCTATGTCTCCGCTTCTTGATCATGTAAATATATCTGATGTCGTCGGGAGTTGGAGGCCTGGAGAAGACAGCCATAAAGAGGAGGTAGATCCCGTAAATGAACGTATGACCGTTTGGATGCAGCTGCGACGGGGCGTCGTATATGTATTGCAACACATCCCGGAGAAACAAATTGAACGGAGGCACGCTGCCCACCCAGCCATAAACTTATTGTAGGCAATGTATCCGACTGGGGGCAGGTGTGGACGATCACGGCCCGACGGAACCAACACGTCGGCGAAAGGGATTCCGTGAATCGAACATATTTGCCGAAGCGCGGCTTCGTTAATCTTCGAAGCCTGTTAATCGATCGAATTAACCAGGAGAATCGTTGACTCCAGGGTATCAGGAGCAAAATCATGAGCGGGGGAGGTCGACAGATTAGAAGTGTCTGCGCCCCCTTGTTTGAAAGACTGCCCGGGCCTGTGTGAGATAGTGGCGGAGATGGATCTTTTAGACATCTTCAATAAATAGCGGATCTAACAAAACACCTGTGTGAACTATACTTGAAAAATGATCGATGTCAGAATTAACAACATGAACAATCCCCCCACATGGTGTGTGAACTAGTGCAGCCAATCGTGTATAAGCATTGAAAATTTTGAAAGTCGCGAGGTTACTAATATAAAACTAAGCTTAAAATCCTCGCCTTCGAAGACCTTCATCGCTGACTGTCTCCAAAAGCCTTCCTATGGCGATTATAGTTTCAGATTCCGGAAACGTTAGAGGAAGTTATCTGGTTACATCGAATTAAGTTCAGGTTTATATCTGCTGGGAAGGTTGTTAGTCCAAATTAGTTCGATATACAGTATGCTGGAGTTCATGTCCTTGTTCAGTTATGAAATTGGGCAAGGCAGTTGTTCGATCGGTTTAAGTTATGTTCGGCCAATATAATACGGTCGGCATTTATGTTTTGTTCGACCAGGTATTGTTCGAGCATGACATTGTTCGGCCTATTTGCTCCGGCGTGTATGCGTTGTTCGGTGCACGAATGTTCGGCTTTGATATGGTTCGGCACGTAAGAGTGTTCGGCCTTGAGATGGTTCGGTAGAGTACCGTTCGGCCAATACACCATTCGGCCGAAACAACACTCAGCCTCCCCACTAACTCATGTTTCCTCCCTAACCTCCCGACCCATCATTCGGCCCATGGTGTGCCGTGCCGAACGATGGTTACGTCGAGCTTCAACGCTCGGCACGGCCTTCGATTTTTCCTCTCCTCCACCATTCTTTTTCCTAAACCTCGTTCGACACGAGGGAACCGTGTCGAACTACAGTGTCTCACACAAACAACCCCTACGAATTATCATCCCTGACCACTTCTCCCTACCTCACAATGTTTGGTCGTGGAATCCTCCACCCACGTAGCCCTTTCGACCACAATTCTGATCCATGGACTTGGGCTACGAATCGAGACCTTTTTAATCAGGAAAAGGAGTCGGATAAAGGGATTTTACCTACTTCGTGGATCGAGCTTTAGAAAGGATTGGGAGAACTTTAGAATATGATGACAGGGGTGGTACGAAAGTTCAAGGTTGCAAAAGTGAAAGTAGGAAGAAAGGAGGAAGAAGAGGATGTCGGGTTTTATAAGGGAGGAGGAGAAGTTGAAGAGACTATGACCGGTTTTACCGGTCAAGGCGGTATCATTCGGCTATCTCGGTTCGTTCGGCCGGGGCTAACATGGGTCGTTCGGCACTCGTCTTCGGCAGGGTTGCTCAGCATACTAAGTCACTCGTGTAACGTGGATCGTTCGGCCTTCGACATTGCGTTCGGCCAAGAGAATCATGCGACCCCCAAGGGTGATGACCAAGGATTGAAGCAAAGCATGGAAGGTGAGTAATTCAAAGCGTATCACGTTCGGTCACGTAATACACTTTGGGGGGCAAGGGTTTCCCATAGAATCGACCGGGCAACTTAGTACTCGGCCTACCAAGGGCGTTCGGCCTGAAGGTGGATCGGCACCATAACATTTCGGCATCATGTTACACTTGGCATCTGAAGAACGTTCGGCCTGAGAAATTGCTCGGCCAAAGATGGCGTTCGGCCAGAGACTTCGTTCGGCCAAAAGCATTGTTCGGCCAAAGGCCTCGTTCGGCCAAAAGCTTCATTCGGCCAGAAGCCTCGTTCGGTCAAGATGGTGTTCAAACATCAAGCTCCTCGTTCGGCACCCAGACCGTTCGACACCAAACCGTTCGGCAATCAAGAATGGTTCGGCAATCAAGAATGGTTCGGCAATCAACGATGGTTCGGCGTTCTCCCCATCACGCCCGGTCCGAACACTGCTCGTCCTACTCTTCCTCAAAACAGACATGTCGTTCGGCATAAAGAAAATGGACCGGTACTCGGCCGTTCGGCATGCTCGGTTCGGCGTACAGGACTTGTCCTATATGGACCGAGTTATTCAGCTACCAGACCCACCAGGGAAGTCCAACCCACCTTTGTCTATAAATAGAGGGGCAGGGGTACAGATAGAGGGGAGAGATTTTAGAGTACACTAGGGAGACTCTTCCATTTTCAAGACTCATTCCAGACTTATTTCTTTCACTTTGCAATTGTATTCTAGTAACTAAAAAAGGATTGTATCTGTTATCATCCATCAAGGAAATTAATGGAAATCAACCTCAAAGTGGATGTAGGCAGTTACGCCGAACCACTATAAATTTGGTGTTCTTGTTCTCTGCATTTAAATTTACACTCTATTCTCCGTTTTAATTTACTTTCTTCATTAATTTCTTTACACAATCTTTCTAAGGGTGTTAGTGATCAATTCTGGTGCTAACAAAAGCATCAACTGAGCAAAAAATACGAGAGTGGAGAGGAGAGACAGGCACTGGAGCTCACACTCTAGGTGATGACTGGTCGACCGGCCAAAAGCCACCGATCAACCAGTGGGGACTTGCGGCGTTAGCTCCAGGTTCCATTATCTCCCCACCAATAACCGATGATTGTTCTGGTCCGATTCTAATGCTTTCCTACAAATTGAAGTTGCAATATGGACACAAAAAACAAGCATGTATTCAATAAGAATTCATTTAGCAACCAAAACATTATATAATGGCGAAGTATTAAAAACCATAATTGATTTATAGTGCATGGATAACAATCGATCGCTAACAGAAAGAAATTAGCATAATCATTTATTTTAGCTAGCCATAAATATTAATACAGGGAGGAGTTTTACTCATCTTCATTTACTATGATTCACAATTGATTTGAAGATAGATTAGCCTATTTCTTTCAACTACAGCCTCTATGAACATATACAAGTAGAAGGAAGGCACATTTCTCAATTATTGAAAATTACTAAAAGAAAAACTCAAGAGAAACAAGATTCGGTTTGAGAATCATGCCTGAAATTCATAGCATATTTATTTCATAAATTTCTCTCAAGATTAACTAGAATTTGGGGATTGATTTTTTATGCTTTTAATGTGAAGAGGAAAAATGGTTTACTGATTTTAGAAATGAGAATGACAAAATAATGTACAGGTTAATAACCATTCTCCTCCTAATAGCCTGGTAGTAATTAACTAATATCGGGCCTTAACTTAAAATGTCACTTAAACAAGAGAATGAGAATTTCTTTTCCCTAATTTCTTCAAGAGATATTTCACTTAAACAAGGTTTTAATAGGACTAAATCCACTTCTTGTCCAACCAATACTAATTTTAAACAGCACATCTAATTTTTTTTATAAAAACAATCCATTCGCCTCCACTATCTATGGTATAATTCATGTAAACTTAAAATCCCAAAATTATAATTTAACACTATTTCTAACCAAGCAACACTGATTTATTACACTACATTTATTTGTAACAAATAGAATTCTTCTACATTCAAGTTTGTAATTAACTAATATTGGGCCTTAACTTAAAAGTCACTTAACCAGGTGAATGAGACTTTATTTTCCCTAATTTCTTAGGGAGATATTTCACATAATCATGGTTTTAATAACAAGAATTTAATCCCTTTCTAGTCCAACCAATACTAATTTTAAACACCATATCTAATATGTAATAAACATAATTCATTCGTCTAACTTCCTATGGTATAATTAAGTAAAATTAAGTTCCCAAAATTATAATTTAACAACATATTTAACCAAGAAACACTAATTTATTACATTACATTCATTTGTAACAAATTGGATTAATGTACATCCAAGTTTTAATAAAAGAAATTATTAGGTTATAATTTTCCTTATTTCCAATTTATTATAAATACATGGCATCTTATGATACAAAGATCTAGTTTTGGAAAAATCCATAATCATATGGATTTGAATTAATTTTGCATTAAATTTATCACAATATTTTCAATAGTGCCAAAATATATTATTACTAGTAAGTCTCATTTATGATTAGAAATAATATTTTAACCATCAATATTCCCAATTACCTGCAAAGTAACTTTTCAACCATTTATTTTAAAGAACTCAAAATTACACTTTTATTGCAATTAAATAACTAAATTTCCTTTATAAAATCTATTTAATTTCATATTTCATTTCATTTAGTTCTTAGCTTCTTTTATTTATCAAGTGAAAGAGCCAGTCCACATAAAAGCAATATTTGTTTATAAATTTGCCAAACAATTAATTTTTGCTTGAATAACCTCTAATCAATTTTCCTCAATTTTGGAAAAATAACATAGTAAAATCCCTAAATTTTCATTATAATCCATTATTATTATTCAAATAATGGAAATGGCGTCCCGGCAACTTCCATTTTGGAGGAAAGCCTATAGCATTTATGTATACCTGTTTTCAATACCATATTTATCTTAACTTTATTGTATATGACGGCATTCATTATCCCTAAGGAGTAGTCCTATAAAACTAATTTTTATTTGAATGTATAAAACCTCTTCAATTATTACGCATTAAAATCAATTTGATTTGCATCTCACTGTAATTCTAAAAGTGTAAAGATGTCAAAATTTATGAATCCAATTTCCTTCAAATATACTAATGTCATTAAATTTTCTTAGTTAATTCTTCGTCTTGATTTCTAAGATTAATTACTAATTTACACTATTCTAAGTACTAAAATTACCCAGACTGTTATAACATCTAAATTGAAAGATTTTTAGCCTTTTATAAACAAATGTCAATTTTTACAAAGTTAAAAGAAGATTTTTAGCTCTTAGCTTAATCTCGAAACCTTTTTCCACTAAAACTAACTTCTTCAAGAATATATAAGTATTTCTTAGTTGAAACATTCTGTTTGGACATATCTTTACTCAAGTAATAATTCCTCTAAAGTTTGTGCTTTTCCAAAAGTATAATCACTCACGTATTTAATAAGTTTCGTTAACCAAGCATCTTTTACAATTATAATATTACTTATCATCACAAGTTACTTACATAAGCACTTATAAGATTTTCTATTCCAACTTGACAATTGGTTTTTCAAAAAATTCCATATTCATTCTTCTTATGATTCCTCTTACAAATTCTAAGACATTTGTGTTGTTTAAGACTTTAACTTAGTCGGTCTCAAGATTTGAGGAGGTGATTTAATTCAAGGACCTTTCCTTGTTTCAATTTTTTAATTTCATAATATACATTTGTTTTATTCCGAAAAATTCCTTTCTCAAAGAATTACTTCCATAAAATAGAAACACACATAAATACTCAATTTCTACTTAACTTCTTGTCTCATATAAAATAAGTTATTTTCCATTGTTGAAATTCATAGGTCTGGGCCAACTTCTAAGGAGAAGTTACACCCATGTAAACTTGACAGATTTATACTTCCTATATATTTTGGAAATCTCCCCACTTCTTACTCACAAGTGAAATTATACTTAATTATGAAGAGATAATAATATCTTTTTTAAAAATTCATTTGTGAAACTTTTTAGACATGAATGGCTTAAAAAAACTTAAGCTGGTTCGTTTTGTATTACGCTCCTTTTGTGTTTTGGCCATATAAAAGAAAACTTCAGTTAATCATTTTCAAAAACAAGTGTTACACTCTAAAACTTGAAAACCCTTCCAATTGTTTTTCTAAAGAAAATAAGCCTTTATAAATTATAGCTTTTAAACCAATAATTATCTTTACACATAAACACCTCCTTTTTAATCTATAATATGTAGTGAATAAGAAAATTTTCCAACAAGTTTTATCTTCTAATTCATTTCTATTTTTACTTTTACCAAAGTTCCAAGAGTGTATCCTTTTATTTTAATAACTCATGTATTAGGTAAGACCTAAATATTTTGGTCTTGCTTCCAATATATACTTTGAATTAAATTTATTTACGCCTATATTTTATGTCCTTCTAAGTCACGTATGACCTTGCTACGAGGGATAATATTATAACTCCCTTTAATTAAACAAGATTATTATAAAACCAATTAAATTAATTTTATCTCATTTCCTTTTTATGGCTCATTTATTAAAGCTTCTCTCCCTCTCTAAGTAGTTCCTAAAATTAATTTTTAATCCTCAATTGTCTCATTTTTGGACGAATTCCCTTCTTATCAATAAGTTTGAAACCTTAGATATTATTTGATCCAGTATTTGGGCAATAACAATATATATATACACATACACATATTCCAAAATTACCAAATATAGCTATCATTTCTAAATTTAAAAATATCCTGATATTTATTTACAACACTGCTCTATTCTCATAATATGTCCGGCACGTTTTACCATTAAATCACTTGCCTTTTGGGGTTCAGGATTTCAAACTTTATTTAGTACTTTGATTGATATCATAAAATAAATTATAATTCGCAAAGCTTTTATCATAATATATTATTTTATAAACAAATAGGGAAAGCATAAAAAAAATTGTGTTATTAACCCCTATTCATTTTGAATTAAAAGCTTCTTTTTAGGATTCAATAATTACATTATATTAATTTCCTAAAATGGAGATGTATTTTACAAATACATAATCTTGTAAGATGTCCCTTATTCACAAAATAATTTGCTTAAAGCTCATTGCCTCAAGTTAATTAAGTAAAGAAATCATGTTTTAATTCAACACTCTTTAATTTACACACATAAGGATTTATGCTTGAATATTCACTTTGATTATGATGGATCATGCATAACCTATCAAAGTATTATGTTGAATTCATTTTAGTACATATGTTTAAGTGTTCGTATATAAATTTACATATTCTCAAAAATATAATGATGTTACTCTGCCATCCAAATATACCAAATTGCCTTGTCCATTGGTTGCGGTGTTGATTGTGAAATCAACATCGCGTCGCAATTGTCCTTGACTATCGCTAACACTTAGCAGGTGCATTCATCATCAAAATATTAACTCATGCAGTTTATATTCGTTGATATTTCTTTCCACCTATAAAATTCTAAATGTATATTCATAAACAACCTTCTTGAGATTATTATTATCTTCCATGTTATGTACATATATATTTATATTTTCAAAACTTAGTTTATGCATACTTACGTATGTACTTTCAAAGTTACATTTCATTTTAAGAAATATTAGCTTCAAATTTTATTTCCTCTTTAATTATTATATTACCAAAAATGTACTTTCTCTTAACATTATTTGAATACCCAAAATATTATGTCTAATGTCTCGTCCAAGTGTTTAAAGTTTCCTATCACAACGTTGGACAGAAGTTTCAACTAGAATACTCAAAGCACTCAACGGGCAATTTAACATACATATATACATGCATGGACATTCCAGAAATTATTTTAAATATAGAATACTTACATCTTTTGCACTCAAGAATTTACAAAGATTATCTTGCCTATATTAATCACAATCGACACCTTATATAAAATCTAGTGGATAATATTTCCCAATGAGATGATTGCTTCACTCAAACATTTCATAGTTAATCTCTATATTTATAAACACTAATCAATTTATTTATATTGATTAATTGGCAATCTAATATCAATGTTTTAGCTTCATCTATATTTTCTTAATTTATAATTACATGGTTTGATCCTCATTATATCCTAAAATTTCAGTACATCCTATGATGATTTCTAGTATAAAACACCGCAAGGTTTAATTATTAATTACAAGTAGATAACTATTCTTAAATGATGATTCATACCCAAACTAAATTTAATTTGTTACCTACAGATTCATAATCAACCAAGCATCTAATCAATTAACCAAACATGCATACTAAAAAAACTCGACAATATGCTTAGCAGCGGTCCATCCGATTCCACTGCGTAACTCTAATCACTAAGGGGGTTGAGATATGATAGGTCATTCAAGAGCTATAAGATTCAATGCAAGAAATTTCTCAAGGACAATGGTCAAACGAATACTTCCTCATAATTCCTAAGATATTTCCTAGTCATGGTAGGAAGGAATCCTAATAGGCTAATGAAAACTACAAGAGAAGGTTTCTAAGACAAGCCTAGGCAGAAATTCTTTTGTTCAATATTGTATATTGTTTTGAATGTAGATCTGATACCAAATTGCAATGTTCCACCTCTAGACCCACATTAACAAAGGATATTACTAAGTAATACCATCTATTAGTGCAAAGAATAAAGCTAGTTAGGAATGACTATCCATGAACATTACTTTAAGCAATTATTTACACGTCGAATTGAGTAATAATTTTTCTTTATAAGTGGATTTGACATATACAATCTAGCTTAAAACAATATCACAGTGGCTATAATAATTGCTTAGAACAACATAAATATCATAGAACACAAAATCACTGAGTAAACAACAGAATGTACATATGTTTGATATTCAAAGAATACATATGCGCATATACAGAAAATATAGTGTACAAAATAGTGAACATAAAAGTTCCTCTTGATATACAAACATAATTAGCCAAACCGATCTACAGAAAAAAGAATTCTTAAACTCAATATACATAAAGAGTACAAAATCATGACTAGGCAAAATGAAGAACCATGTCGAAATCTTTCAAAAATTGGCCTTTCATAAGAAAAATACAAAGATATGTAAATCATGAAACACAAATCAAACCAGAAGACACAATTCACAAAATGTAAAAAATTAGAGCCAAGCACAAGGAGGAGCACTATGGTTATAGTAGATAAAAAGACGAGCATGGAGGCTACTTTTAACAAATGGCTTTATTATATCTACTTCACCATCTTAAAATCACAAATCATGCCTTTTATTGGCGGGAAACCTACATATGGTGAATTATGAAATCTAAATCAATTCATAAGATTGCAAACATATAAAACTTGAAATAGCGCCAATCCTGAAGATGTGCCGATACCTCCCGATCATGCATGAAAATATGAAGTACTTTGCCTTCTCGGATAAAGGTACAATCCCATCTCGGATAGAAGTACAATGCCATCTAGGATAGATGGGGCTGAAAGCTACACCAAACATAAAGACGAACCCGAAGGTAACATTAAACACAAGGACGGACTCGAAGATTACACCGGACGAAGAGACAAACGCCATGGTTATGCCGAACATAGAGATAAACCTAAAGATTATGCTAAATGCAAAGAAGAACTTTAAGGTTACGCCGAAGGTAGAGACAAACCAAAAGGTTTACGTCAGAAGGAAAGTGTAATATACTTTGAAATAGCAACCAAATGGACTTCGCCAAAGCGTCCCATACCACCCGGAAAAATTTAAATGTTTACTAAATGATTATAAACCACATTCTAAGAGCAATACAATAATAATAATGTCAATAAAATATTCATTCAACGATGTCTAATAATAAACAGATAAGGTAAATAATAATAAACAGATAAGGTAAATGCTAACATCCCATAACATTTGTTTTCCAAAATGCTTATTTTGAAATTGATTACTAACAGATAGATGATAGGATCTCTAAAAATAATATATGTGTGTGTGTGTGTTTGTATCCTTATTTAAAATCAGCTTAAAACCAAATTGATTTGAAAACAAGTTTGAATTTGGTAAACTAGAAACAACTTTGTTTTGTAAATTTCTTCTTCTAAAATATGTAATAAATAAGCATTCTTACAAAATTCATGAGAGTGGAGTCAAAATAAACCTCCAAATTAAAGAATCAAAAATTAGGAAACCGAAGCTAATATTGAAGCTGAAATCACAAGATAAAGCAAAGAATCAACTGAGCAAGAATACAAGAGCAGGAAGGAGAGACAGGCATGTGGAGCTCAAGCTCCAAGTGATAACTAGTAGACTAGTCATAAGCCACCAATCGACTGGTGGGGACCTAGGGCTGAGCTCCATGCTCCATTCTCTCCCCCTCCCATCGATGATCGACAAGTGTCTCGGTGCGATTCTAATGCTTTCTGGCAACTTGAAATTGCAATATGGACACAGAAAACAAGAATGCATTAAACAAGGATTCACTTAGAAATCAAAACATTGAATAATATTGAAGTATTAAAAACAGTAACTGATTTACAAAGCATGGATAATAATAGATCACCTATATAGAGCAATTAGCATATTCATTTATTTTAGCTAGCCATAAATATTAGTACAAGTGGTGTGTTTTACTCACCTAATTTACAATGATTCATAATTAAGTCGAAGATAGATTAGCCTATTTTACTCAGCTATTGCCTTTGAGAACTCATGAAAAACAAGGAAGACAACATTTCTTAGTTACTAAAAATTACTAAAAGAAATACTTAAGAGGAACGAGATTCGGTTTGAGAATCATACCTGAAATTTATAGCTTATTTATTTTAGAAATTTTCTTAAGATTAACTAGAATCTGGGGATTCACTTTCTAGGGTTTTAAGGTGAAGTGGAAAATGGTTTACTAGTTCTAGAAATGAAAATGAGAAAATACCGTACAGATACTAAGTCTTCTTTCCAAAATTGCCTAGTTATAATTAACCAATATTGGGCCTTAACTTAAAATGTCACTTAACTAAGAGAATGATATTTCTTTTCCCTAATTTCTTAAGGAGATATTTCACATAAACAAGGTTTTAATAACATGAATTAAATCCACTTCTCGTTCAACCAATACTAATTTTAAACACCACATCTAATTTATAATAAACACAATTCATTCGCCTCCACTTTCTATGGTATAATTCACGTAAATTAAGTTCCTAAATTATAATTTAACAACATTTCTTACCAAGCAACACTAATTTATTACATTCATTTGTAACAAATTGGATTAATTTAAATCCATGTTTTAACAAAACAAATTATTTGGTTTATAATTTTCCTTATTCCCAATTTATTAGAAATAAATGGCTTATCATACAAATATCCAGTTTTGGAAAATCCATAATCTAATTGATTTGAATTAATTTTACATTAAATTTATTACAATAGTTTCAATGGTGCCAAAATGGGGTTTTATTAGTAAATCTCATTGATAATTAAAAATACATATTTCAACCGTCAATTTTCCCCATTTCATATGAAGTAACTTAGCATCCTTTTTTCATATTTTTCTGAATTACACTTCTATTTCAATTATATGGGTAATTTAATTTAATTCTCATTGTTAAAATATTTTAAAATTTATATTCTATTTAATTTAGTTCTTTTCTCCTTTTATTTATCTAATAAAAGAGCTCGTCCACATAAAAGTGATATTTCTTTGTAAATTTTTCGAAAAATTAATTTTAATTGAAAAACCTCTATATTAATTCTCCTTAATTTAGGAAAAATAATAGAAAAAAATCCCCAATTTCCATTATAATCAATTATTATTCTTTAAATTTATAATTTAATCTTCCCTTCAAGTATACCTCAACGCACTATTGTTACAGGACATCTCATGGCTGCTCCCATGCTCTGGTTCGATTGCACCAGCTTTAGATCTAGAATTAGCCTTTTTATCTTCTCCAAATCTCAGATTCACACATTACATCTTCAGATCCAGCTTTTGTCCTCAGTGAAAGCACCAAAACGTTAGCCTAAAATATGGATCAACACCTTGAAAATCAAATGAAAGCATCTGTTCTTTTATAATAAATGTAAAAGAAGTAGAAATCTCATATCAAGCAAGTAAGAATAGCATAAAGGAAAAAACACAAGAATTTTTATAGTGGTTAGTTATTAGTTATTCTCTCTCTGGATTATGATAAGTTATATTAGGTCTTACCACTATCTAGTGGATCTCAGGTTTTACAATGGAGTTTATATAGTTTGAGAGACAGAATACAAGTGAAGAAGAAAGAAGTCTCCTATGCCAGAGAGATTAGATCTAGAGTGAAGAGTCGAAGATCAGGGCCGAGATTTGGTCCCGTTTTGGTTGCAAGTAGGTTGATATTTATAGAGAAATAGTCGAATTGGATCAGAAGTCCACTTGAAGCAGAGTATAGTGATCTGCCCGAAGTCATGTGCAAAATTGCAAAAGCTCATGAATTAACTAAACATGTCGGCAATGACCTAAACATGTCGGTGCCGACATGTTTCCTTTGTTCAAAATATTTCGAACATGTTGACACCAACTTGTTTATTTTGTGTATTTTTGGATGAATTTTCTCTAAGCCAATCCTTCGCTTCATCTACATGAGCCTCTAAGATTTCAAGTCATTTCATCCCCGTTTTCATCTCCTATGTCCACTCAAAACCTTCTTTGGCTCAAAAGTGGGTTAACATTTTTTAAAGCCAAAAGGAGTACGGTATAGAATTTAGATAAATTATCAAAAGTTGTTTTTCTACCATCGTGTCATTCTATTTATAGTTGCATGAAATCACGTGGATCACTGATGTCATGGCCCTGCATTACTTCTCTGTTGTCCAATCTTTACATGTTGCCCATTTTGTAACTTGGTAATTTGTGCATAGATTGATTACTTGGTCATAAGAATGTTCAATTTTTATAGCAGAAAAATTTGGCTATAGGCTAGAATTTTGAATTTGATATTAGGTGGAAAATTTGAATTTTGGTACGTGGAGCTCTAGAGTTGGATTCGTGAGCTATGCTTGGCTTGTGGACTGTTCAACATTTGCTTATTTGACTTATTCTACGTGGTTCATATGTAGCATCGTAGTTAATGTTGGGTGTTGCTACACTATTACAGTTTGGTCAAGTGTAATGAGGCTATTTTGACTTCGAAAGAGGGTGTTCAATATGGATTTAAGGTGAAGACATAGTTCCCTCTTAACATGAGGCACTATTTGATTTGATGTGGCGGTGTAGTTTGCTACTATTGGGGGACTTGCGAATTTCATTAATTGTAGTGGAGCCTTTGAACGCTTGGTCCACTGTGCCATCTTGAAGCCATCCCTTGCAGATTCGTAGTCAAACCATTCCATTGTTGATGTAATGTATATTGTCGTGGCTTTTCAACTTTGCTTAGCGCTTTCCTGCTATATTCGTATAGGTCTGTGTTTTATGTGATCTTATGCAGATCCCCTTCCAAAGATGTTAAGTCATTGAATTTTTAATCTTGCGCAGTTTCTTTATAATGTTGGTGTAGCCTACTTGAATCTCCCTTTATTATGAGCCGCTTGATGACTTTGCTCATTTGATTCTGAGCTTAAAAAAATCATAGAAGGAAAAAATAACTATAGCATATATTAAACTAAAATTCTACTAAAAATAGTTTAGTAAATCATATCCGTAAAAGATATGAATTGATAAGAAACCCTGATCTTAAAAGGTTTAAGATTTGCGGTTGTATAATTATATTATGAACCTAAGTATTGTAGACCCTAAACTAAATTAGTTTTAGGTAAGTATAAAGGTAGTTCATAAAAAATTTCTGAATGCTTATTCCATTATAATAAGAAACAATTATAGATTCAAGAAATGTTACCTTTATGAAAAAGGAATTTCTTTTAGAGATTGGTGGTAATATAATGGATAAGATCCAAAGACTCTAACATGGAAACTGATTTCATTAGGTGAAATAAAATTAATAAGCCTAAAATAGACATGACTCATTCGAATGTCTAATAAGAATTCTTGTACAATAAGGTGAAACTATGAGTTTCTAGTCAATGCAAATAAAATAAATGTTAGTAATAACAATTTCCCTACTCATCAATAAGACATGAAGAGTATAGAGTCTATCATATGGCACGTTGCTTTAAACTAGAAATGGATTCGAGGTACATTATCAAAATACAAATTTGATAGTTATACCTTAAGGGACATAATCCATTGGCCATAAGTGTGTCTTCAAAAGGAAGACTGATTTAGTTGAAATATAGAAAGCAATATTGATGAGAATAATCTTGTAAATTTTAGTTATCGAAATCAACATAATAATTTCATCAATCAATGTGTTTAAATCATGTTTCGATGTAAAATAGGAAAATAACCCAGTTAAGTCGAAAAAAATTAAACTATAATAATTCAAAGATCAACGAGGAAGACATAAGGTTTTTAAAGTGGTCTGTCTAGAATTTTAAGCCTACATCTACTATCAATGTTATTTCCAATAATTTTTACAACTTCAGCTGAAGTACAATTGATTTTATATAGAGAAAATGATGTGTTTCGAAAATCGCATAATCTCCATGCAAAATTTTAGAAGTCCTTTCTTTGTTGTCCATAATCTTCTATTTATTGGTGTGCTCCTCCTCTACAGTCGACAGAACTTGTTTGAATGATTAATCATCCAGATAGAATTTCCTATCCCGAAGGAGTAAAATTGACAATTTTGATATGTCAAAACCTCTCGATAGGGACAAGTTTTGGTTGGTGATGAGTGATTTTGCATGTTCAATAAGTTGTCACTCCTTCGTATTTCCTTAAGACTTAAAACTTTGGATTTTCATTAACAAAATTACCCTTTGAATGAATACTTGGTATCAGCTAGTTTTTCCCAACAAAAACTTATTTTTTCTTCAGAGTTGTAAGTAGCATCACCATAGCTACAAGTTGGTCCCCGTATCTTTAGACTACTTGGTACCTATTAAAAAGAAAACATGTCAACATCCCTAATGCTCTATATAAGATTATTTTGTATGGACACAACCATATGGTTGATGGGATTCATGTCTTTGAAGGCATATCCTTCGAATAGAATGACCATGGCGAAAGAATTTAAGGTGATAGCTCTAACTTTCAACTAAGATGACCTATCGAAAAGAGTAACAAATTGCCAAACCTTTTGACATTGTTGAAAGGTTGAGGAAGTTGTTTCAGCCTTTATTGACTTGAATAGCATAATAGAAGATTAACTAACCCATCGACCATGTCGAAGGGTATAGGTTTCATCCTAACCTTTCGTCATGGTTGGTATAAGAGAAGATTATCAAACCTTTCGACCTTGTCGAAAGGTTATGAGACTACTTCAACCTTCCGACTAGATTGTCATAATAGTAATTGTTTCATGAAGTTATTCATCTTTATATAGCTTTCAACATTATCACTTTATTAAGCCTTATCACCCATGGATGTTGAATGCAATCAATCATCAACATCTTCCACCTCCTTTCGATCACATCAAAAGGTGATATTCAAGACCTTTCGACCTTGTCGAAAGGAGATGCTTATCTATCTTATATTTTTTTATTGCTTTCGACCTTTCGAGTTGTTGTTTCTCTTATAAAATCCCCTCGAAAGGTGTGTATCATTCGATCATGTTTAGATTAAAATAAGAGTTAATACGATATATCATGAAACCATATCAGGGATTTGGCATCACATATTTATTGAGTCACAAGTTGTATTTCCCATGAATTTCATATATAAGGAAATAGAATCTATGGTTATATCCCATGATGATTTCGTAACAAATACTTGGAATGAATAGAGAAGATAAGAAATGAATCATGTATGATCAACCGTTAACATCAATTTAACGTCTGATCATGATCATCTCCCAATTCAAAGTTGATCGCAAGCCATAATCCTCTTTATTTTCTCTTGATGAAACTTAATACAATGTTTAAGAAACAAATCCCCAATTTGATTTCTAAATTAAGGCTACAAACTTAACGAGTGGAAGCAGAAGTTGTAGAATGAGTGCAGAATGGGAAGAATCGGATCCCAAAACTGGATCCTTTGGGTCTTATTTATAGATGCAAGAGGCCCTCCTTTCAACTTCATGCACTCGATTGGGTTGGAAAGTCTGCCTTTTATATGCGGCCTTAAACACTTTGTCTTCATCTAAAGGTTTTCTTTTTCATCTGCTATTATGAACCTTCCACCTTTATCGGAAGGTTTGTTACCCTTATGCCTCAATGATCCTTCCGCCTTTATCGAAGGGTTTGTCTTCTTTATACTGTTATTTTCCTTTCAACCTTGTCAGAAGGTTGGACTTCTTTTGGTTGTTGTGAGCCTTTCGATATTGTCGAAAGGTTGTTATTCTCTTGTTTATTGTCAACCTTTCGACCTTGTTGGCAGGCTTCTCTTCTTTAATGTTGTATAATGGTTGTCTTTCATTCTTTGTTGACTTGTGAGTGCTTCTTTCTTCGTAAACTTTTCGTCATTGTCGAAAGTTACCCTGGATGTGCTTCAATCGGTTTGAAAGGCTTATTATGCTTTCGAAAAGGTCATTAAGTACTTGCTCACACTAGCTTTGATTTCCTCATCCCCTTTGAAAGGTAAGAACGGTTTGGATACTAGAGATGAAACCTTTCGACTCCTTTGACATGTTTGATGCTAATGAAATTTGATGACTGCATCGGTTGGACTCATTCGAAAGGTTTGGGTTGTGTTTCTCTTCCTTTACTCTTGTTGATAGACCTTTTGTCCTAGTCGAAAGGTTTAATTTGCGCTCTTTTTATTTAGCCTTTGTTTTGTGATGAATGGTTGTGGAGCTATTCTTCTATCCCAGCTAGAAGGTGTTTGGTGTTTTTGTGCCTAGCTGCTTGATTGTTTCTTAGCAATTCTTTCATTCATACTTACGGAAGCCTTGTTTCGAAATTCATACGTGCTCTTCTTTATTAAAATTGAACAATCCTTTCGACACCATCGAAAGGTGACTTTTCCTACTGCTCTTTATCCATGTGTAAGCTTTCTGAAGGGCCTTCTTTACCTTTATTTATATTTTATGGTCAACATTTAGCCTCCTTCTATAAAGAAGGTTTTTTCTTTAGGGAAAAAGTTCCAGGATTGTCGAATTGCTCCTATATTCTTGCAATACATCTAATAATATTGTATGGTCAGTTCACACTACAAGTATCTTTTCAGTTTGGTTAACCTTGAGCTCCAATTTTATTTTAGTAGAAGATTCGTCCTTTGAACATTCAGAACCTGTAATGATCATAAGTATTTGAAGTCCTAGATTTGGGTCCTGAAGGTCATAATTTATCAGTTTCTTGCCAAATAGTAATTATTTCCCGTTTTGCCATGAATGATGGAAGTTCCAAAAGTCATAATAAAGGACCCTTACTTCCATGATGGATGGGCCTTATTAATAAGAATAGGTGTTTAGAAATTTACTCTTAGCAATAGAATGTTAGAAGACCATCCATAGATAATTTAGAAGTTCATATCTGGCGAAAATGCATCAAATAATAGTAGGGAGACCAGAATTATATTGATCATCATAATAGAAAGCTAAAACCCATATCAATCTGGTAATAGTAAGAGAGGACCGAAATGCCAATCAAACCATCCATTCTGATATGAAAGTTCAAGTGATTATCTTTGGTTATAAACGTTAAAGGTCCAAATGACTTGTTTTGTCATTCAATAATAGAAGACTATAAGCCCGTTTTTGGCGATAAACGGTAGTAGACCAGAAACCCATATCTAATAATAAATAATAAAAGACCAGAAATTCATGGCTGGTAATAAGCCATAGAAGACTAGAACAACCAATTTGGCATTGATAATGGAAGTCCAGAAAACCATTTCTATCAATAAGTAATAGAAGACAAGAATACCCATTAATAGCATTTTAATAATAGAAGACCATAATACTATTTCTAGTAATTAATGATAGAAGACCAAAATACAACTTCTGGTAATTAATAATAGAAGACCAAAAAACCAATTTTGCAATAAGTAATGGAAGACTAGAAAACCAATCTAGCAGATTTTCATGAGGAAAATTTAGAGAATTCTTTTTGATTCTTTTGTCGAATGTGCCATTTTTAGGCTTCAATGTTGTCTTGCATGCTTTTTCTTTCTCGAGCCCAAGTTTTTCTTAATCCATTTGTTTTATCCTATTTCAGGCTAGGACCTTTTTTGTCCAGTTCTCATGATTATTTCAAGCAGTGCTCATTTCAAGCTGTTGTCATTTTAGGCATTGCCAATTTCTGGCAGTTGCCATTTTAGGCAGTGCCGATTTCTGGCGGTTCATATTTTAGGCAAGGACTTTTCTAAGTCTGTTGGACACTTCATTTGGGTTTGCGGTGTGCTCTGCTAGCTTATTCTCAAGTAGTGTCCAAGGACTTATCTGATCTCCCTTCATAAGGCACCTTAACTTGGCCATAGCATGACATGGCTAAGGGTTTTTTTGGTACCTTGGCTAGGCCATAGCGTGGTGGTACCTTGGCCGGGCCATAGCGTGGTGGGGCCAAGGGAATCCCCGTCCTCCCACTAAGAGACGCCTTATCTTGGTTATAGCGTGACGTGGATAAGCGCTTGTGCTTCTTTGACTCGCCATTTCTGATTTTAGCGCAGCTAAAGGCTTATGCCCTCCCTCCAGGAGATGCCTTGACATGGCCATCTTGGTGTGACCAAGGGCTTTCTACTATTATTGGTAGCCTACCATGGTTTAAGGAGCATTTTACTCCCAACCATGTAGACTTCTCCTGGTGAATCATGGTAGAGACATTTTTGAAAATGCTTTATTCATTCAAAGTTGGAAAATATGGTTTCAAATGTTCTACGTTCCAAGTTCTCGGTACCGTATTACCATCAGAATGGCATAATCTGTAGGCCCTTGGGGGTATTTTTTTGAAAATTATTAGTGGGCCTTCCCAATTTGGTCCCAATGGCCCATCTGATGGGTTTCTTGTATTAGCCATTACTCTTCTAAGTACCAAATCTCCTTGTCTGAATGACCACATTTCTACCTTTGAGTTATAGTACTTCAATATTCTCTTTTGATATTCAACCTTTCTTAAGGTTGCCTCGTCTCTTAATTTATGAATCATGTAAAGTGATTCCTTTTTTAGTTCTTGATTTGGGTTGAAGGCATAGGCAATCCTTCGATAAGAAGATATTTCAATTTCTACCGGTAGCATTGCCTCACAACCATATGTTAGCGAACACAGGGTATGACTAGTTGTAGTTCCAGTGGATGTTCTATAAGCCCACAAAACGAGGGGTAATTCTTCTACCCAATTTCCCTTTGTCTTATTTAGTCTCTTTTTAAAGATTGTCTTTATTGTTTTGTTAGCGGCCTCGATGGCTCCATTGGCCTTTGGGTGAGCGACAAAAGAGAAGTTTTTTATGATTCCATTCTTATGGCAAAATCATGAAAATTCTTCACTTTCAAATTGGGTTCCATTATCGGAGATTATTTTGTAGGATATCCCAAAATTGTGACAATGTTCTTAACGACAAATCTTAGCACTTTCCCAAAGGCAACCTTTGGAGACGGTTCTGCTTCGACCCATTTTGTGAAGTAATCAATTGCCACTACAACATATTTCGCTCAACCTTTGGAGATTGGAAGCGATCCAATTAAATCGATTCCCTAAACATCGAATGGCCATGGGCTAATGATGGGGGTTAGTTGACTCGAAGGAAGACGTGGTGTCTTTGAGCAGCGTTGGCACTTTTCGCATCTTCTAACATAATCGATTACTTGATTGGTTAACTGTGGCCAATAAAACCTTGTCTTATTATCTTTTTGGTCAATTTGATCCCATTGGAGTGATCTCTTCAAAGCACTTCATGGGATTCCTTTAATATCCTCAATCCACTCTTCGGTTTACACATTGCAAGTAGGGAAGGGCATATCCCTTCTTGTATAGAAATCCATCCATAATGGTAAAGTTTTGGGCTTGCCTCTTTAGCTTTCATTCCTCTGTTTTATCTACAGGTAGTGTCCCATTGACAATATAACTTATAATCAGGGACATCCAAGTGTTTACAGTATTCTTCCATTATTAGAGCTGTAGATTCTTCACTTGGCCTTTGTGTTATAGCCTGTAATCGGGTCAATACCAGTAGCTCATTAGTTTTCTCTTGTTTATACTCCTCGATGCTGGAATCAGCCAGAAATCCCATAGGCACAATTCGAGTCTCAAGGGCTCCTCTTGAACTTGCCAACTTAGCCAATGAGTCTGCTTGGGAATTGTCTCATCTTAGTATTTGGTGCACAGAGAAATCTTCGAAAAGTGTGAGCATTTTTAATACCTTTTCACATACTGACTGAGTTTTGGATCTTTTGCCCGATATACTTGTTTGATTTGATTGACCATTAATTGGGAATCACCAAATACATGAGATCATGGGATTTTGAGTGTAAGGAAAGGGTCAATCCTGCGACTATAGATTCATATTCTGCCACGTTGTTAGTTACTGGAAACCCCAATTTCATAGCATATTGAAGTTGTGCCCATCAGGGGTAACTATTATGAATTCTTCTCTAGATCCTTGTTAATTTGAGGCACCATCCATGTCACCACCCAAAATCCAACGTCTGAAAATCGACATCAAATACCTCGCTTGTATTCTAGTGCCGGAGATTCAAACGTCGGACTCCAGTTCGGTAGAGCTTATAACAACATTGGCGATAACAACACAGTGGAAATAGAAAGAATAATTTTATTGATACACAACAATGATACAACAATCTGATACAAATGATTATTAATATTATCAAAGATACACAATAGTGGAAAACACAGCAGCGGAAAGATAATATCTCCAATATCAAAGCTCCAAAGAATCTAATCCAATAAGCTTGAACTACCATCAATGCTGAAGTGAAGTAAACACGATCCACAATGCGATTGCCAAAATCCAAAGACTTCGAAGATTTCCAAAAGCACCTACTATCTGACTATCTGAAAACCTGACTCTAGGCTGCCCGTGTGGAAAATTGTGGGCACCCAAAGTTTAGAAAGAGAACAATAAACTCCAAGTTAGTCATGGGACTGGTGTTAGCAAACAAAAACAGTTGTTTTGAACACAAAAACAAACAAAAGAATATAAAAGAAATTCTTTATGCATTTTGGAAAATGGAACTACCACAAGGCCTCTCGCACACATACCATGCAATCGCACACTTAGGGAAGATTTCTCCTTATGATAGTCAAAACATGCTTGATATGCGAAAATTCTTTTGATATTATTATAAGTGAATAGTGTAGAAAACATTTTGAAAGTATAGTATTAATCTTAGCCAGCATATGTACCATTATAGTATGCCTACTATAGCTACCATGTTAAATGGAAGGTTCTACAACTAAAACCGAATAGGGTGCGTATTGGGTGATTGGATTTCCAAAAAATGGCCAGGCTAAGGAACTTCCTCACCCAATGGGTATGCCTCTGGAGGGATGCCCCGAGAACCTAACCGGCTTTCTGCCAGCACAAGGTCGGGTTACCTCTGTAACTATGTAACTATTGACACGAGTATGCCATCCCCCGGTCGTCATCGACCTTTATCCAAGGCCTCAACACCAACAAATCCCAGCAACCACATAAGTTAAATATCTGGGCTCCATACCATGACATCACTTTTTATCCAGAAGGAAATGCGTATACCCTAAAGGGCGCGACCCTCATAACCTTGCCGCATTCTTCCTGTTTCGACCATTTTCGTGTTGTGAGGTTCGACGAAGTCTCATCCACAAAGCTATGCTTTTCACAAAAATCATGCTTCGATCAACAATTGATCAGTAGCACTTAGCACGCAACATTACCAAATTAGGAATATATCACTAGTAACCATCACCTACATAACCTCTGAGCTCGTACGTCTCGGAGAAGGGTGTTAAGCTAAGAGAATAAATTCTCCACCACCAAACAGAAATGTATTTGATAAAAATCAGCTTTACATCTAAAAGTGTAACGTCATACATACAACCATAAAAGTCCATCCTGGGTCTGAATGGAATCGAAGGCACTTCAAAAGAAGCCCTTGCAAATCCGAATAATAACTAATCACGTCCGGACTCCCCATCATATGGGGAAATCTATATACCGAGGCCATTCAGTGCAGAGACAATGGACAGGTAATTCTTTCGCATTCGAAAATACACGGTCTTCACCTCCGTCTTCAATGCTATCCATTTTGTCGTATCACTATTCGGAATGGGTTTTATGACATAAAGTCCTCTCCCGACTAAACCGAATAATGAGCGTTTATTTTTAAAAAGCATATGGATATATTAGGATCTTAGTTAAGTCACAACTTTCAACACTTATTTCCCAAAACCCTTCATTTTTGAATGGTTTAAACAATTTTCCACTTTTAATCTTTTAAACAAAAGATTTACCTTTTAAAATCCAGTTCAATTTGAAACCAAGGTTTACCAATCTTCCACCAAGATTCATTCATAGCTTTCAAAACTATTTCCATTTTGATTCACCCATAACTTCAAAATCTTTTCAACTACTGGAAATCCTTTCCTTATATGAAAGCAATTATCATTTAAAAACAAAGGTTTTTCATGTCGAGAAAAATCCGATCAAATATGCACAAGTTATAGCCTTTAAAGTATAACTTGGGTTAAATTTAAATTCCTAAAATAATACTTTTAAATGGTTTAAAATCCATATATATATATATATATATATATGTATGTATGTATATATATATGTTATATAACTCGTATAACCTTTCAAACCATATTTTCCAAAATAATTTTAAATTTCAAAGCTTTAACAAGCCATACCATATTCAAAACAATTTTAATTTCAAAACTTCCTTTTCGATAGCTTATCATATTCAACCCAATTTCACTTCCAAACCATTTTGGATTCGAAATTCAACTTTTAAATTCATCATTTTGAATTAAATTCGAAGCACCCATGAATTAATCAATTTCCCATGAAATCCATATTTGTGTGTGTGTGGTGTAATCCAGGGGTTTCGCACACAACAATACAATATCACAACCATCATCAATTCAAGCACAACAATATCGATAAGCGGTATAATCTTATAAGCTTATCTTTCATTCACAGATAAATATGTAAATTCATCACAGATAAATAAATCACAGTTCACAGCTCAAATCATACAATTCACAACACAGAACATTATACCTCATAGATATCAATCAATTCAAAGCATTCGATACAATTAAATCATCCATAAGCAAGATCAATTCATTATCTAATTATAATTAACTTAAACCAGATTAATTACTTATGAATAAATTTCTAATCCTGGTTAATGAAAATAAATAAATTACAAACGATTTAATATTTATTTATGAAATTAATTAATCAATTTTAATTCCCCATCTTAATTAATTAACCTTAATTAATTAATTATCCCATAAATAAATTAACCTTAAGTTAGTTACATAATTAATTAACCCTTAATTAGTTACCTAAATTAATTATAAACCTTTAGTCATTAATTAGTTCGCCTTTAATCATTAATTAATTCACCTTTAACCATTAATTAATTAACCTTTAATCATTAATTAATTAACCTTAAATTATTAAGTAATTAATCTTTAATCACTAATTAATTAACCAACCTTTAATTAATTACATTAATTAATTAATCCTTTATTACTTTCATTAATCAATTTTTCTTTAATTAATTAATAAATCTTTAATTCCTTATGATTTTAATCAATTAAAAGATAAACCATTTATCTTTATTATTTTAATTATCGTTTAACCCTTATTTAATAAATCTTGTAATTAATTATCACTAACCACTTAACTTAAACCTTTAAGTTAAATTAAACTTTAAAAACATTTCATTTCTTAATTACCCATTTAATTACAATTTTAATAAAATTTAAAATAAGGTTATATATATTAAACACTTTAAACTTAAAATAATTTTCTTTGAAATCTTAATTAATCCCAACTTAAATCAACATTTATTATTCAAAAAGAAATGGGTTGTTATCCCGCTTTTTGCCAAAGTCGTGGTACTAAAAGATCAGTCGAAAACCAAAGACAGTTCGTCTCAAAGGTTGGTTGTACTTTGCTTCACCATGGATATCGATGGATTTTTTCCAAGCCTGGATCAGCTACAATTGATAGGATATGACAAGCAAAGCCATGAAAGCCAGTGTTTCAAATTTCAGGTTAATCGGAGTTCGTATGAACAAGATATGATCGATGCAAGTTAGCTAAAACACATAGTTCGTATCCATCAAAGTGTTGAGGAGATGCCCATTTCGAATCAATGGGATTCATATCCATCAATTCGTTTTGTTCGAATCCATCATGTTCAACATGCTTCGAATCGATCAAATAGGCATCGCCTCAGCATGTTCGTATCCATTGAGTTTAAAGCAGTTCGAATCCATCGTTCGTATCCATCAGGAAGTCATGCATTGGTACATTCGAATCCATCAGATTTGTATCCACCAGGTTCGAATCGATGAAGTTCGCATCGATCAGCCCACACCGCTTCGCATCCATCGATGCACCATCCATAAACCTTGGTTCGTATCGAGGCACTTGGTCGAATCCATCAGAGAACCTTGGTTCGTATCCATCAGTTGTTCTCACTTCGTATCAATCCCAAGTACGCTTGTTCGTATCGATCGAATGGAGGCATCTTCCATCGATACGAATAACACCACCTCTATCGATACGAAGTGGGCGAACTATGAACCGAAGTGAAGTTCACGTCATTGGTGGATTCGAGCAATACAATGGTCATCTATACAAACGAGGCGAAACTCATGGAGTCGAAGCGGTCAACTCAGAGCAAAAGGCGGATCGATGCGAGATGTGCGCGCCATGTCGTCTTGAAGGCACATGCATCCATTGATTCGAATGGATGGATTCGAAGTGATCGAGTCGAAGTAAGTAGCCAACCGAAACACACTAGCTCGTATCGATCATATCACCCAAACCACTGATCCAAATGCAACGAAATTTTCACAGTAGCTTCCATACAAGGTAAAGATTGTTCCTGCCATTTTTCAGCTCGATTGGATCATTTTTTGATGGATATGAAATGACTTCATATCGATCTCAGATCGAGTCGAAACTTGGTGGGGTCGGTCGCGTGGGGCCACTCACATGCCAGAAAAAGTGTCCCGAAGTTTGAGCGAGATCTGGGCCTCCTACGCCTATAAATAGCACCCTGAAGCCTTCAGAAAAGGGGATTATTTGGCCATTCAACGTCCAGACTCTGCCGGATTCAATCCTACTCTTCATTAATGCTGATGTAATCATATTTCAAAGCTATCATTAACTGTAATCCGCTGTGATCGATTGAAATCATCAAGTGAATCAATAAAGACATAAACTTCAGAGTGGACGTAGGCAAGATCGCCGAACCACTATAAATCCTGTGTTTCTGATTGTTATTGTTGAATTATTGTGATTGCTATTGCTTAGATCTGAGTTTTGTATTGATTATTTGCTGATTTGTGTTCATAAACGGGTGCTTCCACGATTTCAGGTGTTTATGGCCAATTTTGGCGCAAACATTTTGGTGCTTTCACCGAGAACGCTAACTCAGGAATTCAATCAATTAAGAATTTAGGAATTCAGATCTAATAGCTATGACAAGACAAACAAGTAAGGCCAGAGAGAAGTCAACATGAGGGAAGTCAAGGGGCTTCTTCAGGAGTGAATCAAACATCGATCTTCATCACTAGGGACGAGATGGAGACAATGATGAAGAAGCAAGAAGAGTTGATCCAGAGTTTATTTCAACAGATAGGGCAACTTGGAGCACAGAATAGAGGAGCTGATGGAGTTCAGAACGGAGCAGGACCATCCGGCGTAGCAACTGGATTAGGAGGCACACACATGAAGAATGTCGATCCAATCCTAGAGAGAGAGGAGCATTTACGCAACCTGGAGATAGCAAAGGAATGAACTCTCAGTCTAGGGGCAGATTCCAGAATTCCCTCGTGAACTCGGGGGGCAGGTCGAAAGCGCAAGGATTGCATCTTGGAGACAATAACAAGTTGGCAGAGATGGTTAGGCGAGCCGTGAGAGGCGGATTAGTAAAAAAAGATTTAGAGGATGTTAGTAGGAGCCCTTTTTTCACGGTAATCAGGCGAGCAAGGAACCCACCAGATTTTAAGCTACCATCGTTGGATATTTATGATGGAAGGACAGACCCTACAGTTCATCTGACAAAATATATGAGGCATATGGAGGTGCTGGGGGCATCAGAGGAAGTTATGGCCCGGTGCTTTCCATTGTACTTGGTAGATATTGCGGCGTTATGGTTTAGACAGCTGGAGAGCGGCTCCATAGGAACATGGGCAGATTTAACTGAGAGATTCATGAGGCAATTCAGGGTTCACATTGCAAGACCCAAGAATGTGATGACTTTGGCAACTCTAAAACAGAAAGCTGGGGAGACTCTAAGGAGTTTTCTGACGCGATTCAACGCAGCAGCAGCAGCATCGGTGGATCGACCAGATCCATCCATGGCTATGATGGCAGCTGTGTCCGGAATAGCTGATGGCATGGAATTTTAAAATTCTTTGACTAAAGATCCACCTTTGGATATAGGAGAATTCTATAACGAGGTAGAAAAGTTCCTGTGATTAGAAGACGCAACTACAGAAAGAGAAGAAGGAGATGAACTTAATGTTTATACGGTCAAAGGTGGAAATCCCCCCGTGAAAGGTACAGAAACTAGCAAGGGGAAACGAAAGGCTGAGAGTAGCCATAACAGACCAATGCGACCACGAAAGGAACCAAGGTTCACCACTTACTCTGAGCTGAATTAGAGTTTGGAGCGAATCTATCAGGATACCAAAGAGTAGGTTCTGTATCGTAGACCGATGCGAAGGGATCCAACTTCTGACGAAAGAAAATCAGATAAGTTTTCCGTATTTCATGAATTGAACGGTCATAACACTAATGATTGTAGGAATTTGAAAGACGAGTGGAAGGGCATATCAGGAACGGTATGCTCCTTCAGTATGTGAGGAGGCGAACTTCAGCAGTGGAACTAGAACGACCACCGTCTACATCAGCTAGAGGCGACCCTGGCTCGGGGTACCGTTTGATTATCAATTGATTGATTGACTGAAATAATGATGAACAAGTCGTAAACCTTCCACTGACATGGTTAAAACATTTACACATGTGAGCGATCGCGCACAATCCATAGGCATGCTCTGAATGACTACCGACCGCACCATAGTGAGAGTTTGCACTTTGACATCCTTACTTTGCTTTTGTTTCATGTTGATTTGGACATTTAGACTCTTCTCGTTTGAACATTTCTGTCGTGGGATTCGTATGATTATTGCTTTGATATTTGCAACTCTATGAAAAAAGTTTTACTGGTATGCCCGTTGGATCGCGAATGGTCCACGAGCACCTCTTGCATGGCGATGAACCGCCAAAATCTTTGATTCGGAAACTCCCCCGAACATGGACTCCGGCATTGATAATACTAAGTCCCCCTGGGCACACATAATTTGCCTCGAACGGCACACGATCGCGAACGATCACAACTTGCCTCGAACGGCACGCGATCGCGAATGATCACAACTCGCCTCGAATGGCACACGATCGCGAACGATCATAATTCGCCTCGAACGTCACATAACCGCGAATGGTCACAATCAGCGTTGAACGACACTCAATCGCGAACGATCGATATTCGCCACGGACGGCATCCGACCGCGAACGGTCCCATGTTACCATCCACCGCGAACGGCATACGACCGCGAATGGTCCCATTCCATCATTCACCGCGAACGGCATCGACCGCGAACGGTCCTGTTTCACCTTGAATGACATACGATCCCGAACGATCGTCGGTCGAGGTCATATGAAATTATCAAATTATTTGCAGGTTGTTAACAGGATATGAGCATCCAACTCAAGGCATTACAAAAAACACACCTTCCTACCGCAAGCCATGTTTTGGGGGGCAAATGTTATCCCGCTTTTTGGCAAAGCCGTGATACCAAAAGATCAGTTGAAAACCAAAGACAGTTCGTCTCAAAGGTTGGTTGTACTTTGCTTCACCATGGATATCGATGGATTTTGTCCGAGCCCGGATCAGGCTACAATTGATAGGATATGACAAGCAAAGTCATGAAAGCCAGTGTTTCAAATTTCAGGTTAATCAGAGTTTGTATGAACGAGATATGATCGATGCAAGTTAGCTAAAACACACAGTTCGTATCCATCGAAGTGTTGAGGAGATGCCCATTTCGAATCGATGGGGTTCGTATCCATCAATTCGTTTTGTTCGAATCCATCAAGTTCAACATGCTTCGAATCGATCAAATAGGCATCGCCTCAGCATGTTCGCATCCATTGAGTTTAGAGCAGTTCGAATCCATCGTTCGTATCCATCAGGAAGTCATGCATTGGTCCATTCGAATCCATCAGATTCGTATCCATCGGGTTCGAATCGATGAAGTTCGCATCGATCAACCCACACCGCTTCGCATCCATCGATGCACCATCCATAACCTTGGTTCGTATCGAGGCACTTGGTCGAATCCATCAGAGAACCTTGGTTCGTATCCATCCCAAGTACACTTTGTCGTATCGATCGAATGGAGGCAACTTCCAACGATACGAACACCTCTATCGATATGAAGTGGGCGAACTACGAGCCGAAGTGAAGTACACGTCATTGGTGGATTCGAGCAATACATCGGTCATCGATACAAACGAGGCGAAACTCATGGAGTCGAAGCGGTCAACTCGGAGCAAAAGGCGGATCGATGCGAGATGTGCGCACCACGTCGTCTTGAAGGCACGTGCATCCCTCGATTCGAATGGATGGATTCGAAGTGATCGAGTCGAAATAAGCATCCAACAGAAACACACTAGCTCGTGTCGATCATATCTCCCAAACCACTGATCCAAATGCAACGAAATTTTCACAGTAGCTTCCATACAAGGTAAAGATTATTCCTGCCATGTTTCAGCTCGATTGGATCATTTTTTGATGGATACGAAATGACTTCGTATCGATCTCAAATCGAGTCGAAACTTGGTGGGGTCGATCGCGTGGGCCCATTCATGTGCCAGAAAAAGTGTCCCAAAGTTTGAGCGAGATCTGGGCCTCCTACGCCTATACATAGCACCCTGAAGCCTTCAGAAAAGGGGATCTTTTGGCCATTCAATGTCCAGACTCTGCCGAATTCAATTCTACTCTTCATTAATGCCATTGTAATCAGATTTCAAAGCTATCATCAACTGTAATCCGCTGTGATCGATTGAAATCATCAAGTGAATCACTAAAGACATAAACTTCAGAGTGGACGTAGGCAAGATCACCGAACCACTATAAATCCTGTGTTTCTGATTGTTATTGCTGAATTATTGTGATTGCTATTGCTTAGATATGATTTTTGTATTGATTATTGCTGATTTGTGTTCATAAATGGGTGCTTCCACGATTTCGGGTGTTTGTGGCCAATTTTGGCGCAAACATGGGTTAAAAATTTGTATAGCTTGACCAAGATTTAAAATTTAAAAACTTGTTATTACCCATAATTCCCAGACCTGAGTTAAACAAACGAAATCCCGAGCCAAACACCAATTTTCCCGAGCTGATCTTCGAGTAATCTACATCCTTCCCTTTGCTTCGAACCAAACCCTCGTTTTCCCGTGTCCATCCTCGAGTAACCTCTTCTTCCTCAATCACTACAACTTCCAGATACATGACTGATACTCGTGTACGTGTATGATCAATCGGCCTCCCTATGACCAACCTCGCTACCATCAGCAAGTCATCGCTGATCACACTGCCCAATCGACTACCCAAATCGATGAACTCGTGCCAAAATCGAGATCGAGCCCATCAACACCTTCTTGGAACCCAACTCATTCGCCAAATTCACCTTGCTCCACCGCTTCAAGCCACCAGCGACCATGAAATTCCGACCAGAGCAGTGCCACTCGTCAATGCATCGATCCCCCTAGTGTGATCGCCTTTAATCCACCATCGACGACGAATTTGCTTCGCAAACCCAGACTAGCAAAACCATTCCTAAAACCCTATTTCCCATCATATCATCATCAACGATGTTCGTAAAAATATAATCCCATTTTTCCTCCAATCAACAACCTCCCAACTACCTTCGTCATCAATCATGATCCATAACTCATCGTCGATCACCAGATATTTACGAAAATGCAAATCTCGTCCATCTCACAATTTCTCACGATTTACTAATCATAATATCTTGAAATGATTCTCTAAAATCATCATTTTCAAATTCGAACTTGCTTATGTAATCAAATTATAAAATTAAAATGTTTGATTTTTCTATTTTTCAAAAGTTTCACTGTTCTTCCTTCTTCCCAGTTAAAATACTTGATAATTATACTTTTAAACATTTTTAAAAATAAGTTTTTTTCATTACAAAAGGATTTCTTCCAGAAATCATAACTAAAATTTGATGGTTGAAAAGAAATTAATTTTTTTCTTTTAGTGAATTATAGCCTGTAGAACAACGGAGAACTTTACGTGCATAAACATAGACATGCATACATCAATTCACAGATATATTTATTTACATTCATACAACATTTCCAAGTCATCATCATCACAAGAATAAGAAATAAAGAGTAACTAGTTTAAAAGTTTGCTCACTTGGAAATTGATTAAGCAGAGAACAGAGAACAGTTTTATGTTTTTGTTTGGAACATGAAATCTTGATGTTGATCTGTTACTGGATTTTGACCTTAAACTTGAAAATGAAATCTTGAACTGAAATTGTAATTTGATCCTGGTCTTGCTTTGATTTACATCAGGTTGAAGACGAATTATAGCTTCAGTTTTTTTTAGATGTTACAGGTTGAAATGAATTTGAACTGGGACTTGATATTTTGTATTGATCTGACCTAGTTGTTGAAGTTGGGTTCCCCTTTGAATCTGATTTGTTTTAAGCCTTTGATAAGGTTGTTGCTTTGCTTTTGAGTTTTGTTTCCAGGTTTGAATTTGTTGTTCGCTTTTGATTTCTTTTCGGGTTTGCATTATTTTGATTTTTCTGGTTTATAGCTTAGATGATTTACCAAGTTTCTCTTTTGATAAAATTTTGAAAAAGTATCAAAGGAATACGAGAAGATGGATGTGTGTGTGTGCATTACTTTCATTTTTATTTAAACTAAAAATAAGTGCCACTTGTTATTTTTGTTTTCATGTTTTACACTTGCATCTTTGTATGTTAATATGATTACAAATGTTTTAAACTTATTATTATTTTTGAAAATTTCATATGCATGAATTTTATTTTTAAACCCTCATTTGATTTATTAATTATGTATTAACTTTATACTAATGTGTGTTAGGTTTTTAAATGTATATATATAAATCTTATTCTCATTATTTTTGAAAATAAAAGAAAATTAATACTTGACACTTGATATTACATGGATAGGAATCTTACAAATGTTTTGACATGTTTTCTATGATTTACAAATGTTTGTACATGAATTTATGGTCTTACAAATTGTAACGACCCGTTAAATTTATGATATTTAATAAAATGAATTAATATAATTTCTAAATTGGTTAAAAATAAATGTAGGAATTTGGTATAGTGGTTGCAATTTAGTGTAACTATAAAATTTTATGATAATAGATGTGGATAATGTAAATTTTCACAACTTGATTTAAAGTAATTTTGAAGAAACAAATAAATGTTGAAATTGTGAATGTTAGTATAAATATTAACTTAAATGGTGTTCATTAATACAAAGATGTAATTAGTGTAGATAGTAACAATTTATGCCTGTAGTGAAAGGAAAAGAAAACTAATAGAAACATAAAATTTATTTTATGTAAACAAAAGTATAGTTTTGAACAAATTTATGAAGATGGATAAGGACAGTGTCTGTAATCAAGTTTGGTTATTAATATTTGAAAGATAGAGATGTGTGAATACGTTAATGAATTTATAATGGGAAGGAATGGTAGAATGAAAAGAATATATATAATAATAAGCATTTGATTCAATTAAGGGAATTAAATTTTAATAAATGGTCATTTAATAAATGCAACGTTTGTGAGAAATCATAATAGTTGTGTAAAATGTGTACAAACTTGGATTTGGAAGTTTATTGGATTTATAGCGGTTTTGTTATTAAGTGTATGAGTTTAAAAGTTATTCCATTTTGTAAAGTAATAGAAGAATGCATAAAAATATAAACAGGACTTAATAGAATTGATACTCAATGAATTGAATAAATTATCCGCTTATGCATATATGTATAGTGAAATAAATGGCCTAAGCAAATTAAAATAGGATAATTATTGAGATTTGTACTATAAGAATAAATAGTAACATTTATTTGCAAGGAATAAAAGCCTATTTAGGACTAGAATTTGGAGTAATGACTATTGTTTGTTTACCTACCCTTGTTTCTTGTTAATTTAAAATTTGGGAATCAAATTCAATTTATCCGCCAATTTACCGCAGTTAAAGTGAAATGAATTGGTGATTGAGAAATGTTAAATACAAATAAGATGTAAACCAAAGGAAATCCCATTTGTAATAAATTATGTAGAATAAAGTAAAGAAACTAGGAAATAAAAATGTGAAAATGTGGATGCAGTGAAATCTTAAGTGATAATAACTCTGTTAGGCAAGTGATAACGGAAATTTTGTGTATAACCAAATAAAAATCCAAATTTATTTGGAAATAAATTGCAATCAATTGAATCTATTGCAATTTAATGGATTTAATATTAAATAGTTTATGTAATTATTATTTGGAAGAAATGGGAGTTATTTGTAAAAAGTATGAACCAAATGTTAATTTTTCTTATGGAATAGTGAAATAAAATAGATATAAAGGTTTCAATCATACATTGAAATTCATATTCACCATAAAATGTTAATTGAAACCAAAGAAGTTAATATAGGAGTCAAACCTCATTTATTAATTTGGATTTATTGCAATAGTTAATACCATAGAATAAAGTTAAAGCTAATTCAAATTTTTATTTGACCAATGTCGATATAACTTTAGAAAACAAGATTTTATTTATGATTTGAGTATTTAATTCAACAAGTGGTATTTACGACAAATAAAATAGAATTGAACGTAAAATATTACGTTATTAAATTGAAATGGAATTTGTAAACATTGAGTGAAATCTTAAACTAATGTTAGTATTCGTCGTATTTACAACAATAACTTTGAATAATAGAAAGGAAGTGAATATAATAAATTAATCAAATTTATAGTGTTGAATTCAATTGGATTGGAATTAATAAATAGTTAAGAAAAATAAGGGTTATTAATAATTTGGAATTTAATTATGGTAAAAAGGTTAATTGCAATCCAAAGATGAGTTGGAATGGAAATCAAGTATTTATTTAATTTGATTTAAGAGGTGAGTATAAAGGTATAAGATTTAATAATTGGGTTTAGAATAAATTTATAATCTCTAAATAATAAGGAAGTGCAGATATTTAGCTGCAAATTTATATACTGATAGATTTTAATTCACATCCAAGCTTGGTAAATAATTTAGAATTTGATTGAAGTATATAAATAATGAAATGGGGCCTATATTAGAAGTTGAAATATAAAAATTGGATTTTTAATTTATTTGATTTATTTAATAAATATTAAAAATAGCCATTTTGGGCACGGACTCGGATTTCGACGAAACCAGTTTCATCGGATCCGTATCGGTGAATTGTTATAGGGTTTCAAGTTTCGTATCGATCGGACTTGTCGTTTGATCGTACGGACGCGAAACGCCTTGAAATCGATTTTGTTAAAAAATCAATTTGAAATCAATTTGGAAATCTTGTTTTCAGCATAACTTCTTCATACGATCGAATTTGGTCGTGAAACTTTTTCCATCGCATTCAGAATATTTTAAATTACCTATTTGGATATATAGATTTACGAAATTTCGTTCCGGAGTCATAGCGGGCTTTTTGGGCCATAGTTTGCTACGCACGTTCATTCTACGGTCTATCTACTCTATCTCTAACCACTCTATATAAACCTAGCTACAAGCCCTAGCCTCCGCCTAATTTCATTTCATCTGAGCGTATATTTTCTTCAAGCCTCTCTTCTTCTTCAATGGGTGCAAACCCTAGATCCAATCAATTCAAAAACAAAGTGGAATTTCAGACTACTCTAAAAATTCTGAAAAAATTATATATCGAACATCTCGACGATACGAATCAGCGTATGCTGTTTGTTTTTTGAGATTTCGCTTCGATCAACGGGAAATCAAGGTCAAAGTTCCAATTTTCGTAACCCATATGTCGAATTAGGCGTTTTCGATTTAGGCATTAATCGAGCAATTGGTTTCTGGGTTCTGGGGAGATTGGGATGCCGAGTGTTTTGGTGGTGGTCGTGGCGCAGATGGTTAGCCGTGGACGACGAATTTTGCGATCTAGGGCTAGAAAGGGACGGCCGGAGGTGGCTCTAAGGGGGGTTCGGACCTGGGTTATCGCGAGCGGCCGGCCGAGGCGATGAAGAGGGTGGCGTCGGTTTGGGGGATTGAGGATGGTGGTGGTCACGGTGGATGGTCAAAGGCCGAACGTGGGAGTGGGTTTCGGTCGAGTGAGGTTTTCTGGGTTCGGTTTGACGCGTGAAGATGGGAGGTACTGCTGGTGATGTGGCAACAATTATTTAGGTAAGTTTTGTTTAAATTAAATTTGTTTTCAAATCGTTTAATTCAAATAACTTCTGCATACAGTGTTCGATTCACGCGAATTTTTTTTTGTTAGGATCGTTATTTAATTTCGGATCCAATGACGCTTGTTTGGACGAATTTTGAGACCGTTGAATTTTTGGGTTTAAATTCAATTTAAATTCCAAAGGTGAGTGTTTTGACCCACTCACAACTACTAGAAGCTTTTATGTTTGTTAAATAAATTTTAGAAATGAATAGAAATTTATTTATGAGCATTTGGCATGTTTATTTCATTCATATCTGTTGAATTGCATTTTATTAAATTTAACTGTTAATTTAATTGATTTATTGCGTATTAATTTACTGTTAGAAATTATTGTTTGCATATGAACTGCTAGTTAACAGTTATATAAATTTTTACTGAATATAAAATTGTTAGATTAACAGTTGATAAATTTAATTTGAATAAAACTGCCAGTTATTACCTGTTGCATATTATCAAACACATATTGTATTGATTGATATTGCTTGTGGATTTTGATTGGATGATGGATGATATTGATGGATGTTTATTTATATATCATTATATTGCCAATTATCATGCATATTTATTCTTTCGGGATTGTGGTTTGAAATGATATATAACCGCAAATTTTTATTTTTAAATTGCGGATTGAAATGATAAATATCCGTATCACTTGACCATAGGATAGAAAATTATATACAGGCACCGCGGTCTATATATAACTATTTTAATGCGATTTCTATGGTTTGGATTGAATACGGTTTATAAATCTTAAATTTTATATTGTATAAATATTTTATTTCATATTTATATACCTATGAAGTTGAAATTTTGAAATTAAAAGGTGAATAAATTTCTTTATTAAAAATGGAAGAAAATTAAGAAAATGGAGTTTGATGATTTATATCCTATGTTTAAATATTAAGTTGGAAATTTTAAAGATATGATATTTATAATTGGATTTTTCCCAAAATATTTTGAAATGAATATTCTAGTAAAATTTGAATTTGGAAATATATATATATATATTACTAGAAATTGAAGTCTTATTAATTATGGATTCTATGTGAATATTCAAGGCTAATTAATAGAACATTTGATTTGAAAGAATAAAATCCAACTTTAGTTGAAATATTTATACTCAAAATGGATATACGTATATATATGAATTTATTAAAATGGTTTTGGAACTTGAAGCGATATTAAATTTTGGTTTTAACATTAAATAAAGAAATGCATTGTAAAGCCACGAGAAATATTTCTTTTCAAAGTAACATTTAAGTTAAACCACTTATTTTATATACTGTTGAATATCCAAACCATTTAGTTTTGAAAGTAATGGTTTTAAAAACTATGGATTTCGAAGTATTATGTTGAAAGTTAATATTCAAATATTTGGTTACAAGGAATTATAAATTTTAAAAGTGGCATAATTTTTGGAAAAGATTTATAATTGGGAAATGATATCATTGATTTGGGTTTTATAAAAATAATATCAAAATGAATCTTTTTGGGTTTTAAAGAAGAAATGATATCGTAATATTATGGTTTTGAAATGGATTATATTCTGGTTTTAAAGTATAAACTATTTTTAAATAACCGCGGTGTTATAATAACGATGGGTTGGCAAAGAGACCGGGATCGGATATGGACATACTCTCTGTCGATACCGAAAACCACTTTGACTAACCGTGTACGCGGTGGAGATTCCAGAATGAAGTAGGTGGTGGCGACGTTTCCTGTAAGGTAAATACGTGGACCCAACTCCCGTGAGTTGGCATAAGGTGGCTAAAACAGGAGCGATTCTCAGGCCAATGAGGTCATTCCTCTGATCGGACGCTCCTCTTCGATATTATACTTTGACTTGGATTGATTCAGTGGCCACTTCTATATTTTGATTTTGGGGAGTTAGTCCGAGGTGGGCGGTAACTGCGGCTACGCGTTTCCACCAGCCTGGATAGCAATTGGTATATCTACCCTGGCATTGCCTAGTTGTGCCGTGTCACCTACCATACCGAGCCTTTACTACGAGTTTCTATTTGTGTCGTACCTATGGAGTATCCTCTGGTAGCTTCCCGATCAGGAGGTATTACGGTACTGTATAGACTATTGGCATTATTTGTGTTAAGGGCTATATGGGTAACCCCTTAACGCTATTAAAAAGTAAGTTTATTTTATAAATAGACACTATTATAATAGCGCAATATACTACATAGTAAATAGTTTAACGGATCCTTAGGAGATGTAAATCCCGAACATCTCTTGAGTTACTGTACTCATATTTATTTCTGTTTATTTAACTCACATAAGATATTCTAGTCTGACTCGGGTGTTTTGTCTTTTCAAATTCGCTCGGGTCAGTCCGAGCATTTCAGGATAGCAGATTTTAGCTTTGGAGGACGAAGACGAAGAATCAGTATTATTTTATATATAGTATTGCACCACACTCTTTCTATTCCGCTGCATTGCTTGTATTGGTATGTGTAACTCTGATATTTATTGTAAAAGAAGAATCAAGCTTTTGTAAACTGTTTATGAACTGTATATTCATTATTATATTTTATCCTTCCGCTGTGAGATTCTATTTTTTTTATTTCTTCTCTGTTTTTCTTATTTACCCCATAACGATCCGCCCTTCCGTATGGTTTGAATTGGCACGTGTGTCGGTTTAAAGTGTGCGAAAAGGATGGATGTTACATCTGGTATCAGAGCTTTGGTTTAGCGATAAACCTTGGTTTTGTGGGGTTTGACTCTTTGTTAATAGGGTAGTAATACCCTATGGGAGTCGCTGAGTGTATATATATGAGAGAGCGTATTTGTTAGTGTTAATAAAGATTTTGATATTGTGTTAATCTGTTCCGCTTTGTATTTATAAATTCTGGTTGATGCATGGGATGCTATGTCATCAATAGGGATTTCTAAATACTTAATAGGACAGACCGACATAATATTTGTTTTTAATATAGGTGAATGAAATAATTTTGCCTATTATATTTTCTATATATAAAAATAGTTTTATAAAAATATATATATATTTGGTTGCTATAGATTGGGTGTTAGAAAATAAAAATATCTATAATAATTGAAGCTAAGTTGAAATTATGATAAATCAAATTGGAGATTTTAGAACTTAAGTCCGGGATTTTCCAAATATGTTTTCAAAGAATTTATGAAAAATAATGGTTCGGTTTATAAGTATTTTCTTATATAAATATTTCGTATAAATGGGAAGAATTGTTTTAAAGAAGATTTTGGAAAAGAATTAAATTCTGTACTTTCCTCTCTGTCGCTGGAAAATAAATTCGGTGATGACGGCCGCATCATCGACTTTCATTTTCGAGTTTCGAAGGGGAAAGGCCACTGTAGTAAATTCTACTGCAGATTTATTATGAAATTTTCTAAAAAAAATTTTCTTTTATTGTTCTAACTATAATTAGAGATTTTGAGTTGTAAGAACTTATTTATCTATTATTTTGAAATAAATTGAAATCTGACCCGGAATCCAATTCTAAAATTCTCCATTAATTAATCAATTGTTAAATTGTAGTGAAATAAAAGTTAAGTAATAAATGAATTGAAACCTCTAATTTAAATAAGAGAATAATTGCAAAGTTATAAAGAGGAATTTGCATACATATAAGACAAAGAGAAATATGGATAAACATCAAATTTAATTTAGAGAATTGAGATTCAACTTGTATAAGTTCAATTGCACTTTCTTTGACATAAATAACTTACCCAAATATAAAAGTTGAAATGTTAAATAAGAATTTTAAATAGGATATTATACAAGTAGAATTTTGGAAATAATGAAGTATTCAATAATTTATTGTTATAAATAAGAATTTAAATGGTATAAACTTAGGTCATAATTGAAATTTTATTATTAATAGATGATATGAACCTAAGTATATAAAATGAAATTCAAAATAAGAATTTATTATATGATTATTCACTTAAGTATGTTTAATCTCCCCTATTTTAATATAATGGAAAGTAGGAAAATTTGAAATGACGGCAATTCATAGTTAATGGATAAATAAAAACTTCCACTTATAAGAATGAATGTTAGCAGATTTAGAATTTAAGGGAAATCTTACAAGTGAAGAGTAAGGAAATGAAGATATTCAAATAATTGTTGTTATTAATGAGAATTTATTTTATAAACTTAAGTAATAAAAAGGAAATACAAATATAATGAATTTTGTGATAGTTGGAAAATAAAACTTGTAAGAAACAAAGAAATTCCTCCATAAATGAAGGAAAGAAAATTTAACCACTGAGTTATGAAATAAATGTATAATAAGCTATCTTGATGTTGGTTTGAATTGTTTGGTTGATGTATGATTTCAAAAATTTGAACCCGAACAACTGATTGTTTGTTGGATTGAACGACTGTTTGTTGTGGTGTGTGCTGTTTGTTAAAATGTATGGTTGTTGCAATTGATTGGATATGAAGGATTGAATCTACCCAAACATTTCACTGTAAAATAAATATTTAACTTTTAGATTATATAAGTGAATACAGGTGATGGAAGCCACTGCTATTGCTTTGGTTCCATAAAAATATAAGCGTATTGCCCAACAAATAGGTACGTTTCCGGATTACGTATAAAGCGCTATTTTATATATTTTCCCGTGTTGGGATATTTTATTTGGATAATATGTGTAATATATTTGCATATTTGGATATTATATTTTCTCCAGAGTCCCTCCGTACAAGGGAGACTCTGCCAAAAATTTTCGTAAATTTTGGACTTAGAATTTTGTGAAAATGTTTTTCCAACTTTAATAATTCAAGTATTAAAGGATATAATGATTATAAAACAAGTATATTTCATTAAAGGAAATTGATCCAGTAAAATATTGTTTATAAGTTAATATTTGAAATAAGATGCACTGTAAATCTTCCTTCTCCATTCCTTTCCTTTTCGGGGACGAAAAGTTTTGAGTGGGGGAGATTGTAACGACCCGTTAAATTTATGATATTTAATAAAATGAATTAATATAATTTCTAAATTGGTTAAAAATAAATGTAGGAATTTGGTATGGTGGTTGCAATTTAGTGTAACTATAAAATTTTATGATAATAGATGTGGATAATGTAAATTTTCACAACTTGATTTAAAGTAATTTTGAAGAAACAAATAAATGTTGAAATTGTGAATGTTAGTATAAATATTAACTTAAATGGTTTTCATTAATACAAAGATGTAATTAGTGTAGATAGTAATAATTTATGCCTGTAGTGAAAGGAAAAGAAAACTAATAGAAACATAAAATTTATTTTATGTAAACAAAAGTATAGTTTTGAACAAATTTATGAAGATGGATAAGGACAGTGTCTGTAATCAAGTTTGGTTATTAATATTTGAAAGATAGAGATGTGTGAATACGTTAATGAATTTATAATGGGAAGGAATGGTAGAATGAAAAGAATATATATAATAATAAGCATTTGATTCAATTAAGGGAATTAAATTTTAATAAATGGTCATTTAATAAATGCAACGTTTGTGAGAAATCATAATAGTTGTGTAAAATGTGTACAAACTTGGATTTGGAAGTTTATTGGATTTATAGCGGTTTTGTTATTAAGTGTATGAGTTTAAAAGTTATTCCATTTTGTAAAGTAATAGAAGAATGCATAAAAATATAAACAGGACTTAATAGAATTGATACTCAATGAATTGAATAAATTGTCCGCTTATGCATATATGTATAGTGAAATAAATGGCCTAAGCAAATTAAAATAGGATAATTATTGAGATTTGTACTATAAGAATAAATAGTAACATTTATTTGCAAGGAATAAAAGCCTATTTAGGACTAGAATTTGGAGTAATGACTATTGTTTGTTTACCTACCCTTGTTTCTTGTTAATTTAAAATTTGGGAATCAAATTCAATTTATCCGCCAATTTACCGCAGTTAAAGTGAAATGAATTGGTGATTGAGAAATGTTAAATACAAATAAGATGTAAACCAAAGGAAATCCCATTTGTAATAAATTATGTAGAATAAAGTAAAGAAACTAGGAAATAAAAATGTGAAAATGTGGATGCAGTGAAATCTTAAGTGATAATAACTCTGTTAGGCAAGTGATAACGGAAATTTTGTGTATAACCAAATAAAAATCCAAATTTATTTGGAAATAAATTGCAATCAATTGAATCTATTGCAATTTAATGGATTTAATATTAAATAGTTTATGTAATTATTATTTGGAAGAAATGGGAGTTATTTGTAAAAAGTATGAACCAAATGTTAATTTTTCTTATGGAATAGTGAAATAAAATAGATATAAAGGTTTCAATCATACATTGAAATTCATATTCACCATAAAATGTTAATTGAAACCAAAGAAGTTAATATAGGAGTAAAACCTCATTTATTAATTTGGATTTATTGCAATAGTTAATACCATAGAATAAAGTTAAAGCTAATTCAAATTTTTATTTGACCATTGTCGATATAACTTTAGAAAACAAGATTTTATTTATGATTTGAGTATTTAATTCAACAAGTGGTATTTACGACAAATAAAATAGAATTGAACGTAAAATATTACGTTATTAAATTGAAATGGAATTTGTAAACATTGAGTGAAATCTTAAACTAATGTTAGTATTCGTCGTATTTACAACAATAACTTTGAATAATAGAAAGGAAGTGAATATAATAAATTAATCAAATTTATAGTGTTGAATTCAATTGGATTGGAATTAATAAATAGTTAAGAAAAATAAGGGTTATTAATAATTTGGAATTTAATTATGGTAAAAAGGTTAATTGCAATCCAAAGATGAGTTGGAATGGAAATCAAGTATTTATTTAATTTGATTTAAGAGGTGAGTATAAAGGTATAAGATTTAATAATTGGGTTTAGAATAAATTTATAATCTCTAAATAATAAGGAAGTGCAGATATTTAGCTGCAAATTTATATACTGATAGATTTTAATTCACATCCAAGCTTGGTAAATAATTTAGAATTTGATTGAAGTATATAAATAATGAAATGGGGCCTATATTAGAAGTTGAAATATAAAAATTGGATTTTTAATTTATTTGATTTATTTAATAAATATTAAAAATAGCCATTTTGGGCACGGACTCGGATTTCGACGAAACCAATTTCATCGGATCCGTATCGGTGAATTGTTATAGGGTTTCAAGTTTCGTATCGATCGGACTTGTCGTTTGATCGTACGGACGCGAAACGCCTTGAAATCGATTTTATTAAAAAATCAATTTGAAATCAATTTGGAAATCTTGTTTTCAGCATAATTTCTTCATACGATCGAATTTGGTCGTGAAACTTTTTCCATTGCGTTCAGAATATTTTAAATTACCTATTTGGATATATAGATTTACGAAATTTCGTTCCGGAGTCATAGCGGGCTTTTTGGGCCATAGTTTGCTACGCACGTTCATTCTACGGTCTATCTACTCTATCTCTAACCACTCTATATAAACCTAGTTACAAGCCCTAGCCTCCGCCTAATTTCATTTCATCTGAGCGTATATTTTCTTCAAGCCTCTCTTCTTCTTCAATGGGTGCAAACCCTAGATCCAATCAATTCAAAAACAAAGTGGAATTTCAGACTACTCTAAAAATTCTGAAAAAATTATATATCGAACATCTCGACGATACGAATCAGCGTATGCTGTTTGTTTTTTGAGATTTCGCTTCGATCAACGGGAAATCAAGGTCAAAGTTCCAATTTTCGTAACCCATATGTCGAATTAGGCGTTTTCGATTTAGGAATTAATCGAGCAATTGGTTTCTGGGTTCTGGGGAGATTGGGATGCCAAGTGTTTTGGTGGTGGTCGTGGCGCAGATGGTTAGCCGTGGACGACGAATTTTGCGATCTAGGGCAAGAAAGGGACGGCCGGAGGTGGCTCTAAGGGGGGTTCGGACCTGGGTTATCGCGAGCGGCCGGCCGAGGCGATGAAGAGGGTGGCGTCGGTTTGGGGGATTGAGGATGGTGGTGGTCACGGTGGATGGTCAAAGGCCGAACGTGGGAGTGGGTTTCGGTCGAGTGAGGTTTTCTGGGTTCGGTTTGACGCGTGAAGATGGGAGGTACTGCTGGTGACGTGGCAACAGTTATTTAGGTAAGTTTTGTTTAAATTAAATTTGTTTTCAAATCGTTTAATTCAAATAACTTCTGCATACAGTGTCCGATTCACGCGAATTTTTTTTTGTTAGGATCGTTATTTAATTTCGGATCCAATGACGCTTGTTTGGACGAATTCTGAGACCGTTGAATTTTTGGGTTTAAATTGAATTTAAATTCAATTTAAATTCCAAAGGTGAGTGTTTTGACCCACTCACAACTACTAGAAGCTTTTATGTTTGTTAAATAAATTTTAGAAATGAATAGAAATTTATTTATGAGCATTTGGCATGTTTATTTCATTCATATCTGTTGAATTGCATTTTATTAAATTTAACTGTTAATTTAATTGATTTATTGCGTATTAATTTACTGTTAGAAATTATTGTTTGCATATGAACTGCTAGTTAACAGTTATATAAATTTTTACTGAATATAAAATTGTTAGATTAACAGTTGATAAATTTAATTTGAATAAAACTGCCAGTTATTACCTGTTGCATATTATCAAACACATATTGTATTGATTGATATTGCTTGTGGATTTTGATTGGATGATGGATGATATTGATGGATGTTTATTTATATATCATTATATTGCCAATTATCATGCATATTTATTCTTTCGGGATTGTGGTTTGAAATGATATATAACCGCAAATTTTTATTTTTAAATTGCGGATTGAAATGATAAATATCCGTATCACTTGACCATAGGATAGAAAATTATATACAGGCACCGCGGTCTATATATAACTATTTTAATGCGATTTCTATGGTTTGGATTGAATACGGTTTATAAATCTTAAATTTTATATTGTATAAATATTTTATTTCATATTTATATACCTATGAAGTTGAAATTTTGAAATTAAAAGGTGAATAAATTTCTTTATTAAAAATGGAAGAAAATTAAGAAAATGGAGTTTGATGATTTATATCCTATGTTTAAATATTAAGTTGGAAATTTTAAAGATATGATATTTATAATTGGATTTTTCCCAAAATATTTTGAAATGAATATTCTAGTAAAATTTGAATTTGGAAATATATATATATATTACTAGAAATTGAAGTCTTATTAATTATGGATTCTATGTGAATATTCAAGGCTAATTAATAGAACATTTGATTTGAAAGAATAAAATCCAACTTTAGTTGAAATATTTATACTCAAAATGGATATACGTATATATATGAATTTATTGAAATGGTTTTGGAACTTGAAGCGATATTAAATTTTGGTTTTAACTTTAAATAAAGAAATGCATTGTAAAGCCACGAGAAATATTTCTTTTCAAAGTAACATTTAAGTTAAACCACTTATTTTATATACTGTTGAATATCCAAACCATTTAGTTTTGAAAGTAATGGTTTTAAAAACTATGGATTTCGAAGTATTATGTTGAAAGTTAATATTCAAATATTTGGTTACAAGGAATTATAAATTTTAAAAGTGGCATAATTTTTGGAAAAGATTTATAATTGGGAAATGATATCATTGATTTGGGTTTTATAAAAATAATATCAAAATGAATCTTTTTGGGTTTTAAAGAAGAAATGATATCGTAATATTATGGTTTTGAAATGGATTATATTCTGGTTTTAAAGTATAAACTATTTTTAAATAACCGCGGTGTTATAATAACGATGGGTTGGCAAAGAGACCGGGATCGGATATGGACATACTCTCTGTCGATACCGAAAACCACTTTGACTAACCGTGTACGCGGTGGAGATTCCAGAATGAAGTAGGTGGTGGCGACGTTTCCTGTAAGGTAAATACGTGGACCCAACTCCCGTGAGTTGGCATAAGGTGGCTAAAACAAGGGCGATTCTCAGGCCAATGAGGTCATTCCTCTGATCGGACGCTCCTCTTCGATATTATACTTTGACTTGGATTGATTCAGTGGCCACTTCTATATTTTGATTTTGGGGAGTTAGTCCGAGGTGGGCGGTAACTGCGGCTACGCGTTTCCACCAGCCTGGATAGCAATTGGTATATCTACCGTGGCATTGCCTAGTTGTGCCGTGTCACCTACCATACCGAGCCTTTACTACGAGTTTCTATTTGTGTCGTACCTATGGAGTATCCTCTGGTAGCTTCCCGATCAGGAGGTATTACAGTACTGTATAGACTATTGGCATTATTTGTGTTAAGGGCTATATGGGTAACCCCTTAACGCTATTAAAAAGTAAGTTTATTTTATAAATAGACACTATTATAATAGCGCAATATACTACATAGTAAATAGTTTAACGGATCCTTAGGAGATGTAAATCCCGAACATCTCTTGAGTTACTGTACTCATATTTATTTCTGTTTATTTAACTCACATAAGATATTCTAGTCTGACTCGGGTGTTTTGTCTTTTCAAATTCGCTCGGGTCAGTCCGAGCGTTTCAGGATAGCAGATTTTAGCTTTGGAGGACGAAGACGAAGAATCAGTATTATTTTATATATAGTATTGCACCACACTCTTTCTATTCCGCTGCATTGCTTGTATTGGTATGTGTAACTCTGATATTTATTGTAAAAGAAGAATCAAGCTTTTGTAAACTGTTTGTGAACTGTATATTTATTATTATATTTTATCCTTCCGCTGTGAGATTCTATTTTTTTTATTTCTTCTCTGTTTTTCTTATTTACCCCATAACAATCCGCCCTTCCGTATGGTTTGAATTGGCACGTGTGTCGGTTTAAAGTGTGCGAAAAGGCTGGATGTTACACAAATGTTAATTTTGCATACCTTAAATGTTTTAATATGTCTATATAATTTCCTATTTAGTTTTACATGTATATGTGTTTTTATACATTTTCTATTATATGCAATTAATGCATCTCCTTTTATAAATATTTATAACTTTAAAGAAATGATTATAAAACTAATTACATGAAAAAATAAATATATATACATTATATTAGAAGTTAACCCTCAAATAGTTCTTGAAACATTATTATATTAAATATGACTTCCAAATCACAATGCATATACATATTTATATCTATATTAAAATTAGAAAACAAAATTTTATTAGTTTTTAAAATATAGAATTTTAACCTTCAAATAGCTTTTGAAAATTTATTATATTTAATTTAAAATATAACTTCCAAAATATATATTACATATATATATATATATATATTATAAATAAACAAACAGATATCTTATTAGATTTGGAAAATATCAAATTAATTCACCAATTTATTCCAAAATTTATATTTAATTGCCAACTTAAATTTGACTTAAAACCTAGATCGTTACAGATTCCCCCTTAAGAAAATTTCGTCCCCGAAATTTGCTAGACAGGGAGACAACAAAGAACAGATGAAAGATAGAGAAATGAATTATCATATCAAACTGAAATATTTATTCTATATTTGGCTTACCAAATCAGAATATCAACAATAAATACGATAATGAATCTATTCAATATTTTATGAATATACTCGGGTCATCAGATCTACGAAATATGCAAAGGCATTGGTAAGTTCGAAGGGCAACTAACCATTCGTAGAATGTATCTGGACCCTAAAGAATAAACAAATGGATACAATCCAATTTAACTTCATATTTAATTAACCAATTTATTCCAATTAAAATTTCAAATTTATTAAAGTTAAAAACGAAAAGCTGATAGAAAACTAATGAAGAGAATACGAAATAGGAATCTCTTTACAACGATTCACAGGGCCATCACCACGCCAAAGCTTCTTCTTGTAGTTGCCAGGAAGCCATCCAAGAATTGGATGTAATTGATGACCAAAGGAGATTGATGAAAAAAAATTCCCGTTGTTGCAGGGTATTGACCATTTGGGATGGTATTCCCCCGTCCCCTATCTCATCCTCTTCTTGCACTCATACTCACTATTAGTATGGCAAGAGAATTTACCGAGGCATACGGACAAGATATCTTAGGGATATACTCATTCTAGGGCATTTCAAACCCTACTCCAGTGAGCACCTAATTTGTTACACTCCTCAGCTAAAGTTCTTACTCAAACTTCAGCTTTGATACTACTTGTCACGACCCGAAATCCAGCATCTGAAAATCGACATCAAATACCTCACTTGTATTCGAGTGCTGGAGATTCAAACGTTGGACTCTAGTTCGGTGGAGCTTATAACAACATTAGGCGATAGCGATAAAAACATAGCAGAAACAGAAAGAATAATTTTATTGATACATAATAATGATACAACAATCCGATACAAATGACTATCGATATTATCAAAGATACACAATAGTGAAAGACACTACAGCGGAAAGGTAATATCTCCAATAACAAAGCTCCAAAGACTCCAATCCAATAAGCTCGAAACACCATCAATGCTGAAGTGAAGCAAACTCGATCCACAATGCGATTGCTAAAATCCAAAGACTTCGAAGATTTTCAAAAGCTACACCTACTATTTGACTATCTGAAAACCTGACTCTAGGCTGCCCGTGTGGAAAATTGTGGGCACTTAGAGTTTAAAAAGGGAACAATAAACTCCAGGTCAGTCATGGGACTGATGTGAGCAAACAAAAACAATTGTTTTGAACACAATAACAAACAAAAGAATTTAAAAGGAATTCGCTATGCTTTTTGGAAAATGAAACTACCATAAGGCCTCCCGGCATACACACCATGCAACCACACACTTGGGCGAGATTTCTCCTTATGATAGTCAAACATGCTTGATACGCGAAAATTCTTTTGATATTATTATTAGTGCATAGTGTAGAAAACATTTCGAAAGTATAATATTAATCTTATCCTGCATACGTACCATTATAATATGCCTACAAAAGCTACCATGTTAAATGGAAGGTTCTACAACTAAAACCGTACTGGGCGCGTATTGGGTGATTGGATTTCCAACAAATGGTCAGGCTAAGGAACTTCCTCACGAATGGGTACGCCTTTGGAGGGATGCCCCGTGAACCTAACCGGCTCTCTGCCAACACAAGGCTGAGTTACCTCTGTAACTAGGTAACTACTGACACGAGTATGCGATCCCCCGGTCGTCACCGACCTCTATCCGAGGCCTCAACGCCGTCAAATTCCAGCAACCACATAAGTCAAATATCTAAGATCCATACCATGATATCACTTTTTATCCAGAAAAAATTGCACATATCCAAAAGGGCGCGACCCTCATAACCTTGTCACATTCTTCCTATTTCGACCATTTTCGGGTTGTGAGGTTCGATGAAGTCTCGTCCACAAAGCTACGCTTTTCACAAAAGCCATGATTCGATCAACAATTGATCAACAACACTAAGCATGCCACATTACCAAATTGGGAATATATCACTAGTAACCATCAACTACATAACTCTGAGCCGGTACGTCTTAGAGAACGGTGTTAAGCTAAGAGAATAAATTCTCCGCCACAAAATAGAAATGTATTTGATAGAAACCAGCTTTACATCTCAAAGTGTAATGTCAGATATACAACCATACAAGTCCATCCTGGGTCTGAGTGGAACCGAGGTTACTTCAAAAAAAGCCCTTGCAAATCCGGATAATCAATAATCACGTGCGAACTCCCCATCACATAGGGAAATCTCTATACCAGGGTCATTCGGTGTAGAGACATTCGATAGGTAATCGTTTCGCTTTTGAAAATACCCAGTCTTCACCACCGTCTTCAATGCTATCCATTTCGTCGTATCACTATTCAGAATGGGTTTTATGACATAAAGTCCTCTCCCGACTAAACCGAATTATGAGCGCTTATTTTTAAAAAGCATATGGATATGTTGGGATCGTAGTTAAGTCACAACTTTCAATACTTATTTCCCAAAACCCTTCATTTTTGAATGGTTTAAACAATTTTCCACTTCTAATCTTTTAAACAAAAGATTCACCTTTTAAAATCCACTTCAACTTGAAACCAAGGTTTACCAATCTTTCGCAAAGATTTATTCATAGCTTTCAAAACTATTTCCATTTTGATTCACCCATAACTTGAAAAAAATTTCAACAAAAACTGGATATCCTTTCTGTTACCTGGAGATTTTGACCAAGTAACTAGAGGTCGGTCGGCATTAGTGCACCGTTCGACGTCCAGTAACGTTCTGCATAAAACCCCGTTTGGCATAGGAGAGTCGCTCGGCACGTGACCTCGATCGGCATTCAGCCTCGCTCGGCATTCAGGTCTCCTCCGGCATTAAGCCTCGTTCGGCATTTCAGCCTCGTTCAACATTCTCCCCTCGTATGGCATTTCAGCCTCATTTGGCATTCAGGCCTCGTTTGGCATTCTCCCCTCGATCGGCATCAGATATCGTTCGGCCTACACGATTCACTCAACGTACTGCCTCGTTCAGTTTAGAGACATGGCTCGGCATTTGCCGCTCGGCATTTGTGGCTCGGCACACAGAAGTCATTCATATTGGGTCGAGGTATCTTTCTACTAAGCCCATCAGGGAAGTCCAACCCATCTTCGTCTATAAATAGAGAGGCAGGGGCACAGTGAAAGGGACCTTTTTTGGAAGAACACCGGGGAGACTTTGCTGCATTAAAGACTCACTCAAGACTTATCTTCTTTGCTTAACAATTGTAATCAAGTAGTTGGTGTATAGATTGTATAGGTAATCGATTATTGAGAAAAGCAATAAAGATTAACCTTAAAGTGGACGTAGGCAGTTACGACGAACCACTATAAATATGGTGTTCTTATTTTCTGCGTTTAATTTAGCATATTATTCTCTGTTTAAATTTACTTTCTTCGTTAATCTCTCTACACAATCTCTTCTAAGGGTGTTAGCGACCAATTCTGGTGCTAACATTTTGGTGCTTTCACTGAGAATCGAATTCTCAGGCTGATAGGATCTACTTTGAAGCTGCTGGATTGAAAAATCCTCCGAAGGCGATCCAAATTATTCATAGGACACCCGTTGAATCTATTTAGAGTTTCGATCGACAACTCTACTATGGGAAAACCACGTACCCGATCAGCCTCTCACAATGCGGACATCCATGAGACTGCTAGTGTGCAACAAGTTGGGCTTATCAACCAACAAGCAATTCAAGGCGCATGACCCTCCACCCAAAATCAAGTGGAAGTCATTGCCCAGACAGAGTTCAACGACTTGATGAGAGAACTCAGGGAAAGTAGAAGACAACTTGCTGAGCAGATTCAAGCCAACGCTAATCTCATGACTCAGCTTACTCAGCAGCAGCATCAGAATCCTGGAGGTAGCCCTGCTCCTTATTCTCCATCTGATAGCTCGACCTCAGTTGATGAACCTCCTAGGCGTCGACGCCGTAAGACTGAAGCTACACAGGCAGTACCACTAATCGATCCACTAGTGATCAAGCACGTGGGGAGACCGGACGCCCGGCTCACTAAGACCCTAATGAAGCTAGTCTTTAGGATGCACGTTTGGTCAATTGCTAGTAGGCGGGACAATAACCCGCACGGTCCCGTGGAACGGAACCCAACCTCCTACCCTCCATACAAACTCCAGACTTATCAGCCATGGTCAGGCAGTTAATGAGAGAGAACCAAGGCTTGACCAATGAAGATTGGGGAGAGTCTAGGAGTCATACTCCCTTCACAGATACTGTCCTACAGGCTGAGTATCCCAGGAAGTTTAGTATGTCGACTATCCCAGCCTACGAAGGGAAGACTGACCCTAGGAAACACGTGATGAGGTACGAATGGATGATGGATTCTGCAAGAGCGAATGATGCGACCAAGTGTAGGTGCTTCCCAATCACTTTGTCCGGAATCGCCACCATGTGGTTTACTCGACTTTCTCCATGGTGTATATCCAGCTTCGACGAGTTGGCAATGAAATTTGTTGAACAATTCAGGATACATGCTACTTGTCCAAAGGACGTGATGTCCTTATCAAGTGTAATCCAGACTCTGGAAGAGTCTTTCAAAGCATACTTGTAGAGGTTTCATGTTGCCGCCACTGAAGTTAGCAACCCTAGCGACCACGCAATTTTGATGGCAATAATGCGGGGTGTGGAACCAGACTCGGAGTTTGGAGATTGGTTGGCGGGAAAGCCCCCAACTATGTTGGAGCGTTTCTATTCCAAAGCTCACCAGTTTATAAGGAGGGAGGAAGCTCGATGCACAAGACGAGATAAGGCACCCGTGCCTGTTTAGGAGACTGGGAAAAGTAACATCGCCGTGAAGCAATCCGGCGACAACTCGAGAAAAGTTAAAGTCAACATCCAGAACAAGCCTGGGCAATCTAAAGTATCTGGAGGTGGAAACCTCGGAAAGAAAAAGGAGACAGGAAAATGGAAGTCGAGGATTCCGACCGACAACGAATACACCACTTGAATACGTCTCTTGAAAATATTTACCTATCTACCTGTAACACCTTTCAATACAGAAAGTCACGCCCAAAGGAGTCCACAAAGGAATAGAAACAGACAGGGAAGTACTATCACTTCCATGAGACCCATGGGCACAACACTGAGGAGTGTAGACACCTCCATGATGCCATAGAAAGGTTAATCTGGCAGAAAAAGCTGCAGGAGTTTGTTAAGAACCCACCAGAGGGTAGGCAAGGAACGTCAGACCCCGAAAGTGGGCCGGCTCCACGCCACCTAGAAGAACCTGCCTGGACCGTGGGTAGGTTGGTCATAAACACTATAGCAGGAGGACCTCATCCTACAGACAAGAATTGGCAGGATATGGAATGATATGCTACCTCCTTGAGGCATGCAAATTATGAATGTTGTTTAAATGTAGAAGATGGAACCCCCGCAAAACAACGCATGATAACAGATGATATAGTGTTTAGGAGTCGAGATGCAGACAAGGTGGAGGCTCCTATTATTGACCCGATGGTCATATCCACAACAATCGGGCCAGCTTACGAAAGGATTTTGATTGATTGTGGAAGCTATGTCAACATCACCTTCAAGAAGGCTTATGACCAAATGAAGATGGATACAAAAGATTTAAAAATCATGCAAAGCGCGTATCCACGGCTTTAATGGTGCTGCAACTGATGCAATGGGGTATATTGAGTTACCAGTTGAACTGGAAGAATGTGAGCGTAGGAGAGTGCGAATCCTACCATTTATAGTAATGGATGTTGACTCTCCATACAATGTATTTCTGTGTCGTCCAGTCCTGGCAGAGTTTAGGGTAGCTTTGGCCCCATGGCGTTTGACATTAAAATTTCCAACAAACAAAGGAGTCGGCGTAGTACATGGCGATCAGGCGACCGGTCGCGCGTGTTATGTGGCAGAGCTGAGAGAAGCTTAGCGGAGAGAAAAGGGGAAGGTTGCGAACAGATCCATCCGCATCCAAAACACTGACAATTGACAAGTAGTGCCCGAGCCCTAGCTCGGGCAACATTGTCGGATCTACAGAGACATATATCCGAGAGATGATGATGGGGAACCCAGGGAAGTAAATGCAGCATCGGCTGAGTCGACGATTGACATTCCAGTCAGCCGGAATGACCCGTCACGATTTCTCAAGATTGGATCGCAACTCGACCCGCCATTGTCTTAGGATCTTACTGATTTCCTCCGAGCGAATCTAGACGTATTCACTTGGACACACTCTGATATGTGTAGGATTTCTCCCTCCATTGCAAGTCATATGTTGAACATAGACTCGAAGTACGTCCCAGTAAAACAGAAGCGGAGAGGCATGGACCCGGAAAGGTCCGCTGCTCTCAAAGAGGTGGACAAACTCAAAGCCAATGGGTTCGTCCGCGACGCCCTCTACTCTGAATGGGTATCAAACCATGTGCTGGTAAAGAAAGCGAATGGAAAGTGGAGAAATTGCGTTGATTACTCTTAAACAAAGTATGCCCGAAGGATAGTTTCCCCTTACCTAGGATTGATCAGCTGGTCGATTTAACGGCCGAACACGGGCTACTATCATTTATGGATGCGTACTCGGGATACAATCAAATCCCGATGCACATTCCAGACCAAGAACACACCAGTTTCGTCACAAACGTTGGATTGTATTGCTATGTAGTGATGCCCTTCGGATTGAAAAATGCTGGGGCAACTTATCAGCGTTTGGTGAACCGAATGTTCAAAGATCAGATCGGCAGAACAATGGAAGTTTATGTGGATGACATGCTCGTGAAGTCACGACAGTCAAACGACAACATTCGAGACTTAGTAGAAATGTTTGATATACTCAGGCATTATGGGATGAAGATCAACCCTTTGAAGTGTTCTTTAGGCGTCGCATCAAGGAAGTTCCTGGGTTTCATTGTGAATGCACGTGGAATTGAAGCTAACCCGGAAAAGATTCAGGCAATTCGGGACATACAAGTGCTCTAAACTATAAAGCAAGTACAAAGCCTGAACGGAAAGGTGGCCGCGCTGAGTCGATTCATATCCAAAGCTACGGATAAGTGCATTTCCTTCTTCGATGTGATAAAGAAAGGAAAAAGGAATTTCGAGAGGATGTCTGACTGCGAGGAAGCATTCCGAGTTTTGGTTAGACATCTAGAAAGTCCTCTGGTGCTATCAAAACCAATTGACCATGAAATGCTGTATGTATACCTGGCTGTATCCCTACATGCTATTAGTACGACTTTGGTTCGCGAGGAGGACCGAGTTCAAAAACTAGTGTATTATGTCAGTAAACGTTTGACGGGGGCAAAAAGAAATTATCCAAAGATTGAGAAACTAGCTTATTGCTTGGTGATTGCATCACACAAGCTTCGCCCATACTTCCAGGCACACTCGATTAGTGTTCATACTGATCAACCCTTATGACAGGTACTCCAACGACTAGAAACTTCTAAAAGGACGTTAAAATGGAATATCGAGTTGAGTCAGTTCGATATTACCTACCAGCCACGAAGGGCCATATAGGGGCAAGCGCTAGCAAATTTCATTGCTGAATTCACCATGACAAACGAACACAATGTCGTACCTCCCATTCGACAGAAGATATACACCGATGAGGCATCTAACGACCTTTGTTTGGGGGCTGGCAAGTTCTTGTGATTCCTGAAAAGCGATCGGTTTGCTACGCTTTGAAGCTAGAATTCAAAGCAACGAATAACGAAGCAGAGTATGAAGCATTGATTGCTGGCTTGGGACTTATCAAAGAATTGGGAGTAAGATCAGTTAAAATCTTTTGTGACTCACAATTGGTGGTGTACCAAGTCCAGGGGGACTATCAAGCAAAGGGGTGGAGGCTTTCCCCATATCTGTCCTGGGTTCAAAAGCTGCTAGAGAATCTCGAATATTATGATATTTCACATGTCCTGTGTGAGCAAAACAGAGCAGCTGATTCATTGGCAAAATTTGCAAGCATTAGCGATGCACAGCAAATGGGATTGTTTCTCGTTGAAACTTTACATGTTCCGAGCATAAATATGATGGAAGTAGCTTTCAGATTAGAAATAGAAATCGAGAAGGAATCATGGATGACCCCATTCAAGCAGTGCTTATTACATGGGGTCATGCCCGAAAGAAGAAGCGAAAGACGACAAGTCATTCATAAGGCTTCGCATTATGTGATGCAAGATGGGGTAATGTATTGGAGGGGATTCTCGACCACCTTACTCCGGTGCATTGCCTATGATGAGATAAAACGAGTCCTAAAGGAAGCCCATGAAGGGGAATGTGGTGACCATACTGGAGGGCAGACCTTAGCCAAGAAAATCCTCCGCTATGGATACTGTTCGCCGACTGAAAATTGGGATGACGTAGACTATGTGAGAAGATGTGACAAATGTCAGAAATATGTGAAAATCCCGATAGCTCCTCCAATGGAACTCACGCAAATGGTTAGTCCCTGGCCGTTCGCAATGTGGGGGATTGACATAGTCGATTCCTTACCCATATCCAAAGGTGGTGCGAAATACGCGATAGTTACAGTCGATTACTTTACCAAATGAGCATAAGCAGAGCCTTTGGCCACCATTACCACCAAAAGGTCATTAATTTCGTTGTACGAAATATTATATGCCATTTTGGCCTTCCACGAACCATCATTACAAACAACGGAACTCAATTCGAAAGCAAAGAGTTCAAGGAATTTTGCCAAAAATATGGTATTGAGAAAAAGTTTGTAGCAGTTGCTCATCCGAAAGCCAATGGACAAGTGGAAGCCGTGAACAAAATAATCAAATCCAAATTGAAAAAGCGTTTGGAAAAGGCTAGTGGCAGGTGGATGGATGAGCTTCCAACAGCGCTTTGGGCTTATAGAACCGCCCATGAGTCCACGACTGGCCACACTCCATTCGCATTGGCATATGGCATGGAAGCTGTTATACCCATAGAATTTGAAGTTCCATCACATCGGGTAACTTATTACGACTCTGAGTCGAATCAAGATCTTTAGTTGCAATCATTGGACTTCATTGATGAAAAACGCGATGAAGCTAATTTAAGAGCGGGCGCATATAGACACTGAGTCGCTCAATATTATAATGAAAAAGCTCGATCGAGAATCTTTGGTGTGGGTGATCTCGCTTTGAAACAAATTTTCCCATTTCCATCACATATGAGCCCCGCATGGGAAGGTCCAAACGTCATTGAACGGAAGCTGGGAGAAGGAACTTTCAAGCTAGCGACCGTTGATCAGGTTCGTGCATTAGTATCTTGTTGTGCCCAAAATATGCGCCTATGAATGATAGTAGTTCACGACCTTCCGTTCCGTCCATAAGATGGTCTATTCTAGAAAGAGGGAAGCTGTCATTCGAGCAAGCTTTATTTAAGTCCAAAATACAAGTTTGGAACTTCCCATTGGACTTTTTGACTAAGACCGGGTTAGATACCCATTTAGGATAATTTGCTTCATAGATTAAAATATTAGCCATTAACTTGTCCACCTCTTCTCTTAATGCTTTTGACGGTCCAGGACCCAGGCTGCGCCTTATTTGCGTTACTGCTATAAAATTAAGGTCAATATGGAGCGTGTGGCATGCGACTTCTGGTGATACCCCACACATATCAGAATGCGCCATGCGAACACATCCAAATTGGCATGAAGAAATTTAGTAAGTTTCAATCACATCTTGTTTCCAAGGTGCGATCCAATTTTCAAGTTTTTATTGGGTCGTCCATATTGACTAGGACAGACGTCGTCAACTCTACCGGTGCTGCTTGATCCACCCCGAACTCTTCTTTTTAGGGTGCAAATCCTTGTCGAATCGGCTATGGTCCCCGAGGCAGGGGCGGTTCTATAGTTGCTATTCAGAAGGTTCATGAATGTGGAGAGTTCTCCCCGCATCCTTTCCATTTTCCCTTCTTCTGGATTCATGTAACTCTATAATGTAACAATCTCTAGTGGCGCATCGATCCCCTTTGACCACCCCAATTTCGTTTGCAGCCAGTAACTTCATTGTATCACACCATTGGGCCAGAGCGACTCTAAATCAGCTAAGGCAGGTCGTCCCCAAAAGGCATTATATATAGAAGTTTCGTCCACAATTATGAAGGCCTGGATGAGGATCACCCTCTCCAAGCTCCATTGGAAAGTCAATTGTCCCTATGGGTTATTTGGGTTCACAGTGAACCCTTGGATTTTTGTTTGGCATGCAGACGCGCATTTCATGCCTATCTTCATTTGGTCAGTGGTACGTTTGAAAATATATTGACATAACTGTCGCTGTCAACTAACACCCATCTTACCATGGTAGATTTGATTCCTACCGTCACCACCATCGGGTCGAGAGTCAGGGCTTTGATCCCTACGGTATCTCGGTTTTTGAATATAATATCATCATTTAAAGTTTTTTACTACTTGGTTTGGGCCCCATCTTCTATTGTGAGATAAGATTCCTTCAAAGCGTGCTTTAATAAACTTGCATATCGCTTCATCTCTCCCCAATTTATCTATGCAGGATGCGAGCCTTCAGATATCGTTCAAATAATGAGTCTCTGATCAGTTCGCTTTGATACCTCTTCACTAGTTCCGGCCTGGTTTCTTTGGTTCCTAGGGGCCTGAAAAGCCATGTGATGGTCAGGATTATATGGTTTTTAGACGTATTACTGGAACTTGTTCTCCTAAATCAACTCTTCAATCAAGTTCCTCAAGTGGCGGCATTCTGCGTTTAGTGGAAACAGCAAAACTTCCTCGAGCACTTATGTTACACGGTCGCTTCCTTCTTAGGGGGGTTTTTATATTTCTTAGTCCCCTGTGTCGCAAGGTAAATATTTTTTCAGGGTTTCGTTGAGAGGGGTATAATCTTCGGACCTAAAGCCTTTAAGGCGTTTTCTATTTCCATTTTTCTTATGAAATTTCTGATTCTTCCTTTTCTGATTTCAATGATTCCTTGTTATTCCTTCGGCAGTCCCGAAAGCGTCTATATTCTGGTTCATTGCCACATCACTCTGTCCGACGTTCAACGGTTGCATGCCAATTGACTTACTTTCTAACTCCTGTTCTTCTTCCAATCTTAGATATTGACTTGCTATGCGATTGAAATCCTTCATTATATTGGAATGCTTCATTTTGATCCAATTTCCAAACTTAGTTTCGGGGTGAATGGCTTGGACCAAAGCCATGAAGACCATGTCTTCATTTGGATTGCTGACCTCTATCACTGCCGTATTGAACCGGTTCACGAAAGACTTTAGCGATTCGTTTCGTCCCTGGAATAATCCGAACAGGGACATACATCGTTGGCTTGCGCGGTATGGAACCTGAAATGATTGAGGAATCTTATGGCAAGTTGATCGAAAGTAGAGATAGATCTAGGCAAGAGCCTAGTGAACCACATGGAAGCGATCCCTTCCAAGAAAATGGGAAAACAACTACACCAAATAGCTTTTGAAGCGTTTGCTCCATCCATTTACCATCTATACTTGTATAAATAGGGTTTTGGGTCCTTCACCCGTCATAGGATGGGATACTTATCATCATGAACTTTTCTAGATATCGCTCATTCAATATCTCGTCAGTGAAGCGAGTCCGACTTAATGTGAACCCCTACTCATCATCTCTTATGTCTTTATTTTTTCCCATCAATCGCTTAACCATATCCGTAATGAATGCCTCTGATGTTCGGTAATCCTAGGGAGGTTGTCAGTCGCTGCACCAAGTGTTTGACTTCGCAAATGGTCTTGGCGAGTAGGCTAAAGCCTAGGCTTTCATTTCTTTGGCAAAGCCACTCCCTCGGGATACCGTTGACTTGCGGTTCTTTTGACTATGGCAGTTTTGGCATTTTCAGCATTGTCGAACGCGTTAGCATTCCCTTCCAACTTAGCATCATTAAATTGTTCTTCATCCTCTAAATCATAGAGATCCATGGTTATATCCTCTCGTGGAGTTTTCACCCCTTGGTTCAAGTTCAGAGTTGGTTGTCTTGCGGTGAGCGGGGTACTTGTATTCCCTTCTACATTGATTCCCATAGTTCTTGCTATCCCTCATTTCTACGGATGTTTCCCTTTTCTTCATTTTAAGCCAGAAACGGAAGAATTTTCTTGCTCTATTGCAGTCTTGGGTTCAACTACAGTTCTTGGAGCAGATTTTGATTGTAAGGTTAGGAGAGCATTGAGAATATCCATCAGAGCCTTCTAGCTGTTCTCCATTTTCTGGTTGATCTCATCACCATTTTATTCAACTCGTCCCTTGTAACGACTTCGCACTGATTGGAAGATGCAGGCATCTGATCTCCTAAGTTAGCACCATTTACTTCACTTTATTAATTTTTCATATCTTCCCCAGCTACTCTGCCCCTATGGACCTTTTAGAGGCGGTCCTTTTTCTTCTCGGAGCCATTGATTCCAAGCAATAGATTTTTTAGGAAAAGATCGAGGATCTAACTCCTGGACCTACATGATCCAAAGTAGATAGCTAGATAGGAACCCCGAGTTGGTTTTTCAGTGAAAGCACCAAAATTTTAACCAAAAAAATGGATCAACACCTTGTTCTCAGTGAAAGCACCAGCCCTTTTATCACAGAACAATAATGTAGATAATAGAAATAGAAAAAAAAGTAAGAGAAAGAAGAAAGGAGGTTTTTATAACGGTTCAGCTATTAACGAAGTCTACGTCCACTTTATATTTTTTACTATAGATCAATTATTGTAACGAGATGTATTTGATTACAAAGCTCTTGATTATCCTTACCTAGATTGAGTCCCCAAGGTTGGAATCCACTAGAGAATCAGAGTGAACCTTATTTTGAAGATTATTGTGGGGGAGGAGAGCAGTGAAGAAAGCTTCCAGTAAAGTTTCAGCCTCCAATCCAGAGAACATACCATTTATGTTGCAGATAGGATGGTATTTATAGAGATTGGAGAGCTATTAGGCCAAGTCTGTTCGCCAGCTGTTTGTAGATGGTCACAAGAAGAGAAGTGGAGCCTAGCTTACGACCCGAGCCAAAACCTAGCATTGGTTCGAAAGCGAGCTAATTACTTAGCCTTTTCCTCTGCTTCACTTTTTTTAGGTCACACTTATTCCACAATCAAGTATGGATCACTGGCGATCCATACACATAGCATATTTTTTGACTTTGGTTTCAGAACTCTCTTTGTTATCTTGTATTAACGTTATTTTTATGGTCTCGTTACACATCGCCTCGTTTTGATGACAGACTGCTTGCTAGTTGTATTTAGCCGCTAATCCAACTAGACAGATGCTTGTCTATTGATTTAACTAACCCCGAATCTTGTCAAATTCAATCGCTATTTTGTAATAACATCGGATCACGACGCAAGAAAATGGGTTGAACCTTGAGTTATCCCTATGGATTGGTGGCGATCCATAAGCCATGGATCGCTAGGGATCCATGTCCTTTGGGTATTTCCTCATCCTTTTTCCATGGCTCTTTCTAACTTGTTGCTTTAGTTCTTCTGGTTGATTTCTGAAATGTTATGACTCCACCAAGTTATTCTGACTTCTCTTGGATCCTGTTGGATTAAAAACTCGGATGACGGTCGGGGACAACAATCCATTAATGTGTCCATCGAATATAAAGGATTGCGTCCATTAGTAATATCAAAATCAATTTCATGTTCAAATAACATCATAATCCAATCATTTAAGTATACTTATTCAAAAAAAAAAATGCGCCAAGCAAAGAATTAGAATAACTTGTCCAATCAATTATTACCGTAAGATTTAACTCAAAGCATGCTTATGGGTCCGTTTGGGATCCCATACTTGTGTAAGTGACCCGATAGTAGTCTTTGATAGTTTGTTCAAATCAAAAACAAAGTGCAGAAAGTAAAACTGACACTAATCCATCCCAATCATAGGATAACCATTCCGGGTCCAAATCTTCTATTGCGACTAGGTATATCCACCATAGCTGATGGTTTCTCCCATAACTCCACTGTAGTTTGTGTTTCTTTTATTTGATTTCTAACATACTGCTACAACCGGTTACTGCGAACCTTCTCCTTTATCATATCTCACAAATGTCTGCACCCATTTGTCTCATGCCTCTCCGGCTCATGGAAGAGGAAATACTTTCCATGTTTTATCTCCCAATCTGTGTTCTCTCTTAATGGAATTCTTGCAAGGAATCCACCCCCTAGTATCAAGATAGATCCACTCCAGGGTCTTTATCAACTCGGTGTACGAGGAAAACTTCGGTTCCCCTTTTTGTCACTTCGGTCCTCTAAAGCCATCGTTAGATTTTCTCTTTCCCTTATCCTTTCCACATTTTGTCTTGGATGGTCCTCCATCTTCCACTGCATTAACTTCACAATTTTCATCTTTTTTATCCTCCTATGCAAATATCTCTTAGCTTGATAGTAGAAACCTGGAAGATCCACCGGTAAATCCCTTTCTGTAGCCTTCTTAAACTTAGCCCTATTAGCAACTCCAAAACCACCACCATCAAAACAATTGATGAGTCTGGTTTCTCCAATGCAGCACCTGCAACATTGAATTTGGTTAAGTAACTCTATATGCTTTCACCTTCCCTCTACTTGACGCTTGAAAGTGTCATCACATTCGTTAGTCTAACGATATGAACTCTTAACTAGTTCATGGGATTTTCCACTAATTTGATCCAAGTCCCGATGGGCCCATTCTCTAGATAGAAAAACCACATTGCTACTAAATTAGTCGAGTATAAAGAGAAACGCTATTCCTTCACTTCAAAGGGAAGCTCCTAACACTTTGATATGCTGGGGAAATCTCGTTAAATGCATAGTCATGTCAATCCTTCCATTATACGTTTCCAATATAGGCAACTTGAAATCAAGAGGATTCCTAATGTATTGATTGTTTGAAGGCAAATAGGGTTTTATTTACGTTCTCTAAACTTTGATCTAGGGGTCCACCACTCCGCATCTTTCTTATTATATCAGCAATTCTATCATTATCATTTAGTTGAAATCTTTTGGACTCAGCACGCCCTTAATTCATATCTTCATCCTGTCTTCTTCTTACGGGAACTTCTGGCCCTAGTCCTCGTAGCCATATGTTTGCATTCTGATCTTCATCTCTAACTTTAGCAACACCTCTTTTCGATATCCTTGCTTTCTCAACATACAAGTTACCATACCCTTCTACAAAAATGGTCGGTACTGACCTAGCTGGTATGGTTGGTGTCTACTTGTTGGGTTTCAAGGGGATTTTGTCTTACTTGCTTTGCTTTGCTTTACTACCAAGTGCACCTACATTACCTTCTGGCCTTCTAACCTTATTTCCAACTACTCTTGTTGTTCTATGATGCTCCATCCTTTGGAAGTATATATTTATCCTCTTATCTAGTTAGCATTCTCTCTTCCATATATGTCATCATCCCTTCCATCTTCTCTCAAGAAACATACATTGAAGGCAAACTTGAACTAGAGGATACCACTTGAGTGTCCCCATGTCCTTGTTGACTTCCTCTAGCAATAGGTCTTGTATTAGGCCTCTTTATCATCTCCAATATTAGATCTAAGTTTTTTTGGCGAAAGCACCAAAAATGTTGCACCAAAAATTGACACAACATCCCAATATCAATAGAATCCGAACCAGACAAGTATATATGATGAAGATGAAGAAAAAAAGAACAAGCACAAAGTTTTAATAGTGGTTCGGCAAAATATCCAGTCTATGTCCAGTTAGTCTTTTTATCCGATGAATTATCTTTGGAATACAACAAGTTACAATCAAATCCAAGTTACAAATTTGTAGATTTCGGTTTTCTTAAGCTCTTATCAGGTAAAAGATGAAGAAGCTCACCTTAAAAGCCAAGAGTACCAAATCCCTTTTCAAGGGAAGATTCCTTTCTATTTATAGACGACTCCTTGCACAAATCTAGTAATTCAAGCTTGAGTGGGTCTTTTTCTCTAAATTCGAAGTTCTAGCCTATAAACTAGGTCGTCGCACATGAATCCTAAGAATGTAAAACAACTAGGCATCAACCATATCTTTATAGCAATCTGCACCTCCTGACTCACCATTCCAAAGCTACGGACTCACGTCAATGCCGAGAAGTATGAGCCATCGAGGTTTTTTTTTAATATTGCAGAAACTAAAGATATATATATGACCTAAGATATACTACACTTTCAGAACATATAACAAAAGGCAATAAATATAAATATAGAAATAAACTTCTCAGAAAATATATTAAGACACAAAATAGTATGTAGCCAAATCCAAAGTGCACAAAAATTACGATACATGTCTAATAAAACACTAAGTAATGAGCAAGATTGATAGTTACATGGAAAGTAAATAAATATGACAAGCAACTCCAATGACGAGCTCGCCTCTTCACGTAATGATCACGGGCATATCACCTACAGCACTATTCTCCTATGGTGGGGAAAAAAAAGGAAAGAGGTGGGTCAGACAAAAGGCTGGTGAATGAGTACGTAATTTATATATAGTGATCACATGCAGTCAACTTTAACTTTAATAATACTCTAGTTGACCTAAGATGTTCTACAAGTGTACACTAATTATCGATTTCTTTGTTTAAGGGGTTTGGCTAAATACATTCCTACACTAGCAACTTGTGCAGGCTTATACTTAGGATCGAACAACTGATCAAACCTCAAGACGATAATGATCAGCTAATAACTACTGGAAATATTACACATAGGATTAGCCTACTATTTCTACAATCGGACTAAGCTATCCATAATTATGGATACACGTACTACCAATATGCACACATTGACGGGGAGCCCACAATGCTAACTTTCAAAGTGTCTCATCATTTGCATCCATGTCCACCTCTCAATGGTAGTGCAATTGCCTCTTATTGCATGTGTTGGGATCCAACAAAGACACAACATCACATTACGTCAGAATCCGTAAATACCAATGAACTCCTGATGTGCTAGACCCATACACTTCATCAAGCATCAGTCAGTGCTACGCTTTCACCATAGAATCACTTATGAGTGCCATTTGCGATAGAATTGCCCCCGTTGAATATCGACCTCTGCTGGATAAATGGTATTTAACCGGCTTCACAACGTCTTATTGTCGCCTCATAGGGAACAAGATTTTCTACTTTTAACATCCTTATACATATATTCCATGTATACTAAATATCTTTATTTAAAATAAATAAACCCAGTCCTTAGGCTAAGGTTCAAGTTACACTTGTGGAATGCTTATCGGTTGATCTCCATATACTGAGGCAATCGACTGCTTGCTGTCGACCGTTCCAGATAGTGCGGTTGATCGATCTGGTGAAAATTTTAGGGCTTTTGTTTTTGTTTGATTTGGATTAATTATGGTTTAATTTCTTTCGTTTTCTAATTTCAATAATTGCAATTTGTATGTAAGTTAATGCAAGTTTGCGCTAACAGATATGGAGGAGGTTCCTAAAGCTAATGAAGTTGTATGTAGGATAGGGGAATGGTGAGAGTAACAGAGTGGGTTGTTGTTAGATGAGGCAAGTGTAATGAAGTGGCAGAGACTAGCAGTGATTAGGGTTGATGTAGACGAGATTGAAGTGTTTGAAGGATATGCAGTGCAATATAATGGCAGTTCAAGGTGGTTATGAATAGAAAGTGTGTGATCATGTTGTCTGTGATGTTTGTGATGGAAGTTGTGGATTTTGCACGCCAAGCTGTTGTTTGCACAGTGCACAGAAGGATGGGTGCACAGTGAACAGTAAAGCAGAGAATGGTACTGTAAGAAATGTATATGTTAAAAAAAAGAAAAAAGAAAAAATGGATGCTTGTAAATATCTGCAAAAATAAAAGAAATGAAATAATTTTTTTTAGTTTTTTCAAATGAAATTGTGATGTGTTTTTTTTTTAATATTAGATAAAAGCAAATGCAAATGAAACTAGACAACAAGCACACAACAAATTGAAAACAAAAACACACACACAATTTTTTTAAATGAAATACACACAATATGAACACACAAAATCAAACAAAAATAATTCGAAGAATAGGGACTAAATCAAAGCAAATTCCCCGATAACAGCTCTAAAACTTGTTTAACGATGGAATTTCTATCGGATTGGAAAACCGTCGAAAAATTTCAAATTAAAATTAACCGCAAGCGCACGGCGTACAATTGTAGCATATATGCGAGTATAGGTCGATCCATAGGAAACTGTTTAGATTTTGAAATTCTATTCAATCAAATTAAACCAAAGTCGAGGGATTGTTAACTAACTAAAAGAAAGTAAAAACAATCCAATGAAGAAGAATAAAAATATGGGATTAAAGAGCAATTTAGAGGCAAATCTCCTCTTATGATCACAAAAATCAACATAATGAAATTATGATCTCTTTTTTGTCATTTGTGAGTTTAGTTGATGCATTTATCATAAGAATGGCCTAACTATGTCATTAATTAACACACTTAAACCATCAAACTTTAATGCACCCACTAACCCACTTATTAACTTCAATGAAAATGACATGAAATTAAAAGTAGACTCTATTTTAATCATGGCTTATTATCTATTGAATTAAAAACATAAACCATCAAATTTTGATTCTAAATCCGCTTCCAGTACCATGATCATATGTAGATGAAGAGGTAATTAATGATTCATATGACTAAGCATAGCCAATTTGTTTTGAACAACATAAGCTATCAAACTCAATATTAAATACAAAATCACACAAACATCTAACTTCTCATTAAGCACAAAAGAGATATAAATGAAAAATTATTATGCATCTACATGATTCAAGAGAGCTTTATTACCCCTAAATTGTAGCGATTAGCCTCTCATTCGTGTTGTCATATCAACATAAGTAGAAAGCAACATGAAATAAACAAAAATAAAAAGAAGAGGAAAATGAAAGCTAATGGAAAAGAGAACTAATCTAATTGCATAAAATAATATCTACACTACTAACATGAAAGGAAACGAACATGTAATTAAAAGGAAACAATAATTAACATTGCATGAAAAGAAAAGAAAATTACATAAAAATAAAAATGGCTAAGTAGCCACGAAAAGAGAAAGAGATCTTTCTTTTATTTATGAGCCAAAACTAAAGAGAAGAGAGCCTAAAGAAGAGACTAAGGAAGAGGGTTATATGAAACATAAGGGGTATTTATACAAGTTAGAAACCATAATGCATATTTTTGGGAAATGCCCAAAATGCCTTTGTAGGAAGTGTGGTGACCAAGTTAACATTAGCTTCAATAATCCCCAACTTAAATGTACATGAAACTTTAGTGGCCTTTTAGCATGTGCATAGCTCCTAATTGAAAATCATGGTAAGTGGGTGGGGTCCTCCATGTTCTTCACTTTGAATTATTTTCATCTTCATTCTTTTGTATCTTCTTTGTGCATGCATATTCCTTCATGAAACTACTAGCAACTGAGTTTGAATTCCTACAAAATAATATAGAAATTTCCAATTAAATTTTATCAATTTAATATATGCACAAAAATGACTATTTTTCCCCTATATGAAGATGAATATGTGACAATTTGAAAATAATTTGCATATGGTTTAAACAAGTTAAAATACCCGATATGATCATTTATTTAAATTAAATATACTGAATATGGTGGTAAAAATATACACATTTATGTGCACATCACTTACTGTAACTTACGGTTTTAGGTTTGTGTGAAATCAAAGTGTTATTAATCCAAACTCCTAATCAGTTTGCATTTATAGTGCTCAGCTTAATCTAGACTTAACATTAAATTATATTAACAGATTTGGAAAACAATTCAGAAAGGGGTTTCAATACATATCAATTTCTATTTAACAAGCTTACTATATTTAATTGTTATTCAATATTAGATTTAGGTGGTATATTTTTTAATCTAGTTTCTAACGTCCTAAATCAAATAGGGTATAGCTGAATAAATTACATATAAATCTTCTTGCTAAAAATTTACCAACTCACCATAGATCCAAGCTTTCCATCGAAGTTTCGTCTAGAAATTCTCATTCGTTGATTAATTGTTTCATTGATTGGATCTTCTTGGATTCCTCTAATTTATTCTTGTTTATTTTAAAGAATTTTATAAGTAGAGGGGAAGAGAAATTTGGCAGATTTTTGGAATACTAACAAATTTATAATGAATTAAGGTTTGAGTTGGCTTTTAATTTATAGGAGTTTTAGATTAGTCCAGACTATTGATTAACCATAAGAGAATCTTTGGTTTCATCCTATACTCTAAAAATTTCATTCCTCCAAGTAAAAATATTTCATTAAATCCAGACCGTTGGTTTCTCAAATCCATCGATCTGGAATATCAACCGATTGACCACTAGGTGGGGACCGGTCGGCTGCTACCTGTTGACCGGTGACCCCTAGGGTGCCGATCGGTTGATCTATTTATTTAAGGATAGTTTATTTTCCTTATCATTCAATTTGATTAAATTTGTTTTCAAATTTTAAAACGTTTTTAATTTCATGTTAGCTTCGCTTCAAAAGTGCTACATATGAAAATCGTCTAGAAAAAATCGCTTTAAACACAACGATGCAAGTTTTGCAGCCAAATTCGAGCGTTTAAAAAATTACATTTTTTCCCTTGTTTAATCTTAAATGTAATTCTTTATTAAATTTTTTAACTCAAATTTTCGGGGCTCCCCCATTAAAAGGATTTCTGCCCTAAAATTTCTAAGGACGCAAAAAAAGGAACCGGTGTAGGCAAATGTTAATGGCTATAATCATCTACTCATCCATCATCCACTGGCAATCATTGTCCTTAGTTAAATTTCTAATGCAGTATGTATATGCAAATGTGGAATGCAGATGAACCTATACTAATGCAAAGAGTAGGTCGTCTCCTAATCTAATCGACCTCTTTTAATGCACGTGCTTATGCCATGCATCCAAAATGTATGCAACATCCTAGGTTAATGTACTGGTAATTCTACATATAGACGCAACTATTCAATCTATATGCAACAACCATGTGCACATAACTTAATAAAATCAAACAAGTGATGACAAGTTATGATGTGAGTGTGTATGTTTACTAGAGGATATACTTACCTAAATGTGCAAAAACTAATTAATAAATACATCCAATAGCATCCATCATCCATAACATGTCCTAATAACACATTTGCAACCAATCCTAACATCCAACATCTCTACCTATGGGTTATGCTAAGCTAAATCCTAACATATAGGCAATCTTATACTTATTCCATTAAATTGGAAACATACTAGAAAAGAGTTGTAGGTGAGTAGCTTGGATCCTCTCCTTAAGCTTCCATGTACTATCTATTGGATCGTCTCCCCGATGTACCTTAACAAGCTTAATAACCTTATTATGGAGTCTCTTTGTACCATGATCAAGAATAAAAGTGGGTACGCAGTGAACAAGTGACTCCCTCTTTATTTCCACCTCCTCTTGTTGACTCGACTCGACTACGATAGCTATATCATGTAAGACTTTTGCAGCTGCGACATATGGAAAATGTCATGTACTCTCTCGCTCACTTCCCAGGAAGCTCTATCCTATAAGCTAACTTCCCAACTCTACTAATGATCGAAAAGGACCCTATGAACCTCAGTGCTAGCTTTCTCGAACTACCAAATCTCATAGAGTGCCTAAGAGTGAGACCTTCACAAAGACCATGCCCCCCATTGTGAACTCCAACTTCGTGCGTCTCTTATTAGCGTAAGATTTTTTCTGTCTAGTGTGGTTTTCTTCTTCTTACGGATCAATTCTACTTTCTCTGATGTCTCCCTCGCTATGTTCGACCTAGGAATAATCATATCTGATAGTGTCCCACTAACACAACGGTGTTCTAAGGGTCTATCACATAACGGATCAAATGATGTCATCCCAATACTGATCTAATAATTGTTATTATAGCTAAACTCCATGGTGGCAATTGGTCCTCCTAAGAGCCCAGTTTAATCTCTCCATCCGTCTGTCCGTTTATGGGTGACAAGTGATATTCAATCTCAACTCAGTGCCCAAAACCTCCTACGGTCTTCTCCAAAGCTCGCTAGTGAAAAGCAAATCTTGATCGCTAACGGTGCTAGAAGGAACTCCATGCAACCTGATGATCTCTCTCATGTATAGTGTCACCAAAGACTCCACGGTCCTTGTACTCCTTACCAAAGTAAAGTGAGTGCATTTGGTTAACCAATCGACTATGACCCAAATATTCTTATTTCCTATCCTATTCCTAGGTAGTCCGTTAATGAAATCCATGGAAATACTCTTCCACTTCCACTGCAAAAAATACAATGGCTATAAAAATCCTCATGGCTTCTTCCTTATTGCATGTACATTATGGAAAATCAAACATCAAGCCACATACACTACTATATATCCCTTCACTCTCGGCCAATAAACTCTCTTTATGTCATAGTACATTTGTCCCTGTCGGAATGAATTGTCATCCTCGAATGATGAGACTCGGCTAGTAACATGTTAATCAACTTCATAGTGAGAGGAATACACAATCTACCATCTCTCCATAACCATCCCTCCAAGTCAATGGTATAACACCTCAAATGACTTGACAGCTCTCCTCCACCAATCCTCTCTAAAACATCCAATGGCTCCTTGTCTTGCTTTTGACTGGACCATGTGCGGTCCATAAGTATGGGTTGTACGTCCAAAGTGGGTGACAATCCCAGACTAATACCCGATGGTGGTCGTAAGTCAAATGTAGAAACGAACTCCAAATGCTTCCAGTCTAAAAAAATAGAGCCCTACACCAATGCTTCCTACTTAAGGTGTTGGCTACAACATTTCCCTTGCTCGGAGTATAGGAGATATCGAAGTCAGACGATGCCAAGAACTTTGTTTGCACCAAAAATGGTCACAAACCTTAGAAATAGTGAAAGCACTAACGTAAATACACAGATCCATAATATTCCAACACAGATCTCAGATCTAGGTAAAGTAGAGAATAAAACTGAAAAATAGCAACTATAAAATGTAATAAAAACAGTGAAGAATGCAAAAGTTTATAGTGGTTCGGTTACCTTCGGCCCACGTTCACTTTAAATTGAACTTTGATTGCCTTTGTATTGAGATTATAGTTACAAGCCTTCGATGATCAAAAGTGACGGACTTTCCCCAAATCCAGCCAAAGAAGATCCCTTTCTAGTTGCCATAGGACTGCTATTTATAGGTGTAGATTCGAAAAAATCTGCCTCAAAGCCTGGAATGCCTTTTCTCTTGCGTAGGTGGACCCGCAGGATCGATCTAGAGTCGTTTGGGACCGATCCTTGTACAATTCGCATCGATCAAAACCGGCTCCAATCAAACCGAGATCGATCACGTACCTTCTTGAGTGCATAAGGAAGCCTATGTGAAAATTTCATAGCATTTGGACTTGTAGAAGTTGAGTTATGATCGATGCAAGATTTGATTTGCAAGGAGGCTGGATCGTTCGCATCGATCTGCTCGCCTCCATCCACCTCCTATCGATTCTACCCCCATATCCATAGCCGCAGCCTTCGCATCGATTTAAACTTTATGCGCTTTGATCCACATCCTTCGCTCCATCTCGACTGCTTCCTTAGCATCCATCGATACGAAGTACAGAGCCTTCGTACCCATCAATGCTCTATATCCATGCATCAGCACATGCGGCCTTATTCGTATCCATAAATCCATCCCCTATTCACATTGATCATCGATTGCCTTCTTCATATCGATCAATAAATGACCGATATGAAATGCCTCCCAAACTCCTTTAATTGTTGCTTTCTTCATGTCCATGTCTATTGCCTCCTTCGCATAGATCAATAAGTGATCGATAAGAAATATCCGTTCGAGGCTCTAAAACCGTTGCTTACTCTTCGTATCGATCCCAACCTTGATCGATGCGAAGCATGTTGCCCTTTACTAGGTCCAACCAAACTGATGCGCATTGCATCGATATAAAGCATATCGATTCGAAGCATGCCACTGTTTCCATCCTGATCGACACAAAACATCAATATGAACCTACTTTCCTTGAATTTTGATCCATCCATATATCAAGCATACGAACTTAGATTGACCTGAAATTTGAAACATAGCCTTTCCTTACCTTGTTCCTCATTCCCAATCGATCCTGTCTTGATTGCAGCTCGATCAAGTTTTGACGATATCGATCATAGCCTTGTTTCCAATCGATCTCCAATCCCGATTTCCATCCTTTTTAACCTATTTGTTGATATCCCGGCCTTGACCAAAAGGCGGGATAACATTTCCCCCCCAAAACATGTCTTATGGTAAGAAGACGTGTTTTGAATAGCTCTGAATCCTTCATCCAAAGTCTATATTCCATCCACGGCCATACCATCCAATTCATAATCCAATCTATTACCAAGCCATCCAATCAAGTGCCATAGCCATATCCATAACCTTTCTCGGTTGACATCCAAATCTGGGACCGCTCCGGGCCCTCCGCCAAATTTAGGGCTACTCTGGGTCCATTTATCCTAAGTCGAAATTCGAATTCATGACCTCTCTGGGTTGCGTTATCCCGTTCTGACCCTGACTCTCTGGCCAAGGGATTTTATGTCCACCGGCCTCAGCTCTCCGGCCAAGGAATTTTATATTCTCCGGCCTCGGCTTTTCATCCAAGGGCTTTTATATTCTTCGACCTCAGCTCTATAGCCAAGGACTTTTATATTCTCCGGCCTCAGCTCTCCGGCCAAGGACTTTTATATTGCATTCGAGTCCATTCCATCGCTCTCCGGCGAAGGGACTCATAACTTGCGATTACTGCTCCGTCTCTCCGATCGAGACCGTAAATGCGAAACCTATATTATTTATTACATTAATCCAAATCCATTTCGAAATCCTGATTAAATCAAAAACTGGAAACCCATGTCAAAAATCCAAATCAATGTCCAAAACCAAAAGACAAATGTCCAAGCCAAAATTTGGACCAAAAAACAGACAAAGCCAGGAGTTCAAACGAAATTCGAAAACCAAATCAAAAAAAGCAAAAAAGAAAGTGTCCAGATCAATAAGAAAACGCAGATATCATAAACTAGGGTATCGTGGTTTGTCATCATCTCAGAGCATGCCTAGGGGCTATCTCCGTCCCCGTACATGAGTAAGCGAATTAGCCGTCTACCCGGAGTTTGCTACTTATTTACTACCATCCTGATTAGTCGATGACCAATCGCCCATCATTTCTAGGTCTCATGCCATCATCATTTGAGGTAGATGGTGGCTGCTCCTACTCCACCGCCGCATTTCGAGTTCCGACATATTGCTGCAACCGACCATTCCTTACATGCTCCTCGATGATATCCTTTAAATGTCTGCAACTGTTGGTATCATGCCCGTCCAAGTTGTGGAAGATACATTGCCTTCCGGATGCCCTCTCACATTCCAAGGGTTCTCTCCTTGCCGACCTTTGATAGGGAAGGTGATCCCCAGTCTCTATGAATATCCATTCCAACGGCTCGTTTAATCCTGTGTAAGTGGAGAATTTTGGCTTTCTCCACTCCATGCTCTTCCGGATTCTTCATCCAACTTCCTTTTTCCTTTATCCTTATCTTTACCCAAGCTTTCCTCGTATGATCCTCCATCCTTAACCACATTCACTTCCTTTGGCTTCAGATCTAAACTCGCATCCTCCTATCGAAGAAACCTTTCAGCCTCGTGAAAGAATTCCCTGAGATCCATTGGTCAGTCCTGTATCAATGATACTTTGAACTCTAAGTTGTCCCTAACTTTTGATACTGCTGCCATTAAGACAGTTAACTGATCCGGCAGATCCACCGAAGCAACCGCTGCATTGAACCTAGTCATGAAAATTCTGACCGATTCTCATGTCCTCTGCTTCACCGACATTAGTGTCATCACATTCTTTGGTGTTTTGATATGAACCCGAAACTACTTTGAAAACCTGTCCATCAATTCTATCAATGTCCTAATAGATCCATCTTCTAACTTCTTAAACCACATAGAAGCTATATCCACCAAGTACAGAGGGAAACACCAGGCCATAACTTCCTTCGATGCCCCTAGAACTTGCATGTGTCTCATTACCTCATCAGATGATCGGTAGGATCAGTCCTACCATTGTATACCTCCATAGTAGGTAGCTTGAACTCCAGTGGCTTTTGAGCTATTTTGATGTCACAGGTAAACGACTCCGGTTTACTCATTCCAGATCTCTGTTTGCTAAACCTCCATCCATAGCTCGTCTGATAATCTCAGCTAATCCAGTGTTGTCCACTAAGGGTTGCCCCCCGAGTCCCCGAGGGAATTCTCGTACATACTCTTCAACACGTACTCTTCTGCTCCTACCGGCATCCTATTATGCGGTGTCACCTAGAATTTCTCCAAGAGTTGGTTCAGCATTGCTTGGTGGTTTGCCCCCATGTTGGGATCCATCCAGATTGATAGTTGTTTGCCAATTGGGGGTAGCCCCCTGTTGATCTGCTCTGTCTGGTTGCCTATTGAGACCTTCTGCTCCAATTCCATCGATCTGAACTCTTGAAGCTCAAGCTATTCCTGCCAGTCCAAACTGTCTGAGAAGGTTCTACATCATTTCCTCCTACCTTTTTAATAATTCTTCCCACATATCTCCCATCATCATCTCCATTTCATCTCTGATGATGAAAACAGAGGTCTAATTTGCTCCTGAGGAAGTCTCCTGACTCCCTTCATGTCGACTTCATTTCGCTCTTTGTCTCCTTGTCGATTGCTTTGCCATGGTCCCTTTTAGATCTGATCCTTTAGCTTTCCAAATATGAACTCCAAATCTGATTTAGTGGGTGCTAGTCTTCTCAATGAAAGCACCAAACTGTTTTCACCAAAAATGGTCACAAACCCAGAAGTAGTGAAAGCACTAGTGTAAATACACAGATCCACAATATTCCAACATAGATCTTAGATCTAGGCAAAGTAGAGAATAAAAATGAAGAAATAGAAACTATAAAATGCAAGAAAAACAGTAAAGAACGCAAGAGTTTATAGTGGTTTGGTTATCTTCGGCCTACGTCCACTTTGAATTGATCTTTTATTTCCTTTGTATTGAGATTACAGTTACAAGCCTTCGATGAAAAAAAGTGACGGAGTTTCCCTAAACCTAGCCGAAGAAGATCCCTTTCTAGTTGCCATAGGACTGCTATTTATAGGTGTAGATTAGGAAAAATCTACCACAAACCTAGAATGCCTTTTCTTTTGCACAGGTAGGCCCGCAAGATCACTCTAGAGTCGTTTCAGACCAATCCATGTACGATTCGCATCGATCCAAACTGGCTCCGATCAAGTCAAGATTGATCAGTACCTTCTTGAGTGCATAAAGAAACCCCTGTGAAAATTTCATAGCATTTGGACTTGTAGATGTTGAGTTATGATCGATGCAAGATTTGGTTTACAAGGAGGCTGAATCGTTTGCATCGATCTGCTCGCCTCCATCTACTTTGTATCGATTCTACCCTCATATCCATAGCTGCAGCCTTCGCATCGATCCGAACTTTATGCGCTCTGATCCACATCCTTTGCTCCATCTCGACCGCTTCCTTAGCATCCATAGATACAAAGTACAGAGCCTTTGTATCCATCAATGCTCTGTATCCATGATTGAGCACCTACGGCCTTATTCGTATCCATAAATCCATCCCCTATTCACATCGATCCCCGATTGCCTTCTTCGTATCGATCAATAAGTGATCGATATGAAATGCCTCCCAAACTCCTTTAACTATTACTTTCTTCATGTTCATGTCTATCGTCTCCTTCGTATCGATCAATAAGTGATCGACACGAAATTTCCATTGGAGTCCCTAAAACCGTAGCTTGCTCTTCGTATCAATCCCAGCCTTGATCGATGCGAAGTATGTTGCCTTTTGCCACATCCAACCAAACTGATGTGCATTGCATCGATACAAAACATATTGATTCAAAGCATGTTGTCGTTTCCATCCTGATCGATACGAAACATCAATACGAACCTACTTTTCTTGAATTTTGATCCATCCATATCTCAAGCATACAAACTCCGATTAACCTGAAATTTGAAACATAGCTTTTCCTAATCTTGTTCATCATTCCCAATTGTTCCCATCTTGATTAGAGCATGGTCATGTTTTGACGGTATCGATCATACCCTTGTTTCCAATCAATCTCTAATACTAATTTCCATCCTTTTTAGCCTATTTAATGATTTCCCGGCCTTGAACAAAAGGCAGGATAACAAACTCCATCCACCTCTGCTGCAGTAGGTTCAAATCTTTCTGGAAGAATCAATACTTCAGAGGCTTTCTCATATATAGCTCAACCGCTCTTCTAAAAGGCAGTATCTCTATGACTTGAGTGTAGAGACAATGGCTGCAAATTAAAGATTACGGGTTGGGTAATTTCCCTCGTGGACCTTCGACTGCCGACTAGCATGACTTACTGCTCTCCCTACCTGCATCAACACCGCGGCCAACCTCTTACCACATGCATCGGTATTTATTGTGAATGCCTTTTCTCCCTTAGGTAATACTAGAACAGGTGCGCTATTCAATGCCTCCTTCAACTTAATAAAGGCATCCTCATACTTCACATCCCATGAGAAAATTAAACTCTTCTTGGTAAGGTGGGTCAGCGGGGCGGAGATCTTCATGAAGTCCTTAATGAAATTCCTATAATAGACTGCGAAACCAAGGAAGCTCCTCACATATGTGGCATTCTTTGGCACATGCCAATCCCGAACAGCAACAAATTTACTAGATCGACCGTTTGCCCACTCTCCGAGACAAGGTGTCCAAAAAACATGCCTCTTCTAGCCAAAAGTGACACATAGAAAACTTTGCCTTTAACTTATGCTCACGGTGTAAGCACTTCTTCCAAATGCAACCTGTGCTCTTTCTCGCTCCTCTGATAGAACAAAATGTCATCCACAATTACCATAACGAATTTATTAAGAAACCCTCTTAAAACTCGGCTCATTAAATCAACAAAGTAAGCGGCTACATTGGTTAGTCCGTAAGGCATTACTAACCACTTATAATGTCCGTCGGCTGTGCGAAAAGCAGTCTTCCGAATACTATCCCCGGCTACGCGCAACTGACGAAATTCTGTAGCCAAGTCAAGCTGAGAGAACAACTTTGCTCTAACCAACTGATCAAAGAGATCATCTATGCATAAAAATGGATAATGATTCTTCTTTGTTAATTAATTTAGCTCCTTATAATCGATACAAAATCTCAGATCCCTATTGTTTAATGACGAATTTTCTATTGGTTTAGAAAATTGCCGAAAAAATTATGAAACAAAAATAACTGCAAGCGCACAGCGTACAATTTTAGAGCGTGGCGAGTACGGGTTGATCTGTAGGGAATTTTCTTAGGTTTTAAAAATCAATTCTATCAAATTAGACCAAAGTGAGAGAAAATTGTTAACTACAAAAGTAAGCTAAAACTAGAATTAAAATGTGATTTAAAAACTATTAGACTAGAGAACAATTTAGAAGTAAATCCACTCCAACATTTTTGTAAATCAACGAACAAATAATTTATGATCTTTAGTTTTGATGTTAAATGAAATAATTGTTGCATTTGTCATAAGTATGGTTTATTTATGTTATTAATTAACATAGCTTGAACCATCTAACTATAGTGCTACAAATAGACCACTTATAAAATCTCATGAAAAGAAGCCAAACCAAAAGTTATTTTAAGTATGATCTATTTACTATTGTAATTAGTAATATAGATCATCAAATTTTGTTTTTACTTTCATTTCAAAATCAAAAATCAATTAGCAAATGATGATGTAAATTCTTTTTATGTTTAATAAGAATAATTCATTTGCAAAAGCAACATAAGCTATCAAACCCACTTGTATAAACTTACATCAAAATTCACTTTCATGAAGCACAAACAAAAGAGGTCATAATCATAAAAATGTTGAAACTACATAGAGTTAGAGAGCTTCATTACCCCTAAATTGAAGAGGTTTAGCTACTCATTTGTGTTATCAAATTAACACTTGTAAATTTTAACATTAAAAAACAAAAGAAATAAAACTAAGCCAAGAACGCAAAAGAGATCAGCTATTAACTACTTACATAAAAATTAAAGGTACACTAATTGCATGAATATAGATCTAAGCAATAAACAGGAAATAAAAGAAATCATAAGATAAACATCAACATAAAAGCAGGGAAAGCATGTAGAAAAGAGAGGAGAAAGAGGCTTGTAGGCCATTTTTATTTCACTTTGATTTGTGTTTACAATTGCTAATTTCCAAAGTAAATATATGAGAGAGTAGAAGAATTCCCATGTACATAAAAGGGCTATTTATACATGCATAGAACCCTAATTCCATTTTTAGGGAGCTTCCTAAAATGTCCTTTAGAAGGTGTGGCCACCAAATAACGATTAGTCACTAATTAATCCATCATTTAATGTGCATGAAGCTTTAACCTCCACTTAGTTTTCCGTTAGCTTGAATTGTAGATTTAGGTAAGTGGGTGGGGTCCTCTATGATCATGTACTTGAATTATTTCCTCTTTGTTCCTTTGTATTCCTTTGTGCATTCATGTATCTTCATGAATCCCTCTTGCATATGCATCCAAATTTCCTATAAAAATCATAAAAAATGTCCAAGTAAAAATTCTCAAATTGACGCATGCACAAAATTATCCATTTTGCCCCTGAATGAAGATGAATATCTGATGATTTGAAAATAATTGAATTTTAGTTTTAAACATGTTAAAATTCCCAAATATGTTATTTATTTAAATAAAAAGAGATAAAATATGAATGTAAATATATGCATATTTACGTGCACATCAAATACCCCCACACTTATCTTTTTATTCGTCCTCGAATAAAGGAAAACTAAGATAAATCCATTTTTGTAGGGAGCACGATCACATTGAGCGTATGCAGCAATCCGTTAAACCTCAGGGTGTCCCCAGTAGGGCGAGTATTGTCTCGTAAGGGTTTTCAGCGGATACTACCCATAAAATCCTAATGCAAAGTGAAAATATTTACAAAGTGCAAGATTTATTTACAATGGGATGAATGCAAGTTTTTGAAAGTACTTGCAAATGAAAGATTCGCTTTCAAATTAACACGAATAAATTAAATATAGGTTTTGGTTATTATCGAGAAATTTAAGATCTTTTACTTGTCAAAATTTCCAATAAAAAACAAGTTATCATAATAAATAAACTATAGTTTAGCTCGTTGTTTTGGTTGATAACATAGTGCAACTATGAAATGGATCCTTAATTGATTATCAAAGTTTGTCAAAGCAGTATTTTCATTTCTTTCCAATAACAAGTCAAAGCAAACAAGTTAAAATAGTGCTTGGATTTCAATTTCTTACTTTCTCATACATGAAAATTTTATTGATGTTAACAATTTACATTTGCCTAACTCAAGTAAACCGAGGCCATATATATTACCCATGCACTGCCTTGTGGACTGATGTGAGAGGAATACAGAGTGTGGTGAGTGAACACACAAGTGTGAACACTTATCGATTGTAGGCATTATTAAAAAGAATTTTTTATATGCATACGCATAACTCAGATAAACTGAGGCCAAATATATCGATCACACGCTGCCTTTTGGGCTTACGTGAGAAGGTACAGAGCATGAAGAGTGAACACACGAGTATGAACACATGACTCTAGGTGTTAAAAATATATATACATATATACAAATGTTTTTTTACTTATATTTTTTGTTTTATTCCTTTTTTTGAAAGAGAGAGTTTTGCAAAATCATCTTAGCACCATTTAACTTAGAAGATAAAAATGTTATATCCTTTACTTTAAATTTACCACCTTTTTAAACAAAGATTTTCCAATTAGAACATACTTCATAATTAACACATATGAACCTTCCTATATACTAGTTAAACCATTGTTATTTGTAATTAAACTTCATTTTTACTTTTGTTAAGACAAATAAATTTTCAAAACTTTCAATTTATTAACCAAAACTTATACTTATCCCATAGTGTTTCTTCAAAAACAAATCAAAATGCTAAAAAGAAAATGTTTTTGAGATTTGTAAATTTTGAGAATTTTTTTTATAGTTAAAAGAAAATGAAAATTCAAAAATGCTATGAAAAACTAAAAAAGGTGAAATTGAGACTCCCTCCCACACTTAATATTGACTGTGTCCCCACAGTCAATGCACGATATAATGAGTGTAACGAGGAAAATATGTACATATTTACAGAAAGGGTTAATATTCTTACTAGACGTAGCTTGGCTCGTGAAGAATCATGAGCTCCTCCTCTTGGTTACTTGACAATTCCAAGCAAGGTTTCAAACGATGACCGTTGACTTTGAAAACCGATATAACCCTGGGGTTTTCTATTTCTACAGCACCATATGGAAAAACAGTTCGTACCATAAATGGTCCGGTCCATCTCGATCTAATTTTCCCAAGGAATAAATGAAGTCCTAAGCCATATAAAAGAACTTTTTGGTTAGGAAAAAACGCTTTCCTTAGGATTGAATTTTCATGAAAACTTTTTTTATTTCTTTGTAAATTTTCTCGTTTTCATATGTGTCGTTCCTAAGTTCTTCTAGTTCGTTGAGTTGTACTTTTCGGTTTTCACCAGCGTTCTCAAAATCAAAGTTTAAGTTCTTTACGCTTTGTGTTTGATTTCAACGGGTAAATGGAAAGCTTTACCGTAAACTAAACGAAATGGGGACATCCCAAGGTTAGTTTTAAGAGCAGTACGGTAAGCCCAAAGCGCATCGGTCAATTTCTGAGACCAATCTTTTTTTATTTTTGTTTACAGTATTTTCCAAGATTTGTTTTATTTGTCGGTTTGAAACTTCAACTTAGCCACAAGTCTTAGGATGATACGAAGTGGATAATTGCTGGATTATCAAGTATTTTTTCATTAAATTTTCAAAAGAACGGTTACAAAAATGGGTTCCGTTATCACTGCTTATTGTGCGAGGTATGTCGAACCTCGAAAAGATGTTTTCTTTAAGAAATTTCACAACAATTATATGGTCGTCGGTTTTGCAAGAAACAGCTTCGATTCATTTTGAGACATAATTGACAGCGAGAAGGATATACAAGTTTCCAAATGAGTTAGGAAAAGGTCCCATAAGGTCGATACCCCAAACATCAAAGATTTCTTGGTAAGAATGAGGTTTAGAGGCATCATATATCGTTAAGAAACTCATCCAAGCATTTGACGTCGATCGAAATCTTGGCAAAATTCGAATGAGTCTTTAAAAAAAGAAGGCCAGTAGGAACGACACTGAAGCACTTTTTTCGTAGTTTTTCAAGGACCAAAATGTCCACCGCACGCTTGATAATGGCAAAACAAAAGAACACTCCTAATCTCATTATCTGGAATGCAACGTCAGATGATTTGGTCGAGGCAATATTTGAACAAGTATGGATCGTCCCAATAGAAATATTTCACATGGGGCATGAATTTGTAGTTATCCTATTTGGACCAAGATGATGGAGTCTCTTTAGTGACTAAGTAGTTCACTATATCAGCATACCATGGATCGATAGAAATTGAAAGAAGTTGTTCATCGGAGAAGTTTTCATTACTTGGAAAAGAACATGGTGCGTTCAGAAGACAAAACAAGTGATCGGCAATGACATTGTTGGATCCTTTTTTGTCTTTGATTGTAAGGTTAAATTCTTGAAGTAAAAGGATCCAACGAATCAAACGGGATTTAGCATCCTTTTGAGCGAAGAGATATCAAAGCGCAGCGTGGTCCATGTATACAGTAATGTGTGAACCTATCAAATAAGGTCGAAACTTTTCGAGTGCAAAAATGACAGCTAGAAGCTCTTTTTCGATTTTTGTGTAGTTGAGTTGAGCATCGTTAAAGTCATACTCACGTAGTAAATGACACGAAGGATTTTGTTGATGCGTTGTCCTAAGACAGCACCAACTGTAAAGCTAGAAGCGTCATACATTATTTCAAAAGAAAGATCTTAATTGGATGTGCAAATGATTGGAGCAGAAATAAGTTCATGTTTGAGAGGTTCGAAAGAAGAGATAGAATCAGAATTAAAATCAAATGGAACGTCTTTTCCGAGAAGAGTTGTCAAAGGAAGAGCGATTTTGCTAAAGTCTTTTACAAAGCGTCAGCAAAAGTCAACGTGTCCCAGAAATGATCGAATGTCCTTAATAGATTTGGAAATGGATAAGTTTGCAATTACGTCCATTTTTTCTTTATCTACTGAAATGACTTTATTTGAGATGATATATCCAAGAACTATGCCTTGCTTGACCATAGAGTGGCATTTTTCCCAATTCAATGTCAAATGTTTTTCTTTACATCGATTTAAAACCAACTCTAGACGATGTAAAAATTGGGAAAAAGAACGGCCAAAGATAGAGAAATCGTCCATAAAAACTTCTAGAAAGTGTTCAAACATATCAGAAAAGATGCCAACTATGCATCGTTGGAAAGTTTCAGCAGTGTTATAAAGTCAGAATGGCATACTTCGATAAGAAAAGGTACCGAATGGACACATGAAAGTCGTTTTCTCTTAATCTTCAAGAGCGATTGGAATTTGGTTATAGCCGGAATAACAATCAAGGAAGCAGTAGAATTCATGGTCGGCTAAACTTTCGAGCATTTGGTCAATAAAAGGAAGAGGGAAGTAATCTTTATGTGTTGCGGCATTTAGTTTTTGATAGTCAATGTAAACACTCCAACCCATTTGAGTACGAGTTGGAATAAGTTCGTTTGAATCATTCTTAACAACGGTTAGCCCAGACTTTTTCGGTACAACGTGAATTGGGCTAACCTATGAACTATCAGAGATTGGGTAAATGATTCCATTGTCGAGGATTTTAAGAATTTCATCACGCACCACTTCTTTCGTTTTTGGATTAAGCCTTCGTTGCACGTCACGAATAGGCTTGGCATCATCGATTAAATGGATGCGATGTTGAACAAGAGCGGGACTAATTCCATTTATATCGAAGATGGACCATCCCATCGCTTCCTTGTTTTTTGAAAGAATAGGAAGAACAGAAGTTTCTTGGTCAAGAGAGAGAGTTGCAGAAATTATGACGGGCAATGTTTCATTATCACCAAAGTATGCGTACTTAAGGTGATCGGGAAGCGGTTTGAGGTCCAACTTAGGGAGTTGCTCGATCAAAGAATTTGGTTGAGATTCGAACTCAACTTGAAGCGATTCAAAAGGAAGAGTATATTCAATCTCATTGGGATTTCGTGAAAGAATTTTTCATACTCGGCTTTGCATTTGTCATTAAGGTCAAGTGTCTCGTTTTCGTGAATGACACTAACTTCCAACGTTTGGTCACGAGGTTTGTTCGATCCAAAGTCATGTTTTCAAAAAAGATTTTCATCGATCCATTACGACAATTGATTAAGGAATTTGAGATGGATAAGAATGGTCAGCCCAATATTAATGGAATTGACTCATGAGATTTGCCATAGGTTGTGTTTCGAGAACGATAAAGTCAACTGGGAATATGAATTGCCCTACTCGAATGAGCACGTCCTCGATTTCTCCCATGGGATTCTTAATGGAACGATCGACGAATTAAAGCATAACTTTTGTGGGTTTGAGCTCACCTAAGCCTAATTGTTCGTAAATGGAATATGGAATCAGGTTGACACTCGCGACTAAGTCAATCAAACAATTGTTAATCTTCTTATCTCCAATTGTACACGAACTCGTAGGGCAGTCAGGATCTTTATATTTTACGGGCATGGATTGGGACAAGACTTCACTCAAACTTGTAGTTAAGAAGACTTTTTTGAGCACTTGAGTGTATCACTTTTGGGTACACAAGTCCTTTAGAAATTTCACGTACGTGGGGACTTGTTGAACGATGTCAAGAAATGGAATGTTAACTTTGACTTGTTTAAAAATTTCCAACATCTTTTCCATTTGGTCCGAGTGTTTCTTTGGTCGAAGACGATGTGGAAATAAAACACGATACTCGGTAGGTGGGTCTACTCGAGTAGAAGAAGAATTTGATTGGCATTAGATTCAACGTTTGGCTCCACGTTCTGTTCAGATTCGTTCATTTTTTTAGAAATGTCGAGAGAGGTTTCCGGTTGGGATTAACGACTTGATTATCGCTTTGTTTGCCGGAACGTAAAGTGATGATAGCATTCAATTGGATGACTTTGCTATCTTGAACAACATGGGCTTTATTTGAATTTGCTTTTTGATTTCTGGGATTTGGAATTGGCTAGCTTGGGAATGTTCCACATTCGCATTCACTTATAGACGTGGCTAATTGACCCATTTGTGTTTCGATTTTTGCAATTGATTGGTTTGTGTTTTGCATTTATGATGTTAATTTGATTGAAGGCTTTGAGTAGTTGCTTTAGCCAATGTTCCAAGAGTTTTCTCAAGTGAACTTAAACATTTATCGTCTTGGAAAGGATGAGCAGAATTTGGTTGAAATTTGATTGTTGCGGTTGATTATGAGACAGACCCGCAAAGTTTGGTTGAAAATTGTTAGGCTGGAAGGGAGGATTCGAAGCTTATTCGAGAATGCTTGGAAGTTGGGACAAACGATATTTTTGTTTGGACTGTTTTGGTTCCAAGCAAAATTCGGATGATTTCTCCAACCAGAACTGTACGTTGGAGAAAATTGGACATTTTTGGCTTTATTGAAAGAATTGATTTGTTCGACAGAATTGGAACACTGATCGGCTATATGATTATGATCGTTGCATTTAAAACACATCGGTTGGGAAGCTTGGTTCATTTGATTCGATGAGAAAATGTTATCAAATTTTTTTAATCATTGTGTTGATCTTAGCTTCCATGGTAAAAGAAGATCCTATCGAGTGGGCACTCGATCGTGAGTAAATGGATTTTTCGTTCAAATGTTCCCATTGAGACGACTTTTCGGCAAGGTTTTCAAGAAATTTCCAAGCATCGTCATGATGTTAGGCAAGGAAGTTGCATTGGCATATTGATTCGAGCATGGTTCGTGAGCTGTTTTTGAGTCTATCGTATAAAATTTGGCAAATCGTCCATTTTTAAAAGCTATGGCGTGGACATTTTATCAAAAGCTCTTTGAATCTTCAAAATATTTTCCAAATGGTTCTCCCTTGAATTGATGAAAATTTACAATTTTGTTTCGGATTCTACTTGTTTTTTCCAAGGGGTAGCACTTTTTTAAAGAAAGCTTTTACGAATTCTTCCCACGTTTTAATTAAGTTCGATGGTAAGCTATACAACCATTTTTCAGCATAATCCATGAGAGTGAATGAGATTAATCGAAGTTTAATTCTGTCATCGGAAAGTTGTTGGAGTTTAATGGTTGCGTAAACTTGTTCGAATTTAGTCAAGAAAATGTATGGGTCATCGTGTTCGAAATTGCCAAATTTCAGAAGTGTGGCAATATGGTTCGAGTGAATTTCGAAATGGTTACCCGTAGGGGCAGGTAACATGATGCAAGATGGAATATAAACTCTATCGGGAAAGATTCTATCCATAAGAGTTCGAGGAGCGTTCTCATTTGCCATTTCGGGAGGATCGTTTGTTCGAGTTAAAAGGTTAGTTGTTGAGTCGTGAGTCCAACGACATGTTGTTGTGTTACGAGTCCAAGTACCCATGCATAAGTGAAAATCGAGAAGAGAAAGAAGTTAGAATTGAGTTTTAGAGAATGAAAGCAGATTTGAAAAACGAAGTGAGAATTTTTTTTGTTTTTTTAATTATTTTTTCTTTTTTTTAAAAAGGAAGAAAAATATTTACCAAATGAAATTTATTTTCAAAAGAGAAGTTTGATTATTATTATTTTTTAATTTTCAAATTTCTATTTTTTTTGATAAGATTTCATTTTTTTTTTTGGATTTTTGTTTTTGATTGAAAATTTTCAAAGGAAAGGAAAAATGATTTTTTTACTTTTGGAATTAAAAACTAAGTTAAGTGAAATTTACAAAAAAAATTGGATTTTTGATTTTTTTGAATATTCATGAACTGATGCAACTAAATGAATGCAAAGGACTTAATTACAGTTTTCTATCCTTAGTAGCTCCTAACCTAAAACCGTATAACCACACATTGTCTTAAATCAACAAAAATATTTCTCTGTCAGGTAATGGGCAGGGGTTACCGGTGCACTACGAATCACCGTAGCAATGCATCCAAAGGTTTAAGTACCTTCAGAGGAACAACCACTATAATATTTACGAATCACCGTAATATTTATAAATGGTTATTACTCTGCCGTAGCCTAGACATCAGGACATAAAATTGTTCAAAGAAAACAACTGTGAAGATATAATTAAGCCATAGGTAAGCTCGCGACACGCTTAAGTCGAATGTCTAACCTTTATTATTAGTCAAATTCTACGATGAAATGCAATTTGTGGGCTAAGAAAAGAGTGATGAAATCCCTCACCTTATGTGAATTGGGGTATAACCATTAGAAAAGAAAATAAGATGAGATAAATGCAAAACTAAAATAAAACGTGAATTTACAATGCAACTAAAATAAAGTTTGTTTTTGTTTTTGGATTTTGAAATATTTTTTTAAGTAAATGCAAATGCAAGCAACCAACAACGCAATTTAAAAAAAACAAGGGAAAATGCATGATACGCAGATTGTTAGCAATTTATTTTTAAGCAAGCAATTCTTCATTTTGAATTTCTGCTTTTACAACCTGAAAAGGAGTCAAACAAGATATATATGTGTGTGTGTGTGTACAGTTTTTTTTTTTTTTTGTTTTTTTATATTAAAGAAGAAACAAGGAAATATCAAAGCAAATGACCTTAAAACAAAACAAATTTAATTTTTTTTTTAAAGGTTTTATATTATTTTTGAAAAGGATGGACTAAAAAAATTAAAACAACACAAAAGAAAACTAATTTTTTTAAGAGAAAGAATAGAGTGGCAAACCCGATATTCTTTTTCAAGATATGTGGAACAGAAAAAAAAAAAGATTTGAAACAAACTAATCAAAACAAAATAAAACTGCCTTAAAACTAATTCCACAAAACAATTTTTATTAAAAAAAACTCTGGCTTTAAACTAGCCCAAACCCGGCCCGGTATGAAAGATTTTATTTTCGTTCTTTTCACAAAAAACCACTTCACAAATGAAGAAATCGATGCTTTCAGAAAAAAAAAATTCGACTTTTCCAAATCAACTTTTCCAAAACAATTCAGCAATTCGAGGCGATTCCAGAGGTGTTTAAGTTAATTGGGTTTGGGAATTTGGGAGTTTGTCGCGATGATGGTTTAGGTGGAGGCGATTGGAGGGTCACGGAAGCTTGTTCGCTGTTTGCCTGGAAGGTCGCGTTCAAGGTTGCCGTGGTTTAAGTCGGGGGTGGTAATGAAGCTTGAGGATGCCGACGGTGGGGGTGGTTTAGACTTCGCGGTCGTGGTTGTCGGCGGTGAAGTATTTTGGAATTATGGGTTTCGCAATTGTGGTAGGGAGATGTTCGATTTCGCGATGCTCGGCGATATGATGATGGTGGTGGTTAAGTGCAGAGGCATTGGTTAGTTGCGATTTCGATTGTGGATTGCGATTGTGGTTACGGGGAAGTGAACGGGAACGAAGCAGGGAAGGAATTTGTCATTTTGGAAGAGATTTGAGGCAGAGGATGGAGGCGGAATCTGGTGCTGTGGTTGATGTGTTTGTGGATCGGTAGATATGAACAGCTTGTCGTTTGAGTGATGGCAGCAGTGTAGGAGGAAGAGAACACAGCAGTTTGTGAGCAGCAGTAGAGTGAAGATGGGTGGTTTGAAGAATGGTTGTGTACTAGTTTGTTCGAATAGGAAGCAGGCGCTGCTGTTGTGGGATGTTGGGATGTTGCAGGTATTGAAATGTGGAGAAGGCAGTGCTGTATGTGGGTGAAGTTGAAATGAAGCAAGGCAGTTAGGGGGTGGAGTTGAAGGCAGGGTGGATACTAGCGATGACAGGGTGGAGTTTTGAAGTTGTATTGTATGCTTTGAACTGGTGAAGTATTGGTGAAGAATGTATGGAAATGAGGGGCAAGTTTTGATGGGGGATGTAGAAAGTGGTTAGTGTGTTGTAAGATTACTGTTGAATGGTATTTTTTTTTTTTTTGGCAGTAGAGGAGTAATAATGGTGAGTGAAGTAATGCAAAGTTTGTTGTGGGATGATTGAGCTTGAACGGTGAAGTGGGTGATATTGATGAATGCAGTAGTGGTTTGGAGATTGTGATGGCTGTTGTAGTAGCAATGAGGGTACTGGTGGTTAGAGGCTGCTGTGGCAGTGGTTATTTGCAGGCAGAGGATTTTTGACAGTTATTGGTTGTGAAGGGGAATGAACAATGGTATGGTGGTGGTTGCTATGATGTGTATGACAGAGTAGATGGTTTGGGTAGGGGGTGAGTTGTATGTTTGAAGCAGGTTGGTCATTAAGGTAAAGTTTGAATGGCTGATGTTGTAGTGTTGTGGTGAGGATGGACAGTGAATGACAGAGGTGATGTCGTGGTTGCTTTGTGTGCACTGTGCTGTAGGAAGGGTGTGCTTGTTTGAGCGGGTTGTCTATTGTTTGTGGAAGGTTGGTGATTGTCTGAGATGAGGTGGAAGGTTATGGCAGTGCAGTGGAACGTGGTGATGACTGCAAGTGAAGGCTAGAGGCTCTGGTTGAAGGGAGGTTGAAATTGTTGTCAGATTTTGGGGAGGATGGTGAGCAGTTTGTTCAATGGTGTTTAAGATGCACAGAGAAGTGCACAGTAGTAGTGTTGAAGAAATTGACAGTAAAAGAAAATGTAAGCAATGTGATGTAAATTTTGTAGAAAAAGAAAGTTGTACAAAGAAAATTATAATTGCAAATAAAATGGAATAATTTTTTCTTTTCAATTGCAATTGTGTGAGTGTATTTTTCAAATATGAAATGCAAATGCACGTGGAACTAGAAAACTACAATCACATAAACAAAAATGAAAACGACAAACACACAACACAAACTATATACATATATATTTTTTAAATAAATGCAAACTAACTCACAAAACAAAAACACACAGAAGTCCAACAACAAATAATCCGAAGAATAGAAAATTAAAATCAAGACAAATTCTCCGGCAGCGGTGCCGAAAATTTGTTTAACGACAAATTTTCCATCGGCTAAGAAAATCGCCAAAAAAAAATTTGGAATAAAAATAACCGCATGCACGCGGCATACAATTTTAGTACGCGGCAAATACGGGTCGATCCGCATAAAATTGTTTTAGATTTTGAAAATCAATTCAATCAAATTAGACCAAAGTGAGAGAAAATTGTTAACTACAAAAATGAAGCTAAAATAGATTTAAAATGTGATTTAAAAACTATTAGACTAGAGAACAATTTAGAGGTAAATCCACTCTCACATTTTTGTAAATCAACAAACAAATAAATTATAATCTCTAGTTTTGATGTTAAATGAAATAATTGTTGCATTTATCATATGTATGGTTTACTTACGTTATTAATTAAGATAACTTGAACCATCAAACTATAATGTAATAAATAGACCAGTTATAAAATCTCATGAAAATGAAGCCAAAGCAAAAGCTATTTTTAAGAATAATCTATTTACTATTGTAATTAGTAATATAGATTGTCAAATTTTGTTTTTATTTTCATTTCAAAATCAAAAGTCAATTAGAAAATGATGATGTAAATTCTATTTATGCTGAATAAGAATAGCTCATTTGCAAAAGCAACATAAGCTATCAAACCCACTGGTATAAACTTCACTTTCATGAAGCACAAACAAAAGAGATCATAAATCATAAAAATATTGAAATTACATAGAGTTGGAGAGCTTCATTATCCCTAAATTGAAGAGGTTTAACTACTCATTTATGTTATCAAATCAACACTTGTAAATTTCAACATTAAAAAGAAAAAGAAATAAAACTAAGAAAAGAAAGCAAAAGAGATTAGCTACTAACTACTTGCATAAAAATTAATGCTACACTACTTGCATAAATATAGATCTAAGATATAAACATGAAATAAAAAAAGCATAGAGATAAACATCAACATAAAAGCAAGGAAAAACATGTAGAAAAGAGAGGAGAAAGAGGCTTTGAAGCATTTTTATTTCACTTTGATTTGTGTTTACAACTTGCTAATTTCCTAAGTAAATATATGAAAGGGTGGAAGATATTCTCATGTACATAAGAGTGTTATTTATACATGCATAAAACCCTAATTTCATTTTTAGGAACTTCCTAAAATGCCCTTTAGGAAATGTGGCTACCAAGTAACCATTAGCCACTAATTAATCCTTCATTTAATATGCATGAAACTTTAACCTCCACTTAATTGTTCATTAGCTTCTAATTTTAGATTTAGATAAGTGGTTGGGGTCCTCCATGATCATGAACTTGAATTATTTCTTCTTCATTCTTTTGTATTCATTTGTGCATGCATGTATCCTCATGAATCCCTCTTCTATATGCATCAAAATTTCCTATAAAAATCATAGAAAATGTCCAAGTAAAAATTCTCAAATTGACAGATGGACAAATATGACCATTTTGCCCTCGAATGAAGATGAATATATGATGATTTAAAAATAATTGAATTTTGGTTTAAAAATGTTAAAATGCCCAAATATGATATTTATTTAAATAAAAATAGATAAAATATGGATGTAAATATATGCACATTTACGTGCACATCACCCATCCGAATTGGTGGCGAAGATGACCAGTACTACTCATTTTGAAATACTACCTATAATGAAGCCCTTCTCCAATAGCTCGTTCACATGCTTGTCCAGCTCGCATATCCCCATTAGGAACCATATGCCTTGAGGGTAAGGAAACAGGTCTAGCGTTCTCCACAAATTAAATTCATAACTCGGTCTCTCTCTAGGGTGGGAGACCTATGATCTCGAAAAAGACATCGGTGTAACTTCTAACTACAGGCGCTGAATCTAACTCATCATGTGATGGGTCTAACAAATACAGCTAACTCAACATAACCGAACCTTTAAGATAGCAACAAACCTGTAAATTATGCCCGCTACAAGTACCCAACCTAACAACCATCCTATTATAATCTAAAATCGCCCCATACATCGCTATCCAATCCATGCATAAAATAAAACCAAACCCAGAAAATTCTAAGACAAAAGTATCGCAATCGAACTCAAACGCCAAAATAAGCAATTTCAAACCCCTACATATCATAGATAAATAAGTCGTTTCTCCAAAGGATTTGATACTACCATGGGGTTTGCAACTCTGCTAGTGCCTAGGTGTAACTCATCTGCAAGTCTATAGGAAATAAAAGAGTGTTATGCCCCAATATCAAGTAAGGTACGAATGGATAAACCAGATTAACAAGGACCCTCTTCCCCTATCTCCTACTGGAGGCACACTCGAGCTTGGAACTACGTCCAATGCATGAGCTGGAACCACTTGGGTAAAGGTCTTCAAAGGTGTTGGATACTCTCGCTTCGTGTGCCCAAATTGATTATTGTTGTAACACTTAATCCTCGGACTATCACCTCTGCGCTCATTAGCGAAGTGCCACATCCTACCACATATCCTCACTGAATATCTTGCTTCTTAATTTTTCCCTTGTGTCCCACTCCCTCTTGTGCTGATTCTGTCAAGACTTATTGGTTTCTTCCTTCTCTTCCTCCTTGTAGACGGTATTTAACAAGGTCATCTCCATTAAACCCTCATAATTCGCACCTATAGGAATATGACTAAGAGCCAAATCTTAAAGAGGTTGGTTTAGTCTCTTCGCAAACTTCAAAGCCTTCTGCTGAGGGTTATTGATCAGCTCCATCCCAAACCTAAACAACCCATTGAACTGATTGACACTCTCTTTCACTAACATGTCTCATTGTTTTAGATGAATAAACTTCCCCAATTGCACTCCCTCCTCTACTCTAAAAAGAAACTTCATCTCAAAGCATCTCCTAAACTCTCCACAAGTGATACCTCCCCCATCAGTCTTCACCGCTACTACCACCTACCAATTCAGGTCCTCTCTCTATAATGCCAAGTAGCAAGCTATCTCCTCACCTAATCAACAAGAACCATCAATCCAAAAATTCTCTTACAAGCATGAATCCATGTCCTCGAATCTACATATGACTTGATCCCCACATACCACTTTCCTCTTAGGCTTGCAAAGTCCATACATAACTTAGCAAAATCGATAGTAGGTGGGTGAGTAGGAACTGCACCTAGTGCCCGCTCTATGGGTCCTCCATTAGGGTTAAGCTCAGCTTGTTCCTTTGTCTGAAGATACCGGCGAAATCAAATTGGGACACTCATGCCTAGAATCTTAGCAGCTTCGTCTAGGCTTGAACCGCTCATTTTTTATCTCTGATTTAGGAATTTACCAGCAACTTTTCACAGATAGCATTGTAAGAATAAGGAAAAGAGTTATTCGCATTATGCTCATACAAAACCTTTTGGAAAAACTTTTATCTATACACACATAGATACATAATTTGGAAATAAAATTTGAAAATCTTTTAGGAAACCTTTTGAAAAACATTTGGAAAAACTTTTTCTTTTCGAAAAACTTTTCAAGTACGTTCTCTTAATATGCCCCTAATTGCAAAGGAATTTTAAACCTATGTTGTAATACCAACTGTGACAACTTGCACCTCCCGACACACCAATCCAAAGCCTAAGGTGACTTTTGGGCTCGTACTGATGTCGAGAAGCATGAGCTATTATGTTTTTAACATTACAGAGACTAATGATATACATATGCAATCTAAGATATGCTACATTTCAAAACTCATAGCAAAAGGCAGTAAAATATAAATATAAAATAACCATCTCATAAAATATCTTACAAGGTCTCAAATAATACATAGCCAAATCTAGAGTACATAGAAATATAATACATGTCTAATAAAATATTAAGTACTGAGCAAGATAGATAGTTACATAAAGGGTAAAATAAAAATGACAAACAACTCCAATGATGAGCTCGCTTCTCCATGTACTAATTGTGGCCCTACAACCTGCTATACAGTCCTCTTATGGTAGGGAAAAGAAAGGTAAAGGGTTGGATCAGAGAAAAGTCTAGTGAATGAGTACATAATTTATATAAATGATCACATGCAGTTGACTTAATAATAATAATCTAGGTGACTTAGGGTACACGTGTCGTGAATTACTAGATTTTTTTCACTTAAGGGGTTTAGCTAAATACACACCTGCACTAGCTACTTGTGCAGGCTCATACTTAGAATCAAACAATTGATCGAATGTCTCGACAATGATGATCAACTAATAGTTATTGGAACTATTCTACATAGGATTACCCTATTATTTCTACCATGGGACTAAGTTTCCTACAACTACGACAACCCGTACCCCATGATGCATTAACGGGAGCCCGCAATGCCGACTCCTGAAGTATCTCACTATTTGCAATCTGTATCCACCTCTCAATGGTAACGTAGTTGCCTCTTATTGCACGTGCCGAGATCCAACAACAACATAGCATCACGCCGTGTCATGATTCATGAATACCAAGTAACTCCCCTTGTGTCGAGCACACACACTTCATCAGGCATCATTAGGCACTGCGTGTCCATTGTGTAACCTTCTGTGAGTGCCATTTGCATTCGAATCACTCCTATCAAATATCTATCCCTGCTGGATAAATAACTTTTAATCATCTTTGCAACGTCATCGTGTCGCCTCATAGGAACTAGCTTTCCTGCTCCTAACGTTCATATATATATATATATATATATATATATATATATAGAGAGAGAGAGAGAGAGAGACACTAAATACCTTTATTTAAAATAAATGAACCTGGGCCTTAGGCCGAGGTTCAAGTTATGCTCCTGGAACGCTTCCCGATTGATCGTTTTATACTAGGATGATCGACCGCTTGCTGTCGACTGCTCTAAATAGTGCGGTCGACCGATCGCAATGAAAATTTTAGGGTTTTCGTGTTCATTTGATTTGTAATAATTATTGTTCAATTTTATTCATTCTCTAACTTTAATACTAGCTTAATGTAACTTACAATTTCAGGTTTGTGTGAAATTAAAGTCTTATTAGTCCAAACTCCTAATCAATATGCAATGCAGTAATCAACTTAATCTATTGTTAACATCAAATTATAGTAACAGATTTAGAAAAGGATTAAGGAAGGGTTTTAATCCATACCATTTTTCATTTAATAAGCTCACTCAATTTAATTTTTATGCGACATTAGATTTAGGTAGTATAATTTCTAATTTGGTTTCTAACATCCTATATCAGATAATTTATATCAAAATAAAAAACATATAAATCATCTTATTAAAAATATACCTATTCATGTCAGATCTAAGTTTTCCTTTGAATTTCATCTAGAAACGACTGTTTCAATCTTCTTGGATTCCTCTAATTTTTTATTTTGAAGAATTTTGTTAGTGGTGGAGAAGAGAATTCGGTAGAGTTTTGGTATGTTGATCAATTTTTTATAAATTTGGGTTTGAGTTAGCTTTGAATTTGTAAGGGTTTTATATCAGTCTTAATCGTTGATTAGCCCCAAGAGAATCTTTGGTTTCACGTCGTATGTTAAACAATTTCTTTACAGCCGAGTAAAATTATTTTTTTTAACTCTGGGCCATTAGCCGTTCAAATTCATTGATGCGGAACACTAACCGGTTGACTGCTAAGTGGGGATCGGTCGACCGCTACCTATCGACCAACGACCCCTCAATGTGTCGACCGGTAGAGCTATTTATTTATGGATAGCTTAGTTTCCTTATTATTTAATAATTAATTTCGTTTTCAAATTTTGAAATGTCTGTAACTTCTCCGTACTAGCTTCATTTTCAAAGTGTTATATATCAAAATTGCCCAAAAAATTGCTACAAATATAACGGTGCAAATTTCAAAGCCAAATTCATACATTTGTAAAAATTACACTTTTTATCTTATTATGCCTTCAATTTAATTCTTTAAAAAAAATTTGCTTAAATTTTCAGGATGTTACAATCAGTATCAATATAGACCTATTTTTATGTTCCAACCTCTAAGCTCCGCTTTATGGTGGATCCCTCCCACAATATGCGTGCATTCTATGATCAATAAATATGGTCGAACCGATCTATTTCATACCCTAAAATTTTCAAACTTTCTTCATGGCATAAGTCCAAAGCCTCCAAAGTAGCCACTTTATGATCCAAAATCATGTCGATTTCAACAAAATCATGTCGGTACCAACCAAATCATGTCAGTACTAACCAAATCATGTTTGTACCAATCATGTCGGTGCCAACCAAATCATATTGGTACCTACTGATCATGCATTTCCAAAACTTGGCCAAATCTTTAATTTCTTCAATCTTGCCATCTTCCAAGCTTCTTGACTCATCCCTTCATCATTTTATAGTCCATTTTCTTTGATTTAAGTCAATTCCAAGACCATAGTAAATTTTCTAAAAACAATAAAATTTATCGATTAACCAATTTAATCTTGCCTTGTATTTTGATTTTAAATCGAATTCCAATTCTGATGATAATAACCTTCTACAGCGAAGGAGATGAATCATCTCATGGGTAGTGTCTTACTCCAAGTAGTTTAATATATACCCCAACTATGGTTGTTACTAAAACGTTATGCCAATTTTTTAACTATAATCAAAGTATAGCCTAGCTACTTAAGATCAATAGTACTCTAAAGTTAGAAAACTATTGTATGTCGTAACTATGAGATCTTCTATTTTGACTTAGTCGCAATAACATATCGAAGACTCTCATTCATTCATTCATTATGTGATGGTTCCAAATAATCACAAATACGTAATCTCTTGGTGGCATCAGTAGTTGTGAGTAAATCACAATCCATTGTATGAAGAACATTATGTATACTTCCCTTGACAGATGTATCCATATCCTTTTCTTGATACATCTTAACCAAGAACATTCATAGAGTTTGTATTTATATATATTGATTCAATAATCATGGTTACAACCATGTTCGTATCTGCAATCAATAAATACTTCTACAAAAGATTTTCTACTTATATATGTTTAAAGTGATTAATTAAATATTTGTATCACTATATAACAACACATATAGCAGAAAATAAAACCAAATGCACACTTTATTATAAACAAGATTGTTTGCAAAGTTGAGTTTATAAGAAAAAAAGTACATAACTGCCCCTAGGACACTTAATTCTGTTAGGATAAACATCAATTCATAACAACTTAATTGTGTGTATTTTTTTAATTCAGCATGAGATAATGCCAACGAGAAATGATGAAGAAAAAAAGGTAGAAGTCCTTAGGAGTGAGAAGATAGTTAGTTCGGTTTGAAATAGACAAAAATTATCAAAACAGATTTAGTCCTTTAGTAAACAAAAACTGAACCAAACTAGGTTGTTATTGTTCAAAACCGAAACCAACCAAACTGAAATAATAAGGTTTGGTTTGGTTGGTTCGATTGGTTAGTGACAAATTAAACTATACTATGTAGTTTCTTACATAACATGAGGCTAGAAAATTTGATTGAGTGTGTATGTGTCTGTTTGCATCTAAATATGTGATCATGCGCTAAGTTCTATAAATTTACTACTTTATTTATAGAAAATATTAACTCAAAATAAATAGAAAATAATTTTGTTAAGATAATTATATAAATAATACCATTAACATTGAAAATTAGGATCTTTTCCAATAATTAAAATTTCATATTTGATTTAATTTATTGGTTTGGTTTTCAGATACTAATAACGATAACCAAATAAAAAATGAAAAAATTCAAAAACAAAGAACAAATCCAAAAAATAACTTACAAAACTGAACCGAACTGAGCAAACTTATTTGGTTCAGTTGTTTTGTTTGGTTTAAACCCATAAGTGCGCACCCCTAACACTGCTAAGAATTCCAATAATTATTCTCAACCTTTAGGTGGTACTCAAGTATCATAGGGAATGAAATCAAACAAAATGTAAAATGCTAAATCTCAATGGCAAAAATATAATATTACTAAATTACTACAATTAAAAATGTTACCTAATATCAAATGGATGATTGTAAAAGATTTGAACATCAGATCTATATATGATATGTTCTACATAAATAAACCACTTTTACACAAAGAATCATCAACCTTTAACGAACACGGTACCCTACAATCATCAATAGCACAATTAAATCAATAATCCACACATAAATTTGAGAAAAACTAAAATGTAACTAAACTTACCTAAAAAATACATTAAGATGGAAGAATATAACAAGATGCCAAAACAACAGATCGAAAGATTTACTAACCCTAATTGTGGAAATCGAAATAGTGGATGGTAGAAAGTCTTAGATGGAAGTGCATTGGAGTGAATGGATAATATAAAATAAATTTAGTTTCTTAAAAAAGTTGAATCATAGCAAAATGAGAAGTCAGTAGGTCTAAATTTTTTGCAAATCAATCAGCATAGATTAATACTTTTTTAAGAAAAGATGAAAATACGAGGAAAGAGAGGACATAATTGCGTAGAGAGAAGGGCAGAGAGATGAAACATAATCATTAAACTAAAATTTAAAGAAAAGAATACCTTAGATCATGAATGTCTATTGACGTAGGAGGAATTAGAGAAGAAAAAAAATAGAAAATTCCATATGGCATACAAATATATGTAGTAGCATGGGATATTTTTGAAAAAATGAAAATTGAAAGGTACTCAAATTTAACTCAATTTTCATATGATTCAATAGATAATAGATAGAAGAACCAAACACTCCTTTCCTCCTTCCTTTACTCCATTGATCATATTTGTAGACCATAGCACAATATCATTTCTTGCACTAAAAATAAATAAAGTTTTGAAGGTTATTGAAAAATATTATACAAAACATTGCTTTTAAAACATCCTTAAAGAAATTACTTTAGAATATGATTATTTATAGACTAGCTTCAGATTTTCTTTTAACAAACTAAAAAAACATCGAGTGTTATATCATACATAAGCTTAGCCAAAACCTTCTTTAAGTAACAAAGTCCGGTGAAAATATCTGACATGATCAATACTGAGATGTCCAAATTTTATACTTTGTCAAATTGATAATTTTAAATATTTGATAGCTTTTGAATGATTATTTAAGTGAAAAGATTTGTAGTTCTCCTCCATGTAATAATTCTTAAATTTAAATATTTCAATTTTTAGATAATTAACTGGAATATAACTGCAAATTTTTTTAATTAGATGATCTGAAGGTTTTTGGAATCTTATATAACTAAAGGGATATGTAGTTCTTCCTCTCCTTAATTATTAAATTTAAATATTTATGTTTTTTGGAAAATGGGTGATCCTCTCAAGGCAGAGAGAACTTACATAATTTTATTCTATACTAAATGTTTTTATGAATTATGAACATTATTGAATTGGGTCAAGGTAATTCATTTAAAGGGCACCCAATTTTATTCAAATTAGGCACTAACATTATCTTGACCCCAATTGTGATGCAACACACCGAGACCCACATTAACAAAGAGAATTACTTAGTAATTTTGTCTGCTAATGCGGAGAATAGGGCTGGTTAAGGGCGGCCATCATAGTCTTACATTAGATAAGAGCTAAGTATGTTGATATTTATAGTCTTTTTTTCATCTAAAGTATTTGACATACTTAATTCCTATCTAATACACTACTATGGTGCCTACATGATCGATTCAGAAACAAAACATAATAATTATATCAATTACAAGTCCCAGAATAGAAACACAAAAACGATACATATACTAAGCTGTGATGCTCCACCCCGAGACCCACATTAACAAAGAGTAATACTAGGTAATACCGTATGCTAATGCAGAGAATAGGGCTGGTTAGAAGCGACCATCTATAGCCTTGTCTTAAATATCTATTGAATACGTCGATAAATGCTCTATATTTTTTTCTTATTCAAGTGGATCGACATATCCAATAAATACTTGATACGAAGCCATAGGTGGCTGTAAGATCTATCAAAACAAAATACAACAACTCAATGCGAAACACATCAAAGAATAGCAGATAATCAAATATAAACACCTATACATACATTCTTACTAGAAAACAAAAGGAAGAAGAAAAACTATTCCTCTTTCAAACCATTGGCTTCAAATCTCTAATTAATCCAAGTGTTTGTTGAAATTTATCAAAATGTAATCAGTTATTTTAGGTAATCTAAGCCAAAACCAAACTTCTCTTCATCCTTTTTTGATTTGGAGAATTTTTTGTCTATAATTGAAGTTTTTTTCTTGGATGTTTGTATAAACTCTTTTTTTAGGTTGTTGAAGCTTCCTCAGGACCAAAGCTTGCATCTTCTCTCCAACTCGCTCTTGTTGCTCTAATATTTTGTAAGGTGAATTATAAAACTCACAAAAACTAGCTAAACCAAGCTTAAAATGGCCAAAAATTTTCTTTGTAATTTGTTTTTACTTTCAATTTTGTTTCTGTGTCAAAACCTTCTTTGGTTGGTACTTTGCGTACTAATATCTTTTGATTCCAACAAAGAAATGCTGTCGGATTTCTTGTATTTGGTAGCTTGCAAGTTGAACTTCATTTCTGCAAATTTTGGTTGAATAATATTATCATTTGGATGTTAAAAACAGAGGTAGAAAATCAACTCAAACACAAATTTTTGCCTGTAGAAATTGTTTTCTGAGTTGTTGCAAACATGGTCTGAGTCCATTTTTGAGATAGCATAACTTTTTCATTTCTTATTGAATTCATCAAAATTCATCGATTTTATTTTTGTTTGAAAGATAATATTTTCTACTATATATGAACCAATTTTTAGCTCAATCCAAGGTGATTTGGTCCTCTGTTTCATGCTTGGTAGTTGAATCCGAGATGATTTTTAGGCCTGTACATTTTTGCTTTTTTTGAACTGTTACAAACATGGCCTAAGTCCATATTTGAGACTGTAACTTTTTCATTTCTCGTCGGAATTCATTGATTCTTTTTTGTTTAAAATCTGAAGTTTTCTATTATATTCATACCAATTTTTAGCTTGATCCGTAGTAATTTGTCCTCTTTTTCATGCCTGGAGTTTGAACTGAGATGGTTTTTAGGCATGTACATTTTTTGGTTTTTTGAACTATTGCAAACATGGTCTGAGTCCATATTTGAGACCGTGTAACTTTTCATTTCCAGTCGAAATTCATTGATTCTTTTTGGTTTGAAAGTTGAAGTTTTCTACTATAAGCATATAAATTTTCAACTCAATATGAGGTCGTTTGGTCCCCTGTTTTAGGTCTGTAAGTTGGACCCATGATGGTTTTCAGGTCTGGGCATATTTTTTTTGAATTGTTGCAAACATGGCCTAAGTCCATGTTTAAGACAGCATACATTTTTCATTTCTAGTCCGAATTTATCGATTCATTTTTGTTTGAAAGCAGAAGTTTTTCACTTTCTGCACACCAATTTTTAGTTCAATCAACGGTCATTTGGCTACCTGTTTCATATCCGAACGTTGAACCTGGAGAAGATTCCAGACCTGGGTATTGTGTTGCCGATGCATTTTTAGGTTCTTTTTCCGTCCGACTTTTACTTCATGTTTTTGTAATACTTCTAGAATTTTTTGAAGCCATGATGTTTATCGTTAGGCTAGCCAAATTTTGGAGATTTTGAAATTCAAGTTTTGAATTAAATTTGAATTGAATTTGAATATCGATTTGAATGATTTCTTGGGTTTTTATTCGTTTTCAAGCACGAATTTTTCCAAAACTTTTTGAAATAATTCTTAAAATAAATGAGCATTTTAAATAATTATTATATGATATTTTTGAAGTATTTTAAAATATAAAATCTACTTATTCTACATAATAAGGGAATTTACAAATACGGTTTTCAAAATTGATTTTGAAAATTGGTTTTAAAAGCATGTTTTCTCAAGTAAATTATTTTGTATATAAAATACACGTTTTTGCACTCTTCGAGCAAATAAGAAGGAGAATTAAACGGTTGGTAAAACATGTGGTATGGGACATGTGCATTTATCTTATCGGTTAATTCCCAACTTATCCGTTTGATTGTTTTGACCTTTGGATTGAGTTTACCGATGAGACGAGGTAAACTTTTTACTACTTTGAGTGTGAAACTTACTAGCGGTTAGTAAACCATTTAGTGTGAATGTGTGGTATGGGACGCACGTTAACACTATTCAGATTCCTATTCAAGAGTTTGTGACACATTTGCCATTGCAGCGTGCCAGTACTGGACCTTTGGGTCATTGACATTGCAGCGTTTTCCATGGTGGCGTATTTGTCTTCGAGACGTTTTCCATTGCGGCGTATTTGCTATTGCGGCGTATTTTTCATTGTGCCTTTTTGCCTTCGGGCGAGGTGCCTATTTGAGATAACAGTACTTGGTAAGGCTTCGGCCACATGCATGTGCAAACACTTTTGAGATGGTTTCATTGACTATTTTCCTTAGTGTATCTCCCCTTTCTGTAATTGGTCCTTTGAACCATTTGATATATATTGTGGCGATTATCTTTTGGAAATCTAAACTCCTTGAAGTTCTATTTTTGAGAATTGAATTGCCTACACTGGCGTTATATGAGATTTCCTTTTGGCGTTTACTTGAGATTTTATTCTCCTCTTTGGAGGTATATTTTCCTTATAACGTGTTTGAGATGGGATCTCTTTATGCATGTTTTGGGTATGCTAAGATGGTGGGTTTAGGTTTTCACCTAAACCATATTGATGTTTTATGAATGCCGATGATATGAAGCTGACTATTTTTAACGTTTTGTGGGTTATTTAATCTCTTTTGAGATTATATGTTTGTGTAGTGATACCATATTATCACTTGATGTAAGCATACATTTTAGATTGTTCCTTCCTATTCAGGAATATTATCACAATATCCTTATGCTCATATTATCTCTTATCCTTGTATACTGATTTGTTTAGATACACTGACCCATGTATTTTATACTCGGGTCAAACTGAGAGGTAAGAGAATTCGAAGAGAGGTGGTTTCTTCAAATCTGCCAGACTCAAATTACCGCATAATGCACGATGTTAGATAATGGCTCAAAGACAAAACAAACTCAAGGAATGGATTTCTATACTCTCATTTTACAAAACAAATATTTTTATGGTTTAAAAAAAAACCTATTTTCTTTATTATCAAATTCTCAAAGTTCAATGTTTTGAAAATTTTCAGGACTTCTTAGAAAAATCTAGTTTATTCTCTAAACTCTTTATGTAAAGTGAATAGAATGTTTTACTCATAGATTCTACCACAATATATTTTAATTTGAAATATATAATTTCATACAAAATATCAACCAAATTATATTCACGAAATTGGTAGAATGCACTTAACTAATAAGAAAATAAGTTGGTATCAGAGCCATACCCAGTCAAAATTGTGGTCTGTACGTGTTATAGCCACGACGCCTGGGTGGTGTTGTGTTCCAAAGGGAGGGACTTCACCTCATAACAACGTCGAGGTCTTTTGAGGAACAAAACCCACACCTTGGCTTGACCCATGAGGCGGAGGTGACTAAGCTGGGGATAATATCTCCATTAAGTGAGGTGCGGGCTGTTACACCAATTGAATACTATAATTTAGGTAATATTATCAAATTGGCTGCTACTATAATTTGATACCAAATTGAATATCCACGTTCAATAAAAGCATTTAGCTTAACCCAATTTGGTACTCTTATTATCTAATTATGTTACTCAAGCTTAGTGCAAAGTGTACAAATTAGGTCAAGGTAATTTGTTCAAGGGTACGACTGAAATTAAAGTGCCATGGAAATTAGTTGTAGGGACTAAATCCTTAGAAATTAAGGCTTTTTGAATTTAGATATATCGAAGAGTTTTTGTACTCTACTCTCAAGGGTATAGCGGAAATTCAGCTATCGTGCTGAAAAGATGCGTTATTTCTAGAAGGATTATATTACTCATGCCAAGATTAAAAATATTATAATATTTTAAAATGTTTTTAGAAGTCAGACAATTCATTATAAATTCAAGGAAATGTGGTAAAAGTTATAGGTTTTACCATAAAATTGATTTGAAATAATTTCTTTCAAAATAAGGATTCGTTGTTGTTACTAAATTTCTAAAGTCATTTACCTAATATACATACATTAAGATTATGAAGATTTATAATTCTTGGGCCTCCTTCTCCCTTGGATTTATAAACTATTTTTAACTAACATAGCAGTCAATATTACTATAGGAATTGCCCCTTCAAAAGGAAATTTCTTCTATTATTGTCAATTTATCAATTACCTATTTTGAAAAAAGATAATAAGGCATCTAATAGATCGGTAGAGGAGAAAGATAAAGTTAATTAAGATAATTCTACCTGCTTTGGATAAAAGTTTACCATTGTGATTAGATGGTTTTTTATTAATTTTATCAATAATCATTTCCAATCTTCATTTTTTAACTTAATTGGTTTAATCAAGAACTCTAATTAGTTCATAAGGAACTTCATGATTTTATAATTAATAGTATTGTCTATAAGATTTTCAACATTCAACATCGTTTATCACTAAAAACAAGCTCTTATCAAAAATAATTTTAAGCCTCTATAGTATTCCGAAGCTATATAAAATAAGTTTAAGATCATTAATGTGGCAAGGTAATCATGAGCTAAGAAACCTTGTATCGTTGGAAAACTAAATAATAGAAAGTTCATCACTAGTGATATCATTGCCCATGCCTACTAGAACATTATCTGCAATAGACAAGTTTATGATCTTTGAGAAAACATCCGCTGCTATGAGTAGTATGGGAGATAATGGATCGCCTTGTCTAAGACCACATTTAGAATGTATTTTATTTCCTAGAATATCAATACTGTAACACCTGCGTTAAATTGCAGTTATACATGCAAATAATTTAATTAAGATATATACATTTGAAATTTTAAAACAAAGAACTTTTTGTGAATGGGACAACTAATATTTAGAGTACGTATATATTTGTGTAAAAAATAAATTAGAGAGGGAAATTATATAAAATGGGAACATATTGTAGCAACTAATTGATATGATTAGAAACATATATGTTAGTGCAAGAGAATAAAATGGGGGAAGAGTAATTTATGCAAGTAATCAATTGTCAGTTAATAAACATGGAGACTTATGGTAACAAATGTAATCAAGATTATGATTCAAAATTCAATCGCAGAATATATGCATGCAATAATTATGGGAATAAAATAGATTAAAATGCATATATGTGATGATTAATATGGTGTTGATTGGTATATTAACTTGGTAATAATCATAGTACAGGCAGGGATTAATTGGATAGTAAATTAAACCTAGGTACATATGAAATCTATTAATTGGATGATTAATACGGGAATCTTATTTAAAAGAAACATCACATTTAAAAATATATGTTTCAATAGATTGCGAGAGAGAAGGGAAAAGTTATTAATGAAAAGATTGTTGGAGAGTCAATTTGAAAAAAAACCGCAGAAGAAAACATATTAATTTAATGTCCATAGATTGAGTATGCGCTTTAGATTTTATGATTTTATATCTAATAGCACCGGTTTGAACCACTATAAATATAGATGTAGAACCTCATTTTTATTTTCATTATTTTTCTCTTGCTTATAGAAGATCTGTCATTTTTTACCTCTTCTACACTTTCTTAATAACAAAATTTAAGGTCTAATTCACACGAATTTAGATCTAAGTAGAAAGATAATAGAATTAATTAGGGAATTAAGAATTGGTTCAAATCAATAGGTTATGTCAAAGGTAAAACCTTAGATATGAGTTTTATTTGCTATTTCTAATCCAAATATCTTCCTTTTCTCTTTCAAATATTATAGATCTGTAAATTTATCATTTGTAATTCCAAATAGGGATTACAAGGGAGGTCAATATAGATGTTAGGGACAGATCTGAAATAAAAACAGGGAGATTAGGAAATCTAGCAATGAAAGTGGATTTAATTATACATTTTAGTTTATGATATATTATCATTAAATTCTCATTAAATAATTTTATTCAGTATTCCAGTAATTAATTTTGTTAATTAGTTATGCTAAACTGTAAGAAATTTACAGTTATTAACCTCTAATTTGAAGTCATAATTTAGCCTAAATGCTAGCTTCTTTTTATTTTCTTTACACGTGAATAATATTGTTAAAAAGAAAATCGCTATTATGGATTAAAATGGGAAAATACTAGAGTAGATGTAAAATAAGATAAGTTGGAATAAAGCTAGAAAAATGAAATTCTGCAATAAATTACGCTAAAACGGGTATAATAAATTAATCTAATAACTCGATTTAGAAGTAAGTAGTAGATTAATTGGTCGGTTCAGAAAATAGGATACATTTCTATAATTTAATATTTAAAAGATAATGATAAATGTAACTATAAGAATAAAAGAAAGAAAAAGGGAACTAGCGTAAAATAGAGAAGTCACTGTATTTTATACTATTCCAAAATAATAAAAGAAATACCTTGCAGTTACGAATTATTGTTTATAGTATTATTTAGTATTAAAATATGGAAATGGATTTTTAGTATAGTTTTCATACCCAACCAAATAAAATATAATTTCTTCCTAGAATAGAAGAAAATAAAGTAAAGTATGAAAGGAATCAAGTAAATTATTAGAAAAGTATTTGAAGCTGTAAATGATAATGAACATAGATCTGCATTTATTATGCAAACAATACAAAAAGACGGTTATTATGATAAGTGAATTATATAATATAAAAGAATTAAAGAGAATTCAATATCATAATAAAAGAAGACAACCTAGAACAGAAGAGAGACACTTTTAATCATATTATAGATTATAAATGAAGATAAAAGTGATAATTACAAGTAAAATTATAACATAAATTATAATTAAAGTAGAAAGAACGGAAAGGCTTATTAAGATTTAAATTAAGTTAATAAGAAAATAGAACAGAGATAATAAAAGTTTCTTATTTAATAAACTTATGACTTAAATTGATTTAAATAAGCAAGGTAATAGAAATGGAGGTACCAACAGCGTTTCCTATTAGATCAATAGTGGTCCCATAATAGCTAGAAGTGAGACGAGGGCAAGAATATGCTAATTAGGGTAAATAAGTAGCCAATAGACTAAGAAAAGCAAACTAAACGCAAATTAAAAGATTAGACTTAGGGCCTACTAAAAGAGTGAGATGCGTTTAGAGTAGCCTAAAGGATGAAGAGCCTAACGAAGCAGTTCACCACAGATTTCTACAAAGGAGAAGCATGTCTAACTTAGTTATTTTAGACTAGAAGGAAGTACGAGACTTCAACTAGACTTGAGGATTTTCTAGGATGGCCCTTTGGGTAGGCCTAATAAAGCTGCATCCCCAGAGGCAGGTTTGTAGGTGTTCCATCAAGAGAGTATGCCTTGACTGTTTTTTGCATGGCAGGACCATTGTAGGCAGTCAGAAGGTATTGGTGTTCAGAGTAGGATATTCGTATGTCCTAGTACTTGCAAGTAAGTTTAGTGGGTAGAACCCAAAAGAATAGTCGCATGTAAATATCGACCAACATCAAAACCAAGAGCTAGATCGGGAAAAACTAGAGTTAAACCAATAGTCCAACGATAATTTCACTACCGAGACATTAGATGAGGTGCGCCGCCAATTAGATGTCAAATTGTTTGCAGTAGGGCATAGCCACTTAACTCTTTAGAGCTCTTTCGATTAGTTAAGGGGTGACTACATGGGGCCACAGCCACAATAAGAAAAGAGACAAACCAACTAGAATATGTGTATTATACACATAACGAAGTTGTCCTTCATAGACATTGAAAATCCTCGACTGAGTTCCGTACAAGTGACCTTGATGGCGGGATTCAGAGAGTAGACGGAACGATTACATATAGTCCTTAATGTACGTACTGGGTGCTACGTTGAGGATGTCCGAGCATTAGTATAGACTAATGTGGATGCAGTTTTACGTTTTCATAGTAGACAATAGAACATCTGTATTATAGGCCTCACAAAGCTGTCCTTTGCAGATGTAATCACATAACGCTATAGGAGCAAGCGATAGAGTCCTTTGCGAGGAGGATACGGATGGTATTATGGGCAGTACCTTGGACCAATATGGTCATTGGGCATATAGCTACACACACACGCGCGTATCAGTTATTATGTTTTAATCTATTAAGGAGTAAATAGGTACGATTCACGCACAGAGGCAAGAGTATGATAAACCAAGTGAACCTAATATACCATTAAATGAAAATAAAACGGTATATGTAGAATTAAGCTTAAAAGTGTATAGTTTATTTATTCATCAGAACTTTAGTTCTGACCCCCTCCTTAAAACATCCTACAGGTTAGGTAGATGGCAGAGAATTCCCAGCTTTAAGACACTTGTTTAGAAAGTGTTATTATATTGGTGAGTATTTATTACTATTATATTTTAGTCAATTCTGCTATGAAATATTTAATTGAGCTCTAATATATTTGTCTTTGCTTATATGCAGGATATCAGATTGCCAACTTATGTTTTAGTGGGCTTGGGTTTTAGCATTTTTGCAATAAAATCCAGACCCACCAAAATTCGGGTTGTTGCAATTACCAATATATTTGAATTTTCTATTTTGAGCAAAGTCATAATCCATTCTACTCATCCAAAATTGCCCTAGCCAATAATAAATCTTAAGAAAGAATGGTTGATGAAATCAATGCTTTAGCAAAGTCTAGTTTCGAAAGGGCATAAGTGATATTATTTTTTGTTAACAGGGTTTTAACCTAGCAGAATTCAAAAGGAGTTAGAACATTCAGATTAAGCCAGAATGACTTGAAACTTGACTACAAGGTCTAAAGGTACAAGATAAAGGAAATTTGGGAGTTCGACCCAAAAATACTGCAACATTTTAGATCGGTACCGATCTGATCCAATTGGATCAGTACCGATCTAAAATATTGGCTTGTGATTCCACCAAACCACTTGCATTATGTTTCTACCTCTCTATTAAGCCGATCTTCCAAGTTCGAGAAGTAAAGACTTATCGAATTCAGACTACATTTCAGTCAAACCCATGGTGAACCATCATCAAAACAAGTCAACAAGCTACGAAATTACATGTAGAGCGTCAGAAGTAAGTAGGGAAGCTAACTTGATAGAAGTTATGCAAAAACTGCACAACTCTTTGGATCGATACCGATATGGTCCAATTGAAACGGTATCGATCCAAAAAGTTAGCTCAGAATCACTCCAAACTTATTGTTCTTCTTCCATTGGATGACTACAAGCTTCTGGTGCAATGGTTGCGACCTAAATGCTCTTTAAATCCTATAAATACCATCCTATCTACAACAGAAATGTTCCTAACCTGATCTCTACTAAAGCTCTGCTATTTTTTCTTCACTCTTCTTCTCTACAAACAGTCATTAAGAGACAATTAAATCCTTCCTTTGTTTCTAATGGTGGTGGCTTGATCTATTTAAAGAAGAAGAATCATATTGTAATCCAAACTCCCTTATAGCAGAAGCTGATCAATAAAAGCTATAAAGTGAACATAGACTTCATTAACAACTGAACCACTATAAAATCTCTCGTCTCTTTAATTTTTCTACGATTTACTATCGCTTTTTCTATTTTATTTGCCTTGATAAACAGGGCCGGTGCCCTTACGTTCAATCTAGGGAGTTGATCCATTTTTTGAGTTAATTTTTTTGCAATAGTAATTAATAAATTCTTGGACTACATCGACTCCATCTGTAATAATTACTCCTTTTATAATTGCAGATTGCAAATCATAAACTAGACAATTACATGATTGACCGATACCCCATATTATAAGACTAGGATGAGCTTGATGTGATTCTTAATCTTCTTAAGCATACCCAACTCCTCGTGCGGTTGGATTGAAACCTTGTGCAAAATATAGTTCAATCCATCAATCCTTATTCTTCACTTGCAAGATTAGCTTCTGATTTACTTATTGTTCCTTCATGCCACCATATTAACTTATAGCGGAGGATTAGAGTTCTCTTCACGTCTATAATGTTGCGGAAATTTATCACCACTAGAAACATCCTGATTTTCTACAACAAGCCTTTGTCATTTTATCTAATTTTTACTGGAAATCAACCCATCAGAATTTAAGACGAGGGTCCTCCTCCGAGTATTGCCAAAACTTTTGTGCTCAAATGACATAAATCACAAAAGATGTCTAAGAAAAGCTCTTACTCTAGAAAGTAAGATAGAGATGTAATTACAAGGAGGGATCCCACCTTCACTACTGATTTTAGTATGTTAACACAATAGATAGATTGATATTGCCTAACTGAATTTGATAATACAAAGAAACAATTAAAAAATGATAGACCTTTGGCTTTAGTTGAAATTATTAATAACCAAAATGATAGCTTCTTAACTTCTAGATTTGTTTTCCATAGATTTTTAGCACAATAGTCTCGTCCTTATCATTCATAATTTCCTAGGTAAGGATACGAGAAACTAAGAAGAACATGTCAAATTTATAGATCCAATTTTCCTCAATCTCGTATTACTAACGAACTAGATGTTTTATCAAACAGACCATTAGGGAGGTTTGCATACTATAAGGAGCCAAAATAAAATAGAAACCTAAAAAACAAGAAAACACTTCTCTCTTTATCTTCTCGTAGATATACTATCCCATTTTCGGCCCTTCACTTTCTACATTTTCTCTTTGACACTAACTATAATAAAACCCTCTTGATATATTCTCCTTTAGCTTAATCATTTTCAATCAAAATCAAATACCATATTCAAAAGAAAATCAAAATTGGTTGACTTTAATAAAATAGCGATTTGACCATCTATTACTAGTTGGACCATTGCTCATGTTGCTCTTCTTTCTATCATCATCCCTCCAATCATCGCTCTCTTCTCCAAAGTTTTTCATAAGATTATCTTCCCCTTCTCTACCTCAGGTGATGATATGTTATATTTTTATTATATTAGTACTAATAATATTTATTGTCGATATGTTATTTTGGACTAGTTGTTATCTATTTTAATGACATCGTTAAAAAAATGAATTTAGATAACAATTTTTCATTGAACGTTTGTATTTTTCCAAAATAAGAAATTAAAATTTATAATTTTTTGGATATAATTTATTTAGTCTCTGCATTTTAGTGTTTGATTCTAATTAAATTCTTATTTTAATGTCTAGTTTTTCATATTGCCTTCATTTCAATGGTTGCTATCTTTGATGTTAGTACTATTTTTAGTACTTTAATGTACATGCTTACCATGTAATATGTGCTTTGGTCATTCAATTTTATAGTTATTTTCAATACTATATGGTTCCTAATCTCAGTTAAAATAATTTATTTATATTCACGTAAGTTGTGAATCAATATTTATAGAAAAAACATAAGCATAGTAGCGACAAATCTGCAATGACACTATGCTTGTGTCACTTATCATACTTTTTGTAACACCTCATACTTTGGAGTGGCATAATATGAGAAATTAAATTAGTAATAATAAAAAGTTAGTAGAAGATGAACAAATAACTTAATTGCAATAATTACCTAAGGGATGTTTGTTTAATTAAGTATGGGACACTTTAAATAGTTAGTTAAATCGGCCAAGAGTAGCGTTATTAATGAGAATAAATAATTAGATTTTTTAATGGGAAGAATCTTGTATTATTGGAAATATACTGGCAAGATTAGGCAAGGAGGGATATTAGCCGAAGCCAAAATTACTAACATACATGCCTTAGCCATGTTCTCTTCATTCTACCTCATTCACATTTTTAAAACAAAGTCCCCTAAAACTACAACAAGGCCTATGACTATTTCTATGTAAAAGAAGAGGAAAACAAAAGCTAGAATATTTAAGCTTTTGCTTTTAAAGAAGAAAGGAGGTTGAAGGTTCTTAAAACTAAGGTGAGTAATTTTTTTTCCTAAAAACCTTCCAAACCTCTTTGGGCTTAGATTTATGATTGAATTAATGTTCAAATAATGGTTGAAATATGTTTTGATGATATGGATGCTTTTGTTTTGATTTATGAATCAATTCAATGAGAAACTAGTCATGTTTTAAAGTAAATCATGAACCAATCCTCTTTATACGCTAAGAAAATTTAATATGATAATTCTGTGATAGAATAAAGAAGGGGTTTTAATTTTATAATTTTCGAAAAAAATAGAATTATCATGGATTTTTTAAGTTGAGAAAATGCTTAATTTCGGGAAAATTAATAAAAATAATTAATTTTATATAATTTTTTTACATGAGATAAAATACGATGGATTGAATTTTTGGTGATTTTTTAGGATTTTTCTCATTTTTCTCATTTTAAATGAATTAGTTGACAAGGGAAAGAGTGGGTTACTAGAAGATAATTAACTAATTAAATAAGAAAGTAATAAACAATTTCTAAAAAGAAAACCCTAAAGATTCAGATTGATCAATGAGAATTCGACGTATACCAAGATTAAGTGTAAAGAAATTAGACTGAATGGTAATAAAAAAGTTTTCAAGTTAATTATAGCACTGCCATGCCAACTTGTGTTTGCCCATGTAACTGTTAGTATGCGATAGCTAATAAAACTCAACTTGTGATAGCGTACAAATTGTCAACTTGTGATAGCCTTTATGGCTATCAGCTTGCATTAACTTGTATAAGTCAACTTGAGGTAGCGTGTTTAAATATGAACTTGCGACACCTTTCGTAGATGTCACGCGATAGCTAAATGGAACATCAACCTGTGATAGCTTTCTAGGTGTTCAACTTATGATAGCTAGTAAGAGTTCAACATGTGATAGCTCATAAGAGCTCAACCTACGATAGCTAGTAGAACTATCAATCTGTGGGAGCTCTTTGAACTATCAACTTGCGATAGACTAACAAAGTTCAACATGCGACAGCTCAAGTGAGACCAACATGTGTTAGCTAGACTAAACATGCAATAACCAACGTGCGAGAACTAGGTGAGCTATAATTTTATAACTAAAACTAGAAAATACTCGGTGCACTTTGTAAGCCAGTTTCCCATTGATTAGGAATTTCATAGGGATTAAATTATGAAAGAAATTTATATGTTAGAATTGTATTAATTAATTTTGAAATGGAGAAATCTTCGAGAAGCTTAGAAATGATATGGTATCATTTAAATCGAAGATAAAATGTTTATCTAAAGAATATGTAGAATACATAATGAATAAAAGAAAAAAAAGGATTAAACCAATATCTAAAAATATACCAACCCATGGAGTTATTGAATGTTATGGTACCAATACTAACGATGTCTAAAAATTCAATGATGTATGGTAGGGTTCCATGACTTAGGAAGTTTATAGGATTCAACATAGATAAATTAAACTTTAAAGTAGTTTATGGTAGGGTGCCAAACATCGGTGTGGTGTTATAAATAAATGAATCAGAAGCATAGAATAAAAGAGTTTCGAGAGTAAGAGGGTATATTGATGCTTAATAAGGACACTTGTCAGAATGTATTCAAGGTGCTTACATTCAACCTCTTAGGAGAGTCAGTGTGATTCTAGTTAGGGTGGCTCTTATAGTGAAATAAGTGGACATTTCATCAATAACATTATTCAAGAAAAATATAAATTAGTGATAGATCATCCTAGGGAGGTAATCATTAAAATAATTTGATGATAACTTTAAGATTAACACTTAAATAAGAGATTAGGTGAAGCTTGTGTGGAAGATGGATGACTGTATGACATGGACCGTAATTGAATATTAAGTACAAGGTATACTTAATTTGAATTATATAAATATAAATATGACATGGTTCATAATTTGAAGATAAGTATAGGGTATACTCATGAATTGAATGCGATGCTAATGTGTGCTCAAGATGTGATGCTTGTTTACATGATCTGGCGTAATTGCTATGATGATAAACTGAAGGGAATACCCGTTCCATGATCTAGCGGTGCGGTCTCATTACTATTGCTTTGGATCAGATTTCATTCGTATCAGGTTTATGTCTGACTCGTGCTTTTATTATTTTCCACAAACTCATATGTACTCATCCGAGGAGGCTAAGTTTACGGTTTAGAGATGTATGTTTGGAAAGACGAATGAAATCTGAAGATAAAGTAGGAGGATTATTTAGAAAATGAAAGTTATTTTGAATTTTTGTCGAGTAAAACTAGGAATTACTACTAGTTAAGTATTGTGCCAGCATCTTCCTATATCAAGCATGACACTATATTCATTTCTTGGTATATTTACCACTGGGAATGAAAAAGGGTTAATGACGATGCAATGAATTATGTAAAAATAATTCGGTGTAATGAAAATTATTTAGTTGCTTTGTTTACTAAGTATTTTGAAAATAAAAATATTGAACTCACTTTGTTGCTTGAAAACTTCATCGACGTTTATTTTTGGGTTTCAAAGTGAGGGATGTACAACATATTATTAGAGCTTAGGTTGGGGTATGCTTAAGTAGAAGTAAAAGGAACACCCAAGGGAGAGTATATGCTTTATATATAACGTACCTGTATTTTGGTGTAGATACATAGGAGGATATGCCACCCCTCTATGATTGCCCTTGCTCTATTTACTTCCGTTTCTTATGAATGCTTGCTTATGCAAAAAGCAAGAGTGGATTAACATAACGGACGTTTGACCTCAAGAAGTAAAAAAGTGAATGCTAGTATAGGAATAGATAGTATGCAGACTAACGACCAAGGCGAGGAGGTAGCATCGAAAGTTCAAGCTGAAGTCGGTACTTAAGCGCTTCCTCGACTGAAGGAGGAATGGATATGAATGCTTTATCTCACCAGTTTATGACAGAAGTGATGAGGCAATGCTAGCTGAGGTTCTGTAGTCGAGACCGATTTCAGCTAGGGGGTAGATTTTTCCAAGATGATGTGAGATTATAAGAACTGTGGAGGAAAGGTGTTTATGGGGAAGGAGTTTACTCTGGAAGTGTCGAACTAGCTGAAGGTGTGCGAGCACATCTTTGGAGATGTAAGGTAAAATAATGTTCAAAAGACGTGGTTGTCTTCTCATCAGCTTCTGAAGGATGCACTAGATAGGTGGGAGGCAACAATTGCTTAATTCTTAAAGGAGGAGATAACTGGGAGTAGTTTAAGGAGCAATTCGAGGCTCGGTTTATTCTCAAATTACAGAGTGCATTGCGTTGAGAGTTTATGGATCTAAAGCGGGGAGAGATAACATTAGCAGATTACATTCAACATTTCAATGCTCTGTTTAAGCATGGGTGGAGCATATTAATACCCATTAAAGAAAAATTAGAAGTCCGTAAAAGGATCAAGGAATGGGTTAAATCATAAGGTGATGGCGCACAAGTTGTCTCCACTTGAGATGGTAGTGGAAATGGCAAGGAGAAATGATCGCCAATTTAAAGAAGAAAATAAAGCTGATGTTAGACCTAAAGGTGGGCAGAAGAAAGATTCAACCCATATCAGAAGCGCAATAATAATCAGAAAGGAGGAAAGGCCTTAGGAGGAGGAGCATAAAGGCCAAATGTAGTAGATGTTACTTACTTCAACTATAGATAGAAAGGACATTACTCCATTAAGTATACCCAGTCGGAGAACAAGGACAGGACCAAGTGTTGTATCTGTAATAGGCCAGGCCATAATAAGAGGAGTACCGAGGCAAAGCAGGCAAAGGTTTATGCTTTAGATGGATCTTCATCTAGACAAAACGTTGAGGAGAAAGGAAAGGGTGTGCTTAGAGGTATGAGTTGATTTCCAGTATATCGGTTTCAGTTTTATTCGATACCGAAGCTAAGCACTCTTTCATTTTGGAGGATTTGATTAGTAGGTTGGAATTATATACTGCCTATTTGATTACATCCTTGCATGTGATTAATCTTATTGGTGAATATGCCACTCCCAGATAAAGGTTCACTGACCTTAAGTTTGATTTATGTGGACCCTTATTTGTTTGCGACCTATATTTCTTTGACTTCATAGGGTCTGGGTTATTTTAGGCATGATTGGTTGGTGCATAATGACGCTAGCATTTATTGCACTAATAGGATTCATTTTATGAAATCTAAGGGATTAGGAAAGAATTATGGTAGTATTGGACGTAATGAAAAAGAAGTCAGACTTGATATTGTGTGCTATGAAAGATCAAGAAGATGAGATTGGTTGAATACATGTGTTTTGAGGATTTGCAGATGTTTTCAAACCCATAATAGGAGAACTAATAAGAAGAGCGACAGAATTCCAAACAGATTTGATGTCGAAGCACAAGATGTTAGTAGACAACCTATTATTATGTCGCCCAAGGAGTTGGAAGAATTGAAGGAGCTGTAGGTGGAACCTGATGATAAAAGTTTCATTTGGTCTAGTAGTTTACTATGGGGTACATCAGCTGTATTCGTGAAGAAGTCAGATGGATATTTATGAATTTTTATTGATTAATGGAAGTTGAATGCGCTAATAGTGTAGAATCATTATCTAATGCCTAGGATAAACGAATTATTTGATATTTGTGTGGAGTTAGAGTGTTTTCATAGCTAGATTTAACAAAGGTGTTCCAACACTAGAAGGTAGCAGAAGATAGTAGACCATTGACTACATTTCGGATAAATCGTGATTCATACCAGTGGTTATTGATGCCATTTGGACTAACCAATGCCCCACATTCTTTGTTGATCTTATGAATCGAACCTTTCATAATCTGTTATATAAGTTTATATTGGTCTTCATTGATGGTATATTGATGTATTCTAAGGATGCGAGGGATAACGAAGTCTATCTTAGATTGATGTTAGAGACATTGAGACAACGTAAGTTGCAGATGAAGTTTTTAAAATGCCATTTTTTGGAAATGGAAAGTTAAGTTTCTAGTCATTTTGGAGAATGGATTGTTAGTGGATCCATTAAAGATTGAAATAATTGACGATTGGAAAAGGCTAGATACGGTCATAAAGATGAGAAGTTCCTTAGGATTGGATGGTTATTACCACAGATTCATTAGGATTTATCACATATAGCAGCACCCTTTAACTAAGTTGATGGGAAAGAACAAGAAGTTCATATTGACTGAGAAGCATGAAGGGTTAGTTCAGAAGTTAAAGAAGCTATAGATGAATATTCTTGTCTTAATCATGCCTAAAGGTACACCGATGCCTTTGAGATAGGGTTGAGGCGAGTTACTGGTGCATAGAGGGCAGGTGATAGCTTATGCATCAATGAAATTGAGACTACATGAGATCGGTATCCAACTCATGATTTAAAGTTGTAAACAGTACTATTTTTGGCTAAAAATTTGGAGACAATATCTTTTGGTAAAGCGTTTCGAGTTGTATATGGACCATAAATCCTTTAAGTGTACATTATCTTAGAAGGAGTTGAAAATGAGGCAACGGAGATGGTTAGAATTCTTGGTAGCATATGACTTTAGGATAGAATATTCATCAGGAATGAGGAATAAGGTTGTCGATTCTTTGAGTAGAAAGAATTAGAAAGAGTGTTAGCCATGATCGAGGAATGCAAGACGTTAGAGATGATAGCCTCATGTAGAGTGCATTATTAGGGAAGATGGAAGATCAAGTCAAGATTGTATTGCAGTTTGTTAAGTTTGGAGGCACGTCCGGCACTTAATAATACAATTGCTGAAAAGCCAGTGATAACCGAAAAGGGTAAAGCAATTAGAGATGGGAGTGGATGTTGAGGACCCAAAAGGATGCGATATAGACTTGAAGAGATGCTTATGAAGAAAGGAATATTGTATGTGCCGAATGTGGGAAGCTTTGAAGGGGGTATTAGAAGAAAGCCATCGGCCTAAGTTTACTATTCATTTTGGGGGCACAAAGATGTATCGTGACATGAGTAAGTCTTCATTTGGGAATGGATAAAGAGAGATATAGGAGAATGTGTAAAAAATTGTTTACATATCAATAAGTGAAAGTTGAGGATCGAAAGCCAAGCGATTTACTCCAACCTTTGGAAGTACCAACTTTGAAGTGGGATTTAGTGTCCATGGATTTTGTTGATGAGTTGCCAAGGTCGAGGACAAGAAATAATAGCACTTGGATGATATTCAATAGACTAACTAAGAGTGTCTATTTTATCTCAGTGAACTCGACGAGAACGACACCTAGCTTAGCGATGCTATATATAAAGAATGTGATGAGACTACATAGAGTTTTGAGCAATATTATGAGTGATAGAGACTAATTGTGTTTGCAACAAAATTGGGCAACACCCTTCGGAAGTTTTTGAAGAGATAATAAATGAAGAAACTAAACTGAAAATGGGATTATCTAACAAAAACACCAAATCACAGAAAAGTAAATTGCACGGAAGACAGTAATTTAGAGTGGTTCGGCGTTTTGCCTATGCCCAATATGAAGTTTTGTCATTTTATTGCTTAGTACTTGAAGGTTACAAGTGTTTTAAAGTGAAGTACAATAAATAATAGACTTGAATTCGAAATCAGCCACAATGAAGGCGATATGGAGTGATTCTGGCAGCGTTCAGGCGTGCTATCTCCCTAAATATTCTACGATCCCCTTTCTGAATGACCAAGGGCTCTATTTATAGGTGTAGGAGGCTGATATTTCGCCTAAAATCAGGGGAGAACGCTTCTGGCACGTGAGGGGCCCCATACGGCCGAATTCTGGAGATCCGGGCCCACTTTGGGATCGATTCGACCCTTGGTTCGAATCGATCAAGAAAGCGTCCAATCGTGATGAAACTTGGCGTGGACATTCTTCTATGTATACGCAAGCTCCTGTGAAAATTTCATGGCATTTGGACTTGTAGATCTCAAGTTATGATCGATTCAAGATGGTGCTCCTCGTCCTATGGATTCGTTCGAATCAATATGGTTCGAATCCATAGGGTCGAATCCATGCTCCTGCGCGTGAGAATGATGACGTGGCATGAATTTCCCGGGTCGATCCTCTTGTTTCTCCGAGTTTACTGGGTCGAACCCTAGGTTTTAGCCGCGTTTACTTGGTGGATTCGAGATGTTGGATTCGAAGGTTCGTTACCTTCGAATCGATGGAACTGGTACTCATTCGAATCGAATAAAATATGTTACTGTGGATCGATTCGAAGTTGTCTCAATATGGGGATTCGAAGACAATCAGGGAATGGATTCGGAGCTCCCTCAATTGCATGGATTCGAAGGACTCTTCCTTGATGGATTCGAACTAGGGCATACGAGTATGGATTCGACGCATGGTTATCTGAGGGCTTGCTCGATGGAGTCGAAGTAAAGGCACTCCTCATGGATTCGGAGCAATATACGTCTGATGGATTCGAACTAGATCGTACGAGGGCGGATTCGAACCATTGTTATCTCGATGGATTCGAGGCACGGCTACATCTCATGGGTTCGAACCAATGCAAGGATGATGGGTTCGAACCTAAGGCTTGGTCATGTTGGGTTCGAACCAGGGCTATTCCTTCCACTTTCCACTGGTGATGTCTTGAGCATACGAACTCGGATTGTCTCGAAATTCGGAACGTTGTCTTCCATGGCTTTGCTTGACGTGCCTTATCAATTATAGCCCGATCCGGACTCGGGCAAAATTCATCAGTATTTGTAGTTATCCGGTAATCATTCAATGTTGAGGACGTGTGATCCTGTTTTTCCAGTCAACTCCTTGGTATCTCGGCCTTGCCAAAAGGCGGGATAACATTTTCCCTCCAAAGTACGTCTTGTGTAAACATGACGTGCTTTGAAAAGTCGCAGTCTCACGTTGGACAATCGGGACATGCTCTACTGAAAGTTGTATTCTTTACTGCTGCAATTAACTGTCGTATGATCGTGATTTGACTGTTAGTCGTTGAAACCATGACGAGATGAACATTTGATCCCTGTAAATGTTAAAGATCAAGTATTAGTCATACATATGTGCATATATGTGTCACCCTGACTTTGGTTTACGTTGCATTATTACAAGTCGTTGTTGGTTCGGTTCGTTATCGAATTCCGCACCGGTCCTCTCCTGAACCGATATGAGATTCGAGTCAAAACATTATTTTTATGATTGTCTATGATCATCTTCTTGTATTGATCCTCTCCTGAATCGGTATAAAAGGTAGACAAGTAATTTTTCAAATCGAAGCGATGCGTTCATCCTCATCGACAGTTCCTGATGGATTCGAAGCATGTCTGTTCGAATCGGTAGCTTTCGAATCGATGGTGCGATAGAATTAACACTTCGAGTCGATTGGATCTTCAATCCAGCCCTTGTCAAGTGCTTCTTCGAATCGATGATGCCTCGCATCGATGCTGCCTTGCCGGGTTCGAAGTTTACGAAGGAGTCGGAGCCATGAGGGATTCGAAGTCTCTGAAGGATTCAACGTTGTGATGGATTCGAAGCTTTGTGGTTTCGAAAGTAGTTGTTCGAATCGATGGGGTTGTGACCTGTGGCAAGCGGTCAATACGACCGAGAGACGAAGCGCCACTAACCCATCCTGGAATCCATATAAATACACGAGGCCGGTTTCATTTTCACTTTTTACTTTTTACTATTGCTTTAGCTGCTTCTTCGAATCTATCTCCCAGAGCCAAATCAAACGTGCTTTTCCACGAATCGATCAAATTCCTTTAAGCTTCCATTTGTAATCGAATCAAATCAGGTAACCAATGGATCGATTCGAGTTAAGAATGATGAAACTGGAATTTTTTGGCATCGATTCGATTTTTTCTTCTGAAAATTTTGAAGAGTTGTGAGATCTGAAATGGGTCGATTCGATGGTTTTGAGAAATGAATCTTTTCGAATCGTATTGACCCAGAGTGTTGTTTTTGGAGGGGCAGAGTTTTCGAAGGACATTGTCTTTCTCTACCTCGTATCGATTCAGAAGGTTGTCATTTGAATCGATTCACATAGCAGGGTTTCGAATCGACGCTTGTGAAGGAGCTTCGTGTCGATCGATTCGAAGTAATAGTCCAATGATCAATTCGAAGGCATGGAACTTTGATCAATACGAAGTTACCTTGCACCGATGGATTCGCAGTGCTCCTCCATCCCAAAGTTACATCGAGTCGAACCTCATGGATTCGAATCATATCGATTCGATTTGCATCGATTCGACTCGTATCGATTCGAGTCGATCGATTCGAACGTCTTCGCTCCGGAGACTGCTACTCTTCTGATTTGTTCCAACTTCTGAACTACGACCAATTTCAAGTTGAATTTTGATGAACTTAATGAACTTTAGCATACTTGACCCCGACGAGCTTCGGCATTGCACAATCGAATTTGACGGTAAGACTTGACTTCCTTTTTGAAGCTCGTCGATGGAACTGCGACTTAACCAAAACATAACAGATTTATACTTGAATTGGTCAGTAGCATCTGGATGGTGTGGAAGTGACGGTCAGTGATGACGGTCATTTCCATTCTCAAATTCCAAAGTTTTGTTATTCAGACATCTTGTTCCAACTTCTTGCACTACACGACATATTCATATACTTCACACCGGGGAATACACAGGCTTCTTTTGTACTTAACGCTGCTTTCTGGTGAGTTAGTTAATTATGAAGTCTTCAAGTTCTCAACAACAAGAGGTACAAAGCTCGCCTCCTCCAGTGCTTGAGATTCCAGAAATCCCTCCTGAAGTGATAGATCCGGCTCCGGACGAATTGCCGGAGGCTTTATTTAGCGAGGACCCCGTTGATTCCGTCCAATCCAACATCTCCGAAGCATTATTGGGTCGGATATGTTCGAAACATAACCTATCTCTGAACGATGTTTTGCTACCGGGCGTTGATGACAGACCTCACAATTCGCCCGAGGGGTATACTGCTTTCTATCGCCATGCCTGTGCGGCTGGAACTCTCCCTTCATTTAACCAATATATCAGGGAGATGTTATCGTTCATTGGAATCGCCCCCTCACAAGTTCATCCCAACGGACACGCATTGCTGAACAGCGTTTTCGTTTTATTTATGGATCATCTCTTTCGTCCGCCAAGGCCAACTGAGATTAGACACATATTCAACTTCAAGAGCAGGGGCGATAGTCCATCTTTCACCTTTTTGGAAGCAGTTAGAAACTGCCAGATCGTGACGGGAGCCTGGACCAGACTCGGTTATTTTAAGAATGAATGGTTTTTTGTTCGATGCCCCCCAGGGTTCGCTAGGCGATGGCTGTCTAGACGTAAGTGTCGTAAATCGCACAAGCTTTCTTGAATAGTCGTTGACAACACTAGAACTAATATCAGGCGTTTTTCTTGCAGCTATCATCTCAAGGCCTGACGGTGGTCACTACAAAGGCGTTGTCCGATGTTTACAAGGGGTCCCGAGTGATTTGCGGCACATCGACTCGGTGTTAACTGATGATAACTTAAGGATGCTGGGTTTAATTGAGGTGAACCAGAGTATTGTCATCGAGGGGTTGGCGAAATTGGCTTCGAAGATAAAGAAGAAGATGGCGAAAAGAAAACCTGACGTAGTGATAAGAGAAATAAGCGATGACGAGAGGACGCCTACTGATATCGAGTTAGCGGCTGATCTTTCCCGAATAGAGGAAAAGCGGAAAGGCAAGGTTGTTGTCCCTAAACTTAAGAGACGGAAGTCTGTAGTCGTCTCTCGTTTGATCACCGGAATTACTACCTCTAACGCTGCTCCTTGTCAATTAAGAAACATATTTATAGGACTGGATGACATTCCCATCCCGGAATACGTATCTCTCCATCACGAGTCCGGGTTGGATGAACTCCGGGAAGCGTTAGAAATAAACGAGCCTTTACCTGTTAGTGCAGTCGACACTTCTGGTTGGTCGGGGGTTTTGCACACTTGCATGCACTTTCATAACACTACACGGCTTCCACACAAATTGTATTGCTTTCGCCTGGTATTTGACTGAATTGCTTCTCTTTTTCAGGTGCTATGTCTGGCCGTCACTCTACATTGGACAAACTCCGACGAGTACATCACCCTTCGTCTTATTACGAATCTCGACGTGGAGACTCCGATCGCGATCGTGAACGGAGGCATCATGGCCAGGAATATTATGCCAGGGATTATCATCGCAGTTATTCCAGTCAGGAGCGATCGGATAGAGATCGGAGACACCGCTCCTCCTCTCGCTCTCCTCCGCCACCACGAAGCCATATTCAGGTGTCTGGGCCTCTGCGACATCAACCGTCTTTGCAGGTTTCGAGGCTCGAGCCACACCATTCTAGAACTGAGGTTGCTACGACCACGACTGCAGAGGAGGCCCCTATTGAACCATCTGGTGAAGAGGCCATCAGACTTGCTCAATTGAAGAGGGATTTTTCGGAGGTTTGCTTCGACGCTTGTATTTTTCCTCCTAATCTTAAAAGAATCCCCAAAGACGCCGTGACCGCGGCACTTAGCTACACCCGCGATTTCTATGCTCAGTACAAAGAATGGTATAAAGCGGCTGTTGAAGCTTCAAAAGCAGCCTTTGATCGGGCCAAAATTATCGAGAAACTGGAAGCCGACTTGGCTCAGAAGAATCGCATTGTTGACATACTCCAATCTGAGGCGGAATCTTCCCGTAAGGCCGAAACTGAGTCGTTAAAAAAGGTTGATGAGACATTAGTTGAGATGGCGAAGATGCAACAGGCACATTGCACTTTGGTTGAAGATTTGGGCCATCGATACAAAAATGTTGAAGCCGAGCGGGATGAGGCAGTCAAAGAACTACAGGAATTAAAGGCTAAGTTTGTTGATATGAACAAAGAAAAAGACGATGCTAATATGGCCGCGCAAGAAGCGTGTGAACAAGATGTGTCTCTCCGAGCCGAGCGTGATGCGGCAGTTGCAAGGGTTAAGGAGGTTGAAACGGGGGTGGAGGAGAGAGTCCAGGCAGAGAGGTTCAAGATGGAGGCCGAATTTGACGAACTCTTGGACACATATAATGCCAATGTGCTAGAGCATAGAAATCTCTCCTGGCTAGGAGATTACTCGATGCCTCTCTACAATGCCTGGAAGAAATTATTGGAGAACAAGAGGATGTCTTGCCCGGATGGAGTATTAGATGAGTTTGAGCTCGAGTCACGTTTTCTTAGCGAGGATGAGAGAAAAACTCTTCACGAGGCGATAATTTCTGTTGAGAAAGAAAGACTTGGCATTCATCAAGCGAAGATTGGTGAAGGTTCGGGTGTTACGCATCATAGTGAGAACATCGAAGTCCCTATCCCTACTTCATCCGAAGCTACCTCCGCGGTTGATCCAAAAGTTATTCCTGCTTACAACCCGGACCAACTGGAGTTGTCCTCTGGCAAGATTGCCATCTCCGAGCCTGTTCAAGTTCCAAGGCAAGGCGAAGAAGGTACTTTGATTATTTACCTCATGTCTTAAAGTATCGATTTTTGAAAGAATTTTATGGACTGATTACTTTTGCCCTCCTTTGTTCAGTGACTGAGAGTGTTGCATTCGTGCCCCCAGTTCCTCCGGTTTTATATCCTACGCGCGGAGTTATTGTCACCGAGGCGATTTCAACTGCTGCCATGGCCGGTGATATGGGAGAGGGGAGCTCGATGTCATTCGATGATCAATGATTGAAGAGTTACTTGGTCACCCTCTTGACCCTATTCCTGATCCTTCATTTGCGATGAGTGGAGCTGCTCCGGTTTTTAGCTCTGTCGTGACAACCACCAGCGTATCCAACGCAGCTCAATTGACTCGAGAAGAAGAGATTTTAGCTGAGATAAGCGCTGAAATGGCCACGATGGTGACGGTTGGTGGTCGTGGTAGCGGCACTGCTCCTTCAAGCTTATCTTCTTTAATGGTGATCTCTCCCAGGGGCACGATAACTGTCTCGAGCGTTGCTGAACAAACACCTGTCACCACCCCCATGCCTTCATTTCGCCCTCACAAGAGGATCTCTATCCCTTCCAGCTCTGAGGAAGACGTTGATATTATGCCGGATCCTGAGGATGTTCCAAAAAAGGGCAAAAAGTCTCGCAGGAAGCCGGGTAGTGGGTCTAGCGGCTCGACTCCGAAGAAGAAACCCCGGAAGAAGAAGGAGTGAGCTTCTTGTTTTATCATGTAGTTGTGAATAGCGATTCTTTTACCTCTTCTTTCGCTCTTTTTAGAGCCGTGTATATGTGTGGATTCGGCCTCCACTTAATTGAAACCTTTTGACTTGCCATGTAATCGAACCTGTTTTTATTGGTTGACGGAATGGGAAGTTGCATTTTCTTTTACTTAAGTGTTTTGCAGTGTTTGTTGTTTTTTTTATGCCAAGTATGAAAACATAACTTCGTGTCGTGATTTGATGAATGAGTTGAACTCCGGTCATAGTATCACTTTGGTTAGTGATTAATGCTTAGCTTTTCTTCCCCCTAGTCTCGGGGAGTAACATTTGTATTTTGGTGGCTAATCGCATTTATTGCAAATCTTAAGCATATGTCCACATTCTGGGGACTTAGGATAATTTGAGATTGATAATCTGGTTCGCACTCCGGGAATTTGAGAGTTACCGATATTCGTAACACGGTTCGTGCCCCAGGAACCTGAAATTGATGTTTATACTCTGACTTGCGTTCCGGGAATCTGGAGTTAGCCGCTGGATGGTCAGTCACATCTATTTGGGCTTTTTAGGAGTCCGTTCACACTCTGGGAACGATAGATTTAACGTTTATACTCCAGTTCAAGCTCTGGGAAGTTGGAGTCCGTTCACACTCCGGGAACAAGTTATTGAATATTTATACTCTAATTCATGCTCTGGGAAGTTGGAGTCCGTTCGCGCTCTGGGAACGAGTTATTGAATGTTTATACTCCAATTCATGCTTTGGGAAGTTGGAGTCCGTTCGCGCTCTGGGAACGAGTTATTGAATGTTTATACTCCAATTCACGCTCTGGGAAGTTGGAGTCCGTTCGCGCTCTGGGAACGAGTTATTGAATGTTTATACTCCAATTCACGCTCTGGGAAGTTGGAGTCCGTTCACACTCCGGGAACGAATCATTGAATGTTTATACTCCAATTCACGCTCTGGGAAGTTGGAGTCCGTTCGCACTCTGGGAACGAATTATTGAATGTTTATACTCCAATTCACACTCTGGGAAGTTGGAGTCCGTTCGCGCTCTGGGAATGAATTATTGAATGTTTATACTTCAATTCACGCTCTGGGAAGTTGGAGTCCGTTCACGCTCTAGGAACGAGTTATTGGTAGGACTGTCGTGTGTTGGTCCAGTTCAGCCTTTGATGTGTTGGCTTGCCCCCGAGCTGGGGTTTCACTTAGTGAGTGGCCGATCGTATCACAGTCGCTCACTATTTGAATAAATTCCATTGTTTGATGAAACTTAGCTCTTCGTGTGTCGTGATTGTTGAATGTCGTATTCGGTGAACCACAACTCTAGCTTGAAGAGATAGTATTTTATTGCTGAAATAAGAAAATATGGCAAAGTCAGTGCCTTATTACAAATTCAAATTTCAGGATGTAAAGGAAACTTCAAAGTATTCATACATTGAATGAGCCTGACATGTGTGACAGTGGCGAGGATCTTCGTCGTTCCAGGCTCCTGAGTAAGTAGGTCCGCCACTGATGGCGTTTATCACCAATCTTCCACGGGGACAAGTCGAGTCCTCCTGTCTCGGTCGATTGGGTTCGTTGTTTTGATTTGATGGGCCCGCTTCTCTGGGCTGCGGTGTCCGCACAAACTATTCCAGCTTCCTTTCTCTGATCAGTTTTTCAACGAGATCTTGTAAGTGACGAAACTCGTTCGTATTGTGCCCGTAGCTTTCATGGAACCTGCAAAACTTTACCGTCTGGATTTGTCTCTCTGACGACGGTCTTGGTGCAGGTTTTTGATATTGAATTATGTCAAAGGTTTGTAAGTACAAGTCCTCTAGTGATGTATTCAGAGGAGTGTAACTGTCAAACATTGGATTCTTGCGCTGCGGGCCACGATTTTAATCTTGTTTTTTAGTTTGATTCACGCTCTCTCTTCGCCGAGCTTGTTTGTTTTTAACGTTCAACTGAACTTTTCCGGAGCTCTCGCCGGACTGTTTGATTGCAACATTGCTTTGGATCCCTTCCGTACTCGGTCCTGCATCAGTTTGCTTCCTAAACTGTTTCGCATCTTCCCGTCTCAGGAATTGAGCCGCCTTGGCGTGGAAACGGTCCAATGATGCAGGTGGTTTTCCAGCTAGCCAATTGCCAAATTCAGAATCGGGGTCGATCCCCTTAGTCAACGCCATAAGGATGGAGTTATCGTTTGGATTACTAATCTCTGCACATGCAGTATGGAATCTCTCTAAGTAGTGTCTGAATGTCTCTCCGGGAGCTTGCGTGACACTAGATAGAGTGTTGACATCTTTTGGCCTTGCGACGTGCATGCGGAATTGCTCAACGAATTTTGTGGCCAACTGGTCGAATGAAGAGATGGATCGAGGTGGTAGTCGAGTGAACCACATGGTAGCGATGCCCCCCAAGGATATGGGGAAACTACGACATTTCACTGCATCGTCAGCTCTGGCAGCGGTCATTGACCATTCATATTTCAGAATGTGTTGATTGGGGTCGGAGTTTCCCTCGTACATGGGTAGAGTTGGCATTCGGAATCGTCGTAGGGGTTCAGCAGTAAGGATATCGTCCGTAAAAGGAGTGTGGCTCCGGGAGACTCCCCAATCATCATTTGTGAATCCCTGTCTCTCACGGATCATCTGACGTATCATAGTTGAAATATCCGGCATTTGCGCCGGAGTATGATCACGTTCCATACTTTGGTTTTGAACCGGATATCGTCGACTGTCCAAGTCTTGCCTTCTTGGCTCATAGTCCTCTGGGACATATGGTTCAAGAGTACGTCCGCTATGACGGCGGTCCTAGTGCGGCTGATCTTGGACATCGAACCCTGGCTCAGCCGCAACGTTAGTGGTGTGGTATTCTGCGGTGTGGTGAGGAGCGGCACCTCCTCGGGAGGAGGGTCCGGTTTGGAAACTGGCTGATGGACCAACCCTCAGCTGTCCAACGGTTAGTGTCGGTTGATTTCCAACGGGTGGCATACGACTCCCATCTAGCCGGGGTCGTGGAGGCCGATTATGATAATCAGAAGATGAAGAACTTTCGCTGGAGGAGCAAGAAGCATGATCTCTCGTGGATCTTTTTCGTTTCTGGCGATCCAGCTTGTTGATTAGCTCAGCGTTAGCGCGTAGCTGTTCTTCTAGTTGTTGCCGACTTTGGGTCAGCTCTTGGAGTAGCAACTGCAACTCCTGTCGGGTAATTGGACCTGATGGTTCCAAGTATCCAGCAGCATCTTGATTAGATGGAGGTAGTGGAGCAGGATTCTGTCTATCCTGTTCTTCTTGATTGACAGCGTTTGAGGTGGTTTTTGTGCTAACCATCTTGAGAGTTGAATTCCTTCCCTAGACTTTATGCAAATCTGAATAGAAGGGAAGGAAGTTGGATTTAATGATCTGGATCTCTCTCTTAGATTTATTCAATCCGGTATCGATGACAGATCCAACGAGCAGGAGAAAATCTAGGTTTTCTCGGTGAAAGCACCAAAGTGTTTGCATCAAAATTGGGCAACACCCTTCGGAAGTTTTTGAAGAGATAATAAATGAAGAAACTAAACTGAAAATGGGGATTATCTAACAAAAACTCCAAATCACAGAAAAGTAAATTGCACGAAAGACAGTAATTTAGAGTGGTTCGGCGTTTTGCCTACGTCCACTATGAAGTTTTGTCATTTTATTGCTTAGCACTTGAAGGTTACAAGTGTTTTAAAGTGAAGTACAGCAAATAATAGACTTGAATTCGAAATCAGCCACAGTGAAGGCAATATGGAGTGATTCTGGTAGCGTTCAGGCATGCTTTCTCTCTAAAAATTCTGCGATCCCCTTTCTGAATGACCAGGGGCTCTATTTATAGGTGTAGGAGGCTGATATTTCGCCTAAAATCAGGGGAGAACGCTTCTGGCACGTGAGGGGGCCCATACGGCCGAATTCTGGAGATCCGGGCCCACTTTGGGATCGATTCGACCCTTGGTTCGAATCGATCAAGAAAGCGTCCAATCCTGATGAAACTTGGCGTGGACATTCTTCTATGTATACGCAAGCTCCTGTGAAAATTTCATGGCATTTGGACTTGTAGATCTCAAGTTATGATCGATTCAAGATGGTGCTCCTCGTCCCATGGATTCGTTCGAATCGATATGGTTCGAATCCATAGGGTCAAATCCATGCTCCTGCGCGTGAGAATGATGACGTGGCGTGAATTTCCCGGGTCGATCCTCTTATTTCTCCGAGTTTACTGGGTCGAACCCTAGGTTTTAGCCGCGTTTACTTGGTGGATTCGAGATGTTGGATTCGAAGGTTCGTTACCTTCGAATCTATGGAACCGGTACTCATTCGAATCGAATAAAATATGTTACTGTGGATCGATTCGAAGTTGTCTCAATATGGGGATTCGAAGACAAGCAGGGAATGGATTCGGAGCTCCCTCAATTGCATGGATTCAAAGGACTCTTCCTTGATGGATTCGAACAAGGGCATACGAGTATGGATTCGACGCATGGCTATCTGAGGGCTTGCTCGATGGAGTCGAAGTAAAGGCACTCCTCATGGATTTGGAGCAATATACATCTGATGGATTCAAACTAGATCATACGAGGGCGGATTCGAACCATTGTTATCTCGATGGATTCGAGGCACGGCTACATCTCATGGGTTCGAACCAATGTAAGGATGATGGGTTCGAACCTAAGGCTTGGTCCTGTTGGGTTCGAACCAGGGCTATTCCTTCCACTTTCCACTGGTGATGTCTTGAGCATATGAACTCGGATTGTCTCAAAAGTCGGAACGTTGGCTTCCATGGCTTTGCTTGACGTGCCTTATCAATTATAGCCCGATCCAGACTCGGGCAAAATTCATTGGTATTTGTAGTTATCCGGCAATCATTCAATGTCGAGGACGTGTGATCCTGTTTTTCCAGTCAACTCCTTGGTATCTCGGCCTTGCCAAAAGGCGGGATAACAAATTGTTCAACAATGAGTTCTAGAGAAGTTTGCATAATACATAGTTGAACTTGAGTACGGCTTACTACCCACAGACGAATGGTCAAATGGAAAGGGTAAACCGTGTACTTGAGGATTTGCTAAGGGAATGTGTTTTGGATTTCGGAGGATCTTCGAAAGATAATTTGCATCTGGTAGAGTTTATCTACAATAAAAATTGCTAGTTGAGTATTAGTATGGCCCCATTTGAGATGCTTTATGGTAGACTGTGTACGTTACCTACTTGTTGGTTGGATACGTGAGATAAGACTTAAATTTGGACCCGTTTAGGTAACAGATGCTATTGAGATGATAGAATTGATTCCCGCTACAATGAAGGCAACCCAGTCAAGGAAGAAGAGTCATATCAACAAGAGGAGAAAAGAGCTTGGGTTAGTATTAAGAGACTGTGTTTATGGTGGTTTCTCTAATACGAGGTGTTATGCACATTGGGAAGGTGGGAAAATTGGCACCTAGATATGTTGGACCATTTCCAATAATTGAGAGGATTCTTAAACTCATTTAATAAGTCGACTTGCCAAGTAGTTTAGAAGGTGTGTATAAGTTTCTATACATCACATTTAAGGAAATGTTTGCATATTCCAAATTCAATGATGGAACCATGGGCAATTAAAGACTTATGTGTAAAGACATATTTTGCTTAGACGACCGAAGGAAATAGTAGGTCATGATACGAAGGAGTCAATGAACAGAGTTATAAGACTTTTTTTTGCATCCAATGAGGTGACGATAAAGAATATTGTACCTGGGAGGTAGAGGATAAGAGTAGGAACATCTATCTCGAGTTATCCTAAACATGCATGTCTGTATCAAGGTACATTGTTTGTCTAATTATATGTACCGGTAGTGGCACTAGTGAATTGTTTTGTGATATGATTCTATGTTAATAGTTGCATGAATGCACTTTGTTTGATGATTGATGATTTACATTAGTAGGGAACTATTGTAAAAAAAATTACTTGTATGTACGTATGTGATTATGATTTTTTACACTTTTAGGGTGTTAGTGTACTTTGTTTCTTCCTTATGTAAGTTTTGGGGACGAAATTTTTTTAAAGAGGGGATATAGTAACACCCCATATTGGGATTGCTATAAAATGGGAAATTAATTTTGATTAATGACCAGAAGACATTAATAGAAGAGTAAATGAAGTAATTTAACAATAAGAATTTCCTAAGTGAGATTTGATTAAATAAGTGTGGGACTATTACGCCCCACCTCTATACTCACACTAGCCAAGGACACTACAGAATAATGCTATCAACTAGTATGAAAAATAAGGCTATTGAGAAGCGACCATTTGTGTAATTGCTTTGTGCGAGTACTGATATGTCAGATAGTATTATATGCATTTCGTTTCAAGAGGAAATCTGACACATCAATTACAAACTCAAAAATACTACATAGTGGCTATGTGATCTTCGGAAAAAAATATAAAATAAACATAATATGAACCAGTCATAGATATTCATATCACTAAGGCGGAAACAGATATGAATATAACACATAAAAGTGTACATAAAAGTAGTGATCATATAAGTTCCACTACATCACAAAAGAAAGGGACAAGTGCTAGACAAAAGAATATGTATACATCAAGGAGTCTCTATCTCGAATGTACAAAAGAAAAAACTACTAAGCTAAAGTAGTTAGCCAAAAGTCAGATGATGGTAAGAAGTCAAGTAGAAGCACCTAAAATACATCGGTCTGACCTGAGTATTATTTAAGAAGAAAATAATAAACGGATCAGTCTAATTATAAATATCATATAAAATGAGATAGGATAAGAGATATGACAGAAACATATGATAGTAATAATGCCATACTGTGACAAGTATACATTGGATAACAACAAAAATCATACAATATCTCAAATTTTCTCAAACACCAAAAAGAATGTCATATTCTTTAGCTTATTCACCAAGCCACATATGTTGATCAAGCTTATTAATATAAATCACAAAAATTTGGTGAAATACAAATTCTAGAAACCATCAATTAAAAATCCAGAAATCACAAAGGGGGAGGCCTATCAAAAATGAGAGCATGAAAACTCACCAACACGTGTATAACAAATGAGATGATACCCCATAAACTGAACATCGATGCATCTAAGAAGATACGCCCCATGCACAGTCGAACATCGATGCACTTAAAAAGATACGCCCCATGCATAGTTGAACATCGACGCACCTAAAAAGATACGATCCATGCATAGTCGAACATCGACGCACCTAAAAAGATACGCCCCATGCATAATCGAACATCGACGCACCTAAAAAGATACGCCCCATGCATAATCGAACATCGACGTACCTAAAAAGATACGCCTCATGCATAGTCGAATATCGACGCACTTAAAAGATACGCCCCATGCACTGACTTATCGAGCGATTGCTCCATGAACGCTCCAATGACCATGGGTCGCTAGCCCAGAAACAATGAGCCGAAGCGCTATAGAACGTGGTACAGTCCCCTAGGCGGACAAAGAGAAATTGCATATCGCTATTCTAAACCACAAATTGATCACCATTGATCAATAAGAAGTGTAAATTACACCAAGCTAATGAATAAATGAGTTTAGCTTCATGTCCCATAACCACAGTCTTAACTTAAATATTTTCGAACAAATTGTAGATTTCCACTCGAAGATTGTAACAAAATTTCAATCGAACAAGTCCAAGAGTTAACCGACAAAGAAAACGCAAGCGTTTCATACCACTTGTTTTTCTAAGCCATTTACTTAGATTTCTCATACGAATGAGGTAAAGGTTTGTATATACTAATAGATTAGAAACGTTTTAAAACAAGCTTTGTATTAAAAATAACGTTGAAATCATTTTTTTGAAAGAGTTTGAACATTTAATACAAGTATAGAAACCTTTGTATTTTAAATGACAAATCACAGAAATGATTATAAAAACAACCAATCGCTAAAAATTCACATTCGATAACGTGAATCAAAACCGTAGAAATTGATATCAAATCCAACAAATGGATAAATCCTCAAAAAACCAGAAATGAAGTCATCAAAGCTAATAATAATTGAACAACTAACCGGATCAACAAAAATCAATAAACATTGGAAATCCACTAAAAACAATCAAAATAGGCAAAATTGAACAGTACCAGACGTCTGGCAGGTTTAGCCAGATGTCTGGCCCTAGTTTTTGGAAATATATATGTTTTTCTCCTTTCTCTTTTTAATTCCAGAACCCTTCTAGACGTCTGGATTTCTCTACTAGGCAAAAATCAACCAAGCCCAAAGAGGGAAAAAAATCCAAACCGAAAGCGATTGAAAGAGCGATGGATGCTAGGGATTTATGCTAATCGACAACCCAGTCCTATAGGCTCTTTGATACACCACCATGAATATGTCCAAAGACCCAAGGTAGGATCTTTAAAGATTTTGACTTCAAAATATCAAAATTGGAAAATTCACCAAACCATTTCAAATCAAAAGCAATTGAGCATGAAATAGATGATAGGAATTCATACCTAACAACAATGAAAGCTATAGACATAGATGTGAGTTCAAGAACTCACCTTTAACCCAAAAACAACGAATGAGAAACTCTAAAACAAAGAAAAGATCAACCACTCTACAACTTTAACTCTAGAAGCTCCAATCTATGATCAAATGCAAATATTTGCTAAGTTAGGGTTTAGAAATTTTTGAAAATTGGAGAGATGTTGAGGTGGAGAAGAAGAAGAGGTGCTTACTTAAGCTTCTCTTTGATTTTTGGAACTTAAATCTTGAATTTCCTAGCAATCTAAGGTTTAGGTATTTTAATTTCCTATTCTTTCCCCCATTTTTCTTTAGCTTGAGAGTGTTAGGAAAATGTTATGAATGAATGAAGAGGAGTGGAAAGGCAGTTAGGGTATTAGATGAGTTGGATTCTCTTGTTAGGTTATTGGGCTGAAACCCAAACCCAAACCCAAACCCCCAAATAAAAATATCAAAATTCTGTCAACTCCAAACATATCGATGTTTATACTCAAAAAGGTCGCAAACTCCATTTTGAACTTAATGGAAGTGGTCTCGATTCCTAATTCGACCTTTTAAAAAAAGTACCATTTCGGAGTTCAATCCGACCAACGATGCTATATTTAAATAAATCATTTAAATATACAATCGTAAAATATGCGGGTTGTTACAGACTCTCCTCCTTAAAGAAATTGCGTCCTCGCAATACTTAAGAAAAAAAAAAAGAGTAACAACCACACAAAGGCATACAACACAAAAAGAAATTTTTTGAAATGAGAAGTTCACCTTAAGAAGCACGAGAGAGTAAGTCTGGATGTGTTCTCTCGATGAATTCTTTGGATTTCCAAGAGCAATCCTTAGGATTTGAGGACCATTTAACCTTCACAAGTGGAACATCTTTATTTCGAAGGCGTTTAACCTCCGAAGCAATGATACAAATAGGATGTTTCTCATAAGCCAAATTAGGAGAAACTTCAATTTCTTTAATATCACCGGGCTCAAGAATAGAATTGGAATCTCTATGGCATTTATGTAGTTGAGAGACGTAGAATATGTCATGAATAGCAGAAAATTGAGCCGGTAATAAAAGGCGATAAGCCACGGAACCTATGTGTTTGGTAATGGAAAATGGACCTATATATTGAGGTGCTAATTTTTCGATCGACTGAAATGCACAACACCCTTCATCGGTGAAACACAAATGAACACCAAATTCTAAGAGCGAAAATAATGGCTGCGAGCACAAGATCATGAGTGGCATATCCTGTCTCGGTAGGCTTTAATTGTATAAAAGTACAAGCGATAACACGTTCCCATTTTGCATGCGAATGACACCCAGACCAATACGACTAGCATTGGTATAAACAACGAAGTCTTGGTTCCCTTTGGAAATCAAAAGAATAGGAGCATCAAAAAGGAGTTCTTTTAAATGATCATCTTCCCTGAAAAGCTTAAAACGTTCAAAATTATAATTAACTTTATGTAATCATCTTATTAGAAAATTTTACTTATTCCAAGTCAATTTACTATGTCTAACTGTCTCATCGTAGCGTTTAGGAGATTCCTATCGATAACGTTGATCAAGCACATCGACCAGAATTCTTAAAGCACTCAACGAGAAATACAACACAAAATCATCTTCTATATGATAAGAATATCTCTTAAAAATTTTATGAATATTCTTTGTTCGTTTAAAGAACAAAATCCAACTATACTTATAAACATATCTTATTAAAAAATTTGCAAATTTTAAAATGCTGTTTTCACCCATAATCAATGAATACAAGGGTGGACTCATTGAGGTATTCGTAGAATGCTCAATTCGTAAGATGGATGAATAAGCTAGAAGGTTCCTCAAACCAAATGACATAACGAACCACTCATAAGAATCATAACGAGTATGGAATGCGGTAAGAGGACGCTATCCTCCGTAACTTGTAGCTGATGAAAGCCGACGTAAGGTCGAGCTGAAAAAACCTTAGCACCACTCAATAGATTGCTTAGGTGATAATCCTATGACAAGCTCAAAGATACCAGGAAATTCACATACTACTTTAGTGAGGTAAATAACATCTTCCTCATAATGTAGGTCTAGAGAATAAAATGATGCCACCAAATTGGAATCGAAATTATTAAGAAAAATAGAATCTTCTTAATAGATTGAGGATGGCGAAGATGGATAGTCCTCACAGGATATTGTATACGAGCTTCATAATGATTAAGCCACTCCATTCCCACAATCACCCCGAACTTAAGTAGCACATAACATTTGAATCGGATCGGAAAGCACAATTACATAAATAATCTCGACATTTTTACAAAGTAAACTGAGGATTGCGGATCCATCAATTGAATTCACAACTCTCAACAAAGTCATCATGCCCATAATATTTAAAGAAAAAGAATAAATAAGTTCTTTTGATATAAAATAATGAGATGAACCCGTATCAAAAAGAACTCGAAAAGGTTAATCATAAAACAAATTAATGCTATCAAGGACTGAATAAGAAATACCTTGACCAAGAGAAGTATCGCTAGGAGCTTGCACAACATTTAGCTTTCCCTCCTTCTTATTTTAAATTACGGGACACGCAGATATATGATAACTCAAACTTTTGTAATAGCGACAATAAATGGGTTTTGGACACTCATTTTCATAGTGGTCCGTAGAACCACAATTGTAGCATTGTCCACGATTAGAGGTAGGAGTCTTCGCTATTAAAGTTTCTTACTTCCCTTTCTTGTTGGGATTAGGGCCTTTGAACTTAACAGGCCTCTTCATGTTATTATTGAGGTTCTATTTAGCATCCACAAATTCAACATCACTTTCTTTATCGGCCTCTTCAAGTCAAAGAGTGATATCAACAAGCTGATTGAAAGAAACTTCTAGTTTTAGAAGCAGAGGCTTTTTGAGGTTCTTATTCAAACCGTAGACAAACCTCTGATTTTTTTCAATGGGGTATTAATATACTCGACCCCATTTTTGGAGAGAGATTCAAAAGATGCGATGTAATCCATCACAAAAGATTCACCTTGAACAAGGTCAATAAAGCGTTGAGCTAAAGTTACTTTTTTAGCTTCCGGCATAAATTTCAACTCGAACCTTTCCCGGAATTGCTTCTAAGTAAGATCTGCTTCAACAATTTCCGAAATCAAAAGCTCATACCAATCTAATGATCTCTCTTGGAACATACTAGAAGCCACTTGGACTCGATGTAGATCAATAAGGTTCATGCGAGAAAAGATGTGGTCCCACGATCTAAGCCAAACTTGGATTTTTATAATGCTTCCGAAACCCTTGAATGGCCTTCCACCCAAATCGGCATAATCTCTGCACAAGCGTGCAAACCTGGATTTAGGGTGAGTAGGCACTGGAATGGGTCCGACGGCTTGAGCATTCTTTACAAAAACCAAAAGTTGTTAAGCAGACATAAATATACCATCCTAAGGAGTAGCACTGGATTGACCAGCGATGGGATGGCCTGGTCTAACCATTTCTCTTATTTAAGAAAGAAAGAAAAAAGAGAAAAATAGTTATTCTCAATGAGCATCAAACAAACTTGATTGACAAAACAAGGCACCACAAAAGAAAATAGGATAGAATGGGTCCAATGACTCGAATTAAATCCTAAGGCACGATTCCTAAGAAAGACTTAGGATAATGATCCTTGCTAGATTATTCTATATTGTTCCGAAGTTTGGCTGTAATACCATGCTGTTACGCCTCACCTTTATACTCACACTAGCCAAGGACACTACGGAGTAATACCGTCAACTAGCACAAAGAATAAGGCTGTTGAGGAGTGACCATCTATGTAATTGCTTTGTGCGAGTAATGATGTTCATATCACTAAGGCGGAAACAGATATGAATATAACACATAAAGTATATAAAAGTAATGGTCATATAAGTTCCACTACATCACAAAAGAATAGGTACAGGTGCTAGACAAAAGAATATGTATACATCAAGGAGTCTCTATCTCGAATGTACAAAAGCAAAAACTACTAAGCTAAAGTCGTTAGCCAAAAGTCAGGTGATGGACCCTGATAAGAAGTCAAGTAGAAGCACCTGAAATACCTCAGTCCGACCCGATTATTATTTAAGAAGAAAATAATAAACGGATCAGCCTAGCTATAAATATCATATAAAATGAGATAGGATAAGAGATATGACAAAAACGTATGATAGCAATAATGTCATACTGTGATAAGTATACATTAGATAACAACAAAAATCATACAATATCTCAAATTTTCTCAAACAAAAAAAAGAATGTCATATTCTTTAGCTTATTCACTAAGCCACAAATATTGATCAATCTTATCAATATAAATCACAATAATTGGTGAAATACAAATTTTAGAAATCGTCAATTAGAAATCCAAAAATCATAAAGAGGGAGGCCTATCAAAAATGGAAGCATGGAAACTCACCAACATGTGTATCACAAATGAGACGCTATCCCATAAACCGAACATCGATGCACCTAAAAAGATACGCCTCATGCACAGTCGAACATCGACGCACCTAAAAAGTACGCCCCATGTAGAGTCGAACATCGACGCATCTAAAAAGATATTCCCTATGCATAGTCGAACATCGACGCACCAAAAAAGATACGCCCCACGCATAGTCAAACATCGACGAAACTAAAAAGATACGCCCTATGTATAGTCGAACATGAACGCACCTAAAAGTTACGCCCCTTGCACCGACTTATCGAGCCGATTGCTCGACGAACGGTCCAAAGACAATGTGTCTCTAGCCCATAAAAAATGAGCCGAAGCTCTATAGAACGGGGTACAGTCCCGCACGCGGACAAAGAGACATTGCATATCGCTAGTCTAAACCACAAAATGATCACCATTGATCAATGAGAAGTGTAAATTACACTAAGCTAGTAAATAAATGAGTTTAGCTTCATGTCCCATAACCACTGGCATATCTTAAATATTTAAGAACAAATTGTAGATTTCCACTCGAAAATTGTTACAAAATTTCAATCGAACAAGTCCAAGAATTAACCGACAAAAAAAATACAAGCATTTCATACCATTTGTTTTGCTAAGCCGTTTAATTAGATTTCTCATATGAATGAGGTAAAAGTTTGTATATACTAATACGTTGGATGATGGTTTTAAAAACGAGCTTCATATTAAAAAATGACGTTGAAATCATTTTGTGAAAGATTTTGAATATTTACTACTAGTATAGAAGTCTTTGTATTTTAAAGTGACAAATCACATAAATGATTGTAAAAGCAACAAATCACCAAAAATTCACATTCGACAACGTGAACCAAAACCATAGAAATCAATATCAAATCCATCAATTGGATAAATCCCAAAAAAATCCAGAAATGAAGTCATCAAAGTCGATAATAATTGACAACAACTAATCGGATCAACAAAAATAGATAAACATTGGAAATCCACTCAAAAACAGCCAAAATAGGCAAAATTGAACAGTAGCAGACATCTGGTAGGTTTAGCCAGACGTCCCGCCCTAGATTTTGGAAATATATATGTTTTTCTCCTTTCTCTTTTTAATTTCAGAATCCTTCCAGAAGTCTGGATTTTTCAACCAGACGTCTGGATTTTTCTGCTATGCAAAAATCAGCTTAGCCCAAATGGGGCAAAAAAACCAAACCGGAAGCGTTCGAACGAGCAAAGATGCTAGAGATTTATGCCAATCGACAACCCAGCCCTATAGGCTCTTCGATACACCACCATAAACATATCCAATGACCCAAGATAGGTTCTTTAAAGATTTTGACTTCAAAATACCAAAATTGGAAAATTCATCAAATGAATTCAAATCAAAAGCAATTGAACATGAAATAGATGCTAGGAATTCATACTTAACAACATTGAAAGCTATTGACATAGATGTGAGTTCAAGGACTCACCTTTTAACCCAAAAACAACGAATAAGAAGCTCTAAAACAAAGAAAAGATCAACCATTCTTCAACTTCAACTCTAGATGCTCCAATCTATGATCAAATGCAAATATCTCCTAAGTTAGGGTTTATAAATTTCTGAAAATTGGAGAGAGATTGAGGTGGAGAAGAAGAAGAGGATGCTTATTTAAGCTTCTCTTTGATTTTTGGAGCTTGAATCTTGAATTTCCTAGAATTCTTAGGTTTAGGAATTTTAATTTCCTATTTTTTCCCCCATTTACCTTTAGCTTGAGAGTGTTAAGAAAATGTTATGAACGAATAAAGAGGAGTGGAGGGGGAGTTAGGGTTAGAAGAGTTGGGTTCTCTTGTTAGGTTATTGTATTGAAACCCAAACCCAAAGCCCCAAATGAAAATACCAAAATTCTAGTCAGCTCTAAACATATCGATGTTTATACTCAAAAAGGTCGCAAATGCCACTTTGAACTCAATGGAAGTGGTCTCGAGTCCTAATTCGACCACTTACAATATGTTTTATTTTGGACTCTAATCCGACCGATGCTATTATATTTAAATAAATCATTTAAATATACAATCGTAAAATATACGGGTTATTACAGACTCCCCTCCTTAAAGAAATTGTGTCCTTGCAATACTTAAGAAAAAAACCAAAAATTTACGACCACACAAAGGCATACAACACAAAAGGAAATTTTTTGAAATCAGAAGTTCACCTTAAGGAGCACGAGAGAGTAAGCCCGGATGTGTTCGGTCGATGATTTATCTGGATTCCCAAGAGCAATCCTTAGGATTTGAGGGCCATTTAACATTCACAAGAGGAGCATCTTTATTTCGAAGGCATTTAACCTTCGAAGCAATGATACAAATAGGATGTTGCTCATAAGTCAAATTAGGCGAAACTTCAATATCTTCAATAACACCGGCTCAAGGATAGAATCGGAATGTCTAAAGCATTTCCATAGTTGAGAGACGTAGAATACATTATGAATAGTAGAAACTTGAGCCGGTAATAAAAGGTGATAAGCCACAGAACCAATGCGTTCGGCAATGGGAAATGGGCCTATATATCGAGGAGCTAATTTTTCCGATCGACTGAAATGCACATCACCCTTCATAGGTGAAATACGCATGAACACCAAATTCTAAGAGCAGAAATAATGGTCGTGAGTACTAGATCATGAGTTTCATATCCTGTCTTGGTTGGCTTTAATTATATAAAAGTATAAGCGATAACACGTTCCCATTTTGCATAAGAACGACACACAAACCAATACGACTAGCATCAGTACAAACACTGAAGTCTTGGTTCCCTTTGGAAATCACGAGAATATGAGCATTGGAAAGAAGTTCTTTTAAATGACCCTCTTTCCTGAAAAGCTCAAAATATTCAAAATTATAATTAACTTTATGTAATCATCTTTTTAGAAAAATTTACTTATTCCAAGTCAATTTATTGTGTCTAACTGTCTCATCATAGCATTTAGGAGATTCCAATCGTTAACGTTGATCAGGCGCATCGACCAGAATTCTTAAAGCACTTAAGGGCAATACAACACAAAATCGTATTCTACATGATAAAAATATATCTTAAAAATTTTACGAATATTCTTTGTTCGTTTTAAGAACAAAATCCAATTATACTTATAATATCTTATTAAAAAATTTGCAAATTTTAAATTGGTGCTTTCACCCATAATCAATGAATACAAGGGTGGACTCATCGAGATATTCATAGAATACTCGATTCATAAGATGGATGAAATAAGGTGGAAGGTTTGTCAAATCGAATGGCATAATGAACCACTCATAAGAATCTTAACGAGTGTGGAATGCAGTAAGGGGACGCTACCCTCCGCAACTTGTAGCTGATGAAAGCCGGCAGTAAGGTCGAGCTGAAAAGACCTTAACACCACTCAATAGATTGCTTAGGTGGTAATCCTAAGACAAGCTCAAAGAAACCGGGAAATTCACAGACTACTTAATGAGGGAAATAACATCTTCCTCATCATGTGGGTCTAGATAATAAAATGATGCCACCAAATTGGAATCGAAATTATTAAAAAAATAGAATCTTCTTAACAGATTGAGGATGTCAAAATGGATAGTCCTCGTGGGATATTGGATATGGGTTTCGTAATGATTAAGCCACTCCATTCACACAATCATCCCGAAACTTAAGTAGCAAATAACATTTGAATCGGATCGGAAAGCACAATTGCAATAAATAATCTCGACCTTAATAAATTGAGTGTTGTAGATCCAACAATTGAATTCGTAATTCTCAACGAAGTCATCAAGCCCATAATATTTAAAGAAAAAGAATCATTAAGTTCTTTTGATATAAAATAATGAGATGAACCCGTATCAAAAATAACTCGAATAGGATAATCACAAAACAAATTGACACCATCATGGACTGAATGAGAAATATCTTGACCAAGAGAAGTCACTAGGAGCTTGCATAACATTTAGCTTTCCCTCCATCTTGCTTTGAAGTATGAGACACATAGATATATGATAACTCAAACTTTTGCAATAGCGACAATAAAGGGGTTTCGGACACTCATTTTCATAGTGGTCCGTAGTACCACAATTGTAGTATAGCCCACGACTAGAGGTAGGAGTCTTCGCTAACGAAGTTTCTTGCTTCCTTTTCTTGTTTGGATTGGACCTTTAAACTTAATATGCCTCTTCATGTTATTATTGAAGTTCTATTTGGCACCCACAAATTCAACATTACTTTCTTTGTCGGCCTCTTCAATTCAAAGAGGGATATCAACAAGCTGATTGAAAGAAACTTCTAGTTTCAGAAGTAAAGGATTTTTGAGGTTCTTATTCAACCCATAGACAAACCTCTGATTTTTCTTCAATCGGGTATTAATATACTCAACCCTATATTTAGAGAGAGATTCAAAAGATGCGACGTAATCTGTCACAGAAGATTCACCTGGAGCTAAAGTTACCTTTTCAGCTTCCGGCACAAATTTCAACTCGAACCTTTTCTGGAATTGCTCCCAAGTAAGATCCGCTTCAATAATTTTCGAAATCAAAAACTCATACCAACCTAATGCTCTCTCTTGGAGAATACTAGAAGCCACTTGGACTCGATGTAGATCAATAAGATTCATGCGAGAAAAATGTGGTCCCATGATCTAAGCCAAGCTTGGATTTCTATAACACTTTCGAAACCCTTGAATGGCGTTCCACCCAAATCGGTATAATCTCTGCACAAGCATGCAAATCCAGATTTAGGGTGCGCAGGCACTGGGATGGGTCCGACGGCTTGAGCATTCTTTACAAGAACCAAAAGGTATTGGGCAAACGTAAATACACCATCCTGAGGAGTAGCACTGGATTGACCAGCGCTAGGACGGCCTGGTCTAACCATTTCTCTTCTTTAAGAAAGAAAGAAAAAAGAGGAAAATGGTTATTCTTAGAATGTGTATCAAACAAACTTGATTGATAAAACAAGGCACCACAAAAGAAAATATGATAGAACAGGTCCAATGACTCGAATTAAATGCTAAGGCACGATTCCTAAGAAAGACTTAGGACAATGAACTTTGCTAGATTATTCTACATTGTCCCGAAGTTTGGCTTTGATACCATGCTGGTATGCCCTACCTCTATACTTACACTAGCCAAGGGCACAATGAAGTAATGTCATCAACTAGCACGAAGAATAAGGCTATTGAGGAGCAACCATCTGTGTAATTGCTTTGTGCGAGTGCCGATATGTCAAATAGTATTACATGCATTTCGTTTCAAGAGGAAATCTAACACATCAATTACAAAATCAAAACTGCTACACGATGGTTATGTGATCTTCGAAAACAAATATAAAATAAAGATAATATAAATCAATCACAAATATTCATATCATTAAGGCGGAAACAGATATGAATATAACGCATAAAAGTTTACATAAAAGTCGTGGTCATATAAGTTCCATTACATCACAAAAGAATAGGTACAAGTGCTAGACAAAAGAATATGTGTACATCAAGGAGTCTCTATCTCAAATGTATAAAAGAAAAAACTACTAAGAAAAAGTAGTTTTCCAAAAGTCAGGTGACGGACCCTGATAAGAAGTCAAGTAGAAGCACATTAAATCCCTCGGTCTGACCTAAGTATTATTTAAGAAGAAAATAATAAACGGATCAGTCTAACTATAATATCATATAAAATGAGATAGGATAAGAGATATGACAAAAATGTATGATACAATAATGCTATACTGTCACAAGTACACATTAGATAACAACAAAAATCATACAATATCTCAATTTTTTTCAAACACCAAAAAGAACGTCATTTTCTTTAGCTTATTCACCATGCCACAAATATTGATCAAGCTTATCAATATAAATCACAAAAATTGATGGAACAAAAATTCAAGAAATCATCAATTAGAAATCCAGAAATCACGAAAGGGGAGGCCTATCAAAAATGAAAGAATGAAAACTCACCAACACATGTATCACAAATGAGACGCTATCCCATAAACCGAACATCGACGCACCTAAAAAATACGCCCCATGCACAGTCAAACATCGACGCACCTAAAATGATATGCCTCATGCACAGTCGTACATCGACGCGCCTAAAAAGATACGCCCCATGCATAGTCGAACATCGACGCACTTAAAAAGATACGCCCAATGCATAATCGAACATCGACGCACCTAAAAAGATACGTCACATGCATAGTCGAACATCGACGCACCTAAAAGATATGCTTCATGCACCGACTTATCGAGCCGAATTCTCCATGAACAGTCCAAAGACCATGGGTCGATAGCCCATAAAAATGACCCGAAGCTCTATAGAACAGGGTACAGTCCCCCACGCGGACAAAGAGACATTGCATGTCGCTAGTCTAAACCACAAAATGATCACCATTGATCAATAAGAAGTGTAAATTACACCAAGCTAGTAAATAAATGAGTTTAGCTTCATGTCACATAACCACTGGCTTATCTTAAATATTTACGAACAAATTGTAGATTTTCACTCGAAGATTGTCACAAAATTTCAATCGAACAAGTCCAAAAATTAACCGACAAAGAAAACGCAAGCGTTTCATACCACTTGTTTTGCTAAACTGTTTAATTAGATTTCTCATACGAATGATATAAAGGTTTGTATATATTAATAGGTTGGAAAACGGTTTTAAAAACGAGCTTTGTATTAAAAATAACGTTGAAATCATTTTTGTGATAGATTTTGAATATTTACTACTAGTATAGAAACTTTGTATTTTAAAGTGACAAATCACAGAAATGATTGTAAAACAACCAATCATCAAAAATTCACGTTCGATAACGTGAATCAAAACCATAGAAATCGATATCAAATCCATCAAATGAATAAATCCCAAAAAAGTCCAGAAATGAAGCCGTCAAAGCCGATAATAATTTACAACAACTAACCGGGTCAATAAAAATCGATAAACATTGGAAATCCACTCAAAACAGCCTAAATAGGCAAAATTGAATAGTACCAGACGTCTGGTAGGTTTAGTCAGACATCTAACCCTAGGTTTTGGAAATATATATGTTCTTCTCCTTTCTCTTTTTGATTCCAAAACCCTGCCAGACGTCTGGATTTTTCAGTCAGACATTTGGATTTTTCTACTAGGCAAAAATCAGCCTAGCTCAAAGAGGGGAAAAATCTAAACCGAAAGCGATCGAACGAGCAATGGATGCTAGGGATTTATGCCAATCGATAACCCAGCCCTATAGGCTCTTCGATACACCACTATAAACATGTCCAAAGACCCAAGATAGGATCTTTAAAGATTTTGATTTCAAAATTCCAAAATTGAAAAATTCACCAAATTAATTTAGATCAAAAGCAATTGAACATGAAATATATGTCCGAAATTAATTCCTAACAACAATGAAAGCTATAGACATAGATATGAGTTCAAGGACACACCTTTAAACCTTAAAACAACAAATGAGAAGCTATAAAACAAAGGAAAGATCAACCATTCTTCAACTTCACCTATAGAAGCTCCAATCTATGATCAAATGCAAATATTTCCTAAGTTAGAATTTACGAATTTCTAAAAATTGGAGAGTGATTGAGGTGGAGAATAAGAAGAGGATGCTTACTTAAGCTTCTCTTTGATTTTTGAAGCTTGAATCTTGAATTTCCTAGCAATCTAGGGTTAGGAATTTTAATTTCCTCTTCTTTCCCCCATTTTCCTTTAGCGTGAGAGTGTTAAAAAAACGTTATGAATGAATGAAGAGGAGTGGAGTGGAGTTAGGGTATTAGATGAGTTGGGTTCTCTTGTTAGGTTATTAGGCTGAAACCCAAACCCAAAGTCCCAAATAAAAATATCAAAATTCTAATAAACTCCAAACATATTGATGTTTATACTCAAAAGGTTGCAACCATTTTTTTGAACTCAATGGAAGTGGCCTCGAGTTCTAATTCGACCGTTTACAAAAAGTAGCATTTTGGACTAATCCGACTAACAATGCTATATTTAAATAATCATTTAAATGTACAATCGTAAAACATGCGGGTTGTTATAAGGACACATTAAAAAGTTAATAATATGGACCAAGGGTAATTAGGGTATTTAAAGCTGGCCTTATTAATGAGAATAAATAATTAGGTTTTTGAATGGGAAGAACTTGTATTAGGGGAAATATATTAATGAGATTAGGAAAGTAGGGCTACTAGCCCAAGCCAATCACTAACATACAGCCTTAGCCATATTCTCCTCATTCTACCTCATTTTCGTTTTCAAAAAAAAATCCCTTAAAACTACAAGGCTGACCACCATTTCCTAATTAAAGAAGATGAAAACAAAGGCTAGTAGATTCAAATTTTCACTTTCAAAGAAAGGAGGTTAAATCAAGATTTCAAGGGTTTTCTAAAATAAGTTGAGTAAAATTTTCCCTAAAAACCTTCTAAACCCATTTGGGTTCGGATTTATGATTAAACTAATGGTTGAATGATGGTTGAAATATGTTTTGATGATATAGATGATTTTTTTTTGATTTATTAATCAATTAAATGGAAAATTTGCAATGTTTTAGGGTAAAGCGTGAAATAATCTTCTTTACATTTTAGAAATTTTGATATGATGTTTATGAGGGGAAAATAAGAAGGGTTCTTAATTTCATAATTTTTGAAAATTGTTTGGAATTATTAAGAACTTTCTTCGTCAAGAAAATTCTTAAATTCAGGAAAAATAATATAGTAATTATTTTGACCTGAAATTTTTACATGAGGTATCATACGATGAAGTAGATTTTTGGTGAATATTTGGAATTTTTTCTCATTAATTTTTCGATATTTGAATAAATTGGCAAGGGAAAGAGTTAAGTACTAGAAGATAATTAACTAATTAATTAGGAAAGTAATTAACAATTTCTTAAAAGGCAACTATAAAGATTCAGATTGACCATTGAGAATTCGACACATAATAGGATTAGGTGTAAAGTAATTACTTTTAATGGTAATAAAATAGTTTTCAAATTAATTATAGAACCACCATACCAACTTGCGATAACCCATATAACTATCAAAATGCAATAGCTCATAAAATTCAACATCTAATAGCATATGGACTTTAACTTGTGATAGCCGTTGTGACTATCAATCTACGATGGCTTGTATAGGTCAACTAGCGGTGGCGTGTTCAAATAGCAACTTGTGATAACATGCGTAGACGTCCCCATGTAATAGAAAATGGAACATCAACCTACAATAGCTTTCTAGATGTTCAACCTACGATGGCTAGTAAGAGTTCAACATGTGGTAGCTTGTAAGATCTCAACCTGTAATAGCCAACAAAACTATCAGCCTACAATAGCTCTTTGAGCTGTCAACTTGCGATAGCCTAGAGAAGTTCAACGTAAGATATTTCATGTGAAATCAACATGCGATAGGTAGACTCACATGCGATAGCCAATGTACGATAGTTAAATGAGCTATAATTTTCTAAGGAAAACAAGAAAATACTTAGTGCACTTTAAAAGCCAGTTTTCAAGGTTAATTGAGAATTTCATAGGGATGAATATATGAAAGAATTTTATAGATTAAAATTTTGTTAACTTATTTTGAAATGGAGAAAGCTTAAAGAAGTTATGAAATGATAGGGTCTTATTTAAATCAAAGATAAAGATGTTTTATCTAAAGAATGTGTATGGTACATAATGAATAAAAGAAAGAAAATGATTGAACCAAGATTGTAAAGATATACCGACTCATGGGGTTATTAATGGCTGGGAGCTAAGATTAACAATGTCTAAATATTCAAGTGCATATGGCAGGATGTCATGATTTAGGAAGTGTATAGGATCCAGTTCATGTAAGTTAAACGTTAAAGTAAGTTTATGCCAGGGTGCGAAACATTATAACGGTGTTATAAATAAATGAATCAACGATGTGAAATGAAAGAGTTTCGAGACCAATAGGGGTTATCTTTTCTTAAGGAAACTTATTAGGATGTATTTAAGGTGCTTACATTCAACCTCTTAGAAGTGACAGGGTGGCTCCCATTGTGAAATGAATGGCCATTTCATTGGTGATGTTGTTCGCAAAAATGATAAGTTAGTGATAAACATGATTAGGGAGGCAATTAGTAAAATAAGTTAGTGAGAGTTTTAAGATTGACGTAAATAAGAAATTAGGTGATGGTTGTGTGGATGATGGATAACTGTACAACATGGTCTATAATTGAATAATAAGTATAGCATATACTTAATTTGAATTAGATAAATATAAATATGACATGGTTCATGATTGGAAGATAAGTATACGGTATACATATGAAATGAATGTAATGCTAATGTATGCTTAAGATGTGATGCTTGTTTACATGATATGATGTAATTACTATGATGGTAACTGAGTGGAATACCCATACCGGCATAATCTCACTATTTTTGCTTAGGGTAAGATTTTACTCATACCAAGGCATATGTCCGATCCGTGCTTTTATTATTTCCCATAAACTCATGGGTACTCATTCAAATATGTTGAATTTACGGTATAGACAGGTATCTTTTAGAAAGACGAGTAATGACTCTTAAGACGAAGCCAAAGGCTTATTTAGCAAATGAAAGTTATTTTGAAATTCCCTTGTGTAAAATAAAAATTATAATTGGTTATGTGTTGTGTCGGCATCTTCTTATGCCAGGCATGACACTATATTTACTTTTGTGTGGGAATGAAAATAAGTTAGCGATGACGTAATGAATTATGTAAAAACAATTTGACGTAATGAAAATTATTTAATTGCTTTTCTTATTTAATGTTGTGAAAATAAAAATATCAAACTCACTTTATCGCTTGAAAATTATTTTGATGATGGTTGTAGCTTCGTCGACGTTTATTTCCAGGTCTCAAAGTAAGTGATGCTACGCTTGTACTACAAAAATAAGATAAAAAACTCCGAGTCGGACAATACTGACAAAAAAATGGAAATGTATAAGGTATTGGTGTATCAACGTACTTGTATTTTCAACTTGAAAAATAATATATACCCAAAATCATATTAATTTAATGCCAGAGATTTTGAAAATTGTCGAATTTTCCTCTATCTATGCTCCATATGTATCTGCTATTGTGGCTTTATGTATAAATGGTATGAGTTATTCTTTAGCGATAAGTCTAATGCAGCAAATTTGTCTTTTAAAATTTTTTGACTTTCATATATATTATGGTTTGTGATTATAGTGAAATTGAAGCACTAACACATATCGCTTGTAAACGATTATCCTAAGCAGTACATACTGAAGCACTTAATTCACTTAAATCAATTTTAGATTCTCATGTAGTATGCACTTGAACCAATGGGATAATGCATTACACTTTAATAGTATCAGTATTCTTAATTACACAAGCTTACAATCATGACACAAGCTATGTATGCTAACATGTATAATAGCTGCATTTTAAAATTGTAAGGGAGAAAAAAGAAAAGAAAACCTGCTTCAATAGATAGTAGATATGTTCATATTACATGGAAAGTGCACAATGAAATGAATCCACAGCGAATTTTTTTCTCTAATGTTGATATATTAAATTTCATACTTGCTATTTACACTTTGCTAGCATAATCAATCAATGGTTTACCTATATATAAAAATACTAATCGATTGTTACACATACTCATTGTAACAATCATGCTTTCTACACCCTATGAACATGTAATTATAATAGAATCGTTGGAATTCAATATTTGAGAATTATTCTTTTGAAGATAATTTTTAGTTAATTTAATTCTATTTTACAAGCGTAAAATGAATGAGTCGTTCTAGTTGAATTTAAAATATGTTCTAGTTGAATTTAAAATATTTTATAAGCGTAGGTCAAAATTAGTAAGCATGCATCAAATTTTATGGAATTGGACGATTATAGAAATATATTCAGTACAATGTAGTGTAAATAAATTCAAAATGAATTGAAGTATATTTAGAAATAAATATCAAGAATTTAAATTCAAATTTGAATGGAAAGGAAAATCAATTAAAACTGTAAATTAAATTATAATCAGGCCCAGCAATCTCAGCCCAAACCATTTCCTCCTTAACATTCTTTTGCAAATTTCCTTTACTTCAGAACATAACCCAAACCCGTATACCCCTTTATTTCCTTTTTCCCCAACTCTAAAATCACCAATTCTAGAAATCGATTCAAAAAAGTACAATAATAAGAATACGCAATATAATCGGATTGCATCCTGGGAGGAGCGAAATCGGCGCGAGATGATGGCTGCGACTATAAGCGATGGTCGTGACCTGATGTTGCGCGATGGGAGAATTTGAAGCGTGCGACTTGGTGGCATTCGTGATGTGAATAGGGAGGTATAAAATCGACAACCTGGGCGACGATCTAGACATGAACGAGGGATGCGCGACATACCATGTGCGTTCCCTTGCTGACGGCGACATGAGCGATGATGGAAGGTTACTGCTGGTGCTAGGCATTGATGGCAGGTTGTTGTCAACGGCTAGGGTTTGGATGAGCGTGTGACCTTGGTTCAAGCTGAAGGTTTGATTTTGGGTATTGCAAGCGCTGTTTGTGATGAGAAAATTCTTTTTACTCACAACTACCCTCTAGTTTATGCAAATTGTTATTTGTTGGTATTATTGAATTGTGCGTCGACATTGGATGTTTGATTGGTTTGTTAGCTTTGTTTGCGTGATTTATTTTGTATAATTCATCACTATGATTTATATTCAATATTTTTGGAATTCGCTGATTGTTTGGAAGATGGACTTTAGTTATATAAATTTGATTGATTGAAATTGAATTGTATATTTTGATCGATTGTTGTGATGAGATCATATATTTTCGATCAGCTATTATTGTGATGTGATCACATTAAAATTGATCGAAAGAGGAACAAATTGATATATAAGTTTTTGAAGAAAATGAAATACTTTATGAAATAAGCAGTAGAGTTCCAAATGATTTTTATTTAAAACTGAAAATATTATCTGTGATAGGAAATTGTTTAAGTAATTTTTTTTTGGATATTCTATGAAAAGAAATTGTTCGGCAATGATGAATTTGGGATTTTATTATATAAGTGGATATTGAATATTTTTATTTTTATTTATTTTCCAATGATTATAAAATATTTAAAGGATATTTATGAAACAATGTTTGAAATCTGTAGTTTTAAAGTGAAAAGTTAATTTTATTTAGATTTAATAAATTAGAAGCCCATAAAATAATATTTTGGAGTAACAGTAAGTTGAATGCAATTTATTTATTGAATAGAAATTTTCATTTACGAAATTTTATGCTATGGCTTTAGGAGATTTTTATTAATTGAAAACCTTACTGGAAAAAAAAATAGGATTGATAAAATTTGTTGTTCAATGAAAATTTTGCATTATAAAACCTATTTAATATTATTATTATTTTCGGTTATTAGAGAAAAACTCTAAAAATGTATGAATTATTTTTAGAAAGAGACTTATGTGATTTGGAATTGAATTGTAATTTATGGATTTCCATGTAATTACATAACAGATTTGCAACTATTTACTTTGAAATAGAAAATGGAATGTAAATTTTATAAATTGATTTTTCTATCGATTGAAAATTTACATTTCAAATTGTTTTGAAGGTTTTGGAAAAGTGTGTGTTAAAACACCTTCTGAATCAATATATAATAGAAGTTTATGTTTTGATTACTATATATTTTGGTGTAATGAGGAATTAAAATAAATGATTATAGTATCATCTATTATAAGACTTTTGGTAATATTTCTTCGGTTATTCTTTATGCTTGTTATATAGAATAATATGCAAGTGTAGTTTACGAACATTGAGTAAATGTTCGAGTAATACTAATGGGTGGTATGGGACATCTGAGCTGATACTTGTTCGATTACTCTCCATAAGTAGATATCAATCAATAAGGTCATGTTTACGGGGTATTACTTATGGCAATGCAAGATGCGAGTGAGCAAGATGAGAGCCGTAAGTCTGTCAATCTTGTGTGCATGCTCCCACTATATGGCAGGGAGTAAACTAGATTGGCTAATATCTATCCTAGCGACCAGATTGCTGGGTCACTCCCTGAATCCATAACACCTCTTTTTTGTATATGGCTGACAGTCACCGCCTCTGTGTCACATAGGCCAGCAGTAAGTTACCATTAGGGCACTTGTAGGATCATGACCATTGCATAGCGTTGTCTTGCACTAGATGGATATTGAGTCACGATGGCTGTCGAGGCAACCGATAACTATAGGAGTAGCACTACGAGCATGCGAGGAAGGCTCCTGGAGCAGCATGATAGTTGTCACTCTCCTATTTGGTTATTGTTGAAATGGACACAACTTATTCACCTTTAAGAGATCGTTATAGATGTGGCTGAGAGCCATCTAGATCATTTATCGAGACAGATATCGATATAGTTATATATGGAGCTAAAAGCCAATTTGGACTGAGAGTCCAAGGTGATTGTCTATGATACTGAGAGTTGAGTAGATTATTAGAGGTTTGAGAGACCAAATGATTATTTCTTTGGTTGAGAGCTAACAATTATGATGGGGCTAATGTCTAGATGATTATTATGGAATCATCGATCACCTTAATTATTCTTTGGATCGAGAGTCCTTATAGCTGAGCAATCCCTTACACATTGTTTGTATTACTATCGGGAACAACTAGAGATGCTAAGAGCACCAAGTTAGACCCTTCCATATCTTTTATGGGTATCTGAGAGATGACCTTGGTGTTATCCATCCTTTTGGCCTGGCTATATCTGGACCAATTGGACGAGAAAGACTCAATTGTCATCAGGATTGATGTTTCATATTAACGATCGTGAAGTCTAGAGATCGGAAAAGTATAATGACCTAAAGTAATAGCAAGACAGAAGCAAAAGGTGAACACAATAAAACACTCAAAGCATAAAAGCTCACCATTCCCTGAAGATAGATTAGGTACAAACCATATTCAATACTATGGATTGTATCGTATCAATTCCATAGCTCAATTCAACGATGATCGCTATCTCAAGCTCTACAAGTCCAACACATTTGAAACTTTCAGAGAATCAATATGTTGGAGAGAGGAGTCTGTATGAATGACCGCATACTAAAATGAGTGAAACTGAACGATCGGTATACATTGTTCACTAATGATTGTACTATTTTAGCATGAATGATCCAACCCAATGAAGATTGGTCGATATATCACTAACTACCACTCAGAATGACGCTAAACTTTAGGAGCATACATTAGAGATATAGAGAAGTGTAACATCCTCTATATGGAGGCTCGAAGCTAAGCACTACAGATGCTGCAGTCATCCATAGTATTAACTTCCAGTGACCAAAAAGGGTAATGTTAATCGTATGCATAATATCAGAGGCACATGAATATGAAACAAAATTACAGATTTCACAAAAACAACATTTCTGATTACATTTCATAAAACATGTTTCATATCCAGAATACATAATCCCATAATCTTTTTCCAGGTTTAGATAAAATATAATTATTATAAATATGCCAAGAGCGACATATGAAGATGCCCCTTGGTTGATCATAGTACTATATAGTCATAACTGCCATAATACAACATAGCATAATCAAGCAAAATAAAATAACAACTCCTACATTGCTATCCGTCAGCCATAGGCTCATCTTCGTAAGATTTATTCGCCAACCTAACAATAACTCGAAAACCTCAAACCTCAGCTTATTCAAATCAATTTTGAGCACTCGAGAGTTTAAGGGGAAAAACATAAACTTCGGGACAGACATAAAGCCTAGTGTGAATAATACTATACATCTCAGTTATTTAATATTAAGTGAGATCACGCCACTTAGCAGAACGGGTTTCCCCTCACTGATATCCTTTTAAAACATATCTTTTGCATATCATTTCCTGCAACCCAAACTGGTTAAAATTGTAAAGCATTATCATATAAACATACATATTAGGTGATAAGTAAACTATCTGTTTGAACACTATAATTTTGTTTGGCTAACTACCAACATTTAGCTGACTCGGGCCTACCAGACAATATAAATAAAATAATCTAACACCTGTTAGACACTCGTCTTTTGGATAGTCTATCCCTAACTTATCTTCTATTAGGGTCGCCTGATCCTAATGGTTTTGTGGGCTCACGAATAACCTATTTGTATAGAAACATATATTCCCTTCTGTGTGTAATTATCATTTTAGTCTTACCTGCGACAAAGCCCTACACACAGGAATTTTAGAGTAAATTAGCGGGGGCTAATGGCTAATGTATAGGGCGCGACCCTATACTAGTGACATCTGTTATTCTAACATCTAAGTCATTTTATTTAGGGTAATCTTCCCAAAATTTTCCTTGAAAACCCTTTCATCTCAAATTGAATAAAAACTTTTAAACCAAACTTAAATAAGGAATATACATATACTCCATGCTTTACTCAAAATCACCTTTCCATGTTATATATATATATATATATATATATATATATATATATATATATATATTACTCAATCTTTGTTGATGAAAACATTTAGACCTTTGAAAGTACCCCTTTCGAAACCAAGTTCTTAACCCGCCTTTTGTCAAGGCCATACACAGGCGGATTCAACCTAGCCAACTTCAAGATTATCGAGACTGGAATATGATAGATTTGGTTTAAATGGATGGACAATTAATATAAAGTCAAGATTAAGCATGGTCGATGGGTAAACGACGCAGCGTTCTTGGAAAATGGATCGACATAGGCTGGATTGGTATAAGCATGGATCGAGGGTCTCCATGATGTGGCTCGGTTAAAGGTGGTTCGGCACCACCTTGGGCCGGCATTTGGGTGAAGTATACTTGGATAAGAGGTCGTTCAGTCAGAATGATGTGGCTCAGTCGAGGAAAGGTGGTCGAGCATGGCTCGGTTATTGACGATTCGACATTGTGGTTCAGTCAGGGTCGCTCGGCATTGTGGTGAGGCCAGGGTGGCTCGGCACTATGGTGAGGTTGGGGTCGTTTGGCATTGTGGTGAGGTCAGAGTCGCTCGGCAGTGTGGTGAGGTCTGGGTCGCTCGACATTGTGGTGAGGTTAGGGTAGCTCGGCATTGTGGTGAGGCCAGGGTGGCTCGGCACTGTGGGGAGGTAGGGATCGCTCGGCATTGTAGTTAGGTCAGGGTCGCTCGAGATTGTGGTGAGGCCAAGGTCGCTCGGCATTGTGGTGAGGCCAGGGTCGCTTAGCATTATGGTGAGGTCGGGGTCACTCAGCAAAGGTGGTTCGGAACTGTGGCTCGTCGAGGTGGCCCAATCGTGGATAAGGAAACATGGTGGCTCGGTCATTGGTGGAGTGATTCACAATAGGCCAATCGGCACGGCAGTGTGGGTCGGTCATGATGAAGGATATTGGCTTGGCTATGGTCTTGATGGGCCTGGACAACTCAGGAAGCCCGGTAACTCAGGATTTGCCTATAAATACAACATATAGGTCTCTAGAGGGGGATCTTCTCTTCGGCCCTCTTGCTTTCTATTTTCTAAGGCTAAAGCTACTCTACCATTTTGTAACTATAATTGATTCTAACATCAATAAAAATGAAATTTATGGAGTGGAAGTAGGCCGCAGTCAGCTGAACCACTATAAATTCTGTGTCTTCGTTGCTTTCTCTTCAGTTTTGACGGTATTTGGTGCTTTCACTTAGAGTTGGGTGTTAATGACCAATTTTGGCACTAACACAAGTAAACCCCTTTCTTTCACCTAGGCCGAAATGCCAAAACAATTCTTTCGAAACCATACAGTCTTCCTTTCGAAAACACTTGAAATACCTTTCCTTTGAAAGCTATAAAACCTTAGACATCCTATCTTTAAAACGATTTAAACATTGTCTCTTGAAACCATTGGAAAACCTTTCCTTTTAAACCTTTTGAAACCATTAGGGAATGACCTATTCGAAACCATTCTTTAAACCTTTCGAAAGCATAAACATCTTTATAAACGTCAAACCTTTCGAAATCATTTAGGTTCAATTTAAAACATGTGGAAATATCCTTTCAAAACCATTAAAAACCATCTCTGTCGAAACCATTTGGGTTTTACCTTCAACAGAGAAAAAGGGTCACTAAAACCATTTAAGTCGAAAGCACTCTTTTGAAAGCAAATCCTAAGTAAAGAAGTGATGGCGTCGAAACCAACCTTCAGAAAGCATTATAGATGTCGTTAGGTTTTAAAAACAAAGTATACCTTCTGAAACCATTGACTTTGAAAGGTAGGAAAAACGGCAGCTAAGGGTTTTGACCCATTCGAAAGCATTCCTTCAAACAGAAGGCACAGCCATTCAGAACCTTTCCATTAAAACATTTAAGTCATCCAAATAACAACCAAGTCGAACACAAATCCTTCGAAAGCAAAGCGGGCGTGTTTTCATTTGAAAGCAAAGTAGCGCTTCCACCCCTTCGGAACCTATGGTCTCGACCCAGTACCTTTTTCCTTAATCTAATTCACTATATACCAAGTTATTGATACTATATGCATTGGTTTCGATGGCAATGGGGGCAGAGCTACTAGGTCGGAACCCCTGGTGCGAGAAGTTGTGAAACATGAAAAAAAAACATGCTTAAACTGATTTTTAGCCTTTTAAAGCAATATTTTCAACTAAACTGCCTTATTTTTCAAATCTAATTGGTTGCTACTTTTCTTTTCTCTGCCAATATTTTAGAAATAAAAAATTTAATTTACTTACAAAATACCCCTTCTCCTTTTATAAATATATAAAACGTTTAAGTCTCATACCTTAAATAATTTTATGTTCATGAATACACTTAGGAAAATTCTACAAAAGTTCCAGAATTTTTTTTATATGTTTTCTAACATATATTAGTTTTAGACCCAAAATATTAATTATTTAGCCCTATATAATTTAAAACCCAAATAATCATTTTCTACACTAGAAAATTAAGATAAAATCCATATTACTTCAGAAACTTATGAAAATTGAAATCCATCTCTAAAATATCATTTTTGTTCTAAATTTAAAATCGTAAGGCCTTTGGATGTCATTTAATAGGGTTTTCACATTAAAACACGTCATAAAATCTATATGAACAAGCATAAATCATCAACAAGCATATGTAAACATTTGATCATTAAAAAACATGGCATAATAATGCAAAATACTTGGGATCCATCTTAAAACCGAAAACAATAGGAAAATTTCGATGTAGTCATTATTCATCTTAGCTTTGAGACTATGGAGTTTGAGATTTGAATGGATTAAGTTGATTAATCTTCTTTCCTGTGCTTTCTTTATCTCCATCTTGCTTAATGGTGGTCGACCTCTATACTTCAATTTTTGATTTAGTAATGAACGTGTATTCCTAAGTGTTTAGGGTATAAAAATGCTCCCCACTTTGCCCTTGCCTACTCCCTTGTCTATTTTAATTCATGTCAGCTCATTTTAGTTTATTCATTAACATGGCACTGCTACCCCTACTAATTACAAATCTCAATCCCTAATCATATTTCATTTAATTTACCTAATTAAATGTTCCTAATAATGTTACTAAAAATATGGGGTATTACAAGAAGCCACTAGGAACGATCGCACCCTTATCATAGCAACCGTGAATGATTGACGCCGGTCATTTCAAATAATGAATTGGAGCTTACAATTGTTCTACTGGGCTCCTACGGATCTGGAGAATCTTCTGCCAAATTTCCAATGAGATATTTCGCTATCTTCACCTATAAATACAGACTTTTTTCTTCGTTTAAAGATCTTTATGCTGCTTTTCGTTCGGAACTCCATTGTAATCAAAGGCAATTATCAAGAATTCATTGTAGTCAAGTTTACAAGTGTTTAATAAAGTTTATTCTTCAAAGTGGACATAGGCATGCAATGTCAAACCACTATAAAATCCCTGTGTTTCTAATTACTACACAGTTCTTATTGCTTGTTTACCTAGCCTCTCTGCTTAATTTTGATTATTCTTTATTTATTTCTCTGACTGTTTCTGCCCACTTTTAGTGCAAACATTTTGGTGCTTCCACTGAGAATGCTAGATTCTCAGTTTATTCGGATCCCTTTGTTGCTACTGGATTGCATAAATCCTCCGAAGGAGATCCATAATTATCTTCAAGAAGAGTGCTTATTCTATTCATATTTGCAAAAGTCTAAATAAAGCTATCAACAATGGTTAGTAACTCCAGATGTAATTCTCAAATTGTGGAAGGAAACGAGGGTGCTAGCCTCTAGCAAAGAGGCCCAAGCAATCAACAAGTGGATGTGAATGCTACCAATCTAGTTGACGTTTAGAATCTAGCTAATTCCATTATAAGAGCTGAATTCCAGAATCTGATGAGAGTGCTAGTGGATAGTCGTTGATAGTTGAAAATTCAAGCTAATATCGATCTAGTGAACCAAATCAGTCGGCAATAGCATGGGAAAGCAAGGAGGAACCCTACCACTTATTCGATAATGGAGAGTTCTAGTTCATCAGACGATTGAATTCAGATGCTGTGGAACAGACGGATACCATGTTAAAGCGTCAACCCACCTTCCACCGGTTGTTCCAGACAGAGCAACAATGATTGGCATCTATCCATCTGGAACAATTAGTACCAATCGTTCTCTGGATGGATGATACCAACCAGTGACCATAGGGTTACATATTGATAATGCATCGATCAATCTGGATGCTGGAATACAAGCAAATGCTGACCGGTTACTTCCTCGAAATGATGATGAAGTGAATGTACATGATATACATCAAGAGAATGTTGAACCAAGAAGGCGTGAAATAGTCCGTAGACATCGATCGTACGATCCATGTGAGGTGGGACACGACCGCTGCCACTTGTGTTGACCCAAAAAATGAACCAACACACTGGTTTGAGTTTGAAAGCACCAGCCCTGTTCGGACAGAGCAATATCATAGACTATAGATATAGAAAAGAATAGTAAAGAAAGTAGACAGAAATTTTTTGTAGTGGTACGGCTATTAATGAAGCGTGCGTCCACTTTTTAGTTTTATTGAATACTGATTGTTATTACAAGAGATGTTTGAATACAAGGATTTGATTATTTCCTATCTAGATTGAATCTCTAGAGTTGGAATCCACTGGAGAATCACAGTGTATTTCTTGGAAGATTGTAGTGAGGGAGATAAAGAGTGAAGAATAATTCCAGCAGAGTTTCAGGAACTATCCCTGAGAAGATCCTCTTTATGTTGCATATAGGATGGTATTTATAGAGATCGTGGAGCTTTTGTGCCAAGCCGTACCTTCGTCAGCTCGCAGGTAAGTAGTAGACTACCTAAGGATGTTTGGGCTCGCAAAACGAGTCAACACCATAGGTCGCTGCTGACCCATGGTCTATGGCTTGTTTACAAGTCAATATCTTGCCTCTTTTCTTAGTGTTTCGTAGTCAGTTTGTTTGATGGTTTGAGCAAAGGCATGGGTCGTTGATAAACTAAGAACTTAGGATTTTTCTAGAGTCTGGAGTTAGAGATTTTTTTCATTGCCCTTTATCACTGATGTTACGTTTCGATGGCAAATCACTAGATGTTTACATGCCGCTGCCGATTGGACTAAAGGAATGCTAATATTTTGGCTTCGTTGATCCCTTGTCTTAGCTTTTTTGATTAAGTCCTGAACCATCTCGTCTACAGTAGGTTGTTCTGTTTTCTATTGGTCTCTGCGGGGTTAAAAACCCGGATAACATTTTCCCTCCAGAGTACGTCTTCGTTATAAACAAGGCTTGCTTTGGAAGTTATCATTTTCAATATCCATTTGTTGATTTCCGAGCAGTGTAGTTAAAGTGCTCGGAAGATTCAATGTGGTGGAAGTGCAAAAAGTCATTGCGGGGATATAGTGAGCATATGGTGGGATACAGCGGATGACTCCGAAATAGCATGTAATACTCGTACTTAATGCTTTTACAGATATATAAGTGGTGATTAAATGAAAAATTAACATTCAATTGAATTATAATTAATACATAAATAATATTAAATGAAAACATGTGCGAATACACTGCAAATAAACATAAACTTTTAGATAACATGATTGAATTTGGTAAAATATTAGAGTATTTTCATTTCTTAAAATACATTAAAAATTCAATTAAAAAAATTAATTGCATAAATTTTATAATGTATAAATATCATTTTTAAATTCATTTCTTTTAAATAAGATATAGCAAAAGTAGCGGAATAAAACAGGAATAACAGGATATAGCGGAAATAGCAGGGTTTAAAGCGGAAAGGGTATATTTAGGGCTATATGGAAAAATCCTAGCGGCAGAAATCCGCCATGAGATATAGCAGGGTTATAGTAGGGTAATAGCGAGGCATTAACTACACAATTCCAAGTGATAGCATTAGAGCCCTACGAATATGTTAGCCCAACGTTATTGGTCTTCTTTCTTTGGTTCGACTGCTATCGCTTGCCACAATATATCACACCTCCGCTTGTAGCTTCCCTAAATGCCTTGGAATGATGAACAGTTGTAATCGATCGAGTTTGAGATGAATAAACGAAGCTTTCTTTCTTCTTTTCCTTTGAATGTATATATGCATCTTTTAACATCATCGTTTTCTTTAGTGGGTCGCTAGCGATCCTTGTGAGATGGGTCAGTAGCGACCTATCTGCATAAAAATTTTTATTACAAAGCTAGGTCGGGTCATTGGCGACCCGAACACTTAGCAAATTTTTTTGCATTATCTCCCTGCCTACTTGTATTCGAGCCGACCCTATTTCCTTCATTCGACCCAAACTTCCACTTCTCCCTGCGATCCATCCTACTAGTCATTCGACCTGAAGCGATCAAGCAACCTCTCGACTTGATTCCTTACTTCGTTTGGATCCACTCATCGTTGAACCATCCATGCATTTTCCTATCTCGCGTAACCCTAGCATCCATCATCTTGTTCGAATCTGAACCCTAGTCGACTGTTGGACTATAGATGACCCACCATTAGCTCGCCCATGATCTAATCCACAACTCATTGAGTTCGATTCATGATTCTTCTTGTGCCTTCAAATCAATTTGAGGTGGGTTTGCTTAGATGGTTTTCGAATTATTGCATTGGTGTTATGACTTGATGACTAGTTTTCAGTTTGCAACATCAATTACAAGAAGTCCGAATCGGTTATGATTTGATGGGTCGAGATAGCTAATCATGTCTTGAGTTTCTTCCTAGAACGACATTTGGGATTTGGTCCAACACTTGACGCATTTTGCTATCTTTGTCCATCAAATCAGAATCGACTTATGCCTAGTTACACAGATGTTACCGCACGACATATCACTTGTGAATTATAGAATCTAGACTTATTCTACTCGATTATTCTTCATTCGGTGTTCCTACAACGAGAAGAGTTCTCCATGTCGCTTCGGACAGTGGATCCTTTATCGATCATTGGTCGATAATGGGTAAGTGTACAAGAAGTAAACTAAAAATGAAAAACAAACTGGCATGGGAAGTTCTTTTATTTTCCCACTGTAAGAGAACTATCTACACGGGATAGAGTGTTTGCAGTGCATCAAGCGCCAAGTTTATCCCATATGGACATCACACTGCACTTCCCATGGTTCGCACTTGAAGTTCGTCGTGTCAATTACAAGTCAAAATTTCTTCTGAATTCAAGTGTGATAAAGGAAACTTATGAAATTAGGATAGATTTAGCTATCCATTTTCGAATGCGGGTTCTGTTATATAGAATGAAGCATCCATCCACACGTCGTAAGTCAAGCGAGCGAAGCCCGACGCTCTCCAGCAAAATCATCATATACCTCGCAAGCCTAGTACAGTTAATTAGTTCTGCTTAGGCCCATCGTGGACCGTACGCCTACCAACTTTTGAGTCCTGCTTAATCCACCTGAATGAGCATCGTTAGTGATTTCTGCCAAGGTCCTTCGCAATATATGTACATTGCATAGAATTCCTAAAGAGACGTGCGTCTACCGGTAAAAGATGAAATCACTCATATGCCCCACCGAGTTTCACTACATGTCATTGATACATGTGCGTGAACAGAGCCGTCTCCATTCAATGGTTTTCTGCACGAGACACTCTCGAACTTGGGAATTGCCCTATTCTAGCTTCATCCGAATGGTTGCGCCATCCTTACTTGCTTACATGTCCTTTTCATGTGGACATTCAACCGTGCTTCAAGTTTTGATGAGTTGCGGTATTTTCTGGCATTTAAGAGGAGAGACGATTATCCTTCTTTGATTATAATCGAGGCCCAAAAGAATGGAAAGATCATCTTCCGCTTACAAAGAAACTTATCACAGTTTAAGATGTAGTATTTTTTGTTAGATACCCCAAGGGGTTCAACCGTCGGTGGACAACGGAGATAGGCTTCTCTTTTCTATTTGTCGAGCTCTGAATCATTATAATGGAGTTTCTAATTAATTGTGTTCCCTTTGCAGTTATCCTTAGGCCGAACAGAGATGTAACTCTCAATGAAGTTTGCCAAACTTTAAAGGCTATCGATGTCAAGGAGAGGTGCGTTAAAGTTCTGCTGACCGATGAGAATCTATGCCGATATGGACTGTTGGCTCCGAGTAGATCCATCGTTAAGATTGAGCTCCCTCTCTCGATTAAGACAGAGTTCACACAAGATCCTCTTCTTCGTCCCATGGTTCCAAGGAAGATAAGGGATAGGCATCCCATCTAGGGGATACTCGATGAGGCCTTTATGGAGGAAGCAGCCGCTGCGACTAGTCTGAGAGGTTCACCTAGAATGCATCCAATTCTGGAGGAGGTGGAAGAGGAGTTTATGCACAGAGAAGGCAAGGCCGCAGTCGATTTAGATAAGGAAGAGGGAGAGTTTAAAAGTAGCAGCGATGAAACCACTGCCAATGAGTATTTCTCGTTAGAATCTAAAGGCGAAGACTCGAAGTCTTGCGATGAGACTCCAGGAACAAGTCTCGTTCTAAAGAGTTCGCCCTTTCCTGACATGAGTGAAAAGGCAAAGCCTTAGGAACTAAAAAACATCAAGCCTCTCCGAGAAGGGATATCATGGAAGACTTCGGAGATCTTAGTAATGTTTTTGTCGACTTCGACACACTCACGAAAGGAGACTTCAAATTCGACATGATGCCCTCCTGTTCGAGCAATATTACTCCATCAATTTGCTCAGTTTCGCTTATAACAACCAAAGTCAGTCTGATCCCACTTCAATATCCGTTTGTTCCAGTTTGTGATGACGCTTTTGGCAATATTAAAAATAGTGCACGTTGCACAATGATTACACTTTCCATTCTTTCATTCCTTTATATATTTTCTTAACTCATGTTATGCTTCTAAAACTTTTCATGTATGCCTTATCTCAGGTATAATGAGAGGACGAGGCTTCTATGATGAATTCGAAGGCTATACTGATTCACAGCGGTATCCCTAGCATTCCTACAGCCATCATCAAGTTTAAGAGATAGAAGAAGAGTACCGTAAGAGGAAAGAACTCGAAGTTGAAACGCACCGCTAAGAGGAGAGGGTCAAAGCTCATTCACACAAATTCAGATATGAGAAAAGAAGATCTCATGAGGAGAGAGATGAATCGCTGAAGAAATCAAAGTTTGATCATCGTCCCATCCTTTAGAGCTTGCCTTGAAACATTCTTCTATGGGCCGAGAAGCTCCTGTTACTTCTACTGCGATTCTGCCCCCAACTCATGTTTTATCTTCTTCCATTATTACTGCTGCTTCTGGCACATATCATTCTCAACGGAGGTCGGCCTACACTCTTCCTTCGGGCCCCCTAGGCTTAAGGCAGCACTTCCGAGTTGGTACTTAAGAGAGGTTAAGTTCGGCATGGACCTTCATCCCATTAGCAGGGATTCCATTGTGCTGCATCTCTAAGCTATCCAAAACAACCTAGAGCCGCCCGAGAAATGGGGGAAGCTTTGCAAGCAGCTGGCAGCCACTAACAGAAATAATTACCAAGAGAACTACTCCCTTTGAAAATGAGAAAGATGATTTCGAAAGGGCATTGGCCAATCGGGACGCTAAAATCAAATAGTTAGAGGAGGAGAAGGAGACAACGCTTCGAGAAATTAAGAGAACCGCCAGCCTAATAAAGGAGTTGAAGGACGTGCATGAGAAGGTTGAGATTGTCTAGAAAGACGAAATTAAAAAGACTCATGCGGAAGAGGCTAAATTGAAAGAAGAAGTGATCGCTTGTAATGCTATCATCAAAGATCAACGAAAAACAATCATCGATCACGATCTAATTGTTGAGGGGTACAAAAAAATGATCTCCGACCAAGCCAAGACCATTGCCAAGTTACAGACTCAGGTCGCACAGCTTAATGCCAACAAGACTGTTGTTGAAGTTGAGAAGGCTACGATGACAGCGGACTACTTGGACCACCAGCATGCCTTCAGCAGGAAGATAAAGAAGCTGGATGTGAAAATTTTAAACTTCTATGTCAACTCTCTATTGCATCAAGGAAGTCTCAACTACCTTCGCCTGAAGTTTCCGCGCGCTCTCGTCGTCGTTTGGGAGGAAATCTTATCTCGTTTTGCCGGTAGCAGCAACGTTTACTCTGATCAAGAGCTACGAGATGCTTATTTCAATGATGAATCCAAGACAGTACTACTTGAGGGTAAGGAGATACTCTGAGTCGAACGATAGAGGGAGGCCGCCGATGCTGCCTTGATGACCACCACCAATGTGCTTACCAAACCTTCTTCCTACGGTGAGGGCAGACCGTCGCAGCAGCTCCATTGCCAGCCGATGAGTTCAGGAGTTGATATTATTCCTCATGTGGTGGAACCCTTAAAAGAAGGCGACGGTGGTGAATTTGAAGTCCCTATTCATTATCCTTCCCTTACTGTAGGTAACATCCATGCTTCTCCTGAATTTTGGAGTCTCCATCTTACGTCAACGGAGCAAGAGGAGTTTAATGCTTTTCTTTTTGATCTTATAGGTCCATCCACTTTTCTTGTTGATGCGCCAACTACTCGACGCCTACGCCTGCTGCCATTTTCACGTCCTCTCAAATTGCATCTGCTCCTGCTCCACTTCCTACATCCACATCTAGTTCATAAATGGGACCAGAGGTCGAGAAAATAGCGACGCTCCATGGCTTGGACGACCCTTCAGCGTCTTTGGAAGGTGATACTGCAGTAAAGACTAAGGAGAAGGAGACGTAGACAGAGCATCCGCGAAAAACTTAGCAAGGTTGCCTTCAAGAGGGAAAAGGTGGAGGCAGTCAAAGCTTCAAAGGGTTCCTAGTATCAAGAAAACGCAAAGGAAAGGGAAGCGCTTCTGAAAAACATTCAGAGGAGGAGGAGGAGATTGCCACCGAAGTGCACGTCGGCGTTACTGGCAGCAACACCTCTCCTTAAAAGTAGCATAAACTAACAATCAGAGGTGGAAAGGGAAGCAATGGCAAGAAGCATTGAGCGATTGACGCGAGGATGGACTTGATTTTGGCCAACAGCTTGTAAGAAGACTGACTTGTTTTTGAGTCATTTTGTTCAAGTGCAGAGTCTGCACTTTGCGTCGTTATTGAAAAATGTGTATTTTCTCTTTGTTTGCCGTTGTGGTATAGGTACGGCCCCCACATTTTGATTTCTTGTACAGAAAATCATAAGCAATATAATGATATTTTGACTGTACTTTTATCTGTCTATTCATATATGCTATATGTACTTGTGCTTGTTTCATTTCACACTTTTCTATTTCTGTGATTATAGTCAATGCCCTTCATTCGAAGTGACAGAACATAGAAATTATTAGCACTTTCGAAGTTAATAGAACTTTAGAAATTAACAGAACTTGGAGAATTTTTGTTTTAAAAACTTATAAAACTTCTAAAAACTCTTTAACTTTGAATTTTTTATTTAGAATTTTAAAATAGACATGGACTCTTAAACTGTGAATCGTGAACTTATTGTTGTTTGGAGTGACAGAACTTGTGAACTTACTATGCTCGTGCGTTTCTGTTTCGGTACAAGTGTATGCCCCCAAATTCACAGGGACTGTTTACTTTAAACAATTTTCAAGTACCCAATAACTTAGGGTTTAGATAATCTTTGTTGAAGACCTAGCCAACTCATGACTTGATTTTCCTTTCTTCGGAAGTTTTGCGACCTTCGCATGTAGTCCCAATTTGGGCAGCGGGTAAGCAAGCAGTTTGTCCATGGATATGCATTGTCAATCATTGAGTGCATTCCTTCTAGCATTAATTATTCCTGACTAAATATGTGAGGTTTCTTACTCTCCTCGGTGCTGCCCATCTTCGAGTCATGGGAGGGCTATTATTTTGGGATTTAGCACCCCATTTATATAGTAGAGAGTGTAAGTTCGGATGCTTTTCGGTGTTTTCTATTTCAGGCAACGCGATAAGTTGGTTTTAGATGTTCATATGCGTTGCCTATTTTCGGGTAGCGCGAGAGGTTTATTAGGAGCTTTCTCGGGATTGCCTATCTCTTGGCAACGCGAAGAGTTTGTTTTCGATGTTCCTCGGTGTTGTCTATCTCCGGGCAATGCTAGGAGTCTCAGTTTGAGTACGTGTCTTACAAGATATGCGGCTTTTGATGTTCCTCGGTGTTGCCTATCTTTGGGCAATGTGAGGAGTTTCAGTTTGAGTGCGTGGCTTACGAGATATACGGCTTTGGATGTTCCTTGGCGTTGCCTATCTACAGGCAACACGAGAAGTTTGTTTTCAACATTCCTCGGCATCGCCTATCTCCGAGCAACATGAGGAGTTCATTTTCGATGTTACTCGACATTACTTATCTCCAGGCAACGTGAGGAGTTTTAGTTTGAGTGCGCAGCTTTGGATGTTCCTTGACGTTGCCTATCTCTAGGCAACGAGAGGAGTTTGTTTTCGACATTCCTCGGCGTCTCCCATCTCCAGGCAACACGAGGAGTTCATTTTCGATGTTCCTCAACGTTGCCTATCTCCGTGAAACGTGAGGAGTTTCAGTTTGAGTGCACGGCTTATGAGTTGCGGAACTTTTGATGTTCCTTGGCATTGCTTATCTCTAGGCAATGTGAGGAGTTTGTTTTTGATGTTCCTTGGTGTCGCCTATCTCCGTGCAACATGAGGGGTTCATTTTCAAAGTTCCTCGGTGTTGCCTATCTTCGAACAAAGCGAGGAGTTTCAGTTCGAGTGTGCGGCTTACAAGAGGTCACCCACATTACCAGGTGTCTTATTTGGTAAAAAATAGAAAATACATGAAATATTTTTTACATGAAATAACGGCGGAGCGATTCGCTATTCCCGGCCTTGGAAACTGCGACCCCGCCGACGGTTGTCAGCTTTGAAGTCCCATCGACGAACTTTTGATAAACGACATACGGTCCTTCCCAGTTTCGCCCAAAGGCTCTCGGTACAGGGTAAACTCACTTGAGCATAAGATCTCCAACTTCGAAGGTCTGACTATGAACTTTGGAGTTGAAGTACCGTGCAAACCTTTTTTGGTGGAAAGCCGTTCTCAACCCTACTTCTTCTCTTTTTTCATCAACCATGTATTTTTTAGTGACAAAGTTAATAACTTTCTTTGTAGCTATGGTGGCCAGCAGTTCCGCTTCTGCCCATTTTGTGAAATAATTTACAGCAACTATAGCATATTTTGCTCCTCCTTTAGCTATTGGAAGGACAACGATCACATCGATTCCCCATATTGCAAATAGCCATGGGCTGACCATTTGTGTTAGTTCCGTTGGAGGAGTTCTCTTAATTTCATTGAATCTTTAACAACGATTGCATCTTCTGGCATGATCTGCGGTGTCTCGATTTATTATCGGCCAAAAGTATTCGTATCAAAGGACTTTCTTTGCTAGCGTATGCCCTCCCGTGTGGTCTTCACATTCGCCTTCATGTACTTCCTTCAGGATTTGTCATGCTTCATCATCAGTCATACACCTAAGAAGAGGAGTCGGGAATCCCCTTCGATAGAGTATCCCATCCTGTATCATGAACCTTAGCACTTTGCGGAGGAGCTTCTTCCAATTATTTTTGTCAGTTGGTAGGTTTCCTGCAAGTAGATAGTTTTTTATCGGCGTCAACCATGTAACTGGCTCAACGATGGTCTCTAGAATCCAGTCCACGTCCATTTCGTCTATGCTCGGGTTGGTTGGCATTTCAAGAAGAATCAATCCTAATAATAGGGCTTCTCCAGAGCTTGCCAGCTTGGCCAAATAGTCTGCTTTGGTGTTTTGCTCTCATGGGATGTGAGTTATGGTGTAGTGCTCGATATCACTTAACAGCTCTTGTACTTTGGATAGGTATGGTGCGAGATTTTCTCTTTGCGCTTGGTATTCCACTTTCACTTGACAGATGATCAACTGGGAGTCGTTGTATATATGAATAGATTTTATCCCAAGTTCCTTCACAACCTTCAGTCCAACGATCATGGCTTCATAATCTACTTCGTTATTTGTTGCTGGGATATCCAAGCACAAAGCATAGCTAATGGCTTGCCCCTGGGGGGTTTCAAGGACTACCCCTGCTCCCAAATAGGGATTGTTTGATGCACCATCAATGAAGAGTTTCCATTGCATGCCTGCTTTCGACTGAACTTCCTCCTCGTCATCCCTTACGATAAATTTGGCAATGAAGTAGTTCTTCGAAAGCTTGCTTCATGGGCTGATCAGTCAATACTTTAATTGGATGAGCCTGAAAGAACGGTCGTAATTTTCGGGATGTGATCAAAAAGCTAGCATTTCTAGCTTTAGGTAATTCTTCTCAGCTCCGATGAATCGTTGCAACGTAATACACGGATCATTGGATTCTCGCCTCTTCCCACATGAGAGCCATGCTCAGTGCGTGCGAGGAAGTTACTAAATAGATGAATAGGCCTTCTCTATCCATCGAGTTTGATAAAATCCGGGGGAGCTTCCATCTAACGTAATTGTTCCTCGAAAGCTTTCTGCCAAGCTTCGCTCCATTCGAAGTTTTTCCTTCCTTTCTTCGGTGCATCGAAGAATTATATGCACTTGTCTGTAGCTTTAGATATGAACCGACTCAGTGTTATGGCCTTTCCATTCAAGCTTTGAAGTTCTCTCTTATTTTTATGGGCTTGGACTTCCCTTTACACTATTATTTGCTCTGGATTTGCTTCGATGCCCTGGGCACTTACTACGAATCCCAGGATTTTCCCAGAGCATATTCTGCAGTGACATTTAAGTAGGTTGAGCTTCATTCCATATTTTTGGAGTATTTTGAACAATTCAACGAGACTATCTAGATGGCTAGTGGCTACTCGAGATTTGACTAACATATCATCCATGTAAACCTCCATAATCTTCCCAATCTGGCATTTAAAGATAGTATTCACTAGCTTTTGGTACGTTGCCCCTGCATTTTTCAAGCCAAATAGCATTACTTCATAGTAGTACAGTCCCAAATCGGTGATGAAGCTGGTGTTCCCAATCTCGTTATAGCTTGAGTATGCATTCATAAGTGACAGCAGCTCATGTCCCACTGTTCCATCCACCAGTTGACCAATCCTCGGAAGCGGAAAGCTATCCTTCGAACTGGCTTTGTTGAGGTTCGAGAAATCAATACAGGTTCGCAATTTTCCATTACACTTCATGACTAGGGCCGGATTTGATACCCATTCAAGGTTGCATCTTGGGAGTTATTGGCCATCAGTTTATCTACTTCCTCCCTCAGTGCCTTGGATTGCTCGAGGCCCAAAATGTGCCTTTTCTGTTTTACTGGTGCAAATTTAGGGTTAATATTGAGCGCATAGCATACAATTTTAGGTGACACCCCACACATATCGAAGTTCGTCTAAGAAAACACATCCAAATTGGTGTGGAGGAATTTGGTTAGCTCTGATCATATCTTGTTTCCAAGGTGTGACACAATTTTCAAGACCCGTGTTGGGTCATCCATACAAACTGGTAAAGACATCGTCAACCCTGCTGCTGCTGCCTGATCCTCCTCTGAGCTCTTCTTCCTATGGTCCAAAGCCTTGTCAAGTTGGCTATTATCCCCAAGCTAGGGGGGCTCTATAGTTTCTATTCGAAGGGATCACGAATATGGAGGGCCTTCCCCACATCCTTTCCTTTTTCCTTTTTTCTTGACTCATGCAACTCTATGACGTAGCATTCCCGGGCAATGCTTTGGTCTCTTCTCACAATTTCAATTCCACGCTTGGTAGGGAACTTCATTGTAAGGCACCATTAGGCCAATGCTATTCTAAAGTCAGCTAATGCGATCCGTCCTAAGAATGCGTTGTATGCTGACATTTCATCCACAATTACAAAAGTCTGAACGAGGATGACTCGTCGCTCATCCTCTCCAAGTTCCACTGGTAGGTCGATGGTTCCCACCAGTTGTTTGGGTTCTCCGGTAAACCCCTGAATCTTAGTCTAGCATGAAGATACATTATCCATCCCAATCTTTATTTGGTCAAAAATTTGTTTGAAAAGTATGTTAACCGAACTATATCAACCGGCAGTCATCGGACCACGGCGGGACCGATCTTTTTTTGCTGCCAGCATTATTTCTTTTATCGGAGTCCTGGTTTCTTCTCTTATGATTCCTGCTTTTTTCTACGACTCCTTAAGTACTTCCAAGACCGCCCATGTTTTGATTTGCCGCCATGTAACTTTGTCCTGCATCCATCTATTGTGTACCAGTAGACTTTCTTACCTATTCCTGCGCTTCCTCCAATCTCAAATAATGGTTTGCTTTACCGTTGAAGTCTTTCCTATTAGTGGGTTGCTTCATCTTAATCCATTACCCAAACTTATTTTTTAGGTGAATATCATGGACTAATTCCATAAAAACCATATCCTCATTGGAGTTGCTTACTTCCATTGTCGCGGTATTAAACTTGCTCATGAATTATATCAATAACTCGCCGCGTCTTTAGACTAATCCGAATAGGGACATGACATCCTTCAGTTGTGCGGTATGAAGCCTGAACTGGTCAGGGAATTTTGTTGCAAGTTGGTCAATAGCAAAAATCGATCTTATGGGAGTTTGGTGAACCACACAGACACGATTCCTTCTAGGAAAATAGGAAAATATCGACAGCGAAGTGCCTCTAGAGCATTGGTTTCGTCCATGTGCCAATTCTACTTGTACAAATGGGATTTTTGGCCCTTAGTTCCATTATAGGAGGGGATTGCTGGTATAGTGAATTTTTCTAGGTATCTTCATTCAAGATCTTGTCGATAAAAGGGGTTCGACTTGGGGCAGATCCCCATTCATCATCCTTTCGGTCCTTACTCTCCTCTATCAGCCGTATGACCATGTCTGCTATGTATGCCTCTGTCTGATAGCTCTCGGGGCGGCAATTAGTCACTATGCTGAGTGTTTGGTTCTGCAAACGATCCTAGTGAGTGGGCTGAAGCCTAGGCCCTCTTGTCTCTGGGAGAGCCACTCCCGTGGGATCTCGTTGGCTTGTAGTTGGCCTAACTGGTGCAGTTTGGACATCTCTAGCTTCATCGAACACATTGATGTTCTCTTCCATCTGATTACCTTGCTCTCTATCTTCCGAATCAGAGAGATTGACTGTTATATATTCCTGTGGGGTTTTGGCCCCTTGATTCAAATTTAAGATCGATTTCCATGTGCCGAGTGAAGTATACTCATTCTCCTCCATGCTACATCATGTTGTTACCCTTCTTTGTGGTTGCTTTTCGTTCTTTCCATGCAGGCTGGAAGAAGAATTCTCTTGTTCTACAACAGTCACTAGTTTAGGCACAGTCCTTGGAGCGGGATTTGATTGTAGGGTCAACAAGGCATTGAGCTTCTCCATCAGAGCCTTTTGACTATTTTTCATTTTCTGATTGATCTACCCCGCCATCTTATTTAGATCGTCCCTGGTGATGACATCATGATAACTCGAGGATGTTGGTGTCTGGTTTCTTAAGTTAGCACCATTTATTTCAGCTTATTGGAGACTAGCTCCTTTTCCAGCTATTACTACCCCTATGGATCTTCCAAAGGCAGTTCTTCTTCTTCTAGGAGCCATTGGTCCTAAAATAACAAGTTCTTCAAGAAAAGATTGAGGATCTTACTTCAGGACCTATGGGATCCAAAGTAGATAGCTAGATCTGGATTTTGAGTTGAGTTCTCAATGCAAGGACCAAATTGTTGACGCAAAAAATGGACCAATATTCTTGTTTGAGTTTGAAAGCACCATCCCTGTTCTGACCAAGCAATATCAGAGATCACAGACATAGAAAAAGACTAATAAAAAAATAGACTGTGAATTTTTATAGTGGTTCGGTTGTTAATGAAGCCTACGTCCATTTTATAATTTTATTAAATACAGATTGCTGTTGCAAGAGATGCTTAATTACAAGGATTTGTTATTTCTTAGCTAGATTGAATTGGAATCCACTAGAGAATCACAGTGTATTCCTTTAGAGATTGTAATGAGGGAGATAGAGAGTGAAGAATAATTCCAGCAGAGCTTCAGCAACCAGTCCGGAGAAGATCCTCTTTATGTTGTAGGTAGGATGGTATTTATAGAGACCGTGGAGCTTTTGGGCCAGGCAATGCCTTCATCAGCTCATAGGTAAGCAGTAGATGACCTAGGGAAGTTTAGGCTTGCAAAACGAGTCAACACCATAGGTTGCAAGAGACCCATGGTTAATGGGCCGCTGGCGACCCGTGGTCTATGGGTCGCTGGCGACCCATGGACATGGCTCGTTTGTGAGCCAATATCTTGCCTCTTTTCTTAGTGTTCCATAGTTAATTTATTTGATGGTTTGAGAAGAGGCATGGGTCGCTAATGAGCTAAGCACTTAGGATTTTTCTAGAATCAATAATTGGAGATGTTTTCATAGCCCTTCATCGTTGTTGTTACGTTTCAATGGCAAGTCACTAGTTGTTTACATGCAGCTGCCAATTGGACTAAAGGAATGCTGATCTTTCAGCTTCATTGATCCCTTATCTTAGCTTTTCTGATTAAGTCCTGAACCATCTCGTCTACGCTAGGTTTTTCCATTTTCTATTGGTTTCTACTGGGTTAAAAACCTGGATAGCAGCTTGGCACGAACTATCCAAACGCTGGACTTGTCAGCTATGGTTAGATAGTTAGTGAGAGAGATCCAAGGCTTGACCAATGACGATTGGGGAATCTCGAGAAGCCATGTGTTGTTATAGACAATATCTTACATGTTGAATATCCAAAGATGTTCAATATGTCGTCAATGCCTGCCTAAAAGGAAAGACCGACTCTATGCAGCACGTCATGAGATACAAAAGGCTAATGGATTCCGCACGAGCAGATGATGCAAGAAAGTGTAGATGTTTTCCTATTACTCTTTCCGAAATAGCAATGATGTGGTTTACATGATTACCCTCGAGGTCAATTGAAAGTGACTATGTGATCGTGTAATATAAATGTTAACTAAATTACTTGCTTGAGCGGAATACGAATATAAAAATATAAGTAATAATAAAAGACACCGGAGATTTTTATACTGGTTCGAACTTCTTGTTCTACGTCCAGTCCCAGACTACTTTTGGAATTCAATCAATACCCTTCCTTCACCCGGAGGGACATGTATTACACTGCCTGAACAATCAAACAAGACTTTCCTGCCTAGACAATCGAATAGGCCTTCTACTGCCTGAGGATACTGCAACAGGACTTCAAATACAAGTGGAAATGTTTTTGACTGAATATGCTCTATAATAGCACTGATGAGTCAATATAAGTACACCCGTCCTATAATCTTCTCCTTTATGGTATATAGTGTAATTTATGAAGAAAGGAAGTCTAATTGACCATACAAGAGTATGCTTGAGTGTTTGGTGATCAAATAGTTTGATTTGTAAAACTTGAAATAAATAGCAAGATTATAGTGTTTAGAAATCAAAAAGAATAAGAACTGGTTAAGGATAGTGTTGAAATTGCTTGCAATTTATAGTTGTTAAAGGCCGCAATGATTAGTGAAGAGTTTTCATGAATCAGAATAGAAGCGACTATTGAAATTAACGTTGTTTCTGTTCAGGGAAGAGAAGCAACCTTTCAAAAACTAGCCGTTATTTTTAACTCAGACTTCTGAATTAAAATTCAACCTTTTGAGTGTAGTGAAATAACAAGACAGCACCGAAACAGTGCATTTTGACCTTATTCAGACGTCTGGATATTGTATTCAGACATCTGAATTTTCTATTAAAAAAATGATTTACTTCAGCAGTCAGCAGTCAAACGTCTGAATTTATGATTCAGACGTCTGAATTCTGCTAATTCAGACATCTTTAAAACTTATTTTAAAAACAAATGCGTGTATTCAATAGCTTGTGCATCTATACCAATTAGGAGAGATTTTAACATATATTACTAACTAGACATAGACTCTAAAACCTATAAACGATTACATCCATCAATCTGGAATCTGGTCATCGGTATTTTCCTGTAAAACTCGGTAAGATGAACACATATAATTGTTATTATTAAAATATCAGGAACTGAGGTTCTAACATTCTTCCCTTTTTGAAAATGACTACTATGAAAATATTGGTTTGTAAACAATAACTTCTCCTGTCATTAAAACTTGGTTACTATAAAAATATAAAATTTCTCCCCCTGAATAAAAGAATTCATACATCTATATTTTTATCTTTTTCTCCCCATGAATAAAAGAATACATATATCAATATTTTTACCTTTTTCTCCCCCTTTGGCATAACTAAAAGAATTAGTGACTAAAGTAGCCATGAAATAACAGAATACGATAACATCACAGAGAATGAATGGAGAGAAAGATACAGCTGATTTAAAATAGAACATAATGTTTCAAATGGCAACATCACAGAACATAACATAATACTTAAAACACGGAAACTAGAATCGTACAACATAACGAAAAAGATAGAAAAAATCATCCATACCACTTCATAATTCCTCACTATCCTTAAAATGCTCATCATCTTCATCTTCCTCTTCTTGGTCGAAAGAACAACTGAATGGTGCCGGAGTATGTCGTACGTTGGTAGACAAAGAAGATGCACAATAAAGCTTATCCCAAATTTTGTTTAAGAAACCCATGATGGAATTGAATTTCTTGTTCGTGTTTCACTCCATGCTCAAAATTTGTTTTTGAAGCTTCTTTTGATTTTGCGAAAAAGTTTTTAAAGCTTGTTTTGGTGTTACATCTTCTCGGATTTCTTGAATTTCCTCATAGTATTCTTCTTTTCTTGTTGATGAGGAGGTTGAGATGAATATGATGAAGGAATGTTAAGATGTGACGGTTGACGAATACCATGATTCCGGTTGTCGATCCATTGTTGAAAGGGAATGATATCATGAGATGCAAGTTGCATTGGTAATTGCATTAGCCCTAAATTTTAGAGCCAAGCACACTTATGGAAGTACTTTAGAATCAGGCATCTGAACTCTACATTGCATCAATATCCGCATGATATAAGCCCCATAATGCAAGGTCTTATATTTCTTACGAATCGTCACATTTTGAAATTCGTCCAATATAGTTTTCCCCCAATTGACTTGTTGGTTAGAATAAATAGCATAGAGTGCTTGGAAATCCCTTTTGTAAATTTTCTCATAGCTACCGGTTCAGGGTTGAAGAGATCGGATAAGGGCACGATGGATTATTCGAGCTTGAGGATGCAACTTTGTTGAAATCAAATTTGACATGTCATTGAAAAGAAATCTATGAGACACTTCGTCTCGTTCATACATATTCGCATCAACATCGTCAATGTCTATTCCTTCGTAAGTACATCTCAAAATATAGCCTAATCTTTGTAATGGGAGAAAGATTTTGATGCCACATACCATTGTCCAAACACAATCTTCTCTATTTTGAGGATTGTGATGATCTAAATCCATATTCGCATAAAATAACTTGATAAGTAGATGATTGATTTTCAAGTTATTGAAATCATACCCAATTAACGAATCAAAGTGGTTTGACTCCACCATTTCCCTAATCCTACAGCCATTGAATTTCAGAAATTGCATAAAAGCTTATTCAAGGATTTTGGAGTTCTTCATGTTGTTGAATCTTGCAATAGCCGTCTCATTGTGAAGCCAAGATCTAATTTGTGCTTCGAATGGTCCGGTTGTTGATTCTCTTGATCTCTTGGTCTTAGGAGGCATTTTTTTTTAATTTTTGGAGGAAGATTTTGAAATTTTAATGGTGTTTTAGGGTTTGGAGAATGGGTTGGTGAAGTAACTAATGAAGAGATGCGGTGAAAAATGAGAAGATAAGAGAGTAAAGTTGAAAAGGTAGGTGGATTAAAAGGTGTAGGCCCCATTTTATAAAATTTTCCTGCTTTGAAACATAAGTTTGTTTTCAAAACAGACTTCTGTTTTGATCATTTTCACAAGCAGCAAGAAAACAGTGTATTTCAGGCTTGATTTGGACGTCCGAATATAAAAACAGACGTCTGAATTTGGGTTGAATTTTTTTCCCAGATTGATAATTCAGATGTCTGAATTAGCACAAGATGCTAATATCAGCTCTGTTTGTAAAATAAAAAATTTTGTTCAACTTTTTATAAAACATGACTATTATAATAAATAACAAACAAGATTTTTTGTAAAATTCAACATGTAAAATAAGAGAATAAAACCGAAACTAATAGTTGGAAGGACAATTATCAAAATTCGTTGGTTCGACCTTAGTGTTTTCTTTGAGCGGTTTGAGAGGAGACCAGTAGTTCTGACGAGCCGGTGACCCAACCGATTATCCACATTCCCATAAGTTTGGTGACACATGAGGATGTTTAGGTGAATGAACGATCGTTTGATTTTGAACCGGAGTGGAGCCACAGAATTTTACGACCATTTTCTCCAACCAATTTAGTTTTTGTCCTTGAATTTTTTGTTCATAGTTAAGTTCTCTCTGAATATTCAAAGTTTCTTGTTGATAATGATGGATATAATTAATTTTTTGTTTGGCTGATGGAGAACAAAAGTGAAGTTTCCTTGGTCGTTTTGGTTTCGGAGTGTAACCACTATGGTCAATCGGAGCCTTTTCATGATTAGGAGTAGGAGTAGGTAATGATAATGATCCCGAACTAGGAGATTCAAAATTGATTGGTGAATAGTTGGAAAAATATTCAGAGTTTTCATGAGAAGACATATTTGAGAATAAAACTCATTTTGGGTTGAAAATAAGAATAATTGAATATGAATTTAAAATTTTTTGAAACCAAATATATAGTGAATATATAGCTTAAAATAAAGAGGTATTTCTGGTAAAAATGATTATAACCAATTAAACTCAAAATCATTGAAATTTCTAGTTGAAAGACAATTTTGTATAACAATCATCTTGCTAAAAATAGATAATAAAATCTATAAAATCAACTGAAGTATAATCTATAATAAGAGATTCAAATAGCAAAATGGTAGTTACAAGGAAATTTCAGCCAATGGTGCAGAGATCGAATCCCATCAACCCTAAAAGATTATAATTAAAAAAAATTATGAAAATTACAAATCTTTTTGAGAAATAAAACCTAATTCTCTTCTTAATTTTATAAAAATATTTTCATTCTAAGGTTTTGTTAATATACAGAGGAAACAAATTCTAATTTAATTAAATCCTTTTCAATATTACCACGAAGAAAATAACGACTAATGTCGATATGTTTTGTTCGTTAATGATTGACTAGATTCTTAGACAAGTTTATAGCACTAGTATTATCACAGAAAATAGTAGATTGGATAAATTTATTCTAAAATTTTGAAGTGTTTGTTGCATGTATATGACATGAGCACATGCTAAAGCCATAGAAATATATTCTTCTTCACAGGTCGAGAGTGAAACACAGTTTTGTTTCTTGCTAAACCAAAATACTAAGGAATGTCCAATGAAGTGACATGTCCTACTCGTACCTTTTCTATCTATCCGACATCCTCCAAAATAAGCATCACTGTATGATACTAATTCGAAAGGACATTCTTTTGGATAAAATAGTCCGAAATCTTTGGTTTTGCTAAGATATCGTAATATACGTTTCATTGCTCGCATATGTGATTCTTTAGGATTTGCTTGAAATCGAGCACACAGACAAACACCCATCATTATGTGAGGTCTACTAGAAGTTAAATAAAGTAGTGATCCAATCATACTTCGATATAATTTTTGGTCAACACTTTGCCATCCTTATCCTGTTCAAGATGTACTGTTGTACTCATTAGAGTTGGTTTTGCCGAAGTATTTTCCATACCAAAGCGTTTAATCAGATTGCTACAATATTTTTCTTAGTTAATAAAAATTCCATTTTCGAGTTGTTTAATCTGTAATCCAAGAAAATATGATAATTCTTCTATATGTGACATTTCAAATTCTTTGGTCATTATGTTAGAAAAATCCTGACATGATTTTTTATTTGTAGAACCAAAAATAATATAATCAACATAAATTTGAATAATTAAAATATCCTTTTTAGTTTTCTTCATAAAAAGTGTCTAGTCAACTTTCCGTATTCCAAAACCAAAATTTATAAGATTGCTTTTAAAACATTCGTACCAAGCACGTGGTGCTTGTTTCAAACCATATAAAGCTTTCTTAAGTTTATAAACATGGTCTGGATATTTATCATGTGTAAATAGAGGAGGTTGTTCAATAAAAACATTTTCTTTAATATAGCCATTTAAAAATGCGCTTTTAACATCTATTTGATAAAGTTTAAGATTATGAAAATATGCAAAGGCCAGTAAGATTCTTATTGCTTCTAGTCGGGCGACTGGAGCAAATGTTTCTTCATAGTCAATTACTTCCTCCTGATTATATCCTTATGCAACCAATCTAGCTTTATTCCTAGTTATATTACCTTGTTCATGAGCTTTATTTTTGAACACTCATTTCTTGCCAATGACAGTTTGATTACTTGGTTTAGGAACTAAATCCCAAACTTTGTTTCGTTCAAATTGGTTTAGCTCTTCTTGCATAGCTATAATCCAATAGTCTTCAGTAAAGGCTTCTTTAGCATTTTTAGGTTCGATATTTGAAAGGAATGCTACATGGCCTATTTGATTAAGTTAACTTCTAGTCCTAACATTTGAATTAATTTCTTCAATAACATTTTCTACAGGGTGATCTTTTAGCAACTTAGGAGGAGATCTTAATTCATTTTCATGATGAACAGTGTTTTCTGTTTAAGTAATGGAATTATCAACAGGTTCTTCAGTATTAGTATCTGTGACTGTTTTAGTAATTATTTCATCATCTTCAAATTTATTGTTAATTTTGAAATTCTCATCCAATGAAACATGAAGTGTTTCTTCAATTATGTTAGTTCTTTTACTGAAAATTCGATAAGCTTTACCTCGTTCCAAATATCCTATCAATATTCCTTCATCGGATTTTGGATCAAATTTTCCAGTCTGATCTTTTTGTATTAAGAATAAAACATTTTGAACCAAAAAATTTAAAATAAGATATATTTGGTTTTCTTCCATTAAAAAGTTCATATGGAGTATGTTTTGTTAGAGGATGAATGGAGACACGATTCAAAACATAACAAGCAGTTGCTACGGCTTCTGCCTAAAAATGTTTCGGTAAATTGCTTCCACTCAATAGAGTTCTTGCACATTCTTATAAGGTTCTATTTTTCCTTTCTATAACCCTGTTTTGTTGTGTTATTCTAGGAAAAGTGAAATTCCCTTCTTATTACAAAAATGTTCAAAATTCTCATTCTCAAATTCACCTCCATGATCACTTCTAATGTTCTTAGTTTTCAAATTTTTGAGATTTTGAATTCTTTTAACAAACATTTTAAAATTTTCAAAAGTATCACTTTTATTTTCATAAAGATAGTCCAAAAATATCTTGAAAATCATCTACTATTACAAACATATATTTATTATGATTTATAGATAGAATTTGCGTTGGTCCAAAGAGGTCCAAATGCAATAGTTCAAGTGCTCGTAACGTAGAAATATTTTTCTTTGATTTAAAAGATGATTTTGATCATTTTCCTAATTGACAAGCATCACAAATACTTTTTACTTTGAAATTCATTTAAGGTGAACCTTTTACTAAATCATTTTGAGAAATTTTACTAATAGCTTTAAAATTAATGTGACAAAATCTTTTGTGCCATAACCAAGGATCATTTTTTGGCTACTAAGCATATAGTTGAATTATGAATGATTCTCGTGTTTAAAACATATATATATATATATATATATATATATTTCTATCTCTATTACCTTCAAAAATACGATTTTTATTTTTGATCAAGAATGCTACACTTATTTTTAGAAAAAGAGAATATTAAAACCTTTGTCACAGAGTTGGATGATACTAAGTAAATTATGTTTCAATTTTTAACTAATAAAACATTTGTAATAAGAGGTAAAATAGATGAACCGTTATTGCTCACATCGCCTTTGCCGATGATGTATCATTTGGAATTATCTCCAAAAGTGACAGACCCTCCATCTAAGTAGATAATGTTAGTCAAGATGTCTTTATTTCCTGTCATATGTTTTGAGAAACCACTATCTAATATCCATTTTCCTCTTTTCTTAAGTGGTCCCTGCAATAAATATGAAAATGGCATTGGTACCCTCTTTTTGTTAGGATCCTAAGACCAAACGGGTTCAGCATTCCCTTTGTACATAAAATTTTTATTCTTATGAACATTTTCCATAAATGATTTTGTGTATTTGTTCCTAATCAAAAAATTGTTAGTTTTAGAAACTCACATTTAATGTTCTTAGAATGTTTTGGACTTTTTGAAATACTATCAATAATACCATGATTTCTTTTCTGAACATGATTTTCAAATGAATTCCTTTTCTTAGGTAAACTTTTTGAAGCTTTCTTATTTCCTAAACCCTTTTTATCTGACACAGTTTGAGAATTTTTCAAAATTTTAGAGAGATTTTCTCTTCCTTTATTAAAATTTGAAACATTCTTGGTAACTCCTTCTAACTGTGTTTTGAGACTAGAGATATCTAATTCTAATATTTTAACATTTGATTTTAAATCATTATTTTCAACTTGGAGAGAGTCGTTCTTTTCTTTTTGAGTTTCTATTTCTTGACTCAGCGTAGAAATTTGAGAGGTCGTATTAGAATAAGATTCTTGAGAAGCTTGAATTTCTTCTTCTAAAATAATATTTTCATCCCTTAGCATTTCAACTTCAAGTTCGGTTTTGTTTAACTTTTCACTAGCCTCTTTATATTTCCTTTTGATGTTTTTCATTCCATCTAATAAAATTGAATTTATCTCAATTAAATCATCAAAAGTTAAACCACTCACATCATCATTTGCAGCCATAAAGCCAACATTTATTTGTCACTGTCGCCATCCTTATCTAATGAGGAAGAGGATTCTGAATCATCCCATGTTATTGAAAATGTCTCCTTCTTTTTGTATTTTTCCTTTTTGTGTTTGAACTTATCGTTCTTTTGATCAGGACAATATTTCTACATGCGACCTTTCTTGTGACATCCATAGCATTCTATAGTAGAAGTTGATGATTTGGTGTTGTTTTTGTTATGTCCAAACCTAGTGTTCTTTTTGAAATTCAAAACTTTTTGAAATTCTTTGCGATAAGGGCCATGTCTACATCATCTGAATCAGATTCTTCTTTTTTTTTCCTTGAAAGCCATTGCCTTTTTATCTCGTGCCTATACTCGTTCAGCCTGGAGATTAACTTCATAAGACATTAGATTTCCTATCAGCTCTTCTGGTTTGATGGTTGAAATGTCATTAGCTTCTTCAATTGCTAAGACTTTTCGTTCCCCTTCATCTATTAGAGAATTTGGGATTTTTGAGACGATATCAAAATCAGTAAATTTTTCTCCTAGTGCCAAAAGTAAATGATATATGTCTTGAAATCTAGAGTACATATCATTTATAGATTCATCTTGTTTCATTCTAAAATTTTGGAACTGATTTTTAAGCATAGAGATCTTGCTTTGTTTAACTTTGTTAGTGCCTTCATTTGTAACTTTCAATGTGCGCCATATTTCATAAGCAGCAGTACACATTCTAACTCTATTAAACTCATTTTTATCTAGTGCACAAAATAACATATTCATAGCCTTTTCATTTGCTGTAGCATCTAGTTTTTGTGGGTTAGACCATTGTGAATATTCAGTAGCAGTTATGTGATGTTCAGTTTGACAGATATTCCAAGTGTCATAACCATTAGCATGCATATAGGTTCTCATCCTAGTAGCCCAATAGTTATAGTTTAAACCATTGAAAAGTGGTGTCGTGCAGTGGATTGACCTGCAGTAAAACTTGTATGGTGTTATTTTCCATATTACTAAAAATATCAAATAACTGTGTTACGGTTATTAGAAAACTAACTTTGATACCAAATGAAAGTGACTATGTGGTCGTGTAATATGAATGTTAACCAAATTACTTGCTTGAGTGGAATATGAATATAAAAATATAAGCAATAATAAAGACATCTGATATTTTTATACTGGTTCGAACTTCCCATTCTATGTCCAACCCCAGACTCCTTCTGGAATTCAATCGCACCTGGAGGAACAGGTATTACACCGTCTGAATAATCGAACATGACTTTCTCGCTTAGACAACAGAATAAGACTTCTACTGCCTGAGGAAACTACAATAGGACTTCAAACACAAGTGAAAATGTTTCTAACTGAATATGCTCTGTAATAGCACTGATGAGTCAGTTTAAGTACACCCTTTCTATAATCTTCTCCATTATGGTATATAGTGTAATTTGTGAAGAAAGGAAGTCTAGTTGACCACACAAGAGTATGCTTGAGTGTTTGGTGATCAAATAGTTTGATTTGTAAAACTTGATAGTAAATAGCAAGAATATAGTGTTTAGAAATCAAAAAAATAAGAATGGGTTAAGAATAGTGTTGAAATTGCTTGCTATTTATAGTTGTTAAAGGTCGCAATGATTAGTGAAGAGTTGTCATGAATCAGAATAGAAGCGACTATTGAAATGAACATTGTTTCTGTTCAGGGAAGAGAAGCAACCTTTCAAAAACTAACCGTTATTTTTAGTTTAGACTTTTGAATTAAAATTCAACCTTCTGAGTGTAGTGAAATAACAAGGCAGCGTAGAAACAGTGCATTTTTGACCATATTCAAAACGTCTGAATATTGTATTCAAACGTTTGAATTTGCTATTAAAAAATGATATGCTTCAGCAGTCAGACGTCTGAAATTATGATTCAGACGTCTGAATTCTGCTAATTCAGACATCTTTAAAACTTCTTTTAAAAACAAGTGCGTGTATTCAATAGCTTGTGCATCTATACCAATTAGGAGAGATTTGAACATATATTACTAACTAGACGCAAGCTCTATGACCTGTAAACGATTACGTCCATTAATCTGGAATCTAGTCATCAATATTTTCCTATAAAACTTGGTTAGATAAGCACATATAATTGTTATTATCAAAATATCAGAAACTAGGATTCTAACATTAATCTCTAGATTTGACAATTTAGCAGCGAAGTTTATGGAGCAGTTCCATATGCACGCAACTCGCACTAAAGATGTAATGTCTCTATCCAACGTGATCCAGACACCAGGAGAATCGTTAAAAGATTACTTAGAGAGATTCCATAAAGCCGTCATGGAAGTTAGTAATCCAAATGACCATTCAATATTGATGGCGTTAACAAGAGGGATTGACCCAGATTGTAATTTTGACGACTGGTTAGCTGGCAAACCACCCGCAACATTGAAGCGTTTCTATGCAAAGGCTACTCACTATTTGATGAAAGAGGAAGTTAGATGCTCTAGGAAGAAGAATGTTATGGAACCAAGTGGAGAGGGAGTACATAGTAACATTGCAGTGAAGTAGTCTGGTGATAGTTCTAGAAAAGTTCAAGTGAATGTCCAAAATAAACCGAATCATCAAAAGAAAGACGGAGATAGGAGCCAAGCACGAAAGAGGGATTCTAGCAAAGGAAAGTCTAGGATTCCAATATACGATACCTACATGCTACTGAATACGTCTCTAGAGAATTTCTACTTGTCTACCTGCAATACCATGTAGTACAAGAAGCCGCCTCCGAAAGAATCAACGAAGATGTAGAAACAAAGTAGAAAGTATTGCCGATTTCATGAAGGTTATGGTCATAACACAAATGAGTGTGGGCATCTTCATAATATTATTGAGAAACTGATTCGAGAAAGAAAGTTTCAGCAGTTTGTAAAAGCCCTAAAGGATTGCGGGCAAGGGACATCTGACCCCAACTGAGGACAAGCACTACATCGGGATGAGGAGCTTGCACGGACTAGTGGAAGATTGGTAATCAATATAATAGTCGGAGGACCACATCCAGCTAATAAGAGTTGGCATGATATGCAGCGCTATGCTAGCCTGAACAAGCATGAATGTTGTTCGAGTACAGAAGCTGGAGCTCCGGCAAAATAGTAACATATAATGGCATATAACATTGTGTTCAAAAACAAAGATGCGGATAAGGTCGGGGCATCGACGATCGACATAATGGTCATCTCGGCCATGATCGGCCTCGTCTTAATGAAGAGGTAATTGGTTGATTGCGAAAGCACTGTAAATATAATTTTCGAAAGCTTATGATCAGATGAGGATGGAAACCAAGGACTTGAAACCATCTGAAGTCCGCATTCATGGCTTTAATGGTGCGATGACCGAAGATGTTGGTTATGTTGAATTGTCTGTGAAGTTGGGAGAAGGTGACCGCAGGAGAGTGCGGATTTTTCCATTTGTTGTTCTAGATGTTGACTCTCCATATAAGCTTTTCTGGGCCGACCGACCCTAGGTGATTTTCGGGCAGATCTTTCCCTATTGTGTTTGGCTTTGAAGTTTCCAACAGATAATAGCGTTGGGGTATTTCATGGTGATCAGGTGGCTGTATGTGCCTGCTATGTAGCTGAATTGAGGGATGCTTAATGAAAGGAGAAAGGTAAGGGTTGGACAAGTCTCTCTGAATCCAAGCCACTGAAGATTGACAACCAGTGCCTTAGCCTTGGCTTCGATGCCACAGTTGGTTCTATAGAGATCAAGATCCAAGGGATGATGAGGATGAGCCCAAAAAGACTAAGGCTGCACCAGCTGAGCTGACGATTAACATTACAATCAACCGGGATGACCCTTCACGGGTCCTAAAGATCGGATCACAACTCAGCCACCCGATGACGAAAGAACCTACTGGTTTTCTCTAAGCCAATGTCGACTTGTTTGCTTGGACTTACTCTGACATGTGTGGGATCTCATCTGCCATTACGAGCCATGCATTAAATATCGACCCAAGGCATGTCCCTATGGGATAGAAAAGACGTGGCATGGATCTGGAGAGATGTGCCACTCTTAAAGAAGAGGTGGATAGGCTCAAAGACAATGAGTTAATTCGCGACACCCTCTATCCTAGATGGGTATCTAATCATGTACTTATAAGAAAGGCGAATGGGAAATAGCGGACATGCATTGACTACTCAGACTTGAACAAGGCGTGCCCGAAAGAAAATTTCCCCTACCAAGGATCGAACAATTGGTAGACTCAAATGTAGGGCAGAATTGCTATCTTTCATGGATGCGTACTCTAGAAATGACCAAATCCTAATGCATATTCCCAATCAAGAGCACACCAGTTTCATTACCGAAGTTGGATTATATTGTTATGTGGTGATGCCATTTGGATTAAAGAATGCTGGAGCGACCTATCAACGTCTAGTCAACAAAATGTTTAAAGATCAGATCGAAAAGACGATGGAGATGTATGTGGATAACATGCTCATAAAGTCATGATAATCCAGTGACCACGTTAGAGACTTGGCAGGAATGTTCGATATCCTCCAATATTACAAAATGAAGATCAATCCTTTGAAGCATTCTTTTGGCATTGCATCAGGAAAGTTCTTGGGTTTCATCGTTAATGCCTGCGAAATCGAAGCTAATCTTGAGAAGATCCAAGCTATTCACAAATTCCAAGCGCCAATGACCATCAAACAAGTACAGAGCCTGAATGGAAAGGTTCCTGCCCTGATTCGATTTATTTCCAGAGCTACCGATAAATGCATTCCTTTCTTTGACTTTACTAGAAGAGGAAAAGGAATTTGAATGGACACAGGAGTGTAAAGATGCATTCCAATCTTTGGTGAACCACTTAGAGTGAATTTCCATCTTATTAAAGCCAGTAGATCATGAAGACCTTATATATACTTGGTCGTGTCGGTACATGGTATAAATGTCGCATTGCTTTGCAAAGAGAATCGAATCCATAGACTAGTTTATTATACTAGCATCGATTAACAGGAGCTAAAAGTAACTATCTGAAAATAGAGAAATTGGCATGCTGCTTTTTGATTACTTCACAAAAGCTCCACCCCTAGTTCAAGCTCATCCTATCAATGTTTACACCGACCAACCGTTATGATAGGCCCTCTAGCGACCTGAGACGTTTGGAAGGTTACTCAAGTTGAATATCAAACTGAGCCAATTCAACATCACTTATCTTCCTTGGAGGGCTATCTAGGAGCAAGCACTGGCGGGCTTTACAGCAGAATTCACTACATGGGGTGATTTTCCAAAGAGCGGTGGAATCCTGACTATACGGTGGAAGTTGTTAGGAACTGGAGGTAGTGGTTTTGATGACAACAACCTTTGTAACTTATTTTATTATAACTTATATACTAACATTATTGTCTAGATATATATGAATATTATTATACAGGATATATATATAAGGCAGGTACTGATTATTAAAGACTGTACAATATAAAGATCAAGAATGAAAAAAATCAAGTTTGAAGACTCATGAGTATCAAGATCAAGATTTCAAGATATATGTCTAGTTTTTTTGTTAAAACTTCATAATAGCATGGAAATCTTCATTTTGAATTTCATTTGGGATGGAACCCATTTCTACCTTCTTAGTGGCTTACAAACCCATGACAAGTAGCTCACAAACCTACGACAAGTGGCTTACAAACCCACAAACATCCTGGTTTTGTACAAGTGAGTCCTGATGTGATGACATATTCTATAGGAAGAATCTTGCTAAACAACTTCAAAATGGTTTTCAAAATGTTTTAGCCTTAAAATTATCTTTCAAATGATATTCAAAAAGATACTTTAGCCTTAAAATATACTTTGTTTTTGTTTTAAAAATAAATTCTTGTTTAAACTCCATTTTCAAAAACAAAATTTACATAGTTTTTTAACATAGGGATGTTGACATCATGGGATACCCCATGTCGACATGGTGGGCGTTGAATTCAAAAGTTTCAATTTTCTAAAGAAGTGCCTATTCGTTTAAATCTCTTCACGAACGGTTATAACCGTTAGTTCTTTATAAATAGCCTTCACAAAAGAATTTTTTAACCAACTAATTTCACATTTTCTTCACTTCTTCTTCTTCAAAAATCCATATTCTATAATTTTCATATTTTTAAGATCGTGCCGAATTTCTACCGAATTCTCAAGTGAATCAAATTAGAATCTCATTCTTGTTTGATTCTCTGCCCTCTCTCGAAGATCAATGTGCTATTTAGAATTATACGATCAATTTGTAATCAAAAGTTTAACGAGTCTCTCTATAAGGTGTGGTTGTGCTTGGAAATCAATTAGGTAATCTTATGGTCCGTAAATCAAGAGAGTTTGCCCCAGACCCATGAGACAGGAAGGTACCTCAAGGCCTTTAGAAACTGAGGAATATAATCTCGACATTGATATAATAAAAATCTGTATGAGGTGGTTTGCCTTGGTACAGGACCGGATGTAGGGTAACTCTGAACTGGTATAAAATCCAGTGTGTTCTTTCCTTTTACTGTTTTTATTTACTTTTTGCATCTGCGTTTGATTCTGTAATTGTTCTGTGATTAAGTTTTGCGTTTGTTTGTGTCATAATTTTGAAGTTAGTTCATATAATTCTTAGAATCCATTAAACACTATTCACCCTCTCCCCTAGCGTTAAATTTGACTTAAGATCCTTAATCCGCTGTCTCTATCAGAAGTTGTATACGGATGGTGCATCCAATGAACGTTGTTTTGATGTTAGAATTATGTAGTAACTCTAGAAGATCAATCAATTTGCTATGCTTTAAAGCTTGATATCCCTGCAACAAACAATGAAGTTGAGTATAAAGCTCTGATTCCTAGACTTAAACTCAACAGAGAATTGGGAATAAAATCTCATGAAATTTATTGCGACTCACAGTTGGTAGTATACCAAGTCAGGGGAGATTACCATGCTAAAGGACAATGACTCACCCTGTATTATATCCGAGTTCAAGGATGTTGACTGACTTTGAATACTATGATATTACATATATTCCTCGAGATCGAAACAAAGAGGCTGACTCATTGGAAAAGTTTGCTAGCACTGGAGATGCATAACAAATGGGCTTGGTCTCAACTGAAGTACTAAACGCTCCGAGCATAAACCTGAGGGAAATCGATCGGGTACTAAAGATGAAGCCTGAGAAGAATTGTGTATAACTCCAATTAAAGATTAATTGCTACATGGATTTCTTCTCGAATGGAGGAATGAATATTGATAAGTTTTACGCAAAGCTTCATGATATATCATTCAGGAAGGAGTTATGTATAGAAAGGGTTTTTCTATGCCCCTACTCAGGTGTATTGATCATGACGAAATACAAGGAGTCTTAAAGAAGTTCATGAAGAGGAATGTAGCGATCACACTGGAGGGAGGGGGCCAAACCTTAGCAAAGAAAATACTTCGTTATAGGTATTATTGGCTGATTGTTAATCGAGATGCTGCTGATTATGCAAAGTGATGCGACAAGTGCAAGATGTATGCAAAAATTTTGAGAGTTCCACCGACGGAAATCACACAAATGTTAGCCCATGGCTGTTGCCATATGGGGTATATATATTATTAGTTCCTTACCGATCTCTAAAGGTGATGTGAAGTACGTCATCGTCGCAGTTGATTACTTCACCAAATGCATCAAAGCAGAATCTTTGGCCACGACCATGACAAAGAAAGTAATCGACTTCATTGTCTGGAACATCATCTGTAGTTTTGACCTTCTGCGAACTATTGTAACTGATAATGGAACTCAATTCGATAGTGTGGATTTTAAAGACTTCTATCGTCAGCATCATATTGGAAAGAGATTTGTGGCAGTATCTAACCCACAATCAAATGGACAAGTTGAAGCTGTGAACAAAATCATAAATTCCATTCCAAAGAAACGTTTGGAAAAGGCTAGGGGCAAGTGGGTGGATGAACTTCGGACAACATTGTGGGCTTATAGGACCACCCATAAGTCCGCGACTAGCCATACTCCATTCACCGTTGCTTACGACTCCGAAGTTGTTATTCCTGTTGAACTCGAAGTTCCTTCTCATCAAGTGACCTACTACGATCCCTAAATGAATAGAGATCTCCTCTTGGAGTCTCAAGACTTTGTAGATGAGAAGAGCAAAGAAGCTGATTTAAGGGTAGCTACGCAGCGAACCGAGTCACCCGATACTACAGCACTACCTAAAACCCTTGAAATCGGCAATCTCATCTTGAAACTGGTTTTTCCTACCCTGTTGCATATGAATCCTACTTGGGATGGACCATATATCATTGGACAGAGGCTTGAAGAGGGAACTTTTAAGCTAGCGATCGTTGATGGCATCACATTCCCAAAGGCATGGAATACCAAGCAGTTACGATGCTATTTCACTTATTTTTTTTATTCATTCAATTGTATTCAATTTCAGGATTTGCTTTAAATTTTGATTTTCTAGATATGTAATAAGACAAATTATGCCATTCTTTCCATTTGGCAAATAAAGTTTTGAATTTTGCTTTATATCTATGATCTGCCACTTCGTTGCATATTAGATGCGACGTACGACCAACTAAATCCCACCGTATAATGATGTCAACATGACTTGATAGTGATCGTGGTTCGACCGATCACTCATTGAATGTAACCACATACTTGGGTGCAATATGACTAACTAATGGAAACTGAATTTGACGGTTTTCGAAATAGCTCTGAACTCCCATAGTGCGAATTGGATTGCAAACATCATTAGGTGCCAACACCACTCATAGAATAACTTTTGCCATAGAGCATGCATATGAGTATAAATGAATATATAAGTGCGATTCAACCACTTACTACTTAACTAACTCAGAACTGAATTCGACAGGATGAGAATGAAGGTATTGGATATGGAACTCGACCATCCACTAATCAACTCTACGAACCTAAGAAAGGGGCAAAAACATAATTGCTGAACCGCTAAGTTCAAAGGCATAACATTAAGGCTCGAGCCTAACATTTGAATACGACTGGGGACCACGATCTCAGGGAGGCCATGAGATTTACTATCAATATCCAAGCTAACGAGCAACGAATTACAAGTATATTGAATGGAAAATGAAATAGCTTGTTCACTTAAGTAAATACACAAAAGAGTACAAAAGCAAGAGAACTTTTATTCACATTAAACTTGTAAGTTGTAGTACAAGTTTTAAAAAAAATGAGAATTATAAGTAGGGGTCGTGCCTGCATAAACGGCCAATAAAAGAGAAAGAGTAGCAACATAAGCTATCCACATATCAAGGCAACCCAACGGCTAATTCTTGGACTTCTTGTCTTTCCTTGACTTCTTAAGGATGAATCCACTCAAACTATCACCCTACCCTCTCTTCGATCTCATACCACCTTTACCTTTTTTTGGAGAGACATCCCTAAATACGAGGATCAAGGCAGTGTCATCCTTAGAAGCAGGAGGGATCTCATCCCCGGGAATCAACCTGCTTGGAGGAATGACTTGAAGCGAGACAGGATCTGGATCATTGGAGTCCACGTCAACTAGCTCAGCCTTAGCCACTTTCTTCAACGACTCTTCCTTCTCAGTGTGTTCCTTTGGTCTTAGCTCGTCGATGGGATCAAAGGTACCAATGATCACAACATCATCATCAGTCGAGATTTCATGGGGAGAATCACTACTTTCCCTCGACAGTGCATCCACCATGTGCTCATCAGATATGAAAGCCTCCTCTTCTAGAATGTCTTGAGTCGTATTCGAAGTTGTAACTAAAGAAAACTCCATCGTGGGCACTTGAGGCTCCGGTTGGGGTTCTTGAGGAGGAGGAACTACAGCTAGAGGATCTAAAGTTGAGGAAACATAGCCAAAAGGATTAGAAATATCAATTGAGGACACCCCAACTTTCTAAAAGATAGGAGATGTCAACAAGATACCTTCTTCGGTCTGGCTCCTGAGATAAGATGGACTACCTTCAAATCTTCATTTCAGAATTGGAAAAGGCTCGCTGTGAATTTCATATTGAGGCTTGCCTAGGTTGTATCCTAAAACAGTGGAAAAACCTGTGGCAGTGCTAAGAATACCCTGAGATGTTGGGGGCAGATTAGTTTCAACATGGATGGTGCAGACCCCGAACCTTCACCCGCTTCATATTGAGAGGCCTTAGTTAGCTCTTGCTAAAATACAAGTTGGGCATCATGTAAAATTTTGGGTTCATCACCTAGTAAGATCTCGCCTTTAAACTTCATCATATCAATCACCTCTACAATCAACGCCCTCTTCTCTTTAGCAACAAGAAATTCCCAGGCACATAAAAGATGATAGGGATAGTCATCTCAAAGTTATTCGAGGTTTCTATGCTTAAGAACATTGGCGTTGTAGAGAACAAGTAGCTAATCAAGCTCATTCATCACTTCCTCTTTAGTTTTCTCCTTAGCGGCATCCACTTCACACTGAACGAGGGCATCAATGTCTCTAGATTTCTCAATGGCTGCATCCCTTTCGAGCTTGACGTTCACTAGCTCTATGCGGGCACCCTGGCTAACCTTTTGCATATCATCTTTCTCCTTAGCTTCATGTTCAAGTTTAGCTTCAAATTTGGCTATCTTCTTTTAGGCTGTGTCCATTTGAAGTGAAAGTTGATGATTCCTATGGTGCAACACCTTGACCTCATTCAATTGTCTAGTCTTCTCATTCTCTAAAGCCTTGACGAAAGTCTCATTTTTTCACTCTCTGCCGCTCAATCGAAGGATACTTTGGACATTTTCTCTACAGCTTTCATCCACTCATTATACTGCCCATGGATATCAGTAACACAATTCATATTCATTTTTTGAACTTTTTTGGGGACCATTTATACTTTAGGAGGGAAGAAAAACCCATAAAAGCATAGGTTTGGAAACTCTTCCCTGAGTTGGGCCGTGCGAGTGGCTGGATCAATTTCATGCTCCTTGGCAGTTGTTGCAACACTTTCCTTGCTCAACTTATGGGGAGCAATATGCTTGCTATGACGACGGCGATCACTAAGTCGCTGAGAATGAGAAAGAACTAAAGGCTGTGGAGGAACTGAAATAGAAGAAGGACCATGAGAAGAATCAATAGGCAGGTGTCGATGATCAATTTGCTTTTCAGAACCCTTCGAAGGAGGGGATCTAGATTTTTATCGATGCTTGTCATGGGCGGACCTGTCTCTGTCACCTTTATACTAAAGATCTCGATCCCGCTAGTGCGATAGCTTAGATCATACTCACGACGACCTCCTTGACAATATGGGCCAGAACGTGAGCTTGAAATTTGGCAGGATAAGTCCTAGAGAGACTGGAACATATTCCTCTTATTCACTATGGTTCCTACATAGGAGAGTAAGGAGTGAATAACTTTAAATATTGAAGGGAAAAAGATTAACGCAATGCCAGGTCATGAATTGCAAGTGTGTACAAGTGTTCTTGTGTTCCCTCGATGGACCGGATGTTAGAGCTTTGCTCGTGTAAGTAATCTCTCCTTTAGTAGTAGATGGGAATTCAACACTGGTTCTGGTAGGGGAGTCCTACCCACTGACGCTCATATTAATAAGGTGAAAAGTTTCAATGTTGTGTGGAATTGAAAAGTTAGATAATGATTCAAGTGGTTCACCTAAATGCCCAAAACAGTTGAAAAGTGAACTCATTCGGAATAACTTGAGTAGCAGATGGCTTGGACTGATTAAAGAGACAACTCTTAGGAAATTGATAGACGAGTTTCTTTTTCTTTCCTTTCTCGAGAGATGAGGTCTACGAGGATCCGACTACAACCCCAAGACTAGACCCTTCGTTACCATGATCGGGATCGTCACCTTCATCTTTTTTAGCATCTAATTGGTCATCTCCTGCGCTCCAATGATAGAGGGCATGATAGTATCAACTCGGTCTCCCCTTTGACCAATTGCAACTCGTTGTCTTCCCACTACAACTCGAGTAGTATTCACTAGCCCTATGCTCAGGCCTTCTTCCATTAAACAAAAGGTGATAGGACATTCATCGGTAAGGAGGCACTTAATATCTCTATCTTCAGGCTGCAAATCCAGATTGCCTCCTTAAGATGTTTACCTACGGGCCAGGGCACTGTGCTTGGAAAAAATCAGAAAAACTGCTTAGTCTAGGATACGACCTGGATATAAGCATATGAACTAAAGTAAATATTTACATTTATGTCTTTCCAACTATCATCGAGCAAAGCCAGGCAAACAACGCACAAAGAACCATTCTCTTTTCGAAGCGCTTAATTTTTTCCAAGTATCTGCTAAAATTTGTCACTTCTTAATAACTTCAGAAACGTAAACGTGAGACTCCCTATCCGTTGCTTGAAGGCGTATATGAATTGAATCTCCTCAGTAGTTGGAGGGCAATATAAGAACTCCATAAACACCATGTAAATACAGTTAAGCATGACATAGCCGTTCGGATGCAGTTGCTCTAGGGCTATCCGCAAGTAATGTAAAATCCTGCGGATATATGAGTTAAATGGCGGAATGCATCCAGCCCAGGATATGAAATTTATTGCAAGCTATATACCCCTTCGAAAGTCTATGAGCTCTATCGTCCCATGACGCAACTAATATGTCGTCGAATGAAATCTCACGTCTCTCACGAATTTGGCAGAATGCAACTTCACTAATCCTCGAGGCCATGGAATCTAGTGGATCTTCTAAGAAAAATACGTCCTCCAAAGTGTCAGAAGCAACATCGATGATTTCTGATGGAAGCGTAGGAACGGTGGAGAACAAATCAAATGGTGGACCAGAGCTTTTCGGTTGCTTAAGTTGATGACTAAGTGATGGACTGTCTGATTCAGTGGTAGAACTCAACTTATTATCGAAATTGTTATGCTGAGAAGATGGCCCAGCGGATATAGCTAAAGATGTTTCGAACATCTAGAATCTATCGCTATTAAACTTGGTATAAAATCATTATAAGATAAAGTAACCAGCACCCCCAGTGTAGAGTGAGCGCTAGTGTTGTGTGGTGAAGTGCCATGAAAAACGGTGATAAGTTATAGTATTAAAGGTGGAAAAGATGACGAGACTTCAAAATTTGATTGGAGCGACCATCATTGCTGACTGTCTCAATCAGTTATTCACATCATTACGGAATGATTCAGCCCGAGCCTCAAGATCGATTATTAGCAAGTTGAAGATTAATTTTTATGTTCATGGGCACATGAGCTTCAAAAGAGTTTTCCAAGGTGTTTTTCCATGTCATAGTTCGAATATCGTGTATGTCACAATAATCAGTTCAAACCATATGCATGTCATATGTGTTCACTCAAGTGTTCGAGGCTGAAGTTTATCTTAATGTCCAAGTTCATACGATTGGATTTCATTCTAAAATTCGCTGCTGACAACATATCGTTTGATCAAAATATAGCGGATCATTCCAGAACGATTGTTCATATATGATCGTTCCATACCGATCATCCATAGTTAAGCCAGGAGCCACATCATTCCTCTAACCAATCATTCGCTCCATTCCAACCTTCTATCGTTCACTTCAATTCTCCATTCGATTGTTCTAGAATGATCGTGTAATATCCAAATCGTTAGCATGCAATCGACACTGTCCATGATCAATTGTTTCATACGATCATTCCACTCGATCGATTCACCCACTTCGAAAATTCATTAAGACCTTAACTGCAGCCGATAATAAACTTGTTTATACTTCAATGCTTTCAACTTCATCAATACTAAAATGATTGTCAACCAATGCGTCATCAATCTAGACCAACGGATTTACCTTGACACTTCTTCCTCTTCATCATCTCTAACCAAACGATGGGCATGTGTAGGACGATCGTTGTAAGACCCTTCTTCCTCCAACTTACCTCATATCCATGGACTCTATAATTCTATCCAAACGTAAATACATGAAAACACCCAAAGTCTCGCTGTTAAATCATTACAGCAATAAATTTCGACCAACATGTGTCAAGATTCGAAGACACGTTATGATTTGGGTTCGATTAGGTACGAAACCTCAAAAGATGGAGAAATTAATGGTGGATGTGGTGTGGGGATTAATTGACCGGGGGAGGATTATGTTGAAAGAACTATCTTCGATGCAAGAATTTGGATCGTATATTGAACGATGAAGGAGGGAAGGAGTAAATTTTCTTTTACGGATTGGATGAAAATGATGCAGACTAGAGTAAGGAAATAAAATGTGGCCGAGTCAAATGCTTTATGTGAAGGAGATGGGTCATGCTACCAAATTCCATGAAGCTAGCAGGGTAATAAACATTCCATTATGATGCCACATCGATCATTTTGTAACGATCGATCGTTCCACGATATAGAACGATCCAAAATTATCAAATCTGGAACGATTTGATAACCAACCCCGGCAATGAACAATCGGATGTGATCATTCTTAAAAAAGAACTTGGCAATAACCCGTGAACGTGCAATTGTAATCAGGAGTCTGTATAAACACGCATACATGTTTGTATACATTCCAAAATTCAATATTTGAAATCGAAAGAAATTGGATTCTCACTTGAAATCAATTGGAGAAGAGTCTAAACCAAATTGCTGGAGCCTAATAATCACTGGAAACAAAACAGGATAATCATCGACAAGTCGTAATCTAGTATTTATACTATTAGAAATCGACCAATAGTCATGACAAGTAGAAGGAGATGCAACTCTTAATAAAAAGTGATTCAATGAAAGGATGGAGACTGTTCAACAAACTGGATGGAATCCTTTCTGACGATTGAAATTTAAAACAATTCAAAGTATGCCATGTTCAAAAAAGACGTACTTTAGGGGGAAAATGTTATCCGGCCTTTTAGCCTAGCTATATCTGGACCAATCGGATGAGACGTACTCAATTGTCATTAGGATCGATGTATTAGATTAACTATCATGAAGTTTAGAGATCAGACAAGTACAATGACCTAAAGAAATACCAAGAACGAAGCGGAAGGTGAACTTGGTAAAACACTCAAAGCATGAAAGCTCAACATTCCCTGCAGTAGTACGAACCATATTCAATATATGGATCGTATCGTGTCAATTCCATAGCTCAATTCAATGATGATCGATCGATATCTCAAGATCTACAAGTCTAACACACTTGAAACTTTTCGAGCATCAATATATTGGAGAGTGGATTCCCTATGAACGATTGCATGCTAAGATGAGTGAAAGCGAATGATCGGTATATATCGTTCACGAATGATCGTACTATATTAGCATGAACTATTCAACCTAATGAAGATTGGTCGATATCTCACCAACCACAACTCAGAATGACGCCAAACTTTGGGAGCTTACATTAGAGATATGGAGAAACCATCAGGAATGATTGTGCCCTCATCAGAGCAACCATGAATGATCAATATCGATCGTTCCAAACAATGAATTGGAGCTTGCGATCACTCTCGTAGGCCCCTACGGATCTGAAGAGTCTTTTACTGAATTTCCAATGAGAAATTTCACCGTCTTCACCTATAAATACAGACTTCATTCTTCATTTAAAGGATCTTTACACCGCTTATTGTTCAGAACTCCATTATAATCAAGGGCAATTATTAATTCATTGTAGTGAAGTCCATAAGTGATCAATAAATTTTATTCTTCAAAGTGGTCATAGACACACAATGCCAAACCATTATAAATAATGCTCAATTCTTATTGCTTATTTACTTATCCCCTCTATTTAATTTTAATTATTCTTCATTTATTTCTCTACTATTCTATTCTTGATTATTGTTGCCCACTTTTAGTGCAAATAGCTGGCTATCGAGGGTATTCCATTTTTGTATTTATTGCATGTATCTTTTGTATGTGATGATTATGGTGGGTCCCGGGTATGTCTACTTTATGATTATCTAAGAGATAATCGGAGGCATTGTTGAGAGCACATCCTATGTTGTTGTTATTTATATTAATGATATTTAGATGGATGGATTATTTCATCCATTTGACATTATTCACTAATACATGGTTTGACTTGACTTTCTATATGGGTGATACTACTTACACATGTTTTGTAATGTGTCTCTGCATTAAATACCTACTATCTAGCCTTTTGACCTGACTATATTCAAACTAATTGAACAAGTTAGGCTCGATGATTATCTAGACAAGCAGCTCAAATAATGATCCTAGGATCCAAAAATCAAATACTGATAAGATACTGAGACGACAGTCGAACAAACTACAGAAAATGGCATACTAAAATTCATTAAGTGCTTCACCCTACATAACGGACCGGTACTGATTCCTAAGGGTACATTCAAAGTGGCCCTTACTCCTATGGCACTCTTCTCAGTCTACGTAGAGCCTGATTCAAGTGTTTTTTCGGAGTTCTTATATGTTGTATTGACAATCTCCGTATATAGTCTGAAGCAGCAATTTAGCCTTCCGTAGATCCATCGCTTGGACCAAAAAACATGTAGGAGACTATACAAAACAACCTTAAAAACATGAAGCCAACATCAAGATGATCCAACACAAAAAATTACAAGATCATTGCCTACATATTAAGGGGTGGGTGCTGATCCCCTCCCCCTAGAGGGATCAGTACGATCCCCAACCCTAGGGAGCCTGAGATTGAGATTTTCTGTAGGACTTCGTCATCATAGAGAGGATCTGTAGGCGAAATATTAGCAAAATATTCGACCATATCCTCTATAAATATAGAAGACATGGTTCATTCTAGGGATCCGGATGTTGCTTCTACGTACAAACTACATTGTATTCTAGGATCCCTACCGGTCCCTCCTACTTGTAATCACAAAAATTAGTGCAAAAGCAATAAAAACATTCAAGTGGATGTAGGCTAAGAACCACTATGAATTTTTATACGATTGTAGTAACTCAATTTTCATTTACTTTCTTCATTTAATTTCTACTTCCACTCTTTTGGGTGTTTGTGCCATTTTTATTCCAAACATTTTTGTGCTTTCACTGAGAACCATATTCTTTGGCCATTTGGATCTATCATCTACTATTGAATTTCCCCATATCCAAGAGATAAATCCAATTTTCCTCTCTGTAATTTTGCAACTCAGCTTTTCAAAAGATCTATTAAAAGCTTTCTTCCATAGCCCCATCAGGGAAGAGATCCGTTTTTTCTCAACTAGTTTCTATGCTGCTAAGATTTGAGCAAAGTTTGTAGGAAGCTATCACTAATAGGTCCTAGGAAACAAAAATTCATCATGCTATAAGGATCCATGGATGTCCAAAATCCCTCTGACATAATCGCCAAGATCTACCTAGAGAGAATGATAAAAAAAACTACAAGATAGCCATGCAGAGCTAAAGCGACAAATCCTGGAAAATAGAAACCTGATGAACTAATTGGATGTCCACTGTAGGAGAACTAGGAGGGGGTAGCTCCTCAATATTCAGACTATGGAAGTTCCTAATCATCTGGCCATTATAATAGGAGTGGAGACAAAACATCCTTGAAAAAAAATTCCAAAGTCAGAAAATCTCAAAAGTATGGGATAGGTACCGATCGTCCACCTAAGGATCAATATCGATCCCACATACTGAATTTGGCTAAGTAAGAGATAGGTATTGATCCCCTACCTAGGGATCAATACCGATCCCATATACTGAATTTGGCTAATTATGGGATAGGCCCCACATAGGGATCAATACCAATCCTACATGCTGAATTTGACTAACTATGGGATAGGTACCGATCCCCCACATATGGAACAATACTGATCCCATATGCTGAATTTAACTAAGCATAGGATAGGTATCGATCCCTTACCTAGGGATCAATACTGATCCCACATGCTGAATTTGACTATGTATGTGATAGGTACCGATCCGCCATCTGGGGGCTTTGTACTGATCCCCAAATTTTCATCTAAATTGATCCTCGCTCCTTCCACTCGCTACCAATGATGCCAAGAGTCTGTTTCAAGTCCCTTTCCTATGATTCTATGCAATTCTCAATTGACCACCATGAATAGGGGACGGTATCGAACCCACTCACCATGGGTTGGATTTCCAGGCTGGGGATAAAGCACAATCCAGATACACTGTGACTGACCAGGAGCAGGAAATCAGGCGGTTGCTATTGAATCGCCATGAAATAATTGAACATGAAACTATTGGTCAAATAGTCCTCCCAGAGGCTGAGGAGTCAAGGCATCATGGCTAAGGCTGAGATAGCTTATTAGGCCAGACCCACGGGGTCTGTTACGACTATCACCAATCAGTAGACTTCTAGGAACCAGATTTGACAGAAATAGTATAATGGCTTGTGGGGGAAAGCCAAGGCCTGACCAATGTCGACATGGGTACCTCCCTGAGTCAAAATCCCTTTACTAAAGTGATTCCACATGAGTAGTGTCTATAGAGATTCAACATGCGGACTATGCTGGCATATGCATAGAAGACTGACCTTTGACAGCATATCATAAAGTATGAATGGAATACACATTTTTCTAAAGCGTTGGATGCCATTAAGTGCAGATACTAATTAAATATCCATGGCCTGTGACCTAACCTGTGGAGATCCATAGAGGCGGGCATGATTCGTCCGCTCATCAGCCAACTTTTGCACCTGACTTAGGAGTAAATATGCGATCCAAAGCAGGTGTGACTTGACCATCCACTCTCAAAGTCGTGCCTAGAGTTTGAAAAAACATTTAATCCCTGCTTGGACCTCGATTAGCTTGGAATTCAATACGAAAAGGATGCGACTCGACCGTCTCCATCCTATCACTTTCCTTTGAATTGTAGGCAGGAGTATAAATGTAAGCCAGATGTGACTCAACCTTTGCATCCTAACTCTTGCCTTTGGATTGGGGGCAAGAGTATAAATGTAAGCTGGACGTGAGTCGACCTTCTACTCACGGGGGCAGGAGTATAAATGTAAGCGGACGTGACTCAGCCATCTACACCCTAACTTTTGCCTTCGCATAGGGATAGGAGTATATATGTAAGCCGGACATGATTCAACCATCTGCACTCTAATTCTTGCTTTTGGATTAGGGGCAAGAGTATATGCATAAGCCGAACTTGACACAATCGTCCTCATCCTAACTCTTGCCTACAGATTTGGGCAAAAGTATTAACTCAAACCGGATGTGATACAACCATCCGTACCCTAACTCTCACTCCCAGAATAGGAGCACGAGTATAAACTTAAATCGGATGTAATACGACCATTTGTACCCTAGCTATCGCTCCCAAAGTAAGAGCAGGAGTATAAACTTAAACTGGATATGACATGACCGTCTGTTCACTAAATCCTACCCTTTGGATAGAGGATAGGAGTATGAATCAAAACGAGCATGATGCAACCGTTAACTTACTCAAATCTTGCCCTTGGACTATGTAGGAATATAAATGAAAACGAACGTGAGAAGACTATCCAATCACTAACATTTTTCCCAGAGTAGGCAAAACAGACTATCCATGCCTGGAGTAAGGAAGAACTAACTTTCAAGCCTTTGGTCGATGCCCGGAATTAGGCATGATTGAATATAAATGTCCCGGATGAGGATCTCCAAACTACGATTTTGAGTAGTTAAGCCCAAAGAAGCGCCCAGAGTTTGGCGCTATCGGTAATCGCTATCTTGGAAGAGGATGCTTAAGTCGTTGGTCCTAAGCGACAAATCTCAACTAATGTCCAAAATTAGGCACTTTAATGGCTACCTTATGTTCGTTGGCATGAAAAGGCTAGCAAAGTACAGAACAGGCCAAAGACCTAGTCCGACAACTATAATTAAAAGAAATAGATCAACAAGTACATTAAATAGAAAGCGTATTTCTTGAGTATTTAGATAAATGATTAAAGAGTTAATGGAACAAAAAACCTTTATTGGTGATATGAAATTTAGGAAGCTAAGTATGAATGTTATCAACACTAAAAGAAAAATGCAAAAGTGGAGGCTGAACCGCACAAAGACGACCAGAAAACCAAAATAGACTTCAACTATTACTAAAAATTAAGTCTATCTATACCATCTGAATCGACAGTTATTTCTTTTGCTTCTGCTTCCTTGGTTTCTTCTTATCACCGATAGGCATTTCGCTTGAGCTTTTGCCTTTTCTCTTTTTTCCTTTTCCTCCATTCCCTTTTCCTTTGTGGGAGTGCTATGTAATGAATGGCAGGACGGCTTTGAAGCTACTTAGGCAGAGGAAGGGAGGCATGAGTGCTTCGTAAAGATCTTGCAGGCATGCTTAAAGCGCTCCCACATGGAGGAATATAAATAAAAGTATAGATAGTCTAGCCTGGCAAGGCTACAGATAAAGGAATGGGGAAGGTTTCCACCTTCTCCAGCTTGATTTCTATATCAGAAATGCATATGCGCTCAACATCACTCAGAGTGTGACATAGCAAGGGCTCAAAGACTCCAATAATAACGAAATCATCATTATTTTGAGCACCTTGAGTTACTCTAGTCCGTTTATCCAACAAAGCATCGATCATCTACCCGTCAAGGCTAGGAGTCTCCTTAGTCAGAGCGTTGAGGCTCGTTGCTGAAGTTGTAATGACTACTAATTTGTTATAGGCACTTGCTCCCCTAGGTGAGAGTCCTTTATACGAAGCGAGGTGATTGAAGGCTGATATAAAACTTGAGATACAAAAGAAAGAGATATTATTGACGTTGATCAATGATACATCAACTTCCTGGAAAATAAGAGAAGTTGATGAGATACCTTCTCCAGTTTAGGATTCAGTGTAGGTTAGAGTGCCACTAGAATTCACTTCAGGAATGGAGGATATCATAGAAAGCTTGGGAATCTAGGGCCTCTTTGGATCGTACCAAGGATCAAGAGTCTAATCATTAGCACCTGTGACCTAAATGTTTGGCCAGTTGTAACATCATGTGGCATTGACCTAGAGCCTTTGCCTAAATCCTTTTGCATCATTATGGATCGCTCCAGTGAAGGATGTGTAAGCCATATTTCAGAACTTGGGCTCATCTCCCTTTAAAACTTCTTCCTCCAACTGCTCTAAGTACACCTCACCGCCACTAAGGAAAGTTTTCTCTGCCTCAACAATCCATTACCAGGCGCGGGCGAGAATTAAGGGATGATCATCCTTAAAGCACTCTAGGTTTTGAAATTTGAGCACATTAACATTGTACTAAGTAAGCAGTGGCTCAAACCTCTTCATCACTTGCTCTTTTGCCCATTGTTCCACCGCGTCAACCTATCTCTGGATGAGAACATCAACATCTTTACATGCCCAACAGCCTTTTTTTTTCTTTCTTCCTTGGCATTGAGCATCTCATCACAATAATTCTAAGCATCTTGGAGCACATCATCCTTTTGTTTTGTCTCATGCTCTAACTTTGTTAACAACTCAGCCGCATTCCTGTTGGCAGCATCTTTTTCAAGAACTAGTTCACGATTTATGTGATGTGCCTCTTCGATTTCATTATGATGCTTGGTCTTTTTTGCTTCAAGCGTTTTGATAGACCCCTCATCTTTATTCTCTACTTTAACATGGGATTTCCTAAGATTCTCAACCTCAGTATCAAGGGCAGCTGTAATTTTTCTATTGTCGGCCTCAATGAGCTTTTGGTTTCAATCTCCTATTGCTTGTCTCTCAAAACTTAAGAAATCTTCTTGACTAGATTTGCCTATTTGTTATATTGATTGTAGAAATAGATCACACAATTGACAGTAATTTCTTGGACCTTGACTAGGATTTTTATAAGGTTAGGCACGAACATAAGCCTATCGAAGCAAATGTTTGGGAATTCTTTTCTTAATTTGGCCATCCAACGATATTGTCAACTTGCTACTCCACAGCATCGACCTGAGTGGTAGCGCTCGCTTTACCAGGCCTTTGATGAGAAGTCTCGGAGCCATCTTATAATGCCTACGCTTGGAGGACCAACTAGAGTGAGATGCCACCACATGTTGCACGGTAGTAGAAGTTGGAGGTGGAACGCGACAAGAATCACGTAGTGGGTAAAGCCCTATCTAGACCTCTAGGAGGATGTGATCTAGATCTAATGTGACATTTGGAAGTAGAGTCGTGTAATGAGTGATCTATGTCGTAAGTGTTTCTATCCTTGTCATCTCTATCTCGACCAAGGCGATTGCCTGAGACATAATTTCAATCACTATCTTAATATTATGAACTCGGCCATGGTCGTTGACCTTCGAATGATTTCTCCTCCAAAGATCATTGCGTGTGTTTTTTTTCCTCCATGGGTCCATTGAAGGAAATAAGAACAAATTAGGTTCAATAACTAAGGTCATAGGACAAGTGCAATATAGTATCATGAAGTGCACATGCGTGTTAATGTCCTAATGTCCCCTTGACGGATCGTGGTAGGAGCCTTGCTTATGGGAGTGATCTCTCCTACACTAATAGGAATGGTGATGTCGTCGAAACGGAGGAGATCCATCTATGTTCATGTTCCCTATATCAAAGAAGCCGAACTTAATAGGAATTGTATCCACAGAAAGAAGAGACCGGATTTTCTCTACTATTGTAGCTGGCGGAGGCTCCTTGGAAGTTTACCCTTCGCGAAGCCTAACAGTGAATTTCCTCTTGGAAGCAAGTGGCTGCTCATCTGAAGATTGCTCAACCACTGGTTTATGACTTGAATTCACATTGTTGTGTCTAGCCCCATTGGTCACCGCTTGCTATTTCACCTTCCTCGATGTTGGCCTGAGCCTCCTTGACCTCGGGCTAGGGACTGGGGGCATGACAGGGTCGACGTGACATACTTCTGGCCATACATAGCCACCTACAGCTACCACTTCATCGGCAACTCTGGCTTAGCTGGTGTTACGACCCTCTTCTAGCAAGTTGTAGGCCAAGAGTCGCTCGTTGGTAATAAGGGACCTGATCTCCCTATCTTCCTCTAGGACGTTCCTGAGTGTTGTAACAACGGTTAGATAAGCATCGCACCAGGTTTTGAAGGAATATCTGCATGATTCGGATAATTGCATTAATCAAGATATGGCTTTATTAAAGCCTATATAATAGTGTTTGACGCTTAAATCCTACTATCCACCTTTGTACAAACCCGGGTGGATAACATACGTAAAACCATTCACTTTTGAAGTAACTAAGCTTACTCCAAGCGCCCGTCACAACTCCACAGCCGTCGATTGGCTATAGATAAGTAAATGAGAGGCTTCCCTTTCATCGCTTGAAGCTATAAATGAATCGGATATCTCCCTTGGTTGGTTTACGTTTTAAGAACTCAAGGAAAATCATGTATATGCCCTAGAGAAATGCATAGCTATTTCAGGTGTAGTTGAGCTGGAGTGAGCCTCATAAAATGGAGCATTCGATAGATGAATGGGTTAAATGGTGGTACACCCCCAACTAGGCACATATATCTATTGCAAGCAGTGTACCCTTTTAAGGGAAAGGAGCACCTTGCTGATGAAGAGGGACCAGAACATCGTCATACAAAATTCCATGCTTAGTGCAAATTCGTCACAGAGATGCTTCATTAACATTTGAAGCCACTGAATCTTTTGGATCCTCCAAGAATATGGCATCATCAAGTGTATTAGAAGTCGGCTCCAAAATATCATATGCTACTGGATTTAGAGAATTTCTTGATGAATGATGTGGGTTTTCAAGTTGTTCTGAATGTTGACATAAACTGTATCGAGCAAAAAGCCTCGCTTACTCGACACAACATCTGATTCCGCATATGTAGCAACTTGATCACCAATCATTGTAGCTAAACGCTCAAAATGCCTGAAACCCATAACTTTCAAATTCAACTGATAGTGATTATTAGATGGATTAACCTATTCCCTATGTTATGTTGTAATCTAGTGTGGTGTTGTGTTGTGCAGTGTTATAAATTTTAATATTATATGATAATTATGGCGAAACTCGAGAGTTCGACCGGAATGACCATCATTGATGACCATTCCAACCGTATTTCATGTCGATGTTACACATAAGAGTTACGTTCAAGTTCAGGGATTAGCTATCGACATGTAAGAGCACAGTATTAACAACCAAGGCATAGGCATACATCTAAATTCATGTCCAAACAAACAAGCGTGTGTATCCAAATTTATGCATTGAAATCCAAGTTCAAGTCCATTTGAGCATACGTGTTCATTTATGTTCAAGTTCAAGTTATAGATGAGTGTGTATGTCCAAGTGTTTATACATTTCAAAAAAACACAAGGCCAAAATCTACCTGTGCATGGGATCGATGCTAATATGGAATATGCATGCAAATTTCAATCAGAAGCATATGCTTTAGCCCATTTTCAATCCACCCAAGTATGGGATCATTACTGACCTCATACGAGCCATTCACATGCATACAATTCAACCGGGTAAGGGTATCATGTGCATAAGGTGTACATCAATTTTGATTTTCTCTAATATGTTTCTCTTTTTCAAACATAAAACAACTACCGCTCCTTAAATATGGGTTGAGTTGTTTCAAACACGTGCATATTCCCCTATACATTGCCTTCAACATGTAACGTGAATATGAATTTGTACATTGTCTTCTCCAAATCTATATCATACAGGCAAAGAAAAATTAAAATAGACCATCTCCTATAAACCACCATCGATCCCCTAACCTACAGCTGATCTCGAATCTACCACCAACTTGAACATTCATCTCATAATCAAACCCAACCTCGTCTCCATAACTATCCAGATCGCCTCTGTACAAGTCTTCTACCTACCTAAGCATGCAAATTCTTGGCACCGGGGAAGAAGGTTTGGCTGTAGTTTCAGAAATACGAAGGAAGCGGCGGCAAAGGCTGTAGGGAGGAGGAATGATCAATTCGGCAAAGGACATAGGTGGATTGAATGAGTATTCAAGCGCCAGGACTCGATAATATTGGCCTGGGGTATGAGCAAGGATCGGTGCAAGAGGATTCAAATCAACAATGAACTGGTGGGATGGAGAAAATAGCAAGGAGGCGCAGGCTTCAAGAAAGATGGATAATGGAATCGATGATGGATTTGACTGGTTTGGTTGGATGGTTTGAGCTCGAGTTTCCAATGGTAGATAAATGTGCTGGGTGTTCGGTAATGGGCAAATGAAGGCAAGCGAAAAAGAAAGAGTGAAGGTAGTCGATGACATGTACAAACGCAGCCCAATAATTTTGGATCCAAAGTAAAAAGCCTATGTTAAGTATTCATTCAAGATGTTTTGTAACCCAACACAGGTGACGGGACGGGTACTGATCCTCCTATAGGGATCGGTACAGAATATTACCCAAGAAAACAATGAAATCGTGAACGCAATTCGATGAAACTTGGCAACGATTCATAGGCGTACGAACATACAAGCGCATGCGCATGCTCCACATTCGATTTCCAAACAGATGGAAATTGAATTTTTACTTGAGATTTTAAAAAAATAAACCAGTTTGAATAATCAAAATCTACCAACTCAATCGGTTAGCTCAATGGAATCGAGCATGAACAATTGCTAGGAGATTGTACTACGGTATTTATAGTGTCAGATACCAACAGAACATCGCAATGGATTACTATAGGTAGAACTTTCCACATAAATGATTCGGTGGAAGGATAGCAACCATTCAGAACACGGATAGAAATCCTCCACGGCAATTCAAACTTGTCTCGATTCAAAGCACATCATGTTCGAAATGAGTTGTACTTTGGAGGGCAAGTGTTATCTAGCCTTTTGACATGGCTATATTAAAACAAATTGGACAAGTTAGGATCGACGATTATTGACGCAAGCAGCCTAGAGAGATGATCCTAGGGTCTAGAAATCAAATATAAACAAGGCCAAGAGATGACGGTTGAACGAACTAAGGAAAATAGTCTGCTAAAATTCACTAAATGCTCCATTCTACATAGGGGATCGGTACCGATCTCTAAGGGTACATCCAGAATGGCCCACACTCCTACGTCACTCTTCTCTATCTACATAGAGCCCGATTCAAGTGTTGTTCCAGAGTTCTTATACATTGTATTGCCGATCTCTATGTATAGTCCAAAACGACAATTTAGCCTTCTATAGATCCATCGCTTCGACTAAAAAACACCTAGGTGACTACACGAAACAACCTTGGAAATCTGAAGCCAATATCAAGATGTGTCAACGCGAAAAGTCTTAAGATCCCTGCCTACATATTTAGGGATCGGTATTGATCCTCTCTCCGTAGAGGGCTCAGTATCGATACCTTCCCCTTAGAGGGATTGATACTGATCCCCAATCCTAGACATTCTGGGTTTGAGATTTTCTAAAGGACTTCGTCTTCACAGAGAAGATCTGTAGGAGAAATATCTATAAGATATTTGGTTGTCTAATAAAAGACATGGTTTATTCTAGCGATCTAGACGTTGCTTCTACAAACAAATTCCGTTGTACTTTGGGATCCCTGCCAATCCTTCCTACTGGTAATCACAGAAACTAGCGCAAAAACAATAAAATCATTCAAGCGGACGTAGACCAAGATTTGTTGAGCCGCTATAAATTTGTGTGTATTGTTATTACTCGGTTTTCATTTACTTTCTTCGTTTAATATATACTCTTTTACATTTTTGTGTGTTTGTGCCATTTTTTGTTCAAACAGTACTGTTACATCACTTTATGTTATGTTTAATATATCTCGACATTATTGAGATACATGGGCACCTGCATTATTGACATAGTCTGATCCGTGTATTAGTTATATAATACTCAGGTCAGTTTGACACATTACAGGTTCAAGGATGAATTGACCAGTTTGTGAATGTTGGATGTAAATAAAGGATGGAATATTTGTATATTGTTTACATATTTGTATTTAGATGTGTATACGTTGATGAGATGTATACTAGACATATTACGTATATTTTTTTATGTTAGTGGGTATTTGCCTATTTTTGTAAACCTCCTTAGACTCATGTTATCATTGTGTTGATGACTCTTTGTTCCCTGTGATTTATTTTATATTGTATGTTGTTCTATCCTAGAGGCACGCATGTTTATTGCTTTGTACCAATATTGTGTACGTATATACGAGTTGTTTTTTGCTTTTATTTTTAAGATACGTACCAGTATTAGCCTCATGGAGTATTCACATGTGTACCCCTTACAGCCTTATTCTCCATATTATCCGATGGTATTACCCAACAACACTCTTAGATAGTAGGGGTATAGAGGAAGGGTGTTACCCTCATTACCATGAATACCTATAAACAATTCTATCTTCTTTAGTAATTGTAAAAATTACTTCTGTTGGATTAGCAATATATTAGCTGCGACGACTTGCAAATTTGACACTATTCAAATTAAATTAAAAAATTAATTTTTAATTAAAGGGTGCATTTATTTTCGTATTGAGAACCAAAGTGTATGTTATTCTAAACTAATTAGTTATATATAATTTTGGTGTACTTGAGTTTACGGTTTGCAAAATAAAGGCGTCATGGTAGGGAAATAAAATAATAGCCACTTTGGGGCCATACGGTTACAAATAACTAGACCCACCTTATTGGGTTAAGAAAACCCACAGAGTAGTCATCGCCTTGGTTATCCTGCACTCCTCTTGAAATTCCCATAATAACACTCTAATGTGGATGAACAAACTAATTGAAGTCATTCGAAATTCATATGCTTGAACCCTAGCGTATAATATATGGATTCGAAGCACTCGATGAGTAGAAGAGGAGTATCATGTTTTTTTTATCAGAGATGGTGTTCAAGTTGGCTGGAAATTAGTGAACAATTCTTGATCGTCTACTCTAGGGTTTCTTAGATAACGGAGAGATGACAATTATAGTGTGCGGAGGATACAATCGTCTAGAGGACGTCGAAGGGGAGCTAATTCATATAGTTGGATCGAAGTATTATTGGGTGTCAAGGTAGTCGAAATTTGTGAATTTTCGACCGAAAATGGGTTCGTCGGCACCAAAAATTCTGGTGGCCACGGATGGTCGGTTGGTGGGCGGTGGTGCAGCTTGGCCCGATAAAGTTGGTGGTGGTGTTTGATGGAAGAGATAATCAATGATGCGGTGACAGTTTTAGGTTGAAGGTAGTGGCTGATGGTGAAGGGAGGTATCGAGGAAATCATGATACTATAGCACCAAGAATTATTTCATTAATTTAATTATGGGATTACAAATTTACCACTATATCTTCTAATCACAATAACACTTGCATACAAATTCTAATTCAAACGTTGTTTCTTTATTGAACTCATAGCGAAATTCCAAATGATTTCACGTCGGATTTGCTGACTTTTGAGGTTGTTTGCAAAATCGTGTTGGTGTGGTTTATTTATTATAATTAATTATGGTTTAAAAATAATAAATGCATATTCACTGATGAAAATTTGCAATTGCTGATATGTGTTGTGTTACATTAAGGATATTTGGATATTGTGAATATTTTGGATACATTTTGCCTTGGGTTGACTATTTATTTTTTATTATTGTTTATTAGATGTTTAATTGTAATTAATTGTGGATTTAAATTTGGAATGCAATTAATTAAAATAAAATATGGATGAAACTATGTAATAATGGAAAAATTAAATAAACAAATGAAAACTGCAAATAACCTTATTTCCAGATTTGATTGATATTTGTAAATAAAAGTGATTTAATGAACTAAACTAGAAATAAGGTAAGAAATGCAATAATGTTATTATTTATGAATTTTTGAGAAATTCATAAATAATAATAAAAAATCTATTTAAAACTGATTATGTAAAGTATATTATCGTTTATAAATAAAGTGATATCCTATAAATAACAATATGGTTTTGTTAAAAATTTATTTTTTTGAGTAAATAACAATATGATTGATTATCTTGTATTATAGAGATGGTAGTATTATTATTATCATTTTCTAGGTAATAAAATATAAGCTATTCTTGAATAATAGTAGCAGTAGTTAAAATATATTTCCAAAAGAATTTTGGGTCAAATTATTACTATTTTGACACGAATAGAAATAACAAGGATTTTAGGATCTTAAAAATAAAATAATACTGTATATTAGATAAATAGCGGTAAAGCGGTTTGGAAACTTTTATGATGATTTTAGATTATATTATTTTTTAGTGTAAAATAATAATATTATTGTTTTGAAAGTTATTTGATGTAAATTACTATTTTCAGCTTAAAATATGTTTTGAGTTATTTGAAGAAATATAATTAAAATTAAGGGTTTTGAAAGTATGTTATCATTTTGAAAGAAGTGTTATTATTTTGGGATATGTAAATAAATGGATCTTTTGTAATAAACAATAATAAAATGATTTTATATTTAAGAGAATAATGGCTTGAATATATTATTTGAATGGTAATGTGTGATTAATTGCAAAATGTAATCATCACATATATTTGATGTTCGATGATGATATTGCATTTTAATGAGTGGCAATATTCTGCCAGTATTACTACTAGATGATGGGTAGTTAATTATGGTTATTTGATGATTGACGTTGTATTACTAATATTGATTGGATTGTTACACACCTGATGATTGATGTTGTGTTATTATTGTGGATGTATTAGTACAAAGTTGATTACATATACTTACGTTGATGATGCATTACTATAGTTGTTGATTAATATATATGTAAGTATATTTATGTTGCTTTTTTATTTGATGATAAGGGTTCGCATAGAGTGTTATTGATCCTTAATGGCTATGTACTATTATTTTTGCCACATATGATGATTTATTGTGATAGATGAGTAGGAATATTGTTTTCTGCTTGTAGTGTTTGCATTTGTTGCATATGTAACAACACTATTTTACATACTGAAGGATAGTAAAATATTATTTTCAAATTCATATGAGGCTGTATGAGTCTACAATCTTGGAAAATGCCTACTAGTGACATTCCCTATCTTTAGAATTTTATCAAACTCCCTGAATACTTGTAACGGCTACAACTTTCGAAAGAAGCAGAATTAGCATTCGATACCACTTCCATTGGAAAGGTACGATGGTTTTCCTTTTCGTAAAGTGGTTATAATAGCGATTTGGACTTTCTGGCTGGGAGATACAGCTGATAGAAGTTTGGCAGTTTTTGGAGCAGCTTAGTACGTAATTAATGAGATTGGGGAGAGGCCTAATAACCCATTTTGGATTTAGAGGCTTTGTCGGCTGAAACAAATATCCCCAAATATTGCTACCATCTCCCAAGTAGATTTAAGCATCCACTAACTCATTCTTCACACAAAACCTTCGCTTTTCTCCTCTAAATCAAGCCTAAATCATAGGTTAAGGGTAGATTAGCAAGCGGATTAATTAGGAATCTTCAAATCCACATTTTTAGAGGGAAATATTGGGCCTTTGCTATTCATTTTCAAAATTATCTCAATTTGCATGCAGAAATTGGATTTTGGAGGGTTTAGTGAGTGATTTATCATTCTCGCCTTATTATATATGCGTCTGTAGGTTTTAATATGTTTTAGACCAATTTTTAAAGTTAACATTATGTTATAACCTGTTTTAAAACCCAAACCATAGTAAAAATGTGAATAAATGGAATTTTGGTGTTTCAATCATGTTATTTAGATGTGCAGTTGTCTAGATATATGTTTGGCTATGTAGTAGATACATTATATGATGGTTGTAGCAATTTTTTTATGTTTTACATGCTTGAGTATTGTTTGGTGTGTGTATGTGTGTGTATGCTTGAATGATTAAAATTCTCATTGGAGCGAACTAGAGGTAGGAGAGTAGAAGACTTCAAAAAATTGAATCAACAGCTTTTGGGGTTGTGTCGATGTATTACGTATGGGTCAAAGTGGTAAGTGCAGTGATGGAATCTATGTGAAACTGAAGGCTGGAAATGTTATAGCATCGTGGTCTGGGATCTCGATTCGGCTAGGGGTTGCTCATGATTGACTTTGGGTAGGTTGGAGGTTGGCTCGTGGTGAAGTTGGTTCGGCGATGGAAAGACCGGACACCTTTGCTGTCTGGTAGCATTATAGAAGACTGGACAGCCTCTGCTGTCCAATGGCGCTATGCTTGGGTGTTGAACAAAAGAGGTGTTTGGGATTGCTTTATGGTTCATTGGGTGTTCCTTTGGAGCGGTGGGTGCATGGCTTTGGGACGAGCATAAAGAAGATCAGGCATAAAAGGAAAAGTTGGAGTTCTAGGACACTTCGGTTTGGCCTAAAGAAAACATGGGGACAACTTTGGGCATGGAAGTAATTTGCTTCGAGGGTTTTGGGAGTTGATATGGAGCATGTAAGTGATGCCTGAATGACTTAAGATGGCTTCTGGGTAATGTTTGACAACACGAGGCATTTGACCGAGTACTTCTAGTGGATAGAATATGCGTAGGGCTATAGTAGTCTGAGGAGACATGTTCGACGAGGTAGAGCGATGTGATGAGACATGAGATGTCCTAAGTCGAGTCGGATGCTAAAGAGATCGTTCATAACTCGGGATGTTATGGGTGTTGCATGGGGACAAGGTATGAGAGGATGCTCACTTGTGTACTCAAGAGTATGAGATAGTTTAACCTGCCCTAAAAGGGTAGTAACTATGGGATAGGTATGTGATCGTACACCAAATCTGATTGCGGCATGAGATGACGACACCCTGAGAGGTCATTGTGTTAGTTATCATGAATCTGAGAGTCTTTGGTGAAGATTGTGGTGAAGTGAGATTTCGGGGAAAGAGATCACGATGAAATTAGACTTCAGCGATGATCGTGGTGAAGCAAGTCTTTAGTAGTAATTGTGGTGATGCGTGACTTTGGGAATAGTCATGATGATGCATGAAGAGGTAAGACCTTGGTGATGGATGTGGCGATACAAGATCATGGGGACAATTATGGTTGTGGGTTTACTTTACATTACTATGATTGGTGTGACTGCTATATGGATGTCTTATGATGTAGGTATTCCTGAGTTAGCTACCCTGGCACCCATATTATACTTAATCTAGTATACTCGTATTATAATAGTAAATTAACATGTATCGTTTGCTATGCGATAAGTCTGTGGATACAGGGATCGATCAGGTATGATTCTACATATCTTATGTCCTTGTTACAATATATGACTTATAGTATTTGAGATGATGTATCGCTCACACTAGCTAGTTGTCTAACCCAAGATTTTATGTTTTTCTTCTTATTGTTTTAGGTACCTTTAAATGAGTATATTAGGGATAACAGGTCTGGATAACGCATGAGCGGTACGGAGTACGAGCAGGAGGCAACATTTTCATATATTATGCTTTGGAGCTTACTATCGCTCATATTCCGTTGTGTAGTACCATGGAGCAATATCAATACTTGTATTTCTTTAGAGATAGCTATAGAGTTTATTTTGGAGATCAGGACGAATAAACTCTATCATGCTTTTGACTATTATATTTTGTCTATGCATTGAAAGATGTCTCTAAGTTATATGTTTGGATTTTCTTTCCTTTTCACCCTTAACTATAGCCTTACATCGACCGGTACCTCCATAGTGTATTATACATTTATATTGGGTATCGATGGTGTAGGGCGATCATTACATTTGGTACCAAATTAGGTTGCATAGATGACCAAAGTTGATACTTAGATCCGTTAGAGTTAAAGAAGAAGCTATCGCCTTAGAATGTATCAAGTGATATATGAGAAAGCGTGCTTTTATATTTTGGTTTTCAAAACTAGATAGTAGTGTATATAATATAAGTTACATTGCATTCATCAACACCACTTATTTCGTTTGGAGGGAATGATCATTCTTGTTATGGCTCATAAGAATGAGCCAATATACAAGGAACATAGCTATGACTCCTATTTCTAGCATGGAGCAGGGAGCGGGTGTTGAGGCATCTGTGAACCACGATACGTAGGCTGTGTTCAGTGATACGATAAGGAACATGCTACAGAAGGCCAAAGGAGTTGCTCCACCTATTGTGGGTGATGCTGCTCCGGTGCAAGCGTCGAGGGATGAATTTTCCAAATTGAGCAAGGATTATTCTACTCTACGTGGAAAATCGTTTCTTAGAATGAAATCGACGGTAAGCGTAGGATTGGTTAGACACCTACATAACCATCTGTGAGGATATGCAGTTGGAGGATGCGATGAAAAGGAAGCTGGCTTCTAGGTAGCTTTAGGAAGAAGTGATGGGGTGGTGGAACACCATTACAATTACTACTCCCGATGACCAAATTACTTGGGAGCAACCTAAGGCGAGATTTGAAGGGAGGTATATATCGACTGCCCAAAATTCAATATTATTCAAGAACTTTTCCGAATTGAAACAGGGGGAGAAAACTATTGTTGAATATATGGCGGAATTCGACATGTTGTCGAAGTATGTGTTGTCCTTTATTAACACTCCGTTGAAGAAGAATGATAAGTTCATAATTGGCTTGAATGAGTATCTAGGAGAGAGGTTAATTGGTCGTATTGATGAGACCTTTGAGAAGGTTGTAGAGAAGAATCTAAGAGTCTGTACCCAAAGCCAAAAGCAGAAGTCACTACTACGAAGGAGGAGCCAAAGCCAAAAGTGAGCAGGGGAGTCAAGAGAAAATGGTATGACGACCTTAGTAAGAAGATTGCTAGAAGAAAGATAAGTGGGAGGCAAAGTGCTTTAATTGCAAAAGGACGGGTCATCTTAGCAAGAACAGTTGGGCCCCGAGGGGTGGGGGGAGGAAGTGCCTCATTTATGATAAGGTTGGCCAATTGAAGAAGGATTGTCCAAAGCTGAGGAAGAATGGGAAGAACGTGACTGCTTATGCACTGAATGTTGTCCCTACTTCATCGATTGCTCCATCAGTGAAGGAAAAAGGGAAGAGCATTCTTATTTGAGATATGCTTTCCATTTGTGCTATGCATATACATGTTTTACTTGATGTTGATACACTAGACCCTTTTGTTAAAGTGACTTAGTGAGCTAGTTAGGATCATGCTAAAGTAGTTAATATCGGTGTTGGATATATATTAGTCAAGTACCGATAAGAGATATTGCAAAATATCGTGATTATATCAGATAATACTGATAAGATATCGGACTTGTCTAGTACATGCTATAAATGATATTGTACTATGCTATGATGATATTATTATGATGTTAAGTTTTAACTATTGGGTCAATATTGCCAAATTACTAATAAAGACTGATTGCAAATAGTTTACGTACTTTAATATGCTTATCGGGACATTCTAATAAGCACAAGTCAAAAAGTAGGCGCATAAAAATCAATAAATTCGTCTAATATGTATCTTTATTATTTTCTTCATTTTAATACTATATTCATTATGTCTTCAATCATCTAATCATCTATATTAGTTCCCAAAATTTTCCATATTTATCGGTTTTTCATCTTCACTTAGTTTATCGAACATGTAATGTTGGTTTGATACTGAGTACTATTTCTAGCTCGTTCTCTATCAGTATATCAAATAGGTAACTTTATTGTTCTTCAATTTTAATTTCTGGTACATGATAATAACTAATAAAATAAATTTTTAGAAGATAATTTAAAAACTAGAAATAGCGCACAAAAAAATAACTAAAAAGCGAAGTAGCTCTTACATGATCTAATTTTTAATGGTAAAGTCTTCGCACAAAATAATATATATATATATATATAGCAATGAAATAAATAGAGTTTTCCTTTCTGAATGACTAACGTAAAATATTGAAAAAAAGATATGGCTAAAATTAAAAAATTTGTGTTGTCATTCACCATTTACTAAAACAGATATTGAGAATGTGAAGATATTTATTTATAAATCTATTTTTCTCCAACACTTACAATAGTGAACGATATTCCTAAAAAATATCGGAGATTTTACATAAAATATCGAAGCGATATATCGAAAAATATCAAACGATATATCATTAAAGATATTTTTTGCGATATTTTCAAAAATAAATATCCACTAAGAGGCGATATGAGATATATCAGTGACATATCAGTGATATACCAATTATATTATCCCACATTAACTACATAGGGATCGTGTTCAGATCTAGTAGGCAGACCTATACTTGTTTTGAACCTAGGATAGTTCGATGGACCTAAGTTTGGTTTTTCAAGACGTAGAGTGTTGAGTCATGCATGCTTGTTTGCTTATCATTGATTTTTTTGGGTTTGTTTAATTCAATATCCCTGAGATGGAGTGGCTGAACGGATATGGAGTTGTGGTGAATGGGGAAGAATTGAATATGACGATTGGAACATGAGGAGAGCTAAGGCTAGAGTTGGATTGTACACTTGAAAGGGTACAATTATAATTTGTTGGGTGTATTCGCTTGAGATTCTGCACGAGGGGTCATCATCGTTTCCCATAGAGAGGGAACATCTGGTGAGGACCAAGCTACCACCGCATAAAGAGATTGAGTTCTATATCGACTTACTGACCAATATTATACCCTTGAGCAGGGTGATACTCAAAGTTCATGAAGAACTAAGGGTGTAAGTGGACGATCCATAGAAAGATAGGTTTCGTTCGTAGGAGTATATCTAGGTAAGGAGTACTCATAGTTTTCGCATGATTGGTAGACGATTCTTTGAGATGTGTACAGTGTCGTGAGCTAAGTGAGACTTATACCGATACTTATGGGTGATATTCTTGTCTTCTAATGGAAAGGAAGTCCATGATGCTCTTTGGAACTATGTAGATGGTATTAAGGAGCCATGCTGGCCTAGGAATAACATTTCTAGGGAAGATATGAGTTGAGTGCATTATTGGTTATACCTGATTTTGATTTATTTTTGGATGAGGCACTACTAGAGTATCATCACTAAAGATTGTATATACATTCTGGTAGCATTAAAGTATATTGGATGGACTACATTAGGAAAGGAAGATGGCGCTTATGGTCAGGGTTATTTGGCAGTGGAAGACCAGATATGTAGTCTTGTCTGGTAGCTATTTTGGTCTGATGGTGGAAGTATCGAACCGGGATCCTTGTCCGACGGGGGAAGTATCAAACAATGCATGGGAATGGAGTTATGGCTAGTGATTTCAAGCTCTGTAGGGATGTGCTTCGAGGCAGACATAGGGCTTCAAGATTTTCATAAGTTTGCTTTGGTTCATGGACGGAGTCGAGTAGAATGGTAATGAAGTAGATTAAGTGGCATATGAAGTGGAGTGCCTAACCTTAGGGTGTGCCAAAGAGTGTTGTAGGTGATAGACATCCATCATGAGCATGTTTTAGGAGAGCGCACAAGAGGTGTTGGGGATGGTGCTGCATCTAAATGCAGCTTATCACGCATAAACTGATGGTCAGGCTAAAGAAGCGAATCGTATATTTGAGGGATTTAAATATAACAATATCTATCATTTGGTTCGACTGCAAGGGAAAGTTCGCATCAATATTTATAGGTCCCTTTTACGATATCAGGGGAGATAGGGAACCTAACATTTTGGATTGACTTACCTTGGAAGATGGCAGGTGTGCACAAAATATTCCATGTTTCTTATCTTGGGATGTTCTGTGTGTGGCTCGTGTATGACCGTGAAACCGAAATGACTGATGATGTTGTAGTTGAATATGAACCAGCATAGTCTTGGAAGCTGGTTTGTATAGTTGAAAGGAGTACATAGTAGCTTAGGAGGAAGAAAATGAAGTTGGTAAAGATCCGATAGGGAGCGAAGGCGATTGTAGCTGGAAGACTGAGGAGAGTTTGAGAACTATTTATTCGGAGCTCTTTTCTCAGAAAAATTCTATTTCTATCATTAGCTTTTACTTCGACGATCTATATTAGATAGTTTATATCCTACATGTTAGGGTAGGCACATATATTACTTTTGGCTTTGGTGTGCATATTTGATGTTTTGACATAATTGCTCGTGGTTGTTAGGCATGCCGGATAGCTATGTTTGACTATGCATTGGTTGTATTAGGGATTTGGGGGTTGAAATTTGTAAAGGAGGGGGAGAGTGTAACAACCCGTATTTTCGTACCGAATGATCATAAAACATTATTTTTAAATTCATATGAGGTTGTATGACACTATACTTTTGAAAATGTTTTCTAGCTGCATTCTCTATGTTTAGAATTTTATCGCACAATTTAAACCCTGAAAACATGTAATGGCCATAACTTTTGATAGAAGCCAAATTAGCATTTGAGACCACTCTCATTGGAAAGATATGATGGTTTTCCTTTATATAAAGTAGTCATAACTGCAATTTAGGATTTCTAGCTAGAAGATATAGTTTGAAGTTTGGTAGTTTTTGGAACAACTTAATGGGTAATTAGTGAGATTAGGAAGAGGCCCAATAACCCATTTCTGGTATAGAGGTTTTATTAACTGAAATAGACATTCTTAGATCATTTCTACCATCTTCCAAATAGATCTAAGCCTCAATTAATCCATATTTTATTAAAACCTTTTCTTTTATCCTCCAAATTAAGTCGAAATCGTAGATTAAGGCTAAATTAGTAAGGGGATTAATTAGAGATCTTCAAATCTATATTTTTAGAAAGAAAAATTAGTCATTTGTGGTTCATTTTTGGAATTGTCTCGATTTGCATGCAAAATTTGGATTTTGGAGGGTTTGATGAGTGATTTATCATCGCTCACCTTATTGTATATGTACATATAGGTTTAAATATGTTTTGGAAATATTTTGAAAGTCATCATTATGTTTTAATCTATTTTAAAACCCAATTCATTGTAAAAAAAATATGAATAAATAGATTTTTGTTGTTCTAATCATGTTATTTAGATGTGTGGTTGCCTCGATATATGTTAGGCTATGTAGTAAATTCATTATATGATGGTTGTAGTGATTTGTTATATAATTTGCATGCTTGAATGTTGTTTGATGTGCATGTGTGGTGTTTGTGTGTATGCTTGAACGGTTGAAAACACTCATCGGAGCGAATTGGAGGTAGGAGCAATAGAACCAAACTTCGATAGATTGGGGTGATAGCGTTTGCAGTTGTGTCGATGTATTAGAGTTGTGTACGGGTCGAAGTGTTAAGGACAACTGTAACAACCCATACTTTTAGTAACATTATTAGGAACATTTAACTAGGTAAATTATATAAAATAATGCAAAATGGTTGATAGGTTGAGATTTGTGATTAGTAAGAGTAGTCGTGCCATGTATAAATGTACTAAAGAATAAAAATGTTAAAGCAAATAGATAAGGAGCAAGATAGGAATAGAACACATCCATATACCTTAAATCCTTGACCTTATTATCCACATGTTCATTTCTATATTCATAGAGGAAAAGTAAAATTGAGTTCGGCCGCCATTAAGGGAGGAAAAGAGAAGCTTAAGCAACTTAATCAAGATTAAATCTCAAACCCTTAATCTTAAAGCTAAGGTGAATAATGATTGCATCTCAATTTTCTTAAGTGTTTTCGGCTTTAAGGGTAAATCCGATTTATCTTGCATGATTATGCCATGTTTTTGAATGAATAAAAGTTTATACATGCTTATTGATGATTTATGCCTAATCATATTGGTTTTATTATATGTCTTAATGTGAAAAACCCTATTTAATGGCATCCAAGCACATTGTGATTTTAGATTTAGATCAAAAATGATATTTTAGAGATGGGTTTCAATTTCCATAATTTTCCAAATTAAGTGAATTTTCTATTAATTTTCTAGTACAGAAAATAATTATTTGGGTTTAAAATTATTTACGGTTAAATAATATATGATTTGATTCTGAAATTAATATACCTTGGAAAACATATTTAAAATGGTTTTTTTTAAATTTTGTACAATTTTACTAAGTGTTTTGATGAATATTTAAAATTATTTAAGGTTTGGGACTTAAATGTTTTATATACTTATAAAAGGAGAAGGGGTATTTTGTAAATTAATTAAATTATTTACTTCTAGAATATTGGCAGCACTTTTATAAAAGAAAATTAGCAACCAATAATATTATGACAAACAAGGTAGGTTAGTTGAAAAGAAATTCTTTTTGAAGTCAAAATCGGTTTTTACGTGCTTTTGGCATGTTTCACTACTTTCAGCACCAGGAGTTCCGACCAAGTACTTCCTCCTTCACACCATTGAAACCAATGCGCCTGGTATCAAGTAATTGGTGCATAGTGAATTGGACTAAGGTGAAAGGTACAAGGTCGAAGCTAAGGGTTTCGAAGGGGTCGAAATGTTGCTTTGCTTTTAAATGAAAATGTGTCTGCTTTGCTTTCAAAGGATATGCTTTCGACTTGGTTGGCTTTCAGCTGAGGCAAATACTTTAAAGGAAAGGTTTCGAATGGAATGCGCCTTTTGTTTTAAGTAAGTGCTTTCGAATGGGGTCAAAACCCCTAGCTGCCGCTTTTTCTACTTTTCGAAGTCGATGGTTTCGGAATGTATACTACGTTTTAAAACATGACCACTTCTCCAATGATTTCGGAAGGTTGGTTTCAACACCATCATTTCTTTACTTAGGAACTGCTTTCGAAAGAGTGCTTTTGGCTTAAATGGTTTTAGTGACCTTTTTGCTCTGTTGAAAGCAGAACCACAATGGTTTTAAAAGAGATGATTTTTAATGGTTTCGAAAGGTGTTTCCACATGTTTTAAATTGACCTAAAATGCTTTCGAAAGGTTTGTTGTTTACAAAGACTTTGATACTTTCGAAAGATTTTAAAGAAATGTTTCTAAGGGGTTATTCCCCAATGGTTTCGAAAGGCTTGAAAGGAAAGGTTTTCCAACTGTTTCGAAAGGCAATGTTTAGAGTTTTTATAGAAGGACGTCTAAGGCTTTTAAAGCTTTTGAAGGAAAGGTTTTTCAATGGTTTCGAAAGGAAAATCGAATGGTTTTGAAATGAATGTTTTGGCCTTTCAGCCTAGGTTATAAAGAAGGGTTTTACTTGGATTCGAAAGTGGTACTTTCAGTGGATTTGAAAGGGATACTATCAAAGGTTTAAATGTTTTCATCAACAAATATTTGAGTAAAGTATATATATATATAGCATGGCAAGGTGATTTTGAGTAAAGCATAGAGTATATATTTTCCTAGTTTAGTTTGAAGGAAATTTTTAGGAAGATTACCCTAAGTAAAATGACTCTGATATTTGAATACCAAAAGGGACAGGTATAGGGTCGCGCCCTGTACATTAGCTATTAGCTCTAGCTAATTTAGTTCAAAATTCTAGCGTGTAAGGCTTTTTCATAGGTAAGAATAAAATGATGATTACACACAGGGAATATATATTTGTATACAGAAAGGTTATTGGTGAGCCAGCGAAACCATTAGGATCAGGTGGCCGTGGGAGAATATAAGTTAGGGACAGGCCATCCAGAAGGGGAGTATCTAAAAGGTGTTAGATTATTTTATATATTGTCTAGTAGCTCGATTCAGCCAAAGGTTAGTAGCTAGCCAAACAAAACTATAATTTTCAAACAGATAGTTCATTTTTTACTTGTTGTGTACATTTACATGATAATGCTTTACAATTTAAACCAATTTTGGTTGTAGGAAATGATTTTCAAAAGATATGTTTTAAAATAATATTAGTGAGGGGGAAACCCATTCTACTAAGCAGCATTGTCTCACATAATATCAAATAACCGAGATGCATAATATTACTTACACCAGACTTTATGTCTGACTCGAAGTTTATGTTTTTTCCCTTAAACTCTCGGATGCTCAAAATTAATTTGAGCAAGCTGAGGGTTGAGCTTTACAGGTTTTAGTAGGTTGGTGAATAAAGCTTCCGGAGATGAGCAGGTGGCTGAGGAATAGCTATTTAGGAGTTGCTGTTTTATTTTGTTTTATTCTGTTGTGTTGTATTATGTCAATTCTGTTGGCGTATTTTGTAATAATTATAATTTATCTAAACCTAGGAAACGGTTATGGGATTATGTAAACTGGATATGAAACATGTTTTATGAAATGTAATCAGAAATGTTGTTTTTATAAAATCTCTAATTTTGATTCGTATTCATGTTCCTCTGATAATATGGATATCATTAACATTATCATATTAGGTCACCGGAAAATAATACTATGGGTGACTGCGGCATCTGTAGCGCTAAGCTTCTAGCCTCTAGATATGAGATGTTACAACAACGATGGAATCGACTTGAAATTATATCCCGGAATGCTACATCATTATGGTTCAAGGATCTCGGTTCAACTAGGGGCTTGCTTGGCATTGACTACGGGTAAGATAGAGACTAGCTTGAGATGAATTTGGTTCTGTAATGGAAAGACCGAACATCATTATTGTCCGATAGCGCTATGGAAGACATGACATTATTTGTTGTCCGTTGGCGCTATGCTTAAGTATCGAACAAAAAGGATGTTTGGGATAGCTTCGAGGTGCCTTGGGTGTTGCTTCAAGTCGATATGCAACAACCCAAAATTTAACCCATAATAATTAATTCGTTAATTAATGAAATAACAAAATAAATTTGTGAAATTATCAGAATCGAGCCATGGAAGTTGGACCATTGTGTACGTGGTAATTTTTTGGTCAATTTTCATATGTAGAATGTCAGAATCCGAGCTGATATGAGCTAGAAACAAAATGAACAAGAAAAGACAAAAACGAAAATAATAATAATAATATATTGGGCTAGGTTGATTAAAGGGTCGACCTAACCACGCCTTAGGTCGACAGACCGGTCGACCAAGGGAAAGGGACGGTCGACCGCTCGGTCGACCCGCCTTGGGTAATGAACGAAGGAAAATTCCTTCGTTCGTGGCCAAATTTTATACGTCATCTGCGTTATTTAGCTTCATCTTATCCTTTCATTCTTGCATCCAATGGGTCCTATTCAGCCTAGGACGTGGTTGCATCCTATTTAATCCCCAAATTTAATGGTCATAGATCCACTTTTACCCCTGTAAATAAGACCCTAGGTCTTACACTTTTTCTCATTCTTAGATTTTCTCCAATTGGGTTCACCTTTTCAAGAAGGACCCCATGCGGAATAATTTTCCAAGGAGAAAATTGTTTTAAATTAAAATATTTAACAACTCCAAGTGGATCCGGGAAGGCCTAAAGGGAAGAGCTTAGGACCACATGTGAGTGAATGTAATTATTTCAAAGATTTCTTTAAGTGATTTAAAATAATAGGGTTTCCAAGAGTTGTAGTTTTACTACGATTTTTGGAATAACCTTTTAGCAATTTATTTATAGTCTTTAGAATTATTTTCAGTCTATTTCTTTTAGCTATTCTTTTCAATTAATTTTAGTTTATTTCTGTTAATTATAGGCTTTTAGTTTATTTACAGTATTTTATATTATTTACTGTTACTTATGCGTTATTTACATCTTTTTCCTACGCTTTGGATTTTCTTCTATTTCAGTTTTTTTTATTTCTCCTTCTTCTTCACGTATGAATTAGAATAGATTAAACGCGAATATAGATTCATATTATAAGAATACTGAAATAACATAAGGTAAGATGTTAATTGTAAAGACTGTAATAAAAATGGGATTAAGACAGAAATTGAGCCTAATTATGATACTGATGTTAGAATTGGACTAATTGAAGATAGTTGGCCTAGTTATAATTTAGAACTATAACTAAAAAGAGTATAAGATGAAAGAAGCTTATTTTTACACTTAGTCCATGGGTTAAGTAATAAGAATGACTATAATGTAGGTTATAATAAGAAATAGAACAGAGTAAGACTTATTTTAAGACTTAGGATAAATTAATAAGCACAGATAGTAAGAACAAAAGTAAAGGCTTAGTTCAATAATTTATTTAAGTTAATAAGCAAAGAATTAAAGTAGGACCTGTACCAAATAACGTTCCCATATTTCTATGGATACAGTGTTTCACATAATCCTGAAGTGAGATGAGGGGCATGCTTATGTTAATAATGGTGGTAAATGGTCAAAAAGTAGAAGTCCAAATCGTGGAGATTTAGGCAAGGGGCGCAACTAGATATTGTTTAGATGACGGGCAAGTACCGGTAGCATTTCCCCTATTATTTCTATGGACATAATCTTTCACATAACCCTGAAGTGAAACGAGGTGTCTCACAAAAACCTGAAGTGAGACGAGGTGTCTCACATAATCCTAAAGTGAGACGAGGGGCACGCTTATGCTGGAGCTTAAGGTAATAAGAAGATCTAATAGGTAGAAACAGAGGTAACATGAGCATGGTGGCGGTTACGCATGCGACTTCCATTAGGGTGCTCAGTAATCATTATGAGTTCCAAGCACTTCGTGTGTGCCTTTCGTATGCACCAATGTCTACTGCCCAGGGAGCTTGAGCATCCGATCCATAGTAGATTCTATGGAGTAGCAGGCCGATCAAAGGGTAGTATTAGGAATTCAGCCTAATCTAAGCAGCTATCAAAATAAAGTGCAAACAATCAAAGTTAATCAACTATGTTGATCTAGTTAATTCATATTTATTTCCATCTTATTCCTTCTCTCTATTTTCTTTGTTTCCTTTTATATACAAGAACTTTTGCAAAGTCTATCACTTTTACTTTGCTTAAAGATTCTAGCAATTACTATCATTCACCAGACTTTTAATTTGATCCACTCCTCCATTTTCCCCTTTTCCCCCATAGGCAATCTAGGGCAAGGATGGTAGACTGCAGGCATTTGGATATTTCTTCGGAGGAGATTTTATCATGTATATCTTTTCTTCAGTTTTAGTTTTTATTTCTTTTTGTTGAGCTAGCCCTTTTGTGAGGGATGTATTGTACTATGATATTATTGATACTATGGATTTTATTTCGCAAGACACATAAGGTTATTTTGAAATTTGATGTATTTGGTATTTGGCGACTTATTTGATTTATAAAGTAATTCTATGGTTCTGTTCTAAATAAATTATTATTATAATAATTGTTTCTGCTGTTTATATATTTTTGTCTTGTGAATCTTATTCTCTACTAGTTTTAGTTATACCTACAATGCAACATGCCTTTTAGTGTGCTCTTTTGGGTATATTAATTGGTATGGAGTGTTACATTTGGTGTCAGAGCCAGGTTGTTGTAAGATTCCTAAAAAAATATTTTAGAAGTAAAATATTTTTCAAAATAACTTTCTTTAAAGTATTTTCAAAAAAGAACTCTTAAAAGTTGTTTTTAATTATAAAAGAGTTTTTATAAAATTCCCCTCAAAAGTCCAGTTCAATATCCCTTCGAATCTTTCCTAAACTATCTTTTCTTTTTCGTAGAATGGCGGATGTCCCGAACCTTCCCGAGGGCATTCCAGTCCCAGCTTGGTTTCGTAGGTAACTACAAGCCACAACTCCAAAGGAGCACGGGCAAGTGCCTAACCCAGCACCTGTGGGTGGGAATCCCATCAGCCCATCTGCCGCCGCCAGTTTCTCTAAGCTTCATAAGGATTTTGCAATTTTGGGTGGAAAGAGTTTTTCTGGTAAGGAGACTTTTGTGGAGGTGAGAGCCTAGCTTAGAGGCACAGAGAGAATATTTGGACTATTAGGATTGGAAGATCAGCAGCGAGTTTTGCTAGCATCTTGGCAGCTGAAAGAGGAGGCTTCGTATTAGTGGGAGGTCATTGAGTTAGAAGGAAGAGAGGTAACTTGGAATGGATTATGGGAGTAGTTTGATAGGAAGTTTTGTATCAAGCAGAGGAGAGCGTTCAGGTAGAGCGATTTATCAACTTAAAGCAAGGAAGTTTGTCGATGAAGCAGTACATCAATCAATTCAATGAATTGTCACTGTTCGAAATGGAGTTGGTGAATACGCCACATAAGAAAGCTATGAAGTTTGCGAAGGGATTGAATCAGCCCCTTCAAGGATTGTTGTTGACTCACGTGCCGATGGAAGCTACTTATGAGTCTTTGGTGGAGATGACACTTTTGTCTGATGCAGTCAAGGAAGGAGACTCAAAGGAAGTTGTTAAGTCGGAAGGTCCGAAGAAGAAATGGTGAAAGAACAATAAAGAGAAGAAGAAAGGCAATGGCTCTCAAAAGCAGATTAAGAAAGGATTGAAGTATAGCATCTGTGGAATTATGAGACATGTCGCCAGGGACTGCAAGAGGGAGAAGATGAAGGGAAAGTGCTTTAATTGCGGGCAACTCGGTCACTTGAGTAGGATTTGTCCCTAGAAAACGGAACAGGGAGTAGTACATAGGTCGCGTAGATTCATGCATTAGACACAGCACCTTTAGGCAGCATTCCGGATAGAGGTAGGAAAGTCACAGTTGAAGGTTTGATTTCTATTTTTGATTTTTCCCATTCAAACTCTATTCGATTCTAGAGCATCACACTCTTTTGTCTCCAGCTCTTTTGTGGATCGTTTGCACTTAGACATTTCTTTAGTAGAGACCCCATTGTTGTTTCAAACCTCATACGAGGATCGACACACTTGTCTATGGTTTGTAGAGGTTTGAAATTTTTTATTTTAGGCGTAGAATTTGACTGCGATGCCTATGTTTTGGAATTATCGGGGTATGGGATGATTTTGGGAATGGATTGGCTATCCACATATGGAGCTATATTAGACAACGGGAGGAGAGTCATTAGACTAGAGACATGCAGCTATAGGACTCTTGAGGTTTCTTGTGACCCGTAAGGGTCAGTCTTGTTGAGTTTCCTATATTCTCTCGATTCATCTTCAGTAGAGCTAGATTCGGTTCCTGTCATCAGAGATTTTCCAGAAGTCTTTGAGGAGGTTAAGGGATTACCTCCTGAGAGAGAGACTGGCTTCAGAATTTATTTTACTGATAATACTAAGTCAGTAGCATTACCTATAAGGCACATGACACCTAGGGAGAGGAAGGGATTGAGCAAGCAGATCCATGAGACATTTGAGAAAGGCTTCATAAGGAGGAGCATATCGGAGTGGGGAGCACCAGTCGTCTTTGCTACTAAGGTGGATGGTTCTCTTTGACTTTGCGTTGATTATAGATGATTAAATAAGCTCACAAAGAAGAACCGATATCCACTCCCTAGGATTGATGATCTTTTTGACCGGTTAGTTGGTTCTTCGGTATTCTCCCACCTTGATTTAGCCGCAGGATTCCACCAGCTTAGGGTCGCCAATGATAGCATAGACATGACCGCATTTAGGATGCTAAACGGATTCCTCGAGTGGATGTTTATGCCTTTTGGGCCAACTAATGCCCCAGTCTATGTTGAATATGCGTTTTGCGCTTATATGATTTTTGTTTGATGATAATAAACATATATACATTCATTTGAATGTATTTGTTAATATACTATTTTATTTTCACAGATTAAATAAATATTTGTTGAATAAATTAAATTACACAGAATTTGAATTCAAACAGATATTTTATTCAAATAAATATTTATTACATTTTTTAATAGTACAATTTCAAGCTCTCACTATAACTATACAATTTTGATTACAATTATATCACATTTTTCACATTTACATCAGCACCTCACTACATATCACTCACACTCGTATTTATCTTCAACTGCATTCCAGTTTGAATCCAGCATCTGAGCAATCTGCAAAAATATAAACTAACGCAGTAAAATTGAAAAAGAAATATTTTTGCAATTCAAAAATAAAAGATAATTTTTGAAAATATGATTTGCCTCAGTTATTTGGGTTGTTCGTCATAATTTAAATTTGAATTCATCATACACGAACAACTTGTGACATACACAGTGTATTACTGTATATGCCACAAGGCCGTGCATGCCGATATATACACTTGATTGATTTACAGGGACAGGCGAGCACAGGTCAAACCCAAATGAAAAACCGAGTTCAACTCACGTGCAATAACATTGAAAATCACGACACGAGCACAAGGTCAAACCCGAGTTGTGAAAATGGATTCAACACAGGTGCAAATTCAAAAATCAATTCAAATGCAATAAAATGGTCGGGAGTACACATGCCCAGACTAAAGCCAACATGAAACAAGACCAAGTCAGGCTACAACAGATGATTAAACTCAGTGGACCATACTGCAACAGGTCAAGACTGTGTACCCAGCAAATGCAACGAGAATTTGACAGTGTCAAGTTCATGTATGCAACAAGTAAAATGCAGTATAGCCAGAGTAAAATCAACATTATCACTAAATGAATCAACAACCCAAGTCAAGATGGAGCTACAGGAATGAAGAGACCAGAGAAATACAAATGCATGGCACAGTGCACCACTGACTTGAAGAACATATGAATCAAAACAAGAAGTACAAGGTCAGTTTAAATGGCTGGACAAATGCACAACTAAACCAAAGTGCAACAGAATGAGAAGACCGTAATGAAACAATCAAACTGCATCAAGGCAACATAAACTGCAAACCAGTTCAACATGCATGAAACAAATGAAAAAACAACATTAAGTAATGCAACAATCAATACTTCAATGAATTCAACATGAAGCAGTGCAAACTCCCAAAGATACAACAGTGAAGGAAACTTCATCACAGCAGCATGAAAAAGTCTATATAACATCAAGATACATGAATATGGAACCAACTATATAAGTGCAGACTACAGAGATCAATGCAACTAAAGTAATCAAATTTACTACAGTCTACACAACAACAAGTATCACTAGACAATCTACCAGCATACAAGAAAATAATGACCAATGAATGCAACTGGAATCTATAAATGCAAAATCAAAGTGACACAGCATCAACAATGCAACAATGTGCACAGGTCAGAGACAACACAGTTCATGTACAAAGCTCAAGTACAATGTCAACAGCAATGAAATCAAAATGACCAAGCGCAACATCAAACAGAATGAAATGCACAATGTCACAGCAAACTGGCACCAGCTAGAAGATCAACTCGAAGCAATTGACCACAAACAACAATTTAGCTCGAAGAAGTGACAGTAGACAAGCCGCAAGAAGGATGCAAGTTCGAGATAAATTCAAGCCAAAGCCAGAAACTCACAAGATCAAAAAATGGCCGAAGTCAATATTGAACAAGTCAATAATCAAAACCGTGTCAACCAAGCCGTGGGAAGCAAGTAACAAAATTATACGCATATGAAAAAGTCAATCAAAATCGCAAGCATCCAAAACGATCGGCCGAGATAAATTCAAATAGAGAATTGTACAAACGCAAATCTAGGGTTACAAACCCTATATAAACCATCATCATCGGCAATCAATTCGTCGAATTCCAAAAAGAACATAATTCAGTAAAAGCAAAGGCATTACATACCGAGCAAAGAAGGAATTGGATCAACGAGAAAGCCAAGCAACGCAATCTCAAAGTCAACAATCGATCATCAGAAATCGAGCACAAGCCAGAGCCGAAAGCCTCAATTTGGATCGATAGCACAAAGCCCTAATTTGACAAAGGGATCGGCTGCAATAGTTTCAGAAGGAAGAGAAAAGGACCGAAGCCCTAATTTGACAAAAAGGAACGGGCCAAGCAAAAGAAAAAGGAGAGGCCGCATTTTTTCAAAGGGGATCGAGTTGAAAAATAAGGGGCCGGCCTTATTTATAAAAGGGGGATTATTTGGCTTTGTTTCTTTAGTTTTTTATTTTGAGCAAAATTGTGGAGTCAAGTTTATACTTTAATTTTTGCTCCTGGTTTTATTTTTGAAATTGTTCTGTTTTTCTTTTCGAGTCAAAGGAGTTGTAAATCACCACCTAGGGTTTAGGTCGTGTCAGATTGTCTAGTTAGAATTAGTTCAGTGAGCAGGGTGTGCGAGTTTGGAAAACTCTATAGGCGGGAGCAGTGTTTGCGAGTAAGTGAAACTCTATAGGCGGGAGCAGGGTGTGCGAGTCTAGTAGAGTGTTTGTGAGCGGGAGCAAAAGGGTCTGCGAATCTAGTAGAGTGTTTGTAAGCGTGATACTGTTTAATTCTAATAGAAATCTGGGAATGCAGCAATAGGCAGGGGTTGCCGAAGCTGGGTAAATTTTGTGTGTGATTTACTTTTTAGCATATTTATTTCTGCAGTTTATTTCTGTGTTTAAATCGAGAAAATTTGCTATAACCCTATTCACCCCCCCTCAGGGTCAATCTAGATCCTACAAGTGGTATCAGAGCCCGGTATTTTGTTTTTTACTCTAGAGTCATGAATTCATCAAATAATGCTTTTTCTGAGGGGCAATCTATTGTTGGGCCACCCATGTTTAACGGGAATGATTATGCTTATTGGAAAGTTAGGATGAGTATTTATCTTAGTTCCGTTGATTATGATGTTTGGGATATTATTGAAACTGGCTACAAACCTCCTTCTATAACTGTTGGTGGTACTGAGATTCCTAAACCTAGGGATAGGTGGGATGCTAACGATAAGAGATTGAAAACGACAAATGCTAAAGCCATGAATGCTTTGATATGTGCTCTTGATAAAAATGAATTTAATAGAATTTCTCATTGTACAACAGCACAGGAAATTTGGCACACTTTGGAGGTGACACACGAAGGAACTTCTCAAGTCAAGGAGTCTCGTCTAGCCCTATTCAGCAATGAATACGAAAACTTTGTGATGGACAAAGGCGAGAGCATAAAGGACATGTTTGGATGCTTTTCAACTTTGGTGTACAACGCTAGAGCGCTTGGGAAGGTATTCACTGAGGTAGAGCTTGTGAGGAAGATACTACGAGTCCTACCAATGAACTTTGAGGCAAAAGTCATGGCAATACAAGAATCGAAAGATCTGAGTAAGCTAAGCATGGAGGAGTTGATTGGTAACTTGATGACATATGAGCTTGAGCTAAAAGCAAAGGAAGAACGCAACAACTCTGAACCAAAGAAGAAGACGATTGCCTTAAAGAGCAAACAAGAGAGCGATGAAGATGAAGAAGATCCAATTGAAGAGCTTGCAATGGCTGTCAATAATCTTAGAAGATGGTCTAGATTCAAGCCACGCAAGAAGAAAACAAGTCATAATAGGTCAAAAGATTCCGAAAATTCCGATAATGAACTGACGTGTTATAACTGCAACAAGCCTGGCCACATCAAACCAAAATGCCCGCTTCTCAAAGACAACAAAGGGAAGAAAAAGAAAAAGAAGGCCTTTGCAGCGACTTGGGATGACGAAGAAGGAGAGGAAGTTTCGGATAGCAGTTCAGAGGAGGCTAACTTGTGTTGTATGGCAAAATCAGAATCAGAAGCAACCTCCGAGGAATCTAGTGAGGCAGGTGAGTATTCCTATAGAGATCTTGTTTTTATGTGCTCAGATCTTACTAAAACAATTGATAGTCTTGAATCTAAAATTGAAAAACTGAAATCTGATAGGAGAGAATTTGCTCGTGTAAATTTTAGGTTAAAAACTGAACTTGAAAATATTCAAAGCCTAGACTGTAAAAAATGTAAAACTTTAGATTCAGAATTATCAAGACTTAAGAATAACTCTAAGAATCTCGAAAAAGAAAACTTGAGTCTTAAGGAAAACATTGACACTAGGAAAAAGGATTTTATAAATCGATGCACCTCACTTGTCACTGAAAACTCAACATTGAAAATCAAAGTCCAAAATCTTGAGAAATCTTTGAATAACTTTTCAAGAGGCGAAAAATCTTTCAACATGCTATTGGAAAATCAAATTTTTGCTAACAATAGAAAAGGACTAGGTTTTGGGAAATCACAAGATGATGATAATGCAAAAGGTAAAAGTGTCTTTGCTCGATCTGAAATAATTGGACATCATGTTGAAAATTATAGTCATAGGAAAAAGAACACGAAATTTAATCTAGTCGATTTAATGTGCACGATTTGTAGAAAATTTGGACATAATCAAAATAATTGTTGGTATAGACCCAAACACGTGAAAACTATACCAATTTGGGTTCCAAAAGGCACAAATATAAAATCTTTGAAAGTCAAACAAATTTGGGTGCCAAAAGGAACATATATAAATAGTTTTGGGTCTCCACAAACGTATGTTTCATATTCTGCCACTAACAATCATGGACCTATAAAAACAAATAGGTCACATAAATCTTTCATCGTGTAGGTGTGGTGGCAGGCTAAGGAACAACAACGGTGTCCTCTGGATTTTGGCTGTTCCAGAAACACAATGGGCAACATTAAATCAGCCAAAATTGTGATAATGATGTGATGTCTTTAATCCTGACTTATTGATATGATTTTTCTTTTGACTTGTTCTTATTTATGACCTTGATTTATGCTTAAATGATGACCAATCAGATTTTCAACTTTGAACTAATCCATATAAATTTGTTTGGTCAAATAATGGTATTTTATTGATCCTAGATTACTCATGCTACATATAGATATATTTTGACATTCTGGTCACTGCTTGTAAATTTGCACGATTTCAAATTTCATGTGAAAGGTGTTAAAAAGGATTTTTAGAAATTGTTGAAACTTCAAGAAGTTGTTTTTGAAATAATTATGATGTTGATTGACTGTTGATTACTCATGAATATAACTGTTTATCCTACGGTTTCTGAAATTAACACCATGATATTTGTTTGAGTGTGAACATGGCTTCATTTCAAATTTCATTCTGAGATAGTTTGTTGAAATTTCACAATCTGGTCTTTGATATCCAACGAGTGAGTATTGAATGAAATTTAAATTCAGATGCAGATTACACTGGTAATATAGTTGATAGAAAAATTACTAGTGGAACGTGATTAATTTTTGAAACATTCATTTGTTGCATCGTTTTTTTTCAAAGAAAATATCTGCATATTTTTCACTTGAAATAATTTTCAAATAGCAGAAAATTTTTCTTATAAAACCCCCTCGAGAAAATCATGTTTGACCATATTTACAGATTAGTCATTTTTATTTGATTTTAAATTTTGACTAATCTAACTTCCTAACGATTATCGAAAGGATCAACAGTGATTGAAAAAGTGATGAGTGTCGATATTTGTCATACATTACTCAAGATAATATATTTAAAAAAAATTCTTTAGAATTTCATAACAAGAGTTATAAAAACTTTTTGTTGGGTAAAAATTCCATGATCATTTATATTTCTATCATCTTTCTATCGACCATCACTCATCAAAATTACACATAGTATGTAAATTTGTGGTAGTTTACAAAGGAAATCATTCGTTCTTCAATATCTTTAAATTTGTGAAGGAAATTATTTGTGCTTCAATTTATTATATTTGGCAATAAAAATAAATATCCAAAGTATTCACTCTCATTTAAAAGTCCTCACGGTTATGCATGGGTGAATTACTTGGATTTTTGATTATGTGCTTCCATGCTCATTTAAAAGTCCTCACGGTTATGCATGTATGGAACGCATATCAAAATTAATTGATTTAAATAGACAAGTTGATTCTAATTCCATTTAAAAGTCCTCACGGTCATGCGTGGTTAGAAGATACTTGATTTCATTTTTTTTAAATAAAAATTGTGAATACTACTAATCTCATTTAAAAGTCCTAACGGTTATGCATGGTTAGTAGATATTCAAATTTCCTAAAATAAATATACCACAAATAGACAGAACTGTATGATTTTTGATGATTTTATCCCCATTACTCCTGAAAGTGGAATATGCGCCTGACAAAGGTATTTATGATTTTTTGTTTGAGTTTTATTGAAATTTGATATTTATATTCAATTAAGTTAAATGTTTGGTTCATGTCTGTCACTTCATCCCTATTTTTATAACACTGTTATTCTTTTGCTGATAACAAAAGGGGGAGAGAAAAGTTAAGATTTTGTCAAATAGAATCAAGCAAAGGTCAAATAATTTTCACTTTGCATATAGGCTCATTTATATATTTCTATTTGTATGCATATATGTAGGGGGAGTATCATGTAGAGAGGTAGCACTTAAATAGGGGGAGCAAATTGAACGATCAAATACATTTAATACATTCAAAATCTTAAATATATGTTTGTTATCATCAAAAAGGGGAGATTGTTGAATATGCGCTTTGCGCTTATATGATTTTTGTTTGATGATAATAAACATATATACATTCATTTAAATGTATTTGTTAATATACTATTTTATTTTCACAGATTAAATAAATATTTGTTGAATAAATTAAATTACACAGAATTTGAATTCAAACAGATATTTTATTCAAATAAATATTTATTACATTTTTGAATAGTACAATTTCAAGCTCTCACTATAACTATACAACTTTGATTACAATTATATCACATTTTTCACATTTACATCAGCACCTCACTACATATCACTCACACTCGTATTTATCTTCAACTGCATTCCAGTTTGAATCCAGCATCTGAGCAATCTGCAAAAATATAAACTAACGCAGTAAAATTGAAAAAGAAATATTTTTGCAATTCAAAAATAAAAGATAATTTTTGAAAATATGATTTGCCTCAGTTATTTGGGTTGTTCGTCATAATTTAAATTTGAATTCATCATACACGAACAACTTGTGACATACACAGTGTATTACTGTATATGCCACAAGGCCGTGCATGCCGATATATACACTTGATTGATTTACAGGGACAGGCGAACACAGGTCAAACCCAAATGAAAAACCGGGTTCAACTCACGTGCAATAACATTGAAAATCACGACACGAGCACAAGGTCAAACCCGAGTAGTGAAACTGGATTCAACACAGGTGCAAATTCAAAAATCAATTCAAATGCAATAAAATGGTCGGGAGTACACATGCCCAGACTCAAGCCAACATGAAACAAGACCAAGTCAGGCTACAACAGATGATTAAACTCAGTGGACCATACTGCAATAGGTCAAGACTGTGTACCCAGCAAATGCAACGAGAATTTTACAGTGTCAAGTTCATGTATGCAACAAGTAAAATGCAGTATAGCCAGAATAAAATCAACATTATCACTAAATGAATCAACAGCCCAAATCAAGATGGAGCTACAGGAATGAAGAGACCAGAGAAATACAAATGCATGGCACAGTGCACCACTGACTTGAAGAACATATGAATCAAAATAAGAAGTACAAGGTCAGTTTAAATGGCTGGACAAATGCACAACTAAACCAAAGTGCAACAGAATGAGAAGACCATAATGAAACAATCAAACTGCATCAAGGCAACATAAACTGCAAACCAGTTCAACATGCATGAAACAAATGAAACAGCAACATTAAGTAATGCAACAATCAATACTTCAATGAATTCAACATGAAGCAGTGCAAACTCCCAAAGATACAACAGTGAAGGAAACTGCATCACAACGGCATGAAAAAGTCTATACAACATCAAGATACATGAATATGGAACCAACTATATAAGTGCAGACTACAGAGATCAATGCAACTAAAGTAATCAAATTGACTACAGTCTACACAACAACAAGTATCACTAAACAATCTACCAGCACACAAGAAAATAATGACCAATGAATGCAACTGGAATCTATAAATGCAAAATCAAAGTGACACAACATCAACAATGCAACAATGTGCACAGGTCAGAGACAACACAGTTCATGTACAAAGCTCAAGTACAATGTCAACAGCAATGAAATCAAAATGACCAAGCGCAACATCAAACAGAATGAAATGCACAATGTCACAGCAAACTGGCACCAGCTAGAAGATCAACTCGAAGCAATTGACCACAAACAACAATTTAGCTCGAAGAAGTGACAGTAGACAAGCCGCAAGAAGGATGCAAGTTCGAGATAAATTCAAGCCAAAGCCAGAAACTCACAAGATCAAAAAATGGCCGAAGTCAATATTGAACAAGTCAGTAATCAAAACCGTGTCAACCAAGCCGTGGGAAGCAAGTAACAAAATTATACGCATATGAAAAAGTCAATCAAAATCGCAAGCATCCAAGCATAAACGATCGGCCGAGATAAATTCAAATAGAGAATTGTACGAACGCAAATCTAGGGTTACAAACCCTATATAAACCATCATCATCGGCAATCAATTCGTCGAATTCCAAAAAGCACATAATTCAGTAAAAGCAAAGGCATTACATACCGACCAAAGAAGGAATTCGATCAACGAGCAAGCCAAGCAACGCAATCTCAAAGTCAACAATCGATCATCAGAAATCGAGCACAAGCCAGAGCCGAAAGCCTCAATTTGGATCGATAGCACAAAGCCCTAATTTGACAAAGGGATCTGCTGCAATTGTTTAAGAAGGAAGAGAAAAGGACCGAAGCCCTAATTTGACAAAAAGGAACGGGCCAAGCAAAAGAAAAAGGAGAGGCCGCATTTTTTCAAAGGGGATCGAGTTGAAAAATAAGGGGCCGGCCTTATTTATAAAAGGGGGATTATTTGGCTTTGTTTTTTTAGTTTTTTATTTTGAGCAAAATTGTGGAGTCAAGTTTATACTTTAATTTTTGCTCCTGGTTTTATTTTTGAAATTGTTCTGTTTTTCTTTTAGAGTCAAAGGAGTTGTAAATCACCACCTAGGGTTTAGGTCGTGTCAGATTGTCTAGTTAGAATTAGTTCAGTGAGCAGAGTGTGCGAGTTTGCAAAACTCTATAGGCGGGAGCAGTGTTTGCGAGTAAGCGAAACTCTATAGGCGGGAGCAGGGTGTGCGAGTCTAGTAGAGTGTTTGTGAGCGGGAGCAAAAGGGTCTGCGAGTCTAGTAGAGTGTTTGTAAGCGTGATACTGTTTAATTCTAATAGAAATCTGGGAATGCAGCAGTAGGCAGGGGTTGCCGAAGCTGGGTAAATTTTGTGTGTGATTTACTTTTCAGCATATTTATTTCTGCAGTTTATTTCTGTGTTTAAATCGAGAAAATTTTCTATAACCCTATTCACCCCCCCCTCTAGGGTTAATCTAGATCCTACAGCCTACTTTGTTGATTTGATGAGCCGTGTCTTTAGAGAGGTCCTAAATTAGTTTGTGGATGTATTCGTGAATGACGTCTTGGTACTTTCCAAGAATATGAAGGAGCATGCTGTTCATTTACAGGAAATTCTTTGCACACTTCGTAGTCATCATTTGAGAGCTAAGTTTTTGAAGTGTCACTTTTGGAGAGAGGAGGTACGTTTCTTAGGACACATGATCTCGATGGAAGGTTTGGTTGTTGACCCTGCTAAGGTGATTACAATGCAAGATTGGAAGGCCCCCAAGAAGGTCACCAAAATTAGAAGCTTCTTAGGATTGGCGGGCTACTATAGGAAGTTCATTAGAGACTTTGCTAAGATTTTGGCACCACTCACGCTCCTTACTAAGAAGAATAAAGCATTCGTGTGGGACGTAGATTGTAAGGATTCCTTCACGAAGCTTAAGAGAGCCATTATTAGTGCACAGGTGTAAGTTTTACCCGTTGGAGGTTACTGTATTCACTGATGCATGTGGGACGGGTTTAGGAGCGGTGTTGATGCAAGAAGGAAGGGTAGTATGTTACGGTAGTAGGCAGTTTAGGACGCATGAGAAGAAATACCCTAATCATGATGTGGAGTTAGCTGTTATAGTTTTTGCACTCAAGTCTTGGAGGCACTATTTTCTTAGAGGGAGATTTGAGCTTTTCACCGACCACAAGTCATTGAAGTACCTATTCTCACAGAAGGACTTGAACTTGAGGTAGCAGTGGTGGATGGAGTTTCTAGCATGGTATGATTTTGAGATAGCGTATGCCCTTTTGGCAAGGGTGATGTGGTTGGGGATGCAATAAGTAGGAAGAAGGTAACCCTTAGTCCTTTGTTCATAGAGTGGAGGAGCTTGGAGTTTATTTCTACTTTTGATTTTTATCCCTCTATGGACATTACCCCTTGATTGTTAGCTACGTTGAAGTAAGGCCTACCCTTATGGATTAGATCGGCTCGAGGCAGCGAGAGGATTCGGAGCTCATGGACATTATGGATAGGATTAGCTGAGTAGAGGTCTCTAGACATCACTAACGTTATTTCATAGATGGTAGAGGGTGGCTTAGGAGAGATGGAAGGCTTTGTGTTCCCCGCATTAGTGACTTGTTGAGAGCAGTTTTATAGGAAGCACACCATTCCCGTATGATTATTCATTCGGGTGGTGACAAAATGTATATGAACATGAAGAGGATGTATTACTGGAATGGCATGAAGAAGGATGTGGTGGAGTTTGTACTTAAGTGTCTTGTATACCAAATACCAAAGGGTTAAGGCGGAGTAGCAGAAACCCGATGGATTACTTCAGCCTTTAGATGTGCCAAAGTGGAAGTGGGATAGCATTTTGATGGATTTCATAGATAGTTTACCCTGTTCTAGAAAGGGGAATTTATTATTTGGGTAACCGTAGACCGTTTAACCAAAAGTGCCCACTTCATTCTTGTTAAGAGCAAGAGAAAGGCATCTTATTTGGCATCTATATATGTTTGAGAAATAGTTTGATTACATGGAGTTCCCTCTAGCATAGTAAGCGATAGAGACCCCATTTTCTCTAGTGAGGTATGGAGAAGCTTATAGGAGACGCTAGGGATGTAGCTTAGGTTGAGTACAACCTATCATCCACAGACGGATGGACAAATGGAGAGAGTGGTAGAGTGCTTGAGGATTTGCTGTGATGTGCAATTTGGACTTTGGAGGAACTTGGAAAGAGCATTTTCCGTTGGTTGAGTTTGTGTATGACAACAATTACCAAGCAAGCATAGGAATGGCACCATTCGAGGCTTTATATGGAAGACCTTGTAAGTCACCTTCATGGTGGGTGGAGTCTATGGAGAAGTTGCTTCAAGCTCCTGACATGGTAAGGGAGATATTAGAGAAAGTGGATTTGATTCGGCGAAGGATGAAGATAGCTCAAGACATGCAGAAATCTTATGTGGACAAGCGGAGGAGAGAGATTGAGTTTGAGGTCGGAGATTTAGTTTTTATCAAAGTATCCCCTCTTAGGAAGGTGGTAAGGTTCGGATCGAATGGAAATTTAGCCCTTAGATTTGTTGGACCATTTCCTATCACGGAGAGGATTGAGAAAATGGCTTACCAAGTGAAGCTACTAGAAAGGATCGCAGGAGTGCACGACGTTTTTCATGTTTCACACTTGCGAAAATGCTTACATGATGCGCCGGAGGTCGTAGAGCCTAGTCAGTTGGAAGAGGTGGAGGTAGAAAGGGAAGCATTAATTCGACGTATCCCCACAAAGATTGTTGGAAGAGACACTAAGCGACCAAGGAATAAAGAGGTTCTGTTAGTGAAGGTGCAATGGGGAGATGATATTGCAGACACTACTAGGGAGGCTGAAGAGAGAATTCGTACCTTCTATCCTCATTTTTTCGATAATAAGTTTCATAATTTCATATTTTCCATCTTTTTGAATAGCCTCTTTTCTTTATTATCCTTTGGGAGGGTGGAACTTAGGATTTAACCTATGGATGGTAGGGTTCGATGTAAACATGCTAATAGAACATGTTATGTATGATGTATGCTAGTGGTTGCAAGTGTTTGCTCGTGTGCTATGGATGCATATACTTACACTAAGCACTATTATCTCTTAGAGATCGGCCTAACTAGGACATTAGAGCATATGCATATGGACGTGTGTGCATTTTATCCTATTTTCCATAGTTGCTAAAAATGGATGATTTTCACATGATTGTTGCATTTGGATGATGTTTGTAGCATGCATATAGAACTATCAGTTGTCATTAGGGATTTTTGCATTCATTTGGATACATGGTATGAACATGATTGCATAAAAGGAGGTCAACTGAATCAACGGACCGCCTAATCTCTTGCATTAGCTACGGACATTTACACTACACTTATTGCATATGTATCATAAAAAACTTAAGGAGAATAGATGAATGAATGATGGTTGAGTAGTTGGTTGTAGAATTTGGATGAAAACATTAGTTCATTCTTTTATCCTTAGAGATTTTGGAGACGAAATCCCTTAAGGAGGGGAGAATGTAACAAGCCAAAATTTAATCCATAATAATTAATTCGTTAATTAATGAAATAATAAAATAACTGTGACGCCCCACCTCTATACCCACGCTAGCCAAGAACACTACGGTGTAGTGCTGTCGACTAGCACGGAGAATAAGGCCGTTGAGGAGCGACCATTTGAATTCCTTAAATCGTGTTTGCTTAAGTTTGCAATTTGAGTTGGCCATAATCTCTGGGATTTAAAATTTGAGTTTACTCTTTGATTGTTTATTCTGAAGCAAGAACGAGATTATTTCCATTTCTTCGTAAGCGTTTTTGTTTTTCCTGTGATTTTGACTTCGGTGATTATGAGCATTTGAATGAGTTTGGGTTTGCTAGAAGTAACAAATTGTTTAAGAGAGTGTAGGAAATTTGGGCCGGGTTTGGATTTAGGGCCTGAGTAAACAAAAAAAAAGTTTTTTTTGTTGTTTTAAGTTTGTTTTATTAATTTGTTTTTAGTCCAATTTAAAAAAAAGCTTTTCTTAATTTGCGGTGTATACTTTGTTTCTTTTTTTTTCATCCTTAAAAAAATATTAAGTTTGTTTTTGTTTTGTGTCGAGTTAGTTTCTTCTTTGACAGATTAAAAAAAAATTGTATATATCTTGTTTTTATTTCAGGTTGCCAAAGTAGAATTTCAGAAGGAGAAGAGCTGCTGCCAAAAAAAAAAATAACTGCTTGCTGGCGATGAAATAAAATTTGATGTTTTAACCCCATCCATTGTTTTTATCTATCCTGCATTGTTGTTTGCTTGTATATATTTTAAAAAAAATCAAAAATCCAAAAACAAAAACAAATATTCATTCGTTGCATTGTTAATACACATTTATTTTTTGCTATGCATTTCATCTTAGAATTTGATTAATAATAATGATTTCGATAACACTTAGTTGCATATTGACTATTTATCTTCTTTGAACAATTTAATTTCATGGTGCGTAGGCTACGGCAGAGTAATAACCATTTATAAATATTATGGTGATTCGTAAATATTAGTGCTTGTTCCTCTGAAGGTACTTAAACCTTCGATTGCATTGCTACGGTGATTCGTGGTGCACCGATAAATCCTATCTGTTACATGGCTGAGAACAATCTTATTTATCTAACACAATGTGTGATTATACAATTTGGGTCAACTTAGGATAAATCATTTGTAATTAACACTGCATTCATTTAGTTGCATTAGTTCATGCATATTTAAAAAATAAATAAAATCCAAAACTAAAAAATTGTAAATATTTCTTAACTTAGTTTTTTTCCTTTTCCTTTGGAAATTTTCGAATCAAAATTCCAAAAAATCCAAAAAAAAATTATGTAGTTTTTTTTAGAAAATCCAAAATCCAAAAAAAATATAAAATCTTTTCAAAAATCAAAAAAAGTTTGAAAAATAAGAAAAAAGAAAAAAATCAATTTCCCTTTTGAAAAATAAATAAATTAGTAATATTTTTCCTTTATAAAAAAACACCAAAACAAAAAAAAATTCTTGAAAATGTCCGAGTTTCCTTTTCCTTACTCCGTTGAATTTAGTTGTGAAAATCAATATAATCCATATAATTTCACTTTAAATTATTATGGATATTACAAAAACAACTATTGTTTAAACGATTCGAGTTTTAAACCACAAAATTTTCAAAATTACGAACAACCCTAATCTCAAAAATAGCATTTCATCTCTACTTGAAATCTCTACACAACAAAATCAAATGATAAATGATTTGTGTAATTCATATTCGTGTAATAACTCGAGTCAAGGATTTTAAAATTTGAAATTAATCCAAAATTCAAACCATTTCGAGTATAACCCACGCCCATTCAATCTCGAATTTCAAAATGAATTTCGAAATCAAAACGAAAATGTGATCCACTTTTCAAATAATTTTGGCAATGGTAACAATCTCGACTATGATAAAAGTGAAATTTTTTGTTCTCAACAAATCCAAATCAAAAATTCTCAAGTTAGAACTATAAATTGGATTTCGTTGAACAGGTGGACGAAATTTACAATGATCACTTGGATTTGTTGTTTGTAACATATATGAAACGATGTGAAAAACAAGATCAAATCACAATGTGTGATGAGTCGAGTGATAATACATCGTTTACTCAAATCGATGATTTTCAAACAACAACTTTTGAAGCTAAAAATGATGGTCTTAATAAAGCTGTTGAAAACATGGTAATTGGGTTAGATTTCAATTCTTTGAGGGTGTGGAACCAAATTTAAAATTCAATCTTCCTTTTCTCGATTTCAAAATTTTGAATACAATAACTTTGGATTTTGAACTTGAGATACGCAATGAAGTTGTTGATAATCCAACAAAGGAAGACGAATTTAATGAATACGATTTTTTTAGACTTTTGGATGACGAGTTGTTAAATTCTGATGGGGAAGATGAAAATCACCATTTTGATTTTGAAATCGATAATTTTGAAGAAGTTTTCAATGTTAAATTTGAACTTTAACTTGGTGAAAATAAACTTAAATTTCAATCAATTGTTTATCAACCCCAAAAATCATCGAAAACAAAACAACCACTTCAATTTTCAATAAAACGACATTCATTTTTCCAAATCAATATTCAACTTCGAAATCTTTTACAATTTGGTTTTTCGAGCTTAAGCTGTGTCTCGCGTACTTGACAAGACAAATGAATCGGTCTTTGGAAGACCGTTTCATTTACTTTTTGACGATATACTTTCTGATTTCATGTAAATATTGTTAATTTTCATTTAAATAATGGTCATGTTTTTATTTTTATTTTTCTCCTTCCACTTGGGTTGACTGTGGGGACACAGTCAAAATCAAGTGTTGGGGAAAGACTCGTCTTCATTTTTATTTTATTTTTCATGGTTTATTTTTGTCTTTTCTTTTGAAATCTCAAAAAAAATTGATGTATTTTTAAAGAAACACTATAAGATAAATACATGGTTTTGGTTTATTAAATTGAAAATTTTGAAAATTTATTTGCTTAACAAAAATAAAAATAAAATTTGATTACAAATAATGATAGTTTAACTAGTATATACTAAGGTTCATACATGAAAATTTTGAATATATTCTAATTGAAATTTTTTGTTTTAAAAGTGGTTAATTTTAAGTAAAGGATATAAAAAAAAATTGTCTTTTAAGTTAGGTGGCGCTAAGATGATTTTGCAAAACTCTCTCTTTCCGAAAAAAAATTTGAAAAATAAAACATATAAAAAAACAAAATATTTTTATATATGTAAATATTTTCTATTAACACCTACGCTCGACAGGTGTACACACTTGTGTGTACACTCGCCGTGCTCTGTATCTTTCTCACGTAAGCCCGAAAGGCAGTGCATGATCGGTATATCTGGCCTCAGTTTTTCTGAGCTAGATGTATATATTTTTTTTAATAACGCCTACAGTCAATAGGTGTACAATTAGTGCGTTCACTCCCCATGCTTTGTATTCCCCTCACATAAGTCTGCAAGACAGTGCATGGGTAATATATCTGGCCTTAGTTTATCTGAGTTAGGCATATATTGTAAATATCAATAAAATTTTCAAAACAAAAAGAGAGAGTAAGCAATTGAAATCCTAGCACTATTTTTAAATTATTTGATTTGACTTGTTATTGAAAAGAAATGAATATACCACTTTGATAAATTTTGATAATCAACTAAGGATCCATTTTATAATCACACTTTTTTATCAACCGAAACAACAAGTTAAACTATAGTCTGTTTGTTATGATAACTTAATTTTTGTTGGAAATTTTGATGAGTAAATGACTTAAATTTTCAAGATAATGACCAAAACCTATATTTAACTTATTTTTGTCTATTTAAAAGTGAATCCTTCATTGTAAATATTTTCAAAAAACTCGCATTCATCTCTTTGTAAATAAATCTTGTATTTTGTAAATATTTTCATCCGGCATTTGGATTTTGTGGGAAGTATCCGTTGAAAACCCCCATGAGACAAGTCTTATTAGGGACACCCAGAGGTTTAACGGTTTGTTGCATACACTCAATGCAATTGTGCTCTTTATGAAGATGAAATTATTTTAGTTTTTCTTTATTCGAGGACGAATAAAAAGATAAGTGTGGGCGTATTTGATATGCACGTAAATGTACATATTTTTACCACCATATTTAATCTAGTAAAGTTGAATAAATGATCATATTGGGTATTTTAACTTGTTTAAACCAAAGTTCTAATTATTTTCAAATTGTCACATATTCATCTTCATACAGGGGTAAAATGGTCATTTTTGCATTTATTAAATTATGAAAATTTACTAGGAATTTTCTTTGTTGTTTGTAGGAAATTTTATGAATTTTACAAGTGGTTTTATGATTAAATATGCATGCAGAAAGAAGATACAAAAGAATGAAGATGGAAATAATTCAAAGTGAAGAATATGGAGGACCCAACCAACTTACCTTGATTTTCAATTAGAGGCTAATGCACATGCTTATGGAGTTTATGGCTTCATATACACTTAAATGATGATTAGTAGAAGCTAATGATTACTTGGCCTCCACACTTTCTCAAGGGTATTTTGAGCATTCTTCAAAAAATATGAATTAGGGTTTAACACATGTATATATACCCATTATGTTCATGTAAGCCTCTTCTTCCTTAGTCTCTCTTAGTTTTAATTTAGGTAAAAAATAAAAAAAAAGCTCTTCTCTTTCTCTTTTCATGGCTACTTAGCCATTTTTATTTCATGTAATTTTTCTTTTCTTTCTTACGTAATTCAATGCTCTTATCTTTTCACATGCATCTCTACTTATGTTGTAGCGTAGATTTCTTTTATTTTTCATGCAAGTAGAATAGCTCTTCTTTTCCATTAGCTTTCCTTTTTCTCTTATTTTTTTGTTTCATGTTGCTTTCTACATTTGTTGAAATAATAACAAATATGAGAGGCTAATCCCTACAATTTAAGGGTAATGAAGCTCTCTCGAATCGTGTAGATGCAACATAATTTTACACTTATATCACTTTTGTGCTTAGCGGAAAGTTCGATGTTTGTGTGATTTTGTGTTTAATATTGAGTTTGATAGCTTATGTTGTTCAGTAAAAATAAGCTATGCTTAATCATATGAATCGCTAATTACCTCTTCATCTACGTATGATCATGGTAATTGAAGTGGATTTAGAATCAAAATTTGATGGTTTATGTTTCTAGTTCAATAGTTAATAAACCATGCTTAAAATAGATTTTCTTTTAATTTCATATCATTTTCATTAAAGTTAATAAGGGGGCTAAAGGGTGGAATAAAGTTTGATGGCTTAAGGGTGCTAATTAATAACACAATTAGGCCATGCTTATGATAAATGCATCAACTAAACTCACAAATGACCAAAAAGAGATCATAATTTCATTAAGTTGATTTATGTGATCATGAGAGGGGATTTTCCTCTAAATTGCTCTTAAATCTCATATTTTTATTTTCTTTAGTTTTAGTTTGTTTTTAATTTCTTTGAGTAGTTAATAATCATTCGACTTTGGTTTAATCTGACTGAATAGAATTTTAAAACCTATAATTCTCTACGGATCGATACGTACTCACATATATGCTACATTTGTACACCGTGCACTTGCGGGTATTTTATTTCAAAATTTGTTCGGCTACTTTCTAACTCGATAGAAAACTAGCCGTCCAAACAGTAATTTTCTGGTCAATTTCCATATATAGAATGTAAAAATCCAAGCTAATATGAGCTAGAAACAAAATAAACAAGAAAAGAAGAAAACGAATAATAATAATAATAATAATAATAATGGGCTAGGTTGACCAAGGGGTCGACCTAACCACACACTAGGTCAACCGGCCGGTCGACCTAAGGGGAGGGGCGATCGACCTGCCTTAGGTAATGAATGAAGGAAAATTACTTCGTTCGTGGCAAAATTTTGTACATCATTTGCGTCATTTAGCTTCATCTGGTCCATCCGTTCTTGCATCTGATGACTCATATTCAGTCTATGATGTGGTTGCATCCTATTCAATCCTTAAATCTAATGGTCTAAGATCCACTTTTACCCCTATAAATAAGACCCTAGGCCTAATAATTTTTCTCATTCTAAGATTTTCTTTAATTGGGTTCACCTTTTCAGAAAGAATCCTAAGCGGAATAATTTTCCAAGTAGAAAATCGTTTTACATTAAAATATTTAACAACCCCAAGTGGATGTAGGAAGGCCTAAAGGGAAGAGCTTAGGACCAAAGGTGACTGATCGTAATTATTTTAAAGATTTTTTTAAGTGATTTAAAATAATAGGGTTTCTAATAGTTGTAGTTTTTCTATGATTTTTGGAATAACCTTTTTAGTAGCTTATTTACTGTTTTTAGAATTATTTTCAATCTATTTCTTTTAGCTATTCTTTTTAGCTAATTTTAGTTTATTTCAATTAGTTATAGCTTTTCCATTTATTTACAGATTATTTACTGTATTTTAATTTATTTGCTGTTATTTATGCGTTATTTACATCTATTTCCTACGCATTGGATTTTATTCTATTTTTAGTTTTCTTTTATTCCTTTTTCTTCTTCGCGTATGGATTAGAATAGATTAAACGCGAATATGGATTAAAATTATAAGAATACTGAAATAATGGAAGATGAGATGTAAATTGTAAAGACTGTAATAAAAAGGAATTAAGACTGAAATTGACCCCAATTATGATACTAATGTCAGAATTGGACTAATTAAAGATAATTGGCCTAGTTATAATTTAGAACTATAATTAAAAAGAGTTTAAGATGAAAGGAGCTTATTTTTACACTTAGACCATGGGTTAAGTAATAAGCATGATTATAACGTAGGTTATAATAAGAAACAGAACAGAGCGAGGCTTATTTTTAAGACTTTGGATAAATAGATAAGCACAGATAGTAAGAACAAAAATAAAGGCTTGCTTAAATAATTTATCTAAGTTAATAAGTAAAGAATTAAAGTATGACTTGTACCAAATAACATTCCCCTATTTTCATGGATACGGTGTTTCACATAATCCTGAAGTGAGATGAGGGGCACACTTATGTTAATAACGGTAATAAATGGTCAATAAGTAGAAGTCCAAATCATGGAGATTTAGGCAAGGGGTGTAATTAGATATTGTTTGGATGACGGGCCAGTACCGGCAGCATTTCCCCTATTATTTCTATAGACATGGTGTTTCACATAACCCTGAAGTGAAACGAGGTGTATTACATAAACCTGAAGTGAGACGAGGGGCATGCTTATGCTGGAGCTTGAGGTAATAAGAAGACCTAATAGGTAGAACCACAGGTAACACGACCACGGTGGCGGTTACGCGTGTGACTTCCATTAGCGTGCTTTGTTATCGTTATGAGTTCCAAGCGCTTAACGTGTGCCTTTCATATACACCAATGTCTACTATGTAGGGAGCTTTAACGTCCGGTCAAGAATAGATTCTATGGAGTAGCAGGCCAATCAAAGGGTAGTATCAAGAATTCAGTTTAATCTAAGCATCTATCAAAAACAAGTGCAAACAATCAAAGTAAATCAATTATGTTGATCTAGTTAATTCATATTTATTTCCAGCTTATTCTTTCTCTCTATTTCCTTTGTTTACTTTTATATACTAGAACTGTTGTAAAGTCTATCACATTTACTTTGCTTAAAGATTCTAGTAATTACTATCATTTACAAGACTTTTAGATTGACCTACTCCTCCATTTTCTCCTTTTCCCCCATAGGCAATCAGGGGCAAGGAGGGTAGACTGCAGGTATTTGGAGATTTCTTCGGAGGAGATTCTATCATATATTTCTTTTCTTCAGCTTCATCTTTTAGTTTTTTTGTTGAGCTGGCATTTTGTGACGGATGTATTGCACTCTGATATTATTGATCTTATGGCGAAAGACACATAAGGTTATTTTCACATTTCATGTATTTGGTATTTGGCGACTTATTTGGTTTATCTAGTAATTCTGAGGTTTTGTTTTAACAAATTGTTATTATTATGTCGTCCCACCTTTTGGTCAATGTCGGGATGTCAACAAATTGGCTGGAAATGATGGATATCGGGATTGAAGATCGATTGGGAATGATGGACAAGGCTAGGAGGGACTACATTTCAAATTTCATGCCAATCGGAGTTCATATGCTCGGGATATGGAAGGATCAATATTGCAAGGAACTGGTTTCGTATCGATGTTTCCGTATCGATACATTTCATATCGATAAAAGTGGATTCGGCTATTTACTTTGGATCGACATGTTCGTATCGATAAGGATGAACTCGGGCTATGGGTTTCGTATCGATACATACGTATCGATTGGATGGCGAAGTATGTCAATGCATTTCGTATAGATCAGGGATGGGATCGATACAAAGAATGAAGGAATGGTCATAGGGATTTGGATGAGCATTTCGTATCGATCGATACAAAGGACACACTCATGCATCGATATGAAGAAGACCGAAGGCGTTAAATATGGATGGTAGCATATGGATACGAAGGATTCATGAGCCATGTTCGTATCGATCGTGTTCGTATCGACCAATACGAAGGAAGCAGTCAACGCGGCATGAAAGGTGGATCCTTCCTGAATTTTTGAGGCATGTCATCGCTGCGAACTATATCGATGCGAAGAGTGGAGAACGTGGAGCTGGAGATCAATACGAACATGGCAGTCTTCACGCGAACCACAAACTTGCATTGATCATAACACATAATCTACAAGTCCAAATGCTACGAAATTTGGAGAGGAGCTTCCTGATGCACTCGAGAATCTTCGTGATCGATTTCAGCTCGATTGGACCACTCTTGGATCGATATGAATTGAAATCGATCCTAAATCGCTTTGGATTGGTCTGGTGGTCCCACTTGCGCAGAAGAAGAGGTATTCCAAGTTTTGAGGCAGATATTTTAGGATCTACACCTATAAATAGAAGGGCTTTGGCAACTAAAAAGGGATCTTCTCCTTCTCTGATGTTGAAGCTCTACATTTTTGTAATTGACACTAAAGGCTTGTGATTGTAACTACAGTATAAAGGGAATAAAAGGATTGATTCAAAGTGGACATAGGCCGGAGATTGTCGAACCATTATAAACCTTGTATTCTTTCCTACTTTCTTCATTCTGATTTTCTATTTTATCTTGATCTGAGATCTGTGTTGAAGTATTGAGAATCTGTGTGCAAACACCGGTGCTTTCACTACTTCTGGGGTTTGTGGCAATTTTTGGTGCAAACACTTTGGTGCTTTCATCGAGAAGGACTAGCACCAGCTATATCGGATTCGGAGTTCAGATTTGAAAGGCTAAAGGATCAAATCTAAAAGGAACCATGAGAAAGCAATCAACAAGTAGGCAAAGAACATAGAGAAGCCATCATGAAAGAAGCCAGAAAGCATCTTCAGGAGCTAATCAGACTTCGGCCTTCATCCCCAGAGACGAGATGGAGATGATGATGGGAGCTATGAATGAAGAGTTTCTAAAAAGATGGGAGGAAATGATGCAGAACCTCCTCAGACAGTTTTGGCAGGCAGGGACAACTAGATTTGCTGGAGTTCAGATCCACGGAGCTGGAACTGAAGGACCCAACAGGCAATCAAACGGAGCAGCTCAACAAGGAGCAGCCCTTAATCAGCACACAACTGTGAATCTAGATGGATCCAGGCTCGAAGGCACACCACCTGGCAACGATGGACCGATCCATGGAAGAACTCTAGGTGATACCACACAACAAGATGCTGGCAGAAATAAAGGCGCGTGTGATGAAGAGTACATACCAGAATTCTCTCAAGGACTCAGGGGGCAAATCTTGATGGACAACATTGGATTGGCTGAGATTATCAGGCGAACTGTGCTTGGAGGTTTGACAAACAGAGATCTAAAAGGAGTAAGCAGGAGTCCGTTTACCTGTGAAATCAGAATGGCACGGAACCCACCAGACTTCAAGCTACCTACTCTGGAGGTATACATTGGCAAGGCTGACCCTACTGATCACTTGATGGGATACACAAGACATATGGATGTGTTGGGGGCATTGGAGGAAGTGATGGCCCAATGTTTCCCTCTATACTTGACGGATATAGCTGCTATGTGGTTCAGACATTTGGAAGAGGGATCTATCAAAACACGGACAGAATTGGTGGACAGGTTTCTAAAGTAGTTTCGGGTTCATATTAAAAGGAAGAAGAATGTAATGACGCTAACATCGATGAAGCAAAGGATAGAAGAATCGCCCAGAGCTTTCTTAACTCGATTCAATGCAGCGGTTGCTTAGGTGAATAGGCCAGATCCATCGATGGTTTTAATGGTAGCAGTGTCAAGAGTAAGAGAGAATTCAGATTTCAAAGTGTCATTGATATGGGACCCACCAATGGGTCTCGGAGAATTATTTCACGAAGCCAAGAGCTTCCTTTGACAGGAGGATGCACGTTCAGATATGAAATTGGAGGAAGTAAACGCGGCTGAGGATGGAGGGCCATCCAGCGGAAGCTCGGGTAAAGATAAGGATACAGGAAAAAGGGAGTTGGATGACAAATCAGGAAAAGCAAGGAAGCGGTGGAGAGAGCCAAAATTTTCCACTTACACAGGATTGAACAAGATGTTAGAACAGATATTCATGGAAACTCGGAATCGCCTTCCCTACCGAAGGCCATTAAGGAGAGACCCACGAAATGTGAAATGGCATCAGGAAGGTGCTGTGTCTTTCATTATTTGGACGGACATGATAACAACAGCTGCAGGCATCTAAAGGGTTTAACCAAAGAGCATGTAAGGAGTGGTCAGTTGCGATAATATGTCAGAGCTCGGAATGCCCTGGTGGAACGGCAGCGGCCACCATCTACCTCAAACAACGATGGCGCGAGGCCCAAGAATGATGGTCGATTGGTTATCAGCTGACAAGGATGATATGGAATAAGTAGGAACCTCTAGGAAAACGGTCAAGTCACTTACTCATGTATGGGGATGAAGATGGCCCCTAGACATGCTCTGAGATGATGATAAATCGTGACGCTATAGTTTGTGAAATCTATTTTTCTTTTTTTTGGTTTGGACATTCGCTTTTTCTGGTTTGGTTCTGGAGTTTGGTTTGAATTCCTAGTTTTGTTTGCTTTCTGGTTTGGACTTTAGTTTGGATGCTTGTTTTCTAGTTTGGATATTGATTTGGATTCCTGATGCAGATTTTTGGTTTTCTGATTTGATCTAGATTTTAGATTGGTTTTTGATCGGATTTTATCTGGTTCTTGGTAAATGGCCGTCGGGTATGGATTATGCTTGGCAAGGGGCAAGTCTCTTCGTCCGAACGTGGCGAATTGGCTTATTTAGGTCATCGAGTATGTACTATATGGACTATGCTCGGCAAAGGTCCGGAGAGACCAAGATTCGACCTAGGACTTAGGCCTCATATTATCGGTTATTATTTCAGATCGTCGAGTGTGGACAATGCTCGACAAGGGTCCGGAGCGATCAGGATTCGGCTTAGGACTTAAGCCATGATACTACTCAACGTTCAGGGACACTGAACCAAGGACACCATGGTGTTATTCACTACAGATCATTGAGTGTGGACTACGCTTGGAAAGAACCCAAAAAGGTTATGGATTTATAATCGACTATGAATAGATAAGAACTTGGATATCAACCCAGAGAGGTCATGGAATCGGTTACTGGATAAGGATGGATTAGGATCGGTTGTCGGGTTTAGATGGATATGGAATTAGCTAAGAATTTGGTTACTGGATTTGGAACCGGACATCGACTCAGACCAGTCAAGGATGTGGATGAGGATATGGTTGTGGCATTCGGATAAGATGGCTTGGCAATCGATTGGATTATGAATCAGATGGTATGGCTATGGATGGAATATGGATTTCGGATGTCGGAATTGGAGCTTTTCAAAACACACATTCTTACCACAATACTTGTTTTGGGGGGGAAAATGTTATCCCACCTATTTGGTCAAGGCCGGAATATCAACAAATTGGCTGGAAAGGATGGATATCAGGATTGCAGATCAACTTGGATGATGGACAAGGCTACGAGAGGCTACGTTTCAAATTTCAGGTCAATCGAAGTTCGTATGCTCGGGATATGGATGGATCAATATTGGAAGGAACTGGTTTCATATCGATGTTTCTGTATTGATACGGTTCGTACCGATAAAAGTGGATTTGGCTATTTACTTTGGATCGGCACGTTTGTATCGATCAGGACGAACTTGGGCTATGGGTTTCGTATCGGTACATACGTATCGATTGGATGGCGAAGTATGTCAATGCATTTCGTATCGATCAGGGCTAGAATCGATATGAAGAATGAAGCAATGGTCACAGGGATTTGGATGAGCATTTTGTATCGATCGATTATTGATCGATATGAAGGACACACTCATGCATCGATACGAAGAAGACCGAAGGCGTTAACAGATGGATGATAGCATATGGATACGAAGGATTCAGGAGCTATGTTCGTATCGATCGTGTTTGTATCGATCTATACGAAGGAAGAAGTCAACGTGGCACGAAAGGTGGATCTTTCCTGGATCTTCGAGGCACGTCATCGATGCAAACTATATCGATGCGAAGAGAGGAGAACGTGGAGCTGGAGATTGATACGAACATGGCAACCTTCACGTAAACCACAAACTTGCATCAATCATAACTCACAATTTACAAATCCAAATGCTACAAAATTTTGAGGGGAGCTTCCAGATGCACTCAAGAATCTTCATGATCAATTTCAGCTCAATTGGACCACTCTTGGATCGATACGAATTGAACACGCATCGATCCCAATTCGCTCTAGATCGGTCTGGTGGGCCCACTTCCCCAAAAGAAGACGTATTCCAAGTTTTGAGGCGGATATTTTCAGATCTACACCTATAAATAGCAGGGCCATGGCAACTAAAAAGGGATCTTCTCCATCTCTGACGCTGAAGCACTGCAATTTTTGTAATTGATACTAAAGGCTTGTAATTGTAACTACAGTATAAAGGGAATAAAGGGATTGATTCAAAATGGACGTAGGCCGAAGATTACCGAACCACTATAAACTTTGTGTTTTTTCCTACTTTCTTCATTCTGATTTTCTATTTTATCTGGATCTGGGATCTGTGTTGAAATATTGAGATTCTATATTCAAGCACGGGTGCTTTCACTACTTCTGGGGTTTGTGGCCATATTTTGCGCAAACATATTATAATTGTTCTGCAGTTTATATATTTTTGTCTTGTGAATCTTAGTTTCTACTAGTTTTAGTTATACCTAAAATGCAACATGCCTTTTAATGTGCTCTTTTGGGTACACTAAGGGGTGTGGGATGTTACATAGTGAGTGCATGGCTTTGGGCTAGCAAAAGGAAGACCGAGCAAAGAAGGAAAAGTTGGGAGTTCGATGCCACTTCGTATTTGGTCTTAGGGAAACATGGGGACGACTTCGAGCATGGAAGCAATTTTCTTCGAGGGTTCTCGAAGTTGATGTGGAGCAGATAAATGACTTCGAAATGACTTGAGATGGCTTAAGAGTTATGTTCAATAACATGAGGTGTTTGACCGAGTACTTCTAGTAGGAAGGATATGCATAGGGCTAGAGTAGTCCGAGGAGAAATATTCGATGAGGTGGAGTGATGAGATAGTACATGAGATGTCATGAGTCGAGTCGGATGCTCAAGAGATCATTAATAACTTGGGATGTAATGGGTTTTGCATGGGGCAAAGCTATGTGAGGATGCTCACCTATGTCCCCTGGACGATGAGATAGTCTGGTCTGCCGTGGGACTATTTGTACATGCATGTTTGGATCAACCTAAGTTTTGTTGTGAACTTTTGTTATGAACAATTATCGTCAAATTTTTTAGGTGCGTAATATAAGGCAATCATAGATTGTTTCACCCTTTGTTGACTGAGTGTTATTTCTACATACTATAATTTAGATTGCATGATTGAAGAAGTGTTTGTGTTATTATTGTAATTGTGTTTGGAATTTAATTAATTATTGTGAGTGAATTTTATTGTGTAATGATTGATGGTGTTATGTGGTTGTTATTTACTTCTTTATAAGTGGTTGATTTTTGTTTTACATATTTTTGTATATCTTGTGATTAAACACATTATGATGCTCTTTTGATTTTATTAAGGTTGTATTTGGGAAATTACAAAGGTGCAATTATTCTAAAGGAGTGTTAACCCGCCTTTTTGGCACGGCCATAAACAGGCAGTTTCAACCTGGTCAACTTTACGGTTATAGAGGCTAGAATATCATAGATTTGGTTCAAATAGATGGCTAATTAGTATAAAGTCAGCATTACGCATGGTCGATGGATAAACGATGGGGTATGCTTGGAAAATGGGCATTGGCTTGGGTAAATATGGATTGGCATAGGCTGGATTAGCATAAGCATGGATCAAGGATCTCCGTAGTATGGACCGGCCGTGCAGAGTCGGTCAAAGTGGATCAGCTAAGGAGGGTCGGTCGGACAAAATTAGGAAGTCTATGTCGTTCATTAGGGTTCGGTAGTTGAGTGTGGATTTGGTCCGGTCTTAAAAGCGCAAAGTCATATGTCGCTCGGTCAGGGGAGACATGTTTCATTCGGTCTGGATGGGTTGGTATGTGCCGCTCGGTCCAAATGTTTCAGTAGATGCCGCTCGGTCAAGGAAGGGAAGCCATGCATGGATCAACTAAGGTGCTTTATTCAGTCCTGGTTCGGCATTGGAGTGGTTCGGTCTTGGTGTGTTTCGGTCAAAGTGGTATGGCATAGGTCGACCGACATGTGTGGGTCAGCATAAGCCGATCGACATGTGTGAGTCGGCTTCCTCCAGTCTTGGGGTTGGCTTGCATTAGTCTTTGGATCGGCATGAGTGGATGAGATCGGCTTATGGAGAGCTTGAGATTGAAATATGGTCTTGATGGGCCTGGATCACTCAGGAAGCCCAACAACTCCTGTTTTGCCTATAAATACGGCAGGCGGGGCTTCAAAAAAGGGATCCTCATTCATTTTCCCTTCTTCTTCCCTATTAAGGCTACTCTGCCATTATTTTTTCGAAAACGCTAAATTGTAACTATAATTGATTCCAACATTAATAAAAAGGAAATTTCTGGAGTGGACGTAGGCCGAAGTCAGCCGAACCACAATAAATCCACCATCCTTACTGCTTTTTTTATTTTACTGTTCTTCATATTTATACCCTCTACATATATTCTATTTGTTTTCTATGACCATTGGTTGGCGATTTCAACGGCGTTTGGGTGTTAGTGACCAATTTGGCTCTAACATTTTGGTGCTTTCAATGAGAACGCTAGCACTTAAGGATTCTAAAGCTTGGATTTTGGATTTAAAGGCTTAGTAACTTGGATTTAGAAGATTATGGCAAAGTAATCAACTAGAAGATATAGGATGAAAAGAAGCCAGCATGAGGGGTTCCAGGAGGCTTCCTCGGGAGCTAATCAGGCCTCGATTTTCATCGCCAGAGACGAGGTGGAAACAATGCTGAAAAGACAAGAGGAGATGACGAAGAACCTACTTCGACAAGTTGCATTAGTTGGAGTGCAGAGTCAAGGAAGCGCAACCGTAGGAGATGCTAGAAACAGGATCCATGAGCACGGAGCAACAAGAATTCAAAACATAGCAGGACCATCAGGAGCAGCACCAAGACTAAGTGGCACTCTCCCGGAGCATGTTGATCCAATCCCGGGCGGAGTATCAGGTGGAGATGTAAAACATGGTGTCGATAGAGGAATGGATGCTCATCTAGGAGAGCAGGTCCTAGGATTTTCTCATGAACTCGGGGGGCACGTTGGAGGCAACGCACAAGGACTATAGCTAGACGACAATGATAGGTTGGCGGAGATGGTTAGGCAAGCTATGAGAGGCGGATCGGTAAATAGAGACTTGGAAGATGTGAATAGAAGTTCCTTTGCTCTTGCGATCAGGCAAGCTAGATACCCGCCAGATTTCAAACTACCGACACTGGAGATGTATGACGGGAGAACGGATCTCACTATTCACTTGACAAGATACATGAGGCATATGGAAGTGCTGAAGGTATCAGAGGAGGTCATGGCATGATGCTTCCCTTTGTATTTGATAGATATTGTAGCATTATGGTTCAGACAGCTGGAGAATGGCTCACTCGGAACATGGACGGAGCTAATTAATAGATTTATTTGACAGTTTTGGGTCCACATAGTCAGACCCAAGAGCGTGATGACTTTAACAACGATGAAACAATGGAAAGGAGAGTCGTTCAGGGATTTCTTAACTAGATTCAATGCGATGGTGGCTTCGGTAGATCGACCCGATCCATCGACGGTTTTGATGGCGGCAGTTTCAAGGATTACAGATAATTCAGATTTCAAGATATCATTGGAACAGACCCACCAAGGGATCTCGAGGAGTTCTACCATGAGGCGGAAATGTTCCTTAGGTAGGAAGATACATAGGCTGAGAGAGAAGGGAGAGAAGCTGAAGCTTATGCAGTAAGGGGTAGAGGTCCACCTAGGGAGGGTCCAAATAAAGATGATAAAGGAAAAAGAAAAATGAGTGAAAACGGTAGCACTTCAAAAATGCCTCGGAGGGAGTCCAAGTTTTCTTCTTCCACGGGTTTAACTGAAACTCTAGAAAGGATTTACTTGGATACTCAAGGTCTCCTCTAGTATCGTAGGCCGACAAGGAGGGAACCATCTGAATACGAGCGGGCATCGGGAAAGCATTGCCTATTCCATGAGCTGGATGGGCAATACACAAACGACTGTAGGCATTTGAAAGATATCATTGAGGAGAATGTAAGGAATGGTCTTCTACAACAGTATGTAAGGAATCGAGTTGCGCCCGTGAAGCAGGAGCGACCACTGCCTACCTCAAACGAAGATGGCACTAGATCTAGGCAATGCCAGCTTATTATCAACTAAATAGATTTATGGTTTTGAATAAGTAATAAAACTCGAAGTAATATGACTAAATCACTCACACATGTAAGAGATTGAGGATGGTCCTTAGGCATGCTCTAAGACGATGATAAATCGTGTTGCTCGAGTCTATGAAATCTTATTTTTCTTTTCGTTATTGTGAAAACTTGATTTCTTCCTTGGATGGATAGAAATTTTTTTTCCCTGGCTGTAAAAACCCTTATATCAAATGATTGGAATTGCATTAATGTAACAAATAACGTAGGTCCCGCGATCATGGTCCAGACCCAAGAGATGGGGCAGCGATCGCAGATCATGAGTCCCTTTGCCGAAGAGCGATGGAATGGGCTCCAACACTATATTAACTTGGCCCAAAAGCTGAGGCCGAAGAATATAAAAGTCCTCAGCTGGAGAGTCGAGGCCGGAGAATATAAATTCCTTGGCCAAAGAGCCGAGGCTAGAGAATATAAAATTCCTTAGCTGGAGAGCCGAGGCCGGGGAATGTAAAAGTCGTTGGCCGGTGAGCCGAGGCCAAAGAATATGAAAGTCCTCGATTGGAGAGACGAGGCCGGAGAATATGAAAGTCCTTGGCTGGTGAGCCGAGGCCGGAGAATATGAAAGTCCTCGGTTGGAGAGCCGAGGCCGAAGAATATTAAAAAGTCCTTGGTCGGAGAGCAGATGCCGAAGAATACAAAAAGTCCTTAGCCGGAGAGCTGAGGTCGAAGAACATAAAAGCCTTTGACTGGAGAGTTGAAGCCAAAATAGGATAACTCGACCCGGTGAGGTCTACGGATTCAAAGTTAAACCTGGAGAGGTCCGGACTCGGATAAAATGATCCGGAGAGATCGTATATTCAGTTAGTTGATTTCGAATGGATGTGGAATTGGATGTGGATTTGGTTACTGGATAGGAATTGGATATCGACTCGGAGCAGTGGTAGGTTTGGATAAGGATACGACAATGGCATTTGGATAAAATAGATTGGATTAAGAATCAAAAAGTATGGCTATGGATAACATATGGATCTTGGATATCGGATTTGAGGCTATTCAAAGCACACCTTCCAATCGCAAGGCATGTTTTGGGGGGCAACTGTTAACCCGCCTTTTTGGCAAGGCCATAAACAAGCAGGTTCAACCTAGTCAACTTCATGGTTATAGAGGCTAGAATATCATAGTTCATTTCAAATAGATGGATAAATAACATGAAGTCAGGATTACGCAAGATCGATGGAAAAATGATGCGGTGTGCTTGAAAGATGGGCATTGGCTTGGATAAAGATGGATCGGCATAGGCTGGATTAGCATAAGCATGGATCAAGGATCTCCGTAGTATGGATTGGCCGTGTAGAGTCGTTCAAAGTGGATCGACTAAGGAGGGTCGGTCGGTCGGACAAACGTAGGAAAGCCATGTCGTTCGGTCATTCGGGTTCGGTAGTTGAGTGTGGACTTGGTCCAGCCTTAAAAGCGCAAAGTCAAACGTCGCTCGATCGGGGGAGACATGTTTCGTTCGGTCTGGTAAGATCGGTATGTGCCGCTCGGTCCAAATGTTTCAGCAGATGTCGCTCAGTCAAGGGAAGCCATGCATGAATCGTCTAAGGTGCTTCGTTCAGTCCTGGTTCGGCATTGGAGTGGTTCGGTCTTGGTGTGGTTCGGTCAAAGTGGTTCGGCATAGGCCGACCGACATGTGTGGGTCGGCATAGGCCAGTCGACATATGTGAGTTGGCGTCCTCCAATCTTCGGGTCGGCTTGCGTTAGTCTTCAGATCGGCATGAGTGGATGGGATCGGCTTCTGGAGAGCTTGGGATCAGTCGGGATGAAGAGTCTGGATTGGGTATGATCTTGGTGGGCCCGGACAACTTAGGAAGCTCAGAAACTCCGGTTTTGCCTATAAATACAACATGAGGGGTTCAGAAAAGGGATCTTCATTCTGTTTCCCTGCTTCTTCCCTATTAAGGCTACTCTGCCATTATTGTTTTGGAAACTCTGGATTGTAATTGTGGTTGATTCTAACATCAATAAAAAGGAAATTTATGGAGTGGACGTAGGCCGAAGTCAGCCAAACCACTATAAATCCTCTATTCTTACTGCTTTCTTTTTAATTTTTACTGTTCTTCATATTTATACTCTATACATATATTTTATCTGTTATCTGTGACTATTGGTTGGCGCTTTCAATGACGTTTGGGTGTTAGTGGCCAATTTTGGCTCTAATAGGGAGGGAAATGTAATGAACCACAAATTTGATGCTATTAAAATAAAATTAAAAAAATAAAATAAAAAAATAAAATTTTAATTAAAGATTAAATAAAGTGTATAACCATTGTGCACGTCTTTCTAATTAGATCCATTTAATATATAATTTTGATGGACTTGCATTTACGGTTTGTAAAATAGAGACGTTATAGTGTTGCCTAAGTGATTATCCCTTTAACCGGGCATCAAGTCCCCTAAGGTTGCAGGTAAGGTGCTGGGAATCAGTCGTAAATAATATCTAATAGTCGAAAGATTATCTAAGTAAATCTTACTTAGCTGGATATCAAATCCAAGTTCTTCCTTGCGAGTAATGAGAGCTACTCAACAGAGATGTTGTCTTTAATGGGAAAAGTTATTCAGTCCAACAACACAACACAAGCAATGTGGACTAAGTACATAGCCACCTTTGGTCCAAATGGTTACTCATAACTGAACATGCCTTATTGCTTATATAAATGATGCTAGGAAACCCTACGAAGCAGCCGTCACATTAGTTCTTCTCTTCTACTCCCCAAATTCCCCAATCACAATCTCATGATAGAATAACAAACTAGAAAAGTCATTCAAAAATCAAAGCACTCGAACCATATTATATAATATATGGATTTAAAGCTCTCGATGAGTAGAAGAAGCATCAGTTGTTCATTTTTGGAGATGATATTCGAGATGGCTGGAAATTGGCAAAAACTTCATAACCATCCATTCTAGGACTTCGCGATCAATGGTGAAACAAGGAATATAGAGTGATCAAAGGATACAGTCATATAGAAGAATTCAATGGGAGTCGATCCTTATGGTCGGAACGAACTATTAGTATTAAGGCGGTTGGAATTTGTGATTTTCCAACTATAAATGGGTTCATCGACGACAGTAATTCTGGTGGCCATGGGTGGTTAGGCAGAGTTTTGTAGTGCAGCGGCCCGACAAAGCTGGCGACGGTGTCGAATGGATGAGATAATCAACGCTACGTCGACAGTTTTAGGTTGAAGGCGACAATAGATGGTGAAGGGGAAATCGAGGAAACCTCGGTACTGTAGCGCAAAGAATTATTTAACTAATTTTCTCATTTAATTACAAATATGACCCTATATCTTCTAATCATAATAACTATTTCATACAAATTCCAATTGATATGTGGTTTCATCCGTTGGACTCATGATGAAATATCGGACGATCTGGATTTGGGTTTGCTAAGTTTTTAGGCTGTTTACACAAACACGTTGGTATGATTTGTTTATTTCAATTAATCAATGTTAAAAAATACTAAATGCATATCCATCGATTAAATTCACAGTTATTGATATATGATGTGTTATATTAAAGATTGTTTGGGTTTGTGAATATTTTAGATACATTGTACCTTGGGTTGATCGTTTATTTATTTTTATTGTTGGATTATTGGATGTTTAGTCGTAATTAATTATGGATTTAAATTTGGAATGTAGATAAAATAAAATATGAATGAAATTAGGTAATAATGGGAAAATTATATAAATAAATGAAAAACACTGTTATTTACATATTTGAGTGATATTTATAGTGATTTAACGAATTAAGTTGGAATTAAGGAAATGCAATAATCTTATTATTTATCGATTTCTGGAGAAATTCATAAATAATAATGAAAAATTTATTTTAAAGTAATTTAAGAAATTTATTACCACTTATAAAATAAAGTGTTATCGCATAAATAATAATATGGTTTTGTGAAATTTGTTTTGTTTTGAGAAATTAATAATATAATTGATTTTACTATGAAATAAAAGGTATTTTTAATTAAAAATAATAATAAAAAGTAAGATATATTCTCAAAAATGTGTAGGGTTGAATTATTACTGTTTTGAGATAAATAAAAAATAAAAAGGAGTTTAGTGTCTTAAAAATAAAATATTATTATATTTCAAACAAGCAACAATAAATTGGTTTTGGAAACTTTTATGATGATTTTAGATATACTATTATTTTGGCTCAAAATAATAGTATTATTGTTTTCGAAAGTAATTTGATGTAAATTACTATTTTTAATTTAAAATATGATATTTTGAGATATTTCAATAAACAGAATTACAATAAGGATTTTGAAAATATACTATGATTTTTAAAGAAGTACTATTATTTTGGAATGCGATAAATAAATGGAACTTTTAAAATAAACATTAATAAAAATTATGATTCTTAAGAGAATATGATCTGAAATATATTATCTAAATGGTTGTAGAATGTGTGATTAGTTATCTATATTGTGATTGTCATATATATATATATATTTGATGTTTGAAAAAGATATCGCATTTTGATGAGTGTTCAATACTCTATTATTATTGTTAATTGATGATGGATAGTTAATTATGGTTATTTGATTATTGATGTTGTGTTGCTAATGTTGATTGGAGTGGCACACACTTGATAATTGATATTGTGTTACTATTGTAAAGTGATTAGTACACATTTAATGACTTATACTCATATTGATGATATATTATTACCAATGATGATTTGTATATGTGTTAGTAATTTGTGTTGTTTTTTATTTGATGATTGGTGTCGCCATTGAATGTTATAGATGTTTGATGGCTGTGAACTATTATTGTTATTGCTCATATGGTGATTTGTTACGACGGATGAGTAGGAATACTGTTTTCCACTTGTATTATTACATTTTTTTGCATTTGTTGTAGAATATGCTAGTATATGATTTTTTTTTTGAGATAATAAACATATATATATATTTATGTATATGTATATTCATTTAAATGTATTTATCGTTGTATTATATTGTTTTTCACAAAATTAAATAAATATTTGTTGAATAAAATAAATAACTCAGAATTCATATTTAAACAAATATTTTATTACAAATTCAAAGAGAACAAATTTGAGCTCTCACTACATTTATACAATTTCAATCACAATACAATTTACAACTTTCACCTTACTACAAATTCACTCTCACTGGTATTTGATCTTCAACTCTATTCCAGCCGATATCCAGCATCTGAACTATCTGCAAAATAAACACCGACGTAGTAAAATTGAAATTTTGCAGCGCTCAATAAAGTGTGTGTTTCTGAAAATATTGTTTGCCTCGGTTATTTAGGTTGTTCGTCATTATTTCTTTTAATTCATCTTACACGAATAATTTGTGACATGCATATTATGTCACTATACATGCTACAAGGTCGTGTACACCGATATACACTTGCTTATTATAATTGCAGAGACAAGTGAGCACAAGGTCAAACCCAAACAAATGGTGGATTAAACTTAGGTGCAATACGAAAACATCACAAAATGGTCAAGTACAAGTTCTCATGCAACATGACTTCGAAAAGAACACCAGACATGTAACAAGACCAGGAACCAACATGACAATAGTCTTCAATGGAACCAGACTGTACAAGCGTCAAGCATGCTCAAGACCACAACAACAAAAAGCTTTAGACACCAAACGAACTCAACAAGCCGGTGAAACCAAACAACAAAGTGCACCAGAACCAGTAATGTAACCAGACAAGACAGTGATATGTATGCAACAGAGGACACAACAACTAGCATAAAATTTATGGCATGAAAATCAAAGTGCAAACTACAGTTTCAAAAGCACAAAGCAAAGCTCCACACTAGCATGGATGTAGTAAAAGGTTCAGACACAAATGAACGTACACGAGGACTTCGAATGCAACCAGAAAAGCAATGTTCAGTTCCAACATCAATATCACAACATGCATACAACATATAGACTCAACATAGAAATAATCAGACTCTAAATGTACAAGACCACCAGATATGAAGACTCGGATCAAAAATCATGCGGAACATGATTTCAAGTAAAACAAGACCACAGAGTGATCACGGAAACTCATAGTGGTATTACATATATGCTTATATGGTATAGTTCAACATGGCAATGCAAATCAATAAAAACAGGACCAGTGTGTACGACACAGACCAGTAACTCAAGGTTCAGGCTGTTTTCTAACCAAATGCAACATGAACTCCACAACAAAAAACCAAAGTAGACTCCAAAATGCAAAAGACAAGCAGTGTGAACCCAGACCAGAATCACTTCAAGCAAAACAACAGTGCAACCAGACTCGACCAACATTCAACATGATTCGGACATGAACATAAAGGATGCACCAGACAGATAAGTGAAACAAGAACAGGCCAGTGCATAAGAAAACATGAAAATAAGGCAACCAAATCAGGAAATGTGCTCATATATACATGTATATACATATGCAGTCTACAAATCAAAACACGTACAAGTGAGAAGCAAAATTGAACCACACATGTATGCATATATGCAAATATATACATACACATGTATTAGTTCAGAGATATGAACAAGATAAACAAGTCAACACACTCAGGTGGACAAGTTTTATGCAACGACAATGAGCACGGTGGAAAAAATAGTTTAGATTTTTCAAAAACCAGTGAGGCGGTTCGAACAATCAAGGAATAGAAAAATTGCAGTGAAGTCAATCGAAGGAAACATGATGAACAAGTCAAAATATTACCGCAAATTCAAAATTCCGAGGTCATAGCAACACAAAACAGAATCGACTAAAAAAATTCAAACTATGATAAGATGAACGGTCAGGAATCATACTTATCGCATGATCAAAGATCGAATGGCCGAGCAGAACATCATGAAAAATTCAAACAAATTATATGAACGAGATTATAGAGTTTTCATCCCTATAAATAAACCCATATCATCATCGGCAATAAGCATCAAGTTCAAGTTCAAACAAATCAACAAAGCAATCAAGTCGAACATATGTAAAATTGAAAAGGGGCATACCAATTTCTATTTCGTTCGAACTCGATCGTGAAGCGACTGCAAAGCAAATTAAAGAACACTGATAGAAGAAGCAACAAAGCAGGAATGAATGCCTCAAAGAATTCGAGCTTCTAATTTCCAAGCAGCGCTTCAAATAAAACATAATTTTTTCGAGAGCAAATAAAAGAATCGGTCGAAGCCATTTCACAGAGAAAAAGAAAAGGGGGAAGACATTTTTATTTTTTTAGTGGGCTGGTCTTTATTTTTTAGGCTTTAGTTAAAAATAATAATAGGGATTTTTGTCTAATTTTATTTGTGATTTTCTTTTTAAATTTTGATGAATATCTAGTTCTGTAACTAAGTACGAACTACAGCTTTGTAGTTCGAGAATTCGCAACTCAGGGCTGAATTGTGACATGGTTTTTAACTTAGAGTTAGGTTAGTCAAGTTAGCAGGTGACAAAAGCTTACGTCTGTTTGTAAGCATCTAACTACTTAATTTCTAGTAGAAACCTACGTAGGCAGGTTTTTGTCGAAGATGAGTAAATCTGTGTGTGATTTTTACTACATTACTTTCTGTTGTTATTATTTTTTCCACATTAATTTTTATTATTATTAGTATCGCCCTATTTACCCCCCATCTAGGGTGAAAACGATCCTACATTTGCTACATTAGTTGCATGAATGGTATGGTTTTTATGTACAAACAAGTATTTGGATACATGAGAAAAGCAAAAAAACTAATGGGTTTGATCCCCGAATGGTACATAGGCAGTTTTTCTCTATGCAATAACTATCGAGCCTATGGTCGTAATGTATGGGATAAGTGCAGTCCAAATATATTTGACAGCCTTTTCTTTTTGTATGTATCTATTTGCAAAGTTGGCAAGTGAATGAAAGCAAAAGAAATGGTAAGGAGCTTTGGTTGTATGCCACATTTACAGGTTATATATTTAAAATTATAGTCATGTATTATTGTTGTATTGCTTATGAATTAAACAAAGAATTGATGTGTAGAAAGATAAATTTGTTTTATTTGTTTATTCATTAAGCATTGTATGGTTTATTGAGATATGAATTTGTTGATACTTATGTATATTTTTACTTATATTCCTATATGAGATTTTTCTCTTTCTACCCAAGTCTGTTTTTGAATTTAAATTTAAAAAACTCATGATCCACTATTTTTAATGTCTAGGTTAGTGTGCAAGCGTATTTTAACTGTGTTTGCCACCGACTTTAGATGTTGGAAATAGCAGGCGGACACATTTATGGATGAATTTAATATTAAGTTTGTATTTTTGAATAAATAAAAAAATTATGGATTTTGTTACCATACATGAGTGCTTGATCCATGTCCATGCCATTGTCCGTGTTTATGTACATATATAACCCTTTATTCCTTGCATTGCGTGCATTGATATTTTTTAAACATCGCATGTAGGGTGGCAGTCGAGAATGCCCTAAATGCACTATAATGTATTTTGATAATACAAGTTAAGAGCGGGCATGGTAGCAATTGAAGAGTACCGTAAATACATTGGAAAGTATATTAAGACTCTCAACCGATACCTAAAAAAATCTAAAATCCATCTGCATCTTTATTCATAAGGTGGATAAATATCCAATATACAAAAAATGGATATGGATGTGGATATGATGACATCCGCATTCAAAAATTATCCGTCTAGTTTTTGTCAGGATTATAGTACATATTATGTCTACTTTAATACAACATCAGATATGCAATTTTTTAAGTTAATAATTAATATTATATGCATTCAATGCATATTAAATGCTTTAAAACTATTTATTATCATCATATTTATTGATTTTCATACTTTTATAAAAATAAAATTGAAAAATGAAACATTTTTTTTACTGAAATTCTCTATTTATGTCTCTTGATTTGAGATTGCAAGTGGATAGGGTAATTATTTGATATTCGACCATATCCGTAGATGCAGACATCCAATATTTGAAAATCATTTATGATGCGGATATGGTGGCACTATCTGCATTTGAAAATATCTATTGAAAAACCTGAAGTACATTAACAACGCTAAATGCGATCATGCATGGTGCCTTGAATACACTATAATATATCTGGCAAGTAGAATGAGGTTAGTAAACAAAAGTCACAGTAAGACTGGGACTTGCAGGCACAATGTGTGCAACAATCTGACTTTTCAACCCTCGATTGTTGACCTAATACATCCATGGTTTTCATGTGCCGAGCACCCAAGTGCCGAAAAGACGAATTGTTAGGTAAAATAAAAGAAAATGAAATAGAACAAAGAAGAAGGAACAAAATATTAGAAACTCACAACGGAACGATCATATATAATATCAAAAGATAGTATAAACTGTCATCCTAAGATACAAAGTTATTCATAGTTGCATTAATAAGCCCGAACAGTTATAATAACCAGTCCTCACAAATGCTGATGATACACACAAAGTAATGCAGTGGAAATAAATACTATGATAGGTAGAACTTCAATTCTTCTCCAGAAGCTCGAAAGCGTCTACGACTAAATCTGGAAACATACATAGGGCTGATCCGAGCATGAAGAAAATAACACCCGAATCAGTCTGGTAAACCAGTGTGAAAAACATAAAAAATATGAGTGACAAGTAACAGTAACCATTGAGACCATATGGATTCCCACAACGGTTTTTACCTCAAAGAAACCAACCATTCATCAGGTCTGATATATAGTGATATGATAGGTAATGTCTTGAGTGGAGCACATAAATCGTATCAAATTGCTGCTATGTGAACGGCACAACAATAATAGTTATATAATCAATACTACCAAGGCATGTTCGCATAGGTATAAGGCTTTCCGTGGAGCTCTCCTCGGATCTAGCCAAATCTAAACTCCATGACTAGGATCAAAAACTTCCCTCCGAGCATCGTATTTCTTTAGATGGGATATACTCTAAGGTAAAACGTAACTGGCCCAATGATGAACTGCATGACACAAAGTATCAATAACTCATGCACGTAACATATCGATAAGAATATTCCAGAACTAGAGTTGATATCCCTTCATGGGTAAGCTAAACCCGAGATTAAGCTCTCTACTATGGTTTTATCATTTCCAATGTTGATGCAACATTAGGCATCTTTCACACGAGTCTTCATCACTCGATCAACATACGAATCACCAACTGGATCCCTTCATCTTGAACAGATCACAAATCACTATATGGATTCGAGCATCTTAAATAGATCTCGAACCTCCACTTAGATTCCCCGTATAAATCCTCAGACGAATGCTAACGTTGTCTTCTCTCTTGGAATTCTCCTCAAGATAGACAGCCCCTCACGAAAGCATCGTTCGTAATGCTAACACCAACCTTTCCCTTGGACTTAACCTTAGGATAAAAAATTTAACTCCATAACATTCCACTTCATAACCACTTTCAGAACATAGATCATGTATATGGTTTTGAAGTGGTTTTGGGTTTGAGTCATCTCATATAAGTACACTCATCCCACTTACCGAACTCTCCAAAACCTATCGACGAATTTCAGTTAACTCAGTTTCGATTCTCTCAAAAGTAAGTGAAATCTAGAAACGTTTCATACCAATACTCCTCCCTGGTAGTACTTATTGGTATAGAACCACGAAGCATTTTGGTAACTTCCTAAGTTAATTTTAAGTCAAGTTCGATAATCGACTAATCGATTATCTAATCAAAACAATTGCTTATACAAATCATAATTCGTCCACTTAACTCGTTTCTGACATTTCAACTCAACTATTCCTTGCCCAAGAGTAAAGCTAGGTAAGTTTGAGCATTGGTTGCTCCAAGCCTTGCCTAGACATTTCAGTCTTGACTCTCACAAATATATAAGTCTACCTCGTCGGCTTTTAGTGTTAAGTATAGTATGGATGATTTCCATAAACAATAAGAAATCAACTCGATTAACATGATTTTGACATTTTCCACTTACCTATTCCTCGGTTAAGAGGGAATCTCGGTAGGTTAGAGCTCTATTGCTCCATCCCCACTCGACATCAATCTTTACTCTCACAAATAAATAAAATTACTTCGTTGGCTTATTAGTGTTAAGTATAGTTAATTACTTTTCTAATAAGTAAAACAATCAATTGTTTTCCATTTAGCAATTATAACCCTTTTTCAAAAAATTGAAAATACTTATAACAGTTTTTAAAACATTTATCCTAAATATTACTTAGTAAGTTTGAAAAATCAATAAAATTTGGAAAAAGAACAAGTTTTATTCTAAAATTCCTCTCTATAGAAATTCATAGCTAATTCTTAAAAATTCATATAAATCCCAAACTACTTTTAAAATACTCTAAAATTAGTTAGGAAATACTTTGAAAAAGAATGAAACAGATTGCTCGAACATAAATTCCTTTTTGAAACAATTAAAGTTCAAAAATCAAGGTTAAATAGGGAAATTTTGCACTACTGATGTTTTAGTTGTTTTCGAGATGTTACTTAACTTTTTACCATTCAAGCTTTTGACAGCAACAAACATACATATAAAACATTGTAGATATGGTGAAAAATCCCTATGGATCTTCCTATAAAGTTCTATAACAATTGCTAAAAACAAGGCAATTCCAAACTGCTTCTATAACGACTATCGTTATAAGTGCACTTTCAAATCCAAGTTCGATCTAAACCAAAGTATATCTATAACATATATTCTATAACATATATGCTTTGTCCAAGGTCTAGTCACGTGTCATAAAATTCCATTCAAATCCATTCCAGTTCCAGTCAAATACGTATACGAATCCTATGTGCAACTTGTTCTCAAAACAAGAATTCAAATCAATATTTTAACATATATTACTTAACAATTCAAACAACATTAAAAAAAATCAAACACAACATATATATGTTATATTTTCTATTCAAAGTGAGGTGTTAAATCACTTTTAATCCAACAATAACTAAGAACCAAGCTAATCAAAGTCCAACCCAAGCTAGCAAACACCTTTCCTTCCTCGCTTCTTGCTTTACCTTGCCTTCTTTGCCTTCCTCCCTCTATATGTGCTCACGACCCAAGGGTTTAGGGGAGTATGGCTTCTCTTCATCCACTTTTGATTAGGTAGAAGGTTCTATAATATATTACTAAGCGTTGCATCAAAGTTTGGAGTGATTTAAAGATGGTTTGCAAATAATTTGCTTTAGAAATTTAGAGATGAAGAAGAAGACATTGTTTTTGAACTCTTAGCTTTGTAAATATTTGTGAATGATATTAAGGATGTGCCTTATCTTATATAGGCTTGTGAAAGGGGTTACTTTCACCTTCCACCTTCCATGGAAGGTCACAAAGGAGCATCCATCCCATATGATAACTTTATGTCGCTTTTTCTTTATGTTATTTACCATTATACCCTTCTCATAATGATATCTATTATTCATTAGAACATTCTATAATATTCCATTCTTTATGAAGGGGAGAGTGCGTTAATTTGTTGCTATAGTGTTAATTTTATCATTAATCAAGTGCAAAAGAGTTCGAACAACTTATATCGATCAAAAAACTATTTATCGATAAACCGATATTCGATCATATTATCGATTTTCCATCGAAGAATATATTTTTTTAAACACTTTTCAAAAATAAGTTTCTTATCGTTTCTTATTAACTATATGATGCTAAACAAGGTTATGAAATCATATTTATAACACTTAGTTATGTTTCAAAATGTATCGATATTTAAAGATTAAGTGTTCAAATTTTCGGGTCGTTACATTCTCCACCACTTAGAACAATTCGTCCTCAAAATTCAACCAAGAAAGATAATCAAAGAAGATAGAAGAAAAAGATATATATATATATAGCACTAATAAAACTATATAAAAACTAACCGCAACTGAATGCATACTAAGTGACTCCACCTTAAGTGGTGAGTATGCTACAAAAGATATATGATACTAAGATAAGAAGGAAACCCTAGCCTATAAGTAACACTAGATGGATCTCCTTCAAATTACCTTTCTTCTTTCTTGCACCACCCTGAGCATCCTTGTTCCATGGCATTTCTAATCTTAATAAAAGAATAAGCACACAAACACTCAAATAATAATCACAGTTACTAGCAATCAATGTCGACGGTTTGCGCTTAAGAACTCTCCCATCGCCCAAAGAAATAAATAACCTACTAAGCATACCTTATGCTCAATAGCCTTAGGTTCTTGCTTAGATGATTATTCATGCTACCTTATAACAAATTGAAGATTCATTACCCAAACTCTTCATAAGCCAACATAACATATCGTACAAATGTACTTAGCCCGTACCATGCACATGTACCTTCCATATGCAATATCTGATCTGATCACTTACTCGATCACATAGATTTCTCTTCCCAACTAGTATAAATCACCTGACCTCTCTAGTGTGGACCCTGATTTGGTTCCTTAATAAGAAACCTCTGTTCTCTTTGCATAGCCATGTAATATGATATAAATCATTAGGATCATATCAAAAATACATATCAAGTGTTCGCCGCCACGAATCAAGTGAAAAATTCTTGTTCAAACCAGTGTAAACCACCTTGAAAACATGTACTTGGATATTGGATCTAGAACAATCATGTGAATAAAACGATCTACATACAACTTACTTATTTATCCTATTGGTTTCTTAACCACACTAATTCACTTTTAGTCATATTAATTTGTTCAAATAGTATGTCTCTCCAATACTAAAATTATTTATGAATCATTTCATAAAAACATAACTTCAAGTTTGTAATCATTTTATAACTTAAATTAATACTCGTATGGCCATTACATCTAAAGAGTATGTACCAACATTAAATTTGTAACAAGCATGATTAACAAATTTAAAAATGGTTTTAACTTGCTACCTTCTTAATTCAAGCGTTTTATAAACTCAACTTTTATATTTTCACAAAATATTTAATCACAAGTTCTATAACAATATGAAAGTTCCCGACTATCCAAAATCATCAAAATTCCATTTCATGTTTTTTACAAATGAAAGCTACCAAACAACATATCATATTATGATGCACATCCATACTCTTCTAATGCATAAGCTACATGTATCAATGAAATAACTTAACAAGAGAACTTTAGAACTAAACATCTGTTTACATTTCAAACCATTTTGAAATTATATATATATATATATATATATATATATATATATATGTATGTATGTATGTAGTTTTTGTATATCAAATCTTACTTTGTGATTAAATCAAAATCTTTTTTACTAAAAAACTTTGTATTATCCCACACTTAGAAACCCAAAATGAACCCCGATGATATTATAGTCATAACCGAAATTATTTTCAAGCGACATAAAAGAGGTTAGTACATCCGAATCATACTTTTGGTACTTAACCAAAATCATTTTAAGTGGTATCAAATACTTCGTATATGTTACTAAGTATCATGATCTCAATTAACCTCCCAATTACTTACTTTCAAACAATACTATTATTATTTTCTCCAAAATCTTGAAAAAAAAATTCAAAGACACCGGGATTTAAGTTTACAAACTCTCTATTTAAATCCTTTTCATTTATAAACCACATTTCGTAAACCATACTTATATAGAATTACTTTCTTATATAAATCTTTTAGCACATATTTACCTCCAAAATATTCTATCTTTCCTTTAGATTATAATAAACATCTTTTACCAAATTTTTAAATTTTAACCCAACATTTTCACCAAACGCCCTATAGTCAAACTGTGAAACTTAATTCACAAGGTGTTAGTTCAATGTACTTATAGTTTTTGTCTACCCAACCCATAATGTAGAAAGGTAAAACTGCTCATAAACTGGTCGAGCACAAATCAAATAATCAACGAACAATCGTCAACGTTCTTAACATGTTGGGCATGACTAAACAATCAAGGCCGTGTGATATTAAACTAAGAGAAGTACTAATACCAAACCAAACACGAATAGGTAAATTATAAGTAGATAGTATACTCTCAAGAATCTGCTTCCCTTCCCAGCTACGGAAATAGCAAAATCCCTAGGCTTCTCCCATTTCCTGAGCATACGAAAATCTCTAATAAAATAACTAGGCTGATGGCAACTGTAATAACTTTTCAGTGCAAACTAGCCCTCAAGCTTTGGAAACTTCTCGATCATTGCTTCAATCATCTACCCTTCTCCACTCGACCTACACTTATTACAAAAGTGACCCTTTCTCCCGCTTTTGTAGCAAATGAGGTTGGACCTAATCTTTGGTGACTGAAACTTACGCTTATTGTTCCCAACTAGTATAGAAATAGACCGCTCCTGAATAAAGCTCTCAACCCTCAAAACCATGTCTACCAAACCAACAAAAGATCCCATGACGTGATTAGTCATATCCCGCTAGAACTCAGGATGCATACCAGCAATGAAAATATCATTCTTCTTTAGCGGCTTATCGACCATCCCTAACTCGAACCACGACAATGAAATGAATCGGTCCTCATACTCCACCAAAGTTATGGCCCTTTGCTTCAAATATAAAAAGCTCCTAAATCACAATGTCTTTTCGGCTTCTGGAACAAACTTCATCTCAAAACCCTCTTTAAATTGGTCCTAAGAAAATTCATTCTCTTAGAGATCAGTAGTGATAGAACTCCACCAATCCAGGCCGCATCCGTCAGATGTCGTGATGTCAACCGACACTTCATCGTGTCATCTAACACCATATCTCCAAATATCTGATCACACAACTTGATCCATGTCTGGACTTTTATGATCGTCTCTATATCACCAAACCTCATGCCTCCCAACCTCTCATAATCGTGGAAGAGCAAAGCAAAATTCTGAGGCCTGACCTACACGATCTCCTCTATGACAATCGTTCTCGGTTCCTCAACTAAAGCAACATTCCTCGGTGCTCGATTCCTACCATTCGTGACAACACTACTCCAACCATCTCAAGTACTGCCAACTCTAGCACTCATATTTCTAAGTACCAAATCAAAGCAAAACTTCTTTTAGGACTCAAAAGGATAGATTTATTTCAAAGAAAGGATTCTAAGAAAGAGATTGTTATCCTGCCTTTTGGCAAGGTCGTGACACCAAGAAATTGACTGGAAATCAAAGACAGTTCATCCTGAAAAACGGTTATGCACAGGTTCGCTATGGATGCTGGTAAATTTTGCCTGAGTCTGGATCGAGCTATCCATCCATACTCGTATTACTTCGCATCCATCATCCCCTGGCTTGTTTGTGTCGATCCACCTACGTCTATTTCGTATCCATCAATAAGCAACACTTTCATATAGATCTTGTCCATATGTATTTCGTATTCGTCTCATCATCAACTCAATTCGTATCAATCAGCCAACGATCGATATGAAACATGCCACTAAAGACATTGATACGGAGGATGTGTGAAATGATCGATACGAGTAGCATTCAGGTTATCGATACGAAGTACACAGATTCGTATCGATATGAAGTGGTTACAAACCATCGATACGAAACGAATACTCCAGATTGATATGAACAAAGGCATGTAAAAGTGGAAGAATCAGTCACTCGGCATGAAAAGAGGATCGATCCTAAAAGTTAGCGCCACGTCACCTAGCAAGCACGTGCCCAGTAGTGATATGAACAAAAGCGATGCGAACTTGGTAGCCTTCAACAAATTCAAACTTGCATCGATCATAACTCGAGATCTACAAGTCCAAATTCCACTAAATTCTCACAGGAGCTTGCGTGTAACCTCAAGAATGTTCATGATTGATGTCAACTCGATTGGGCTAAATCTTGATCGATACGAATTTCATTCGTAACGATCACGGGTCAAGTCCAAACAACCGAGGATCGATCAAATGGGCCCACCCACATGAGGGGAGAGGTATTCCAAGATTTGGGTGAGATATTTGCTGCCTACACCTGTAAATAGTATCCCAGGACCTACTAAAAAAGGACTTTTGGCTCTTCTACGTTCAGATTCTGCCGAAAAACTCATTGTACTTGGATTATACTATTGTAACTCTTTGTAATCAGCAAGCAAAAATAATAAAAGACAGTCATTTTATAGTGGACGTTGGCCATACGTCGAACCACACTAAATCTGCGTGTTTTTATGCATTTTTCCTGTTTATCATTGGTGTGTTTGTTAGGTTTTCCTCATTTTCCATTTATATTCTTCATTTTATCTCTTCAAACATATCTGAAGAGTGTTGTTGCCAATTTTGCTACATACGTTTTAGTGCTTTCACCGAGAAAACCCAGTTTTTCTCCTACTCATTAGATCTACTATCGATATCGGATTGTAAGAATCTAAGGAGAAGATCCAGATTTCAAATTCATAAGTTCTTCCGTCCTATTCATATTTGTACCAAGTCTAGGAGAGAGCTTTACTATCCACCATGGTCAACACTAGGACTATATCAACAGGTGCAGATCCAGAAGGACGGAATAGACAGAACCCTACGCAACTTCCTTCCACTGATCATAATATTGCCGGACCCTCAGATCCGCAAGGCCCTGTCACCAAGGAAGAGTTCCAACTATTAATGCAATGGCTGACTAGAAGCCGCTGCAGCTTACTCAGCAACTCCGTTCCAATGCGGAATTGACCAATCAACTGAATCGTCAAAGACGAAGGAGATCCATAAGGGATCAGGCTTCCTATTCATCCACTAAAAGTTCACCCTTTTCTGACTTTAATCACAAATCCATGTGCCCACGGCTGGATGGAAGCTATACACAGGCTTCGAACATTAGCGCCCCTTGAATCTTGGGCAGCCGAGAGTTGGCCCATCAACCAACCATCAAATCGGACCCTCCTCCCGAGCAGGTAATGTTCTTTTATCATATTACCGACAACCGCACTACCATCACTGCTACTGAATTGGAAGTTGATGCTTGGAACCGAAAGGATACAACCTACCGTCAATGCAATTATACTCCTGAACCTTAACCTAGAACCCAGGAGGCGAGATATGGACCGTCGACTGCGACCGGCCCATCCTCGCATTGTAAAACCCGACCACACCTTGGCTCAGCATACCTAGAACGTCCAGATTCCTGATACCTCGATAATGATCCATGAAAGTCAGGGCCTCACCAATAACAACTGGGAAGTCTCTTGGAGTCATACTTCTTTCACTGATGATATACTCTACACTGAATCGCCCTAATGATTCAGAATGCCAACTCTACTCGTTTATGAAGGGAGCTCTGGTCCTAACAAGCATATCTTAAAGTACGACTGGTTAATGAATGCTGCACGAGCCGATGATGCGGTCAAGTGCCGAAGTTTCTCGATCTCCCTGAGGGGAATAACAACTATGTGGTTTACTCGTCTACTACCTCGATCTATTTCATGTTTTGACCAGTTGGCAACGAAGTTTGTTGAACAATTTCGCATGCATGTCACCAGGCCAAAAGATGTTAATACCTTGTCTAACGTCACTCAAGCTCCCGAAGAGACACTTAAACGTTATCTGGAGAGATTTCACACTACATGCGTCGAGATTAGCAATCCTAATAATAACTCAATTTTGATGGCACTAACTAAGGGGATCGATCTCGATGCTGAGTTTGGCAACTAGTTGGATGGAAAACCCCCTACGTTATTGAACCGTTTCTATTCTAAGGCAGCCTAGTTTTTGAGAAGGGAGGATGCGAAACAGTCTAGGAAAAAGGATGACATAGGGCCCAGTGTGGAAGGAATCCAAAGCAATGTCATTATTAAGCAAACCGGGGAAAGTTTCGAAATGGTGCAATTGAAAATATAGAATAAACAGAATCAACAGAAAGGAAATGGAAATCAAAACAGGAAACATGATCAGAATCGTAGGCCACAACATAAGGCTCCTATGTTTGACAATTATACTCTTTTGAATATGTCGCTGGAAAATGTGTACTTGTAGACCTGAAATACCATTCGGTATAAGAAACCTACTTCGAAGTAATCGTCGGTAAAACAGATTCAAACGGGAAAGTTTTGTGGATTTCACGATAGCTATGGCTATAATACGAACGAGTGTCATCATTTACAGGATATTATTAAGAAGTTAATACGAGAGAGAAAGTTGGAGCAGTTTGTGCAGGCGCCGCAGTCAGGAGGTGCCAGCCCATCGAATCAAAACCAAATACCAAATCAGAAGAGACCAGAGGAATCCTCTCGTGCCAGCGGGAAGCTAATGATTAATACTATTAGTGGCGATCCTCATCCAACCAATCGAAGCTAGAAGGAAATGAAGTCATATGCCGGCTCTATTAGGCGTGTAACCTTCGAATGTTGTAGTAATATGGAAGATGGGGCTCCGTCCAAGCAACAGAAAACATTGAAAAACAACATTGTATTTCGAGACTGGGATGCTGACAGAGTCAAAGCTCCAACCATTGATCCACTTGTCATTCCAGCTCAGATAGTTCCTGCTTGGATGAAGAGGATTTTAGTGTACAGCGGAAGTTCAGTGAACATACTGTTTAAGCGAGCTTATGATCAGATGAAGATAGAAGCAAAGGATTTGAAGCCTTGTCAATCTCGCATTCACGGCTTCAATAGAAGTGCAACTGTACCCACTAGGATTGTGGACTACCAGTGAAATTGGAAATTGGAGAATGTCGGAGAGTTCGGATATTATAGTTTGTTATATTGGAAATAGATTCACCGTACAATGCTTTCTTAGACCGACCAGCCTTAGTTGAGTTCAGGGCAGCTATTGCCCCTTGGTGTCTGACTTTAAAATTCCCTTCCAACAACAGAATTGGAGCAGTTAAGGGAGACTAGGCTGCTGGACGAGCCTATTATATTTCCAAGTTGCGGGAGGCACCGCGACAAGAAAAAGGAAAGGGCACAAAGTAATCTCTCTGCGTCTGCTTTGCAAAAAATTGACAGCTAACGCCTGGGCCTAGGCCCGGGAACCCCAACAACTTCCCAAGGGACCTTGACCCGAGAGGTACCGAAAGTGAAGATGAAAGTAAATACAGTCAAGCTTCCCTAGTCGAGTTGACGATCTATGTTCCAATCGACAATAACGACGATTCTAAAAAGATTGGATCTCAGCTAAGCCAACAGATGCAAAAGGAAATGGTTGAATTTCTACGAGAAAACTTCGACATGTTTGCCCAAATGCATTCTAAAATGTGTGGAATATCCCTAGACTTCACAAGCCATACATTGAATATTGATCCACAGCATGCCCTGGTCAAGCAAAAAAGGCGAGGTATGTATCCAGAGAGACCCGCCGCCCTTAAGGAAGAGGTAGATAAACTCAAGTCGAATGGGTTTATCCGCAATGCATTATATCCAGAATGGGTGTCCAATCCTGTACTTGTCAGAAAGCCTAATGGGAAATGGAGAACATGCATTGATTATTCAGACTTGAATAAAGCTTGCCCTAAAGACAGTTTTCCGCTTCCTCGAATCTATCAGCTCATGAACTCAACGGTTGGACATGAACTCTTTTCTTACAAGGATGCATATTCTGGCTACAACCTGATACCCATGCACTTGCCTGATCAGGGGCATACCAACTTCATCATTGATCTGGGACATTACTGCTACAAAGACATGCCCTCTGGATTCAAGAACACCGAGGCAACCTACCAATGGCTAGTTAATTGAATGTTTGCTAACCAGATCTGCAAACCCATGGAGCTATATGTGGACAACATGATTGTGAAGTCATGTTTCTCCATTAATCGTATCAAAGACCTAGAATCGATGTTCAACATCCTCCGAGAATATAGAATGAAACTCAACCCGTTGAAGTGCCACTTTGGGGTCACATCTGGAAAATTCCTTGGATTTATCGTAACCGCTCGAGGAATTGAAGCCAATCCCGAGAAGATCTGGGCAATCAGAAATCTTGAGACTCCAAGGACTATAAAGCAGGTTCAGAGCCTTAATGGAAAAGCAGCAGCAATGAGCAGGTTCATTTCAAAATTCCACCGACAAATGCATTCCCTTCTTTGATCTAGTCAAAAAAGGGAAATGATATTTTGAATGGACTACAGAATGCGAGGGCGCATTCCAAGCATTAGTTCAACAACTGTCCATACCACCCATTCTTTCAAACCCTATTGATCATGAGAGATTGTACATCTACTTGGCAGTGTTAGAAAATGCAATCAGTGCTGCCCAAGTTCGGGAGGAGGACCGAATACAACGACAAGTATATTACATTAAAAAACGAATGACCGGAGTAGAGAGAAATTATCCAAAACGAATGACCGAATACAACGACAAGTCTTGTCATTGCCTCAAGGAAGCTCCTTCCGTATTTTCAGGCTCATCCTACCGTCGTCCACGCTGACCAGCCATTATGACGGGTCCTTACGTGGTCTGAGACATCCGGTAGGTTACTCAAATGGAATATGAAGCTGAGTCAGTTTGACATCACTTACACACCAAGGCGAGCCACTCAAGGACAAGCCCTAGCAAATTTCATCGCTGAATTCAATATCCCGGAGGATTTGCTTGAAACCAGTGAATCTCCTAAATATGTTTGGAAGCTACATACCGACGGTGCATCAAATGACCGTTGCTCAGGCGCCGGAGTTGTACTTGAAACTCCTGAAGGCCAGTCTATATGCTACACCTTAAAGTTCAATTTCCATGCAACTAACAACGAGGTCGAATATGAAACCCTGCTTGCCGGATTGAGACTTTCCAGAGATTTAAGAATCATTGCTGTGGATATTTACTGTGATTCGCAATTGGTCATGTATCAAGTTTGGGGGAGTACCAGGCCAAGGACCGAAGGTTGGTTGCTTAACTTGCCCGGGTTTAGGAAATATTGGATTAGTTCAATTATTATGCCATCTATTGCATACCCCGAGAACGCAATCAGAAGGCTGATTCCTTAGCAAAGTTAGCTAGTATAGGTGAGGCACAGCAAATGGGAATCGTTTCCATGGAGACATTACCTTCCTCGAGTATCGATCAGATGGAAATAGGCTTGGTATTAGAAGTCATTCCCGATAATGAGTCATGGACGACTCTGTTTAGAAACTATCTTGAGCATGGGACGTTGCAGGAGCACAGGAGTGAAATAAGGCAAGTTCTTCGAAAGGCTTCGCGGTTCACTGTTCAGAATGGAGTCATGTATAGAAGAGGGTACTCTGTTCCTTTACTCCGGTGTATCGGCCACGATGAAATCAAACGAATATGGCACGATGTACATGAAGAAGAATGTGGCGGTCACACCGGGGGCAACCTCTTGCTAAGAAAGTGCTCTAAATATGGATATTATTAGCTAACTGTAAATCGCGATGCATTAGATTACGCCAGAAAATGTGATAGATGTCAAAAACACGCTCGAATTCCAAGACCCCCACCTACCGAAATAACTCAAATGGTCAGTCCATGGCCGTTTGTAGTATGGGGCATTTATATTATTGGTTCTCTACCCTCTAGCCAAAGTTGGTGCAAAGTACGCCATCGTTGCATTTGATTACTTTACTAAGTGTGCAGAAGTTGAGCCCCTTGCTAATATCACAATGAAAAAGGTAAACAACTTTGTGGTACGCAACATTATCTGTCGATTTAGCCTCCCACATACCATTGTTACCGATAACGGAGCACATTTCTACAGTGTTGAATTGAATAATTTCTGTCAACGATTCCATATCTAGAAGAAGTTCTCTGCAGTTGCACACCCTAAGTGAATGGATAGGTTGACGCTGTTAATAAATTTATAAAGTCTATTCCGAAGAGACGACTGGAAAAGGCCGAGGGAAAATGGGTCGATGAACTTCCTATCGCCCTATGAGCTTATCGGACAACCCAAAAATCCACAACCGACCACACTCCATTCTCTCTTTCCAACGGTTCAGAAGCCATTATTCCGGTCGAAATAGAAGCACCTTCTCATCGTGTAACATATTATGATCCAAAGGCAAATGCTATATTACTTACCAATTCACTAGATTATTGGATGAGAAGCGAGAAGAGGCTGATTTTAGGGCAGCCGCATACCCAAGTCGAGTCGCTTGATTGTACAATGCCAAGGTCCGACCCCGAACCTTTGAACTCGGTGATCTAGTTCTTAAAAGAATTTACCCGACTCCTTCACATATAAAACCAACAAGGGAAGGGCCGTATGCTATTGAACGAAAACTTGGAGGTGGTATGTTTAAATTATCGACTATTGACGGTCTCATTCTGCCGAGAGCCTAGAACAGCGAGAGTCTTCGTCGCTACTACACATAATAGGCTACATTTGTTTATTTAGTCTACTTTTCATTTGCAATTTGTTTATGTATTTCAAAATCTGAATTTGTAATAAGGCAACTGACTTTCCTTATTTTCTTATTTCAGCAATAAAATGCAATCTCTTCGAGCTAGAGCAGTGATTTTTAAAATGCGTCATACGACTATCACAATGCACGGAGAGCAAACTTCCACCCTACGGTGGGGTTTATTGAAATAGGTAATGACTGTGATACGACCGGTCACTCACTAAGTGAAACCTGAGCTCGGGGACAAATCATTACACTGAAGCCCAAAAAAGGATTGATACATGACAATCCTCTAACTAACTCCAGATTCCTAGAGTGCGAACTGGAGTATAAAATCATTAATACAGGCTCGAAGAGGGTGGATCTATCCACCTAACGACTTCGCCCGTATTTAAACCAAGTTCGAGGAGGGTGGACTCGTCCATCTAACGACCTCGATTGTTAACTCAGGGTGGATGTAGTCCGACCATCCACGATCCTGACACGTCTGTCGTTCCCGGAGTACGAACAAAACTCTGAAACTCATAACAGATGTGATTGACCGTCTTTAACTAACTCCAGATTCCTAGAGTGTGAAGTGGAGTATAAACATCGACTAGCTCTGAGTCCCCAAAGTGCGGATTGGAGTATAAACACAAACCGAGTGTACAACCACCACTCGTAGGACAATTCCAAGTCCCCAGAGTGTGACCGTATTATAAATGCAAAGTGGGTGTGGTTGACCGCCTACGAATCAATCTGAGTCCCCAAAGTGCGGATGTAGTTCTAAATATCAAACGGGTGTGGCTGACCGCCTACAAAATAACTTGAGTTCCCAATGCACGGACATATCTCAAAACCTTAAGCAGACGTGACCGACGATCGATGCACAAATGTGATCCCTGGAGTGTGGATGCAATCATTAACGGGTGAGCAAGTGTGATTCGACCACCCGAACTCGTCTTGTTTTAGATTCGCCTCAACAGAGCTGAACTTAATATATTGAAGGCAAAGAATGATGACCTACCGATCTTCTCAATTTGTCCTCGAAGCTAGGGGCAGAACTTAAGTATCAACCACTGTTTGAGACAGTGCGGTATTGGAATTCGACTTAACGTTCGATCTGCCCAAAGCTGTGGCTCTAAAACTTAGCAACTAAACTCAGGTCTAATTCAAAGTCTAAAACTCCACAAGTATATTAAATGGAAATTCGAGCGCTAAAATACTTAAACAAATAAACGTTATACTATGCTGAAGACCAAGTGGAATTTTATTTCAATTATTCTTTGGATGAGAAGGATAAGTACAAAGTTACTCCAAAAAATCCTATTAGTGGGGGCCGAACCTGCATCTATACACAGCCTACAAGAAGCAAAAGGAAATTCCAATCTATCTACCAAAAATGCACTAAGAAGATATGCATATTCTCTCACTTTTTCTTCTTCTTCTTTGGTGCACACCCGCTGGAACTACCACTCGGATGCCTCTTCGATCCCTTGCTTTTTGATAGTTGATCTCCACCGATTATACTATGGTAACCTTCTCCTTCGAACTCACATGCATTGGAATATTTCCTGAAGGCGGAGTCGGAGGGATATGATCAACGTTAGAAGGTGGAGGAGGCACACTAGTGTCAACGGTCGTGCCTCCAGGAAGAATCATTCGCAAAGGGGCTGGACCAGGGCCCGCCATCCCACATCCAAAGCCACTGGCCTGCACAGCCGCTACCATCTTGGCATTAATTTCAGCTATTATCTCCTCTTCGTGGATTGTTGGGCATCACCAGGATGCGAACAGTTGGACCCGAGGAGCTGGTCAAAGTTGTGCCTCCACCCATGACAAATGGAAGATCGGCAAGAGGGTCAATTTGATGACCCGAGAAGTTCCTCCATCATCTGCTCATCAAAAGTAAGCATGCTCCCCTATGCTCCGTCAATTGGGGCAGTGGCCATTATGGTTGTCTCTTTTGTTATGATGGCCTCCTGCTCATGATGCGACTCTTGGGCTATATGGGGCACGGCCGATGCGGCTCTTATCGTTGAATAATGACAAAAGAAAAGTTATTAGTGATTATTTCAAGCACCGCTTCCGACTTCGAGCAAGAATAAGAATTGTTTAGAATACCTTCATTAGAATGACTTGCAGGCGAAGCTGGAGCAGCTTCGGTCGCGTGCTCATGGGCTGGAGACAACTGCGGTTGATCAGAATTGTATGCGGGCATGGATTGAGGATCAACCACAGAAGTAGATTCAGGCAATGTTAACATAAGAGTTTCAGAACCCACATCATGGTGCTCAACACCAAAACCCTCTCCAGCCTCCGAATACTAAGTACCAAGTTCCTCATTTTCATATGTGATCGTGATGTCGTGGAGAACTTTTGTCTCATCTTCTCTAAGCACTCGGTTCTCTAGTTCAAATTCATCGACTTATTCAGCTTGATGTTCTGCCATTTCATCTTCCACCAAGCGGACTCAAGAATTATACAAGTGTGATGGATAGTTATCAAGCCAGGTTAGGTTTCGGTGCTTCAGAACATAGCAATGTATGTGATAAGAAGATCTTTTATATCGGCCTCTGACCTGGTCTCTGCCATTTTCACTTCATTCTCAATCCTGGCCTCGGCTTCCTGAATTTTAAGCGTTATCGCATGCCTCTCTTCGCTAAGCACCACATCCTATTTCACATGCTTCCTGGGTAGCTTTGTTTGCATCGTCTTTCTCTTTAACGATTTCAGCAAATTTGGTCTTAAGCTCTTCAAGCTCTTTAAGCGCCCTGTCGCGTTCGGCCATGACTGTGGTGGTCTGATGCCTCATCTACCAGGGCTAAGTAAGTCTGCCTCATCTCTTCCATTCGCCAAGTGGCTTCATCAGCCCTTGTGATGGCCTCTGTCTCTGAGTTTTTGGCAGACTCGCTCTTATCATGAAATACTTGAATTATGCGGTACTTTTGAGCGAGATCAGTTTTTCATTTCTCAATTGTTTTCGCCAATCAAAGGCCACCATTGATGCTGTGTCCACGGTCTTCATCCATACCCAGTATTAGCTGTAAACGTCATGGATATAGTCGTGCATTATTTGTTCAGCCTCAACTGGAATTCTCTTTAAATGCGGAGGGAAGATGAAGCCATCAAAACAGATGTTCGGAAAATATTTTTTCAGTTGGGTGATTCTGATCGCTCCCTCCCTAGTGGGCTCGGTGATAGCTTGCTTGGTGATAGTGGGTGTTTCGTTTTCAGACCTTCGATACTGTGAATAGAACCTTGGTACTTAAGAGGCGGTCTTTGGCATGAAGGTTCCAAGGGTCATTTTCCATGGCCGGAAGGTTTTGTTAGAGCTCGAGGTGGCGGAGAATGTGACAGGGAGCGATGCCTGTATTCTCTATCTCTCTCTATGTCCCTCTCCATTTCGTAACACTCCTGACTAGAGTAGCCACGATCGCGATCCCTATCGGCTTTCGGTCTATGAGTCTCATGATACGAACTAGATGAGCGACGTGCCGAGCGAAGGTTGCTGAGCATGGATTCTCTCCTCGTCATAAAATAGAAAGAGAAGTAAAGTTAATAATGTCCAAAAATAAATAACTTATAATTGGAAATCGTGCGATGCCGTGAAAGTGTATGTATGCATGTGCAAAACCCTCTGACCAACCGGTTGTGTCGGCCATACTCATAGGAAGTGACTCGCCTAAATCTAAAACGATGTGGAGCCCTTCTAATCCGGTGTCTTGTTGGAGCGACACATAGTATGGAATTGGAATATCAACGAGTCCTTTGAAGGAATTCTCCATTTATTGGGGAGGAGCCTCCAAGATAATAACAATGGTGGCTGGCAGAGACAGACCATGGATTTCCATCTTGAAGACCTATGAAGTTTATGAGCAACTGCCTTGGCTTTCCTCTTCCACTCTGAATGTCGAGGACTATCTAAGGGCCCGACTACTGGTTTATCTTCGATGGGTGTATCTTCTTCATCGCCCTGCTCAGCAATTACAATCTCGAGCACCCTACGCCTCACACGCCTCACCGGGGCTGCCCTAAGCGATACTTCAAGCCTTATGCTTTGATCTCGGTCAATTATACCAATGGCCCTTAAATTTTCGTCCGTAAGCACCGAGTCAATCTCTCTCATCTCACCAGGCATTTCCTGAAGAATCCACACTATTTTCTTAAAGTGGGCACCTTCAGGTCATGGAATTATGGCTGTAAATAAAATAAAATATTAGACTTAACTTCGATTAAAACTATATCATTTGTTACTAGAGAAATTTAGGCACTTACGTCTAACTAACTACCATCTAAAAAACCCTGGCGGGAACCACACATAAAACCACTCAATCTTGAAGTAGCTAAGTCTGGTCCAGGCTCCAGTCGTAACTTGGCAATTTATGACTGCCTTTAAGAATGTGAAATAGGGGTTATCTCCCTAACTCTTGACGTTGAATAAGAATCTGACTTCTTTCGGAGTCGGGGGTCGTAGGAGATGCTCTATAAAAAAATGAATAGGCTATTCAACAATGCATACCCATTCGGATGCAACTGTGATGGAACGATCCGTAAGAAAGCTAACACTTCTCGAATATGTTGGTTAAATGGAGAAAGCATTCCAACTGTGCCCGAAAGTCTGTTAAAAGCGGTGTACCCTTCTTGGGGAATATGTGGTCTTTCGTTTGACTCTGGTAGTAGAACATCATCTAGCGATAGCCCATGTCTTAAGCAAAATCTCCCCAACATATCTTCCGAGACATTGGATGGTACAGAGTCTTATGGATTCGCAATAAAGATTGCTTGTAGTAACTCTTTCGGAGCAGGACCTTCAACTTCGATCGCAATGGTTGGCATCTCTATTATCGAAGAAGATGGATTTTGATCCCCCTGCTGTTGTGAACGTCCAAGTTTCATAACTAGTCAACTTATCAAAAACCATCATTAGATGTGATAAGCTCGTGTGCTCCGCAATGTGAAGTACATGAATGTGTTGTGCAGTGCAGTGCTACATGATACTTAAGAAATTCTACAGAATTTGATAAAATGTTCAAACGATAAGGTTTCGAGATTCGACCGGAGCAACTGTTATCGCTGACCTTCACAACCATGCCATTCAGGCTTAGGAGACCGATCCAAGTTAAAGTTCATTAAAAAAAATTAAGTTATACTTCCATTGACGAGCTTTGAAAGGCAGTCAAATATGCAGTGCAACAGCTAACTCCATTTATGCAAGGAAGAAGCTCATCGGAGTTAAATGTTCGAGTATTCAAAGATTTCAATTCGTCAAAGTTCAAATTTGGATTGCTCCACAAAAGCCCAACCTCGTATTGATCGAGATAAATCGGACTTCGTATCGATCGAAGATAACCAGCTTCATATCGGTCTCCAACCCAGCGTTTCGTATCGATCCTCAATCAGAGGTCTCGTATCGATCGCTCACCATAAAGTTTGTGTCGACCATGAGCTCCTCAACTTCGTATCGATTGTCTGCTATGAGTTCCGTATCGATCATTGGTTCCATGATTTTGCATGCATCGGATCGATACAAAATTCCACCCCATTGAATCGTTACAAAGTTCCCTTTTCACCTATCAGTTCTAGACCAATATGAAACCCTCATTCTACATCGACACGAAACCTAAGTTCTTCTCTTCCTTTATCGGTACGAGATTGGAGCTAAAAATCATTCCACCAACTCCCTTGTATCCATCCACCCTCCTTCTTCTCCAATCGGCGTGAACTCCATTCCTTCCTCCTTCAACTTTACTCCGCCTTATTTCGGCCTCGTCACCACCTGAACTGGCTACGACCATGGGTGAATTGGTAGTAGATCTCGAATCCTATCATTTTAGTGTGAGATTAATCAGATGATTACCTAAATTAAAGAATCAATTTGAGGGATTAGCAAGTTATTCGGTTCGAGGGCAAGAGTAGATTTGATTTTCTCATAGCGATACGAATGCTAAAGTAAGGCAGGAAAGTGAGCAAGTGAGAAATATGCTAAGTAAAAAAGCATGATATACTAGGTAAGTGTCAATCCATCTCCCAGTCGCTTTGACCAGTGATACACGGTTGCTTTCCCAAGTCGATACAAAGGCAATATGTTCATGTCCATTCTACATCGATTCAAAGCAACTACTATTCATGTCCATCGGCCTACCAATACGAACGATACTTTGGGAACCAATTGGACTATTCGTATCCATCATTTTGGAGATCAGTGGGAGTTATAGCCATCAATACAAAATGTTTTGTTCATGTCCATCAACCCAAAGCCCATAAAAATTTATACTCATCGATACGAAATGCTTTGAGAAACCAACTAATTCGTATCGATCACCATCGATACGAAAACAAATTTTGAATTCCTCGAATTGATCCAGGAGATGATCGATATGAAAGGATACACTAAAACAACCATCTGGCGTTGTTACAATTCGAATTTCACGTTGATTCAGGAGAGGATCAACACAAAATTCAATAGAAACTTAATAGCGACTAGTAAACATGCGAACGTTAACGGGAGTCAGGTAAACATACATGTTACTATCGTTCAATACTCAGTTACAACAGTGCACAATACAACAATTAGCAGTCAACAATTCATTATTTATATTACCGAAGATCAATCAAAGGTTACATCTTTCGACGAGAAGATAACAACCGGTCAACAAGTCAGATACAAATTTTCAGAATGAAGATTGCAGCGTTTCGAAGCACATCATGTCCTCACAAGTCGTACTTTGGGGGGAAAATGTTACCCCGCCTTTTTGCAAGGCCATGACACCAAGAAATTAACTGGAAATCAAAGACAGTTCATCCCCAATAACGATTATGCACAGGTTCACTTGGATGCTGGTAAATTTTTCTCGAGTCTGGATTGAGCTACAATTAACATGACATGACAATCAAAGCTATGAAAGCCAACGTTCCAAATTTCAAGTCAATTGGAGTTCGTATGCCCAAGGTGTGATCGATGCAAACCAAGAAAATCAACTCATTTGTATCCATTTTTCCGCCTCCTTCGCCTCGCTTTTATTCGTATCCATCTAGGGAACTTCAGTCATATCCACCGAACATCTATTAGTTCGAATCCATCAGATATGTTCCACTTCGTATCCATCCATACATATTACTTCGCATTCATCATCCCTCGGCTTGTTTGTGTCGATCCACCTATGTCTATTTCATATCCATCAATAAGCAACACTTTCGTATCGATCTTCTCCATTTGTATTTCGTACCGGTCTCATCATCAACTCAATTCGCATCGATCAGCCAACGATCGATACGAAACATGCCACTAAAGACATCGATATGAAGGATGTGTGAAATGATCGATACGAAGTAGCATCCAGGTTATTGCTACGAAGTACATGGGTTCGTATCGATATGAAGCAGTTATAAACCATTGATACGAAAAGAATACTCTAGATCGATACGAACAAAAGCATGTAAAGTGGAAGACTCGGTCACTCAGCATGAAAAGTGGATCGATCCTAAAAGTTAGCACCACGTCACCTAGCAAGCACGTGCCCGAAAGCGATACGAACAAAAGCGATGCGAACAGAAGCTAGCGAACTTGGAAGCCTTCAAAAAATTCAAACTTGCATCGATCATAACTCGAGATCTACAAGTCCAAATGCCACCAAATTTTCAAGGATCTTGCTTGCAACCTCAGGAATGTTCATGATTGATCTCGACTCGATTGGGCTAAATCTTGATCGATATGAATTTCATTCATATCGACCACGGATGGAGTCCAAACAACTGAGGATCGATCACGTGGGCCTACCCACATAAGGAAAGAGGTCTTCCTAGATCTGGGTGAGATATTTGCTACCTACGCCTATAAATAGCAGCCCACGACCTATTGAAAATGGACTTTCGACTCTTCTACTTCCAGACTCTGGCGAAATTATCATTGTACTTGGATTATACTATTGTAGAACTTTGTAACTAGCAAGCAAAAATCAATAAAAGTCAGCCATTTCATAGTGGACGTAGGCCATACGCCGAACCACTCTAAATCTGCGTGTTTCTATGTGTTTTTTTCATGTCTATCGATTGATATGTCTGTTAGATCTTCCTCATTTTCCATTTATATTCTTCATTTTGTCTCTTCAAACACATCCGAAGAGTGTTGTGCCCAATTTTGGTACAAATAGAGATATTCCTAAGGAATAATTTTAATGTATAATTTTTAAAATACCAATGCGCTCGCATATGTATAGTACGCTTGACTCATTCTAGGGTGTCGTATACCCTATATCTAATGAGCCATACCCAACAAAGGCAAGGTGTTCGCTCAACCTTGGGCTTTAATACCAAATTTAATGACTCGACTATTCGACCCTCGAATGTCGACACTAATACATCCACGGTATTTACATGCTGAGCACCCAAGTGCCGAAAAGACAAATTGTTAGGGTAAAATAAAAGAAAACGAAATAGAACGTGGAAGAAGAAACACAATATCAGAATGAAATGATCATATATAATATCAATAGACGGTATAAACTATCATCCTGAGATACAAAGTTTTTCAGAGTTACAATAATCAGTCTGGACAGTTATAACAATATGTCCTCACAAATGTTGATGATACACACAAAGTAATGCAGCGAAATAAATACTATGATAGATAGAACTCCAACTCTTCTCCAGAAGCTCGAAAGCCTCTACAGCTAAATCTAAAAACAGTCATGGGGCTGACCTAGCATTAAGAAAATAACACCCAGATCAATCTGGTAAACTAACGTGAGAAACATAAGAAATATGAGTGACAAGTAACGGTAACCATTGAGACAGTATGGATTCCCACAAAGGTTTTTCCTTCAAAGAAACCAACTATTCATTAGGTTTAATGTATAATGATATGATAGATATTTTCTAGAGTGTAGCACATAAATCATATCAAATAGCAGCTGTGTGAATGCTACAAAAATAATAGGTATATAACCAATACCGTTAAGGCACGTTCGCATAAGTGTAAGGATTTACATGGGGCTCTCCTCGGATCTATTCGAATCTGAACTCCATGACCAGGATCGAAAACTTCTTCCTGAGTATTGTATATCTCTAGATGGGATGTACTCTAAGGTAAAACATAACTGGCCCAACGATGAATTGCGTGGCACCAAGTATCAATAACCCCCATTGCAACATATCGATAACCATACTCTAGACCTGGAGTTGATATACAATTAGGGGTAAGCTAAACCCGAGATTATGCACCTTACTCTGGTATTAGTCATTTCCCATATCAAGGCTACATTCGGTATCTTTCACATGAGTATTCATCATTCGATCAACATATGAATCCCCAACCGGATTCCTTTATCACGAGTAGATCAGGAATCACTACATGGATTCGAGCATCTTTTGAATAGATCTCGAACCTCCATATAGGTTCTGCACATAAGTCCTTGGACGAATGCAAACGTTGTCCTCTCTCTTGGAATACTCCTCAAGAAAGACAGCCCTACACAATAGGATCGTTCGAAATGTTAACGCTGACCTTTTCCGTGGACTTAACCTTAGGATAGACAATTCAACTCTATAACATTCTACTTCATAACTGCATCAAGAATATAGATTGCGTATATGGTTTTGAATTGGTTTTGGGTTCGAGTCATCTCATATAAGTACACTCTTCCCACTTATTGGACTCTTCAAAACCAATCGATAAATTTTCGGTTAACTTAATTCTGGTTCTCTCAAAAGTAAGCGAAAACTAGAGACGTTTCATACCAATAATCCTCCCCGGGGTTCTTATTGGTATAAAATCACGAAGCATTTCGATCACTTCCTAAATTCATATTAGGTCAAGTTTGATAATCGAATAATCGATTATCTAATCAAAATAACTGCTTATACAAATCACAATATGTACACTTAACTTGTTTCCGACATTCAAACTCAACTATTCGTCGCCCAAGAGTGAAGCTAGGTATAATTAGGCACTAGTTGCTCCAAGCCTTGCCTAGACATTTCAATCTTGAATCTCATAAATATATAAGTCTACCTCATCTCTTTTAGTTTTAAGTATAGTAATAATGATTTCCATAAACATTAAGAAATCAATTCGATTAACAAATTTCTGACATTTTCCACTTACCAATTCCTCAGTTAAGAGAAAATCCAGGTGGGTTAGGGCCCTATTGCTCCGTCCCTACTCAACATCAATCTTAACTCTCACAAATAGATAAGATTACTTCAATGGCTTATTAGTGTTAAGCATAGTTAATTACTTTTCTAATAAGTAATTAAAAATCAATCATGATTTGGTCATTTAGCAATTCTATCCCCTTGGTGAAAACATCTAAAATACTTCAAAATACTTATAATAGGTATTAAAACATTTATCCAAAGTATTACTTAAAAATAAAAAGTTTGTAAAATCAACAAAATTTGAAAAAAGAACAAGTTTTATTCTAAAATTCCTCCCTTTAAAATTCAAAACAAACTCTTAAAAATTCATATAAATCCCAAATTACTTTTAAAATATTCTAAAATTAGTTAGGCAATACTTTTAAAAAGAATGAAACAAATTTCTCAAACTTAAAAATCCTTTTTGTAACAATTAAAGTTCAAAAATCAAGGTTAAACGGGGCAGTTTAGCACTGGTGATGTTTAGCCGTTTTTAAGATGTAACTTAACTTTTTACTATTCAATCTTCTGATAGCAACAAACGTACATATAAAACATTGTAAATATGGTAATAAATTCCTATGGATCTCTCTACAATGTTCCGTAACAATTGCCAGAAACAAGGCAATTCCAAATTGTTTTATAACGACTATCGCTATAAGTGCATTTTTAAATCCAAGTCCGATCTAAACCAAAGTCCATCTATAACATATGTGCTTTATTCAAGGTCTATTCACATGTCATACAAGTCCATTCAAGTCCATTCCAAGCCCATTCAAATCCATATATGAATCCTATGTGCAACTTGTTCTCAAAATAAGAATTCAAATCAATATTTTAACATATGTTACTTAGCGGTCCAAACACCATTAACACAATCAAATGAAACATTTATATGTTATATTTTCCATTAAAAGTGAGGTGTTAACTCACCTTTAATCCAACAATAACCAAGATCAAAGCTAACCAAAGTCCAACCGAAGCTAGCAATCACTTTTCCTTCTTCGCTTCTTGTTTCGCCTTGATTTCTTTGCCTTCCTCACTCTCTATATGCTCACGGCTCAAGGGGGATTAGGGGAATTTGGCATTTATTATTCCACTTTTGACTTGGTATAAGGTTATACAATATATTACTAAGCCTTATGGCAAAGTTTGGAGTTATTTGGAGATGGTTTGCAAATAATTTTCTTCAGGAATTTGAGATGATGATGAAGAAGAAAACATTGTTTTTGAACTCTAAGATTTGTAAATATTTGTGAATGATTCTAAGGGTATGCCTTCTCTTGTATAGGCTTGTGAAAAGGGTTACTTTCACCTCTGACCTTCCACGGAAGGTCACAAAGGAGCATGCATCTCGCATGATAACTTTATGTCACTTCTCATTTATGTTATTTACCATTGTACACTTATCATAATAATATCTCTTATCCATTAGAACAATCTAGAGTGTTCTATGTTTTATGAAGAGGAGAGTGCATTAATTAGTTGTTAGTGTGTTCATTTTACCATTAGTCAAGTGCAAAAGAGTTCGAACAACTTATAACGATCGAAAAAATATTTATTGATAAACCGATTTTTGGTCACATTATCGATTTTCAATCGAAGAATATATTTTTGTAAATACTTTTCAAAAAATACGTTTTTTATCATTATATTTATTAAATAATGCTAAATAATGTTATAAAATCATATTTATAACCCTTAGTTATATTTCAAAATGTGTATATATTCAAAGATGAAGTGTTCGAATTTTCGGGTCGCTATAATGTGCTTCATCGACGTGATGTGCTTGCAAGCAATAATCGAGACTGAAAAGAGTTAAAGGGAAGCTGATGTAGATTTATGGTGTATCAAAGAACAAACTATTTATTCTGAGTAGGCATGGCAGCATGGTCAAGCAAACATGGAAGTATGCCCTGCCAGTCAATTTGCAGTAGGCATATCGAGAACTAAAATAGTAATAAGAAATGAGTAAGCATGGCGGTAAATACTAAAACCTGGTTTTGATTTATATCAAAAACCGAAGAATATTAGAAAATCTACCATTTTAGTTGAAGCAATTTAGAGATGGTGAGATGAGTTTTGAGGCAATCGGGAATTGCTGAGATGTCGAATTGAAGAATCCCTGAAATGATGAAGTTTCGACGAGGGATGAATTTGATTCAAAACAGAACTGAAGTGATAATGAAACCACCCCACCTCTATACCTATACTAACCAAGAATATTACTGGGTAATACTATCAAATAATATAGAGAATGAGGTGATATGAGGTACACATATGAATATTTCTTTAGAGAAACACTGGTACTATTTAAACATCGAATAAATAACTCACCTATACATACACAGTATCATCGCAAAGTAATAAACAGGCGTGCCTCTAGGATAGAACAATACACAATATATAATAAATATTAGAGATCACAGAGTCAATTGCAATGATAAAAATATAATAAAAAATTATACAACATATATCCAATATATATCATAATGATATACACACAAGAGACTATGCAATACAAGATGATAATCTACAAACTGAATATCTAATCTCCTCTAGCCTAGAAAACATGAGCTGGTGTCATCATCCCTAAACCTGAAAAGTCTCGGACTGACCTGGGTATTATAAGAATTACATATGGGTCAGATTATGTCTAAATATAGCATCCAACACATACATAGATGTAGAATATGCATTGTATAATACTGATGTCATACAAAACAGTAGTATAATAAAACAACAACAACCATGAAATCAAGTATAAGGATGCCATTACCTATATAAAATCACACCAAATAGTATCCAATCAAAAAAAATATTAAATGGGTGAATCATCCATATCTAGAATCATCATCAAAGATCAGAAACCATCAAATGTGAGATGTCATCAAATATAATTAGGCTAACAAATAATAATGCCTAAGCATATCTCTCAATTTCGAGCAATAGACAAGTATATCTCTCAGTCTCGAGTAATAGAATACCAACGTTCATATAAAGTATAGGTTGCCTATCAAAGACATTGTATATGATAAAGACATGTGACTCTACTATACTCTGGACACCTATCTATCCTATCTCCTCATATATGAATAAATCAAAATAAATCATGAAGGGGAGTGACTGTATAACAAATACATGGTCCCAAGAAAAATCATATATAGACTAGTATGTTTGTCACCTAACCTTGGGTCGCCTAATCTACATCTAAACTTAAGTGAGGTATATCAATAGAATATACCAATCCACCACTCTAGTAGATCCGCAAGGGAGACTGATGGTTGTCTGTCTGCTCTAGGACCAAGGGTCCCGTAACCGGACCTACTCCTACAGTCTTAAGTTATCTCAATGGACATCGTGGCTCATATCCACCAATAACTTGACAACATGTAGCCTCGGTCATAACACTGCTTTTCCCTAATAGGTAACATACCGCTGGCCTATGCAATATAAAGGGGATATAAGGCACCTTTCCTATGATATAGGGCACCTACCATATGGGTCATCTAACCCAAATACTATGATATGCACTAAATATCATGTCCAATAAAAAGTGTCACTAATCTGGGAGCGACCCCAAGATCAGTCCGCCAAGATGGATTCTACCCATCTAGTGACGGAGTTAGGGGTATGCCCGGGGACAATTATGTAATTTGTAATATATATATCTAACTCGTTTACCAATCTTGTTTGAAATAAAGGTGTTTTCTTTCTATTGTATACTTGATATAATGTGATTATATTAATTAATCAATTTAATTAAAATATCTTTAATAGAAAATCCATTAATGGTATGTTTTGTGATAGTAATTACAAAGTGTTGTAACCGTGAGTAATTTATCACAATGAAACAAACATACCATTTTAAATGTTCATAGTCAAGAGGCATCGAGACTGGATATCAATGTACCCGTTGAGGCTAGAGTACGTGACGCTTTCCAAATGTTGGACAGTGTATTACTCATGACTGTTGGGGGAACATAGAGATTAAGTACTGATAATTATTGGATAACTATGGAATGACTCACTTGATAACTTCTGTTGGTAAATACAAATAAGGTGAAATAGAAAATATTGATGTGATTAATTTACATTTTTCTTTTGACTTGAGAATACTGTAGATTTTCAATATGGAAGCCCCGCTTTAATTATGGCATGACGTCCGTCAAGTGACTATAGTTGGGTCGAGTGGAAGTATTGGAATTGAAACACTATTCAAGAGAGGATTCATCTCCTTAGTTATATAGGGTTAGTATCACGGTCAACTTAAGTCAACACAAAGTCATAATCTCTGGTTAGAGTATTTTTGTTAATAATAATTGTTATTATTGAACCAAGGTCTTTGTGTTTGGATTATAAAGTTGAATATGGATGATACTGGAATTTTGAACATAATCAAATTCAAAAAGTCCAAAGTAATATAGTTTTGACGAAGAGAATTGGCATAAATAATTGTCACAAAAAAGTAACGCTTAATAAAGTGAAATTGGATTTTACCAAAGTTTAATAAGCGAAAAATTTGGCCATAATGTCACACCACCTACTAAGTGACGTGTGAACATTGACATTCGAATAGTTCAATGTTGATCGCTGACCGAATTTACACCCAAGAGTCACACAACCGAAATAATTAATTCTCTTTAGACCAAATGATTTAATTGGTTAACACTTGTTATAAATTAATTAAATTAATTAATATTTATGAAATATTAATTATGAAATTTGAATATGATATGAGAAGTAAATATACTGCATATATTTATAATAGTTATAAATATATTGGTCGATATAAGATATCTATAAGAAATTGAGTTAAATATGATTGTAAATATTTAGTTTGAGTTACATGGGCTAACAACCCATGAAATTATGGAGTTGTAGGCATTGGTTATGGCTAGGGTTAGAGGTGGCTTGAACAAATGGTTAGGGTTTGGAGATGTTTGGTTAAGATCTAGTTGTTTGCTCTCTTATCTTACCATATAAATAAACAATCTCAAAACCCTAATTTGTTAGAAATCTTTCTGTTGATTTTTTGAGCCGCCACTCTCTTTGCTCTTTCATGGATAAAACCCTCCTCTAAATCAATTCTAAAATCCTCATATCAAATTCAAATCAAAACTAAAAGCTTTTTGATAGTAATTCGTCGTAGATTCCAAATCAGTGATCTGAAGAATCAAAAACATTTCAAAAGAAGGGAATTGATTATTCAAAGTGGAATTTACGGCATCTAATTTGGGTAACTTTGATTTTAATTTTATCATATTATTGTACTTTCATAATTTGTTAATCATATGGACATATGTGTATAATTAAATTGATGTTTTGTTAGTTAAGTGAGATTTTTGTACGTATTTATGTTACAATGGTGAACAGATATTTATATAATAATTAAAGATCTATTCCATGATTATGATTTAGATCTGAAATTAAACTTTAAAATTAATTATAGATTTGAAACTATTTATGTTTATACATATTGATCATATGTGTAAATCTTATATGTTAATCTTTTGTATTAAATCTTCACATACAATTTGAATTAAGAGATATGTTTTATCATATGCTGTATATATAGATCTGAATATTTGCAAATGCTTGTTTGTGTTTATTATGAATTATAAGTGCTGAATTTTTTTATTTATATATTTTATTAATTTTAATATTTAATGATTATCTGAACCAATAAATTCATATATAATGATAAACATTTAACTTCAGTTTAATATATTTTTAAATTCATCCTTCATGTCAGAAGCCTTCAGGATAAAATTTTAGATTTTTTGAACATAAAACAATATTTTTTAAAACTAATTCTATTTCAAACATGAAAATAATTAATTGAATAAAAATATCATTTTAATTTACAAAATTCTGGAAATTTTTCTTAAAACCCAAAATATGTTATAGAGACCCTAGAAAATTTTTAGATTTTTATAACTTAACTTTATAATTTTAATAATCAATTTGATTTCACGTCTACAATAAATTATATATTTAAAATTTATTTTAGTTGAGAAATTTTTAGAAAAATTTCCTAAGGCCAAAAATGTGTTTCTAGATTTTCTAAAATTATGAATTTATAATTTTATCACATGGTTATTTTGTGAAAATTTATGATGGCTAAATATGTTTCATTCAAAATATTAAATATATATGTATATTAAATAATAAAATCTTTGGAATTCCAGATCTAATATATTTTCTAACAAGTAATTGTAAAAGAAAGGAATTTTTAAATATATATATATATATATATATATATATATATTGTTATATATGGTGCAATATATTGTCATACAAATAAATAAATATTTTCTACAATATTTTATTAATAAAAGTAAATTTTATGCATACGAAAATAGATATATAATTTTTCCAAATAATCACATGAAATTCATAGTTATATATTTATGTACATATTTGACAACATACAAAATGAGCTAATGTGTCTGTTGCAATGCAAATCCCAACATCTATATACGGACATATTATACCCTACACATATTGCTATGTTACACATGCACGCACGTGTGTGTGTATATACAAACACATACACACACATACACAGACGCACGAATATACAAGCAAAACCAAAATTAAAAAAATTCTCAAACTACTATTTGTAAATTTAAATAAGATACATGATTTTATTTAAATCAAATTTAGAAATGTTCTATAAAAAAATCTCAATGGCTAATTTTTTTGAAATTCACTCATTTCTTCTGTTGCGGGCTAGCTCAGCTCCTTCAATGGTATCAGAACCCACATATTTGGTCTTAATTTGTCATGTTAGGGCTAATTAAGCTTGTGCACGTAGTACGGTGTCTAGAAAGGTGATGTCTAGGATTAGAACTGGGTAATCAAGTATCATGCCCTACCTGGTTACCTGTCTGGCATGAAAGGTGATGTGAGCCCAAAGGTTACCCTTAATAGAGAAGGCCCAATTTGAATTGGGCCTTGGGCTAATTTTCAAAACAGTTTTGAAAATTAAGACATGATAAATTAAAAGGTTAAATTTCTTTTAAACTTAAAATAAAAACATATTTATTATAAAATGTTATAATATAACATAAATTTTCGAAATGTATGAAAATATAATGAAAAAGTTCAAAATGTTTGAAACTATGTAAGTAATAATTTCGACATTTAAAATTATTAATAAGATTAATAACATAAATTAATTAAATGAGTTAGTTAATTAATACTTACACACATGTATTATATATGTTGATATATGTTATGTTATTTTAAAATGTTTAAGATAACATAAGCATATATGTATCTATATAAGATAAATTTTTGAAATTTATATAATTTAGTTAAAATTGTTTAATTAATAAATTAATTAAAGGTTAATTAATTAAATAAAATTACACATATATATGATATATGTGTTACACTATAAAAGTTATAGGATATATGTCCAATATAAAAGTTGTATATGAATACTAATATAAAATTAATTAAAGAGTTAATTAAATAAGATTTAATTAACAAAATATTATACATTAGATTATCATATAAGTAATATGAAATATAAAAGTTATTTAATAACAAAACTTATATGATATGAATGTATAAAATAAAAGTGAAACATTAGAGAAACCTAAATAGACTTAAGGAATAAATACATATGTAAATATACATATATTATGATTTCTGATGTGTACGACACTTGAATCACGATGGTATTTCACAATAAATACATTATTCCATAAGTCGATATCACTCAATATAATATATTGAAGATTATGAATTTTTAATATAATGTTGTCCTTTGCCATGTATATATTAATAAAATTACTTGCGTACTCCTTAGTTGTTGAGCAAACTCATTCTGGGGATGTTATGTGTAGTATTATTAATATATTGAACAGATGAGGTAAGATAACTATATGTATTTATTGAGCGAACTCAAGCTACATATACTATACTTAGGCCATCATGATATGGTAGGTACGAGTGGATAATCTCTTTCGATTTGTTGAGCAAACTCAAGATCGAAATGAGATAAGGATAAGAAAAAGTGGGTTAGTAGTTGTATGTGATAAAACCGATAAGGAGATCCATCGTTTGTGGGGCTATGATTTGTTGAGCGAACTCAAGGTCAGAATACCGAGACAGACGAGTCCTAACACCCACTACTGAAGTCGAAAGACTATTGTGTTTCATCTTAGGGTTTGGAAAAACATAAAAGACTAGTGGGATACTTATTAGAAAAATGAAACGGTAACATTTAACCTTTCTAATATTGTAAGAACATAAGCTAAATAATGTTATAATTATCTATAACGATAAATTTACGAATTTAATATGATTGATAAAATGTTTATTAATTAGCATATAAAAACAAACTAAATTGAATGTTGACAAATGGAAATATAATTCCCTTTATTAAATTCCTATTACATGTTAACATTTCAACACCTTTGCAAATACCCGAATTTACAACTACTGAATACATTCGTGGTTTGGTCACTTATGCATTTATTTAGTCAAGACCATGTGTTGCATTCTATGAGTTTTGAACTCTAAAAGCAATACAAGACTATGGATCTTTGATCCATATACATTAGCATATAAATTCTATATGGTGAAGGGTCAAAGTTTGTAATGTGTGATATTTCGATGAAACTAGTACATTCAAAAAGCAAAATAAACCTTAGTGCAAGTTTGAGTATTCAACCTGATTGATTACAAAAGGGATCATATTGTGTTAATGTAAGAACTCGATCACTGAAATGTTATTTTGATCGATTTACATAAAGTGCAACATGTTTGATGTCCTTAAATGTCAAGGATAATTGAATGCTCTTTTGTAAAGAGTTTGTTATGATATTGTAGTAAGGGTTTTCTTTTGAATAGTTTGACCATTTGAAAGGAAAACGAATGTATATGAATAGATGTAATTTAAGGTAAAGTTGGGATGACGAGAATAAATGGCCACTTCTGCTTCATAAAGAAACATTGAAAACAAGAATTATAATAATCGATACTTAATATTGGAATAAGAAATACAATTTCGAAATGTATTTTCATATAGAAAATTGTTTTCTATGAGATTTAATTCTTTGCGCTCAAGATATTTGATCAACGAACTCTGCACTGTAAATAATTGCAGTGTATGAAATAAACTAATTTTATTAACTAAATGATGGATCTCCAAATTTAATATGCTATTATAGTAGTGGTAGAAATAGTGGAAGCATACCAAATAACACTTATTAATTGCATCATAGTACGAAAATTGTTTTCGTAAAACTTGCCATACATTATTTATGAAATAATGATTATTTTTCGGTATCGACTGAAAAAATAGACATAGCTATATTTCAATATGAATATTATGAATATTCTTTGTGAATTAAAACTATAATGTAGTAAGTTTTTTATAAAAAAGTGATGCATTGGAAAATACAAAAGTATCTAATATTATTTATGGTTGTTTTGGAATTATAGACTAAACCATAGTTTTGAGAAATAATTTTATTATATGATTTTGAATCATATGATACTTGTTAATTATATCTCAAACATAAAGAGAAATGCAACCATTTAGTGGGACTATCATAAGAGTTAATGAACTCTTTGGATTGATACATATAGATGTATGCAATCGTAATTCTATAAATACAAAAATTGTTTCATGTACTTTGTCATATTCACCAATGAGTTATCGTCAACACACATGTGTATTTGACAAGCATGTAGCATGTCTATGGTAAACTTATAGGATATAAAACAAAAGTAAATGAAATACATGCGACAGAAATGATTTGATTTGATCGATGAGTGAGTATACTGGAAAATGTTCCGAATGTACCTATAATGAATAAAGATTCAATCTCAAAATTACTCCTTCATGTGATACATAATGATGCATCGATAAGGGGTAATCGAACTTTGTTTGACAATATGCGATTAATTGTAAGTGAAATTGAATTAGTTTCTTTCTGTAAGATAACTTACTTAAGGGTAGTACGCAAGGTTAATATTATTTCATATGAATAATAGTTTGCAAAATTTTATAAGATAAGGGTTTATAAGAAACTCCTACATATCCAAGGCCAAGGAGTTGGCAGGTTGTGTGAGTCGAAAGATTGCATGTAGTAATTGTTTATGAGGGATCTTGTATGAATCTTGCCAAAAGGATTTTGAAAAGAATGTCATTTGATGACATATTTATGTTTCGAACATAATTTTGCAAACTAAAACCAAATCAGTTTTATGAATAAGGAAATTCATAAAAAGTTTATGAATACCTATTCTATTGTGCTGAGAAACATTTCAAGATATACCAACTTCATTGTAAAGAAATTTCTTTGAGGAATTATTGGTAGTAAAATGGAATTGGATACGATCCATGGATAGAACTGATTATAAGATGAAATGAAATTAACTAACTAAACGAACACATAGCATTAGAATTTCTAATAAGTATTCTCACACATCGAAGAGAAACTATGAGTTTCTTATTAATGTCGAAAATATATAATCTTAGTTTGTTTAACTAAACCACTGAGGGTGTTGACTCTATATGGTATGATGCGCAAATCAGAAAAAATTCCAAGTACGCTATCAAAATATAGATTTTCGTGGTCATAACTGAAGGGATATAATCCATCAACCTTGAATGTGTCTTCATGAGTAAGACTAATGCAGTTGGAATTAAATAAGAAATATTATCATAAATTTCAATTGTTGAAATTAGCGTAATAGATTCGATATTCAACATATTCAAGTCAATTTGGATTTACTCACAAATTATCGCTTGATAAGTCCTAGTATTTTGGTACACATGTATTGAAATAGAAAATTCTAAATAACGATTTAGAGTAAGCTGTTTACGCATATTTACCAAAAATGTCTCAAAGTTAGTGGGAGCGGTATTGAGTTTGTGAGTCTTTGGATATGGTCTAAGAAATGCTATGAAAGTATCATTTTATAAGCATCAAGATTGAATAAGTATTTTGATAAAAATATCAAATGGATTGATTATTAATCAAAATGCAGTGGAAGCATGCGTTCATAAGAAATAAGGTTAAAAGGTATATTGATATTTCTAAACTATAAGTAAACAACACATTGTTGATTTTAACGATGTACTTGTGTCGAAATCAGCCTTAGTTGTTTTAATACTCAACTTTAGATTAATAAATGACACCTTTTATAGAAAGTTTAAAAAATGTTGGGAATGTCCCAAATGATATCCTAGGACACCTTACTAAAATGTTTAATATGGTACATGTAAGATTGATTCCTGGCATTGACAATAGGAATTATCATACATGTTATGCTGACTACGATATCATGATTTGTTTATGTATTTGATACATGAAGCAAATATCAAATCCAAATTGACATCACTAAATGTTTGTTTGAAGTGTTCTCATGTATTTATGAAATACTAGAGAATTGTTTACACAAACATAAATTCCTTATGAAGGAATGTTCAGACTCAAACTTTCATAAGTAATATTGTGTATAATATGTTAATAACAAATCTTTAAGTTGGAAATGTTCCAAATAAAAGGCCATGGATGATTCAATAAAAAAGGCTGAGTACATTGCCTTAAATAGTGGCGCAATCAAAACAATGTATATAAAATATATAAATGCACAAATTTATAACCGAGTAGATTCCAAATGTTGAGAATCTTATGGCAGTCTTATATGATAACAATGTCATAAAATAGTTCATAATAGAACTTAGAGCTCACTAGAGGTCGAGAGACATACTCCGAATTGTTCCACATGATAAAGCATATATCACCGTTAGAGAGATTTGATTGACAAAGTAGATAATTATAACATAATAGCATACCCGTTCACAAAGGGACTAACCTAATTGGTTCCGAGAAAACTGATTGGAGAAGTTGGAATAAGATTCCATAATTGACCTCAAGTGCAAGTGGGTGATTGATAGAGTTAGGGTATGCCCTCGGCGCAATTATGTAATTTGTTACATATGTATAACTCATTAACCAATCTTGTTCAAGAAAAGGTGTTTTCATTCTATTATATACTTGATACAATGTGGTTATATTAATTAATCTATTTAATTAAAAGTATATTTAATAGAAAATCCATAAATGGTATGTTTTGTGATAGTAGTTACAAAGTGTTGTAACAGTAAGTAATTTATCATAATGAAACAAGTATACCATTTTAAATGTTCCTAGTCAAGATGCATTGAGACTAGATATCGATGTATCCGTTGATACTAGAGTATTGAATGTTCTTCAAATGTTGGGCAGTGTATTACTCATGACTACTGGAGGCACCTAGAGGTTCAATATTGATAGCTATTGGATAACTATGGAATGACTCACTTGATAGCTTTCTGTTAGTTAATATAACTGAGGCCAAACAGAAAATATCAATGTGACTAATTTACACAGTTCTTTTGACTTGAGAATACTGTAGTTCTTCAATATGAAAGCTTCGCTTTAATTATAGTCAAATTAAGGCACGACGTCCGTCAAGTGACTATAGTTGGATCGAGTGGAAGTATTGGAAGTGAAATACTATTCAAGAGAGGATTTGTCTCTTTAGTAATATGGGGTTAGTATCACGGTCAACTTAAGTCAACACAAAGTCAAAATACCTGGCAAGAGTAGTTCGGTTAATAATTATTATTATTATTGAACCAAGGTCTTTGTGTTTTGATTATAGAGTTGAATATGGATGATATTCAAATTTTGACTATAACCAAATTTAATAAGTCCAAAGTGATATAGTTTTGACGAAGAGAATTGGCGTAAATAATTGTCACAAAAAGGTAATGCTTAATAAAGTGAAATTGGATTTTATCAAAGTTTAGTAAGTGATAAATTTGGCCATAATGTCATACCACCTGCTAAGTGACGTGTGAATGTTGAAATTTGAAAAGTTCAATGTTGATCGCTGATCGAATTTACACCCAAGAGCCACACAACCGATTCTCTTTAGACCAAATGATTTAATTGGTTTATAATTGTTATAAATAAACTAAATTAATTAATATTTATAAAACATTAATTATGAAATTTGAATATGATATGAGAAATAATTTTATTGCATATATTTATGATAGTTAAAAATATATTGGTCGATATAAGATATCGATAAGAAATAAAGTAAATATGATTGCACATATTTAATTTGGGTTAAATAAGCTAACAACCCATGAAATTATGGAGTTGTAGGCGTTGGTTATGGCTAAGGTTAGAGGTGGCTTAAACAAATAGTTAGGGTTTGGAGATGTGTGGTTAAGATCTAGTTGTTTGCTCTCTTTTCTTATCATATAAATAAACGGTCTCAAAACCCTAATTTGTTAGAAATCTTTCTATTCGTTATTTGAATAGCTACCCTCTTTCGTCTTTCATGGATGAAACCCTCCTCTAAATCAATCCTAAAATTCTCATGTCAAATACAAATCAAAACTAAAAGCTTTTTGATAGTAATTGATCGTAGATTCCAGATTAGCAATCTAAAGAATATAAAACATTTCAAAAGAAGAGAATTGATTATTCAAGGTGAAATTTAGGGCATCTAATTTGGGAAACTTTGATTTTATTTTTATCATATTATTGTGCTTTCATAATTTGTTAATCATATGAACATATGTTTATAAGTAGATTGTTGTTTTGTTAATTAAGTGAGATTTTTGTACGTATTTATGTTGTCACAATCGTGGTTGGATATGTGTATAATAACTAAAGATCAATTCCATAATTATATTTTAGATCTAAAATTAAACATTAAAATTAATTTTGAGTTTGAAATTATTTATGTTTATACATATTGATCATATGTGTAAATCTAATATGTTAATCTTTTGTGTTAAATCTTCACATACAATTTGAATTAAGAGATATGTTTTATAAAAAGTGGTATTTATAGATTTGAATATTTGCAAATGTTTGTTTGTGTTTATTATGAATTATAAGTGCCGAATTTTTTTATATTTTTATATTTTCTTAATTTTAATATTTAATGATTATCTAAACCAATAAATTCATGTATAATAATTAACGTTTTTTAACATTAGTTTAATATTTTCTAAAATTCATCCTTCATGTCAGAAGCATTTAGAAAAAATTTCATATTTTTTGAACTTAAAATAATATTTTTGAAAATTAATTTTACTTCGGACCTAAAAACAATTAATTGAATAAAAATAACATTTTACTTTACAAAATTCTGGAAATTTTTATTAATTCCCAAGATATATTATAAAAATATTATAAGAAGTCTTACATTTTTATAACTTAATTTTTTAATTGTAATAATTAATTTATTTTCAAGTCTACAATAAATTATATATTTAAAATATATTTTAATTGAGAAAATTTTAGAAATTTTTTCTGAGGCTAAAAATGTGTTTCTAGATTTTCTAAAATTATAAAATTTACAATTTTATCATATGGTTATTTTATGACAATTTATTATTACTAAATCTGTTTCATTCAATATATTAAATACATATGTATATTTAATAATAAAATCTTTGAAATTCTAGATCCAGTATATTTTCTAGCTATAATTGTAAATGAAAGGAATTTTCAATATATATATATATATAAAAATATATATGTATGTATGTATATAATCTATGGTTCAATATATTGTCTTATAAATAAATAAATATTTTCTACAATATTTTGATAATAAAAGTAAATTTTATGCGTACGTTAAATAGATATATATAATTTTTCAAAATAATCACATGAAACTCATCATTATATATTTACTACATATTTGACAACATACAATACATACGAGATGAGCTAATGTGGTTGTTGCGATGCAAATCCCAACATCTATATACAGGCGTACCCTGCATGGATTGCTATGTTATACATGCACAAACGTATATATATGTATATGACACATACACACATATATATACGCACACACGCATACACAAATATATAAGCAAAACCAAAATTAAACAATTCTCAAACTACTGTTGTAAATTTAAATAAAATATATGATTTTATTTAAATCAAATTTAGAAAAATTCTAAATAAATTTAGACTTCTTAGGCCCATTAAAGATCCAAAATGGCTAAAAAATTTAAAATTCACTCATTTCTTCCATTGCGGGCTAGCCCAGCTCCTTCATCTAGTTCTCTCCAATGTCAATAAAAGGAGTACTTTAGGACAGTGACACACAATATCAATAAATATAAAGGTTCCTATGTTACTCGCATATATGAGCATAACCTCAAGTAAGTTCAATCTCATGATACTATTCCTGTCACGTGAGCGTCATCTACTTACATTGAATAACCGTATAAATATAACAATAACATCCCATACTACTGCATCATACATAAGCGCTTATTCAAAGCTTGTAAACAACACTTAATCCCCACAATATTTTATATAATGAGTCCAAAGAATAACTAAAGAAATATTGCATAATTCCCCATCCCAAACAATATTATAACTCCGGTTATTTATATTGCTCGTCATATAGAATCAAAATAACAAAAATCAATATAAAAATATCACAAATCGGTACAAAAGGACATCAACACATTATCATATCTGAATATTAACCAAATCAATATCAACAGTAAATTATTCGTAATACCAATTCAATATAAAAGATAAGAGAAATCAAAAAATAAACTAAAATAAACTAGTTAAATATATATAGAACAATCAAATCATTACTTAACAATGAATCGTATTATTAGCAAAATTCACTTTAAATACCTAAAATATCAATTAGAAAATATTTCATATCTTTCATAATTTTATAATCTTTAAATAATTTGTTAAGACCAAATGTAAAATATTCTTTTCAATAAATAACTAATTTTGAGTAAAAAAATTCTTCAATATTTATATTCAAAAACTAATAAAACTAGTAAAACTAAAAACATTTAAATATATTGAATAATTCAACATCATTATATAATACTAAAAGTAAAGACTTGAACTCTGTAATTTACTATCAAATCCTTTTTTATACACACATAAAACATTCATAAACACTTTACCAATCAAATGTAAGTTATATAGACATTATCATAATGAAATTTATTTTAAAATATATTAATAAACTTCCAAATTAAATATAAAATATCATTCAAAATCTTCACTTTATACTAAACTAGTTAGATTTAAAACATTATTCCATTAGATTATACCATAATCGAAATTCTAGTATTATAAAAATATTTTTATTCAAAACATATACAAATTCAATAAATATTTTATAAAAAGAACTCTATATTTTTACAAGGTTTGAAACTCTTTCAAAAATAATTAAATAATCTTTATAATAAAAATCACTTAAAATAATATTATTATCATAATAATATATTTCATAAAACAGTAATATATTATACTTTTCCTTTAAAAAAATTCTAGACCATAATATATATATAATATTAATTTTAAAAAAGGGACCATGTTAAAACTATATTTATATTTATAATTAAAAATATATTTATAAAATTAGAAATATCTTGACTGAACAAAATTTAGTAGAAAAAATTATAAAGTGCTTTTAGTAAGATTTTAAAACCCTTAAATAATGTTTCAAAGCTTTTCATACATTTTTTAAAACATGAGATGAGTAAATCCCTATATATAAAATTATGGAGTAAAATTGCTCCTGACTCATATCAACCAAACATCACTTTAAATGTATGTAACATCGTCGAATTTTATCATTTTAATTTTGAATATTTAATTATTTTAATATTTAGATAATTGAATTTTAAAGTTTAATAACTTATATTCAAATATACGGTTTACTTAAAAGTTTGAATTGTGAATTAAATATTAATTAAATGGATTTAACAGCCTTATTTAACTCCTTTCAATTAATAAATAATAATGATGAACTCATTTTTTAAATTTATTTAGAATAATAAATAGATTGAATAAATTACAAGAAAAACCAATTGTTAATAAAATGACATGATTTTTAGTGACATGTTTTTAAATGAATTTATAAGATTTTTCCACATTTTTTAATTTGGGAAATATTTAAATTTTCGTTTAACATATATTTCAGCAAATGATGATATTTTTGAAATATCACATAATAAGATAACTAGTGTATTTTACAATTGTTTTGAAATTATATCGTATTAAGAATGACAGACTATTTTTTGTTGTTCATGGTTCTATGCGAACGAAATGCTATGTAGCAAGATGCTGGAAATTGCAAAAAAACTAACTTTGACACTTAGAATATTCAACACACTTTTACTTTTCCCTCTTCTCTCTCATTCACCATTTACACTTACAATAAAAAAAATGAAAACCTAAACTTCCAAAAATTAAAATCGCAAGATTTACACATCTAAAAACCATAGAGCCGGATTCTTTGAGTTTGTGGTAATGAGATCTTTGAATCGGAGTAGGTGTTGTATCGCGTGATGTTAATTTGCCGAGATATACATCTCTAGTCGAAGCTAGGGTTTAGTCATGACGGGGTTCGAGGCGGAGTTTGTGGATTTGAATGGTATGGGTGTGTTTCTTAATCGAAGGATTTTGGGTAATGGGCTTTTAGTGGAGCTTGGTTCACTAGGGCAAAACGTGACATTTTGAATCGCGACATCATGCTTAAAGTCAGATATTGATGGGGATTATCGAGCTTTGAATGGTAGTGATGGTTAGAGAGAGCACAAGTTAGAGTCATTGGCAAAGACGGATTGAGATTTCGTTGAAGAATGAAGAAGAAAGAGAGGAGAGAAGGTGATACGCAAATTAATTAATTTACTAGCTTTAATTTCTTACAAAATCAATATCTTCTCCATACGAGGTCGCATTTGGGTGTGGTCTTTTGCATTGGCCTCATATCGATGTTAATTACACATTGGAGTTGGATTCATTGAATTTGGAGCAAGCAGAATTTTGAACTAAAATCAAACGTCGTTCGATTTTAGATTAAATTAGAACGCGAAAGCATTAACTGTAATTTTTTGAGTTTACTCACCTCCAAATAAACTATATAATATCCTATAGATTTTAGTTGAATGCTTGGATGATAGTTTATATATTATTGTTTCGTTGTTTCTTTGGATTTGGTTCCCGCTTGAAAGCAGATGGCATAAATATCCATTGTGTTTGCAGAGAACAAAAGCAAAAGGAAGTTGAAGTGTATACGTAATGGATAGGCTGCCATGGAACACTTCAAAATATAGGTTCATATGTGTGATTTACAAGGGAGTTTTGTAGAAAGATCCTAAGGGGTTTCTCGCTAGTATTGATTTACCTATATTCTTATGTTTCTTATATTGATGTTTAGGTAGAAATATTTGTGACATACCGATTGATTTGTATAAGTGTCGTTGTAGTAGTTATCGCTTGAAAACATGTAAGTTGTGTAAACTATTTGATGGTATTAGGCCAACCCGTAAACATCTTTCCTTCTTTTAAGGTAAAAAGGTTAAAGTAGTGGATTCGTAAGGATTTAGAAGAGTATTGAACAAGTAAATAAGAGTGGAGTTAGATTTTAATTTAATTTTCTATGGAGATGTGTCTTTATAAAATGTTTATAAACTTAAGTGAAAGTTTATGAAGTAACTCATAAATAATTCTAGTACTGAATGATACAATTAATGAAAATAAACGTGATTTGGAAAAGGTTTTGTGTAGCTAAGAGACCAATAAGATTAAGTATCTATATTATACATAGATCATTTTATTCACATGGTTCTTGATGTAGGATTTGAGTACATAACTTCAGGGTGATTCACACCTGTCCGAAAAATGATTTATCACTTGATTCTTGACATCGAACAGTTGATTTGGATTCTTGATACATTACCGAGGTTTTTCTATCATTGTATATGGCTATGTAAGGAGAACGAAGGTTTCTAATTAAGGAACCTGATTGAAGTCCGCACTAGGGAGGTCGAGTGAGTGATACTAATTCAGAAGTAAAGTTTATGTATCCAAGCAAGTGGTCAGATCATACATTGAATGCAAAGGACTTATGTAAATCATATGGGCTTAAGTATATTTGTATACTATATTTAGTGGCTTAGGAAAGTTTAGAAGTGACTTTCAATTTTGTTTGACGGAGCATAGATAATATTTTAAGCAATAATGAAAGGCTGATGAGCGTAATGGTATGCTTAGGAAATATATATATCCTTGAATGATCGAGAAAGTTGTGAACCTAAGCAAAATTATAAATCTCTTTTGTTAGTCATTTAACATTTTAAGTAATGTTAACTGTTAGTTTATTCGTTTATGGAATTTGACTTGACTCATACTGTGATTTTATATACTATGGTATATAAAGTAAGATTAATAAACAAAGGTTTTAAAGTTGTTGTTTATTAGGAATTAAATCTCGGTGCTTTTTGAAAAGGTAATTAAAGAAATAATAATAATAATAATAATTTGAAAACTTTGGTGAAGTATTATTAGTTCAGGATATTCGAAAAAATTGTTTTTATGAAGTGATTTTTTAAATATTTCTAGTTATGACTAAAGTTGGCGACTGGGAGGTTTTCTGATTGGCAGACTCACTAGTTATGTTTGTTACTCTAGTCATTGTTTTAAGAGGAACCAAAATACCATTGGATGCTCCGTGTTATTTTGATTCTAGAGGTATACCATGCTTCAGTAGGAGGATCCCTCTCCTTATCATAATTGATTTTGGTTTTGATATATTTCTCTTTTTAGGAATTTAAAAATATATTTTGAATATACAAACCCATGCAATTAGTTTTAAATTTATCTTTTGAAAAGATTGAATGCTTAGTATCTTATTGTAGAGTATTCCCTGTACTTTTGTTGCATATGATTGTTATATTGCTTTTGGTTGCATATGGCTTTATGTCACACTAGAGTTGCATCATATTTCCCTGTTGCATATAGTTGTTATATTGTTTATGTTGTTATTGCTTATGATATAAATAGCTTGTGTATTGCTCTATTGTTAGCATGTTTCTCTTTTAGAGTATGCAAGTACAAGGTAGGTACAGGGAATCAAGAGATTACTATCTGATTTCTTGCGCACCTACATCTACATCGAGATAGTAAGTTGCTTGCAAAAATAAAAAATACCAAAAGAAGTATATAGTAGATTTATAAATTGGTGATTGATTGATGATTTTATGCCTCAGATATGGAAAATCACTTGGCTTTGTTTTTTGAAAAGATTTGGACCACTTATAGTGAGTTTTATTTTTTTGAACCTAGCCACGCAAAGGAGGTGTTGTCGAACTTTTCCGTAATATACAAAACTTTAACACCTAAGGGTGAGAGGACATTTTCTTTCTTTAGGAATTTCATGGACAAAAATTCTTTTAAGGGGAGAGTGTAACATCCTGGAATTTTATCATTTTAATTTTGAATATTTAATTAATTTTAAATATTTGAATAATTGATATTTAAAGTTTAATAATTTATATTCAAACAAAATATTATTTAAATATTTTAATTGTGGACTAATATTAATTAAATGGATTTAATAGCATTATTTAACTCCTTTTAATTAATAAATAATGATGGTAAACTCATTTTATAAATTTATTTACAATAATAAATAGTTCAAATAAATAAAAATCAATTCTTAATAAAATGACTTGATTTTCAATGACGGTTATTAAATGAATTTATAGGATTTTCCCATAATTTTTAATTTTAAAAAATTTAAATTTTTGTTTGACGTATATTTCGACAAACAACGGTATTTTTGAAATTTCACAGCACAGGATAACTGGTGTATTTTATAATTATTTCGGAATCCTGTTTTATTTTTGAATGTGATTGTATTTTTGTTTTGTCGCTCGCAGTTTGTACGCGAACGAAATGTTGTAATGTGAAATGCTAGAAATTGCAAAATAAACTAACTTCGACACTTAAAATATTCAGCACATTTTTACTTTTCCCTCTTATCTCTCATTCACCATTTACATTTACAATAAACGAAAAATAAAAACCTAAACTTCAAAAATCAAAATTGCAAGAATTTCTCAACTAAAAAATACAAAGATGGATTTTTTGAGTTTGTGGTGATAAGGTCGTCAAATCCGTCTAAGTGTTATAACATGTAATGTAGATTTGCTGAGATCGACATTCCTAGCCGAAGCTAGGATTTGGTCATGACGGAGTACATGGCGGAGTTAATGGAGTTGGAGGGTACGGGTATGTTTTTCATGCGATGGAGTTCGGGTGATGAGTTTTCGGTGGAGCTTGGTTCACTTGGGTAAAATGCAACATTTTGGGTCATGACATCATGCTCTAGGTCAGATATTGATAGGGATTATCGATCTTCGAATAGTGGTGATGAACGGAGAGTGAGTGTAACGACCAAGAAATTTACTCATTTGGAATTCAAATATCTAATTGATTTTAAATATTCACAAGTAAATTTTATAAGTTGAATAACTTATATTTCAAATATCCTAATTTAATTGGATAATTAAATTGTTAATTTAATATTCGAAATTGCAGAAATAATTAGAAATTAAATTTAATGTGAATTAAAATGATTTATAAAGTTGAATTAACTTTTATTTGAATTAGAATGATGTTACTGAACTGTTAAAATTGAATTCTAGGTTAAACTCTAGAATTTGAGTATTTTAATATTTAATTAATGTGCAAAAATAGTCGTTTTTCACACATTCTTGGTTTTCGATGAAACTAGTTTCATTGGATCCGTAATGTTATATGTTTTTAGAATTTCAAATTTCATGCCAACCGGATATACGGTTTAGTCGTGGCAAGCTGAAATGCTTAGAAATTTGATTAAATGAATTTTAAATTTAAATAAGTTGATTCAAAAACCTATCTTTCAAATACAATCGAATTTGCTTCCGATATATATTCCATTGTGTTCGAAATAGGGGTAAAACATTATGAATGCTAGGCGGCATGCTTCGATTTGAGTTTGAAATTTTTTTGGATGAATAGTAATCGCGAAATTTTCTATAAAAGGACGTCATAATTTTCATTTTTCACAAAACCCTAATCCTCTAGGGGAAGCCGCCACCTTTTATTTCAATGTCTAGGAAGCATCATCCTTCTTCCGTCGATTTATCCAAATCCATACATTTTGGTGAAAAACTTCCAACTAACAAACTCTAGAGCGCAACGAGAGCTTCGAGATCAACGGTTGTGATCGAATTTAACGTGATGGATCGATGGCAAAATGGTTGCATTAAGCTGTTGTTCGAATACGATTTTCTAGGCGACGGGGTGGCCGAGCGTGGCTGGCCTTTGGGCGTTGATAGTGTTCTTGATGGGATTCAATATGGTGGTTGTTGATCGTTGTATAGGTGAACGATGGTGGAGCACAATTCAAAGGTGGAGTGGCGGCTGATGGCTTTCTTAACCCTGGAAGTCGCATTATAGATGAGGGGAGAATAAGATGAAAACAACGGCCTGGATGTCAATTTGTAAAATGAAAGGCCACAATTAACTGTTGGTAATAAAATAAAAATAAAAAGATTTGTATATTATATAAATCCGTATAAACTTCTAAATATCATAACTTCTTCATACGAGGTCCGTTTTTCATGAAAAAGTTGCATTGGGTTCGTATTGATGAGCACTACATTTTAGAGCTGGTTCGGAGTTGATTGGAGCTAGTGAAATTTTGGGTAACATTAAACATTCGTTTAATTTTATTTGGAATAAAACGCGGCAACTCCTATTAGAACCAAAGTGAGTACAACTCAATCTTTCTGACTCGCGTTTATTTTTATATTAGTGAGAATAAATTTATTTTATGCTGATTGATGATGGTTTGGATAATTTATGATATATTATATATATTGATTGGTATTTGGATATATTCCTACATATTAGAGCAGATGAGACCCTATACGTTCCCATGAATGAGCGGATGACCTTTTGTACGCTTGTTTGCCTCGAAACGGACATTGTAAAGATTTTCCAGTATTTATATTTGTTGCAGGTGACAATTTGGAGTGATCCAACTGGATTCCTCACCTGTATTGATTTTATTTATAGATATATATATATATATATATATATATATATATGCTTTTATCATGTGATATATGATGTTTTGGATGTCGTGATTGATGTATTTAGTGATGTTGCAGCATAGGCCTATTTTTGGTAATTTAAAATGTTAAAGTGATGATTTCAAATTAAAAAGGATTTTCAAGTGATTTTGAAAATAGATGTTTTGTTTATTTTTGAATTTAAGTAAATGGATTTACTTTAAATAAATAAATGTTATAACTTTTATGTTATAAAAATTATGATTTTTGTGAAATATAATCAGAATGTGATTTTTGAAATGTGGAGTCAACTATTTCGTAAATAGTTTAAATTGAGATTTTGAATTATTATAAACGGTTTATATGTATAGATTTATAAAATTGGTATTTTATAAATAAAAATAATGTAATTATAAAGGAGTTTTGTAAATGTTAAAATGAAGTTATAATTGAATCTTATAAGTAAACAAGATTTATAGATTTATGAACTGATGAATTTATAAAAGGAATGATTTTGTAAATAAGAGATTTATAAGTTATTAACTTATAATTTGGATTTTGGCATAAAACGAGATATAAATAAGATTGGTTAATAAAGGAATTTTGTGTATGGAAGTTTTATAATATATGAATGGAATTTATAAACATTGTTCTATGAATATCAAATCAATTTATTTTGATAAGTTAAATTTAGAAGTTTATTAAAGGTATTAAATCCATGATTTTGGACAGTAGGTAATCCTTTAATTAAAAGTGCAATAGTAATGAATTTGATTAGAAATTAAATTCACAATTTTGGACAATGAATAATCTTTTAAATTAAAAGACAGGTTTTGGAAGTGATATTTTAAATGGAGTTAAATGGTTTGAAGATGTTTTAAAATGTGTTAAGTATCAAAGCCATAGATTTCAACATTCATTGTTGAAATAGGCGTTTTCGAGAAGTAAGGAAATGATGGACCATAACACATTTGTTATGATAAATGATTTTCGAAAGGAGATATTTTGTATAGTATATGAGATTTATATATCTATGTAATTTTCGAATCCCTATACTAGTGATTTTGGGTTGTTGTAATGTTGTTTTACGCAACATTCTTTTTGACCTAAAAAAATATGTTTAAGAGAATGTTTTTCCTTAAAGAATAAAATATATACTTAACCCTGATTTAAGTATATATAATATTTTATAAGTGTTGAAAATAAATTGATTTGTGACTAATTTATTATTAAGTAAGTATATAGAAAAGTTTTCCAATGTTGAAAAATTGAAATGGTTTGGGAATTATATCTTTTTAAAGATAATTTGAAGTGAATATTTGACAAGTGATTTAATTAATAAAAGATTAGTTAAAGGGCCTAGTGATTGCTTATGGTGCTAAATATTGTTTGTTTGCTTTGACAGTTAAATGACCGACTATCAAATTTGGCCATCATAGTTCCTCGACTTGATGTGGGATCTATTCAGTCGTACACTTAGGAAGTAGCCGTTTGGGTAGGCTTGATTATCGTTTGTGTTGAGGATGTTTATTTGTGTAGTGCGGAGTATTAGTCCAATCTATCGAGCTTCCTTCTTGGCTGAAGGATAGCAAGTTGAAAATAGGAGACGTGACAAGTCTATAAGACTTAGTTTCAATGTAAGGTTGAGAAACGATTTACGTTGTTAGTGCGAAGAGACTGGGATTAGATTTATCTGAAACCACTTCGGACCAACATTTATGCGACAATTGTGCAGGTTGGTTGTGATGATACTGATATTTAGGATTTTCATAGTGGAGGTCTGCTTGTTGATTGTTTGGGGTTAAAATCTCAATATACATCCAGTAGCAGTAGTCTCTGCATTATGAAATATCCAATGCAAGGACTATTCGCTACTAATCCTAGGGATTTCCCGACAGGATGTGGTAGGAAAGTATTGTCCTGTTCATGTACAACTTGTATGGATGTTTGTCTGACATTGCATTTCTAAAGATTACATATATTGGTTTTTACAAACGTACATTAGTGGTGGCGGAGAAGGCAACTTCTCTTAGCCTAACACCCTCCTTTAGACGTATGAGCTTATGGGTTGTATTTTGTGGAAGGCAATTAGTAGTCAACGCAAATGGCCGTGTGGCATTCAAAGTGATGTGATATGTGATATGTGAAGGTAATCGTTACCTCATGCCTCATCGATTGAAAATGACTGAAACAGAGTTAGATGCGGCAAGGCTAAGTGGGTCACTCCTATGTAGGATATGGTCACCTTGTTCTAGATATATCTTTACATGTTATGACGTCGTGTATCTAATTATTGTAGTTTGTATGCTTTAAGGCCATCAGAAAAGGTCGGTAATAACCGGTGGATGACATATTTGGTGCTACCTAGTTATAGAGGTAGGTAGGTCTTGTGTTGGTAGAGGAACTTTGTGATGACTTCTCTGAACATCCATCTAGAGTTGTACCCATCGGAAGGTAGTCCCTTTACTAGGTCATTTGTATAGAAATCCAAACTCCACTACGTGCCGGCCATTTTGATTGTATTACCAATTTTGGGCTATATGTTGGAATTTAATCAATGTAACAACTTCGAACATGATTAATATTATTTGTGCAATTGACATATTATAATATAAGAGGATTGGATATGAAATGTTTTAGATATCGTAAGGTAAAAGCATGTAACGACCCGGAATTTTGGGCAATATAAATTTAATAATCTGTGTTAATAATTTAATTGATTTGATAATTTTCTTTATAATTTTAATTTAAAATTTGTGAATTTGATCTTTTAAAGGTTAATAAATATTTAATCTGTTAATGGTAATCAATCTCTTTCTGACAATTTAAATTTGATAAGAATTGTATTTCAAAAGCTAATTAAATTTTTATTCTGTGTATAATATATACATTTGATATATATATTGTGAATAGGATATCTTCTGTTTTAATTAAAGATTAATTTTCAAATTGTAACATATATATGTTTGTATATGTTATAATTTGATATTGTTTTGAAAATTTAATTAAATCTATTAATAATTGATATATGAATGAATATGGTAATTTAAAACTTTGTTTTAATTTTCAAAAGTTAATTTAAGATTAATTCATTTGTTTTCAAAATATAAGATAATTGTTATTTATTAATAAAATAGTTTAAAAAGGATTTAAACAAGTTTTATTTTGTTCTCTTTTAAAATGTTTAAATTTTAAAATGGTTATAAATGCATATGTATAATGGTTTTAGATTTTTAAAATACAAAGAAATTATTTATATTAGTTTTGAAACATTTTCTTTTAAAGGTAAACTTATATATATACATATGTAAGTACTCATTTATAAAGTAAAATAAAATGTAAGTTCATATTTACATTTAAGTTAAATAAAAGTTTAAAAAAAACACTTAAAGACATTTGTAACATGGTAAAGGATCTCTAAAACACATGTTAATCAATTAAGAGGGTTATGTGATAAGTGTCTTAATTTCAAAAAAAAAAAATTACTCTCTTTAATTTTTAATAAATGTTTTTAAGAAGAAAATTTGTTTTTACAAACATTTTTATCTCTTTGTTTCATTTCTTTCACAAATTTATGGCAACCTAAAATCTTTCTAAAATCTATAATTTCAAAATCCTGCAAAAATAAAGCTTGAATTCAAATAAAGATCAATCTGCAAAATCAAAACTAGCAACAACAATTAAAATCTGCAAAAAAAATTCAAACCTGCAAATTGCAAATCTGTAAACCTCAATCTACAATCTTTCAATCTGCAAATGCAAATGGAGTTCAACCTTTGGTACAACAAATTAAAGCATGCAAAAGGATTTTCAACTAAAAGGAAAATCAAAGCCATTCTTCAGATAAGATGTTCAAACCTGGAAGAAGAAATTCACAAAAACTGCTCTGCTGTATTCTGCATATGTTATAAACAGGTGAGTAAATCATTTTAAAAACAGCTTTAGTTTAATCTATGGTCAAATAATGATGCATGCAATTGAGTTGTTGTTTTGATAATAGATATTTGTTTATATGAATGCATGATTTTTTTTTATGTACTTACTGCCTGTAATTGTGAATTCAAATACTGTTGTTCCAGAAGAATTTGATTCATCCTCTTTAAATCCAAAATCTTCCAAACCTATAACTTAATTGAATTTGTCATATAAATGAAAAATGTAAGTTATAGTTTGACAGTAATTTTAAAATTTGTTTCATAATTTTTAAAGTAACAGTAAGTATAAATATAAGATTCACAGTAAAACTAAGATTTTTGTTAAAACCCAACTGTTTTAAATTTTAAGTTGAATTACGTGCATAAAATCTGGATGGTAAATCATGAATTTAGGGACGAAGTTTGTAATTTATAGTTTAGTAATTCATTTGAAATTTTGGTTTAGATGAAATTGGGAATTTTCTTAATTTCTGATTATATGTACATTGATTCGATTTGATTCTTGGATTGTAGCTAGCATGTATGTTGTAGATTATAAGAAAAATACCAGAGAATTTTTCTATTGATCGTGGTGTTCGATTTTAGATGAAATAGGGTTTTAGAGTTAATTGGTTTCAGTCGAACTATAATGGGTTTTGCGACATGGATGTTGAATCGAGCTCGATCGCATTTTGGAATTATTGGAGCTTGAGGTCTTGGTTTTCGATGATGGTGACGGCGAGTTCAACGGCGTCGAGGAGTTTGGCCGTAGGGGAGCTTTTGTGGTCGGTAAGTGCTGCAGTTTCATGCCTAATGTTCGAGTTTCGATTCGAGCAAAAATTTATGGATCTGGGTTCACCTTTGCGCTCGCGAATGGATTTAGAATTAGGGTGGGTCGTCGCGATGGTCAATGGAGGTCGGCGGTGGAGGTGCATGTGCACCGTGCTTTGTGTGCACAGTTTTGGGTTACTGGAGTTTCCGTGTTGGGGAAGATGATGGAAACTCGGGTGGGAACTCGCGTGTGACTCGAGGGTAACTCGAGTAAGGGTGGTTTGGGTTTGCTTCGGGGTTAACTCGGGTTGGTTGGTGGTTTGCTTTGGGTTTTCCTTTGGGTGCTGTCAGGTAATAGTTTTATAAAGGAATAAAAATGAAAACTTTAAACTTGTTGTTTAAAATTTAATGTTAATCAAATTTATAAGTATAAGTTGAAATTATATATTTTATTTCAATTTAAATTTATTTAAAGTGATTTCATATTGAAAGTAATTTAATTACATTTTGGATTTCAATTTAAAAAGGATATTTTGAATTTAAATATCAAATCAAAATTTAAGTTAAAATGTTAAGAAATGATTCAAACTTAAGATTTCAAATTTTATATTGAAATAAATAAGATTAGTTTAAATGATATAAAGTATTGGAAATTTTGGAATTTGTTACTAAATTTTCTATTTTCAAATAAGATTATCATTATGATTTTGTAAACCAAGATTAATAACTTGTCTTTAAAATTAATTTATATAATTCAAATGATTTGTTTATAGAAATAATTAAGGTTAAATTATTTGAATATGACTTAAGAATACTTAATTAAGTATAATTGTTAATAGGTAAGAGATTAAATAAAATTTATGTTTTTTTCTTAATTAATTAAAAAAATTCTTTAATTATAAGAAGATTAGTTAATTAATTAATTATTTAATTAATTTTAAATAATTAGTTAATTATTTATTTAAATTTTGAATAATCACTTAATTATGGATTATTTAAGTGTAATTGCTTAATGAAGTAATTAATGGTTGATAATTGAATGTAATTAAGGAAGTTAATTACTTATGGAAGTAATTAATGGAAATTACTCATGGAGTAATGAGTTGAAGTGATTATTGGTTAATCACTTAATGATATTAATTAAAGAATTGATCAATATTATTGTTTTAAAGATAATTAATTATGAAGTAATTAATTAAAGGGTTAAGGATTATGTAATAATTGAATTAATTATTTAAGAAGGTAATTAAGATTCATTTATGGAAGTAATTAGGAATAATTACTTATGTAAGTACTTAAGAGTTAACTACTTAATTATTTTAGATAATTAATTAATGTAATTAATCAATTAATAAAGTAATTAATTAAGGATTTATTTATTTATTTAATTGATTAATAATTACTTAATGAAGTAATTAAAGATTAACTAATTAGATTAATTAATCAAAGATTAATAATTAATTAAGAAGTTAATTAATTAAAATAAGTAATTACAAATTGTTAATTACTGTTTATGAATTAATGAGTTGATTAATTATAAGTTAATTATTTAATTAATTAAAGTAATTATTAATTAATAAGGATCATTAATTAATATAATTAATGATATTAATCAAGGTTGATTAATAAAAGTAATTAATTTAAGTGTGATTAATTAATTGTAATTAATTAAGGTTTAATGTAATTAATTACGATTGATTAATAATGAAGTAAATGTATGATCATTAATTATTATAATTAATGATAGTAATTAAAAGGTTAATTACTGTATATGGATAAGGATAATTACTTGAATGTAATTAAAGATAATTAATCAAGGAAGATTAAGTAAAGAAGATCATTAGAGATGATTGATTAATTTATTTGGAATAATAATTAATGAAGAAGGATTTTAGTAATTCAATTGATTAAGAGATAATCAATTCTGCTGGATGTTTGATTAATATGGGTTGATTGGATAATATTGGTTAATTGATTGATATTGGATGATCAATATTTGGAGATTGATGATTGGTTGATATTGGATGTTTGATATTGGTTGATACTGGATATCTCTGTTATGTGATATGCTGCTTTGTGAAGATGAATATTGTTATGAATTATCTATTATGATAATATGATTCATCTATCTGTTTATATAACATCCTGATTATAAGTTAAACTGTTTAAACCCTTAAGTACAACTTGGACATTAAATGGCGTTTGGTTTCGGTGAGACCGGGATCGGGTTTCCATATTTGGATATTCGAAAACCACATCGATTCCAATTAAACGTTAGGTCGTTAATCCAAGTGGAGCAAGTGAAGACTCGAGGTGTAAGGGCTATACGTCAGTATAACTCTGTGGGTGATTCCGTAATGAGTTTGACGGAATAGTGCTTATAGATTCGAGATGGTGAATCAGAGTGCAAGGGCTATGGTCGTTGACTCTGAGGGTGATTCCAATAATGAGTGCAACGAGATAGTGCCTTCGGTTTCGTTCGAACCTGGAACGAACTTGTATGGATTGAATGCTTTCAGAACATCGTCAGGTGGACGATGGGCATTCTAAGATAGATATGTTCTATAAAGGTAATCGTAACCTCAAGCCTCATCAACCGGGAATGGCTAAAACAGGGGAGGTGCAGTAAGGCTTCGTGGGTAGCCCTCACTTGAGAGTGAGATTTACCCATGTCTAGAGGTCCCTTCTATTTCGGTTTTGTGTGTGGTTGGTCGCGCCAACTACGGGGTGGTCTTGTTCGGGACTGTTCAGTAAGGAATGGTTCCGGCCTTGTGTTGCAGGGGAGTGGGAGTACTCCTCGGTACGTTGATCTAGGCCACGTACTGTGACGGGCGGTACCCCAGTAGCCCTGCCATTGAAGGAAACCCATTCTTCCTACGAGACCCTACGGTTTTGATTGTATTACCCACTTTTGTGGCTAGTAGCTGGAATTTAATAGATGTAACAATTTCGGCTATTTTTTATTACTTGAAAACCCTAGACACTATTATAATATCACTGGATTTCCTATCAAATGTTTTGGTTAGCGTAAGGTAAAAACTTTTCCATGTTTATGTGTGGGAAGTCTTACGTGATACCTTTTCTTTTCAAAGGTTATCTAAAGTTAAGCAATTTTAACCCGTTTACTCACACCAGACCCCTGTCTGACCTGAGCGTTTATTTTCTGTTTTATAAAACTCTTGGGTACTCATATTATGTATGAGTAGTCAAGTGGTTCAGGATTGCTTGACAAATTCTGGAGGAGTAATGGAGCAGGAGGCTTCGATGTGTAGATATATATTGATTCCGCTGTGTTTGTTGGGTCTGTATCTTGTTTACTTGAGTTGTATAGTTAGACAGAAATTTATAACTGCCTAATCTCTATTGTTTAAGTTGTGTACTCTGATGTAATGAGATACTATGTAATATTTTATGTTAATTATTATATTTTATTCGTTCCGCTGTGAGTTCTCTGATGTTGTTTGTGTTCTTCTTTCTCTTTCTTTTCTTCTTCTATCCCTTTCTTTCTTCAAGATGATGTGATTTTCTGGGTATAGATAGTCGGGTCGTCTCACTTGGTATCAGAGCATTAGGCTCTGAAGTATGCTTTTCTTTAGGGAGCATTAGGTTGAGTGAATACCTAGGCTCTATAGTGGTGTCTTTCTTGAGACAGCGTATTTGTAATTTTTAATATATATATATATATATATATATATATATATGTATCTACCTAATTTGTTGGGTTATCTGTTTGGATTTTCCAACATAAGTTAAAGAGGTAGATGGAGTAGTGGTTTGTGTGTGTAACACGACTACCACTGATGGAAGAGGTTCCATATGTTGAGGTTGGAAGTGTATTTATTGAGACTGTAGACCTGATACCGTCTCGAGTAAGATTTGTAGTTTGAGTGAGGATTTCTCTGATTTCCGAAGAAAATCTTTTTAAAGATTCGGAGTTTGTATTTGGAGTGTAAGTTTGGATTTCGCTCGGGTAAGCGAATTATTATTGAGTTTGGATTTGTCGGAAGTGTAGAAATAAGTGATGATATCCTGATAATTGCGTGATGAGATGCAGTATCCTTGGATATTTTCTGAAGATGTTTTCTCTTGAAGCAGTTTTAGAAGTGGTTGAGGAGCAGTTTTGCCTGCCACAGAGAAGATTCGTCTGTGTATAAGTTGTTTGGATCTTCAGCAAGGAGTTTGCTGTTTTGGAATATGAGACTAAGGTCTATGAGTTGTTTCTCTTCAGGCAGGGTCTCATTGTTATTCCTTAAGGTAAGAGAGTTATTGATACTTGGTTTGGAGTCCGAGTTTCTTGAGATGTTGTCTGCCATCTTGGAAGTCAATTGTGTGGTTTGTTGAAGGTTTTGGAGTTGAGCAACCTTTGGATTAGAGTCTTTGGTTAGCTATGGTAGCAGTTTCAGCTCAAAGTGTTGGTGTGCTATCAAGGAGATCTTTTGGCTTTGCTGTATCATCAAGGTAGAGTTTAGAAGCAGTAGTGTTGGTTGTTTCTCTGGTGGTTTACAAATCTTTGTGGTTCTCTTTCAGCAGTCCGGGCTAAAGGTGGTGATGTTTTCTTGAAGGGTTAACCTGGTTTGGAAAAGCTTAAGGCTGTTCTAATAGGTAAAGAGGGGACAGTTTTATTTGGAATCTGAACTAGGTAGGATCGCAAAAGTGACTTGCGATTAGTTTGGAATTTATCTTGGGCGATCTGTGTTGAGGCTGAGGATTCTCATGTAGAAGTAGGAGCTACTGATGTAATCAGGAGTTTGTCTGCATCTGGAGTCGAGTTCCATATTGATTTGGTTTCCAAAAGTGATTTTGGTAGTTAGCCTGATAGTTGGATGGTTCTTGGAGAAAGGAGAGTTGGTATAGCAACTCGGATATTTTTTTGGAATTGGAATTAGACTGATCTAGCTTTTGAATAGGATTCTGTTTTGAGGATGTGTGACCGAGTCTGATGTGTCACTCAGATTTTTATGGATTCGATGAACAAAGTTTCCCGGAGATATTGGATAAGTTTGTGTCTGTGTTCATCAGCAGTATTCCCATCTATTTCAGAATCAGAGTTGTGCAGCGGAAGCGAGGTAGCAGCTGTGCAAGGAAAGAAGCAAGTTCTGTTTGCTATTGATTGAGTAATAGAGCTTGAGTTTTGGATTTCGATGAATTTTGGAAGACTTTTCTGTTGAATAGGATCCATTGACTGCTTTGCTTTTGTCTAGTTGTTTCTGGGAATATCAGCATAGGTTGAGCTGATCAGGAAGAAGTTTGGCAGTCCAGGAATGTCTGTTGAGTTATACAGATAAGAGATAAGGAGATTTGGAATTTGAAGTTGGAGACTTCATTGTTGTTCAAATTCTCTGGATAAGAGAACAGATATTGGATAAGATTGGTTGGTTAGTGCTGGGGCATTTGAGATTTTCTTATCTGTGTTTTGATAGGACAAGATTGAATTGCCAGTTTGGATAGCTGGAATTCATTTTGTAACACATGTCTCTGAGGGAGTACGTGTACGATTCATCATTGGTTATTGAATCTATAGTTCAGTGGAGTTGGATGTTGAGCTGGATTTGAGATTAGTCTAATGTTCTGTTTAGATTGAAGGATCTAGAGATGAGTGGAGCTCTGGATTTTGGTAGTGTAGTTAGTTTGTTGGCTTTTGTTGAGCGAGTCTCCCGGTGATTTATACTTAGGGAAACTCGAGATAGTATTGGAATTTTATTCTGATTTGTGTCAGAATGATTAGTTAAGCTTGTTTGTTTATGTGTTTGCTATGGATGTTAGTAACTGGTTGTTAGGAATGCTTTACTAATTTAAATTAAAATCTGTACTAGATTATTAAATTACCTTCGCTTTTAAATTTCGGGGACGAAATTCTTTTATGGGGGAAGGATTGTAACGACCCGGAATTATGGGCAATATAAATTTAATAATCCGTGTTAATAATTTAATTGATTTGATAATTTTATTTATAATTTTAATTTAAAATTTGTGAATTTGATCTTTTAAAGGTTAATAAATATTTAATCTGTTAATGGTAATCAATATCTTTCTGACAATTTAAATTTGATAAGAATTGTTTTTCAAAAGCTAATTAATTTTTTATTCTTTTTATAATATATACATTTGATATATATATATATATATATATATATATATATATATTGTGAATAGGATATCTTCTGTTTTAATTAAGGATAATTTTCAAATTGTAACATATATATGTTTGTATATGTTATAATTTGATATTGTTTTGAAATTTAATTAAATCTATTAATAATTGATATATGAATGAATATGATAATTTAAAGCTTTGTTTTAATTTTCAAAAGTTAATTTAAGATTAATTCATTTGTTTTCAAAATATAAGATAATTGTTATTTATTAATAAAATAGTTTAAAAAGGATTTAAACAAGTTTTATTTTGTTCTCTTTTAAAATGTTTAAATTTTAAAATGGTTATAAATGCATATGTATAATGGTTTTAGATTTCTAAAATACAAAGAAATTATTTATATTAGTTTTGAAACATTTTATTTTAAAGGTAAACTTATATATATACATATGTAAGTACTCATTTATAAAGTAAAATAAAATGTAAGTTTATATTTACATTTAAGTTAAATAAAAGTTTAAAAAAAACACTTAAAGACATTTGTAACATGGTAAAGGATCTCTAAAACACATGTTAATCAATTAAGAGGGTTATGTGACAAGTGTCTTAATTTCAAAAAAAAAAATTACTCTCTTTAATTTTTAATAAATGTTTTTAAGAAGAAAATTTGTTTTTACAAACATTTTTATCTCTTTGTTTCATTTCTTTCACAAATTTATGGCAACCTGAAATCTTTCTAAAATCTATAATTTCAAAATCTTGCAAAAATAAAGCTTGAATTCAAATAAAGATCAATCTGCAAAATAAAAGCTAGCAACAACAATTAAAATATGCAAAAAAAATTCAAACCTGCAAATTGCAAATCTGTAAACCTCAATCTACAATCTTTCAATCTGCAAATGAAAATGGAGTTCAACCTTTGGTACAACAAATTAAAGCATGCAAAAGGATTTTCAACTAAAAGGAAAATCAAAGCCATTCTTCAGATAAGATGTTCAAACCTAGAAGAAGAAAGTCACAAAAACTGCTCTGCTGTATTCTGCATATGTTATAAACAGGTGAGTAAATCATTTTAAAAACAGCTTTAGTTTATCTATGGTCAAATAATGATGCATGCAAATGAGTTGTTGTTTTGATAACAGATATTTGTTTATATGAATGCATGATTTTTTTTTAAGTACTTACTGCCTGTAATTGTGAATTCAAATACTTTTGTTCCAGAAGAATTTGATTCATCCTCTTTAAATCCAAAATCTTCCAAACCTATAACTTAATTGAATTTGTCATATAAATAAAAAATGTAAGTTATAGTTTGACAGTAATTTTAAAATTTGTTTCATAATTTTTAAAGTAACAGATAAGTATAAATATAAGATTCACAGTAAAAATAAGATTTTTGTTAAAACCCAACTGTTTTAAATTTTAAATTGAATTACGTGCATAAAATCTGGATGGTAAATCATGAATTTAGAGACGAAGTTTGTAATTTATAGTTTAGTAATTCATTTGAAATTTGGGTTTAGATGAAATTGGGAATTTTGTTGATTTCTGATTATATGTACATTGATTCGATTTGATTCTTGGATTGTAGCTAGCATGTATGTTGTAGACTATAAGAAAAATACCAGAGAATTTTTCTATTGATCGTGGTGTTCGATTTTAGATGAAATAGGGTTTTAGAGTTAATTGGTTTCGGTCGAACTGTAATGGGTTTTACGACATGGATGTTGAATCGAGCTCGATCGCGTTTTGGAATTATTGGAGTTTGAGGTCTTGGTTTTCGATGATGGTGACGGCGAGTTCAACGGCGTCGAGGAGTTTGGCCGTAGGGGAGCTTTTGTGGTCGGTAAGTGCTGCAGTTTCATGCCTAATGGTCGAATTTTGATTCGAGCGAAAATTTGTGGATCTGGGTTCACCTTCGCGCTCGCGAATGGATTTACAATTAGGGTGGGTCGTCGTGATGGTCAATGGAGGTCGGCGGTGGAGGTGCATGTGCACCGTGCTTTGTGTGCACAGTTTTGGGTTACTGGAGTTTCCGTGTTGGGGAAGATGATGGAAACTCGGGTGGGAACTCGCGTGTGACTCGAGGGTAACTCGAAGTCAGGGTGTTTTGGGTTTGCTTCGGGGTTAACTCGGGTTGGTTGGTGGTTTGCTTCGGGTTTTCCTTTCGGTGCTGTCAGGTAATAGTTTTATAAAGGAATAAAAATGAAAACTTTAAGCTTTTTGTTTAAAAATTTAATGTTAATCAAATTTATAAGTATAAGTTGAAATTATATATTTTATTTCAATTTAAATTTGTTTAAAGTGATTTCATATTGAAAGTAATTTAATTACATTTTGGATTTCAATTTAAAAGGGATATTTTGAATTTAAATATCAAATCAAAATTTAAGTTAAAATGTTAAGAAATGATTCAAACTTAAGATTTCAAATTTTATAATTAAATAAATAAGATTAGTTTAAATGTTATAAAGTATTGGAAATTTTGGAATTTGTTACTAAATTTTCTATTTTCAAATAAGATTATCATTATGATTTTGTAAACCAAGATTAATAACTTGTCTTTAAAATTAATTTATATAATTCAAATGATTTGTTTACATAAATAATTAAGGTTAAATTATTTGAATATGACTTAAGAATACTTAATTAAGTATAATTGTTAATAGGTAAGAGATTAAATAAAATTTATGTTTTTTTTCTTAATTAATTAAAAAAATCTTTAATTATAAGAAGATTAGTTAATTAATTAATTATTTAATTAATTTTAAATAATTAGTTAATTATTTATTTAAATTTTGAATAATCACTTAATTATGGATTATTTAAGTGTAATTGCTTAATGAAGTAGTTAATGGTTGATAATTGAATGTAATTAAGGAAGTTAATTACTTATGGAAGTAATTAATGGAAATTACTCATGGAGTAATCAGTTGGAGTGATTATTGGTTAATCACTTAATGATATTAATTAAAGAATTGATCAATATAATTGTTTTAAAGATAATTAATTATGAAGTAATTAATTAAAGGGTTAAGGATTATGTAATAATGGAATTAGTTATTTAAGAAGGTAATTAAGATTCATTTATGGAAGTAATTAGGAATAATTACTTATGTAGGTAATTAAGAATTAATTACTTAATTATTTTAGATAATTAATTAATGCAATTAATCAATTAATAAAGTAATTAATTAAGGATTTATTTATTTATTTAATTGATTAATAATTACTTAATGAAGTAATTAAAGATTAATTAATTAGATTAATTAATCAAAGATTAATAATTAATTAAGAAGTTAATTAATTAAAATAAGTAATTACAAATTGTTAATTACTGTTTATGAATTAATGAGTTGATTAATTATAAGTTAATTATTTAATTAATTAAAGTAATTATTAATTAATAAGGATCATTAATTAATATAATTAATGATATTAATCAAGGTTGATTAATAAAAGTAATTAATTTAAGTGTGATTAATTAATTGTAATTAATTAAGGTTTAATGTAATTAATTACGATTGATTAATAATGAAGTAAATGTATGATCATTAATTATTATAATTAATGATAGTAATTAAAAGGTTAATTACTGTATATGGATAAGGATAATTACTTGAATGTAATTAAAGATAATTAATCAAGGAAGATTAGTTAAATAAGATCATTAGAGATGATTGATTAACTTATTTGGAATAATAATTAATGAAGACGGATTTTAGTAATTCAATTGATTAAGAGATAATCAATTCTGTTGGATGTTTGATTAATATGGGTTGATTGGATAATATTGGTTAATTGATTGATATTGGATGATCAATATTTGGAGATTGATGATTGGTTGATATTGGATGTTTCATATTGGTTGACACTGGATATCTCTGTTATGTGATATGCTGCTTTGTGAAGATGAATATTGTTATGAATTATCTATTATGATAATATGATTCATCTATCTGTTTATATAACATCCTGATTATAAGTTAAACTGTTTAAACCCTTAAGTACAACTTAGACATTAAAATGGCGCTTGGTTTCGGTGAGACCGAGATCAGGTTTCCATATTTGGATATCCGAAAACCACATCGATTCCAATTAAATGTTAGGTCGTTAATCCAAGTGGAGCAAGTGAAGACTCGAGGTGTAAGGGCTATACGTCAGTATAACTCTGTGGGTAATTCCGTAATGAGTTTGACGGAATAGTGCTTATAGATTCGAGATGGTGAATCAGAGTGCAAGGGCTATGGTTTGTTGAGGGTGATTCCAATAATGAGTGCAACGAGATAGTGCCTTCGGTTTCGTTCGAACCTGGAACGAACTTGTATGGATTGAATGCTTTCAGAACATCGTCAGATGGACGATGAGCATTCTAAGATAGATATGTTCTATAAAGGTAATCGTAACCTCAAGCCTCATCAACCGGGAATGGCTAAAATAGGGGAGGTGCAGCAAGGCTTCGTGGGTAGCCCTCACTTGAGAGTGAGATTTACCCCTGTCTAGAGGCCCCTTCTATTTCGGTTTTGTGTGTGGTTGGTCGCGCCAACTACGGGGTGGTCTTGTTCGGGACTGTTCAGTAAGGAATGGTTCCGGCCTTGTGTTGTAGGGGAGTTGGAGTACTCCTCGGTACGTTGATCTAGGCCACGTACTGTGACGGGCGGTACCCCAGTAGCCCTACCATTGATGGAAACCCATTCTTCCTACGAGACCCTACGGTTTTGATTCTATTACCCACTTTTGTGGCCAGTAGCTGGAATTTAATAGATGTAACAATTTTGGCTATTTTTTATTTACTTGAAAACCCTAGACACTATTATAATATCACTGGATTTCCTATCAAATGTTTTGGTTAGCGTAAGGTAAAAACTTTTCCATGTTTATGTGTGGGAAGTCTTACGTGATACTTTTTCTTTTCAAAGGATTTCTAAAGTTAAGCAATTTTAACCCGTTTACTCACACCAGACCCCTGTCTGACCCGAGCGTTTATTTTCTGTTTTATTAAACTCTTGGATACTCATATTATGTATGAGTAGTCAAGTGGTTCAGGTTTGCTTGACAAATTCTGGAGGAGTAATGGAGCAGGAGGCTTCGATGTGTAGATATATATTGATTCCGCTGTGTTTGTTGGGTTTGTATCTTGTTTACTTGAGTTGTATAGTTAGACAGAAATTTATAAGTGTCTAATCTCTGTTGTTTAAGTTGTGTACTCTGATGTAATGAGATACTATGTAATATTTTATGTTAATTATTATATTTTATTCGTTCCGCTGTGAGTTCTCTGATGTTGTTTGTGTTCTTCTTCATCTTTCTTTTCTTCTTCCTCTTTCTTTTCTTCTTCTATCCCTTTCTTTCTTCAAGATGATGCGATTTTCTGGGTATAGAAAGTCGGGTCGTCTCACTTGGTATTAGAGCATTAGGCTCTGAAGTATGTCTTTCTTTAGGGAGTATTAGGTTGAGTGAATACCTAGGCTCTGTAGTGGTGTCTTTCTTGAGACAGCGTATTTGTAATTTTTAATATATATATATATATATATATATATATATATATATATATGTATGTATCTACCTAATTTGTTGGGTTATCTGTTCGGATTTTCCAACATAAGTTAAAGAGGTAGATGGAGTAGTGGTTTGTGTGTGTAACACGACTACCACTGATGGAAGAGGTTCCATATGTTGAGGTTGGAAGTGTATTTATTGAGACTGTAGACCTGATACCGTCTCGAGTAAGATTTGTAGTTTGAGTGAGGATTTCTCTGATTTCCGAAGAAAATCTTTTTAAAGATTCGGAGTTTGTATTTGGAGTGTAAGTTTGGATTTCGCTCGGGTAAGCGAATTATTATTGAGTTTGGTTTTGTCGGAAGTGTAGAAATAAGTGATGATATCCTGATAATTGCGTGATGAGATGCATTATCCTTGGATATTTTCTGAAGATGTTTTCTCTTGAAGCAGTTTTAGAAGTGGTTGAGGAGTAGTTTTGCCTGCCACAGAGAAGATTCGTCTGTGTATAAGTTGTTTGGATCTTCAGCAAGGAGTTTGGCTATTTTGGAATATGAGACTAAGGTCTATGAGTTGTTTCTCTTCAGGCAGGGTCTCATTGTTATTCCTTAAGGTAAGAGAGTTATTGATACTTGGTTTGGAGTCCGAGTTTCTTGAGATGTTGTCTGCCATCTTGGAAGTCAGTTGTGTGGTTTGTTGAAGGTTTTGGAGTTGAGCAACCTTTGGATTAGAGTCTTTGGTTAGCTATGGTAGCAGTTTCAGCTCAAAGTGTTGGTGTGCTATCAAGGAGATCTTTTGGCTTTGCTGTATCATCAAGGTAGAGTTTAGAAGCAGCAGTGTTGGTTGTTTCTCTGGTGGTTTAGAAATCTTTGTGGTTCTCTTTCAGCAGTCCGGGCTAAAGGTGGTGATGTTTTCTTGAAGGGTTAACCTGGTTTGGAAAAGCTTAAGGCTGTTCTAATAGGTAAAGAGGGGACAGTTTTATTTGTAATCTGAACTAGGTAGGATCGCAAAAGTGACTTGCGATTAGTTTGGAATTTATCTTGGGCGATCTGTGTTGAGGCTGAGGATTCTCATGTAGAAGTACGAGCTGCTGATGTAATCAGGAGTATGTCTGCATCTGGAGTCGAGTTCCATATCGATTTGGTTTCCAAAAGTGATTTTGGTAGTTAGCCTGATAATTGGATGGTTCTTGGAGAAAGGAGAGTTGGTATAGCAACTCAGATATTTTTTTGGAATTGGAATTGGACTGATCTAGCTTTTGAATAGGATTCTGTTTTGAGGATGTGTGACCGAGTCTGATGTGTCACTCAGATTTTTATGGATTTGATGAACAAAGTTTCCCGGAGATATTGGATAAGTTTGTATCTGTGTTCATCAGCAGTATTCCCATCTATTTCAGAATCAGAGTTGTGCAGCGGAAGCGAGGTAGCAGCTGTGCAAGGAAAGAAGCAAGTTCTGTTTGCTATTGATTGAGTAAAAGAGCTTGAGTTTTGGATTTCGATGAATTTTGGAAGACTTTTCTGTTGAATAGGATCCATTGACTGCTTTGCTTTAGTCTAGTTGTTTCTAGGAATATCAGCATAGGTTGAGCTGATCAGGAAGAAGTTTGGCAGTCCAGGAATGTCTGTTGAGTTATACAGATAAGAGATAAGGAGATTTGGAATTTGAAGTTGGAGACTTCATTGTTGTTCAAATTCTCTGGATAAGAGAACAGATATTGGATAAGATTGGTTGGTTAGTGCTGGGGCATTTGAGATTTTCTTATCTGTGTTTTGATAGGACAAGATTGAATTGCCAGTTTGGATAGCTGGAATTCATTTTGTAACACGTGTCTCTGAGGGAGTACGTGTATGATTCATCATTGGTTATTGAATCTATAGTTCAGTGGAGTTGGATGTTGAGCTGGATTTGAGAGTAGTCTAATGTTCTGTTTAGATTGAAGGATCTAGAGATGAGTGGAGCTCTGGATTTTGGTAGTGTAGTTAGTTTGTTGGCTTTTGTTGAGCGAGTCTCCCGGTGATTTATACTTAAGGAAATTCGAGATAGTATTAGAATTTTATTCTGATTTGTGTCAGAATGATTAGTTAAGCTTGTTTGTTTATGTGTTTGCTATGGATGTTAGTAACTGGTTGTTAGGAATGCTTTGCTAATTTAAATTAAAATCTGTACTAGATTATTAAATTACCTTCGCTTTTAAATTTCAGGGACGAAATTCTTTTATGGGGGGAGGATTGTAACGACCCGGAATTTTGGGCAATATAAATTTAATAATCTGTGTTAATAATTTAATTGATTTGATAATTTTCTTTATAATTTTAATTTAAAATTTATGAATTTGATCTTTTAAAGGTTAATAAATATTTAATCTGTTAATGGTAATCAATATCTTTCTGACAATTTAAATTTGATAAGAATTGTTTTTCAAAAGCTAATTAATTTTTTATTCTTTTTATAATATATACATTTGATATATATATATATATATATATATATATATATATATATATATATATATATATTGTGAATAGGATATCTTTTGTTTTAATTAAGGATAATTTTCAAATTGTAACATATATATGTTTATATATGTTATAATTTGATATTGTTTTGAAATTTAATTAAATCTATTAATAATTGATATATGAATGAATATGGTAATTTAAAGCTTTGTTTTAATTTTCAAAAGTTAATTTAAGATTAATTCATTTGTTTTCAAAATATAAGATAATTGAAATTTATTAATAAAATAGTTTAAAAAGGATTTAAACAAGTTTTATTTTGTTCTCTTTTAAAATGTTTAAATTTTAAAATGGTTATAAATGCATATGTATAATGGTTTTAGATTTTTAAAATACAAAGAAATTATTTATATTAGCTTTGAAACATTTTCTTTTAAAGGTAAACTTATATATATACATATGTAAGTACTCACTTATAAAGTAAAATAAAATGTAAGTTTATATTTACATTTAAGTTAAATAAAAGTTTTAAAAAAACACTTAAAGACATTTGTAACATGGTAAAGGATCTCTAAAACACATGTTAATCAATTAAGAGGGTTATATGAGTTTGACGGAATAGTGCTTATAGATTCGAGATGGTGAATCAGAGTGCAAGGGCTATGGTCGTTGACTCTGAGGGTGATTCCAATAATGAGTGCAACGAGATAGTGCCTTCGATTTCGTTCGAACCCGTAACGAACTTGTATGGATTGAATGCTTTCAGAACATCGTCAGGTGGACGATGAGCATTCTAAGATAGATATGTTCTATAAAGGTAATCGTAACCTCAAGCCTCATCAACCGGGAATGGCTAAAATAGGGGAGGTGCAGCAAGGCTTCGTGGGTAGCCCCCACTTGAGAGTGAGATTTACCCCTGTCTAGAGGTCCCTTCTATTTCGGTTTTGTGTGTGGTTGGTCGCGCCAACTGCGGGGTGGTCTTGTTCAGGACTGTTCAGTAAGGAATGGTTCCGGCCTTGTGTTGCAGGGGAGTGGGAGTACTCCTCGGTACGTTGATCTAGGCCACGTACTGTGACGGACGGTACCCCAGTAGCCCTGCCATTGATGGAAACCCATTCTTCCTACGAGACCCTACGGTTTTGATTGTATTACCCACTTTTGTGGCTAGTAGCTGGAATTTAATAGATGTAACAATTTCGGCTATTTTTTATTTACTTGAAAACCCTAGACACTATTATAATATCACTGGATTTCCTATCAAATGTTTTGGTTAGCGTAAGGTAAAAACTTTTCCATGTTTATGTGTGGGAAGTCTTACGTGATACCTTTTCTTTTCAAAGGTTTTCTAAAGTTAAGCAATTTTAACCCATTTACTCACACCAGACCCCTGTCTGACCCGAGCGTTTATTTTCTGTTTTATTAAACTCTTGGGTACTCATATTATGTATGAGTAGTCAAGTGGTTCAGGTTTGCTTGACAAATTCTGGAGGAGTAATGGAGCAGGAGGCTTCGATGTGTAGATATATATTGATTCCGCTGTGTTTGTTGGGTCTGTATCTTGTTTACTTGAGTTGTATAGTTAGACAGAAATTTATGACTGTCTAATCTCTGTTGTTTAAGTTGTGTACTCTGATGTAATGAGATACTATGTAATATTTTATGTTAATTATTATATTTTATTCGTTCCGCTGTGAGTTCTTTGATGTTGTTTGTGTTCTTCTTTCTCTTTCTTTTCTTCTTCTATCCCTTTCTTTCTTCAAGATGATGCGATTTTCTAGGTATAGAAAGTCGGGTCGTCTCAAAGCATGTCCGTGTTTATGTGTGGGCATGTCTTACGAGATACTTTTGTTTTGATGAAGGAAAAGTTTGGTAATTTAATAAATTCAGTGAGTGTGTTTCTCATCCTGGTTTACCAGACTGATCCAGTATATTTGCAGGTTCAGTTTTGGTGCTTTTGGAGCTTCAGCAGGAGAGCTGGAGATCTTCATTTTTCAATACACGCATCAATTTTGATTATTCGCTTTGCTTAGTGAGGATCGTACATGATAGGGGGTTCTCGCTTCTTGTTAGGTAGTGAACGAATGACTCTTACTCCTACATGTCCTCAGATCGAGTATCGAGGGGTTCGTTTACTAGTTAGGCTTAAAGTCGAGAGGCTAGCCGTAAAAGCAAAGCGTGAGGTACTAATGTAAGCTACAGTGGTTGTATCCACTGTCGATGGTTGAAAAGCCTAGACCATTACATTTGGTTTCGGAGCTTAGATTTTTTATATTCCTAGGCTTCGATGTGTACTCAGTATAGATTGGGACAGTAGCACCCTAGATTGATTTTGAGTGTGCGTATATAGTATCTGTTAGAGAACATAAAATATTTTATATTGTGTTTACTTATCCGTTGTGTTATTTGTGAATTCTGGTTGGTATGCGGGACGCCATGTTATCGATAGGGATTTCTAAATGTTTAAATAAAGCAAGTCAACATAATATTATTTTAAATTGGATAAATGAAATGAATTCACCTCTATTATACTTTGTATATAAAGGAATAATTTTTCAGAAATAATTAAAGTGTACATAAATTGATTGTTTCGTTGTTCAAAATGTAAATATATATAAGTTAATAAAAGCTGTTTGAATAATCTAAATAAAAACAATAATTGTAAAAGAATAAATTATATAAGCAAATGAATTACAAAGTACGGAAGTATAATTAATATGATTTACAATTGTGAAATAATCTTATATATAGGAAATGAAACTAAATGAATATATTTATAAATGTGGGTTGTAAATAAAAATGAATTTAAACTAAGAATTCGGAAATTTGAATCCCGTGGATTTCAAAAGTTGCTTTTCAAAGTTAAAGAGATTATATTATTATAAATCTAAATAAGATAAATAAATTTGGAACGAATCTTATATAAGTAAAGTAAAATAGTGAAATTATATAAATAAGATATTCTATAAATGTGATTTATAAATAAAGGGAAATTTTTAAAAGAATATAAAGCACTGAATTCACTACTGTTGTTAGGAAATAATATGGGTGATGACTGCAGCATCATTAGTATCATTTTCGAGTTTCTATGCGATTGATTTGCTACCAATAGTAAATTGAAAATCTAAGTTTTGTTGTGAAAAACAAATTTGAATTTAAAATCCAGGTTGAAATTGATGAATATAAGTAAAATGAATTTGGACTTATAATACGAAATAAAGAATTTAGTTTTAGTAAAGTTAAATAAATTTTAGTTAGTATAATAAACATATGGTTTAAAATTTAACTAAAGTTAAATGAATTGAATTAGATTTGAACTAGATTAGATAAGTTGTTGAAATGGAATTAAACTTTTAAGTGATTATAAATATGAATTTGGAAGTTTAGATAATTAAGTTGTATAACTTATAAAATGGGAAAATATAAGTAAAACCAAATAGTTAAAATGGTTAAACAATTTTGATAAGCAAAACGAAATCGTAATTTGAATAAGTGATAAATTGACTTAAGTAAAAGTTAAATAGAATAGAATTTGAATTAAATAAGAAATGAACTTATGTTGTATAGTGAAAGTAAATGTAAATGAAGTTGAATTTGATATCAAAATGAATTAATAAAGTGAAGTGATGAATATGAATTTGGGGTATATAATGAAATTCAACTTTAGTTATATAATGAATTAGCAATTGAATAATTGAATGAAAGTCAATTAGATATTAAACCAATTGAAATTAAAAGTGTTAAACCAAATTGAATGTAAGCAAAGTAAATTAATTTGGTTATATTGGTTATGTATTGGTCATTAGATGGACATTAGTTGATTGAATAGAAATTCATCAAATATTAATGAAATTGGAAGCTAAATAACTAAATTCAAATTGGAAGTTAAGTGAATTTGAATAGAATTGAATTTGAATTGAAAGTGAACAAACTTGAACGTAAATTAGTGAATGTAAACTAATTCAATGTAAATAAATGAATGTTAGTAAAATCTGGTGTTAATGAATCAAATGCGATTAAATTGAAAAGCCAATCCAATGAATATTAATGAGAAGTGAATTTATATTGATTTGATAATGAATTTATTAGACAGATATTGGATGTTAGTTCGACGATAGTTGTTTGATGGTTGGATTTGTTGCTTATTGATTGCTTTTGCTATATTGGAATATATAGTTGTTGTGTTAGTATATGTTGTATATTGATATTATTTTCATATATACATGTTTCTCAATTGTTTGTTAAGTATTTAGTAGATGAGGATGGTGCTTGCTACGTATTTGGAGCTCGCTTTTGTGCTGTATTAGTCGTATACTCGCTAATAATATATAAGGTGCATATCTTGGATTACATATCGTACTTTCATATATTTTTTCCTACGAGATGTCTCATCCTTGAAGATGAGATGTATATTTGTGATATATATATTGCGATCCTACTATGATCGAACCGCGCAAAAGAGGCTATGGCAAAAAAATTTGAAGATTTAAGGCGTTAGAATTTTTTTGTGAAATTGAAAATTTTGTGATAAATAAATTTTTGATTTTGAGTTAAAAGTTAAATGATATTAGTTGGTTTTGAAAAGATAATTAAGAATGATTTGAGAACTTAGAAACGTTTTTATAAGAAGTTTAACTAAATGATTTTGGAAAAAGTTAAATATTTAAATAATGTTGGAAATCTAGTTTGAACGAATAGTTTTGAAAAGTTAACGGATTTTGTGACTTTTTCTTACTCGGTAATTTTAAGGATGAAATTAATTTAAGTAGGGAAAATATAATGACCCAGAATTTTTTTCATTTTGAATTCAGATAATTAATTGATTTTAAATATTCACAAGTAAATTTCATAAGTTGAATAACTTATACTTTGAATATCTTAATTTAATTGGATAATTAAATTGTTAATTAAATATTTAAAATTGTAGAAATAATTGGAAAATGAATTTAATGTGAATTAAATGATTTATAAAGTTTAATTAACTTCTATTTGAATTAGAATGATGTTAGTAAACTTTTAAAATTGACTTAAAAGTTAAATTCTAAAATTAAGTATTTTAGTACTTAATTAACGTGTAAAAATAGTCATTTTTCACACAGTCTCGGATTTTGACGAAACCAGTTTCATTAGATCCTTAATGTTATATTTTTATAGGATTTCAAATTTCGTGCCAATCGGATTTACGGTTTAGTCGTGCAAGCTGAAACGTGTAGAAATTTGTTTAAGTAAATTTTAAATTTGAATAAGTCGATTCAAATCATATTTTCCAAATATGATCGAATTAGATTATGATATATATTCAATTGTATCCGTAATAGGGGTGAAACATTATAAACGTCAGGCGGCACGCTTCGATTGGAGTTTGAAATTTTTTTGGATGAATAGTGTCGCGAAATTTTCTATAAAAGGACGTCATATTTTTCATTTTTTCACAAAACCCTAATTAAGGGCAAGCCGCCACCCTCTATTTCGATGGCCAAAAAACATCATCCTTCTTCTCTCAATTTCTACAAATCCATACACTTTCGTGAAAAACTTCCAACTAACAAACTCTAGAGCGCGACGAGAGCTTCAAGATCAACGGTTGTGATCGAATTTAATGTGATGAATCAACGATAAAAAGGCCGCATTTGGCTGCCGTTTGAACACGATTTTCTAGGCGATGGCGTAACCGAGTGTGGCCGGCCTTTGGGCGTTGATGGTGTTCGTGATGGGCTTCGATACAGTGGTTGTTGACCGTTGTATAAGTGAACGATGGTGGAGCATAATTCGAGGGTGGAGTGGTGGCCGATGGGTTCCTTAACTCTGGCAGTCGCATGATAGATAAGGGAGAAGAAGATGAAAACAAAGTCCTAGATGTCGATTTTTAAAACGAACGGCCATGATTAACTGTTGGTAAAAAAAATAAAAAATAAAAAGAGTTGTAAATTATATAAATTCGTATAAACTTCTAAATGTCATAACTTCTTCATACGAGGTCCGTTTATGATGAAACAAGTTGCGTTGTGTCTGTATTGACGAGCACTACATTTTGGACCTGGTTTGGAGTTGATTGAAGCTAGTGTAAACTATAGGTAAAATTAAACGCTCGTTTAATTTTATTCTGAATAAAACGCGGCAACTGCCATTGGAACCAAAGTGAGTACAACTCACTCTTTCTGACTCGCTTTTATTTTTGTACAAGTGAGAATAAATTTATTTTATGCTGATTGATGTTGGTTTGCATGATATATTATATATATTGATTGACATTTGGATATATTCCTGCCTATTGGAGCAGAAAAGACCCTATACGTTCCCGTGTATGAGCGGATGACCTATTATACGCGTTCTGCCTCAAAGCGGACATTGTACATATTTTCTGATATGTATATTTATTGCAGGTGATAGGTTGGAGGGATCCAACTGAATTCCTCACCAGTATTGGTTTTATTTACAGATATTGATATATATATATATATACTGTTATCGTGTGATATATGATGTTTTGGATGTCGTGATTGATATATTAGGTGTTGTTGTAGCATTTATGTTAAAGCGATGATTTCAAATTAAAAAGGATTTTCAAGTGATTTTGAAAATAGACATTCTGTTTACTTTTGAATTGTTAAGCAAATGGATTTATTTTAAATAAATATATGTTATAATTTTTATGTTATAAAATTTATGATTTTTGTGAAATATGATCAGAATGTGATTTTTGAAATGTGGAGTCGGCTATTTTGTTAATAGTTTAAATTGAGATTTTGAATTATTATAAACGGTTTATATATATATATATATATATTTATAAAATTGATATTTTATAAATAAAAATAATGTAATTATAAAGGAGTTTTGTAAATGTTGAAATGAAGTTATAGTTGAATCTTATAAGTAAATAAGATTTACAGATTTATGAAATAATGAATTTATAAAAGGAATGATTTTGTAAATAAGAGATTCATAAGTTATTAACTTATAATTTGGATTTTGGCATATAAACGAGATATCAATAAGATTGGTTAATTAAGGATGGAATTTATAAACATTGTTTTATAAATATGAAATCAACTTATTTTGTTAAGTTAAATATAGAAGTATATTAAATGTATTAAATCCACAAATTTGGATAGTGGATAATCCTTTAATTAAAAGTGCAATAGTAACGAATTTGATTAGAAATTAAATTCATGATTTCGGACAGTGAATAATCTTTTAAATTAAAAGATAGGTTTTGGATGTGATATTTTAAATGGAGTTAAATGGTTTGAAGATGTTTTAAAATGTGTTAAGTATCAAAACCATAGATTTCAATATTCATTGTTGAAATAGACATTTTCGAGAAGTAAGTAATGATGGACTACAACACTGTTGTTATAATAAATGATTTTGAAAGGATATATTTTGTATAGCATATGGGATTTATTCATCTATCTAATTTTCGAATCCCTATACTAGTGATTTTGGGTTGTCGAACGACGTTTTACGAGACATTTGTTATGATCCAAATAAATATGTTTAAGAGAATGTTAAGAATAAAATATATACTTAACCTTGATTTAAGTATATATAATATTTTCTAAGTGTTGAAAATAAATTGATTTGTGAATTATTTATTATTAAATAAGTAAATGGAAATGTTTTCAATGTTGAAAAGTTGAAATGGTTTGAGAATTATATCTTTTTAAAGATAATTTGAAGCGAATATTTGGCAAGTGATTTAATTAATAAAAGATTAACTAAAGGGCCTAGTGATTGCTTATGGTGCTAAATATTTGTTTGTTTGCTTTGATAGTTAAATAACCGACTAACAAATTTGGTCATTTTAGTTCGTCGACTTGATGTGCGAACTATTTAGTCGTACACTTAGTACGTAGACTTCTGTGTGGACTTGATTATCGTTTGTGTTGAGGATGTTGATTGTGTACTGTGGAGTATTACTCCAATCCATCGAGCTTCATTCTTGGTCGAAAGATAGCAAGTTGAAAGTTGGAGATGTGATAAGTCTATGAGACTTAGTTTCTATATGAGGTTGAAAAACGCTTTTGCGTTGTTGGTGTGAAAAAACTGGGATTAGATTTATCTGAAAACCACTCCGTACCAACATTTATGCGATGATTGTGCAGATTGGTTGTGATGATATTGATATTTAGGATTTTCATAGTGAAGGACCGCTTGTTGATAGTTTGGGGTTAAAATCCCAATATACATCCAGTAGAAGTAGTCTCTTCGTTATGAAATATCTAATGCAAGGACTATTCGCTGTTAATCCTAGGGATTTGCCGAAAGGACGTGGTAGGAAAGTACCTTGAGTTTGTCCTATTCCTAGACAACTTGTATGGACGTTTGTATGACATTGCATTTCTAAAGATTACGTACATTGGTTTTTACAAACGTACATCAGTGGTGGTGGAGAAGGCAACTTCTCTTATCTTAACACTCTCCTTGAAATGTATGAGCTTAAGGGTTGTATTTTTGAGGAAAGCGATTAATAGTCAACAGGAATGATAATGTGGCATTCAAAGTGACGTAATATGTGATATGTGAAGGTAATCGTTACCTCGGGCCTCATCAACCAGAAATGATCGAAACAGGGTTAGATGCAGCAGGGCTAAGTGGGTCGCTCCCAAGTAGGATATGATCATCCTCTTCTAGATATATCTTTACATGCTATGACGTCGTGTATTTGATTATTGTGGTTTGTATGCTTTGAGGGCCCTCGAAAAAGGTCGGTAACGACCGGAGGACGACATATTCGGTATTACCTAGTTATAGAGGTAGGTTGGTCTTGTGTTGGTAATGGAACTTTGTGATGGTTTCTTAGGATATCAATCTAGAGGTGTACCCATCGGGAGGTAGTCTCTTTACCTGGTCATTTGTATGGAAAACCAAACTTCACTACGTGTCTGCCATTTTGATTGTATTACCCATTTTGGGCTATAGGCTGGAATTTAATCAATGTAACAATTTTGATTTTGATTAATATTATTTGTTCAATAGACACTATTATAATATAAGAGGATTGGATATGAAATGATTTATCGTAAGGTAAAAACATGTCCGTGTTTATGTGTGGGCATGTCTTACGAGATACTTTTGTTTTGATAAAGGAAAAGTTTGGTTATTTAATAAATTCAGTGAGTGTGTTTTCTCATGCTGGTTTACCAAAATGATCCTGGCATTCTTCCCTTTCAATGCTTGGGTCAGACCGGGTACATTTACAGGTTCATTTTTGGTGCTTTTGGAGCTTCAGAATGAGAGATGGAGATCTTCATTTTCGTATATACGCATCAGTTTTGAATATTAGCTTTGCACATTGTTGTTGTTTATGTTATCAACGATTGTGAGGACAGGTTATTATAACTATCCATACTGATAACTATTGATTGATTGTTGGACTCTGATTGACGTATATTTGAATAGTTTCTATTTTGTAAAGATCATTGATATGATATTATCGTTTTACGCTGTGATGTGAGATTTTGTATTGTTCTGTTTAGTTCTATCTTCTCTCTTTCTTATCTTCTCTTCTTCTCTCTTCTTCTCTTCATCTCGACTTTCCATCAGTCTGTGCTTTTTAGGTCGGACATGTGTGGTTTATTGTCGATTCAAAGGGTACGGATTTGTGGGTCATCACAGTGAGTGCAAAGTGGGAGTTGTTGGATAAGATAGTTAAAGAACGAAGAAGAAGGAGATGACGGAAGGTAGCATGCAAATTGGGTGCATTCATGTATCCGTGCATGACTTGGAAATCAGTTTAGGGAAGATCATTAAGGTGAGTGATTAGTGTTAATTAATGAAAACTAATTAATTTATTTGATTTCTTTTAAAATTAATATCATACGAGGTTGGATTTGGACACAATCTTTTGCGTTGGACCCATATCGATGTAACTACGCATTGGTATTGAATTTGTTAAATTTAAAGCTAGTAGAATTTTGAGCTAAAATCGAACGTCGATCAAACTGGAATGTGAAAGCATCAACTGGAATTTTTATCTGTTTACTCATCTCTAAATTAACTATATGATATCTGTGCTACTATAGATTATCGTTGAATACTTGGATGATAGTTTTGATATTGTTGTTCGATTATTTGTATGGATTTGATTTCCACTTGAAAGAAGATGGCATAAATAATCATTGTATTGTAAGGAACAAAAACAAGAGGAACTCGAAGTGCATACGTAGTGAATAGTTCACTAAGGAACATTTCAAAATACGCATTTATATGTGTTATTTTCAGAGGACTTTTGTAGAGATGCTGTAAGGGTTTTTTCGCCAATATTGATTTACTTATGTTGTATGTTGCTTATATTAATATTTGGGTTGAAATATTTATGACATACTGTTTGATTTGGGTAAATGACGATAACAATTATCGCTATACCGTCACTTATGAAATATCATCTCCTTAAACAAGTGTATATTGAACCTGTGCTTGTATTTTTACAGAATAAATGTTTGGTCACGTTTTTGCGCTTTGAAAGTTGTTTAAACTATATTTTCAAGTATTTTTGAGAATTTTGAAATAAGATAAGTGTTTTTTAAAATTTATAAATGGAGTTATAAATTCGATAATTATATTTGGGGATAAATAATATTGTTTTAAATTTATAAAAAGACTATAAATTTGGTTAATTTTCTTTCAAGATAATTAATATGGCCTTAAACTTGATTTTTCTTCTACAATCGTTCTAGTGAACTTTTCTAACATATATTTAAGTGTTTTAAAAGTGGTTTGAAATTTATATATTTTTAAAAAATATAAATTATTGAAGAAGAAGTTTTATTTCGAAATAAGGAAAGAAAACGGTTTTAAGATTTTAATATATTTTAGGATTGAGATTTTCTAAGTAACATTTGAATTGGATGATCTAAATTATATTTCAAGTATTTTTGAGTTTATTGAAAAGTGAAAAGGAAGCGTGCGTTACAATATCGTTGTTGTAATAAAAAAAATTTGGGAATTGAGAAAAAATTCAAGATTATAGGACTTTTGTTATAGTAAATGATTTCAACTGAGAAAACTTGTTACTTGATTTAATAAATGTTGATATTCTTAAATCTTCGAAAGAGTTTTGTTTTAAAGGCAAATAAGTTTATTTATAAATGAAAAGATTTTTGAAAAGGAAGGTTTTAAAGAAATAGTTAAGTGTAATTGGTTTTAGGTTTATAGTAAACAATATTTTAATGGCATTTATTTTTTACCCTTGTTTTTAATACACTAAAAAATAAGTTTCTCTTTAAAAGAAATATTTTAAAGAGTATTTCAAACTGTTTACCGATATTTGTGATGTGACAAATCAAGCACAAGTGTGATTCAAATGTTTTAAGAGATTTAATTTCCATATATGACCATTTTGATTATTCCCAATAGGTGATATATTGACTTTCGATTCCGCTATATTCTTTGTGTGTCGTCAATCAAGATGATTTGTTACTTATTTGAATATTGACATCCTTTGATAGAAATAACTAAAACCAAAGCACAAGTGGTCATCAAGCTCTGTGGGGTTGCTTCTACTAAGGCATCTTCGTATCTACTCTGGATTAGATTCAATTGTATGCACGGGGAGATGTGAAATACTCAGATTCTCGATAGGGTATGGCTTGTACATTTTCTGAGAGACACCGTAGTTCTTAAGTATATTTTCTAGAAATTTTGGTAGAGGGTACATCCTCCTAGTCATTGTTGGAAAATTTTCCTTTCCTTATTTAATTCAAACCTTTGAATTGTTTTCTTAATTGCATCGAGAAGTGCATGAAGCTCTTATTGATGTTTAATTATTTGTGTCCATTCTTTAAGCTTGGATTTTGATCCTATTTATGCCCATTCTTTTAAGTTTGGATTTTGTTTTAATTTGTTTCCATCCTTTCTTATTCAGATTGTTGTCCTTATGAGGTAAAACCCATTTCGAATTTAGTAGCGTGATCACACAGAATTATTACATGTTCAACAAATTTCTTGAGTTTTCTCATACTAGTTTTCCAAACTAATCTAGGCGTTATTTTATTATAATGCTCAGGTCAAACCGAGTTTTTTCAGGTTGTCATTGGTCGGACATGGAGTACATGGAGTAAAGCTAGATATTCACTTGTCGGAGTATTTTTATGTCTACTATATTAGTATACTATATATACCCATCAACAATTGTAAGGTCATGAATTTATAACTGTCTAGGCTGATGAGGTTTGTATTTAACTTGGATATACCTTGTATCTTAGAGTGACAACTTTTACTATCTTTGTTCTATTATATGTTGTCGCTCTACTGTGAGATTTTATTTCCTCTTGTTCTTTTTATTTTTACCCTAACAATTTGCCTTTCTGGCACTTGAATGCTTGGCATTCTAATACCATGAATGTATTAAGTGCTGATTTTCGAAGGTTAAAAAGGTGAGTCGTTACAATACATCTCACATGACCGAGTCGAGTTCTATTGAACTTCGATCATCCATAAAATACTCACAACGACAAACAAATAAATATTTAGTTTAATTCACAAACTGACAGAGTTCCTTTTGTAAATCGGCACTTCCAACTAACACAAGCAATCAACATTCCAAACTATAGTCAGGCCCAAACCAATGTATCAGACAATCCATTCAACAAATTAATATCAAGCAATATATGGTTTAAATATAAATATCGCATAGCAATAGAGATATAGATATGGTGGCGAGTATGTAAACTCATCGAAAATTCCAAGGGAGTACATTACTGCCATGGCATCGACACTTCCATTTCAGCTATCGTTATCAACCCGAATCCTCTCAGCACTACCAAGCTTCAATCGTAGCCTTATCCTAACTTACACCATCACAATCTTCATGAAAAAACACACATCGCCCAGCCACGTGAAGTAGCCCAGGTCGTGATACCCCGTGCGTGCCTCCACCATCACTTGCCCAAAATTGCACCCTCTCTTTCATCACCCATCTCTGGTTACATGCAAGCCAAAGTAGTGTACCCTAGCTTCAATCGTGCATGAGCATGGTCGTGGCTCCACCAGTTTGCTGCCCTTCCAATGTTGATCTCGTCGTCGTCACATTTTACCTCCAAGCATCAAACGGCTCACACGATTTTTTTTTCTCAGGTGATTTTGGGAATTTTGAGATCGAAGGTTTTGGAAAATAAAATGGTAAATGAGTTATGGGCTTGCTTTAGGAAGTAGGATAAGGGAAAGGAATTTTCTAGAGAAAGGGAGAAAAGTTTAAGTGGGGTTGGGTTTAGGTTTTGGGCCTTGTTTTAATTACTAATTTTCTTTTCTTCTGAATAACCTTTTTTATTAATCTGTAATTAAAATTTTAATTTAATTTAAATTGATTTACACTTCATTCTACAAATTTTTGTTCGATAGTAGTATAATTTCTTTCAATTCAATACTCATTTATTTTTACTTAATTATTCAATGTATTAACATAAAATAAAATTATTTTTTAATTCTTTCGGTCGTATAAAATTTATTTACATTTACACATATTTAATATTTATTAAACCATTTTATTCGAATTCAATATATTTTATGAAAAGAAATTCTTTATTAATTCAGGTAATTAAAACAAAACCTTTTATTAAATTGAATATAATTAAGATAAAAAATTTATTCTAAAAAATAATAGCTATTAAAATCAAGTTCAAACATTTTATTTTAATCAAATTTATTTATTATTATAGCATAGAAAGTAGGACTGTTATAGGCTTTCCCCCTTATGAAAATTGCGTCCTCATAATTTTTTATAGGGAAATGTCAAATACAACTCATACTTTTACTTTCTTCGTATTTTACAATCCTCAAAAAGCTTACACAATCTTTTATATGGCTTGCACTACTCCAACTTCTCATATCGTATGCTACAATTAAATAGACCCATTCAATGACTTTCGAATTTTCGCATATGATGTATCTTTATAAAAATATTCTAAGTGTTGGATTTTTCAAAATATTTTAGCAGTCTCCTTAGTACGAAGAGCATTCCGAAAAATCAAAACATAATATATCATAATATATATACATCCTCGATACAAGGGAAAATGATATAATAGCACGTTATGTATTAGTATTGCATAAAAATATACCTTTTTCTTAACTTTTTAAGCAAGCTAGCTTATTATTTAGTGAGAAAAAACCAATCCAACATCGCTAATAAGTCCAAACATGATTCAACGGTGCCTATACTCAAATTAAGTTCCAATACTAGTCACAATAGGAGAGATATAAGTAGTACAATATCATATAATATTAAAGCAATATAGTCATTCTTAAGCTTTAACCATATTTCGACATACTTTGCGTTGTTGAAAACAGAAAATTAGATAATAATATGAAAGAGTGGATTGTTGTATGACGTGTTAGCTTTTCAAAATAACTTTCGGATTGTAAAAATAGGAATTACAACATGAGTTGGAGGGGAATTATTAAAAGTAGGCAAATTGGGTGTGTGTGTGTGTGTGCACACGTAGGGCCACCAATTAAATTCGTGTTTTTAGCCTAGAAAAGTTCAAAATCTGCTGAACCCTTTAAACAGAATTGTTTCTTATGTACGTGGCTTTCCAGAACGAGCAAGATCATCAAAATCAAGTAAACCATTTAAAAGTCATGGCTAAATGAACACAGCATCGAATTTCAGTAAATAAAAATGCAAGTTAGATTTTTAATCCACTTTCATAAATGTTTAAACCCTAATAAATGTCAAAATTTTGAAAAGTGAAAACATAAAAGTTTTTCTATTAGAATATCTTTCAAATGAAAAAAGATTCAACAAAATCGGACAAAGTAATAAAAAGTTATGACCTTATTTATAGGGCATTTTAAAGTATGAACTATTTAAACAAACAAAATAAATGTATTCAACTCATTTTCTCTATTTTTATTATAAATATTACGCGGATCAAAATTCCTTTTCCAAAATCAAATATGACAAAAGGTCATGTTAATTATTTTGCATTACTTGAATTATAATTTTTACTGACTCAAAACATTTGTCAACGTATTAATTTACTTCCAAAAATTTAAAATCTAAAATTTTAGTTCACCGTATTATTTTTCAATCTATAACTTCATATTTGAAGAACCTACTTTCTAAATTTATTTTATCAATATTGTTATACAATATATTTCTTTCTTAATTCATATATGTATTTCAAATAATCATTGACACTTCTGTTCATTCATTTTCCCACATACTTATCATTTGTTCCATAAAAAACAAATTTATATTTTTAATATATTTTATTTCTTTTGAAATGATTTCAAACTTTTTTTTTCCTATACATATTTTCTAAGACATATTTTTCTCTCATGCTTTCTTGATAAGCCTTAACTAATAAAACGAGTAGTATATTTGTTTTCATTTAATTTTTCTCTTTTAGAAATTTTATATTCAAGTCAAAACAAATTTGTTATATATCTACATATATATTTTGTTATAAAATTTTTTAATATAGTCTTAAACAAATAATTATATTTACGTACAATAATCCATAAATCAATTTCGTATTAAAATAGAAAACGTTGTTGTGCTAAAAAATTTAGCAATCCATTTCGCCAATTGGCTGCAATGTTGGCTACCTAGGATAATGTATCAACATTGCCTCACAAGTAATCTCAACTTTACACTATCATTCAATGGCAGCATACGTTGCTAAGAAAATATTCAAAGCTTGAAAAATAACATTTTTCCAATTTCTAAAATAATAAATTACTTTATAAAACTATGCACAGTCCTTTGTAAAAATAATTCTTACACCATTTCCAAAATATTATGTTGAATTGCCTCATATAAACATTTAGGAATCTCTATCGATAACGTTGATTAGGCGTATTGTGACACCCCGCACCACTAGGCACATCGAAAATCGGATATGATTAGAAGCACGGGTGGTTGGTGAAATTAAAATCCAAAACATAGCATAGAGACTAAGGCAACAACATAAAATGATTAAAATATTACAACGGAAGAAACTTTTACTAATTATAAATTAATAGAAAAACAACTTTATTAAAAACAACATTATTCCAAATTTATTTTTGAAACCAAAAGTACCAAGCAGTCTCCACAGAACGATAAAACATAACAAAGTTCACAATATAGGTCTCCATATATAGAGTAAAGTACGAAAAATAGAAATGAAGTACGTGAAGCGAAAGAAACAAAAGCTAAAGACAACAACTGCTCCAATGACCCACCAAGCTGCAAAGAACTAAAACCTAGACCTGCACTCTTGTGATTTGGGGAAAATAGGAAAAATAGAAATGGGTCGGACATAATGCCTGGTGAATGAGAAATTAAATAAAGCAGAAAGAATAAAACGGTTTAATTCCAGGTCTTCCTCGGATATCGCAGAGGATGAATAATATAATGCAGCGAATCATTCTCAAGCCAAATTCCATGGTCACTCTAAGGAAGTCAACCATGCAGTAATAGTAAACATTTGTGAAAGTCATGCTCTTCATCCATGCAATGTGACTAAATGCCTCATACGTCTGACCGGCACCGACTCAAACAACCTCGTAGGATCACAAAGTTGCGCTCAGGCTTCGCCAAACCGGACTCTTATCCTTCTGTCTCCTCGGTCACCAACATAGACATGCCTCTATCCAAAGTGCCGGTCCTCCAAAAAAGCGTCCGTAGCTGGGTCGGCCGTGCAAAATCCTCCAACGATCTGCCCACGTCGGAGCACATTTATCCTATTCCGTTTGCGTCAATCTGTCTGAAGAAGCCTACGATTGCAGATGCTATCCATCCTACGTACTAGCAACCTATGAAAGATAACAAACATCCTTGCAAACCTACTTGCCTGCTCCTAGTATGTACAACCAAAACTATATTTTGGTCTTAGCTGCATGTAACACTTATCCAGACCTTTACAAGGTCTTCCTACAAAATCGCTTCCAAATTAATTAATTCTACCGTTACAGTTTATGTACTATTTATTTCCATTAATCTGTTTTAGGCTATTTTTACATCCTATTTGGTTATTTCACAATTTCTCTTTTTCTTACATAAATGGTATTTCAATTTCACGTCCGTTCAGTCCGTATGGTTTGTTTGTAATTTTTATACCATTTTATTACAGATTTACACTAGCCCTTAGTGTCCATTTGATTTACATTTTTTTCCACCCTAATTTACGTTCTCATTTTAATCTTTACAATTTTGTTTATCCAATAGCCACAAACTATTTAATTACACAAAATTCCACTTTTACATTTTTAGGCCACATATGAAACAAACAATTATGCCAATTAGACTTTCCAATTTTGTTCCAAAACCATATTCAAACTTATGTAATAATATCAATCAAAATCCTAATTTTGTTCAAGTAACATATTTTGAATGTATTCAACTAACCTATTCTACCACTAGAAATTGAATAACAATTATAATTCAATTTAATTAAACCAATTTTATTTACGCCATGAAACATGAATAACAATTTGTTTATTCTAAATTTCAACCCAAACATGAATTATAATTGAGAAGTGGAAGAAGAAGAAGATACGATAATTTACATAAATTTCAATCTTATTTATGCCATAAAACGTGAATAGATAATTTATATGTCCCATATTTTAAATTAATCATGAATTAGATTTGAGAAGTGGAAGAAGAAGAAGATACAATAATTTACATAAATTTCAATCTTATTTATGCCCTAAAACGTGAATAGACAATTTATATGTCTCATATTTTAAACCAAACGTGAATTAGATTTGAGGAATGGAAGAGAAGAAGAAGTTGCAATAATTTGCATCCATTGTCAATTAATAACATAAATTAATTCATATTAACGTGCTAGAAAAGAACTGAAATTGAACTACTTCATTTTTATATTTCATATTAATTCTCACTCACCTGGCACTTGAGCTTGCATATATTTGAAAAAAGCTTTGCTTTAATCTTTCTCCCTCTGGTTCTTCTAAATTCCCCAAATTGCTTGAATATATATAGATAATTTAATTTGGTAGAGATTCGTTTATTTAGTAGAGAAAAGGAGGAAGAATAATACTGTGACGCCCCACCTCAATACCCACACTAGCCAAGAACACTACGGTGTAGTGTTGTCAACTAACACGGAGAATAAGGCTGTTGAGGAGCGACCATCCATGTGATTACTTATCACACGGTGGCTATAAATAATCTTCAGAAACAAACATAGAAATAAGCATAACACAAATCAGTCACAGACATCCATATCACAAAGGCGGAAGAAGATATGAATATATAACTAGCACATGAAAGTGTACATCAGAGTAGTGGTCAAAAAGATCCACAATAATACAAAAGAATAGCAACACGTGCTATACAAAAGAATACAACTATGAGTCTATGTCTCAAGTGTATACAACAAAACTGCTAATCTAAATAGTTAGCCAAAAGTCAGAGTAGCAAATCCCGGGAAGAAGTCAAGCAGAAGCACCTGCAACATCTCGATCTGACCCGAGTATTATTTAAGAAAATAATAAACGGATCAGTCTAGCTATAAATATCAAATGACATGGTATAAAATAAAAGATATGGCATAAGCATAAAATATCCATACTGACATACTACTATAAGTATGCAAATGATGATCAATAGAAGATCAATCAATAAGAGATAAATCGATATCACAAGAATCTTCTCAAAGATCCAAAGAGGGCATCATACCCTAAACTTGTACTCATAACAAGTCAATGACATAAATTCCAGAAATCAACACGAGAAATCCAGAAATCACAGAAAAAGGGAAAGAGCCCTATCACATGACAGTCCGAAGACCATGGGGAGCTACCCCATATGGGTGAGTCGGAATCACCCAGATGAGGTCTAGGCAAACCAAAAAGCATAAAGGTATGTGTGAGTGGAATCACACAAATGGTGTCTAGCCTAACCTCGCAACAAAAAGTTATGTGTGAGTGGAATCACACAAATGGTGTCTAGACTAACCTTACGGACAAAGAGATATGTGTGAGTCGGAATCACACCAATGAGGTCTAGTCTAACCTTGCAAACAAAGAGACGTCGCACAATTGCTAGTCTATATCATAAAATGATCATCATGATCAACGAGAAGTGTCAATTACACTAAGTTAGTAAATATAAAAATTTAGTTTCATGTCCCATAACCACTAGCTTAACTTAAATATTTACGAACATACTATAAATCTTCACTAATAAAATTGTCACTAGAGGTTCAATCGAACAAGTCCAAGAATTAACCAACGAAGCAAACGCAAGCGTTTCATACCACTTGTTTTACTAAGCCGTTTAATTAGATTTCTCATCCGAGTGAGGTAAAGGTTTGTATATACTAATAGATTGGAAAACGGGTTAAGAAAAGAGCTTTGTTATTAAAAATAGAGTTGAAATCATTTTGTTGAAAGAGTTTTGATATTTACTACTAGTACTGAAACCTTTATATTTTAAAGTGACAAATCACAGAAGCGATTGTAGAAACAATCAATCACAAAGATCACATTCGCAGATGTGATAAAAATCCAAGGAAATCATCTCAACAAGTTCTTTTGAATGTTTTTCAGATAAGATCCCCTATGGAGGGGGGGTCCAGGGGGGTGGTAACCACCAAGGTGGGGGTGCGGGGGCAACGCCCCTGCTACGGGGTTCGACCTGTCCTGTCACGTCGCGGGGGTCCAGAGGGCAGCGCCCCGACCAAAACGGTACGACCTAGTGAAGACAAAATGAGGTCTAATGACCTAAGGGGAATAGGGTCGAGCGACCAAATGGTTGTGACCTAGGGGTCTAAGGGGTCAAGCGACCTAGTGGTGTTCGCGGTCCAACGACCTAACGGTTTAAAATAGGAGAGCGACCTAGGGGGTATACGACCTAACGACCTACGGTCTAAATAAGGTCATGCGACCTAAGGCCAGCAACGACCTAATGTGGGACGACCTAAGGTCCAGCGACCTATCGGTACTTAAGGAGGTCCAACGACCTAAGGTCAAGCGATCTAAAAACCCGCGACCTAAGGGTCGAACGACCTAAATGGTCCAACGACCTAGCACTAAACAAGGCCGAGCAACCTAAGGGTACCCGCGACCTAGAGGTCAAGCGACCTAAGGATGAAATGGCCAGAGGATAAAGGCGAGCGGCCTACGACCTAACTCCCCACGACCTACGACCTAAAAGCCAAACGACCTACGGTATTAACTCGCGAGCGACCTAACGAGTTAACTTGCGAGCGACCTAACTCCGAAGTGCCAATATTTCCAGAATGACCTAAAGCCCTGCGACCTACGACCCAGCGACCTTGCACCTATCACCGAACGAGTCAAGTGGCCAGAACGAGCTAAGTGCAGGAAATTTCCAAAAATGCTAAAAATTGGAGTTTTTGGCCAATCCAATCCAAACCAAAGGCAAATGTGCATGCAAAAGTGATAGGGAATCATTCCCAACAGTCCAATATAGTTATAGACTAGATTTGTGAGATAAAAATCTCATCTTTGCACCAAAATTTATGAAGATGAAGCTTGAAAGCAAGGAGAAGCAATCCAAAACTTGAATCCAATATCTTCTACTTGAATTTGGAGTTGAATGTTGGATTAGCAATTAAATTTGAGCTTGGAGTTTTAATTTCCCATTCTCTTCACCATTAATGCAAATCTTGAAGTTAGTTAGGAATTTATGAAGAGTGAGGAGAAGGGGGTTGGAACTTGGGCTTAATAGGCTAAACTAACCCAAAGTCCAAAGCGGGAAAAGTTAGTGAAATTTCACTAACTCCAAACCTATCGATGTTTATACTTAAAAAAGTCGTAAACGGCATTTCAAACTCAATGGAAGTGGTCTCGAGTCCTAATTTGACCGTTTGAAAAAAGTAGCTTTTCGGACCAAAATCCGATTAACGATATAATATTTTAATAAAATATTTAAATATAAACTCGATAAATATGGGGGTTGTTACAAATACACACTAATTTTATTATAGAATTATGATGATGGCTGAATAAGAGATTAGATTTAGGTTAGATGATTTATCTATAGACTGTTTGAGTGAATATAATCCATTATATTATTTTAGATTAAATCTGGCTCTTTCACACACTTAATGGTTATCCATTCTAGCCTATACACGTCACTCAACCAATAAAATTTATCCATCTCATCTTATTACATCACTGGAGCGAATATGAAGCTGCCACATGTCAAAAACAATGTTGAGATACGTAGGAAAAACGCCTAAAACGAACTAGCGAAATAAAAAACATCGCTTCGGATTTTGGGAGACAACGGGACTGATCCCTGATGACTGAGGAAGTCAACATGTTCCTTTACCATTGTACCAAATGTGCTTTTAATTCTTTTTAATTATATTTCCTGTAAAATATTGTGGCGTTACATTCTCCCCCCTTAAAGGATTTCTTCCTCGAAATCTCCAAAGATGGAAGAACGTAATTAAAAACCAGCATCCAAGAACTACATCCATATACTCAACCGTCTTCCATTTCTACCGTTGTCCTTATTTTAACTAATGCAATTTATAATTAATGCGAAGTGAAATGCATATGAACTTACCTAATCCGCAAAGGTAGTCAGTCTACTGATTCAGTTGACCTCCTGTAATGCAAGTGGGGTTATGCCATGTAACTAAATGTATGCAATTACCCTAGTATAATTGATAATTCTATATGTATGTTTCAATCATTCACCCAAATGCACCATCCATATGCAACATCCATTTATATATACATATATATAGACGCACACACACAACCATGTGCACATGCAATAGATAACAGGCACGCATATGCAAGTGTGTGTACCTATTTGGCCAATTATCCTAATAAATATCTATCTAGTGCATGTCATGCATCCATTTGCAAACATTGGCATCCAATTGTAATCATTTTCATTCATCAAACATAACATGCCCTAATGACATTTTTACAACCAAGCTACCAGTCATAGGTTTCACCTAAAGATTATCGAAAAGACCCCAACTAAGGAAAGATCAAAGATAGGATATTTGAAGTGTACCATTAAATAGAAAAGGATAAGAAATTCAAATTCTCTCCTCAGATTCCCATGTGCAATCCTTGGGGTCATCTCCCCATTGAACCTTCACTAGACGAACTTCCTTGTTGCATAATATCTTCGTGCCGTGTTCCAATATACGGGTGATTGTATGACGCACAAGTGATTTGTGCTCTACCTCCACTTCCCTTAGCTGATCGGGTTCTACTGATACTGCAGATTCATGTAGACACTTCCTTATATGCGAAACATGAAAAACATCGTGAAATCCTACCAACTTATTTGGAAGATCAACTCTGTATGCCACTTTTCCAATCCGTGCGGTAATAGGGAAGGGTCTTACAAATCTTGGTGCCAACTTACCCACTATGCAAATCTCATAATGTTTCTCAGAGGACAAACCTTGAAAAAAACCATATCTCCAATCTTAACTCTAAATCTGAACGCCTTCGGTTGGCATATGAGTTTTGTCTATCTTGTGCACTCCTCAACCTCTTGCGAATCAAATCCACCTTCTCGGAAGTTTCCCTCACCAAGTCTGGTCCAGCAAGATTCTGTTGGTGGTATCCCACCAAAAGGCTGGTGATCTACATGGTCTTCCATAGAGGGCCCCGAACGGTGCCATCCCAATGTTTGCTTGATAACTATTATTATACGTGAACTCCACCAAAGGTATATGGTCTTCACAAGAGCCTCCGAAGTCAATGATGCAAAAATATGAGCAAATCTTCCAAAACCCTATTTACCCTCTCAGTCTGTCCATTTGTCTGAGTGTAATATGCCATACTCAGATTCATTTCCATTCCCAAGACTTGCTGAAGTCTCCTCCAAAACTCGCTGGTGAATAATGGATCTCTGTCCCTCACAATGCTGGCGGGAACTCCATGAAGCTTAACTATCTTCCTTACATAAAGAGTTGCCAAAGAAGCTGCTGTCCTATTACTCTTAATGGGTATAAAATGAGCGCTCTTCATCAGTCTATCCACAATGACCCAAATGCTCTGTTCCCTCTCTGTGAACTTGGTAATCCATCCAAGAAGTCCTTAGAGACACTCCCCCATTTCCTTAATAGAATATCTAATGGCTGCAATAGTCCTCCAGGCTCTTCTATTCCGCCTTTACCCTTTGGCAAGTGATGCACTTTGATACATACTCCGCTACCCTCTTCTTCATTCCGGGCCAATAGAATACCCTCTTCATATCTCAGTACATCTTATCACCATCGGGGTGCACTGTCATCATAGAATGATGTGACTCGGCCAACACCGCATCTACTAAATCCACACTACGGGGAACATAAAGTCTACTATCCCTTATAATCCATCCCCTAGTGTCCATGGTATAGCGCCTAAGATATGGTGATGACTCTCCACTACCAAGCTTATCTAAAATGTCTTTTAACTCTTCGTCCTCGTCTTGCCTTGCTCCAATCTGCTCCATCAAAGTAGGCTGGACGTTGAGGGCTACTAAAAATTCTGGAGCTAAATCCGATGAAGTTCTAAAATCAAAGGTAGCAATGTACTTCAAATGCTTCCATTCCAAAAATAGAGGACTTAGAACCACTTTACGTCCACTCAACGCATCTGCCACTACATTACCCTTGCCAGGGGTATTGGAGATTTCGAAGTCATAAGAGACAAAAAAATCCATCCATCTTTGCTGTCTCAAATTAAATTTTTTGAGAGAATAGATATTTCAAAGACTTATGATCCGTGAAAAGCTTAAATCTTTCCCCTAAGAGATTTTGCCTCTAAGACTTGAGAGAAAAAACTATAGTTGCTAACTCAAGATCATGTGTCGGATAGTTCTTCTCATACGTTTTCAACAGTCTACTCGCATAGCACACTACCCTACCCTCTTGCATCAGCACTGCCTCTAGCCCAATACCACAAGCATCCGTATAAACTAAGAAAGGCCTGTTCCATTTGGTAATACCAATACGGGCGTGGTAGTTAGCTTCTTTCAATCGACCAAAGGCATCCTCACACTTGGCATCTCAAACAAAAGCGGAGTTCTTCTTGGTAAGGCGGGTAAGTGGAGCTGATATTCTAGCAAAGTCCTTAATGAACTTCCTATAGTATGCCGCAAGACAAAGGAAACTCCTTATGTCTGTGGCATTCTTAGGGGTCTGCCAATCCTGTACTGCTGCCACTTTCGTCGGATCTACTGCAAGCCCATCCTCCTAAACGATGTGTCCCAAAAAGCGAACCTCGTCCCTCCAAAAGTGGCACTTGGAGAACTTTGCCTTCAACATATGTTCTTGCAGGGTCCTAAGCACTTCTTCCAAGTGAACAATATGTTCCTTCTTGCTTCGTGAATAAACCAAAATGCCGACGAAGAACACCACCATAAATTTGTTCAACGATCCGTGAAATACTCGACTCGTTAGGTCCACAAAATTTTCCAGAGCATTGGTTAACCCAAATGGCATAACTAACCACTCAAATAACCCATCTAAAGCCCTAAACGCAGTCTTCTCAATGCTATCCTCCGCCACGCGTAACTGATGAAATCCCGTAGCTAAATCGAACTGCGAAAATACCTTGGCTCCTACCAGCCGGTCGAAGAGATCGTCTATACGAGGAAGAGGATAATGATTCTTCTTCGTCGACTTATTAAGCTCCCTATAATCCATGCAAGGCCTGAGAGAGCCATCCGCTATAGTGGCAAAGACGACGGGTGCGCCCCACTCAGAAATGCTCCTAGAATGAAGCCTTTCTCCAAAAGCTCTCCAATCTGCTTGCTCAAGTCATGATGTTCTTTAGGATCCATATGTCTTACCGATAAAGCAACTGGTTTGGCATTATCGACAAGATAAATCTTGAACTCGATCTCCCTTCGAGGTGGAAGGCCAGAAACCTCCTTGAACACATTGAGAAAGTCTCTAAGAACGGGCATCGAACTCAAATTATCGGGAGATAAGTCAAGAGAATAAAGGTAGATCAACATGACTGACCCTCTAGGATCACAAGATACTTCCAGGGTACGTACACTATAAGTACCTAACTTCACTAACCTCTCATCGCAATCAAGAACAACACCGTACGTGGATAGCCAATCCGTACCAAAAATGAACCCGAACCTAGAAAAGCCCAATACAAAGGCATTACAGTCAAACTCAACCACTAAAATAAGCAATTTCAAATCCCGACATAACAAGGACAAATGGGCTGATGCTCTTATGGGATTTGATATTACCGGGTCAGTCACTAAGCAAGCATCAAGACCAATACCTTCTACCAGCATACTAGATATAAAAAAATACCAAGCTCCAAAATCAAATAGGGTACGAACAGGAAAAATCAAAGATAGATAAAACACCTTCGATGATCACGTTCTTTCCCTTGTCCACAACCGGACAAGTACAAGAGGAAGGAGATGCCTCTAAAGCATAAGCCTGAGCAGGCTGTGAAGGTGTCTATGAACTGTCCTTGGGCTTCGACGGACAGTCCTTTTTCATATATGCCCTAAATGATCGTAAAGATAACACCTTGGTCTCGGTTGCTTTCCTGCCCCTCTACAATCCTTAGCAAGATGACTTGGTTTTCCACAAGTATTGCACCTCTAGTACTTCCTTGGAACTTTCTTTTTCCACTTGACCCTCTTCCTCTCCTCTTTCCTTTCCGCTGCTTCTTCCCATCATCTTTTTGCGCCACATCTCCTTTATTCTTAGTATCAGCAAGTAAAGCCATCTCTACCAATCCCTGAAAAGTGGCTCCCATCGGATGTAGCTCACCACCAAACTCCGTAGTAGCTGACTCAAACCCTTAGCGGACTTTAGTGCCTTCTTGTGAGGAGTATTGATCAGGTCTAGTCCAAATAGCAAGCTCGTTGAATTGATTAACATGTTCCTTAAATGTCATATCCCCTTGCTTGAGCTGTATAAATTTCTCTAGCTGCACTCTCTCTTCAGCTTACGATAAGAATTTCCTTTCGAACCTAGTACGTGCCCAAGTAAAATTATCAACATCAGCCTCCATAATCTCCCACCAACAAAGAGCCTCTCCCTGCAACTTCCATGAAGCCAACTGCCTCCGAGCCAAGTCCTCAAATCCCATAAGTCCAAATATGCACTCACAACTATGGATCTAAGCTCTCGCCTTAGTATATGACTTGGTGCCAGGAAACGGCTTACCTCCTAAGTTGGTGTTGGCCTTGCATAACTTAGAAAAATCGGGAATGCCTGGCGGATGGGCTGGAGCGCCTTCCGTCGAAGCAGCATACCTAGCTGGTGGCTCTGCTCGTGAAGTAGCTTGCAAATAATTTCTGAACCAAGCAGGCATATTAAGGCCGGAAACTTCGGGGATATCTTATGGTACAGACATTTCTAGCTGTGGATATTAAAAATATGGAATTAGGTACTCCACAAATAGTTCAATAGATAGGGAGGAAGAGACATGAGGGACCCATTTCTAAAATTTCTTTTTTTCCAAAATATATACAAATACGTTTAAAAGTATTATTTGGAATATCCTTTAAAAATTATTCGAAAACCTTTATATTTTTAAAAATATTTTTAGGATTATCGAAACTTTAGCTCCGATACCAACTGTGACACCCCACACCACTAGGCACCCTGTGATGACCTACCTCCTCGACTCTCAGAAATTGACACTAATACATTCTCTTTGTTCACGTGCCGTAAATCCAAGTTCACGATAGGTAGATTATCATGGGGTAAATACATAAAGATAGAAGATAGACAATAATAGAATCTCACATTGTATTCAGCACATAATTATACATATGAGTAGTACATGCAATTATTCTAAATTGTTGCATCAAAGTTATGACGGGTACTAACCCAACTAGGATAGTTATAATGACCTATCCTTACGGTGCTGGTAAATACTAATACATAATACAGACACGGCGGAAAGTGAAAAATGACTTCAACAAAAGATCCAAAATGCTCCATGCTCCATTCCAAAATGCTCCAAGCTTACCTAACTAGTGGATTGCCCAAAAAAATAGAGCACCCGGAGTTTAAGGAGAAAAGAAAAGAAACTCTGGGTCAGTCATGGAACTAGTATGAGAAACTCAAAATACGATATTTGAATACAAATGGTATCTCAAAAGACCACGCCGCACAAAAAGACGGAACGATTTTTACTTTATGATAACCAAAACATTTGCTGCATAGAATATGTGGATATAATTTTTAATGACATGCTTTTGAAAACACTTTTCAAGTAAGTATACATAACCTTAGCCAAAATTGTTACATTATTAAATTCCAGCATACTAGGCTCTACAATCAAATCTGAAGGCACTTATTGGAGAATGGATTTCCATACAATGACAAGGTAAGGGACTACCTTCCAATAGTACATCTCTAGAAAAATGCATCTGAGGCTCCAACCTTTAATAACACTGAACCGGCCTACCATTACCATAGATAGTACCAAAGATGTCATCACCTCGGTCGTTCTCGACCTACCTGAGAGCTCTTTTTGCATATACCGCACTAATTTAAAACCCACGTCATAGCAGGAATAAATATATCTAGAAAGGTGATGACTATACCTTAATGAGAGCGACCCATTTAGCTTTGCCGCATCTACTTTATTTTTGTCATTTTCGGGTGATGAGGCTCGAGGTAACGATTACCTTACACATAGCACATTCCAATTTGAATGTCACATTGCCAATCCATAATCGCAGAATTGATTTCTACAAACATATAACTCCGAAGCTCATATGTCTCAGGAAAGGGTGTTAAGCTAAGAGAAGTTGCCTTCTCAGTCACCAATCAAATGATACATTCATAGAAATCAACCATGTAAACATCCGTCCATACGAGTTGTCTAGGAACAGGACAAACCAAAGGCACTCTCCCAGCACATCCTGTCAGGAGTTACTTCTAGGATTAGTAGCGATTTGTCCATGCATTGGATATTTTATAACGAAGAGACTACTGCTACTATATGTATATTGGGAGTTTATCCCCAAATAATTAACAAGCAGTCCTTCGTTACGAAAATCCTTAATCCTGTATGCATATCTTCACTTCGAATACGTAAATTAGTTTGAAATGGTCTTCGAATAGGAAATACCTAAATCTGACCGTGGTTCCTTCGAACCAATCATCGATTAAAAGATGTTAAGTTCGCACGTGATTATCAATCATCAATAAATTTAATTCATATTTTTGTTCATTCATAGATATACCTTAGAGATATATTCATTGAAATATGTCTTTATCTTTTTTAGAGTATATGGAATCATCAAGCCTCAGTTATCAAATCCTTTTAGTTAATTTAAACCTTTTTAAATCGTGGAATAATTCCAAACCATTTCATATTTTACTTAGCAAAATATTTCCAATTCATTTCATTTAAATCTTAACAAAGATTTCCTAATTCAAAACTCATAATTTTAATTCAATTAAAAACGTGTTATCTAGGATGTTAATCCAAAACCAGTTAAGTGAGCAGAATCTATAGAAATCATCAAATTCTACTCAATATTCCCATAGTCAACAAATACTATGGGTGGAATAACGGTGAAATCACCCTTTAAATTTCACGAATAGTATGAGTTCCCTCTTCGGGCTTTAACATTGAGTACAAGAAGATTATCTCCATAAAATTCAAGTTATTTATATTTGGAGAATTATATCCTTTAACTTTGGAAAATTTTGATCCGAATAAACCAAATTTACTATCCCATCCGTCGGGCCATTCTGGATAGCCATGGAGAGCAGGAAACTGGTTTTCCAAACTCAAGCCTAGACACTATCTCTTTGACACCCATAAGGCGGTCAAATAATTTGATCAACTCTAGATCATTTAATATTTAACCATTCCATAAATCCTTTAATCATATTTAAAATACTTTATTAATCATTTGAATATATTTACAAAAGATTTGGAAAAGAATGGTTGCGTTTAAAACTACATTTCAAAAGTTATAGAAAAGTGCCGCGGAAAGTGCTTTTTAAGCTATATTGATCAAAACGACTTTTTTATCATTTGAAATCTCATTTTTTATCACTTTTAAAATATTTTTAGAATTTATTTCATATTTTTAAACAATTTTAAAGAGGTTTAACATTGCATATACACTAATTCATTAAATAAAGGAAAGTGATTTCCTTTATGCTTATGGACATGTATATCCATAACTTGCATATATATTCAACATTAATATTGAAAAACCATCATTAATAATCATAATCAAATATATATAACATCCAATAGCATATAATATGATGGTTTTGGAGTTTACTCGCCTCGAGTTTAAACGACTAACTAAAAATTAGCTATAGCTTTACTAACTCGAACTTTTAGCTCACGATCACTTGGATTATTGCTTCTAGATGGCTTGGCCTATGGTTGAGAGGATGGAAGTGATAGAAGCCATTAAACTAGAGGTGAAGAAGAAGAAGAAGGAACGAGATGTGTGAATTTATGAAGCCTTAGGGTCATATTTATAGCCTTAGGAAAATGTGATAAATTACTAAATTATCCTTAGATATTATCGAAATATCTCTTACACAACATCACTTCAACATCAAATCCTTGTCACTATACTCAAGTTCATGCATTAATGAGATGTAATGTGATAATAAATATTGCAAAAATATCTTAATATGGAATGACATGCATTAATAGTGGATTTGATGTTTGCTTTCCATGTTTTAATGGTGATTAGATGTTACCGTTTCACTTACTTTTTGTAAAAATATCTTAGGCATTTTATTTAGCTTTGATTTGACTAATTGTGATACACATATGTGTATATATGTATTTGTATGCGCATGTACAAACAATGTTGGAACAACTTAAGATAATTTCCATTTGCCAAACCGTTGAGATTTCGGGATATAATTTCCTGTCATATTTTCAGTTTTTAATTCAAAATATTTATTTCTGTAAACAAAACTTGAAAATAAATTTCTTATCATCTTTAACTAATTAAAACAAATTCATTCAATTTAAAGTTAATTAAATATTCCATTTTCAAAGTGGTAAAATTATGGATCGTTGCATACTTCCCCCTTAAAAGAATTTCGTCCTCGAAATTAAGGATAAGAACAAGATAACTCGAAGACAAATATGTTATATATATATATATATATAACGAAGTGATACATATGTATAAGTTATAGCAAGTGACATCATCATAAGCCGGTGAGTACATCATACATATACATAGTACTATGTATCCATTCTAAACTCTGGGTAGCTTTACGCATTCTTTCCTCTGCCTCCCATGTACAGTCTGCTGCGTCACCACTCCATTGGACTTTAACCAATATTACAACCTTCCTCCTTAATCGTTTCTCTTCACGATCTACAATTTCCATTGGTCTCTCGATAACCGCCAAATTAGGTTCAACTTCAAAATCTTCTTAGGCAGCTGTTTCTATAATTTGCTCTGGATCATGCACATATTTTCATAGGGTGAGATATGTGAAAGACAATGTGTACACCAGATAACCTTTCGGGCAGTTTCACATGATAAGCTAATGGGCCAGTCCTTTCGAGAATAGGAAAAGTCCAACAAATCGAGGTGCTACCTGCCCAACCAAATCTTACCACTCCACTCATTGGAGAAACTTTTGGGCATACATAATCTCCAACTGAAAACTCTAAATTTTTCGCCTTTGATCAGCATAGCTCTTCTGCCTACTCTGGGCTTCTTTCATTTTTTTCTAATTATGTCAACCTTTTCCAAAGCTTTTCTAATCATGTCAGGACCTAGTACTAATCGATCTCCGGTCTCGATCCAACATGTTGGGGATCTACACGGACGACCATACAAAGCTTCATGCGAGGGCATGCCAATACTATCCTAGTAACTGTTATCATAAGAGAATTCTATCAGATGAAGGTAACTTTCCCATGAACCGCCGAAATTTAAGATGCAAGCTCTTAGAAGATCCTCTAACACTCGATTTACTCCCTCAGTTTTCCCATCGATTTGGGGGTGATATGCGGTGCTTATGTTTAGCTTAGTTCCTAAAGTTGTTTGCAATGCCTCCCAGAACTTACTGGTAAAGATTGGATCTCGGTCACTGACTATACTACCGGGGACACCATGCAATCAAACTACTTCCTTCATGTATACTTCTGCCAGACTTGCAGTATTTCTCGTTGGTTTTACTAGGATAATATGTGAGCTCTTGGTTAATCGATCTATGATAATCCAAATGCATTCGTTTCCCTTTCTTGATTGGGGTAAGCAATCAATGAAATCCATTGATATTTGGTCCCATTTCCAAGTCGGAATTTCAAGAAGTTGGTGCAATCCACCAGTTTTCTGACGATCACTTTTGATCTGTTGACAATTTGCACATCTATTAATATGGATAGATATATCCCTCTTCATGCCATCCCACCAAAAATTTCTGTTCATATCTCGATACATTTTAGAAACTCTGGAATTTATATAAAGTCGAGAATTATGACATGTTGTTAAAACTTCTTGCCTTATCCCATCGACATTCGGAACACATATATTTCCATTCATTCTTAAGATTCCCTACTCATCTACATTGAATCCTATCCATCTTCCCGATATTATATTCTCCTATACTTCCTAAGCTATTCTTGAAATGATTGGATCCTTGAGCCGACTCTCTTTTATATGATTAATCAAGGTTGGATGTACCACAAAATAAGCTATAACGGCATGCCTTCTTCTTAGCGCATCCGCCAGTACATTGGCTTTCCTAGGTGTGTATAAGATATCAAGATCATATGATGCGAGAAATTCTAACCAACGTTGCTGTCGCATACTTAAGCCCTTCTAAGTCAAAAGATACTTCAAAGATTTGTGATCCGAGAAGAGCTTGAACATTTCACCTATTTAAAAAAGGAACATGATATACTAGGGTCAATCAAAGTTTATTTATAATAAACTATAGGGAATTCTTACCCAGTAGATAATGCCTCCATATTTTTAATGCAAACACAACGGATAATAATTCTAAGTCGTGTGTTGCATAATTCCTCTCATGGTTCTTTAGTTGTTTGCTACCATAAGCGATGACCTTTCCATGCTACATCAGAACAGCACCTACTCCATCCCCACAAGCATCAGTATATACAGTTAAACTACCGCCTTCATCAGCAATAGTTAGGATTGGAGCGATAGTTAATCTTCTCTTGAGTTCATTGAATTCTTCTTTACATTTTGGTGTCCATTCAAATTCAACATCCTTCATAGTCAATTTTGTTAGATGGGAAGAAATTTTGGAGAAGTCTTGAATGAATCTCCAGTAATATCCTGCCAATCCTATGAAGCTGCGGATGTCCTTTGGGGTTTGTGCTTGCTTCCAATCTTGTATAGCTAAAATCTTTTCTGGATCTACTGAGATTCCTTCTCCTGACACAATATGCCTAAAGAATCTTACTTCTTTCTCCCAAAATATACAATTTAGGAATTTAGCTTTAAGTACATTTCTTCACAATATTTCCAACACAATCTCCAAATACCTTTTGTGTTCTTCCTCGGTTTTGGAATAGATAAGAATATCATCAATAAAAACCAACATGAATTTGTTTAGCACATCTTTGAATACTGAGTTCATATGGTCTACAAAATAGGCGGGCGCATTAGTCAACCAAAAAGGCATAACTAACCATTTATAAAAGCAATCCAAACCCCTAAATGTAGTTAATGGAATGCCATCCTCGGCTATTCTTAGTTGATGGAATCCTGTGGCTAAATCCAGTTGTAAGAATACTCAAGCACCATGAAGTTTATCAAGTAAGTCATCTATGCTGGGTAAAGGATGCTTATTTTTAATCTTTGCTTATTTAGGTCTCGGTAGTCTACATAAAGCCTTAGGGAGCCGTTAGACTTAGCTATAAAAACTACCGATGCGCCCTAACTTAAGAGATTAGGTCTAATTAGTCCTTTTTCTAACAAATCATCAGTTTGGTTTGCCAACTCAATCTTTTCCTTCGGGGCCATCCTTCGAATAGGGTGAACAACGGGTCTTGCACTAGGAATTAAGTCAATTCGGGACTTAATTTCCTGATGTGGAGGCAAGCTTTTAACTTCCTTAAAAACATCCTGAAATTCCTTGACAACTGGTATTATCTCCAAATCCTTTTGAGATGAGTCTAGTGCATACATGAAACAATCCCTTATCAGACTAGGTTCTTCACAAGATATTTCTATAATTTCCTGAAACTGGTTCACAAAGTTACCGTCCTTTTAACACAATCAAGGACATCTTTATTCTTGGATAACTAATCCGTACCGACCAAAACTTCAAACCCAATAAAGTCAAGAACAAATAGGTCGCATGAATTTTTTTAGGAGAGGTGAGTAACTCAGATGTTTTCACAAATCATACAAAGATTAGTTGTACCACCATGGGATTTGACACATAAATAGGGGTATCTATTATTTTTGTGATCAGTTTTCATCTATCAACCAGTCCTTTAGCAATAAAACTATGGAAAGCCTCAGTATCAAATAATACTTTAACTAAATCATCATTGACATAAATATTAACTTCAAGAACCCCCTTGCCTTTTACATCAGTAGAGGTTAAAAGCTCGTCTTTATAGTATAGACTTTAACCTGCTCTCCTTTCTTCATTAACGGGCACTTGTTCTTTCAATGGCCAGGTTGATGGTAGTTATAACAGAGGCTATTCTGCACCGTAGGAGAGACAGTTCCTTGCTGCTGCCTTTGATCCTTGGGACTCATACAATATTTTGAATAACGTCCTTTCTTTCCACAATTAAAACATTCGGCATCTTTAAAATAGTTTTCCTGAGATCCTCCTCCAGGCTTGCCTTGCCATGGTTCTTTTCAATATTATTGTACTTCCTCTTGTTGTTGTCGTTTTGTGTTGCGATTGGATTCCTCTTATCCAAAGCTTCACAACAGAAACACATTTCTATTAAATCCACAAAGGTTCCTTTAACATGAGCGGTCAACCTATCCTGATACTACTCCTTCATCCCAGAAATGAACATCTCATTTTTCTTCAGAGGCGTGTCTATCAATCCAGGCCCAAAGAGAGACAATTCATTGAATTTGTGCAAATACTCTTCCACAAACATCGCTTCTTATTTTAGATCCATGAAACTTCTATAGAGGCGGGATTTGCCAGCGGCGGGCATGTATTGCTCTTCAAAAACTTCTTTAAATCTTGCCTAAGAGAAATTATCTTCAGATTCATTAAGAGTAACGGACTCCCACCAAGCTAGAGCCTCATCCTTCAATTGCTAGGAGGCCAAGAACCTCTTTCGATTATCATCAATGTCTAAACCTTTAAAGATTTTTTCATAAGATCTAAGGTAGGCTTGAACTTCAATAATAGATTTTGTGCCTTGAAATGACTTTCCTCCCAAGCCGGTACATTTTTTGCAAAGAGTGCCAAAGTTAACTTGAGGTGGCACGGGAATTACCACTTCCTCCATTACTGTAGCATTTAATCGACCGTTAGTGGTCGTAGTGTTACTACCTCCCATTCATCCTCTTCTATTACTCATCTCCAACTATCTGCATATAGTAAGGTAATATCTTTAAAAATATAGATGAAATTATTTTAGGGAATTGGTATTAACTCAAATAAACTTATTTGGATAAAAATTTCAAATACGTGCACTCTCAGACTAAACTCGTTCTAGGGTAATACTAACCCTATCTCTAATGAGTTGACCCCATCTAGGCTTAGGTATTCACTCAACCATAAGCTCTGATACCTAATGTGACAACCCACCTACTCGACTCTCAGAAATTGACACTAATACATCCTTGGTATTCACGTGCCATAAATCCAAGTGCCGGACAGGCAGATTATTATGGGGTAAAGAAATAAAGATAGAAGATAGACAATAATAGAATCTCATATCTTATTCAACACATAATTATACAAATGAGTAGTATATATGATTACTCCAAATTGTTCCATCAAATAGGTACTAACCCAAGTAGGATAGTTATAATGACCTATCCTTACAGTGCTGGTAAATACTAATACATAATATAGACACGGTGGAAAGTGATAGATGACTACAACAAAAGAACCAAAATGCTCCATGCTCCATTCCAAAATGCTCCAAGCTTACCTAACTAGTTGGCTGCCTAGGAAAATAGGGCACCTAGAGTTTAAGGGTAAAAGAAAATAAACATCGGGTCAGTCATGAGGTTGGTGTGAGAAACTCAAAATATGATGTTTGAAAACAAAAGGTATCTCATAAGACCAAGATGCATATAAACATGAAATGGGTTTTTACCTTATGATGACCAAAGCATTTGCTACATAGAATATGTGGATATTATTTTTAATGACATTCTCTTGCAAACACTTTTCAAATCGTATGTTATCACCCCGGTCGTTGCCGACCTACTCAAGATTACTCTTTGCATACGCCACATTAATTTAAAGTCCAACATCATAGCAGGAATAAATATATCTAGAAAGGTGATGACCATACCCTAATGGGAGCGACCTACTTAGCTCTGCCGCATCTACCCCTTTTTTCATTTTCAGGTGATGAGGCTCGAGGTAACGATTTCCTTACTCATAGCACATTCCACATTGAATTCCACATTGCCAATCCATAATCACAGAATGGATTTCTACAAATGTATAACTCTTGAGCTTGTATGTCTCAGGAAAAGGTATTAAGCTAAGAGAAATTGCTTTCTTCGTTACCAATCAGATGATACATTCATAGAAATCAACCAATGTAATTACAATTTCAACTTCAGACATCTGTCCATGCTATTTGTCCAGGAACAGGATAAACCGAAGAAACCCTCCTACCACATCCTATCGGGAGTTACTCTTAGGATTAGTAGCGATTAGTCCTTGCATTGAATATTTCATAACGAAGAGATTACTGCTACCATATGTGTATTGGAAGTTTATCCCCAAATAAACAATAGCAATCCTTCATTACGAAAATCCTTAATCTCTTATCCATATCTTCACTTCAAATACGTAAATTAGTTCGAAGACGTCTTCGGATAGGAATTACCCAAATCCGACCCGGTTTCTTTGAACCAATCATCGATTAAAAAGATGTTAAGTTCATATGTGATTATCAATCATCGATCGATTTAATTCATATTTTTATTCATTCATAGATATACCTTAGAGATATATTCATTGAAATATTTCTTTATCTTTTTCAGAGTATATGGAATCATCAAGCCTCAGTTATCAAATCCTTTTGGTTAATTTAAACCTTTTTAAATCGTGGAATAATTCCAACCCTTTCATATTTTACTTACAAAAATATTTCTAATTCGTTTCATTTAAACCTTGAAAAAGATTTCATAATTCAAAACTCATAATTTTAATTCGATTAAAAATATGTTATCTAGGATGTTAATCCAACCATTAAATGTTAAGTGAGCAGAATCTATAGAAATCACCAAACTCTACTCAATATCAATTCTCGTATTCAACAAACACTATGGGCAAAACAATGGTGAAAGCACCCTTTAAATTCCACGAATAGTATGAGTTCCCTCTTCGGGCTTTAACATCGAGATTATCTCCATAAAATTCAAGTTATTTATATTTGGAGAATTATATCCTCTAACTTTGGAATATTTTGATCCAAATAAATCAAATTTACTATCCCATCCATCGGACCAGCCGGATAGCCAGGGAAAGCAGGAAAATGGTTTTCCAAATTCAAGCCTAGATACTATCTCTCTGACACCTAGAAGGCTAACACCTAGAAGGCGGTCAAGTAATTTGATCGACTCTAAATCATTTAATATTTAACTATTCCATAAATCTTTCAAATCATATTTAGAATACTTTATTAATCATTTGAATATATTTACAAAATATTTGAAAAAGAATGGTTACGTGCAAAACTACATTTCAAAAATTATAGAAAAATGTCGTGGAAAAGTGCCGCGGAAAGTACTTTTTAAGCTATATTAATCAAAACGACTTTTTTTATCATTTGGAAACTCATTTTTTATCACTTTTAAAACATTTTAAAATTATTTTAGGATTTAATTCATATTTTTAATCAATTTTAAAGAGGTTTAGCATTCCATATACACTAATTCATTAAATAAAGGAAAGTGATTTCCTTTGAGCTTATCGACGTGTATTTCCGTGACTTGCAGATATATTCAACATTCATATTAAACAACCATCATTAATAATCATACTAGAACATATATAACATCCAATAGCATATAATATGATAGTTTAGGAGTTTACTCACCTCGGGTTTAAACGACTAACTAAAAGTTGGCTATAGCTTTGCTAACTCGAACTTTTAGCTCACGATCACTTGGATTATTGCTTCTAGATAGACTCGGCCTATGGATGAGAGGATGGAAGTGATGGAAGACATTAAAGTAGAGGTGAAGAATAAGAAGAAGATGGAATGATTTATGTGAATTTATGATGCATTAGCATCTTATTTATAACCTTAGGAAAATGTGGCAAATTACTAAATTATCCTGAGATATTATCAAAATTTCTCTCACACAACATCACTTCAACACCAAATCCTTGTCACCAAACTCAAGTGAATGCATTAATGAGATGTAATGTGATAAGACAAATTGCAAAAATATCTTAAAATGGAATGACATGCATTAATCGTGGATTTGATGTTTTCTTTCCATGTTTTAATGGTGATTAGATGCTACCTTTTTCACTTGCTTTTTGAAAAAATATCTTAGATATTTTATTTAGCTTTGATTTGACTAATTGCAATACACATAAGTGTATATATGTGTATGTGTGTGCATGTACAAACAATGTTGGAACAACTTAAAATAATTTCCATTTGTCAAATCGTTGAGATTTCGGGATCCAATTTCCGGTCACATTTTTAGTTTTTAATCCAAATATTTATTTATATAAACAAAGCTTGAAAATAAATTTCTTATCGTCTTTAACTAATTAAAATAAGTTCACTTAACTTAAAATTAATTAAATATTCCATTTTCAAAGTGGTAAAATTACGGGTCATTACATACCCCGAGAATCGGACATGACTAGAAGCACGGGTGGTCGGGTCAAATAAAAATCCACAACATAGCATAGAGACTAAGGCAACAACAAAAAATGATTAAAATATTACAGCGGAAGAAAATTTTCACTAATTATAAATTAATAGCAAAACAGCTTCATCAAAAACAACATTATCCCAAATTTATTTCTGAAACCAAAAGTACCACGTAGTCTCCACTAAAACATAAAACAAAACAAAATTTACAATATAGGCCCCCACATTTAGAGTAAAGCATGGAAAAGAGAAACGAAGTATGTGAAACAAAAGAAATAAAAGATGAAGATAACAACTGCTCCAATGATCCTCCAAGCTGCAAAGAACTGCAACCTAGACCTGCCCTCCTGTGATTTGGGGAAAATAAGAAAAATAGGAATGTGTCAAAAATAAAGTCTGGTGAATGAGAAATAAAATAAAGCATAAAGAATAAAATAGTTTAATTTCAGGTCTTCCCCGGATATCGCAAAGGGTGAATAATATAATGTAGTGAATCATTCTTAAATACAGTTCTTAAGAAGCCAAAGTCTGTGGTAACTTTAGGGAAGTCGACCATGCAGACTAAACGTCAATCGGCCTGTCGGACCTGTTGTTCTTACCTATCCACGTGCTACAACGTGAAAGTCATGATCTTCACCCATGCACTATGACAAATGCCTCTTATATCTGACCAGCGCCGACTCAAACAACCTCGTAGGACCATGAAGTTGCGCTCAGGCTCCGCCAAACTGGACTCCTATTATCCTTTCTCCTCGTTCACCAATATGGAATTACCCTTATCCAAAGTGTCGATCCTTCAAAAGAGCGCACGCAGCTGGGTTGACTATGCAAAATCCTCCAACGATCTGCCTAAAGAAGCTAACGTTGGAGCATGCGTGTCTTGTTCCATCCACGTCGATCTTCCTGAAGAAGCCTACGATTGTGGATGTTATCAATCCTACATACTAGCAACCTATGAAAGGTAACAAACATCCTTGCGAACCGACTTGCCCGCTCCTAGTATGTACAGCCAAAACTATATTTTGGTCTTAACTGCATGAAACATCTATCCAGACCTTTAGAAGGTCTGCCTACCAAATCGCTTCCAGATTAATTAAATTTTATCATTACAATTTACATACTACTTATTTCCATTAATATGCTTTAGGCCATTTTTTCATCCGATTTGGTTATTTCATAATTTCCTTTTTTTCTTACATAAATGGTATTTCAATTTCACGTCCATTCAGTCTGTATGGTTTGTTTGTAATTTTTATGCCATTTTGTTACAGATTTACACTAGCCTTTAGGGTCCATTTAATGTATATTTTTCCATCCTAATTTACATTCTCCTTTTAGAGATTTAATCTATACAATTATTTTTATCCAATAACCACAAACCATTTAATTACACAAATTCCACTTTTACATTTTTAGGTCACATATGAAACAAACAATTATGCCAACTAGACTTCCCATTTATGTTCAAAATCATATTCAAAATTATGAAATCATATGAATCAAAACTCTAATTTATTCAAGTAACATATTCTGAATTTAACTAACCTGTTCTACCATTAGAAATTGAATAACAATTCTAATTCAATTTAACTAAACCAACCTTATTTACACCATGAAACGTGAATAACAAGTTATTTGTTCTAAATTTCAACCCAAAAATGAATTAGAATTGAGAAGTGGAAGAAGAAGATACAATAATTTACATAAATTTCGATCTTATTTATGCCATAAAACGTGAATAGACAATATATATGTCCCATATTTTAAACCAAACATGAATTAGATGTGAGAAGTGGAAGAAGAAAAAGAAGTTGTAATAATTTACATATATTCTCGATTAATAACAGAAATTAATTCATATTAATGTGCCAGAAAAGAATTGAAAGTGAAATACTTTATTTTTCTATTTCATATTAATTCCCACTCACCTGGCACTTGAGCTTGCATAAATTTGAAAAAGAAAAGATTTGCTTTAATCTTTCTCCCTTTAATTCTTCTGAATTCCCCAAATTGCTTAAATATATATAGATATTTTAATTTGGTAGAATTTGTTTATTTAGTAGAGAAAAGAAGGAAGAATAATATACTCTATGGACAAACTAACATCACTGGAGCGAATGGAAGCTGCCACATGTCAAAAACAACGCTGAAATACGTAGGAAAATTGCTGGGAACGAACCAGCTAAAAAAACATCACCCTAGATTTTGGGCGACAATGAGACTTGATCCCTGGTCACTAAGGAAGTCAACATGCGCCTTTATCACTGTACCAAATGCGCTTTTAGTTTCCTTTTAGTTATATTTCCCGTAAACTATCGGGGTGTTGTATGTATTGATCAAAATTCTTAAATCACTCTATGGACAAACTAACATCTAAAAACAAGCTATTAAAATATTTTCAATCACTTTATAAAGTGATATTCCTATTCTATTTAACCATTCGCTTGTTTGAAATAATATATTAAATTTAAAATTCATGTATATATGTTCAATTCAACAATCATTAACAACAATATAAATCATCACAAATCCAAAGTATCAATCAAGTTTTAATTTAATTTTCTCTCCATATATATTATTATATTTTATTATTATTATTGTTATTTCTTGATAGATTCATTATCCCCTATGGTTTGGATTTGAATAAGCCGTTGGCTTCTATAAATATTTGGCTCCATTTAGATTCAAGTGGGTTTTTAAATGTTTGAATGATAACCCCTACTCAATTTTCACATTCTAGACTGGGCCAAATGAATATAAAAATTAATACAACCAAACAAATAAATAAACATCTTCAGTAGAAAACTATCCATCGGCATCTGCTAAGCACTCTAATCACTACTAGATCATGCTATTCTATTCAAAGTCACATAGAGGTTTATTCACCTTCACCTTTGCTGACACCACTAGTCTGGTTAACAACTCTTTGTTTCACTTCCTCCATCAACAACTTAAATTCCATACAGAGATAAACACATAAATATGATAGGGATAAAATAAAATAATATATATAATAGCGGAAAATAACAAGTACGTCCCTAAATGGTTACCCTAGTAATCATCATATACTCCTACTATTCTTTAATATAAGGTAACTACTGTGTCGACCCGTAAATTTTGAACATTTGAAATTGAAATATTTAATTGATTTTAGATATTTAACTTGAATTTCAAATATCAGAATAAATTTAACAATTAAATTATTGAATTTAATTTATTGAAATTCGGTAAAAATTTGAATCTTCAGTTTTAAGCCTATTAAAATAATTCAATGGCTTAGATAATTTATATTGACAATACTGAAGATAACAGAAGCTTCAGAATTGAATTTGGAGATGTTTTGTTCAGTATTGAAATTATATCGTTTAAATCGATATTTAAAAATCGCCTTCCGAGGCGCATTCTCGGATTTCGACGAAACCAGTTCCATTTTATCCGTAATATTATATTATTATCGGATTTCAATTTTCATAATGTCTGGAGTGATCGTTTGGTCGAACGATGAGAAAACGTGCTGAAATTTAAATTGAAAATTCAATGTTTTAACTGGTCCGAAAAGCTATCTTCTCCACATGATCGAATTTGGACCCGAAACCTTTTCCATTGCATACGGAATAGGCATATAACATTATAAACGCCTGGCGGCATGCCTTGATTGGAATTCAAGATTTTCGACTCAATTTCAAGTCGTTTAAATTCAAAATTCAAATTTAATTTGATATTTTAATTAGTCATGAACAAAATACTGTGGACTCAACATGTTTCATCCCCTTCTAACACGTATTCGTTTTATTCTGTGTAATTTTACACGCGTTCGTTCTTCTTTGTAAAACAAAAACAATTATTCTCGTTCAAAAGAAATCAAAACGAAAAATGGTGAACGAACGAAAATCAAATAGACGGCTTGCGAAATCACTACGTTCCTCTTCAAATTTACTTCCACCTTTCCAAATTGAAATTGAGTCGGGCTTGTTCAAAAGAAAAAAATAAGGGGCATCATTCGATTCCCTCTGCTAAATTGAAATAAAGGAGGAACATCGGCCTATTATTTTCCTCTTGCTTTCAATTCGAAAGCAAACCAAAATTGCGAGCCGATTTCTTCATTTACAGTTCAGAATCAAAGTCAATCGGTCGATCGGGGAGTTGGGCATTAGCTGAGCACGCGACAGTGGGAAATTGGAAGGAGCATCGAAGTCGCTTCGATGGAGGAGCTCGACGAGGGTTGATGCGCTATCGAAGTCGAAGGCATCGCGTGGTTGGCCAGCGAGCGCGACAGTCTGGAGTGTGGAGTCGAAGTCGACTTCGATGTCGACAATAAGAGCTTGGATCATTTGCAACAACGGAGATGCGTGCGTGGGTAGATGGAAAGAAGTAGGGCTCGCAGCAGGTAATGACATCGGCGGGCCAGTGTCACGCACTCGCGTGGGGTGTCGCATGGTTGTGGGCTCGAGTTCGAGCTTGGTGATTTCACAGTAAGGTATATCAATTTTAATCTTATTTAATTAATTAAACTTATGCAGTTTTCAATTTTTATATGCAAGCAGAAATCAAGAAAATTAATTATAGTAAAGAATATAAATGCAGTTTAGATATATATATATATATATATATATATATATGGATCTAGATTTAATAAAGTCATAATATGTTTAAACAGAAATTTAAACCTAGTTTCTATTTTTTTCTAAAACAGTGAATATACATATATCAGATATGTGAAAATAAAATAGAATATATATATATATATATATATATATATATGTATGTATGCATGTATATTATAAAGGTAGTTTTATTTAATAAAACTTATTTAATTATTTATACCAAAGGTTATTTTATTAAATTTACTTTTGAAAGTTAATTTTTTAGTTAAATATTTTATTAAAAGAAAATGTGTTTAAAAATAAATTATTGGTGTAAATCCAATTTATTATCTAAAATAAATAACTAGTGATTAATTGTTTATCTAATTCAAAATATTAATCAACTGTATAAAATTGTTTATACAAGGTCTAATACAATGAAGAAAACAATCTGGAATAAAAATGGATTGCATGCATAAGCAAAGGTGAGATCTTCTTATTCAAATTTTAATAATTGAAAATTTCAGTTATTGATTGATTGTTGAATCGTGATAGTTAAATTCAAAATTGTTGGTGGTGTGATTGATGATAAATTATTATTAGTTGTATTCAATTAGACGCTATGCGCCGCATAATAGTGGATGATATTATATTAAACCCATATACCGTAATATTCCACCTTGAAGTGGAATTGGTATTTAATTATTGTGTTAACGTCTGTGGATGCAGGGGAACATGTTGGAGGGCTCCAACTAGATTGCTCAAATATTTGAATTTGTTTCATATGTTTCAGTGTGTGATTATATGGTGATTGAAATTGTGGAAGGCTATGATCGCAGTATACCAGAAATTAAAAAAAAAATCAGATTTTTGAAGTTTATAGTAAAAATTATTTTTGAGAATTGGACGAATTTAAAAGGAGGAATTTCAAAAGGATAAAGTTTTGTTTTGGTAATCCTATTGAATAAAATTCCAAAATATGGGAAAAAGGCTTAATAAATAGATTTCGGGTAATATTATTTAAAGGTTGAAGAATTTATTTAAAATACGGATTTAACAATCCGAGAAAAAAAGGAATTTATTTTAAAAATAAATAAATTTGGAAATCAATTTGGAATTTGATTCGGTGTTTGAAAATAAATCTTTGGGAAACCGATTTGAAATTGATTTGTTGTAAAAAAATTTTGGGAAATCAATTCTGAAATCGATTTAGTGTTTGAAATAAATGTTTGGAAAATCAATTTGGGATTTGATTTGGTATTTGAAATAAATTTGAAAATTGATTTGGTGTTGAAAGTGAATATTTGGGAATCGATTGGAAAATCATATACTAGTGGATTTTTGAAAATTTAAATTCATAATGGGAATTTTATAAAAGAAAGGGAAATTTGTTTTAAAAATAAATGTTGGTTTATTTTTTTATAAGTGTGGAAAGAAATCTACGGATTTGGAATGTAAATTTAAAATAAATCGAGAAAGATTTATTAATTGGTTTAAAGGACCATTTTGAAATGGGAAGTGTATTCTCCCTAGAAAGCCGAGTATGTTTTTAAAAGTAGCTTTCGAATAAAAATTAAAAAGTTCTAGAGTTGTTTTTAAAAGAATATTTTGGAGAAATTATTTTCTTAAGCTATTTTGAAAATCTTTAAAGTAAAGATTTATTTAATAAATTATAAAAGTGATTACTTAAAGGTTTAAATGGATATTTGATTTAGAAAATGGTCACTTAAATATTTATACTCTGTCTACTAATTTTATTTTAAAAAATTAATTTGGACTTGAAGTTTTATATGAGATATTAGTATAATGTTTTCATAGCTAATATTTAAATAAGTGTTTAGAAATGATTTTTATTCTAAAGGTTTTCAAGTATATTTTGGATAAGCGATTTGAATTATTTTAAAGCATTTAGACTCGGTAGATTTTCAGTGGAAATGAATAAATATTCGGGAATATATTCCACGTAAGGAAAATGATTTGAAATTTGTTTTCAAAGAATTAAAAAGTGAAAAGTGATTTGAAATTTGTTCTCAAATGGTTGAAGTGCTAAAATTATATCTTGCAAAGATATTTTGAAAACAAATAATTGGGGAAAAATTATTTGAAATTTGGTGATTGTTGTGAATGTTGATTGATAGTTAAGTAACCGACTATCAATATTGGCCTGTAAGTGGCATTTGAATTTCAATGTGACAGGGAGTCGGATTCTAGGTGGTTATCCGAAACCCACATCGAATCTTGATGATGAATCTTTATGATTGAAATATCCATGTGTTTTTAAATTAAGCGCTCACTATTCGGTTTAGCCGGGAGAGGACTTTGTGTCATATAACCCATTCCGAATAATAATACGACGAAATGGATAACATTTGAAGACGGTGGTGAAGACCGGGTGTTTTCGAGAACGATAGGATAACCTGTCGAATGACTCTGCACTGAGTTGCTTCGGTATAGAGATCTCCATATGTGATGGGGAGTTCGATCGGGATTGTGGATGCCCGGATTGCAAGGGCTTCTTTGGAAGTGCCTTTGGTTCCGTTCGAACCTTGAACGGACTTGTATGATTGTATGTCTGACATTACACTTTGAGATGTAAAGCTGGTTTCTATCAAATACATTTCTGTTGGTGGCGGAGAATTTATTCTCTTAGCTTAACACTCTTCTCTGAGACGTACGAGCTCAGAGGTTATGTAGTTGATGCTTATTAGTGATACATTCCCAATTTGGTAATGTTGCGTACGAAGTGCTGCTGATCATTTGTTGATCGAAGCATGACTTTAGTGAAAAGTGTAGCTTTATGGACGAGACTACGTCGAGCCTCAACCCGAAAATGGTCGAAACAGGAATGTTGCGGCAAGGTTTTTAGGGGTCGCGCCCCTAGGGTATGTCCATTTCATTTTGGGTAAAAGGTGATATCATGGTATGGAGCCCAGATATTTAACATATGTGGTTGCTACAAACTTATTACTTTGTGGTTGTTGGTTGGGACGCACCTCAGATAAAGGTCGGTAATGACCGGGGATGGCATACTTGTGTGGTATTTACCTATGTTATAGCTTGGTTGAAGCGTAAGGTAGCGTCTGTCTTGTATTAGCAGAGATTCGGTTAGGTTCTCGGGGGCGTCCTTCCAGAGGCATACCTATTTTGGTAAGGAAGTTCCTTAGCCTGACCATTTGTTGGAAATCCAAAGAAACAATACGCGTCCTGTACGGTTTTAATTGTATAACCTACCATGGAATGTGGCGGTAACCTGCTATTGAACATGGCTGCTATAGTAGGCATACGAAGAAATGTGGTATGCTGGCTAAGATTAATATTATACTTTCGAAATGTTTTCTGCATTATGCACTAATAATAATATCAAAAGTTTTCACGTATCAAGCACTTTTTGACTGTCATAAAGAGAAATCTCCTCCAAGTGTGTGTTTGTATTGTGTGTATGCCGGAAGGCCTTATGGCAGTTTCATTTTCCAAAAGCATAGCGGATTTCTTTTTATTTTATTTGTGAAAATAACTGTTTTTAAGATTTCACACAAGTCCCATGACCGACCTAGAGTTTATTGTTCCCTTTCTAAACTTTGGGTGCCCACAATTTTTCACACAGGCAGCCTAGAGCCAGGTTATCATTATTCTGGAGCGAAGTCAATCAAGAAGTATGCTGTAGAAATCTAGAGTTGAAGCTAGATGGCGATGCGTATCATCTATACTATATATTATCCGTTGCGTTTGGGTTGGTGCAAAGTCAGTTCCTTATAGTCAGGTTATAATGACTTTTAGTGTCGCATTGTGTGTCGTTGTAAACTCTGATGATGTATGTAAAACTGATATAGTACTTTTGTTTTCAAAGATTATTCATTTATCTATTAATGTTGTTCCGCTGCGAAATGTGAGATTCTGTTGTTGTTTCTGTCTCTTCTTCTATCTTCTTCTTATTAAAACCCTAACGATTCGGTTCTCCGGCGTTCGATTGTTCGGCAGTCGATACAGTGGACGTATTGATGTCGACTTTGAAAAGTCGAAAAATTGGGTCGTTGCAGATTGGTATCAGAGCATTTGGCTAAGCGACAACCTTGGCTCTGGTGGGTGTTACTCATTAGAGATAGAGTCAGTAGTACTCTAGAATGAGTTGATTGTAATAATAGATATGAGCGCGTATTTGTTAGTGAATATAAAATTATTTTATATTGCATTGACTTATCGGTTGACTGTTTATAGATTCTGGTCGGTGCAGTCTAGCTAACTGTGTCGATAGGAGTTTCTTAACTCTTAAATAAGATAAATCGACATAGTATTGTTTTAAAAATCGGGTAAATGAGATAATTTTATCCAAACTATTTTTGTATGGAAAAAGAAATAATTTTCTGTAACTGTATGGTTGCTTAGTTGTTAGGAAGTGATAATATTAAATTATTATCATTGATTATTGAATAGGAAATTGAAATCGTAACTCCAACGTTAAGAAATAAAATCACATACAAATGGAATTTGAAAATGTAAATTGTAATTGTGATTTGTAATCTGAAATGGAATTCCAGAGAAATGTTTTTGAAAAGAATTGAAAGGGTTTGAAAATTTTTGAAATTTCGAGTTTGGAAATAATTTTCAAGGGTTTTGAAAAATGTTTTGGAGAGATAAAAGCACTAAACTCATTTCGGTCGCTGGAAAATAATTTCGATGATGATCGCGACATCATCGGCGTTCATTTTCGAGTTTCCAAGAGAAGAATTGTGCCGAATTATTTTAAATGGAAGTTGTTTGGAAAACTGGGATTGGTTTTGGAAATTCAAAAGAAAATTTGAATTGATTTCAAAAACTGTTTTGAAAAGATGGAAGGACTCTAGAAGATTTATTGAAAGTGTTTATGAGTTGTTAACTTATATAATTTGAATTTTGATAGAATGAATTTAACTAAAAGAATTAAGTTAAATTAAAGTGAGCATGAAAACAAAATAAATTGGGAAAGTAAATTTATTGAATAAAATGAAAATAAGTGAGAAAACTTATGGAAGTTTTAAATTGAATTGAATTCAATAATTATAAATAAAAGGTAAATTAAATAAAATGGCTTTCACTACTTACAAAGCGATAATGAAAAGACTGGCAACGAAAGACAGATTAGCGAAATGGGGCATGGTAAATGAAACAGAATGCATATTATGTGGACAAGAAACCGAAACTCATGATCATCTTTTTTTTACCTGTTCATTCTCTAACTCAATATGGAATGCATGTAATAATTTTTTAAATCTAAAGGCACATTCAGACAAACTTGAAGAACAAATGAACTACCTGACGTTGAATGCCGACTGCGAAGACCTCAAAACCAAAACGCATAAAATCGCCATCAGTGTAACTGTTTGGAATGTATGGAAGGAAAGGAATCGGCGAATTTTCCAGAATAAACAACGAAACAAGTCAGAAGTAAGCAAAATTGCAAAAGGAGATATGAATCTAGCTCTGAAAAGAGTCAAAAACCTTCAACTTACCAAGAGGGAACTAAGCGGAGCTCGAACTGCAAAAGAGGGTTGTTCTCATCCATTGATATAAAGCCGAGAAAGGAATCACCTTCAGCCGCCATGATTTATGAACTCGAGAAAATGAAATGTATGTGCTATTTGTATTTGGTAAGGATTCAGTTTACGTGATAAGTACTGGTTCTTAATGTAATCCTTATGGGCTGAAAGATTGCCTTAATAAAATTTACCCATTTACAAAAAAAAAAATTCATATGAAATTTGAAATCCAGTTTAAATATAAGTGGTTATAAACCAAAATGGTGGATTGAAAATAATTTTTTTGGAATGAGCAAAGGAATAAAACTGGAATTGAAACTAAATATCGAAAACCAATTTGAATTAAGTGAAATAAAATGAAGTTGTAGAATTAGTTCGAAGTGAACTAAAGATAATAAAGGTAAAAATAAAAAAATGGTTGAGATAAAATGAATTTGAATTTGTAATGAATCAGTAAATGGAACTAATTTAAAATAGTGATATGAATAAGTTATAAACGAAAGATAGTTGATAAAGATTCAATATTCAGAAGGTAAATTGAATCCAAATAAAATTGAAAGTGCAAATTGAATTCAAATGAAATTGAAAATGTAATATTGAATGAAAATGGATATATAACTTCAATAGTGAAGTAAAACGGTATAAGAAGTAAGTATTCAAACTTTTGTAATGGAATGTGCAAAATGATTTTTGAATGTAGAAACTGGATATGGTTGTTAAATAGCATACAGGTGATATAAAGAAAAATGGAATTGGGATTTTGATTTCTAAGATAAATTCGAATTACTTGAAAAAGGTATGTATTTAAATTTCTATAAGAAATTTGATGACTTTCGTGCCCAGCCGCTTGGCTTTTCGTTTTCTTTTTGAAATCTGAGGGCCCATAGTGCCATTTTGTAGTCGTGCCAAGCTAGCCGTGCAAAGGAGACGCTGACGAAATTTTTCGGGAATTTAGGGAGTTAGAAAATTTTGAAAATTTAAATTTTGAATTTAAATTTAAATTTGAATTGTTGAAGGAAACAATTCTTTTTGAAACTTATGATTAATTTTGGAAAGATAGCAGAAGTGATAATGGGTCTTTAAATAAAAATATTTGTTTGGCAAGTTAATAAAATTGTTTGGTTTTGGAAAAATAGTTATCAGGTTAAGGATCATTTTTCTTAACTGGTAATTTCGGGACGAAATTCTTTTAAGAGGGGAAGAATGCGACGACCCGAAAATTTTGAACATTTGAAATCGAAATATTTAATTGATTTTAGATATTTAACTTGAATTTCAAATATCAGAATGAATTTGGCAATTAAATTATTGAATTTAATTTATTGAAATTGGGTAAAATATAGAATCTTTAGTTTTAAGCATGTTAAAATAATTTGATGGCTTAGATAATTTATATTGACAATACTGAAGATAATGGAAGCTTCAGAATTGAATTTGGAGATGTTTTGTTCAGTATTGAAATTTATCGTTTAAATCGATATTTAAAAATAGCCTTCCGAGGCACAGTCTCAGATTTCGACGAAACTAGTTCCATTGGATCCGTAATATTGTATTATTATTGGATTTCAATTTTCGTAATGTTTGGAGTGATCGTTTGGCCGAATGATAAGCAAACGCGCTGAAATTTAAATTGAAAATTCAATGTTTTAACTGGCCTGAAAAGTTATCTTCTCCAGACAATCGAATTTGAACCCGAAACCTTTTCCATTGCGTTTGGAATAGGCGTATAACATTATAAACGTCTCGCGGCACGCCTCGATTGAAGGTCGAGATTTTCGACTCAATTTCAAGTCGTTTAAATTCAAAATTCAAATTTAATTTGATATTTATTTAGTCAAGAACAAAATACTATGGATTCAACACGTTTCATCCCTTCTAACACGTGTTCGTTTTATTCTGTGTAATTTTACACGCGTTCGTTCTTCTTGTAAAACAAAAACAATTATTCTCGTTTAAAAGAAATCAAAATGAAAAATGGTGAACGAACAAAAATCAAACAGACGGCCTACGAAATCATTTCGTTCCTCTTCAAATTTACTTCCCCCTTTCCAAATTGAAATCGAGTCGGGCTTGTTCAAAAGAAAAAAAATGAGCGGCAGCATTAGATTCCCTCTGCTAAATTGAAATAAAGGAGGAACATCGGCCTTATTTTTTTTTCTCTTGCTTTAAATTCGAAAGCCAACCCAAATCGCGAGCCGATTTCTTCGTTTAACAGTTCAGAATCAAAGTCAATCGGTCTATCGGGGAGCTTGGGGACTAGCGGAGCATGCGGCAGTGGGAAAGTTGGAAGGAGCATCGAAGTTGCCTCGATGGAGGAGCTCGACGAGGGTTGATGCGCTATCGAAGTCGAAGGCAACGCGTGGTCGGCCAGCGAGCGCGACAGTCTGGAGTGTGGAGTCGATGTCGACTTCGATGTCGACAGTAAGAGGTTGGATCGTTCGCAACAGCGGAGGTGCGTGCATGGGTAGCTGGGAAGAAGTAGGGCTTGCAGCAGGCGATGACATCGGCGGGCCAATGTCGCGCACTCGCGTTGGGTGTCACATGGCTGTGGGCTTGAGTTCGAGCTTAGTGATTTCACAGTAAGGTATAGCAATTTTAATCTTTATTTAATTAATTAAATTTATGCAGTTTTCAATTTTTATATGCAAGCAGAAAATAAGAAAATTAATCACAGTAAAGAATTTAAATGCAGTTTATATATATATATATATTTGGATCTAGATTTAATAAAGTTATAATATGTTTAAACAGGAATATAAACCCAGTTTCTATTTTTTCCTTTTAAACCAGTGAATATACATATATAAGATTTTGTGAAAATAAAATAGAATATATATATATATATATATATATTATAAAGGTAGTTTTATTTAATAAAACTTATTTAATTACTTTTACCAAAGGTTATTTTATCAAATTTAGTTTTGAAAGTTAATTTTTTAGTTAAATATTTTATTAAAAGAAAATGTGTTTAAAAATAAATTATTGGTGTAAATCCAATTTATTATCTAAAATAAATAAGTGGTGATTAATTGTTTGACTAATTCAAAATATTAATCAACTGTATAAAATTGTTTATACAAGGTCTAATACAATGAAGAAAACAGTCTAGAATAAAAATGGATTGCATGCATAAGCAAAGATGAGATCTTGTCACTCAAATTTTAATAATTGAAAATTTCAGTTATTGATTGATTGTTGAATTGTGATAGTTAAATTCAAAATTGTTGATGGTGTGCTTGATGATAAATTATTATTAGTTGTTTTGAATTAGACCCTACGCGCCGCATAGTAGCGGATGATATTATATTAAACCAATATACCGCGATATTCCACCTTGAAGTGGAATTGGTATTTAATTGTCATGCTAATTTCTGTGGATGCAGGGAAACAGGTTGGAGGGATCCAACTGGATTCCTCAAATATTTGAATTTGTTTCATATGTTGTGTGTTGGTTTATCTATAATCAGTGTGTGATTATATTATGATTGAAATTGTGGAAGGCTATGATTTAGCCAAATATATTTTGGTATCGTAGGATACCAGAAATAAATAAAATCATATTTTTGAAAGTTTATAGTAAAAATTTATTTTTGAGAATTGGACAAATTTAAAAGAAGGGATTTTAAAAGGATAAAGTTTTATTTTTGTAATCCTATTGAATAAAATTTCAAAATATAGAAAAAAGGCTTAATAAATAAATTTTGGGTAGTATTATTTAAAGGTTGAAGAATTTATTTAAAATACAGATTTAATAGTTTGGAAAAAAATAAAGGAATTTATTTTAAAAATAAATAAATTCAAAAATCAATTTAGAATTTGGTTCGGTGTTTGAAAATAAATCTTAGTAAAACCGATTTGAAATTGATTTGGTGTAAAAAAAAATAGGGAAATCAATTCTGAAATTGATTTGGTGTTCGAAGTAAATGTTTGGAAAATCAATTTGGGATATGATTTGGTATTTGAAATAAATTTGAAAATCAATTTGAAAATTGATTTGGTGTTGAAATCGAATATTTGGGAATTGATTTGAAAATCGTATATCAGTGGATTTTTGAAAATTTAAATTCACAATGGGAATTTTATAAAAGATAGGGAAATTTGTTTTAAAAATAAATGTCGGTTTATTTTATTTTTTTAGTGTGGAAAGAAATCTGCGGATTTGGAATGTAAATTTAAAATCAATCGAGAAAGATTTATTAATTGGTTTAAAGGACCATTTTGAAATGGAAAGTGTATTCTCCCTAGAAAGCCGAGTATGTTTTTAAAAGTAGCTTTCGAATAAAAATTAAAAAGTTCTAGAGTTGTTTCTGAAAGAATATTTTGGAGAAATTATTTTCTTAAGCTATTTTGAAAATATTTAAAGTAAAGATTTATTTAATAAATCATAGAAGTGATTATTTAAAGGTTTAAATGGATATTTGATTTAGAAAATGGTTATTTAAATATTTATACTCTATCTACTAATTTTATTTTAAAATATTAGTTTGGACTTGAAGTTTTATATGAGATATTGGTATAATGTTTTCATAGCTAATATTTAAATAGGTGTTTAGAAATGATTTTTATTCTAAAGGTTTCCAAGTATATTTTGGATAAGTGATTTGAATTATTTTAAAGTATTTGGACTCGGCAGATTTACAGTAGAAATGAATAAATATTTGGGAATATATTCCGCGTAAGGAAAATGATTTGAAATATGTTTTCGAAGGATTGAAAAGTGAAAAGTGATTTAAAATTTGTTCTCAAATGGTTGAAGTGCTAAAATTATATCTTGTGAAGATATTTTGAAAATAAATAATTGGGGAAAAATTATTTAAAATTTGGTGATTGTTGTGAATGTTGATTGATAGTTAAATAACTGACGATCAATATTGACCTTTAAATGGCATTTGAATTTCGATGCGACGGGGAGTCGGATTCTAGGTGGTTATCCGAAACCCACATCGAATCTTGATGATGAATCTTTTTGATTGAAATATCCACATGTTTTTAAATTAAGCACTCACTATTCGGTTTAGCCGGGAGATGACTATGTGTCATATAACCCATTTCGAATAGTAATACGACGAAATGGATAGCATTTAAAGACGGTGGTGAAGACCGGGTGTTTTCGAGAGCTATCGAATAACCTGTCGAATGACTCTGCACTGAGTTGCTTCGGTACAGAGATCTCCATTGTGATGGGGAGTCCAATCGGGATTGTGGATGCCCGGATTGCAAGGGCTTCTTTGGAAGTACCTTCGGTTCCGTTCGAACCCGGAACAGACTTGTATGGTTGTATGTCTGACGTTACACTTTGAGATGTAAAGCTGGTTTCTATCAAATACATTTTTGTTGGTGGCGGAGAATTTATTCTCTTAGCTTAACACCCTTCTCTGAGACATACGAGCTCAGAGGTTATGTAGTTGATGGTTACTAGTGATACATTTCCAATTTGGTAATGTGGCATACGAAGTGCTGCTGATCATTTGTTGATCGAAGCATGGCTTTTTTGAAAAGCGTAGCTTTGTGGATGAGACTTCGTCGAGCCTCACAACCCGGAAATGGTCGAAACATGAATGTTGCGCCAAGGTTTTTAGGGGTCATGCCCCTAGGGTATGTCCATTTCCTTCTGGGTAAAAGGTGATATCATGGTATGGAGCCCAGATATTTAACATATGTGGCTGCTACAAACTTATTGCTTTGTAGTTATTGATTGAGAGGCGCCTCGGATAAAGGTCGGTAACGACCGGGGATGGCATACTTGTGTGGTAGTTACCTATGTTATAGCTTGGTTAATGCGTGAGGTAGCGTCGGCCTTGTGTTAGCAGAGATCCTGTTAGGTTCTCGAGGGCGTCCTTCCAGAGGCTTACCCATTTCGATAAGGAAGTTCCTTAGCCTGACCATTTGTTAGAAATCCAAAGAAACAATACGCGTCCTGTATGGTTTTAGTTGTATAACCTGCCATGGAATGTGGCGGTAACCTGCTATTGAACACGTTAGCTATCGTAGGCATACGACGAAATGTGGTATGCTGGCTAAGATTTTACTTTCGAAATGTTTTCTGCACTATACACTAATAATAATATCAAATGGTTTTCGCGTATCAAGCATTTTTGACTGTCATAAGGAGAAATCTCCTCCAAGTGTGCGTTTGCATTGTGCGTGTGGCGGGAGGCCTTATGGCAGTTTCATTTTCCAAAAGTATAGTGGATTTCTTTTTATTTTCTTTGTGAAAATAACTGTTTTTAAGATCTCACACCAGTCTCATGACTGACCTGGAGTTAATTGTTCCATTTCTAAACTTTGGGTGCCCACAATTTTCCACACGGGCAGCCTAGAGCCAGGTTACCATTATTTTGGAGCGAAGTCAATCAAGAAGTATGTTGTGGAAATCTAAAGTTGAAGCTGGATTGCAAGGCGTATCATCTATACTATGTATTATCCGTTGTGTTTGGGTTGGTGCAAAGTCAGTTCCTTGTAGTCAGGTTATAATGACTTTTAGTGTTGTATTGTGTGTCGTTGTAAACTCTGATGTTGTATGTAAAACTGATATAGTGCTTTTGTTTTCAAAGATTATTCATTTATCTATTATATGTTGTTCCGCTGCGAAATGTGAGATTCTGTTGTTGTTTATGTTTCTTCTTCTATCTTCTTCTTCTTAAAACCCTAACGGTTCGGTTTTTCGACGTTCGATTGTTCGGCAGTCGATACAGTGGACGTATTGATGTCAACTTTCGGAAGTCGAAAAATTGGGTCGTTACAACTACTCAACACACCCAAGGGGATATGGACTCTAAGTCCCTCTAAGTTCAAGACTCGTGCCTATTATATATGATGTATTGCTCTGAACTTGTTCAGATAACAAATTAAAATACCTCTACCTCTATACTCATACTATTCAAGAGTATTACTATTAGATAATATGGAAAACGAGGCAACCTGGGATACACATGTTAATATTCCTTATGGCAAACACTGGTACGTATTTAAGCATCGTATACATAACTCGCCTATACATACATAATATTGGCATAAAGTATTAAATACGTGTGCTTTTCGGATAAAAATATATATGATGTACTGTAAATACCAGAGATCACAAAGTCAACCGCAACGATAAGAATATAATACAAAATATACAACACGTGCCCAATATACATCATAATGATATACACGCAAGAGACCATATAGTACAAGATGATAATCTAAAAACCTAAAAATCTGATCTCCTCTATGCCCAGAAAACATGAGCTGTTGTCATCGTCCCTGAATGTGAAAAGTTTCGGACTGACCCGAGTACTATATGACTAACACACATGTCGAACTATAACTAAATATAGCGGTCAACCCATATACAGATATAGAATATGCATTATGTAATAGCGATGACATACAAAACAATAGTATAATAAAACAACGATAACCATGAAATCAAGTATAAAGATGTCATCACCCATATAAAATCATGTCAAATATTATCCAATTGAAACAATATCAAACAGGTGAATCATACATATCTAAAATGATCATCAAAGTCCAGAAATCATCAAATGTGAGAAATCATCAATTATAATTAGGTTAATGTTTGCGCAAAAAATGGGCAAACACCTCAAAGTCGTATGATTTAGTTGATTATATGTTGTTCTTAGTGATTTGGGTGATTTATGCAAATATATAAAAAGTAGGGACTAAACTGTAAAAGACACACAAATTTATAGTGGTTCGGCCAGAACGTGCCTACGTCCACTTTATATGTTATTCTCCTTTTTCTCTTCAGATTACAAGTACAAAGCTTTGTATACAAGTATAAGAATGATGTTTGAAAGTTCTATCCGTGCTTGAGCTCTCAAACTTGTCTGCCATTGTTGTACCCCTGCCCCTCTATTTATAGAGTGAGGCTGGGGGCAGGGGTCTTGGATGTATATAGCTGCTGGTGGGCCTGGGCTAAAGCAATCTGGTCTGGCAAGGTTGGTTCGGCAACACCCTGGTTCGGCGGTGAGTTGGTTCGGTGTGGCCTTGGACCGGTGGAGCTTGGTCCGGTGGAGGTGATTCGGTGGAGCTCGTTCGGTAGTACATGGAAGTGTGGTTGGTTCGGCTAGGAAGGGAAGTGGAGTTGGTTCGGTATTGAAGGGGTATACTTAGTTCGGCAGTGAGTTGGGAATGCCGAATGAACTTCTATATTTAGGAGTGCCGAATGAGCTCTTGTATTGGGAACGCCGGATGAACCAAGGCATCTTGAATGCCGAATGAGATTTCGCTCTACATTGCCGAATGAAACTTTAAACCTTTGATACCGAATGGACTTTTATACTTGAATCATGAGTGAAATCCCAGACTTATATACGCTTGCTGGCTGCTTCTTCTTGGTTCGGTCGTGGTGGAAACACACCCAACACTGATATTCCAGTTTTGACCAAAAATGGGATAACACTTTGCCCCCCAAAACATGCCTTGCGGTAGGAAGGCGTGTTTTGTAATGCCATGAGCTGGATGTTCATATCCTGTTGATGTCCTCATGAGGAATTTATAGTTTTATGTGATCTCAAATGACGACCGTTCGGGATCGAGATATTTGAGATGAAGTGCGACCGTTCATGGTCAAGCGCCTAACTTCAAATGACGATCGTTCGGGATCGAGCCATTCGAGGTGAAGTGCGACCGTGCGCGGTCAAGTGGCGGACCTCAAATGATGACCGTTCGTGATCGAGCCATTTGAGGTGAAATGTGACCGTTCACAGCCGGTGTCGTTCGCGGCAAAAGATGGAACAGGACCGTTCGCGGTCAAGCGCCTTACTTCGAATGACGATCGTTCGAGATCGAGCCATTCGTGGTAAGGTGCGACTGTTGGCGGTCAGGGGGTGGACCTCAAATGGCGACCTTTCGCGATCGAGCCATTTGTGGCGAGATGAGTTGTGCCGTTCGAGGCGAGTTTGTGACTGTTCGAAGTCGGGTGCCGTTCGAGGCGAATTGTGACCGTTCGAGGTCGGGTGCCGTTCGAGGCGAGTTGTGACCGTTCAAGGTCGGGTGCCGTTCTAGGCGAGTTGTGATCGTTCGCGATCGGGTGCCGTTCGAGGCGAATTGTGACTGTTCGAATTCGGGTGTCGTTCGAGGCGAATTGTGACTGTTCGAAGTCGGGTGCCGTTCGAGGCGAGTTGTGACCGTTCGAGGTCGGGTTGTGCCGTTCGAGGCGAGTTGTGACCGTTCGAGGTCGGGTGCCGTTCGAGGCGAGTAAGTGTGCCCGGGGGGGCTTAATATTATCGATGCCAGGTTCACGTTCGAGTGGGTCCCTGGATCGTTTATGTGCCTGTTGGAGGCGAATAAGTGTGCTCGGGGGGCTTGGAATTGTCGATACCAGGTTCACGTTCGAGTGGGTCCCTAGATCGTTTGCCAGATTACATGTTCGGGGGAGTTTCTGAATCAAATACTTTGGCGGTTCATCGCCATACAAGAGGTGTTTGTGGACCGTTCGCGATCCAACGGGCATACGAGTAAATTTGCAAATATCAAAGCAATAACCATACGAGTTCCACAACAGGAATGTTCAAGTCAAGATCAAAGCAAGAGCAAGACGAGGATGTCAAAGCGTAAATTCTTACTATGGTGCGGTCAGTAGTCATTCAGATCATGCCTATGGATCGTGCGCGATCGCTTACATGTGTAAATAATCTAACCATGCTAGTGAGAGGTTTGCGACTTGTTCATCGCTTTCGACCTGCCCCCCGAGTTCAGGAGGGAATTTTACATGCCCCCTGGATGAGCGTTCATTCCTTACCAGGTTGCTCAGAGGCCCCTATCTCTCTCTCTGGGATTGGATCAACATGCTCCACGTGTGGTGCCCCCATGCAGGATCGATGCCTGATTAGCTTCTGAAGAAGCCTCTTGATTTTCCTCCATGTTCACATCTCTCTGGCCTTGGCCTTCTGCTTGATTGTCTCGCCATGACTCTTCAATCTGAATCTCTAAACTCTTAAATTCAACTTCCAAGCGGTAGGTCATTGAGTTCAATTCTCAGTGAAAGCATCAAAAATGTTTGCGCAAAAAATGGGCAAACACCTCAAAGTCGTACGATTTAGTTGATTATATGTTGTTCTTAGTGATTTGGGTGATTTATGCAAATATATAAAAAGCAGGGACTAAACTGTAAAAGACACACAGATTTATAGTGGTTCGGCCAGAACGTGCCTACGTCCACTTTATATGTTATTCTCCTTTTTCTCTTCAGATTACAAGTACAAAGCTTTGTATACAAGTATAAGAATGATGTTTGAAAGTTCTATCCGTGCTTGAGCTACCCTTGCCCCTCTATTTATAGAGTGAGGCTGGGGGCTGGGGTCTTGGATGTATATAGCTGTTGGTGGGCCTGGGCTGAAGCAATCTTGTCTGGCAACGTTGGTTCGGCAACACCCTGGTTCGGCGGTGAGTTGGTTCGGTGTGGCCTTGGACCGGTGGAGGTGATTCGGTGGAGCTCGTTCGGTAGTACATGGAAGTGCGGTTGGTTCGGCTAGGAAGGGAAGTGGAGTTGGTTCGGTATTGAAGGGGTGTACTTAGTTCGGCAGTGAGTTGGGAATGCCGAATGAACTTCTATATTTGGGAGTGCCGAATGAGCTCTTGTATTGGGAACGCCGGATGAACCAAGGCATCTTGAATGCCGAATGAGATTTCGCTCTACATTGCCGAATGAAACTTTAAACCTTTGATACCGAATGGACTTTTATACTTGAATCATGAGTGAAATCCCAGACTTATATACGCTTGCTGGCTGCTTCTTCTTGGTTCGGTCGTGGTGGAAACGCACCCAACACTGATATTCCAGTTTTGACCAAAAATGGGATAACAGCTAACAAACAGTAATGCCCAAGTATAACTCTCAATCTTATGTAATAGAATACCAACATCAATATAAAATATAGGCTGCATATAAAAGTGTTCATATATAACAAAAGATATGAGAATCCACTATACTTTGGACATGTATTAAGATATAACCTCATCTTCTCAAAAATGAGTAAATCAAAATAAATTATGATGGGAAATGATTGTGTGACAGACATGTAGTCCTTAGTAAAACCATATGTACATTAATATGTGGGTCACTTAACCCTACTTAAGTGAGATGTATCAATAGAATATGCCAATCTACCACTCCGTTAAAACCGAAAGGGGGATTGATGGTCGTCTGTCCGCTCCAGGGGCCTAGGGTCACCTAACTAGATCTGCTTCTATAGTCTTAGATTGCCTCGACGGACATCGTAACTCATACCCGATAGCTGCTCGACAACGCGTAACCTCATTCATGACCCTGCTTTGCCCCCAATAGGTAACAAACAGCTGTCCTATACAACATAAAGGGGTTATATGGTAACTACCCTATTGGCCACATAACCAAATCTTATGATATATGATACCTACCCTATGGGCCACCTAACCCGAATACTGTGATGTGCATCAAATATAGTGTTCAATAAAAAAAAGTGTCACGGATCTAGGGTGCGACCACGAGATTAAGTCGCTAGGGTGGATTCTAGCCATCTCGTTTTCTCCAATGCCAATAAAAGAAGTACATCATGATAGTGGCACACAATATCAATAAATGTAAGGGCACTTACCCTGTTCGTACCTACAAGGATCTTTTCACGTAAGTACAATCTCATATCCATACAGAAGGATGTCATCAACGTATCATATCCAGATACTAACCAAATTAATATCAACGACCAATAACTCGTAATATCCAATTCAATATAAAAGATAAGAGAAATCAAAAAAATATACTAAAATAAATTAATCAATTCTATATAGAACAATCAAATCATTATTAATAATAAATCATATTATTAGTGAAATTCACTTTAAAATACCTAAAATATTAATTAGAAAATATTTCGTATCTTCCATAGTTTTATAATCTTTAAATAATATATTAAGACCAAATATAGGATATTCTTTTTAATAAATTACTAATTTTAGGTAAAACTTTCCTTAAATAAATTTTTATGTTTTAGAACTAATACAACTAGTAAAACTTAAAATATTTATATATATTAAAAAACCGCATCATTGTATAATACAAAAAATAAAGATTTAAACTCTATAATTTACTATCAAATCCTTGTTTATATATATATATATATATATATATATAACATTCATAAACACTTTACTAATCAAACAGAACTTATATAGAGATTACCTTAATGAATTTTATTTTAAATTATATTTATAAACTTCCAAAATAAATATAAAATATTATTCAATATATTCACTTTATACTAAACTAATTAGAATTAAAACATATTTCCTTTAAATTATACCATAATCGATATTCTAATATTATAAAAAAGTTTTTTATTTATTTAATATATCCAAAATCTTGTAAATATTTTATTAAAAGAACTCTATATTTTTCCAAGGTTTGAAAACTCTTTCAAAAATACTTAATTAATCTTTATAATAAAAATTACTTAAAATAATATTATTATCGTAATAATATGTTTCATAAAATAGCAATATATTATATTTTTTCTTTAAAACAATTCCAAACTATAATATATATATATATATACATATATAATATTAATTTTAAAAAGGATTTTATGACTATATGAAAAATATATTTATATTTATAATTAAAAATATATTTGAAAATAACTGGATTGAATAAAGTTTAGTAAAATATTTATAAAATACTTTTAATAAGATTTAAAAACCCTTAAATAATGTTTCAAAGCTTTACATACATTCCACAGGACAAAAAACAAAAATCGATATATAAAATTATGGAGTAAAATTGTTCCCAGATCATATCAACTAAACATTAATGTAAATATATCTCGTGTGTCCCGATTCGAGTTCTGTATAACTTCGATCACCCATAAAATACTCACATCGACAAACAATAAATATTTAGTTCAATTCACAGACTTCCCATTTGTAAATTGACACTTCTAACTAACACATATAATCAACATTCCAAACTACAGTTGGTCCCAAACCATTGTATCAAACAGTCCATTCAACGAATCAGTTTCAAGTAGTATACAGGTTAAATATAAATATTGCATCGCAATAGAGATATAGATATGGTGGTGAGTACAGAAACTCATCGAAAACTCTAAACGAGGAAATTACTGCCTTGGCGTCGACCCTTCCATTTCAGCTATCGTTATCAGCCCGAAATCCTAGCAGCACCACCAAGCTTGAACCATAGCCCTTCCCTAACTTACACCATCGTAGTTTTTATGAGAAAACGCACGTCGCCCAACCACCATAAAGTAGCCCAAGTCGTGATACCCTGTGCGTGCCTCCACCATCGCTCGCCCAAATCATAGCCTCCCTATCACCACCTCTCTACGGCTACGCATGAGCAAAAGTTGTGTTTCCCAGCTTCAATTGAGCACGAGCATGGTCATGGCTCCGCTAGTTCACCGCCCTTCCAACATTGATCTCGCTGTTATCAAATTTCACCCCCAAGCGCCGAATGCCTCACGTGATTTTTTTTTCCACATGCGTTTTTTGGGAATTAGGGGATTGAGGGTTTTGGAATATAAAACGGTAAATGGGTTACGGGATTGTATTAGAAAGTAAGATAGGATAAGGCGAAGCAATTTTCTAGAGAAATGGAGAATAGTTTAAGCGGGCTTGGATTTAGCTTTCGGGCCTTGTTATAACGGTAGAGAAACCGACCGTTCAATTGTATAACTTTGATAAGAAATATACATTTAAATTTTTTGTTAATATTACTTAAACATTAAGTGATAATATGTTGAAAAAAATAAATTAAGATTTGAACATGAAAATATGAATTTCAAATTTAAATATTAATCAAAGCATTCAAAATTGTCGATTTGAAATTGAAATTTTAGAATTTGAAAATCATAACAGATTTGAATTTGGAATCTTTGATGCGCGAAATAAAAGGAGGAAGTTTAGAAAAATCGCGATGAGACAAGATTCACGTTTTTAGGGAAATCGCGATGAGACAAGATCCACGTTTTTTTTTGTTTCAGAAAAATTGATTTTGACCAGTGATAGTAGGCAAACCTCCCCAACGGTCGGTTTGATTACTAATTTTTTTCTTCTTTTCTTTTAAATAACCCTTTTTATTAATTTGTAATTAAAATTAAAATTTAATTTAAATTGATTTACGCTTTATTCTACAAATTTTAATTCGATAGTAGCACAATTTCTTTTAGTTCAATATTCACTTATTCTTATTTAAATATTCATTGAAATAAATTTACCTTTCAATCATTTCAATTATATAAAAATTATTTACATTTATAAATATTTTATATTTATTAAACCATTCTATTTGAGTTTAATATATTTTATGAAAAGAATTTATATATTAATTCAATTTATTAAAACAAAATCTTTTATTAAATATAATTTAATTGAGTAAAAAAATTATTTTAAAAAATATTAACTATTAAAAACAAATTTAAACGTTTTGTTTTAATTAAAATTATTTATTATTATAGTGTAGAAAACATGGTTGTTACATATTAAGAGATGAAATGCTACATAGCAATGAATGGGATGAAGTGCATAGTCTGAACGACACTCTTAAGTTAGTTGAAATATTTGTATTATAAGTCCACAACCTTTTATTTGCAGTCAGACCGTAAAGAAATGTAAATATACTTTACAGTTATGATCACAGCCAGATTATTATGATTTCACAATCATGTTCTCTACAGTGATTTTGTGTCCCAGTGATTTTGTGAGTTTGGGCAGATGCGAGGTAACTTCTGCACTCCTTTTTGAAATTTCACTTTTGAAAAAATTGAAATGGTTGCTTCTTTGAATTAATTTAAGAGCTTTGTCAGTTGTATAAATGTGAGGTAGCTTCTGTTTTACTTTCTGAAATTTCACTTGACTGATGTTTTGTTCATTTTGTTTTCAAATATTAAACATCATCATGGAGAATGTGCACTTGTAATTTTGTTTGTTTAATGTCATGAAAAAACTTCAAACCATGCTTACAAAGACCACCACTGCATTAATAAATCGCTAAAGTTTCGATCTTGATATAATCCTCTTCACGTCAGTTAACAACTTTCAATGCATATATGTGTATGCCTATGTCCACCTACACATGTGTACGTGCGTCAGAGCGTGTGTATGTGTATTCTATACTTAGTTATTAATTGCTCTGTGCAGTAATTTTTTTAATGTGTATTTTTCTAACAATACTGTATAATAGTTGGTATCCATTGGTGTACGGTTATACCAGGCTCTCCATTACTACGCGATTGTACTAGTTAAAAAAGTCTACATTGCTAGATTTTACTGTACATCTAAAATCTTAGACGGCGTTTGACTTGAAAATTAGTTTTATGTTTTGCATTTTCAATATATATAATAAATAGTGTAAAAGAAAAAGAGTTGAAAAACCCTAATTAGATCGTCAAACCAGATGCTACTTTACTTGCTACTTTACTTTGTGCGCTAGTGCTTGTTCAATTCTTGTACCAGCGATCCATGTTTGCTAGTTCCCTAGACCGTACATTTAGTGCCAGTGATCTACACTGCTGATCTTCAACGCTTGCATTCTAGGTAGGACAAATATTTGATCTAAACTTCGACAGAAAACATATGCTAACTTTAGAAAGCATATGTTTTCTGGACGAGCTTGGATCAAAAATCTGCCTCCCAGTTCTCTTAAACGTTCACCCTGCTTTGACCGTTCATCACAGTATTACCGACGATCACTAAATTTTCCACTTTTCTTCCTGTGTCTATCGATATATGAGTATCCAATCTCTTACATGTTACAATTTCTAATATTTAACCGTATGTTTTGAACTTGTATCACCTCATTTTCCACCATTGCACGAATTTTATTTTGTTTCTAGCAAGTCTAAATCTTGTTGATTGCTTTGAAGTTTCTAAATTCTGCGTCTTTGACTAACTTATCGTATATTTTCTGTCACAACACAAAATATAATTCAAAAACGTGACACATAATTTCTCTCGGAGTAACTTGCCCAATCACAATACAGCATCTATGAACAGGCTTCTCTCGCTCCGCTCTCCCGCCTTGCGCCGCCGCTTCTGTTCTTCTCTGAAAACGTATTCCTGCGCTTCCGCTGCTGGTGCTTTCCAGAGTCAGTCGCAGATTCTCCGGCGATGTCCGGCTGTATCTCCTTATTCTTACCAACGGAGAAGCTTCTCCTTTCCGCCTTTTGCAGTTTCTACTTCGCATATGGAGGTTTTTCGAGGTGGTAATTTTCTTGTGTTAGCATAAAAGTTTCATTTGCTTTGTTTATTTTAAGTCGGTTTATTTTGTTAGTTTGTATCAACTTTGATTTTGGTCCATCTAACAATTCTATGATTTCAGTGCTCCTTATTTTGAATGCTCCAATGGAAGTCTTGTTTAAAACCCTATTTTTTTTGTTTTCATTGAAGTATTTATATTATTAATTGCTAAAAGTAGAGTGGCACTAAATGCAGAAAGAGAGTTTAGTTACTTGTTAAAGTGAAAGAAAAGAGAAGAAGCAGTCAAAGGTTACTGATCCCATTATCCATGTAGTTAGAAAATGGTACTCAAGGTGCGAAGCAGCTTAATCAGAGACAAAGCAATTTTGGGAATTGGGTCAGTGATCCTCTTTAATGGAATGGGGATTAGAGTGCTCTCATAATAAGTTTGTCGATGGATACTTGAGAAACTTGAAATCTGACCGTATCCATATCCGAAAAGCAGATAAATATCCGATATCTAGAAAATGGATCCGAAAATTATCCTTTCGGTTTTTGTCAAGATTATGGTTTATATTATGTATATTTTAGTACAATAAAATATATGTATTTATTGCCTTATTAAGTTAGAAGATTATATTATATGTACTTAATGTATATCAACTACTCAAAACTATTTATTATTATCATACTTGTTTATTTTTCTACACTTTTATAGTCAATAGGATTGAAAAAATTTACATTAAAACAAAATTTTCTATTTATGTTTCTTGATTTATGGATCGTTAGCGGATATGATAATTATTCGATATCCGTTCATATCCACGGATGTGGATATTTGATATCCGAAAATGATTTTGGACGTAGATGCGGATATAACATTATCTGCATCCAAAAGTATCCATTGACAAGTCTATCTCATAACAAAACTGGTTTAGTTACACAATACCTTTATCCCTTTAATTTACCTCAAAATTTGGTCAGCAGTGAAGTGTTAATCACCACAGAAGAAGTTCGATGGTACACGTCAACTACATTGTTTTCTTTTATCTAAATTTCGACCTATAGTGTACTTTCAACCTATGTAAAATGGAGTTTATATCACGATTCATCTAGCACCACTCCAAAAATATACATAACCGGTAGTACTGATTAATGGAAGCCATCATTTTTTTTAAACAAATAAACTAACATAGAAAAAATTGATTGAAAATATTTTATACTTTTATGAAACAAGCTAAAACTCCTTTCGAAAAACAAAATTTTTTTGGAAACTTTTTTTTTCCTTTGGGTTTTATTTTGTATTATTTTCTTCGATTTTTAAACGGAAATATTTGAGTTCTAAACTTAGCTATTTGTCAAAATAACATAGAAAATGTATTTGAGTTCTAAATTTCTTTATTTATTTGTCATACATGATCAATGTTATATTACAAGATAAAACAATGAAAAACTTAGATTTCCTTTGAATATGTATTACATTAAAAGAATCATTTTTTTCATATCAATTACTACATTTATTTGTAATCAAGCGAAGATAATTTGGTGAAAAAATATATATATGCATTTTTGAATTGTGAAAAAGGAAAATAATAATTAAGAGGAAAAGATAGGCAAAAAAAAAAAAAAACACTTTTTTTTGCATTGGGTGCCATGTCTGTCTTTCTGCACTATGTATGTCATTTAGTGCGTCTTCTCATGTGTGCCACGCCGTAGGTGCAAAAAGTGCCATTATCATGTCGTGCCATGCACCATAGCGTCCCATTCAGAGCACACTAGTATAATCTACGAGAATATACCTTGATTATGCCAACCTTACAGTTACTAGCATGATAATTATTATTTTGTATTTTATTCAACATGGTTAGTGTGTTAAATTCGTTAAATCGTATGACTAAAGTTGGAATGCAAATCAAATCGGCACTTCAAATACTCTGATTCTGCTTTGAATCTATTAAGTATAAATCACAATCTTTTTGTTGAATATAGAAAATCATAACTGTAAACTGAATCGCATTCAACAAAGAGAGAGGGAGAGAGTACGTACAAACACACACACATTATGTGTATATTTATTATTTTATATTTAAAATTTGGCTATGTTCTAGAAGATAACATTGCTATTTTTGCCAATGATCTTCAATGTGTGCATGCGCATGTGTACTTGTTTCAAATTCTTTTGATATCTAGCATCACAATTCAAATCTTGTTTGATTCAAAATTTGAAGCTTACCATATTCGATTCGGAACTTATATTGACAACCTTGACCATGATGATATAGTTGATGGCTGGAAATTTTTATATAATAGTATATTGTTGCATAATTGGTTATCACATCAATAAGTTAAACTGAAACCTGAAATATTATAACATATGAGAATATAAGAAATGTCTGCCGTTCAAATATCGCCGGCAAGCGGCCATTGGTGATGCTTCATTTTTATTGTATAGCTCCATATGATCTTACATGTTCACGTGGAATCAACTTTTCCTAAATAATGAACATAGAGATATTGTTGTCCATTTTAACTACTTTTGCCATATGCAGATATTGATGGAAGCTGCGAAATGGCAGAAAAACTTGGATTTGAGAAAATATTGGAGCAAACAGTTAATGAGTGCAAATCTAATGCAGTTCTTTATAAGCATAAAAAAACAGGCGCAGATATAATGTCTCTATCAAATGACGATGATAATAAGGTTTTTGGTATTGTTTTTCGCACTCCACCGTAGGTGTTCCATCTCCTTTTTTTGTTACGATATTTTGTATGATCATATTAAATGCTCTTATATATAATAATGAAAACCGAAATAATTTTAGGCTTTTAGTTATTTTTTACAGAGTAACAGTCCTCTCTTAATTTATGTAGCAGAAGATTATTAAGAAACAAATGGAATATCATGATTTTGAAAGTCTAAAGTATATTTATTGTTTATGGATTGGTGACACATTCTCCCAAAAATGTGTAATGGTGCATATCCTTACATTGATTGAAAGTTGTGAATGCTAGAGTTAAACATAAACTTGTATTATACTGTTTTTTCAAATCTATCAGTGGATATTTCTTATGAAATTCCAGAAAGGATTCAACAGGCATCCCCCACATACTTGAACACAGCGTTCTATGCGGATCCAGAAAATACCCTTTAAAAAAGCCATTTGTTGAGTTATTAAAGGGCAGCTTAAATACATTTCTAAATGCGTTCACCTACCCCGACAGAACTTGTTATCCAGTTGCTTCTACAAATACAAAGGTAACCATGCATAACAATTGCAACATTGTTAAATTAATTAAGTCATTTTCATTCTATTGTTAAAATTTTATTTTCTATATCAGGATTTCTATAATTTGGTTGACGTTTACCTGGATGCTGTCTTTTTCCCGAAATGTGTTGACGACTTCCAAATATTTCAACAAGAGGGGTGGCATTATGAGCTCAACCACCCTGTCGAAGAAATATCATATAAAGGTTGCTTTTTTATATACTCTCCAGTCATTGATGCATTAAGCAGGTGTAATATATCAATTAATTATTTCAGGTGTTGTTTTCAATGAAATGAAAGGAATTTACTCTCAACCAGATAATTTATTGACTCGTGTTACTTTGAAGGCAAGCTCTCAATACTTACTTTTTTGATAATGCTTGCATTGTCCATGAATAACCTGAAGTAAATTTAGTTGTTGATTGCACAAGTAGTTCACGTCAACAAGCTTTACCTGTTTACATAAATAAACAGTATTTTAAAGGTTGATAAGTTGAGTTGATTAGCTTGAACTTTAACATCTCAAATCTCAACTATCATTTAATATCTATGTACATTTGTTTGACGTTGATTATTCAATGAAGGCTCTTTATCCAGAAAACATCTACAGTGTTGATGGGGGTGGGGACCCAAAAGAAATTCCAAAGCTAACATTTGAAGAACTCAGGGTTGGCATGCTTCAATTATTTCATGATTTTATAATGTTGTGGATTTGAACCAAATATTGAACTTCTATTATCATTACAGGATTTTCATAAAAAGTACTACCATCCTAGCAATGCAAAGATATGGTTTTATGGAAATGACAATCCAGCTGAGAGGTTGCGCATATTAAGTGGTATGTATATTCTTCCTTTCCAAAATGTAAAATTTGTTAGATATGATGCAGTTTTCTTTTTGTAAAAGTGTATCAGGGTCTAAAAAAGAGTGATAATTTATACCTTGGCCATAATTCAATGCTGTTTTGTCGATTAGCTTGTAATGATACTACTAGCAACCCTTAGTTATTACAATCTTAAAACTTTACTAAGATATATCTTAATTCTACTTTTCTGTAATATTTTACGAAAATGCAGCATATCTTGACCAATTTGAAGCAAGTTCTGTGCCAAAGGAATCAAAAATACATCGACAAAGTTTATTTAAAGAACCATCTAGAATTGTAGAAAAATATCCCGCTGTTGAAGGTGGTGACTTGCAAAAAAAGCACATGGTTAGCATTAATTGGCTCTTATCAGAGGAGCCCTTAGACTTGGAAACTGAACTTACTCACTGCATTTTGAATCATCTCCTACTCGGTACACCTGTTTCTCCTCTTAAAAGAATTCTATTAGACAGTGGTTTAGGTGAAGCAGTTCTTGGAGGATTGGAAGACCGGCTTATACAGCCACAATTTAGTGTTGGAATGCAGGGCGTTTCTGAAAAAGATGTTAATAAAGTCCAGGAATTGATTTTGAAGACGCTTAATGATTTATCTGAACAAGGATTTACTTCAGAAGCTGTTGAGGCATCTGTGAACACGGTTGAGTTCTCTCTTAGAGAGAATAACACGGGGTCATTTCCAAGAGGCTTATCTTTAATGCTTAATTCTATAGTATGACTTAACACTTATCTGTTTACATCAGTCTGTCGAATTTGATATTTCATATAAAATCCTTTGATTCTTTATTATATTTGAAATTGTTCCAGTTTGATATTTGAGGGCTTTGGCAGCAGATATCAATATTGCTAGGAACAGTATGATATCCTTATGTTTTGAGTCATTTTATGTATGGAGCTTTAATTACTGGTTACTTGCAGAATAAATGGATTTACGATATGGATCCGCTTGAGCCTCTCAAATATGAGAAACCATTGGAAACATTAAAAGCCCGTATAGCCGAAAAAGGTTCAAAAGCGGTATTCTCACCCTTGATTCAGAAGCGCATCTTGAATAACTCTCATCGTGTTACAGTTGAAATGCAGGTCTTTTATTTTTATTTTATTTTATTGAGAAAAATAGGTCTCTTCAAAGGTCTTAATTCACTAATATACCTCATTCTATCAATGTTTGATTTCATCAACACTGCAAATTTTTTACTCAATATACCACTAAATGTGTGTTTTTCTTTGACAAACTGGAATAAACTATTGTTGCTTCCATCAAGGTTTCTTTTTAATGAAATGATGGAAATAAGGTGATAGTAGATCATACATATTGATTAGCTGAACTGTCTTTGCAAGTTTATTCATTATGTTTGTTAGCTGAACTATTACCATGCGTTGAACTTGAAATTTCTTCTCTCAGCCTGATCCAGAAAAAGCTGCTAGAGAAGAAGCAGAAGAGAAAGAAATTCTTGAAAAGATAAAAGCAAGTATGACAGAGGAAGATCTTGCTGCACTGACTCGTGCAACACAAGAACTGCGATTAAAGCAAGAAACTCCTGATCCACCCGAAGTTTTAAGAACCGTGCCAAGTCTTTCATTACACGATATCCCTAAAAAACCGACATATGTGCCCACAGAAGTAAATTCTTCTTTACTTGACATTTTACTTTATTTACACTCATATATGACCTTTGAAATCCAACTCAGGAGCCTGTTTGAAAAAAAATTTGTTTTATATTTCTTTCCATAAAAACAATGTAAGGCAACTCCCCTATCTTTAAATTTATAAAATTGTTGTTGTAAATGGTGTTAAAATGGTTGCCATAAAAATAATTCAATGATTATCAAATATTATGTTTTGAATATTTCATCAATGTTGAATATTGATCCACGGTACTCAAAACTGTTCCATAAATTTCGAACAAAAAATGCTATCAATGCATTGCAATATTTACTGTGCAAGATATTTGCATTGGAGCTGTGCAAATATTTATTTGCTGTGTACCAACACTAAATAAATACAATTAATAATTATATCTAAACTTGTTCCTCGTTTAGAAATCTAAATATTCGCGGTGGAACTATTCAACCTAATATTTCCATAAAGAATAACAGTAATGCAGATATTTATAGTGCATTTTTTGAAAAGGAACCTGTGTGGGTGGATATTTGAACATAAAATAAAATGCAAAATGTGGCACAATAAATCTTGAACGTTGGATCCATTGTGGTTATATTTGGGGCTGAAACATGGGGCAATTCAATGGTTGAAATCCGTTTTGTCACCAACTTGTGTTCAGTATAACATATGTGTGTGTGTGCGTGTATGCACACATACATTGCACTTTAACCTTGATAGATATCAATATATATAAGTGGATTGTTAAAATGTTTATAAATTTGTTGATGCTGCTGACAGGTTGGAGACATCAATGGAGTCAAAGTTCTAAAGCATGATGTATTTACTAATGATGTTGTATATTCAGAGGTTGTGTTTGATATGAGTTTTTTAAAGAAGGAACTACTTCAATTGGTTCCATTATTTTGGTATGTAAAAGCAAATCCATTGTATTTATTACTTGTTGCAGCATTTTCACTTAAAAATGTGCAAATGTAAACTACATTTGGGGTCCTCCTACACTTGTATTTTTAGTGCTCTTGTGCATCTAACCGACCCTCTTAAATAAGCAGGAGCCTGTGGTATTCGTTTTTCTTCTTGTTTCACTCATCATGAAGAATTTTTCACTACAAGAACATTTAAGTTACATGGTATAAGTCTGAACTTTGTATTTAACAGTATCCTATATCTAACAAAAGGACCCTTCGATGCATTCCCACATTTCAAAACAAAAAAAATGATCTACTTATTTAAGAACGATACTGATACCTTTAAATTATGTGCAGTCAATCTATACTTGAAATGGGTACAAAAGATATGGATTTTGTACAACTAAATCAATTGATCGGGAGAAAAACTGGAGGAATTTCAGTTTATCCGTTTACATCTTCTGCACGGGGGAAAGCCGATCCAGTTACTTGCATGGTTGTTAAAGGCAAAGTAATGTCCGGCAAAGTAAACGATCTCTTTCATCTGGTATGTTTTGTTAAAATCATGAAAAACCGTCAACCTTTTCAACAATTTTCACCATATAATCTAAAATTCTAATCTTGAAACAGGAAGTTTGGTATAACTATATATAGTACTTTTTTTGGTGGAAGTTGATGGTAGTTTTGCTTAGTTATTCCTTAACCATTGTATATTGTGAGCCATTTGTTGCCATTTTATTTTATCTGAATTCCCCTCTTCATCATTTATATGCCCTCTGTTTTGTTCCTTTTGTTTTTCATTTCTACTCAAAAGTCCCTCTTGTTTTTTCATAATGTAAAATGGACTGCTATTTTTATTTTTAAGGTCACGACGTAAATTACTTTCTGTCTTTTCTTTCACATCACTCAAATTCCTTTCATTCTATTCATTTTGATTGCTTTATTGTGCTTAGCACTATTTATTATGAAACTAACTTGAAAAATATTGATTTTTTTGGGTTAAAACGTGTTGAATTATGTAATTAAAATGACATGTTATGAAGTTAAATGATATACATTATTATATGTTCAAACTTATGTAATTTGTGCAATTTTGATCCATCTTATGTTTCTACAATGCAAATCATGCAAACAAATGATATAAGCTATCAAATGTTCTAATTCATCTGTTAGTGCGATTTTGTTGGTATTTTTGTGCTTTGCATTATGTATAACAATGCAAGGTACGTGAAGATTTAAAACATATTTATTTGTGCTAAAATGAGTTGCATTATTTTACACACACATACATAGCTAGGGTCAATAGCACCCTCTATTTAGCACCATCTGTAGCCCCTAATATTAGCCACAAATTTATATTTAAATATTGGTCCATGTGATATGAGAGAGAAATAATACGATATTTAAATAGAAACCCGTGGCTGACATTTGTGGCTACAAAATGGTGTTGAATAGAGGGTGCTATTAATCCTAGCTCATATATATATATATATATATATATATATATATATATATAGAAACATACACATACACATATATATAGAAACACACACATATACATATATATAGATACACACACATACATATATATATGTGTGTGTGTGTGTGTGTGTTTTGTACAAGTGTATGATACAAAATATTATACATTCAAAATAATGTTAAATTGTGCAATCTTAGTGGTTCCTTTTGCGTTGCATTCTAAACAATGCAACCCACCTGATATGTTATAATCTTCGTTGTTGCATTAGGTTATTAACTTTTGACGAATTTGTTTTGTGATATTGACATTTGCATTATTCTAGGGGCTAGATTATTATTTATTATGTCATATTTCAGAGACTCGATTTATTATTTGTTATGTTTTAGGGATTAGATTTACAATATGAAAAACCTGAAAGCCGTTTTCCCCTATTGCCATAAATTATAGGGATATATAACATTCTTATATGGACACCTGCTTTACAATAGGATTTAGTGTCATCTGATGTAAAAATTTCTTTAATATCTTCTGATAAACATTTTTTGTTTGCAGATGAACAACATTCTTCAGGATGTGCAGTTCACTGATCAGCAGCGCTTCAAGCAGTTTGTTTCTCAAAGCAGAGTTAACATGGAGGTGCCTTTGAAATGGATGCTGAACTTTTATATATGTGTCAGTGTGTGTGCGCGCATGGCTATGTGTACGTTATATATGTCGAGGACCACTAGTAAAGTAGTAATATTTTAGAGGGTGGATCTATATGTGTATACATACATGTTTGTATGTATGTACATTATGTATCAATGACCATGTAAAGTAGTAGGACCCAACAGCGTGGATCTCTGTTGTAAAAATCTTTTGGACCTCCGCCTTGGCCCCGCCTAGACACTAGGCGAGGCTTACCGCCAAACTATCTACCTTTCCCCGCCGAGGCAAGTCTTACCTCATCTTGTAAGAATTCAAATGGACATCTAGCTATTAAATAGGCATTAGTTGAGGTTTGTTGCCTCGTATAAGAATTTTCGTGCTAATTTTAGGCTGATTTGCCTCCTTGGCTACTCTCAAGTCCATTAAACCCCTAAATTTCCAAATTTGATTGATTAACACTAAACCAAATACTAAAATTTTATTCAAAGCACACAAGTTATTAAAAATGTACAACTTCGATTAGTTCTCGATTAAACACTGTCTAAATGATTAATCTCAAGTCCGTACTTGCAGCCTAGCGTATGCCTAATGATTTTTACAATCTTGGTATTATGGAATCGAGTCTTCTAGCATCATTTACCAATTACACACACATTGCAAGGATCCATTGCACCCCTATAATATAGAGCATCCCATTGGCACTTCTATCATATTTTGATTACACCATTCCAAATGCTACATAGTTTGTAAATGTTTAGTGTACATTATTAATATCATATATATATATATATATATATGTATGTATGTATGTGTGTATATATATAAACACATACATACAAAAGATGAGACCATTTTGAAATCCTAACGTCTTCAAAATTATAAGTAAATGTTAACCATTTAAACATTTATTTTATTCGTTAACTTGAGCTTAGTTTTTTCATGGAGACGGTCTTAGATATGATATAAACAAATCCCTAAATTTTTTTCATTTGAAGTAGTATGATTCAGAATATGACAACAGTGCTAAAAGGATGCTTTAAAAGAGGGGTGTCATTGATCCCTCATTATTTATGTATGTACGAGCGTGACGGCACACGCTTCGTGCGTGATAAAGAAGGCTAAATTGTTTTTCTACAAATTGTATTTATTTAATTCGTTCAAAAGAAAATGATTTTCACATATATTTAGTGATATATTTGTATTGAATCATACGTAGGTAATTTAAAATTTTATTTCTAAGTTGCAATATTTAATTTCTTGTGAGTTTAAATTTTTATTTATATCATTAATTAGTAAAAAAATTTTATAAAGTAGTTTATTTGCTAAATCCTATTTTTAACTGATATTAAGATTTAGTAAATACTTGTAGAGAAAATTTTAAATTTGTAAAAGAAGCTTAATTGTCAGATTCTAATTTTAAGCTATGCTAAATTTTAATAATATCCGTGGAGGGACATTTTTGGTATTTCATGCTGATACCAAAAAAGTGTGACAACAAATGTAATACAACTATTACTAAAGAATTACATATAAAGGACAATTTTGGAAGTTTGCAATCAGACCAAAAGTATGTGCTTCCAAACCAACTATTGATAAAGATGTGTGTGTGTGTTATGTAAGCATGTGTGCACGTGTGTGCGCACATATATACATGTATGTGTATGCTTGTCTGTCTGTTCCATTAATAGTTATTTACAAAACCTTCTTTTGCAGAACGAATTAAGGGGTAATGGCCATAATGTTGTTGCTTCAAGAATGGATGCTAAACTGAATGTTCCCGGATGGATTTCTGAACAAATTGGTGGTGTTAGGTTAAATTAATTTTTTATCGTTACATATTGGATATTATAATCTGCATATTTTAATGGTGGGAAAATGAAAATTATTCTGACTTTATTTTGAGAAAATATTTGGAATTTTTTCCGAATTAATTCACATGGCAAGTCTGGAGAAACTTTTATTAAATATCTTCACGAAGGAACCTGGATTATTTTAAAATTGAAAAGAGATTGGGCACAATTACCCTTTTTCAAGTTACTATGGACCTTTCATTTAATAAAGGATAATATCCAAAGATTTTGGTAAAATATATCGGTTCAAAATAAAATTTTAAATGAGAGGAGTGTTATGATGAAGCTTCATCTAAAACGATGTGCTAAAAGGCAATGTGCGATTGAAGGACATAATTCACTATGGATTCTTACATCTGTCATTTTCTGTAGGAATGAAGGCGTCGATATTTTTTAATTAAAAAAATGCTTCTTTGTGCACATTCTTCATCAGATATTAAACTACAAACTCATGATCAGCATCCAGTATAAAAATTGTAATTCTATCTTGGATGTGCTTTAAACAATGTTAATCACTGAAGCCGTAGAGGTTTTTTGTAAATTTTAACTGAATGCTAACCTGGCATTATAACTGAACACTTTTATAGCGTTGTATCAGATTCTAGACGTGGAAAATACTTTTGCTAATTAAATAAATAAATAAAGAAATATCATTTATTTCACAGGCTAAAATGGACGGATGCCACTGTACTTGTACTAAAATATGCTGTATAATTTGTAAGAAGATATTAATTATTCTCGTCTTATTTTTGCAGTTATTTGGAATTTCTGCAGAATCTTGAGAAGAAAATCGATCAAGATTGGGATATAATATCATCCTCGCTTGAAGAGATTCGAAGATCTTTTCTATCTAAGAAAGGGTGTTTGGTTAACTTAACAGCTGATGAGAAAATTCTTGATAGTTCAACAAAGTACCTTTCTAGTTTTCTCGATTCTCTTCCAAATTCTTCTCCTGCTCAAGGTGAATCATGGTATGCCACGCTTTCTGAAGAAAATGAAGCTATTGTAATTCCTACTCAGGTGAACTATGTTGGCAAAGCTGCAAACATACATGAATGTGGGTATCAATTTAGTGGAAGTTCATATGTCATCTCCAAGTACATTAGTAATACATGGTTGTGGGATCGTGTTAGAGTTAGTGGTGGTGCATATGCTGGATTTTGCGACTTTGACGTCCATTCAGGTTCACTTTCTTAATAATAATATATTTTACTTCAAATTCTTCTTAAAAGGATATTTTAAAAAGGATTTTTTTTAGAATAATTTATATACCCATTTTGACCACTTTTCAAAAGATGGTGTGCATTTAGATCACTTTAAAATTATTTACCAAAAAGTAGACAAAAAGTGAACATTTGTACGGATCCTATTTGAAATAGTGCCCATGCATTCTGGAGATACCCTTTATTTTTTAAGAATAAAAGTTGCATTGAGGCTGTTTCAAATTACTCCAGTTAAAGCATGGCAGAAATCAGACTATATTTTTAATAGGAGTGCTTGCAATGGTGCCTTTCAGAAAGTAAACCAAAATGAGACGCTCTCGTTTTTGGTTTAGTATGAATTCAATTGGATATTTAGGATTAAGTGGTTATTATCGTGTAATCTTAACTGACAAATTACAGGAGTATTCTCGTACTTATCCTATCGTGATCCTAATATGTTAAAAACGCTTGATGTATATGATGGAACACCAAACTTCCTTCGTGAGCTCGAACTTGATGATGATACTCTAACAAAGGCTATCATTGGTACCATTGGAGAAGTTGATTCATATCAGCTGCCAGATGCTAAAGGCTACAGTTGGTATGCGTTCTAACTTGTACTAAAGTATGCATGTTATTTTATAGTTTAAACTACTAGTTATCGAATATTCAATGTGTTGTAAACTTATATAACACATGAAATTCCCTGGGTAATTGTTTATCCGTACAGTCTTCCTGAACTTCAAATAGAATCTACTAGCATGGATTTGGATAATACATTTGTTGGTTAGCCTGGATGGCTAATGATACCAAAGTCTGCTTACAGCTTTCATCTATATTTCTTTTCAAGAATAACTTTGGCTTATGTATGCACAAAAAAATCAGTTACCTGATTATACTTGTGCAGTTGTGCTCTGCCATAATTTGTAGACTGTAGTTTAATCTACCAAAGAGGAAGGTTATTTAAACATTTCTTTGCTTTCAGTCTATTACGGCACTTGCTTGGTGTGACTGATGAGGAAAGAGAAAGAAGACGAGAAGAGATCTTGTCAACCACGTGAGCCTTATTTTTATGACTTGTATAATGAAAGTTGGGATGTTTAGAACAGTGCGTTCATAGGATTTTTTTCTTCCTTCATTTGCAGGGTAAAAGACTTCAGAGAGTTTGCTGATGCACTTGAGTATGTTAAAAATAGAGGAGTGGTGGTCGCTGTTGCATCTTCAGATGATGTAAAAGCATCAAACAAACAGAAGCCTGGTTTCTTCAACATTAAAAAAGTATTATGATATATAGAAATGAAATTATTCAGAAATCAGTAAATCAAATGCAGTTTTGTGCATTTGATAGATTCTGCATCCTTTTTATACTTCACAGAACAGTACAAGGATACATAGATATAAGAGATTCAACCATTTATTGGAGGAATAAGACAGGTTTGCAAATAAAAAATGTGATTGTTATTCAGTGGACAAACCCTTTATAAATTATACAGTGTATCATATATAGTTGTAATGAAAAAAATTCAATGGTTTGCTAGAATGTTACTCTGTGATATACCTCCCTTGATGATTATGACTGATCATTTATTATGTATTTCTATATTATATTATACTTACATGATAGGTTTTTATTACATAATCATCACGATTACATACACATTAGACTTTTGCACCAATGTTCTTTTTACTCCAAGTCCAAGAATCCAAAGGAGAAGCAGGCAGTGGTGGTAACATCAATGCTTGCTTGCACAACCCAAAAGGCCATCCTTCACAATGCAAGAACTCTTCCCATATCAACCTCCCTTTATAGTCTTTATACCAATTGTTTTCTTTTTCACTCGAACATTGCGATAAGTAGCTTTTCACAGAATAGAAAACCTCGCTTTCTTCGTCGATGCTAGCGTCATTTTCTGCTTTTTCAACATTGTCTTCTGCATTTGATGCCTTTGGCAGTTTTTCCAGATTGTTAGTGAAAAGGTAGTTGGTTGGCTTTGCCTTAGCCTTCATTGCCTGATTCTTTATCTCTGCTATTATCCTCTGACAAAAATACAGAATAATCTTAGTTATATGGTTGTGTTGTAAACAAGAAACAACTGTTTGATATTTCTTGATAAAATATGCATGCTTGTTAAATATCCAATTATATATCAGTCATCATAATAATAGTTACAAAGAAAATTCTGAAAATGAAAATCAGTGTAAGAGATTATGGTAATGTGTTTGAAAAGAGCAAATGGATAGAGAACATTTTCGTAATCAATATCAATGTCAGACAGGGATTCCTCTTCATGTTCAGAACTGAAGGAAGGAGAATCAAGGCATGAAGAAACACGAAAGCGAGTGCAAGCATCCTTGACAAGAGATGAAACTATCGTGATGCCGTTATTGCAAGAGTTTTTAGTATTTTCTTGATGAGCAAAACAATGCATTTTGAAGATTGAGAAGGCTGCTATAAGGTTCAGTGAGTCTTTATTAGTAATATAATATATATATTTATAGGATAATAGATGAAAGAGTAATAAGGACAAGCATGATAATGACATTACAACTTATGCTATATAGATTATTAGAGCCTAAACACTTTGGGGTAAAGATAAAGCCAGCAATATTTGGCAAATCACCATACATTAGCCCGTTTTACTTTTACAGTTTATTTATAAAACAACAAAAAGTTGTTGCCAGGTAAAATTCCAAGTTAGGCTTGAATGTAAAACTTATTTCAATAGTAGACTCCATTTGAAACATATTACAAAAAATAAATTTGTTTTTTATCATAATAGAAGTTGTGTTTAACGCACAGTGTAAGTAGAGTCTTAAATAAACGTACTCGTACATTTTTAAAATGCACAAGCATAAACTATAAATTTATACCAGCATAAACTATAAATTTATGCTTACACACTTAAAAGTGCGTAAATACAAAATGTTGACTTGATTAAAACGAGATCTATTTTCGTATGGTGTTTGAAATTTTGTCCATGCTGCCAAAATCTGAGTTTAATAGAAGAATAACTATACGAGCAAGATGGAAGGGATTTGAGTAGGTTTAGATTGTTAAGCAAGTTAGATATGAGGATTCTAATTCACTTTGGGAATACCGATTTACAAAAAATTCAACGTTAAGAAATTGGAGACATTATATAATCTTATGCATGATATGTTAGATTAAGAGAACATCACAAGGGTTAAGCAACACTAAATCTTCTGCAAATGATCCAGTTAGCAGTAGTTTTCTAGCATATTTTTTACTTAAAGCCTACTCTTTATCTAGACAGAACAACTACTTAATAGCTTAAAGCTTTGAACAAATAAACTAGTCAATGTAGGAAATTCGAAAGCAGTACTAGATTTTTAATGGGTTTAAGGTTTATGCATACACATATATACATGGAAGTTCTTCAAAAAGTGAAAATTATACGCTAAGTAGAAAGCTGTTGACTATTGAACTTTTAGAGAAGAACGAATCTTATCTGCAAAACAAAAAGTCTAGGCAACTGCTTACAGTAGTTAAAACAATTAGTTACTTGTAAGTGTGAAACCAAACAAGTTCTTTGGAAGTTGATATCATACGCAAACCAAAAACTTCTTCCAACCTTTTTTGAAATGACGAATGCTTCTTCTCTCTTGTATTTTAGTCTGATCCCTATTCATTACTCTTAATACTACTACTACAAACACCAAGTTATTATTTCCAAACGAGTTGGGGTCAAATAGAGATAAAATCCAAAATTAAATATCAAAGTCAATTCAAAAGTAATAATAACAATGATAGATAAAAATAAAATAAATTAAAATAATTACATTAAAAGTGCCCTTTTAAAATTGAAGTGCGAGATCTGGGTATTTTGGTCATTATAGCATCCCACGTTCTTACTGCAACTCACCAAGTACGAAAACACGTTTCCTCTTCGTCATATATAATTCATTTTATCAATAGCATCTTCATCATGAATTATCGTCGAACTCGAATATCAGGCAAAGCAAATTTTTCCACCAACATCGCAGCGGAGTCGATGATCATAAATGATCAACATTTACGAATCATCTTGGGAAGGATCGAGCATATTCGGGCAAAGGTTTATCAGATTCCAGTGAAGTATAAACTTTGATACAATCGAGCATCTAAGTCAATTCACCAATTTGTCATGAGCAACTGATCAATCTAGGTATAAACTGACTGAAGCTAAAATTTCTTTCAAGGGTTCTTCTAATTAGGTTTTGTAGTTTTCCTCCTAATTTCATTGTATAATTTAGTTATACAAACAAAAATATGTGACTTTTTTAGATTCAGATTTTATCTCAAATTTGTCTAGACTAGGAAAATTTATGAAATTAATGTAAAAATTCAAATTGTTTGGTACTAAAATTTACCTAAACTTCTGTAGAACTTATAAGCATGTTGAATGATAGGCTGATTTGAATTTTATGCTTACTACTGATTTTTGGGCAAGTCTTTATATGTGCTAAAAGCTCAGAGGATGAAAGTTGATTTCGTCAATTTGCAAGATGGAAAAGAAGGTAAATTACTTAACTTTCTTGTTATTTTACATGAAAAACATCGTATACTACAACAATTTGATAGAGTATTTGTATCTAAGATGAGTAGCAATGCATATTTTATTAAACAATGATAAGGGATGTTGCATATCTTCAAATCATTCACCACAATCTAAGTCCAGTAGCACCTTTAGATTAAACCAACTCCAACAGTTTTTATCATGATATATAAATATGTTGGAGACATAGGTGGGCATGCCAAAGACATTATTTAAACCTCACTAATCCTCCTTGCTGTCATATTTAGAAGCTGAGACCCAATTTAGACACACTGGATATATTGGTTCTATTTTATCATGTCTTTGTATTGTAAACACTTTTAATTTTGCAAATATCAACATTTCTCTATGCAAATTTCATCTCTTTTGTAATTTTATTTTAGTGTTTTCTAAGGGGGGAATTGATTTAAAGGACAAAGATTTGTATATTTTTTGCCTCAAGGACACAACCTCAATATTTTTATCACAATGACAAACATTCTTCTAAAAATTATTCATAAGTACAAACATTTTTTAAAATTATTCATAAGGACAACAAAACTGCCACCGAGCTAAAAACTGATACCTAAAAACTGCTATCAATAACTAAAAACTGATACCTACAGAAAGTTGTCCTTAAGGATAAAATATTGAAGCTCTGTCATTGAGGCTAAAAAGATGTGAAATTTCGTCCTTTACAATAATGTCCTGTTTTCTAATATCCTATCTCTACCTTCTCCAAACAGATCTTAAATTCACTATTGTGTGTATAATTTTAACATGTTGGATAAATTATACGTTTAACATCAAGCTTGCTACTTATGATGGCAAAATAAATCAAGCATATGGGGATAAAATTGCACCGATGACTTAGATATGATTCCAACAAACACCTTGTGTGCACCTGTTTCCTTTTGAAAATGCAATGGCTAAAGAATCATGACAACTTTTTTCCTTAAATGTATATTTTATTTCACAAAAAGACAAAGTTTTGTAAAATCAGCATATGCATACAGCTGTTTCTTCTAAGGAATCCATTCAATATTCTTCCTCATTTCTTCTCTGTGAATGACATCTCTTCTCCATCTTCAAATGTTCACTCCTCTTTAGGTACTATTTTTTATAATCCTATTGACTTTATTAATCATGCTTCTTAAAAACGGAATCCCCTTTAAAAGACCATTAATTATGACAAATGTTATACATCCTTATGCTTATTTTACGTTGCACATTTTTATGCTTTGCATCATAGATGTCAACTATAATAAACTACGGTCCTTTAAGCAATGTTTCATATAAATACCCATACTTAACGAGTACTCTAGACTGGGTGCTAAAGGTCTTGGGTTCGAACCACAAAATTACCAAAAGTATGTTTCTACCAATGTACCATTTTTTCAACAAAAACATTTTTTTTCAAGAAAAAAAAATGATATATAAGCATTAATCCGACCCAGTGGTGAGTTTATTATTTGCTCTTTTTTTTCTATGAAAATGTTAGCCTTTTCAACTTGTTAGTTCAAGGTGAAAACACCATGATTTTTCCATGGTTTTCATTTTTGCTAAATTTATAGGCTTGAATTAGATAAACTTACTTCTTTTCTTTATTTGATTAAAATGATCATTACTATTTTGATACTATTTTCCTTTTTCTGGCCTTTCTACAATTGATATTCCTAATTATATTATTATTTTCGTTTATGGACTATGATTTTAAAGTCGGCAGTTAACTAATTTCTATGTAGTCATTTTTAGAATGCTTTAATAACGATTGAATACCATTAATGCCTATTGTTATTGATTGAATTTTCAAAATATGTTTCCTCAAGATAACTATTTGTATCCCCAATAATTGAATTGATTTTTACCAACAAAATGAGTAATACTACGTAGTCCAGTTACTATACTCTTAAATTAGCATCACGAGAAATCATTGATTATTTCTTACATTGTTAATATTGCATCATAGATACATGTCCTTGAACATGCAATGCTCCATTTTGCATAATAAACTGCTTATTTGTGGACCATTTTCACAAGCTTGGAACAAGCTAATAATGTTGATGAGACAGTCCTTTCCATAGGAATATAACATTGTAATTTATTGTTGACTAAGTTACCAGCTCTGATACTTTGCAACCTTTCACTCGATACACATAGTAATAATAGAGAAGGATGCCCAACTAATATTATATGTCCCTACTGCTACTCGGAACCTGATGGCATTCTTCTCATGTTAGACCTAAGTAAATATTCACAACATTTTATAAAATACTATGTGTGTTTATCCATTCAAAGTTATTTATATTCTCACTTTCCTCTCATGCCTTGCCACCTTCCCGTCCCTCAATATACTGATTTTTGATGCCACTTTTATAGCCATTTGAAATTCTGTACACAGCTATTGTCAACAAACTTCATTTTCATCCATCAAGTACCTAGGCCAAGTTCTTCGTTAAATTTTAATTTAGGATGTTAAAAGTAATTAGTACCGAAGAAGTATGAAGTAGGCGAGTCTCTTATCTGAATTCAACTACATCATGTGCTTCTATGATTTGTAGGGTGTCCACACTTTTTATCATCCAACTGATTTCTATTTTTGTATACAACTATATAATTATAGAATACTTAAAATAAAAGGTAAGCATACTTATACCATATTTAGGATGTTTTTGTGCTTTGCATTGATTTAACTAATTGATCTTTCTAGAATGAATATTATGTTGACTGAAACAAATTCAACCATGTTTTCTCATACGATGTATGTGTGTATAATATTTGCATACATAAGAATTTAATCTAAGACAAACTAGAAATAAATTATTGGTAAACAATAGAGGTTAGATTATTTCTATAACGGAAGAGAGTGTATCCAATAATAGAAACAAGTTTGCGAAAGTTTATGATGTAGTGAATAACAGACATGTATTTGTTCTGAATTTATATATGTTTCATAAGCGGGGATGAGTTGGATATGTCCCCTTTTGCATCAAAAGTCGCTACTATGGTTTTTTTTTTTTTTTTTGGCTTTTGGTGCTTGATGTGGAAATTTTGGTGGCAAACGGATCCTTGGAATGCTCTGTTGTTCAAAATCCATGTACCTCTTATGTAAAAAGAGAGATTATATTGCAAAGTCATGTTGTTTATGGGCATAGATATTTTATTCGATTGTACCATGAAAGATGTAGACCCATGCAATGCTCTATCGTCCAAAATTCTATGCACATCTTATATAAAAAGAGAAGATTATATAGCAAAGTTTTGTGGTTTATGGGTAAAGATATTTCATCTCGATTGTACCATGGAAGACATAGATCGAATGTTCTCTTAGTAATGCATTTGAAACTCAAATACATCAAAGGAACGTGATTTTCTATCAATACAACGATTTCATGCATGTAAAATATACTTATACCATCAAGTATTGATTTTATAAATATTATTTTTATACTTTGTTTTGAATGAAATAATATGAGAAAATCCATTAGTTGTCAACCAAGTGAACTCATGTTTATTTGTAACATTATTTTAATGTTTACTATTACTTATGGATGTGAGTATGCGTATTGTTAATGTTTCTTAACGTAAACAATTGGACGCTATTATAATTTTGTACATTTTCAATTTTCTTTTACATATATTAACATATGTTCAGATTTGAAATGGAAGATTGTGTCAGATATAACGAATAATAATACAATAGCACCATAGGTTGTGTTAAAATATCCCTTAAAAAGCATTTTTAACTCTTTCATATATATCTTATTAGTTGTTGACATCGGTCTCAAGTCTGAAAAAAGAAAGGAGAAAACAGTCAACAAACAAATGGTATATTGCTTGCCATTTACACCCTCCTATTAGCTCATGAGTCGTTCGTCTTTCATTTAATCACTTTGACAAATATTCCAATTAAAGAAAAAAAATTCTGCAATTTATTTATCCTTACAGCGTTTATACAATAATCCAACTTATACACAAAACGAATATATCAAGTAATGTGTACGTTTGTACGTACTATTTTGCACTTAAAAGAAGTTAACTTACGTTTTGCTTTGCACACGTCCAACACACGTGCATTACATACTGGTAATAATAATAATAATAATAATCATCATCTTTAATATAATTGTAATAGCTTTGGTATCACACTTTTTTGTTACCAACATGAACTGCCAAAAACGTCCATCTATATTTTATCAAATCTTAATCACTTAAAATTAAGATTTAATATTAAAATTATTTTACAAATTCAAACGCTCCTAAAAGTAGAATGTAATAATTGAACTTGCTTTCAAATTCAAACGCTTCTAAAAATATGTTCTTAATTAAACTTCCTTTACAAATTCAAAATATTTCTTTACAAATATACAATCTTAATATCACTTGAAAATTAAAAAAAAATATCATTTTTTCGACTGATTTAAACATATACAATTTATAAGGAAAATATTTCACACGCGAAGCACATGCTACAACACTCATAATAATAATGGTACCAATAGTAATAGAGACCAAAGACTACGTCTTAGGCTCCTATTACCTAGTCCTATAATCTAAAACATAAACACTACCCCTAAACCAACTCTAAGTAAAAAAACTTCTAACTCATGTTTCTGATACGTGAATTGCTAACTTCCATGCGCTCCTTTCCGACACCAGCTTTTCGGATATATTTCAATCCCTCAAGTCTCTTTTTACTATTTACTCTCACGTCAACCTTGGATGACCACTACCTCTCTTTGAGCATTCGATGCGACCTGTAATTTGAATGCGCACAGGTACCTCGGGAGGCCTCCGTTAGAAATGTACAAACCATCTTAAATGAAGTTGGACTAACTTTTCTTCAATTGTTGCTACTCCAAGTTTGTCGTGCGTATCATCATTTCTAATTTGGTCTCGTCTTGTATGACCACAGCTCCATCGCAACATACACATCTCTGCTACACTTATCTTTTGGACATGTTATCTTTTAGCACGCCAGCATTCTATACCATACAACATTGCAGGCTTGATAGCCATTCTGTAGAACTTTCCTTTAAGCTTTTGTGAGACTTTCATATCACAGAGAATGCCAGATACTAGTCACCATTTCACCCATCCCGCTCGAATTCTAAAAGTAACATCTTCATCAATCTTACCATCTTATTGCATCATTGATCCTAAATACCACAAGTATCCATTCTTGGGCACTACTTATCCGGCCAGAATGACATCTTCTTTCCGTAAACTAACACCATTAAACTCGTACTCTGTATACTCTATTTTTGTTTTGCTAAGCATAAAAACTTTGATTCTAAAGTCTTCCTCTACAGCTCCAGTTGTCTATCAACCCTTATCTTACTTTCGTCAATTAGTAAAACATCACCAGCAAAGACTATACACCAAGGAATTTCATCTTGTATACCCTTCATATTCTCATCCATCGCTAGGAAGAAATATAGGGGCTCAAAGCTGACCTTTGACGTAATCCTATGTTAATGGAAAAGTCATGGTTTCACCATCTCATGCTCTGACACTAGTTACAACATCATCCTACATATCCTTGATAAGGGTAATATACTTTGTTGGGACTCTCTTCTTTTTCAAAGCCAACCACATAATCTTTCTCGGTACTTTGTCATAAGCTTTCTCCAATCGGTAAATATCATGTGTAGATCCTTCTTTTGCTTCCCAAATCTCTCCAACGATGTTCAACAATACGCTCCCAAAGCTTCATTGTATGACTCCTAAGCTTAATTCCTCTATAATTTGTGAAACTTTGAATATCTCCTTTATTTTTTAGGATTGGAACTAATATGCTTCTCCTCTGTTCATCTAACATCTTGTTTGATTTGAAAATGTTATTGAATAACTTAGTTAGCCAGGCTATCCCTGCATCTCCAAGGCATTTCCACGCCTCAATGAGGATGTCATCAGGCCCCAACGTCTTGCCTACTTTCATCTGTTTTAGCGCCTCCTTTACCTCGGACTCTTGAATTATCCAAACAAAATGTCTGTCGGTATCATCAAAAGAGTCGTCTAGCTCGATGGTAGTGTTATCACCTTCTTCATTGAATAGCTTGTCGAAGTATTCTTTTCATCTATTTTTTTATCTCATCATCTTTCACCAAAAGTCTATTATTCTCATCTTTGATGCACTTGACTTGGTTCCAGTCTCTCGTCTTTCTCTGGCGGAGCTTAGCTACCATATAGACTTTTTTCACCCTCCTTCATACTTAGCTTTTGATATAAATCTTCATACGTCCGACCCCTTGCTTCACTCACCGCTCTCTTTACGTTCTTCTTTGTCACTTTGTACTTTTTCATGTTGTCCTCGCTTCTGTGATGATGTAAGCATTTGTAGCATTCATTCTTCTCTTTAATAGCATTCATTCTTCTCTTTAATAGCCTTTTGCACATCACCGTTCCGCCATCACAAATCTTTAGGTTCGCGTTTATTTCCTTTTGTTATCCCAAATATCTCATTAACCACTTTTCGAATGCGCATTGTCATCTCATCCCACATGTCATTTGCTTCTCTTTCCATATTTCATGTCCCATTACTCTATCCTTAAACACTCATGAGGTATCTCCTTTGAGCTTCCATCATTTCACTCTTCTAATCTTGATTCCTTTATCCTATTGAACACGTATCCGAAGATGAAACTTAGATATCAAAAGCTGATGTTGTGAGACAACACATTCTTCAGGTATGACTTTGCAATCTACACAAGTTCGTTTTTCATCTCTTCTAGTAAAGACAAAGTCAATCTAGCTAGAGTTTTGGCCATTACTAAAAGTAACATAATGCGGCTGTCTCTTTCTAAAGAAGGTATTAGCTATCAGGAGGTCATAAGCAATATTGAAATTCAATATTCCTTCTCCTTCTTAGTTCCTATCGCCATATCCAAAACCACCATGCACACTCTCAAACTCCCAGTTGGTTGTACCAACACAGCCATTGAAATCTCCTCCTATGTAAAGTTTCTTGCTATTAAGCACATCTCTAACCATGACATTTAGATCATCCCAAAAATTCCTCTTTACGACTTTACTTAGGCCTACTTGTGGGGCATATGCACTAATGATGTTTAGAACCATGTCACCAACTACCAACTTGACAAGGACGATCCTGTCTCATTGTCTCCTAACATCGACCACTCCGTTTTTAAGGTTCCTATCAATTAAAATGCCTACCTCGTTCTTGTTTCGCTCTTTTCTCATGTACCATAACTTGAAGCATATGTTCTCTATGTCCTTCACCTTCTAGACCATCCATTTGGTCTCCTGGACGCATAAGATATTTACATGTCTCCTAGTCATAGTTTCAACTATCTCTCTTAACTTTCCTGTTAAGGAACCTATATTTAACTACCTAACCGAAACCTGCTTTCATCAACTAACTTCCTTGCCTCTCGCACCTGCTGAGTAAAGTGTGAAGACCCTTACTCATTTATCACTATATTGGGGCGTCGACATAACACATCGCTAAGGGAGTGATGACTCAGCCCTTGCATGTTTATCACCATACCCAAACCTCGATATGGCACACCACTAAAGGAGTGGCGATCCAGCCCTTTCTTATTTATCACCATACTTGGGCCTCAATATGACACACTGCTATAACGACCTGGTATTTCGAACCATTCGCATCTGCACATGTTGAACTTGAATTGCTTAAAATATCAGATTGTTAATTTATATTTATAAAAAATCAACATATATAGTAAATAAATCAATCACAGAATCACAGACCATAGAGTCATATAACAATAAGCAGCAGAAAAGGTAAATAGTATTTCATGAAGCTACTATATAAACAACAGAGTTTGCAATAAAATACAACAGAATATCTCAAATACAATGTAGTGTCGAATACAAATAGATGACAAGTCTGATCAAAACCATTGAATAACTGAAAACTGAATAGATATAGATGGATCTCCAAGTGAAGCTCCAACTCCAAAGATGAGTCTCAAATGATGTGACACTCAGTCTGACCCGAGTGTAAAGCAAAACACAAAACACTCGAGTCAGGATTAACATTCTTATATTAACAAATTCAACTCAAGTGAAATGTCAAATGAAATACAAGTAACTTAAAGGATGCTTGGGATTTTCATCCTCTAAGGATCCATGAAACTGTCTACTATGTTGTAATATACGCTATTATAATATGTCTGTGGTAAAGTATAGTATTAAATTTGCGTAAAGACGTTACCCATATCCCCCTAACACATTTTATATAATGCCGTAATCTATACAGATACTGTAAACTTCACTCACAAGTGGGCTATCAGGGAGCACTCAATAGGTACGAAACAAAACAAACTCATAGAAAGCGCGATTGGGCATGCGACAAGGCACTCGAGGCAATGCCAAGGTAGATATACTGTTTGCGTATTCGGACTGGTGGTAACGCATAGAAGCTACTACCGTCCACCTCGTGACACACTCCCAAATTAAAGATGCACCCAATCAAATTAGAAAAGCAATAAAATGGTATCGAAGGAATGTGCCCGATCGGAGGAATGACCTCATTTGGCCCGACATGGCTCCTGGTTTAGCCTCATCAAGCTGACTCACGGGAATCAAAGCTATGTAAATACATATAAAACCATCACCAAACCATCCTACTTCATTCTGGAATCTCCACCACGTACATAGTTGTTAAATTGGTTTTCGGTATCGGCAGTGAGTATGACAATATCTGATCCCGATCTCTTTAACAACCAAACACTTATTTCACACCGTGGTCATTTCATTTCAAATAGTTCATACTTCATATCAAAATATCCATTCATTTCGAAACTATATCAATTCGATTTCATTATTCACTTTAAATAATATTCATTTCCAGAATCGTAACACTTTAAAAATTGTAACACTTTCAAAATCATAACACTTTTGAAATCATAGCACTTTTGAAATCATACCACTTTTGAAATCATAACACTTTGGAAATCATAACACTTTAGAAATCATAACACTTCCAACCTAAACAGTTTAGATATTGAAAATAGAATATATACTAAAATAGTTATAAATTAAAATAGTTTATATATTAAAATAATTTATGTATTAAAATAGTTTATATATTAAAAATTGTTTCCTCTAATTTCACAAATCGGTTTAAATCAACTTAAATTCCAAAATTCAATTTAAATCAAGTTCTGTTTAACCATTGCAAATTTAAAGTTTAAAGATTTAAGTTTATATATTCAAACATTTACAAGATAAATTTCAATTATATTTCAACATTTAACTTTAATTTATTTCAAATTGGAAAATATTCACTTAATCATTTTAATAACAATTTGTTCGAATCCTAGTTTATAAGTTTAAATCAATATTAAATATTCAATCTCAATTTTATTTAAAATTAAGAATATTCATTTAATCACCTTTTATCAAATCAAGTTAAAAGCCATATCTCTCAAAACCTACAAAAATCAATAACTTTAAATCAATTCCAGTTGAAATTCACTTATTAACCAATTTAAATTTCAAGCCAACATTAATTTATCTTCCCAACCTTTATTATTAAAGTTATAAAATCTACTTTTAAATATTAACATAAGTTTAAATAAATACTTAAACATATTATAAACTAATTAAATTAAATTTTTATTAAATTAAATCTTGTTATTAAATTTATTTTATATTAAATATATATATATATATATAGTAAAATTATAAGTAAATCTTAAAAATTATATTTTCAAAACTAACTTATAAATTTAAAATTTTCAAAACATATAATTTTAAAATCCAGATTTTTAGACATATATAAAATAACGTTTATATATATTATATTCTTTAAAAATCCAATATTTATTAAACCATATATTTTCTTTCAAAACTTTCGAAATTATTTTCAAAATATAGACCAACGGTGTCCTTATAAAATTTTCTATCCTATGGTCAAGTGATATGGATATTTATCATTTCAATCCGCAATTTAAATATCTACGTGTATATGTCATTTCGACCCGCAATCCCAAAATTTCAAAATTAATGAAAACCGTTTGGGTTTATCATTTCAACCCATAACGATTTTCCTTTATTCTATATAATATCATTCGGATATGTATAATTTCAACTCATAGAGAATTTCTAAACTAATCGGGAACTTGTAGAGTGAGAACAAATAAAATAAAATATAACATATCAACACAGGCATATATCATCAGTGATAAATTAAATAAAATATACACAACAGGATATGGTGTCATATCACAGGTGAACAATTGTAGATAACGGCGTATCATATTTAAAATTTAAATAACTAGCAATTCAAATTTAACAGCATATTTCAATTTGTCGTTTCAAGTGAAATTAAATTTATTAAATATAAGAATGTTAATCGTGAGCGATTGCTCACCTTTTGAGGTTAGAGAACAATGGCGAAGATGGTGATACGGACCAGCACACAGATATGGACACGAGCAAATTAAAGGAAACTGCTGATTTTTGGACAGCAGCGAGATAAAACAAAGCACGATGAACTGGATTTGATGAAGATCATTTATATAAGTGAAGTTATATATAAACTATGTATATATATATATAATCGTATTACAAATTTAAACATGTTTCAGAGTAAAATATATATATATATATATATATATATATATATATATATATTTCAAAAATCATTGTTTAATTAGAATACATCAAATGAAATCAAAATATCTATTTATATTATATAATAGATATTAATTTTGAACACATATTAAAATGAACTTCTTATATTATATATAATTTAAAACACATATATTCAAACTCAAAGGTATATTTATATATCAAACTATTACAAAGCTATTTCTAAATATATTAAAATAATTTAAATATACACCTTAACATTTTATGTACGTATATTTAAAATCAAAAATATATGCAATATATATATATATATATATATATATATATATATATATATATATATATATATCCTTAAAGTGAATGCAAGTACATTTTATATTTAAAATATATTACTTTAAATCTAAAATATATAGACCCGCATGTATATATATTCTTTAACTTAAAATTTATACTTTATATGTGGAATATATAGACTTAAATCTATATGTATATACTTCAAAATTAAAACATATATACGTGTATAATTTAAAATCAATGCTAACATATATACGTATTTACTTTAAACATAAATATTATCATAACATACATATAGACTTACATAATATAACAAACAGATAGATTATACACAAATCTCACATGCATATATATAAATCTGATATGAACTTATGTATCATAAATAACAGAATGTGATATACTAACAGATTAAATATATATAATACTAATATATATACAACCAGATTACTATATATATTTATATAGTAATATAAAAACCTTTCTGCTGAAAATATAAATGTGTAACAACACATATATGAGTAGACAACACAGACAAATAGCTAAGATGCGACAAATATACAAGCATCATATATATGAAAAGCAACATATATGCGACTTTTAACTGTCATTAAAGAAAAAATATATACAGTATGTACAAAATGATGGGAACAAGTACCACATAGTGAAGGAAGGCACTACCGTTACTAAAGCTATGGTTACTGTCAGGCAAATAGGAATGCAAACCACATATTCCTTTTTTTATAAAAAACTACGACTGCTATGTCAAGGGGAGGGGCTGAGTTCGGCATGGAGGTTGCTGCTCGAATAGGCATGTCGACAGGGCTCGGCTGTGATATGTGATGCTCTTTGTTTTGAGTCGGATAGTGGCGCTCGGCCAGGTTAGTGGAGCCGGAAGGTGCTGACCGGTTGGCTGGAGGGGTACTCGGGTGTATGGCAGCTGTTGCATGGCATTAGGGTGAAAGCGACGGATGTGGGATGGAGTTTGATGTGGGTAGGCTTCATTGGCGGCTGCCTCCATGGTACGGAGATGGGATGAGTTTGGTAAAGGGGGCGAAGGTGGTTGTTGACTAGGAAGTGAAGAGGGAATGCGGCTATAGGGAGGGAGGATGATGGCTAGTTTGGTCAGGGTAGAGATGCGGAGGAGATCGGTCTTTGGTTTGGCCGGCCATGAGAAACGAATAATGAAGGCATGGAGGCGAACATGCAACATTGGATGAAGAGGAATGGGTGAGAAAATTAAATCGTACAGCCTTCACAAATATAAGCAACCGTACTAAAATATTATATTATTTTATTCTTTATATGGAAACAATATGAGAAACAAGGGTAAAAACGGAACCAACAAATATAAATATCAACGATGGGAATAGTGAAGGTCAGGCGTTGAACTAAATTATCAAGGCAAGTGGCTACTGGGCAATTGAAAGGACAGAGGAAACAAAAGTTCAAATACAGAACCGATATTGCGAATTGTTATGCTGATTCCACCGCGCATCGGATGTCAAACTACAGAAATGAATATACTGCAGAGATCAGCACGACGAGACAGGTAAAATGGTACACAGATATCAGTAATACGACCATTTATCAAAAGTCGATATGTTGCTGCTAAACTGCTGCAAATTCTTCGAAAATAAGATAAACGGAGCTAGAGAAGTCCAAAATTGATGAAACGAACTATGACTCTCACTCAGAGAATGGCTTACAAATTTATTATGTAAAAATATTTAGATTTCGAAAATAATTTATTTTCATCAAATTAACTAATTATAAATTGAAATTTAGGCAACAAAATTTACTTTCATATTTTTCAGTAAAAATTTACCACTTGCTATGTCTAAATAGACGTTTTCCAAATATCAAAATTTTTATTTCCAAATTCAATTATTTAAAATTTCACAAAATTTCAGTTAATTACATTATAAAAATCGTTAAAATTCACGGGTCGTTACAACCGCTTAGAGTGTTATGCCCTAAGAAAATAAAATAAGGTTCAATTTCCATAAGAGAGACTACGATTTTTATGTTGGCTTGTCATGCCTATCACAATCCATCTCCTTCATCCTGGCTTGGGATAGACTACATAGAAAACTACATAGGCGAAGTTAATTTTCTTAATATTCAACCAAATTATCCCCTGCAGTTCCCCAATACAATTGGATACCCTTTTTTTATTGCCATCGGTTCATTGAATCGGCTCTTATCAAATATAAATTCTAGGATAGATAGAGACATGAATAATGCTATTGATTGCACGTAGGCCGAGATTTCCAAATCTAATAAAGATTTTATTGCTCCATCACACAAAAATAAAATCATAATCCTAACTAAAACTATTTTTGAAAAATCAATTTTTTTGAAAGCAAAGTAACTCTGCTTCAGGTGGGGCATGGCTAATCATATGGTGAAAGATTCTAGAAGTGAAGTATTATGCTTTCCTTATAATAGATCAGGGCATTGATCCATAAACCGTCTAGAAAGATTAGCGAATCGAAACAAAAAACGAAATTAAACATAGTAGATGATAGAAGGGAGAGGACTTTAAACAGGTAGGATGATATGAGTAAGGGGAAGGAAGTGGTAACTGCAGTTCATGGTAATGCTGTAAATAATAATAAAACTCACTGCATGACATTTGATAACTTAGATTCTTTTGCTAAGTTGTATGTTGCACAATAATTTCTACAAAATACTGTTGGAAATGCGGATTATGGATCTTAAGGCAGAATTAACACTAGAGAGGGGAGGGTGAATAGTTTTGATTAATTTTATGAATCTTTTTGAAATCTTTTCAAATTAAATCCAAAGGGATGCAATTCACAAACGCAGAAACAATCACAGAATCAGACACAGATGCAAATAGTAAATAAAAGTAGTAAATGAAAGAGCACATGGGAATTTTATACTAGTTCAGAGTTACCCTACATCCAATCCCGTAAAATTTCTTATGTAGATTTCTTTTCAAATATAATGTTGATATTATAATCTCGATTTCAAGGCCACGAGATACACCCTCCTGTCTTCAAGTCCAAGGCAAACTCTCTTGATTTAACCAGACTACAAGATCATGTAATTGATTTATGGACTACAATCACACCAAATTAAGGGCCATAATCACACTGTTTCCAGTCACACTTTAATAGAGAGAGACTTGATACACTTCTTTGATTACAAATGATCCTGTAACTCTAAATAGCACTGAGATGTTTGAGCGAGAGTGACAAAGAATCAAACTAGAGATGATCGAGTTTGATTCACTTCGGATTTCGGCAGAGTTCTGTTAAAATATAAGAGAATACTTGAGTGGAGAAGGAGTGAATAAATGAATAAGAATTAACTTAAATTCATTGAAAATAACTGGTATTTATAGGATACAACAGTCATGTCCATTCGTGAAAGGTTATAATAAATAGGCACTTCTTTTGAAAATTTAAATTATAAATTCTATGGCTACCATGTCGACATGGGGGATGGGGGATGTCGACATGTCTATGTATTTTTTGAAAATTGATTTTTCTTTAAAATGATTTCTATTCTAAAATTTGTCAAAACAATTTCTAAACTTTGTAAACCATTTTAAATATAGTTTAAACTTATAAAAGAGTTTTAGAAAATAATCTAAAAAAATATATATAATCTATAAAATATTAAAAACTAAGTATAGATATTTTTTTGAGATTTAAAGTTAAAATATAAAATCCAGGTGATAGTTTGAAAATAAGAGATGATTTTAAAAATAGTTTTTGAATTAAGGCTAAAATATTTAAACCAAGAGAGATATCTTTTAAAAGAATGGTTTTGAAAAAAATCTTAAAAATAAATCATTTTGAAATTTTCGTGGATTCCATTCCACTAGAGAAGGTTGTGAATTCCATCCCAGTAAAGAGGTCGTGGGCTCCATCCCACTATTAAAGCGAGAAGGTGGATTCCATTCCATATTTAAAATCAGAATAAAGATTTTAGTGCTATTATGAAGTTTTAACATAAATCTGACTCTATTACTTATCTTAATATCTTGAATTCTTGAACTCTTGGTACTCATGAGTCTTCAGTCTTGATTTCTTTAATCTTGAATTTGTCAATCTTGAATCTCTATAATGTACAGTCTTCGTTCTCAATACCTACATATATATATCCTGCATATATACATACATACATACATATACATATACATACATATATATATATATGTATGTATGTATCTAGACAAGAATATTAGTATTTATATTTTATACAAGTCCTAAGGTTGTTGTCATCAAAACCATCATCTCAGGAACTAACAAATATAAATTACGAATATTCAAAAGGAAAATGCCTTAGCTTATAATTATAAGACCCATTATTAGGTTTTCAACGAGAGCTTAAGCACCAGACTTAGTATCCGAGAGCATGTATTCTGAGAGAACGAGTCAAAGCATTAACCGAGATCAAGATCGTTATCCAACTAAGACAAGAAACTTGGCCGAGAGCAGTAGTTGCCTGAAGCAAAAGATTTCAACAAGTACCAACAATCAATGGCTTGGATAGCTCAGGCCATGACCAACGGTCAGGATAAATGGAAGATATCCAAGAAGCTATATATAGAAGCATCATTTCAAAAATCCAAAACAAAATGCACTCAACCAAACTATGAAAAGCATTCAAATCTAAGCCGTACATAACAAGGCAGATCATTAATCCAAGAGAAAGCACATGTTCCTATGGAAAAACCTTAAATTAGCTATAAATAGAGGACTACCTACTACCGTAAAAGGGTTGGCACTTAAAAAAAGGAATTGAAACATATTTTACTTTCCTATATTAGTGCTCTCTTTACAAACTCATTAATGGTGGAAATTTATAGACTCAATGTAATAAGCCTTTCTACTAGGTAAGAGTGACTAAATAAAGAAAAGACAGTAGGCGTGGGACTTTCAGGCCGAACCATGATAAAAGTCTCGGTATTATTTACTTTCTATAATTTACCTTCTCTACATTGGCTATTGCAACTCTATAGTTTAACATCTCATAACCTAAGCTTGATTTCATAATGTCTCAGTAATCTCTTTGCCAGTTTCAATGATCCAACTAGCTTTCAGAGCTATACCTTCGGACCTCGGGGTGTTGGTGTAGACGGAATTTTGCACTAATATTTTTTGGCGCTAGAAGGAGGGAAACCTCCGCACCTTGTTTCCTTTCGGAAATCCAATAGAAATTCTAGTCAATTATGTTTAGTTCTGAAAATGAAGAAGTCATCTTGAAGCTGCACCTCAACCTTCGCATTTAGCTCATTGAAGAAGACAACAATGAGAGCTTGGTCAACCCTATTTTGGAGAAAAAGAATGACAAAGAATATGATCATGTCTATGAGCTTCAAGCTTCTCAGATCAAGCAGCTTTCAGAATATCTTCAAGGATCCCTTCATGAATGAGCCCAACTCCGAAAGACGGTTAAGACCTTAAATAGTGATGTTAGGAATATGTCCATCGAATTATTAAAATATGAGGGTTTGGCTTCTTCCGACAAGAAAGCCCTCCCAATCACTCAAGATGGCGAGTCTTGAAAGATTGAAGCAGATCAAATTCTTACTCCACTCAACCAAAGCTTGTCTTAGATATTCCTGGAAACTCATGAAGGCTTCTCTTACCCGAATTACCCTCCATGAATGAAAGAAGATCTAAAGGGTGAGAATTATTGTATCCATCATTTGACAAAGGGGCACAAGAAGGATGGATGCTGAAAGCTTTCTTATGAAGTCGAGAAATTCATGGGAAGTTAACCAAATTTATTAATGTTAGTTTAAATAATTTGTTTCAGAATTATTTACTTTGTTCTGTTTCTATGACGCCGGGAAAATTCCATGTGACTCTTGCCAAATGAGTCCATATGGCACTTTGTACAAAGATGACTTTACAAGAAGAATCCTTTTTATAAATCGAATTCCCACGATCAAATGGAAGATCCCAGTTTTATTAATATGCTCATCTCGATTATAACATCTTTTGCAAAAGTTTCAAATTTAAGAGGCACTCATGGTCTCGGATTCCTTGAAGTTTAATTAGAAAGTATCGGCTTTTTTCCGGTGCATTCTTCTTCATGATAACCCTATCTATCGAGTCTTTACCGGGGGGTGCGTTCAAGTCTTATCATCTACGGTATCCCTTTCGGTATGTTCTCTCTCCTTAAGAACTTTTGCATATCATACTTGCATTGAAAATTTAAGGACTGAAACTCTTTCATTGATCTGACAAGATTAATGGAGAATTTCACTTTTTCTAAAAAATATTGATTCTGTTAATAGTTTTCCTTCTCAAACTTGGATCAAACCCTCCATCGGGCAATGTGATTTATAAGCTATGTGATTTGAAAAGTCTTTTACAAAATAGTCCGAAAGCTTTCTTTTTAAAGGATTCATATTTCCCTTTATCAAGTTACAACTAGCATTCCATATGATCGTTAACTTAAAATGGTTTTTGAGGGTCGTTACCTGCCAAAAATGGCTGTAGATAGCCGATACCCGCTAAAAGTGGTTGTAGATGGCCGATGCCCATCAAAAGTGGCTGTAGATTTGGACCTTATGATAAGTCGGTAGACATCGCCATAGGAGAACCCTGATAGTGATTCACTACAAAGTGTAAGGCCGTATCACCTGGGTTTAAAAAGATGTCGAAAAGTAGAATGCATGATGATAGTGAGGCATGGTCAAGTAGTACCATGCATTGCGTAGATTTCCAATTAGATTAGAATATTGGGTAGATCCCAATAATAATGAGTTATGGTCAAGTAGTACATACATTGGGTAGATTCCCAATTAGATTAGAATATTTGATATATTCCTAATAATAGTGAGCAATGGTCAAGTAGTACCATGCACTGCGTAGATTCCTAATTAGATTAGAATATTGAGTACATTTCTATTAATAGTGAGCAATGGTCAAGTAGTACCATACATTAAATTAGAATGTTAGGTAGATTCCTTATAATGGTGAGCTGCGGTCAAATAGTATCATGCATAAGACTAGAATTGGGTAAATTCCCAATAAGTAAAAAATGCTAGGGAAAAAAGTTCCTAAGTTAAGGTATCGTATAGGTTCTCGATAAACAGAGAAGAGGTAAAAGTAAGAACACAAGGCGAAACTCCTGATTATGCCACTAGGCTGGCTACGGACCAGATCCAATAATAGAACTTGGTTGGATCCAAGATATTGGTCCGACAAGAGTATACCATGGGCAAGAGACACCCTACAAAGAGAAGACGCTAATGCACACTCAAGCAAAGCGGCGACTAAAGAAATAAAATCGAAAAGAATGAAGTTCCTTTACATCTATATGGATATTCTTTTTCAATTTACACTTATGATAATTTGTCCAAGAAAGTGTTACAAGGAATAGGATGAGAAGAATGTCTAATTTAGTGAAGAAATAATATTACAAAAACAGGATTACAAAATCATGAGCATTATAGGATAAAGCATAAGAACAGAGGGAGGAGATCCTTCCGAATGAGCAAGCCAGCGTGGCGAGTCAAAGCTCTCTGAAACAATCTTAGTTTCATAACCTCAGAAGCAATTTATTAGCAACATCATTCTTAGCCTCCTTTTCTCCCCTTGTCTAAAAGGGATTGCAATGTCACTCCCCAAGGTTAGATATTGATTTAGGGCTCACTCTTCTTTAAGGTAAAGCAGCTTTTAATTTTTAGACCTAGCTTTGACTCAAGGAAATTGCTTTTAATCTCAAATGCCTTAAGGATTACATTTATCTTTTAAAGTTTTGCTACCTCATTCTCGTAAGATTGGTACGGAGAAGCATAGTCTCACTAAGTTTTTAAGCAGTTCAGGCAAGGCACTCCCTAAGGAGCGTCAACTTATGATTAGTATAAAGAAAAAATAGGAAATAAAGAAGAAATCCATGTTGGCTCCTGTAGTTTGAGGTATTATGTGACAATCACATCGTATAAGGGATGAGTGGTAGTTCAAATACTATAAAGTCATCAAGAAAGTTTCATTCAGAACTTATACGAGCTAAAAGTCTAGGGATCATGTTGTTACAAGGACAAGTTACGGTGTATTTTCTTCATCAAATGTATCATCAGGAGTATCTTCTTGTACCTTCTCATCAATAGAAGCAGCTTATTTCTCCTCCTCTACTGGGGGCTCGGCTTTATACTCCACAATGGCCTTAGTTTCCTTTTCCTTCTTATGTTCCTCGTAACTTTTAGCCAAGTTAGCTTCTACCATGGCAACATTTTTCCCAAGATAGGTTAGAAAAAAGCTATTTTTTAGTCTCATTGGTGAGCATAAGCATCAAATAAGACTTGAAAGGCTTGTTGAAAGCTTGTCCGTTGGCCTCCTTCTCATGCTCTTCTCTAGCAATATTCTTTATCTCAACCACCCCAGCCTCGACTTTCTCCAACCTCTCATCTCTTTCCTTTAAGGTTTTCTCAAGAGTCTCGATCTTACGATCTCTCTCTCCAGCATTCATACCTAATTCCTTTACTTGAGTATTCAGCTCCTGAACTTTAGTTTTGAATTCCACAAAATCCTTTTCCGTTGCTTTAGTGGTGGCCACCGTCTCCTCCATTTTCAACCATCCATATTATAGGGTGGAAATTTCTACCATGATTTAGAAAGAGGCGATAGAGTAAGAACTAATGTTGGAATCATAATTCTACACATGAAAAAATACATTACTACCTTGATGCTCCCCTAGAGGCTATATTCGATTGCTCTTCATATTCCTAGGGAAAAGGTTGGAGGTCTAGCATGTGCTTCGATGATAGCATAGAAAAGGACACCTTTAAAGGCAGCTAATGTGATTTCTATTACTTGCTTGTTTTTCTTGGTAAGAAGATCCGAATCCTTTTCCTTGGAACTTTCAGATTTTGAGGATTTAGAGACCTTTTGATTCTTCAAGCCGAGAGTATCTTTGTCAGGAAGCAACAACTTGGATCTTTTGTTGGCCCCCTTTCCCTTATCAAGAAAGCCGGCATTCTTAGAAGGGGAAGTCACCGCAATAAGGAGAAAGGGATAAGGTTGAAATCAAAATAAAGAATAAGTTGTACTAAGAGCGTAAAATAAGCTGGTCTAATGGTTAATGGGTGAAACCCTCAGTCTCGTTTTTCCTAGAATTGGATTCGATTTCTTCTCCATTATCACTGACTACGAAAGAAGCTTTCTTATACTTCCAAGAGGGTTCAAGTCTGGCAAATTCAGTAGAAGGAATCAGCAGATCTTGAAATTTTAGTTTGCTTTCGGTAAGAATCATGTGTCGGTATCGCTGTAAAAATGGTATCTTCAGGACTTCCTTATACCTATCCTTAAATTGAATGGTGATAGCCGGGTCATCACTCTTCTTAGGTCTTACTATTTAAGATTTAATAAATAAGGAAACATGACCTAATATACAGATAAGATTAAAAAAAGGCAAAATATCCAAGGACATACAACACTATCGAAAAAGATGGCTATTCGATCGAAAGGGGCCTTAACAAAAACCATTTAAAAGTCTATAGGATCTTTATAAATAATGCAACGTATACATATGTGTGTGTATTACTAACTATGATAAGCAAAGTATAATAATTGAATGTAAGATAAATAATAGAAACGATCACACCATATATTTTGTACTGGTTCAAACCTCATGTCCTACGTCCAGTCTCGAAGCTCCCCTTCGGTATTTCCTTTAACAAATTGACCCTTGCTTCGCTCGAAGGAATAGGCTAATAAAAAAGTATATCTTTGACAATCTTATGTTCCAAATAACATGATTTTCAACTGAGAGTAAAATCCTATGATCTTCTTTGAGTATGTGAATGTGAATGCTTTGAGCTGTTGGAAGTGGTTTAACCAAAATTATATTTTGGTTATAATAGATTGAGAGTATGTAAGCAATCTATGCACAAGATAGTGATAAGAAATCAAGAGAGAAAAGATTCAATTATTTCAATTTTAGTTAGTTTCTACATCTCAATCAAAGTAGTATTTACAGATTCCAAAGGATGCAGATGAAGAGTTGTTATTATTAGATAAGTTCTATTTACTTTAATGGGTGCAACCTTTCGATGAAGGGTAATTTCTTTTTGCCTCAATAGTTGTGTCTTTTCAAAATTTACAGTTTTTATATGACAGTCGTCTGTAGTAAAACCTCAAACGTTTGTGACTTCAGAAAATAATTACCCGAGGATTGTCAGACTTTTTTGATTTACCGCAGAAGTCTGTGAGTAGTAAAAATAGTTTTTTAACTTAATTTCGACGCATATGAAATAATATGTGACTTTGTGTGCATATATACTCAAGGAGACCTTAATAATGTTTTATCTAAGACTCTTTTACATTAGAATAACCTTACTAACTATAGTATGGTCGATAGATCTTCGTTTCTATTTGAGTCTCAATATCTTCAAGCATGGTGTCTTCTTGTAGGATATATTTGTAATCTTGAAAAAGTGTGTGTGTGTGTGTGTATATGATTATATAGTTGTTATCATTGAACCATAAACCGAAGGTTCTAATACCACCAACATGGGGTTATTTTGCTGAATGTATACTTTAGAGGGGATGACCTTAAAAATTGGGGAAATACATAATAAATTCACCAATGGACTTGGCAGGTTGAACATATAATTAATCTCAGTAACGGATATATCCTAATAGCCTTTTTTGGAGTACAGAATCATCATAGAAGATAAAGTTGAATAGGAAATAGTCAAGAGTTGAAAGGGGTTATTGTGACAAAATTCCAAGACCTCAACAAATAAAGGGGCTAGAGGAAAGAATATTCCATGTTCTAAATGTTCTATGGATCATATAAAATACCCCACTGGTGGGTTACTAAAACACATCTTGAAGTTAGGAGCAATTGTTTCGACTCTTGTGATCCTATAGGAAGACAAAACGTCATCGATATCTTGCTAAATTTTGATAGGAGCATCCGTTTCCAACCTAAGAAAAGTAGGCAAGATATATATTTATTAAAAGAAAAGTTGGCATTATCCCCAAAACAAGGATTAAGAAGGTTAAAGCTAGTAAGAACCTAAATCTAATTCTTGTTTAAGCGAGAAAAGGAAGACTATCGACAATGATATTTACAATCTTAGTAAGAATAATAAAATTGAAAAGAACTTACTGGTTCAAGAACAAATATCAAAGGAAGGATCGAAGAGAGCTTGGAAATATCAATGACGGTTTTACAATTTTAACCGATGAAAAAAGGAGAGAAAGAGGAACGATTGTTTATATGAAGAAAGAATGGCAACGATTGAAGAGAGAAAAGTTTTTCACCATAGATCTCGTTTAACAGCTATTCATAAGTATCAAGAGATTTCCCCATCGGTTGTCAAATCATCCTTGCACAAGAAAAAAGGGATGCTTTTTGAAGATAACCATTTAACCACCAACATCTGGACTCACATTTAATGCAAATTTAGAACTGTCCCATCAAAGGTCCAGTCCCGAATATGCTGCAAGTACCATCTTAACCTCATGGTCTCACATTAATCTTTTCCTCTCAAGAACCAAATATTTTCGCTTACCACTTAGCCTATATGGCTTCAAGTGACGAGTTCGATTTCAAAATCTTTGACTCATGGTCCTAAAATGAATTTCATCACTCGGTGTTCAAACAATTTCCCTTATCACTTAACTTAGACGGCTTCAAGTGACAAGTATGTGTTCAAAAAACTTTGACCTCATGGTCTCAAAACAGGTTTTGCCTCTTGACATTCAAACAATTCGCTTATCACTTAGCCTAGATGGCTTCAAGCAACAAGTATGATTTCAAAAAGCTTTGACCTCACGGTCCCAAAATAGATTTCACCTCTTGGTGTTCAAATAATTTCTCTTATCGCTTAGTCTAGATGGCTTTAAGTGACAAGCATGATTTTTGAAACTTCGACCTCGCGATCCCAAAATAGATTTCACCTCTCGGCGTTAAAACAATTTCGCCTACCACTTAGCCTTGGTGGCTTCAAGTGGCAAGGACGATCTCAAAAAACTTTGACCTCATGGTCCTAAAATAGATTTCACCTCTTGGCATTCAAACAGTTTCACTTATCACGTAGCCTAGATGACTTCAAGTGACAAGCACTATTTCAAAAACTTTGACCTCATGGTCCTAAAATAGATTTAGCAGCATTCAAACAACTTCGCTTATCACCTAGCGTAGATGGCTTCAAGTGGCAAGGAAAATTTTAAAACTTTGACCTTACGGTCCTAAAATAGATTTCACCTTTTGGCATCCAAACAATTTCGCTTATCATTTAACCTAGATGGCTTCAAGTGATAAGCACAATTTCAAAAATTTGGACCTCACGATCTGGTTAAGACCATGCCTTCCAGCCCAAAATTGAAATTTAATTTTGAGTGAGATGGTCCAATTTTCAAACCCACGTTGAGATTTCTCCTTTCCATATTCAAGTCATTCTACTAGGAATCAATACATACCTCTCCTTTATACACATAATATAGTCCAAACTCGGAAGATGATCGAGGAAAATAAATTACACTCACCTATACCAAATTCCACTCCATATCCAATATATGAACTGAATTTTGGACAGAACGTGTTACACCTTACTTAATACAAAGTACAAATTACAATTGTACGAAAGAAAAATTCTTTGGCTTGTAATTCCTAGACCCATTGTTTGGTTTCCCGATAAAAGCTTAAGCATCAGACTTAGTATCCAAGAGCATGTAGTCTGAGAGCATGAGTCAAAGCGTTAATTGAGATCAATAATCTATGGCTTAGATAGCCCAGACTGAGACTGACGGTGGATAAATGGAAGGTATGTTAGAACCTATATATAGAAGCATCGTGTCAATAATTCACTTCAAAATGCACTCAACCAGACGATGACAAGTGTTCAAATCTAAGCCGCACATATCAAGATAGGTCATTAATCCAGGAGAAAGCACCAGCACCAATATAAGAACCTTAAATTTGCTAGAAATAGAGGACTACCTGCTACAGTTAAAGGGATGGCACTAAAAATAAGAATTGAAATATAAAATCATATTTTACTTTCCTATATTAGAGCTCTCTTTGCAAACTCATTAGTAACGGAAATGTATAGACTCAATGTAATAAGCCTCTCGGCGAGGTAAGAGTGACTAAATAAGGAAAGGACAGTGGATATAGGGACTTTCAGCCTGAACCACTATAAAAATCTCGATGTTATTTACTTTCTGTACTTTACCTTCTCTGCGTTGGCTATTGTGACTCTACGGTTCAACATTTCATAACTAAGCTTGATGGTATCACGTCTTATTAATCTCTTTTCGGTTTCGATAATTCGACCAGCTTCCGGAGCTACTCCTTTGGACCTCAGGGTGTTGGTGTAGACGAAATTTTGCATTATTAGCGTATAAGAAGAGTAGAAGATAAGTGATTATCTCTATAATAAAAGCAGAGTTTACCATACTAGACATTATGGATCTTCTTATTTTACACTTTGGAATTCATAATTGGGAACTCAAGAAATATTATCAAGAGTTTAAGATGCTTTTTCCACGTTTCAGTCTTGCGATGGATGCAGTTATGAGAAATATCATAAAAAAGTTCAATAAGATTGTAAGGCTGAGATTATCGAGTTTGAAAGAAGAAAGAGTTCATAGAAATATGGTAATTACGACGTGGTTGAGGTTGTACAGTCTTCCTGATGTCTGTTAGTTGAATTTTTGAGTGTTGAATTTTTGAGGAGAAGATTGAATATGATGAATAATTGGTTTTATTGCTAATTTCTAATACTGCAAGCTCTTTATACATGATTATATATATCTTAATTTTACTAGCCATTGCTTATTTCCCAAATTAAAATTCTACTAGCCGTTGCTTATTTCTTAAATTATAACTCTAATTATGCCACAGCAAAGTACAAAGTATAGCGTCAACTGTATAGTAGATGGTTTCCTTTTATTAGTTTCTTGTTTACAACCAATAATAAAATATTTTGAGGCTATCATTCCTATTTCTCAACATTCCTCCTCAAGTGGGGTTCGAATAAATTCGTAGAACCCAACTAGTTGAGTATGTTCAAATGGCTTGCTTTTATGAAAACATTTGCAGGTTGCTCTTTTCTTCTGACAAAAGGAGTTTTTATCCCCCTCAATTTTACTTTCCTCTAACAAAGTGAGAATCTACCTTTATATATTTTGTCCTCTTATGGAAAACCGGATTGGATGCAATATGAAGAACAACTTGATTATCATAGTATATTTGCATTGTTTTGTGTGCTCTATCTTCATGTCACTAAGTAAATTGCTTAATCCAGATAAGATCATTCGTTATGGATGTCATGGATCAACATTATGCTTCCGCACTTGTTCTAGACACATCATTATGTTTCTTGTTTTCCCAAGGGACCAATTTACCACCTAAATGTCAAAACCCTATGGTTGATTTTCTATTGTAATTTTTGGCCCAATCTGCATCAGAAAACCAACAACATTGTTAGAATTTTTTTCTTCATCCAAATTTCTTGACTTGGAGTGCCTTTAAGGTACCTCAATATCCTATCAATTGCACTTAGTGGGTGGTACGTGGAGCATGCATAAATTGACTTATGATAGTAACTACAAATGAACCATCAGTTCTAGTTACTATAAGGTAAATTAATTTACCTACCATCCTCTATTATTGTCATATGTCAGATAATGTCTCACCATCTTCAACTACAAGTTTTATATTCATATCCATAAGAGTATTAGCCGGTTTAGGTCCTAATTTATCAGTCTCTTTTAACAGATCAAGGATATATTTTCTTTGAGATAGAAATAATCCTTTACTTAAGTAGCTATTTCTATTCTAGAAAATATGAAAATTTTCCAAGTTCTTTGATATGATATTCATTTTTCAAATATTATTTAATCCTTTTAATTTCCTTATATTATTTCTAGTGATGATAATGTCATCTACTAAACCAAAAAATAGCAGTGGTGTTTTGTGAGTGTTTGATGGACATAAGGAATCAAAGATACTTTAAAAAAATATTAATCTTTAAAGGAGAAAAGCTTAGCTTGGCATACAAGATCTTTGAGATTGCTTTGGACTATAGATCGCCTTTTTTAATTTATACACCAGTGATGAGTTTGACTCACTTTTGTGGCACAAAGGAGAGTAATGTAGACTTCCTGTTCTAATTTTTTTTTGAAGGAATGCATTTTTTACATCCATTTGGAACAAAATCCCATACCAAGTTGGTGGCTATCGATAGAAAGTTCTAACTGTATTCATTTTTTCTACTAGTGCTTAAATCTTTTGGTAGTCAATACCATAAGTTTGGTAAATCCCTTAGCCACTAACCTAACTTTGTTCCTTTCAACTATACCATCACTATTGTATTTTATTTTGTATACCTATTTGGAAGCTATGATTTTTTTTGTTTTGGTAAATTGATAATATTCCATGTGCCATTTTTTTCTAAGGCTGGAAGTTCTTTATTCCTATTCTTATGCCAAATTGGGCTTTGATTGGAATAACTAAAGTTGGTTGGTTTCATTTGGTTAGTGATGTTGCTCAAGTAGGCTCGATATGAAGGGGATACCATATTATATGGAATAAAATCTTGTATTGGATACATCACCTGTTGGGATACATAATTCCTTAATTTGATGGGAGGTAAGAGTTTGTCTTATAGATAATCTTACGACATTTTCTTCTTGAGTTGGTTCTTCATGAGTTGGTTCTTCACTTGACTCATTTATCTCTTTTTCTCCCTCTAAAGGAATTACACTTGTTTCACCAACTTGTTCTTTATTTGTATACTCAACCAGTTCTTGATTTGTTTCTTCAAAAAACATGAAATTATTTAGAGATAATATGACCGGTTTACCTTGTGTATTTTCTTATTCACTCGTTTGATAATATGGTTCATTTAAGAAAACGATACATCTCATGGGATATAAATTTTATGGTTTTTTACATAATTTTATACCCTCTTTTTTAGGATGAGTATACTAAAATATGGCTTTAACATCGTCTTTATCTAGCTTGTCATGTCTTTTTATGTATACAAAACATGTACACCCAAAAACTCTTATGTGATCAAGATCTATATTCCTATCCCTAAGAATTTCTAGAGGACTATATTTTTAAGCATTACACTTAACAATATATTTATGAGGTAAGTTGCAGTTAGCATAACATTTGACTAATAAGATTTTAGGACATTAGTTTGGAAAAGAAGAGATCTAGTGACTTCAAGTAAATGTCAATTTTTTCTTTCTGCAACTCCGCTTTGTTCGGGTGTATTAATACAAGTGGTTTGGTATAAAATTCCTTTTTTTAAATAATTCTATGAATTTTTTGTTTTGCATATTCTACCCCATTATCTGATCATTTTTTTTTTAATTTTTGCATTATATTGATTTTATATGAAATTATGAAATTCTTGAAAACATGAAAAAACTTCAATTTTTCCTTTTAAAAGGTAAACCCAAGTAGTGTAAGAAAAATCATCAATAAATGTGAAAAAATATTTAAATGGTTATAAGAATCAACAGGGGCTAGATCCCAAACATCATAATGAATTAAATCAATACATTTTTTTGACTTATTAGTAGATAAGGAAAATCTCAATCTAGCTTGTTTTGAAAGCTTACAAACATCACAATTTTTAGAATCTAATTTATAACAAAAAAGTTTATTCAAAATTTGATCAGATGGATGAGCAAATATCCAATGTAGCAATTTTTCATGATCTGCTAAATTTAATGACACATGACATTTTTTGGTGTTTTCATCTAAATATTAGTGGCCATTTTTCAGACATCTCTCACCAATCTTCTTCCTTAATTCTTGATCATGAAAGGTCACTTTATACGGTGAGAATATAGCATTGCAATTTAGTTCATGAGTTATTTTATTAATTGATAATAACTTTGAATTAAAATTTGGCAAATATAAAATATTTTTCACATCTTTTGTAAGCAACTATATTGCACCTCCATGAATTTGACCTTTATCTTCATTAGCAATAGTTACATGTTGAGGGTCTTTATTTTGTTTAACATTGGTTAATTTAGTTTTGTTCCATTCATATGATCAGTACTGAGTCAATTAAGCATTTATTTGTATTTTGACACATAATTGCAATTTTAAAATTGTTGTTGATTTTGGATGAGTTAAAAATAGTGTTTGAATGTACAAAACCTGAGGTTTGTTGCTATAACAAACTGTTTAATTGAGCTAGATTGATTCAATTGCACCATATTAGTCATGGAAGATCTTCCCCTTCTATCTTTGTACCTTTGCTAAAGCCACCAAATTTATTCCCTTTTTTCACTGTCTAACTTACCTCCTTTGTCCCCCTTCTCTTTAATTGGTCGATGGTGGAGATGAAGGAACCATCAACTGTCGCGCTTGTGCCCTACTTTCTTATAGTAGTCGCATAACTTGGTGCTCGATGCTACTTTCCTTTAGGTATGTCCTTGAAACTAGATTTTGAGTATTTTACCTGAAACGCCTTATTCTCTTGATTTTACAACTACCTTGGATTCACGAGTGCTCGCCCAGATTGCACTTCCTCAGTTCTTGCCACTACATCATCAAAACTTGGTATTTTGGCTGAGGAAAAGACTTGAGACCTGATTGATTCATAGCTTGGATCGAGAGCCCCCAGTTAAGTAACAAATAAGTCCTATTTGGATCTTTTTTGGGTTTCAATTAGGTCTATTATTGGTGGGAGGTAAACATTGAGCTCTTCTCATTTTGACATAATTTCAGTCATTAGTTCGTTATTACTTTAGGTACTCTGTTTTATTTGGGCAAGCTCTTGTTTAAGGCTAAATATAGAATTTTTTTTATTTTGTTGACCATACCTTCTCTTGACTTTATCCCATACCCTATGATGTGCTGGAGCATATGAGTACGTCTGTAATCCAGGGTTCTATTGTGTTGAGTAGCCATGACATGATTAATTGGTCGGTTGTCTCCCATTCTTTTATTTTTGCTTTCTCTTCGGGAGTTGACTCAGTTGGCTTTGTTGCTTTAGGATCTCCCCATTTTCCAACGACAAATCTTAATTACCTTTTCCACCGAGACTACTTGTTACAGATCTGGATCAGGGAATGTAATATTTATTGCCATTGAGTATGATATTTGTGAGTTTAGTGTTGTCAGATTGAGACATGTTGAACTGAATGTAATTTTTTGTTATCTTCATCTTTTGATATTATTGCGGAACTTTTGAGTCATGATTTGACCTACTCTAGTACCACGTTGAATTGTTGATTGTTGAATTTTTGAAGAAAAGATTGAATATGATGAATAATTAGTTTTATTGCTAATTTCTAATACTACAAGATCTTTGTACATGATTATATATAACTTAATTCTTCGTTGCATATTTCCTAAATTATAATTCTAATTACACCCTAATTACCGCAAAGTATCAGGCATAGTTGACAACTTTATAAGGGATGCTAGCCTTTTATCTGTTTCTTATTTACAGCCAATGATGAAATATTCTGAGATTAACGTTCCTATTTCTCAACAGTTAGGAATTTGAAATATTGGAAGAAGTTGTAGGTGGTTGGATATTTGGTCGATACGAATATAGTAAAGAGGAGGAAGTGCGATTACACTTATTTGGAAGTAGAGAGGGATGAATGTGTTCCATTACCCAGTAAAGTTGAGATTATTATTGACAATGAAAGATATTTGGTTCGTGTGAACCAAACTTCCATGAAAGGAGATTTAGATACTGGTACATGGAACTCAATGAGCTTTAAACCGAATGCAAATAAGTATTGGAAAAAGAAGAATCCCTCTCTAAATTCTGGGGCTGATTCAATTGACCTTGAAGTGAAGGATAATAGAGTAATTGTTACTCATGTGTTAGATAGTAGTAGTAAGGAGGTTGCTTCCAAAATATTAATAATAATTGTATAATGCATAATGCAAATCCATTTCATATTCTGGATCAAGTATTGTTAAGGAAGTTGAAACCGGTTCTAATGATGCTAATGTTGTTGTATTTAGAACAAACAATTCAGGTAAAGTCAGAGATTTCATGAATAACATGGAGCATATGAATGTAATTGGAATGGATCACAGGAGATAGAGAGAGCTAAGAAGGCTAACGAGGATAGTGTTCAAATTCTAGAGGCCGAGAAGAAACTTGTAGAGGTGGTGGAAATTAGTGATAATTCTGGTGTGTATAAACAGGGGACAGGAGGGAATCTGAATAAGTCGAGAAGGAGTACCGGGCTTCTTAATAAAGAAGGAAGATACCATGAAAAAGGTACACAAAAAGGCAGGAGTGAAATCTTTGGAATACACAGCTCCAGCGAGTAAGACTTATCATCCATTTTACAGTAGTATTCATGTTCCTACTGCTCTTCATTCACTTACTTCTAAACAATTGTATAATACTACTAAAAATATAGGTATAATTTTTAGTAATGGAGAAAATGACATTAAAACATTAAATCATTAGAGGTATCGAGGGCCCTTAATAATTCATTAAGTTAATTTCATGGAATGCGAAGGGTTAAGCACTCCCCTTAAACATCCAAGAAAATAATTTAATTTCTTCTTGTACATTGATATTATATTATTTCAAAAGACTAAGATTGCTAATACTTATGATATTTTATTCAACATTTTTAGATAAAATATTCTGGATGAGTGGAGTGTAGTTGATACTGTAAAGAGTTGTGGTAGACTTTTTGTAGGTTGAAAAAGTGATAAGTGAAAGTTTTTTAATGAAAGAAAATTCACTAATGTGCTGCATATTGCTTTGGAAAAAGATATTGGAGTAGGATTTTTGTGATGAATGTCTATAAACCTTGTGGCAGAGGGAAAAGGGAGAATTTTTAGGACTGGTGCTTTAGTTATATGAATGAGACTGATGGTCCTTGGGCCATGGAAGGAGATTTTAATGTTACAACATTTGCTGGTGAAAGGAACGGTAGAGAAGCAAGTCAAAATGATAGGGAGAGGTCTGATGAGTCTGTAGGTGATTGCAGATTGATTGATTTACCTTCTAATAATAGACAGTACACATGAAGTAATGGAAAGGAAGCTTCTATAATGGCTAGGCTGGATAGATCTTTTATGAATACTGTATGCGATGATAAATTTCCACTTACTACACAATATGGTTATGCTAGAATAATATTTGATCAGTGCCATATAATTCTTAATATCGAAGATGATGTAAAAATTAGGTGGAGATTCATATTTGAAAAGATACGGTGTTTGGAAAGTAATTTTGATGATGTTGTGAAGAATAAATGGTTTAGTCTGAGTGGGGAGAGAAATGCAGCTAAGAACATGATGTAAAAACTTAGAGATCTTAGAAATAATTTGAAGAATTGGGAGAAATTTAATTTTGAGAGTTTGAAGGAAAGGAAAATTAGACTAAGTGAGGAAATTCTTAAGCTTAATAATAAAGAAGAAGTTGGAAATACAAGTCAGGGTGAGATTGAGATATTGAAGAAGGAGGAGGAATTATTAAAGATCATTGACCAAGAGGAAATCATGTGGAGGCAAAGATCAAGGGTGAGCTGGCACAATGATGCTGATGCTAACACTGCCTATTTTCATAAAAAAGCTAATGGAAGAACAATGTGTCATTTCATTAATCACTTAATGATTAAGAGGGTTAAGGAATATGACCAAAAGAAGATTTAAGGGAAGTTTATTGGTTTCTATTGGGGTCTTTTTGGAACTGCTTATGGTAGATATACTACTATTTTCTAAGGATTAACATTTGATGATGTTGAAGGTGATGATCTATGTTGTTGGAGCAGGTATTTTCTAAGGATGAAATTCATAAAGCTATACAAACTTACCTGCAGATAAATCCTCAAGACTTGATGGTTTTGAAATTCTTGTGGATCGTGTATATCAAGCTAATCAAATGATATAGTAAATTCAACTAACTTGTAGATGTAAGAAAAATAAAAATAAACAAGCATCCATAATTTTCATATTGGTTTGGAGCACCATTCTAAGTCCAGTTCTAGAATCTCTATTATGCCTTTTCATAAAATAACACCCTTTCTTCAGCTGGAAGAACAGGTTTACACAATGCCTTAGCTGTCGAATAGTTCTTACACAATCTCAGAATATAAACAATCTTGACAGTAAGTGTATCTCAAAATACTGATTTGTCGACTTGAGTACAAAAGTCTTATAACTCATAAGAACCTTTTCTAAATTGGAAGAAAAAGATCTTAGAACTTGGAATTATCAAAAAACTAATGTTATATTTTAATGATAATTGATTTGACGGCCACCTTTTGAAATCGAGAAAGCTTTTTGAAAACAAGAGACGGAGAATAGAAAGTTGGGTGCTGATTTCTCAAAAAGTATACATATTTAGAGATATAGAAAAGTGTTCACGAAGAGTAGTGACCGAAACCATGAAACCCTAAGAGAAAGATCATAACTTTGTGAAAAGACGTATCGTTTCAATTTCTTCACAGCTTCAGGAAATTTGAAAATTCATCTCCGTCGGTGTACTAGTTAACCCCACTAATCCACCAATGTACACAAAATTTTCAGGTTGCCCGAGCCCTTATCTCAGGTGTTAAAAAAATTAAATAATTTTGCAAAAAATTATTAAAAAAATATTTTAAGCATTTTTGAAGCCTTGAAAAATTATGGAAAGGTTCTTGTCAGTTTTAACATGTTATAACTATGACTACGGACTCACAATGTTAATATCTTCAATGTAATCTTCATTTGCCGATACTTCAGTATGGCTGAACACATTCTTCACTTCAATATAAAGCTACGTTGATATGACCGCTATTGTTTGTCCATTATAGATTATGTGTGAAGTTGTCATCTTCAAAATCCAGGGAAATCATGCTTTAATGTTCTTCCCTCTTTTGATGATGACAACTTATTATATGCTTTCATGCACATGATAATGACTTGATGTTGAAATTGGTGACATACTCCCCCTATCACTATACTCCTCATTGAATGCATGCGTATATGTATGTGTATATATATTCTCCTTATTTGTTATTACAAAAAGAAGAAAAATAGACCATAACACTCCAAAATGCACATCACAGAACACAAATACATGGTCACAAAATATCATAATGCAAAACAATATGAATAGAATGTCACAAAATTGCAGAATGCCGTGATCACAACATAAATGTAGACATAGAACAAGACACTAACAAAAAAATTCAAAGACTACTACTGTTAAAACAAAATGCTAATGAAAGAACAAACAAAGATACCATACTTCGGAGATGATATCGATCAAAGCACTTTGGATCACTAGAGCGATCTATAACTAGGAGGTGTAGTGGATCAGTCTCTAAAAATGTGCCCTGATGTTGAAGCAGGCCTGGTGCTAGAGGTCGAACGAGAGAACCAGACTCATGATTAAGTCTTGCTTGTAGCCTAGTTCCTGGTGTAGTAACACCCATATGAGTAGTACCAGTTCGATGCTGAAAAGACAATCTAGGTACATCACTCACTTGAGCTCCTGTCTGAAATTCATGTACTGAAGGCTAGGCGAAAATCATCTCATTAGAAAGAAGAGGAGGCCGAAAAGCTTTATCCTCACTACTATGCTATCCCACTCTCTCTAGTGTGCACGGAACCACATAAGCAAATTAGCAAAGATTTGATAAAGCCAAGATCCTTCTTCTACCCTCTCTGCTTATGTGTAACAGATTGGATAAGATCCTCTTACCTATCGAGCATGGATATAACTTGGTCATGTCTAGAAGGAGGGGAAGGCTATAGAGATGTTGAAGGCTTTGAAGATGAAAGAATATCAGGTTGTATTGGCTGATAACTGATGTATTGACATGAATATCATGTAATGTGGCTAGAACCTTTGTAGCCTTAATAACCTTTGCATCGAATACAGTACCATAGAGATGCTAAACAAATGTCTCATTAACTAACGGAGTGTGAAAGTGTTGGAGAATGGTAGTAATTATATTTCCATAGGGACTATATCTTCTCCTTTAGCTTGATTTGTTCTCTATCATGTTATCCATTATGGTGTGATCCTAGTTGACTTGAATACTCCCAAGAATGACATACGTAGCTCTACGGACTAAAGGATATATCACATCAAAGCTGCTAGTTTTTGGAAGCAAGTTGTGTTGTATCATATGGATGATAATTTGGGCTTGGTGGGTGAGATTCGATTTAGCCCAATTTCCATTCTGTCTTTGTAAAATCATTACAAAGTATTTTGATTATTCATTCCATTTCATCTAAAATGAGACCATTGGAATAAATTCCCAAAATAACTCCTAGAGACCTTCACTAAATTCTATAGTTACTCCTTTTACACTTGTATATAAAATAATTGCATTCTCATCATTCCCTACTTCCATATTAGCATAAAATAAGGTGACACAACTGAAAATATTTTTATTTCAAAATCATTTGCATCAATAATACTAATTAATTATGCTTGTGTAAGAAAATATCGAATACTATAAAGAGAAAGATAGTTTGAATTTACTAGATGACCTCCAACTGTATCATTCTCCGTTATACCAGAATCATTTGATATTTTCCTTATTGTTTTTCTGACACCCCTCTACTTGATTTGTAAGAATTTCATCCATGGAGCCAAAGGAAGTGGAAGAAATGGGTCTCTTGCCACATGTCATCGAAAAAATGTGAATTTTTTAATGAAATTTTTGATTAATTTTGAGAATGGGAGACTAGAGTTATCTAAAAGGGGGGGTAAAAAATGAAATGGAAGAGGAAAAAGGTTGGGTGAAGTAAAAATTATAAAAAAAGGTAAATAAAAAAGCTCTCAACAACCTATATTAAAATCGACCACCGGTACTTGTTATGCTTTGCACTAGTAATCAATTTGGAGATTTTTTTTTTGTAGTCAGGTAGTTCTGGAAATTATACGATTTTAAATAATTTTAAAACAATTTATTATTATGTATTTTTATCGTAAATAATATGAATTGTTGTAAAACCGTTTATTATTGATAAATAATTTTTGTGGGTTGGTAAATTTATTGTTACATATATAGAAATAATATGAATTATCATTTTTATCACAAAAATGCTTATTATTGTATAAAACCTTTAATTAATTTATTAACAATTTATTAAATTCTTTTTATTACTAGATTAGATCGGCTAGCAAACAAATTCCATGTTCTCTTCTTAATTTATAAGTATTTTCATTTAATGGTTTAGTGAAAATGTCTTCAGAATTCCAGTATTTAAAAGTTATAAAATAATATTTTCTTTTTCGAATGATCTCGTAAAAAGTTATGTCTTATATCAATATTCTTTATTCTTGAATGATTAATAGGATTTTTACTAAGTTTACCGCACTAGTATTATCACAATATATGTGTGATTTTCTTAAACTTACTCCAAAGCCTTTGAGATATAAGATACATATGTTTGTTTTTAGTGAACCATGAAACTTTGTCCTATAAAGTTACATGTGCCACTAGTGCTTTTCTATTTGTTTGGCATCCACCAAAATCAGCATTACTGTATGAATACTAATTCAAATGGACATCCTTATGGATAGAAAAAGCCACAATCTTTAGTTCTAATTAAATATCTTAAACTTCTTTTAATAGCACATAAGTGTGTCTCCTTAGGCTCAGCTTGAAATTTTGCGCATAAATAAACACTCATCATTATATTTGGACGACCAGCTGTTAAGTATAGTAAAGATCTAATCATGTTTCTAAATAGATTTTAATTTACATCTTTACTATTTTGATTTTTATCTAGGTGAGTATTGGAATTGACTTACTACTTGTATTTTACACATCAAATCTTTTAATTAACTCTCGATTGTATTTTTCTTATGAAATATAAATTCAATTTTGTAACCGTTTAATTTGTAAACGAGAGAATAATTCTTTTCATTCAAATTACTTTCTCATTATATTTGAAAAATATGTACAAATTTTTTCCTTAGTTAACCCAAAAATATTGTCATCCTAAATTTGAACAACCAATAAATCATTTATAATGTTTTATAAAAAGAGTTGAGTCTACTTTACCAATTTCAAAACCTGAGTCTAGTAAATGATTTTTAAACCTATCATACCAAGCACAGGGTACTTGTTTTAAACCAAAAAGAGCTTTTCAAAGTTTAAAAATGCGATAAGAAATTTTTTTCTTGTTTAAATAGTAGGCGTTGTTCTACATATACATTTTCTTTGACAAAACCATTTAAAATAGCATTTTTTACGTCCATTTGATATAATTGAATGTTAGGTGAGAAGTAAAAGCTAGTAATATTCTAATTGCTTCAATCGTATAACATGAACAAAGGTATTATCGTACTAGATTTCTTATTCCTGATTGTACCTTTGTGCAACTAATTTAGCTTTATTTTTGATTATTTCTCCATCTTCATCACTTTTCTTTTTATAAACACATTTAGTTCCAATTATAGATTGATCATTAGGTTTGGGAACTAACTCCCACATTTTATTTCCATCAAATTTACTCAACTCTCTTTGCATTGTTAAAATCCAACATTCATCTTTTTTTGGCTACCTTATAAATAGTAGGTTTTTTTAAAAATAAACGCTAAATGAGTTGTTTCATTTAACCGTCTTCTAGTTAAAATTTCTGTACTTACATCTCTTAAAACATTTTCTATTGGGTGGTATTTTAAAATACAAGGGGGATTCTTTATTATGTTGTGTTCTAAGGATTCATTAATTCCTTAAGAAATTTCATTAACATTATTTTGCTTGAGAGATGTTTGATGATTGGATTTTCATAGATATTTCAAAATCATCTTAAAAATTATTGAAATTTCATTCAAAGGAAACATTTACTTCAATAACATTAGTTCTTTTATTGAAAATTGTATAAATTTTATTTCTTTCTGAATAAGCAATAAAAATTCCTTCATCGGCTTTAGAATCAAAATTTCTCAAATTATCTTTTGTATTTAATACAAAACATTTTGCACCAAAAATTATGTAGTACAATGTCTTAGGTTTCCTTTGAGTAAATATTTCATAAGGGGTACATTTTGTTTTAGGTCTTCTTGAAATGTGATTTAGAACATAACATGTAGTAGGAATAGCTTCAACCTAGAAATTTTGAGGTAATGAAGTGCTCTATAGTAAAGTTCTAGCACATTTTTGCAAAGTGCTATTTTTTCTTTCCATGACACCATTTTGCTATAGTGTTCTAGGAAAAGAAAAGTTATGGCTAATCCACTTTTTAGTACAAAATTTTGTAAAATTATCATTTCCGAATTCTCCTTCATGTTTGCTTCTAACATTTTTAACTTTTAGATCTTTTAAATTTTGAATTCTTTCACAATTTTTTTAAATATTTCAAAATTATCGCTGTTATGTTTTAAAAAAAGTCCATTTATATCTTTAAAAATCATCAACTATCACAAAAGTATATTTATTATAGTTTATTGACCTAACTTTAGTTGGAACAAATAATTATAAATGTAGTAATTCTAATGGTTGCTTAGTTGAAATTTCGTTTATAGATTTCAAAAAAGATTTTCTTCATTTACCTTTTTGATAAGCACACACGAATTGTTGACTTTAAAGTTCTTTTTTGGAAGACTTCATACAATCTCATTTTTTTTCTATATTATTTAATATTTTAAAATTAATATAACAGAAAAGTTTGTGCCAGGATTATTAGAGTTTTCCACAAGACACATATTGATGTCATGATTAAGTTTCATATTTAAAGTGTAAATATTATGTTTTCTTAAACCTTCGAAAATAATCATTCATTCTGGTCAAAAGTAGGGTAATTATCTTTCTCGAAATTTAGTTTAAAACCTTTGTCGCATAATTGACCAATACTTAATAAGTTATGTTTTAAATTTTCAACTGAATAAACATTGGTAATTAAAGAAGAATTTGAGTTACCATCATTTTTGACGTTTACTATTCCGTTGATATATCCTCTAGAATTATCACCGAATGAAATAGCACCTCCAAGTTTCATATTTGTTAGCATATTGGAGTTTTCTGTTAGATGATTGGAACATCCGCTATCTAGAATCCATGTTTTCTTTTTGTTCCTGTGAGTAGAAACCTATAAAAAATAAATAAATGTATTGGTTCCCACCTCTTACATTAGAGTCTTGGGTTTAGTTTTAAATACGTACCTAGGAGGATTTGGTAGAACTATTGGAAGAATAATCAATAATTATTATAAACATCTATCAAAAAAATTTCTATATGTTTCTTTCTAATTAAGTTATTATTTGTATTTGAAACCTAGATTTTAACTATCCTAGTTTTAGGTATTTCTACTTCATTATTTGGTCTGTTATTTGGTTTCTTAAATTTTTTATACAAGAAACTATACTTCTTTGTAGTACTCTTGTTCTTACTTTTCTTAAATCCTAAACCATTTTTATTATGCAATGGTCTTGAAATTTTTATCAAATTTGATTATAAAATTGATATTCATTAAATTTTAAAACATTGGTGTTAGTAAGAATTTTCGTTTTATAACACTCCAACCGAAGAGGAAGTAATTATCATACTAATTACCTTAATGATTTTGAATTAGAAAAGTTAGTTAATATTAAATTTGTCATTAAGTGGTAATTATGTTGTTGGATGCTTATACAATTACGTAGTTGCATTTTAACTGTTTATTAAAATGTCAAATCCAACTAGTGTTTAATTCTAGTATAGAAAAGGTACTAAAAACTAGGTATGTAAATAATAAAATGTAGAAATAATAAAGAACACAAGAAATTTACGTGGTTTAGATGTTAAGAAATTCTACATCCACGGGGAAAATATTTCTTCCTTTATATTTTTAGTATAGATTTGCATGGTGGTGAGTACAATAAAACAAGTACAATAAAACATCAAAAGTATCCAAAAGTAGAAAAAATAGAAGTGTCCCTTTCTTGCTACATTGCTTTTCCTATTTATAGTGTAATGGCTAGGCAGACCACCACGATTTGTCTCTTGCCATTGTGTTAAGTCCTTGGATCCCACCTGATGTAATCTATTTGCGTTGTCTATTTGATATACCCGATTGTTGATATGTTTTTGGTGGGAAGTTTGAGGTGAAAGCGGGAACTCCTAAAATTATGGTGCGAATACTTGAAATCATGGTGGGAGACCTCAAATTTGAATTGGCCTTGCATATGAGTCCTTGGGAGGATAATAATAGTTACTCATTGGTATTGGGATGCTGCTAGCATATTTAGAGTGAGGCTGTGCCGATCGATGTATGATATTTGCATGATGATGCGATGTTTTCCTGATACCTATGTGTAATTATTCTAAGCTCCTTTGGATTTTAAGGTGTGTGATTTGCATAACTTTAGAGTTGGTCGATATATGTACGAACATGATCTGTGTTTTGCGCTGATAGTGGTCTGGCTTGCCCTTATTGCATGGGTTATTGATAAGTGCAATCTCATATCTTCACTATTTTCTTGTAAGTGTGGATCTACGTTGGAGCATTGCTTGAGTAGCCCTATGTGCAGCCCTTTGGGATGCTTTTGATCCCATATGGTTCTACTTAGGTAATCCTCAGTATGCGCAGTGCAGATCCGTCTTGAGGGCATTAATGAGAGTTTTGGGAATGTTAGCATTTTGTTCACTCATTCATTTATTATGGCTTGTAGGCATAGTACTTCATTGTCTGTTCCCAATGACTATATCAGATCTTGGTATCAGTATCTTATGTAATATAGGATATAAGCATAGATCTAGTATCTCTGTGGCTCATATGATGAGCATAGTATTTTGTTCTGTGGCGATTTCCTGCCTTTTAGCTGCAGGTCTTTTGTTCAAATCGAGTGTAATGACCGTAGACCGACTTTTTGTGTAGTGCCAGTTGGATCACTTCAATCTCTTCTCTTCTCATCTTAACATTAATCATGATGGAAGCTCTTTCAGCTCTGTGCCTTATTTAATTCCGCTTTAATTTAGATTGAGAAACATGGGTGTAACAGCTTGCCCCTTAAGTCTATAGTAATCATAGGTCGTTGTGGACTTGTCTCTACATATTTTTGGTCTTTGCATCTTATGAGCTACTCTTTGGATGTTGTCTTTCATGTAAGCTTTACCGTGCATTTGACGCGGTCTTCCCTGCTATTTGGGGGAATGTCGTTTGTTGATTATATGCTATGTGGTCGATACGACTATCAAACGACAGGATGATCTATAAGCAATTATTTATTTTTAGTTTAGTGGCACCGTTCACATTTCTGAGTTCGACATTGTCATTCATATGTTGTATTGTCAATACGACTATTGAACGAGGGCGGTAAGCTATGAAATGTCGTTTGCTTTTAGTTTAGCATCACCGTTCTTATTTTTGAGATTTGCATTGTCGTTCGTATGCTGCATTGTCGAATGACTATTGTGGGCTATGAAAAGTCATTTGTTCGTGTGCTTGGTACGGTCTTCCCCATGACTTGGGAAAGGACTGAATTTTGACTACGAAGTTAGGTTGCATGTTTGCAGCATTTCAAATCTTGCACATGGTTTTTGGTTTTGTCAGTCTAGTAACTACAATATACATTGCATAAGCAATGTAGGTCAAAGTAAGGACAGCGATGCTTTGAGTTCCAAGTTCTTAAAACTAAATTGCCATCTGATCTTGATAGTCGATATGCCGCATTTACTAAAATATCTGCTATGAATAACGAGCCTTTCGAATTCGGACCTAATGCTCCTTCTGCTGGATCTTTTGTGTTGGCAATTAATCTTCATAGTACCAAGTCTGCTTTACAAATGTGTCTCCCTTTGAGCTTGGCATTATAATTTTTTCCATCCTTTGTCGATATGCGATCGATACTACTGGTGCTTCACACCATCTTTCCTAATTGAGATCTAAGGCAGTTTCGTTCAATTTCTTATTCTTTTCTACTGTGTACGATATTCTTCTATGTGATATGAACTCTACTTCAATAGGAAGCATGGCCTCATATCTATAGGTTAGCAAATAAGGGGTATGGCTAGTTGGGGATTTGGTTGAAGTTCGGTAAGCCCATAATATTAAAGGTAGTTCTTCTGCCCACTTTCCTTTAGCGTTCTACAACCTTTTTTAGTAGCTTCTTGATGGTTTTTTTTGCAGCTTCTACCTCCCCATTTTCTTATGGGTGAAGCGACTGGAAAAAACCTTTTATTGTGCATGTTATTCTCACAAAGCTCGGTAAGCTCTTTAATTTCAAACTAGGTGTCAATGTTAGAAATGATCTTGTAGAATCCCATGTCTAATGGTTATGTTTCTCACCAGGAAAATGACTATCAGTGATCATGACCAGGGGTTCTACCTCTATCTACCAAGTAAAGTAGTTTATTAACACTATGGCATATTTAGCATCTCCCTTTGACATTGGAAGTGGTCCTATCATACCTATGCCCCATAGTGAATGGGTGAAATATTTTCCTATACCTTTCATTGGAAGTGGTCCTATCATACCCATACCTACTACCTCTAATTAGTTTATTTCACAAAATTTTTGTAATATTTTAATCATAATATTTGATTTGGGGAAAATTGGAAAAATAGGAACGGGTCAGACATAAAGTCTAGTGAATGAGAAATAAAATGAAGCAGAAAGAATAAAATAGTTTAATTCTAGGTCTTCCCCGGATATCGCAGAGGGCGAATAATATAATGCATTGAATCCTTCTTAGATACAGTTCCTAAGAAGCCAAAGTCCATGATCACTCTAGGGAAATCAACCATACAGTAATACTAAACGTCAATCGGCCTGTCAGACCTGCTGTCCTTACCTATCTACGTGCTACAGCATGAAAGTCACGCTCTTCACCCAGCACCGTGACTGTCTATCCACGTTCTATAGCATGAAAGTCATACTCTTCACCCGTGCACTATGATTAAATACCTCGTACGTTTGGCCAGTGCCGACTCAAACAACCTCGTAGGACCTTGAAGTTGCACGGAGGCTCCTCCAAACTGGACTCCTATCCTCCTGTCTTCTTGGTCACCAATGTGGACTTGCCCCTATCAAAAGTGTCGGTCCTCCAAAAGAGCGCCCACGGCTGGGTCGGCTGTGCAAAATCCTCCAACAATCTGCTTAAAGAAGCCTACATCAGAGCACACTTGTCCTATTCCGTCCCCGTCGATCTTCTTGAAGAAGCCTACGATTACGGATGCTATCTATCCTACGTTCTAGCAACCTATGAAAAGTAACAAACATCCTTGTGAACCTACTTGCCCGCTCCTAGTTCGTACACCCAAAATAATATTTTAGTCTTAACTGCATGAAACACCTATCTAGACTTTTACAAGGTCTGCCCACCAAATCGCTAGATAAATTAATTTTATCGTTATAGTTTACATATTGTTTGTTTCCACTAATCTGCTTTAGGCTATTTTTACATCTGATTTGGTTATTTTACAATTTCCCCTTGCCTTACATAAATGGTGTTTTAATTTCACATTCTTTCAGTTCGTATGGTTTGTATGTAATTTTTATACCACTTTTTTTTTTATAGATTTACACTGGCCTTTAGGGTCCATTTAATTTACATTTTTTTCCACTCTAATTTACGTTCTCCCTTTAGAGTTTAATATGTACAAATTTTTTATCCAACAACCACTAACCATTCAATTACACAAATTTCCACTTTTACATTTTTGGGCCACATATGAAACAAACACTTATGCTAATTATACTTACCATTTTTTTGTTCCAAAACCATATTCAAAATTATGTAATTATATCAATCAAAACCACAATTTTATTCAAGTAACATATTCTGAATTTATTCAACTAACCTATTCTACCATTAGAAATCGAATAGCAATTCTAATTTAGTTTAATTAAACCAATCATATTTACGCTATGAAATGTGAATAACAATTTGTTTGTTCCATATTTCAACCCAAACATGAATTAGAATTGAGAAGTGGTAAAAGGAGAAGTTACAATAATTTACATAAATTTCAATCTTATTTATGCCATAAAACGCGAATAGATAATTTATATGTTCCATATTTTAAACCAAATATGAATTAGATTTTAGAAGTGAAAGAAGAAAAAGTTGCAATAATTTACATTTATTCTCAATTAATAACAGAAGTTTATTCATATTAACGTGCTAGAAAAGAACTGAAATTGAACTACTTTATATTTCTATTTCATATTAATTCCCACTCACCTGGCACTTGAGCTTGTATAAATTTGAAAATTATTTATTTTAATCTTTCCCCTTTGATTCTTCTAAATTCTCCAAATTGCTTGAATATATATAGATAATTTAATTTGGTAGGGATTTGTTTATTTAATAGAGAAAAGGAGGAAGAATAATACACTTTAACATTACTGTAGGATTATGATAACAGCTGAATAAGAGATTATGTTTACGTTAGTTGGTTTATTTGTAGATTATTTGAGTGAATATAATCCATTAGATTATTTTGGATTAAATCTGGTTCTTTCATACACTTAATGGTTATCCATTCTAGCCCATACACATCACTCAACCAATAAAATTTAGTCATCTCATCCTATTACAACACTGGAGCAAATGGAAAGCCGCTACAAGTCAGAAACGATGCTAAAAAATACGTAGGAAAATCGCTGGAAACGAACCAGCTAAAAAACATTGCTCCAGTTTTGGGCGACAATGGGACTTGATCCTTGGTCAGTAAGGAAGTCAACATGCGCCTTTACCACTGTACAAATGCGCTTTTTTCCTTTTAATTATATTTCTCGTAAAATATCGTGATGTTACATTCTCCCCCTAAAAGGGTTTCGTCCTCGAAATCTCTAAAGACAGAGGAACATAATTAACAACCAGCATCCAAGAACTACATCCATCTACTCAATAATCATCCATTTCTACCATTGTCCTTATTTTTAACTAATGCAATTTATGATTTATGCAGAGTGAACTGCATATGAACTTACCTAATGCAAAAAGGTAGACGGCTTAGTGATTCAGTTGACCTCTTCTAATGCACGTATGCTTATGCCATCCAACCAAATGCATGCAATTACCCTAGTATAATTGATAATTCTATATATATGTTTCAATCAATCACCCAAATGCACTATCCATATGCAACATACATTTAGACATACATACATACATACATACATATACACACACACACACACACAAACACACACACACACACACACACACACACACACACACACACATATATATAGACACACAACCATGTGCAAATGCAACAGATAACAGGCACACATATGCAGTTGTGCGTACCTAGTGGCCGATTATCCCAATAAATAACTATCTAGTGCATGCAACGCATCCATTTGCAAATAGTAGCATCCACTTGCAATCATTTTCATCCATCAAACATAACACGCCCTAATGACATGTTTACAACCAAGCTGTCATCCATAGGTTTCACCTAAAAATTATCGAAAAGACCCTAACTAAGGAAAGATCAAAGATAGGATATTTGAAGTGTACCTTCAAATAGAAAAGGATAAGAAGTTCGAATTCTCTCCTCAGATTCCCATGTGCACTCCTTGGGGTCATCTTCTCATCGAATCTTCACTGGACGAACTTTCTTGTTGCATAATCTCTTGACGACGCGTTCCAATATACGGGTGGGCGTACGACGCACAAGTGATTCGCCTTCTACCTCCACTTCGCTTAGCTGATCGGGTTCTACTGCTACCGCAGAATCTTGTAGACACTTCCTCAAATGCGAAACATGGAAAACATCGTGAAATCCTACCAACTTATCTGGAAGATCAACTCTGTATGCCACTTTTCTAAACAGTGCCGTAATATGGAAGGGTCCTACAAATCTCGGTGCCAACTTACCCACCGTGTCGAATCTCATAACGTTTCCCAAAGGATAAACCTTGACAGAAACCATATCTCCAACCTTAAACTCCAAACCTGAACGTCTTCTATCAATATATGACTTATGTCTATCTTATGCAGTCTTCAACCTCTTGTGAATCAAATCCACCTTCTCGAAAGTTTCCCTCACCAAGTCTGGTCTAAGCAAGACCCTATTGGTGGTATCCTACCAACAAGCTGGTGATCTGCATAGTCTGCCTTGGAGGGCCTTGAACGGTGCCATCCCAATGCATGCTTAATAACTATTATTATACGCAAACTCCACCAAAGGTAGGTGGTCTTCCCAAGAGCCTCCGAAGTCAATGATGCACAATCTGAGCAAATCTTCTAGAACCTTACTTACCCTCTCAGTCTGTCTATCTGTCAAGGGTGATATGCAATGCTCAGATTCAATTCCGTGCCCAAAGCTTGCCGAAGACTCCTCCAAAACTCACTGGTGAATAATGGATCTCTGTTGCTCACACTGCTTGCGGGAACTCCATGAAGCCTAATTATCTCACTTACATAAAGAATCACCAAAGAAGCTGCCGTCCTATTACTCTTAATGGGTATAAAATGAGTGCTCTTCATTAGTCTAACCACAATGACCTAAATGCTCATGTCCCTCTCCGTGACCTTGGTAACCCATCCACGAAGTCCATAGAGACGTTCTCCCATTTCCATAATGGAATATCCAATAGCTACAACAGTCTTCCAGGCTTCTTCTATTTCTCCTTTACCCTTTGGCAAGTGATTCACTTCAATACATACTTCGCCACCCTCTTCTTCCTTACGGGCCAATATAATACCCTCTTCGTATCCCAGTATGTCTTATCACCATCGGGGTGTACTGTCATCCTAGAATGATGTGACTCGGCCAACACCACAACTATCCTCACTACGGGGAACATAAAGTTTACCATCCCTTTTAAGCCATCCTCTAGTTTCCATGGTATAGCGCCTAAGATGTGGTGACGATACTCCTCTACCAAGCTTATCTAAAATGTCCTTTAACTCTTCGTCCTCACCTTGCCTTGCTCCATTTCGCTCCATCAAAGTAAGATGGACGTTGAGGCTGCTAACAATCCCATAGATAAATTCGATGGTGGTCTAAAATCAAAGGTAGCAACGTACTCCAAATTCTTCCATTCCAAAAACAAAGGACTTAAAACCACATGGCGTGTACTCAACGTATCTGCCACTACATTACCTTTACTAGGGGTATAGAAAATCTCGAAGTCATAAGAGGCTAAAAACTCCATCCATCTTTGCTGTCTCAAATTCAAGTCTTTCTGAGAGAATAGATACTTCAAAGACTTATAATCCATTAAAATCTCAAATCTTTCTCTTAAGGTATAGTGCCTCCAAGACTTGAGAGCAAAAAATGTTGCTGCCAACTCAAGATCATGCGTCGGGTAGTTCTTCTCATGCGTTTTCAAATGTCTACTCACATAGCACGCTACCTACCTTCTTGCATCAGTACCACCCCTAGCCCCATACCAAAAGTATTCGTCTGAACTGAGAAAGGCTCGGTTCCATCTGGTAGTACCAATACGGGCACGGTAGTCAAAGCTTCCTTCAATCGACCAAAGGCATCCTCACACTTGGCATCCCAAACAAAATCCGAGTTCTTCTTGGTAAGGTGGGTAAGTGGAGCTGATATCCTAGTAAAGTCCTTAATGAACTTCCTATAGTAGCCTACAAGACCAAGGAAACTCCTTATGTCCATGGCATTCTTAGGGTCTGCCAATCCTATACTGCTGCCACTTTCGTCAGATATACTGTAATACCATCCTCCAAAACAACGTGTCCCATAAAACGAACCTCATCCCTCCAAAAGTGGTACCTGGATAACTTCGCTTTCAACTTATATGCTCGCAGGGTCATAAGACTTCTTCCAAATGAACAGTATGCTCCTCCTTGCTTTGCGAATAAACCAAAATATTGTCGATGAACACCACCATAAACTTGTTCAACGATTTGCGAAATAATCGACTCATCAGGTCCAAAAATTATGTCTAAGCATTCGTTTTCCCAAATGTCATGACAAACCACTCAAATAATCCATCTGGAGTCCTAAACACAGTCTTCTCGATTCTATCCTCCGCCATATGCAACTGATGAAATCTTGTGGCCAAATCAAGCTGCGAAAATACCTTTGCTCCTACTTACTGGTCGAAGAGATCATCTATATGGGAAAGAGGATATCGATCCTTCTTCATCATCTTATTAAGCTCCCTATAATCTATGCAAAGTCTGAGAGAGCCATTTGCCTTAGTGACAAAGACAACGGGTGTGCCCCACTCTGAAATGCTCCTACAAATGAAGCCTTTCTCCAAAAGATGTTTAATCTGCTTGCTTAACTCACGACGTTCCTTAGGAGCCATATGCCTTACCGGTATAGCAACTGGTTTGACATTATAGACAAGATAAATCTTGAACTCAATCTCTCTTTGAGGTGGAAGGCCAGCAACCTCCTCTAACTCATCTGGACAGTCTATAACAACGGGTACCGAACTCAAACTATCAGCCGATAAGTCAAGAGAATAAAGGTAGCTCAACAGGACTGGTCCTCTAAGACCACAAGATACCTCCAAGGTATGTCCATTACAAGTGCTTACCCTCACTCCCCTCTTATCGCAATCAAGAATAACACCATATATAGATTTCCAATCCATACCAAGAATCAACCCGAACCCCAAAAAGCCTAATACAAAGGCACTACAGTCAAACTCACCACAAAAATAAACAATTTAAAATCCCGACATAACATGGGCAAATAGGTCAATCCTCCTATGGGAATTGATACTACTACCAGGTCGGTCACTAAGCAAGCATCAAGATCAAGACTCTCTATAAGTGTACTAGATATAAAAGAGTGCGAAGCTCTAGAATCAATTAGGGTACGAAGAGGAGAATCAGAGACAGATAACACACCTTGGATGATCACCTTCTTTCCCTTGTCCACAATCGGTAAATTACTAGAGGAAGGAGCTGCCTCTAAAGCATAAGCCTGAGCAGGCTATGAAGGTGTCTGTGCACTGTCCTTGGGCTTCTACGGACAATCCTTCTTCATATGCCCCACTTGATCGCAAAAATAGCACCTCAATCTCGGTCGCTCTCCTGCCCCTTTACAATCCTTAGCAAGATGACCTGGTTTCCCACAAGTATTGCACTTCCAGTCCTTTCTTGGAACTTCCTTTTTCCACCTGACCCTCCTCCTCCTCTCCTCTTTCCTTTCCACCTCTTCTTCCCATCACTCTTCTGCGCTACATCTCCTTTCTTCTCAGTATCAGCAGGTAAATCCATCTCTACCAATCCCTCAAAAGTGGCTCCATCCGAATGTGGCTAACCGCCAAACTCTGCAGTGGCTGACTCAAACCCTTAACGAACTGCAGCTCCTTCTCGTGAGGAGTATTGATCAGTTCTAGTCCAAATCTGGCAAGCTCATTGAATTGATTAACATATTCCTTAACCGTCATATCCCCTTGCTTGAGCTGTATAAATTTCTCTTGCTGCACTCCCTCTTCAGCTTGCAATAAGAATTTCTTATCGAACCTAGTACGAAAATCCACCCAAGTAAAATTATTAGTCTCAGTCTCCACAATCTCCTACCAACAAAGAGCCTCTCCAGCAATTGAATGAAGCCAACTACCTCCATGCTAAGTCCTCCATTCCCATAGGTCCAAATATCCATTCACAACTACGGATCCAAGCTCTCGCCTCAATATATGACTCGATTCCAAGAAACGGCTTTCCTCCTAAGCTGGTGGCTCTGCTCATGCAGTAGCTTGCAAATAACGTCTAAACCAAGCAGGCATATGAACGCCTGGAACTTCAGGGTTATCTTGCGGTTCAGACATTTCTATCTATGGATATTAAAAAGATGGGATTGGATACTCCACAAATAGTTTAATAGATAAGGAAGAAGACATACGAGGGACCCATTTCTAAAATTTCTTTTCATTCCAAAATATATACATACACTTTTAAAAGTATTATTTAGAATACCCTTCAAAAATTATTCAAAAACCTTTATATTTTTAGGATTATCGAAACCTTAACTCTGATACCAACTGTTACACCCCACACCTCTAGGCACCCCGAAAATTTGACACAACTAGAAGCATGGGTGGTTGGGTGAAATAAAAATCCATAACATAACACAAATACAAAGGCAACAACATAAAATGATTGAAATGTTACAGCGGAAGAAAAATTCCACTAATTATAATTATATGGCAAAACAGCTTCATCATAAACAACATTACACCAAAATTATTTCTGAAACCAAAAGTACCAAGTAATCTCCACCAAAACATAAAACATAACAATGTTCATAATATAGGTCCCTATATATAGAGTAAATTACGGAAAAGAGTAACAAAGTACATGAAACAAAAGAAATAAAAGTCGAAGATTACAACTGTTCCAATGACCCCCCAAGCCATGAAGAACTGCAACCTAGACCTGCCCTCCTGTGATTTGGGGAAAATAGGAAAAATTGGAATGGGTCAGACATAAAGACTGGTGAATGAGAAATGAAATGAAGCAGAAAGAATAAAACAGTTTAATTCCAGGTCTTTCCTGGATATCGCAGAGAGTGAATAATATAATGCAATGAATCCTTCTTAGATATAGTTCCTAAGAAGCAAAAGTTTATGGTCACTCTAATGAAGTAAACCATGTAGTAGTACTAAACGTCAATCGGCCTGTCGGACTAGCTATCCTTACCTATCCACGTGCTGCAGCATGAAAGTCATGCTCTTCACCCATGCACTATGACTGTCTATCCACGTGCTATAGCATGGAAGTCATGCTCTTCACCTGTTGTAACGACCCGAAATTTTCGAAGCCGAAAATTCCAGATAGTTATGAAAAAGAAGAAAGAGATAGAAGAAGAAGAAGAAGATCAGAAACACCAACACCACATATTCACAGCGGATAATATATATAATAACAAATATTAACAGTTTACAAAGCATTTTGTATCTGTCAATTACATCAATAATACATCAAAGTTACACACATAACAGACATTGAATATTCACAATTATCATGTCACAGATATACAACAATATAATATAGCGAAAATACTCCATACGTTCTTGCCATCTAGCTCGCCTCCTGAGCTCCAGAACGTCCTAACCTGAAAATCTGTAATACTCGGTCTGACCCGAGCATTAAACCAAAATAACACCCAGGTCAGGCTGGAAGCCAGCGTGAGTAAACCCTTCTAATATGGAATACAAACATACAACTTATATAGAACCCGGGGTAACTCAAACCAATTTTACAAGTTCACAATATGTCATAGACATAACTTATTTCACACATAAGTTTCTAAGACCAAAATTTAGATCAAATAGTCCGATTCACTTAAAGTGTTTCATTCCAACCTATTAATCTCACATATCAATTTATAAGAATTCGAAGTTGTTTCGGGTATATTCTAATACCTGATCCCCGGTCTTTTTCGAGTCCAATTTCATCTTAGAAACAAGCTGTTTAAGTTTAAACTATTCCATTCATACCCAAAATTTATCACTGATAGACAATCCACGCTAGAACAGTTCAATCCAAACATAGCATATTAAACCACATATCAGTGATATCAAATAATTCAGGATATTCAATATACTTTTATCATCAATAAGCAAGATTAATTAGTCATACCATTTCTAATTAATTTAATATAAATTAAATTGATTACTTTAACCACCTTAACCCTGCTTACTCAAGATTAATTAATGAATTACAGCTATTAATTTATCATTCCCTAATTTCCTCTTAGATTCCTTAAGTAATTTTCCTTAAATTAATAACGCAAATCGATTATCCTTCATCCATTAACCTTAATTATATTTATCCTAATTAATTACTCAAATCAAAAATACCATAATCACTTACATTGATTAATTATCCTTTAATTTATCACTCATTAATTCTTAATTACTTTCTTAAGTAGTTTACCCTTTAATTATTTTTATCATGTAATTTCCCATTGTTATTATTTTTATTTAACCTTTAATTATTAATGTTATCCTTTAATAACTAATTAGATTTATTTAAACCTGAACGAGTTAGTCCTCTAATTACTTACATTAAGTGATTATCATTTAAGTAACAAATTCTCTAGTTACTTATATTAATTTATCTCTACCTATAAATTAATCAGTCAAAAATTAATTAACTTATAACCCCTAATCAAAAATTAATTATTTCTTAACCATAAATTAATTAATTTCTCTTTAATTACTGAACTGATTAATTAAATAATCTTAATCACTTAAACCTAAATTAATTAAAAGTTAAGTCAAATAAATTAATTAATTTCTTAACTGTATCACTTTAAAATCTTATTTTATAAACCTGGGATTTGATTATCATTAATCTATAATTTAATCTAAGATCTTTAAGTCTAATTTAAGATAAACAATTTATTTCCTTAATTTCTCCTTAAGCACGCTATTAGTTAATTTCGAATTTAACTTAAGAATCTACCTGCTTAGTTTAAATGAAACATACAACTTAGATAAATAAATATTAAACACATCATTATCAAAGAAGGGTTTAAGAAGTTAGTTTAAAACTTGATGTTTCTGAGTTTAAACCTTGAGGATATTCTCATATTTGACTCGAGACAGTTTGAGAAAACTCACTTGCTAGATCACCACTGCAAGCCTCCAAAATCGTAGCCAAACTCCACTGAACCAAATACCAATACCTTTGAAACTTCACCAAACCCACAGGCAGCATCGAGCAAGCCCTTGCCCTAGCTCAACTCGCACCCCAAAACTGAATGCGCTCTGCCGTATCATCGTTCGCGCCTTCCTCCAGTTGCAATGTTCCTACTCGCAATGAACTTCTCGGTGCCGCCTCGCGCGTCTCATGCGAAACCCTAGTTCGAAAATCACTGCAATCTTCCAACATCGCACTTCCTCGATCCAATGAACGCCGCCCCTCTGCCCACGCCGCTCGTTGCTCGAGTCACCTCCCGGCGCACGCGCCTCTTTCCTACCACCAGTGCGCCGCCTCTCCTTCGAGACGTTCGACCCTCGCGACTTTGGCAAAAACCCACTTGAACTCGAGCTCGAGTTTACACATCGCTATTGGATTTTGAATTTCTGGCCGATTGTTTTAGTATTATTATTATTATTTACGAGGGCTTCGGCCATTTTTTTAGTGAGTTCGATCTCCATCTGGAAGCATGAGGGAACGAACATGTAATAATAAAGATGGGAAATGGCTTCTTGAGTATGCCAGACTATAATATAATTAAATATCAAAAATATCTCGTTACGCATAACGCGAAATCTCGAACCACGAATCAGACATGCTGACAGGCGTTTATAAAGTTTTACCCGCATCCGAACACAATGGAACGTGTTTCGGAGGCTAATTTGATCATATGTGCGAGTTACGGAAATAAACGATCAATTTTAAATTAAATCGATTAAAATAATTTCTAAGCGTTTTGAGCTGTCAGGGTCAAATGACAACTCCGATTGCTACGAAAATTGAAATTCGATAATAACTAACTATTACGGATCTGGAACTGGTTTCGTCGAATTCCGAGACTGTGCCTCGGAAGACTATTTTTAAATGTCAATTTAAACGATATATTATTAAAATTGAACAAATTACATTTAAATTAAATTTCAATTATTCTATTATCTTCAGTATCATCGTTATAAATTTTATAAGCCTCCAAATTATTTTAAACAGGCTTAGAGGTTTCAGATTCAATAATTTACCCAATTTCAATTATTAAATTCAATATTTAAACTATATAATTCTATAATTTAATTATCAAGTAAATATTGATATCTTGAATTCAAGTTAAAATTAACTTTTAAATATTTAAAATCAATTAAATATTCCAATTTAAATTGTTTGAAATTCCGGGTCGTCACATTCCTCCCCCCTTAAAAGAATTTCGTCCCCGAAATTACTAATTAGGAAGAATAGACCAATACCCGTTTACTTTTCCCAAAACTCACAATTCAACTTCCTACCAACTATCCTTTATTAAAGACCCACTGCCACCTTAACCAACTTCCAAAACCTTCTATAGTTTCAAACAATACCATTTTTCTCAATCATTTAAATTTCAATTTAAAACCAAATTTTGAATTATCAAAATTTTCTCAAAATTTTTCTAACTTCCTAAATTTCCAAATTTTTTTGCCAACGTCTCCTTTGCGCGGTTAGCTCGGTACAACTACAAAAGGCCTCTACGGGCTCCCAAATTCCAAAAAGAAAACAGAAAGCCAAGTGGCTAGATCAAAAACCCAATCCAATTTCATACAGAAATTTAAATACATACCTTTTAGTCGGGCAATTCAAATTTATCTTTTGGAATCACATCCAATTTTCTTTTCCCTTTAATACCTGCATATCTTATTTAGCAACAAGATCCAATCGTAACCTTTTAAATCATTTTATACATTTCCTTTCAGAAGTTTTCACGTCTACTTTTATTCAAATTAGTTCTCCCCATTTTCATACGAATTCAATTTATTTTCAATTTTGAATATTAAATTTTATCTTCCATTTATAACTGATTCATATCGTTATTTTAAATTAGTTTCATTCGCTAATTTATTTCAGTTTCATATTAAAATCATTTTGTTACTAATAAAAAGTTTCCGAAAGTTTTTCTTCAAAATTTTCTAACCCCTAAAGTTTCCGAATTTTTTTGGCAGAGTCTCCTTTGTACGGAGGAGCTTTTGCAATTTGACAAGAGATATAAATATATATACATCGACCCACACGGTCGGAAAAAAGAAAAACAATTCATATTTCCTATTTTTATTGCGTGGGCGTACCTTTATTTAGCAATTCATTCAATTTTAATGGTTTGCAACTCAATTTCTTACATTCAATTTATTTTTAATCCAAACAAGCTCATATTCACTTCAAATGATTCAAAATCAATTTTATTTAATCTCTATCAACTCATAGAATTTTAATTACTTTTGTTTACGCCAAACGACAATTATTTTTATGCAATTACGGCGATACTTGCTTAATAGAGTATCTATTTTAGTTTATAACTACTTTAAATTAATTTTCTACTCATTCTGTATTTAATTCCATTTCATTTCCAACTTATTCACCAACCATACATTGCATTTCATTCATCTCCGTATTGGTTTCATTTTAAAACTATTTCATTTAGCTTGACAACATTCAATGCTTAAACTAATATCCATTTCCCAAAAATAAATTTAACCCAAACCTTTTATTTAATAACGTTCCATTCTAATAATCCAATACCCACTAAAACTTTGATTAAATTTTTATTCAAGCAGACTTAGCCTATTTATTATTTAATTCGATTAACCCATTTATCCACCCCATATTTAAATTTTTAATTCACTTACGTAATTTATTTTATTAATACAAAGCCATTCTCAATTTATTTCTACTTACCTGGGTTTTGTTTGCAATTCAAACCCTGTTTATTATAATTCATTTTCATTTCATTCGACAACACTTCCATTATATCTAATTTACGTGCAAATTACATTGAATATTATTCATATCACACTTGAATTTTATTTATAATTCAAACCATCACTATTTCGATCCAACTCTAATTATTTTTACAACATCTCCACTTATTTAATTCATTATCAAATCCAAGTCGAATTCTATTTACAGTTCGAATTCATTTCCATTCTCCATTATTAACTTACAACTCATTTTATTAAACCGAGTTAAATTTTATTAATATACTCCATCAAATAATTTATTTAGTTAATTAGCTTACTTCCAACTTTTATTACAAAAATCACTTTATTAAAATTTTCCTGAGTTCAAATTTTTTCATATTTCCAGTTTGAATTTCTTCCATTTTCCAAAATTCCAACATTTTTTTTTCAAATTTTAGAAATACTCTTAAATTTACATAATGCTATTTAAATAGCTTTTTATAAAAATACTTCTTATAACTCGATGTCTCAACCAGTCCATCCTTGTTCTCACAGAAATTCAGTCATACGTTGATCAGGCGTAAGACTGAAAATCTATAAGTACTTGGTAAACCCGTTTTCAACACCCAGTGAAAATACTTGGAAAATAATTTTATTGAAAATATAGAAAACAGTTTTTTTGAAAATAGAGGAAATATCTTTGGTGAGAATGCTCTGGAAATCATCACCCCCATCCATGGTCGCAGTTACATTCCAGGGTTACGTTGCCATCGCAGCAAAAGTCCATGTAACTGTAGGCTCTCCGCGGCCTCTCGATTACGCCATGGTACCCATGACAGATCGTAGCTACATTCCAGGGTTAGTTGTCATCACAGCAAAAGTCCATGTAACTGTTGGCTCTCAGTAGCACACACGATTTACGCTGTCAAAATGAAACTTCTCCACTCCTACATAGGTCGCAGTCTACCGATGTAAAATCAAACGCAGAATGTTGGCTCTCAGCAGCACACATGACTTTCGCTATGTTACCATAGGTCGCAGTCTACCGATATAGAATCAAACGTAGACCGTTGGCTCTCAGCAGCACACACGACTTTCGCTATGGTATACAATACTCATAATCCTCAGGAACTAGTTTTGTCCGGACTCCTCATATGATCAACTTTAGAACCCCCGTTGGGGCTCAAGGCAGCACCACCTTGTGGCACTCCTGAGAAGTTCATTTCAAGGGAGCGCCCTTTCTTCCTAGCCATCATCAAAACACTTTATACTATACATACATATATATATAGTATCTTTCAAATCATATACCTAATATGATCTCATATAAAGCTTCTTTACACAAAATCGATTATCCCAAAATCAATAATTTTCAAACTAGGCTTTCCAAATTCAAATATTGATTTTACCCAAAAATCAAAAGCCTTTCCAAATTCAAAGGTTCGCAAAACCTTTTCCAAAATCCTCATAAGATCCTTTATATATATAAATATTTATATAATCCTTGATAAAAATCTTTGGATCATCTTAAACCTGTATAAAACCCCTTTTATACTTCAATTATTTCCAAAAATCCTATTTCTTCTGATTATAGATTCAACAAGAGAAGTTTCATCTTATATATAAAAAAGATATATAACTTTGTTTATTCAAAATCAAACATTCAAATTTGATTACTCCTTCCAATATCCATTTCATTCAAATCTGTACGATGTACACTTATCATCCGTACGCTATACCAATCTGATCGCTCACTCGATCACACAACTTCACTTCCGAACTAGTATTGTCCACCCGACTTCCTAGTGCGGACACAGATCTGGTTTCTTGATTAGAAACCGTCATTCTCCTTGCATAGCCATAACTATGATAGAGAATATCCAGAACCAATCAACAATCCATATCCAGGTTCGCCGTCGAAAATCGAGTGAAAAAAATCCCAACTCGGATCGATAAACTATCTCGAAGTTCTATGCTCGAATCTGGATCAAATCTCTATGCGAATAGAATAATATACGTACATTCTACGTATTTTTCTTCATTGATCATTGACTAAATCAATTTCCTTTCTATTCACATTTCCTTTAATTTCCATTCACTTATTTACAATGGCTTCAATTCCATCGAATTTTCACTTCAATTCTTATCTCGGTTGGGTATTTAATTAATAACAGTTTGAACTCCGACCAGTTTATATTTAGAAAATAGCTTGAAAGTTTTAAAAATAGATAAGTAGTTGAAAAATAATTATTAGTTTACAAAATAGCTATAAAATAGTTACGTAATTGTAAAATAGTTGAGAAATAGCTAAATAGTTTCAGAAATTTTAGATAATTGCAAAATAGTTGTAAAATAGTAATTAATGTGTAACATAGTTGAAAAGTAGTAATTAGTTTAGAAAACAATTGAAAAAATGGTTAAATAGCTCCAAAAATAATTGTAAAACAAGTATAAAATAATTTGGCTTTAAGAAAGAAAGGTTGTATATATTTAATAGCTTAGAAAAATAAGTTTATATTAAAACAATTTATATTGAAAATAGTCAAGAGTCAACTGTTCACTTCCCCAACAATTCAACTTCAATTTTGCACTTCCATTTAATTGACTCAATTCTAACTTGAATAACTTCAATTTCTATTGAAATTTATTTAAACCCATTTCAAGTTGAATCGATCTTGATTCCTTTCCCAATTTAAATCAAATTCCATTTGATTTTAATCCTATTCAACTTTAATTATAATTTCAAATTATTCCAATCAAATTGAATTATTATCAATTGAACTCATTTCAAATTCAAATCGTTTTAATTTAATCCAATTCAATTTCCCATTAAAATTTTTAACTTATACATCTTCAATCACCAATCCAATTAATTCAAACCAAATTCAATTTTGAACTAATTCAATTTCAATCTTGAATTTAAACTATCTCGAATTATATAAATTCGAGTTAAATTCTCAAGGGTTGGTTTAACTTTTTAAACCAAATTAACTTTGTTCATTTAAAGTTTTTAAGCAACTTAATTTCTTTACACACCAGACTACCTTTAAAATTTTAAACCACCCTTGGTTTTAATTTCAAAACAAATCCCTTAAAAATCTTTCAAACATTTCTTGTTTTAAAATAAGAGTATATTCAAAATAGTCTGAATTATATTATTTTTTATTTCTTGAACTCCTTGAAACAATTGATTGCTTCTAGGCTTAGGTTTTAAAACTTTCAAAATTTTAAAACCTACTTAAATTTAGAAGTTATACTCATCTTATAAATTTACTTCATTTGGCTTACTTAATAACAAATGTACCATTACTGATCACAAAAACTATTTATGATAATACCCAAGGTTATCATATCTAGATACCAATTCCTTTTTATATTGTTCTTACTTCTATAAATTCAAGATAAATTTCAGTTTGAATCCATTTCAAACTTACCTTTATTTAAAGCTTTTAAACAATTTAATTTCTGAATTCTAGTTTTAGAATTTCATTTTCAATTAATTAAATTTTAATTTGGTTGTATTTCCGTTTTTACTTAATTTAATACCAATTCAAGACTTCAATTTGGTTGCATTATATTACTTCTTAATTTTAATTTCAATAATTTAACAACCAATCGCCTTAATATTTATTAGAATGAAATATTTCTTTATATATCAAAATATACTTTTATATAAAATCATTAAAAACCTTTATATAAGAAAATAACAAGTACGCTCTCATATATATATATATATATATATATATATATATATATATATATATAGACACACACACAAAACTCATTCCAGAGTACTACGGACTCTATTTAATGAGTAATCCCCACCAGAGCCAAGGTTCTTGCTTTACCTTTCAGCTCTGATACCAACTGTAACGACCCGAAATTTTCGAAGTCGAAAATTCCAGATAGTTACGAAAAAGAAGAAAGAGATAGAAGAAGAAGATCAGAAACACCAACACCTCACATTCGTAGCGGATAATATATATAATAACAAATATTAACAGTTTACAAAGTATTCTATATCTGTCAATTAGATCTATAATACATCAGAGTTACACATATAACAGACATTGAATATTCACAATTATCATGTCATAGATATACAACAATATAATATAGCGGAAATACTCCATACGTTCTTGCCATCCAGCTCGCCTCCTGAGCTCTAGAACGTCCTAACCTGAAAATCTGTAATACTCGGTCTGACCCGAGCATTACACCAAAGTAACACCCGTGTCAGGCTGGAAACCAGCGTGAGTAAACCCATCTAATATGGAATACAAACATACAACTTATATAGAACCCGGGGTAACTCAAACCAATTTTACAAGTTCACAATATGTCATAGACATAACTTATTTCACACATAAGTTTCTAAGGACCAAAATTTAGATCAAATAGTCCGATTCACTTAAAGCGTTTCATTCTAACCTATTAATCTCACATATCAATTTATAAGAATTCGACGTAGTTTCGGGTATCTTCTAATACCCGATCCCCGGTCTTTTTCGAGTCCAATTCATCTTAGAAACAAGCTGTTTAAGTTTAAACTATTCCATTCATACCCAAAATTTATCACTGATAGACAATCCATGCTAGAACAGTTCAATCCAAACATAGCATATTAAACCACATATCAGCGATATCAAATAATCTAGGATATTCAATATACTTTAATCATCAATAAGCAAGATTAATTAGTCATACCGTTTCTAATTAATTTAATATAAATTAAATTGATTACTTTAACCACCCTAGCCCTGCTTACTCAAGATTAATTAATGAAATATAGCTATTAATTTATCATTCCCTAATTTCCTCTTTAGATTCCTTAAGTAATTTGCCTTAAATTAATAACGCAAATCGATTATTCTTCATCCATTAACCTTAGTTATATTTATCCTAATTAATTACTCAAATCAACAATACCATAATCACTTACATTGATTAATTATCCTTTAATTTATCACTCATTAATTCTTAATTACTTTCTTAAGTGGTTTACCCTTTAATTATTTTTATCATGTAATTTCCCATTGTTATTATTTTTATTTAACCTTTAATTATTAATTTTATCCTTTAATAACTAATTAGATTTATTTAAATCTGAACGAGTTAATCCACTAATTACTTACATTAAGTGATTATCATTTAAGTAACAAATTCTCTAGTTACTTATATTAATTTATCTCTACCTATAAATTAATCAGTCAAAAATTAATTAACTTATAACCCCTAATCAAAAATTTATTATTTCTTAACCATAAATTAATTAGTTTCTCTTTAATTATTGAACTGATTAATTAAATAATCTTAATCACTTAAACCTAAATTAATTAAAAGTTAAGTCAAATAAATTAAAACTTTTAATTAATTTCTTAACTATATCACTTTAAAATCTTATTTTATAAACCTGGGATTTGATTATCATTAATCTATAATTTAATCTAACATCTTTAAGTCAAATTTAAGATAAACATTTTATTTCCTTAATTTCTCCTTAAGCACACTATTAATTAAATTTTGAATTTAACTTAAGAATCTACCTGCTTAGTTTAAATGAAACATACAATTAGATAAATAAATATTAAACAAATCATTATCAAAGAAGGGTTTAAGAAGTTAGTTTAAAACTTGATGTTTCTGAGTTTAAACCTTGAGAATATTCTCATATTTGACTCGAGACAATTTGAGAAAACTCACTTGCTAGATCACCACTGCAAGCCTCCAAAATCGTAGCCAAACTCCACCGAACCAAGTACCAATACCCTTGAAACTTCACCAAACCCACAGGCAGCATCGAGCAACCCCTTGCCCTATCTCAACTCGCACCCCAAAACCGAATGCGCTCTGTCGTATCATCGTTCGCGCCTTCCTCCAGTTGCAATGTTCCTACTCGCGATGAACTTCTCGGTGCCGCCTCGCGCGTCTCACGCAAAACCCTAGTTCGAAAATCTCTGCAATCTTCCAACATCGCGCTTCCTCGATCCTATGAACGCCGCCCCTCTGCCCTCGCCGCTCGAGTCACCTCACGGCGGACACGCCTCTTTCCTGCCACCAGTGCGCCGCCTCTCCTTCGCGACGTTCGACCCTCGCGACTTTGGCAAAAACCCCACTTAAACTCGAGCTCGAGTTTACACATCGCGACTGGATTTCGAATCGCTAGCCGATTGGTTTTAGTATTATTATTATTATATTATTATTATTTTACGAGGGCTTCGGCCATTTTCTTTAGTGAGTTCGATCTCCATCTGGAAGCATGAGGGAACGAAGACGTAATAATAAAGATGGGAAATGGCTTCTTGAGTATGCCTGACTATAATATAATTAAATATCAAAAATATCTCGTTACGCATAACGCGAAATCTCAAACCCCGAATCAGACATGCCAACAGGCGTTTATAAAGTTTTACCCGCATTCCGAACATAATGGAACGTGTTTTGGAGGCTAATTTGATCGTATGCACGAGTTACGGTAATAAACGATCAATTTTAAATTAAATCGATTAAAATAATTTCTAAGCGTTTTGAGCTGTCAGGGTCAAACGACAACTCCGATTGCTACAAAAATTGAAATCCGATAATAACTAACTATTATGGATCCATTGGAACCGGTTTCGTCGAATTCCGAGACTGTGCCTCAGAAGGCTATTTTTAAATGTCAATTTAAACGATATATTATTAAAATTGAACAAATTACCTTTAAATTAAATTTCAATTATTCTATTATCTTCAGTATCATTGTTATAAATTTTATAAGCCTTCAAATTATTTTAAATAGGCTTAGAGGTTTCAGATTCAACAATCTATCCAATTTCAATTATTAAATTTAATATTTAAACTATATAATTCAATGATTTAATTATCAATTAAATATTGATATCTTGAATTCAAGTTAAAATTAACTTTTATATATTTAAAATCAATTAAATATTCCAATTTAATTTGTTAGAAATTTCGGGTCGTCACAGATGTCCCCTGTGACTGTCTATCCCCGTGTTATAGCATGAAATTCATGCTCTTCACTCATGCACTGTGATAACATACCTCTTACGTCTGACCGGCACCAAATCAAACAGCCTCGCAGGACCTCGAAGTTGCACTCAGGCTCCATCAATCTGGACTCCTATCCTCCTTCCTCCTCGGTCACCAACGTGGACTTGCCCATGTCCAAAGTGCCGTTCCTCCAAAAGAGTGCCCACAGCTGGGTCGGCTACGTAAAATCCTCCAACAATCTTCCTAAAGAAACCCATGTCGGAGCACATTTGTCCTGTTTTGTCCGCATCGATCTGCCTGAAGATGCCTATGATTGTGGATGTTACCTATCGTACGTACTAACAACCTATGAAAAGTAATAAAAATCCTTGTGAACCTACTTGCCTGCTCCTAATACATACAGCCAAAAATATATTTTGGTCTTAACTGCATGAAACATCTATCCAAACCTTTACAAGGTCTGCCTACCAAATCGCTTCCAGATTAATTAATTTTACCGTTACAGTTTACATATTGTTTATTTCCATTAATCTGAATTAAACCATTTTTACATCCGATTTGGTTATTTCACAATTTCCCTGTTTCTTACATAAATTTGTTTCAATTTCACATCCGTTTAGTTCATATGGTTTATCTGTAATTTTTATACCATTTTGTTACAGATTTACACTGGCCTTTAGGGTCCATTTAATATATAATTTTTTTCTATCCTAATTTACGTTCTCTTTTTAGAGATTTAATCCGTACAATTTTTTTATCCAATAGCCACAAACCATTTAACTACACAAAACTCCACTCTTACAATTTTAGGTCACATACGAAACAAACCATTATGCTAATTAGACTTCCTAATTTTTTGTTCCAAAATAATATTCAAAATTATGTAATTCTATCAATCAAAACCATAATTTTATTCAAGTAGCATATTCTGAATTTATTCAACTAACATGTTCAACCGTTAGAAATTACTAATTCAATTTAATTAAACCAATCTTATTTATGCCATGAAACGTGAATAACAATTTTTTTGTTCCAAATTTCAACCCAAACATGAATTAGAATCGAGAAGTGGTAGAAGGAGAAGATATAATAGTTTACATAAATTTCAATCTTATTCATGCTATATAATGTGAGTAGACAATTTAAATGTCCCTTATTTTAAACCAAACATGAATTAGATTTGATAAGTGGAAGAAGAAGAAGTTGCAATGATTTACATCTATTATCAATTAATAACAGAAATTAATTCATATTAATGTGCCAAAAAAGAACTGAATTGAACTACTTTATTTTTCTATTTCGTATTAATTCCCACTCACCTAGCACTTGAGCTTGTATAAATTTTCAAAAGCTTTGCTTTAATCTTTCTCCCTTTGATTCTTCTAAATTCCCCAAATTGCTTGAATATAAGTAGATAATTTAATTTGGCAAAGATTTGTTTATTTAGTAGAAAAAAGGAGGAAGAATAATACACACTAATTTTACTATAAAATTATGGCGATAGCTGAATAGGAGATTGGGTTTAGCTTAGATGGTTTATTTGTAGATTGTTTGAGTGAATATAATCCATTAGATTATTTTAGATTAAATTTGGTTCTTTCATACACTTAATGGTTATCCATTCTAGCCCATACACATCACTCAACCAATAAAATTTAGCCACTTCATCCTATTACATCACTGGAGCGAATGGGAAGTCGCCACATGTCAGGAACAATGCTGAAATACGTAGGAAAATCGCCAGAAAGAACCAGCTATAAAAACATCGCTCCAGATTTTGCATGACAATGGCACTAGATCCCTGGTCACCTAGGAAGTCAACATGCGTCTTTACCACTGTACCAAATGCGCTTTTTTCCTTTTTAATTATATTTTCCATAAATTATCAGGGTGTTACAGTTGGTTCCTTCGCTCGGTAATTAATTGCACTTGGTTCACAATTAGTTGGGAATAACTGTGGATTTTAATGTGGGTTACCTTCATTACTGTTTGCACAAAAAATGGACAAACACCTCCGAGTCGTATTTTTTAGTTGATTATATGTGATTTTCAATGATTTTAGATGAGTATGTAAATATGAAAAAGCAGGGGCTGAAATGTCAAGACACACAGATTTATAGTGGTTCGGCTAGAATGTGCCTACGTCCACTTTATATGTTATTATCTTCTTTCTTTCAGGTTACAAGTACAATGTTTTGTATACAAGCGTATGAAAGTAGTTTGAAAGTTTCTTCCTTGCTTGAGCTCTCAAACTTGTCTGCCATTGTTGTACCCCTGCCCCTCTATTTATAGAATGAGGTACGGGGCAGGGGGTCTTGGAAGTATATAGCTGCTGGCGGGCCTGGACTGGAGCAATCTGGCCTGGTAGCATTCTAGTTCGGCGAGCTTCATTCGGTGGTGAGGTTGGACCGGTGGTAGCCTCGTTCGGTAGGGAGTTGTTGGAGTTTGGACCGGTGGTAGCCTCGTTCGGTAGGGAGTTGTTGGAGTTTGGACCGGTGGTGCCTGGTCCGGCTATGGTGGTCCGGTGATGGGTGGATATGTGCCATTCGGTAATGGGTTTACATGGAGTTGGTTCGGTCTTGGAGGTGAGTTGGTTCGGTGCTCATCTGGGCCGGTTGAGTGCTTGGATTGCCGAATGGGTCTACACAGGGGATGCCGAATGTGACATAGCCGAACGAGCTATAGGATGGATTTTGCCGAATGGAGGTTGCCATGCTCTGCCGAATGAGGCTCTTATTTGTGAATGCCGAGTGGACTATGGTTTTTTACGGAATGAAATGCAAGGTGTGAACATGAGTGATACTGACGCTTCCTGGTCTTGAGATCCTCTGGGTGAGAATTCGCCCAACATTTGCCCCCCAAAGTGGGGCACGTGCTTGCATGTGTCGCGCTTTGTTTCCTCGTGGTAGGAAGGTTTGTTTTGTAACGCCATGGGCTGGATACTTGTATCCTGCTAATGTCCTGTAAAGGAATTTACAGTTTTCAGTGTGAATTCAAATAACGACCGTTCGGGATCGAAATGTTTGTGATTAAGTGAACTGCGCCGTTCGAGGCGAGTTAGTGTGCCCCGAGGGGGCTTAGCCTTATCGATGCCAGGTTCACGTTAGAGTGGGTCCCTGGATCGTTTGTCAAGGCGGTTTGTCGCCAGTTCAGAGCATGCCTAGGGATCGTTCGCGATCCCGTACATGTGTAAGTAGCTTGGCCATTTCATAATTATCAAATATCCATTTGACCGATGAGCTTAAAAAGGGATGTCAAAGCGTAAATTCTCACGACGATAGGGTTAATAGCCATTCAGAGCGCGCCTATGGACCATTCGTGGTCGCGTACACGTGTAAATGATTAACCCATGTTAGTGAGAGATTCACGACTTATCCATCGTTATCCTGATTTCTATTTTATCAGTGGACACCAGAGTTCGGTACTTATCTGAGTAAGGCGTATTGCATGCCCCCTGTTTCAGGTCTCTGCTGGTTGCCCCCGGCTATGTTCTGCACGTGTTACGCTTTGTTTCTGGACGGGGTGCTTTCATTCGGCATGGCTCCATTCGGCTCCTAGTGCCGAACCGGCTGGTCCGGTTTTCTGGTGCTTGCCTATATATAGGGGCTACACCCCCTTTATTTTTCTTTACCGAACGAGTAGAGCCGAACCATATTGAGCACCGAACCAGTTAAGTACCGGATCAAACAAATACCGAATCAATCAAGCGCCGGACCAATTTAGTACCGAACCAGGTATGTTCCCTTTTGCCGAATATATACAAAAGTTTCTGCTTGCCGAATGAGCTTTAGGCCTTGATGCCGAATGAACTTCACGCCCATGCCGAATGAGCATAGTGCCGAATGACCATATGCTTCTTATGCCGAATGAACCTGTTTTGCAACGCCGAATGAGACTTCATACTTGGTCCTTGAGCGGAATCTTGGACTTTTTTACACGCTTGCCTTATATATTTGCTTGTTTATGTTTCTATACTTCTTATTCTAACCTCAAGTCTTTTTTGTGCTGCAGAAAATGTCTCGCAAAGCGGAAACACGATCGGACAGAAAGAAGTCTAGAGGCACAGGAGAACCTTCTTCTTCCTTGCCCCCAGTCCAACCAGGATCCGGGCAACATCGACCTATTCCGAGGTCTCTAGTGGATGGATATGGTCCACAGGAACTTTTGATCTCACCCCCTGATTGCTTTCCTAGCTCCCTAAAGGAGGAGCAACTTGACGTCATATCCCGTTCCTTCGGGATAGATAGGGCTCTGATGCTGCTGCCGGGAGATGGAGTGATGCCATATAATCCTCCCGAAGGCTACTTCGCTTATAGCAGATACCATTGTATGTGCGGGGCTATCCCCCCTATCAACGCTTGGATAATTAGCTTCACCACATATTTGAAGGTGGCTCCCTTCCAGCTTCAGCCTAACTCTTATGCCATCTTGGTGAGCCTCTTTGTTATCTTCCAAAGGAGGTACGGGCGTCCTCCTTCTAACCGAGAAATTCGATACTTGTACAACCTGAGAGGCTATAAGAAGGGGTCTCCGTATATTAGTCTGGAAGCGGCCGTGCCCTTCAAACCAGTCCTGGACTTATATTCCAAGTTTACCATGTTCAAGAAAGAGTGGTTCTTCATCAAGGACGATGCTGTTTCTTTCCGCCTTTTCACTTCCGGCTGTAAGATGGATTTCATTTATATTTTCCATGTTTTGACTGTAGTGTTTTTTCTGACATGCTTCTATTTCTGGCTAGCGACAGGTGGTATTGCAGTCGTGGAGGATGATTCCTTGGTGCGAATGGCTACTGAACTAAAGGCTATTCCGGCACGGGACCGGTCGGCCTCCTTCTTGATCAGGAACGCAACCCTCTTGGAGTATAATTTGATCTTACCGCACCAGTCCGTGGTTAAGCAAAGAGACACGGCTGAGGAGAAGGCTGCTAAAGCTAAGGAGGGGGCTACGGTAAAGAGCGGTAAGAGGGAGCCTTTCGCAGAGCGTCCCGTGGTCGGGGGGAAGAAACTGAAGAAGTCTGATGGCCCTTCTCCAAGTACTTGCCCGACTGTCCCGGAGGAGGAAGGCGTAGAAGAGGAGGAAGGAGGCGAAGTTGGAGAAGGGTCGGAAGGTGGAGGAGATGGCGACGGTCAAGGTGGTAGTGGTGTTGCTGTTCTAACCTCTGAACAAGACCTCGAACTGGATGAGGCTCTCCGTCGGGCCTTCGGGGAGTCGGAGGGAGAGTCGGAAACGGAGAAGGGAACGGAGAAGGCAAAGGAAACCGGCAAAGCTGTGGCTGGCACTGACCTATCCTCTAAGGGTTCCTCAGCTAGGGTGATTCCGGCGATGCAAGGTGAACTTTTGTCTTCTGCCGATTCCATTTTCGATAGGGACTTAGAAATTTTTTACGGTTCACTTCCGTCCTGGGGTGAGATCCAGGACTTATTGCAGTATCCCACTCCTCCGCCGGGTTTGTATAATAGATGTGTCTTCCCACTTTTCTTTCTTTTTAACTTAGCACATTTTTTGAACTGTGGATTATTGTATGTTCGTAACACTTGTTCTTTATTCCAGGGGCAGGCCAGGCGGTTAAAACGTCGGATGTTCGACCTTGAACAATTTAAGTCGAGGAGAGCTTCCGCGAAACCTTCTACTGATCGCACTGGGGATGTAGTCAGTTACCGCCCTCTTCTTGGGGTCATCGAAGAGGGCATTCAGAAAAGGAAGCGGAGCCGTTCCTTATTTGAGTCGTCCCCTGGTTCGCAGCCTCCTATTCAGCCTCCTCGTGATACTACGGAGGAGAGCACGGAGCCCGGACTCCCTCCTCCTCCTTCCAAGAGTCCTACTGTCATTCGTATAAGGCGTCCCGATGTGCCTCGCCCCGTGCCTCGTGACCCTTTTGCCGGTCATCCTGATTTAGACCCAAGCTTTCGGGACATTTCATTCGATGAGACCACGGGCGAGCACCTCCTTCCCCGCAACCCCATGGTAAGAGTGCTGGACGAGGCCAAATCTTTAGATCTTGATTTACTTACTACACGGGTAGTCACCATGGAGGATGAGGCCAAGGCTAATATCGACCGGGTGGCCGCAGAGACCAAGAAGTTAATGGAGCATCATGCTAAGTTGGTCAAGGCCGGGGAAGAGATCGGGAGTGCTAACATTCGGTTGAGGTTAAAGGTTGCCGATCAGGCCAAGCAGCTCGCCGACCAAGCCATCCAGATTTCCCAGCATGAGGAAGCCTCCAAGCGGCTGAAAGAGACCATGGAGAAGGCCAGTAGGGCGGAATTACGGAAGATGGAGGTCGCTTGCAGGGAACGGATTAACATAGCTATCACAACGGTGGATGAGGTTCGAAATGCGGATCTCGAGCGGGTAGAGGAGTTGTCAGGGAGGCTCGAGGCTGCGGAAATGGCTCAGGCCGAGTTGAAGGAGGAGATGGAGGAGATGAGGAGGTCCCTCAAGTTGAAGGAGGAGGAAATGAGGAGGTCACTCCAGGCTGACTGCTTGAGATACCAATCAGAGAGGGACGTCGTCGTCGCCAAGTTGCAAGCTTCCGAGGCCCGGGTGAGGGAGTTTGAGGAAAACGAGGGGATGATGGATGAGATGCTGCAGGATATGTACTTCCACACTTGGAAGGAGGGCGGCTTGTCTTGGATGGACGATTACCCTCGGGTCATGGCCAAGGTGTATCTCCAGGCTTTAGAGGAGGCCAGGGTGAACGCGGGTAAGGAAGGCGGAGAGGCTTTCAACTTGAATGCGGTTACTGCTCAGTTCTCAAAGGAGGAGCAAGCGGCGGTGAAAGAGGGGATGCGGCTGCTTGCTGCAGAGGAAGCGGGCGTGCAGTTGGCTGATGAGGATCAAGCGGCGGATGCTGGTGAGTTATTCTTCTTCCCTTTCTTTTCTTCCCGTGTTTCCATAACTTGGTTGTTCGTTTAATGAATTCCTCTTCCGAATTGGACAGGCGGGACTTCTGATCCACATGCTGGGGGCTCTGATCCTGCGGCTAAGTAGACTGGGGGAGTTGGTGATGGAGTGTGGATGCATCTGCCATCTTTTTGTTTCTTTTTTATCACTGTTTATGTTAGTCTTTGATATGCAACTGTAATAAAATTATTTGCAAAGAATAACTTCGTGTGATCTTATAATATAAGCTGATTTTGTCATGTTTAAATGTTGTTGCTATCTTTATGTGCTGTGTGAGAAGTATAATTATGTATATGTCTGTGATTCTAGTTGTGTTTGATGTTAAGTTTTTGCTTGAAATATAATTTCATGTTTTGCAATGTCAGTGTATGAATGAGCTATAGTTACGCATTTATGTACAAGAGAAGAGAGTACCGCCCTTTATGTTTTATTCGCAGGCGGTAGCTTTGAGTGTCTTGTGTAACTGTTCACGGGTATAGCTGAGCGCCCTGCCACCCAGTACGCAGGCTTAGAGCCTCATGAGTGAATGCTTCCTATTCGGTTTCCTGTACTTTAGAGTTTGTTATACAGGATAGGAGAAAAATATTTAAATGGAATGGAAATATAGTAAAAGTAAAACTTCCAGTCACAGAAGGCCGTCGATGTGCTTAAGTTCGTGGCAAACGGGTTTTGTAGTCACTTTCCCTAGCTGTGGGTCTTGGAGACATTTGTCACCCATCTTACGCCTCCGCGGGGAGTTTTCTTTTTTACCACAGCCGCACTTAAGACACATCGGAGCCGAGATCGCGCACGGTAACTACCCGAACCATTATGGTCCGTAATCGTGGGTATTATTCGATTTACCGTGGCCGGCTAGCGTGGGTGCCGTTGGCCGTGAACTACCCCTGGCTGGCCACACCTTATGTTGGGGCTTAAAGTAGGTTCACAGTTGCCGGCGAGCCGAACGCCGTAATGAGCTGCCATCGGCTATAGTCGGCCTTTATGATGACTTATAATCGGCTCATTACAGTTGGCTTTGAGGGCAGGCGCGCAATGAGTTAACCCGCAGCAGAGGGATGCTGGAGCAAAAGTGTCTCATTGGCGAGTGCATAGAATCGTAGTGTACCTGTTAGGCCTAGTCCAGATGAGGCCGTGGTGCGTCTTGAGGGGAGATGCCATAGGATTTTGTTCAACAGAAAGGGATAAAACTTAACGAGCAGCCAAGACATAAAGGAACAAGTTAAAAAGAGACAAGATTTTTTAAAGTGGTTCGGCACGGAAATGCCTACGTCCACTGATTCTCTTTGTTAATTCTCTTCATATGGGCAGTACAAGTTAAGAAAAGTATCGACGGAGGTGTCTGATGTTCCATGCCCTCTGGAACACCTCTCCGTCCACTGTTGACAAAATGTAAGCTCCGTTGTGGAGATCTTTATGAATTACATATGGTCCGTCCCAGATGGGGTCCAGTGCCCCAGGGCGCGGAAAGATTCGCCTGAGGACAAGATCTCCTTCTTGTAAGCTGCGATGCTTGACTTTGGAATTGTATTGTGCTGCCACTTTTTGTTTGTGAGCTGCTGTTTTGAGTGCTGCATCGTTTCTCCTTTCCTTGATCAGATCCAAAGACATGAGGAGGAGTTCTTCGTTTTCCTCTGGGTTGTAGTGGATCCTACGGTGGGAAGGCACAATAGTCTCAACTGGGAGCATTGCCTCCGATCCATATGCCAAAGAGAAAGGAGTATGTCCCGTTGATGTTCTGAAAGATGTGCGGTATGCCCATAGTGCCGTAGGAAGTTCGTCCACCCAAGCGCTTTTTGACTTTTCAAGTTTCTTCTTGATTAGGGTTTTGAGAATTTTGTTGACAGCTTCAACTTGTCCGTTTGCCTGAGGGTAAGCTACTGATGAGAAGCTTTTATGAATCCCATGCTCTTGGCACCAGTCGGCAAATTCTTCGCTGTCAAACTGGAGTCCGTTGTCGGATACGATCTTGAGTGGGACTCCATACCTGCACAGAATGTTTTTGATCAAGAAGTTGATAACTTTTGCTGAAGATATTTTATTTAAAGGTTCCGCTTCCACCCATTTGGTGAAATAATCGACTGCCACTATAGCATATCTGGCTCCGCCTCGGCCCGTTGGCAGTTCGCCGATTAAGTCAATTCCCCATACAGCAAAGGGCCAAGGGCTAGTCATTTGAGTAATTTCGTTTGTGGGCAGTCGAGGAATCTTGGCGAACTTCTGACATCTGTCGCATTTCTTAACGAAGTCTAGGGCATCTTTGTTTAGTGTGGGCCAGTAATATCCATATCGGAGTATCTTTCTTGCCAAAGTCTGTCCTCCAGTGTGATCTCCGCATCCTCCCTGATGGATGTTTGTTAATATCTCCTTGGCTTCCCTTCCGGCGACGCATCTTAATAAGGGGCTAGAGAAGCCACGCCGGTAGAGGATGCCTTCTTGTATTGTGTAGTGGGGAACTTTCCTCAAGATCTTCTTGGCTTCGTCACGCCTGTCGGGTAGTATGCCATCTTGCAAATATTTCCGGATAGGAGTCATCCAGGTTCCTTCTTCGATTGCTGTTATCAGATTCACTTGTTCGAAACTTGGGGCTAGCTGCCTTGAGATTGCTAGTGCTCCGGAAATGGTGCTGTTCTTCATACTAGCTTGCTTTGCAAGTTCATCTGCCTCTTGGTTTTCTTCTCGAGGAATGTGTTTGATTAGATAATGGTCCAATCGATCGAGCAGCAGTCTGGTTTTCTTTAGGTATGCTGTGAGTCGTTCTCCTCGAGTCTGGAATTCTCCTAGTACCTGGTTTACGATAAGCTGAGAATCACTATGAATACATAAGGAATTGATTCCAATTTCTAGGGCCAGTTCCAATCCCGCTATTACTGCTTCATATTCAGCATCGTTGTTAGTGGCCGTGAACTCCAATATTAATGCATAGTACAACTTTCTTCCCCTGGGGGTGATGATCACAATACCTGCCCCCGAGCCTTGTTCGTTCGATGCTCCGTCTACAAAGAGGTTCCACTTGATGTTTTTTGCTACTTCGGATTGTTCCTTGCCTTCGTTGGTAGTGAATTCGGCAATGAAATCAGCCATGGCTTGTCCTTTGATAGCGGTGCGAGGATGGTAGGTGATATCATACTTACTTAGTTCGATGCACCATTTGAGGAGTCGCCCAGAAGTGTCAGGACGATGGAGCACTTGTCTTAGTGGTTGATCGGTTAGAACCCTGATGGAGTGAGACTGGAAGTAGTGTCGCAGTTTTCGTGACGCGATCAATAAACAATATGCTAATTTCTCAAGTTTAGGATATCTGGCTTCTGCCCCTGTAAATCTCTTACTTACAAAGTAAACCGGGCGTTGTGTGCGGTCTTCTTCTCTTACCAAGGCGGCGCTTAGAGCATGAGATGATACAGCGAGGTATAGGTATAACACTTCACCTTCATTTGGAGTTGAGAGTACTGGTGGTCTCTGAAGGTGTTCGATTAGGTTGAGGAAGGCTTTTAAGCATTCGTCGGTCCACTCGAACCTCCCTTTGTCTTTCTTGAGTGCTTCGAAGAAAGGGACACACTTGTCAGTTGCCTTGGAAATGAATCTGCTTAGGGCGGCCACCTTTCCGTTTAGGCTCTGCATTTCTTTTCGAGTGGAAGGTATCCTTATTTCTTTTAAAGCCCGGATTTGTTCAGGGTTTGCTTCGATTCCTCTGGCGTGGACGATGAATCCTAAGAATTTTCCCGATGATACTCCGAAGGAGCACTTTAGAGGATTCAGCTTCATTCCATATCGGCGAAGTACTCGAAACATATCGTCCAGATGGCTTACATGGTCGTTGGCTTTCCTGGACTTTACCAACATGTCATCCACATATACTTCCATAGTTCGTCCTATCAGTTCTGCGAACATTTTGTTGACGAGGCGTTGATAGGTAGCTCCAGCATTTTTGAGTCCAAAAGGCATGACTTTGTAACAATATAATCCGCGGTCGGTGATGAAGCTAGTGTGGTCCTGATCGGGAGCGTGCATGGGGATCTGGTTATATCCGGAGTATGCATCCATAAAAGATAGGAGTTCGTGCCCAGCTGTGCTGTCTACGAGTTGGTCAATTCGGGGAAGTGGGAAGCAGTCTTTCGGGCAAGCGTCATTCAGATTGGAGAAGTCAATACATGTTCGCCACTTTCCATTGGCCTTTTTTACTAGCACTGGGTTAGCGATCCATTCTGGGTAGATGGCTTCCCGTATGAAGCCATTAGCAAGTAGATTTTTTACTTCCTCATCAAGGGCTGCTGATCGCTCTGCCCCCATGCTCCTCTTTTTCTGCTTTACTGGTACCTTGGTGGGATCGATGTTCAACATGTGGCATGCTATGTCTGGGGAGATTCCTGTCATATCGGCATGGGTTCACGCAAATACATCTAAGTTGTGGCGGAGAAAGTCAATGAGTTGATCCTTCAATTCCGTTTTCAGCTAAGATCCGATTTTTAATAGTCTACTTGAATCATGCTTATCTACCGACACGAATTCCATAGCCTCTGCAGGCTCGGCGGTAGCCTCCTCCTCTTTATCCCTGGGGTCTAGTTCATTGAAGGGATCGCTTGTGTATCGAAGAGGAGGGGCTTTCTTTAGTTGCTATGCCTCCAAGCTTTTCATGCAGAGAGTGGTCTCTGCATCTTTTCCTTTATTCTTTCTGCGGTTATTGCGAAGTTCAGTTACGTAGCAGTTTCGGGCAGCATCTTGATCTCCTTCTACTTCTCCTACTCCGTTGTCTGTTGGAAATTTCATTTTCAGGCACCAGGGGGCTAATACAATCTGGAAGTCAGACAAGGCTGGTCTTCCCAAGAAGGCGTTGTAAGCCGAGTGGTTTTCTATTAGTACGAACGTTTGTTTTCGCACAACGGAGCGAGGATGACTTCCTATTTCGACGAAGAGGTCAAGTTGCCCGAGGGGCATTTTTGCATCTCCAGTGAAACCGTGCAGTGGTTTGTCACAGGGGGATACATCCTTCATTGACAACTTCATTTTGTCGAAAGCATGTTTGAACAGGATATTTACGGAGCTTCCCGTGTCTATTAGAATCCGAAAAATTTTAGCTGGACTGAACCAGGCAGAGATGACCATGGGATCCATATGTGGGTACTGTCTTCCTTCCAAATCACGCCTACTGAATACAATGTCATCGTTTTCTTTTCGTTTCGGGTGGCGTTCCTCCGTAATGGAGTTAACATATCCTTCGGCATTTCTAAGCGACTTGCCGTACCTTTCCATCTCTGCCCAACTTCTGTCGGCGATGTGTGGTCCTCCTGAGATGGTAAGGACCACTATCTTCTCTTGACTAGAGCCACTGGTGTTGTGATTGTTGCGATTCCCTCCGCCTACTTCTGGGAGGGGTTGCTTTGAGTTCTCATTGGCAGGAGTTGGAGTCCTGTTCTGACCTTTCACATAACGTTCCAGTCTTCTTCTTCTAATGTGTTCTTCGATCAAGTCCCGAAGATGGTGGCATTCATTGGTGTCATGTCCGTGGGATTCGTGGAAGCGACAGAACTTTCCGGACTTGAGTGCGTTATCTGATTCTTTCTTGTGCGGGGGGCGCTTGTATCCGAGTTCGCCCTGAGTGGCTAGGTAGATGTTTTCGATTGTTTCATTCAAAGGAGTGTAGGAGTCAAATCTTGGCCCTGGTCGATATTGGCGCTTTTCAACCTTTCTGCCCCCAACATTGTCTCTAGATTCATTTCTTCGAGCGTCCTTAGCTGCAGCGGGAACCTTGTCCTGAACTGTCTTACCTTGTTGTCCTGATTGCCTTTCTGTAGCAGCGTCTTCAAGTCTCATATACTTTCCAGCTTCATGGAAGAAATCAGGCAAGGTAGCTGGTTTTTCCTTAGTTAACCTTCTGGCAAACTTGGTGTCTGGATGTACACCACTACAGAGGGCCATTAGAGTGAGTTTTTCATCGGCATCTTGAACTGCAGCCGCTGCGGCGTTGAACCGGGTTAGATATTGTTGTAGCGTCTCCCCGGATTTTTGTTTGACATTGGATAGAGAATAAGCGTCCTTGGGCTGTTCCACATGGATGCGGAACTGGCTGATAAACCTTTCTTTCAACGTCTCCCATGAGTTGATGGATCCTTGGGGTAGATGGCAGAACCAGGAGGTAGCTAGATCTGCTAGGAACAGCGGAAAGCACTTGCATAATACTCCTTCTGTTGCTCCACTCATGAGCATATGCTGGGTGTATCTCTATAAATGTACGATGGGGTCGGAAGTTCCTTTGTAAGGCTCCATGGTTGGCATTTTCCATTCCCGGGGAGTAATGGCAGTTTCGATATTTCGGGTAAAGGGGCTGGTGACTCTAGCGCCTATTTCTCGGTCCCTTTGCTCCCGTTGTACACATTCTCTGAATAATTGTGCCATTCGTTCGTCAGAACTTGGAGCGGACAAGAATGAGCTTGGTTCTTCCCTGCGGGATCTATCTCGTCCAGATGCCCTGTAGGGATGGTATAGTCTATCACTTCTAGCATTATCCAGTGGTTGTCTTTGGCTGCTTGGATGCACGCTAGGACCAGCTACAGTTGCCCCCTGCCTTGATCTTCCCCTGCGGGGTTCTGTTTCGGGCACATCCATGGGGCCAACTTCGGGCTGGGTTCTAGCTCGGCTCCGTTCAGCGGGGTTTCTATGATTAGGTGGCATGACTGGCTCAGCTACATCCGACCCTCGCCTGGTGTCTCCCCCGCTGGGTTCGGTTCCAAAGGCTTCCTCGAGTCGGAATTCGGGCTGAGTCCGGGCGCGGCCCCTATCATTGTTGTTCCTGTTGATAGCTTCTTCGAAGAGTGAAGACCTTTGTTGCCTCCGGGATCCTCCGGATTGGGATTCACCCCATGATTCAGTGTTGCGGTTCGACTCTTCAGCATCCCTTAAGCGTGACATGAGTCGATCCACCAAAGTTTCTTGTTGGGATGTGAAGCGGTTAGTTACTTCAGCCACAACCCTGTCCAGATCTGCCCTAGTGATTGGTTGTTCCGTTGCGGGACCAGTTGGATTTTCCTGATTTTCATCCGGTACTGCTGTTGAAGTGGGCTGATATGTGATTGCTGGATCTGGAAGGCTGCTAGTTGCGATGTTCTTTCCTTTATTAACATCCCTTCTCTGTTTGGAAGGCATGATTTCTAAGCAACGAGTGATGCTGTTAGGAAGAAGGTTGAGTGGTAGAAAATGAAGCTTGAGTTCTATTCTCAGTGAAAGCACCAAAAATGTTTGCACAAAAAATGGACAAACACCTCCGAGTCGTATTTTTTAGTTGATTATATGTGATTTTCAATGATTTTAGATGAGTATGTAAATATGAAAAAGCAGGGGCTGAAATGTCAAGACACACAGATTTATAGTGGTTCGGCCAGAATGTGCCTACGTCCACTTTATATGTTATTATCTTCTTTCTTTCAGGTTACAAGTACAATGTTTTGTATACAAGCGTATGAAAGTAGTTTGAAAGTTCCTTCCTTGCTTGAGCTCTCAAACTTGTCTGCCATTGTTGTACCCCTGCCCCTCTATTTATAGAATGAGGTACGGAGCAGGGGGTCTTGGAAGTATATAGCTGCTGGCGGGCCTGGACTGGAGCAATCTGGCCTGGTAGCATTCTAGTTCGGCGAGCTTCATTCGGTGGTGAGGTTGGACCGGTGGTAGCCTCGTTCGGTAGGGAGTTGTTGGAGTTTGGACCGGTGGTAGCCTCGTTCGGTAGGGAGTTGTTGGAGTTTGGACCGGTGGTGCCTGGTCCGGCTATGGTGGTCCGGTGATGGGTGGATATGTGTCATTCGGTAATGGGTTTACATGGAGTTGGTTCGGTCTTGGAGGTGAGTTGGTTCGGTGCTCATCTGGGCCGGTTGAGTACTTGGATTGCCGAATGGGTCTACACAGGGGATGCCGAATGTGACATAGCCGAACGAGCTATAGGATGGATTTTGCCGAATGGAGGTTGCCATGCTCTGCCGAATGAGGCTCTTATTTGTGAATGCCGAGTGGACTGTGGTTTTTTACGGAATGAAATGCAAGATGTGAACATGAGTGATACTGACGCTTCCTGGTCTTGAGATCCTCTGGGTGAGAATTCGCCCAACAATTACCTAGGTCATTCTTAGGCTTCTGAGGATATTTATTCTACTGCATTGTTGGTTGCTTTGAAACCTAGCTACATTGCTCCATATAGCTTCTGTCCATTGGAGCGATCAGTATGTACCCAATTCCTACCCATGTTCATTTGATGCTCCATCTATGAATAACTACCAGAACTACGGCTGTTTGCTTCTTCTTTTAATTAGGATTCAGCTGGTAAGGTGAACTTGCGATGAAATCTGCAAGTGCCCAACCTTTGATTGCTTTCCTGGGACAATTAGTGATGTCATACTGACTAGGCTCCATCACCTATTTCCATAGGTGGCCTGACATCTCTGGGTTCTGAAGTATCTTCCCGAGAGGTCTATCCATAAGGACTTTGATGGAATGTACCAGGAAATTGGTCCATAGCTTCCTTTCTATAAAGAGTAGGTTGTAAGACAGTTTTTCAACGACTTAGAGTTTAGCTCTGCCCCTGATAGCTGCTTGCTTGTGAAGTAGATGGGTTTTTGGGTCCCTTCATCTTCTCATATCACTGCATCACTAACAACTTTATTTGTTATTTCTAAATATATAGCCCTCACCAATCATTGATTTTGATAGTATGAAAGTATTGAGTAGATGATCTTTTAGGTTTTGAAACGTAGCTTTGCATTGCTATGCCCATTCGAAGTATCGCCTTTTCTTCACTTGGTCGAAGAATGGGTGCAAATATCTGTCGCTTTGGACATAAATTTTCATAGCGCTACAATCCTTCCATTTAGACTCATCAGACCCTTTGGCTTTTTTAGGATTTCCATTCCTCTTATAGCCTCAATATTTTGAGGATTCACTTCAATACCACATGCGCTTATTATGTATCCTAGGAACTTGCCTAACTAGATGGCAAATACGCACTTCAATGGGTTTAGCTTTATACTGTATTTCCTTAGGACTTCAAATGTCTACTCTAAATCTCAAAGTGGCTTGATCCTAACTTGGACTTGACCAGCATGTCATCTACATATATTTCAACATTATTTTCAATCTATTATGCAAACATGGTATCGACCAACCTTTGGTAGGTTGCCCCTGCATTCTTGAGTCTGGATGGTAAGATTTTATAGCAGTATAACCTTTTACCTATTATAAAACTAGTATGCTCCCGATCTGGATCAAATATGGCTACCTGATTATATCGTGAATATGAGTCCTTGAATGAGAGAAGTTTTTGTCCACTGGCCGCGTCTACTAACCAATCAATTATAGGTAGGGGAAAACTATCCTTCGAGCAAGTCATGTTGAGGTTGGTGAAGCCTATACAAGTTCTTCATTTTCCATTGGGATTCTTTACAAGTACTGGGTTGGCAATCTATTTCACGATGTATAGTTCCCTAATGAGTCCATTCATTTTAACTTCTCAACTTCCTTGTACAGAGCACTGTTCCTTTCCTAGTCTAGATTTCTATGCTTTTGCCTGACTGGATGGGCATCGGGGTCAATGTTGAGTGCATGACAGATTATGGCCGACCTATTCCTATCATGTCTAAGTGGTCCATGCGAATACATATACTGATATTTTTAGAAAGTCTATTAGTTCATTATGGTTATCTACATTAAGGCTCTTTTCGATTTTAAGAATCTTCACGGGGTCATCTAGATCTATTTATACGTCTTCAAGATCATCTACCACCGCTAGCTCTTTCTTTTATGTCCTAATCTTGGGCCTATTTCACTTATTGTTTTCTTTTATGGTGGTGAATTAACCGTGGATGCATGTTTTTGGGGTTTTTTTGGGGGAAAAGTACTAGACATAAACTGAATTATACTCATTGGTGTATATTTCTCTTTTCCTTTTTTTGCTAATTTTGGTGGCATGGGATTACCCGTTTCTACACTAATTAGGGTACTTATTACCGACCCATTTTTATGAACTGGTTCACCCTCATTGTTGTCAGTGCCATTATAAATATTAGAAAAGACAACAAAATAATTTTGAACAATTTTTTTGCTAGAAGTAAGTTTACATTATATAACTCTCTAACTAAAACTTGTTGGCCTTTTATTGACCTTATTCCTATAGGAGTGCTGAACTTCATAAGCAGATCTTTTTAGGACACGATAGCTCATATGTCTATCAAACTAGGTTTTCCAAGGAAGGTATTGTATGATGAAGGTTGGTCAATGACTAAGAAACTAGCATAGAATGACTTGTGCAGTGGGGCAGCTCCGGTGGTAATGAGCAAGCGTACAGATCCCACTGGGACGTTGGTAATGATGTTAAAGCCAAAAATCAGTTCAGGACTTGGTTTTAGGATTTTTATTTGAAGTCTCATCTGATCGTATAATGATTTGATGATGACATTAATTGAGCTTGCAGAGCCGACAAAAACTTTCTTCATAGTGCAGTTTGATATCTATACTATAATAATGAGTGGGTCTTGGTGAGGCAAGACAATTCCCATCATGTTAGTTGCTGTATATCTCTAGAATAGGAATTTCTTTGGTATGGAAGATTGACTTCTGCTAGACCCTCGCCTCCTGCGCATAACTCTCTTGTCACTTCTTGCTCATACTATGGGGTATGGCCCACCATGGATTGATGCAATCTGGTTAGGGAGGTTCCTAACGTGATTCTCATTTGGGTCAGGAGTCAGATCTTCCGTTTCGCCTTCACTATTTTTCTTCTGAAAGTTTTCTAGGCATCCTTTCTCCATCGGCCTTTCTATTTCATTCTTCATGTGTTGGTAGTTATATGATAGCTATTAGCTTGGTGGAAGTGGCAGTATGCCTTACCCCAATTCTACTCTGGTTTCTTCCCATTATCTGGTAAGTTATAAGAAAGTTCTACCTTGGTCATCTAATATATCTAACAAGGAGTGTGAGTGAGTAGGGTTTCTTCTACAAATTGAAATTCCTTTTGTCTCTTTGCATGTGGGTGATATCCTTCTGCTCCTCTTTTCTTATCATAGTTGGGGCCTGAAGACTTCTGAATCTATGTGGTGGCACCAGTTTCTCCCATCCAAAAGCATTCATGTTATGACATGACTTTCAACTATTCTTCTTCCACATTAAGGTCTCCCTTTTGATCTCAACATGGGCCACCATCGGTAATGCTCATTCATCACTTAATCCAATCCTAAGAGCCTCAGACTTGGAACGTTTAATAAAGTTGCACAAAATTTCGTTCTCACCCTACTTAACGTCGTACATCATGTTTACATTAGGTGAAGTTTCTTTTCTTGAATTGAATTGTCATAGAAAATCCATAGATATATGTTGCCAGGAATGAATCTCTTCAGATCCAAATCTCCTATACCATGTAGCTACAGCTCCTGGTAAGTAATATGAGAAAAGTTTGCATCTAGCCATCCTTCCCACTTTTAAAATGTCCATATGATATTCAAACGTACAGAGGTGATATTTGGATTATAATCCCATCAAAATTTTAAATTACTAGGACTTTAAGTTATTAGGGTAATCTAATTTGATAATGGTCTCACTGAATGGAGAAGATCCTTCCTCCCTCATCTTCTATAGTTCCTTGTTGGCATAGTTTGAGCCAACTACTCTACACGGATTTTTAAACGACAAATTTCATCTTCTCTAGGCTCTAATTGTGACAGTTCCTCCTTAAAAAGTGAAGTTGCCTCATCCTCTTCCATGGTGGATCGACTTTGTTTTTTAAGCAGTAGAGGGAAATATTGGTTGGTTTTGTCTTAATTTGTGGATTTTCTTAGATCTTTCCTTTCTGCTTCATATTGAATCTTAAGCTAGCATCACCATTCCCGTTATTGGGAATGCCAGTATTGTTCCCCGGTTGAATGGATATCATAGTAGGTGAATGAAGGCAATGGGGTATGGACTGAGATAAAGAGGATGATCGTTCTCTGGGTAGTACATTAGGCCACTATTTTCTTTAGCCCTTTCATCTGTTGGTTAATTTGGTTTGTGAAGGATTGGAATGTGATGAGGAGGGGATCTGTAGGGACATCAGTCGAACTCCTATTTCATTTTGGGCTTTCGAAGTTATGAGCGATTTATTGGTAGTTTTTGAGGCTAAGTACAAGTGTTCTTGAACATGTGGGATGGGTGAATCGATAGGATTCATGTCTCGTGGAATGAATGTAGGTAAAGTTTTACTGGATGTAAAAAACGAATAGAGGTTCGAGCCCTTCTTCTAGCGCCAAAAATGTTAGTAAGATTTTTCGTCTTACAACACTCCAACTAGTGTTTAATTCTAGTACAGAAAAGGTAAGATCTGGTACCTAAAACTAGGTATGTAAATAATAAAATAAAGAAATAGTAAAGGACAGACATAATTTACGTGGTTCGGATGTTAAGGAATCCTACATCCACAAAGGAAATCTTTCTTCCTGTATATTTTCTGGCACATGTTTTCATGGCAGAGAGTATAATAAAAACTTAAAAGTATTGAAAAGTGGAAAAAATAAAAGGGCCTCTTTTTTTCTATAGTGCCTTTTCTATTTATAATATGATGGCATATGCAGATCACTGCAATCTATCTTTTGCTATTGTGTTTCAGTCCTCAGGTCCTGCCAGATGTTGTCTATCTGCGTTATATGTTTGATATATCCAGATTGCTGATGTGTTTTGAGGGAAAGTTTGAGGTGAAAGCAAGAACTCCTAAAATCGTGGAAGGAATATTTAAAATCATGGTGGGAATCCTCAAATTTGAATTGGCCTTGCATACAGGTCCTTGGGAGGATAATAACATTTACTTGTTAGTTTTGGGGCGTTGCTGGCACATTTAGAGTGATGCTGTGTAAATCCGTATGTGATATTTGCATGATGATGTGGTGTTTGTTTGATACCTGATGTGATTGTTCTGAAATGCTTTAGACTTTAGGGTGCCTGATCTGCCTAACTTGGGAGTTGGTCGATATATGTATGAAGATGATCTATGACTTGAGCTGACTGTGATTTGGGTTGCCATTATTGCATGGGTAATTGATAAAGGTAATACTGTATCTTCGCCATTTTCCTACAAGTGTGGATCTATGGTGGTGCGTTGCTTGAGTGGCCCTATATGCAGTAGGTAGCCCTCGATATGCGCAGTACAGATCCATATTAAGGCCATTAATGAAGTAATTATGAGAACATTGGCAGCACAGTTCATTCATTCATTCATTTAATATGGCAGGCACAATAGTTCATTGATGGTTTTTAGTAACTATATTGGATCTTGGTTTTAGTATCTTAATGTAATATTAAAACCGGGAGATGAGAATAGATCTAGTATCTCTATGGCTTGTATAATAAGCGCAATATTTTGTTTCATTGCGACTTCTTACCTTTTGGCTGTAGTTCTTTTGTCGGATCGAGTATAGTGAATGCATACTGGCTTTTTGTGTAGTACAAGTTGGATTAATTCAATCTCTTTTTTTTTCATCTTAACTTTTATTATGATGACAACTCTTTCGGCTTTGTGGCTTATTTAATTCCTCTTTAATTGCAAGCTTTTTTAATTTTTCTTTAAATTCTAAATAGTTAGATTTTAGATTTTCCATTTGTAGTTAATTCATAATTTCTTTAGGTAATTTGAAATTTTCATCTTTGTATGTCTTAAGTTCATCCTTAAAATTTGATTGTCAATTTTTCAGATGAATTTTGTGAATTTTTTGAATCCCGAATTTTTCTAAGTTACTCAGTATTTTTATTTTCTTAATCATCATTTTTTTTCTAAATAATCAATTTTAGAATTTAAATTATCAGCTTTAAATATTTTTACATCTAATAAGTCACATTCTTTAGACAATTCTAACTTTTCCTTAAAAAGTATTTCAGTTCCAATTTTAGAGTACAATTTTTCTAAAGACATTTTTTGTTCATCAACCACTTCTTCTAAAATAGTCTTTTCATCTTTAAACATGGTTATATCTAATTTTGATCTGCTTAATTGTGCTGGTTTCTTTGTAACTTTTTCTAAGATTTCTAAATTTATTATATAGTTCTATGTAAAACTGAAAAAGTTCATCACATGTTAAATCAGTTTGTACTTTATTTTCTATAACCATGAAGAAGACATTTTCTTGCTCGTCGTCACTATCACTTGTCGAAGAAGATGAGGAATTAGAATCATTCCATATGGCTTAACGTAAGATCCCATATCTGGAGGCCAAAAGCTAAGTGCTACAGATGCTGTAGTCATCCATAATATTAACTTCTGATGAAAAATATGGCAACGATAATGGTATCCATAATATTACAAGCATATGAATATGAACAAAATCATAGATTTCAAAAACAACACTTTGCCGATTACAGTTCAAAACAATAATTCGTATCCATGTTACATAATCCTTAACGTTTCCTAGGCGATGATTAAATATATCATTACAAAAATATGGTAAGAGCGACATATGGCGCCACCCCTTGGTTGATCAAAGCAATATAGTCATATCTGACTTATATGCATAGCGGAATCAGAGCAAAATGAAACTGCAATCCTAATTAGCCATCTGTCAGCCACCTACTCGTCTTCGATTGCTTCATTCGTCAAAAGATTAAAAGCTAAAAACCTTAACCCTCCGCATACTCAAATTAATTCTGAGTACTCGAGAGTTTAAGGGGAAACAAAAGCTTTGATTCAGACATAAAGCCTGGTGTGAATAATTCTATTACATATATGTTTACTGATATTAGTGAGACTACACTGCTTAGCGGAATGAGTTTCCCCTCACTAATATCCTCTTTAGAATATAAATTTTGCAAATCCTTTCCTACAAACAAACTAGTTAATCAAACTGATTATATAAAAATAACAGTATCCTATATGCTAATAAATGGACTATCTTTTCGTAAAACAGGTAATATGTGAACTATCTGCCCACACATAATAGCAAGGTCCGTTATGCTACAAATGGACTATCTGTCCATACAGCTGGGCCGACTGCCCACAAACTGGACGAACTATCCAAAATCTAGGTTAACTGCCTACGAAATAGACTAATCGTCCGAATCATTTTCTTAGGGTTAACTACCCATTAAATTTTCCTTGAAAACCTTTTCAAAATGATTTAATCCTTCAAATCATATATAATTATATGTATATATATAAGAAAAATATATCTTTAGCTTTACTCTAAGCCATTTTTCCATGTCATATATACTTTCCTCCAAATAATGTTGATGGGATTTAACCAGGATTAACTATCCTTCCAAAACAAGTCAAAACCCTTTTTAACTTGAAAATACTTAGGCTACATTGCCTATTTATTACATTCGAAACCTTTGTTTAAAACCTTTAAAAAACCCTTTCGAGACCCTTGAAGGTATCCCCTTCAAAACCGTTGAAAGATCCTTTCGAAACCATTAAATAGAGCCTTTCAAAAACATAGAATTTTTTTTCCTTTCTTTTCTCTGAAAGCTTTAAAATAAAAGACATCCCCTTTTTAAAACCTTTTAAATATTTCCTTTTTAAACCATTGGAAAAAGTTTCCTTTCAACCCTTTCAAAACCCTGAGGAACCAACCCGTTCAAAACCATTCATCATAAAATTTCAAAATAGTCAAAACTCAATCCTTTCGAAAGCAATTTGGGTTCAATTTAAAACATGTGGAAACCTTTTGAAACCATTAAAACGTCTCAATCAAATCCATTTGGATTCTTCCTTCAAATAGAGAAAGAGGATCAGAAACCCATTAAAGTCAAAAGCATTAGTTTTAAAACCTTTTAAAACTATCTCTTTGGAAACCTTTTGAGTTTTACTTTACTTATAGAAAAAGGGTACTTAAAGCATTTAAGTCGAGCCTAAGTAATAAAGTGATGGTATCAAAACCATCCATTCGAAAGCATTGGAAAGGTGGCCAGATTTTAGAAAACAAAAAAACCCCTTCGAAATCATCTGATTCGAAAAGTAAAAAGGCAGCAACAAGAAGGTTTCCACTCAGTCGAAATCAATTATTTAAAAACAGAGGCGCAACCCAATTGAAACCATTTCATTTAAATCATTTACTTGGTCGAAAGATACTTTGTCGAAAGCCATTTAGTCGAAAGCAAGCAAGTGTATTTTTTTAATTTAAAAAAAAGGACTGCCTCAACTCCTTTTAAACCCCTGGTTTCGACTCCCTACCTTCCACCATCATCCAGTTTATTACGTATCAGTTTCTTGATACCATATGCACGGGGTCGACTATGTCGGAGGCGATAGCATGGAGGCGGAATCTCGTGTCGACAGAGGCGAAATAGTGAAAAACTTGTAGCAAATAGTTCTTTTCACCTTACCTACCTTACGTGTCTAATTGGGATTGGTTACCTCTTTCCTTACCAATAAAAATTACCACACTTTATCAAAAGGGCTGTCGACTTTTCAGATATAATAATTTAAATTATTTCACAAAAAGCCCCTTCTCCTCTTTTAATTATATAAAAAATTTAATTTTCATACCTTAAATAATTTTATATAACTAGTAAAACACTTAGGAAAAATCTAGAAAAATTCTAGAAAATCACATTATGTGTAACGACCCCACCACGATGCCCAGATTAGCAAAGAACATTATAAGTAATGTTGTTTGCTACTCCAAAAAATACGGCTTGTTAAGGACGATTGGATGTGAATCTATCTTTATACTAACCCTGACACGTCATTTATATCTTTACACTAAATATCTGAACTGAGTTTGAAGTGTACAGTATTAATACAAAGTAATAGACACACCGATTTCTCATAATCAAAACAATATATTACATAAATAAGAGTCACAGATCACAGCAGAATAAATCTCTACTTACACACATACAAATTTTGATTTTACAAAATGAAACACTAAATTCGATTGTTATACAAGTTTAACAATTTTTAATCTCAATTTTACGTCTTATAAACATATTCATAAATTTCGTAAATGAGATAAACTAAAAATTCAAAAGTGTTTATCTCCTTTCTAGCCCAAACATCCAAAAGTCAACTTGTCCCGTAACCTGAAAAGTCTCAGCCTGACTCGAGCAAAATAACACCCGGGTCAGACTATCTCTATATATCCAATAGGATGAGAATAGAATATAACACAAGAACAAACAATATATAACTAATCATAGATGTCTAGGATATAACAAGTCACGAGAATTAATGTAACTTAGAGTTCATCATAAGGCACATGATTATACATTTAAGTCATGGATGCATATTAGCTATTAAACATAAAATAACATAATCAACTCAACATCCATCACAAGACGCAAGAACACGTGTATATTTCACTAATGCAAAACATAAGAATATATATTAATTTCACGAACACAAAATAGTCACAGAATCCAAACACCTAGAATCCAAGAGATCTTAATCCAAACCGATCGTAATGATCCTCCAAAACAATCGCAATGATTGTACTCAAAACCCGCGGCAAACAAACAAACAAATTGGTATCCCTCGAACCAATACGATACTAAGGATCGTACTCAGACCGGGAACACATAATCACTGAATGATATCAAGGATAGTCCATATTGATCAAGGTGACCATAGAAACCGTGACTCGATAAATCCATATTTATTTAATATTATTAAATTATTATGTTTGAAAAGAAATCCAGGAATAAACTTCTTAAGAATCTAGCAGCCACTTGCCACACACCAAAAGAGAGTAAACTCTAAAGTGCCATAACCTGAAAAGTCTCAGCCTGACCCGAGAAAACAACACCCGGGTTAGACTATCTCTAAATATCCAAAAGGGTAAGAACAAGATATAACACAAGAATAAACAACATATAAGTAAATAAAAATGTCCATGAAATAACAAGTCATGGGAATTAATTTAACTTAGAGTTCATCACAAGGCACATGGTTATGCATTTAAGTCACAAACACATATTAGTCACTAAACACTAACAGAATTAACTTAACATCCATCACAAGACATAAGAACATATATTTATTTCACTATCATAAGACACAAGAATATATATTTATTTCACGAACACAGAATAGTCACAGAATCCTAATATCTAGAATTCAAGAGATCTTAATCCAAACCGATCATAACGATCGTCCAAAACAATCGCAATGATGGTACTCAAAACCCGTGGCAAAAAAGAAAAAAATTGGTATCACTTGAACCGATCTACTAATAAGGACCGTACTCAGACCAGTAACACAGAATCACAAAATGATCTCAAGGATAGTCCATACCGATCAAGGTGATCGTAGAAAACAATGACTCGATAAATTTACTTAATATTATTATATTATTATGTTCGAAAAAAATTTCAGGAATGAACGTCTTAGGTTCAAGTAGCCACTTGCCACACACCAAAAAAAGTAAACTTTAAAGTGCCAAATACTATCACCTTCAGTAATCACTTGAACTTAACCAATACGTCCCATACGTGTGGTGAAATCCAAGTATTTACTAAAGCTAGTAAACATCATTTATTACGTATACCACAGGAAAACTTGAACTACATTCCCTTAAGGATCTAGCAACCACTTGTCACACACCAGAAGAGTGCAACACTAAAGTTTGAAATACTTCCTAATTGCAATCACACGAATTAAACCAAGGCATCCCATACTACCCGATGAAATTTGAGTATTCGCTAATGGGCTCGAAAGTTCCACTCAAACATTCTATTCAATGAGTTATACCATATTCAATGAAGCATTATTAGAAAGCATTTAAACCAAGCGATGACACTAAGTCAATTATTAGTACTTCTCAAATTATAGAACTAAGGCTCTCAAAACATCTATTTGATTTATTATTTATCAAAACATTCCATTGATCCAAAACTGTTCCAAAAGCACTTATTTTATAAAATCAATAATTTCCATATTCCAAAGCGTATTTTAATTCCACTTATTTTATAAAACAACAATTATTCCTCTTCCAAACTCTTATTGAAATAATCATTTCTTAAGAAATAAATTAATTTTATATTTTCAAAAATCTATACATTAAAATCCATAAAATATTCTCTAATACTTAAGATTTACAAGCCAAGCTAAGTGGCTTAATACATGAAAAGAAAAGCAACAGATATATTTCAGAGCCAAGTCAAGTCAAAATGAGAGAAGGTGCCTATAAATTTCGAAACACATGTATGCTTTTTTTGTAAAATATGTGCGGGCAAGTTTTAACAGAAGTTAGGTTAGTGTAATTGTCAAATCAAAACATGATCATAAATGCATGTACATACTAGCTAAGTCCTAACATATATACAAGGTAAAGACAAGGCTGCCATTTTAAAAGCAAAAAGGTGTCAGGTCCTTAAAATAAACATGTATACGTAATGGATAGTAAGCTATATAATATACATAACATGTACAACACGTCACTATTTCGTTCACAGCAAAGTGACTTTATTCCAAAGCAAAAAAGGACAAAGCAAATAGGACAAAGCAAATAAAAAATAAGTTTACAAAATAATACCCATGTCGGGATGCAAGAAATAAATGTAGCAGAAAAAGCTATGTTCACTTTCAATTCATAAAATAAGACTACAAACAAGTGAATCAAAAAAAGCAAAGTTAAGTTAGGCATTAGGCATAGATTGACAAAGCTAAAAAAACTTAAGCAACTAACAAATTAAGTGACAAGTTTTCAATTCTAAAAACAAGAAGGACCGTAAAACATTTTAATCGGCTGATGCATGAATATATATATATAGCTACACTTAGTTGAAAACTAAACCGACACTTATCTTGGTTTACAATCTAAGTCTCCTTATATATTTTAAATCTAAACTTATAAATATAAGTATATGTGTTTTTAAACTAAGGTAAAATCCAGTTTTAACAAAATGTAATATGTTTCGCAGTTAAGTTATCGTTATACATAAGAAAGCATATCACATATTCATTTAAGGGCTGCTAATAAAACATGCACTAAGTCAAGCCATATATATTAAAGACCTGAACAGTACATCCTTTAAATGGAAAGAAAATAGGCAACTAAAATAAAGTCCAAATATAAAAAAATTCACATATGGTACTATGCCATTACTTAAATGCCAGGCTATTAGTTTATACATAATCATTAATGAGGCTTTACTACACATACAAAAGTATGGACAACACACTTCCTTTTAAGTATTTGAGAAATATAGGTTGCTAATAATAATATGTACTAAGTCAATGTATATGTATACTTTGTTATTTTTTTTAGGCACTGTCAGGTCAAGATCTAGATCATGCAACATTTCAAAACTCATATATACACTGTTTTGGAATTATAACTTAAGATTATTATACTGTCCCAAACACTTATGCCAATCCAAATGAATATGCAAGACATAAGGTCTGATCTCTATTGCAAGGTGACTGGCATAAGCAACATGAGCACATATGTGAGCAAACATAGCTTCATGTTAGAACTTCAAGTGTGCAGACTAAATTACTAGTTCGAGCATAAGAGTACCGGTCAAATCAAAACAACCTATTTGTCTAAAAACACAAAGATCCAAACATGGCAGAAAACACAAGACATCGCAAAACAATGGATTTGCTAATTAATTTTTATAATTAGTTTTTAACCATATGTATATATAATCATGAATTTGATAGCTAGCAAGTGGAACTTTAAACAATAATACCCTAATTCCAAATAATAAAAAGTATAGTAACAAATATATGGATTATACAAATAGATTTCGTGAGTTGTAAACTCACCAAAATCATCAGCAAGCTGCTCAACCCCGACAGCCCCACCACCTGAAACGATTGCAAACCTCTACATCGCCTTGCCTGCCGTTGTCGAGCTCGTCCAAGCCGCCAGCTCCCAGTCACATTTCCCTACATACGACGCTTGTCCTTCCATTCGACGACTCCACCTGGACTCACCACGATGCTCCCCCCACCATCACGGACCTAGCCTTCCATCGTGCCACGTCTCCCGAGCATGTTCGCCACTATTGCGTTGTCGATTAGGAATATGGGAAAAACAGAGAATCGTGTTCTAGTTTTAGGGCATAGTTCTTTTTTTTTAAAATTTAGGGGATAGGAGAATTTGGGTTTGATTTCTATCTTTCTCATTTTAAAGAACGTACAGAATTGTCTTTTTATGAGAACAAAGCATGGTATCATTTTTGTTTGGTTTAAGTAATATTACGGGCTTTAATCCAGGCTCATTAAAATAAACATTCAAATACATAGATTTGTTTATTTCTTACACAAATTGATTAAATTAAACTAACTAAAACTAAATAATCTATTTAACTTTTTTCGTTTATTAATACCAAAGCATATAGAACAAAAATACAAATTTAAAATTTCATTTTACAATTTCACAAGCTGTTGCTATTATCCTATTATATTTGATAATCAAAATAAATCAGTTTTGACCAATTCAAAATTTATTTTCGTACTAACAATCAAGTGCTATAAATTTAACAATCAAATCAATTACTCAAAACAAATTTTAATTTCACAATTTATATTACAAAATCCCAATAAATATTAATTAACCATAATTGATCGTAATTAGTCAGTAATTAATAAATAGGGTTGTTACAATATGTTTTCTAACATATACACATTTCACACCCAAATATTTAATTATATTTACCGTAATTAATTTATAACCCAAAATACCATTCTCTTTACTAGAAAATTCATATTAATTCCATGAAAATTTAGAAAAATCTAAAAATTGAAAACCATCTCTAAAATAATATTTACGATCCTCATAAAATTTCGCAAGGCAGTTGGATGTCATTTTATAGTGCTTTCATCTTAAAACATATCATAAACTTAACATGGATAACCATAATTCATCAACAAGTATATATATTCATTCCATCTTTAAAAAACATGGCAAACCATTGCAAATTATTCGAAATTCATATTAAAATCGTGAACATAATCAAAATGAGATGTAAACATTATTCATCTTAGCTTTGGAGATTATGGAGATTGAGATGTGAATAGATTTGATTTGAATTAGCTTCTTCCTAGATTTTCTTCTTTTCTTCCTTGTTAATGGTCGCCGGCCTCTTTTAAAATTTTGAAAATGAAATGAACGTGTAAAATTTTACAAGGTCAAGGTTTGGAGGATATAGGAATGGCGTATTTCCTATTTTATCCCTCCCGTATTTCAAGTTAACTCTTTTTTTAATTCATGGTTAAATGGCATGGCTACACCTTAATTAAAATCCAATCTCAATCCCATAATCAACACTCTATTTTATTTAATTCATCTAATTAAATATCCTAAATATTATTACCAAAAATATCGGGTGTTATAGACTCCCCTTCTTAAATAATTTCGTCCTCGAAATTACAATAAGGTGCACAACAAATCAAACAAGAAGATAAAACATACCATTAAACAAGTCACGATAAGTATCTCTAATCCTGCTCTCAATCTTCCAAGTATATTCTCTATCATCGTCGCTCCACTGGATTTTGACTAATATGATCATCTTGGTTCTAAGCCTCTTATCATCTATCGCAACCATGCGAACTGGCTTCCTTGCTATGGTCAAATGCGGCTCTACCACTAAATCATCTAGCATAGTCGGTGCAATAGCAGTCTTCGGGTCTCTAACACATTTTCTGAGATGAGAAACATGAAAAACATCGTAGGCTCCTGCCAAACTGCGCGGTAACTCAACTCTACATGCGAGTTTCCTGATCCTCTCAATAATAGGAAAAGGTCCAACGAATCTCGATGCTTACTTCCTCGATTTTCCAAATCTAATTACACCCTTCAACGGTGATACTTTGATGAAATCCCGGTCTCAAACTGAGAACTCTAGATCTCTCTGTCTCTTATCTGCATAACTTTTCTGCCTAGATCGAGCCTCTATCATTCTAGCCTGAATGACCTCGATCTTTTCTACAGCTTCTTTGACTAAATCTGGACAAGAATCAACCTATCCCTAGTCTCTAGCCAACAAACGAGAGATTTGCATGGCCTTCCATACAAAACTTCGAACGGTGCCATCCCAATACTAGACTGATAACTGTTATTATATGAAAACTCGACTAAATGCAGATGGTTTTTCCATGATCCCCCACAATCTAGAACAAAAGCCCATAATAAGTCTTCTAAAATCTTGTTAACTCTTTTCGTTTGCCCATCTGTCTACGAATGGTAAGCAGTACTCATCTTAAGCTTCGTTCCCAAAAATTCCTGCAGACTCTTTGTGAACTCGCTAGTGAACAAAGGATCTATATCACTAACAATGCTACTAGGAATTCCATGCAGTCTAACCACATTCTTTAAGAATAACCTTGCCGAAACAAGCGTCGTTCTGGTTGACCTAACTGGAATGAAATGGGTACTCTTGGTCAATCTGTCCATTATGACCCTTAGACTATCGTTTCCTCCATTCAACCTCGGCAACCCATCAATAAAATTCATAGATACAGAATCCTATTTCCATACTGGAATATCTAGTAGCTGAAGCAACCCACTTGGTTTCTGGTGTTCGGCCTTTGCCTGCTGGCAAATCATGCACTGCTTCACACATAGCACAATATTCTGCTTCATATCTTCCCAGAAGAAACTTCTCTTCATATCTTAATACATTTTAATACCTTTTGGGTGAACAGAGAACTTCGAACGATGGCATTCCTTTAAGACATCCTTCCTTATGTTTCCTACACTCGAAACACATAAACTTCCCTTCTTTCTCAACCTCTCATTTTGGTCAGGACTGAAACCTTCCAAGTCATCGTTCTCGGTTCCTTCTCTTAGTTTCCTGATACACTCCGCTAACACCAAATCCTCCATCTATTTAGAAGCAATCGTTTTGATCAACACCGGTCGAACTTCCACACAAGATAATACAATTGTACCAGCCTTGGATCTCCACTGCACTCTACAATCTGTTAATGCTTCCAAGTCCTTCCACTTAGCAATCATCGCCAAAATTGCATTCAGATGTTTTTTGCCAAGTGCATCCGCAACCTTACTGCTTTTCCCTGGTTTGTACCAAATCCCGAATTCATAAATAGCAAATAAACTCTAACTGCTTTTGTTGTCTCATGGTCAACTTCTTCTATGAGAACAAATACTTCAGCAACCTACGATCTGTATAAAGCTCAAACCTCTCCCAAAAGGTAATGTCTTCACACCTTCAATGCAAAAATAACTGCTGCCAACTCTAAATCTTGCATCGGATATTTGACCTCACGCGGTCTAAGTTGTCTAGAATCGTAGACAGTCACTTTACCCCTCTGCATCAGCACAACTCCTAATCCTGTTCCACATGCATCTACAAACCACCAAATCCTGATTCCCTTCTAGAACAATCAAAATAGGTGCATGGGTCAGTAAGTGTTTTAAGCTCTGGAATGTTTCCTCATATTTATCGGTCCACACAAATGTTACATCCTTTATTATCAGCTTGGTCATCGGTGCCGCTATCCGCAAAAAATCCTTAATGAGCCTCCAGTAATAACCAGCTAACCCTAGGAAATTCTTTATCTCTGTCACTATCTCAGGTCTCTTCTAACTATTCAGCGCTTCAATCTTAGTCGGATCTACTGTCAACCCTTCCTCTGAGACAACATGATTAAGAAAATTCAATTTCTTCATCCAGAAATGACACTTCGAAAAATTTGCCATCAGCTAATGCTGCCTTAGTGTCTCAAGCACCACTCTAGGATGAACTTCATGCTCTCTTTCATCCTTAGAGTAAACCAAAATACCGTCCATGAAAACCAATACGAAACTATACATGTGCTCTTGGAAAACTCAGTTCATCAAATCCACAAAGAAAGTTGGCGCATTAGTCAGTCCGAACGGCATGACTAACCATTCGTATGACCCATACTTGGTCCTAAACATCGTCAAAGGAATACTATCCTCTGCTATCTTGAGCTAATCGAAACTTGTCGCTAAATCCAATTGCGAGAATACCATAGCTCCACTCAATTGGTCGAACAAATCGTCAATCCGTGAAAATGGATATCGATTCTTTATCATTCTCTGATTCAATTTACGATAATCGATACATATCCTTAATGATCCATCCATCTTCTTAGCAAATAATGTAGCTGCTCTCTATGGAAAACTACTCAGCCTGATAAAATTATGGCCTTTTAAATCCACCAATAGGGGTCATCCTGCTTGGCAGTCTACTCACTGGTTCTACTCCCAGAACCAAATCTATCTGAAACTCAATGGCTCGTTTCAGCGGCATTCCCACTACGGACTCAAAAACATCTACGAGTTCTCTAACCACGAAAATACAACTTAATTCATCATACAATTCCATAGCACCCAACAAAGCATACATCTTACCGCAAGAACCTTCTACGTTATAAACTATCTGATCACTATAATCTAGGTGTCTAAGCGATATTTTCCTATCTTGGAAAAATACCCTAGCATTGTACTCATTTAACCAATCCATCCCAAGATTAATCCCGAACCCACAAAATCAAACACATGCAAACTGCAAACAAAAGTATGAACTAACAAGTTAAACTTTAACTGATCACATCTCATCCCTAGAGTTGCATACCCTCCTACTGGATTCACAACCTATAAGGAAGTTACTAAATAAGTGGGTTCTAGGTTAAGCTTATCTATCAAACATCCAGATATAAAAGAATGTGTTGCGCTAGTATCAAATAAAACGCCAACAATCACATCATGAATCTGAAGCATACCTCCTAAGACATGACTTTTATTTTTCTTGAACTATTGGCTTAGAAGCAACAGGCTCCGATGCATACACCTTTCCATTTCCATCCTTTGCGAGCTCCTTGCACTGGCTCTTATAATAGCCAATCTGGTCACACTTGTAGCACCTGACATTCTTTCTCTCAGACACTTCCTTAGCTTTCCCAACACGACACTCATTGGCAAAGTGCCCCTTCTTGTCACACTTGAAACAGACAATCTTAGACTTTCCCTTCTTAGCTGCTCCACCCTTTTGAGCATCTTTCTTAGGAAAGAACTTACTCTTCTAATTCTTCCCAACCTGGACTTCTTTGGCTTTACTCTTCTCTAGAGAACCAAGCAAATCCTCATGCCTCAAGACCATCACAACAAAGTTAGAAGGATCTCTAATATGGGGTTATGTAGCCTTGGCTAAGTCAGGCTTCAACCCCTAAATAAACTTCTCATTTCTCTTCATGACTGTATCCACTGAGGATACCCATACAAGGCCAACTCCTCGAACTTCCTAGCATACTCCAGAACTGAAACCTCCCCTGCTCTTATTCAGCAAACTTCCTGATTAGAGCTGACTGTGCCACTGCAGACATAAATCTCTACTGGAACCTTCCATTGAAATCTTCCCCGGTCATAGTTTCCTCATCCATTGCCGTTGCCACACTGTTCCACCAGAGCTGCTCCCTGAAGCTGTCTAGATGCCAACCTCCTCTTCTGCTCATTAGTGATCCCCAAATCAGCAAAAATCCTTTCATAGTGCAAAGCCAATTCTCTACCTCAATGGCATCCCTTATTCCAGCAAACAGCTTTCCTCTAAGCTTGGTGCAATTTCCACTCAGCTTAGCATAATAATTAACTACAGGAACTTATGAAATTCTGCTCCTTTGGCATTTCCTCCTACCATTCTAGCTGCAACTCTAGCTTGCATCATATAACAAGAAACTGATACATAGCCCCCATGTCCACTTGCGGGACTCCAGCACCTGTATTCTCTACTTATGCCTGTCCTTGACCTCTTCTCACATTACGCTTGGCATTTCCTTTGGTACCCTCCCCTCCTTGGTTAACTCTTCCTCCTCTTCCTCCATATCTGTATCCAAAACCTTATGAGATACACCTAACAAGGATAGGAGACTAGAGATTAGGCGTATACTTATATATACTAAATACAAGCACTTTATTATTGTGTTATCCCATTCCCCCAATCTTACTCTAATTCCTTACGGATTATGTTTTAAAAACCATTTTTAAACCATGCTCTGATACCAAGTTGTAACATCCCGTTTCTGGAGGCCAAAAGCTAAGTGCTACATATGCTGCAGTCATCCATAGTATTAACTTCTGCTGACAAAATACGATAATGATAATGGTATCCATAATATCTAAGCACATGAATATGAAAAATATCATAGATTTCAAAAACAAAACTTTGCTGATTACATTTCAAAACAATAATTCATATCCACGTTACATAATCTCTTAATGTTTCACAGGCAATGATTAAATATTTCGTTATAAAAATACACCAAGAGCGACAAATGGCAATGCCCCCTTGGTTGATAAAAGAAATATAGTCATATCTAACTTATATACACAGCAGAATCAAACAAAATGAAACTGCAAATCCTAATTAGCTATCTGTTAGCCACCTGCTCGTCTTCGGATGCTTTATTCGTCAAAAGACTAAAACCTGAAAACCTCAGCCTACTCAAATCAATTTTGAGTACCCGAGAGTTTAAGGATAAACAAAAACTTTAGTTAAACATAAGGCCTGGTATGAATAATTCTGTTACTGTCACGATCTGAAATCCAGCATTCAAAAATCGACATCAAATACCTCACTTATATTCGACCGTCGGAGATTCAAACGTTGAACTCCGGTTCGGATGGAGCTTTTAACAACATTAGATGGAAATGAACAGCGGAAACAAAATGAATTACATTGATCACAACACAGATACAACTTTGATACAATATCCATTACAACATTTATCGCCGACATCAGAGTGCTACACATATGTTACAAAACAAAATGATAATATCACAACGGAACACTAACAACAGGGTGTTATATAGTTTCCAACATACTTCACTTCGATAAGATCTACCGAAACTCCAAAACACCTTTTAGATCCAAAAGACTTCAAAAGATCTCCAAGCCAATAGCTTCCAAATTCCGATAGCTTCCAAAAGAATTCTAAATCCAAGCTAGCTCCAAAACACAGATAACCTGCTTCTAGGCTGCCCGTATGGAAATTATAGGCACCCAGAGTTTAGGAAGGGAACAATAAACTCCGAGTCAGTCGTGGGACTGGTATGAGAAAAAAAACAGTTGTTTGAACAAAAACAATTTATAAAAGAAATCTGATATGCTTTTGGAAAATGAAACTACCATAAGACCTCCCACCACACACAATGCAATCATAGAATTGGAGGACATTTCTTCTTATGATAGTCAAACATGCTTGATACGAGAAAATTCTTTTGATATTATTATTAGTGCATAATGTAGAAAACATTTCGAAAGTATAATATCAATCCTAGCCAGCATACCATATTTCATCGTATGCCTACTATAGCTACCATGTTTTGTAGCAGGTTACCGCCACGCTATATGGCAGGTTATAAAACTAAAACCGTACGGGGCTTGTATTGTTTTGTTTGGATTTCCAACAAATGGTCAGGCAAAGAAACTTCCTATACCGAATGGGTATGCCTCTGGAGGGACGACCCCGAGAACCTAACTGGATCTCTGCCAACACAAGGCCGGGTTACCTTTGTAACTAGGTAACTACTGACACGAGTATGCCACCCCCTGGTCGTTACCAACCTTTATCCGAGGCGCCTCTCAACCAACAACCACAAAATAATAAGTTTGTAGCAACCACATAAGTTAAGTATCTGGGATCCATACCATGACACCACTTCTAATCCAGAAGAAAATGGACATACCCTCATGGGCGCTACCCCTAAATAACCTTGCCGCAACGATTCCTATTTCAACCATTACCGGGTTGTGAGGTTCGACGAAGTCTCATCCACAAAGTTACGCTTTTCACAAATGCCATGCTTCGATCAACACATGATCAGCATCACTCAGCATGCCACACTACCAAGTTGGGAGTATATCACTAATAACCATCAACTGCATAACCTCTGAGCTCCTACATCTCAGAGAAGGGTTTTAAGCTAAGAGAATAAATTCTTCGCCACCAACAACAATGTATTTGAAAGAAATCAGCTTTATATCTCAAAGTGTAATGTCAGACATACAACCACACAAGTCCGTTCCGGGTTCAAACGGAACCGAAGGCGCTTCCAAAGAAGCCCTTGCAATATTCGGGTATCCACAATCCCGATCGGACTCCCCATCACATATGGAGATCTCTATACCGGAGCAACTTAGTGCAGAGTCATTCGACAGGTTATCCTATCATTCTCGAAGACACCCGGTCTTCCCCACCATCTTCAAATGCTATCCATTTCATCGTATCACTATTCGAAATGGGTTATATGACACAAAGTCCTCTCCCGGCTAAACCGAATAATGAGCGCTTTATTTAAAAACACATGGATATATTGATCACAAAGATTCATCATCAAGATTCGTTTGGGTTCCGAATTACCAACTGGAATCTGACTCCCCTTCGCTTCGAAATTCAAATGCCGTTTTACGGGCCAAAGTGTTTTCACATTCACACAGTAATATATTCATTATAGATATCACAACTCAGTACAAAGCAATTCATATCACATAGTATCACAATCACATATCAGGCATATCAATCAATACAAAGCATTCGATAATAATTAATCGTCTACAATTAATATGAATTAATTGTGTAATTATAACTAATTTAATCACATAATTATTTTCACTAATTAACCTTAATCAATGATTTATTATTCTCAATTATTATTTAATTAGCCCTTAATTACTAATTAATTATTCTTAATCCAAAATTAATTAACCTTAATTATCATTTAATTAACTTTTAATTATTAATTACTAAATTAATTAATTATTCTTAATTTGACTTAATTATTAATTAATATTAATTACGTTTATTAATTAAGTATTCCTTAATTAATTACATTAATTAATTTCTAATTATAAATTAATTAACCTTTTTCATTATTTGTTTAAAATAAATTAGGAATTAATTAATGAAAATAAACTTAATTATTTTTAAAACATAACTTTCTTATCTTTAACTATCCAACTTTAAATCGAGACGATTTATTGTTTTAAAACATGGGTTTTAAAATGTTTTAAAATTTAAATCTGATTTTAAATTAAAAACTTTTTTATAAGTCAAACCCTAGACCCACTTCGAGTCTCACCCGAAAAAACACCCCACTTGCTTCGAGTTTTTCCCAAACCAACCCGAGTCACCTTTCAATTTTAAAATTTTGTTTATGTTTTAGAAAGAAACCCGGTGCACACATAAAATCACTCGATCCCAGTTCAAGCTAGCATCCTTAAATCCCGAAAACAACTTCGAGTCTCCACCCTTCCTTTCTCTACCATGCTACTGATACAAAACCTGGCACTGTGCACATGCACAGAGGCTCTTGCAAACTCCGATCGATGCTACGACCTTCCACACCTCGATGACGATCCACATGGGCCTCACGGGCACCCAAAATCACAGATCATTGACGAATTCAAATTTTTTCCATCGAACCCAAACTGGAACAACACTTGATCACTAGAAAAACCATTCGCCTCGCTACCTCAGGCCACCAAAGGCCATGTAAATTCAACCGAAGCTTCGTCCAGACTTTACGCCGCTATCCCCACTAGAGCGATCAACTCCGGTCAACTAAGAACGACACAACAATAAGAATTCCGACCAAAACAAAAACACGAGCTTAAACCCTAGATGAATAGCGTTTTGGCCACCACGATGATCGAAAATTTTTCCAAGCATTTTTGTCAAACTTCCCGACCATCATACAAGCTTCAACTTCAATCACGACATCCCTCACGCCGACGATCACCAGAATTCGCCAAAAATCCCAATATCATTAAACTTCGAATTTCTCGATCAATACTTTATTAAAAATCTTGTTTTTCTTTCAAAAGTCATTATCTTCGATAACATCTTAGATGGTATACCTAAAAATGTTTAAAATTTAACATAATTTGAATTGTGCCTGTATTTTCCAATTTTCAAAAACATTTTAATTTATTTTTGCTCAAACCTATTTTTAAAACTTAAATCATGTTTAAATAAGCAACTTTTGTTTGAATTCTAAAGTCCAACAATGATCGAAGAAGAAATCGAACTTTGAACAGGTTTGTATTCCTGTAACCTAGAACAAAGGGGACTCATGCCTGTAACTGACATGCACATATCATACTTATATATATATATAATTAGATATATGCAGTATATGTTCATGCATTCAACATTTTCACAGCTTCATTCACAACATCAAGCATGAATCAAGTTAAAAGTGCTTACTCACCATTTTAAAGAAGAAACAAAGAGCTTTTAAAATCCTGGGAGTTGAGTTTGATTTTTAAATCTAGAAATGATATTTGAATTTGATCGTGGATTCGAAAACTCGATAATGAAAAATTGAGTTCTTATTTGCTTGTTTGAAATCTTTCCTCTACAGGCTTAAGCTTTGAACCTTGGTTTTCAGATTTGAGATGAAATGCAGAGGTTGATTTTCTTTGACTCCCAGGCTTAAATTATTTTGTCTTTGTTTACTTGATTTTTCTTTTTTTTTCTGGTTTGTTGTTTCTAATCTTCTGTTTTCACAGTCTTTTGATTTTTATACAGGTCTTCGATTTTGAAAATGAATAAAAGAGATGAGAAAGTGGAGATGAAACATTCATATAGATTTAAATCTTCTTTTTATTAATTCTCAAAAATAAAACTAAAATGGCACTTGTTTATACTATTGATAAAATCATCACACTTGTAAACTTTATTCTTAATTTCTCTACACTTGTATTATGCATGCATAAATATTTAAATAAATTTTTATATTACTTTTTCTTATTTATATAATTACATTCCTTTGTTATATTTATATAATTTTAAAAGAAAATGTTTTAATACTAACTTATACATTAATAAAATCGCACACATATGTCAATATTTTGAATCCAAATATTTTACTTAAGATATTTATTTAAATTTGAATTCAAATTCAAGTTCAAATTCAAATTAAAATTCAAATTCAAATTTGAATTACAATCCATTCTATACATATAGATATATAAATAAACAAACATAATATTCATTTGTTTTGAAAATTTAAAATTAATTCAAATTAACTCCAAATTTTTATATTAATTATTAAATTAAATTTGATTTAAAAAAGGATTGTTACAGTTTCCCCCGTTAAGAAAATTTCATTCTCGAAATTTGCAAGAGATAGAAAGACAAACAAAGAACATATGATGATATAAAAGATAGAGAAATGGCTTACCAATCAAGCCAGAATATCCACTCTGCAATTGGGATAGGACTTTTGCTTGCTATCCTCTGTTTCCCAAGTATAGTCATTTAGATCACCACTCCATTGCACTTTAACCAGTTTCTCAACTTTATTCCTCAATTTCCTTTCATCATGATCTATGATCTTCAACGGTTCTCTTTTCACTGCCAAATTTGGTGTGATCTCCAATGTAACATCGCAAAATTATCAATTAAAATAAATAATATATTTTAAACCTTGGAATTTAATTTGAAAATAAATTAGACAAAAAATCTTAAACAAATGAAATAAGTGAAAATTTGATATGAATAAATTTCAAATTTATTTTGAGTTTAAAATATTGAAATAATGAATGTTTAAAAAATCATTTAAATTTAAAATTTTATACATATATGTATATTGCATATATGAGTAAAATTGAATACATATTGAAATTTAATTTAAAATTTTCAAGATAAATGTGAATATACAAATGGACATGAATGTCTATATTTCAAGTTTAAAATTGAAATTGAAATTTAATTTAAAATAAATGTTTTAAAAAATAAGTAGCATTTATAATCAATAAGATGTAATATATGTAAGGTAAATATTAGTTAAATTCTTTAACATTGTACATATATACACACACACAAATAAACAAGGAATACATTTATTTATAAAGTGTATGTAATATAAAAATAAAGTTTATAAAAATTCTTTTGCCTTGTGACAAATTAAGAAAGATGAACATACATAACACATGGGAGATAGAGTTGAGCGATTTAACAAAATCTAGAGCTTATGATTATTTTTAACAAATGGCACAAGACATCATTTCCTTAATAAAATAATCAAATAAAAAATTTCAGAAAACTCTTCACCTTCCCAATTCAAATTTATTTAGCTCCTAATCTCTGAAGTTCAGTAACCAAAAAAGGATTTAGCAATCTTAACTTCAACACTCAAGCAAGAAAAAAAATTCAGAAAAAAGAGAAATTGTTAAAACTTCTCTTCTTCAATTCAAACTAAAATCTGAAGTGTTTTCTTAAGCATCAAACTGTAGCGATACATTCATCTCTCAGGTAAGTCTTGTTTTAAACATTATAGTTTATAAATTAAAATTTTCAAATCAAGTTTCAACAACAAGTTCAAAACAAAAACTGCAGATTTGCCTTAGAGGTGAAGTTTCAGGTTTCAGAGCAGTGCATAGTTTTTTCTGGAAATAATAAAAGGAAAGCGAATCTGTTCTTTTAAAATTTGAATTTGAGGTTATAATCTGTAATGGAGCAAGATTTAATATAATAACATCCAATCAATTGCAGGAAGAATCAAGATCAAAGCTTTATTCTATTTCTGGTTTTCAAGTTTCAGAAAAAAAGTAGCTTCTCCGTTATATTAAAAATCCTAATTGTAAGTAAAATAAAAACTGTTGTTATTAATGATTGAGTAAATGAACTTAAGAAAGTGATTACAAAGATCTGTAACTAAAATTTGCAGATCTAAAGCCCCAAATTTTAAAGTAGGAAAGGAAGAATAGTTGCCAAGCCTCATCTCTGATTTGAAAACTGTCAGGAATTTCTGGAAAATAAGGTGAGTAAACCCTTGTTTTTTTTCAATCTTTTGTTGCTGTGTGAATGCTTGGAGATGTAGTAAAGTTAATCTTTGGTTTGCATGCAAGAAATTTGAATATATGATTGAATGTTTGGCCTGTGCATGTTGATTGTACAAAAATGCTAGTCCCTATTTAGCTTCAGGAAAACGAAAACCTGTCAAACCCCTTCTCTCTCTCTGTCTCTATTGAATCTGAATAATAAACTATGGTTAAACATGCATTTTGTTTCAGTAAACAAGATGGAGTTTTTTTAAACTTGCACCATGTTTCAAAAACAAATCAAAGCAAGTTTGTAGTTTTTATTGGAAACTAAAAAGAAAAAAAACTCAGTAACATCTGAACTTTGGTTTACGAGTAATCCACATCAAAAATCTAAATCACTCTCTTCCTCTTTGCTTCTGAAAAGATTGTAAACAAGTTAAAAATGTTGTTTAAACCTGTATTTTATTTCAGTAATGAATTAAAGCAGGTTATATATTGTTTTCTTCCTGAGAATTATGAAACACAGTTACCATTCAAACTTTTCAAGAAATTCGAATTTCACTAATTTTAACTTCAATCACACTATGTGAATCCCCTTGAAAAACGATGATTTTCAAAACCAAAATGCAAAATTTTCATTTAGTTATCATCGAGATTTTTGGGATGGTCTGAAAAATGAACATATGCCAAATTTCGGCGACCAAGATGAGCATGGCCCTTGAGTTCGACGGCGATGATAGTTTGAGTATTATAAATCACCCGAAAAATACTAGTTAAATTTATAAATCATTAAATCTTTGATTTGAGATCAAAGTAGGGTTTAAGAACCCACTTTAGTTCGCGACCGAAATGATGGTGCTGCACCATCCACAGGTGATCGGACTGTGCGTCAACAGAGCTAATCGCGGCGTCGCACGCTTATGGAGGTTCGGTCCAAATATGGTGACCGCTAACGGTCAGGGGAGTCGGCGCGAGGCATTTTTCTGGTGACGTTCCTGATGGGTGTTATGGTCGTGATGCTTCGATTTGCGTTTTCGAAATAAAATCACATGCTGGGTGTTTGTACCGTCTTGGGGAATGGTAGTCGACTCGTGGATGGCTGTAGCTCCGACCAACGTTGTCGAAATTGGCCGTGCACGTGCACGTGGAGGAGTTGGTGTCAGTAGTGATGGGTTTGGGAAAGAAGGGTGGCAGCTCGAAGCAGTATGCAAGGGGATTGAGGGAAAAACTCGAAGTCAGGCTCGTGTTAATTTAGCACTGTATCGGTTTGTTTAAATACTTAAGCAAATTTTTTTGGAAAAAATGTCACCCGTGTCAATCTTGGCTTAAACACGAAGTAAGGGGACGTTTGTCTCGGGGCAACTCGGGGAAGCCTCGGGTTGGTCTAAAAAACAGAAAATCCAGCTTTTACTAAATTTTGAAATACAAGTTAATTTTTTTTTCCAAATCCACTCTTTTTAAATTAATAATAATTGTAAATGGAATTTCAGGTAATCGTATTGAACCAATTATTTAAAATTTATGAAGTTCAAAGATATTTTAAATCTCATATTTTCTTTTAAATAAATGTTGTTTTAAAATTTAACTTAATAAGATTTAGAAGTAAATCAAAATATCGAGTGTTAACTTTAACCAAATTTATTTATAATGATGAAATAGTAATTAACAATTAATGTTTTGTGATGATTTTATAATTACTAATTAATTAATTTAAGGAATTGTTAATGAATAAAAGTAATTTAACTTAATTAGTTAACAACTAAGAATTAGTAAATTAAAATAATTAATTAAAGAATAATTAATTAATAAAGCCAATTAAGATTAAATTAATCCATGATTAAGTAAAATTAAACATTGATTTAAAATAATTAATAAAGATAATTATATGGTTAATCACTTTAATCACAATCACCTTAATTAAAGATGATTGACCATCATCAAAATATTCTGTACTGGATTGATATTTCTATTGTGATACAGTGATTGATTTGTGATGAATGTGATTTGTGATCTGTTCCTATATGTATGTGAAAAACCCTTTTGTCCGCAAAACAACATTTGAATTTCGATGCGACAGGGAGTCGGATTCCAGTTGGTTATCCGGAACCCACATCGAATCGTAATGACGAATCTTTGTGACTGATAAATTTACTTTATCTATGAATCTGTGAATGAAGATAAGCTTTATGGATTATACCGCTTATCAATATTGATATGATTGAATCTGTGATGATTGATGTTGTGCACTATTGCATAAAACCCCCTGGACTACACTATACACACACAAATATGGATTGCACGTGGAAATTGGTTAAGTTACAGATTTTTAAAATAATTTTAAAAAATTGAACTTTTGAATCCAAATGGTTTTGGAAATGGATCGGATCTAAAGTGAAAAGCTTTTGAAAAAGAATTTCAAAGATAAAAGTTACTTTTGAATAACTTAATCTGATTTAAATTTGAATTCAAAATTTGAAATTGAATTCTATTTTGAGAATTTATGATGTAAAAGGTCATACAAGTTTATATGGGTTTTTAAAACCATGTGTTTAAAGTGTTGTTTTGAGAATTAAATTTAACCTACGTTTGAAAAACTTCAACTTGTATAATTGAAATTGGATTTTTCCAAAATGAAAACTGTTTGTTTTCAAATGATAAAAGCTTTCGTATAAGAAATGAATTTCCAATTTGTATAAAAGGAATTTCAAGCTTGAATTGAAATGGTTTTCCAAGTTACGAATGAATCTTTGGAAATGGTTTTGAAAGCTATAAGTAAAATCTTGGACTTACAGATTTAATGAACTAATCCAATTAAAATGGAAATTGTTTGAAATCAGTAAATAGATCTTTGTGAAACTGGGTGAACTTTGTGAAATAAATCTATTTGTCAAAGATTTGAAATGGTAATTGGGTTAAACCATTTGAAAGAAAGTTTTGAATTTTAAAGTTGTGACTTAACTAAAATCCCATATTCATATGTTTTTAAATATTGCGCTCATTATTCGGTTTTGCCAGGAGAGGACCTTGTGTCATATAACCCATTTCGAATAATGATACGTCATTATGGATAACATTTGAAGACTGATGGTGAAGGCCGGGTATTTGCGAGAACGATAGGATGACCTATCGATTGTCTCTGCACTGAGTAGCTACGGAATAGGGATTACCTAAGTGATGGGAAGTCCGATCGGGATTGTGAATACCCAGATTGCAAGGGCTTCTTCGGAAGTGCTTTCGGTTCTGTTCGAACCCGGAACATACTTGTATGGTTGTGTGTCTGACACTACGCTTTGAGATGTAAAGCTAATTTCTTTCAAATACATACTTTTGGTGGAGGATAATTTGTTCTCTTAGCTTAACACCATTCTCTGAGACATACGAGCTCAGAGGTTATATAGTTGAAGCTTATCAGCGATATACTCCCAATTTGGTAGTGTGGCACGCTAAGTGCTGCTGTATGTTGATGATCATTTGTTGATCAAAGCATGACTTTGTGAAAAAGCGTAGCTATATGAACGAGACCTCATCGAGCCTCACAAACCAGTAATGGTCGAAACAGAAAAGATGCGGCAAGGTTTCAGGGGTAGCTCCCCTAGGGTATGACCATTCCTTTTGGAAAAGGGTGGTATCATGGCATGGATCCCAGATACTTACTCATGTGGACACTGTAGTATATTTATTACTGTGTGATGTTGTTGATGGAGGGCCCTCGGATAAAGGTCCCAAAGGACCGGGGGTGGCATATCTTAGGTTTTACTTCCCGGAAAGGCGGTAGCTGGCCTTGTGTTAGCAGAGTGCCTGGTAGGTTCTCGGGGCGTCCCTCCAGAGGCTTTCCCGTGTGGCAATAGGAAGTTCCTTTGCCTGACCATTTGTTGGAAATCTAATCATCCAATACGAGTTACCCTTTACGATTGTAGTTGTATTACCTGACAGCTCAGGTGGTAGCTATAGTAGGCATAGTATAATGGTACCTATGATGGCTAGGATTTATATTATACTTTCGAAATGTTCTTCCACTATGCACCAATAATAATATAAAAAAAGGATTTTGCGTAGTAAGCATGTTTGACTATTATAAGGTGAAATCTCCCCCATGTGTGCGATTGCATTGTGTGTGTGCCGGGAGGCCTTATGGTAGTTTCATTTTCCAAAAAGCATTGCGGATTTCAATCTAAATTCTTTTGTTTGTTTAAAGATAAAACTGTTTTGTTTGCTCACACTAGTCCCACGACTGACCTGGAGTTTATTGTTCCTTTCCTAAACTCTGGGTGCCCGCTATTTTCCAAACGGGCAGTCTAGAGTTGGGTTTTCAGATAATCAAGTAATAGGTGTAGATTCGATAGCCTTCGAAGTCTTTGGCTTGGCAGCTTTCAGCCTTTGGGATCTTCTTCAGTCTTGGACGACTGACCTTGCTTAGCTTCGTGCAACTTGATGAGGGTTCGAGCTAGCTTTGGATTAAAGATGGAGTTTTTGGAGTCTGATATTGAAGGCATTGTCTTTCCGCTGCTATTCCATGTATCTCTGATAGTATTGACATGTATTGTATCATTCTATTGTATCAACATTGTATCTGGATATTGTATCAAATGTTGTATATCAAATGTATTATTTCGTTTCTTTCGCTGTGTTGCACTTAATGTGTTATAAGCTCTGGCGAACCAGGTTCGACGTTTGGATCTGTGACATTTGAATACGAGTGTCGTATTCGGTGCCGATTTTCGAAGGTCGAGTCAGGATCATTATAAGTAGTATCAGAGCTGAAGGTTAAAATTTTAGCTCAGGAGTATTACACATTAAGTGACTCATTAGAGATAGGGTGAAGTATACCCTAGAATGAGTAATCCCTAAGATATCCGTTCGAGTGCCTCAGTAAATTCTCTTACTATTCACTGATAGTAAATATGAGTGCAAGAAGAGGACGAGATAGGGGACAGGGAAATACCACTACAAATGGTCAATGCCCTGTAGCAAAAGTGGAAATAACTTTTCTCTATCAATCTCCTTTGATTTGTCTTTCCAAATTCTTTGATTGCTTCGTAGCAGCTCGAGGAAGAAGCTTCGGTGTGATGGTGGCCCTACGAATCGTGTAGATAAGTTTCTATTTCGTATTCTCTTCGTCGAATTTCTATCAGCTTTTCGTTTATAACTCTGATAAATTTGAAGATTTAAATTGAAATAAATTGGTTAACTAAAATATAAAGTTAAATAAATTGTACCAATAAAACGATTTCGATTAAACCCAAATTTGAAATTTTATTGTGATTGCTTGTGAGTATAAAAGTCCGAAGAGGGACCAGTTGGTATATACTTTGGAGTATTCCAACCTGAATTTGGAATTCATGTCTAGTGTTTGAGAATTATGGGAGATTAAATCCATCTATCTATTCTCTGGGTCCAGATATATATTACAAACGGTTAGTTATCCCTTCGGACTAACCAGTGCCCTGTATATTTCTAGATCTGAATGACTCCGAGTATCTTGTAAAGAGTTAAATAGATTCGTTCTTGTATCTTTATGGATATTATGATTTGGTAAGCCAAATACAGAATAGATAATCGACTTGATTTATAAGTCGACTCTCTATCTCTGCCTATCTATCCGATCTTTGTTGTCTCCATGGCAAATTTCGGGGATGAAATTTTCTTAAGGAGGGGATATTGTAACATCCCAAAATTATCAATTAAAATAAACAATAAATTTTAAATCTTGGAATTTAATTAGAAAATAAATTGGAAAAAAATCTTAAACAAATGAAGTAAGTGAAAATTTGATATGAATAAATTTCAAATTTATTTTGAGTTTAAAATATTGAAATAATGAATGTTTAAAAAGTCATTTAAATTTAAAATTTTAAATATATGTATATGCATATATGAGTAAAATTGAATACATATTGAAATTTAATTTAAATTTTTCAAGTAAGTGTGAATATACAAATGGACATGAATGTCTATATTTTAAGTTTGAAATTGAAATTGAAATTTAAAATAACTGTTTTAAAAAGTAAGTAGCATTTATAATCATGAAGATGTAATATATGTAAGGTAAATATTAGTTAAATTCTTTTAACATTGTACACCTATATACACACACACACACACAAATAAACAAGGAATACATTTATTTATAAAATGTATGTAATACAAAAATAAAGTTTATAAAAATTCTTTTGCCTTGTGACAAATGAAGAAAGCTGAACATACATAACATATGGGAGATAGAGTTGAGTGATTTAACAAAATCTAGAGCTTATGATTATTTTTAACAAATGGCACAAGACATCATTTCCTTAATAAAATAATCAAATAAAAAATTTCAGAAAACTCTTCACCTTCCCAATTCAAATTTATTTAGCTCCTAATCTCTGAAGTTCAGTAACCAAAAAAGGATTTAGCAATCTTAACTTCAATACTCAAGCAAGAAAAAAAATTCAGAAAAAAGAGAAACCGTCAAAACTTCTCTTCTTCAATTGAAACTAAAATCCGAAGTGTTTTCTTATGCATCAAAATGTAGTGATACATTCATCTCTCAGGTAAGTTTTGTTTTAAACTTTATAGTTTATAAAATTATGATTTTTAAATCAAGTTTCAATAACAAATTCAAAACAAAAACTGCAGATTTGCCTTAAAGGTGAAGTTTCAGGTTTCAGAGCAGTGCATAGTTTTTTCTAGAAATAATAAAAGGCAAGTGAATCTTTTCTTTTAAAATTTGAATTTGAGGTTATAATCTGTAATGGAGCAAGATTCAATACAATAACATCCAATCAATTTCAGGAAGAATTAAGGTCAAGCTTTATTCTATTTCTGGTTTTCAAGTTTTAGAAAAAAAAGTAGCTTCTCTGTTCTATTAAAAATCCTAACTGTAAGTAAAATAAAAACTATTGTTATTAATGAATTGAGTAAATGAACTTAAGAAAGAGATTACAAAGGTCTGTAACTAAAATTTGCAGATCTAAAGCCCCAAATTTTAAAGAAGGAAAGGAAGAATAGTTGTCAAGCCTCATCTCTTTTTCGAAAACTGTCAGGAATTTCTGGAAAATAAGGTGAGTAAACCCTTATTTTTTTTCAATATTTTGTTGCTGTTTGAATGCTTGGATGATGTAGTAAAGTTAATATTTGGTTTGCATGCAAGAAATTTGAATATATGATTGAATGTTTGGCCTGTGCATGTTGATTGTACAAAAATGCTAGTCCCTGTTTAGCTTCAGGAAAACAAAAGCCGTTCAAACCCCTTCTTTCTCTCTGTCTATTGAATCTGAATAATAAACTATGGTTGAACATGCATTTTGTTTTAGTAAATAAGATGGAGTTTTGTTAAAACTTGCACCATGTTTCAGAAACAAATCAAAGCAAGTTTGTAGTTTTTACTGGAAACTAAAAAGAAAAAAACTCAGTAACATCTGAATTTTGGTTTATAGAGTAATCCACATCAAAAATCTAAATCACTCTCTTCCTCTTTGCTTCGGAAAAGATTGTAAACAAGTTAAAAATGTTGTTTAAACCTGTATTTTATTTCAATAATGAATTAAAGCAGGTTTTATATAGTTTTCTTCCTGGGAATTATGAAACACGGTTACCATTCAAACTTTTCAAGAAATTCGAACTTCACTAATTTTAACTTCAGTAACACGATGTGAATCCCCTTGAAAAATGATGATTTTCGAAACCAAATGCAAATTTTTCATTGAGTTATCATCGAGATTTTTAGGATGGTCTGAAAAATGAACATATGCCAAATTCCGGCGACCAAAATGATCATGGCCCTCGAGTTCGACGGCGATGATAGCTTGAGTATTATAGATCACCAGAAAAATACTAGTTAAATTTATAAATCATTAAATCTTTGATTTAAGATCAAAGTAGGGTTTAAGAACCCATTTTTTTTGGCGACTGAAATGATGGTGCTGCACCATCCACATGTGATCGGATTGTGCGTCAACGGAGCTAATCGCGGCGTAGCACGCTTATGGAGGTTTGGTCCAAATATGGTGACCGCTAACGGTCAGGGGAGGCGGCGCGAGGCTTTTTTCTAGTGCTGTTCCTGATGGGTGTTTTGGTCGTGATGCTTCGATTTGCGTTTTCGAAATAAAATCACATGCTGGGTGTTTGTAATGCTGGGTGTTTGTATCGTCTTGGCGAATGGTTGTCGACTCGTGGATGGCTGCAGCTCTGACCAACGTTGGCGAAATTGGCCGTGCACGTGCACGTGGAGGAGTTGGTGTCAGTAGTGATGGGTTTGGGAAAGAAGAGTGGCGGCTCGAAGCAGTATGCAAGGGGATTGAGGGAAAAACTCGAAGTCAGGCTCGTGTTAATTTAGCATTGTATCGGGTTGTTTAAATACTTAAACAAATTTTTTAAGAAAAAATGTCACCCGAGTCAATTTTGGCTTAAACCCGAAGTAAAGGGACGTTTGTCTCGGGGATAACTCAGGGAAGCCTCGGGTTGGTCTATAAAAATAGAAAATCCAGCATTTACTAAATTTTGAAATACAAGTTAATTTTTTTTCCTTCTAAATCCACTCTTTTTAAATTAATGATAATTGTAAATGGAATTTCAGGTAATGGTATTGAATCAATTATTTGAAATTTATGAAGTTCAAAGATATTTTAAATCACATATTTTCTTTTAAATAAATGTTGTTTTAAAATTTAACTTAATAAGATTTAGAAGTAAATCAAAATATCAAGTGTTAACTTTAACCAAATTTATTTATAATGATGAAATAGTAATTAACAATTAATGTTTTGTGATGATTTTATAATTACTAATTAATTAATTTAAGGAATTGTTAATGAATAAAAGTAATTTAACTTAATTAGTTAACAATTAAGAATTAGTAAATTAAAATAATTAATTAATAAAGCCAATTAAGATTAAATTAATCCATGATTAAGTAAAATTAAACATTGATTTAAATAACTAATAAAGATAATTATACGGTTAATTCACTTTAATCATAATCACCTTAATCAAGATGATTGACCATCATCAAAATATTCTGTACTGGATTGATATTTCTATTGTGATACTGTGATTGCTTTATAATGAATGTGATTTGTGATCTATTCCTATATGTATGTGAAAAACCCTTTTGCCCATAAAACGACATTTGAATTTCGATGTGACAGGGAGTTAGATTCTAATTGGTTATCCGAAACCCACATCGAATAGTAATGATGAATCTTTATGATTGATAAATTTACTTTATCTATGAATCTGTGAACGAAGAAAAGCGTTATGGGTTATACCGCTTATCAATATTGATATGATTGAATCTGTGATGATTGATGTTGCATTATTGTGTAAAACCTCCTGGACTACACTATACACACACAAATATGGATTGCATGTGGAAATTGGTTAAGTCACAGATTTGTAAAATAATTTTAAAAAATTGAATTTTTGAAACCAAATGGTTTTGGAAATGAATCGGACTTAAAGTGAAAAGCTTTTGAAAAAGAATTTCAAAGATAAAAGTTATTTTTGAATAACTTAATCTGATTTAAATTTGAATTCAAAATTTGGAATTGAATTCTATTTTGAGAATTTATGATGTTAAAGGTCATACAAGTTTATATGGGTTTTTAAAACCATTTTTTTTAAAGTGTTGTTTTGAGAATTAAATTTAACCTAAGTTTGAAAAACTTTAACTTGTATAATTGAAATCGGATTTTTCCAAAATGAAAACTGTTTGTTTTCAAATAATAAAAGCTTTCGTATAAGAAATGAATTCCAATTTGTATAAAAGGAATTTCAAGTTTGAATTGAAATGGTTTTCCAAGTTATGGTTGAATCTTTGGAAACGGTTTTGAAAGCTATGAGTAAAATCTTGGATTTATAGATTTAATGAATTAATCCAATTAAAATGGAAATTGTTTGAAATCAATAAATAGATCTTTGTGAAACTGGGTGAACTTTGTGAAATAAATCTGTTTGTTAAAGATTTGAAATGGTAATTGGGTTAAACCATTTGAAAAAAAGTTTTGAATTTTAAAGTTGTGACTTAACTAAAATCCTATATCCATATGTTTTTAAATATGCGCTCATTATTCGGTTTAGCCGGGAGAGGGCCTTGTGTCATATAACCCATTCTGAATAATGATACCTCGTTATGGATAGCATTTGAAAACTGATGGTGAAGACCGGGTATTTGCCAGAACGATAGGATGACCTATCGATTTTCTCTGCATTGAGTTGCTACGGTATAGAGATTCCCTAAGTGATGGGAAGTCCGATCGGGATTGTGAATACCCGGATTTTCAAGGGCTTCTTCGGAAGTGCCTTCGGTTCTGTTCATACCCGAAACAGACTTGTATAGTTGTGTGTTTGACACTACACTTTGAGTTGTAAAGACGATTTCTTTCAAATACATACTTTTGGTGGCGGAGAATTTATTCTCTTAGCTTAACACCCTTCACTGAGACATACGAGCTCAAAGGTTATGTAGTTGAAGGTTCTCAGCGATATACTCCCAATTTGGTAGTGTGGCACGCTAAGTGCTGCAGTATATTGATGATCATTTATTGATCAAAGCATGGCTTTGTGTAAAAGCGTAGCTTTATGGACGAGACCTCATCGAGTCTCACAAACCGGTAATGGTCGAAACTGGAAAGATGCGGCAAGGTTTCAAGGGTAGCTCCCCTAGGGTATGCCCATTCCTTCTGGAAAAGGATGGTATCATGGGATGGATCCCAGATACTTACTCATGTGGACACTGTAGTATATTTATTACTGTGTGATGTTGTTGATGGAGGGCCCTCGGATAAAGGTCCCAAAGGACCGGGGATGGCATATCTTAGGTTTTACTTCCCGAGAAGGGGGTAGCCGGCCTTGTATTAGCAGAGAGCCGGGTAGGTTCTCGGGGCGTCCATCCAGAGGCGTTCCCATGTGGCAATAGGAAGTTCCTTAGCCTGACCATTTGTTGGAAATCCAATTATCCAATACGAGCCATTTACAATTGCAGTTGTATTATCTGCCACCTCAGGTCGTAGCTATAGTAGGCATAGTATAATGGTACCTATGCTGGCTAGGATTTATATTATACTTTCGAAATGTTTTTCCACTATGCACTAATAATAATATCAAAAAGGATTTTGCGTAGTAAGCATGTTTGACTATTATAAGGAAAAATCTCCCCCATGTGTGCGATTGCATTGTGTGTGTGCCGGGAGGCCTTATGGTAGTTTCATTTTCCAAAAGTATTGCGGATTTCAATCTAAATTCTTTTGTTTGTTTAAAGATAAAACTGTTTTGTTTGCTCATACCAGTCCCACGACTGACCTGGAGTTTATTGTTCCTTTCCTAAACTCTGGGTGCCTACTATTTTCCACACGGACAGTCTAGAGTTGGGTTTTCAGATAATCAAGTAATAGGTATAGATTCGATAGCCTTCGAAATCTTTGGCTTGGTAGCTTTCAGTCTTTGGGATCTTCTTCAGTCTCGGACGACTGACCTTGCTTAGCTTCGTGCAACTTGATGAGGGTTCGAGCTAGCTTTGGATTGAAGATGGAGTTTTTGGAGTCTGATATTGAAGGCGTTGTCTTTCCGCTGCTATTTCATGTATCTCTGATAGTATTGACATGTATTGTATCATTCTATTGTATCATCATTTTATCTGGATATTTTATCAAATGTTGTATATCAAATGTATTATTTCATTTCTTCCGCTGTGTTGTACTTAATGTATTATAAGCTTCGGCGAACCAGGTTTGATGTTTGGATCTGTGGCATTTGAATACGAGTGTCGTATTCGATGCCGATTTTCGAAGGTCGAGTCAGGATCGTTATAAGTGGTATCAGAGCTGAAGGTTAAAACTTTAGCTCAGGAGTATAACACATTAAGTGACTCATTAGAGATAGAGTGAAGTATACCCTAGAATGAGTAATCCTTATGATATCCGTTCGAATGCCTTAGTAAATTCTCTTACTATTCATTGATAGTAAGTATGAGCGCAAGAAGAGGACGAGATAGGGGACGGGGAAATACCACTATACCACTACAAATGGTCAATGCCCTATAACAACGGTGGAAATAAATTTTCGCTATCAATCTCCTATGATTCGTCTTTCCAAATTCTTTGATTGCTTCGTAGCAGCTCGAGGAAGAAGCTTCGGTGTGATGGTGGCCCTACGAATCGTGTAAATAAGTTTCTATTTCGTATTCTCTTCATCGAATTTCTATCAACTTTTCGTTTATAACTCTGATAAATTTGAAGATTTAAATTGAAATAAATTGGTTAATTAAAATATAAAGTTAAATAAATTGTATCGATAAAACGATTTCGTTGAAACCAAATTTGAAATTTTATTGCGATTGCTTGTGAGTATAAAAGTTCGAAGAGGGACCAGTTGGTATATACTTTGGAGTATTCCGACCTGAATTTGAAATTCATGTCTAGTGTTTGAGAATTATGGGAGATTAAATCCATCTATCTATTCTCTGGTTCCAGATATATACTACAAAAGGTTAGTTATCCCTTCGAACTAACCAGTGCCCTGTATATTTCTAGATCTGAATGACTCCGAGTATCTTGTAAAGAGTTAAATAGATTCGTTCTTGTATCTTTATGGATATTCTGATTTGGTAAGCCAAATACATAATAGATAATCGACTTGATTTGTAAGTCGATTCTCTATCTTTGGGTATTTATCCAATCTTTGTTGCCTTTATGGCAAATTTCGGGGATGAAATTTTCTTAAGGAGGGGATATCTGTAACATCCCAAAATTATCAATTAAAATAAACGATATATTTTAAACCTTGGAATTTAATTAGAAAATAAATTGGAAAAAATCTTAAACAAATGAAATAAGTGAAAATTTGATATGACTAAATTTCAAATGTATTTTGAGTTTGAAATATTGAAATAATGAATGTTTGAAAAGTCATTTAAATTTAAAATTTTATACATATATGTATATGCGTATATGAGTAAAATTGAATACATATTGAAATTTAATTTAAAATTTTCAAGATAAGTGTGAATATAAAAATGGACATAAATGTCTATATTTCAAGTTTGAAATTGAAGTTTAAATTTAAATTTAAAATAAATGTTTTAAAAAGTAAGTAACATTTATAATCATTAAGATGTAATATATGTAAGGCAAATATTAGTTAAATCTTTTAACATTGTATATATATATACAAATAAACAAGGAATACATTTATTTATAAAGTGTATGTAATATAAAATAAAGTTTATAAAAATTCTTTTGCCTTGTGACAAATGAAGAAAGCTGAACATACATAACACATGGGAGATAGAGTAGAGTGATTTAACAAAATCTAGAGCTTGTGATTATTTTTAACAAATGGCACAAGACATCATTTCCTTAATAAAATAATCAAATAATTTTTTTTAGAAAACTCTTCACCTTCCCAATTCAAATTTATTTAGCTCCTAATCTCTGAAGTTCAGTAACCAAAAAAGGATTTAGCAATCTTAACTTCAACACTCAAGCAAGAAAAAAAATTCAGAAAAAAGAGAAACTGTCAAAACTTCTCTTCTTAAATTCAAACTAAATTCTGATGTGTTTTCTTAAGCATCAAACTATAGTGATACATTCATCTCTCAAGTAAGTTTTGTTTTAAACTTTATAGTTTATAAAATTATGATTTTTAAATCAAGTTTCAACAACAAATTCAAAACAAAAACTGCAGATTTTCCTTAGAGGTGAAGTTTCAGGTTTCAGAGCCGTGCATAGTTTTTTCTCGAAATAATAAAAGTCAAGTGAATCTTTTATTTTAAAATTTGAATTTGAGGTTATAATCTGTAATGGAGCAAGATTAATAAATTAACATCCAATCAATTGTAGGAAGAATTAAGATTAAAGCTTTATTCTATTCTGGTTTTCAAATTTCAGAAAAAAAGTAGCTTCTCTGTTCTATTAAAAATCCTAACTGTGAGTAAAATAAAAACTATTGTTATTAATGAATTGAGTAAATGAACTTAATAAAGAGATTATAAAGATCTGTAACTAAAATTTGCAGATCTAAAGCCCTAAATTTTAAAGTAGGAAAGGAAGAATAGTGGCCAAGCCTCATCTCTTTTCGAAAACTATCAGGAATTTTTGGAAAATAAGGTGAGTAAACCCTTGTTTTTTTTCAGTCTTTTGTTGCTGTGTGAGTGCTTGGATGATGTAGTAAAGTTAATCTTTGGTTTGCACGCAAGAAATTTGAATATATGATTGAATGTTTGGCCTGTGCATGTTGATTGTACAAAAATGCTAGTCCCTGTTTAGCTTCAGGACAACAAAAACCTGTCAAACCCCTTCTTTCCCTCTGTCTCTATTGAATCTGAATAATAAACTATGGTTGAACATGCATTTTGTTTCAGTAAACAAGATGGAGTTTTGTTTAAACTTACACCATGTTTCAGAAACAAATCAAATCATGTTTTTAGTTTTTACTGGAAACTAAAAAGAAAAAAACTCAGTAACATCTGAACTTTTGTTTACAGAGTAATCCACATCAAAAATCTAAATCACTCTCTTCCTCTTTGTTTCTGAAAAGATTGTAAACAAGTTAAAAATGTTGTTTAAACCTGTATTTTATTTCAATAATGAATTAAAGCAGGTTTTATATAGTTTTCTTCTTGGGAATTATGAAACATAGTTACCATTCAAACTTTTCAAGGAATTCGAACTTCACTAATTTTAACTTCAATAACACTATGTGAATCCCCATGAAAAATGATGATTTTCGAAACCAAAATGCAAAATTTTCATTGAGTTATCATCGAGATTTTTGGGATGGTCTGAAAAATGAACATATGCCAAATTTCGGCGACCAAGATGATCGTGGCCCTCGAGTTCGACGGCGATGATAGTTTGAGCATTATAGATCACCAGAAAAATACTAGTTAAATTTATAAATCATTAAATTTTTGATTTGAGATCAAAGTAGGGTTTAAGAACCCATTTTTATTCGCGACCGAAATGATGGTGCTGCACCATCCACAGGTGATCGGACAGTGCGTCAACGGAGTTAATCGCGGCGTAGCACGCTTATGGAGGTTCAATCCAAATATGGTGACCGCTAACGGTCAGGGGAGGCGGCGCGAGGCGTTTTTATGATGACGTTCTTGATGGGTGTTTTGGTCGTGATGCTTCGACTTGCGTTTTCAAAATAAAATCACATGCTGGGTGTTTGTATCATCTTGGGGAATGGTAGTCGACTCGTGGATGGCTATAGCTCCGACCAATGTTGGCGAAATTGGTCATGCACGTGCACGTGGAGGAGTTGGTGTCAGTAGTGATGGGTTTGGGAAAGAAGGGTGGCAGCTCGAAGCAGTATGCAAGGGGATTGAGGGAAAAACTCGAAGTCAGGCTCGTGTTAATTTAGCACTGTATCGGTTTGTTTAAATACTTAAGCAAATTTTTTTGGAAAAAATGTCACCCGTGTCAATCTTGGCTTAAACACGAAGTAAGGGGACGTTTGTCTCGGGGACAACTCGGGAAAGCCTCGGGTTGGTCTATAAAAACAGAAAATCCAGCTTTTACTAAATTTTGAAATACAAGTTAAATTTTTTTATAAATCCACACTTTTTAAATTAATGATAATTGTAAATGGAATTTCAGGTAATGGTATTGAATCAATTATTTAAAATTTATGAAGTTCAAAGGTATTTTAAATCTCATATTTTCTTTTAAATAAATGTTGTTTTAAAATTTAACTTAATAAGATTTAGAAGTAAATCAAAATATCAAGTGTTAACTTTAACCAAATTTATTTATAACGATGAAATAGTAATTAACAATTAATGTTTTGTGATGATTTTATAATTACTAATTAATTAATTTAAAGAATTGTTAATGAATAAAAGTAATTTAACTTAATTAGTTAACAATTAAGAATTAGTAAATTAAAATAATTAATTAAAGAATAATTAATTAATAAAGCCAATTAAGATTAAATTAATCCATGATTAAGTAAAATTAGACATTGATTTAAAATAATTAATAAAGATAATTATACGGTTAATTCACTTTAATCACAATCACCTTAATCAAAGATGATTGACCATCATCAAAATATTCTATACTGGATTGATATTTCTGTTGTGATACCGTGATTGCTTTGTGATGAATGTGATTGGTGATCTGTTCCTATATGTATGTGAAAAATCCTTTTGCCCGTAAAACGACATTTGAATTTCGATGCGACAGGGAGTCGGATTCTAGTTGGTTATCCGAAACCCACATCGAATCGTAATGATGAATCTTTGTGATTGATAAATTTACTTTATCTATGGACCTGTTAACGAAGATAAGCGTTATGGGTTATACTGCTTATCAATATTGATATGATTGAATCTGTGAGGATTGATGTTGTGCACTATTGTGTAAAACCCTCTGGACTACACTATACACACACAAATATGGATTGCATGTGGAAATTGGTTAAGTCACAGATTTTTAAAATAATTTTAAAAATTGAATTTTTGAATCCAAATGGTTTTGGAAATGGATCAGATTTAGAGTGAAAAGCTTTTGAAAAATTATTTCAAAGATAAAAGTTATTTTTGAATAACTTAATCTGATTTAAATTTGAATTCAAAATTTGAAATTGAATTCTATTTTGAGAATTTATGATGTAAAAGGTCATACAAGTTTATATGGGTTTTTAAAACCATTTTTTTAAAGTGTTGTTTTGAGAATTAAATTTAACCTAAGTTTGAAAAACTTTAACTTGTCTAATTGAAATTGGATTTTTCCAAAATGAAAACTGTTTGTTTTCAAATGATAAAAGCTTTCGTATAAGAAATGAATTTCCAATTTGTATAAAAGGAATTTGACGTTTGAATTGAAATGGTTTTCCAAGTTATGAATGAATCTTTGGAAACGGTTTTGAAAGCTATGAGTAAAATCTTGGATTTACAGATGTAATGAACTAATCCAATTAAAATGGAAATTGTTTGAAATCGGTAAATAGATCTTTGTGAAACTGGGTGAACTTTGTAAACTTTGTGAAATAAATCTGTTTGTTAAAGATTTGAAATGGTAATTGGGTTAAACCATTTGAAAGAAAGTTTTGAATTTTAAAGTTGTAACTTAACTAAAATCCTATATCCATATGTTTTTAAATATTGCGCTCATTATTCAGTTTAGCCGGGAGAGGACCTTGTGTCATATAACCCATTCCGAATAATGATACGTCGTTATGGATAGCATTTGAAGACTGGTGGTTAAGACCGGGTATTTGTGAGAATGATAGGATGACCTATCGATTGTCTTTGCACTGAGTAGCTACGGTATAGAGATTCCCTAAGTGATGGGAAGTCCGATCGGGATTGTGAATACTCAGATTTGCATGGGCTTCTTCGAAAGTGCCTTCGGTTCTGTTCGAACCCGGAACAGACTTGTATAGTTGTGTGTCTAACTCTACACTTTGAGATGTATAGCCGATTTCTTTCAAATACATATCTGTTGGTGGCAGAGAATTTATTCTCTTAGCTTAACGCCCTACTTTGAGATATACGAGCTCAGAGGTTATGTAGTTGAAGGTTATCAGCGATATACTCCCAATTTGGTAGTGTGACACGCTAGGTGCTGCTGTATGTTGTTGATCATTTGTTGATCCAAGCATGGCTTTGTGAAAAAAATAGCTTTGTGGTAGAGACCTCATCGAGCCTCATAAACCGGTAATGGTCAAAATAGGAAAGATGCGGCAAGGTTTTAGGGGTAGCTCCCCTAGGGTATGACCATTCCTTCTGGAAAAGGGTGGTATCATGGTATGGAGCCCATATACTTACTCATGTGGACACTGTAGTATATTTATTACTGTGTGATGTTGTGGATGGAGGGCCCTCAGATAAAGGTCCCAAAGGACCGGGGGTGGCATATCTTAGGTTTTACTTCCCGGGAAGGGGGTGGCCGACCTTGTGTTAGCAGAGAGCCGGGTAGGCTCTCAGGGCGTCCCTCCAGAGGCGTTCCCATGTGGCAATAGGAAGTTCCTTAGCTTGACCATTTTTTGGAAATCCAATCATCCAATATGAGCCCTTTACGATTGCAGTTGTATTACCTGCCACCCCAGGTGGTAGCTATAATAGGCATAGTATAATGGTACCTATGCTGGCTAGGATTTATACTGTACTTTCGAAATGTTTTTCCACTATGCACTAATAATAATATCAAAAAGGATTTTTCGTAGTAAGCATGTTTGACTATTATAAGGAGAAATCTCCCCCATGTGTGCGATTGCATTGTGTGTGTGTGCCGGGATGCCTTATGGTAGTTTCATTTTCCAAAAAGCATTGTGGATTTCAATCTAAATTATTTTGTTTGTTTAAAGGTAAAACTGTTTTGTTTGCTCACACCAGTCCCCAATTGACCTAGAGTTTATTGTTCCTTTCCTAAACTCTGGGTGCCCACTATTTTCCACACAGGCAGTCTAGAGTTGGGTTTTCAGATAATCAAGTAATAGGTGTAGATTCGATAGCCTTCGAAGTCTTTGGCTTGGTAGCTTTCAGTCATTGGGATCTTCTTCAGGCTTGGACGACTGACCTTGCTTAGCTTCGTGCAACTTGATGAGGGTTCGAGCTAGCTTTGGATTGAAGATGGAGTTTTTAGAGTCTGATATTGAAGGCATTGTATTTCCGCTGCTATTGCATGTATCTCTGATAGTATTGACATGTATTGTATCATTCTATTGTATCATCATTGTATCTGGATATTGTATCAAATTTTGTATATCAAATGTATTATTTCATTTCTTCCGCAGTGTTGTATTTAATGTGTTATACGCTCCGGCAAACCAGGTTCGACGTTTGGATCTGCGGCATTTGAATACGAGTGTCGTATTCGGTGCCGATTTTCGAAGGTTGAGTCAGGATCGTTATATCCTATCTGAGCCGCTTCTTTAATAATACAGTCTGGATTGTGCACATATTTCCGAAGGTAAGAAATATGAAACACATCGTGTATGCCAGATAACCAGCTGGTAGCTGCAATCGATATGCTAAAGGACCTATCCTCTCTAGAATCGGAAAAGGACCAATATACCATGGTGCCAACTTACCACTCTTCCCAAATATCAATACACCACGCATTGGAGACACTTTTAGGAATACAAAATCTCCAACTTGAAATTCTAAAGCTCTTCTCCTGCGGTCGTAATAACTCTTCTGACAACTTTGAGCAGCTATCAATTTCTTTCGAATAAAATCAACTTCTTCCATGGCTTCTTTAATCATATCTGGTCCAAGGACAAGCCTATCACCTGATTCAATCCAACATGCAGGTGATCGACACGGACGACCATATAAAGCTTCAAAAGGAGCCATTTCGATGCTGGCCTGATAGCTATTATTATGAGAATTCAACCAGATGTAAATAGTCCTCCCATGAACCGCCAAAGTCAAGTATACAAGCACGCAATAGGTCTTCTAAAATTCAATTTATCCTTTCTGTCTGCCCATCAGACTGCGGGTGATAAGCAATACTGAAGTTCAGTTTGGTTCCCAATGCGGCTTGAAAAGCCTCCCAAAATCTACTAGTGAAGATCGGATCACGATCACTCACTATACTGCTCAGTTTACCGTGGAGACGAACAATCTCTTTTATATATAGCTCTGCCAAACCTGCCGCTATTCGGGTAGATATTACTGGGATAAATTGGGCAGCCTTGGTTAGACGGTCCATAATAACCCAAATCGCTTCATTTCCTTTCTTAGTTCGTGGCAACCCATCGATGAAATCCATCGATACTTGATCCCATTTCCACTTAGGCACCTCCAATGGTTGGAGTAAACCCGTCATCTTCCTTTGATCACTTTTAATTTGCTGACAAGTAGCACAACGACTGACATAGATAGATATATCCCTTTTCATTGTTTCCCACCAGAAAGTTCTTTTGATATCTCGATACATCTTATTAACTCCTGGATGGATACTAGGTTTGGACTTATGATACTCATCCAAAACTTCACATTTCAGATCTGGAATGTCTGGGACACAGACCATGTCTTTCAACCTTATAACTTCATTATTATCGATTCCAAAATTAGAATCTTCACCTTGACATATTCTTTTTCAAATTCCTCAAAGAAACTGGTCTTTTTGCATGATATCGATCTTTTCAAGAAGAGTAGGAGCGACAACAAGATATGCAAGAACATCATGCCTTCTACTCAAAGCATCGGCAACAACATTGGCTTTTCCGTGTGTATACTGAATATCTAGGTCATAAGACGCTAGAATTTCCAACCAACGTTGTTTCCTCAGATTTAATTCTTTCTGGGTAAAGAGATACTTCAAAGATTTGTGGTCAGTGAATAATTTAAAATTTTCACCTAAAACAAGGAGGATTTATTAAGTTTAAATACCAATTTCAGTTAGCTTTTAAATTTTAGGAAAGATGGAAGAAATTCTTACCCAGAAGATAGTGATGCCAGATTTTTAAAACCAAAATAACAGCTAAGAGTTCGAGATCGTGGGTTGGGTAGTTTTTCTCATGCTGACGTAATTGTCTACTCGCGTAGGCAATTACTCTACCATTCCGCATTAGCACTGCACCCACACCATTATGACAAGCACCTGTATAAACAGATAAGCCTTGATTCCCATTGATAATAGCGAGAACGGGAGCGGTAGTCAATCTCCTCTTCAACTCCTGGAAAGCTTCATCACACTTCGAAGTCCAATCAAATTTTTCATTTTTCATAGTTAGCTTAGTCAACGGACTAGCCAACATGGAGAAATCTTGCACAAACTTCTGTAGTATCCTGCTAACCCTAGAAAACTTCTAACTTCTTTTGGAGTAGGGGTTGCTTCTAGTCAAGAATAACGGAAATCTTGCCTGGGTCTACAGAAATCCCCTCTTCATTAACAATATGACCGAGAAATCTAACTTCTTTGACCCAGAAATGACACTTAGAAAATTTGGCGAATAGAATTTTCCTTCTCAATATCTCCAAAACAATCCTCAAGTGTTCATCACACTCCTCTTTGGTTTCGGAGTAGATCAGAATATTGTCAATAAACACAAGAACAAATTTATTCAATACTTCTTAGAATACATGGGTCATTAAGTTTATGAAGTATGCGGGAGCATTGGTTAGTCCGAAAGGCATGACTAACCATTCGTAGAAAGTGTCCGGACCCTTGAAAGCAGTTAAGTGAACACAGTCTTCAGCAATACGCAGTTGATAGAATCCCTAGGCTAGATCCATCTTTGAAAAGAATCATGTGTCGTGCAATTGACCGAACAAGTCATCGATTCTAGGCAACGGAATTTTTTTTTGAGAGTTTGTTTATTGAGATCGTGGTAGTCCACGCACAATCTCAAAGATCCATCTGACTTAGCGACGTGCACCACGGTTGAACCCCAACCGAAAACATTAGGACGTATTAATCCTTTTTCTAGCGAATCTCGGGTTTGATTGACTAGTTCTATTCCTTCCCTGGGTGTCATCCTACAACTTGCATGAACAACCGGACGAGCATTTGGAACTAAATCAATTCTGAATTCAATTTCTCTGTGTGGAGGTAAAGATTTGACCTCTTCGAATACGTTTGGAAATTCCCGGACAATGGTTATGGACTCCAAACTAGGTTCGGGGTGTCCTAAAGTATACATCAACTTATCTCTCTTAGGACTTGGATCCTCACAAGAGATTTTGATAAAATTCCCAAACTTTGTTTTAACCAAAATTGTTCGATTGTTACAATCTAGTTTAGCTTCGTATTTCGTTAGCCAGTTCATTCTGAGTTAGATTTCAAATTCGTTAAAGTCGAGAACATAAAGGTTGATAGGAAATTGATGGCGAGAATATGAGATAGGGACCTTCCTACAATATGGACAAGGATTTGCAGGACCCCTAACCGGATTCTTCACACAAATGGGGTTAAAGACAAATTCAGGTTCAAATTTTAATTCATTTACGGTTTGTGGGAGATAAAGCTATGTGAAGCTCCCGTATCGAACAAAACTCTAACAACTATATCATAAATGAGAAGGTTACCTTCTAAAACTCCCTTTCCTTTATCCGCCTTTGAAGTTGAGAGGTCATCTTTTATTGCGTGCATTTTCACTACTTGTGCCTGTTTCTTTTTCGGGCAATCTTTAACTCCGTGACCTGGTTTGTGACAGTAATAGCATTCCTTGGTTCTTTGACTTGTCTTCATGGTTTGATCTTTCTTTACTTGTTTCTTTGGCTTCTTACAATCATTTGAATAATGACCTTTCTCCCGACAGTTGTAACAAGTAACATCCCTTGCCTGGTTCTCCTGATTACTCTTCTTCTCCTTGCCTTGATCCGGTTTCTTCCCTCTGAACTTCCTTTTCTTCCAATTCGGATTGCTTGCACTTCCTTTCTCCTTTGAAACTTCCTGCTTATCCAGGGTAGCATATCTATAACCCATATCGATCAAACCAGAAAAGGATTCTTTAACGTGGGTTGTCATCCTCTCATGGTACTTCTTATTCATTCCTCGAATAAATCTTTCATTTTTCTTCAGGGGGTGTTCACCAGCTTTGGACCAAATCGAGATAACTCGTTAAATTTGTTAAATTATTCCTCAAATGATAAACTCCCTTGCTTCAATTCCATAAACTCCTGGTACATTCTAGAGATACCCGCAGATGGCATATAGCATTTCTCAAATACCTCTTTGAAACGACTCCAAGTGAACTCATCTTTTGGCTCATCCACTGTAACTGTCACCCACCAGGCTAGAGCTTCCTCTTAGAGTTGCCAAGAAGCTATCAATCCCATTTGATCATCTTCTAACTTCAATCCTCTGAAAATTCTTTCACACGATCGAATCCAGGCTTGTGTTTCAATAATAGATTCCTTGCCAGTGAACGGCTTACCACCAAGTCTGGAGAAACTTCGATATAGATCAGCCAGATTCGGATGAAGTTGAACATGAATAGCTGCTGCTGTTGCAGGGCCTTGACCAATTGTAGTGGTATTTCCATATCCCCTACCTTGTCCTCTTATTCCGCTCATTCTCATTATATACAAATAGTAAGAAAACTTGATTTAGGCATACGGACAAGATATCTTAGGGAATATCAACAGTTTAAAGAAATAAACCAAGAAATTTTAGGGTTTTGGTCTCTCGGTTATGCTCATTCTAGGGTATACTTCACCCTATCTCTAATGAGCCTCCTAATGTGTTATACTTCATAGATAAAGTTCTTACTCAACCTTTAGCTTTGATACCACCTGTCATGATCTGAAATCCAGCGTTCAGATATCGACATCAAATTCCTTACATATATTCAACTGCCGGAGATTCAAACATTAAACTCTAGTTCAGATGGATCTTATAACAACATTAGATGGAAATGAACAACAGAAACAAAATGAATTACATTGAACACAACACAAACAACTTTGATACAATATCCATTACAACATTTATCACCGACATCAGAGTGCTACACCTATGATACAACAACAAAATGATAACATCACAGCGGAACACTAACAACAGGGTGTTATATAGTTACCAACATACTTCACTTCGATAACTTCCAAAATCCGATAGCTTCCAAAAGACTTCTAAATTCATGCTAGCTCCAAAACACGAATAACCTGCTTCTAGGCTGCCTATATGGAAATTATGGGTACCTGAGTTTAGGAAGGGTACAATAAACTCCGGGTTAGTCGTGAGACTGGTATGAGTAAAGAAAAACAACTATTTGAACAAAAACAATTTATAAAAGAAATTCGATATGCTTTTGGAAAATGAAACTACTATAAGACCTCCCGCCACACACACGATGCAATCGTAGAATTAGAAGAGATTTCTTCTTATGATAGTCAAACATGCTTGATAAGGGAAAAATCTTTCGATATTATTATTAGTGCATAATGTAGAAATTTTTTTGAAAGTATAATATCAATCTTAGCCAGCATACCACATTTCGTCGTATGCCTACTATAGCTACCGTGTTTTGTAGCAAGTTACCGCCACGCTGCATGGCAGGCTATACAACTAAAACCGTACGGGACTCGTATTGTTTTGTTTGGATTTCCAACAAATGGTCAGGCAAAGGACACCGAATGGATACACCTCTGGAGGGACGACCCCGAGAACCTAATCGGATCTCTTCCAGCATATGGCCGGATTACCTCTGTAACTAGGTAACTATTGATATGAGCATGCAACCCCTCGGTCATTACCAACCTTTATCCGAGGCGTCTCTCAACCAACAACCACAAAGCAATAAGTTTGCAGCAACCACATAAGTTAAGTTTCTGGGATTCATACCATGATACCACTTCTAATCCAAAAGAAAATGGACATACCCTCAGGGGGCGCTACCCTCAAATAACCTTGCCGCAACAATTCCTGTTTCGACCATTACCGGGTTGTGAAGTTCAACGAGGTCTCGTCCACAAAGCTATGCATTTCACAAAAGCCATGCTTTGATCAACACATGACCAGCATCACTCAGCATGCCACACTACCAAGTTGAGAGTATATCACTGATAACCGTCAACTACATAACCTTTGAGCTCGTACGTCTCAGAGAAGGGTTTAAGCTAAGAGAATGCATTCTCCGCCACCAACAGAAATGTATTTGAAAGAAATCATCTTTATATCTCAAAGTGTAATGTCAGACATACAACCATACAAGTCTGTTGCGGGTTCGAACGGAACCGAAGGTACTTCCAAAGAAGCCCTTGCAATTCGGGTATCCACAATCTCGATCGGACTCCCTATTACATATGGAGATCTCTATACCGGAGCAGCTCAGTGCAGAGTCATTCGATAGGTTATCCTATAGTTCTCAAAGATACCCGGTCTTCGCCACCGTCTTCAAATGCTATCCATTTCGTCGTATCACTATTCGGAATTGGTTATATGACACAAAGTCCTCTCTCGGCTAAATCGAATAGCGAGCGCTTGATTTAAAAACATGTTGATATATCGATCATAAAGATTCATCATCAAGATTCGATGTGGGTTTAGGATAATCAATTGGAATCCGACTCCTTGCCGCATCGAAATTCAAATGCCATTTTACGGGCCAAAGGGTTTTCACATTCACATAGTAATATATTCATTACAGATATCACAACTCAGCACAAAGCAATTCATATCACATAGCATCACAACCATATATCAGGGATATCAACCAATACAAAGCATTCAATAATAATCAATCATCTACAATTAATATGAATTAATTGTGCAATTATAGCTAATTTAATCACATAATTATTTTCACTAATTAACCTTAATTAATGATTTATTATTCTTAATTATTAATTAATTAGTCCTTAATTACTAATTAATTATTCTTAATCGAAAATTAATTAACCTTAATTATCATTTAATTAACTTTTAATTATTAATTACTAAATTAATTAATTATTCTTAATTATTGCTTAATTATTAATTAATTAATCTTAATTACTTTTATTAATTAAGTATTCCTCAATTAATTGTGTTAATTAATTTATCCCTAATTATAAATTAATTAACCTTTTAATTTTATTATTGTTTTAAAATAAATTAGGAATTAATTAATGAAAATAAACTTAATTATTTTTAAAACATAACTTTCTTATCTTTAACTATCCAACTTTAAATCGAGACAATTTATTATTTTAAAACATGGGTTTTAAAATGTTTTAAAATTTAAATTTGGTTTAAAGTAAAAATTGTTTTATAAGTCAAACCCGAGACCCACTTCGAGTCTCACCCGAACAAACACGCCACTTGCTTCGAGCTTTTCCCAAACCAACTCGAGTCACCTTTCAATTTTAAAATTTTGTTTAAATTTTAGAAAGAAACCTGACGCACACATAAAATCACCCGATCACAGCTTCGAGCTAGCATCCTTAAATCCCGAAAACAACTTCGAGTCTCCACCCTTTCTTTCTCTACCATGCTACTAATACAAAACCTGGCGCGGTGCACTTGCACAGAAGCTCAGGCGAACTCCGATCGATGCTACGACCTTCCACACCTCAGTGACGATCCACATGGGCCTCACGAGCACCCAGAATTCCAAACCATTGACGAATTCGAAATTTTGCTATAGAACCCAAACCGGAACAACATTTGATCACCAAAAAAACCATTCGCCTCGCCACCTTAGGCCACCAGAGGCCATGTAAATTCAATAGAAGCTTCGTCCAGACTTTACGCTGCTATCCCCACTGGTGCGATCAACTCCGGTCAACTGAGAATGTCGCAGCAATAAGAATTCCGACCAACACAAAAACACGAGCTTAAACCCTAGATGAACAACGTTTGTCCACCAGGATGATTAGAAATTTTTCCGAGCATTTTTCTCAAACTTTCCGACCATCATACAAGCTTCAACTTCAATCACGACATCCCTCATGCCGACGATCACAAGAATTCGCCAAAAATACCAATATCGTTCAACTTCGAATTTCTCGATTGATACTTCATTAGAAATCTTGATTTTTCTTTCAAAAATCATAATCTTCGATAACATTTCAGATGGTATACCTGAAACTAGGATTTATGATGTTTGAAATTTAACATAATTTGAATTGTGCCTGTATTTTCCAATTTCTAGAACATTTTAATTTATTTTTGCTTAAACCTATTTTTAAAACTTAAATCATGTTAAACAAGCCACTTTTGTTTGAATTCTAAAGTCTAACAGTGATCGAAGAAGAAGAAATCAATGTTGAACAGGTTTGTATTCCTGTAACCTAGAACAGAGGGGACTCATGCCTGTAACTGACATGCACATATCATACTTATGTGTATATATATATAATTGAATATATGCAATATATATTCATGCATTCAACATTTTAACAGCTTCATTTCACAACATCAAGCATGTATCAAGTTAAAAGTGTTTACTCACCTTTTTAAAGAAGAAACAAAGAGCTTTTAAAATCCTGGGTGTTGAGTTTGATTTTTAAAACTGGAAATGATATTTGAATTTGATCTTGGATTCAAAAACTTGGTATTGAAAAACTGAGTTGTTCTTTACTTGTTTGAAATCTTTCCTCTGTAGGCTTGAGCTTTGAACCTTGGTTTTTAGATTTGAGATGAAATGCAAAGGTTGATTTTCTTTGATTCCCAGGCTTAAAATATTTTGTCTTTGTTTACTTGATTTTTCTTTGTTTTCTGGTTTGTTGTTTCTAATCTTCTTTTTTCACAGGCTTTTGATTTTTATAATGGTCTTTGATTTTTAAATTGAATAAAAGAGATGAGAAAGAGGAGATAAAACATTTCTATAGATTTAAATCTTCTTTTTATTAATTTTCAAAAATAAAACTAAAATGACACTTGTTAATACTATTGATAAAAATTATTACACTCGTAAACTTCATATCTTAATTTCTTTACACTTGTATTATGCATGCATAAATATTTAAATAAATGTTTATATTACATTTTCTTATTTATATAATTACATTCCTTTGTTATATTTATACAACTTTAAAAGAAAATGTTTGAATACTAACTTATACATTAGTAAAATCACACACATGTGTTAATATTTTGAATCCAAATATTTTACTTAAGATATTTATTTAAATATAAATTCAAATACAAATTCAAATTAAAATTAAAATTCAAATTCAAATTTGAATTACAATCCATTATATGATATATATATAAATAAACAAACACAATATTCATTTGTTTTGAAAATTTAAAATTAATTCAAATTAACTCCAAAATTTTATATTAATTATAAACTAAATTTGATTTAAAAACAAGATCGTTACAGTTACATCTCTGTTTACTGATATTAAGTGAGACCACGCCACTTAGCGGAACGGGTTTCTCCTCATTAATATCCTCTTTAAAACATATATTTAGCAAATCCTTTTCTACAAACAAACTAGTTAATCAAACTGATTATATCAAAATAGCAATATCCTTTATGCTAATAAATGGACTATCTGTTCGTAAAACAGGTAATATGTGAACTATCTGGCCACGCATAATAGCAAGGTTTGTGTGCTATAAAAGGACTATCTATCCATATAACTGGGGTAACTGCCTGCAAATTGGACTAACTATTTGAAATCTAGGTTATTGCCTACTGAATGGACTAACTGTCCGAATCATTTTCTTAGGGTTAACTACCCATTAAATTTTCTTTGAAAACCTTTTCAAAATGATTTAATCCTTCAAAACATTTATATACACAAGGAAAATATATCTTTAGCTTTACCCTAAGCCATTTTTCCATGTCATATATACTTTACTCAAAATAATGTTGATGGGATTTAACAACGATTAACTTTCCTTCCAAAACAAGTCAAAATCCTTTTTAACTTGAAAATACTGAGGCTACATTGCCTATTTATTACATTCGAAACCTTTATTAAGAACCTTTAAATAACCCTCGAAAGCCCTGAAAGTAACCCATTCAAAACCATTGAAAGACCCTTTCGAAACCATTAAATATAGCCTTTCAAAAACATTGGAAAACCTTTCCTTTATTTTCTCCGAAAGCTTCAAAATAGAAGACATCCCTTTTTAAAACCTTTTAAGTGTTGCCTTTCTAAAACATTGGAAAAACCTTTCCTTTCAACCCTTTTGAAACCCTGGGGAACAACGCTTTCAAAACCATTCATCATGACCTTTCGAAACAGTCAAAACTCAATCATTTCGAAAGCACTTTGGTTCAATTTAAAACATGTGGAAACCTTTCAAAACCATAAAAAATGTCTCAGTCGAAACCATTTGGATTCTGCCTTCAAGTTAAGCAAAAGGACCAAAATCCATTAAAGTCGAAAGCATTAGTTTCGAAACCTTTTAAAAATATCTCTTTCAAAACCACTTAGGTTTTACTTTACTTATAGAAAAAAGGTTCTTAAAACTTTTAATTTGAAAGCTACTGCTTCGAAACCATTTCCTAAGTAACAAAGTGATGGTAACGAAACCGTCCATTCAAAAGCTTTGGAGTGGTTGCTAGGTTTTTGAAAACATAATATCCCTTCGAAACCATCTGAGTCGAAAGGTAAAAAGGCAGCAGCAAGAAGGTTTCGGCTTAGTCGAAAGAAATTATTTAAAAACAGAGGCGCAACCCAATTAAAACCATTTCCTTCATGTCATTGACTTGATTGAAATCTACTTTGACGAAAGCCATTTAGTCAAAAGCAAGCAGGTGTATTTCTTTAATTTAAAATCAAAGGACTGCCTAAACACCTTCGAATCCCTTAGTTTTGACTCCCTACCTTCCGCCATCATCCAATTCATTATGTACAAGTTGTCTGATACCATATGCATTGGTTTCAACTATTTTGGAGGCGATAGTATAAAGGCGGAATCTGGTGCCAAAAGACGCGAAACAGTGAAAAACTTGTAGCAAATAGTTCTTTTCACCAAACTTGCCTTACTTGTCTAATTTTGATTGGTTGCCTCTTTCTTTACCAATCAAAAGTACTATACTTTGTCAAAAGGGATACCGACTTTTCAGATTTAATAATTTAAATTATTTTACAAAAAGTCTCTTCTTCTCTTTTAATTATATAAAACATTTAAGTCTTATACCTTAAATAATTTTATATAACCATTAAAGCACATAGGAAAAATCTTGAAAAATTCCAAAAAATCACATTATACATTTTTTCTAACATATAAAAATTTCAGACCCAAATATTTAATTATTTACCTATAGTTAATTTATAACCTAAAATACCATTTTATTTACTAGAAAATTCATATTAATTCCACGAAGATTCAAAAAAAATCTAAAAATTGAAAACCATCTCCAAAATAATATTTATGATCTTCATAAAAATTCACAAGGCAATTGGATATTATTTTATTGGGTTTTCATCTTGAAACATATCGTAAATTCAATACAAATAACAATAATTCATAAAGTATATATATTCATTCCATCATTCAAAAACATGGCCAAACCATTGCAAATTATTTGGAATTCATACTAAAACTGAAAACATAATCAAAAATGAGATGTAAACATTATTCATCTTAGATTTAGAGATTATGGAGATTGAGATGTGAATAGATTTAGTTTGAATTTGCTTCTTCCTAGCTTTACTTCTTCTCTTCCTTGTTAATGGTGGCCTGCCTCTTTTAGAATTTTGAAAATGAAATAAACTTTTACACGGCAAAGATTTGGAGGATATAGGAATGGCCTCTTTCCTATTTTACCCCTCCTATATTTCAAGTTAATGCTTATTTTAAATCATGGTTAAATGGCACGGCTACACCTTAATTAAAATCAAATCTCAATCCCCTAATCAACAAATTATTTTATTTAATTCATCTAATTAAATATCCTAAATAATGTTACCAAAAATCTTGGGTGTTATAGTTGAAAAGAGGGCTTCGTTTTCTTATTGTATTTTTCATACTTTCTCTTGCCTTTGAACCTTCTTTTTCCATTATTCTATTTCGCAAAATCTTCTATTATGTGGCCAAATTGTTGCATCTAAAGCATTTAAGTATAGAATTAGTGTTGTTATTGTCATGGTTGTTGCTTCTTCTTATTTTCTTCTTAAAATGTTTATAATTCTTTGCAATGAAGGCTATTTCATCCTCATCAAGCTCGGAATCTTCATGTCTATAATTCATTGCAATGAATGTGAAAGTTTTCTTTTCCTTATTCTGCTTTTTTCTTGTCTACGAATTCATTTCATCTACCATTAGATTACAAACTAAATTTTCAACCTTGAGTTGTGAAAGATCATTTAGCCACTTTGATGGACTTTTCTTTCCCACTCATTTGTTAAGATTTAAATTTTTTGATATAATATCAAATTCGGTTATGGTTTCTCCTACTTCAATAAGCATGAGTGGTATCTTGAAGATAAGAGTGCACATCTGATATATTTTCATTTTTTCTCATTCTAAAATTTTGAAGTCGACTTTTTAACATAGAGATTCTAGATTGCTTAAATTTATCTATGCCTTTTTTGTGACCTTTAGTGTGTGCGCCAAATGTCATGTGTAGTTTTGCAAATCAAACTCTATTAAATTCATTTTTATCAAAAGCACAAAATAAAATATTCTTTGCTATTGAGTTATTTGTTGTAGTAGTCTTTTGATCAGAAGTCCACATACTAAATGGAGCAGTCAGAATTACATATTCATTTTTTATGGCAACCCATATCTCAAGACCATTTGCTTCTGTATATAAATTCTCATTCTAGTTGGAAAAAAATTATAGTGATTTCCAGTGAAAATTGGGGGTCATGCAGTGGAATCGCCTTCAACAATGTGCTTATATGTGCCATATTTGATAATATTCACTAAACTGTGTTATAGTTTATGAATGATCCTTCTCTGATAACAAATGAAATTCTACTGGATCATGCATATGGCTAACCTAACTGAATGATATAGTAAATTAAACTAACTTGCAGATGAAAAGTAAAATAAAAATAAATAAGCATACCAAGATTTTTATACTGGTACGGAGCATTGTTCTACGTCCAGTCCTAGAATCCCTATTCTGGCTTTCCACTAGCAAACACCCTCTCTTTATATGGAGAAGCTTGTTTGCACAATGCTCGAGGGACTGAATAAGACTTCATACAATCTTAGAATGCAAATAATCTATGACAGTAAGTGTACCTCAGAATACTGATTTGTCGACTTGTGTACAAATGTCCTATAACTCACCCAAACCTTTTTGAAATTGAGAGAATAAGAGTTTAGGACTTGGAATTATCGGAAAACTAATGTTATAGTTTAATGAGCATTGATTTAATTTCTTTTTGAAATCGAGAAAGATTTTTGAAAATAAGAGATAAAAAAATAGAAAGTTAGGTGCTGATTTCTTAAAAAGCATACGTATTTAACGTGATTGAAAAGTCTTTACGAAGAGTTGTGACCGAAGCCATAAAACCCTAAGAGATAGATCACAACTCTTTGAAAAGATGTGTCATTTCAATTTCTTTAGGACTTCAGCAAATATGAAAATTTGTGTCCACTGGTGTACAATTACCCCTATTGATCCACCGATATACACGAAATTTGCAGGTTGCACAAACCATTACGTTAAATGTTAAAAAATATTAAATAACTTTGAAAATATTATTAAAAAATATTTTTTCGCATTTTTATAGCCTTGAAAATTTATGGAAAGATTGTTGTGTCTTAACGTGCTATAATTATGGCTGAGGACTCACAATGTTAATGTCTTCAATGTAACCTTCATTTGCTGATACTCCAATATTATTAAGCGTATTCTCTGCTTTAGTATAAAGCTCTGTTAATATAGCTGCTTCTATTTTTCCATTATAATGATGTATGAAGTTTTCATCATCAAAACCTAGGAAATCTTGCTCTAATAGGTTTCCCTTCTTTATTCTTTCAAAAGTATTAATTAATACTTAAGAATGATATTATTGCTATATTTGCTTATTTATATGCAGGAAAGTTAGATTTTAAATGTCTTAACCATACTGCTGTAAAAGTTTTAGCTAAGCATGAAGAAGTTAACGATGTCAAAGATTTTAAGCCTATTAGTTTGCTTAATTGTATCTTCAAAACCATTACTAAGGTATTAGATAATAGACTAAGATGAATGCTAGATTCTTCGATTCTTAATATTCAATCTCATTCATTAAGAATAGAAATATAATGGAGAATGAGGCTATGGTTAAGTAGGTGATAAGCCACTGTTTGAGAGAGAATTTACTGTCTATAATTTTATAGTTGGATTTTTTAATAGCATTTGATTCTTTAAATTGTGATTTCCTATTGGATATTTTGAAAGCTAGAGGATAAAAGTAATACTAAGTAGTGAAGTGTCTTCTATCTTACTATATGGTCAAGAAGGTGGGAAGATTGTTTCAAGAAGGATTTTAAGGAAAAGGGACCCTTTTCCCCCTTTAGTCTTTAATATTGTTATGTATATGTTTGTTAGGCCGATTAGAGCTACTGATAGTAAGAGGGTTGCAGAAGCTTGGAAATTCAATGGTGAGTGGGGGTATACCTTCTTTACAATATGTTAATGATGCTGTTATTTTTAGTTCTCCTTCACTTCACTATATTATTGCACTTAAGCTGATTTTTTATGGTTTTGAGAATATGTTTAGTTAGATGATTAATTTTAGTTAGAGTTTAGTCATTTCTGTAGGAGTATCTAGTTATAATATTGGCAAGGTTGTATGACACAAAATTGTAAAGTTAGTAGCTTTCCTTTATCATGTTTGGAAGTGGTGATCAGGCTAATAGCATTGAAACATGATCATTAGGCACTCGATAGATAAAATTAGGGCTAGACTTGTGAGGTGGAAAGTCATACATTGTCCAGAGTTGGGAGACTTGCATTGATTAATTCAGTATTAGCTGCATCGCCTTTTATTGGGTGTCTTTTTAAAGATTTCCAAAATGGTTTATTAGAATAATTGATGAGATCAGGAGGAATTTTCTATGGAAGTGTAGTAGAGTTGGTTGTTTAATGAAGAATCTGGCTGCTTGGGATTTAGTTTGTAAATCTAACGAACAAGGTGGTTTAGGAGTGGTGTCATCAAATGATTTGAATTGTGCTCTTTTAAGCAGATGGTTATGGAGAATTACTGACAAGAATAATTCTTTATGGAAAATCTGTATGGAAAACGAATATTATAGAGGACATTTTGTTGTTGGTTTGTCAGCTCCTAATCACTATTTAGAGTTTTGGAAATCCATTATTAACATATAAAAAATATTTAGTATATGAGTAAAGTGGAACATTGGTAATGGAGGGAATGTTTTATTTTGGCACAATGTGTGGATAATCAATATCTCTATGAAAATTTGTTTGAAAGTGGCTAAGGATCGTATAATATGGAATATTAACTAAGTTATCTATTAGGGTAGAATATAAATGTAAAAGTAAATAATAAAGTAAATAACACAAGAGATTTTATACTAGTTCAAGCTTCCAGTTCTACGACTAGTCCCAAACTCCTTCTGGAATTCAACAATAAACCTTCACTTGACCCGGAGGAAGAGGTATTACACCGCCTGAGCAACTGGACAAAACTTCTACTGTCTAAGCAGCAGAATAGGACTTCAACCGCCCGAGCAACCAAAAAGGACTTCTAATACAAACAGTAAAATTGCTTCTGAATGAATATGCTCTTGAGTAGCAATGATAAGTCAATAACGTACACCCTTCTTATAGTCTTCTCCATTTTGGTACATAGTGTAATTCATGAAAATAGAAAGTTTATTTAATCACTAATGAAATTTGCTTGAATTTTCATAATATCGTTCCTTTTTTTCATAGCGGCACCATCCCTTTCCTCCGTCCTTTTCTCGTCCTCTTCTCCTGTATCTCCCGTATTTCCCGCTTCCACTACCATTCCTCCACTGCCAACTCCATCTCTTCTTCGTCCAGCTCCTGACCCACCACCTCCCCCTGTGCCTTCCAATTCTATCAACAGTGTCTCTTCCAAACATCCTGACCTTATGCCAATTTCTTCCACCCTTCCTCCTCTTCTTCCATCTCCTGCTCAACAGTCATGGACTTCTCTTTTCAAGCGTAAGCCAAACAACGTGGGAAAGTACATTCCTGTTGAGATGACCCCAGTGTACAAGAATGAGATTTTGATCCCTCCTCCCTCTGTTATTGATGCTGGTGCACAAGTTTGGAGTAGCTATCTTGTTGGATTCTTCCTTGATAAGGCTTTATCTTATTCATTTGTTATTAAATTCTTGAAAAAATACTGGAAATTGAAAGGATCGATTAAAGTTCGATCTAATGGATTTTTGTTTCTTTTTCTTCTGACTTGTGATGAAGATAGAAGCAATGTTCTACAAGGTGACCCAATTGTTATGAAAAACAAACTCTTCATTGTTAAGCAGTGGGATCCTTTTGTGGGAAACACGTGTGAAAGTATATCATCGGTGCCGACATGGGTGAAATTCACCAACATTCCTTTGTTTGCTTGGTCCCACATAGTTATTAATTGGTTAGCCAGCAGATTAGGCAAGCTTTTATGCATGGACGTATCTACGGATAAGATGGAGCGGCTATCATTTGCCAAGTGTTTAGTTGAAGTTAAGCCTGGCCAGGCCTTAATTGACTCGTTTCCAGTTCAACTCCTGAATGGTGGAACTCAAATCATTCATATCGAATATCAATGGAAGCCAGACATTTGTTCATATTGTAGCGTTTTTGGTCATACTGAATCTACATGTGATAACTCTTGAGGTCGAGACTGGCAAGAATGAGAAGTAAGCTAAATCTGAAAAGGGCAATGTCACAGAGACTAACGCTATCAGATTTAGTGCAGATAAAATTTCGAGACAGAGGAAACATAAATGGCAGGTGGTTAATAAAGCTCGAAGACATCAGTTTGATTGTTCCTACTTGAAGGTCAATAAAGTGGTTCCTCATGAAGACAACAAAACAGGAAAAAATATAGTTATTGAAAGTGGAGAGCTTGAGGAAGGGGAAATAGACATCCATCAGTTTGAAAAGTCAATCACCGATGGAAAATTGGTTAATAATATTGGTAAATCATGTTTGCTGGAAGTTAATGGCTTTATTGTTCTATTTGATTTGGTAGAGGTTGACTATGAAGTGGAAGCACCTAATATTATTTGTGCTAAGGTTAAATCAAATCATGTGATTGGCCCAACGGTTGAAAAAGAGAAGTGTGTCACACCTTCACAAGCACTTGAAAGTAAACATAATAATAACTCCCCCCAACAAGCAGAAACAAATGATGAAAACCATGTCTCAACTGATACTGCATGTATTATCTTGAATACTTCACCCACTTCCCTTTCTAAATTTGAACAGGCACCATCTCTTCCTACTACCTCGTCCAGTCCAAACTTGTGTTCTTCACTTTCCTAGCCAAATTCATTACCTAATACCAACAGTTCCCCTTCTGTACCAAATCCCACCTCTTCTCGAAATATCTCTGTGCATGTTCCAGCTGTGCACGTGCACATCCAAAATGAGACAACTAACAACAATTCTGATGTCCACCTGGAAACTGAACACCCATATAAACATTTACAACCTCCCCTTGCATGGAAGCCCCCTCCTCCCCCGCCTCCTCCTCCTCCTCCTCTTACACATTCCTCCCCTCTCGTTAACCCCCCACCTTCCACTGCTAAGTCAAGACCTAATTGTAGCGGTGTTCTACATCTTCCCTTACCTGCCCTGGTGGTAATTACCAAAACGTCCCTCTAACCAGGTGTAACAAAAAGAAACTCCAACATAAACAGCTAGTTTATCAATGTTGAACAACATTGGTGTGTGGAATACAAGAGGTGCTCATTCTGAGATTAAACTGAACCAATGTAAAAAATTAATTGCCACTCATTCGCTAAGTATGCTTGCCATACTTGAAACCAAGATGAATGCCCCTCTTTCTTCCAAGGCTGCAACCTACATTGATTCGTCTTGGAAAATGATTAATAACCTCTCTGAAGCTCCATTTGGAAGAATTCTTATCCTTTTTAATCCTTCAGTTTTCTTATTATCTCCTATATTATCTACATCCTAACTTATTCACATGCATTGTGTTCATATTTCTTCCTCCACTTCTTTCTACATAACTGTAATCTATGGCTTCAATACTATCACTGCTAGACAGAATTTGCATAACCTCCTCCCATTTTTAGACAGGAAACTCATCCTTGTATTGCATTAGGAGATTTCAACTGCTCTTATATGTTATCGCATAGGATTGGAGGCAATCCCTTGTCCAGTCGTGAGATCAGACCCCTTAATGATACTATTATTCAATCAAACCTTGTTGAAATCAAAACTGTCGGTGCTCCCTTCTCATGGAATAATTCAAGAAGATCTTCACCACGTACTTTCTCTAAAATTGATTACTCATTTGCAAACCAGCATGCCTTAACTAAATGGCCTTACATGTCTAATCTCCTACCTATGCCAGGCCTATCTGATAATTCTCCTCAAATATTATCTTTTGGTGCTGATATTAAAAAAAGGAATATAAATTTTAAATTTTTTAATGCCTGGATCCTTCAACCTGAATTTTATCCTATTGTTAAAAAGGCTTGGTCATCTCACTTTTTTGGTAATCCAATGTTTATTTTGCAGTGCAAGCTTAAGGCTGTCAAAAAAGATTTGCAAACGTGGTCTAGAAGCAAATTTGGCACTGGCACATTGGCTTCTTCCTCTCTCTCTCAAACTCCAACACATTCAAGAAGCATTGCTGGCTGACCCTTTTAACATTGATCTTGCTGCCCAGGAAGCAAATTTATCCTCTGATCTTTTCGATGCTTTTAAGCAGGAAGGTCTAATGGCTAAGCAAAAGACAAGAATGGACTGGTTCATGGATGGAGATCGGAACACTGCTTTCTACCATTCCTCACTAAAAGAAAAACAAACTAGAGAGCTAGTTACTACCCTTGTTGATGATAATGGTGATTACATTTCCGACCCCCCTATTATTGCTAATATGTTTCTTGAATATTTCAGTAAGTTGTTAGGCAACAATAATAATTTCACCCCTGACCTTGATCTGCTTGACACGGTTAACCTTCCCAAGATATCATCTGAAGAGAATGATATGCTTTCAACTGCTATAACAGACAATGAGATTAAAACTGCGTTATTTTCTCTCAATTCAAGCTCAACAGGTGGTCCCGATGGTGTTAATGCATCTTTTTTTACTACGTGCTGGGAGATTGTTAGCCCTACTTTCCAAAAGGCTGTTCATAACTTCTTTAATAAGTGTAAGATGATTACTTCTGTCAATGCCACTAACATTTCTCTCATCCCTAAAGTGAATAATGCTTGCCATGCTGCTGACTTTAGACCAATATCATGTTGTAACACTATATACAAATGTATATCCAAGATAATAGCCAACAGACTTAAATTAGTTCAGCCTAACATCATTTCCCCTAATCAAGCTGCCTTCCTTAGTGGTAGAAGTATTCTTGACAATGTTTTGATGTCTCATGAACTTCTGAAGGGATATAACTCCTCTAACATTTCTCCCAGAGCCATGTTCAAACTGGACATCACTAAAGCTTTTGACACTCTACAGTGGGATTCTATTTTTAGAATTATGGGCTTAATGAATTTTCCCCATCATTTTGTGGCATGGATTGAGGCATGTATCACCACTGCAAGGTACTCAGTTATGGTCAACAAATGTAATGAGGGATTTTTTAAAAGCAAACAAGGCATTCGACAGGGGAACCCTATGTCCCCATACTTATTCATATTGGTTATGGAAGTCTTAACGCAAATTCTCAATCAACAAGTCCATGATGGTCTTTTCATTGTTCACCCTAAATGTAAACAACCACTCATTACATCCCTCATGTTTGCCGATGACTTGATTATTTTTTTCAAGCCTACAATGTTGACTGTTACATCTATTATGGACAGTCTTAACAAATTTCACAAACTTTCCGGCTTGTCTATTAATCATTCCAAGTCTGTTATGATGATCGCTGGAGTGAGCTCTGAAGTTACAAACCAAATAACAAATTATTCCTCCATCATGCTTCGTAGTGATTGCTCTAAGTACCTTGGCATACCCCTGGCAACTTCGAGAATCTCTTTCCCCTAATGTATCCCATTGTACGAGAGGATTACTGCCCGCCTGTCTACGTGGACAAACCGATTGCTTAATCAGGCCGGAAGACTAACGTTAATCAACTCCATTATTTTTTCCATGACTGTGTACTGGGCCAAATCATTCATTCTTCCAACTAAGATGATAAAGATGATTAGAAGTGCAATGTCCAATTTTTTCTGGCATGGTTCCATTTATTCCAATAAGTTATCTCCCTGTGCCTTCTCCAAACTTGAACTGCCGAAGTCCAGAGGTGGTCTTGGTATCTAGAGTATTCAGCATTGGAATCGTGCTGCCATGGTGGAACACATAGATAGTTTACTGAATCACAAAGATAATATCTGGGTTAAATGGTCACATAAGTATATTATAGGTAAAAAGAATTTCTGGACGATGGCGGTGCCACAGTCATGTAGCTGGACTTGGCGCTGTTTACTGAAACTAAGATCAATTATTCTTCCTTATGTTAAATGTAAAACTGGAATTAGTGGTTGTGTGTCCTTCTGGCATGACCCTTGGGTGATGACTGGTACAATTCTGTGTCACCACCTATCCTATAATGAACAATTTCAATCTGGTATACCCAAGGAAGCTCTGGCTATTGACTATCTTACTGATGGAAATATTATCCTCCCTCATTCGAGCAATCAAAGTGTTCGTCACTGCTGTAATCAAATAAAAGATTGCCATGTCCCTATATCTCTGCATGATGGTATTTCCTGGTCATTTGGGGTGGATAATTATAAGATTCGTGGTCTGTACAAGCTTCTTGCCTGTCAAAGCAACACTGTTGTCTACCGCTGGCATAAGAGAATCTGGCTTGGTCACAACACGGAGAGGCAGAATTTATTTCTATGGAAGACTCTCAATAACTGCTTGAAAACTAAAATTATGTTGGCACAGCGTGGTGTTATCATTGATACAACTTGTAGTTTCTGTCATGCCGCTGAAGAGGATGCTTTGCATTTGTTCTTTAACTGTCCTTTCATCTTCATGTTATAGGGCACTAATAACACTTTCATCACTCGTAGGACTGTTTGTATGAATATTGAAGAAGAATGGGATTTAATTTTCAAAGCTACGAGATGGAATAGTGAAGCAACCCACGTTATTCTGTTTACCCTGAAAATCTTCATCAGTTTGATTTGGGATGAGAGGAATGCTATCATATTCTCTGCTAAAAGGAAAACTCCCACCTAGTTGGAAACAAGTATTTTGGAGGGAATTAGGAATGGAATTTGTGCTTCCAGGCATGTTTTTCCAGCCTCTTTCCTCACTTCTCTCCCCTGATGCTATTGTACCTGTTTTTGTTGTGTTTCGGTATTGTGTATTATTTTAATTTTTTTAATTTTTCCTTTGTTTATTTATTAATATGCCTGTCTCTCTTCGTGTTCGATTTCTATTTTTCTTGCTTACCTAGTTGGTAGGTATGCTCCTCTCATCTTTGTAATCATTCTTGGTATATTAATAAAAATGGTAGGGGCCCATTTTTTAACCCCGCTGGCCTTGCCAAAAAAAAATTTCTTGAAAGAACAAGTGATTTGAATGAAAGCATTGAACACAAATGGCAATATTGTTTAAACAATAAGAATGAGAAATTGAATCAGAATCAAGTGATTAGAACGATTTATTTCATGGATTATATAGTGATTTAAGAGTTGCAATCATTCGGGAAAAGTAGTGATCAAAAGATATGAAGAAACTCTTGAATCAAGAGTTGTTTCTATTCGTTGAATTGAAGTGTCTTTGAAAAAAATAGCCGTTTGAAGATTCAGCCATCTAAGTGGAATAATTCAGCCAACTGAATCGATTGAAAATCGAATCAGAGAAAAAATAGTGCAAAAATCATGCAATTCAGCCGGCTGAAACATATAGTTCAGCCTCTGAACGTTCAATATTTATTGTGCAGGTGCATAGTCATTCAGTCGACTGAACTATATGTTTGAACCGGCTGAATGGCTTATTTTTTGCCTTATCAAAGATTTTTTCAAAAAATTTATTGTATATGAACTACGTATGAAATCTTTAGCATATAACTATATTTTGAAAACAAATTAGATTGTATGTACATGCACATATCACTTTAGAGAGATTTTAACATGTATTAACTACTCGACTCGGACCATGGACTAAATGTACTACTGAAGCTTCTATCTAGAATCTAGTTTGCAATCTGATAGATGATTTCTTGAGTAACATACTATCTTCTTCTGCACATATGGTTAGTTCATATGATATTTACTTATATAGTTGTCATAATCAAAACATCAAAATTCAAGGTTCTAACATTCTCCCTTTTTTTGACGACGACAACTATTTTAGTTTGTAAATATATAAAAGCAATTTAGTCCCCCTGATTGAATACTCCCCCAATCAATTATATTCTCCCCTTTTTCATTGACAAAAAGGAACAAACAATTAATATGAGAAATATAAACATATAAACATATAGTTAGGAAAAGCAAATAACCAACAAACATCATAGGTGGCAAGCAAATATTAGCATGTAGATATGATATCAATTTTATCTAGGAACTTCAAAGTACAATAAATAGATAGGAAGATGTCTTAAAACAAAATAATACGAAAAGTTGTTCATGAGTGATATATTAAAAAAAATCTCTGTCTTGTACTTCTTCTTCTTCTTCAGAAGTTGACCAAGTGAATGGGGCTGGATTTTCAACAACACCGGTTGATATAGAGCCAGAACAAGAGACTTTTTCTCAAATCTTGTTTAAAAAGCCGTCATCGCTCACATTGCCTTTGCCGATGATATAACCATTGGAATTATCTCCAAATGTGACAGATCCACCATCTGAGTAGATAATGTTAGTCGGCATATCTTTGTTCCTTGTCATATGTTTTGAGCATCCACTGTCAATTATTCATTTTCCTCTTTTCTTAGTTGGTACGTCATTAGTCGAAGCCATAAAGTAGACATTTGCTTATCCAGAATCACTATCAGTGTCACTATATGATGATGAATGTAACAACCCGATATTTTCAGCCATTCGCATCCGACATGTGCGGATGCGAATGGCTGAAAATATCGGGTTGTTACAGTTGGTATCGGAGCTGGACAAGGTGGTGATGAAGGTGGTGGTGATGGTGGAGCAAGGCCGAACAACATAAGGTTGAAGCAAGTGTAAGTAGAATAAGAAAACAAAGAAGAAAAGTGAAAAAAAAACAAAGAATTATTTACCAAAGTTTTTGCTCAGGAGATGGAGGCCGAATTTTTTTGAGTTGAGAAACAAAAATTTTCATGAAAAATGATGAGGAAGTCGGCTGAACAAAGGAGATATGGGCAGCAAAAATTAATGCAAGAGTTATTTGGAATTGAAAAGGTAAAGGAGGTGAAAAGACAAAGGCAAGTGAAAGGTTTAAAACTCTTCATATTACTTTTTTTCTTTTGAAAATTTTAATAAATGAAAAATTACTTATAATTACAGATAAAACCCGAAAATATAGTAAATAAACAAAATTAAATAAATATATTAATTATATATATAATTTAATTAATAAAAACAGCAAAAATTGCAAACTAGTCATGAAAATATGAAAATAAATGCAATGAAGTTTGGAAAATTTTTATGTACTTGAAAAATATTTATAAATAAAGATAAGAATAAAAAATAAAAATGAATTTCACAAAATAAATAAATAAATATTAATTTAATATAATTTAATGAAGAAAATAGCAGAAAAATGGAAACTAGCCTTTAAAAATAGAAAATAAATGCAATAGACTTTGGAAAAATTTAAACACCACTTTAATAAAATTTAAAAGACAAAATATATATAAAATGACATATTTAAAATAAAATATGACAATAAAAATATAGTTTATATTATTTAAAATAAACAGAATTGCTAAATAAAGCAGATTACACTCAATATTGGAATATACATAACTTTCACAATTTAAATCTGTTTTCAACGAAACGAAAAGAAGTATTCAAGTTATTAAGTCTATTTTCATAATAAAAGATAAAATTTAGGAGTTTAAATATTTAAATTTGAAATTTAAAAGTCAAAGTTTGACCAGTTTGAACAGAAATTCATCTTTCAGTAAAATATCCAATTTATACCTGTTTGAAATTATAATTCACATAATAATCAACACTTATATTTAAAAATGTGAAATGTTTGAAATAAAACAAGTTTAAAAATAATTTCAAAATAAAATAAAGTCAAATATTAAAATATATGAAAAATCTTGGGTTGTTACAATGAAGGAGATTCTAAATCACCCCATGTAACAGAGAATGCTTGCTTCTTCTTATACCTGTCCTTTTTATTATTGTATCGGTCTTTCATTTGATTAGGACAATCCTTCTTATGATATTCATAACACTCGAGATTTGAAGCTGATGATTTATTTGTATTGTCTCATCTGTTGTTTTCGAATTACTTGATCTTTCTAAATTTCAAAAACTTTTTGAAATTTTTCGCTATAAATTCCATGTCATGTTTACCTAAGTCTGAATCTTCTTGTTCAGCTTGGAAAGCTATATTCTTTCTATCATGGGTTTGATCTCGTTTTTCTTGCAGATATACTTTATATGACATGAGATTTCCTATTAACTCTTCAGGTTTGATGGTAGAAATATTGTTAACTTCTTTAATAGCTAAGACTTTTCGTTTCCATTCATTCATTTAAGAGTTTAGGATTTTTGAAACAATATCAAAATCAATATATTTTTCTCCTAATGCTAATAGAGAATGATATATGTCTTGGAATCTAGAATACATATCATTTATCATTTCATCTGGTTTCACTCTGCAATTTGGAACTGATTTTTAAGCATAGAAATCTTGCTTTGTTTAACTTTGTTTGTTCCTTCATGTGTAACATTAAGAATTTGCCAGATTCCATAAGCAGTTTTACACATGCTAGCACTATTAAATTCATTGTTATCAAATGCACCAAATAACATATTCATGGCTTTCGCATTGAAATAGCTTCTTTTTTTTTGTGTTTGGCCATTGTGCATGTGGTGTAGTAGGTATAGTATATTTATTTAGAGTGTTATTCCAAGTATATGATCCAATTTCTTGCATATAAATACTCATGCGAGTTGACCAATAGTTGTAATTCAAACAATAAAATAGTGGTGGTCGTGTAGTAGATTAACCTTCAATAAAACTTTTGCTAGTGTTATTTTCCATATTAACTTAATGCCAAATAACCGTGTTATGGTTATATGATGACCAATGCTCTTATACCAAGTGAAAGTAACTAAGGATCGTATAATATGGAATATTGGTTAAGTTATATGCTAGTGTGGAATATAAATGTAAAAGTAAATAATAAAGTAAATAACACTAGAGATTTATATTGGTTCGAACATCCCATTCTACGTCTAGTCTTATACTCCATCTGGAATTCAACTATAAACCCTCACTTGACCCAGAAGAAGAGATATTACACCGCTTGAGCAACCAAAAAGAACTTCTATTGCCTAAGCAATACAATAGGACTTCAACCACCCGAGCAACCGAACATGACTTCTAATACAAACAATAAAATTGCTTTTGACTGAGTATGCTCTTGAGTTTCACTGATAAGTCAATAACATACACCCTTTCTATAATATTCTCCTTTCTAGTATATAGTGTAGTTCGTGAAGATAGGAAGTTTGTTTAACCACTAATGAAATTTGCTTGAATGAACAAGTGATTTGAACAAAATTAATAAATGCAAATGGCAATATTATTTAGACAATAAGAATAAGAAATAGAATCAGAATTAAGTGATTAGAACAATTGATTTCATGGTTATATATAGTGATTTAAGAGTTGCAATCATTCGTAAAAAGTAGCAATCAAAAGAAACGAAAGCAACTCTTCAATCAGGAGTTGTCTATTCGCTAAAGTGAAGCGTATTTTCAAAATATAGCCATTATGAAGATTCAGCCGTCTGATTGGAATAATTTAGCCAACTGAATTGATTGAAAATCAAATCATAGAAAAAATAGTGCAAAAATCTTGCAATTCAGCCGACTAAAACATATAGTTCAACCGTCTAAATGTTCAATACTTGTTGTGCACGTCCATAGTCATTCAGTTGACTGAACTATATGTTTTAGCTGGTTGAACGGCTTGTTTTTTGCCATATCAAAGATTCTTTCAAAAACTTTTTATTTATGAACCACGTTATGAATCTTTAGCATATGAACTATTTTTTGAAAACAAATTAGATTATATGTGTGCATATAGCACTTCAGAGAGATTTTAATGTGTATTAACTACTAGACTTAGACTGTGGACTAAATGTATTACTAAAGCTTTTATTTGAAATCTGGTCTACAATCTGTTAGAATATTTCTCGAGTAACATAGTATCTTCTCCTGCACATATGGTTAGTTCATATAAGATTTAACTATACACAATCAAAACATCAAAATTCAAGGTTTTAACATTGTTTTCCTAAACTATTCACATCCCTTTAAGTAAAAATGCTAGAATTGGTAAGCTATATCAAATCGATGAACCAAAATTTGAGTGGAATTTAGTATTCAATAGAATTCTTGAGGGTGAATATTTGATTCAGTACTATAAGCTAATAAATATACTTGAGCATGCAACATTTTTTTAAATCAAGATGAGGCAGAATGGTCATTAGGGAAAGGTGTAAAATTTTGCATGAAATCTGTTTATAATTTGTTGAATTTTGGTGGTATAAAGGTAAACTATTATAAAACATTATATAAAACCATATGGAAAGTTCATGTACAATCAAAAGTTAAACTTCGTGTATGGCTTGCTATTATTAAAGATTGAATACTAAATTGTTGCTTCTACATAAGGGGTAGAGACTGATATCGTTGTTTGGTTTGTATGTGCACAGATAAAGATATGGATCATTTGTATTTTCATTTCCCATTTACTTACCTTTTATGGACTCTAAGTATAAAAAGCTAGCAGATTTTTCCCATGCCTCACTTCTTGATCAATTTTGGTGTTGGGAAGAGGATAGGAATGATTCACAATAAAGTAGATAGATGTTTGTTGATATGGCTAATATGAGTGTTTCTTGGGTGATTTTGTGTGAAAGGAATAGTAAATGTTTTAAGCAAAAAGCTAGACCTTTTGATGCTTTGCCTAGAAATACTGTATCTAACCTTTCATTGGTTATGTGGGGCTTGTCTTCATAAGAAAGAATAGAGGGAAATGCATTCAGAGTTGTAGAGAAGAGTTAAAGAAAGCTTGGACGTTATTGGCAAGAGGGTGGCTAAGAGGGGAAAGGGCGATGAAGATGCTTAGCTTCTTTGCTGATATGTTGTTAATAGAGTGCTTATTGTATGTTGTAAGTGGGTCTGGTCTACTGTTTTGGTTTAATATTTTGTAACGGATGATATATATATATATATATATATATATATATATATATAACTGTGATGAGTATTGATGTGGTATGATCTGCCTTGGATGATGCGATATCTTTTTGGGTGTTGACGTTATATGTTTGTAACATCATTTGAGTGTTGCTATATCATTTTGGGTATTGACTTGTATGTGTCATTTTGTATGTCATTTTGATATAAGGGTTAGTTATAGTTTGTAAACTATTTGGTGGTAAATTATTTATAGGCTCAGAATGTTCTTCCAATGCTTTGCCTCAAAAAATACTTCTTCCAACTTATTTCAACTTTTGCAACTAAATTCTACTACAATTTGACTCTATTTATGTATTACAATACACTAAAAACTAACTGAAAACTACTACCAACCAAATAGTTTTTTGTATTAGAATTAAAACTACTATCAAACCAAATAGTTGTATGTATTATATTACAACACACACACACACACATATCTACGTATGTATGTATATGTTAAGTTTCCAGAATCTGGTTTGCTCATTTGAATTTTCATAATTTCGAGTGATTTAGAAATTTCAAAAGTTTCGATTTCGATTTTGGTTTCAATCTATTTAATGAAAATGTAGCAATAATCATAAAATATAAATATAGTCTATAAAGAAATAAAATAAACCACACAACATTATAAATTTATTACATTCAAAGACTATTTCTTAGAGCTGCATACATATTGTTTTCAAAACTAAACTTAATAATTAAATTAAATTAAACTTAATAGTTAATTAACAGTGTTAAACTTCTTAAATCAAACAACACAGCCCAACCCCTTACTAATCACTACTTAATTAAAATAGCTAGTTGTTGTAAGTCCAACTGAGCCTAAGCCTAAATAAATCAAATAACCCAACATAACATCATTCAAGCCGCAACAATCATTTATCAATGTCTCCCACTGCTTCTCTTCCTCTCAAAATTGGTGTCCACTACTAGTGAAAGAAAAAAAACCACCGAAGCTTATAAAAAATATCAATGATTCAAGTTAAATCCCAAGCTTGATTTGCTGAAGAGATGAAGTGAAAGATTGATTTTGCTTAGGTAACTTATTCAATCGGTCGATCCCTGCATTATACACCCTTTTTTGAAATTTTGTGCAGTTTCACTTTGATTTAGTTGTATTCCTTTTAATTTTGATTTCTTTTCTAACCCTAACAAGAACCGAATTTTATGTTCGGTTCCATTATATATATATACATATACACACATGCACAAATATATATATATATATATATATATATATATAGGAAGGTTCAAGCACACCCCTATTTTGGAGCACCTCTGTCATATTTTGAGCTACGATATTTCAAGTGCTACAAAATTTTGTAATTATATTAACCCATAATTAACATCATATCAACCGAATTTTGGCTCATTTGAATATATGTTGAATAGTATACTTGATGTTTGAATTTAACGATTAGAAATGTGACTTATGATTTTGAAAATGCTACAAATATCGAAATAGTCTCACATTTTATAGAGACATTTATTTATCAAAATGTAAATAGGTTTTATCGTAATATATAATTTTAAACCAAAACGAAATTTACAAAATAATACTTATTAACTCAACCATTAAAGGTAATATAATGTATCAAATTAGTTCTTTATATTTCTAAGTTATAACATATTGACATTAAATTATAAACATTATACATGCAATAACTTAGGTATTGCCTACATTCCAGATATATACAATATATCACATATACCAAGTCAAAATAACTTTATATATATTTATCTCTTTATAAAAATGTTCTTACATTGAGTAGACTGTTACCTTATATCATAAAGAAAGCTTTTAAATGTCTTGATTACACTAAATTTTAGTTCACATCAAAGCCTGACTTAATCACCATCGTCGAGGATAAGTAATCAAAGTAGGAGTAAATTTATATGTTGAAGAGAAATAATTTACATGCTTGAGTTTAAAACATATGTATAATCAATTTTATGGCCCTTGCATCTGAAAACTGAATATATATATATATATATATATATATATATTGAAAATAAAATGATACATCAAAAAATGATCATTAACCTTTTAATTATTTTTATATAAGCATTTTAAGGAGAATTCATACTATACTGTAACCCTAATGCTAGTATTCAATATTGAACCCATCATTTCTACACTCCCATTTTTGTAGAAGTTTTGTTTGTACATTAAATATAAATATTTTAGTAGAACATTTATTAATAATGATGACTAAGATTACTAGTTTGTCGCATATAATATTTATTTAATCAAAGAGTAGTTAACAGAATGTAAATACTTTTATATATTATAATTATAACTAACATAATATTTATTAACATATGAGGACTAGTTTTCTAGACAACCTTGGAATGAAATGAAATGTGTTATGAAGAGAAAAAGTTAATTGCTAATCACTAGGTCTGAAATGGGAAATAATATATGAATATGCATTTGAAAGGTAAATAACACAAGATATAGAGTTGCTCAACAAAGCTACCTACGTCCACTATAAAGCTTTCTTACGATAATTTTTTCTTAAAATTATGGGTGATTGCAATAGAAAATAGGAAAACATGAAGCACTTAAGGCTAATAAAGTTGTGTAATCTTAAGGACTTGCGACCTCTATAGTTATGAGTTGCATGCAGTATTTGAATCCTTGAATATTCCAACTAGTTCAACAAGAATCCAACCAATTTAACTAGAATTTGACTAGAATCTAAGCTCTTTATGGTATCATGGCATGGGGTATTTATAGTAGTTAGAATAGATAATGTATGGTTGGGATTGTGCTGTAAGAAAAGGCAGGAATTAGGCTTGACTGTTCATTTAGCTGTAGAGTGGGTAGTCGATAGTTGTAAAGCAGGTTAGAAAAAGGCGGTGGATTAGGAAGCAACTCATCACCCCTCTATACAAGGCATGTGCTTACAATAATGTGCATTTAATGTTGATAGTAAGCCCATCTGATCTGTTGCCTCACTAGTGGTGTTGTAATTAGATGGATTGACAATTTTATCTCTCAATTAAGTACCCACATAGCCTCTTTGGTTGACCGAATGTCGACAGTTCGGAAGGTGTTCAGATTTTAACTAATGTAGGAGTGGTGGGAAATGTACCGGGCACTAGCTGATGTTGGAAGTCCAATGTAGAGTAGTCGAATGGGACTGATCTGGACTCGGTCTTGGTCTTATTCATGTGAAGGTTTCCATAGCCCCTTGCTGGTTTGAAGGCTGGTTTGAGACCATGGGATTAGGCTGCTCTTGATTGGGACAATCACGGGTCAGTTTGGCTGCCTTTAATTAGACCTGATTTCTTTTAGTTGGGTTTTTTAGTTGCTCGCGAAAAATATGAGCAACAATATACATTAACAAAAGTTGAAGCACTAGAACTTCTCTCAAATGGAAAATATGCAATAAGCAAGAAGAATAGTATTACAATTGAATAAAAACTTCAATTATATACACCAACTTTTGTCTTAAGATGGTATCCTTTAATTTATCATAACTCGTTAAACTTATTGCATATGGTAAACTAGAATATACACTAAATAATTTTGAATTTTTGAATTAACATGTTAGGTCTATATTTAATGTATGATAATATATATTACGTTAGTTATAATACCATGTTAGTTCTTCTGTTGTGTATATGATACTATAAAGTTAACTATTGAACTTTTGAGGAGAAGATTGAATATGATGAATAATTAGTTTTATTGCTAATTTCTGATTCTACAAGCTCTTTGTACCGATTATATATATAAGATAATTCTACGTGTTGTTGCTTTTCCTAAATTATAATTTTACTAGTCGTTGCTTATTTTCTAAATTACAATTGCCTTATTGCACCCTAATTGCAGGTTAAGCACCGAGTATAGCTCATTGTTGTATAATGGATGCTAACCTTTTATATATTTCCTATCTATAGCCTATGATGAAATATTCTAAGGCTATCATTCTATTTCTCTACAGCCTTTTATTTGTTTCCTATCTATAGCCTACAATGAAATATTTTGAGGCTATCATTCATATTTCTCCACATTCCCCCTTAAGTGGTGTTCGAATAAATTTATTGAACCCAACTTGTCGAGTATGTTCAGATGGTTGGCCTTGTCAAGTGCTTTTGTGAAAATATTTTCCAGCTGCTCTTTTCTTCTAACAAAGGGAGTTTCCATAACCACTAATTGTGCTTTTTCTCTAACAAAGTGAAAATCCACCTCTATATATTTTTTCCTCTAGCGGAAGACTAGATTGGATGCAATATGTCATGCACCTTGATTATCATAGTGCATTTGCATTGTTCTTGTGTGCTCCATCATTGCTTAATCCAGATAAAATCACTTGCTGTGGATGTCATGGATCGATATTTTTCCTCTGCGATTGATCTAGCCATAACATTCTACTTCTTGCTTTTCCTAGTGACCAAGTTACCATGTATAAATGTACAAAACACTATGGATGATTTTCTATTGCTAATTCCGGCTTAGATTTCATCATAAAATCAACCACATTGTTAGAATTATTTTTCTTCATCCAAATTCCTTGACCTAGAGTGTCATTAAGGTACCTTAACCTATCAACTACACTCGGGTACATAAAGCATGCATAAATTGAATTATGACACTAGTTGCAATGGCATGTCAGGTCTGGTTACTGGAAGGTAGATTAATTTACCTACCATCCTTTGATATTTTCCTATGTCAGATAATGTCTCACCTTCTTCAATTCCTAGTTTAATATTCGTCTCTATAAAGATATTAGATGGTTTAGCTCCTAATTTACCAATCTCCTATAATAGATCAAGTACATATTTTCTTTGAGATAGAAATAATCCTTTACTTATATGAGCTATTTTTAGTAAAGAAAATATGAAAGTTTTCCAAGGTCTTCGATGTAAACTTCATTTTTCAAATATTTTTTAATCATTTTAATTTCCTATTATTATTTCTAGTGATGAGAATACTTTCTACTAAACTAGAAAATAGTAGTGATGTTTTGTGAATGTTTGATGCACATAAAGGAATCAACGATACTTTGTTTTAAAATTAATCTTTAAAAGAGAAAAGCTTAGCTGGGAAAATACCAAGATCTTAGAGACTACTTTGGACTATAGATCGCCTTTTTTAATTTATGTACTAGTGTGAGTTTGACTCACTTTTGGCCAGAAGAAAGAGTCATATAGACTTCCTCTTCTAAAATTTCCTTGAAAGATTGCATTTTTACATTCATTTGAGACAAATCTCATCCCAATTTGGTTGCTAATTCTATATGTATTTATTTTTTCTACGGGTGCAAAAGTCTTTTGGTAGTCAATACCATAAGTTAAGGTAAATCCCTTGGCCACTAACCTAGTTTTGTACGTTTCAATTATACCATTGCTATTGTATTTGATTTTATATACACATTTGCAACATATACGTTTTTAGTTTTTGTAAATTAATAATGTCCTATGTGCTACACTTTTCTAAGGCTTGAAATTCTTCATTCATAGCCTTATGCCAAATTGGGCTTTGATTGGCTTCACTAAAGTTAGTTGGTTCTATTTGGTTGCTGATGTTGCTCAAGTAGGCTCGCTATGAAGGGGACACCATATTATATTAAATATATTAAATAAAATATTATATTGGATACAGCACCTGTTAGGTTAAATAATCCCTTAATTTGATGGGAGATCGAGTTTGTCTTGTAGATCTTCTTACGACATTTTATCGTTGAGTTTTTTCTTCACATGACTCATTTATCTCTTCTTCTCCCCTGAAGGAGTTGCGTTTGTTTTGCCAACTTGTTCTTCATTTGTATGCTAGCCTATTCTTGATTTGTTTCTCCAGGAAACAAAAAATTATTTGGAGACAATATGATTGATTTACCATGTGTATTTTCTTGTTCACTTGTTAGATAATATAGTTCATTTTCAAAGAATGATACATCTCATGGATATAAAGTTTATGATTTTTTGGATCATAATATTTGTACCCTTTTTTTGGGATGAGTATCCTAACAACATGGGTTGAACAACATTTTTATCTTGCTTATCATGTCTTTTTATTTGTATAAAACATGTACATCCAAAAACCCTTGTGTGATCAAGATCTATTTTCCAATTCTTATGAATTTCTAAGGGACTCGTATTTTTAAGCATGACATTTGGCAATCTATTTACAAGGTAAGTTGCAATCAGCACATCATCTAATTAGGAAGATTTTGGAACGTTAGTTTAAAATAAAGAGATCCAATGACTTCAAGTAAATGTCGATTTTTTCTTTTTGAAAGTCCTTTTGTTCAGGTTATTAATACAAGTGGTTTGGCGTAAAATTCATTTTTTCAACTTTGTGAAATTTTTATTTACATATTCTATCCCACTATCAGATCGATTATTTTTAATTTTTTCATTATGTTGATTGTCTATAAAATTGTTAAATTCTTGAAAAACAACAAAAAACTTCATTTTATCTTTTTAAAAGGTAAACCCAAGTAGCACGAGAATAATCATCAATAGATGTGACAAAATAGTTAAAATGATTATAAGAATCAATAAGAGCTAGACCCCAAACATCAGAATGAATTAAATCAAAATATATTTTCGACTTATTAGTACAAAAGAAAATGGCAATCTATTTGAAAGCTTATAAACATCACAATATTTGAAATTAATTTATAACAGAAATTTTTATCAAAAATTTGATCAGATGGATGACCAAATCTCCAATGCATCAATTTGCCATGACATACAAAATTTAATGACACAAGACATTTGTTGGAGTTTTCATCAAGATAGTAGAGGCCATTTTTCAGACATCTCTTACCAATCTTCTTCCCTGATTCTTAATCCTGAATGGTTATTTTATATGGTGAGAATATAACACTGTAATTCAGTTCAAGAATTATTTTACTAATTGATAATAAATTTGAATTAAATTTTGGCAAATATAAAATATTTTTCCCTATATGAAAGTTTGTTGTATCAAACCGTGAATTTGAACTTTATCTTCGTTAGCAACAGTTACATATTTAGGATCCTTATTTTGTTTAATATTGGTTAATTTGTTTTGGTCCATGTCATGTGATCAGTAGCACCTGCGTCAATTAACCATCTATTTATATTTTGATACACACTTGCAATTTTAAAATTTTTGTTGATTTTGGATGAGTTAAAAATAGAATTAAAATGTACAAAACCTAAATTTTGTTGCTGTAACAGACTTTTTAATTGAGTTAGAACTTGATTCAGTTGCACCGTTTGAGCTACGGAAGATCTTGTAAAACGGAGCTGTTAATTGGTTGAGTCCATTGAGTTGATTTAGATTCGTTCTCTTCTATCTCTGCTCTACTGCTAAAACCACCAAAGTTACTCTCCCTTTTTATGCTAGCCCACTAACCTCTTCTGTCATCCTTCTTTCTTTCGAATTGAAGGTGGGGATGGAGGAGTCATCAGTCGTCGTGGTTATATCCTGCTTTTTTGTAGTGGTCGCAGGCTTAGTGCTCGAAGCTCTCTTCCCTTTAGACGTGTCTTTGAAACTAGTGTTAGAGTGTTTTACCTGAAATGTCTTGTTCTCTTGATTTTTCGACCGTCGAGGGTTCATGAGTGCTCACCGAGATTACTCTTGCGCAATTCTTGCTACTGCTTCATCAAAACTTGGCATCTCGACTAATGCTAAGACTTGAGACCCGATCAATTCATGGGTTGGATCAAGAGCCTTAGGTAAGTAAAAATTCAGTCTTCTTCCAATCTGTATCGGGTTTCAATTGGGTCTATTGTTGTGGGAGACAGACATTTAGCCCTTCTCAGTTTGACATAAATTCGGTCACTAGTTCGTTATTACTTTGGGTACTCTGTTTAATTTGGACAAGCTTTTGTTCAAGGCTAATGATACAAGCAAAACTTTTTTTTGACCGTATCTTCTCTTGGCTTTGTCCTAAACCTCCTATGATGTGCTGGAGTACATGATATGTTTGAAATCTAGGGTTCCATTGCGCTGAGTAGCCATGACGTGATTATTTGGTCAGTTATCTCCCATTCTTCTATTTTTCTTTCTCTTCGAGAATTGGCTTAGTTGGCTTTGCTGCTTTGGGTTTTTCCCTTTTTCTAATAACAAAGCTTAATTTCCCTTACCACCAAGACCAATTGTTACCGATCTAGACCAATTGTTACATGTAATTTATTTTTCCCTTGAGTATGATATTTGTGAGTTTAGCGTTGTCAGATTGAGGCATGTTGAACTGACTACAGTTCTTTATTACCTTCAGCTTCTTATGTTGTTATAGGATGACCCGCTCTGATACCATATTGAATTTTAAGTATTGAATTTTTGAGGAGAAGATTGAATATGATGAATAATTAGTTTTATTGTTAATTTCTAATTCTACAAGCTCTCTGTATATGATTATATATAGCCTATTTCTACCAGCAGTTGCTTATTTCCTAAATTATAATTGCCTAATTAACTCTAATTACAAGCTAAGTACGAAGTATAGCTGACAACCATATAATGGATGCTAGCGTTTTATTTGTTTTCTATTTATAGCCTGTGATGAAATATTTTGAGGCTATCATTCCTACTTGTCTACAACCTTTTATTTGTTTCCTGTTTACAAGCTATGATGAAATATTCTGAGGCTATCATTCCTATTTCTCCATATTAACTTAGGATATACTTTACAAAATCAAGCAATTTAAAACAAAACAACATTTATTTTAAGTAAATTAAATCACAAACTACATCGATACCAATTATGAGAATTAATAGTGAACTTCACGAAAATTTTTATAGTATGATTATCATCAACTTAAATGATTTGTGATAAGCTTAACAGTATGCATTATGGGTAGTTATGTAATTTTATTATATAACTTAACTCTTACAATGAAGCTTAAAGAAAGCTTTTTTATATATAGTTATATATAGGGACATGAATAATGTTTATACTATGTTAAATATATAATTTTTTTGTAGAATAAAGTGTTTAGTCGATCCTAGTTATGAATGTGTTCATAACCATGAAAATCGGACCATACAAATAAACATTTATCTTTATGTTCCTACTTAAGATGTATCAAGAACTAATTGACATATCTACAGGGACTGGTGCACTTATTAGTCTACATATGATGGATGATGATTTACTAACGATTGTTTGGGGGCACCAAGTGTTTACATATTTATAGGTTTTTGGAATAATTATAGAATTGATACAGTTAAGTGTGTGCCCTAAGGGAAATTATGTAACTATTATATAACTTAACTCTTGTATGATAAAATAAATTATGTTACTATTTTTACTATTGTATGTATTGTTATATTATGATATAAGTAATGATTTGAGTACACTAAATATATACAAATATAAAATCCTCAGTAGAAGTGTTGAATTGGTTGTAGTTGCAAATGTGTTCGTAACCATGAGTTTTAAATCGAACATTTAAAATACTTATACTTAAATTGTTCTTGGTCAGGATTCATTGAGAAAAAGATATCGATACATTCCTTAAGACTAGTATACGTAGTGTTCTTCATATAACGAATGATGAATTACTCATGACTGATGGTGATACCAAGGATTAGCACTTGTAATTGTTTGGAACAATCACAATTGAATTCAATGAGAGTGTAAATCCCTATGTGAAGTTAAAATAATAGAAATCCTTTCAATTATATTTTGTAATTTTATTTGAATAAAAATAATTTAGGAACATGCTTTAAGTTAGATTTCTTTTCAAATGGTTATAAAACATTAATTTAAAGGTGGTTAGGTTAGCTAGAGGTATGTTTTTAGAATAAAAAGAAAACAAATGAAATAAAGGTTTATCATCATTTAAGCCCATCCTAAATATCATCATCTTATTTTAACTTTACTCCATTTTAATCTTTCCATATTTTAAGTCATACTCAAAAACTTATCCAAGATAAAGCTTATGCGAAGAACAATCATTCTATTCTAACCAATGTCATATACTTATCCTAAGTGCCATCATTCTATTTTAAATTATGTTATATACTTATCTCAAGTGCCATCATTCTATTTTAACCTATCATAAGTCCCATCATGTACCGATCTAGCTTTTTGACCCTCGAATGTTGACATTAATACTTCCACGATATTCACATACCAAGCACCCTAGTGCCGAAAAGACAAAATGTTAGGGTATAAGAAAAAGAAATAGAACAAGAAAAAAGAACACAATATCAGGATCGCATGTGCGGTGCAATAATGTATAATGTCCCAAAATGACTTTCCAAAAAAGAAAACTTTAATATATATATATATATATACTTATTAATCAAAGATAAACTAACCTATCATCAGCTTGGATAATTATAACAGCCCGTCCTCACAAATGCTGATAGATATAAACCAAGTAATGCAGTGAAAAATAAATATAGTAGGAAATCATCCAACTCCTCTCTAAGAGCTCCAATGAACCACGACTAAATCTGGAAACATACTAGAGATGACCTGAGCATTATAAGAGAATCACACCCGGATTTTTGGTAAACCAGCGTGAGAACTCAAATCATATAGATTGCTATATTTATGAAACTCTTCAAACGTAAAGATATCCCGTAGGACCATGCCGCAATTAAACATGGACAGGCTTTTAGCTTACAATAGAAAACCATTTCTATTATAAAATCCAATGATAATATAATAATGTCTAAGGCATGAAATATAAATAATCACATAACTGTGATGCATGTGAGTGTACATTATAACAATAATATGTATACAATCACAACCACTATGGCGCGTTTGCTAATTGCATAGGATTCAACGGAGGTGTCCTCAGTAATTCAAGAACGGCTCCCCTGCACAAGGATCAAAGATATTCTCCCGAGCATCATATATCTCTAGATAAAATATAATATTGAAAAAACATAGCCGTTCCACGACCGAATATATGCATCGGTCATATCATTCTTAAATGCATATCCATAAGTATCACCAAAATGGAATTCCAACACCCTTTAAGTTAGCTAAACCCCATAGGCTATGTCTCTTAACTCTAGTTTCTGTCATTAACGATGGTGAAGTCACATTCAACATCTCAGCCTATGAGCCACAACTTGAATAGATCTAAACACATGAGTCCCTAACTTGAACAAATCTTGGAACCACACATGGATTCCCATATACCAGTAGATCTCGGAATCACACATGGATTCCAACATCTTGAATAGACCTTGAACAACTACATGTGCTTAAGCATCTCAAACGGGTCTCGAATCTCCACAGAGATTCCAGCATCTCGAACCAATCATGAACTTCTTCTAAAGCATGTAACACATATATAGTTTCAGAGTGGTTACAGTTTCAAGTCATCAATTCACTTCCCCACTTACCGGTTGCTCCAAAACCAATCGATGGTTTTTTGGTAAACTCTACCCTAGTTTTGTGGGAAATAAACAAAAAATACATAAGAGCAAAGGTTACCTTCTAACCGTTTAAGTAGATGGATTACCTTATCATTTGTCTTAGAAGAGCAAAACAAGTTTATACATAGTATAACATCATCGAAGATAACTGTACCATATAATTCCTGTGTTTCTTCTAGTTACTTCCAAAGTTGTATTTGGTCAAATCCAATAACAATGAGAATGATTACATACCAAAAACTAAGTCCCATATACTATCCATAAACAAGTACCAAACAAAGCACAGTTGAAACACATAAGCACGATTAAGTCGTTAAACGACTTCTAATCCGCTTTTTAATTAATCTTCCTTTATTAATTAAAAACCTCTTTTATTGGTAAAACTCTTTTAAAGGGCATGGCTAATTTTTCAGGATCATTTAGCTCTGGTTCAACTCTAAGCTATATTCTAGTAATTCTGATAATCTAAATGTTGGAGTTGTACCAACTCCTAAGTACTTCTGCCTTCAAGTCAGAAATAAGTAGTAAAAGATTAGAGTGGACATAAGCATTGCTTTGCCGGACCACTATATATTATCGTTGCTCTTTTTCCTTATTTTTCATTTACTTTCTTTATATTTTATTCTCTACATAAATTTTTGGGTGATTGTGTCATTTTTGGTTCAAACATTTTGGTGCTTTCATTGAGGGTTAAACTCATGATATTTTGATCTATCATCTACTATTGGATTTCCCATATCCAAGAGATAGATCTAATTTCTCAACCTATTAAGTATACAACTCAGATTTGCAAAGATCCACCAGAAGCTTTCTACCATGGCCCCATTAAGAAGAGACCGTTCTACCAACTCCAGAGCCACTATTAAAGATGAGAATTAAAATCCTCAGCAAATGGATGGAGCTGTTCAACTAACTCAAATGGAGATCTAGACTTCAAATGATGTTGTAACTAGAATGGAGATGGATATGATGATGTAGTAGATTGAAGATAGGTTCCAAGCCAATCAGAATGAGATGAATCAAACGATGCAGCAGAGCTTGAAGCTATTGAACGAGCTAACTTAAAATAGCCATAGAAGGAGTAGGAGGGACTCTGCACTTCTTCTCAAAATTCCTCATCTTCTTTACATGATTGGAGGGATAGGAAGATGAAGAGGACTCAGAGCGCTGCTAGAACATCATACCAAAGAAGAGGATGATCCATAGGCTCGAGTTTGGGGGTCAGTATCGAGCCAAGGTTAGGGGTCGGTATCAACCCCTCCAATGGTAGGCCCAAAGACCATCCCCTGGAAGGTAGCATGGACGTGGCTTCAGTACGCGCTACCGGTGGTTAAAATATTGAGACTCATGCAGCTACTGATGATATTGCTCATGCTAATCAAATAGTGGGGACTTCTAGAGAATGGATCTCCTGAAGGATGGAGAACCTAGTATCGAGAGCCAAACCAAGAGTGGCCGTCAGGCCAAACACTCGGAGCGAAACCCGATTACCGCCGTTCAGTCGACCCTTTTGACCTGGACTAAACGGGTGGGTATGGTCAAGAGACTTGTTAGCAAGAATCATTTTAGGAGTAATAATGAATGGGGTACTTCTCCCAGTCAGAACCTAGTTACAAAGAACATTCTATGGGGGAGATACCCTCGAAGATTCGCAATTCCAACTAGTCCATTGTACAGAGGAATGACAGACCCTAAACAACTTGATGAGAAACGAATGGCATATTAATTCGGCTAGAACTTCTGATGTTATAAAGTGTCATTATTTCTTGATTTTCCTAGGAGTAGCAACAATGTGGTTTATTCGACTCTCGCCGAGGTCCATATCGTCTTTTGTTGGTTTATTGAAATTTTTTATAGAATAATTCCGTTAGCATGCTATATGTCCAAAGCATGTGATATCGTTTTCAAGTCTCTTCCAAGCTGATGGAGATTCATTGGAGGATTTCTTGAATCTGTTCCATATAGCCATGACATAAGTTATAGATCCTGAGGATGGCATAGTGCTAAAGGCGTTAATTAAGGGGGTTAATCCTGATATAGAGTTCGGGGAATGGTTGGAAAGGAAACCCCCATCAACGATTGATGCTTTCTATAGAAAGGCTAATGAATATTATGCTTGTAGTAAGCAATGAAATGTCTACAAAGGATCGCACGCCTCCCAACTTTAAAGTTCTGCTTAATCCGCCTAAGACAGCTTCATCGGTTGTTTCAGCCAAGGTCCTTCGTAACATCTGTGCGCAACACGGAATTCCCAAAGAGGATGTTCGTCTGCCGGAGAAGGACAAATTCGCTCGTATGCCTCCCCTGGGGTACACCGCTTGCCACAATACATGTTCTTGAACAGAGTCGTGCCTCCCTTCAATGACTTTCTGCATGAGATTCTCTCAAACTTGGGTATTGCCCCATTTCAGCATCATCCGAATAGCTATGCCATCCTGACTTGCTTGCATGTTCTTTTCATGCGGGCGCTCAACCGCACTCCAAGCTTCGATGAGTTACGATATTTCCTATCATTCAAGAGGAGAGATGATTGTCCCTTCTTGATTATAATCGAAGCCTAGAGAAATCGAAAAATCATCCAGCACTTGCCAAGAAATTATCGCAATTCAAGGCGCATATTTCTTTATCAAATGCCTCGAGGGGTTCAATAGTCGATGGATTATAGAGGTAAGCTTCTTTTATTCATTAAACTTTTGATGCGCTGCCATGTAGTTCATAACCAACCATATGTCTCTTGTAGTTATTCCAAGACCGAACAAAGACGCGACACTCAATGAAGTTTGCGAGACTTTAAAGGAAATTGATGTCGAGGAGAGAAGCATTAAAGTATTACTGACTGATGAAAACTTGCATCGCTATGGACTACTGGCTCTACGTATATCTGCTGTTCAAGTAAAAATTCCCTCTCTTACTCGATCCAGGGTTCACACAAGATCTGTTTCCTCCTTCCTCGATTCCAAAGAAGGCGCCTCTCAAGAGAAAAAAAGCCCGTCTAGAGGATCCACCGACAAAGCCCATGAGGGGGAAGAGGTTGTTGCAACTAGATTAAGCAGCCTAGTTAGAATGCCTCCAATCCTGGATGAAGCAAAAGAGGAGTTTAAACAAAGAGAGTGCAAGGCCACGGTAGAAATGGAAAAGGAAGAGGGAGAGTTTGAAAGTAGTAGTGATGAGTCCACTACCAGTGATTACTTATCGTCTTAATCCAGCGGTGGGGAATCATAGTCTTGTGATGAAACTCTGGGAATGAGTCCCGTTCTCCTGAATTCACCCTCTTCCGATGTAAGTGGTAAAGGCAAAGCCATTGAAACTGGAAGACATCAAGATTCTTCGAATAGGGATGTCGAAGCGGAATTTGGAGATTTCAACGATGTATTTATCGACTTCGACGCGCTCATGAAATGAGACTTTAAATTTGACACGACGCTTCCCGGTTCAGGTGATATTGTGCCAAAAGTTAGCCAGGTTCTTCCCATAATAACCGAATTCAGTTCGGTCCCTTCTACTACGGTTGTTCTTTCTAATTCGTGATGCCGTTTTAAGCCCATATTAGATACACCCTACACGTTGCATTAGGATCACACTCACTTCCATTCATCTCTCCATATTTTTTGTGCTTATTTCATTCTTTCCAAAATTTTCATGTACGTCTCATTCCGGGTATGACGAGGGACAAGGCTTTTACGACGACTTCGAAGACTTCACCGACTCTCAATGGTATCCAAAGTGTTCCTCCAACTGCCATCAATTTCGAGAAACGGAGGAGGAATATGGGCGGAGGAAAGAGCTTAAAGCTGAAACCCATCACCAGGAAGAAAGAGACCGAGCTCGATCATACAAAGGCGGGTATGAGAAGAGAATATCTTTTGAGGAAAGAGATGAATCATCGAAAAAGTAAAAGTTTGAACATCGCCCTCATTAGTCAGAGCTCGCCTCAAAACACTCTTCCATGGGCCATGAAATTCCCATTACTTCTGCTCTAATTTCACCCTCAACTCATATATCACTATCTTCTATTGTCATTGTTGTCCCTGGTGCTTCTTGCCTCTAAGGAGACCTGCCTATGTCCTTCCTTCAGGACACTCCTAAACTTGAGGCAGCGCTTCCTGGTTGGCTCGTAAAGGGGGTCAAGTTTGACCTGGATCTCCACCCCATTCGCAAGGATTCCTACATGCCGCATCTCCAAGCTATCCAGAGCGACCTAGAAAAGGCCAAATGATGGGAGAAGCTCTATTAATAGTTAACGGGTATAAATAGAAATAATCATTAGGAGATCTTTTCCTTCGAATCAGAGAAAGATGACTCTGAAAAGTCATTGACCGAGCGTGCCGCTATGATTTAGTGATTACAGAAAGAGAAAGTAGCAGCCCTACAGGATAGCAAGAGAAATGCCGACACATTGGAAGAGGTGAGAGAAGCCCATAGTCGAATAGAAATCTTTTACAGAGGTGAGATCTAAAAGGCTCATGCGGAGGAGGGGAAATTAAAGAAAGAAGCGAATGCCTACAGCGCAACGATTGAGGCTCAATGAAAAACTATCACTGATCATGACCTCATCGTTGAAGGGCACAACAAAACTGTTTCCAATGCTGACCGATATCATTGCGCATGTCGCACAGCTCAATGATGACAAGATAGCTACTAAAGTTGAGAAAGCTGTTGTGCGAGCGGATTACTTAGACCTCCAAAGTGTTTTCGAAAGGAAAATGGAGAAGCTGGATGTGACTAATCTGAATTTCTAGTCAATTCTCTACTACATCAACGAAGTCTCAGCTATGTTGGCCCGAAGTTTCCATGCACTCTCGCTCTTGTTTGGGAGGAAATCTTATCTTATTTTTCCAATAGCGACGACGATTATTTCGATCGAGAGTTGCAAGATTTTTATCTCAATGAAAAAACAAAAAGGCGTTACTTAAGGGCCACGAAATTCTCCGAGTTGAAAGAGAGAAGGAGGCTATCGATGCTGCCTTAACAACTGCCATCCACGTGCTTACCAAGCCTTTTATTTTCGACATGGGCGAATTATAAGAGCAGCTCCACGACCAGCCAACGAGTTCAAGACTAGAAATTATTCCTCAGGTGGTGGAGCCATCAAAAGAGGGCGAAGGTGGTGAATACAAATAGACATTCTCGAGCATTCCTCTGGGGTAGGTAATGTCTTTGTCTCCTCCGGATTTGGGAGTTTCCAACTTACGCCACAAGAGCAAGAGGAGTATAATGCCTTCAGTTTTGATCTTATAGTTCCATCTACTTTCCCGTTGACGTTCCAGCTACTTCGGCAGCCTCATCTACATCTATTTCCATATCTTCTATGGTTGTTTCTACTTCTGCTTTGGCTATCACTTCCACGTCTAATTCGCAACTGAAGCCAAAGGCCGAAAAGATAGTTGCGCTCTATGGCCTGGATGACCCTTATGAGATGGTGATATAACAGATGTTGAGGCCAAGGAGCAAGAAACTCAGATGGAGCCACTGTAGAAGACTTAACGTGAGCTGGTTACCGTCAAGAGGAAAAGGTCAAAACGATTAAAACCTCCAAAAGCTCTCGCAAATCTTAAAGGTGAAAGACCAAGGGAGAGGCTTCTAAGAAGGCTTCGAAGGAAGATGAGTACATTGCCACAAAGGTATTTGTTGACATTATTTGCAGCGACACCATTCTTGAGAAGAAGCGGAAGCCGCTGATCAAGGACGAAAAGGGGGTGGTGGCAAGAAATGTTGAGTGACTTGTGTGAAGGTTAACTTGATTTTGGTCAATAGTTTGCACGAAGATTGAATTGTTTTTGTTTCATTGAGTCATTCTATTCAAGTGTAGAATCTGCACTTTGTGTCTTCACGATAGAGTCTTTATTTTCTTTTCGTTGGCCAGTTTTGCATGGGTACGCCCCTACATTTTGACCATGCATATAGAAAATTATAAGCAATATATTGATATTTTGAATGTACTATTATCTGTCAGTTCATCTATGTTTCGTGTACTTATGCTTGTTTATTTCATACTTTTCTAGTTTTGTGATTATAGCCAAAGCCATTAATTCGAAGCAACAGAACTTAGAGACTAATAGCGCTTTGGAAGTTGATAGAACTATTAAATTACGAGTACTTAGAAAAATTTTGTTTAGAAATTCATAGAACTTCAGAAAGTAACAGAACTTGGAAAATTTTTGTTTAGAGATTCTTAAAACTTTAGAAATTAACGAAACTTATAAAATTTTTGTTTAGAAATTCTTTGCTACTTCTTTGTTTAAAATTCTTTGAAAACTCTTTGTTTGGAGTAACAGAACTTGTGAACTTATTATTTTCATGCATTTCTTTCCAAGTACCGGTGTATGCAACTAAGTTCACAGGGCTTTTTACTTCAATTAATTTTTAGGTAATCGGTAACTTAGGGTTTACATAATCTTTATTGAAAATTTGGCTAAGTTACCACTCGATTCTCCTATTTTGGAAGTTTTGCAACTTTAGCATGCAATCCAAGCTATTTGTGATATTTTAACAAGTATGCAATACATGCGTATTTTAGAGGCATACGGTGCATAGGTTATTTGAGGGCATTTTTATCCCTTAAGTGTCTATAGTTGAGGCTTTTCATTTGGTTTGTGGCATTCCAATCTTGTTGGAGTTGTGCTCATTATTCCTTAGTATGGGAGCAGCAGGCTAGTTATGAGATGCGCGGTTTTGGGTATTCATTGGCGTTGCCTATCTTCTAGCCACGTAAGGAGCGTGTGTTTTAGTTCTCCCCGATGCATCCTATCTTCGGGCAGGGCAGGATGAGGAGTTTAAATTTTAAGAATCAATGCGCAATTTTTCACGCCCCTTGGAGTTTCCTATCTTTGGGCAACTTGAGGAGCTAGTGTTTTGGAATTTAGTGCACGGCTTATGGAGTGCGCGGTGTTGCCTATCTTCGGGCAACGTAAGGAGTTAGTGTTTTGAAATTTAGTGCGTGGCTTATGGAATGTGCGGCTTTTTTGGTTTTTCGTTGATGTTGCTTATCTTTGGGCAACGTGAGGATTTATTATTTTAGTGCAAAGCTAATGGGATGCCCAGCTTTTTATGTTTTTCCTCGGCGTTTCCTATCTTTGGGCAACATGAGGAGCTATTATCTTAGTGCATGGCTTTGGACACTTCTCGATGTTGCCTATCTCTGGGCAGCACGAGAAGTGTTGATCTTAGCTTTCTCGATGTTTCCAAAGCAATACAGGTTTTGGAAGGCCAAGATCGGGTTCTGTCGATCTAACGGTTTAGGTTGATTTGCTTCCGTCGACCCAGTGGGTTATTATTATGAACATAGTTTTGTTGGTTCAAGAAGCAAACTTTATTAAGGAAAGCAGGGCAATTTTTGCCTATATATAATGCCCCTGGTGTCTCGGGATGGTTTATTTACTGGAAAATAGAAAATACATGAGATAGCTTTCAGACAAAGTAACGGAAAAGCGATTCGCTATTCCATGCCCTGGGAACTTGATCTCCGTCGATGGTTTCTAGCTTGAAAGTGCCATCTCTTAGCTTTTGACTAGTGACATATGGTCCCTCCTAGTTTGGTTCGAAGGCCCCCGAAACGGGGTAAACTTGTTGAACACAAGTTCTCCTGCTTTGAATGTTTGATTGTGATCTTTGGAGCTGAAGTACTGTGTGACCCTTTTTTGGTGGGTGGCGGTTATCAGCTCGGCTTCTTCTCTTTTTCATCAACCATATCCAGCGATTCAAGTAGGAGCTGATCGTTTTGCTTTTGGTTGAAATTCTGCCTTCGATGCGAGGGGACTACTAATTCAACATGAATCATTGCTTCTGAACCATATGTTAGGGCGAACGGAGTGTGGCTGGTTGCCGCTTTGTGAGTAGTTTTGTAAGCCCATTCTATGAATGGAAGTTAATCAACCCAGTTTCCTTTGGCTTTCGTTAGCCGCTTTTTAATAGTGGACTTGATGATCCTGTTGATTGCCTCCACTTGCCCATTTTCTTGTGGATGAGCCACTGTGGAGAAGCTTATTCGATTCGAAAGCACCTGTAGAAGTCTTTGAACTCGAAACTTTTGAATTGAGCTCCATTGTCAGTGATGATTTTTTGCGGCACACCAAACCTGCAAATGATGTTTTTAGTAGCAAAGTTAATAAATTTCTTTATGGTTATAGTGGCCAACGGTTACGCTTCTACCCACTTTTTGAAATAATCTAAGGCAACTATTGCATATTCGGCCCCTCTTTTGCTATTGACAAGACGCCAATCAAGTCGATCCCCTATATTGTGAATGGCCATGGACTGACCATCTGCGTTAGCTCCGTTGGAGGAGCTATCTTAATTTTGCTTAACCTTTGGTAGTGATCGCATCTCCTGGCATGATCTGCTACGTCGCGATTTATCATTGACCAGAAATACCAATACCTAAGGACTTTCTTCGCAAGGGTCTAACCCCCAGTGTGGTCACGTTCACCTTCATGTACCTCCTTTAGGATTCTTTGTGCTTCATCATCGATCAAGCACCTAAAAAGAGGCGTCGTAAATTCCGTTTGATAGAGTATCCCATCCTGTATTATGAATCGTGGTGCCTTCCGAAGGAGCTTTTTCCGTTGATTTCAGTCAGTTGAGAGAGTTCCTGCATGTAGATAGTTCTTTATTGGCGTCATCCATGTTCCTGGTTCGATGATGGTCTCGAGAATCCAATCTACATCTATTTCGTCTATTCTTGGGTTGGTAGAGTTTCAGTCGAGACCAACCCTAAAGATCGAGCTTCGCCAGAACTTGCCAACTTAAACAAATAATCTACCATGGTGTTTTGCTACCCTAGGATATGATTTATAGTGTAGTGCTCGATGTTGCTTAGCAGTTTTTGTACCTTGGATAGTTATGGAGCAAGATTTTCTCCACATGCTTGGTACTCCCCTTTCACTTGGTAGATAACCAACCGAGAGTCGCTATATATATATGAATTGATTTTATCTTGAGTTTCTTCACGACCTTCAGTCCAGCGATCAGTGCTTCTTATTCTGCTTCGTTATTTGTTGCTGGGAATCCCAAACGCAAAGCATAACTAATGGCTCGTCCCTCGGGGGTTTCAAGCGCTACCCTTGCCCCTAAACAAAAACTGTTAGATGCGCCACCAACGAAGTGTTTCCATTGGGTACTTACTTCTAACTAGACTTCTTACTCATTATCCCTTATAGTAAATTCAACGATGAAGTCGGCCAACGCCTGCCCATTGATGGCTTTCCTAGGGTGATATGCGTTGTTATATTGGCTTAGCCCTATATTCCATTTGAGTAGTCATCCGAAAATCTCTCGCTGGTATAAAAATTGCTTTAGGGGTTGGTTAGTCAATACTTTGATTGGATGAGCCTAGAAGTATGGTCGCAATTTCCGGGATGTGATTAAAAGGCAGTATGCTAGCTTCTCCAGTTTTGGTAAATTCTTCTCACCTTCGGTGAATCGTTGCTAATGTTGTACATGGGCCGGCCGCTGGATACTCGCTTCTTCCCGCACTAGAGCGACACTGAACGCATGTGGAGAAACTGCTAAATAAACAAACAGATCTTCTCCATCCTTCGGCTTCAATAAGATTAGGGAGCTTCCATGTGTCGTAGATGTTCCTCGAAAGCTGTGATAAGATTCACTCCACTAAAAGTTTTTCTTTTCTTACTTCGGTGCATCATAGAACGGTATGCACTTGTCCTTAGCTTTTGAGACGAATCGACTCAATGCTATGACTTTTCCATTCAAGCTTTGAAGTTCCTTCTTATATTTAGGGGCTTGAACTTCCCATCATGTCCTTATTAGCTCTGAATTCACTTTGATGCCCCAGGCACTTACTATGAACCCCATGAATTTCCCAGAGGCAACTCCAAAGTGACGTTTTGAGTGGGTTGAGCTTCATCCCGTATTTCTAGAGTATCTCAAACATTTTAGCTACGTTGTCTAGATGGTTAGTAGCTACTCGAGATTTGACCAACATGTCGTCCACGTAAACTTCCATAGTCTTTCCAATATAGCATTTGAACATCGTATTCACTAGCCTTTGGTATCTGGCCCCGACGTTCTTTAACCTAAAAGGCATTACTCTATAGCAGTATGGTCTTAAATCGGTGATGAAGCTGGTGTTCTCTTGATTTGGTTCATGCATCAAGATCTGGTTGTGGCCCGAGTATGCACCATAAATGAAAACAATTCATGCCAAGCCGTTTCATCCACAAGTTGATCAATTCTAAGCAGTGGGAAGCTATCTTTTGGATGAGCCTTATTTAGATCCAAGAAGTCAATACAAGTTCGCCATTTCTCATTAGACTTCTTGACTAAAATTGGGTTCGATACCCATTCAGTGTATGTTGACCCCAAATGTCTAGGACCGATTTCACCCTAGAGAGGGATGAATAGGGTGATACTAATAATAATAAAAACTAATATGGAAATATATATAATAATTGCAGCACAGATAATAGAAGAATAATAAAAGTAGAAATAGAACAACGCAGATTTACCCAGCTTCGGCAAAACCCTGCCTACGTGCTGCCACCAAGGTTTCTACTAGAAGTTAAGTAGTCAGACGCTTACATACGTAAACTTAGGACACCTGCTAATGACTAACCTAACTCTACGTCCGACCATTACTTAGCCACTGAGATGCGAATTCTCAAACTATGCTCCATAGTTTGTACCAAGTTACAAAACTAAAAAGTTATACAATTTAAAAAGGAAAATTAAACAAAATAAAAAACCAAAACCCTATTATTTTAAAAACTAAAGCCCAATATTAAACAAAGAAAGGCCTAAATCAAAGTAAACAAAGATCTCTTCTTTTCTCTTCTTGTAGTAACTTTGGCCGCCTCTTTTATTTTTGTTCTTCTTCTCAAATTAGGGTTCTGATCATTTGAGCCTGTGATATCCCGAAATTTTTGACAATATCAATTTAATAATCTTTATATTAAATTAAATTGATTTGATAATACAGATTAATAATATATGATTAGTTTAATAATTTGATTAAAAATAAATATTTAATTTGTGGTTTTATCTTTTAAAAGCTAAATAAATGTTTTTAATTATAATGTATATATATATATACTTTTTTCAAAATATATATATATATATATATATATATATTATAGATAATCTTTGTTTTAGAATTTAATAAATAAATGAAGTTTTGTTTTTAAATTCTAATAATATAATTAGTAATTGGAAAATTTTGTTTGAAATTAATTTAAAGTTTCTCAATGTTATTTAAATTAATAATTATATGGTTTGAAATATTTAAAATAAATGTTATATTGTTTAAAATTTATCTTAGCTTAATTATTGTTTTAAATTTAAATAAAAAGTTTGTATTATTTCTTTTTAAATATTATTTGATTAATATGATTTGGAAATAATATATATAAGTTTAAAATACAAAATAGCATATGGTTTAAATATATTTATTAATAAAGGTGCTCTATAATCTCTTTATAAATCATTTAAAATTTGTTAAATTGATTATTTTCAAGCCATATTAATAAATGTATTATTTTCCCATAAATATAAAAAGAATTAAAATAAGAAAATAGGATTTTCATTTTTTTTTAAATTGAATAAATTGATTTTAATTTGGAATTCAAGGGATTAACTTGAATTTGGAATTTTATTTTGAAATTCAAATTAATAGATTCTTTAAAATATTTGAATAAATTTTAATTTATAATTTGTTATATTTACATTTTCTTTAAAATAAGAAATTTACATGAATATAAATAAATTAAAGAAAATCATTTATTAACATTTAAATATATAACTAAATTATATAAAAGACAAGTGTAACCTATTTAGTAATCTAAGCCACATGTGTTTATTTAAAAATAAGGAAACATGAAAAGTGTCATTTTTTTTCGTTCTTTCTTTTGTTTTAATTCAACTAATTTCAGCCCTTAACCATTTTTCATTTCCCTCATTCTCTTTGCAAAACCTAAGCTAGTGAATCAAAGAAAACATTACACTTAAAAATCTGAAATTCCTCAAATCAATTCCTGCATATAATCAATCTGCATTTTTCAAAAACCAAAAATATCAAACCTGCAAAACAAATTCCTGCAAATTTTTGTTCCTTTGGAAAATAACCATCAGTTTAGCAAATCAAAAAGGCCTGCATGCATCTAATTTGGTTAGAGTTTCAAATGCAAGCAACTTGGAGTTGAAGTCTACATCTTTTTCAAAATTTAAAAGATCAAGCCTGCATGCATGTGTGGTAACAAAGTTCAAAAGCTTTTCTAAAATCATGAAGCTCTGTTTTTCTGAAGAAAAGGTGAGTAACATTTTGAAAATTTGTTAAGTTAACTTTGGTTGCCTAATTTATCTCTAGAAAAAATTTGATTGTTTATCAACATTTGATGAATGTGTGTATATTTACTGTAATACTGCAAATCACTCTGTTCCCAGGATTCAAGTTTTTATTTATTTAGTTCCTGATCACTTGATTCTAATTATTGTTAGTAATTAAGTTACAAACAAATTTGTTTATGTGATCATAAATTAAGTTTGAAATTTTAATTAAGTTAAAATAAAATCAAACCTGCTCTGGAAACAAAAAGGATCAGGAAACATGAATTTGTTTAAAAACATAAATTCCTTAATTTATTGAATTTAGATTGTAATCTGAAACCATTCAAGAAAACAAGATTTTTAAATCAGAAAACACAATTTATAGCTTTAGATTTTAGGGGCAGTTCACTTTTATCTGGAAAAGGTGAATTTGGGAAATTCTGTTGATTTTGAAAATTTGGGGGTTTGAAGTTTCTTGTGAATGGAGTAGAGTGATCAGACATTTCAGGAAAATTATCAAATTGATGTACATGTCATTTGGTTAGCAGTGGTGAAGGATTAAGTTCTGTAACCCTAGTTCTTGAACATGTTAGAAAATAGGATCGTTCTCTCTCTCTGGTTAACCGAGTGTGAAGCCACTTTGGGAAAATGTAGCTGGGTTCATGACAAGGTGGTGGCTGGAGTTTCGACTCAAACGATGGTCGGGGGTGTGGGAGGTTGCCGTTGACAGGTTTTGGGTTTTCGAGTTGCTCTGTGTTCTAGGTTTGGTTTGGGACTGTTTTTTTGATTCCAGGTGAGTGATGATGTTCTGGTGGTCGTAGGTTGGAGCATGGGTGGTTGTCGATGGGTTGAGGCCTGGGTGAGGGGCCGGAGGTGATCAACGTCACGGTGCACGTGCATCGTGCATTCCTTTTGGCTGGTGAAGGTTGTATTTGTTTCTGGGAATTTTTGGATAGAGTGTTCTCGGGGGATGCTCGAGTCAATTGAGGGTTTGCCCGAAGATAAGTGGTTTATGACTCGAAGTAAAATAGGTATGGCTAGAGTAATGTCAGTTTGCAGGTTTTGTTCAGGAAAACCTGACAGTTTCAGGTTTTTTAAAATTTTAAAACTAAATTTAAAAAGAAGCAAAGCAAGTTTAAAACTAAATTTGAAGCAAGTTTAATTTATGAATTCAAATGAATTTGAATTCCAGATTTTAAATAAATTTGCAGAAATAAAAAAAAATTAAAAACTAAAACCTATACAGTATTTTATAAAGTGTTTTAAAAAAATGAGATTCAAAAACAAGATTCAAATTTAAGTTTAAAAATCTGAATATAAACCTGAATTCAAATATGAATTTGAATCTTAGGATTTGGAAGAAAATCAGTTGATAAATTCTAATGTTATAATCAAGTTTGAATATTTTAGTATTTATAACATGTGTTTTTTTTTAATTCTGAAATGAAATTTAAAACAGGATTTTAAATTTAAATTTTTGAATCTGAATCTGAAACATGATTTGTATTCTAGTTTGTAATATAAATAAGATTTTGAATTTAAATGTTTCAAAATCACTTGAAATATTTAAAGTATATTTTAAATTTATTTAAATTGATTATGGGTTAAACTATTTTTAAATTTACCTTAAGTAATTCTTTAAATGAAATAAAAGGTTTTAAATACTTAAACCTTGTTTAAGTTTAAACTCGATTTCATTTTAAATTTAGAATGGAATTTAGATGAAATTTTAAAAACAAATTGTTTTTAATTATTTTGAAAATGATAATTAAGTCATGAATAAGATTAATGATAATCATTAAGTTAATAAGAACTTAAGAATTTATAATTCATTAATTGATTAAGTTAATTAAGTTTTGTTATTAATTAATGTAATTAATTATTTAATTAGGTTAATTAATTAAATAATTAAGGGTTTTATTTAATTAGTTAAAGGATTTGTAAGTTAATTAAAATTGATGAAATTTTAGTTAAGAAATCAGTTAATTAAATAAGGTTTGATTTAATTTAATTAATGATTTGAATTTATTAATCAAGTAATTAATAATTAATTAAGTTATTGATTATCACTTGATTAATTTAATAATTAAAGATTAATTAATGAGTTTTATAAATAAATTAAGAATTAATATTGATTAATTCAGTTAATTACTTTGGAAAAGTAATTAAAGATTTGTTATTGGTTAATGAAGGTCATTAACTTAGTATTATTTTATAATTAATTAATGTAATTAATTTTAATGATTAATTGGATTAATTAATTTAGAGATAATCATTTTAGAATTGTTTAAGTATAATTACTTAATGAAAGTAATTAAGGAAATTAATTACTAATTGTAATTTTTTTGGTTAATTAAGTTAATTAATTAAGTTTAATTAATTTAAATTAATCACTGGTTGATTTTAGAAGTAATTACCAATGTAATTAAAAATGAATAATTACTTAGTGAAGTAATTAAGAAGATAAATTACTTGATGTAATTTAATTGAAGGATACTTGGATAATGGAGGAGTTTTGGAATTCAATTACTTTGTGTAATTAATATGTAATTAGTATGCAGAATAATAACTTAAGGAAGTAATTAATAATTAATTACTTAGTGCAATTAATTTAGGTTTTGATAATTGAGTTATTCAAAGATAATTAAAGATGAAATTGATTAAGTTAATTACTTAATGTGATTATCAAGAGCAATTAATCAATATGGATAATTGATAATTAATTTAAATAGGGTAATTATAAATAAAATAATTTGTGATCATTAATTTATATAATTAATGATGTAATTAAGGATTGATTCATAAGAACAATTAATCAATGAAGGAATTAATTAATGTAATTAATTAAGGATTAATGTTATTAATTATAATTAATTAATTAATGAAGCAATTACAGGTTAATTACTGAAATTGGCTTAGAATAATTAAATTGTGAAATTAATTAAAGATTAATTACTTGAATGTAATTAAAGAATAATTAATCAAAGTGATTAATTAGGGTAATTTATTGAGGGTAATTAATTAATTGATTTGTGATTAATTAATGAATGTGTAAGCAAGATTTATATGGATGAGTAATTAATTTAATTTATTTTAAATTAATTAAGGAAGAAGTAATTAATTTAATTCATTTAAATTAATTATAGAATGGATTAATAAGTCATTGCTTATGAATGTTGATTGATACTGATTACCCTGAATGGTTGAGATCTCAGTTATGAGATAAGTGATGTTGTGTGATTTGGATGCTATGGTTGCATTGAGTTGATGATATGAATTATCTGTTTGCAATGATAATATGGATTATCTGTTATGATGATAATGACGATTACCTATTGTGATGTTGTGTATTATCTATATGTGTGTATATAAATAATATTGAATTGAATTGTTTTAAACTTTAAAACAACTTGGACCTAAAAGACAAGTTTTTGTTTTCGATGAGACCGGGATCGGGTTTCCATATTTGGATATCCGAAAACCACATCGATCCAAATTAACGATAGGTCATGAATCTCAAGTGAAAATGAAGATTCAGAGTGCAAGGGTTATTGTCGTTAACTCTGAGCGTGATTCCAAAATGAGTGTAACGAGATAATGCCTTCGGTTTCGTTCGAACCCGGAACGAACTTGTATGGATTGAATGCTTTCAGAACATCGTCAGGTGGACGATGAGCATTCTAAGAGATGTGTTCTCTAAAGGTAATCGTAGCCTCAAGCCTCATCAACTGGGAATGGCTAAAACAGGGGAGGTGCAGCAAGGCTTCATGGGTAGCCCCACTTAAGAGTGAGATTTACCCCTGTCTAGAAGTCCCTTTATATTCGGCTGTGTAGGCAGTTGGTTGCAAACAACTGCGGGGTTGTCTTGTTCAGAACTGTTCAGTAAGGAATGGTTCCGACCTTGTGTTGCAGGGGAGTTAGGGTGGCTCCTCGTTACGGTGATCTAGGCCACGTACTGTGACGGGCGGTACCCCAGTAGCCCTGCCTTTGTATGGAATCCAAAATCCAATAAGTGCCATCAGTTTTGATTGTATTACCCACTTTTGTGGCTAGTAGCTGGAATTTAATAGAAGTAACAATTTCAGCTATTTCTTATTTACTTGAAAACCCTAGACACTATTATAATATCATCGGATTTCCTATCAAATGTTTTGGTTAGCGTAAGGTAAAAACTTTTCCATGTTTATGTGTGGGAAGTCTTACGTGATACCTTTCTTTCAAAAGGTTTTTAAAAGTTAAGCAACCTTAACCTGTTACTCACACCAGACCCATGTCTGACCCGAAGTTTATCTTTATTTTCTTAAACTCTTGGGTACTCAAATTTTTACGAAATAGCCAAGGGATTCAGGTTGGCTTTGACGAATAATGGAGGAGCAATAGAGCAGGAGGCTTCTGCGTTAGAGATATAGTTATCCGCTGTGTGTTCTCTGTGTTGTGTTTGTATTAAGGTGTAAATACTAGACAGGCGTTTATAACTGTCTAGTATATGTGATGTGTATGCTGTGTATCTCTGATTGATATTGTATATTATGAAAATACTTATATTATTAATATAATTTATTCGTTCCTCCATTGAGATTCTAGTGTTGTTTCTTCTTTCTCTTCTTTCTCTTCTTTCTCTTCTTTCACTTCTTTCTTTTCTCTTTCTATCCCTTTCTTTCTTAATTCATGATACGTCTTTCTGGTTAGTGGAAGACGGGTTGTCATAAAGCCGTCACTTGAAAAATTGATGCTCAAAACATTTGTTGGTATTCTTTCAATTCACTTCGATGCTTCCTTAATCAGTTGAATTGTTCACGGCTGCTTCAAAATTGTCGAGCTCGAATGTTAAAATGGTATGCGATTTTTCCCCTTTTCGATATTCAATAATGCTCGACTTTGATTCGAGTTATTGGCTTGCAGTGTATTTCAATGGATTGCTCTGGTAATTTCTTAAACTCGAATGCACACTGCCGATGATGATGATTGGGTTTAAATAGGGATGAAAACCCAATATTTATGTTCATATAAGTGTATTTGAATTCTTCAAACACTTTGTTTGGTTGTTCGATTACTGACTAAATGTTGGTGATGATATTTGACTTGTTCATCTCTGATAATTTAACTTGTTTGCATTGTTAGTTCCGTTCTTCTCTGGTTCCATTCTTTGCTGGCACTATGACTTTGGCATTTTGATATTTGAGTCAATTCAATTTTCAATTTTCTTCTTTTATATGTTTTGACTGGTTCATAATGTGACCCTCTGTGACTTTATTTGAACTGCTCCCTTGTTTTGTTACTTCGACTATATATATCTTGAATTCATTTCCCTGGCCGACAAGTTTAAAACAGCTACACATTTCAATTCTTCTTATTGCATGTTCATTTGTGACTTGCACATGGTCGTTGCTTCTTTGTACTCTACTGTGTTGATACACTTGGTTGAACATATTCAAGTTTTGTTGAATTGCTTGGTTGGAGTGTGTACTGAACTATTGTGGTTGTCATCGCATCTATATATGCATATATGTGTGTTCATACATGTATATAAGTATGTTAACTTGTTGTATGTGGTTCCATTATGCTTTGCACTCTGATACATATGCATTGAAGTATGATTTCATGTCTTTGTATATTTGCTGCTGTCTAGTTCCACTTGAAGTCTGGTCCATTGCGTTCATGAGCATTGCATCCTGTTTTGATCTTGTTTTCGTGTTCATCTCTTCATACCAGAACTAGTATACGTGAACTCTGGTTCATGTTGATATGTTGTGTTCAATTGAAGTCTGGTCTCATGTTTTTGCTTTGAGTTGAATACTTTGTTGCTTGTCTTCCTATCCTACATTTTGTGTTGAATTACTTCGAGCCAGTTCGTTTCTTGTGATCTTGTTTGCACATGTGATTTAGGCAGTTGTTATTTGGTCTTGTTATAGACTGACTCCAGTAGCTTCAGGTCCAGTTGCAATTACTCTTGTTGCATGAGAACTTTGTACATGTGCAGTCTGATTCTATGAAACAATATATTTGTACACACACATATGTGTACACACACACATGTGTATATGATACCGCATTCGCATATGTATGCATGCACTTAATCCACCTGCCTTGGGTCCACTTCATGTTGGACTTGTTTCACTTGCATTGCTTCGAGTAAAATTGTTGTTGTCATGTTGTATCTTCATGGGTCTGCATGTCCAAGTTATGCTTGTGTGGTTCTTGCTACTTTATCTAAGTCTGTTTGCATCCCTTCTTTTTGAAACTGCATTTGTATTTTGGAGTCTGGTCTGGTTTTGTTTGAGACTTCATGTGTTATTGAACCTGGGATGTGGGATGTTGTTATGTTGGGTTGTGTTGTTTTGTTGCTTTGTGCAATCTTGCATTTGCTTTGTGCCCCTGTGCATTGAACTTATACATGTATGAATATTGTATTCTTTGGTGTATGTGTTCATGTGGCCCAGTATTTGAACCTTTATGTTTTTACGTGTTCATTTTTTCTAACTGCAGTCCTTGTGTTTGCATATGTATCAGTGCATGGTTGTCTTGTTATTTGCTAACTGGACTATTCTGGTTCCATTAGTTAAACTACCTCTTTGTACATTTCGTGGTCTTGACCCATTTGAGATTTGGTCTTGGTTTGCCTCTTTTATATTGTTCGAGCCATACTTGATTTTTTCATGTAGTCTTGTCTATGATGCTCCTAACCATTTATGTCGATGTTAAAAACTTTGTACATGCCTCTAATTTGTTGTTGCCTTTAGTTTCGTTTACTCGAGTTTGGTCTTGTGGCATGTCTGGTGTTGGTTGATTTGTTCGAGACTCATATGCACTTGAGTTAAATCCAGCCTTTGGCTTGGGTTTGACCTTGTGCTCACCTGTCCCTGCAATTTTATCAAGTGTATATCGATATGCACGTCCTTGTGACATGTACAGTGATACACTATGCATGTTACAAGCTATTCATGTAAGATGGATTCAAAAGAAATAAATGAAGAACAACCCAAATAACTAAGGCAAATAACATTTTCAAAAACACACACTATATTGTACACTGCAAAAATATTTATTTTCCAATTTCACTTTGTTAATGTTTATTTTGCAGATAACTCAGATGCTGGATGCAAACTGGAAAAGAGTTGAAGAACAAATACCAGTGAATGAGTGGTATTAGGTGAGATGATAAATTGTAAATTGAAATCTGTAATGTACTCGAAGTTATATTGTAAAATGACAAACTGTAAATGTATAGTGAGAGCTTAAATTTGTACTATTCGAATTTGCAATAAAATATTTGTTTGCACAAAATATTTGTTTGAATATGAATTCTGTGTTATTTATTTTATTCATCAAATTTTTATTTATTATGTGAAAAATAAAATAGTACAATAATAAATACATTTAAATGAATATATATATGTTTATTATTGACAAACAAAAATCATATATTAGCATATTCAACAATCTCCCCCATTTGATGATAACAAACATATATTAAGATTTTGAAATTTGTTAAATGTATTTGTTCACTGATGAATTCTATTTGCTCCCCTTATTTGAATGCTCCCTATCTACAACAAAGCTCCCCATTCATATGTGCATGAAAATAAATAAAAATATGCAAATGAAAAACAATTGTAATGAGCCTACATAAGAATATGTTATGCAAATAGATGAAAATATGCAAAATAAAAAACATGACTCGACTTATTTGCCAAAATCTTAACTTCTCTCTCCTCCTTTTGTTATCGATAGAAGAGTAATAGTGTTATAAAAATAGAGATAAAATGAAAGACATTAATAAAACATTAATACCCAATCGAGTATAGATATTAAATTTCACAAACAAAAATAATAAATACTCTATTAGGCGCATGTTCCACTTTTGAGTGATATAGGTGATGTCGGCATATAAAACCATATAGTTGTGTCTATTTGTGGTATATTTATATTAGGAATTTAAATACCTACTAACCATACATAACCATTAGGACTTTTAAATGAGATTAGTAGTATTCCCAATTTTTATTAAAAAAATGAATTTTCAGCATCTTCTAACCACGCATAACCGTGAGGACTTTTAAATGGGATTAGAATCAACTTGTCTTTTTAATAATCAATTTTGATATGTGTTCCACACATGCATTGCCGTGATGACTTTGAAATGAGCATGAAAGCACATAAACAAATATTCTATGTAATTCACCCATGCATAACCGTGAGTCAAGTAATTCACCCATGCATAACCGTGAGGACTTTTAAATAAGAGTGAATACTTTGAATTTTTTATTGCTAATTAAATTAAAAAACGAATAATTTCCCCTTTAAAATACCGCATTTTGACATACTATATTGGATTTTGATGAGTGATAGAAGTTAGAAATATTATAGAAATAGAGATGGTCATGGAATTTTTATCAATCAAAGTTATTATAGATTTTGTTTAAATTTTTGTAGAAATTAACTAAATATACTTTCTCAAGTCATAATGTATGACTAATATCAACACTCATCATACTTTTCAGTAACTATTTTTCCTTTTGACAATTTGTAGGGAGTCAGATTAATTAATGTATTTATTTGAGATCAAATGCAAAAATAAATATAAAATCAAATTTCTAAGATGTCTAATCTGAAACAAAGTCAACAAAAACTATTTTCTGAAAGGGGTTATTTTTTTTAAGATTCCTGTTAATTGAAAATCAGTTGAAATGAAAAATATACAGATATTTTCTCTGAAAATGTGATGCAACGAATGAATGTTTCTACATAAACACATTCTACTAGTAATTTTTCTATCAACTAGGTTATCAGTGCAATCTGCATCTGAATTTCTCTTTGACTCAAGATTATCATTAGTTGATATCATAGACCAGATGGTGAAGTTGCAACAAATACCTTAAAATCCTTTTTGTAGCTTTTAAATGAAATTCTTTTTGATTTTGAATTGAAACCGTGCATATAACCAACTAGTGAACATAGTGTCAGATCTAGAAGAAGTAAGATTAAAAAAAATATCCACGTGTATCTTGAGTAATCATCAACCGACACAAGACCCTATCTCTTACCACCTAAACTTTCAATATCATTTGTCCAAACGAATCTATATGAAATAGTTTAGTGACTTTAGAGGTACTTATAGTGTTCTCGGCATAAAAAGATAATTGGACAACAATTTTTCATAAGTCAAAATCAGGCCAACATTTATTTCCTCATCACATAACTGGTTGATTTCAATCATATTATGGTGCAGATTTTCAATATTTAATATATCGTTCAAGCTAAATGTACCATTACCTATTTTACCTTTGCGATAATTTTTCATTGTTACTCATTATGACTCTGCCACCTTTATACTAGGCTAAGGAACTTTGATTTGTCGCTCGTCGTGTGCCTGGAAATGCAAGAATCTAGGTACACTTTTGTTGTTCCTTGGCCTGCCACCACACCTACACGAGGAAAGATTTTTGTGACCTGTTTGTTTTTATAGGTCCATGGTTGTTAGGGACAAAGTTTTTTGAAAAATATGTTTGAGTAGACCCAAGACAATTTATCTTTGTTCCTTTTGGCACCAAGATTTGTTTGGTTTAAGGGATTTTGTATTCGTGCCTTTTGGAAACCAAATTGGAATGGTTTTCACGTGTTTGGATCTATACCAACAATTATTGTGATTGTTTCCAGTTTTTCCACAAATCATGCACTTGGAATTGAATTGATTAATTTCTCTTCTAACACGTTCATATTGATTGTACCCTAGTCCTTGTCTAACAATATTAGTAGTTTGTTTCCCTAATAGCATATTTAGCGATCTTCCTCCTTTGGAAAATTTTCCTAAAGTTGTAGACAATTGTTGGACTTGTATTTTGAGAGATTCATTTTCATTCAATAATAGAGTGCACTTGTTAATAGAATTTTCTCTTCTGGTGTTTTCAATTTCTTTTAAAATCATAATTTCATTTTCAAGCGATTTAATTTTAATTTCTAATTTTTTTATTTCTTCTTCAAATGATGGACACTTGCCACACTTAGGGCTCTTGTTTTGATAATTTTAACCAATTAATCAAGCTGCTTATTTAGTTCTATTAAACCATCCCTTTGTGGTTCAATTTTAGCATACTTCTCCGTAAGTCCTTCAAGACAACCATTTACCTCATCGAAATATATAACTAATTCAGAATGAGTAAGTTTTGATACCTTACTTGGTTCGTCATCGTCACTGTCAGTTGTTTCTCCTTGAAGACATAAATTTTCTTTTTCACTCTTACTGCCAGTGCTTTTATCAGCTTCATCAGTTTCATCCCAAGTGGCTGCAAAATTTCTCCTTTTTGGTTTCTTTCCTTGGCCGAGTCAATGCTGAGGACAATTTGACTTGATGTGACTAGGTTTATTGCACTTATGACAAATAATCTCCTGCTCTTTTGAGTCATCTAGTACTTTAACTATTTTTCTTTTCAATTATTGTTTTAGAGCTGGATTTCTGTATTTGTGGTTCTACCTTTTGAATCTCATTATTACTAACGCCAGCTTAGCTGCTCCATCATCGTCATCGTCATCACTTTTCGTTGTTCTTTTGAGAGCCATTGATTTCTTTCATGTATCACCTCCTTCACGTTCTTTCCTTGAATTTTATTTCTTGCTCATAAGTGGTGAGATTTTCAATGAGTTCTTCAACTTGTATTTGTTTTAGGTCTTTTGATTCTTCAATGGCAGTAACTTTTGCTTCAAAATTTCGTGGAAGAACTTTGAGGATTTTTCTGACTATTTCCAATTCTGTGTATGGTTTTTCGAGAGATTTTGAATTGTATACGAGATTAGGAAGTCATCCATAATCTCTTTGACATTCTCATCCTTGGCCATTGTGAAGTTCTCGTATTCGCTACTAACATGGCAAGGCGAGATTCTTTGACTTGAGAGGTTCCTTCGTGAGCCATTTCAAGTGTGTGTCAAATTTTCTACGCAGTTAGACAATGTGAGACATGATTAAATTCAATTTGATCTAATGAAAAAAATAATACAATTCATAGCTTTGGCATTAGCATTATGTAGTTTATTTTCAAGATATGTCCATTGATCCATCGGTTTTCAATTTCTTGATTATCTACCACCATAGTTGGTGTCCTATATCCTACCTCAACAATATTCCCTGCATCTATGGTTTTTAGAAAAACTTTCATTCTATTTTTCCAGTAAGCATATTCACCATTGAACATGGGTGGTCTAACTGTAGACTGACCCTTAGCAAAAACATTATTAAAAGAAGCCATTTTAAAAATCTAATTTTTGAAACAAAAATTGGTTTTTGAAAAATCAAATTTTTAAAACCAAAAATGATTTTTGTTCCTAGCTCTGATACAACTTGTAGGATCGATTTCACCCTAGAGGGGGAGGGTGAATATGGTGATACTAATAATAAGAAAAGTTAATGCGGAAATAGATATAATAATTGCAGCATAGATAATAGAAGAATAATCATAGCAGAAATAGAACAACACATACTTACCCAACTTCGGCAAAAACCTACCTACGTGCTGCCCCAAGGTTTCTACTAGAAGCAGGCGCTTACACACTTAAACTTGTGACACACACTAAAGACTAACCTAATTCTACGCTCAAAACCCTACCGCAAATCAGCCACCGAGTTGCGAATTCTCAAACAACGCCCCATCGTTTGTACCTAGTCACAAAATTAGAAAGTTATATAATTTAAAAAGGAAAAATAAAAAAAATAAAAAACCAAAACCCTACTATTTTAAAAAATAAAGCCCAGTATTAAATAAAGGATGGCCCAAATCAAAGTAAACAAAGATGTCTTCCTTTTTTTTATAGTAACTTCAGCCGCCTCTTTTATTTTCATTCTTCTTCTCAAATTAAAGTTCTGATCATTTGAACCGTCGCTTGAAAAATTGATGCTCGAAACATTTACTGTTATGTTTTCAATTCACTTCAAAGCTTCCTTATTCAGTTGAATTGTTCATGGCTGCTTCAAAATTGTCGAGCTCGAATGTTAAAATGGTATATGATTTTCCCTTTTTCGATATTCGATAATACTCAACTTTGATTTGAGTTACTGGCTTGTGATTTATTTCAATGGCTTGCCTTGGTAATTGCTTGAACTCGAATGCACACTGCCGATGATGATGATTGGATTTAAATAGGGATGAAAACCCTATATTTATGTTCGTATAATTCTATTTGAATTCTTCAAACACTTTGCTTGGCCATTCGATTACTGATTGAATGTTGATGATGATATTTGACTTGTTCATCTCTACTTTAACTTGTTTTAATTGTTTGTTCCGTTCTTCTCTGGTTCCATTCTTTGCTGGCACTATGACTTCGGCATTTTGAAATTTGAGTTAATTCAAATTTTGATTTATTGTTTTATATGTTTTGATTGGTTCATCGTATGACCCTTTGTGACTTTATTTGAACTGCTCCCTTATTTTGTTACTTCGACTATATATATCTCGAATTTATTTCCCTAGTTGACAAGTTTAAAACTGCTATACATTTTGATTCTTCTTGTTGCATGTTCATTTGAGACTTGCACTTGGTCGTTGCTTCTTTATACTCTGTTGTGTTGATACACTTGGTTGAACGTATTCAAGTTTTGTTGAATTGCTTGGTTGGAGCCTGTAACTGAACTGTTCTGGTTGTCACTGCATGTATATTTGTATACATGTGTGTTCACACATGTATATATGTATGTTAGATTGTTGTATGTGGTTCCCTTATGCTTTGCACTCCTGTACATATGCACTGAAGTATGGTCTCATGTCTTTGTACATTTGCTGCTGTCTAGTTCCACTTGAAGTCTGGTCCATTGCGTTCATGAGCATTGCACCTGTTTGATCTTGTTTTCATGTTCATCTCTTCATACCTGAACTGATATACGTGAACTCTGGTTCATGCTGATATGTTGTGTTCAATTGAAGTCTGGTCTCATGTCTTTGCTTTGAGTTGAATTCTCTGTTGCATGTTTTCATGTCCTACATTTTATGTTGAATTACTTCGAGTCAGTTCATTTCTTGTGATCTTGTTTGCACATGTGATTTAGGCAGTTGTTATTTTGGTCTTGTTATAGACTGACTCCAGTTGCTTCATGTCCAGTTGCAATTACTCTTGTTGCATGAGAACTTTGCACATGTGTAGTCAGATTCTCTGAAACAATATATGTGTATACATATATATGCATATTTGTGTACATGTGTATATGATACTGCATTTGCATATATGTATGTATGTATGTATGCATGTACTGAATCCATCTGCCTTGGGTCCACTTCATGTTTGTCTTGTTTCAATTGCATTGCACCGAGTAAAATTACTATTGTCATTTGTATCTTCATGGGTCTGCATATCCAGGCCTGTGTGGTTCCTGCCACTTTATCCCAAGTCTGTTTCCATCCCTTATTTCTGAACCTGCATTTTCATTTTGGAGTCTGGCCTGGTTTTGTTTGAGACTTCATGTTTTATTGAATCTGGTATGTGGGATGTTATTCTACTGGGTTATGTTGTTTGGTTGCTTTGTGTATTCTTTCATTTGCTTTGTGCCCTTGTGCATTGAACTTATACATGTTTTCATACTTGTATTCTCTAGTGTATTCATATGGCCTAGTATTTGAACCTTCGTGTTTTCAAGTGTTCATTTTGTTTGAGTTGTAGTCCTTGTGTTTGCATGTGTATCGGTCATGGTTGCTTGTTATTTACTAACCGGACTATTCTGGTTCTATTAGTTAAACTACCACTTTATACATTTTGTGCTCTTGACCCATTTGAGATTTGGTCTGTGTTCACCTCTTTTATATTGTTCGAGCCATTCTCGCTTTTTTCATGTAGTCTTGTCTATGATGTTCCTAACCATTTATGCCGATACTAAAACTTTGTACATGCCTCTAATTTGTTGTTGCCTCTAGTCTAGTTTACTCGAATCTGGTCTTGTGACATCTCTGATGTTGGTTGATTTGGTCGAGACTCATATGCACTTTAGTTGAATCCAGCATTTGGCTTGGGTTTGACCTTGTGCTCATATGTCCTTGCAATTTTATCAAGTGTATATCGGTGTTAATGACCTTGTGACATGTACAGTGATACATTGCTGTTCGTGTAAGATGAATTTAAAAGAAATAAATGATGAACAATCCAAATAACTAAGGAAAATAACATTTTCAAAAATACACACTTCATTGTACACTGCAAAAATATTTCTTTTTCTATTTTACTACGTCAGTCTTTATTCTGCAGATAATTCAGATGCTGGATACAAACTGGAATAGTGATGCAGCCCAGGAGGTAGGTTCGATCGCCTTAAGTTGTGAAGTGCATAATGACTTACATTTGAACGTGCTTAATGCTGCAATACAAGGTGAAAGGATGCGTTTCTTAGGTCGCACACGACCTAACGAAGGTCGCTCACGACCTAACGTAATGGAGAGTCGCCCAAGCGACCTAATAAGGCAAAGGGACCAACCTAGTGAGCTACAAGAACCGAGGCAACTTGTTTTAGGTCGGTTGCGACCTAGTGGAGAAGGCTTAGGTCGCTCACGACCTAACCAAGGGCAGAAGAAGGAAGAGGCCGATAGTCGCGACCTAGTACAGTGGTAACTCGTCCACACGACCTAACGACTTATGACCAACGACTTACTAAAGTTGACTTGTATGAAGACTTAGGTCATTTGGGAATAGGTCGCTCGGAATTAAGTCGCTCGGAGTTAGGTCGTTCCAATGAAGGACGTTCAGATAAGTCGTTGCAACGACCCACGACCTAGTTAGGTCGCGTGAAGTGGTGCAGAGGTTATTCTCTTGAGTCGCTGGGAGTTAAGTCGTGTCAATTTTAAGTCGTTGTAATTCTGTGTTGTAATGTTAAGTCGCTTCTGGAGATGGGCTTTGCTAAGTCGTTTACTCACTAAGTCGTCCAAGTTTAGGTCGCATAAAGATAGGTCGTTGATCTTATGCTGAAGAGATATGTCGCATGTATTTTAGGTCGTTATTGGTTGAGTCGCTCACTGTTGTAAATACGTTTGAGTAGTGTTTGTTGTAACTCGTGAAGGTTAAGTCGTAGACGACCTAAGTTAGGTCGTAAGTCGTATGTCGTTGATACTATGTTGTAATATGTTTGAACTTTCTGTTAAGTCGCGTGAGTTGTTAGGTCGCATACGACCTAAGTGTTGTAAATATGTGTTGAGTTGTAATGAGGGTACGGCACTATGTTAGGTCGCGTACGACCGAGGGTGAGTCGTGTGGTGTTGTTAGGTCGGCAACGACCTAGTGAGTGTACCGCCTATAAATAGGCCGCGTGGGTCATTTGTAAAGGTTGGTTATTGTTGAATAATATTCTTGTTTGTTAGCTTTGTGATTTCATTAAATCGGTAGTTGAGTGTGATCTCCTATCTCCACCTACGGTATTCGAGTACGCTCGAATCAACATTCGTTGAAGCCAATTCACGGAATCAAGTGCGCTTGATCAACACTCGAAGAATTGTAGATCTCTCTTCACGGTATCGTGCGCGATCAACGTGTCAGAGATAGCTAGAATTCGGTATCTTTAGATCAACGAATTTGGGCATTTCAGTATCTTTCAATCCACCGATTGTACTTTCACCGTTTCATCTAATTTTCGTATTTCCGCTGCATCATTTGGTATCAAAGCTAGACTTAGCCAATCATAGCTAAGCCGAGACTTGGAGCCGATTTTTGAAGTTGTTGAAGATTGTGTTCATCGTGTTCATTGCGAAGTTGCAACAAGTTTGGAACCTTTGATCCATTTCGTTTTGGATCAAAGTGTGGAAAGTGTTTGGAATTGCGATTGAAGGGTTGAGCCGAGCTAAGTATAGGCCGTGCGCCACTTTGTGTAGAAGTGTTGAAGTTTGAATTTGATTTGTTAAAAATTTGTGAAGTTTTGAAGTGTTTGTGTTGATTCAATCATGCCGCCAAGGAGAGCTAACCGCCATCAGAATGTTGAAGCGTTGTATAAAAGAGAAGAAGCGGAGCAGATGGAACAACGCATTAATGAGAAATTTGATGAAGGTATTGGAAAGCTAGAGAAGTTGATGATTGATATGAATCAAACTCAAAGGAGGAGATCGCCAATCTCGAACCATGGAGGAAACCGAGTTTCGCCGTCGGTTACGGAAGCGAGAAGGGTATCACCGCAATCTTTTAGAGAGAGAAGAGAAACATCAATTTCATCAAGGAGAGATCACCATGACTATGGACATGAAGAAAGAAGAACTCCACGTGAGTTTGAAGATGAGCCATATAGAGATGAAGAGAGACATAGTAGAAGAGACATGCGTGATCGAAGGGATGTTGATGGTCGAGATCGATATAGACGTACATTTGATTTTGATGAAGAGGGTGATAGAGCTAGCATTCATTATCGAGATCGAGACCAAGTATGAAATGTATATCGGGATGTTGAGGATGATCGACGATGGGAGTTGGGTATGAAGATGGAAATTCCAGAATTCAAGGGTGGAATGGTTGCAGAAGAATTCTTGGATTGGCTGTCTAATGTTGAAGAGATCTTTGATTTCAAAGAGGTTCCGGAAAATCGTCGAGTGAAGTTGGTTGCTACTAGGTTGAGGGGAAGAGCTATGGCGTGGTGGCAGCAAACCAAACTTACGCGAGAACGGATGGGAAAGTCGAAGATTGAGTCATGGGAAAAGATGAAGAAGTTAATGAAGGCTACATTCTTGCCTTACAATTATCAATCACTTATGTATCAGAGGTTGCAGAACTTGAGGCAAGAAACGAAGACTGTTAATGATTATGCTGATGAATTTTATCAACTGCTTGCTCGAAATGACATTATGGAGACAAAGGAACAACCGATTGCTAGATTTGTTGGAGGGTTGAGGATGCAGATCCAGGATATGGTGAATATGTTTGATCCAAGATCTGTAGCAGAAGCACATCAGAAAGCGTTGGCTTGGGAGAAGCAGGGAAGACGAGGAGGTGGTGTGTTTCCAAGTTCTAATTTTCAAAGCAAGGGCACTAGTGGGAGTTCCAATGTTTCTAAATCTGTCAGTAAACCAGTTGTGAATGAAGTTGCGAAGGCGAAGGTCAACAACAGTTTCAAATGTTATAATTGCCAGGAAGTGGGTCACAAGAGTAATGAATGTCCGAAGCCAAAGAAGCGAACTATGATTGCTGAAGTTGAAGCTGAGGATGTTGGCGAGGATTATTCTAGTCCAGTTGAAGAGAACGAACAGGATGTTGTGTCAGGAGACGTAGGATGTAATCTAATGATGAGGAGGTCTTGTTTAATACCGAAGCAGGAAGAAGAGGCTAGTTGGTTGAGGAGTATCATCTTTCAGTCAACGTGCACTATTCTGGGAAAGGTTTGTAAATTTGTGATTGACGCAGGAAGTTGTGACAATATTATTTCTACCGAAGCCATGAGAAAATTGAAGCTGAAAACGGAGAAGCATCCAAATCCTTACAAGTTAGCATGGCTAATAAAAAGAGGAGAGGTGAAGGTGGACAGGCGAGTTCAAGTTCCATTTTCTATTGGGAAGAAGTATAAAGACGAGATTTGGTGTGATGTTGTGGAGATGGATGTTTGTCACTTGCTTTTGGGAAGACCATGGCAGTATGATCGAGCAGTGCAGCATGACGGTCGGACCAATAGCTACAGCTTTATGTTTGAAGGTGTTAAGATCATTTTGGTTCCAAAGAAGAGACAACAAGGAGAAAGCAAGTCAGAAGAGATTGAGGAGCTGAAGACTTTGTTGACTTTGAAAGAATTTGTTGAAGAAGTAGTGGAGAGTCCAGAGGTGTTTTTGTTGATTAGACATGAGGCTAGTGAATCTGTTGAAGTTCCAGAGGAGGTAAAGCCAGTAGTGGAAGAATTCAGTGATGTGTTTCCAGAAGAATTGCCGAAGGAGTTGCCACCGTTGAGGGACATTCAACATCAGATTGATCTTGTGCCAGGATCAGTATTACCACACATGCCATATTACAGGATGAGTCCTAAAGAGCATGAGAAATTGAGAAGGCAAGTGGAAGAGTTGTTAGAACAGGGGCGTGTTCAGGAGAGCTTAAGTCCTTGTGCAGTGCCAGCTTTATTGGTGCCAAAGAAGGATGGTTCGTGAGGATGTGTACGGATAGTAGGGCTCTAAACAAGATTACTGTGAGATATAGATTTCCTATGCTGAGGTTTGATGATTTGATCGACCAATTGAGTGGAGCTGTTGTGTTCTCAAAGATTAACTTGAAGAGTGGATACCATCAGATTCGTATTAGACCGGGTGATGGAAGACTGCTTTCAAAACCAGGGAAGGTTTATACGAATGGTTGGTTATGCCGTTTGATTTATCGAATGCACCAAGTACTTTTATGAGAGTGATGAACCAGATTTTCAGACCATACATTGGGAAGTTTGTGGTAGTTTACTTTGATGATATTTTGATCTACAGTGGGAGTATGGAAAAGCATGTCCAACATTTGCGTGAAGTACTGTTGATTCTACGACAGGAGAAATTTTATGCTGCAACAAAGAAGTGTGTGTTCATGACGCACAGTGTTTTGTTTCTGGGATATGTTCTGTCGAAGGAAGGCATTCAAGTGGATGAAAGTAAAGTAGAAGCTGTTAGGAGTTGGCCACAACCCAAGACAATTACTGAAGTGAGAAGTTTTCATGGATTGGTATCTTTCTATCGAAGGTTCATTCCACATTTTAGCAGTGTAATGGTACCTATAACCGGTTGCATGAAAGGAAAGAAATTTGCATGGTCAGAGGAAGCAGGGGTTGCTTTTGAGAATATCAAGTCACTATTGACGACAGCGCCAATTCTAGTATTACCGGATTTTCAGTTTCTGTTCGAGTTACAAACCGATGCATCTAAAGTTGGGATTGGTGGAGTATTGAGTCAGAGTGGAAGACCAGTTGCTTATTTCAGTGAGAAGTTATCTGGAGCTAAGTTGAGATATAGCACATACGATGTGGAGTTTTACGCGATTGTTCAAGCTGTGAAGCACTAGAGACATTATCAGTTCCAGAAAGAGTTTGTTCTTTATACGGATCATGAAGCTTTGAAGCGTTTGCAAGGGCAGGACAAAATTTCTGCTAGGCACGCTTCATGGGTCGCGTATCTGCAACAGTTTACTTTTGTTGTCAAGCACAAATCAGGGGAGACGAATCGTGTAGCTGATGCTTTGAGCAGGAGGAATCATTTATTGACGACAATGAAAGTAGAGGTGACAGGTTTTGAACTATTGCCAGAGCTGATCGAAGAAGATCCTTACTTTATGAAGTTTGTTGAAAGGGTCAAGGAGGGAAGTGTTGATGAATTTGTGTTGGTAGATGGATTTTTGTTTAAGGGAAATCGATTGTGTATACCAGATTGCAGCTTGAGAATGAAGATTATCAAGGAGTTGCATGAAGAAGGACATGTTGGATGTGATCGCATATTACAGTTGATTTCTCAATCTTATTTTTGGCCATCAATGAAAAAGGAAGTTGGAAGATTTGTGGAGAGATGTCATGTGTGTCAAATTTCGAAAGGGAATGCAACAAATGCGGGTTTGTATATGCCATTACCTGTTCCTACAAAACCTTGGGTGGACATTAGCATGGATTTCGTGTTGGGTTTGCCGAGGACTCAAAGGGGGAATGACTCTATATATGTGGTGGTGGACCATTTTTCGAAGATGGTACATTTTATTGCTTGTAAGAAGATGGCGGATGCTGTTCATGTCGCACAGTTGTTCTTTAAAGAGATCTATCGTTTACATGGGATACCAGAATCAATAGTTTCAGACAGGGATACCAGATTTCTGAGTCATTTTTGGCTAAGTTTGTGGAAGATGGTGGGAACCAAGCTGAAATTCAGTAGCGCTTATCATCCGCAGACAGATGGACAAACGGAAATTGTGAATAGATCGTTGGGAAATTTATTGCGGTGTCTTGTAAAAGATAATCTGAAGAGTTGGGATGTGAAGTTATGTCAAGCAGAGTTGCTCATAATCATGCGGTGAATCGTAGTACGGTTTTCAGTCCATTTCAGATTGTATATTCTAGCTTGCCGAAGGGGCCGTTAGATTTGACGATAGTGCCACAACCGAAGGGGACAGTTAAGCGGGCTGCTGATTTTGTTGATGGATTGGCAGAATGCCATAGAATCGTTCAGGAACGATTGGAGAAGACATATGAGAGGTATAAACGATCTGCGGATTTGAAGCGATGAAGTGTTGAGTTTAATGAAGGAGATTCAGTATATGCTGTTTTAACGAAGGATCGTTTTCCAGTGGGAGCATGCAATAAACTTAAAGCTCGAAAGATTGGTCCTGTAAAGATTGTGAAACGGATCAATGAAAACGCTTATAGGTTGGAGCTGCCGGAGGATGTGTACACTTCTGATGTGTTTAATGTTAAACATCTTGTACCTTATTATGGAGATGAGCAATCCAATGGGGAAGGACTTTTAAATTCGAGGACGAATTTCTCCCAACCAGGGGAGAATGATGCAGCCCAGGAGGTAGGTTCGATTGCCTTAAGTTGTGAAGTCCATAATGACTTACATTTGAACGTGCTTAATGCTGCAATACAAGGTGAAAGGACGCGTTTCTTAGGTCGCACACGACCTAACGAAGGTCGCTTACGACCTAACGTAATGGAGAGTCGCCCAAGCGACCTAATAAGGCAAAGGGACCAACCTAGCGAGCTAAAAGAACCGGGGCAACATGTTTTAGGTCGGTTGCGACCTAGTGGAGAAGGCTTAGGTCGCTCACGACCTAACCAAGGGCAGAAGAAGGAAGAGGCCGATAGTCGCGACCTAGTACAGTGGTAACTCGTCCACACGACCTAACGACTTATGACCAACGACTTACTAAAGTTGACTTGTGTGAAGACTTAGGTCGTTTGGGAATAGGTCGCTCGGAATTAAGTCGCTCGGAGTTAGGTCGTTCCAATGAAGGACGTTCAGATAAGTCGTTGCAACGACCCACGACCTAGTTAGGTCACGTGAAGTGGTGCAGAGGTTATTCTCTTGAGTCGCTGGGAGTTAAGTCGTGTCAATTTTAAGTCGTTGTAATTCTGTGTTGTAATGTTAAGTCGCTTCTGGAGATGGGCTTTGCTAAGTCGTTTACTCACTAAGTCGTCCAAGTTTAGGTCGCATAAAGATAGGTCGTTGATCTTATGCTGAAGAGATATTCCGCATGTATTTTAGGTCGTTATTGGTTGAGTCGCTCACTGTTGTAAATACGTTTGAGTAGTGTTTGTTGTAACTCGTGAAGGTTAAGTCGTAGATGACCTAAGTTAGGTCGTAAGTTGTATGTCGTTGATACTATGTTGTAATATGTTTGAACTTTCTGTTAAGTCGCGTGAGTTGTTAGGTCGCATACGACCTAAGTGTTGTAAATATGTGTTGAGTTGTAATGAGGGTATGGCACTATGTTAGGTCGCGTACGACCTAGGGTGAGTCGTGTGGTGTTGTTAGGTCGGCAACGACCTAGTGAGTGTATCGCCTATAAATAGGCCGCGTGGGTCATTTGTAAAGGTTGGTTATTGTTGAATAAAATTCTTGTTTGTTAGCTTTGTGCTTTGATTAAATCGGTAGTTGAGTGTGATCTCCTATCTCCACCTACGGTATTCGAGTGCGCTCGAATCAACGTTCGTTGAAGCCAATTTGCGGAATCAAGTGCGCTTGATCAACGGTCGAAGAATTATAGATCTCTCTTCACGGTATCGTGCGCGATCAACGTGTAGAGATAGCTAGAATTCGGTATCTTTAGATCAACGAATTTGGGCATTTCAATATCTTTCAATCCACCGATTGCTACTTTCACCGTTTCATCTAATTTTCGTATTTCCGCTGCATCAAATAGAGTTGAAGAACAAATACGAGTGAATGAGTGATATGTTGTGAGATGATAAATTATAAATTGAAATTTGTGATGCACTCGAAACTGTATTGTAAAATGACAAAGTGTAAATGTATAGTGAGAACTCAAATTTGTACTATTCGATTCTAATAAAATATTTGTTTGAATAAATATTTGTTTGTATATGAATTCTGTGTTATTTATTTTATTCGTCAAATATTTATTTAATTATGTGAAAAATAAAATAGTACAATGACAAATACATTTAAATAAGTATGTATATGTTTATTATCATTAAACCAAAATCATATACTAGCATATTCAATAAGATGTAGCCGTTAGCCATCAACTTGTCAACCTCCTCTCTCAGTGTGTTGGACCATTTAGGGCTCAAGCCGTGCCTTTTGAGCTTTACTGATGTGACTTTGGGGTCAATATTGAGAGCATGGTAGGAAATTTCAGGTAATACCCCACATATATAGGAGTGTGTCCAAGCAAACACGTCCAGCTTGGCACGAAGGACTTTGGTTAGTTCTGACCACATCTTGTTTCCAAACCGTGACCCAAATTATCAAGACCCGTATTGGATCATCAATATAGATTGAAACAGACATCATCAATTCTACCGGTGCTTCCCGCTCCTCTCCTGAGCTCTTCTTTCTAAGGTCCAAAGCCTTTTCAAGTCGACTATGGCCCCTAAGCCAGAGACGGTTCTGAGTTGCCATTCGAAGGGTTCACGGATATGGAGGTTTTTCCCCATATCCTTTCCTTTTTTCTTTCTTCTTGACTCACGCAATTTTGCAACGTAGCATTCTCGGGCGGCGCTTTCGTCTCCTTTCACAATTCAAACTCCATATTCTGTTGGGAACTTCGTTATAAAGAACCATTGGGCTAGTGCTATCCTGAAGTTGGCTAATGCGGGCTGTCCCAAGAAGGAGTTGTATGTTGAGATTTCATCCACGATCACAAAAGTCTAAATGAGGGTGACCCTTCGCTCACTCTCTCCAAGCTCAACCAGTAGCTCAATTGTTCACACAGGTTGTTTGGGTACACCATTAAACCCATGAATCTTTACTTAGATGCGGACACACTTTTCATGCCAATCTTCATTTGATCGATAGTGCGTTTGAAGAGAATCTTAACGGAGCTGCTACTGTCAACTAACACCACCGAACTACAGCGGGTCCAATTCCTACCCTCACCACCATCGGATCAAGAGTTTGAGCTTCAATCTCTTCGGTGTCCCGATTTCAGAACGCAATATCTTCATTCAAGATCCTTCGCATCTTAACTAGAGTTTTGCCTTCCACAGCCAAACGTGATTCCTTTGGAGCGTGCTTCAATGAACTGGCGTATCATTCCATTTCTCCCCAACTTCTTTATGCAAGATGAGGTCCCTCGGATATTTTTCTGATAATAAGCCTTTGGTCGGTTCATTTTGACCCTTCTTTGCTGGTTCCACCAAGATTCCTTTGCTCTTTTGGGTGCTAAGGGGTCACAAATTGATTGAGGTTTTGTGGTTGTTTTACGTAATGCTGGAGTTTGTCATTCTGGATCAGTTCCTCAGTGAGATTCTTTTGGTGATAGCATTCGTTATTGTAGCCATGTGTTTCATGAAAGTGACAGAAATTCCTTAAGCGCTTCTGCTACTTAGTTGCCTCCTTTCTGGGTGGCATTATGCATTCTTCAGTCCCTTGAATTACGAGAAAAATATTTTTCGGTAGTCTCTTAGGAAAGTGTAGACTTTAGGCCTAAACCCTTTGAAATTTTTATTGCTTCCATTACCATTATTCTTATTGGATTTTTGACCTTTTCTCTTTCAATTCCCGTCTTTCCCAGTGGTTCCTTCAGCAGTCCGAGAAGTGTGCGCATTTCGATTCATTGCTACATCGCTTTGCCCGACGTTCGTCGGTTGTACACTAGTAGACTTCCTTTCCAATTCCTACGCTTCCTCCAACCTTAGGTACTGACTTGCTTTACGATTGAAATCTTTTCTGGTGGTAGGTTGCATCATCTTAATCAACTTTTCGAATTCAGTTTCCGGGTGAATGGCATGGACTAATGCCATAAAACCATGTCTTCATTGGGGTTGCTTACTTCCGTTACCACGGTATTAAACCCGTTCATGAAAGATTTTAGTGATTTGTTATGCCCTTGGAACAATCCGGAAAGGGATGATGTCTTTTAGCTGTAGAGTATAGAGTCCAAACATCAAGGAACCTTGTCGCCAATTGGTCAAAGTAGAAATAGATCTTGGTGGAAGCCTAATGAACCACATTGATGCAACATGTAATGACCCATATTTTTTGATAATTAAAATATTAATTAAATAAGATTTTAGTATTTTATATTGAAAGAAAACTAAAAAATTTGATGTTATAATGGGAGTAATATCTAGAATGTAATGTTAATATAAGGTAATTTCTAACTATTTTAATGTAATTCCAATTAATTGAAGTGACTGTAAAGTTATGATTGGTTATAAACTATAAATAGGGAAATACATTGAATGTTGAAATTATATGTAATCAATTAGAATTAGTTAATATTGAATATGAAATCAATGATGTTGTTTGAATGTTGTTGGTAATTATTTAATGTAATCTCAAATCAACTGAAATAAATTGTAGGTTGACATGGTTGTAATTGTAAATAATGAAATAAATTAAATGATGTAGTTAATGGCGAACTTGTATGTAATTAATTGAAATAGGTTAATATTGAATACAAAACCTTTTTGGGTAACCAAATTATAACCCTTGGTTGTAAATAACAAGGTAATGAGTATGAATTATTATTATAAATGATTGTATTAACTATTTTCTTATTAATTTATCCGTTTGAATATTGAATGGGTAATTAATGAAATTAAGGCAATTGATGTTGGGTTAGATGTTGGAATTGTATGTCAGTAATCGAAATAGTTGTAAAGTTGTTTAGTGATAAGTTGAAATAAGGAAATGAATTAAATGTTATATAAAAAGGGGGAAATTATAAGAAATTAATGAAAAATTGAGTATAATCAGGGTGTGTAAGTAGTCATAACATTTTGTAGCATCCCAATTTTTATTTAACTTAAAATTAGCAATTGATATAAAATTTTAGAACTGAATTAAAAATTTATTTGAAAATTTTCAAAACAAATTAGATAAGTATTGATTGTGTATATGAATAAGATTGATATTTGTATCTGAGTGTAAAATTCAAAATAACAAACGTTTTAAAATTATTTGAATTTAAAATTATATGTATATATATATTTGTGATTTATTTAATGTATAACTAGTTTAAAACAATTTCTTTTAAAATTGTATATAATAATAAATAGGAAAATGTATTTATAAAATAGGAAATATAATTTAAAATTATATAAAAATGCATTAAGACAAGTGTTAAATTTTTAACACATAGTTTAAACAAGTGTAATGGTTTTACGATAAAATTAAACACAAGTGTTAGGATCTTGTCATTAAATTTAACAAGTGTCATTTTTTTGTTTTATTTTTTGAGAAAATTAATACGAATAAAATTTAAATATATATATACATTTCATCTCCTCTCTCTCATTTCTTTATCACTTTCAAACTTCAAAGGAAAAAAATCTGTACAAACTCAATCCAGAAAAAAAAACAACTCAAACCTGAGAATCAATTCAAACCAGAGGAAAAGAAATTAATCAAAACAACTTCAGTTTCAACTCCTTTCAAATCAAGAACAATAATCAATTTAAAAGATAAACTCAACAAACTCAAGCCCAGATCAAAGAGCATAATCCAGATTTTAGATTTAAGCAGCTTCCAGGATTTTCAAAAGTTCTTTATTTTCTTCAAGTATCAGGTGAGTAAACGTCTTTTTAAAATGCTTAAGTAAATGAAAATCTGATTGCATGTGAATTCCTGGAATGAAGTATGCTATGCATGTATATATATAACTATGATTCCTGTGTACATGAATGCGTTGAAGTGCGCATGTCTGTGTACGGTGTATATCTCTGTTTTCTTAGTTACAGAGTTTGAAAATAAATCAAAATTCAGTATCTCTTTATATATTCACTGATAGGCCTTAGTTTTCAAACACAATATGTTTGTTTAAACATAAATTAAGGTTTAAAAATATATTTAAGTAAATTAAGTTTGTAATGTTCTTGAAATCAAGAAGAACGGTGGAAAAACTCAAGAATATGTTAAAATCAAACCTTTTGATTTGCTGATTCAAGTATATAACTTGAATCGACTTTGAAAAATATGATTTTTAAAAAGAAAATCATGATCTTTAGTGTAGAATCGAGAGAGCATTTCGATGATGACCATAAAATGAACTTTGGGGTTTTTCCGGTGATGGGTGAACTCGAGGTGGTCGGGGTTTCGAGTAGAGGTAAAGGGAAGTTAGGCAAGCTCGATAAAAATGCTAAGTGGATTTATCATCCACCATGGCGGCGAAGATAGGTCGGAGTAGGGTTTTAGCGCTAAGTTAGGTCGAGGCTGGAAACGAGGTCACTGCGGTGTCTCTGGTAGATCGATTTTCATGAGACCAGGGGAAAAGGCTGCGTTGATGGCCGGAGAGCGTGTGGCCGGAGTTCCAGGAGTTCTGGTGGTCGGCATCGGTAGTTTGAGGGGTTTTTAGGTGATGGTTTGGTTCCAGGTTGATCGAATTTCTTTGATTTCGATTTTGAGTTCCAGATGAACTTTGGGTGGTAGGAAACGAAGGGGTTGGTCATCGTCGACTCAGCGGCGGTAGCATGGGTGATCGGAGTATCACCGTTGACCTCTGCATGTGCACACGTGTTGGTGGTGTCAGTGATGTTGTGTTTGGAGAGGGAAGCATTCGACTCGGGTGAGGACTCGAAGCAGTTGCCAGGTGTCTCAAGTATGGACTCGAGTAGGAACATAAGTGAAATCATGTTTCAGGTTTAAAATTTTAAACTAACCAAGTTATTAAAAAAAGAAAAGAAAGGGAAACTTGGGGTAGGTCTCGGGCGAGGATCGAGTCGAACCCGAAGTAAAGTTTCAACAATTCTAAATTTAAATAATAAAACAAGTTTTAAATTTAAATTAAATATAGTTTAAACTATTACATGATAAATGTTTTTAATTTGTTTTATTAAAGAAGTTATATGATTTGTTAACTTAAATTTGTTGAGTAAATTTTTACGTTTTAAAACTTAATTTATAAATGTAATTAAGGGTTAATTAAAAAGTAAATGTTTTAAATATGTTAATGATAGTTGGGTAATTAATAATGATAATGACTTATCTTAAAGGTAATTAAAGTTTTTGAGGATTAAAAATTATTTAAATTAATAAAATAATTAAAGAGGAATTAATTAATTTAATTAATTAATGATTAAGGATTAATTAATTAATAATTAAGGGTTATAATTAATTAATTAGAGATTAATTAATTGACAATTAAGGATTAATTAGTTTATAATTAGAGATTTAATTAATTAAGTAATTAATGATTAATTAAGTTGTGATTAAGCATTAATTAATTAAATAATTAGAGATTAATCAATTGGTAACTAAGGGTTAATTAATTGGTAATTAAAGATAAATTAATTTATAATTAAGGACAATTAATCATTAATTAAGGATAATTAATGAAAATAGTTGTGTGATTAATTAATTATAATCACATAACTAATTAATCCTGCTTATGAATGATGAATTATTATTAAATACCTTGAATTGGTTAATACCTTTGATATATGATACTTTGTGATGTGTATTGCTATGAATTGATCTGTGATATCTGTGATATATTTCTATGTGGATGTAAAAACTGTTGGCCTTTAAACGGCACTTGAATTTCGATGCGACAGGGAGTCGAATTCCAAATGGTTATCCGAAACCCACATCCAATCTTAATGTTAAATCTTTATGATTTGTGTATCCACGTGTTTTTAAAATAAACGCTCATTATTTGGTGGTGAAGATCGGGTATTTTCGAGAACGAAAGGATTACCTGTTGATTGTCTCTGCACTGAATTGCTCCGGTATAGAGATCTTCATATGTGATGGGGAGTCCGATTGGGATTGTGGATACCCGGATTGCAAGGGCTTCTTCCTTTATTGGAAGAAGTGCCTTCGGTTCCGTTCGAACCTGGAACGAACTTGTATGGTTGTATATCTGACATTACACTTTGAGATATAAAGCTGATTTTTATCAAATACATTTCTATTTGGTGGCGAAGAATTTATTCTCTTAGCTTAACACCCTTATTTAAGACGTACGAGCTCAGACGTTATGTAGTTGATGGTTATTAGTGATATACTTCCAATTTGGTAGTGTGGCATGCTGAGTGCTACGATCATTTGTTGATCAAAGCGTAGCTTTTGTGAAAAGCGTAGCTTTATAGGACGAGACCTCGTCGAACCTCACACCCTGGAAATGGTCGAAACAGGAATAGATGCAGCAAGGTTATGAGGGTTGCGCCCTTTAGGGTATGTGCATTTCCTTTTGGATAATAAGTGGTATTGTAGTATGGAGCCGAGATAATTTACTTTGTGGTTGTTGGTATTGAGGGCTCTCGATAAAGGTCGGTTACGACCGGGCGATGGCATACTCGTGTTGTGATGATCCGGAATTTTGGACAATATCAATTTAATAATTTGTATTAAATATTAAATTGATTTGATGATCTTTGATAATAAGATTTGAATTGATTTAATAATCTTCTTTTAATAAATATTTAATTGGTGAATTTTATCTTTTTAAAGCTAATAAATTGTTTTTTATTTATAATGTATATATATATTTATATATATTGTAACTAGAAAAGCTTTGTTTTAAATTTAACTAATAAAATTATGTTTCCAAATTCTAATATACATTTTAGTAATTTGGAAATTATGATTTATTTAATTTTAAGCTTTTCAAAGCTATTTAATAAATAACTATATGGTTTTAAATACATAAGATAAATGTTTAATTGTTCAAAAATAGATTTTTCTTAAGTTTAAATTTAAATTAGATTAGTAAAAGGTTTGTTTTATTTCTTTTTAAATATTGCTTAATAAATATGATTTGTAATTAGATATGAAAGTTTAAAATACAATTAACATATGATATAATTCATAAATAATGTAAGTAACTTATAAACAAGAGATAATCTCTTTTATAATTTTTTTAAAACAATATTAATAATGTGTTACATATAAATAAATTTTAAGGAATATAGAATTTGTTACTTTCAATATTAAATATGTAGTTATATAACTTGATTTTTAAATTGGATATTAGAATTTGATTTGGATTTGAATTTAAAATTTTAATTCAAAATTTAAATATTTTAAAATGTTTTGGATTTAAAAAAATTGCATTAGCTTTTATTTGTGAATATAATTGATTTTATTTCTTTAAAATTATATATATATATATATATATATATAAGTACTTATAAACTAATTAATTAAGTATAAAGTTTATATTAACCTTTAAAAATAAATACTAATTACTTAAAAGACGTGTTATTATCCTAAGGCTTCATTTTACAAGCGTAAATTTATAATCAACTCAAATGACAAATGTTGAATATCTAAACAAGTGGCATTTTTTTTTAAGTTTAGTTTTTCTTTTATTTTTATTTATAAATCATTTCAGCCTATATATAATCATTGTTCCTTCCTTCATTTCTTTTTTCTATCTTTCTAAAATCAAAAGCTAAGTGAAACACAAAAGCAAATCTGAAATAACACTCCTTAAACCATTTTCAAAAACCAGATATAAAGATCTGTAACCCATTTTCAAAGATCAAAATCAATCTGTAAATCAATTCCTCAAAACCAGAAATATGTATCAAATCAAGGACCTGTAATCCACTTTCAAAATAAAGATCAGAATCATAAACCTTTAACTCAATTTCAAGTTCAAGCCTGCAAACATCTTCTTTTTCAAACCTAAGGTTTTCAAAAACAAACAACCTATAATCTAGAGCCTGCATTCTATAACCTGTAAACATCATCTTCAATTTGGAATCAAGCCTGTGCATTTCTACAAACCTGAAATTTTCAAATGCCAGCATCTTTTCAAAATTAAAGCAAGAAAAAAGCAAGTAAGCAGTTTTAAATCAAAGCATTTTATTCAAGCAACTCAAGTTTTAAAGCAAAGGCATTTCAGCAAAACAAGTTCTACAATTTTCAAGATCTTTTTCAAAAATTGGAGGCTCTGTTCTTCTTTCTCAAAACTGGTGAGTAACATCACTTTTAAAAAGTTTAAGTATATGAATCTATTGCATGTTTATCTCTGAATAAGTATGTAGTGTGTATATATATAAATGCAATCTACTGTGTACATATGAATGTATGGTATGCACGTTTGTTTTCACCTAAGTCCTCTCTGTTTATAGTTTCCAGGTTCTTGTTTTGATTTAAATTCAAAATCTCTTGATTTAGTCTCTGCTTAAACTTAAGTTTCAAATAAAACTTGGTTGTTCATCACAAATTTTAGTTTAAAATTACACTTAAGTTAAAGTAATATTGAAATGTCTTTGGAAATCAAAATAATCAAGCAAGTTTAAATATAAGTGAAAATTCAAACTTCTTAGTTCATGGATTCAGGCATATGATCTAAACCCTTATACAAGATGATCATTTTTAGAAGTAGGATCACAATTTTTAGTGTTAGATTGAGGGCGCAGTTCTGGTTTGACTAAAAATTGAGTTTTGAGGGTTTCTGATGATCTCGATGGTCGGGATGGTCGGGGTACTTTCTGGAGGAAGAAGAGTGACCGGGAACCTTGGCAAAAATGTTAGATAGGTGTTTTAGTTACTGTGGCAACGAAAAGAGACCGTACTAGTCTGCATCCCTAGTTTGGATAGTTGGATATTTTTTATCGGCGTAGCGTCTCTTGTGGACCGAGCTCCACCAGATTCTGGGAAATGGAAGCTTGGACATTGGCAAATGTGTGACCAGAAGTATAGGCACTCTGGTGGTCGGAGATTCGAGAATGAGGTAGTTTCAAGTTTTGATGAGGTGGTTCCAGGCTTTGTTATTTTGGTTCCAGGCTTGGATTTGAACACTCGAATTCGAATTCGAGTTTGTAACGATGATCTGAAGATTGTAATTAGAAGCGAGGGTGATCGATGACTTGTAAGGATCATTGTGGATGATCGGAGAAGGGTGGCTGGTCTGTGCATGTGCACGGTGCTTATCTGGGTTCTGATGAAGTTTGGAATTGAAGCAGTAGATATTTGAGTTTTTCTCGAGTAGATCGAGTGATTTGCTCGAAGTTTTGTAAGGTTCGAATCGAAGTATTTGAGGTTGGGCTCGGGTCATTGTTCGATTTCAGGTTTTACAACCTGACAGTGTTTTTAAATTTTAAATTGAATTTAAAATTTGAAAGCAAAGATTTAAACAAGTTTTATATCAAAGTTTTAATCTGGATTCAATTCTAATTTATATCCTTGCTTTAAAATAAATAAAGTTTAAGAAAATTTAAATGTTTTAAAAACTTTAAATGTTTAAGTGTATTTTAATGATTTGAATTTAAAATGAATTTGGTTTGAAACTCTTTTAAATTTCTTTTCTAAAATAAGTATTTCTTTAACATATGATTTAAAAAGTTTTTGAATTGTTTTACTTTTGTTAAAGTTAAGTTTATATTTATTTTAAATCTTAATTTGAAATGAATTTAAAAGTAAATTGTTTTTAAATGTTTTGTTAATGACAATTAAGTCATTAATAAGAGAAATGTTTTATTTTAAAGTAAATTAAGATTTAATGGTTTGGAATAAATTAAAATTTTAAGGTAATTAAAGAATAATTTATTAACATTTAATTAATTAATGTTTTGGATTAATTAGTTAAGTAATTAAGGGTTTAAATTAATTAATTAAAGTTTAAGTTAATTAATTAAGGGTTAATTAATTTGTAATTAAGGATCATTAATTAGATAAGATTAGATTATTAATTAATGATTAAAAATTAATTAATCAAGTAATTAAAGATTAATTAAGTTACAGTTAAGCACTTAATTAATTAAATAATTAGAGACTAATTAATTGGTTATTAAAGATTAATTAATTTGTAATTAATAATGATCAATCTAAGTTTAATTACTTAAGAGAAGTAATTAAAGAATTGTTAATAGTTAATGAAGATCATTAACTTAGAATTATTAAATAATTAATTAATGTGATTAATTTTAATAATTAATTATATTAATTAATTAAGGATAATCATTAATGTTATCCCAACTTTTGGCAAAGTTGAGATATCCAAAATTTACTGAAAATCAATGATTACTATTCATGAATATCAACCATGCATCGCAGGATAACCATGGATATCAATGAATTTTGTCCGAGTCCGGAACGGGCCACAGTTGATAGGGCACGACAAGAAAGACCATAGAAGTCTGCATTCCAAATTTCAAGTCAATCCGAGGTGGTATGCTCAAGTTATGGTGGATTCAAGTTAAGAGGAATGGGCATTGTCAGGTTCGAACCCATTACCTTTCCTGTGTTCGAACCCATCCCCCTTGACCAAGCTCGAAACCAAGAAATGAGGCCGCGCCTCGAACCCATAAGCCTATGCCCCAGTTCGAATCGATGGTGTTCGAACCCATCATTTCGAACCCGTCTAGTTCGAAACCACCTGCTTTCGAACCAATAAGCACTGCCACGCCACACCCGAAACCCTCGGCCTCGACTCCACTTCGAACCCAACTACTTCGAACCCATCACAGAGCCCTGCTTCGAACCCTTCCGTGAGCCATGCCTCGAACCCATCCATCTTCGAACCCATCCTGTGTAGCTCCATTCGAACCCACTGAGTCAACCAATCACGATGACGTGTCTTCCATCGGTTCGAATGCGCCGAGATATATGGAGTCGAAGCGGTCAACACGGAGTGAAGTCCGGATCGATTCGAAGTCTGCGCTCCACGTCACCACGAAGTCGCGTGCTATGATGGTTTCGAACCTATCGGTTCGAACGCAATGGGTTCGAATCAAACAGCTATCTCGTGAACTCAATTTCGAACCCTTCATATCTCCTAACCTGCTGATCCAAAAGCCATGAAATTTTCACAGATGCTTGCATACATGATGAAGAATGTCCACGCCAAATTTCACCTCGATTGGATGAATTCTTGATCGATTCGAATGGAGTTTGAACCGATGCCAAAGTGGGCCCAAACTTCCTGAGACCGTACCTGTGGGCCCCCTTACGTGCCAGAAGTGGTCTCCCGAGTTTTCAGCGAGATACCAGCAGCCTACGCCTATAAATAGACTCCCAGGTCATTCAGAAAAGGGACTGGATTCTCTTTGGCAAGATCAAGACTCTGAAGCTCCAAGTCTCCACCAAGGCTCTACTTGGCACTCAACAACCACCGTTGCACTCGAATTCCAGAACTATAATTCATTGTAATCCGCTGTAATCGATTGTAATCAGCGAAGAACATCAATAAAAGGAAAAACCTTTGAAGTGGACGTAGGCCGGAGATAGCCGAACCACTATAAATCGTGTGTTCTTGTTTACATTTACTATTTTGCTACTTAGATCTGTGATTTGTGTTTGGATATTGCTGATTTATATTCCAACACTGGTGCTTTCACATTCATCGGGGTTTGTGACCAATTTTGGTGCAAACACTTTGGTGCTTTCACTGAGAGGAACCAGCACCCGCTACATCAGATTCAGAATTCGGATTCAAAAGTTTGAAGAAACTCCAATTCAGAGACAATGACTCGACAAACAAGACAGAGAATTGATAGAAGCCAACAAGGAGGAAGCCAAGAGGCATCCTCCGGATCAGGAGAAGGACAAGCTTCCGTCTACATCACCAGAGACGAGATGGAGGCTATGGCTAATTCATTGCGCGAAAGCATAATGAAGAGTCAACAGGAGATGCTGCAGAATTTCCTCGAGCAGATGAGGACAGCAAACATGCAAAACCTTGGACCAACTACAACAGCTACGAGTACGGGACAAGGAATCAGGATTACAGAAGCAAATGAAGGTCAGGTCCAAGACCAGAACACAGGAGCTGAAGGTGGTCAACAAGGCCTTGGGGGCAGACCCTCAGGGTCCGATACTGGAAGACCAACAGACGGAGCACAACAGACAGGAGCCAATGCATACGCCAACGAGCCACCAGAAGAGTACGTACCGGAATTCCCTTCAAGGCTCGGGGGGCAGGACAGAAACTTGACAAGGGGGCAACCCCTAGACGGAGATGAGAGAATGATAGGCCTAATGCGACGAATCATGAGAGGAGGATTGCCTAGCGGAGGGCTAGAAGAAGTTAGTCGGAGTCCATTCACTCCAAACATCCGAAACGCAAGGAACCCTCCAAAGTTCAAATTACCAGCGCTAGATCCCTATGACGGAAGGTCAGACCCGACCATGCACATCACAAGGTATATCAGGCACATGGAGGTGCTGGGGGCATCCGAGGAAGTGATGGCACGATGCTTCCCTCTATATTTGACAGATTTAGCTTCACTATGGTTCAGACAACTAGAGACTGGATCAATTGGAACATGGAGCGAGCTCGTTGATTGCTTCATGAGACAGTTCAGGGTCCACGTGACGCGACCCAAGAGTGTGATGACTTTAGCAACAATCAAGCAGAGGACCGGAGAGTCCATAAAAGATTTTCTACTCAGATTCAACGTGACAGTGATTTCTGTGGACCGCCCGGATCCATCAATGATTTTAATGGCGGCGGTGGCAGGAGTCGCGGAAGGCACCAAATTTAAGGATTCTCTAACTAAAGATCCACCGCAAGATCTTGGAGAGTTCTTTCATAAAGCTGAAAAGTTCATTCGGTTAGAAGAATCACGAGCCGAGAGTCGTGAAATAAATACCACACAAAGCGTAGGAACCTCCAGAGAACAGTCCGGAGCGGACAAGGGAAAGAGGAAACAGGATGACAGACACGATGGTCCTGATAAACGGAAGAAATCCCGAGAACCAAGATTCAGGCAGTACACCGATCTGACTGCAGGCCTAGAAAGAATCTACACTGAAACTAGGGGGCAACTCCCCTATCGAAAGCCACCTGTAAGGGATCCCACCGAGCGGGAGCGCAGGACTGGAAAATACTGCCTATTCCATGAGCTGGATGGGCACACTACAGACGAATGCCGCCACCTAAAGGATGAGGTGGAAGAACATGCTAGGGGTGGTAGACTGCCACAATTTGTCAGAGAACGGACAATGGCAGCAAGACCTGAACGACTACCGCCTCCACCTAACAGGAACGATCCTGGATCGGGATCACGACTCGTCATCGACTGATTAAAGATGGCAAGGGCCAAGTCCAGGGTTTGGACGTTGGTCAAACAGTTTTATTTAGATTTGTTTTCAGAATAAACGGTCACTCCACTTACACATGTACGGGAACCGGAGAAATCCCTAGGCATGCTCTGAGATGGAGATAAACCGCTACGCCCGGAGAGGCAATCTTTAGTTTTTCTCTGATGTTTGAGATTGAACATCTGGAACTTGAATTTTAATAAATAAATTAGAACTTCTTGCAATAAACCTTTTGACCGGAGAGTCAAAGGGTGAACATTAAATTTCAATATAAACATGATCGCTTTATGACCCTACCCGGAGAGACGGGGTCCGGAGTGCAAGAAGTGAGTTGCTTCGCCGGAGAGCGACAGGATCGACTCACTTGAGCGCTGTTTCCCCTTCACCGGAGAGTGACAGGATGGGATCCAGCAAGAGCCCGGAGAGGCTATGATCGGTCCCGAACGACCATGACATCGCTTAATGTTCAGATACACTGAACCGGAGTGCAAGAAGTGAGTTGCTTCGCCGGAGAGCGACAGGATCGACTCACTTGAGCGCTGTTTCCCCTTCAACGGAGAGTGACAGGATGGGATCCAGCAAGGGCCCGGAGAGGCTATGATCGGTCCCGAACGACCATGATATCGCTATATGTCCTAACCGGGACCGGAGTGCAAGGGATAGAAGGCAACGCCAGAGAGCAATAGGATCTTTCTATTCAATCACTAAGTCTAGAATGGACTTAGTAAGGGTTCAGAGCAGCCAGTAGTGGTCCGGAGAGACCATGAAACTTCATTCTCAACTCCTACGGGAGGAACGAACATTGATTTGGCTTCGAATAGCCACAAACTTGATTGATAATGCCACAGCTATGAGTGGAACATGAATTTATTGCACTTGATTTAAGACCATTCAAAACATACCTTTTACAAAAAGGCATGTTTTGGGGGGCAAAATGTTATCCCAACTTTTGGCAAAGTTGAGATATCCAAAATTTACTGAAAATCAATGATTACTATTCATGAATATCAACCATGCATCGCAGGATAACCATGGATATCAATGAATTTTGTCCGAGTCCGGAACGGGCCACAGTTGATAGGGCACGACAAGAAAGACCATAGAAGTCTGCATTCCAAATTTCAAGTCAATCCGAGGTGGTATGCTCAAGTTATGGTGGATTCAAGTTAAGAGGAATGGGCATTGTCAGGTTCGAACCCATTACCTTTCCTGTGTTCGAACCCATCCCCCTTGACCAAGCTCAAAACCAAGAAATGAGGCCGCGCCTCGAACCCATAAGCCTATGCCCCAGTTCGAATCGATGGTGTTCGAACCCATCATTTCGAACCCGTCTAGTTCGAAACCACCTGCTTTCGAACCAATAAGCACTGCCACGCCACACCCGAAACCCTCGGCCTCGACTCCACTTCGAACCCAACTACTTCGAACCCATCACAGAGCCCTGCTTCGAACCCTTCCGTGAGCCATGCCTCGAACCCATCCATCTTCGAACCCATCCTGTGTAGCTCCATTCGAACCCACTGAGTCAACCAATCACGATGACGTGTCTTCCATCGGTTCGAATGCGCCGAGATATATGGAGTCGAAGCGGTCAACACGAAGTGAAGTCCGGATCGATTCGAAGTCTGCGCTCCACGTCACCACGAAGTCGCGTGCTATGATGGTTTCGAACCTATCGGTTCGAACGCAATGGGTTCGAATCAAACAGCTATCTCGTGAACTCAATTTCGAACCCTTCATATCTCCTAACCTGTTGATCCAAAAGCCATGAAATTTTCACAGATGCTTGCATACATGATGAAGAATGTCCACGCCAAATTTCACCTCGATTGGATGAATTCTTGATCGATTCGAATGGAGTTCGAACCGATGCCAAAGTGGGCCCAAACTTCCTGAGACCGTACCTGTGGGCCCCCTTACGTGCCAGAAGTGGTCTCCCGAGTTTTCAGCGAGATACCAGCAGCCTACGCCTATAAATAGACTCCCAGGTCATTCAGAAAAGGGACTGGATTCTCTTTGGCAAGATCAAGACTCTGAAGCTCCAAGTCTCCACCAAGGCTCTACTTGGCACTCAACAACCACCGTTGCACTCGAATTCCAGAACTATAATTCATTGTAATCCGCTGTAATCGATTGTAATCAGCGAAGAACATCAATAAAAGGAAAAACCTTTGAAGTGGACGTAGGCCGGAGATAGCCGAACCACTATAAATCGTGTGTTCTTGTTTACATTTACTATTTTGCTACTTAGATCTGTGATTTGTGTTTGGATATTGCTGATTTATATTCCAACACTGGTGCTTTCACATTCATCGGGGTTTGTGACCAATTTTGGTGCAAACAGGAATTGTTTAAGTATAACTACTTAATGAAAGTAATTAAAGGAATTAATTACTTAACGTAATTAATGAAATTAATGTGATTAGTTTAAGTTAATTAATTAGTTTATTTAATTTAAATAATCATTGAATGATGGGTTAAGTAAAATTACTTAGTGTAATTTATAAAGTATAATTACCTAGTGAAATAATTAGTGGATAATTACGGGATGTAATTAATTAAAGACTGAAAGTAGTTCTGTGTTTAATTACTTTGTGTAATTAGTGAGAAGGATAATTACTTAGTAAAGGCAATTAATAATTAATTACTTAGTGTAATTAATTTAAGAAGTGATTAATAAAGTTATTTGAAATTAATTAAGTAATGTAATTAATTAAGGGTAATTAATTACTAAATGGGATTAATCAAGATTGGTTAATGAATTTAATCAATTAGAAATTAATTAGAGATTAATTATTAAATATCATTAATAATTAATTAGAGAAGTAATTAAGGGATCATTAATTAATATAATTAATGATGTAATTAATGGTTGATTAATTAAGGAATAATTAATCAATGAAGTAATTAATTAATGTAATTAATTAAGGGTTCATGTAATTGATTATAGTTAATAAATTAATAAAGTAATTAAAGGTTAATTACTGTAAATGGTTAATGATAATTAATTTGTGAAATTAATTAAAGGCTAATTACTTATAGTAATTAGAGAGTAATTAATCAAGGTTGATTAATTAAAATGAATAATTAGAGGATGATTAATTAATTGATTTGTAATTAATTAATGGTTATGTAAGCAAGATTTATGTGATGAAAGTAATTAATTAGAGACGAAATAATTAATTTAATTCATTTTAAATTAATTATAGACGATTATTAATAAATCATTGCTTATGGATGTTGAATGATATTGATTGCCTTGAATGATTTGAGATCTCAGAGATGAGGTAAGTGATGCTGTGTGACATGGATGCTTTGGTTGAGTTATGATGATAATGTGAATTATCTATTTGTGATGATAATGTGGATTATCTATTGAGATATTGTGTATTATCTATCTCTGTGAATATAGATCATAGAATTGAATTGTTTTAACTTTAAAACAACTTAGACCTAAAAGATGGCGTTTTGGATTTCGATGAGACCGGGATCGGGTTTCCAGATTTAGATGTCCGAAAACTACATCAATCCAAATTAACGATAGGTCATGAATCTCAAGTGAAGATGAAGATTTAGAGTGCAAGGGTTATCGTCGTTAACTCTGAGGGTGATTCCAAAATAAGTGTAAAGAGATAATGTCTTTGGTTTCGTTCGAACCCGGAACGAACTTGTATGGATTGAATGCTTTCAGTACATCATCAGGTGGACGATGAGCATTCTAAGAGATGTGTTCTCTAAAGGTAATCGTAGCGTCAAGCCTCATCAACCGGGAATGGATAAAACATGGAAGGTGCAGCAAGGCTAAGTGGATAACACCCAAGTAGGACAAGATCTTACCCCGTCTAGAAGTCTCTTTATATTCGGCTGTGTAGGCAATTGGTTGCAAGCAACTATGGGGTTGTCTTGTTCGGGACTATCCAGTAAGAGATGGTTCCGGCCTTGTGTTGCAGGGGATTTAGGGTGGATCCTCGGTACAGTGATCTAGGCTACGTACTGTGACGGATGGTACCCCAGTAGCCCTGCCATTGATGGAAACTCATTCTTCCTACGTGCCCTTACAGTTTTGATTGTATTACCTGCTTTGTGGCTAGTACGTTGGAATTTAATCATGTAACAATTTCAGATATTTCTTATTTACTTGAAAACCCTAGACCCTTGAAAAATATTACCGGATTTCCTATGAAATGTTTTGGTTAGCGTAAGGTAAAAACTTACCCATGTTTATGTGTGGGGAGTCGTACGTGATACCTTTTTTTTGCAAAGGATTCTTAAAGTTAAGCAACCTTAACCTGTTACTCACACTAGACCCATGTCTGACCCGGAGTTTATCTTCTGTTTTCTTAAACTCTTGGCTACTCAAATTTTTATGAGTATCCAAGGGATTCATGTTAGCTTTGACAAATTCTAGAGGAGCATTGGAGCAGGAGGCTTCAGCGTTTGTAGATATATATAGTATTCCGCTGTGAGTTCTCTAAGTCATTTGTTTGGGTTGTATTTGAGTTGTAATAACTAGACAGGTGTTTATAAGTGTCTAGTATGTGTTGTATAATCTGTGTAACTCTAATAGATGTTGTATTGTATGTAATATTTTATGTGATTAATATAATTTATTCGTTCTGCTGTTGAGATTTTGATGTTGTTTTTTTCTTTCTTCTCTATCTTTCTCTTTTCTATCCCTTTCTTTCTTAAAGATGATGCGTCTTTCTATAGAGAGAAAGACGGGTCGTCACAGGTGGTATCAGAGCGCTAGGTTGAGTGAATACCTAGGCTTTGGGGTGATTTCTTTCTTGAGAGAGCGTATTTGTAAATATATATATAATATATATATATTTATTTCTACCTATTTATTGGGTTAGCTGCATGGGTTTTCCAATATAAGTTCTATAGGTAGATAAGGTAGTGGCGTATGTAGCATGATTACCAATGGTAGGAGTCCGATTGTTGAGGTTGGAAGTGTATTTACCGAGACTGTAATACAGTCTTGAGTAAGCTTTGCTGAGGTGAAAGGATTTCATCGATCTCCGAAGTAAACCTTTAAAAGGTTCGGAGTTTATCTTTGAAGTGCAGTTTGGATGAGTAGGGATTGGATATGTCCGTTGAGCAGAAGCTAGTGATGGTATCTTGGCAACTTCGGGAAGGAGCAACTGTGTGATGAGATGCAGTGACTATGGATGTCTCCGAAGATGTTTCCTTTGGAGCAAGTTTTAAGGAAGTGTGTCTACATCAGTGTTGAGGCTAAGGTCAGCAGGGTGTTTGTGTTTGGTTTGAGGCCCAAGATTCTGGAGGAGCTTCTGCTTAAGGAAGTTTTTGGCATCAGTGGCAGCATTGCAGCTCAGAGTGATTCTGTATGCCGGCAAGAAGGTCATCTGTCAGTAGTTTCTAGAAGTGGAGTTCAGAGGCTGCTGAGTGGATCCATTTCTTTGATGGATTGGCTAGATAAGCATAAGCTTTTCTGATTGGTAAAGAGAGAAGAACATCTTTGGATATTTGTCTGGATTGATCGCAAAAGTGACTTGCAATGGTTGAGTGTTCTCTTGGGTTGTTATAGATTTTTACGGATGTCTTCAGAAGGTCTGTGGTTTGCCGTAACAACCGGAGATTGACTTTCCTTATCGACTAGGATTCCAAAATTTATACCGGTGGTTCAGCTAGTAGGAAGATGGCTTCTAGAGAGAGCGTTTGGTGAAGCAGCTCAGGATTTCGCAGTACTTCTGAGTTTTCTTTTATGGATTTGTTGAACCATATTTCTAGGATGTGTTTTCTAGATTGTGCTCGTCCTCATCATCAGCATTCTCATCTACTTCAGATCATAGCTGCGTAGCGGAAGCATGGTAGCAGCTGCTATAGAGTGGAAGTTTTCAGGATCCGTGGCAAGTTTGGCAAGTGCTCCTGTTTTGTCTTTTCCAAATAGGAGGAGTTAGTTTTCTACCGATGATAGTAGAATTGATCTTGATTTTGGTTGATCTTGAGAGGATCATTTTGTTGATTTGTTTTTGGTCCAGTTTATTTCGAGAGGCATCAGCGAAGGTGGAGCTGATCAGGAAAAATGAAGGCAGCCCTGGATCGTCAGAAGAGTTTTGTGGATAAGAGGTAAAGGAATTTGGATTTTGAAGCCGGAGATCTGATTTTGGATAAGTTTTCTTCGACCAAAGGAGCTATAAGATTTGGAAAGACTGGGAAGCTAGCTCCGAAGTATTTTGGATCTCTTCTGTGTTATTAGGGCTTTGGTCTTTGGATTGAATTGCCAGTTTAGAAGACTGGGATTCGATGTGTTTCACGTATCTCGGAGGGAGTACGTATATGATCTATCACTGGTTGTGGAACCAGCAGTTCTGGAGGATTTGGTAGTTGAACAGGATTTGACTTTGGTATGATATCCTTTTTAGTTTTGTAGATCTATATGAGTAGGAGCTCTGTAGCTTAGTAGTGTAGATTGTCTGGATTTAGTAGAGTGAGTATTCCAGTATTTATAACTGGGAAACTCTAGGAAGTTCTATCCAGAATTTTGTCTAAATAGTTAGATTTGTTTGATTGAGTGAATTGGTTGCTATGTTGTTAGCATATGGTTGTAAGTATATGCTTGTGGTTTAAAATTAAAATCTTTGATGGGTTATTAAATTACCTTTGCTTTTAAATTTCGGAGACGAAATTCTTTTAATGGGGGGAGGAATGTGATGACCCGGAGTTTTGGGCAATATCAATTTAATAATCTGTATTAATATTAAACTGATTTGATAATCTTTGATAATAAGATTTGAATTGATATAATAATCTTCTTTTAATAAAAATTAAATTGGTGAATTTTATCCTTTTAAAGCTAATAAATTGTTTTCTATTTATAATGTATATATATTTGTATATATTGTAAATAGAAAAGCTTTATTTAAAATTTAAGTAATAAAATTATGTATTCAAATTCTAATATACATTTTAGTAATTTGGAAATTATGATTTATTTAATATTAAGCTTTTCAAAGCTATCTAATAAATAATTATATGGTTTTAAATGCATAAGATAAATGTTTAATTATTCAAAAATAGATTTTTAGCTTAAGTTTAAATTTAAATAAGATTAATAAAAGGTTTTTTTTTACTTCTTTTTAAATATTGCTTAATAAATATGATTTGTAATTAGATATGAAAGTTTGAAATACAATTAACATATGATATAATTCATAAAATAATGTAAATAATTTATAAACAATGAGATAATCCCTTTTACAAATTATTTTTTATTTTAAACAATATTAATAATGTGTTAAATATAAATAAATTGTAAGGAATATAGAATTTATTACTTTCAAAATTAAATATGTAGTTATATAACTTGATTTTTAAATTGGATTTTAGAATTTGATTTGAATTTGAATTTAAAATTTTAATTCAAAAGTTAATATTTTAAAATGTTTCAGATTTAAAAAAAAATTGTATAAGCTTTTATTTATGAATATAATTGGTTTTTTTCTTTAAAATTATCTATATATATATAAATAAGTACTTATAAACTAATTAATTAAGTATAAAGTTTATATTAACCTTTAAAAATAAATACTAAGTACTTAAAAGACATGTGTTATTATCCTAAGGCTTCATTTTACAAGCATAAATTTATAATCAACTCAAATGACAAATGTTGAATATCTAAACAAGTGGCCTTTTTTTAAATTTATTTTTTATTTTATTTTTATTTATAAATCATTTCAGCCTATATATAATCATTGTTCCTTCCTTCATTTCTTTTTTCTATCTTTCTAAAATCAAAAGCTAAGTAAAACAGAAAAGCAAATCTGAAATAACACTCCTCAAACCATTTTCAAAAACCAGATACAAGATCTGCAACCTATTTTCAAAGATCAAAATCAATCTGTAAATCAACTCCTCAAAACCAGAAATATGAATCAAATCAAGGACCTGTAACCCACTTTCAAAAAAAGATCAAAATCATAAACTTTTAACTCAATTTCAAGTTCAAGCCTGCAAACATCTTCTTTTTCAAACCTGAGGATTTCAAAAACAAATAACCTATAATCTAGAGCCTGCATTCTATAACCTGTAAATATCATCTTCAATCTGGAATCAAGCCTGTGCATTTCTACAAACCTGAAATTTTCAAATGCCAGCATCTTTTCAAAATTAAAGCAAGAACAGAGCAAGCATGCAGTTTTAAATCAAAGCATTTTATTCAAGCAACTCAAGTTTTTAAGCAAAGGCATTTCAGAAAAACAAGTTTTACAATTTTCAAGATCTTTTTCAAAAATTGGAGGCTTTGTTCTTCTTTCTCAAAACTGGTGAGTAACATCACTTTTAAAAAGTTTAAGTATATGAATCTGTTGCATGTTCATCTTTGAATAAGTATGTAGTGTGTATATATATATAAATGCAATCTACTGTGTACATATGAATGTATGGTATGCATGTTTGTTTTCACCTGAGTCCAATCTGTTTATAGTTTCCAGGTTCTTGTTTTGATTTAAATTCAAATTCTCTTGATTTTGTCTATGTTTAAACTTAAGTTTCAAATAAAAATTGGTTGCTTCATCACAAATTTTAGTTTAAAATTACACTGAAATGTCTTTGGAAATCGAAATAACTAAGCAAGTTTAAATATAAGTGAAAATTCAAACTTCTTAGTTCATGGATTCAGGCATATGATCTGAACCCTGATACAAAATGATGATTTTTAAAAGTAGGATCACAATTTTTAGTGTTAGATTGAGGGTGCAGTTCTGGTTTGACTCAAAATTGGCTTTTGGAAGGTTTCTGATGATCTCGATGGTCGGGATGGTCATGGTTCTTTCTGAAGGAAGAAGAGTGATCGGGAACCTTGGCAAAAATGTCAGATATGTGTTTTAGTTACTGTGGCGACGGCAAGAGACCGTACTAGTCTGTAGCCCTAGTTTGGATAGGTTGGATAATGTTGATCGGCGTAGCGTCTCTGATGGACCGAGCTCCACCAGATTCCCGGAAATGGAAGCTTAGACATTGGCGAATGTATGACCAGAAGTATAGGCACTCCGATGGTCGAAGATTCGAGAACGAGGCGGTTTCAAGTTTTGATGAGGTGGTTCCAGGCTTTGTTATTTTGGTTACAGGTTTGGATTTGAATACTTGAATTCGAATTCGAGTTTATAACGATGATCTGAAGATTGTAATTAGAAGCAAGGGTGATCGACGACTTGTAAGGATGATCGTGGATGGTCGGAGAAGGGTGGCTGGTTTGTGCATGTGCACGGTGCTTATCTGGGTTCTGATGAGGTTTGGAATTGAAGCAGAAGATACTTGAGTTTTTCACCAGTAGATCGAGTGATTTGCTCGAAGTTTTGTAAGGTTCGACTCAAAGTATTTGAGGTTAGGCTCGGGTCATTTTTTGATTTCAGGTTTTTACAACCTGACAGTGTTTTTAAAATTTGAAAGCAAAGATTTATTAAATCAAAGTTTTATTCTGGATTCAATTCTAATTTATATCCTAGCTTTAAAATAAATAAAGTTTTAGAAAATTTAAATGTTTTAACAACTTTAAATGTTTAAGTATATTTTAATGATATGAATTTAAAATGAATTTGGTTTAAAACTCTTTTAAATTTCTTTTGTAAGATAAGTATTTCTTTAACATATGATTTAAAAAGTTTTGAAATTGTTCTAACTTTGTTAAAGTTAAGTTTATATTTATTTTGAATCTTAATTTGAAATGAATTTAAAAGTAAATTTAAAAGTAATTTTTTTAAATGTTTTGTTAATGATAATTAAGTCATTAATAAGAGAAATGTTTTACCTCAAAGTAAATTAAGATTTAATGATTTGGAATAAATTAAAATTTTAAGGTAATTGAAGAATAATTTATTAAAATTTAATTAATTAATGTTTTGGATTAATTAATTAAGTAATTAAGGGTTTAAATTAATTAATTGAAGTTTAAGTTAATTAATTAAGGGTTAATTAATTTGTAATTAAGGATCATTAATTAGATAAGATTAGATTATTAATTAATGATTAAAAATTAATTAATCAAGCAATTAAATATTAATTAAGTTACAGTTAAGCACTTAATTAATTAAATAATTAAAGATTAATTAATCGGTTATTAAAGATTAATTAATTTGTAATTAATAATGATTAATCTAAGTTTAATTACTTAAGAGAAGTAATTATAGAATTGTTAATAGTTAATGAAGATCATTAACTTGGAATTATTAAATAATTAATTAATGTGATTAATTTTAATAAATAATTATGTTAATTAATTAAGGATAATCATTTATGGAATTGTTTAAGTATAATTACTCAATGAAAGTAATTAAAGGAATTAATTACTTAATGTAATTAATTAAATTAATGTGATTAGTTTAAGTTAATTAATTAGTTTAATTAATTTAAATAATCATTGGATGATAGGTTAAGTAAAATTACTTAGTGTAATTTATAAAGTATAATTACTTAGTGAAGTAATTAGTGGATAATTACGTGATGTAATTAATTAAAGATTGAAAGTAGTTCCGTGTTTAATTACTTTGTGTAATTAGTGAGAAGGATAATTACTTATTAAAGGTAACTAATAATTAATTACTTAGTGTAATTAATTTAAGAAGTGATTAATAAAGTTATTTGAAATTAATTAAGTAATGTAATTAATTAAGGGTAATTAATTACTAAATGGGATTAATCAAGATTGATTAATGAATTTAATTAATTAAAAATTAATTAGAGATTAATTATTAAATATGATTAATAATTAATTAGAGAAGTAACTAAGGGATCATTAATTAATATAACTAATGATGTAATTAAGGGTTGATTAATTAAGGAATAATTAATCAATGAAGTAATTAATTAATGTAATTAATTAAGGACTAATGTAATTAATTATAGTTAATCAATTAATAAAGTAATTAAAGGTTAATTACCGTAAATGGTTAAGGATAATTAATTTGTGAAATTAATTAAAGGCTAATTACTTAAAGTAATTAGAGAGTAATTAATCAAGGATGATTAATTAAAATGAATAATTAGAGGATGATTAATTAATAGATTTGTAATTAATTAATGGTTATGCAAGCAAGATTTATGTGATGAAAGTAATTAATTTAATTTATTTAAATTAATTAGATATGAAGTAATTAATTTAATTCATTTTAAATTAATCATAGATAAATTAATTATAGATGGTGATTAATAAATCATTGCATATGGATGTTGAATGATATTGATTGCCTTGAATCATTTGAGATCTCAGATATGAGATAAGTGATGCTATGTGATATGGATGCTTTGGTTGAATTGTGATGATAATGTGAATTATCTATTTGTGATGATAATGTGGATTATCTATTGAGATGTTGTGTATTATCTATCTATGTGAATATAGATAATAGAATTGAATTGTTTTAACTTTAAAACAACTTGGACCTTAAGGATGGCGTTTTGAATTTCGATGAGACCGGGATCGGGTTTCCAGATTTGGATGTCCGAAAACCACATCGATCCAAATTAACGATAGGTCGTGAATCTCAAGTGAAGATGAAGATTCAAAGTGCAAGGGTTATCGTTGTTAACTCTGAAGGTGATTCCAAAATGAGTGTAACGAGATAATGCCTTCGGTTTCGTTCGAACCCGGAACGAACTTGTATGGATTGAATGCTTTCAGAACATCGTCAGGTGGACGATGAGCATTCTAAGAGATGTGTTCTCTAAAGGTAATCGTAGCCTTAAGCCTCATCAATTGGGAGTGGCTAAAACAGGGGTTGTGCAGCAAGGCTAAGTGGGTAGCACCCAAGTAGGACAAGATCTTCCCCCTTCTAAAGGTCCCTTTATATTCGCCTGTGTGGGCAGTTGGTTGCAAACAACTACGGGGTTGTCTTGTTCGGGATTGTCGACTAAGGGATGGTTTCGGCCTTGTGTTGCAAGGGATTTAGGGTGGATCTTCGATATGGTGATCTAGGCCACGTACTATGACGGATGGTACCTCGATAGCCCTGCCATTGATGGAAACCCATTCTTCCTACGTGCCCTTACGGTTTTGATTGCATTACCCACATTGTGGCTAGTATGCTGGAATTTAATCATGTAACAATTTCAGTTATTTCTTATTTGCTTGAAAACCCTAGACCCTGTTATAATATCACCGAATTTCCTATAAAATCTTTTGGTTAGCGTAAGGTTAAAACTTACCCATGTTTATGTGTGGGGAGTCTTACGTGATACCTTTTGTTTTTAAAGGATTTTTAAAGTTAAACAACCTTAACCTGTTACTCACACCAGATCCATATCTGACCCGGAGTTTATGTTCTGTTTTCTTAAACTCTTGGGTACTCAAATTTTTACGGGTAGCCAAGGGATTCAGGTTAGTGTTGACGAATTCTGGAGGAGCATTGGACCATGAGGCTTCGGCATTTGTAGATATATATAGTATTCTGCTGTGAGTTCTCTGAGTCATTTGTTTGGGTTGTATTTGAGTTGCAATAACTAGACATGTGTTTATAACTGTCTAGTATGTGTTGTACAATCTGTGTAACTCTTATAGATGTTGTATACTATGTACTATTTTATGTGATTAATATAATTTACTCGTTCCGCTGTTGAGATTCTGATGTTGTTTCTTTATTTCTTCTCTATCTTTCTCTTTTCTATCCCTTCCTTTCTTAAAGATGATGTGTCTTTCTATGGAGAGAAAGACGGGTCGTCACAAATGTAGCAGAGTCCTAGTTACAGAGGTAACTCGACCTTGTGTTGGCAGAGAACTGGTTAAGTTCTCGAGGCATCCCTCCAGAGGCGCACTTATTTGGTGTAGGAAGTTTCTTTGCTTGAACATTTGTTGTAAATCCAAAGAAACAATATGAGCCCTGTACGGCTTTAGTTGTATAACCTGCCATGCCGTGTTGCGGTAAGCTGCCATAAAACATGATAGCTATAGTAGGCATACTACGAAATGTGTATGCTGGCTAAGCTTAATATTATATTTTTGAAATGTTTTCTACACTATGCATTAATAATAATAATATCAAAGAATTTTCTCGTATCAAGCATGTTTGACTATCATAAGAAGAAATCTCTTCCAATTGTGCAATTGCATTGTGCATAGCGGGAGGTCTTATGGTAGTTTCATTTTCCAAAAGCATGTCGGATTTCTTTTATGAATTGTTTTTGTCAAACAACTGTTTTTGTTTACTCATACCAGCCCCATGACTGACCCATAGTTTATTGCTTCCTTCCTAAACTCTAGGTGCCCATAATTTTCCACATGGACAGCCTAGAAGCAGGTAATACGTGTTTTGAAGCTAGCTTGGATTTAGAAGTCTTTTGGAAGCTGTCAGATTTTGAATGCTTTTGGTTTGGAGATCTTTTAAAGCCTTTTGGATCTAAAAGTGTTTTCGAAATCAAAGTATGTTGGAAACTTTTTGAAGACTCTGTTGTTTCTCCGTTGTGGTGTTATCATTCTGTTATTGTACAATGTGTATATCACTTTGATGATGGTGGTTTATCTGTTGTAATAAAATGTTATATCAAATGTTGTATCTGTGTTGTGATCAATGAAATTATCTTTTGTTTCTGCTGTTTATATTCATCTAATGTTGTTATAAGCTCCATCGAACTGGAGTTCAATGTTTGAATCTCTAGTAGTAGAATACAAGTGACGTATTTGATGTCGATTTTTGAACGCTGGATTTCAGGTCGTGACAAGTGGTATCATAGCTAAAGGTTGAGTAAGAACTTTAGCTTCGAAGTATAACACATTAGGTGGCTCATTAGAGATAGGGTTAGAAATACCCTAGAATGAGTATAACCCTAAGTTATCTTGTTTGTATACCTAAATCAAGTTTTCTTACTATTTACAGATAGTGAGAATGAGCGGAAGAAGAGGACAAGGTAGGGGATGGGGAAATACCACTACAACTGATCAAGTCCCTACAACAACGGAAGCAGCTATTCCCACTCAACCTCAGCCGAATCTGGCTAATTTATGTCAAAGTTTTTCAAGGCTTGGTGGAAAGCCATTCACTGGCAAGAAGTCCATTATCGAAGCGCAAGCCTGGATTCGATCATGTGAAATAATTTTTAGAGGACTGAAGTTGGAGGACGATCAAATGCGATTGATAAATTCTTGGCAACTCCAAGAGGAAGCTTTAGCCTAGTGGGAGACTGTTACAGTGGATGAGCCGAAAGTTGAGTTCACTTGGGAACGATTTAAGGAAGTGTTTGAGAAACGTTATATGCCATCTGCTGGTATCTCCAGAATGTACCAGGAGTTCACTGAATTGAAGCAAGGGAGCCTATCTTTCGAAGAGTACTTGAACAAGTTTAACGAGTTATCTCGATTTGGTCCAGAGCTGGTAAACACCCCTCTGAAGAAAAATGAAAGATTTAGTCGTGGAATGAACAAGAAATTCCATGAGAGGATGACAGCACACGTGAAAGAATCTTTTTCTGATTTGATCGATATGGGTTATAGATATGCTACCTTGGAAATGTAGGAAGATTTAGAGGAGAAAAGAAGTACAGGCAATCCGATTGGAAGAAAAGAAAGTTCGGAGGGAAGAAACCGTATCAAGGCAAGGAGAAGAAGAATAATCAGGAGAACCCGACGAAGGATAGTGCTTGTTTCAATTGTTTAGAGAAGGGGCGTTACTCAAGCAGATGCGAGAAGCCTAAAAAACAAGGAAAGAAGGATCAGCCCATGAAGATAAGTCAACAAGAAAGGGAATGCTATTACTATCACAAGCCAAGTCACGTAGTTAAAGATTGTTCGAAAATGAAGCAAGCTCAATTAGCGAAGGTGTATGCGATCAAAGATAAACCTTCAACCTGTGGAGTAAACAAAGGAAAAGAAGTTTTAGAAGGTAAAATTCTCATTTATGATAGAGTTATTAGAGTTTTATTCGATACGGGTGCCACACATAGCCTTATTTCCCAACAAACCATGAATGAATTAAAACTTGAACCCGAATTTCTCGACGAGCCCATTTGTATGAAGAATCCAGTTGGTGGCCCTGCGAACCTTTGTCTACGTTGTAGAGAAGTTCCTATCTCGTAATCTTGTCATCGATTTCCTACTAGTCTCTTTATTCTTGACTTGAATGAATTTGAAATCTTACTCGGAATGGACTGGCTAACGAAATACGAAACCAAATTAGATTGTAACAATCGAACGATTTCAGTCAAAACAAAACTTGGGAATTTCATCATAATTTCTTGTGAGGATCCCAGTCCAAAGAGGGATAAGTTGATGTATACCTTGGGGCATCCCGAACCTAGTCTTGAATTTATACCTATTGCCCAGGAATTTCCCGACGTGTTCGAAGAAGTCAAATCTTTACCCCCATACAGAGAAATTGAATTCAGAATTGATTTGGTTCCCAATGCTCGTCCTATTGTTCATGCAAGCCTCAGGATGGCACCCAGGGAAAGAATAGAGCTAAACCCGAGATTTGCTAGAGAAAGGATTAATACGCCCCAGTGTTTCCAATTGGGGTTCAGTTGTGGTGTTTGTGGCCAAGTCTGGCGGATCCTTGAGGTTATGCGTGGACTACCGCGATCTCAATAAACTAACTCTCAAAAACAAATTTCCTTTGCCCAAGACCGACGATCTGTTCGATCAACTTCACGACGCTCGTTCTTTTCAAAGATGGATCTAGCCCAGGGATTCCATCAACTGCGAATTGCTGAAGACTGTACTCATTTAACATATTTTAGGGTCCTGACACGTTCTACGAATGGTTAGTCATGACTTTCGGACTAACCATCCGCATACTTCGAAGACATAATGACCCATGTATTCCGAGAAGTATTCAATAAATTCGTTCTTGTGTTAATTGACGATATTTTGATCTACTCCAATACTGAAGAGGAACATACTGAGAACTTCAGAATTGTTTTCGAAATATTGAGAAAGAACATTCTATTTGCCAAATTTTCTAAGTGTCATTTTTGGGTTAAAGAAGTTAGATTTCTCGGTCATATTGTTACCAGGAGGGAATTTCTGTAGACCCTGGCAAGATTTCCGCTATCCTAGACTGGAAGCAACCCACAACTCCAAAAGAAGCTAGAAGTTTTCTGGGACTAGCGGGATACTACAGAAAGTTTTTCCAAGATTTCTCTAAGTTAGCTAGTCTGTTGACTAAGCTAACTATGAAGAATGCCAAGTTTGATTGGACTCCAAAATGTGATGAAGCATTCCAGGAGTTGAAGAGGAGATTGACCACTGCTCCCGTTCTCGCTATTATTAACGGGAATCAAGGTTTATCTGTTTATACGATGCTTGTGGTGAAGATGTGGGTGCTATATTAATGCAAAATGCTAAAGTGACTGCCTACGCGAGTAGACAATTAGGACCACATGAGAAAAACTACCCAACCCACGATCTCGAGCCTCTAGCAATTGTCTTTGCTTTAAAATCAGGCATCACTCTCTTCTGGGTAAAAAATTTCTTTCAGCTTTCTTGTAAATTTAAAATTTAACTTAATATTTATACTTAATAAATCCTTCTTGTCTTAGGTGAAAATTTTGAATTATTCACCGACCACAAATATCTGAAGTATCTTTTTACCCAGAAGGATTTAAATATGAGGCAGCAACGTTGGTTAGAATTTCTAGTGCCATACGACCTCGATATTCAGTACACACTCGGAAAAACCAACGTAAAAGCCGATGCTTTGAGTAGAAGGCATGCTGTTCTCGCTTATCTGGTTGTCACTCCTACTCTTCTTGAGAAGATCGCTAGTAAGTAGAAAGAAGATAAGTTTCTTCGAGGAATTTATAAAAGAATATGTCGGGGTGAAGATTCCAGTTTTGGAATCGATAATAATGGAATTATAAGACTGAAAGGCAGGATGTGTGTTCCAGATATCCCTGAACTGAAACGTGAAGTTTTGGATGAGTGTCATAAGTCCAAACTTAGTATCCATCCAGGAGTTAATAAAATGTATAGAGATATCAAAATGACTTTCTGGTGGAAAACAATGAAGAGGGACATATCTATTTAAGTCAGTTGTTATGCAACTTGTCAACAAATCAAAAGCGATCAGAAGAAGATGGCGGGTTGACTCCAACCATTGGAGGTGCCGAAGTGGTTATGGGATCAAGTATCTATGGATTTCATAAACGGGTTTCCACACATTCGAAAGGGGAATGAAGCGATTTGGGTTATCGTGGATTTTCTAACCAAGACTGTCCATTTTATCCTAGTAAAATCTACCCAAACAGCGACAAGTTTGGCATAGCTATATATAAAGGAGATTGTTCGTCTCCACGGTATACCCAGCAGTATAGTGAGTGATCGTCACTTGATCTTCACTAGCAGATTTTGGATGGCATTTCAAGCCGCATTAGGAACCAAGCTGAACTTCAACACTGCTTACCATCCGTAGTCTGATGGGCATACTGAAAGGATAAATTGAATCTTAGAAGACCTTTTGTGCGCTTGCATTCTTGACTTTGGCAGTTCATGGGAGGACCATTTGCATCTGGTTGAATTCTCATATAATAATAGCTATCAAGCCAGAATCGAAATGGCTCCTTTCGAAGCTTTATATGGTCGCTTGTGTCGATCACCTACATGTTGGATCAAATCAGGTGGTAGACTCGTCCTTGGACCAGATATGATAAAGGAAGCTAATGAGAAAGTTGATTTTATTCGAAAGAAATTAATAACTACTCAAAGTCGGTAGAAAAGTTATGCTAACCGCAGAAGAAGATCTTTAGAATTCCAAGTTGGAGATTCCATTTTCCTAAAAGTTTCTCCAATGCGGGGAGTGTTGAGATTTGGAAAGACTAGTAAGCTGGCACCGCGATATATAGGTCATTTTCCTATACTGGAGAGGATCAGTCCTTTATCTATCGAGTGTAGCTACCAAACTTGTTATTTGGCATACACAATGTGTTTCATGTTTCACATCTTCGAAAATATGTGCACGATCCAGACTGTATCATTGAAGAAGCCACTCAGCAGGATTTGGAGATCACACCAAATCTGGTAGTAAAGAGAGAACCGTTAAAGATCGTTGACTGAGATGAAAAGCAATTGAGAAATAATGTTGTGAAACTGGGTAAAGTGCAATGGAGTGGTGATCCAAATGACTGTACTTGGGAAATAGAGGATAGCATGCAGAAGTCCTATCCCAACTGCAAAGTGGATATTCTGGCTTAATCTGGTAAGCCTTTTGATCTAAAAGTGTTTTCAAAATCAAAGTATGTTGGAAACTTTTTGAAGACTCTTGTTTCTCCCTTGTGGTGTTATCATTCTGTTATTGTATCAGGTGTATATCACTCTAATGATGGTGGTTTATCTATTGTAATCAAATGTTGTATCAAATGTTGTATTTGTGTTGTGAACAATGAAATTATGTTTTGTTTCCGCCGTTTATATTCATCTAATGTTGTTATAAGCTCCACTGAACTGGAGTTCAACGTTTGAATCTCCAGCAGTCGAATACAAGCAACGTATTTGATGTCGATTTTTGAATGCTGGATTTCAGGTCGTGACACATTTTTTTTTGATAATAAACATAAATATGATTAAGGAAGTAATAGGTAACATTTTCATTTATCACCTATTTATTTAATCCATTGAAATTAAATTGACAATCAATTGTAGTAAATCTAATTACTTATTGCAGTTAATATGGATTAAAATGGTAACTATAGAAGATTGTGGCAATGAAATGGTAAACCAATGTTAAGTATATCCATAAGACGATAAATGATTGAATAATATGATGAAAATCAAAATAAACATATATTGGAATTAAATCAATTAATGAATTTATTGTTATTAATTTGACTTGGAATCTTTCAATAAAAGGGCAAGAGAATTTATTTGAAATTAATGGCGTTTAATGAAAGAATGTATGTTTGTTAGGATCCGTTTTAAAATGTAATTTTAAAATTAATTACACTTATGTTGATTTGGAATTTTTCAATTTAAAAGAGTAAAAAAAGAAAAACATTAATTTTAATTAATGGATTTAACAAATGAAACATACATTATTGTTAAAATAAAAAGAATGTTTTAATGAAAATAAAACGAACATTTTCATTTTGAAGGTAAAAATAATTTTTTAAAAAGAAAAAAAGATGAATTTTAAAACAATATTTTACAGTCAGTAAATATCAATTTGAGGTTGTATATAAGTGATTTTAACACTATTCTTGAAACTTAGATTAAATTTAACATTTTAGGTTTCGTGATTGCGCCCCGAGAAAAACTTTATTTTGAAAAAAAACTTAAATTTGAGTTTCGGATCATCGTTTATTTTGTGTAATGTTACATTGGTTATTGTATTCAAAATTATTTATTGCACGTTAATTATGTTTAACCGGATGTAAAAAAAGTATATTTGGTGTTAATATATTTAATTGAGTGGAACATGCAATTAATTGGATCCTAAGTGGTCCCTTCATTTCCTTATTATTCAATACACCTGCCACTATTTCCACGTTTTGGTTTTATTGCAATTCTGACGTATTTGAAACATGAAATCACATCCTTTCTCATTCTTCCGTTTTCTTTGTTTTACTACCCAAAGCATTTACCTAGATTATATAGCTTCATTTTATTTGTCCCTTCCATACCAATTTCGTTTGTTACTTCCCTTTTCTTCTTTTGTTTCATATTATATTTCATTTTTTTTCACCTAGAAATTCATTATTTTTCAAACATCAGGGCCTCTACTTTTTTCCTCAAAGTCTCAATGTCAACATATCTTTGTACTTCCACTTAGTTACTACCAATTCATTTGTACTGAAGCTATGTTCAAAAAAAAGGTGTGAGCATCTATTTCTTCCTCAACCACATTCGCATCTTTCCTCATCACCTTGCCTTCTTTTGCAAGAAGCCTTCAAAAAAAATGAACAATGAGAATTAGCTTTCATGGTATTGGCTTTCTACTTCTTTCCTTTTTTTGGGGGCATCAAATTTGAAAACGTGAGTTATTAAAGTTTCTTATTCTAATAATTAAACATGTATGTATTTTTTTATATCCTTATACCTTGAATATCTTCCTCATGCATAGTTTTTTCCATTGGACTCGTGTTGGAATTCTTAATGACATGAAATAGGTTCGGCTGAGTTTGGAGATTGTTGGAAATGCATCTTTGTTGGTATTTTTGCATTCTAAATATCAAAGTTGAGTGTTTTGACCCACTCATGAATACTAAATTATCTTATGTTAGTTAAATTAAATTTATGATGTGATTAGAAATTTTTGTTGGTTGCAGTTTGATATTTTTAAATTGTCATTTAAGTTAAATTTGAATTTTTATTTAATTTAATTTCCATTTAATAAAGGTTAAATATAGATTGCAAGTTAAACACCTGATAAGGATAATCAACTGATTGTTGTGATTTATTGGCTGATTTGGATGTTGGGTTGTGATGGATGTTATTGGTTGACATTTTGGATGAGTGGATGTTTATTTATGTACACATCTCTATTATCACTATGGATTGAAATGATAACCCGAGCGGTTTCCATTGATTCGGAAATTTTGATTTTGGATACAGGTTGAAATGACATATACCCATATAATTCTTTTAATTTGGATTATTTATTGGAATTGAATTATTTGAAAGATTTAAGTTTTAAATTTAAACTTCGGATTTATTTTAATTAAAATATTAAGATTGGTAATTCGAATTATTTGACATCTTTTAAATAATTATACCCACGTTGTACACTCGATAGGAGATGAAAATCCCGTAACATCTCTGAAGCCATTACAGTAATATTTCTATTCTACTTATTTTAATTTGAATTACATAAGATCTTTTAGTCCTGACTCGAGTGTTTTGTCTTTTCATTAAGCTTGGGCCAGTCCAAGCTTTTCAGTGTATTAAAGACTATTTATTTTGGAGGATAAAGGCGGAGATGGGTATACTATTTATTATTAATTATTCCACTACATTATGTGTTCTGCTGCATTATTTATTTATTTATGTTGTATGTATAAGTCTGATTTGTATCGTAAAAGTGTAATCAAATGTCATTTGTAAAACAGCTTCATGAACTGTTTATTTGGTTACTAAATTTTGTCATTAAGCTCTAAGATTCTGTGTTTTGCTTTTCCTCCTTTTCTATTATTTTTATTTACCACATTAACAATCCTCCTTATTGAATGGCCTGATTTGACACATGTGATTTATTGTCGATTTAAATTGTCCAAAAAGGTGGGTCGTTATACAACCTCTTCGAGAAAGATAGGAAAGATCTGCATCGAACAACTCAGATGCATTTGCTCCATCCATATACCAACTTTCTTTGTACAAGTGAGGTTTTGGGTCCTTTGTCCCATCATAGGACGGAGTAGTTGGCATTGTGAATTTTTCTGGATATCTCTCATTTAAGATTTCATCGGTGAAGGTAGTCTGACTTGACGCAGATCCCCATTCATCATCTCTTCTATCTTTACTCTCCTCTATTAATCATTTAACCATGTTCGCTATGTATGCCTCTAATGTTCGGTAGTCCTGAGGATGGCAATCAGTCACTGCGCCAAGTGTTTGATTTTGCAAACGGTCATGGTGAGTGGGTTGAGACCAAGGCTCTTCTTTCTTCGGAAGAGCACTCCTACAGGGTCCCGTTGGCTTGCGGTTGGTCTAACTATAGCAGGTTGGGTATTCCTTGCATTATCAAATGCATCGGTGTTTTCTTCCAATTTATCGTCTGGCTCTCCATCCTTTGAGTCGAAAAGATCCATAGCTATGTCTTCTATGGAGGTCTTTGCCCCTTGACTCAAATTCAGAATAGGTTGCCTTGTGGCAATGGAGTACTTGCATTTTCGTCCATGTTAAGTCCTATTGTCACCCTTTTATGTGGCTGTTTTATGTTTCTTCTATGTAGACCAGAAATGGAGAAATTCTCTTCTTCTATAGTAGCCGTGGGTTCGGGCGTAGTCCTTGGAGCAGGATTTGACTGTAGGGTTAGGAGAGCGTTAAGCTTACCAATTAGAGCCTTTTGGCTGCTCTCCATTTTTTGGTTGATCTCATCAAATTTTTTATTTAACTCATCCCTTGTAACAACTTCATGCTGACTGGAGGAGGCTGGTGCCTGATTCCTTAAGTTAGCATCATTCACTTCGGTTTGTTGGGGATTAACCTCTTCTCCAGCTACTACTGCCCCTACGGACCTTCCAGAGGCAGTTCTTCTTCTTCCAGGAGCCATTAACTCCAAACAATGGATTCTTCAAGCAAAGATTAAGGATCTAATTTCTAGATCTATGGGATTCAAAGTAGATAGCTAAATCTGGATCCTGAGTTGGAGTTCTCAGTGAAAGCACCAAAATATTGATCCAGAAAATGTACCAATACCATGGTTTGAATTTGAAAGCAGCGGCCCTGTTCTGACAGAGCAGTATCACAAATAATAGATATAGAAAAAAGAACAGTAAAAGAAAGAAGACGAAGAAGTGGTTCGGCGGTTATTGAAGCCTACGTCCACTTTATAGTTTTATTAAAGGTTAATTGCGGTTACAAGAGATGTTTGATTACAGGTCTTTGTTACCTTTAGGTAGATTGAATCCCCAGAATTGGAATCCACTGGAGAATCACAGTGAATTCTTTTAGAGATTGTTGTGAGGGAGGTAGAGAGTGAAGAGCAATTCCAGCAGAGCTTCAGCCACGAGTTTGGAGAAGATCCCGTTTATGTTATAGGAAGGATGATATTTATACAGATTGGAAAGATTCTGGGCCTGGCCACTTCATCATCTTCTCACAGGTGGATAGGGAACGACCCAAGGATGGTTTGGCTCGCAAACCAAGGCAAGAACATAGGTCGCTGGTGACCCATGGTCAATGGGTCGCTAGCGTTGGGTCACCAGCGACCCATGGACCTGGCTCATTTGCGAGTGTAACATCCCCTATCAAGAGGCCCAAAACTAAGTGCCACAAATGCTGTAGTCATCTATAGTATTATCTTCCAATGACTAAATACGGTTGTGTTAATGGTATCACTAATATCAGAAGCACTTGAATATGAAACAAAATACAGATTTCAAAAAACCACATTTACTTCCTTTACATTTCAAAATCAAATGTTTTGCATTCACAACACATAATTCACAAATTGGTCCTAGGCACAGATCAAACATAATTATTACAAATTACACCAAGAGAGCTATATGAAGATACCTCTTGGTTGATCAGAGTCATATGGTCATAATAGACATAATACAAGCAACACAGTGGAAAATCCATCAAAACATAACAGAACTGCAAATCCTAGGTTGCTATCCATTGCCTTCTGCATGCTTCTGATAGCTTATTCATCAACATTCTAAAACCTAAAAAAGGACCTTAACCCCTCAGCCTACTCAAATCAATTTTGAGCATCCGAGAGTTTAAGGGGAAACATAAACTTTGAGTCAGTTAAAAAGCTTGGTGTGAATAATATTATATATCCCGTAATAATTATGTTAAGTGAGACCACGTTGCTTAGCGGAACGGGTTTCCCCCACTAACATCCTTTTAAAACATATCTTTGTAAAATCTTTCATAAAACCATATACTGAGCTCCTACATCCACAATGGTTAAATACTGTAAAGCAATCATTTTGTTAACATACATAAATATCAGGTAATAATGAATTATCTATTCAAACACACAAGTTTTGTTTGGATAATTTTTAACTTTTGGTTGACTTAGGCCTACTAGACAATATAATCAAAATTAACCTAACATATGCTAGATATTCTTCTTTTGGATTATCTATCCTTAACTATCTGTTAAACATTCCCATCTGGATGATCTGTCCTTAACTGTCTTTTAAGTACTTCACTTCTGGACGGTCTATCCCTACTTAATCATCTCCTAGGTCTTCCTGATCCTAATGGTTTTTCAGGCTCACCAATAACCTATCTGTATACAAATATATATTCCTTTCAGTGTGTAATCATAATTTTAGTCTGCCTGTGACAAAGCCGTGCACACTGAAATTTTGGACAACAATTAGCCGGGGCTATTAGCTAATGTATAGGGCATGGCCACATACTAGTCCCATATGGTTTTCTAATTTCCGAGTCATTTTCACTTAAGGATCTCCTCCCATAATTTTCCTTGAAACATTTTCAAAATGATTTAAAACCTTTAAATCAAATTTAAACAAGGAAAAATATATAAACCTTATACTTTACTCCAATATCATATCACCGTGTTATATATATATATATATATATATATATATTCTTTATTCAAAATTTAGTTGATGAAAACATTTAACCATATGAAAGAACCTCTTTCTAAACTTTTGAAATCCTCTCTTTTAAAATCAAATATTAAACCTTTCGAAGCTATTCTCCAAACCTTTTGAAACCATTGAAAAGCAAACCTTTCGAAAGATATAAAACTTTGGACATCCTTTTTTCACTTTAAAACATTACATTAGAAAAACCTTGAAAAACCTTCCATTTAAACCTTTTGAATCCATTTAACTAAACCTTTCGAAATCATTCAAAACAAACCTTTCAAAACCATTCAATATAAACCTTTTCAAAATGTTAGCACCAAAATTGGTCAGTAACACCCTTGAGTAGGATTGTGTAGAGAGATTAATGGGTAAAATAAATTAAAACCGAGGGATGTATGCAAAACTATTGTAAAAACAAGAACACCGGAATGATAGTGGTTCGGCGTAACTGCCTACGTCTACTGTTAATATAAACTATATTGCATTCCTTTAAGACTAGAATACAGATAAATTCGTAAACACATAGCTCGAATATAAGTTTTTACTGAAAGAAAGATAGTGTAGAAAATGGCAGAGTGTCCTCGGAATTCTCGAAAAAAGGTCCCTTTACACTGCGCCCATGCCCCTCTATATAGACGAAGACAGGCTGGACTCCCTGCACAGGCCTAAGGACATGGTACCTCGGCACATAATAGATAACTCCTGTATACCGAACCAGGTATACTGAATGGTGGTTGCCGAGTGACGTCGGTTGAATAAAGGTAGCCGAGTGATGCTTTGTCGAGCGACGTTTGCCGAATGATCTCTCCTAGGACATCTCGACCAAACCGCATCTTTACCAAATACATCGAGCCATGCGCTGACCGAACAATGCCTCCTAGGACATCATGACCGAACGATTCTTGCTGGACCATCCTGGCCGAACGACTTGTTCTTTGACCGAATGATATTCGAACAGAACTTCCCTTGATCGAACGAGATAATATCTCCCTCAGCCGAGCAACGAATGTTCTCCTCTAAGCTGAGCGATGAGTGTGCCTTCCAGGCCTAACAATGAGTTAACCTTCCATGTCGAACGATGAGTTTACCTTCCAGGGCGAACGACGAATTTACCTTTCAGGCCGAACGACATTGAATAGAACTTCTCGAGTCCGAACAAGATATGTTGAACCATAATGGCCGAATGAGAAATTATGAACAATTCAGACCAAACGAGGTGTTCCCTCCTTTTGACCGAGCCATACGGAAACGCCACAATACAATGAATGCACCAAACCCTTCACACCTCCAGCCTTTCCTTGATCAGAATCTTATATGGTGCCAACTATCACATCTGCAACTATCATCTTGTAGCCAAGCCAAGGCGCCACGTAACCTTTACACCCAAAGTATGTCATGTGAAACAACACGACATGCTTTGAAATCGGTAATCAGTTCCTGCTTTCAAAAGCCGAACGTATATAATCTCACAAAGGCCGAAAAATTAAGGACCTTCCTAACATCTTGTACATTCTTGATTCTATTTGCTTCTCTTATTTTATTTAATCGGTCGATGCACGGGTGCCAATCACTCGTCCGACCTACTCGGTGTTGTTCAGTGTATTGACTCATCAAACCACCGAAGTGTTTTAACCGGTTCCACAGGGGAAGGCATGTTCATCTTCCCTTCTTCACATATAAAAGCCGTACCCCGAGCTTTTTCTTCTCACTTCTATTCTCTCTTTACTCTCACAAGCCCGATACCTTCCTATTCTCACAAATCTGTTAACCTGCTCCCCTTATATCCCCGTACCTCTCCCTTTGGTACTCCAATCACCCTTGAATTTGACCAACTCTTCAAGGTAACAACTCGATACTTCCGTAGGCCCCGAATTTCTCCATAGTTATGAATTTTTTCTCAAATCCAAAATCGTGTACTGAGCTCGAGTGCTCGATTGAGTGGCTTTCCCCTTTTCTTTGGCTATAGGAATAGGTAGTGGACAATTGGAAAGAGAGGAAAAGTTGAATCAAGAAGAGGGCTAGGCTTTAAGCTAGGGCTTCAACTTCCTTCATGGTTGTTGGCAATAGTTTTTTCAGTAATCGTTTCCCTCATAGTTTGAAAGTTAGGACCGAGGAGGAGGAAAGAAGGGGTCACTCGGTGAAGGACCCGAAAGGGATAGTTTGAAGTAGATGTGCAAGAGCGAATGCAAGTTGGTCACGCTGAGGGAAACGAGAATGCAGTTTGGTGGTTATGCATGATGTTGCGGTTCGGTCAGAATCTAGAAAAGTGGTTCGGTATCCCAAATGAGAAACCACTTGGCCTTAAGGGAAAGCAAGGATTGGTCGGAAACTAGGAAGGCGGGTCGGTTTAAACGTATTGGACTATTAAGCAATTAGAGATTGAGTGGAATGGTGTTATTAGTCTAGTGGCCGTTCGGTAGCCTATAGTTAGGTGGTTCGGTATTTAGGTTCAGGAAGGCAGTCGGCCTCGGACTTCGGGTCGGCATTGACAACCAAAATCTTATCCACTTATACACAGCACATGTTAAGATCACATATCTCTATGCCTATCCATAGGTCAATGAATAATGACAAGAACTTAAGTTCATGAACATATGGAACTGTTTCAGACTAATGACTCCATAGTTTTTGAGAATTATAAATGCGTGTTCAACTTAACAAAAACAAACAACAAAGCCCCCGACTACCGAATCATAGGACAAGCTCTCGGAGATGGTCAGTGATAACAGTCTTCGAAGACGATAGCTTAACGCTTTTCATCAGTCTTTAAATATTTAATTCTTTCACACTTATACTTAAACGATTGCATTATTCCACACACCACACAGGGAAACATTTTTATTGTTATATCTAATATCGATTGTCTTTCAAGTATAGTTCAGAAAGGTATTTACCCAATTTCGACGCTCGTTGAGGTTGTCTAAAAAGCCGATCTCCGCTACAGTTTCAGATAAACCTGAGCCAAGTTCTCAATAGGAAGTAGAAGGAACTTCGAATCCATCGACAACACCTACATAAGATATCCTAAATCCATCGACTGCAGCTATTGACCCGGCTCCAGATGTGATAGACGGAGCGGTTATTCTAGATAATCCTATTGATTCCCAAGCTTCCAAAATCGGTAAAGCCGGTCTTCGTCGATTGTGCACAATTCACGGAATCCGTTTTGACGACGTTTTAGTTCCATTGGGGCAAGATCGACCTCACCTGCCCCCAACTGGATATACAGCTTGTAATAAATTCATGTACTGGGTTGGTAGCATGCCACCTTTCAACTCCTTTCTCCGTGTTGTGTTACAGTACATAGGGATCGCCTCGGCCCAGCTACATCCCAATAGTCACATGTTCATCTATGGCACTTGTATTCTCTTCGTGAGCTTCCTATCCAGGCTCCCCACTTCCGGTGATATCTGCTATATCTATCGTTTCAAGAGACGGTCCAACAACCCATCTTTCATATTCCTTGAGCCACAGTCCAAGTATCAGATCCTGATGGGGACATGGAGTAAATTTTCCCAATATAAGCAGGAATGGTTTTACGTAAGCTGCCCCTGGCTTTGCGAGAAGATGGCTGAAAGGGAGAAAGTTCCATTTCCAGACCAATATTTGTCTAAGGCATGTAGTGGATTGTTTCTAAACTTCTTTCGATTTCTATAGGTATCGGCCCATGTCCCGAAGGTACTGGGTATTCTGAGGCTGTCGAGGCCAATCAAGCTGTTCCCGTGAGAAATCGAGAGATCAAATCCGTTATCTCCAATGAATCACTTTCAAAATTTGGATTGTTGGCGAAAGGCCGTCGAACAAGTCTTCCTCCTAGCGCCACTACTACTAGACCTGCCTCGAAAAAAGACAAAAGGCAAGCTCGGCCTTCGATGCCTTCCACAGGAGGGACCCCCGATGTATCTGAAGAGGCTGAAATAAAGGAGGCCGAGGTGCCAAAAACAATCGATGAGAACATAGGCTCTAATATTGTGCCTATAACTGACGTGCCTGACGTCACCAAATCGCTTCCCCTTTCAAAGAGGCAAAAAAGCTTAGCCTATAAATTGATGAAGAAAACAATTGGTGGGATTTTTAAAGTTACCATCACCCCGATAGAGAAAAAATCCTCTCCCCAACATATAGAGGGTTCACGTAAAGGTCTTTCAGACCTGACCATCCCCAATGATCCGCTGAATTATGGTTCTAACGACCCAAGAGATATGGGGCATAATTCTTCCACTAGAGGCGATGTAGGCGATTCGACCGATCGACATGGAGAGTCAACCCCAATTAGTAAAACAAAAGAAACTGGTCCATCGGAGGGAATCATTAGGACACACACGGACGCTTACACTTCACCCAGCACTTAAACTTTAGCCATCATATTATTCTTGCTAATTCGTCCTTACTTAATTTCCATGCAGGCGAGACGGGACGCACTCATGAATTCAACCGCCTTCGTGGGTCCTCTATCTTCCATCATTCCAACCGAGACTCGGGGTTCGGTAAATGCTGAGATAGAGACGACAACAGCGATAGAGACTATGTCCCCGAGATTCATCGTCGTCTCAAAGGAAAACTTACAGACATTCTTTGTACCCCAATGATCCTCCTCCTCAACCAAAACAAAGCAGGGAGAAATTGGCTCAAAGGGGATCTCAATCTGAAGATCTTCGTGACCAATACTCTGGTTTATCAAGCACTAGGCAATCTAGCGAGCCTCACAAGAAGTCCGTGGTCTCGGCTAAACAAACTTCCTCAGCCCCTACACACGATCCATCGATAGCAGAAAAGCTATCTGAGCTTAAAGCCACGTTTCCAAAAATATGCTTTGATGGATTAAATTTTCTTCCTACGATCCATCCTATTCCAGGCATGTTAAACAAAGTGTCATTGCTTGCAATAGTGATGTCTACGTCCAACATGATGCATTCGTTTACTTTGTAGAAAAAGTTTCTGAAGTTTCTATGGAACGCCAACATGAAATCGATCGCTTGAAGCTTGAGGCCAGCCATGATAAGGATATTATCAAAGCCCAAGATAAAGAGCTTTTCTCGTATAAATCTCAACTTGAGGCTGCCCAGAAGAGTGCTAAAGATACTACTGAGGCAGTTAATTGCATGGAGGCCACACACAAAAAAGAAATTGATGAAGCGGTTCAATGCTGTGGTGCCTTAGCCTTAGGAAAAGCTCCATTCAAAAGGAGAAAGATGTCCTTGCTCAACGAGTCAAAGAATTGGAGGAGCTACTCCTCAAAGAAAAGAAGAAAAGAGTGCCGCTCAAGAGGAGTCACAACAATATTATGACAAGATTGTCGCTACACGACTCTTGAAAACAATGCTTGATGAGGAGCTCTCTAAGGCTGAAGCGTTGAAGGACGAAGCCCATGAGGAGGGAAAAAGAATGATGCTCTCGAAAATTGATTCTCGCCTCAAGGTGGTTGCTGAGGCTGGTAGGGAGGAAATTAAGTTCATGTTTGATCCACTCATAGCCGGGTACAATGCTCGAGTTCTCATGCATCACGACCTAACATTTCTTGGCCCTGGATCTTTGGCCGAAGCATGAGACACTTTAATAAAAATTAAAAAGGTTGAGTTAGGAACTGAAGAAGTTGATGAGGAGTCTCTTGTGAAGGAAATGCTTCGCAAGAATGAGAGAACTGACTATCTGTGGCAAAGGTCCTTTATGGAAGGGACTCGTCCTCATCAAAAGGAAAAAATGAACCTGTCGATCCATCTAGAACCGAGTCCTCAGTTCCTCCTCCTAATCAGCTGACTGGTCACGCATCACTCGATCCCTTCGAGCAGTATATTGGCTATGACACAGAGGAGCCTGGACTTTATATTCACGCTCTATCTTCTATTCCAGAAGGTGAAACTCCACAAACAGTTGAGAGTCAGCTAGAAATTGGTACATAACTTTTCTTCCTAAAGTTCAAAGCACCATTGTTTTTGGCAAGTAGGAAATGTATTTTAACATTTGCCTCTTATGATTTCGTATAAGCCATTCCAACCCCGAACATACCCCAAGGAGCGATGTCACTATGGAGAGGAAAGAGAATGTGGGAGAGGCAATTCAAACGAGGGAGACTTTCGGACCTGATGCTCAAGTGATCGAGGCGCTTGACGAAGACAAATCTGAAATTCCATCGCCCATCGAAGAACATGATGAAGTTGAAATTACGAGCGCCTCCGAACACACTTCAAAAATGGGCATGGAGGAACAAAATATCGAGGAGGAGAAAAAGAAAACTGAAATTAAGGCTGAACCCCAAGTGGTGGAACTGGATGATACCCTAAATAGGCCCTTGAAGATCATTCTCCCCGGTAGGACCAGGCCACCGGACGTTCCTCCTCCTTCACTGTGCAGCATCTCATAAGGAATAAAGCATCCAAGAGGAAACGCTCAGGTGAGGAGCCTTCGGAGAAGCCGAGGAAGGAAAAGAAATCAAAAAAGTAGCCATCCGATCATGCCTTATCCAACCCGAATTAATTTGAACTATGTAATTATTTTTATTTATTCTTATAGTCGTTGTAAATACACTTTTGACTCCTTGTTCAAGATAAATTGTAGTGGAACTTTGTTTTGGATTAGTGAATAAAATTTTGTTTCTTTGTTTTCGATGATTTTCGCTCTTCAGCTTACTGTTTGACTTGTAGCCGCAATTAGAAATCTTGTTAGTTATACAAGCTCCAGTTCACTTCCACATAACTCGAGAATTTTTGGAATCATAAATCCTCTAGTCCACGCTCTAGGGACTTAGTACACTTTTAATCCACGATCCAGAGACTTAAATATATTTTAAAACATTTATACTCTATTCCGTGCTCCGGGGACTTAGAGATTATTAAGTCATTTGTACTCGAGTCCGCGCTGTGGGGACTTAGAGTACTATAGCCCACACTCTGGGGACTTGAAGATTTTAGTCGTTTATACTCTAGTCCATGCTTTGGGGATTCAAAATACTCTAGTCTGCACTTGGGGACTTAGAGATTTTTAGGTCGTTTATACTCTAGTCCGCGCTTTGGGGACTCAGAGTACTTTAGTCCGCACTCTGGGGACTTAGAGATTTTTAAGTCGTCTATACTCTAGTCCATGCTCTGGGGACTCAGAGTACTCTAGTCTGCACTCTAGGGACTTAGAGATTTTTAAGTCATTTATACTCTAGTCCGTGCTCTAGGAACTTAGTGTACTCTAGTCCGCACTCTGGGGACTTAGAGATTTTAAGTTTATCGATTGGCTTTTAATTTTGTGTGCATGTTCATATGCTGGACAAAATAATGTGATTTAATTTCTGCCAAAGAATTATTGCACACGGAACATCAACAGTTCATAGAAAAGCGACTTTAAGCCTTTATTGATCATAATAAATAGGAACAAACTAAATTGTCTTATTATATGCCGAAAACAAAGAATAACAAAAGAAAAACATACTGGAAATAATTACCACTAAAATGAAAAAGAAATGGGCTAAATGTAATAACAAAACAGGTGCTCGCTATTCCTTTCTCGGGGGAGCGTCATGCCATCGACGGTCACTAGCTTGAAAGTTCCTTCTCCAAGCTTCCACTCAATGACATATGGACCTTTCCACTGGGATTCATATGCGATGGAACTGGAAAAGTTCACATCAAAACGAGATCGCCCATGTCAAATATTCTCGGTCGGATTTTTTCATTGTAATATCGAGCGACTCGGTGCCTATACGCAGTCGCCCTTAAATTAGCTTTGTCATGTTTTTTATCCACAAATTCCAACGATTCCAGTAAAATATCGTAATTTGTTTTAGGATTGTAATGAGTCACCCGATGAAAAGGAACTTCAAGTTCCACGAGTATTACAGCTTCAGTACCATACGCTAATGTGAATGAAGTGTGGCCAGTGACGGACTTGTAGGTGGTTCTGTAATCCCAGAGTAATGTTGGAAGCTCGTTCACCCACTTGCCTTTAGCCTTTTCTAAACATTTTTTCAATATGGATTTGATTATTTTGTTCACGGCTTCAACTTGTCCATTGGCTTTGGGATGAGCAAATGCTGCAAACTTTTTCTCAATGCCATGCTTTTGACAAAATTCTTTGAACTGCCTACTTTCAAACCGAGTTCCATTGTCCGTAACGATAGTTCGTGGGAGGCCAAAACGACATATGATGTTCCACACGATGAAATTAACAACCTTTTTCGTGGTGATTGTAGCTAAAGGCTCTACTTTCGCCCACTTGGTAAAGTAATCGACTGTAGTAACTGTGTATTTTCAACCACGTTTAGAGATCGGCAAGGAGCCGATTATATCGATTCCCCAAATTGCAAATGGCCAAGGGCTAACCATTTGCGTAAGTTCCGTTAGAGGAGCTCTTGGGATTCGTGCATATTTTGACATTTGTCGCATCTTCTTACATAGTCTGCGGTGTCCCGATTCACGATCGGCCAATAATACCCATAGCGGAGGATCTTTTTCGCTAACGTCTGCCCCTTATTATGGTTGCTACATTCTCCTTCATGAACTTCCCTTAAGACCTGTTTTATCTCATCGTGGGCGATGCATCAAAGTAGGGGAACCGAGAATCCCTTCCGATACATTATTACTCCCTGCATTACATATCGTGAAGCTTTGCGAATGACTTATCCTCTTTCGTTCTTCCTTTCAAGAAAAGCCTCGTGTGGCAGATATTGCTTGAATAGGGTTATCCAGGACTCCTTCTCGATTTCTATTTCTAACACAGAGTCTACATCCATCTCATCTATACTCGGAGCATGTAAGATTTCGACAAGAACCAAGCACATCTGCTGTACATCACCAGTGCAAGCGAATTTTGCCAAGGAATCGGCTTCCCCATTTTGTTCACGCGGGATGTGTGAAATATCATAATATTTGAGGTCTACCAACAGCTCTTGAACCCGTTCAAGGTATGGGGCAAGTCTCTGCCCCTTTGCTTGATAGTCTCTACGTACTTGGTATACCACCAATTCTGAGTCACAAAAGATTTCAACCAATCTTACTCCAAGTTCCCTGGTAAGTTTTAAGCCAGCAATCAATGCCTCATACTGGGCTTTGTTATTTATAGCTGGAAAATCGAGCTTCAAATCATAACAAATTGATCGGTTTTTGAAAGTTACGCGAATAACACCAGCCCTAGAACAACGGTCGTTGGATGCCCCATCGGTGTATTATTTCCATCGAATGAGGGAATAACATCCTCACTACTTGGATCGTCTGATATGGTGAATTCTGCAATGAAGTCCGCTAGCGCCTGCCCTTGGATAGCCCTCCATGGCAGGCAGGCAGGTTATATCGAATCGACTCAACTCAATGTCCCATTTTAACAACCTCCCAGAGGTTTGGGTCGTTGGAGCACCTATCGTAGAGGCTTATCGGTATAAACACTGATAGGGTCTACCCGGAAGTACGGACGAAGCTTGCGTGATGCAATCACAAGCAGTAGGCTAGCATCTCAATTTTAGGATAATTTCTTTCTGCCCCTGTTAGACGTTTACCGACATAGTACACCGGCTTTTGAATTCGGTCCTCCTCGCGAGCTAAGGATGTACTGTTGGCATGTTGAGACACAGCCAAGTATACATATTTCATGGTCAATAGGCTTTGATAGAACCAGGGGACTTTCCAAATGTCTTACCAGAGTTTGGAATGCATCCTCACAGTCAGACGTCCATTCAAAATTTCTCCTCCCATTCTTTATCACATCGAAGAAGGAAATACACTTGCCATTCACTCTGGATATAAATCGACTCAATGCGGCCACTTTTCCATTCAGGCTCTATACTTGCTTTATAGTCCTGGGTACTTGTATGTCTCGAACAGCTTGAATCCTTTCCTAGTTAGCTTCAATTCCCCATGCATTGATGGTAAAACCCAAAAACTTCCCCGACGCAACACCCAAAGAACACTTTAGGGGATTGATTTTCATCCCATAGTATTTGAGTATATTAAACATCTCCACCAAGTCTCGAATGTGGTCATTTGACTGTCATGGCTTCACGAGCATGTCATCCACATAGACCTCCATTGTTCTACCAATTTGGTCTTTAAACATCTGATTCACCAGAAGTTAATAGGTTGCTCCTGCATTTTTCAATCCAAAAGGCATCACTAAATAACAATACAGTCCAACGTCTATGACAAAACTAGCGTGTTCCTGATCCAGAATGTGCATCGGGATTTGATTATGTCCATACGCATTCATAGATGACAATAGCTCATGTCCTGCCGTTGAGTCGACCAACTGGTCAATTCCGGGTAAAGGGAAACTATCCTTAGGGCATGCCTTGTTCAGGTCTGAGTAGTCAATACAGGTTCTCCATTTCCTATTCGCTTTTCTCACTAACACGGGGTTAGACACCCATTCAAGGTAGAGAGCATTGCGTACGAACCCAATGGCTTTGAGTTTGTCTGCCTCCTCTTTGAGAGCAGCGGACCTTTACGGGTCAAACCCTCTCCTTTTTTCTTCACCGGCAGGTGTTTCGGGTCCATGTTTAACATATGACTCGCAATGGCAGGAGAAATCTCACACATATCGAAACGCGTCCAAGCGAAAACATCAAGATTCGCTTGGAGGAAATCAGTAAGATCCTCGATCATCGAGGGGTTGAGTTGTGATCCAATCTTGAGTACCCACAATGGGTCATCACGGCTGACTGGAATGTCAATCGTCAGTTCAGCTGGTGCAACTTTTGCTTCCTTGGGTTCCTCATCATCGTTCCTTGGATCTATGTCTCTATAGATCCGATCATATTGCTCAAACCAAGGCTCGGGCATTACTTGTCAATTTTCAGTAACTCGGATACGGACTGAGTTGTCCATAACCTTTCCCTTCTCTCATCACTAGAACTCTCTTAGCTCAGCGACATAACATGCACGACCAGTTGCCTGATCCCTATGCACTATACCAACTATAAACACCACAGGGAAAAGGCTTCCCTAAACTCTATCAGGGTCAGTCAAACCAGAAACACATTATATGGGGAATCGACCTCCAAAACAATGAACGGCAGGATCTGCACCCTTCTATGCTCACCTTCCCCAAGTTCAACTGGAAATTCAACAAAACCCACTACATCAGTAGCCGCACCATTGAAGCCATGAATACAGGCTTTAGATGGTTTTAGATCCTCTGTCTCCATCTTCATATGGCCATATGCTTTTTTAAAGATGATGTTAACGGAACTTCCATAATCAATCAATATTCTTCTCACAAACAATGGCTTGATTGTGCCCAAGATGATCATCGGGTCAATAGTAGGTGCCTCCACCTGGTCAGCATCTCTGCTCCTAAACACTATATCATTCGTCATCATTCGCTGCTGTTTAGCTGGGGTCACATCTTCCGTGCTTGAAAAACATTCAAAATCTACATGCTTTAAGGAACTAGCATAACGCTCCATCTCCTGCCAATTCTTATCTACCGGATGAGGCCCACCAACTATCGTGTTTATGACCAATCTACCTCCAGCCCGAATGGGTTCCTCAGATCGACGTGGAGCCTGCCCGCGATTAGGGTTACATGTCCCCGGCCGCCTTCCTACGGGATTTTAACAAACTCCTGCAACTTTTTCTATCAATCAGCTTTTCTATAGCGTCATGGAGATGCCTACAATCCTCGGTATTGTGCCCGTAAATCTCATGGAAGTGGCCATACTTCCCAGTCCACTTTTGTTCCTCGGTGGACTCTTTTGGACGTGGCTTTCTATATTGGAAAGTATTACAAATCGATAGGTAAATATTTTCCAGATATGCTTTTAGAGGAGTGTATTCGTTGTAAGTTGGGATCCTTGGTTTCCACTTTTTGGCTTCCTTTTTCTTTTTGGGATTTCCTCCTTCGGATCCTTTAGACTGCTCAGGCTTGCTTTGAACATTGATGAGAACTTTTCCAGAGTTGTCACCAGATTGTTTTATAGCAATGTTGCTCTGCGCCATCTCCTTGCCAGGCCCTGGCGCATTGTCTCGCCCCATCCACCTGGATTCCTTCCTCCTTATAAATTGGTGCACCTTTGAATAAAAATGTTCTAGTGTAGCCGGAGGTTTTCATGCCAGCCAATCACCAAACTCTAAATCCGGATCTACTCCCGCATCATGGCCATTAGAATTGCATGGTCATTCGAGTTGCTAACTTCAGTAGCAGCAACGTGAAATCTTTGTAAGTACTCCTTCAATGACTCCCGTGGAGCTTGAATCACACTGGTCAAGGACATCATGTCCTTGGGACGAGTGGCATGAATCCTGAATTGCTCCACAAATTTCATCGCTAAATCATCAAAGTTGGAGATAGATCGTGGAGGAAGTCGGGTGAACTAATGGTAGCGATTCCAGATAAAGTTATTGGGAAGCATCTACATTTAGTTGCATCGTTTTCCCTATCTGAATCCATCATCCACTCATATCTCATTACATGCTGTCGGGGATCAGTCTTCCCTTCATAAGCCGGAATAGTCGACATGTTAAACTTCCTAGGGCACTTAGCCTGTAGGATAGCATCTGTGAATGGAGTGTGGCTCCTAGATATGCCCAAATCATCATTAGACAAGCCTTGATTTTCCCTCATCAACTATCTGACCAAAGCTGATAGTTCTAGGGTTTGTATGGAAGGTGGAAAGTTTGAATCTATCTTACGGGACCATTCTGGTTGGTGCCTCTTCGGTTATTGATGTACCAAATGAGTGCCATAGGGGCCTACTTTATTGTGACCTTAGTGAGTCAGTCTTCTAGCTTCCACTCGTGCTCCAGATCCTAAGTTTCCTGTTCCAACTTGAGTACGATTCCCTAGTGTAAATGGGGGGCCATGGATCCATGTAGGGAATTTAGACCATCCCTGGTGGATCATTCAGCTACATCTGTTTGCGTTGTTTTAGTTCTACGGCGTCTGCACCTAGGTGGTTCATCAGACGAAGTGGAGCTATCAGACAAGGAGAGGGCAGTGGAACTTCCTCCAACATTCTGATGCTGTTGTTGAGTAAGCTGAGTCATGAGGTTGGCGTTCGCTTGAATTTTCTCATTAAGCTGTCTCCTGCTTTCCATGAGTTCTCTCATCAGCTTGTTGAACTCTGTTCTAGTGACAACTTCTGTTTGGTTTAGGGCGGCGACGGTCCCTACGCAAGGAGTAGCTTGTTAATTGTTGGGTCCTACTTATTGGACGCTCGCGGTCTCGTTGACATCCGCATTATGTGAGGCTTATCTAGTATGTGGTCTTTCCAATGTAGAATTATCAGTCGGAACTATGAGTAGAATCAATGGACTTCTTATGAATGAAGATGGATCTTCTTTGGGGGATTCCTTCAATCCAGTAGCGACAAAGTAGATCCTAACAGCCTGAGAATGCAGTTCTCAATGAAATCACCAAAATGTTAGCACCAAAATTGGTCACTAACACCCTTGAGTTGGATTGTTAGAGAGATTAATGAAGAAAATAAATTAAAAAAGAGGGATGTATGCAAAACTAACTGCAAAAACAAGAAAACTATAAATATAATGGTTCGGCGTAACTGCCTACGTCCACTGTTAATATAAACTTTATTGCTTTCCTCTAAGATTTGAATACTGATACAATCCATAAACAAATAGCTCGAATATAAGTTTTTACTGAAAGAAAGATAGCGTAGAAAATGGCTGAGTGTCCTCGGAGTTCTCGAAAAAAGGTCCATTTACACTTCTCCTATTCCCCTCTATTTATAGACGAAGATAGGCTGGACTCCCTGTGCAAGCCTAAGGACAAGGTACCTCGGTCCACAATAGATAACTCATGTATACGGAAGCAGGTATACCGAACGGTGGTTGCCGAGTGACGTCGGTCGAACAAAGGTAGCCGAGCGATGCTTTGTCCAGCGATGCTTTCCGAGCGATGCTTTGCCGAGTGGCACTTGCCAAACGATCCCTCCTAGGACATCTAGGCCAAACTGCATCTTGACCAAATACACCGAGCCATGCACTGACCGAATGATACCTCCTAGGACATCTTGACCGAGCGATGCTTGTTGGACTATCCTGGTCGAACGACTTGTTCTCTGACCGAATGATATTCGAACAGAACTTCCTGAGATCGAACGAGATAATACCTCCCTCAGCCAAGCGACGAATGTTCTCCTCTATGCTGAGTGATGAGGGTGCCTTCTAGGTCGAACGATAGTTAACCTTCCATGTCGAACAACGAATTTACCTTCCAGGCCGAACGACGAGTTTACCTTCCAGGCCGAACGACTTTTAATAGAACTTCTCAAGACCGAACGAGATATGCCGAACCATAATAACCGAATGAGGCATTATGAACAATTCAGACCAAATAAGGTGTTCCCTCCATTTGATCGAGCCATACGGAAACGCCGCAATACAACGAATGCCCCAAACCGTGTGCACCTCTAGCCTTTCCTTGATTAGAATTTTATATGGTGCCAACTATCACAACTGCAACTATCATCTTGTAGCCAGGCCAAGATGCCAGGTGATGTGCATGTAAATGTGCATATTTTTACCACCATATTTAATCTATTTAAATTAAATAAATGATCATATTGGATATTTTTACTTGTTTTAACCAAAATCCATGTTAATTCCAAATTGTCACATATCCATCTTCATATAGGGGCAAAACGGTCATTTGTGTGCATATATTTCTTTGAGAAAAATTAATTGGAAATTTATACATATTTGTGTAGGAATTTGAACTCAAATAGGAGTTGGTTCATGAAGACACATGCATGCACAAAATAATAACAAATGAATGAAGATGGAAATAATTCAAAGCGAAGAATATGGAGGATCCCACTTGCCCACCTACCTTATGTACAAATTAGAGGCTAATGCATATGCTTATGGAATTAATGGCTTCATGTACACTTAAATGATGATTAGTAGAAGCTAATGATTACTTGGCCTCCACACTACCTCAAGGGCATTTTGGGCATTCTCCAAATTATGGATTAGGGTTTCATGCTTGTATAAATAACCCATTATATTCATGTAACCTCCTCTCCCTTACTTAGTCTCTCTTCTCATTAGTTTAGGTTCAAAATAAAAAAAGCTCTCTTTCTCTTTTCATGGCTACTTAGACATTTTTATTTTGTGTAATTTTCTTTTCATTATATGCAATGTTAATTATCGTTTCTTTTTAATTACATGTTCATTTCCTTTTATGCAAGTAGCGTAAATCTCTCTTATTTTATGCAAGTAGATTAGTTTTTCCTTTCTTTTTTCTCTTGTTTGTTTAATGTTGCTTTCTACATTTGTTCATATGATAACAAATATGAGAGCTTAATCCCTTCAATTTAAGGTTAATGAAGCTCTCTAGTATGTAGATTCAACATTTTGATATTATTTCTCTCTTTTTATGCTTAATGACAATGCTTGAAGTGGTTTAACTTGTTGTTTTTGTTTTGAATTTGATAGCCTATATTGTCGACACCAAATAGACTATGCTTAAACAATCACTAACACAAATGCTTCTTCATCAAAATATGATTATGACATAAGAAAGTGATTTAAAATTAAAATTTGATGGTCTATATTTCTAATTAATAGTTAATAAGTCATACTTAAAATAGATTTCATTTTCAACTTTGTTGTCATTTTCATTAGAGTTAGTAAGTGGTTTAAAGGTTGCGTTATAGTTTAACGGCTTATGTTGAGAAAATTAATAGCACAAATGAGTCATACTTATGATAAACACATCATTTAAATTCACTTATGACCAAAAAAGAGAGATCATAATTTCATATGTTGAACTATATGATCTAGAGGGTGGATTAATTTCCTAAATTGTCACTTAACTCTTATATTTGTTTCTCTCTTCTTTTAGTTAGTTAGTTAATTCTTTAATTCTCTAGCTTAACTTTCCATCGACTTTGGTTTAATTTGATTGAATAGAATTTTAAAACCATCAATTCCCTGCAGATCGACCTATATTCGCCACGTGCTACATTCGTACACTGTGTGCTTGCGGTTATTTTTAACTTGAAATTTTTCGACGGTTTTCTAATTCGATAGAAATTCCGCCGTTGAACAAGTTTTTGGCGCCGTTGCTAGGGAGTTGTTTTGATTTTGAATTTCTATTCTTCGGATTGTTTTCGTTTGATTTTCTTGTGTGTTTGTTTTGTGTGTTTGTTTGCATTTTATTAAAAAAAAGAAGCATACAAAAATTCTAAAAAAATTCTATTTCATTTACATTTTTATTTACATTGTTTTTAAGGAAAAAAACTTTACATTCAACATCCTTCCCTCTACCATCCTTCATATGAACTTCACAGCATCCCACTTCCGTGTGACGACCCGGAATTTTAGGCAATATCAATTTAATAATCTGTATTAATAATTTAATTGGTTTGATAATTTTTCTTTATAATTTTAATTCAAATAGGTAAATTTAATCTTTTAAAGGTTAACAAATTTTTAATCTGGCAATATTTGATAAGTATTTATTTTTCAAAGCTAATAAATTTTATTCTATTTATAATATACATATTTGATATATATTGTGAATAGGAAATCTTTTGTTTTAAATAAAAAGATGAATTTTCAAATTGTAATATATATGTATGTATATGTTATAATTTGAGTTGTTTTGAAGTTCAATATAATCTATTGATAATTTATATATAAATGAATTTTAATTTAAAGATTAATTCAATTGTTTTCAAAATATAAGATAGTTATTTATTTTTAGATATGATAGTTTAAATAAAATTTTGTTTTGTTTTCTTTTAAAGTGTTTAAATTTAAAATGATTATAAATATGTGTGTATATATATGTTTTACATTTTAAATCTATGTATAAGAATATATTTGGATCATAATTAGTCTTATAATATTTTCTTTAAAAAGTAAATTTATTTATTCATGCATAAGTATTTAGTAATTTAGTAAATTATATAAGTAAGCTTATATTATCTTTTAAATTAAGTAAGTAATGTTTACATTTAAATTAAGTAAAAATTAATTAAAAATACTTAAGACATGTGTAACCATATTAACACTTTTTAATAAATGTGTAAAGAAATTAAGTATTAAAGTGACAAATGTAAATTCTTAAGGGACAAGTGTCTTTATTTTAAAAATCTTACTTTCTTTAATTTTTGTAAACATAATTTGTATAAAAATAAAAACCTTTTCATCTCTTCTTCTTTCTTCAATCTATTTCCATTATTTCTCAGCTGAAACAAAGAAAAAACTTCAAAACCAAAATCTTGTAAAAAAACTTATCAAACCTGGATTAGAAATAAAAATCAAGTACAAATCTGAAATTAAATTCTGCGAATTCAAATGAAGATGAAATCTGCAACTTCAACGCAGCAAGTTCAAGATCTGTTCCAACATTTTAAAATAACAATTGGGGGCATGCAGTAAGATTTTCAACATCAAAGTATTTTTCAGATAAAAGTTCAAGCCTGGGAAATAAATTAAAAACTGCTCTGCTTTAAAATTGGTGAGTAAATTCTCTTAAAAACAGTTTTAATCATATTTTAGTTAAATTTATTTTTGCATGTGGTGAATTTGGCTATGATTATGAATATTTGTTTATTTGAATACTGTTGTGTATGCAAACTTAGAAATGTGAAATTATCATTGAATTCCAGTGCCTTTGTAAATTTATGTACTCTGTCTTCTGTTTCTTTTATAAGACCAGAATCCTCTTTTCAAAGAAAAATTAAAATCTTCCACTAAACATAATTATTTCACATTGATGATCAAATGAAAGTTTTGTATTAATGTTAGATAGATATTTTAAAAATAGTTATTGTAAATTTAAATTCACAAATAATTTTTAAATTGGAAAATACAGTGAATTTTGATTCATGTCAGAAAATCAATGATCTTAATTTTTGTTTTTGGATAGTACGAATGGATTAGATGTTAGGAATTATGATTTTTAACATGTAATTCATAATTTTTAAATTGATATTCAATTTGGAATTTGGTGTTGAAGGGTTTCAACATTTGGGTAAATTGCCGATGATCCAATCAATGTTTGAAGATGAATTCAGGGTCGAAGCTTGTTTTTGAGATGTGGATGTAGGAAAAAATGCAAGTGAATTTTTCCAATGGATAAATTGTTCGAATTCGAACTATTTAGGGTTTTAGTTATTTTTTATGTTCGGCCTGGATGTCGAAGCATCGCGTCTTGGATAGGATACCGGAATCGTTCGCTTTTGGTGGAGATGTAGCTCGTGGTCGTGGCGATTCGATGGAGTGGTCGGCGAGGTTTAGCGACATCGTGGTGATCGGCAGTGGTGGTTTTTGGTGGATCGAGTTTCTGCAGTAAAGTCGAGCAGTGGGTCAAATTTTGATTCGTGTGCGTATTGTTGAATCTGGGTTGGTCTTCGTGTTCGCACGAGATTTTGGGGTTGTAAGGGACTGCCATGGCAATCGACATCGGCCAGAATGGACGGTGCACGTGCACGACTTTGGATATGCTGGAGATTTTGGTTTGGGAAGACGAGTGAAACCCGGAGTAGCTTTCGTGTCTTCATCGTGTTTGTCTCGAAGTTGGAGGGCTGGGAATTTTCTCGAGGATTTTTATTTGTTTCTGGGTAATACTGTAATGATTAAGTTTGCAAATTTAAACCTGTTAATGAAATAAAGTTGCTAAGTAACTTGTGTTTGAATAAATGAAAGTAAGCATTATATTATAAACAAGTTTTATAAGAGAAACAATATATTAAGTTAAAACTTGTTATTTTGAAAAAAAAATGTAAATCAAACATTTAAAATGTATATTGAATTTATATTTCAAATTTAAATTGTTTTAAGATGATTGTTTTTGAAAATAATTATCTAAATAAAATTTTGAATTTCAATTTAAAAGAGTGTTTTGAATTTAATCATTTAATCAAAGTTTTAAGTTAAATTTTGAAGTAATGTTTTAATAACTAAGTTTTCAAATTATATTGAAAATAAATAAGTTCATATTAGATAATTTAAAGTGTTTTAATTTTTTAATTTGATTTCTTAATTCCTTATTTTCATATAAGGTTATTGATATGATTTTGTAATCCAAATAAAATAGTTTGTTTATAAGTTATTAAATTTGATTAATTTCAAATAATTTATTTATGAAGATAAGAAGGTTAATTTATCTTTGTTATGAACTTAAGAATACTTGATTAAATATGATTTGTAATTAAGAAAAAAATTAATTAAGATAAATGTTTTTCTTAATTAATTAAGGATTTTTGAAATATAAGAAGTTAATTTAATTAATTATTTAATTAATTTTAAATAATTTGTTAATTGTTTATTTAATTTTAAATAATCACTTAATTATGAATTAATTAAGTATAATTAATTATGTAGTAATTATTGGTAAATTATTGAATGTAATTAAGAATGGTAATTACTTATGGAAGTAATTAGTAGAAATTACTCGTGGGAGTAATTAAAGTTGAAGTGATTAAGATGTTATTAATTAAGGAGTTAATTAATATAATTGTTGAAGTTAATTAATTATGGAGTAATTAATGAATTAATGAACTAAGAATTATTTAATGATCGTATTAATTACTTTTTAAGGTAATTGATTTAAAGAGTAATCATCTAATGAAGTAACTAGAAGATAATTACAAATGTAAGTAATTATAGTTAATTAATTAATGTGATTAATTAATTAAGGAATGATATTAATTACCAAGTGTAATTAATTAAAATGTAATTAATTAAGGATTATTTATTAATTTAATTAAATAATAATTACTTAATGAAGTAATTAAAGATTAATTAATTAGATTAATTAATTAGATTAATTAATCAAGGGTTAATATAATTAATTAAGATATTAATTAAGATAAGTAATTACAAGTTGTTAATTACTGTTTATGATTAATGAGATGATTAATTATAAGTTAATTATTTAATTAATTAAAGTAATTATTAATCAGTAAGGATTATTAGTTAAATAATTAATGAATTAATCAAGGTTGATTAATAAAAAGTAATTAATTAAAGTGTGATTAATTAATTGTAAATAATTGAGGTTAATGTAATTAATTATAATTGATTAATAAATGGAAGTAAATGAAGGATCATTAATTATTGTAATTAATGATAGTAACTAAAGATTAATTACTGAATATGGTTAAGGATAATTACACGAATGTAATTAAAGTATAATTAATCAAGGAAGATTAATTAAGGATCATTAAGAGATGATTAATTTATTTATTTGGAATAAATTAATGAAGAAGGATTTAAGGTAATCCGATTGATTTGGAGTTAATCAATTCTGCTTTGGATGATTGATTGATTAATGTTGATTGATTTATATTGGATGATTGATATTGGGTGATTGGTTGATATTGGATGAATTGGATATCTCTGATATGTGATATGCTGCTTTGTGAGATGTATGGTTGATATGAATTATCTATTGTGATAATGTGATTCATCTATCGGTTTATATCATCCTGAATATAAGTTTAATTGTTTAAACCCTTAAACAACTTGGACATTAAAATGGCGTTTGGTTTCGGTGAGACCGGGATTGGGTTTCCATATTTGGATAATCCGAAAACCACATCGATCCAAATTAAATGTTAGGTCGTGAATCCAGGTGGAGCTTTGTGAAGACTCGAGATGTAAGAATTATTCGTCAGTATAACTCTGGGGGTGATTCCGTGATGAGTTTGACGGTGATAGTACTTATAGGTTCGAGATGGTGATTTACAGTGCAAGGGCTATGGTCGTTGACTCTAAGGGTGATTCCAAAATGAGTGCAAAGAGATAGTGCCTTCGATTTCGTTCGAACCCGGAACGAACTTATATGGATTGAATGCTTTCAGAACATCGTCAGGTGGACGATGAGCATTCTAAGATAGATGTGTTCTATAAAGGTAATCGCACCTCAAGCCTCATCAACCCGGGAATGGATAAAACAGGGGAGGTGCAGCAAGGCTAGGTGGGTAGCACCCATTTCAGTGTGAGGTCATTCATGTCTAGATGTCCCTTTATTTCGGCTTTGTGGGTGGTTGGTCGCGCCAACCACGGGGTGATCTTACTCGGGACTGTTCAGTAAGGAATGGTCCCGGCTTTGTGTTGCAGGGGATTGGGAGTAATCCTCGGTACTATGATCTAGGCCACGTACTGTGACAGGCGGTCCCCCGGTAGCCCTGCGATTGATGGAATCCAAAATCCAATAAGTGCCTGTACGGTTTTGATTGTGCCCAACTATGTTGGAACATGAGATGTAAGCATTCCAGCTATTTCTATATTTTATTTTGAAAACCCTAGACACTATTATAATATCACTGGATTTCCTATCAAATGTTTTGGTTAGCGTAAGGTAAAAACTTTTCCATATTTATGTGTGGGAAGTCTTACGTGATACCTTTTCTTTTCAAAGGTTTTTCTAAAATTAAGCAATTTTAACCCGTTTACTCACACCAAACCCCTGTCTGACCTGAGTGTTTAATTTCTGTTTTATTAAACTCTTGGGTACTCATATTATTTATGAGTAGTCAAGTGATTCACGTTAGCTTAACGAACTCTGGAGGAGATATGGAGCAGGAGGCTTCCACGTGTAAATATATTATGGCTCCGCTGTGTTTGTGTTGTATCAGTATCTTGTGTATTTGTGTTGTATGGTTAGGCAGATGTTTATAACTGTCTAATATGTGTTGTATATGTTGTGTATGTAGGATCGATTTCACCCTAGACGGGGGTTAATAGTGTGATAGTATAAATTATAAAAATTAATTGCGGAAGCTTATAAAATATTTTCAACACAGATCACGGAACAATAGCAGCACAGATAATAGCAGAATAATAAATGCAGAAATAGAACGACACAGAATTTACCGAGCTTTGGCAGAACCCTGCCTACATGCTGCCCCCAAGGTTTCTACTAGAAATTAGATAGTTAGACGCTTACACACGTAAACTCGCGACACCCGCTATCGACTAAACCTAACTCTACGCTCAAAACCCTGCCACAACTCAGCCACTGAGTTGCGAATTCTCAAGCTACGCCACGTAGTTTGTCCCCTAGTCCCACGACTAGAAAATTAAACGGTTTTAAAAGAAAAATACAAATTAAAAACAATTTTAAATTAAAATAACCCTAATTTAAAACCAAAACCCTATTTTATTCTTTAACAAGGCCGGCCCTTTTTTTTATATTAATTGACCCGTTCTCTTTATTTCATTCCTTTGTGAAAAATGGCCGTGTTGTTAATCTCGTTCGTTCCTCTTTGCAACTGAATTAGGGCTTGCGTCGTTGATCCAAATTAGGGCTTTCGAAGAGCCGTTATTACTTAGATCGAAACTGTGGTTGTTCGAGAGTTGCCTTGCTCGATCGATTTCTCGTTACTCTCTCTGGCTACTTCGAGTTGATGTAGTTCGACTTCAATTCGGTATGTGGTTTTCGTTTATGCTATTCTGTTATGCTTGATTGAACTCCATGATTTTGAAAATTGCCGATGATGATTGTTTATATAGGATTTGTAACCCTAGATTTGCATTCGTACGAATATATTTGAATTTGTCAATTATGTTTGATCGGATATTCGATTTCACTTTGATGCTGATGATTTTTATGACTAGATCAAATGCGTATAATTTCGTATACTTGCTTCCCACGGCTTTGATGTTTAACTTGGTCAATTTCCTTTGCTACCACGGTTTCGAATTTGACTTGAATTCGGTATTGACTAACTTGATTTTTTACTTGATCAACCTTGATGTTGATTTGTGAATTCAACTCCGTCTTCACTGGTTGTGTTTACTTCAGCCATTTGATTTCTTAAACTAAACTTATAGATATTGATCGAACTGTACATTTGCTCGATTTTACTTGTTGTTCACAGCCATTATATCTTTACTGCCATGTTGTTTGCATTGCATTTGTGTTGACTCTGTGTTTGCTGTATTATTTACTTTGTGAGTTCGAGCATTGTTGTGAGTAGTTTGAATCACTGTCATTTGTTTTCGAGTATGAAACTTGCACTGTTTCATGTGTGCTTGAACTCGAATACAGAAATTGCCATTCCATGACTCTGCATATATTCTCTGAGTTGCTTTGGCCCTGTTGCCTACACTCTGGTGCATTCCTGTATATGCTTTGCTTTTTTACTTGGTTCATGCCATGGTTTCACTACTTGTATCATTTTGACATTCCTTTGTGTCTTGGTTATATGCATTGTTGTGTTGGCTTGATGGTTTTCTTCTTTGGTTGTATATTTGGTCTCGTCTGCACCTTGTCATTGTGTAGCCTGGTATATGCTGTTACTTGAGTCACTTTGTTGTAGCATGCACTCTGTTTATGGCCTGATCATTTGTATACATTCATGTGTATTGGTCTGGTTGCATATTTGTGAGTTGTTCAGTGCATTGTTGTTTGCTGTCCACTTGAGTTTGAGCATTTGCTGGTTGTTATGCATATGCAAGTTCATTCATATTTCATTTCCCATTCACTGTTGCCTTGTGCATATCACTGCATTTTTATTACTGCTCTGTTTATTTGCATATAAACTTGGATTTGCTTCATTTGAAATTCTGGTGGTTGATCATCTTGCTTGTATGCTTGAAGTCGTAGCCTATACAACTGTCCTGTGTTGAATCCAACTAATAGCTCGGTTTTGACCTTGTGCGCGTGTTGTGATTTTATTTATATTGTTGCACGTGAGTTGAACCCGGCTTTTCATTTGGGTTTGACCTGAGCTCACCTGTCCCTGTAACATTATCAAGTGTATATGGTGTGCACGGCCTTGTGGCATGTACAGTGATACACTGTGCATGTCACATTGTTCGTGTGTGATGGATTCAAATATAAATCATGACGAACAACCCAAATAACTGAGGCAAATATTATTTTCGAAATTCACATTTTATTTTATATTGCAAAAATATTTCTTTTTCAATTTTACTGCGTTAGTGAATATTTTTGCAGATTCCTCAGATGCTGGAATCTAACTGGAATGAAATTGAAGATAAAACTACGAGTGTGAGTGATATGTAGTGAGGAATTTATGTAAATATGAAATTGTGATGTATTGTAATCAAAATTGTATATATATAGTGAGAGCTTGAATTTGTACTATATTTGTTTGAATAAAATTTCTGTTTGAATTCAAATTCTGTGTCATTTAATTTTATTCAGCAAATATTTATTTAATCTATGAAAAAAATAAAATAGTACATTAACAAATACATTTAAACGAATATATATATGTTTATTATCATCAAACAAAAATCATATAAGCGCATATTCAAAAATCTTCCCCTTTTGATGATAACAAACATATATTTAAGATTTTGAATATGTTAAATGTATTTGATCATTGATATATCCTAATTGCTCCCCCTATTTAAATGCTTCCTCTCTACACAAAGCGCCCCCTACATATATGCATATAAATAAAAATATGCAACTGAGCCTAGATGCAAATAGAAAATTGTTTGACCTTTGCTTGATTTTGACAAAATCTTAACTTTTCTCTCCCCCTTTTGTTATCAGCAAAAGAATAATAGTGTTAGTGAAAATAGAGGTAAGGTGATCGATATTAATCCAACATTAAAAACTCAATTAAATATAAATATTAAATTTCAATAAAAAATCAAACAAAAATCATAAATATTTTGTTATGCGTATATTCCACTTTCAGAATGGTGGGAATGATGTCATCATATAAAACCATACAGTTGTGTCTATTTGTAGTATATTTATATCAGGAATTTGAATATCTACTAACCATGCATAATCGTTAGGACTTTTAAATGAGATTAGTAGTATTCCAATTTTATTTTAAAAAATGAATTCAAGTATCTTCTAACCACGCATAACCGTGAGGACTTTTAAATGGGATTAGAATCAACTTGTTTATTTTAAAAATCAACTTTTGATATGCGTTCCATACGTACATAACCGTGAGGACTTTTAAATGAGCATGGAAGCACATAACAAATTCCAAGTAATTCACCCATGCATAACCGTGAGGACTTTTAAATGAGAGTGAATACTTTGGTATTTTTTTTAATATATAAATTTTTTCTATTATTATTATTATTTTTAAAAAATGTGAAAATGAAAAACGAACGATTCCTGTTTAAAGTACCACATATCGACAAACTATATAGAATTTTGATGAGTGATGGTCGTTAGAAATATGATAGATATAGAGATGGTCATGGAATTTTTACCAACAAAAAGTTTTATAACTCTTGTTTAAATATCTAAAGAAATTTTCTAATTATACTTTTTCGAGTTATAATATATGATCAATATCAACACTCATCACTTTTTCAATCACTATTTTTCTTTTCGATAATCATTAGGGAGTCAGATTAGTCAAAATAGTCATTTAAAATCAAATTCAGAAATAATTATAAATCAATTTTTCTAAACGACTAATCTGAAAATATGGTCAAAAATGATTTTCTCGAGGGGGTTTTATAAGAAAATTTTCTGCTATTTGAAAATTATTTGAAATGAAAAACATGCACATATTTTCTTTGAAAAACGATGCAGTTACTAAATGTCTCAAAAATTCACGTTCAACTAGTAATTTTTCTATCAACTAGATTACCAGTGTAATCTGCATCTGAATTTCTTTTTCACTCATTTATCATTAATTGATTTTGATCGACCAAACCATGAAGTGTGCACCAAAAATTTCAAACTCAATTTTTAACAGCATTTCAAATGACATTCTTTTGTAATTGAATTGAAGCCAGGTTAACAATCAAACAAATATTATAGTGTTAATCTTAGAAGCCATAGGATAAACAACTATATTCATGAGTAATCATCAATCATTAAAACATCATTATTATTCCAAACAGTTTCTTGAAGTTTCAAAAATTTCTTAAAATCCTTTTTACAATTTTTAGATGAAATTCTTTAGGATTTTAATTGAAGTCATGTCAAAAGAAATTGTGAATATATAGTTAGCCGTATTATAACCAAATGTATTATCATCCAACAAAAACACTATTTTTAATCCAAACTGATATATATGAAGTAATTCAAAGAATCTAGAGATTTTTATAGTGTTTTTTTTGGCATAAGAATATAATTGGCCAACTATTTTGAATAAGTCAGAATCATCATCTTTTCATCATCACATTATTGGCTGATTTAATTCAAAATATGGTGCAGATTATCACATTTAATATATCGTTCAAATAAATATACCATTACCTGTTTTACCTTTACGATATTTTTCGTTGTTGTCCATTGTGATTCTGTCACCTTTGAACTAGGCTAAGGAACTTTGCTTTGTTGCTCGTTGTGTCCTTGGAACAGCCAAAATCCAGAGAACACTGTTATTGTTCCTTAGCCTGCCACCGCACCTACACGGGAAAAGATTTATGTGACCTATTTGTTTTTATAGGTCCATGGTTGTTAATGGCAGAAAGTTTTGAAAAACAATTTTATAAAGACCCAAAACTATTTATAATTGTTCCCTTCGGCACCCAAATTTGTTTAACTTTGAGAGAATTTATATTTGTGCCTTTTGGAACCCAAATCGGTATAGTTTTCACATGTTTGGGTCTATACCAACAATTATTGTGATTGTGTCCATATTTTCTACAAATCGTGCACATTGAATTTTCTTGATTAATCTCATTTCTAACATTTTTAAATTGATTATATCCAAGTCTTTGTCTAACTGTATTAACAGTTTGTTTCCCTAATAGCATATTCAACGATTCTTCACTATTTGAAAATTTATCTAAAGTCGTTGACAATTGTTGGACTTGTGTTTTGAGAGACTCATTTTCGTTTAACAATTGTGTACACTTTTAATAGAATTCTCTCTTCTAGTATTTTCATTCTCTTTTAAAATCAGAATTTCATTTTCAAGCGTTTTCATTTTAATTTCTGATTTTTTAATTTCTTCATCAAATGTTAGACAATTATCACACTTAGGGATCCTACTTTGATAGGTTTTAACTAATTGGTCAAGTTGTTCGTTTAATTCTATCAAAGTAACTTTTTGTGATTCAAGTTTAGCATATTTCTCCCTGAGTCGTTCAAAACAGCCATTTACTTCATGAAAATATATAAGCAACTCTGAATGAGTAAGTTTTGATACCTCGCTTGGCTCATCATCATCACTGTCAGTTATATCACCTCGAAGGCACAAATCTGCTTTTTCGCTCTCACTGCCAGTTCTTTTATCACCTTCATCCATTTCATCCCAAGTGGCTGCAAAACTTTTCTTTTTCTGTTTCTTTCCAAAGTCGCGTCGATTTCGAAGACAATTGGGCTTGATGTGTCCGGGTTGGTTGCACTTATGAAAGATGATCTCATGTTCTTCTGAGTAGTCCAGTGCATTACCTATTCTGCTTTTCAATTCTTGATTTCGAGCTGGATTTCCGTATTTGCGATTCCACCTTTTGAATTTCTTTATTAGTAGTGCCAGCTCTGCTGCTCCATCATCATCATCATCGTCGTCGTCGTCATCACTTTCGGTTGTTCCTTTGAGCGCTATTGATTTCTTTCGAGTATCTCCTCCTTCACGCTCTTCCTTGAATTTCATTTCTAGCTCATAAGTGGTGAGATTTCCGTTGAGTTCTTCAACTTTCATTTGTTTTAAGTCTTTTGATTCTTGAGTGGCAGTCACTTTCGCTTCAAATTTTCGTGGAAGGACTCTGAGGATTTTTCGGACTATCTCCAACTCCGTGTATGATTTTCCAAGAGCTTTTGATTTATTTACGATATTGGAAAGTCGTCCATGCATCTCTTTAACATTTTCTTCATTCGCCAATGTGAAGTTCTCGTATTCGCTGCTTAGCATGGCAAGGCGAGATTCTTTGACTTGGGATGTTCCTTTGTGAGTCACTTCTAGTGTGTGCCATATTTCCTACGTAGTTAGACAATGTGAGACACGATTAAATTCAAATTGATCCAATGAAAAGATAATAGAATTCATAGCTTTAGCATTAGTATTTTGTAATTTATTTTCTAGTTCTGTCCATTGTTCCTTTGGTTTATCTACTTCCTGATTATCTACAGTAATAGTTGGTGTTCTATAACCTGTCTCAACAACATTCCAAGCGTCAATGGTTTTCAGAAAGATTTCCATCCTATTTTTCCAATAAACATATTCACCATTGAATATTGGTGGTCTAACTATTGATTGACCCTCAGTAAAAGCAGTATTAAAAGAAGCCATTTTAAAAGTTCAAATTTTTAAAACAAAATTTGGTTTTTGTAAAATCAAATTTTTAAAACATAAAAAACTTTTGTTCCTAGCTCTGATACCACTTGTAGGATCGATTTCACCCTATGGGGGGGTGAATAGGGTGATAGTATAAATTATAAAAATTAATTGCGGAAGCTTATAAACAATTTTCAACACAGATCACAGAACAATAGCAGTACAGATAATAGTAGAATAACAAACGCAGAAATAGAACGACACAGAATTTACCCAGCTTCGGCAAAACCCTGCCTACGTGCTGCCCCCAAGGTTTCTACTAGAAATTAGATAGTCATACGCTTACACACGTAAACTCGCGACACCCGCTATCGACTAAACCTAACTCTACGCTCAAAACCCTGCCACAACTCAGCCACTGAGTTGCGAATTCTCAAGCTACGCAACGTAGCTTGTCCCCTAGTCACACGACTAGAAAATCAAACGGTTTTAAAAGGAAAATACAAATTAAAAACAATTTTAAATTAAAATAAGCCTAATTTAAAACCAAAACCCTATTTTATTCTTTAACAAGGCCGGCCCTTTTTCTTTATATTAATTGGCCCGTTCTCTTTATTTCATTCCTTTGTGAAAAATGGCCGTCGTTGTCAATCTCGTTCATTCCTCTTTGCAACTGAATTAGGGCTTGCGTCGTTGATCCAAATTAGGGCTTTCGAAGAGCCGTTATTACTTAGATCGAATCTGTGGTTGTTCGAGAGTTGCCTTGCTCGATCGATTTCTCGTTGCTCTCTCTGGCTACTTCGAGTTGATGTAGTTCGACTTCAATTCGGTATGTGGTTTTCGTTTATGCTATTCTGTTATGCTTGATTGAACTCCATGATTTTGAAAATTGCCGATGATGATTGTTTATATAGGGTTTGTAACCCTAGATTTGCATTCGTACGAATATATTTGAATTTGTCAATTATGTTTGATCGGATATTCGATTTCACTTTGATGCTGATGATTTTTATGACTAGATCAAATGCGTATAATTTCGTATACTTGCTTCCCACGGCTTTGATGTTTAACTTGGTCAATTTCCTTTGCTACCACGGTTTCGAATTTGACTTGAATTCGGTATTGACTAACTTGATTTTTTACTTGATCAACCTTGATGTTGATTTGTGAATTCAACTCCGTCTTCACTGGTTGTGTTTACTTCAGCCATTTGATTTCTTAAACTAAACTTATGGATATTGATCGAACTATACATTTGCTCGATTTTACTTGCTGTTCACAGCCATTATATCTTTACTGCCATGTTGTTTGCATTGCATTTGTGTTGACTCTGTGTTTGCTGTATTATTTACTTTGTGAGTTCGAGCATTGTTGTGAGTAGTTTGAATCACTGTCATTTGTTTTCGAGTATGAAACTTGCACTGTTTCATGTGTGCTTGAACTCGAATACAGAAATTGCCATTCCATGACTCTGCATATATTCTCTGAGTTGCTTTGGCCCTGTTGCCTACACTCTGGTGCATTCCTGTATATGCTTTGCTTTTTTACTTGGTTCATGCCATGGTTTCACTACTTGTATCATTTTGACATTCCTTTGTGTCTTGGTTATATGCATTGTTGTGTTGGCTTGATGGTTTTCTTCTTTGGTTGTATATTTGGTCTCGTCTGCACCTTGTCATTGTGTAGCCTGGTATATGCTGTTACTTGAGTCACTTTGTTGTAGCATGCACTCTGTTTATGGCCTGATCATTTGTATACATTCATGTGTATTGGTCTGGTTGCATATTTGTGAGTTGTTCAGTGCATTGTTGTTTGCTGTCCACTTGAGTTTGAGCATTTGCTGGTTGTTATGCATATGCAAGTTCATTCATATTTCATTTCCCATTCACTGTTGCCTTGTGCATATCACTGCATTTTTATTACTTCTCTGTTTATTTGCATATAAACTTGGATTTGCTTCATTTGAAATTCTGGTGGTTGATCATCTTGCTTGTATGCTTGAAGTCGTAGCCTATACAACTGTCCTGTGTTGAATCCAACTAATAGCTCGGTTTTGACCTTGTGCGCGTGTTGTGATTTTATTTATATTGTTGCACGTGAGTTGAACCCGGCTTTTCATTTGGGTTTGACCTGAGCTCACCTGTCCCTGTAACATTATCAAGTGTATATTGGTGTGCACGGCCTTGTGGCATGTACAGTGATACACTGTGCATGTCACATTGTTCGTGTGTGATGGATTCAAATATAAATCATGACGAACAACCCAAATAACTGAGGCAAATATTATTTTCGAAATTCACATTTTATTTTATATTGCAAAAATATTTCTTTTTTAATTTTACTGCGTTAGTGAATATTTTTGCAGATTCCTCAGATGCTGGAATCTAACTGGAATGAAATTGAAGATAAAACTACGAGTGTGAGTGATATGTAGTGAGGAATTTATGTAAATATGAAATTGTGATGTATTGTAATCAAAATTGTATATGTATAGTGAGAGCTTGAATTTGTACTATATTTGTTTGAATAAAATTTCTGTTTGAATTCAAATTCTGTGTCATTTAATTTTATTCAGCAAATATTTGTTTAATCTATGAAAAAAATAAAATAGTACATTAACAAATACATTTAAACGAATATATATGTTTATTATCATCAAACAAAAATCATATAAGCGCATATTCAAAAATCTTCCCCTTTTGATGATAACAAACATATATTTAAGATTTTGAATATGTTAAATGTATTTGATCATTGATATATCCTAATTGCTCCCCCTATTTAAATGCTTCCTCTCTACACAAAGCGCCCCCTACATATATGCATATAAATAAAAATATGCAACTGAGCCTAGATGCAAATAGAAAATTGTTTGACCTTTGCTTGATTTTGACAAAATCTTAACTTTTCTCTCCCCCTTTTGTTATCAGCAAAAGAATAATAGTGTTAGTGAAAATAGAGGTAAGGTGATCGATATTAATCCAACATTAAAAACTCAATTAAATATAAATATTAAATTTCAATAAAAAATCAAACAAAAATCATAAATATTTTGTTATGCGTATATTCCACTTTCAGAATGGTGGGAATGATGTCATCATATAAAACCATACAGTTGTGTCTATTTGTAGTATATTTATATCAGGAATTTGAATATCTACTAACCATGCATAACCGTTAGGACTTTTAAATGAGATTAGTAGTATTCCAATTTTATTTTAAAAAATGAATTCAAGTATCTTCTAACCACGCATAACCGTGAGGACTTTTAAATGGGATTAGAATCAACTTGTTTATTTTAAAAATCAACTTTTGATATGCGTTCCATACGTACATAACCGTGAGGACTTTTAAATGAGCATGGAAGCACATAACAAATTCCAAGTAATTCACCCATGCATAACCGTGAGGACTTTTAAATGAGAGTGAATACTTTGGTATTTTTTTTAATATATAAATTTTTTCTATTATTATTATTATTTTTAAAAAATGTGAAAATGAAAAACGAACGATTCCTGTTTAAAGTACCACATATCGACAAACTATATAGAATTTTGATGAGTGATGGTCGTTAGAAATATGATAGATATAGAGATGGTCATGGAATTTTTACCAACAAAAAGTTTTATAACTCTTGTTTAAATATCTAAAGAAATTTTCTAATTATACTTTTTCGAGTTATAATATATGATCAACATCAACACTCATCACTTTTTCAATCACTATTTTTCTTTTCGATAATCATTAGGGAGTCACATTAGTCAAAATAGTCATTTAAAATCAAATTCAGAAATAATTATAAATCAATTTTTCTAAACGACTAATCTGAAAATATGGTCAAAAATGATTTTCTCGAGGGGGTTTTATAAGAAAATTTTCTGCTGTTTGAAAATTATTTGAAATGAAAAATATGCACATATTTTCTTTGAAAAACGATGCAGTTACTAAATGTCTCAAAAATTCACGTTCAACTAGTAATTTTTCTATCAACTAGATTACCAGTGTAATCTGCATCTGAATTTCTTTTTCACTCATTTATCATTAATTGATTTTGATCGACCAAACCATGAAGTGTGCACCAAAAATTTCAAACTCAATTTTTAACAGCATTTCAAATGACATTCTTTTGTAATTGAATTGAAGCCAGGTTAACAATCAAACAAATATTATAGTGTTAATCTTAGAAGCCATAGGATAAACAACAATATTCATGAGTAATCATCAATCATTAAAACATCATTGTTATTCCAAACAGTTTCTTGAAGTTTCAAAAATTTCTTAAAATCCTTTTTACAATTTTTAGATGAAATTCTTTAGGATTTTAATTGAAGTCATGTCAAAAGAAATTGTGAATATATAGTTAGCCGTATTATAACCAAATGTATTATCATCCAACAAAAACACTATTTTTAATCCAAACTGATATATATGAAGTAATTCAAAGAATCTAGAGATTTTAATAGTGTTTTTTTTGCATAAGAATATAATTGGCCAACTATTTTGAATAAGTCAGAATCATCATCTTTTCATCATCACATTATTGGCTGATTTAATTCAAAATATGGTGCAGATTATCACATTTAATATATCGTTCAAATAAATATACCATTACCTGTTTTACCTTTACGATATTTTTCGTTGTTGTCCATTGTGATTCTGTCACCTTTGAACTAGGCTAAGGAACTTTGCTTTGTTGCTCGTTGTGTCCTTGGAACAGCCAAAATCCAGAGAACACTGTTATTGTTCCTTAGCCTGCCACCGCACCTACACGGGAAAAGATTTATGTGACCTATTTGTTTTTATAGGTCCATGGTTGTTAATGGCAGAAAGTTTTGAAAAACAATTTTATAAAGACCCAAAACTATTTATAATTGTTCCCTTCGGCACCCAAATTTGTTTAACTTTGAGAGATTTTATATTTGTGCCTTTTGGAACCCAAATCGGTATAGTTTTCACATGTTTGGGTCTATACCAACAATTATTGTGATTGTGTCCATATTTTCTACAAATCGTGCACATTGAATTTTCTTGATTAATCTCATTTCTAACATTTTTAAATTGATTATATCCAAGTCTTTGTCTAACTGTATTAACAGTTTGTTTCCCTAATAGCATATTCAACGATTCTTCACTATTTGAAAATTTATCTAAAGTCGTTGACAATTGTTGGACTTGTGTTTTGAGAGACTCATTTTCGTTTAACAATTGTGTACACTTTTAATAGAATTCTCTCTTCTAGTATTTTCATTCTCTTTTAAAATCAGAATTTCATTTTCAAGCGATTTCATTTTAATTTCTGATTTTTTAATTTCTTCATCAAATGTTAGACAATTATCACACTTAGGGATCCTACTTTGATAGGTTTTAACTAATTGGTCAAGTTGTTCGTTTAATTCTATCAAAGTAACTTTTTGTGATTCAAGTTTAGCATATTTCTCCCTGAGTCGTTCAAAACAGCCATTTACTTCATGAAAATATATAAGCAACTCTGAATGAGTAAGTTTTGATACCTCGCTTGGCTCATCATCATCACTGTCAGTTATATCACCTCGAAGGCACAAATCTGCTTTTTCGCTCTCACTGCCAGTTCTTTTATCACCCTCATCCATTTCATCCCAAGTGGCTGCAAAACTTTTCTTTTTCTGTTTCTTTCCAAAGTCGCGTCGATTTCGAAGACAATTGGGCTTGATGTGTCCGGGTTGGTTGCACTTATGACAGATGATCTCCTGTTCTTCTGAGTAGTCCAGTGCTTTACCTATTCTGCTTTTCAATTCTTGATTTCGAGCTGGATTTCCGTATTTGCGATTCCACCTTTTGAATTTCTTTATTAGTAGTGCCAGCTCTGCTGCTCCATCATCATCATCATCATCATCATCACCACTTTCGGTTGTTCCTTTGAGCGCTATTGATTTCTTTCGAGTATCTCCTCCTTCACGCTCTTCCTTGAATGTCATTTCTAGCTCATAAGTGGTGAGATTTCCGTTGAGTTCTTCAACTTTCATTTGTTTTAAGTCTTTTGATTCTTGAGTGGCAGTCACTTTCGCTTCAAATTTTCGTGGAAGGACTCTGAGGATTTTTCGGACTATCTCCAACTCCATGTATGATTTTCCAAGAGCTTTTGATTTATTTACGATATTGGAAAGTCGTCCATGCATCTCTTTAACATTTTCTTCATTCGCCAATGTGAAGTTCTCGTATTCGCTGCTTAGCATGGCAAGGCGAGATTCTTTGACTTGGGATGTTCCTTCGTGAGTCACTTCTAGTGTGTGCCATATTTCCTACGCAGTTAGACAATGTGAGACACGATTAAATTCAAATTGATCCAATGAAAAGATAATAGAATTCATAGCTTTAGCATTAGTATTTTGTAATTTATTTTCTAGTTCTGTCCATTGTTCCTTTGGTTTATCTACTTCCTGATTATCTACAGTAATAGTTGGTGTTCTATAACCTGTCTCAACAACATTCCAAGCGTCAATGGTTTTCGGAAAGATTTCCATCCTATTTTTCCAATAAGCATATTCACCATTGAATATTGGTGGTCTAACTATTGATTGACCCTCAGTAAAAGCAGTATTAAAAGAAGCCATTTTAAAAGTTCAAATTTTTAAAACAAAATTTGGTTTCTGTAAAATCAAATTTTTAAAACAAAAAAAACTTTTGTTCCTAGCTCTGATACCACTTGTAGGATCGATTTCACCCTATGGGGGGGTGAATAGGGTGATAGTATAAATTATAAAAATTAATTGCGGAAGCTTATAAATAATTTTCAACACAGATCACAGAACAATAGCAGTACAGATAATAGTAGAATAATAAACGCAGAAATAGAACGACACAGAATTTACCCAGCTTCGGCAAAACCCTGCCTACGTGCTGCCCCCAAGGTTTCTACTAGAAATTAGATAGTCATACGCTTACACACGTAAACTCGCGACACCCGCTATCGACTAAACCTAGCTCTACGCTCAAAACCCTGCCACAACTCAGCCACTGAGTTGCGAATTCTCAAGCTACGCAACGTAGCTTGTCCCCTAGTCACACGACTAGAAAATTAAACGGTTTTAAAAGGAAAATACAAATTAAAAACAATTTTAAATTAAAATAAGCCAAATTTAAAACCAAAACCCTATTTTATTCTTTAACAAGGCCGGCCCTTTTTTTATATTAATTGGCCCGTTCTCTTTATTTCATTCCTTTGTGAAAAATGGCCGTCGTTGTTAATCTCGTTCATTCCTCTTTGCAACTGAATTAGGGCTTACATCGTTGATCCAAATTAGGGCTTTCGAAGAGCCGTTATTACTTAGATCGAATCTGTGGTTGTTCGAGAGTTGCCTTGCTCGATCGATTTCTCGTTGCTCTCTCTGGCTACTTCGAGTTGATGTAGTTCGACTTCAATTCGGTATGTGGTTTTCGTTTATGCTATTCTGTTATGCTTGATTGAACTCCATGATTTTGAAAATTGTCGATGATGATTGTTTATATAGGGTTTGTAACCCTAGATTTGCATTCGTACGAATATATTTGAATTTGTCAATTATGTTTGATCGGATATTCGATTTCACTTTGATGCTGATGATTTTTATGACTAGATCAAATGCGTATAATTTCTTATACTTGCTTCCCACGGCTTTGATGTTTAACTTGGTCAATTTCCTTTGCTACCACAGTTTCGAATTTGACTTGAATTCGGTATTGACTAACTTGATTTTTTACTTGATCAACCTTGATGTTGATTTGTGAATTCAACTCCGTCTTCACTGGTTGTGTTTACTTCAGCCATTTGATTTCTTAAACTAAACTTATGGATATTGATCGAACTGTACATTTGCTCGATTTTACTTGTTGTTCACAGCCATTATATCTTTACTGCCATGTTGTTTGCATTGCATTTGTGTTGACTCTGTGTCTGCTGTATTATTTACTTTGTGAGTTCGAGCATTGTTGTGAGTAGTTTGAATCACTGTCATTTGTTTTCGAATATGAAACTTGCACTGTTTCATGTGTGCTTGAACTCGAATAAAGAAATTGCCATTCCATGACTCTGCATATATTCTCTGAGTTGCTTTGGCCCTGTTGCCTACACTCTGGTGCATTCCTGTATATGCTTTGCTTTTTTACTTGGTTCATGCCATGGTTTCACTACTTGTATCATTCTGACATTCCTTTGTGTCTTGGTTATATGCATTGCTGTGTTGGCTTGATGGTTTTCTTCTTTGGTTGTATATTTGGTCTCGTCTGCACCTTGTCATTGTGTAGCCTGGTATATGCTGTTGCTTGAGTCACTTTGTTGTAGCATGCACTCTGTTTATGGCCTGATCATTTGTATACATTCATGTGTATTGGTCTGGTTGCATATTTGTGAGTTGTTCAGTGCACTGTTGTTTGCTATCCACCTGAGTTTGAGCATTTGCTAGTTGTTATGCATATACAAGTTCATTCATATTGCATTTCCCATTTGTGCATATCACTGCATTTTTATTACTGCTCTGTTTATTTGCATATAAACTTGGATTTGCTTCATTTGAAATTCTGGTGGTTGATCATCTTGCTTGTATGCTTGAAGTCGTAGCCTATACAACTGTCCTGTGTTGAATCCAACTAATAGCTCGGTTTTGACCTTGTGCGCGTGTTGTGATTTTATTTATATTGTTGCACGTGAGTTGAACCCGGCTTTTCATTTGGGTTTGACCTGAGCTCACCTGTCCCTGTAACATTATCAAGTGTATATGGTGTGCACGGCCTTGTGGCATGTACAGTGATACACTGTGCATGTCACATTGTTCGTGTGTGATGGATTCAAATATAAATCATGACGAACAACCCAAATAACTGAGGCAAATATTATTTTCGAAATTCACATTTTATTTTATATTGCAAAAATATTTCTTTTTCAATTTTACTGCGTTAGTGAATATTTTTGCAGATTGCTTAGGTGCTGGATTCTAACTGGAATGAAATTGAAGATAAAACTACGAGTGTGAGTGATATGTAGTGAGGAATTTATGTACATATGAAATTGTGATGTATTGTAATCAAAATTGTATATGTATAGTGAGAGCTTGAATTTGTACTATTATATTTGTTTGAATAAAATTTCTGTTTGAATTCAAATTCTGTGTCATTTAATTTTATTCAGAAAATATTTATTTAATCTATGAAAAAAAATAGTACATTAACAAATACATTTAAACGAATATATATGTTTATTATCGTCAAACAAAAATCATATAAGCGCATATTCAACAGTGTACTCTGATGTAATATGATACTATGTAATATTTTATGTGATATATTATATTTCATTCATTCCGATGTGAGTTCTCTGATGTTGTTGTGTTTCTTCTTTCTCTTTCTTTTCTTCTTTTATCCCTTTCTTTTCTTAATTAGTGATGTGACTTTCTGGTGATAGAAGGTCGGGTCGCCACAGTTGGTATCAGAGCATTAGGTTGAGTGAATACCTAGGCTCTGGAGTGGTGTCTTTCTTGAGAGAGCGTACTTCTAATTTTTATATATAACAATATATATATATCTATCTATATCTACCTGATCTGTTGGGTTATCTGTTCGGATTTTCTAGCATAAGTTTTAAAGGTAGATGGAGTAGTGGTGTGTGTGTAACACGACTACCATTAATGAAAGAGGTCCATATGTTAAGGTTGGATGTGTATTTGTCGAGACTGTAGACCTAATACCGTCTCGAGCGAGATTTGTAGTAAGGATTTCTCTGATAACCGAAGGAATTTTTTTTAAAGATTCGGAGTTTATCTTTGAAGTGTAAGTTTGGATCTGTCGGAAGTGCAGAAGTAAGTGATGATATCTTGATAATTGCGTGATGAGATGCAGTATCCATGGATATTTTCGAAGATGTTTTTTTCTTGAAGCAGTTTTAGAAATGGTTGAGGAGCGGTCTTTACCTGCCACAGGGAAGATTCGTCTGAGTAGAAGCTGTCTGGATCTTTAGCATAGAGATTGGCTGTTTTGGAATATGAGTCTAAGGTTTATAAGTTGTTTCGCTTCGGCATGGTCTCATTTGTCATTCCTTACGGAGAGTGTGATGTTGATGTTGGGTTTGGAGCCCGAATTTCTTGGGAGGATGTCTGCCATCTCGAAGGTCCGTTGTGTGGTTTGTTGATCGTTTTGGTTTTCGAGGAGCCTTTGGATTAGAAGTCTTTGGTTGGCTGTGGTAGCAGTTCAGCTCGAAGTATTCGGTGTGATGACGAGAAGGTCTTTTAGCTTTGCAGTATCATCGAAGTAGAGTTTGGAAGCAGCATTGTGTCCATTTCTCCGATGGTTCGGGAATCTTGGTGGTTCTCTTTCAGCAGTCCGGGCAGATGGTGAGTTTTCTTGAAGGGTTAACCTTGTTTGGAGAAGCTTAAGGCTGTTCTAATTGGCAAAGAGATGACAGTTTCTTTGGAATCCGAACTAGGTAGGGTCGCAAAAGTGACTTGCGATTAGTTTGGAATTTTTCTTGAGCAATCTTTTGTTTGAGACTGAGAGTTCTTATGTGGAATTAGGGTCTACTGAAGTAATCAGAAGTTTGTCTGCATCTGGAGTTGAGTTCCATATTGTTTTGGTTCCAGAAGCGATACTGGTGGTTAGCCTGGTAGTAGGATGGTTCTTGGAGATAAGAGGAGTTGGTGTAGCAGCTCAGAAATTTTTGGAGTTTGGATTAGTCCGATCTAGTTTTTGAGTTGGGATTCTGCTGTAGGTTGTGTGACTGAGTCAGATGAGTCACTCAGATTTTATGGATTTGATTAACAAAGTTTTCTGGATATATTGGATAAGTTTGTACTTGTGTTCATCAACAGTATTCTCATTTATTTCAGAATCAGAGTTATGCAGCGGAAGCGAGGTAGCAACTGTACAAGGAAGGAAGCAAGTTCAGTTTGCTATTGCTTGGGAAGTAGAGCTTGTGTTCTGGATTTCGACGGATTTTGGATGACTTTTCTATTGAATAGGATCCAGAAACTAGTTTGCTTTGGTCTAGTTGTTTCTGGAAGTATCTGCATAGGTTGAGCTGACCAGGAAGAAGTATGGCATCCTAGGATTTGTCTGTTGAGTTATCCAGATATGAGCTAAGGAGTTTGGAATTCGAAGTTGGAGACTTCATTGTTGTTCAGATTTCTCTGGTTTAGAGAGCTATAATTGGATGGCTAGTTCTAAGGCATTCGGGATTTCTTATCTGTGTTTTTGATAGGATAAGATTGAATTGCCAGTTTGGATAGCTGGATTTTATTATATTTCACGTATCTCTGAGGGAGTACGTGTATGATTCATTGTTGGTTGTAAAATCTATAGTTCAGTTGGATTTGGAAGTTGAGCTAGACTTGAGTATAGTCAGATGTTCTGTTCAGATTGATGGATCTAGAGATGAGGGGAGCTCTGGATTTTAGTGGTATAGTTAGTTTAGCTTCCGTAGAGCGAGTCTCCCGGTGATTTAAACTTGGAAAACTCTAGATAGTGTTAGTATGATTTATTCTGATTTGTGTCAGAATAATTAGTTAGGTTTGTTTGTGTGATTGATTGCTATGGTTGTTAGTAACTGGTGATAGGCATGCTTTGCTGTTTGAAAATAAAATCTTTACTGGGTTATTAAATTACCTTTGCTTTTAAGTTTCAGGGATGAAATTCTTTTAAGGGGGGAGGAATGTGACGACCCGGAATTTCAGGCAATATCAATTTAATAATATGTATTAATAATTTAATTGGTTTGATAATTTTTCTTTATAATTTTAATTTAAATTGGTAAATTTAATCTTTTAAAGGTTAATAAATTTTTAATCTGGCAATATTTGATAAGTATTTATTTTTCAAAGCTAATAAATTTTATTCTATTTATAATATATATATTTGATATATATTGTGAATAGGAAATCTTTTGTTTTAATTAAAAAGATGAATTTTCAAATAGTAATATATATGTACGTATATGTTATAATTTGAGTCGTTTTGAAATTTAATATAATCTATTGATAATTTATATATGAATGAATTGTAATTTAAAGATTAATTCAATTGTTTTCAAAATATAAGATATTTATTTTTAAATATGATAGTTTAAATAAAGTTTTGTTTTCTTTTAAAGTGTTTAAATTTAAAATGGTTATAAATGTACATATATATACATAAATGTTTTAGATTTTAAATCTATGTATAAGAATATATTTGGATCATAATTAGTTTTATAATATTTTCTTTAAAAAGTAAATTGATTTATTCATACATAAGTATTTAGTAATTTAGTAAATTATATAAGTAAGCTTATATTATCTTTTAAATTAAGTAAGTTATATTTACATTTAAATTAAGTAAAAATTAATTAAAAATACTTAAGACATGTGTAACCATATTAACACCTTTTAATAACATGTGTAAAGAAATTAAGTATTAAAGTAACGAATGTAAAGTCTTAAGGGACAAGTGTCTTTATTTTAAAAATCTTACTTTCTCTAATTTTTATAAACATAATTCATATAAAAGTAAAAACCTTTTCATCTCTTCTTCTTTCTTCAATCTATTTCCATTATTTCTCAGCTGAAATAAAGAAAAATATTCAAAACCAAAATATTGTAAAAAACTTTTCAAACCTGGATTAGAAATAAAAATCAAATACGAATCTGAAATTAAATTCTGCAAATTCAAATGAAGATGAAATCTGCAACTTCAACTCAGCAAGTTCAAGATCTGTTCCAACATTTTAAAATAACAATTGAGGGCATGCAGTAAGATTTTCAACATCAAAATATTTTTTAGATAAAAGTTCAAGCCTGGGAAATAAAATGAAAACTGCTCTGCTTTAAAATTGGTGAGTAAATTCTCTTAAAAACGGTTTTAATCATATTTTAGTTAAATTTATTTTTGCATGTGGTGAATATGGCTATGATTATGAATATTTGTTTATTTGAATACTGTTGTGTACGCAAAGTTAGAAATGTGGAATTATCAGTGAATTCCAGTGCCTCCGTAAATTTTTGTACTCTGTCTTCTGTTTTTTTATAAGACCAGAATCCTCTTTTCAAAGAAAAATTAAAATCCTCCACTAAACATCATTATTTCACATTGATGATCAAATGAAAGTTGTGTATTAATGTTAGATAGAAATTTTAAAATAGTTACTGTAAATTTAAATTCACAAATAATTTTTAAATTGGAAATACAGTGAATTTTGATTCATGTCAGAAAATCAATGATCTTAATTTTTGTTTTGGATAGTATGAATGGATTAGATGTTAGGAATTATGATTTTTAACATGTAATTCATAATTTTTAAATTGATATTCAATTTGGAATTTGGTGTTGAAGGGATTCGGCATTTGGGTAAATTGCCGATGATCCAATCAATGTTTGAAGATGAATTCAGGGTCGCAGCTTGTTTTTGAGATGTGGATGTAGGGAAAAATGCAAGTGAATTTTTCAAATGGATAAATTGTTCGAATTCGAACGATTTAGGGTTTTAGTTAGTTTTTATGTTCGGCCTGGATGTCGAAGCATCGCGTCTTGGATATGATACCGGAATCGTTTGCTTTTGGTGGAGATGTAGCTCGTGGTCATGGCGATTCGATGGAGTGGTCGGCAAGGTTTAGCGACGTCATGGTGATCGGCAGTGGGGGTTTTTGGTGGATCGAGTTTCCGCAGTAAAGTCGAGCAGTGGGTCAAATTTTGATTCGCGTACGTATTGTTGAATCTGGGTTCGTCTTCGTGTTTGCACGAGATTTTTGGGTTGTAGGGGACTGCCGTGCGATCGACGTCGACCAGAATGGACGGTGCACGTGCACCATGCACGGCTTTGGATATGCTGGAGATTTTGGTCTGGGAAGACGAGTGAAACCCGGAGTAGCTTTCGTGTCTTATTCATGTTTGCCTCGAAGTTGGAGGGCTGGGAATTTTCTCGAGGGAAGCACGGGGTAACTAGGGGTTGAACTCGAGTATTTTTAGTTGTTTCTGGGTAATACTGTAATGATTAAGTTTGCAAATTTAAACCTGTTAATGAAATAAAGTTTCTAAGTAACTTGTGTTTGAATAAATGAAAGTAAGCATTATATTATAAACAAGTTTTATAAAAGAAACAATATATTAAGTTAAAACTTGTTATTTTGAAAAAAAAATGTAAATCAAACATTTAAAATGTATATTGAATTTATATTTCAAATTTAAATTGTTTTAAGATGATTGTTTTTTAAAATAATTATCTAAATAAAATTTTGAATTTCAATTTAAAAGAGTGTTTTGAATTTAATCATTTAATCAAAGTTTTAAGTTAAATTTTGAAGTAATGTTTTAATAACTAAGTTTTCAAATTATATTGAAAATAAATAAGTTCATATTAGATAATTTAAAGTGTTTTAATTTTTTAATTTGATTTCTTAATTCCTTATTTTCATATAAGGTTATTGATATGATTTTGTAATCCAAATAAAATAGTTTGTTTATAAGTTATTAAATTTGATTAATTTCAAATAATTTATTTATGAAGATAAGAAGGTTAATTTATCTTTGTTATGAACTTAAGAATACTTGATTAAATATGATTTGTAATTAAGAAAAAAATTAATTAAGATAAATGTTTTTCTTAATTAATTAAGGATTTTTGAAATATAAGAAGTTAATTTAATTAATTATTTAATTAATTTCAAATAATTTGCTAATTGTTTATTGAATTTTAAATAATCACTTAATTATGAATTAATTAAGTATAATTAATTATGTAGTAATTATTGGTAAATTATTGAATGTAATTAAGAATGGTAATTACTTATGGAAGTAATTAGTAGAAATTACTCGTGGGAGTAATTAAAGTTGAAGTGATTAAGATGTTATTAATTAAGGAGTTAATTAATATAATTGTTGAAGTTAATTAATTATGGAGTAATTAATGAATTAATGAATTAAGAATTATTTAATGATGGTATTAATTACTTGTTAAGGTAATTGATTTAAAGAGTAATCATCTAATGAAGTAACTAGAAGATAATTACAAATGTAAGTAATTATAGTTAATTAATTAATGTGATTAATTAATTAATGAATGAGATTAATTTAAGATTAATTACTAAGTGTAATTAATTAAAATGTAATTAATTAATAAATTAATTAATTAAGGATTATTTATTAATTTAATTGAATAATAATTACTTAATGAAGTAATTAAAGATTAATTAATTAGATTAATTAATCAAGGGTTAATATAATTAATTAAGATATTAATTAAGACAAGTAATTACAAGTTGTTAATTACTGTTTATGATTAATGAGATGATTAATTATAAGTTAATTATTTAATTAATTAAAGTAATTATTAATCAGTAAGGATTATTAGTTATATAATTAATGAATTAATCAAGGTTGATTAATAAAAAGTAATTAATTAAAGTGTGATTAATTAATTGTAAATAATTGAGGTTAATGTAATTAATTATAATTGATTAATAAATGGAAGTAAATGAAGGATCATTAATTATTGTAATTAATGATAGTAATTAAAGATTAATTAATGAATATGGTTAAGGATAATTACTCGAATGTAATTAAAGTATAATTAATCAAGGAAGATTAATTAAGGATCATTAAGAGATGATTAATTTATTTATTTGGAATAAATTAATGAAGAAGGATTTAAGATAATCCAATTGATTTGGAGTTAATCAATTCTGCTTTGGATGATTGATTGATTTATATTGGATGATTGATATTGGGTGATTGGTTGATATTGGATGATTTGGATATCTCTGATATGTGATATGCTGCTTTGTGAGATGAATGGTCGATATGAATTATCTATTGTGATAATGTGATTCATTTATCTGTTTATATCATCCTGAATATAAGTTTAATTGTTTAAACCTTAAACAACTTGGACATTAAAATGGCATTTGGTTTCGGTGAGACCAGGATCGGGTTTCCATATTTGGATGATCCGGAAACCACATTGATCCAAATTAAACGTTATATCGTGAATCCAAGTGGAGCTTAGTGAAGACTTGAGGTGTAAGAACTATTCGTTAGTATAACTCTAGGGGTGATTCCGTGATGAGTTTGACGGTGATAGTACTTATAGGTTCGAGATGGTGATTTAGAATGCAAGGGCTATGGTCGTTGACTCTGAGGGTGATTCCAAAATGAGTGTAACGAGATAGTGCCTTCGGTTTCGTTCGAACCCGGAACGAACTTATATGGATTGAATGCTTTCAGAACATCGTCGGGTGGATGATGAGCATTCTAAGATAGATGTGTTCTATAAAGGTAATCGCAGCCTCAAGCCTCATCAACCCGGGAATGGCAAAATAGAGGAGAGGCAGCAAGGCTAGGTGGGTAGCACCCATTTCAGGGTGAGGTCATTCCTGTCTAGATGTCCCTTTATTTGGCTTTATGGGTGGTTGGTCGCGCCAACCACGGGGTGATCTTACTCGGGACTGTTCAGTAAGGAATGGTCCCGGCTTTGTGTTGCAGGGGATTGGCAGTAATCCTCGGTACTGTGATCTAGGCCACGTACTGTGACGGGCGGTACCCCGGTAGCCCTGCCATTGATGGAATCCAAAATCTAATAAGTGCATGTACGGTTTTAATTGTGCCCAATTATGTTGGAACGTGAGATGTAAGCATTCCAGCTATTTCTGTATTTTATTTTGAAAATCCTAGACACTATTATAATATCACTGGATTTCCTATCAAATGTTTTGGTTAGCGTAAGGTAAAAACTTTTCCATGTTTATGTGTGCGAAGTCTTACGTGATACCTTTTCTTTTCAAAGGTTTTTCTAAAGTTAAGCAATTTTAACCCGTTTACTCACACCAGACCCCTGTCTGACCAGAGTGTTTATTTTCTGTTTTATTAAACTCTTGGGTACTCATATTATGTATGAGTAGTCAAGTGATTCAGGTTAGTTTGACGAACTCTGGAGGAGATATGGAGCAGGAGGCTTCCACGTGTAAATATATTATGGTTCCGTTGTGTTTGTGTTGTATCTGTATCTTGTGTATTTGAGTTGTATGGTTAGATAGATGTTTATAACTGTCTAATATGTGTTGTATATGTTGTGTACTCTGATGTAATATGATATTATGTAATATTTTATGTGATATATTATATTTCATTCGTCCGCTGTGAGTTCTCTGATGTTGTTGTGTTTCTTTTTTCTCTTTCTTTTCTTCTTCTATCCTTTTCTTTTCTTAATTAGCGATGCGACTTTCTGGTGATAGAAGGTCGGGTCGCCACATTCCGTCTCACAAACAACTCATTATTAACCTCTGTCATTTGCTTATACACAACCAACATCCACATTCAAACTTCCCTGCTCCTCCTCTTATACAATAGCTCCACCTTCATTGTCATCTCCATCACATATAACAAATCATCCACTACCTCATTTGGCTACTCGACCAAACCATTACTGCCATAATTCAACTTACCATCATTTCAATCATTGTTGAACACCTCTACTGTATATCACTTCTAACTGCCTGCATATCCTCCACTACAATTTTCCTCAAACAACCTCTCATACCTACACCATCATCAACGAGTTCCCACAACAACAAACTTCTGCCACCATTCATTCTTACCTCTTCCACCATATTCAAAATTTCCATTCACAAAACCATCATCTTCACAACTCACCCCTACTACCATTTCAACTGGCCACCATTACTCGCCTCGATCACCCTACCACTTCACCATTCAACTTCAGTTCCAACCATTAACAGTCCTCTTATACACACCACTTCATTTCCCGTCTCCTTCACCATTGCTATTGTGCTACTCCACCAACGGTTAAACCATTCTTAACCACACTCGCGTTCCTCAAAAGGCCATCAAACTCTCCACTTGCTCAATTCAACACTTCCCTGACCAATCCCCTCTACATCACGCGCGACCCCCAATTCAGCAGCCTCCTCCTCAGCCTGCAACGCATCTCCTCCACCTTACGCCAATAATCCACTTCCGGTCACCCAAACAATCTTCATTACACCTTACGCCTTACCGTCATCCTGCATCACCACTGTAGCCTCGCTATCACCGCACACAACTGACCACAGCATCTCCTCCTCACCTAGCAACAACAGCAGCCGTGCATAAAAAAAACCCTCAAACCCTGCCAAATCGAATCCCCAATCCCTCAATATATTCTAGCGACCACCGCCTCTCCTCGTAGCCCTAAACCCAGTCGCAACATCCACTACTTCACCAGGCACCGCGAAAAACTTGAATCCCCCGCCATCGAATTCGCCTTCCAAAATAAACAAGTTTTTGATTTGCGAAATTTTAAGCCGCGGATTTGTTTTTTATTCTCGAAAATTAATTTACGAAGAGTTGAGAATTTTCTGTTCGTTTGGGGAAGTTGCTTGATTGGAATGCTTTTGTGACGACCGCCCATGACTCCTACACTAAACAAGGAAATAGTGCGCTGTAAAGTGTGCCAGGCAGCCATGGATGATCATCAAGGTAAGGTAAAAACAGCGGAGTCTATCGTATTACTCACAGCGCATGGGTAAAATACAATAGAATATATATATATATATATATATATATATATATATATATATATATAGTTAAGCTCCACAAAACAGAATCTCGTCAAATAAGCCTCATAGTAGTTTGATACTAAAATCTGAATAGTCAATACATCAAGCCTCACTACATATCACTCAAAGAATATACAAGCAGCGGAACATCCAGTACATATAGTAAGAAAATAATATGCAAGCCTCCAGCTCATCTTCGTCATCAGCATCGTTGGTCACTAAGCACAGCACCTGTCACCTGTCACCTGTTACCTAGTTTGCCCATCCCAAAATGGATGAACAGCCCAAGGTAATAAGAGTTGAACATAAAACCTTGAGCCAGACAACAGTCTTAGTGAGCGGTAAATTAACTAACAACATACCAAAAGAGCATAAAGGTAAAAGGAATAGGAGCCCAACCCTCCCACTCCACCTCTTTCTACAGTGATAGCACCCAGACACACTAAGCAGAAGTAAACATAAATCAGACATTTAAAGTAAAGCAATTATCACTCGAGTCAAGGTCGATGTTTTCCAAGTACAAACCCCCAAGGCCTAAACCGAGATCAGATAAGCACCCGGAAAACATCGCTCTTGAGACCGAATGACGATACAACCAAAACATCCAAACATCCATGAGTCTGGCTATCACTGTTATCATTGCTTCGATACCATCGTTAACTGAATGATCGACACCTTTCTTTCAGCCGTCCGTCAAGGGCTAATAGTAACCCCGGTTCTAGACAAAAACTCTGCACGCCGTCGCAGCCCGTGCCTAGGACTATCGAATCTGCCCAGAGTACTCGACCACCAACTGTAGTCTTTTGGGACTATCGAATCTGCCCAGCGCACTCTTGCTTTGAGTCTGCTAGAACCTTCAATAACGATGAAACCTCAGCCTTCTAGTCATCCTCCTCGACGACTATTCTCATACTAGCTCAAGCGCCTCTCGAGCCAACCATTATCCACAAACTCGAACCATCCCTCGAGTTATCAACATGCTTGGAATGATCCCGTCTGGATTATACCAAAGCTACCTCACATCATGCCTTGCCTCATCTCATTCATAGCAAAGCTCCATCTCAACATCATCATCAAATCCATCCATATGAGCTTTATCATCCACTACATATGCCACGTGCAGCTTTTCTATTTAAGAGCTCCCCCCTTAGCCTTTGAATCATCTTCGACCAACTTGTCCAAATCCAACCACTAATCAACTAATTTATAACAATCAATCAAGTCAATCGTTAATCCAAGTAATTAAGCATTCAAACATGATCTAAAAGCAATTATAACAAAAATGGCAATCTTGTAAATAAAGAGTCTAAATCTAACAAGCATAATCATGAATAATATCTCTACAACTTGATGGATGAACTTGCATAGGTTAACATGTATTATAATGGATGTCAAATCTTCATGAACAATGGATCTATACTTAGGTTTACGAAAATGCATGAAATCATATTTTTAACACAAAATCAAGCCACCAATCCAATATACTCCTTTGGGTCTGTGTGAGAGATAACCACCACTCACCGAATCACCTAAACACCTTAAAAGCAACACACTCCAAAACTGAACAGCGAAGGATCTAGCTCGATCCGCTAAAATTCCGCTTCAAACGATAAAATCCCTCTTCGATGGATGGAGATCTTCAATCTAAGCTCTTGGATCTTCGATTTGAGCTTCGATTTGGATGGAAGGAAACACAAGATTAAAGTGTAGAAAAGAAGTGAAGAAGTGTAGCACTCGAGCTCTCAAAATGGCAGACCTTCGTCGCTTCAAAAATCTGGATTCCAAAAATGAAGCTAACCCGTGTATTTATAGGCCGAACCCATAAGTCGCTCGTCCTTAAGTCGCTCACGACTTAACGAAACCCCACGACCTACGACCTATCAACTCGAGTATATGCGTGATCTAACATTCAATCCTTCATGCGACTCAACGACCTAACACATATACGACCTAACACAAACACGACCTAACGATGTTGCCGACCTAACGACTTAACAGTATTGCCGACCTGACGACTTAACTGCTTAAGCCCTTACACGGCCTAACTACACACACGACCTAACTACAAACAGAATCTAACTTAGGTCGTTTACGACCTAACTTCAACACGGCATCTAACATAGGTCGCTCTCCTCCTTAAGTCGCTCAATCGACCTACCTCCCTTAAGTCGTTAGCTTCTTATGCCGCTAACTTCCTGTGCCGCTAATTCTCTTAGGTCGCTTACTCCCCTAAGCCGCTAACTCCTAGGTCGCTAAACCCCTTAAGCCGCTAACTACTAGGTCGTTAACTTCCTTAAGTCGCTCCAACCCCTCTAAGTCGCTCCACGGACCTAAGCTACTATACGACCTAAGCTATCACACGACCTAAGCTATCACACAATCTAACTCCTTAGGTCGCCTAAACCCTTAAGTCGCCGACTTCCTTGGGTCGCTCTGCCTTATCTTTAGGTCACTCAACACTCAAGATCTTCAACGACCTAACCTCTGGACGACTTAAGCTCTGGTCGACTTAAACTCTGGACGACTTAACAACACTAACGACCTAATAACAACGGTTTTACAATCTTTCGATACGTAAAATACGGTTCGTTACATTCTCTCCACCTTAGGAATTTCGCCTCCGAAATTCCAAACAAACATGAACAACCAAAAACTATTCTGCATGCCTACCATCCATAGCAACCAACAAACCATGCATCCAATTACTAGCCTACCATGCAGAATTCTAAGACTAGAACAAGTTACAATGTCATGAGATGACACGACACCTTATGGTCATACCTCGAATAGCTCAGGATAAGCTGCCTTTATCCTCTCTTCCACCTTCCATGTACAGTCGTTAACATCATCACTCCATTGTATCTTGAGCAACCTAACTACCTTCCTCCTAAGCTGTTTCGTCTCAGTTTCCACAACACGAAGCGGCTTACGAGGTCTCTTATCAACTAGATTAACCTCAAAATCTTCACAGCTATCAGCAGAAACCACTGTATTCGAGTCGTGCACATACTTCCGTAGATACGATACATGAAAAACATTATGCACACCCGACATCTTTTCTGGTAACTCCAATTTATAGGCGAGCTTTCCAATTCGCTCGATGATCGAGAATGGTCCAACAAATCTCAGAGTCAATTTTCCTTTCCTCCCGAATCGAATAACATTCTTCAGTGGAGAAATCTTCACAAAAACCATATCACCTACGTCGAACTCCAAATCCTTACGACGCTTATCGGCATAACTTTTCTAACGGTCTTGGGATGCCTTCATTCGTTGCCGAATGATCTCTATGCAATCCAAAGTCTGTTGAATCATTTATGGCCCAAGTATCAACTTTTCTCCCGTTTCCAACCAATATGCCGGAGAGTTACATAGTCTTCCATACAATGCTTCATACGGCGCCATACCAATGCTGGACTGGTAACTGTTATTATACGAAAATTCCACCAAATGAAGATGATCTTTCCATGATCCTCCGAAGTCCAAAACACATGCTCTGAGGAGATCTTCCAAAACTCGGTTGACTCTCTCGGTCTGACCATCTGTTTGGGGGTGATAAGCTGTACTCAAACACAACTCGGTTCCCAAAACTTCCTGGAAGCTCTTCCAAAATCCACTAGTGAACAATAGGTCTCGATCGCTCACTATACTTTTCAGAATACCATGGAATCGAACTATCCACTTAACATATAGCTCAGCCAACTTCGATCCAGTCTTAGTTGATCGAACAGGAATAAATCTTGCGCTCTTAGTCAAACGATCTATGATGACCCAAATCCCTTCATTTCCCGCTCTTGTTCTAGGTAACCCATCGATAAAATCCATCGATATTTGCTCCCACTTCCATGTAAGAACTTCTAATGGCTGAAGCAATCCACTGGGCTTCTTCTTCTCGGCTTTTACCAACTGGCAGTTCATACACTTGGAAATAAAATTTCCAACATCCTTCTTCATACCTTCCCAGTAATAGGTTCTTTTCATATCCAGATACATCTTATTTCCACCTAGATGAATTGTCAGCTTCGAGTGATGACTCTCCTTTAGAACTTCATCTCTCAATTCATCTATATCGGGAACAACTAGTCGTCCTTGCTTCCGAAGCCAACCCTCTCGATCGACCTCGAATCCTTTATCCTTCTCTGGGTCCAACCCAGATTCCAAATCACGGATAATCTTGACAAGCTTATCATCTCGCTTTTGGCTCTCGCCAATCCTTTCCACAAGAGTAAGTCTTATCGATAAGTTTGCCAACATCTTAGGTTCCAATTCACATCTGGGCCTGAAGTCAAATCCAGCCAAATACTCGAGACTCTTCCATTCTGAAAACATGGCTCCCAATCCTGCCTGTCTTCAACGTAACGCATCTGCCACTATGTTAACCTTTCCCGGAGTATAGCCATACCAAAATCATATGATGCCAAAAACTCTAGCCATCGTTGTTGTCGAAGATTCAAATCCTTTTGGGAGAAAAGATACTTCAACGACTTATGATCTGTAAACAACTTGAATCGAACTCCCAATAGGTAATATCTCCACATCTTCAGAGCAAATACAATCGCCGCCAACTCCAAATCATGAGTCGGATAATTCCTTTCATGCGGCTTCAGTTGTCAACTTGCATACGCAACAACTTTACCCTTCTGCATCAGCACTGCTCCAAGTCCAGTACCACATGCATCGGTGTAAACCACCATCTCATCATTTCCACTTGGAATAGTCAAAACAGGAGCACTTGTTAGTCGCTCTTTCAGGATTCCGAAAGCTTGCTCACCTTAGCATCCCATCTGAATACTTGGTTCTTTTTCGTCAATCATGTTAATGGTGCAGCTACCTTGGAAAAGTCTTTGATAAATCGACGATAGTATCCTGCTAATCCAAGAAAACTTCTCACATCAAATGCATTCTTAGGTCTAACCCAATCCTGGATTGTTGCCACCTTGGCGGGATCAACCGCTATTCCACTTCCAGAGATAATATGGCCTAAGAACCTCACTTCGCTCTTCCAGAAGTGACACTTCGAAAACTTAGCCTTCAGCTGATGTTTCCGCAAGGTTTCCAAAATAATACGTAAGTGCGTCTTGTGCTCTTCTTCATTACTGGAATAAATCAAAATATCATCCACGAACACTAGTACGAACTTGTTCAACTGATCCCTAAACACTCTATTCATAAGATCCACAAAATATGCTGGTGCATTGGTCAATCCAAACGGCATTACCGGCCACTCAAAGAAACCAGATGGTGTCCTGAAAGCAGTCTTCGGCACACTATCCTTTGCCACTCTTAATTGATGAAATCCCGTTAACAAATCCATCTGAGAAAACACCTTGGCTTCGTGAAGCTGATCAAACAAGTCATCTATTCTCGGCAATGGATACTTGTTCTTCTTAGTCACTTTATTCATCTCACGATAATCCACACACAACCTCAACGATCCATCTGCTTTGGTTGCAAGCACAACTGGTGCACCCCATTCGGACACACTACGCCGAATGAATCCTTTCTGTAAAAGATCATCAACTTGCACCTTCAACTCTTGCTGTTCCTTAGGCGCCATCCGCCTAAGAGGCATCACAAAAGGTCTGGCTCCTTCAACTGGATCGATGCAAAACTCGATCTCTCTATGCGGCGGTAACCCTTTGACCTCATCAAAGACAACCTCAAATCCATTTGCGACTGACACCGATGACAGTCCATCCCGTGGAACAACCAGCGAATACATGAAGCTCATGAAGACGCCTTCCTCATGCTTACATCGTATCATAACCTTTCACCCTTCCACATTCTCGACTGTCACCTCCAGCCTTTTACAATCAACCTTTGCCGCGTACTTCGTAAGCCAGTGCATACCCAAAATAATTCCAAACCCCGCAAAGTTTAGAACAAAACAATCACAAACAAAAGAGCAATCATGACTCGATACAACCAGATCACGGCATAACATACATAGACAGGACGAACCCCCAACTGGATTAGTCACAACTAATGGTCTATCAACAATATCCGGTTCTAAACCCAACCGGCATACAAGTTCATTACAAACAAAAGAATGCGACGCCCCAGTATCGAATAACACTCTAACTGGAACACCACAAATGGAAAGGGTACCTTGTACCACCACACTCTTTCCTTTCTCTTCTGCAGTAGGAGCTTTTGAAGATGATGGCACAGCCCCCAAAGCATAAGCTTGCACAATCTGCCTGTCCTTCCTTGGTTCTGGACAATTCTTCTTGATATGCCCCGGCTTGTCACAATTATGGCACTTCACCGGCACCTTTGGATTCTTGCAATCTTTGGAGAAATGGCCCTTCTGCTGACAATTGTAGCAGGTCACTTCACCCTTCGCCTTCTTCTGGCCATCCTTACCCTTCTGCTGCTGCCGCCTCTTCTTGTTTCCACCTTGTTGTGGTTTAGACTCCTCCTTGGTCACAGCAACAACAGATCCTTCTTTAGGAAACAGATTTTCGTTCCTGAGAGCCTTCTCCACAAGCTTCTCAAATGGATCGTCCAGATGATCCACCAACTGCCTCCCTAGATAAATGTCCAAGCCTGGCACAAACTTCTCGTTTTTCTGATAGGGAGATTCAATATACGACCGGGCATACTTGGACAAGGCTTCAAACTCAGAAACATACTCAAGAAGTGGTCTTCCTCCTTGCTTGAGCTCCACAAACTTCTTGAACAGAACGGATTTCTGAGCTGTAGAAATGAACTTAGCTTCAAATCTGGCTTGGAATTGCACCCAAGTAATTTCTTCCTCCGGAGTATCAATGGCGATAGAGTTCCACCAGTCAAAAGCTCTCCCTTGAAGCTGTCTTGATGCAAGCTACCTTTTGGTTGCATCCTCAATTCCCAAATCACCAAAGATTCTTCTACAAGCATCTATCCATCTCTGGACTTCAATGGTTGACTTTGTTCCTAAGAAAACCTTCCCTCCAAGAGCAGTATAGTCTTTACACAACTTAGCAAAATCCACCGGTCTTGGAGCTTGAACTTGAAATCCAACACTACTGCTGGCCCCGGAGCTGGCATCCTCCTCATGATCGAAGTCATCATAGCCTCGAACATAGCAGCATAATCAGCAGCCCCCTTAGCAGCACGGCCTTCCCTAGCAGCTGGTCTCCCTCTTCGACTCATTCTTAATATCTATAAAAACGATTAGTGCACTTTGAGAAACAACTGCATAAGAGGTTCATATCCTTCTAAGCCACTATATTATATATAGCAATCATCCATCAAAATACAATTACGTCTCTCATACGTAGTTACGTCAGCGAGCGTTGGCTAAAATCGATTAACCAAAGCTCTGATACCAATGTGACGACCGCCCATGACTCCTGCACTAAACAAGGAAATAGTGCGCTGTAAAGTGTGCCAGGAAGCTATGGATGATCATCAAGGTAAGGTAAAAACAGCGGAGTCTATCGTATTACTCACAACGCATGGGTAAAATACAATAGAATATATATATATATATATATATATATATATATATATATATAGTGAAGCTCCACAAAACAGAATCTCGTCAAATAAGCCTTATAGTAGTTTGATACTAAAATCTGAATAGTCAATACATCAAGCCTCACTACATATCACTCAGAGAATATACAAGTAGCGGAACATCCAGTACATATGGTAAGAAAATAATATGCAAGCCTCCAGCTCGTCTTCGTCATCAGCATCGTTGGTCACTAAGAACAGCACCTGTCACCTGCTACCTAGTCTGCCCATCCCAAAATGGATGAACAGCCCAAGGTAATAAGAGTTGAACATAAAACCTTGAGTCAGACAACAGTCTTAGTGAGCGGTAAATTAACTAACAACATACCAAAAGAGCATAAAGGTAAAAGGAATAGGAACCCAACCCTCCCACTCCACCTCTTTCTACAGTGATAGCACCCAGACACACTAAGCAGAAGTAAACATAAATCAGACATTTAAAGTAAAGCAATTATCACTCAAGTCAAGGTCGATATTTTCCAAGTACAAACCCCCAAGGCCTAAACCGAGATCAGATAAGCACCCGGAAAACATCGCTCTTGAGACCGAATGACGATACAACCAAAACATCCAAACATCCATGACTCTGGCTATCACTGTTATCATTGCTTCGATACCATCGTTAACTGAATGACCGGCACCTTTCTTTCAGCCGTCCGTCAAGGGATAATGGTAACCCCGGTTCTAGACAAAAACTCCGCACGCCGTCGTAGCCCGTGCCTAGGACTATCGAATCTGCCCAGAGTACTCGACCACCAACTGTAGTCTTTTGGGACTATCGAATCTGCCCAGCGTACTCTTGCTTTGAGTCTGCTAGAACCTTCAATAACGATGAAATCTCAGCCTTCTAGTCATCCTCCTCGACGACTATTCTCATACTAGTTCAAGCGCCTCTCGAGCCAACCATTATCCACAAACTCGAACCATCCCTCGAGTTATCAACATGCTTGGAATGATCCCGTCAGGATTATACCAAAGCTACCTCACATCATGCCTCACCTCATCTCATTCATAGCAAAGCTCCATCTCAACATCATCATCAAATCCGTCCATATGAGCTTTATCATCCACTACATATGCCACGTGCAGCTTTTCTATTCAAGAGCTTCCCCCTTAGCCTTTGAATCATCTTCGACCAACTTGTCCAAATCCAGCCACTAATCAACTAATTTATAACAATCAATCAAGTCAATCATTAATCCAAGTAATTAAGCATTCAAACATGATCTAAAAGCAATTATAACAAAAATGGCAATCTTGTAAATAAAGAGTCTAAATCTAACAAGCATAATCATGAATAATATCTCTACAACTTGATGGATGAACTTGCATAGGTTAACATGTATTATAATGGATGTCAAATCTTCATGAACAATGGATCTATACTTAGGTTTACGAAAATGCATGAAATCACTAATTTTAACACAAAATCAAGCCACCAATCCAATATACTCCTTTGGGTCCATGTGAGAGATAACCACCACTCACCGAATCACCTAAACACCTTAAAAGAAACACACTCCAAAACTAGACAGCAAAGGATCTAGCTCGATCCGCCAAAATTCCGCTTCAAACGATAAAATCCCTCTTCGATGGATGGAGATCTTCAATCTAAGCTCTTGGATCTTCAATTTGAGCTTCGATTTAGATGGAAGGAAACACAAGATTAAAGTGTAGAAAAGAAGTGAAGAAGTGTAGCACTCGAGCTCTCAAAATGGCAGAACTTCGTCGCTTCAAAAATCCGGATCCCAAAAATGAAGCTAACCCGTGTATTTATAGGCCGAACCCATAAGTCGCTCACCCTTAAGTCGCTCACGACTTAACGAAACCCCACGACCTACGACCTATCAAATCGAGTATATGCGCGATCTAACATTCAAGCCTTCACGTGACTCAACGACCTAACACATATGCGACCTAACACAAACACGACCTAACGATGTTGCCGACCTAACGACTTAACAGTATTGTCGACCTAACGACTTAACTGTTTAAGCCCTTACACGGCCTAACTACACACGCGACCTAACTACACACATAATCTAACTTAGGTCGTTTACGACCTAACTTCAACACGGCATCTAACATAGGTCGCTCTCCTCCTTAAGTCGCTCAATCTACCTACCTCCCTTAAGTCGTTAGCGACCTACCTCCCTTAAGTCGTTAGCTTCTTATGCCGCTAACTTCCTGTGCCGCTAATTCTCTTAGGTCGCTTAATCCCCTAAGCCGCTACTCCTAGGTCGCTAAACCCCTTAAGCCGCTAACTACTAGGTCGTTAACTTCCTTAAGTCGCTCCAACCCCCCCTAAGTCGCTCCACGGACCTAAGCTACTATACGACCTAAGCTATCACACGACCTAAGCTATCACACAATCTAACTCCTTAGGTTGCCTAAACCCTTAAGTCGTCGACTTCCTTGAGTCGCTCTGCCTTATCTTTAGGTCGCTCAACACTCAAGATCTTCAAAGACCTAACCTCTGGACGACTTAAGCTCTGGTCGACTTAAACTCTGGACGACTTAACAACACTAACGACCTAATAACAACGGTTTTACGATATTTCGATACGTAAAATACGGGTCGTTACAGCTTTTGTGAAGAAGATATATAAAATAATTGGGCCGATTGGAATTGTCTGGGTTGATTGTTCGTTGGCTCTTTTGTAAATTTTCTTTTATTCTTTGTTTCAAAAAAAAACTTACAAATTTTTGGTTTCAATTGTTTTGTCTTATTGTTTTTTCTCTAACTTTTCTTTCATTTGTTTTGTTTGGTTTCATTTAATTTCAACTGTTTTGACTTTTCCTTAAAAAATCCAAAAAATTAATTATAAACTGTATATATATATATATATATATCTTGTTTTTATTTCAAGTTATCAAAGCATATTTCAGAAGAAGAAGAACAGCTTGCCAAAAGAAAAACTGCTCGCTTGCTTTATAAAAAAAATTGCTGCTTTTATCTCTAGTTTATTTGAATTGCATCATTGGCTGTTTGCACTTATATATATATATATATATATATATATATATATATATATATAATTCAAAAATCCAAAAAAAACAAAAAATCCATTCGTAGTTGCATTGTTAATACACATTTATTTCTGCTTTGCATTTCATCCTAGATTTTGATTAATAAAAACGGTTAGACATAGACCACACTTAATTGTATATCGACAATTTGTCTTCTTTGAACAATTTAATTTGTTGGTGTCTAGGCTATGGCAGAGTAATAACCATTTATAAATATTACGATGATTCGTAAATATTATAGTGGTTGTTCCTCTGAAGGCACTTAAACCTTCGGCTGCATTGCTACAGTGATTCGTGGTGCACCGATAAATCATGTTCGTTACCTGGCCGAGAACTATCTTGTTGATTTAAGACAATTTGTGATTATACAATTTTGGTTTAACTTAAGATAAATCATTTGTAATTAACCCTTGCATTCATTTAGTTGCATTAGTTCATGCATATTTAAAAAAAAAAAATCCAAAACTAAAAAAAACTGTAAATATTTCTTTTCCCTTGAAATTTTTAAATCATTTTTCCTTTGAAATTCAAAATTCCAAAAAATATTAAAAACCAAAATCCAAAAAAAAATTATTATAAAACATTTTCAAAAAAAAAAGAAAAAATTTGAAAAAAAAACAAATTTTATTTGTAAATATTTTTCCTTTATATAAAAAAACCAAACATATTCTTGAAAATGTCTAAATTTCCATATTCACTTGAATTTTACAATAGTTGTGAAAATCAATATAATCCATATGATTTCACTTCAAATTCGTATGGATATTTTAACGACAACTATTCTTTAAACGATTCGAATTTTGGACAACAAACTTTTCAAAACGATGAGCAACCCTCAAATCTCGAAAATAGCATTTTATCTTTACTTGAACCCTCTGCACAGCAAAACCAAAGTATAAACGATTTGTGTAACTCATATTTGTGCAATAGTTCAGGTCCAAATAATCAAAATTTGAATTCGCTTCAAAATTCAAGTGATTTCGAGTATAACCCATGCCAATTCAATTTCGAGCTTCAAAATGAATTTCAAAATAAAGATGAAAATGTGAACCAATTTTCAAATAATTTTGGCAATGGAAATAGTTTCAATAAAGATATGATTTAAAACTTTGGTTATCAACAAATTCAAAATGAATATTTTCAAATTAACAATCATGAATTTGATTTTGTTGACCAAATGAAAAAAGATAATGGGGATTTATTACTTGAAAAATAAAAAACTTTTCGTGAAAATAGTAATCAAATCTCAACTTGCGAAGAATTAAATAATGATCTACTGTTTATCGAAATTGGCAATTCTTGTTCTCAACGAGTCCAAATCGAAAATTTTCAAGTTAATAATTAAAAATTTGACTTTGTTGAGCAAATGAATTAAATTTACGATGATCACACAAATTTGTTGTTTGAAATATATATGAAACAACGTGATAAACAAAATCAAACCCCAACATGTGACGAGTTAAATGATAATCCATCTTTTACCCAATTTGATAATTTTCAAACAACAACTTTTGAAAGTGAAAATAACAATCTTAATAAAGTTGTTGAAAACACGGTAATTGGGTTGGATTTCAATTCTTTTGAGGGTGTGGAACCAAATGTAAAATTCGGTCTTTCTTTTCTCGATTTCGAAAATTTGAATACAACAACTTTGGATTATGAACTTGAGACATGTAACAAAGTTGTTGATAATCCAATAAAGGAAGACGAATTTAATAAACACGAATTTTATGGAATTTTCGAAAACGAGTTGTTAAATTGCGAAGGGGTAGATTTAAATCACCATTTTGATTTTGAAATCAATAATTTTGAAGAAGTTTTCAATGACAAAATTTAATTTCAATTTGGTGAAAATAAACTTGAATTTCAACCAATTATTTTATCGACCCTAAAAATCATCGACAATAAAACAACTCGTATGATTTTTAATAAAACAACGTTCTTTTTGCCAAATCAACGTTCAACTTTGAAATCTTCTATGATTAGTTTTTCCGAGCTTAAGCTGTTTCTCGCATACTTGACGAGACAAATGAATCGATTTTTGGAAGACCGTTTCATTTACTTTTTAATGGCATACTTTCTGATGTCATGTAAGTAATCATCCTTTCATTTTCATTTAAATAAAGGTTATGTTTTTATTTTTCTCCTTCCACTTGGGTTGACTATGGGGACACAGTCAAAATCAAGTGTGGGGAGTGACTCATCTTCATTTTCGATTTTTCATGATTTATTTTTTACTTTTTCTTTGCAAAAAAACCTCAAAAAAATCCAATTTTATTTAAGCATTTTTGATTTATTTTTAAAAGAAACACTATAGGATAAATATATGGTTTTGGCTTATTAAATTGAAATTTTTGAAAGTCTATTTGTCTTAACAAAAATAAAAATAAAGTTTGATTACAAATAACAATGGTTTAACTAGTGCATAGGAAGATTTATATGTGTTAATTATGAAATACATCTTGATTGAAAATCTTTGTTTTAAAAAGTGGTTGATTTAAAGTAAATGATATAACATTTTTTGTCTTCTAAGTTAAGTGGTGCTAAGATTATTTTACAAAACTCTCTCTTAAAAAATGGAAAAAAAACATACAAAACATTTGGATATATGTAAATATTTTCTATTAACACCTATGGTCGACAGGTATACACACTTGTGTGTACACTCGCCATGCTCCGTACCTTTCTCACGTAAGCCCGAAAGGCAGTGCACGATCGGTATATCTGGCCTCAGATTATCTGAGCTAGGTGTATATATAAAAATTCTTTTTAATAACGCCTACAGTCAATAGGTGTTCACACTCGTGTGTTCACTCGTCACGCTCTGTATTCCCCTCACATAAGTCCGCAAGGCAGTGCATGGGTAATATATCTGGCCTCGGTTTATCTGAGTAGGCATATGTAAATATTTAAATATCAATAAAATTTTCAAAGAAAATAAGAGAGAGTAAGCAAATGAAATCCAAGCAACATTTTAACTTATTTGATTTGACTTGTTATATACCACTTTGATAAACTTTGATAATCAACTAAGGATCCATTTTATAATTACACTTTGTTATCAACCGAAACAACAAGTTAAACTATTGTCTATTTGTTACGATAACTTGTTTTTATTGAAAATTTTGACGAATAAATGACTAAAATTTTTCAAAATAATAACCAAAACCTATATTTAACTTATTCGTGTCAATTTAAAAATAAATCTTTCATTTGTAAATATTTTCAAAAACTCGCATTCATCTCTTTATAAATAAATCTTGCATTTTGTAAATATTTTTATCCTGCATTTGGATTTTGTGGGTAAAATCCGCTGAAAACCCTCACGAGACAACACTCATCCTATTGGAAACACCCAAAGGTTTAACGGCTTGTTGCATACGCTCAATGCAATTGTACTCCCTACGAAAACGGATTTATCTTAGTTTTTCTTTATTCGAGGACGAATAAAAAGATAAGTGTGAGGGTATTTGATGTTCATGTAAATGTACATATTTTTACCACCATATTTAATCTATTTAAATTAAATAAATGATCATATTGGGTATTTTTACTTGTTTTAACCAAAATCCATATTAATTCCAAATTGCCACATATCCATCTTCATATAAGGGCAAAACGTCATTTGTGTGCATATATTTCTTTGAGAAAAATTAATTGGAAATTTATACATATTTGTGAAGGAATTTGATCTCAAATAGAAGTGGGTTCATGAAAACACATGCATGCACAAAATAATAACAAAGGAATGAAGATGGAAATAATTCAAAGTGAAGAACATGGAGGACCCCACTTGCCCACCTACCTTATGTACAAATTAGAGGCTAATGCACATGCTTATAGAATTAACGGCTTCATGTACACTTAAATGATGATTAGTAGAAGCTAATGATTACTTGGCCTCCACACTACCTCAAGGGCATTTTAGGCATTCCCCAAATTATGGATTAGGGTTTGATGCTTGTATAAATAACCCATTATGTTCATGTAACCTCCTCTCTCTTACTTAGTCTCTCTTCTCATTAGTTTAGGTTCAAAATAAAAGAAAGCTCTCTTTCTCTTGTCATGGCTACTTAGCCATTTTTATTTTATGTAATTTTATTTTCATTTTATGCAATGTTAATTATTGTTTCTTTTTAATTACATGTTCATTTCCTTTTATGCAAGTAGTGTAGATCTCTCTTATTTTATGCAAGTAGATTAGTTTTTCCATTCTGTAACGACCCGCTATTTTGGACTATTCGCATCCGCACATGTCGAACTTGAATAATTCAAAATACCGAATTGTTAATTTAAATTTGGCAAAACTGAACATATACAGTAAATAAATAATCACATAATCACAGACACAGAGTAATAATATGCAGCGGAAGCAAAAGATAGAAGTTCATGAAGCTACTATATATATAACAGAGTTAAATACGTTACAACAGAAGTCTAGAATACAATAGTCAAATACAAAAATCAGAATACATCACTAGAATCAGCTGAATATCTGAAAGATGGAAAAATGGCTGGATCTCCAAGCAAAGCTCCAACTCCAAAGGTGAGTCTCGAATACTGGTGCTCTCAGTCTGACCCGAGCGTAAAGAAAAGCACAAAACACTCGAGTCAGGATTAACATTCTTATATCAACAAATCCAACTCAAGTGAAATAGCAATTTATATACAAGTAACTCAAAGGATGTTGGAATAGCCATCCTCTAAGGATCCGTTAAACCATCTACTATGTAGTAGTGTACGCTAAGTAGATAATGCCTATCAGTAATATAAATATCAAAACAGTGTTAAGGCGTTACCATTATCCCCCTTAACACATTTTATATAGGTGTTATAGTCTATACAGTATTGTAAACTCCACCGTAAACTAGTGGGATATCACGGAGTACTCCATAGGTATAACACAAAACAAATTCGTAGTGGTCGCGTATATAGGGATACAGGTATGACAAGGCACATGAGGCAATACCCAAGGTAGTGAAACTACCGTTTGCCTGATCCGGACTGATGAGAACGCATCGCCACAACGATCGCAACACCGTGAAACAACACTCCCAAAAGTACGAGGGTGCACCAATCAATAACAAGTAATGAGTAGTTTATGAAGAAGTGTGTTCGCTCGAGGTGGCTAACCCCATTTGGCCCGGCACGGCTCCTGTTTTAGGCATTTCCAATTTGACACAAGTGTCAAGGCTATCCATTATCGTTCTCTTTCTTCAGTCATCACGTACATCATTCCAACCACTTCATTCTGGATCATACTCCGCGTATAGTTATTAAAGTAGTTTTCGGTTCAGACAGAGAGTATGCCCATAACCGATTCCAGTCTCTTTAATAACTTCCCTATTATTAAACCGATTGGTCATTTAATAAATTTCAAATCAAATCAAATTCAACTTCAATTAGAATTTGTAAATCAACATTTCATTTGTCTTCCCAAATAAATTTCCATGATTTACGTTTCAAACTTCCAAATTTCTATTTCAAAATCTTATAATTCAATTTCAATTTTTATTTAAACAAGTTCAAATATTGATTAAAGTTCGTACATACGTTTCATTCCGAAATTAATTAAATTAATTTAATTTAACATTCAAATCAATTTGAATACATTTATTGATTTCATTCAATATTCGTTAAGTAAATTTATCATTCAAAATAATTTCTATTAAATTACCAATTCATTAATTCAATTACTTAAGTTCAACTTCATTATATCAAAACTTCAAATTGAATTCAATTAGATTCATCAATCAAGTTCTTTAAATTACAAGTCTTATCTTTATTCCAATAAATCACATTTTTATTTCTTGTTAAAGAAATTCAATTTCACTTATTTATTATCTTAGTTACAAATTTCAAAACTCAATTAATAAAGAAACTAAATTTCACATATTCAAGAAGTTCAATTTCACTTATTGACTTACTTAAATAATTTTCCAAAACTTAATAAATAAAGAAACCCAATTTTATTTATTAACGAAGTTCAAAATTCACTTATTCAAAAGTTCAATTTCTCTTATCAAAGAATTCAAATTTTATTTAATTATCAAATAATTCAATTTTATCTAATTATTAAATAATTTCAAAACTTAATTAATAATTTCAAAATTCAATTATCAAATAAATACCATAACCTAATTTTTAAATAGTTCCAATCTTAATTATTAAATAATTCCAAACTTAATTATTAAATAGTTTCAAAACTTAATTATTAAATAATTTCAAACTTAATTATTTAATAATTTTAAACTTAATTCTATCATTTTTTTTAAACAACGTTCTTTCATCAATTTCTTTATTAATATTTTGTTTCAGATTATTAAATATTAACATTTTCCTTCATAAAAATTCAAATTTCAACTTCATTTCAAACCTTATTATTTATTCAAATAAAATCTTTATTTTTTTTTTAAATTTTATTATTAACCAATCGGGTTTATTTAATTTTCTATCCTAAGTCAAATTCATTTGGGTATTTATCATTTCAACCCGATTCCATTTCAATTAAAAAAAATCAAAGCATAGCAAAGGGAACTTACAGTGTGATAACTAGGATGGTGTCAAAGTAAATATACAAACAATAACAACAATCAATAACCATTGAATAATAAATTCAAATAATCCCGAAATAATCGTATTAATTTACATTGTTGTTTGTGCAAATTAATATCATTATTTCTAGAATATGCACTATCATTTCATGTATATTAAAGATTATTACACTAATATTTATATGGTTCTTCACTTGATATCTATTATTCAATTTCATACTACATCAATCTACACGACATACATTCAATGGTTCAAGGTGTTGTTAACACTATTTCTACGTGTCAATCAATCTAACATTTAAATGGTCATATTATACAAATTTTAACAAATCAAATTTAGCACATATATCAATTTTATCCTATATCAAATTTAATAACGTATTATTTATCACTTTAAACATTAACAATTTAACGTCCAATGTAACATCAAACAATTGATCATCAATCAAACTGGATTATTATCACATAATTAACAGATAACGGTGTCAGATGTCACAGATGAACTGATATAGGAAATAACATATAACAGTGTAAATAATTAACAGCAGCATATTTCAATTATCGTTTCAATTGAAATCATATTTAATAAATAAAAGAACATTAATCGTGAGTGATTGCTCACCTTCGAAGCTAGAGAGGATAGCCAACACACATGATAAAACACGAATTCGACAATCGATCGATCTGAACAAAAAATCTCAAACGAATTAGGCTGACCCGGATTTTAGATAGGCCAAGCTGATAGATAGAAATTAAGGAAATCAAATCAAATTGGTTTCGATACAAACCGAAAGTATATATACACACACATCATTTTTGTGTTATGTATTTTCCAATATTTCAAATTAAGCCAAATATTAAAACAATATAAAAACCCATCAATCATTTTCTTAAATCTCAAGTATTAAGAATTAAATATACATTTATATAACCCGATTTTAAAATTCCTATACCATATAAAATGGAACTTACCAATGTCTATATAAAATCAGTATTATCATATAAAACAAATATAACTCTTACAGACTATATACACACACACATTATATATACAACTACTTCACGATTATGAAATAAATCGCACACACTTATACGAAAATACTTATATAATACATGCTAGCCCACTGTAACATATACTTATGTAAAAATATATGTATATATGATACTTCTTTACATCCACTTTCTATAATATGATCTGCAACATATAATAAGTACTTATATACTATGTATATATTAAACTGAGCTCCTTATATTAAAAATGCATTCATTCAAAATTCAAAATTTTATACATACAGCACCCAACAAATAATATGACAGTTACATAAACTGACAACATGAAATAAAATAAATTTAAGTATAAAGTAGATATATAACAATAACTATTATTATATAAACCATGCATATAAACCTTAATATCCACAAATCTTATATTTCATCTTATATTATATATATATATATATATCATACATTAATTCATAGGAACAGAGCGCATCCAAAGATCTGATGCAAATTATACATAGAAACCAAAATTTCAAATAAACACAAGTTGTAAAAAAAAACCTTTCGTTATTTTATAAAGCATAAACAGAAATATGCCTCGCCATATAAAACGATTTGTTTTCAAACCATATGACTTAAATTAAAATACAGTATATATATATGTGTTCTTAAACCAAAACAACTGACATACCCAAGGAGAAGAAGAGAACACGGGCTGGAGATCCAGGTGGCTGCGCTTGAGGACATGGGAGGTAGAAGAGGTGTGGTCGGTGCTGTTCAATGAAAATGAAGGCTCAGGTGCACTATGGTTCAAGGGAGGTGAAAGGCGGCCTGCCTTGTTGCGTTGGTGATAGTGGTTGTTGCGTGGAGGGGCGGTGGGCAGAGAGATTATAGCAAGTGAGGGTGGGTGTGTGGGTTGTTATTGCGGCTGACGCTTGGAGGAAGGGATGTGGGAGAGGGATTGCGTGAGGTTGCCTCCGTGGTTCAGGGGATGGCCGACATGAGCTGGTGGTTGCTGGAAATGAGGAGGCGCGTGTTTTGTTTTTTTCTTCTTGCGTACGGTTGGTGTATGTGACAGGGAGGAGGTGGCGATTGGGAGGGCGGAGGAGTATGGAAGAAGAGAGAGGGCGGAGGAAGGCCAGGTTTGGTTCTGAGGCACTCTAGTTTGGAGGAGGCGGCGGTTGTTGTGGTGTTAGCATGGGTAGGTTTGGAGATATTGAAGTCTGGAAAGAAAAATATAGAGATGTAAATGGAGGCTGAAGGTAATGGAGAATGGAAAGTGACAGCAAAGAAACGAAGTAAAAAGGCAGAAGTGAAAATAAAGTGAGCCGTGCAAAATTAATAAATACAACATAAACAAATTTCATATTTCAAAACTGATGGAAATAAAGACACTGATTAATTCATTGAAAGATGGAAAGTAACAGCTGATAATAAATGCCTCCAGCCGTTTGAAATCTGAATGGACAAATTCCGGTATGGTACGACGCACGGTCTTTCCGTTTCCATCGCGCACCGAACTCAAAACACAGAAATAAATATACCGCTGAGATCAGCACGACGAGATGATCAAAACGGTATACAGATATCGGTGGTACGATTGAATTATAAATATTCGAATTTTCTACTGGCGGAAAATGCAAGAAAAACGCAGGAAAATAAGATCGACGGAGCTAAAGAAGTCCGAATTTTAAAAAACGAAAAATGATGCCTTGCTTAGAAGATGTTTTGGAATTTTTCTATGTAAAAATATTTAGGTTTCGAAAACGTTTTATGTTCATTGATTTTTAACTGATTAAATTGAAATAAATTTACGCACGAAAATAAACTTCATATTTTTGGACGAAAATTTACCAGTTGCTGTGTTTAACTAGACGCATTTCAAATATTAAATTTTTATTTCAAATTTTATCGTTTAAAATTCCATAAAATTTCAGTTAATAACGTTACTAAAAATCGGTTAAATTTACGGGTTGTTACACTCTCCCCCACTCAAAACTTTTCGTCCTCGAAAAGGAAGGAGGTAGGAGAATAGAAACAAGTAAAAAGATAATAGATTTGAATTACAAAATAAACAATTAATTTAAACCATATAAATTTCAATTTAAATTAATTTATATTCAACAATTGATTTTAAACTCAAGGAATTTCATTGACATGGTTTATTTTCATTTATCATTGTTTGCTACAAAATTTATTTCAAACAACAATTTATTTTATTAATCCATTTATTATTCAACTAACTTAGTATTCTATTTATCTCTATTAACCATTTTATAATTAAACTTTAAGTGTATAATATTTTTATACGCACTAAAATTTATTTATAAAGACATTTATATTGTATATTATCCAATTATCTTAAACTAACAATTTCAAAGATCATAAATTTGAATAGTCATTTATTATAATCATACTTTGTTCAACAAATTTAATTCTTCCTTATTCCAAATTATCATTAAATTGATTCTACTTAGTATATCTTATCACATATATATTAGGTATATTTACATCCATTATAACTACCCACATTTATTTAAAAATTCCTTTGATATCATTTTCTACTATATGATATTCAATTACAAGTTAACTTTTGAAAATTTTGGTAAGTTATATTGAATGTAATTGAGTATTATACAAATAAAATTTTACAATTCGCTTATTTCAAGTTAAGTATTTAGTCACAACTTTTGGCTTCATTGAAAATCATCCTTAAAAAAAAATTAGAATTAATTTCCGATTAATTTCAAACCATTTATAGATAAATATACATATACTACATATATCAATTCAAATTTATAATCATATTCTAATATATATGATATACATTATAAATCAGGTAATTCTTAAGAAGTTCAAATCAAATTCATTTTTCCAAACAAAAGAGTAGCAAAGCTACTAAATGGTCTCTCCACTTCGAAACTCGAAAATGAATGTCGATGATGCGGCCGTCATCACCGAAATTATTTTCCAGCGATAAAGAGAAGAGCACAGATTTAAACATCTAAATTCTTTGAAATGATTTCTATTTGAAAATATTTTAAATACTATACACTTTAAAACTTCCAAATCAAAGTTTGAAATCATCGGATATTAAATTCTCAAATTTTAGTTTAAATCCATTTAAATTTCAAATCAATTTTAACCCAGTTTTATAAATTCATTTATTTATATTATTCAATAATCAATGGTTTACAAACAATAAATGAAAATCAAATATAATTATTTCTGGCAACAAATTCATTAACAATTTAATTTCAGAAAAATTTATACTTATATATAATATAATCATTCAAAATTAATTTATTTACTAAATTCGAAAATACCATTGTCTCAGTTTGATCTGTTCAAATGTTTTGGAAATCCTATTGATAGAGTTGATCAGACGAATCGATTGAAAACCCAAATCAACATCAACAACTCAAACAACACAATATATATAAACATTTTTTAAATATTAATTTACAACTACACTTCCTTGCTCGACGATACAAGAATGGATTTCAAAGTAAGGATAGAGATTCAAATTTGATGGACTAAAATCAATGAGAATTTTAATCCAAAGATAGGTTCGAAACAAAAATAAGATGATTTAAATAAAATATGGAAGATGGATAACTTATATAAAACACGGGCAACCTTAATCGGTCGGCCGTGACTTCAAGAATAAGATCGATGCAGAATTCTGAGGCAAATCGACATTCGACCTCAAGAAATAGTATTCAGGTATAGCAGGAAATAGATAGCATCGTAAACCGAGTATACAGAAATCTCCAAGAAATCAATGTCCATTTCAAAGGAATTTCATCCATTGACAAATAATTCGAAGATTGGCGAGACTGCCGATTCCTTATAAAGATCATTCGAAGTGGAGTTATAGGATGCTCCAAAATTGAAAGAAATCGAATAGTGAGGGACACGAATGAATTTTGGAACCGCGGGGAACGTTCCAAAATTCAAAGGAATTAAGTCAAAAGGAAGAGATTAAAACTCGAATGAGAGTGATTCTGCAAATACATTTACCCTATATGTTAAGTTTTTCCTAGAGCTACCAAAGCTCTGATACCAACTGTAACAACCCGCTATTTTGGACTATTCGCATCCACACATGTCGGACTTGAATAATTCAAAATACCGAATTGTTAATTTAAATTTAGCAAAGCTGAACGTATACAGTAAATAAATAATCACATAATCACTTACACAGAGTAATAATATGCAACGGAAGCAAAAGATAGTAGTTCATGAAGCTACTATATATATAACAGAGTTAAATATGTTACAACAGAAGTCTCGAATACAATAGTCAAATACAAGAATCAGAATACATCACTTGAATCAACTGAATATCTGAAAGCTGGATAAATAGCTGGATCTCCAGGCGAAGCTCCAACTCCAAAGGTGAGTCTCGAATACTGGTACACTCAGTCTGACCCGAGCGTAAAGCAAAAACACAAAACACTCGAGTCAGGATTAACATTCTTATATCAATAAATCCAAGTCAAGTGAAATAACAATTTATATACAAGTAACTCAAAGGATGTTGGAATAACCATCCTCTAAGGATCCGTTAAACCATCTACTATGTAGTAGTGTACGCTAAGTAGATAATGCCTATCGGTAATATAAATATCAAAATAGTGTTAAGGCGTTACCATTATCTCTCTTAACACATTTTGTATAAGTGTTATAGTCTATACAGCACTGTAAACTCCACTGTAAACTAGTGGGATATCAGGGAGTACTCCATAGGTATGACATAAAACAAATTCGTAGTGGTCGCGTATATAGGGATACAGGTATGACAAGGCACATGAGGCAATACCCAAGGTAGTGAAACTACCGTTTGCCTGATCCGGACTGGTGAGAACGCATCGCCGCAACGATCGCAACACCGCGAAACAACACTCCCAAAAGTATGAGGATACACCAATCAATAACAAGTAATGAGTATTTTACGAAGAAGTGTGTTCGCTCGAGGTAGGTAATCCCATTTGGCCCGGCACGGCTCATGTTTTAGTCATTTCCAATTTGACACAAGTGTCAAGGCTATCCATTATCGTTCTCTTTCTTCAGTTATCACGTACATCATTCCAACCACTTCATTCTAGATCATACTCCGCGTATAGTAATTAAAGTGATTTTCGGTTTAGACAGAGAGTATGTCCATAACCGATTATGGTCTCTTTAATAACTTCCGTAATTATTAAACCGATTGGTCGTTTAATAAATTTCAAATCAAATCAAATTCAACTTTAATTAGAATTTGTAAATCAACATTTCATTTGTCTTCCCAAATAAATTTCCATGATTTACGTTTCAAACTTCCAAATTTCTATGTCAAAATCTTATAATTCATTTAATTTTTTATTTAAACAAATTCAAATATTGATTAAAGTTCGTATATATGTTTCATTCCGAAATCAATTAAATTAATTTAATTTAACATTCAAATCAATTTGAATACATTTATTGATTTCATTCAATATTCGTTAAGTAAATGTATCATTCAAAACAATTTCCATTAAATTACCAATTCATCAAATCAATTACGTAAGTTCAACTTCATTATATCAAAACTTCAAATTGAATTCAATTAGATTTGTCAATCAAGTTCTTTAAATTACAAGTCTTATCTTTATTCCAATAAATCACATTTTTATTTATTTTTAAAGAAATTCAATTTCACTTATTTATTTTCTTAGTTACAAATTCCAAAACTCAATTAATAAAGAAACTAAATTTCACATATTCAAGAAGTTCAGTTTCACTTATTGACTTACTTAAATAATTTTCCAAAACTTAATAAATAAAGAAACCCAATTTTATTTATTAACAAAGTTCAAAATTCACTTATTCAAAAGTTCAATTTCTCTTATCAAAGAATTCAAATTTTATTTAATTATCAAATAATTCAATTTTATTTAATTATTAAATAATTTCACAACTTAATTAATAATTTCAAATTTTAATTATCAAATAAATTCCATAACCTAATTTTTAAATAGTTCCAATCTTAGTTTTAAATAATTCCAAACTTAATTATTAAGTAGTTTCAAAACTTAATTATTAAATAATTTCAAACATAATTATTTAATAATTTCAAACTTAATTCAATGATTTTTTTAAACAACGTTCTTTCATCAATTTCTTTATTAATATTTTGTTTAAATATTAACATTTTCCTTCATAAAAATTCAAATTCCAACTTCATTTCAAACCTCATTATTTATTCAAATAAAATCTTTATTTTATTTTATTTTTTAATTTTATTATTGACCAATCGGGTTTATTTAATTTTTTATCCTAAGTCAAATTCATTTGGGTATTTATCATTTCAACCCGATTCCATTTCAATTAAAAAAAATCAAAGCATAGCAAAGGGAACTTGTAGTGTGATAACTGGGATGGTGTCAAAGTAAATAAACAAACAATAACAACAATCAATAACCATTGAATAATAAATTCAAATAATCCCAAAATAATCGTATTAATTTACATTGTTGTTTGTGCAAATTAATATCATTATTTCTAGAATCTGCACTATCGTTTCATGTAGTTTAAAGATTATTACACTAATATTTATATGGTTCTTCACTTGATATCTATTATTCAATTTCATACTACATCAATTTACATGACATAATTCAATGGTTCAAGGTGTAGTTAACACTATTTCTACGTGTTAATCAATCTAACATTTAAAGGGTCATATTATACAACTTTTAACAAATCAAATTTAGCACATATATCAATTTTATCCTATATCAAATTCAGTAACGTATTATTTATCACTTTAAACATTAACAATTTAACGTCCAATGTAACATCAAACAATCAATCAATCATCAATCAAACTGGATTATTATCACATAATTAACAGATAATGGTGTCAGATGTCACAGGTGAACTGATACAGGAAATAACATATAACAGTGTAAATAATTAACAACAGCATATTTCAATTGTCGTTTCAATTGAAATCAGATTTAATGAATAAAAGAACATTAATCGTGAGTGATTGCTCACCTTCGAAGCTAGAGAGGATAGCCAACACACGGGATAAAACACGAATTCGACAATCGATCGATCTGAAAGAAGAATCTCAAACGAATTAGGCTGACTCGGATTTTAGATAGGCCAAGCTGATAGATAGAAATTAAGCAAATCAAATCAAATTGGTTTTGATACAAACCGAAAGTATATATATACACACATCATTATTATGTTATGTATTTTCCAATATTTCGTATTAAGCCAAATATTAAAATAATATAAAAACCCATCAATCATTTTCTTAAATCTCAAGTATTAAGAATTAAATATACATTTATATAACCCGATTTTAAAATTCCTATACCATATAAACTGGAACTTACCAATGTCTATATAAAATCAGTATTACCATATAAAACAATATAACTCTTACAGACTATATATACACACACATTATATAAGCAACTACTTCACGATTATGAAATAAATCGCATACACTTATATGAAAATACTTATATAATACATGCTAGTCCACTGTAACATATACTTATGTAAAAATATATTTATATATGATACTTCTTTACATCCTCTTTCTATAATATGATCTGCAACATATAATAAGTACTTATATACTATGTATATATAAAACTGAGCTCCTTATATTAAAAATGCATTCATTCAAAAGTCAAAATTTATACACACAGCACCCAACAAATAATATGACAGTTACATAAACTGACAATATGAAATAAAATAAATTTAAGTATAAAGTAGATATATAACAATAACTACTATTATATAAACCATGCATATAAACCTTAATATCCACAAATCTTATATTTCATCCTATAATATATATATATCATACATTAATTCATAGGAACAGAGTGCATCCAAAGATCTGAGGCAAATTATATATAGAAACCAAAATTTCAAATAAACGCAAGTTGTAAAAAAAAAACCTTTCGTTATTTTATAAAGCATAAACAGAAATATGCCTCCCCATATAAAAAGATTTGTTTTCAAACCATATGACTTAAAATTAAAAAACAGTATATATATGTGTTCTTAAACCAAAAAAATTGACATACCCAAGGAGAAGAAGAGAACATGGACTGGAGATCCAGGTGGCTGCGCTTGAGGACATGGGAGGTAGTAGAGGTGCGGTCGGTGTTGTTCAATGAAAATGAAGGCTCGGCTGCACCATGGTTCAAGGGCGGTGAAAGGCGGCCTGCCTTGTTGCATTGGTGATAGTGGTTGTTGCATGGAGGGGTGGTGGTCAGAGAGATTACAGCAGGTGAGGGTGGGTGTGTGGGCTATTATTGCGGCTGACGCTTGGAGGAAGGGATGTGGGAGAGGGCTTGCATGAGGTTGCCTCCGTGGTTCAGGGGATGGCCGACATGAGCTGGTGGTTGCTAGCAATGAGGAGGCGCGTGTTTTGTTTTCTTCTTCTTCTTGTGTACGGTTGGTAAATGTGACAAGGAGGAGGTGGCGATTGGGAGGGCGGAGGAGAATGGAAGAAGAGAGAGGGCGGAGGAAGGCCGGGTTTGGTTCCGAGGCACTCGAGTTTGGAGGATGCGGCGGTTGTTGTGGTGTTAGCGTGGGTAGGTTTGGAGATATTGAAGTCTGGAAAGAAAAATATAGAGATGTAAATTAAGGCTGAAGGTAATGGAAAATGGAAAGTGGCAGCAAAGAAACGAAGTAAAAAAGCAGAAGTGAAAATAAAGTGAGCCGTGCAAAATTAATAAATGCAACATAAACAAATTTCATATTTCAAAACTGATGGAAATAAAGACACTCGTTAATGCATTGAAAGATGGAAAGTAACAGCTGATAATAAATGCCTCCAGTCGTTTGAAATCTGAATGGACAAATTCCGGTATGGTACGACGCACGGTCTTCGCGTTTCCATTGTGCACCGAACTCAAAACACAGAAATAAATATACCGCTAAGATCAGCATGACGAGATGATCAAAACGGTATACAGGTATCGGTGGTACGATTGAATTATAAAAATTCGAATTTTCTACTGGCGGAAAATGCAAGAAAAACGTAGGAAAATAAGATTGACGGAGCTAAAGAAATCCGAATTTGGAAAAACGAAAAATGATGTCTTGCTCAAAAGATGATTTAGAATTTTTCTATGTAAAAATATTTAGTTTCGAAAATGTTTTATTTTCACTGATTTTTAACTGATTAAATTGAAATAAATTTACGCACGAAAATAAACTTCATATTTTCGGACGAAAATTTACCAGTTGCTATGTTTAACTAGACGCATTTCAAATATTAAATTTTTATTTCAAATTTTATCGTTTAAAATTCCATAAAATTTCAATTAATAACATTATTAAAAATCGGTTAAATTTACGGATTGTTACACTTTCGTTTTGCTTTCTTTTTCCTCTTGTTTGTTTAATGTTGCTTTCTACCTTTGTTCATATGATAACAAATATGAGAGTTTAATCCCTTCAATTTAGGGGTAATGAAGCTCTCTAGTATGTAGATTCAACATTTTGATATTATTTCTCTCTTTTTATGCTTAATGAAAATGCTTGAAGTGGTTTAACTTGTTGTTTTTGTTTTGAATTTGATAGCCTATACTGTTGACACCAAATAGGCTATGCTTAAACAATCACTAACACAAATGCATCTTCATCAAAATATGATTATGGCATAACAAAGTTATTTGAAATTAAAATTTGACGGTCTATATTGTTAATTAATAGTTAATAGGCCATGCTTAAAATAGATTTCATTTTCAACTTTGTTGCCATTTTCATTAGAGTTGGTAAGTGGTTTAAAGGTTGTGTTATAGTTTGATGGTGTTGAGCTAATTAATAGCACAAATGAGCCATACTTATGATAAACACATCATTTAAATTCACTTATGGCCAAAAAAGAGAGATCATAATTTCATATGTTGAACTATATGATCTAAGGAGTGGATTAATTCCTTAAATTGTCACTTAACTCTTATATTTTCTTCTCTCTTCTTTTAGTTAGTTAGTTAATTCTTTAATTCTCTAGCTTAACTTTCCATCGAATTTGGTTTAATTTGATTGAATAGAATTTCAAAATCATCAATTCCCTACGGATCGACCCGTATTTGCCACGTGCTACATTCGTACACTGGGCGCTTGCGGTTATTTTTAATTTGAAATTTTTCGATGGTTTTCTAGAAATTCCGCCGTTAAAAACCAAGTAACAGAAACCATTCAATATAGACCTTTGAAAACCATTCACTTAAACATTTTGAAGTTATTCAACTAACACCTTTCGAAATCATTCACTTAAACATACCTTTCGAGATCATTGGAAGCAACCTTTCGGCTAAGTCAAAAGCTCTACTTTGAAAGCTTTAAACATATCCTTTAAAACAACTCTTTTGAAAGCTTTGGATTTTACTTCAATTTATAAAATAAGGGCGCGTCATCTAAGTCGAAAGCATGGAGAAGTGGCTAGTTTTTAAAACACGTAAACCTTTTGTCTCTGTCGAAAGGTTCAAAAAAAAAACATTTATAGAGCAGTAGTAACCCTTTGACTGCGTCGAAAGGTTTCAAAACAGAATCGTGTTAAAACAGCAGTAACTTTTCGACTGTGCCAAAAGGTTTAAAACCCTTGCTTTAAACATTTGATCTGGTTGGAAGCAACAGAGTCGAAAGTTCTTATTCAAAAATAAAGCAGGTGAAAGCTTTTGGTTTACAAAACAAACATACCCTAACCTCTTTGGCCATCAAACCTTCAACTTAGAACCCTTCGACTTCGTCCAATTCATTATGTGCGAAGTAGCTTGATACCATATACATTGGTTTGGCATTATCGAAAGCTTTAAACCACTCGACCTTTCGAAAGATCTGGGTTGGAAGGTTTATTGCTATAAAGGCTGAAATATGTAAATAAAATATGATTTCTTTGTTATTAACTTAAAAAAATCTTTTCAACTAACCTGTCTTTGTTTGTCAAATTCTCATTGATTAACAATTACTTTTTATAAATGTGCTGCCATTGTTTTTAAAATTAAATAATCATTTTTTTTACAAATGCCCTTTCTCCTTAATTAAATATATGAAACATTTAAGTCTCATACCTTAAATAATTTTATATATTCATCAAAACACTTAGGAAAAATCTAGAAAATTATAAAAAATCCATTTTAAAATGTTGCCTAACATATAAAAAAATTTACCCCAAATAATCACTAGTTTAGTAGAAAATAATTTATAACTCAATAAACAATTTACTTCACTAGAAAATTAATATAAAATCCATATTAATTCAAAAAATTATGAAACTCGAAACCCATCTCTAAAATATCATTTTCTACTTATATCTAAATTTTCAAGGCATTTGGATGTCACTAAATAGGGTTTTCATGTGAAGCATTTCATAAAACTAACTTGAACATATATAATTCATCAACAACATATATATATATATATATATATATATATATATAATTTTAATCATCAAAACATGGCATGTACTTGCAAAATCATTTTGGGTCTAATCTTAAAATCGAAAACTAAAAGAATCTGGAAAGTAATTATTCATCTTAGCTTTGAGATTATAGATGAGTGATTTGATGTTGATTTAGTTGATTGTTTCCCTTCCCTTGAATCCTATCTTTAATATTCTTCTTGAGAATGATAATGGTAGCTGGCCTTAGTATTTTTAGTTTGAGTAAAATGAATGAACGTGAGCATTCTATCTCCTAAGGTTTTAGGGTACAAGATCCATCTATTTCTCATATTGTCCTTCTCATATTCTAACACATTAGTTTAGGTTATTTCATTTTAGTTTGCACATTAACATGGCACAACTACCTTTAGCTAACCAATCATCAACTTATTACTCTTACATTATTCACTTAATTTACCTAATTAATTATTCTAAATAATGTTATAAAAATATGGGGTGTTACAGTGAGCCAATGTCCTTCCCTATTTTCACTGCATCCTTAGCTAGCTTGTTTAAAGATTCTTGGAGAGGCATGGGTCGCTGATGATCCAAGCACTTTGGACTTTTCTGGAGTTTTAAATTAGAGATATTTCCATAGCCTTTTATTGTAGTTGTTTCGTTTTGATGGTAATTCACTAGCTGTTTTTGGCCAGCTGCCGATTGGACTAAAAGAATGCTGATCTCTTGGTTTAGTTGATCCCAGTGATTGCCTTAGTCATCTAGCTTGGCCTTGTTAATCCCTTGTCTTAGCTTTTCTGGTTAAGTTCTGAACCATCCTGTTTACACGAGGTTGTTTTGTTTCCTTTTGGTTCCTACTGGGTTAAAAACCCGGATGACAAATATAAATTTATATGGATTTGTAAATGAAATGCGATCATTTTAATTCATTTAAAATGATAAGAAATTATTTTGAAATTTTTTCATAAATATATGTACGTTAAAGTATATGGGAAAATGTGACCAAGAATCGGTTCTCCGATCAGCAACGGTTTATCAAACGAAAGTTGCTCGAAATTAATGCAACATTGTTTATATGTCATGTACACATATGTAACATACAAATACATCCACTAACATGCATAAGAACATATGTATACATACATATATACTTATACACTTACAAATACATACATAAGACAAAAATCTAAGATATTTTAAGTAAAGCTTCCTCCTTAAGCTTTCATACGTCAACCTGTGTATACATGAAGTGGATAGAAGTGATGGGCACATGGGGGGAAAGCTTTTGCTGGCCTTGGAAGGAGGGGAGGTGTGTTAGAGAAGCCACAAAGTGATGGTAGGTGTATGGCTTCCTTTGCACTCTTCCTTTGGCTATAAATAGCTCAACCTCTCATCACATTTTTTCACTTTCTTCACTCTAGCCCAACTCCTCATATCTGACCAAAAAAAAGAATTCCTTATTTTGAAACCCTTTAAAATTTTAGTGGCTATAACTTTCTGGTTGACCACTTATTCTCATTTAAAAGTTAACTATGCTCAAAAAACTATTTTCTCTAAAGCATTTTGAGCCCAGTTTTAATAGCCGAAAATACCTCTTTTTCATTCGAGTATAATCCTCCTAAACAGATCCAAATGAGGTAATTCTTTTTCTCAAACAAACTGAAATTCCAGTATCTAAAACTTTTAGGTTTATCCCTTCTACTCGATGAGTCTAACTAGGTCAAAATACAACTTTTTTACTGTGCATTTTCGAGCTATTTTTGACGAATCCAAAAATATCTCTCCTTCTCTTGACCATAACTGCCTCATAACTAATCCAAATTAGATGATTCTTTTTATAAAACCATAGATAAAAGAATTTTCTACAACTTTATTATTTACTACATTTCCAAATTAAGAGAGATGTATGTCCAAGAAACCCGAGAGAATATGACCTACTTTTAGGTCTAGTTTTCGAAAAATTCAATGATAATCCAGGTCCTGCACCTCATTTTCCATGCTTGGTCGAGCACCACTTTTAGCATGGAATGGTCGAGCACACTAGAAGGTAAAGGTGTTGGGGTTTGTGAGCTTGGATCGCGAGTTAGTGAAGCTATAGTCTTTTTCCGATAGGAAATCAATGGTGAGAACTCCTAATTTATTATACTATATATTGGATGATGATATGATGTTTGCAAAGAGATGTTTAATATGCTTTGCTCATCAAGTTTGGTTGTTTTCATATGAATGTTGAATATATATGCAAGTCACGAATATACATGTCGATAAGCACAAAGGCGATCACTTTCCTTGAATTAATGAAATGGTGTGTATGGAATTGTTAAACCCCTTATAAATGATTTAAAATGTATTTTAAATGTTTTTTAAACATTCAAAAGTATTTTGGTGAAGTTTGAAAAAAATAGAAAATTTAGTTAAAAATAAGCTCGTCGCATATGGGTAGTTTGCTCTTTCGTGCTATAAAAGTCAAAGATGTGTAGAAGATGGAATATAGCTCGGAATTCTTTACTATTGTATCCATAGTTTTCCAATGAAGAAAAAAAATTGATATTTCGATAAGTAGATTTTGAAATATGAGTAAAACAAACTTTTTGAAAAATCCTGAATTTGCAGTTTGAAATCCAAAACTGGATTTCTTTGTAAATGGTGTTTTTAAAATTGTTTAAAAATGTGATATAAATCTTTTAAAATGTTTTAAAATATATTTGAGTAATAAAAATGAATTTTCAAATAATAAAAAGTCGTTTTGATCAGTATAGCTTACAAGCACTTTCCGCAGCACTTTTGAAATATGGTTTTAAACTTAACAATTCTTTTCCAATTATTTTAAATGATTAATAAAGTGTTTTGATGGTAATTTGTAGGATTTATGAAATGATGAAAATGATTTGATGGTTTGGAATCTATCAAATAACATGACCGCCTTTTGGGTGCCAAAGAGATAGTGCCTACGCTTGGGTTTGAAAACCATTTTCCTGCTCTCCCTGGCTATCCGGATTGGCTCGATGGATGGGATAGTTAATTCGGTTTACTCTGATCAAAATTTTCCAAAGGATAAAGAAAGATATTTTTCAAGATTTAAACAACATGGATTTTATAGAGATGGTCTTCTTGTACTTGGTATTAAAGCCCGAAGAGGGAACTCATACTACTATTGTAATATAAAAGGTGATTTCTCCATTATTCCACCCATAGTGTTTGTCGAATAAGGCGATTGATATTGGGTAGAATTAGATGATTTCTTTAGATTCTACTCACTTAATATTTGCTGTTTGTGGATTAACATCCTAGATAACATGGTTTCAACTAAATCAAATGTATGAGTTTTAAACTAAGAAATCTTTGTTAAGATTTAAATAAGATGGTTTGGAATTAATTTAATTCCTATATTTAAATTTATTGGTTTGGATTTATAGTAAACGATGTGTTGAATAACATTTTTTTTTTATCCGTGTTAAAAGTTATGAATTGTAAATCTTTGCTAAGATTTAAATAAATGATTTGGAATTTTTGCCTAAGAAAAGATGAAATGGTTTGAAATTTAAAAAGGGTTTTAAGTAATCAAAGGTTTGATAAGAGAGGTTTGATAATTCCATATATACTGGAATGAATGTTTAGAGATATATATCTCTAAGGGATGTATTATTGGAATGTAGTCCCTTCACCTAGTCATTGGTATGGAATCCGTTCTCCAATAAGTGCCTGCCATTTTGTTTGTAGAGCCTAGTATGCTAGAATTTAATAATGGTAACAATATCGGCTATGGTTAATAAGCTTACTTGCAATGTTTTCAAAGATACGTCATTAAAAATAATATCAAGTATTTAACGTAAAATGTTTTGGTTATCATAAGGTAAAAACTCGTTCCATGTTTATGTGTGGCGCGGTCTTATGAAATACCTTTTCGTTATCAAAATGCATATTTTGAGTACTCGCACTAGTCCCATGACTGACCCGGAGTTTAGTTTTCCTTTTCCTTAAACTCAGGGTGCCCTAATTTTCCTCAGGAAGCCTAGTAGTCAGGTTTAGTTTAGAAGAAAGCTGGATAGAGCTCGAAGCATGTAGTCTGAAGATTTTTTGAAGATTTGTTATCTATTTCCACCCCACTCTTGTACTATAGTATTTTGCAAATTTGTAAGGACAAGAATTTATAACTATTTATGTTTTAACTTTAATAAATGTATTTTAATTTCAACTGTAAAGATTTTATGTTGAAATAATATATGTGAGATTATGTTATTTTATTTTTCTTAATTAAACCCTTGAGAATCCTCTTCTCCAGCACTTGGATTTCCGACACGTGAATACCGAGGATGTATTAATATCGTATTCTGGAGGTCGAAGAAATGGATCCTTACAATATAATTATACCAAATCCTATATGATATACATATATCATCTATATGCAATATAAATTCGATCACTAGCTCGATCACGTAGATTTCACTTCCACACTAGTATATCTCACTTGACCTCCATGGTACGAACTTCGATCAGGTTCCTTAAGTAGAAACCTCTTTTCTCCTTACATATCCATATACCATGATAGAAAACATCAGGATTATATCAAAAATATGAATCAAGCGTTCACCGATAAGAATCGAGTGAAAAATCATACTCGTACCGGTGTAAATCACCTCGAAATCCATGTACTCGAATCTTAATTCAAGAACTGCCAAGCGAATAAAATGATCTACATAGAACTTACATACTCTTTTCAATTGGTTTCTTAATTACACTAACTACTTTTCATTTTTAATCCACATTCAATTCACCTATAGTAATTCTTATTTAATACTAAAATCATTTATGAACCGTTTCATAAAAAAATTCTTTATGTTATTAAACATTATATAACTTAAGTTCTTATGCGTATGATACTCCATTGCATCCTAAGAGTATATACAAAATCATCCAATTCGTTTTACTTAACATGGATATTCAATCAATTTAAAACATATTTAAATTCTACTATCTTCTAAGTTCAAGTATTATATAAAACTTAAATTTTATAAACACTCAGCTTCAAGTTCTTATACAAATTCCAAAGTTTTGATAGTATAAAATCATTAAAAATTCCATTTCATTTCGATACATGAAAACTACTGATCAATAGATCAAACAGGATGTGCAACCAAACTTACCCTAATGCATAGGATACATGAATCCATAAAATATCTTAACAGAAAACTTAAGAACGAAACACCTGATTTTATTTCAAATAATTTTGAAATAATAATTATATATACATCTTTTGTATCAAATCGTGCTTTCGCGATTTAAATCAAATTTGTTTTAACAAAGAAACTTTGTAGCATAGCTACTATAGTAGCATCTCCCACTTAAAAACTCAAAAATAAACGCCGATGATGCTGCAGTCAACACCAGAATCATTTTGCAACGATAGAAGTGAGTTCAGTACATCCAAACCATGCCTTTCGGACTTGACCAAAATCATTTTCAAAATGAGATCAAATACTTCGTAAATATTACTAAATATCATGATATCAATTTCATAACCCAATTTCCTAATTATTTACTTTCAAATAATACTAGTATTATTCTCCAAAATGTTAGAAAACCAATTTATAACATTGGGATTTAAGTTCTCAAATTCTTAGCTTAAATCCTTTTCATATTTATAAACTATACTTATAAACCATATCTATATAAGTCACTTTCTTATATAAAACTATCACACTAGTATTTATTCCAAAATATCTTTCTTATCATTAAGAATATAATAAACAACTTTTTATAAAGTTAAATTTTAACCCAACATCATCATCGAACACCTTGTTGTCAAACTTGAAACTTAACTCAAGGTGTTCGTTCCAATGCCCCATAAGTTACTATACACCCAACCTATCTAGTGAAAAGTAAAAGTGCTCATAAACTGGTCGAGCACAACTAATCAAACAATAAATGATAATAATCGAATTGATCACTTCCTAACAAACAAACACATCATACATAACTATATTGATTTATGAAAAATATTCTTTTATATATAAAATATAATCCTTGGTAAGATTATTTCATTTACCAACTTCAAAAACAATACTCTATCGGTTTGTCTTGTTCAAGTGTTTAGAGGTCCCTATCAATAATGCTAGCAATACGTATTGATTATAATCCATAAGCCTCTCTACAAACTAATCAACAAAAATCAAAACACCTTTATAATAATAACAAATACGCAGTCTCGTATATATACTATACTCAACTCATAATAACGCATTATATTACCCTATCTTTTAGCGAGTTATACCCAATAAAGCCAAGCTTCTCACTTATCCTTCAACTTTGATACCACATGTAATGATTAGAAGGATCACATCCCTAATATGGAGACTATAAATGGTAACCTCTTTCCTTATTTTACGGCCAGCCTCTTGACTGCAACTGATTCATAAAGGGTCGTGTAGGAATAAGAGACAAAGCTTCGTCACACGTTCACCAATGTGAGAACCCCCTATCATGTTAGTGTCACGATGGAGGAATGATAATATATAATCTTTACCAAAAGGAAAACTTTGATATACATACATTAATCAGAGATAAACTAACCTATCATCAACTTGGACAGTTATAATAGCATATCCTCACAAATGCTAATAAATATGAACCAAGTAATGCTTTGGAAAAGAAGTACGGTAGGAAATCATCCAACTCCTCTTCAAGAGCAGCAATGAACTAGAGCTAAATTAGGAGACATACTCAAGATGACCGAGCATTGTAAGAGAATAACACCCGGATCAGTCTAGTAAACCAGCATGAGAACTCAAATCATATGGATTGCTATATTTAAACCTTTCAAACATAAAGGCATCTCGTAAGACCACGTCGCAATGAAACATGGACGGGCTTTTACTTTACAATTTCCAAACCATTTCTATTATAAAATCCAATGATAATATAATAATGTTTAAGGTGTGAAATACAAATAGTCACATAGTTATGATGCATGTGAGTGTACATCACAACAATAATATGTATACAATCACAATCACTAAGGCACGTTTGCTAATTATGTAGGATTCTACGAAGGTGCCCTCTGTATTTCAAGAAAGGTCCCCATGTCGATGATATCCTTTCGAGCATCGTATATGTCTAGATAAAATGTACTATAGGGAAAACATAGTTGTTCCATGCCCGAACATGTGGTACAGTGTCAAATCACTTGCACTTGAAAATCCATAAGTATCAATAGAATAGAGTACCTACACCTTTTAAGTTAACTAAACCCAAAGGCTATATCTCATACCTCTAGTTTCTATCATTACCAATGGTGAAGTCACATTCAACATCTTAGCACACGAGTAACAACTTGAACAGATCTCGGTACACGAGTCCCCAACTTGTATAGATCTCAGAACCGCACATGGATTCCCATAAATCGACAGATCTCGGAATCACACATGGATTCCCACTTCCTGAATAGGTCACGAACAATTACATGTGTTCGAGCATCTTAAACCAACCTTGAATCTCCACATAAATTCTAGCATCACGAACCAACCAAGAACCTCTTCCAAAGCATAGAACACGTATATGGTATTAAAGTGCTTATGATATCAAGTCATCTCATATAAGTACATTGCTCCACTTACTGGTGCTCTAAAACCAATCGATAGATTTTTGATAAACTCAAACCCAATTCTATGGGAAATAAACAGACAACACATAAAAGTGGAGATCACCTCCTAACCGTTTAAGCAGATGGATTTCCTTATCATTTGTCGTAGAAGAGCAAAATGAGTTTATGCGTATAGTATATCATCATCAAAGATAAATGCACCATATAACTCCTATTTTTCTTCTAGATACTTCCAAAGTTATATTTGGTCAAATCCAATAACAATGAGAATGATCACATATGGGAAACTAAGTCCCGTATACTATCCATAAACAAGTAACACACAAATCATGGACGAAAGACACAAGCACGATCGAGTCATATAAATTACTTCTAATCCTTTTTTAATTCATCTCCCTTTATTAATTAAAAACCTCTTCTATTAGTAAAACTCATTTTTTAACTCGGTAAACTCTTTATAAATGAAACTCCATTATATTAATTAAACTTCACTATTTAATTAAAACTTCCATATTCATTTCCATACGTTTCAACACTGTCAAAAGTTTCATATACTTATCTCAACCGTATAAGTATATTCATAAATCAATTTCAAAGGGCTTAAGACAAATGTTACTAAAACACTATCACTACAAACCCAAAACAATTTCACTCATGATTATCTTTAAAACACTCCTTTTCAAATATCTATTTACATTCATAAGTATAATCAAAACAGGTTAAAGACGAATGTTATTAACACATTATCACAACAAACCCAAAACCAATTCATACTTGTTATTCTCTTTAAAACTTCATTATTAAGGTTTAAGTATTTTTCAAAAGGGGGAATTAATTTAAAGGACAAAGATTTGTATATTTTTTGCCTCAAGGACATGACTTCAATATTTTTACCACAAGGACAAACATCTTCTAAAAATTATTCATAAGGACAAACATTTTCCAAAATTATTCATAAGGACAACAAAACTGCTACCGAGCTAAAACTGATACCTAAAAACTGTTACCGATAACTACAAACTGATACCTAAAAACTGCTATCAACAACTAAAAAATGATACCTACAGAACGTTGTCCTTTAGCATAAAATATTGAAGGTCTGTCCTTGAGGCTAAAAAGCTGTGAAATTTTGTCCTTGACAATAATTTCCTGTTTTCAAAATCATTTAACAATATTTTACCTCTTTAGAATATTATCCAAGGGTTTAAAAACAAATTTTGCTAAAACATTGTTTACAAAAAATCCCAAAATACTTTACTTAAACATTATCTTTAAAACTCCATTTTAAAGATCTAATCACTTTTCTAAAGTATAGTTAAATATGTTAAAACAAATGTTGCACAAACATAGTTACTATAAAACCAAAATCACTTTTATACCTACCATTAACTTTGAAACATCCATTTAAAGCTCTAAGTACATCTTTACTTGTTAAACAAGGTAATATAATATTTTAATCAATTATACAATACCATCCATTTATAACATAACTGCTATAATCCGAAAACTCTTTTATATTCTTTTCCAAATACTAAACTTCCTTTTCAAACATCTAAATAAAATAAAATACCTTCAAAAAGATATATAAACATAAACACACATATATACATATACTAATTTATTTATAAAGCTAAGATATTTGACAAAATACTTTCAACAATTTGAAAAGATATCATACTATAATAACCTTTTATTTCTCAAATAAAACCTTTAACAATTTTCTAAAACTATATATACTTAAAATATACTTTTAAAATACATATACTATATCTTAAAATATTTAATTAAAACCCATAAAAACCTATTTTATAATTTAAAACCGCTACTTTAAATTCCATAATCGATTATCATTAATGTATTTAAACCTTGATTTTTTTGATAGTAAGTAAACTCGTAACACTTATTAAAAGCACGAAGAAACCCTAGAATGTCTTCCAAAGTTAACTTTAAAATCGTCGATCCTAGTGATTTAAAGTGCATCCATAGCGACTTTTCCTTCTAATATTTACAACTTCCAATTCCAATTTCCACAACTGTCTAGACCAATTTCTCAATGTCAAACAACCCAAAACACGTGTAACTAAATATATATACATGTATACTTCAACAATTTATCCAATTTAACATATGTCAAATACAAAGGATTTCAAAGTACATTTATAACGACTATATCGCTTCAAACATTTATAACGTACTATCAAACTTGTAAACAAGAAGTCTGGGCCATGATACATGTTATGGATGATTAAAAGAGAGAATAAACTCAATAATAATGTTGTTGCTTGTTTTAAAAAACAATGTATGGTCCAAAAGTAATAATTTGCATTTTCATTGTATAATTGATATTTTAACACAATAAAAATTATATATACAAAATATACAATCAACAAGTGAGTAAACAAATATAAGCCTCAAATTAATCCCAAATGTAGAGAATTCTGTTAGGATGCAACGATGAAGATAACGCCTCAATCGGTCCTCGTATGAGCAAAATACGATTTTTATGATTTTTGGATTAACTACTTTAATTAATTAGTTTAATAAAGAATTAACATACCTTAATCACTCTCCTCATCCCTTTCTTCCTCATTCAATACATCTGAGTTATGTAGACATATACAATTGTGCATGCCATCACGATGATATGGAGCTCCGCTCAACAAATCTGTAAACCGACCTCACCAATGGTCTCCTCATCAAACGCTCGACTCGGCCATCATTACTTCGCACCTTCGACCATCTCTTGTCGATCATGATCCTTTACCCCAAATCACCTCGTCCAGGTCGCATTTAGATTTTGACTACCATTCATGCTCAAACCACCGCTAACAATCTCCTCTTACCACCACGAGCACAACCGCCACCACAACTTTGCCTCCGAACACTTCCTGCCATTCGAGACTTCATCGCCTGCTACATGATGATGTTCATGTCATGATTACCAATAAAGCGCCACCCCACCTATGAACATCACCACGCGTTCCATTCACTCGAGAAGTCCAATGCCATCAACATAAAACCATATCTCTTCCTCAATCTCCCCTATGTCTAACTTTTGGCATGGCTGTTCTTAATCGAACACTATTAAACCTCATCGCCCCTAAATCAACACATACCATTATGAACACCAGTCTCATAGGAAGCCAATGGATCTGGAGTCGTTGAATTCCGTTGAGCAAAATTTCGAGAATAATTCAAAGATCAAGGTGGCTCACTTTCTTGTTTTCAGATAAAAAAGGAGAGAGGGAGATAATGTAAAAGTGAATTGGACCTAATAACAGTGATTTCGTCAAATTCCGAGATAGTGCCCAAAAATGATAATTTCACAAGTTAATAATAAAAACAATTATTGTTAAAACCAGTTTATTCACTTCTAATTTTAAATTAAAAGTTTATTAATATCATTTATTATTTAAAAAGAATTTAAATAAGCTTTAAAAATTATTTTTATTCACAATGAATACAAGATTCAATTATTATTTAAATTCCAATATTTAAATATAAATGTTCAAAAATTCTACGTCATTACACATCATTCTATTTTAACATATTCTATTTTAACTTTTACTTCATTATGAATTAAAACTGGAAACAAAAATCATCTCTATCTTCAAGTCAACTATGGTTTCTATTTGCTTTATTAAATCGAAATATTTCTAGCTTAGGAAGTAAGTATAATCAATTCCTTATAATACTATAATATATAGTGAGTATAACTATTTCTTTTAGTGATACAGTGAACCTCCATTGTAACGATTCGCCTTTCGAACCCTAAAAGTCGATGCTACTACATCCACGGCACGTGGTATTCACGTGCCAAACAACTAAGTGCCGAAAAGAAAGATTGTTAGGGGAAAAAAGGGATAGAAGATAGAAGAAACTAAACAATCACAGAATCTCACAACGCAACGGAATAATATATATTAGTCAGCATAGTACTTTACAAAATCATTTACAAAATGATACGTCAGAGTCATATTAAAACAATTTCTAACCTAGAACAGTTATAACAGCATGTCCTTACATAACTAATACAAGATACATATAATACAGCAGAAATAAAAAAATAATAACTGACTATCTGTAACAACCCGGGGTTTTGTAACAATTAGTTATCATCAAATTGACGATTAAATCGGTTGTTGATTGCTATTGGAATTTGTAAATCGAGTTAAAATTCTTTTAATAATTCTTTGAACATTGTGTGGGCTTTAAAATGCAATCTGGTCCACGTTTTCGTTTGTTTGATACCGTGATATTTATCAATACAATTCCTCTTTTGTTCATTCGCAAACCCGTTCCTTCATTTTTCAATTACAAAACCCTAGAATAAGAAAATGAATAAAATAAATGGTGGCTCCTGTCTCGTTCGTTCCCTTCCTTCAGCAATTAGGGTTTTCGTGAAATTCTTGGTTGTCGACTTCAACTGCTCGGTCAATCGATGATCTCATGCTCGGCTTCTTTAGGTTGCGTCGAAAGTAGGGTGAGTGATTTTAATTTCACTCACATCAAATTCTTTCTCAGTACTGTGCTTCGGTCGTTCCATTTTTGTCCCGACGTTGATGATTTTTGACTCAATATTGATATTTGACTTAGTTCGATTTCTTGTTTTCCATGGCTTGATTATCACGACACTGTTTGGTCTTCATGGTCACCTCGACTTCACTTGACTTCGGTCATTGGAATTTTGTGTATCAGTTTGATTGTGTTTCGTTATTGATGATTTCTCTGATTTTATCAATTTCGTATAAGTTTGTTTACTTGAATTGACGATGTTGTTTTAGTTCTTGTTCGACTTTGGCCATCCTTCGGCCATTTGACTTTGTTTATGCGATTACATGACTTACTAATGTTTTCGACCATTTGATATCATTGAACTGCATTTGATGTTTTCTGAATTTCACCCCTTTTGATTACGGTTCGGTGGCTTCACTTGACATTATGATAATAGGTTTCACTGTTTGACAGTGTTTTACATTCTTTGGATTGTTATTACCACTCTTGTTATGAAAATCTGGTCATACTCCATACATATACAGTTCGTTATTCGACTTCGTGTCTTTGATCAAAACTGCATATATGCAGTAGTTTGTTGCATACCTGCGCACCTTTTGATTTGGTATCATTGGCTTTGAATTTTGTTCGAATATGAGATTGGATGTGACTTTGTTTATTTTGAAAGGTGCCTGGACTTTGGCATTTATCTTGACCTGGTGTTGAGTCATTTTGCTTGACTGTTGCATCGTTTTGATGATGATGCTTTTCTGTTGACATATGTTATTCGGCCATGACACTGGCTTGGTTCGAACGGCTGCTGTTAGTCCATTGTTGTTTCACTAATTCACCTGTAGTTGAGTTGAGTTGTACCATGGCCTTTGGTCTTGAGTATGATAGTTGCACTATCCAGTTTACAGTGCATGCATGTTATATCTTTGTCCATATCACTCCTTTGGTTTGTGATTTCATTGTGGCCTTGACTCTGCATATATTCACTGATGTTGTCACTTCACTCTTGTACATCATGTAGTTCATTTGTGTTGGGCATTGAGGTGGACTGTGCTGCATCTGCAGTGTGGTTTCATCGAGTTTGATCATTCATTACAGCTGTCTTGACCATTTGAGACAGTTTGCATACCTGTTTCATTTAGTATTTGGGTTCACTAACCACTTATGTACATGCTTTCTTATTTGTCTGGTCATTCATTTATGAGATGCAGTGTTGCATTTCTTTGTGCTTGACCTTGATCTGTTGGCACTGTTGAACTTTGAGGCATATCATATTTTAATTATGGTTTATGTCAGTGACATGTCTTTTGCATTTTGTTGTATTTTGGGTTCCTTCATTTTGTTGTACCTGACTCATTACTGTTTTAAGTAATGTAGCATTCATTGGTGACTGCAGTTTCATTTTGTTTGCAGTTGTGTTGAGTCATGGCAACCATGACTTGACCTTTGCAGTTTCGACTTGCTGTTAATAATTGGAGTTGTGATGGCATCATATACTGTAATGGCGAGGTAGTGCACGCGAACGTGTACTGCAGCCACACGGTATTGATTTTAATTGATATTTCTTTTGCTTTTGATTCATTGTTCTTTTGTGTATTTCATCATTGTAGTGGCGAGGCAATGCATGTGAACGTGTACTGCAGCCCTACCAGGAGGGACGTTTTAATTGATATTTCAATTGTTTGAATTGTTTCGTGTGTCCAATTCAATATTTTGAATCGTATTTTGATTTGGTTTAATTTAATGATTTTGTTGATATCTAATTATCTTTTAGATAATTAGATTATGAGTTTCTAATTACTTATTTAATAATTAGATTTTGTCGTTAATTGCCATTTAGGCAATTCTGTTGTTTTCTAAATTATCCTCATTGATAACCCTTTTATTTATCTTCGTTGATAATTTGAATTTGTTGGGTTGTTGTTTAACACTGTTACGTGTTATATTTACCGTTATCTGATTTCCTTATTTAAGGATTGGATAGGTGAATTTATTTTAACTGTCGTCTAATTGTTATTTAATTATTATTGCTTCCGTGCATTAATAACTGAGTTTGAAGTAGACTGACCCATGTATTATTTTCTTTTGAATTTAATACTCAGGTCAGACCGAGTTATTTCAGGTTGTTGATATTTTGCTTTGGATTGCTGCTTGAGCTATGAAGTCACTTTATACCTTTTGGAGTAGTCGTCATCATAATATAGGATGATATGTATTCATGTATATCATTGTCAATAATGTACTTGTATATGTAACTTCCAGAGTCGACAGTTGTAGTTGTATCATATGTATTGTATCACGTGTATTGTAACCGACTTCAGTTATATATATATGAGATTTGATATTATCTGTGTTCTGCATTTAGCTTATCTATGTTATTATTATACATCTTGTCCTAAACTATTATGAACCATCGTAGTTCGTTTTATACTGGAATTGAATATGTCGATGGGAGTAAATAAAAAGAGATGAAAAATAGAAAATATATACCACTCCTATCGAGATAATCAATACTAGTGTAAGGCCTAACTACGGATGGTCGCTCCTATCCAGCCTTATTCTTCGTAATAATAGACAGTGTTTCTTTTAATACTCTTTGTTATTGTGAGCATAGAGGTGGGGCGTCACACTATCAGTGAAGCCTCCTGCTCCAAGCTCCTCCAAAATGCATCCGTAAGAAACATGAATTATTCGGCCGCTCATAAAAATTTGAGCACCCAAGAGTTTTAGGGAAGAAAATAAAACTCCGGGTCAGACATGGGTCTGTGTGAGTAAACTCAAAGCAACTGAATTATTACTTTTAAAAATCTTTTAAAATCCAAGGTTTCTCGTAAGTCCACACCGCACATAAAAACGGACGAGTTTTACCATTCGATAACCAAAACACTTTTATATAGAAATCTGGTGATATTATAATAATATCTAAGGATTCAAAGTAAAATATTAAAATAGTTGGAATGATTGCATCTCACATTCCAACATATTTGGTATACAACTAAACCGTACAGTTCTTATTGGAGAATGGATTACATACAATGACTAGGCGCTGCGGTACCACCTACCATAGTACACATCTAGAAAATGTACCAAGGGCCTTGCCTGGATCCCTTGCCAACACAATACCGCCTAGCCCTTACCGGATGGTACCGAACATGCCATCACCCCGGTTGCTTTGCAACCCTTTTTATCGAGGTCTCATGTACAATTAATCCATAAATATGTAGATGTATTTAGAAGGGTGAAAACATACCCTAATGGGTGCGACCCACTTAGCCTTGCTACATTTCTCTTGATTTTAGCTATTCCTAATTGACGAGGCTTGAGGCTATGTTTTATCTTTTTGAATAGCAATCCCACTTGGAATGCTAACACTACACTCCAGGCATCAATGCAATGCTAGCATTCATACATACAAGTTGTCGAGGATAAGGACAAACCGAAGGCACTACTTCTAATACATCCATTTTGGAATCACCCTTAGGATTAGTAGCAAGCAGCCCTTGAATTTCAATGGCTCCGTCTTCGATCCCATGCTTCAAGACGTCTTCATTTTGAAATGCTTGAGTTGGAGCGAAGTATTTTTCAGATAACATATCGGATCCCGGTCATTTCAAAACAACTTTCGATAATTTCCAGTAAACTCAGCCCCAGTTCTTTAGGAAATAAACAGATAAAGATAAGCGTGGAGTTCACATCCTAACCGATTGTAGACGAATTTCCTTATCCATTACCTTAGAAGAGCGAAATGAGATTTATACGCACAGTACATCGTCATTAGGTATGTCAATGCCATATAAATAACATGTTTCTTTAGATATTTCCAAAGTTACGTTTAGTTCCTTATTTTGATAGTCGGTTATTTAACTATCAACTAATAATTCAATGTTGATTCAACTCCATATGGGATGTGCCAAACCTTTATTAATTAATCTTTAATTAATAAAATCACTTATAAACTTGATCAAAAGATACTTTCAAAACACTTTCCCATACCCTTAACATTCCTTTATACACGAAAAAACAATATAAGTATTTACTGAAACATTTTGGAAATTCTCTTTCCTTAAAATTTCATATTAAATGACAAAAATATTTCCTTTCAAAAACATCATCTCCTATAAAACATATTTATGTATCCCTTATAAAAATTCATTTTATAAGTTCCCTTCACATTTCAAGCCACTTAAAAGTTTCCAAATTAGATTTAAAACATCCTTCAAAAATACCTAAATTGATTTATAAAATCTCTTTCTATTTTTAAAACTGTTTAAAAATCCTCCTTTATAATTCCTTTATAGAATCTCCTTTACAAAATATCGTTTTCAAGATATCATTAGTAAATTAATTTAGGGAAAACATTTAATTTAATAAACTCCTTTTTAAAACAAGATATAATTTAAAAATAACTTTATAGAATAATAATAAAATTTAAAAATCATTTATAACCTTTAAACTGAAATTGATTAAAGAATTATAGTTAATTCAAAAACATACTTTATTAATTCGAAAGGAGGCTTAGCAATCCCATTGATACTAATTTGAGTTACCATTCAATTTCAATTTCAATTCACTTAACAGTTATTTACATAGGTCAACATATTTGTAAATATAACTCATATCCAAATCAGGGAATAACATTCCAATATGAACTAACTATCATATACATATCCAAATAACATAATAGCAGGGTGGTGATTTGTCTCGCTAAACAAATGTCCAAACAATTCAACCAATTCATAGCAGAACGAGGATTTATTACACTAACAAATTTCCACACAAACATACCAAGAAACAATGAATTTATAGTAAAATGGGGATTTATTCAGCTAATACATATCCACAAAACCAAAAAAACAAACAATCAATTATAGCAGAACGAGGATTTATTTTGCTGATACATGTCCACACAATCAAACAAACAAACAATCAATTATAACAGAACGAGGATTTATCCTGCTAATACATGTCCATACAACCAAACAAATAAACTATCAATCTTAGTAGAACATCAATTTATTCTGCTAATGCATGTCCAAACAACCCAATAATCTATATTATAACTCATTCACCATTATATGGTTTCTTAATGGCATTACACTTGAATCACTTGTATTCAAAACCATTTTTGAAAAGAAGTACCTTTGAACAACTTTACTTCTGAAAACCAAAGGAATAAAAACATTAAACCCTTTTAAAAATAGTTAATTAAAAGTTAGATCCTTACTTAAATCATAATTAATTTTAAATGAATCTTAAGATAATTTAATTAAATAGTTAAACAATAATTCACTAGTACAAAATACACATGTTGCTTCCCCTCATTTCCATCGGTTGTTACCACAAACCGATGCAAATAGAAGTATTTGCATCGATTACGTTTTAACAACCGATGCATTTGGTATGTGGAAAGCAGTAGATAGTAAAAAATACAATTTTCATCGGTTACCATCGACAACCGAAGAAAATATACCGATGCAAATAGTGTTGTTGCATCAGTTTTATTTACAACCGGTGCAAAAATACTATTCCCACATTGGAAACCGTGATGAAAAGTTAGCGGTAAATGATTTCATCTCCCTCTCATTTTCACCGCAAACCTATTCTTTTCTTCCTTCACTCGAAAACCCTAAATCCCTCTCCCCCTTTTCATCTTTCTCTTTCAATCCATTCAAATATCACTTCTATTCTCTGATCCAACATTAATCAGGAATCCTTGACCCCAAATTCTTCTCTAATCTAGTGAATTCTTAACGTAGAGATCTTAGATCAGAGGTACGATTTCTTACTCATTACTTCTACGTACCCAAATGCATGCTATTTTCTTTATGTATCCGTGGTTTTTTGGTTGTTTCATTGTGCTTTTGTAAGTGAGTGTAGACTGTAGTTGATGTGAGTTGCAGAGTGCAATGTATGTGACTTTCGTGGAGTGGTCTATTTTCTAGGGGGTTCAATTTGGGAACTTACTGTTGTTGAAGTATGTTTAAGATTTTATTTATTTAGTTTTTGCGAAGATACATCGAAGATTGAGCATCGGTGATCTTTGGTACGATTTCAAATTTAATTTTTTAACAGTTGAACGTTAGCTATACTGTTAATAGAAGTCTAAATATGTGTTTTGCTCTTACCATTTTAGTTCAAAAACTGTTGTTTCTGTTAAATAGATTTAGCTTTGAAATTCCTGGTGCTTGCAATTTTTATATTTTCACATCATTCTTACATAGTATTATTGTTTTTGTAATATTGTTGCATATTATATTTATACATTCAGTTGCTCCAATCTTGCGTTTATTTATTCTTTAATATCTTGCTTCATCCCGTTAACTATAGATTATGATTAGTATTTTTAATTTCATTATGCATTTTTTTGGGGTTTTAAATAGCTTTATTATGTTCCATATTTTTCTTATTTCATCCATGCATGTGAAGTGGAGATTCACTAGCTAAGTGTTAACCTTTAACTAATATATGCACAAATTAATTTGTAGTGATTATTGATGAAGGTTTCTAAATAAGTATCGTTGTTTTGGTAATTAATCTAGTCTTACATTGCAATCTTGGTTAGGGATATATTGAGATTAAAAGTAACCACAGGTTCCAAAACAGAACAATATGAGGTGCTGGAGCAAATCGGTAGAGCATTTGGTTCAGGACTTCTTGTTAGGCATAGAGACGAGAAGAAAAGGTTATTACTTAGTCATACCACATATAAATTGCTTATATATTTTCATTTTATTCAATCAAGTAATTTTTGTGAAGATGCTTTGTATTTTCTAGGTATGTCTTGAAGAAGATTCGCCTTGCTCGCCAGACTGATCAATGTAGAAGGTCAGCACATCAGGAGGTATCAAGTATCAAAATTTTGTTTAAACATGAATGCAAATTTGTGGAATGATAGACAGCCATGGTTGTAATGATTGACAATCATATACAACATAAAATGCAAAACATTTATCTAACTACAGAAGCAAATGTAAACTTGCTTACTTTGTGTGTTTTTCTCTCTTTCTTTTCAAATTTCTTTGTGTGTTTTCTCTTTTCTTTCTTTCCTTTTATTTTCTTTCTTTTTTACTTTTTTTATTTTTATTTTTATTTTTGGGACATTCCTACGGTAGAGCTTTGTCACTGAAATTTTTAGAAATGAATGTATACTATACCAGATGGCTATATGCTACATTGCTATCTGAGTTTTCATTATAACGATAGCATGAGAAATACTGATTCTGAAGTATTTTATTTGGCACCATCCAGTTAGAAAGTTCATACGACATTCTGTTTATGTGTGCAGTTTCCCTTGATCCTAGTTTATCAATATTACTTTTGGCTTTAGGCTTGTAATAATGCTATTTAAATCAGGCAAAGTAGTATGGAATAAAATTCTCAATGTTTATACACAATTCTCTTAACCCTTGATTTGCAAGGCCAAATTATATTATGTTTCTCCTTCTTCAAATGATGCAAATATTGTTGTCTGATCTCCGTAACTTTTTTTACACACATTTTTCCAAAATTTCAGATTTACGGGGATCCAAAAGCAACTGACATAGTGTTCACTTGTGGAGCACAAGTTATTGTCGTGGGCATTAACATCACAACTCAAGTCACCTTAACAGGAAAATGTTCTCTCTTTCCTGCTTCAAAGTTCAAGCTTCAATTATGGTTATTTTGTCTTAAGATGATTTAATTATTTACCACTTGAATTTTTTTCTTCTATCATTTCAGATGAGGATATTTTGGTGCTAAAGAATTCAAAAGAAAAACACTCAAAATTCTTATGCGACGTGATATAATTTTACAGGGTTGTGATGTTAATGACGGTGGAAGTGTTGTTGTATTAGGGTACTTAGCATTCTAGACTATATTATTTGTACTAAAGATCTGAATTGTAGTACTAAAACGAATGTGTGAATCACTATTTTATATGGATTACGAACACTATAATTGAAATATATTTAGTTGGTATTAGCTTATTCAATATGTATTTGCCATCCAATTTGATTTTAAATGACTATAATATTGCATGAAATAATTGTTGACAGTAACAACCGATGCAAAAAATGTCTTGTTGCATCGGTTGTTACTGCCAACCGGTGCAATATAAGGGATTGGTTTTAAGCCAAGGATCTTATGTTGCGTCAGTTTTTACTGACAACCGATGCAAAACATTTTTTAATCTGTAATTAATTACTAATTATTAAAAACTTAATTGATTTAAAAATACTTATTAAAAATTTAATTAACTTTTTAAAATATCATTATTTATTTTATAAAATATTTACAAAACAATTAGAAATATAAAAAACCAAACTTTTAAGCGAACTGCATCCATAGCGAATATCGCTATGGATACCCGTAATTTCCAACTTTTTCTCTCAATAACTCTTCAATTTACTAGTTTTACTTACTAACTTTTCATATCACTTCCAATTCAAAGACAAAGATCACAATTTTATAACCAAAACACCACCTAAATCATCAATTTAATGTTCTAATGCTAAACCACAAATTAGCACACACATATACATCCAAACCATACCAAAATCCAAGTAATAATATCACATATACAACCATATAACAACAATATATATATATATATATATGTATATATAAATGTATTTCTTTCCCAAAAAGTTGAGGAATTTTCACGCAAAAGGTTTTGAAAACTTGAAATAATTTAGCGCGCGGAAAGTTTGGAAAACCACGAATTCTTCTCGAAAATGTGTCATTTTGCACTCAACTTTTGGACCCTTTTCTCTTGGAATTTGGACATGTGGTAAAAAGGAAAGTTTTAGATTAGTTTTTCCTCTATCATTTATTACTCAAAAAGTTTAAATTTTGTGGAAGTTATGGCCAAAACAATCAGGGGTATTTTCAGACATCAAAATCCAGGTTCAAAAGCACTCTTGCAAAAAATGAATTTTTGGAGCATCTAGGCTCGAAATCAGAAAATGTGGTAAACTAAAAAGTTTTAGCCATTGGAAATATACATGTTTTGAATTTCAAACCTGATATAAATAAATTATGAATTTCATAAGTTTATACCATTTTTAAATAAATAAATTCACAATTTTTTTTAATTTATTAACCTGAGATAAAATCTAGCCGCCTAACTCCTTCCCCATTTCATCGCTTGTTCTAGAGATTCTTCGTGCAACTGAATCCATACGCAAGTGCCTTCATGCCATCACCGCTCAACTCTACCAACCCTTCGATCAACGAAAATTGATCTCCGCTATCATGTACATTTTTTCGTCCCCTCCTCGTTTTATCCCATCCTTCTGCTAGAGTTCCGTGTCCCTCGAGTCGAAATCGACATGCTCGCGACCCTTGAATTGTCGCGTTTGCCACTTATCCAATGTGCCTTTCCACACTAAGATTGGTGCTTCTTCTTGCTTCTCCAAGCTTCAATATATCTTCGACTCGAACCAAAACCTTACTAAGGATAAGAATTTGCTAACCCTGGCTCATAAATAGCTTTCGACTAATACCGTCGAACACGTAGAATGAAACTGCAAACCATTTACGCTTCAACCCAGAATCAAAATCGCCTCTGTTTCGCTCGAGATTGCACTTCTTTTTTTTACATGAGATGATTTCAATTTTTATTTTCCTGGTTTATTGCTTCAAATCTTAAAAGGGATGTGATAACTCGATTTTAAAAGAAGGGAGCATCTTTGGTTACAAGCTAGATTGGGTTTGACTTTTTAATTTTTTTTACATGAAATGTTAAATTTCGATTTTAACTAAAGGAAGAATTTGCGGGTTACAGTATAAAGGAGAAGGTGGCTTCTAGTGTAACATGGGCTGAGATTAACTTTTTAACATATATATATACATGTATATGTATATATAATCAAAATATCACGTTGCATAACTCAAAATCCCAAACCCTATCGAGGTGTGCACCTAGTGTTCCTAATGTTATACCACTGTTCCAAATGCAATGGAACAAGTTTTGAGGCCTAATTCGATCATATGTGGAAGATAGTTTTTTAAATAGACTATCTAAATTAAATTCAATTAAATTATTCTAGGCGTTTCTATCCCGTATGACCAAACGATAAACCCAAACACTATGAAATTTGAAATACGATAATAATATACTATTTTGGATCCATTGGAATAGGTTTTGTCATTTTCTAAGACTGTGCTCCGGATCGCTATTTTAATACATCGATTAATTCGACCATTTCCAAAATTAACGAAATAGTTTAAATTTCAGTTTTGAAAACTTATTAACTAAATTTGAATTCCAAATCCAATATTTCAAATAATTTAAATATTCAAAACTAAACTACGAAAAATCTGGGTCGTTACATTCCTCCCCCTTAAAAGATTTTCGTCCCCAAAATTGCTAAGGTCGAAAAATGCTCAAAACCCATTTACTTAACAAAATCCACTTAGTTAAAACTCGATAATCCACCTTCCTAAATCTTTTAATCTCAACCAAAACAATTAGTTTCCATCTTCTAATTCAAAATCCTTTATTTCCATTACAATTTAAAAATCACCCTTTTCAAGTTGACAAAAAATTTCCAAATTTAAAAAAAAAAATTCTAACACCCTAAATTTATGAATTTTTTTTGCAAAGTCTGCTTTTTACAGAGAGCCTTTTGCAATATGATAAGAGAGATAAAAATATATACATCGATCCACACGGTCGGAAAGCAAAATATATATCAATAATTATAATTTTATGATATTTAATCCGAAAACGTACCTTATATTAATGTTTTTAAGAAAGCGGTTTATTTAATATGCAATTACGCAACCCAACTCTAGCCCAATAGCCTCCGGGTACCTTTACTTACTCAATTTAAACAGGTAAGTACCAATACAAGAAAATTTAATAACATTTCATTCGTTTAAAGAGTTAAAAACATACTGTGCACAACTAAACATGTTAAACATCTATTTGAAGCAATCACAATGTTCCAATACTGAATTTATTACTTTACATCGATTCATTTATCATTTTATCCAATTTGAATGATTTACAACCAAATTTGCTTACATCAGATTTATATTTATACCCAACAAATTCATATCCATTCCAAATTGATTAAAAATCAATTTATTCACTTTCCATTGATTAACAGAATTTTACATACTTCCGTTTATGTCACACAACAAAATTTTCTATGTAAAGTTGGCGATATTCATTTAATAAAATACATTTAAGTTTATAGCTATTTAAATTGATTCCAGATCAATTTGTAATTAATTCTATTCCATTTCAAATTAATTCCAAATCAATTCATTTGTACTCCATTCATATCCACATTCATTATATCCAAATCCATTTTATTTAGCTTGAAACCATTCCATGCTACTTCATTAAAAAACATTTTCACAAATTTATTTGAACCAAGCTTTCATTCAAAATATTTACTTAAGTTAATCCGTTTAGTTTAAATTATTTCAACTATATAACGTAAGTTTGTTTCTTGCCATCAAATTCCAATTCAAATTTTTGATTTGATTTTTAGTCAATCAAATTACATTCCATTTACTAATTTATTTAATTAGTTCATTCACAAAATCCACTTCAAATTTTAGTTCCATGCTCGAATTCATTCTCGAATTTATTTAATTAGTATCCAAGGCCACATTCAATTTATTTACACTTTAATTGAATTTATTTATAACTCAAGTCATTGCTATTTCAATCCAATTTCATTTTATTTAATTCCACAACATTTTAAAATATATTTAACTCATTTACATTTAAGTCGAATTTTATTTATAACTTAAGTTCTAATTCTCATACTCGCCTTTAATCCATTACTTAACCAACTTAAGTTCATTTCCATATTCAATTAACTAACTAATTCATCTATTAGTTCGCTACCAATTTATAGTTCAATATTTGATTTTTATTTCAAAAATCACTTCATTTAGGTTACTTGAGTTCAAGTTCATTTTTATAATTCAAGTTTGAATTTTATTTCCTTAACCAAAATATCAAACCATTTACTTTTGGTTTTCTATTTCACTTTTAAAATTTATAAGTTACACACCTTATTTTTCCCATTCCCATCAATTCCATACTCGAGTATATCCACATTTTATTATTTACTCAAGATTTATATCACTTCATAGCTTAAATATATAGAAACCTTGCCGCATCTTTCATGTTTCGACAATTACCGGGTTGTGAGGCTCGATAAGGTCTCGTCCACAATGCTACACTTTTTCACAAAGTCATGCTTTGATGAACAAATGATCAGCAGCACTTCGTATGCCACATTACCAAATTGGGAATGTATCACTAGTAACCATCAACTATATAACCTCTGAGCTCGTACGTCTCAGAGAAGGGTGTTAAGCTAAGAGGATAAATCTCCGCCACCAAACATAAATTTATTTGATAGAAACCAGCTTTACATCTCAAAGTGTAATATCAGACATACATCCATACAAGTCTGTTCCGGGTTCGAACAGAACCGAAGGCACTTCCGAAGAAGCCCTTGCAAATCCGGATAATCCCTAATCACGTTCGGACTTCCCATCACATATGGAGACTCTATACCGGGGACCAGTCGGTGCAGAGACATTCGACCAGTTATCCTTTCGCTTTTGAAAATATCTGGTCCTCACCACCGGCCTTCAAATGCTATCCATAACATCGTATCATTATTCGGAATGGGTTATATGACACAAAGTCCTCTCTCGGCCAAACCGAATAACGAGCGCAATTTTTAAAAAAAATATGGATATGGGATCTCGGTTAAGTCACAATTTAAAACCCAAACTTTCTTCTCAAATGGTTTAAAACAAATTACCATTTTCAAATCTTTAAACAAAAAGATTCACTTAACAAAGTTCACCCATATTTCATAAAGATTCATTCACAGCTTTTCAAAACAATTTCCATTTCAATTCGGATTAACTCATTCAATCTTTAAATCAAAAATTTAATAGCTTTCAAAACCCGCTTCTAATTCAAATCTTTTATATAAAAGATACACCTTTTAAACTCCTCTTCGATTTCAAAACAAGGTTTAATAATCTTTCACAAAGATTAACTCATAACTTTCAGAACAATTCTATTTCAAATTTTGAAATCATTTCAACATAAATTGGAAATCCTTTCTTTAAAGCTTTTATTATTTGAAAATAAATAGTTTTCGTTTTGGGAAAAACTAACTACATTTACATAAATTAATGCCATTCACGTATAAACTTGGGTTTAAGTTTAAATTCCCAATACTTTTTAAATGGTTTAAAACCCATATAAATACCTTTATAACTTGTATAACCTTTTTAAACCATAGTTTCCATATCATAGAATTCAATTTCAAATTTTTGAATTCAAATTCAAATCAAATTATTTAAATTTCAAAACTTTATTAAGTTATTCAAAATATATTTTATTTTTTTGAAATCCCTTTTCAAAAGCTTTCAATTCCATTTCCATGACCATTTTTGATTCAAAATTCAACTTTAAAAATATTTAATTCAAATATTTGTGACTTAACCGATTTCGTCGTGCAATCCATATTTGTGTGTGTATGGTGTAGTCCAGGGGTTTTACACAATAGTGCAACACCATCAATCATCACAGATTCAAACACAGAAATATCGATAAGCGGTATAACATATAACGTTAATCTTCATTTACTGATCACCGATGAATAATATAAGTTCATCGCATACAAATAAATTACATCATAGATAGTTAAATTACATCACAGATCACAACACAAATCGGGACAATTCATATCGCAAAGTATCATATATCATGGATATCAAACAAATCAATCATCCACTGGAATCCAAATATCCATAAGTAAGGTCAATTCATCATCTGATTAACTTATATCAGATTAGTCACCAATCCTGGTTAATTAACATTTATTAATTACAAATTATTTTAATTAATTATCTTAATCATTCATTAATTAACCTTTAATGATAAATTAATTATCCTTTGATTATTAATTAATTAACATTTTATCATTAATTAATTAACCTTTAATTATTTAATTATCCTTTAATCAATTATCTTTAAATTAGTTACATTAATTAATTAACCTTTTATTAATTACCATTTAATTAATTATCCTTAATTATCTAAAATAAGTAATTACACCTTAATTACTTGATTTATCAGCTTTAATCATTAATCAATTACTTTTTAATTAAGTAATTATCTTTAAGTACTTGATTACCTTTAATTACTTTCCTTAATCAAATCAAATCAATTACCCTTTTGATCATTAAATGATTCTCCTTAATTGCTTATCATTAATTCTTAACAAATTAATTAACCTTAAATTTATACTTAATTAAACTTTAGTTAAATCAAAGATACCCATTTATCTTTCTTCATTACTTTCCTTAATTACTTCACTTTATTTCATAAACACTTTTTAATTAGTTTAATTAATTAACCAATACATATTTATTCAATAACAAACAATTAATTAACTAATATAAATTCGACTTAACTTTGAAATTTACTTAAAATCTTGTTATACTAGGCTTGAAATCTTATTTAACATGCTTTTGTAAAACCTGGTTGAATTTTTAAAACCTGAAAACAAAGTTATCTTTTTAAAATTTATAACCAGAGCCTAGACTTGTTTACCCCGAGCACGGCTTCGAGCCAAATTCAAGAATACCCGAACCAGTCCCCAAAGTTCTCGAGTAAAACTTTTTTTTCTTTAAAACGTATTAAAAAAATCCTGTTAACTTATTAACAACTCGAGTCAGATCAAATTTCCCCGAGCCGATTGCCGAACATCTCGAGCCCTTCTTTGAGCTTATTCTTCTTCTTCCTAAAAATACCTCACTAACACCATCAAACGCCTACGCACGTGTACAAGACGATAGCGACGATTCAACCTTCACTGTGACCATCATTAGATCATTTACAACCTCGCCAATGACCCCATAACTCAGATCGAAGAAATTGCCAAGAAATCCAATTGGAGCCTTCGACATGAACTGGAACCCAAACCAGAATCAACAAAACCCCATCACCAGGCCACCTCTGACCATCTGAGTTCTCGCTACTTCACCCAGATGTTCGACAGAGACCCATGCTTGTTTTCACACCATTCCGATCGCTTCTTGATGACCCATGATGATGTACAAATCTAAAAACCAACAACAACTAAATTCACCCCTAAAATCTTATCTCAACGCCGACCAGCCACCCTGATTAATAATAAAATCTACCACCATTTTTCTGGTGATCCCTGACCTCTAAGCTAACTACGGCCATGATCCCGAGACCCACCTCCATCTCGATCATCAGAATTTGGCCAAAATAGGTTTCCTGTTCAACTAACTCATACTCGAGATTTATTAACTTAAAAATCATGAGACTTTCACCTAAAATCTCCATTTTAGAATTCAAACGCGACTATGTAATCAGATTTTAAAATTAACATATTCGATTTTAGGCTTATTTTAAACTATCACTATTATATATTATTTTCGAAATAAATATTCAACTTAAATTCTTAAAATTATTTTTAAATAAAATGTTACAATCTTACAATCATTTCTCATTCAAATATCAAAGCCTAAAGGAGATCGAAGGATTAGATTTGGATTTTTAAATGAGTTTCTAAAACCTTGTAACAAGAACAGGAACCTGATTTCCTATATGCAGGCAAACACATACATTTCTACAACATGCGGGCATATTTATACAAGCATATTTCATTTCACAGCTTCAAAGATCATCATATACCACTGAGATATAAACATATTAAGGTTTTAAAATGATGTTTTCTCACCTGCCATGGAAGTTTGAACTGAGAGCCTAGAATGTTTTCAGGTTTGAAAAGCTAGAATTGATCTGATCTTAGACTTTGGTCTGTTGATTTGAGTAGTTGAATCTAATTCTTTATTATGCTTCAATTTGATTGCTTTAAATTTTCTTGTTTGATCTGTAGCTTGCTTTAGTTTCCAGTTTGAAATCTACTTGAAACCTTGAACTGCTTCTTGATTTTGATTATTAACTTTCTTCTTGCTGTTTGATTTGGTTGCCAGGTTTTTAACTTGAAATGATTTTCCTTTTCAAGGTTTTGAAAACTTGTTTTGCAGTTTTAAACTGAGCTTTGATTTCCAGGTTTGAGAAATGAAAAGGGAATAGCCTGGTTTGTATTTCTTTCTCATGCATATTTTCTAATTTCAAATTAAAAGAAAAGTTTTTCTTTTGCCACTTGTTCAAATTAAACCATACCCTTGTACATTTATATTAACACTTGTCAATTTCAAACAAATTTATGTTAAGACCTTTCCTTGAGTTCATTTACAAATTATAATTTAAACCTTACTTTATTTTAAATTTATAAAAAAAATTAAATCCTTCATCAATTTGTGAATAAATTTATCTTATGGGTATTTTATTTCTTATGCTCATATTTAAAAGGATATATACACGTCAAAGCTATATATATACTAACTATATACTTTTAAATATATAAAAGAAAAATAAATTTAAATCTTTATCAAATCTCATTTTAAATTTTCCAAAAGTATATATATTACATATATTTAAATTTTTCATAAATTCTTGTTTACATTTTATATTACTTATACTTATACAATTTTATAACACATGATTTGAAATCAAATTATCCATTACTATCAAATAACTATATATCCATATATATTAGTTCCTTGAAACATAAAGTTTAATAAATCCAATATATATTTATAAGATATTTATAATCAAATTTTAAATTAAAGTACATTTATATAAATAAAGATACATCTTATTTAATTTTGGAAAATCCAAATACAATTTTATTTCCAGAGATATTTAAATTTGAATCCCAAATATTCAAATTAATTCTCTATTAATTCATAACTTAACCAATTTTTTATAGAAGTTTCCAAATTAATTTAGCTTAAAAATCAGGAATGTTACACTTTGGCTTCTTCTCTTTCCTTGGTTTCTCAACTGATTCCTGTCCCACATGCTTTCGCTTGGACGCTTTGCTAGCTAGGAAAGTGACGTTCGGGGAAGGAAGAGGAGTTCCTAGTGGCCTGGACCCACCGGGAAGATTGACTTTCAAAGGTGTGTTCAAGGGATCATAGAGTTCCACTACTTGGGGATCGACCTTGATTTCAACTTTCTTCTTCATCTCTTCCATAAGTTTCTCCTTCATGCTCAACTTTGAAGTATGTTCGGAGGCTCTTGTAATCTCGACTTTGTAATTTTCTCCGACGGGTGACGGATTTTCAGACTTGTCCTCATTAAGCGCGAAATATATATATATTATAAATAAAATTATATTCTATTTACAATCATATGGGCATCAGGATCGAAAATCTCTCCTGTTTGAATTGTCTCACCCGTCTTCTCCTCCTTATCCGTTGTGGCATCGCTCCTAGAAGTTGGCTCAGGATCAGAACGACCCAAACGAAGTCATAGGAGAAAAATGTTAGAATACATTATAAACTCGTCGAAAACGACGACCCTTTCCACTTTAAGAAGAAAAGTTATGTACCGGCTTCTGGCTGACTCTCAACCGTCCGAGGAGTTTCACCCTCTAGAATGGGAGATAGAATGTGAACATCAAGGCCAGAATCTTCCGGGTCGTAGCCATTGTGTTGCTCGAAGGTGTCAAGTGATGGACGTCCAATCGGTTGAGTAGGGGGAGGAACTGGAGACACAGTTCTGGATGGGCCGACGATGTCATTTTTTCCTTTCGATGAGGAAGAGTCTCTGCTATAAAGAGCTTTCCCTGCAAACAAGTCCAAAGGCTCATTCCCTTGGAGAAATTTCTTCACTAAAGCTTCTTCGTCAACCTCTTCAGTGCCTGACTCAATCTTTTTTATCTTCATCAAGGTCTCCCATGCTTCGGCCAAAGGTTCGAGGCAACCCTCATCGAGAAATGTTAAGTCGCGATGCAAGAGAACTCGAGTATTATACTCAACTATAAGCGGATCAAACATGCACTTAATTTCCTCCCTTCCAGCCTCCATGGTTGCCTCAAGGCAAGAATAAATCTCCGTGGATGTCATTCTTTTGCCCTCCTTACGGGCTTCATCCTTCAGCGTCTCAGCCGTGGAGAGTTCGTCATCGAGCTTTGTCTTCAGGAGTCATGTGGAAAAAATCTCATCACAGTATCATTGTGACTCCTCCTGAGCAGCAATTTTTTCTTCCTTCTCCTTAAGAAGTAGCTTTTCCAACTCTTTGACTCGCTAAGCGAACGCATCGCTCTCCTTCTAAATGGAGTCTTTCTCTAATTCTAAGGCACCGCCGCGTTGAACTGCTTCATCGATCTCTTTCTTATGTGTGGCCTCTAGATGACTAACTGCCTCAGCTGTGTCTTTGGTGTTTTTCTGATCAGTTTCAAGCTGAGACTTGTATGAGAAAATCTCTACATCCTGGACTTTAATGATATCTTTGTCGTAGTTGGGTTCGAGCTTCAGATGATCAATTTCATGTTGGCGTTCGATAGAGACTTCTGAAACTTTTTCTGCCAAATGAACAAATGCGTCATGTTGAACATAGACATCATTGTTGCACGCAATGACACTTTGCTTAACGTGTCTCGGAATATGATGAATCGCTGGGGGAAACTTCAGACCATCGAAGCATATTTTTGGAAACGTGGCCTTAAGCTCGGTTAGCCTTTCTGCTATCGACGGATCATGTGCGGGAGCAGAAAAAGTTTGTCTAGAGACTACGGGCTTTTTGTGAAGTTCCCGGGATTGCCTGGTGCTAGATGAACCCGAGTGTTGGTCGCGGGAGTATCAAACTGAGACCCCTTATGACCAAATTTCTCGCTGCCTTACTCCAGATGAGAGGGAGGATTGTGACAGTATGAAGACTGATGGTAAGTTTTCCTTCGAGATTATGAGTCCCTGGAGCGATAGTCCCTATCGTTGTCGTCATCTCTATCTCAGCGTTTTCCAAAGCCCGAATCCCAGCCAGAACGATGGAAAATAGATAACCCACGAAGGCGGTCAAATCCGTGGAGCATCCCATATCGCCTACATAGAAATTACATGAACACGAGTTAGCCAAAATCATATGATGACTGAAGTTTAAATGCAAGGTGAAGTATAAGTGTTACTGTCTATGTCCTAATGTTTCCCCTTGACGTACCAGTTTCTTTGTCTTTACTTATCGGAGTTTTTTCTCTTTAATTATGGGCTTGAATGCCTTCATCGCCTCTCATGGGTGAATGGATTTTTAGGGCTTCTGGATCGTTGAAGCCATAATTGAACAAGTCATCAGGAATAATGAGGTCAAATAAGCCTTTCAATGAACCCTTTAAGTGTTGTGGAGATGGCTCTCTCTCCATTGGAGAAATCGTGACCTTTGAGGTTCCGCCTATAGTCTTTTTCCACAATTTGTAAGCCAGTTTCCTTTTTCCCTTCGAAGGGTGTGGCATTGTATCGGTGCCATGTGCCTCAACCACTGGTTCCAAAGCAGGACTTATGTTTTCACCCGGTGCTTCTAACACCTCAGCTTCTCTAATCTTGCCTTCCTCGGGTGTATCGGGGCACCACATGTTGAAGGCCCAACTTGCCTTTTTCCTTTGTCCAAGGCAGACCTAGAAATGGTGGTGCCGTGAGGAAGACTTATTCGGCGACCTTTCGCCAACAGCCCAAATTTGGAGAGCGTTTCATTGGTAATGATGGATCTGATATCCCGGTCTTCTGTGGGAATAGCTCGAATAGCTTAAATGGCCTCAAAGTACCTGGAGCCTTCGGGACGTGGGATGATACTTGTAAAAGTAGAGAAAGAGTTTAGAAAGGTTGCATTCTCCTTCAAATACAAGTATTGACCCAGAAAAGAAGCTTACTCCCTTCCAGCCATCTCCTCGCAAAGCCAGGAGGACAAAGCACATAGAACCATTCTTGCTTATATTGGGTGAATTTGCTCTATGCCCCCGTCAAGATTTGGCTCTTGTTATGAGGCTCCAGGAATATGAATGATGGCTTGTCGGATCGTCTCTTGAAACGATAAATATATTAGATATCACCAGGAGTGGGGAGCCGAAATAGAATGCTCATAAAAAGAATGCGCGTGCCGTATATAAACACGTGACTGTTGGAATGTAATTATGATGGGGCGATCTCAATATACTGCAACAGATCGCAAAGGAAGGAGTTGAATGGTGGCATGCTACCAACCCAGCACTTGAATTTGTTGCAAGTAGTATATCTGGCTGGGGGCAGGTGAGGACGATCTTATCCCGATGGAACTAGTACATCGTCAAAAGGAATTCCATGGATTGATCATAGTCGGTGAAGAGCGTTTTCATTGATTTTTGAAGCTTGAGAATCAGCTAGGTCGTCTAGGATGATTTCTGCATCTGTCGCATCAGGGGCCATGTCAACAGATGCAGTCGTTGGACTTGGGATATTCTATACAAGAGTTGACGACGGATTTGAAGTTCCCACTACTTCTTGTTGAAAACTTGGCTCAGGTTTATCTGAGACTGTAGCAGAACTCGACTTTCGAGACATCTTCAAACAGCGTCGAATTGGGATGAACACATATTTGAACTATACTTGAAAGACAATCAATATTAGACATAACGACAAATCGCTCCCCCGTGTGGTGTGTGAACTAGTACCCGTGTGGTGTGTGAACTAGTACAATCGTTCAAATATAAATGTAAAACAATTAAAAATCATGAAGTTGATGAAGTAAAGTTAAGCTTTGAACTATCATCTTTGAAGATCGTCATCGCTGACCGTCTCCGAGAGCCTGTCCTATGATGGTTTGAATTTTGAACCCGGACATTGGCGCTGTGTGTTAAAGACTATTATTTGTCTTAATCAAGTTAAACTCAGATTTATAATTGTTGAAATTGGGGAGTTATCAGTCTGAATTAGTTCGATATGCTTGTTTGCTTAAGTCCTTGTCCTTATTTAATGTCATATGATTAAGCATGCGAGGTAAGCAAATTCAACGCGAGTTATGTTCAAGTTGGAATTTTTCGACCGTTGTTGTGTACTTCAAGGCTCAAGGCCGAGCGACACTCGAAACACACTTCCTAAATGCTGCTCGGCCTAAATGTCGCTTGGCCTAAGTCCATCGTTCGACACTTGAATGAATGTTTCGACCAACATCGTCAGCATCTTAGGTTCAGACACCTTCGCTCGACATTCTCTGGTTCGACCGCCTAAGCCAGATACGCTGACCCACTCCTTCAACACCGAACGGGGCCAAGCCGCTAATCCTAACTTCCAAAACCATCCATGATGACCGACCCATTCACTTCCTATCTCGCCCGGAACCGAGCGACACTCTGGACTGGAGATGCCGATCCACACACTCGCCCCTATCCTACTTCTTCAAAATGGCCTCAACACTTTATCTCCCTAGACCGAACGACTTCCCATTCCTTTACCTCCTTAGTATTACTATCTTTAAGGAATGACTGAGCAATAGGACGACCCATCCGACTAAGAAACCGACCTACTCCTCAAAGCTCTAGCCAGTCCAAACGCAATCTCGAATTTCCAAGCCCCTCTTCTCCTCATCCTCCTTCACCAAGGAACAACTCCTGGCCTTCTCCAAAAGCCCTAACCTGGAGTCCTCTCCTTATTCCTAATCCATCTCCCTTCTTCCTCTAGATGTATTCTCTGCCTATCCCTGCAATAATTGAAGAGGGGAGATGGAGGGTTTGTCCACATAGGCACCGAAGTTGAAATAATGTTAGGTTTGGTAGTAGATTCATACCTAGTAGGAAAAGCTCAAAGTATGCGGTAGCTTTAGAGTGATGGACTGGAGGTTTGTTCATATTAGTGATTAATTAAAGTAGCGAGATAGGGAGTTTGATAAGAGGTTAGGTAGCAAGCAGGGTTCGGCGAGAAGTGAACTAATCTCCTTAGGAAGTTAAAGTAGGATTGAGAAAAAGAAGAAAGAGCAAAGGCTGAAGCTTATATGGGGGAAGGAGGAAGGTGAACAGGCTATATCCTGTACAATCGGTCGGTGTGTGTTGGGAAGTCGGTTCTTGGACATGTGTACCCCAGCATCAGTGTGTGTTGGGAAGTCGGTTCTTGGACATGTGTACCCCAGCACACATAAACTGTGTGCATGGCTTGGTATCGATATGCCAAACCGTATCGTGTCTCTAAAGAGAAAGAAATGAAATAAAGAACGTACAAGACATGAGGAAGACCCACCATGTTTCAACATTTAAGTTATATACGTTCGTCTTTCGAAAGTGCCAACCGAATGCTAATTCAAAGTGTGTCATGTCGTACCACACAACACACTTTGGGGGGTAAATGTTACCCGATTGCTAGGCCTGGCTATGATAGACAGACCATTAAGTGTCGTTCGGTCTACAAGTACCGCTCGGCCTAGGTATCATTCGTCCTGAGTGACGCTCGGTTTAAGTCCATCGTTCGACATTCTCTGGCTCAAACTCCACCGCTCAGAATTCTTTGGTTCGACCACCATCGCTCGGCATCTTGAGTTCAGAAACCATCGATCGGCATCTCGAGTTCAGACACCATCGCTCGGCATTGCCATCGCTCAGCATTCTTTGACAACATCGTTTGTCAAAGTTACTCAGCAAGGTCGCTCGGTAACTGCTGTTCGACATCCCTGGCTCGGTGCATACTAGAGGTGTTAGCAAGTTGTCAAGCCCACAACAAAGCCAGAGTGTTTGGCATGAATCTGCTTCGATTCACTGGACGATCGATCAGACAATTCTCGACTGTCATTCCTCGTTCGGCATGCCTGGCCCGGTGCATAAAAGTCACCAACTGTGGGCTGAGGTACTTTGTTCCTGGGCCTGTGAGGGGAGTCCAATCTATCTTCGCCTATAAATAGAAAGACAGAGGCATAGTGAAATGGACCTTTTTTCGAGAACACTGGGGAGACTCTGCCACTTTCAAGACTCATTCTTTTTCAGTTAGCATTTGCATTCGAATAGTTGGTGTACAGATTGTATCTGTCTGCAATTGTTTAGAAAAGCAATAAAGATTTAATTCAAAGTGGACATAGGCAGTTAGACCGAATCACTATAAATCTGATGTAATAATTTTTTCAATTAATTCTGCATATATTCCTCTATTTTAGTTTTCTATCTTCATTAACCTCTCTACACAAATCTTTCTTTGGGTGTTAGTAACCAATTCCGGTACTAACATAAAAACAAATGTAGCGGGGATATAATCTATGATCAGAGATTGATGAAGATCTCTTGTTCTCCTTTAGATACTCAAAGCGTCTTAAGCTAAACCTGAAACTTACTCGGATCTAAACCAAGTATTAAAAATACCCAGATTACTCAAAAAACCAGCATGAGAAACTCGAATCATATATATATATATATATATATATATATATGATAGTGTCGTAGATCGACTTTGATGCCGAACAAAACCTTTGAAAAGAAGAGTATCTCATAAGACCACATCACATATAAACACGGATAGGTTTATATCTTATAATAACTAAAAAGTTTTTATCAAATCATTTAATATTATTTCTAATGACATTGCTTTGAAAATCCTTTCAAATAACATATTAAAATAGCAGGAATTGTTACATTTGTTAAATTCGACATCATATTTAGGTATACAATCAAGTTCGTTAAGCGCACGTATTGGAGATTGGATTCCAAAAATGACAAGGTAAGGTATCACCTTCCATAGAGTATACCTCTAGAGGAATGTACAGAGGCACAGCCTTGCTGCCCTCTATCAACACAAGTCCGACCTACCTCTACCATAGTTAGTACTAAATATGACATCACCAAAGTCATTCCCAACTTATTCGAGACGTTTCATAGCATGCACAACAAATACAATATATAGAGGGTAATCTAGATAGGTGATGACCATATCCTAAAGGGTGCGAACTACTTAGCCCTGCCATATCTACCCTGATTCTGCCACTATCGATGTGTGAGGCTTGAGGTAACGTTTTACCTTTCACATGAGAAATATCACTTTGAATACCACATTGCCATTTTCGACAACACACTAGTTGTTTTCCATAAAAGTACAACCCCCGAGTTCATATGCCTCAGGGAAGAGTGTTAAGCATAAGAGGGGTTACCTCCTACACCACCTAATAGATGTACGTTTGTAAAAACCGACGTACATGGTCTTAGAAATGTACTGCCAGATACTCATCCATACAAGTTATCCAGGAATAGGAAAAATCAAAGGTACTCCTACTACATCTTGTCTGAGAATCACCCCTTGGATTAGTACCGAGCAGTTCTTGCAAGGAAGATTTCAGAATGAAGGTACTACTGCTGCCATATATAAAGTATGGGAATCACCTTAGAGGTTAGTAGCAACCAGGCCCATATTATAAAGATCTCCTGTCTTCAAAGTCATTTCTTCAACATGTCTTCACTTTCAAATACCTATATTGGTTTAAAGTGATTTTCGAATAGGTATATCGCAAGTTAGATCTCGGTCTCTTAGAATCAATTGTTGAAAATAATATGTGTATATGTGTATATAGAAATGCTAAACCTTTTTTAGTTAATTCCTTTTAGTTAATTAAAACTTCTGTTAAATTTTATATTTCTTCAAATCACTTTTCTTTAAAGTACTTAGGAAAATATTTCCATTTATGAAATTTAACTTAAAAAATATTTTCTTTTATAAAACCTCTTTTATAACACTTTTTGCTTTATTTATAAAAATGCCATTTATAAATATATCTCGTTGTTTATAAATCGCCATTTATAAATCTATTGCTTTATTTAGAAAATATGATTTTATAAATCTATAACTTTGTTGTACGAAAATGTGGTCCAAGTAAATCAAATTTACTATCCACTCTGTCGGGCCGGCTCAGATAGCTAAGGGGACCAAGCAACTGGTTTCCGAAACTTCGGCCTAATGATACCTTTCTATCACCCATAAGATGGTCAAGTTATTTGGTCGACTCAAACCTTTAAAATACTTGTATATTAATTTAGAAACCATTTCCAAAAGGTTTGGGAAGAGAAACTAGGTTTAAATCATCTATTCAAAAATTGCCAAATTTAGTTGCCAAATTTACGATGAATAGTGGTTTTAAAGCTTTGTAGATCAAAACACTTTTCCATTATATATTTTATATATATATATATATATATATATTAACTCAAATCCTTTTCAAAACATTTTAACATATTTGTGGATTTTATTTAGTGTTTTTAATGATTAAAAATATCCATTTTTAAAACATTGAAGACTATATTTCACTAACTGCCAAAACATGATAATTTTGAAAATTTGATCTGGACATGTCTCAAACTTTACTATACGAATTATTGATTTTTACTTTTCATTTAAAAACCTTAACCATAAGGGTCTAGAAAATTCTTATTTCAAAAAGTTTCGACTTATATTTTATCCTACACAACCATTTAACTTTTAAGGTCGTGAAATCGCGAACTGTCGAAACGCGATGGCTTATTTTTCACTTTTTAATCGAATTTTATAAAATTTATTTGAAACGCTTTTAAATCATTTTAATAACATAATAAACTAATATTAACAAATTTTAAAATAATATTTTACCATTTTACTTATTAAAAATCTATTTTACTTCTTTTCACATTTTATAATGTTATATTATTATAATATTCAATTTTCCAAACTTTTTAATTCAAAATCCTTCATTCTAAACCATGTGATATTTTTATATTATTTTACAAATTTAAAACTATTTTTTTCGTAAATGAAACCATAGATTTTTTTTCTTCAAATAATTTCAAAATTCTACTTTTCCAATTCCTTTCTTTTTAAAACAAATTCCAAATCTATTTCAAAACTCAACTTTCTCATTTCTTTACTTTTCCGAAGTAAAATCTAATGTTATAAAATAAGTCTTTTGGTTTAAAAACTGTATACATATTATTTTGGGGTATAATGTGTATAACTTTTCAAAAAATATATGTTGTTAGTTCACTTAGCTTTCATTTCTCATCATATACGATTTTCAACTTATAAATCATAATAATCATATCTATCACAATCAAACATTTATATAATCAACCAGTCATCATCCAAATATGTTAAATAACCATATAACAATCATTTTAGCATATGATAAAGGATAAGTAGTTAGTGTCTATTATTATCACCAATAGCAAGCAATATTAAGTGACAAATAAGTAATATAAACAATTGATTATCAAGTGATTCAAACTGAGATTGACCCACAATTCTAAAACCAAATCTCTGTCTACCAACATTCAATTATAACAACACATCTCTAACATCCTCTACTTTATCTAAACATCACCTAAACAATCTATTCTCTCTTCTAAACCACATGACCATGATCACCTTCCCTCCTTAAGCTTATGCCATCCCTCCTCCGCCATCACCATAGCTTGCACCAACCCCGCCCACATCCACTAAAAACCCACCGTCTAAGCCCTATTCACTTTCCAAAAGTCACAGCCTAAGGACTTAAAAGTAGAGAAGAAGTGAAGAAGAAGAAGAGAAGAAGAAGTATGTGTAAAGTATAAAAGGGATGCTTGGCTATTTATAGCAAAATTTGCACAAATATCACTTACACAACCATGTTATCCCGCTCCCTCTCCATGTGTCATCCATGTGCCTTGTAAGGTGACGTGTAAATTTTCTTTTCAAAAGTAAACCTTTAATGACCTAGAATTTAATATCTATTTAAATGAATATTAACTATATTTTTAAATAATTAATAAATAGGGTTTTATTAACAAATAAAACTATTTTAAATAACAACTAATGATAAAAAAATCATTTTCACAATTTGTTTAACAATATATGTAGTTCATAGAGAAATAGAAAATGTGAACGGAATTTATTTTTCAAAATACCGATTTTCATTTGTTAAAAGTTATTCAAAATGTCATCACATTGTGTTAAACATACAAGCACCCAATATATACCATTTAAACATGGTGTGTGTATATGTACATATACATGTACACATTAGCTCTCTTATGCATATAAATATATGTTAACATAATTTTATTTCTTAAAAATATATATATATATATATATATATATAAACTATATATAAATACACATTTTCAAAATAAGGACAAGAGCATGGTACGAATAGTTAAAAAAGAGGGAGACGGGTACTAGAGTGGACGGTTTAGGGTGGAGGAGTATGGTGATGCATGCATGTATATATTTTAATATAATCACTTACATATACTTTTAATTAATATACAAAGCCTATAAATATCCCTTCATCTTCAAATTCTCATTTTTAAAACCTCCTTCTTAACTTCAAATTCCTAAGAGCTTAAGTAAACTTAACCATAGCTTTCTCTTCATAGATTCTAAAACAAGAAATATCACTTCTTTCACTAAAAATCACCTCTTTATTTCACAAAACCACTTCTACAAATCATTCAACACCTCCTCTTCTAAGCTACAAAACACCACCCACCTAAGAACATGATGGCTGAGCCCAAGTTATCCCAAGGTCGAGCCTAATTAGCCTAGGCCGAGCCAAATTCAAGTGTTCAAGGGTCCAAAATTTCAAATTTGCAATATTCTTATGTGTTTTAAGTTTCGACAAAAGTTTGCGTTGATTAGAAAATTTTCACTTAGTAAAACTTTAAAAAAAAAATGAAATTAGCTTGATTTTGGTGAGCTATATGTTGCGAAAATATAGTGGTCGTTGTTTTGAATTAGCATGTTGTTTGATAACATATGATTATATAATTGTGTTAAGCTTGGATTTGTGATTTAGTGACTGAATAATTTGTTTAAATATGGATATATGATTGATTGTTTATGATATGATGGTAGTATATTTAAGAAACCAAAACCAGGTGCATGTGATGAATTTGTTGTGAAGTTAGCACATTGAAGATTCGCAAAGGACTTGAGATCCGATTGCAATCTAAAAGTTTATTTTTTCTTGTTTTGGATTTCAAAAATGTTTTCAAAGTTTTCACCTTTGTTTTAAGTTTTAAAAAATTTTCCATTTTGTTTTTTCAAACAAGTTATATATAGAATTTGTGTGAAGTTTTCACCTTGAAATCAATTCTAGCGAACTACTTTCATAGCGATAGTCGCTATGGATGCGTTCGGCAAATTTCGCGATTTCAAGTTTTAAAGTGATTTCTTTTGGATTGTTTTGAAAACTCATTTCAAAATAATTAAGTCAAAAGTTTGGTTTTTAATTATTTGATAATTTATTTATTTTATTTATTAATTAGAGTACTTATTATTTAGTTAATTAAGTAATTAGGTTTAGCAATTAGAGTTTAAGAAATTAATAATCAAGTTAATTTTTCACAATTAAGTAAGTTTTAAATAATTATTTATTAAGATAAAATAAAATTATTTTTTATCAGTTTATTTACTTTAATTAATTATCTAATTAGATTTAATTATTAATTAATTATTAGTTAATTAAAGGTTAATTATCCACTTAATTAGGGTTTAATTTCTTAAATAAATGTTATTTAATTAAATTTTAATTAAGGTTTAATTGATTTTTAAACTTATGATTTAATTAAGAGTTATTTTTTTTAAAGTTTCTTTTCAAAACTCTATCGATAATTTATTTTTAACCAGCTACCTTATTTAAGTAAATTGTTTTAAAATCAATGATCTCTTCTCTATGCTATTAAGTAGCCAAATGAATTAATATAGTTGTAATAAAAATATGACGTGTTTTATTAAGAGTAAAGTCGACTTGTACTTATCACAAATATCACACTTTAGGAACGTGATGAATACGAGGGGGTTAATTTCGATAAGCGATCATGATAATCTAAGCATATGGAAGGTATGCCCATATATAAATCTTTACACCCAGGTAATAAGATAGTTCACTATAAACAACTTGGCCTTTTAAATTATCGGACGTTGGTTTGGAGAGACCGGGATCAAATATTAGTCGTTACCCGAAAACCACTTTGAACCAATGTAAACATTTGCATTAGAAACAGAAAAGGCAAGGTCCAAGATAAAGACTTTGAAATCCAAGGGCTTTTTGCTAACCCTGAGGGTGATTCCAAAACGAGTGTAGTGAAGATAGTACCTTAAATTCATTCATCTCCTAAACGACTTATATGGATGAATTCTGACATTGTGTCAACATTGGAAAGGTAATTTTAGAATTCCAAGTGGCAATGCTATAATAAAGGTAAATGTAGTCTTAGCCTCATCAACCGAGAATGACTAATGTTTGTACCAAAAATGGGCACAACACTCTTTGGAAGTTTTTGAAGGGATAAAAGTGAAGAATGTAAATTTTAAATGAAGATTATCTAACAAAAACTCCGACAAACAGAAATGTAAATGCACAGACAAGCAATTTAGAGTGGTTCGGCATGTTGCCTACGTCCACTATGAAGTTTTTATGACTTTATTGATTCTCTTGCAACGATTGCACTTGATTACCGTGAACAATAGTGGATTACAACTGGAAATTTGAGTACAACGGCAAGATTAGGATGCAAAGCTCGATCCGGCAGAGTCTGGGCGCTTGAGAAATCAAAAGCTCCATTTTCCATAGGATATGGGGCTCTATTTATAGGCGTGGGGGGCTGATATTTCGCTCAAACTTTGGAGGACTCCTTCTGGCATGTGAGTGGACCCACACGATAGATCCCGGGAAGTTTTGACTCGATCTGTGATTGATACGAACGCAACAAGATCGGTGTCCAATGGAGTCGAAACTTGGTGAGAACAATCTTTGGCTTGTACGTAATCTTCTGTGAAAACTTCATATCATTTGAACCGATGGATATCGAGTTATGGTCGGTACAAATTGATATTCTTCGGCAGGCCGATTCGTACGAATCGATCTAATTGAATCGATCGCTTCGAATCGATGACGGCACGTTCTAACAGGTGGACATGGCATGCGTCCTTCGTAACGATCCATCTCTTTCGCCGCGTTGATCAAATCATTTCGGAGGTTCCGCCGCGTTCGCATCGAAAATCATTACAGGCTCATTTGACTCGATGGAAATGAACAAGTCATTGGACGTGGATTCGAACGAAGGCCCCTAACGGGTACGAAGTAATCATTGTCTGATGGATACGAAGTAAGGTCATCTGATGGATACGAAGAGCAATTTCTTGACGGATTCGAACCAACAAAACCTGATGGGTTCGAACAGAGGCTTAACAATGGACACGAACTGCGCCTGGCTGGATGGATTCGAATAAAGGCTCAGTCATGGATACGAAAAAGGGGTTGTCTTCTTCAACTTGCATCGATCATAACTTTAGCATACGAACTCGGGTTGACTTGAAATTTGGAACGTTGGCTTCCGTGGCTCCCCTCATTGTGACTTGTCAATTGTAGCCTGATATAGACTCGGACAAAATTCGTCGACATCCATAGTGAATCTGTGCGTACTCGATATCCGGGATGAGTGATCATTGGTTTTCAATCAGTTCCTTGATACCTCGGCATTGCCAAAAGGCGAGTAACATTTGCCCCCCAAAGTACGTCTTGTGAAAACATGAAGTGCTTTGAAAAACTACAATCTTCATTCTGAATAGTTATTTCTTCTTCGTTGAGAGTTGTAACCTTGAGTTGTTGTAAGTGATTGTTGTACATTAGTGCTTAGCGGTTTGTTGCCGTAATCGTTGTTAGATGAATATCCAATTCCTGTTGGCACTGAAAATTGAGTATTAGTGTGTCATACACATATATCTATTAACCTGACTCTTGTCAACATTTCACATTTACGAGTCGTTGTCAGCTTTGTCGTATTGAGTTCTGTATCGATCCTCTCCTGAATCGATATGAAACCTGCATTGTAACAACACTTGATGGTTGTTTTTGGGTGTTTCTTTGTATTGATCCTCTCCTGAATCGATGTCGAAGTTTGAGATGTCGCTCTCGCATCGACGGACTTTGTATTGATGGATGCGAGTCTTGCATTTCGAATCGATGGATATGAGTATTGATGGATACGAAATTAACATTCGTATCGATGGTCTTCAATGCCGCTGGATTCGAGCAGGTGATCCTCAACTTGCGTCGATGAATGCTGGTCTCTGGAGGATGCGAATCGATGGATTCGAAGAGTGTTGTTCGAATCGATGGGCCATGGAAGGGGCCGCAAAATCATTGGCACGAACAACGGTTATGAATTGATGGAGTACAATGTCTCCAGAACAGCCCCCACCGTTCACTTCGTTTTGATGTATCCCATCGACGATTTCGTCTCGATGAAGGCCTAGGCCGGTGGATTCGAACAGAGAGTTCGACTCGATCTGTGAGGGACCTGTTGTGACCTGTTGCTTTAAACGGGAGATGAATCGCCCCTCTTCTTCCCCTGGACCCATATAAATACTTCGGACCTCGACCATTTTTCACTTTTTAATTTTTGCTGCTACCTTCCTTATCTTCTGCTTTCGCATCGATCCACAAGTTTAAGAAAAGAGGAACTCCTCTTCGCTTTCGAATCGATCAAACACAAGCTTTTAATCCTTCGAATTCCGATTTTAATCTAGGTAATTAATTGACTATGACTAAATCCAACGAAGTTCGAATCTCAGATCCATCCCCCATACTGATTACTAATTTTAGCAACGTTAAGGCCAGATCTGGGCCAAAGCTTGGTCGAGGGTGGTCATGGCGATGCTCGTGTTGATTGGAGAAAGAGTGTGGAGGAGAAAGGTCTGATCTTTGCTTCGTGTCGATCTGGGGCGCTTGTGTCGAATCGATGGAGACAATAACATTTTATCTTGGAGTTCGCATCGATCCCAGGAATTTTATGGGAAATGATGTAGTTCGTATCGACCAAGATGGTGGGAAATTGTGTTGATTTGTGATGATCGATGCAAAAACAAGGCTAGCGATCGGTGTGAAACCCTCGGCTTTAGATCGATTCGAAACACATCCTCATGATCGATATGAAAAGTATCGACTCGAATGTGATCGATGCGAAGCCGAGGCCTTCCTGACCGATATGAACCTGAAAACCGAGGATCGATTTGAAGCTATTGTTCTTAATTGATACAACCTCAAACATTGATGATCGATTCGAAATGAACTCCCAGTGATTGATACGAACTGGAATCTTGATGGATACGAGTAAGTCCCCCGTGATCGATTCGAACTCACCCCATGATGGATACGAAATTTTGAGCACTTGATAGCATGATTCCGACGAGCTTCATTCTTGCATATCTGGACTTAACTGTTAAACTGCATACTTGACCGCCTTTTGAAGCTTGTCGATGGAACTTTAATTTAGCAAAGTGACAAGAAATTTCGATTCAGATCGATTCTAACATCTGGATGTTGCAGTTGTGACGGTCAGTGATGACGGTCACTCCAGCCGGATCTCGAAGTCTTATTGTCGTTTGCATACTTCCTTTAACTCTGTAGAACTTGTTCAAGTAATGCACAGTACCGCACTGCACAACATATTCACACACTTTACATGGGGGGAACGCACAGACTCTTTATCGTCTAACGATGCTTTTTCATGAGTTAGTTAGTTATGGAAACTTCGTACTCGCAGCCATAAGAAATTCAGAGTTTAACTCCTCCAGCAATCGAAATACCAGACATTGAGGCCGAAATCATTGGCCCTGCCCCGGACGAAGCCCCGGACGCGTCTCTCATCAATAGTCCACCAGACTCGGTTCTGTCCAATATTTCAAAAGACATGCTAGGGAGAATATGCCTAAGATACGGTCTGTCGATGGGTGATGTACTATTGCCAGGACCAAAGACAGCTCACACAATCCACCGGAGGAGTATACTGCATTCAATCGCCATGCGTGCGCAGCTGGGACGCTCCCCCCGTTCAATCAGCATATAAGAGAAGTGCTGTCTTTTCTGGGGATCGCTCCATCTCAGCTACACCCAAATGGATACGCTCTGCTGAACAGCGTGTTCATAGTATTCATGGAGTATCTCTATCGACCACCGCTCCCGATTGAGATCAGATATTTATTCAAATTCAAAAGTCAAACAGATAGCCCATCCTTCACATTCGTGGAGGCAGTGAGAAATTGCCAAGTAGTCATGGGATCTTGGACCAGGCCGAGTTACTTCAAGCCAGAGTGGTTTTATGTTCGTTGTCCTCCAAGATTTGCCAGAAGATGGTTGTTTAGACGTGAGTATTGCTATCTTCTAGAAAAGTTGACAAGATGGTTACACCTGAAGTCAAACTTATATTTCTTTCTCTTTACAGCTATAATTCAGCGACCCGAAGGTGCTCATTATGAGGAGATAGTTCGGGTTCTCCAAGAAGTCCCAAACGAAGAAAGGAACATCGACTTGGTTTTGATGGATGGGAACCTTAGAATTCTAGGGCTGATCGAGCAAAGGCAAAGTATAAGGCTCGAAGGTGCACTAAGGACTATCTCGAGGGAACGAGTTAAGCACAAGAAGCCTAGAGTTGTCATAGTTGAGGAAGTTGATTCCGAAAGAAGCAATACCGATGACGAACCTTTGGTCGGGCCAAAGGATGCGATCCAGGATTCTGAAGAAAAGAGAAATGGCAAGGCAGCCATTTTTAAGCAATTCAAATCGAGGAGATGGAAATCTGTGATCGCGTCCCGGCCCGCTTTTGGAATTAGAATTTCAGAGGTGTCCCCCCATGAACGGAAAGTCTCTATGAAGGGCTCGCCTATCTTCCAATTTCGGATGACTTGTCCATGCAACATGATGCTGGATTGGATGAATTCCAACACGCCTTAGTTTTAAGCGAGTCTCCTATCACTAGAGCGATCGACACATCCGGTTGGTCGGGGAGTTGCACATACATACACACTTCATGGCACTACACGATTTCTGACCGTAAGTTGCTTTTTTTGGAAGATTACTAACACCGTTCTTGTCTTACTTCGCAGATACAATGTCTGGCCATGTTTCCATGCTTGGTAGTCTACGCAATACACGTAGATCTTCATCATGCTATGACCAGCGTAGGAGAGAAGGGGATAGGGATTATGATCAAGGTTATTCCAGCCAGGAGTGGTCTGACAGAGATAGGGGGTATGTACGCCGATCTCAATCTCGCTCACCCCCTCCCAGAGTTCCTGCACCGCCTCTATTCCACGTTTCACGTCCTCTTGGAACTTCACGGCACAAGCCGTCTTCTCATACTCCACGGTCCGACTCTCATCGCTGAACTGAAGTAGCGGACCCCTCAACTACAGGCCCTCGTCGAGCCTACCGTGGAAGGAGCGATTAGGCTCGCTTAATTGAAAAAGGATTTTCCTGACATCTGCTTTGATGACTATATCTTTCCCCCGCGCTTGAAAAGAATTCCGGCGTCGGCTGAAAACACAGTGCATGACTATGTTGCGGATTTATTTTTCCAGTACATGGAATTGTCGAAAGCTATGCAAAAAGAGTCGAAGGTGGCGTTTGAGCGGGCAGCTGTCATTTAGAAGTTGGAAAAAGAACTTCACATAAAGACCATTTCATCCAAGTACTTAACACCGAGGCTGAGTCTTCTCGTAAATCCGAGATAGAGGCTCTTAAAAAGGCAGGAGGCCCATTTGGACATGGATATGATGAAACGGGAACACTACGCCACGGTGGAGGATATGGGTCATAGGAACACCATTGTGACCACTGAGCGGGATGCAGCCCTGAAAGAGCTGAACCAGCTTAAGGCCAAAATCTCTAAAATCATGAAAGAGAAAGATGTTGCTAATGTTCCACACAAGAAGCATGTGATCAAACGGTGATGCTTCAGAGGGAGAGAGACGCGGCTACGGAAAAAGTCCACAAGGTAGAGGCCAAGGTTGATGAGAAGGTCCGATTGGCAGAAACCAGGCTCGAGTCGGATATAGAGGAGCTTCTCGTCACTTATAACGCCAATGTGCTGAGACATAAAACTCTAGCATGGCTTGATAATTACTCAACTCATCTCTATAACGCTTGGAATTTGTTGGTTGAGGAAGAGAAAGCGGTACAGTCTGGTGGAGCTTTTGATGAATTTGAGCTGGAGAACCGCATACAGAATGAGGGTGAGAAAAAGATTCTTCATGACTCTATGATTTCCCATGCAAGGGAGGGGCTTGGCATCCATCCGCAGGAAGTTGGGTAAGGCTCTGGAGTTGAGCATCATGCTACAAGCTCTGAAATTATTGCTTCATCTCGATCCGAGCCTATTCCAGTGACTGAACCCCAGCCCGTTCTAGCCTACGACCCGGAACAGCCACATATATCTCCTGTAAAGGAGCAATCTCACAAAGTCGTTCAACCAATTGTAGGTCAAACTGAGGAAGGTACTCTGAAGGAATCTCATGTGTATTTGAAATGAAAGCCATGTTCTGAAGCGTGTTCTAACAACTTTTTTTCTTCCTTGTCCAGTGATCGAAGTTACATTGACAACGCCTCTTGCAATCCAGGAATCACATCAAGTGTAGGAGGCCATCATTACCGAGGCAACCACCACAACAACGGCTGTGCCCATTGAAGTAATGCACGAGAGCTCAATCTCTTTCCATGAGCGGATGATGAACGATCTCCTTGGTCGACAGAGCGACCCCTTTGTGGACTTGCCGTTTGTCATTAGGGGACTCGCACCGGCTTCTAGTTACTCAATGCAGACCACCGCTGCCCCCAGCAAAGCCCGATCTGCTCGAGAGGAAGAAATATTGGCTGAAATTAATGCCGAGCTGGAGGCAGCGGCACATGGCGGTGATTCTGGGAGTGGAACGATGGCGGTTGGCCCAACTCCACTTAGGGTGATATCTCTTGGGGGCACACTCGTCGATACTAGCATGCCCATTCCTCCCTCGGCTGTAGACCCAACTCCTCCGACTCCTCCCGCAGGGAGTATTCCTTTAGATTCAAGTTCGGAGGAGGATGTCGATATCATGCCTTCGTCAGGGGATGATCCGCCATAGGGTAAAGGCTTGAAGCGAAAAACCGTTAGTGGTTCCGGCGGTTCCGCGTCGAAGAAACAACCGAAGAAGAAAAGGTAGATAAGTCCCTCTGGCGCAATTTTGGTAGTTAGGAATTTGCTTTCCTTTATAGGTCGTGTATAGATGCGAGTTCGGCTCCCGCTAGTAGGAATTTTTTGGAATAACTTGTATATGAATCTTCACATACAATTAATTGAAATGAAATTTTGTTTCTTTGCTTTAACTTTCATTTCTTCTATGCTTAAGTATTGCAGTATTTGGATTTCAGTTCAGCGTACTTATGGAGTTTCAGCCTTTGAGTTGAGCTTGTTTTATTTGCCAAGTCTGAAAATTGCGGACACAAGTCATAACCGGGGATCGAGTTGGGCTTGGAGTCGTACTGCTTCGATCAACGATTAACACTTGAGCTTTTCCACCAACCTAAGGGATGAGTTATAAAGATCGGCTAGCAATCGCAAATTATTTCTACCCCATCGGGTTCAGCGCCGTTGGACCGATGCTAAAATAAGTGAGAGTTGAGCGATTGAATCACGCTTGTTTATTTGTAAATAGTCATATCTACACTCCAGGGACCAGCACTGTATTTTGGCGATCAATCGCGCATGCCGAAGTCTTTAAGCACATGTCCACACTCTGGGGACTTAGGTTAACTTTTGAGTGGTTGTTCGCACTCCAGGTATACTTATACTCTAATCACACTCTGGGGACTTAGAGTTATTTGTAATTGATAATCTGGTTCGCGCTTTGGGAATCCAAAAATTATCAATGTTTGTACTCCAATTCACACTCTGGGAATTTGGAGTTAGCGTTTATACTTCGGTTCGCACTTCGGGAACTTAGAGTTGATGCTTATACTCCAATTCGCACTCTGGGAATTTGGAGTTAGTCGACAATGGTCAGTCACATCTGTTTAGGCTTTTTAGGAGGTCGTTCACACTCTGGGAACGATGAATTTATCGGGATCGTGGATGGTTGGAACACATCCACCTCGAGAAAACAAATGAGGTCGTTAGATGGACTGGCCCATCCTCCTCCAACTTGGTTAGGATACGGCCAAAGTCGTTAGGCGGAAGGGTCCACCCTCTCCGGAACCATATTTATATGTTTATACTCCAGCTCGCACATTGGGAGTTTGGAGTTGGCCGACAAATGGTCAATCACATTTGTTTAGGCATTTGGATTGCGTTCACACTCTAGGAACGATAAAATTATTAGGATTGTGGATGGTCAATTCACATCCACCCCGAGTCGACATGTGAGGTAGTTAGATGGACAGATCCATCCTCCTCGAACTTGCTTAGGATACGGTCGAAGTCGTTAGGTGGATGGGTCCACCCTCTTCGAAGTCTCATTTATAGGTTTTATACTCCAACTCGCACTCTAGGAGTTTGGATTCAGTGCTTATGCTTCGGTTCGCACTCTGGAAACCTAGAGTTGATGTTTATACTCCAATTCGCACTCTGTGAATTTGGAGTTAGTTATAGGACTGTCGTATGTCGGTCCAATTCAGCCTTTAATGTGATGGCTTGCCCCCGAGCTTGGGTTTCACTTGGTGAGTGGCCGGTCGTACCATAGTCACTCGCTATTTGGATAAATTCCATCGTATGATAGAATTTAGCTCTTCGTGCATCGTGATAGTTAAATATCACATTCAGTGAATTACAGCTCTAGCTTGAAGAGATGGCAATTTATTGCTGGAACGGAAGAACATGGCAAAATAAGTGCCATATTACAAATTTGAATTTCAAAATGCAAAAACAAATTGCCAGGGTTTTATAGATTAAATAGATAAAGCCTGTCATGTGTAGCAGTGACGAAGGTCCTCGTCGTTCTTGGCTCTTGACAAAGTGGGACTGCCACTAACAGCATTTATTACCAATCTCTCGCTGGTACAAGCGGGTTCCTCCTGTCCCGCCCGATCGGGCGTATTATTCTGATTTGATGGGCCCGCTCCTACAGGCTGCGGTGCCCGCACAAATTGTTCTAGCTTCCTCTCTCTAATCAGCTTCTCCACGAGATCTTGCAAATGACAACATTCATTCATATTGTGGCCGTAGCTTTTGTGTAACCTACAAAGTTTTCCCTTATGGATTTGCCTCTCCGACGACGGTTTTGGTACAGGTTTCTTATATTGAATGGTATTACAGGTTTGTAAATACACGTTATCCAGTGATGTATTTAGAGGAGTGTAGTTATCAAACATAGGATTTTTGCGCTATGGGCCACGATTTTGATCTCGCTTTCTATTTTGATTCACGTTCTCCCTTCGCTGAGTTTGTTTGTTTGAATGTTTAGCTGAACTTTTCCGGAGCTTTCACTAGGCTGTTTGACCGCAACATTACGCTGGATCTCTTCCCTACTCGGCCCTGCATCATCTTGCTTCCTAAACTGTTTCGCATCTTTCCTTCTTAGGAATTGTGCCTCCTTGGTATAGAAACGGTCCAATGATGCAGGTGGTTTTTCGGCTAAGCAGTTGCCGAATTCAGAATCGAGGTCAATCCCCTTAGTCAAAGCCATAAGAATGGAGTTATCGTTCGGGTTGTTAATCTCAGCACAAGCAGCATGGAATCTTTCTAGATAACTTTGGAGTGTCTCTCCAAGAGCTTGAGTGACATTAGACAGGGTGTTAACATCCTTTGGCCTTGCAACATGCATGCGGAATTGCTCAACAAATTTTGTGGCCAACTGGTCAAAGGAAGAGATGGACCAAGGCGGCAATCAGGTGAACCACTTAGTGGCGATGCCCCCCAATGAAAACGGGAAGCTTCAGCATTTTACTGCATCATTAGCTCTAGCAACACTCATCGACCATTCATATTTTAGAATATGTTGATTAGGGTCAGAATTCCCTTCATAAACTGGTAGAGTCAGCACTCTGAATCGCCGAGGTGGTTCAGCGTATAATATTTCATCCGCAAAGGAAGTGTGACTTCGGGAGATTCCCCAGTCATCATTCGTGAGACCTGCCTCTCACAGGTCATCTAACGTATCATGGTCGGAAGATCCGGCATTTGGACGTTCTATGTGCGTTGAGCTAAAGCATTGTTGGGTCAACATTGCGAGGCGGGATCGGACGTTGATGGCGGTCGACGTCCCATCTTCGTAGCCCAAAGTCTTCTGGATGTATGGTTCAGGAGTACGTCCGTGTTGATGATGGTGCAATTATGGCTGATTACGGGCATCAACCCTCGGTTCTACGGTGATAGTCGTAGCATGGTTGTCCACGACATAGTGAGGAACGGTGCCCCTCGGGAGGAGGGCCGGTCTGGAAATTGGCCGATGGATCAACTCTCAGCTGTCCAACGGTTAATGTTGGTTGATGTCTAATGGCTTGTGCGTGACTCCCTTCCAGTCGGGATCATGGAGATCGGTGATGATTGTCAAAAGTGGCAGAACTTTCTGTGGAGGAACGAGAAGCATAATCTCTCCTAGGTCTTCTGCGCTTCTGGCGATTCAGCTAGCTAATCAACTTGGCATTGGCACTTAGTTGCTTTGTTAGCTGTTGCCGACTCTGGGTCAGATCCTGAAGCAACAACTGGAATTCTTGTCTGGTAACCAGGCCCGATGGTTCTAAGGGTCTGGTAGTATCTTGGTTGGATGGCGGTAGCTGTGTGGGATTCTGTCTATCCCGGCCTTCTTGATCGACGGCATGGGAGGTGGTCCTTGTGCTAACCATGACAACGAATGAGATCCTTTCCTTGACTTTATGCAAATCTAAATAGGTTGGAAGGAATATGGACTTGAAACTTGGATCTTCCTCTTAGATTTACGCAATCCGGTATCGAAAGCAGATTCAATGAGCAGGTGAAAATCTGGGTTCTCTCGGTGAAAGCACCAAAGTGTTTGTACCAAAAACGGGGACAACACTCTTCAGAAGTTTTTGAAGAGATAAAAGTGAAGATTGTAAATTTTAAATGAAGATTATCTAACAATAATTCGAATAAATAGAAATGTAAATGCATAGACAAGCACTATGAAGTTTTTATGACTTTATTGATTCTATTTTAACGATTACACTTGATTACCGTGAATAATGGATTACAACTGGAAATTCGAGTACAACGGCAAGATTAGGATGCAAAGCTCGATCCGGCAGAGTCTGAGTGCTTGAGAATCAAAAAGCTCCATTTTCTGTAGGTTATAGGGCTCTATTTATAGGCGTTGGAGCCTGATATTTCGCTCAAACTTCAAGAGACTCCTTCTGGCGCGTGAGTGGACCCAAGCGATCGATACCGGAAAGTTTCGACTCGATCTGTGATCATTACAAACGTAATTCGTATCGATCAAGACGATGTCCGATGGAGTCGAAACTTGGTGAGAACAATCTTTGGCTTGTACGTAAACTTCTGTGAAAATTTCATAGCATTTAGACCGGTGGATCTCGAGTTATGGTCGATACGAATTGATATTCTTCGGCAGGCCGATTCATTCGAATCAATCTAATCGAATCAATCGCTTCGAATCAATGACGGCACGCGCTAACAGGTGGACGTGGCGTGCGTCTTTCATACCGATCCATCTCTTTTGCTGCATTGATCGAATCATTCTGAAGGTTCCGCCACATTCGCATCGAAAATCGTTGCGCCAATCCAGGCTCATTTGACTCGATGGATATGAACAAGTCATTGGACGTGGATTGGAACAAAGGCCCCCTAATGGGTACGAAGTAATCATCGTCTGATGGATACAAAGTAAGGTCATCCGAGGGATACGAAGGGAAATTGCTTGATGGATTCGAACCAACAGAACCTGATGGGTTCAAATAGAGGCTTAACAATGGACACTAACTGCGCCTGGTTGGATGGATTCAAATAAAGGCTCAGTCATGGATACGAAAAGGGGTTGTCTTCTTCAATTTGCATCGATCATAACTTGAGCATACGAACTCGGGTTGACATGAAATTTAGAACATTGGCTTCCATGGCTCCGCTCGTTGTGACTTTTCAATTGTAGCCTGATCCGGACTCGGAAAAAATTCATCGACATCCATAGCGAACCTGTGCGTACTCGATAACCAAGACGAGTGATCCTTGGTTTTCAATCAGTTCCTTGATATCTCGGCCTTGCCAAAAGGCGGGATAACAACTAAAACAGGGGAGATGCAGCAAGGCTAAATGGATTTCTCCTATTACCGTAAGGTCATCCCTATCTAGAGTCCTTGCTATCAATTAATATTTGCTAAGATACGGTTGCTGATCCCAACCAGGGGTTGATCATATTCGGTACTATCTAGCAAGGGGTTGGACAACTTGTGTTCGTAAGGGATCTAGGCGAGGTCTTTGGTATTATTTTATCTTAAGATGCACTGTGATGGGCGATACCCCCAATAGCCTAGTCGTTGTATGGAATCTATTTCATAACAAGTGCCTTCGGTCTTAGTTATATAACTAGAATGTTGAAATTTAATTAATACAACAATTTTGGCTATGTGAATTATTTGTTTGAAAACCCCTAAACATTATGATAATATCACTAGATTTCTATATAAAGTGTTTTGTTCATCATAAGGTAAAAACCCATCCGTTTTTATATGCGGCATGGTCTTATGAGAACCTTTGACTTTCAATGTGTTTTATAAAAGTAAGAATACGTTGTGTCATTTTACTCACATCAGACCCATGTATGACCCAAAGTTTTATTTTATTTTCCTAAAACTCTTGGGTACTCAAATTTGTATGAGTAGGCAAGTGATCCAGGGTTCTTACGGAAGCATTTGAAGGAGCTAGAGCATATGGGCTCCCTGTTAGCCAATTATTATCTTATTATGCAATATGTTCGATCGATGTATTTTGATGGACAGGTAGCTATAACTGTCCAATTGAAAGTTCTAACGAAATGAGTCTGATGTATTAATATTATGGAAATGACTATGTAATATTTTATGTTGTCTTTTATATGTTGTTCTGATTTATGGTGAGATTCTATGATTATGTAGTTCTTCTTATCATTCTTTTTATTCTACCCTTAATGGCTCATCTTTCCATACAAGAAAGGCGGTCGTTACAATTTTGATATCAGAGCCTAGGTTAAGCGAACAATTAGGCTTTGGTTTAGGGTCAACTTTGAGAGTGCATATTTGTAATTTTTATTCATACATATATATATATCTGATAGATGGATTAGCCTGATAGGTTTAATTAGTACCCTTCTTTCAAGATTTATCTCTTGAAAGTGTCCTAATAATTATCATAATATGCCCAGGAAGTAAGATATGAGTAATAGAGGCACACAAGGTAGGAGAGCATGTAGCACAACAACTACAAATTGTCGAACCCCAAATCTTGGAGGAGTTCGGATTGCCGAAGGGGTGGCACCAAAGCAGGCAAAAGTAAATTTTGCAACCTTATGCAAGGATTACAACAAACCATGGAGGGAAACCATTTAAAGAAACTAAGTCTATCATGGAAGTGTAAGCTTGGTTGCGATATAACGAAAAGACCTTTAAATGTCTTAGTTTATCCGATGAACATAAAAGATATTAGTAGCATGACAATTACAAAAGGGAGCAATGGCTTTGTGGGACTCCCTTACTATAAATGTCTCTAAGGAAGAGTTTTCGTGGGACGGATTTAAAGAAGTTTTTGAGGACCAATTCTTACCAATAGCAGAAAGGACGAGGATGTATCATAACTTTATAGATTTGAAGTAGGGGAATCTATCCGTAGCAAAGTATGAGATGAAGTTCAATGAGTTATCTTGTTTTGGAATAGAATTGATCAACAACCCCAATAAACAAAAATGATATGTTTGTTTTGGGTATGAGGGAAGAGTACCATGAGAAAATGACTACTCGTGTTAAAGATACTTTTGTGGATCTAGTTGACATGGCTTTGAGGTACGAGGCCTTAGAAAAGAAGAAGCCTACTCCAGTAGCACTAAGTGGAAATACCGGTGGAAACGGTTCTAACAAGAGGAGGTTCAATCCAAATTGGAAGTATCAAGGAAAACGGAAGCTGGAAGAAGTTCAAGCAGGAAAGGCTAAGGATAGTGGCTATTATATTTATAAGCAGAAAGGACATATTGCTAAGTATTATCAGAATCATGAAGTTCCAAAGTGGCAAGGTGGACCTATATCTCTGATGGTGTAGAGGACTCTTTGTTTAATTACTGTCAGCCCGGGTATATGGTAAAGGACTGCCTACTTATAAAGAAGGTGCAACAGCCCAAGGTGTATGCTCTTAAGAATAAACCGTCAACTTCAATGGATGTGAAGGGGAAAGGCGTCCTTGAAGGTACCGTACTGATTAATTTTATTTTTTCAACCATTATTTGATACTGGTGCCTCGTAGTTTTATCTCTTGTTAATTAGTAGGTAAATTTCATCTTACTCCTAGTATTGTAGAAAACCTTATGTGTGTGTTTAACCCTATAGGTACTGTAACCAATTTGAATATGATTTGTAAAGATGTGCAAATTTCTTCCTTTCTCATCACTTTTCTTGCGACCCTTATGTTTTAGATTTTAAAGGGTTTGATATTATTCTAGGTATGGATTGGTTATCAAAAAATGGAGCTATTGTAGATTGTACCAAAAGAACTGTATCCTTAGTAAACAATTTGGGAAAAATTTCTAAAGTATCATGAAAGGAACCCGATATTCATAAGTGTAGTTTCTTATATGCTCTAGAGGCATCCTAAGAAAATCTAGGGTCTATCAAAGTTATTAAGAATTTTCCAGATGCATTCGAAGCGGTTAAAAGTTTACCTCTGCAACGAGAGATAGAGTTATGCATTGATTTGATTCCTAGTGCTAGGCCTATAGTTCAACCTAAGAGAAGGATGGATCTGAGGGGGAGAGAGAAGTTGGTAAGTCAAACCTAGGACCTATTAAGGAGAGGATTGATTAGACCCAATCGTTCGAGTTAGGGGTCAACTGTGGTGTTTGCGGCTAGGTCTAATGGATCATTAATGTTGTGCGTGGATTATAACGAGTTGAATAAGCTGACCATTAGGAACAAGTATTCCTTACTCCACATCAATGATCTTTTTGACCAACATCAAGGAGCTACGATATTTTCTCAGACGAATCTAGCTATTGGATTCCATCAGTTGAGAGTTGCTGAAAATAGTATACCCATAGCTGCTTTTAAAGGCCATGATTGTTTCTTTGAGTGGTCGGCTATGCCTTTTGGGATAACCAATGCACCTATATATTTTGTAGGTATAATGAACCACGTTTTCTAAAATGTTCTGAACAAGTTTATTTTAGTTTTCATTGATGGCATCCTTATATACTCCGAATTTAAGGATGAGCATAAACATCATTTGGAAGTGGCATTGGAGACATGTCCTGAAGGCAAATTTTTCTGCGTGCCATTTTTGGAAATTGGAAGTAAGTTCTTTAGGAAATATTATGATGAGAGAAGGTATCTCAATGGACCCAGTGAAGATGGAAGCTATTCAGGAATGGAAGCGACCACGGGCTCCCACTGAGGTTCGTAGTTTCTTAGGATTGGTTGGATACTGCAAAAGGATTATTCAAGATTGTTCTAAGATTTTATCCCATTTGACTAAGCCGACTACGAAGGAGGAGAAGTTTATATGGACTCCTAGGTGTGAATTGGCATTTCTGGAATTGAAGAAGAGACTGACAAGTGCACTAATTTTGGCTATTCCAAATAGGAATATTACATTCATAGTTTACATGAATGCTTGCGGAGTGGGACTAGGAGCTGTTTTAATGTAACATCGTAGAGTCATTGGGTATAAAATTAGGTAGTTGAAGTGTCATGAGAAAAACTATGCTACGAAAGACTTAAAGTAACTTGTTGTCTTTGCATTGAAAATGAGGAGACACTACTTGGTAGGTAAGGATCCTTCTATTCCTCTTAGTTTCTTTCTAATCTTAGAGATTTTAGGAGTAAGTTTTCTTCCTTAAATGAGGTGAAAAATTCGAGCTCTTCATGGGTCAAAGATCCTTAAAGTATCTTTTTACTTAGAAGGATTTGAACCTGAGGCAACAGAGGTGGTTAGAATTTTAGCGGCTTAAGACTGGGATATTCTTTATACGCTAAGAAAGGTCAATGTGGTGGTGAATTCCTTAAGTAGGAATGCTGTTTTGATGCTTTTGGAAGTTACCCCGACTCTCCTAGAAAGAATAGTGAGCAAAGAGAGGGCAAAGGCATAGTGGTGATTATTGGTAAGGTTGAGGAGGGGAAGTGTATCGGTTTCAAGACTGATAACCGAAGAGTTCTGAAGATGAATGGACATATTTATGTACCGAATGTCAACGGTCTAGGCAGGAAGTTTTGTTAGAATGCCATCATTCCAAGTTGAGTATCCATCCAGGTGTCTCAAAGATGCATAGGGATATAAAGAGGATGTTTTGGTGGAAATGAATGAAAAGATATATCTCTATCTTTGTTGGCAGGTGTTCATGCTGTTTGCAAATCAAAGGTGATCGCCAAAAGATTGCTGGATTATTACAACCTTTGGAAATATGCAATTGGAAATGGGAAAGGATATCAATGGATTTTATTGACGGTTTGCCAAAAACCAAAAAAGTAAATGAAGGAGTATCGGTTATTGTAATGACCAAGTGATTTTTGACCCTTAAAAATCGACACCAATACGTTCACTTTATAGAGTGCCGAGTAATCGAGTGCTGAAAATACCAGGTTGTTAGGGTTTAAGAAGAAAAGAGATAGAAGAAGAACAGAAATAACAACAACATGGAATCTCACAATCACAGCGGAATATAATCAAATATGTGTAATACGTCTCTGCCATCTAGCTCATCTCCTGAGCTCAAAAGCATCACAACATGGAATCTATAATACTCGGTTTGACCTGAGCATTACAATAAAGTACACCCGAGTCAGGGTGGAAACCATCGTGAGTAAACATGCTTATTTTAAATTACTAAGATTATCAAAATCCTTTGAAAAACCAAGGTATCTTGTACAAATACAATGATTTTTTATCTTACCATAACCAAAACACTTTTATAGAAAATTCTGTGATATTATAATAGTGTCTAAATACCATACTTATTGAAAAAACCGAATTTGTTCCATTAATTTAAATTCCAACTATTGAGCTTTAAAAATCAAAACCGTAGTGGTTCGTGGTGGTTGGTGAATCGAACTGGTTTCGGATAATGAAGATATCCAATCCTGGTGTCTTCGAACTCAAACGATAAATTTTAAATGTCCGAGTCGTTTTAGATAAACAATTCATATTCAGGGTGTCAACATTCACATATGGGAATTTATTACATATGTTCATTTCAAATAAAACGCATCAACATTTTATTCTAACATTTTAACTGCTTTGGCTACTAAATGGCACAGACAAGGAACAATTGAAATATTATCCAACAGCAATAAAGCTAAAGCATGGATCGTTATTAAATTAACGATCAATAATTAGTATTAAACAATTTTCGAACTAGAATTTAATTAACTTCAATTAACGGAATCCATTTACATTTTTATCCAAAATTACTTATAAATTAAAGAAATTTTAAAACGATTTATTATTAGTTAAAACAATCCATTTAATAACTATTTTACTAATTAAAATAAGATTAGTTCAATTAAGACATTAATCATTTATTCTCTTAAATTATTATAAATAACCTAATTTTATATTACCGCAAATTAACAAAATAATTTAGATAATAAAACTAGGTGATATGATCACAATGCAAAAACTTTCACATTGATTGGTTTTTAAATGAATGATAAAACAATGTATTTTATTTAAATATTATTAATATAACATTTACTAAATTACTTTATTCGTTTATAAAAACACAAAGCCAGGTAACCCAAGCTCCACTCCATCTTCACGCTTTCCTTTCCTCTTTCATTCCATACGATAAAAAGAAGAAGAAAAACTATAGATTCTAATCCATACATGCACGCCTACATGTGCACGTGCACGCCAAGTCTAAATGCCAACCACCGAACCAACCTTCCATGCACATCCATCGTCTCGAGCTTGCCTCGATGACACCACCTCCATATCCTCCAGCCCCTGCCTCTTGATTTTCACTTCTGAAACGAGCTTCAGCCACGTATGAACGTGATGCTCAAGCATAAAATCGCCCACCAACGGCATGCTACTTCACTTCGACCCTCCGCCCCACTTCCATCATGATTGCCACTCCTTGCGCTACCCCCTGGCCTACCACGACCATGTTCGATCGCTCCTCGCCGTTGTTTGCCAAAATCTGCTACCATCGAAAAAAATCCCTAAAACCCTAATTCGAGCGATTTCCCCCAACTCAAACCACTAGGAAAAAATCCGCCACGGTCATGACCTTCATCCCAACCTCACGCTCCTCCCAGACTTCTCCGTTAGACCCCTCGACCACCGATTCAGTAGAAAATAATTTTTAAGCATTTTTCGATTAACTCCAAAATTCCCTTCCCACACTCCACTAAAAGTTGCCAAACCAATTCCAAAAATTCCATATCGATTACAACCATATAATCCAAAGGCGAAATTTGGATAGGTAAAACTCGATCAATATTGAGTCGCTTGCCGTTATAATAGTTTCTCTCTTTCTATACTTCATGAAATTTGATGGAATAACTTTTCAAATATTCTATACTTAAAAAAACAACTTTTGTTTTAGAAACATATTTAACAACTCAATAGATTTTGAGTTATGGATTTTCAAAGTTGAATGACATACTGTTTTTAGACCAAAACAAAGAACAGAGGAGTTGAGGAGGATGAAATACAGTGTTTTCTTGAGTTACAAGGTGAGCTCCTATGTCTAAACACACATATACAAGGCATGAACACACACAACACATGAATATTTGACATAAACAAAGAATTTATTTAAAACTTCGAGTATATAGATACACATACATGTAACATTAAACAGAACTGGAATGGTTTGCTCACAGTTCTAGATGAAAATAAGCGCCGCTTCCTTTTTATTTTCCTGTAGCTTTAGGTGCTTAGTTTTCTACAAGGTTTAATGGCAAATTCTTATTTTTATCTAAGTGCACCTAAGTGAACAGGCACGGCTATGCATTTATATAGAGAAAAGAAGGTGTATAGAGTAAGAAATAAGGTGGTTGAGTATTGTAGAGGCTTCCCACTTTTAATTTATTTTTATTTTTTGTTTTGATTTGATTACATATGAGTTGATGTGATTTCATGTATTAATTTGATTTTATAAGTTGATTTAATGTTTGAGTGGTTTGATTTATTTTATTCTTGACTTGATATTTTTCCATCACGATGTCCCCTTATGTGTATATATATATATACTTCATATAATTATATATATATATATTTCCTATACTCTTTTTGACCATATGCTCATGTTCTGGCTTATACACTATTCTTACATGCACATACAAATAAAGCTACTTACATGTATTTATTTTTATACTTCTTTTATCATACTTTGTATATTTATATACATATAGATATTTAATCCTATATTTGAAATGGTGAAGTTTTACATATATATGCATTTTAATCAAAAGCTAAGAGTTTATCATCATGAAGCTTTTACATATGTACATCTATATATAATTTCATATACATTATTTTTACCATAAATACAAATATATATACATATATATATATATATATATATATATATATATATATATATATCTGTGTGTGTGTGTGTGTGCATGCATATGTACAATATACGTATTTATTTTATCATATTTACACATTTATACATATTTTCATATACACTACTTTATATGTTTGAAATCTGCCATTATGGAGTTTATACATTCATGTAAATGTACTTATATACATTTATAATATTTTTCATAAACATATATACACATATATAACTTATATATATTTTTAAACATCATAAAGCTTATGTATATTTACATATATACATATATGGATATTCTATCTTAAATTTTAGATGGTGGAGTTTATATACATATATCTATAAAAAAAATTCATATCCATAAATTTATAATTTTAAAATGAAATATAGTTTTAATCATTATATAATTTCAGATATTTTAAATATCAAAAAATTTATCTATTCGACTTATAAAAATTTATATACCAATAATTAAAATTAGCCAATCATCCCAATATCAAATGCTAAAAATTCGGGGTCGTTACATTCCTCCCCTCTTAGAACTTTTTGTCCTCAAAAAGGAATGGATCAAGAACTAGAATTTTGATGTATATTACCTAATCAATTATCTTTTAAACATATTAACTCCATACCCTTTTATTTTACAATTAAAGATACATATACTTTAAATTAAATATCAAGCTGTTTTTTATATTTAAACATATTTCATAACTCGATGTCTTAACAAGTCCATCCTTGCTCTTACAGAAATTTAGTCATACGTTGATCAGACGGAAGACTGAAAATCTTTAAGTACTTAGAAGACCTATTTCAACACCTAATAAAAATACTTGAAAACCCTTTTCAAAAATGATAGGGAAAGTATCACCCCCTTTTCCCTCTTTACCACCATGGATCGTAGTTAACACGATGATTGCATCACCATCCTTGTGAAATCATAAGTAAACTGTAGGCATCAACACTCCTTGACTTCCACAATGGGAACACTATAGATCGCAGCTACATAAAGGTTGCATTGCAATCATCGCAAAAACGGAAGTAGTCTGTAGGCAATCTCTACCTCCCGAATTGCGCTATCAAATGAAATTAAACCACGTAGATCGCAGCTACACAAAGCCAGTAACACCAAACGTAGACTATAGGTAATCGCTGCCTTTCGAATTACTCTATGGAACCAAACCACACAGATTGCAATCTACCAATGTTACGTCTCTATCATGGTAAAAATAAACGTAAACTGTTGGCAATCGCTGCCTCCCGAATTACGCTATGGAACCAAATCACATAGATCGCAACCTATCGATATTACATCGCTACCACAGTGAAATCAAACGTTGACTATAGGCAATTGTTGCCTCCCAAATTACGCTATGGAACCACGATAGATCATAGTTACACAAAGGTTAAATTGCCATCATAGCAAACCCAAGTAACTATAGGTATAATACCCCTTGATTTACGCTATACAAACAAATGATCATTAGGAATTCATGAGTTTTCTCCGGGTGTCCTCTAGGATCCCAATTCCTATTGAACCCACCCTATGGATTCCTAAGTCAAACCACCCATTGGATCTACAACTCCAAATTTCAAGCTTCGTGGAGGTGCCTTTCCATACTTTTAGTTTTAAAACATATCATGCTGTATATATATAGTATCTTTCAAATCATACACTTCATATGTATCATATATAAATTTTATCTATATAAAATCGACATCTTTTCAATCAATAATTTTTAAATTAGGTTTTTACAATTTCCAAATCGACTATTTGCCTAAATAAAAAGTCTTTAAAAAAACTTTTTCAGTTTCATCCTTATAAACGTATAAGATTATTCTTTCCAACTCAAAAAATTTTAGGACCAATAATTTCTGAGTCCTCTTTATACTTATATAAATTCCATTTAGTATTCCAAATATTTTTCAAAGTTCATTTCTTTCTTGTTATAAATTCAATAAGGGGAATTTGAATATGTAAGTAACATATATAATCTCATTAGTTCCAGTCAAACATTTCCAAGTTCGATTACTTTACAAAGTTATTTGTAACATTTCTTACCTCATATAAGTAAGTTTGAGTAACTATTCAATCTTCATTTTAAAATCATCATATTTACTCAAAATATATTATTTCACTTCAAAATCATTTTTGTCTTAATATCTCGATTTTGGTTCCAATTCAAAATTTCTTCAAATTTCCATTTAGGTTATAACTTCAATTTAACCCAATTTATATTTATATCCATGATTTAAATATAAATAATTCTCAGTCTGACCAGTTTTAATTTAGAAAATAGCTTGAACAGTTTTAAAATATTTTAATTAACTATAAGATAGTTTGAGTTTAAAAATGGTTTGTATATAGTAAAGTAGCTTAGGAAATCAAATAATTTGAATATTTTAGAAGATAGATTTTAAATAGTTTGTATTAAAATAATTTATTTGGAAATAGTATCAAAGTCAAACTAATTTAATTCCTAGTTTTTTAATTCGAATCATTCCATTTCCATTTAAATTGATTCAATTTCGATTTCAGTTCAAATTAACTTCGATTCCAATATTAATTCAAATGGATTTCGATTTCAAATTAATTCAATTTCAATTCCAATTACTTTTATTCAATTCTAATTTGAATTAATTTCAATTCAATTCTCAATTTTATCAATTTATATAAATTCGAGTTCGATTTTCAAAATATCGATTTAAATCACTTAAATTAAATTAACCTTCAATGTTAAATTTAAAAATCCAAATGTAAAAAAGTTCAATTCTGAGCCCAGATGTCGAAATATCCATTTAAATTACTTTTACTTGGGTTCATTTCAAGATTCGAGTAAGAGTTCAAATCTTTTTAAAAAAAATCAATTTCCGAAATTCAAGTGGTTTCTTAATTCTAACTTCAAAATTTCAAACCCGATTCTTTGAACAATTCCAGTTGACTTGTTCATTTTTAACATTTCAAACTCAAGTTCAAAAAAGATTCCATTTCCATAAATTCGATTTAATTTCTTAAAATCAAAATAATTTAAGGTTATTTCAATAATTAAAATCATTTAATTTAACCGATCCGGTGTCCATATATAATTTTCTATCCTATGGCCAAGTGAATCCATTATTTCAATTTAATTTCAGGGATGGATATATATCATTTCAATCCAAAATAAGTGTCATATGTATATATCATTTCAACCTATTTCTTACTTCATTTGAAATTATTCAATTACACTTTTATATATTGTAAATAATATATAGGATGATAGAAGGATATATCGAAATAAACAAACATCCAAATCATCTAAACATCAATCACTAGCATCCATCATAAATTTTCAGAATTCGAAACTTGTTTATTTCAAAAATCAGTTTTTAATCAATCATAACTTCTTTTGCAACTCTTATCAAATCTGTACCTTTTCTTCTACAATTTAATTCATTTAACTTCCATAAGTTAAATTTTATCTCATCTTGAAATTTCCAATTTCAGGTTATAAGTTCAAAACTTATTTAACTTGGCCTGAGTTAATTCCCAATTCATTCGATCCATTTAAACTTACTCAATTTAAATTTTATATTTCGAAATTCAGTTCTTATTAATATCAATTCCCATTTATAAGTTCAAAAACTTATTATCCTTTGGTTACACTACTCATTTCAATAGGTATCCTAGAATTTAACACCCAGTATATATTTCAATCACCTTGAAATCATTAATATATATACATATCTACCTCATTTATATACCAAATCATGCTTTTAATCTAAACCAACCTGGGTTTTTATCCAAACAAATCCCTTCGGAATTTCCAAAACAACAATTGTTTTTAAAACAAAAATTCCCATATAAAAGATATTCTATGTAATATTACTTATAATTTCCTTAAACACTTTGAAACATATTTCAAAATCTTCGGGACATAGATTCAAAACTCCTCAATTCAATTTCATTTTAAGTTATAAGTCACATTTGTAAATTATGCTTATATAATTCCACTTCCTTAAAACATTTCACAATATTTTATCATTGTTTATTTTGTAATAAACATCCTTTATTAAGACATAACAACTAATTTATGATAGTAATCAATATTACCATACCTAGAAAGCAAACACGCCATATATTCCATAATAATTTCTTGAAAAATTAGTTCTATATATAATCAGGGTAAACTTATTTCATTTTAAAACACCCTGAAAAACTCTTCCAAAATTTCCGCGATTTTAATTCTGGTTTGAGTCTATTTATAGCTTAACCCATTTGTATAGTTCATTCTCATCAAATTTCTATTTGGTTATATATATTACCACTGAAATTTTAGAATATTATTTGATTATAATAATAACAATCAATCTCCTTAATATACTATAATAATTCAGAAAAATTATTTCTTTTTATATCAAAATATAAACTTATATAAAAATTATTTTAAAATCGTTTATGTTTTAAAATTGTTATATAATAAAATAACAAGAACGCTCTCATATATGATACACTCAACACATTCTAGGGTACGACTGACCCTATCTCTAATGAGTATTCCCACCAGAGCCAAGGTTCTTGCTTAACCTTCAGCTCTGATACCACATATAACGACCGGGCGCCTTTCGACCCCCCGAAAATCGATACTAATACGTTCACTGTACAGGTGTCCATTAATCGAGTGCCGAAAATACCCTGGTTTTTAGGATTTAAGAAGAAAAGACATAGAAGAAGAATAGAAATAACAACATATAATCTCACAATCGCAGTGGAACAAAATATAATATATAATAATAGCTTTTCATATGAAAGAAAATCTATAACTGTTAATGCACATGCAAATTATCAGAGTACAACCATCAATATATAAATCTGGATAGTTATAATAACATGTCATTAAATGCTAAGCCTATAATACATAGTGAAAAATAATCAAATACGTGTAATACGTCTTTGCCATCCAACTCTCCCCTGAGCTCTAAAGCATCCTAACCTAAATTTGTAATACTCGGTCTAACCTGAGCATTACAATAAAGTAACAACCGAGTAGGGCTAGAAACCAGCGTGAGTAAACACACTTAATTTAAATTACTAAAGTTATCAAAATCCTTTCAAAAACCAAGGTATCTCATACAAACACGATGAGTTTTTATCTTACCATAAGCAAAACACTTTTATAAAAAATTCGGTGATTTTTACCATACTTATTGAAAACAAGCCAAATTTGTTCCATTAATTTGTTCCAGCATACTAGGCTTTAAAAATCTAAACTGTAGAGGTTCGTGATAGTTACCGGATCGAACTAGTTCCGGATAATGCAGATATTTGATCCCGATCTTTTCGAACTCAAACGATAAATTTTAAATGTCCAATTCGTTTGAAATAAACAATTCATATTCAGGGTGTCAACATTCACATTAGGAATTTAATACATATGTTCATTTCAAATAAAACATGTCAACATTTTATTCTAACATTTTAACTACTTTGGTTACTAAATGGCACAGACAAGGAACAATTGAAATAATATCCAAGATAAATAAACCTAAAGCATATATCGTTATTAAATTAATGATTAATAATTAATATTAAACAATTTATGAACCAGAATTTAATTAACTTCAATTAACTGAATCCATTTATATTTTTAATCCAAAATTACTTATAAATTAAAAAAAAATTAAAAGGACTTATTATTAGTTAAAACAATCCATTTAATAATTATTTTACGTATTAAAATAAGATAATATCAATTAAGACTTAATCGTTTATTCTCTTAAATTATTACAAATAACCTAATTTTATATCACTGCAAATTAACAAAATAATTTAGATTATAAAACAAGGTGATATGATCAAAATGCAAAAACTTTCACGTCGATTGGCTTTTAAATGAACGATAAAACAATGTTTTAATTTGAAGATTATTAATATAACAGTTACTAAATTACTTTATTCTTTTATATATATAAAACGCCCAACCCACTTCGACCGAATAAAATAACCCAGGTTCCACTCCTTCTTCCCTCCTTCCTTTCCTCTTTCATTCCATATGATAAAAAGAAAAGAAAACTGTTGCTTCCAATCCATACATTCAGTCTCCATATGCACGTGCACGCCAAGTCTAAATGCCAACAACCAAAACCAACCTTCCACACACATCTATCATCTCGAGCTCGCCTCAACGACACCACCTCCATAACCTCCAGCCCCCTAACCCTAGATTTTCACTTTCGAAACAAGCTTCGGCCACATACGAACGTGACGCCTAGGCATAAAATCACCCACTAACAGCATGCTGCTCCACTACGACCCACCGCTCCACTTCCATCAAGATCGCCACTCCTTGCACTGCCCTTTGCCCATCGCAACCATGTCCGCTCCTCCTTTCCGCCGTTTGCCAAAATCTACTACCATAGACAAAAATTCTAAAACTCTAATTTAAGTGATTTCCCCCAACTTAGAACACTAGGAAAAAAATCTGCCTTGGTCACAACCTCCGTCCCAACCTCACGCTCCTCACTGACTTCTCCTCTAGACCCCTTGATCACTGGTTCGCTTGAAAATAAATTTTAAGCATTTTCCGATCAACCAAAAATTCCCTTCCCACACTCCACTAAAAATTGCAAAACTAGTTCCAAAAATCATATTTTTCCATAACGATTACAACCATATAATCTAAAGGTGAAATTTCGATAGTTAAAACACCACCAATATTGAGTCACTTACTGTTATAACGGTTCTCTCTTTCTACACTTTATGAAATTTGATGGAATACTATTTGAAATATTCTACACTTAAAAGAAAACAGCTTTTATTTTATAAGCATATTTAAAAACTCAATAGATTTTGAGTTATGGATTTTCAAAGTTTAATGACATGCTATTTTTAGGCCAAAACAAAGAACAGAGGAATTGAGGAGGATGAAATACAGTATTTTCTTGAGTTATAGGGTGAGCTCATATATCCAAACACACATATACAAGGCATGAATACATACAACACATGAATATTTGACATAAACAAAGAATTTTTTTCATAACTCCAAGTATACATACATACATATATATATAACGGTAAATAGAACTGGAATGGTTTACTCGTTGTTCTTGATGAAAATAAGCACTGCTTCCTTTTTTGTTGTAGCTTTAGGTGCTTAGTTTTCTACAAGGTTTAATGGCACACTCTGATTTTCTCTATATAAATACATAGCCATTCCTGTTCACTTAAGCATACTTTAAAAAACATGGCTATGCATATATATGGCTAAAAATTCGGGTCGTTACAGTTATCATGAATCGGTTAATGAAGAGTGCACATTTTATTCTGTTGAAACCAACAAGGACCGCTGCTTCTTTAGCTAAAATTCTTATGAGAGAGATGGTCAGGTAGCATGGAGTTCCTATGAGTATTGTAAATGATCGAGACCCCATATTTACTAGTCAATTTTAGGAGCATTGAAAACAACTCTAGGAACAAAGTTGAGCTTAAGCATAACATACTAGCCCCAAACATATGTACAGATGGAGCGAGTGAATCTGATTCTAATGGATCTATTGAGGGCATGTATTTTGTATTTTGGTGGATCATGGGAGAATCATTTACATTCGGTTGAGTTCTCCTACAACAATTGCTTCCAAGCAAGCATCGTAATGGCACCGTATGAAGCTTTATATGGAAGAACGTGCAAGTAACTAGCATGTTGGCTTGAGACAGGAGATATACTAGTACTTGGGCCGAACATGATCCAAGAGGCTACGGAGAAAGTTGTAATGATTAAGAAAAGGATGAAGGAGGCTCAAGATCGCCAAAAGAATTATGTTAATAGGAGACGAAGGGATTTGGAATTTATGATTGAGGACTTGGTGTTTGTAAAGGTTTCACTAATAAGAAGAGCTTTTAGATTTGGAAAAGCTAGGAAGTTGGCCCCAAGGTATGTTGGACCCTTCCATATTCTTCAGTGGATCGGATCGCTTGCTTATAGAGTCGAAGGGTTCATAATGTGCTCCACATGTCTTGTTTTAGGACGTATGTTCATGACCCATCTTTGATTATGGAACCACCAGTTCAAGAAGAATTGAAAATAGAACCGAACCTAACATTGGTTAGACATCCAATTTATGTTGTGGATAATGATGAAAAGAGACTGCATAACAAGGTGGTGCGACTAGTTAAGATTCAGTGGAGCGAGGATCCAATAGACCACACTTGGGGGATGGTGATTGTAAGAGAGAAGCCTATCCCTAGTTGATGTTAGGATGGCTAATCGTAAGTTGTATGTATAGAGTATGTTTATTTGCTATGGATGCTTAGTGTATGTATTGGTGTGTGTTTTATGATACGAATATATGGCTTTTTGCATAATTCGAATTATCTCCTTAGTTGCTAATTTCGGGATGAAATCCTTTTAAGGGAGGTGAGTGGAACGACCCAGAATTTAATCGCTATTTAAATGAATATTATTTATATTTTTAATAATTAATAAATGGGATCTTATTAACAAATAAAAATATTTTAAATAATAACTAATGATAAAAAAATCGTTTTAAAAATGTGTTTACCAATATATATATAACTCATAGAGAAACAGAAAATGTGATCGGAATTTATTTTCCGAAATATTGATTTTTCATTCATTAAAAGTTATTCAAAAGGTCATAACACAATGTTAAACATACGTGCACACAATATAAACCATTTAAACATGTTCTGTACACGTATATATGCATGTACACATTAGTTCTCTTATGCATATAAATATATAGGTTAAAATAAGATTTTGTTTCTTAAATATATATATATATAACCTATATATAAATGCACATTTTCAACACAAGGTTGAGAGCATGTTATGAATATTTGAAAGAGAAGGGGAGGGGTACTAGGGTGGACGGTTTGAAGGGGGAAGTAGTATGGTGATGCATGCATGTACATATTTGAATATAAGCAATTACATATATTTTTAATTAATATCCTAAGCCTATAAATACCCCTTTATCTTCATATTCTCATTTTTACAACCTCCTTCTTCATTCCAAATTCCTAAGAGCTTTAGTAAGCTCAGCCATGGCCTTCTCTTCATAAATTCGAAAATAAGAAATATCACTTTTTTCACTAAAAATGACCTCATTGTTTCACAAAACCACCTCTATAAACCATTCAACCCCTCCTCTTCCAAGCTATAAAACTCCATCCACCCATGAACATAAGGGCTGAGCCCAAATCATCCCAAGGCCGAGCTATTTAGCCCAAATCGAGCCAAGTTCAAGTGTTCAAGGGTCTAAAAGTTTAAATTTGCAATATCCTTAAGTGTTTTCAAGTTTTGGAAAAGTTCGCTATGATTTAAAAACTTTTCGGTGAGTAAAATTTTTTTTCTGGGAAAAGAAATTAACTTGATTTTGATGAACTATATGTTGTGAAAATATAGTGTTTGTTGTGTTGAATTATCATGTTGTTTTGATAACATATGATTAAATGATTGTGTTGAGCTTGGATTTGTGATTTGGTGATTGAATAATTTGTTTGGGTATGGATATGTGATTGATCGGTTATTATATGATGGTAGTATGTTTATGAAACCAAAACCAAGTGTATGTGATGAATTTGTGGTGAAGTTAGCACCTCAAGAGTAGCAAACGACATGAGATCCGATTGAAAACAAAAATGTTCTTTTTTCTAGTTTTGGATTTCGAAAATGTTTCCCAAGTTTTCACCTTTGTTTTAAGTATTCAAATCTTTTCCATTTGTTTTTTAAAACATGTTATAGCTAGAGTTTAAATGAAATTTTCACCCAGAAATCAATTCTAGCAAACCGCGCTCATAGCAATAGTCGCCATGGATGAAGTTCGGAAAATTTCACGATTTCAAGTTTTAAAATGATTTCTTTTGGATTGTTTTAAAAAATCATTTCAAATTAATTAAGTCAAAAGTTTAGGTTTTAATAATTTAATAACTTATTTATTTATTTTATTAATTAGGATAATTATTAACAATTAATTAGGCTGAATAATTACAGTTTAAGAAATTATTAATCAAGTTCGTTATTTTAATTAAGTAAGTTTTAAATAATGATTAATTAAGATAAAAGAAAATTATTTTTTTAATCAGGTTTATTAATTTTAATTAATTATTTAATTACAGTTAATTGCTTAATTATGTTTTAATTAAATATAGGTTAATTATTCGCTTAATTAGGGTTTTATTTTTTAAATAAATGTTATTTAATTAAAGGTTATTACACTTATGATTTAGTCAAAGATTGTTTATTTTAAAGTTTCTTTTAGAAACTCTATCGGTTATTTATTTATAACCAACTTCCTTGTATAAGTAAAAAATTTAAAACCAAGTATTTCTTGTCCATGCTATTAAGTAGCCAAATGAATTAAGATAGTTGTAATAAATCGATGATGCATTTTATTAAAAGTAAGTCAACTTGTACTTATCATAAATACCGCATTTTGGAAATATGATGAATACGAGGAGGTTAATTTCCATAAGCGGTCATGATAACCTAAGCATATGGAACGTATGTCCATATGTAAATCTTTACACCCTGATAGTGGGATAGTCCACTATAAACAACTTGACCTTTTAAACTACCGAACGTTGGTTTGGAGAGACCGAGATTTGATATTAGTCATTACCCAAAAACCACTTTGAACCAACATAAACGTTCAAATTGGAACCCGTAAAGGAAAAGTCCAAGATAACCATTTTGAAGTGCAAGAGCTATTTGTTACTAACCCTGAGGTGATTTTAAAATGGGTGAAACTAAACAACACAAAATCTCACAGCGAAACGAATAATCTGTGATATACAATCAACCTTTGCACAAAACAAAACTGAAATACACACACACACACACACACACACACACACACACACATAGACATCAATCTTAGTTTACTAACCTATTTCAGCTCAGACAGTTATAACAATCTGTCCTTACAATTGCTGATAAAAACAACCATGAATGCATTGGAAAAATAACCATGTACGTGAATACGTCTCTGGGCCTCTAGCTCGTCTCTTAAATCTGCGAAATTCACCAACTAAGCCTAGAAATATGCTCGGTCAGACCCGAGCATTATAGCAAAACAATGCCAGGTCAATCTGGTAAAACCACCGTAAGAACTTAAATTACAAGGAATTTTATTTTTTATAACTTTTAAAATTCTTTGAAATCAATGGTTTCCCATAGTACCACGCCGCACATAAACACGGACGGATTTTTACCTTACGATAACCCGAACCTTTTACATCATAATTCCAGTTATCTTATAATAATGTCTAAGGGTGAAAATAATAATCAATTAGCCATGATGCTTGTGAGTGTACATCACAACAATACTAGATATATAATTGAAAACAGATATGGCACGTTCGATAATTGTGTAGGATTTCCATGGAGGTGCCCTCAGTGCTTCGAGGAACGATCCTCCTGCATAAGGATCAGAGATATCCTTCCAAAGCAGCATACATCCTTAGTGATGTACCATAGGGAAAACATAGCTGGTCTCTCTAAGAGCGAGTGCATCACCCATGCATTCATAACAACTGTAGGTAACGTACGGGTGGAGCCGACTACACCTTATGGGTTTGCCAACCCTACTATCCATGCCTCCTATCTCTGGTTTTAGTCATTCCCGCTAATGAGGCTACGTCCCGCATTCCAGCTTACGCACCGCCATCAAATAGATCATGGAATCCCATATGGTTTCCAAAGCCCCAATGTGTGACGACCCGGCTTTCTAAGCCTAGAAACCGCTTCGTCTTGAAGAAAGAAAGGGGTGAGAAAATAGAAAAGATAGAGAAGAAAGAACAACAACATCAGAATCTCACAGCGGAACGAATAAATTATAATAATCACAGAAGTATTTACATAATATACAACATCAATCAAAGTTATATAGATAATACATCCCACACTAGACAGTTATAAACACCTGTCTAGTTAATCAATACAATACAACACAAGCAAATAACTCAGAGATACCAACACAGCGGAACTACATGTATATCTACAACGCTGAAGCCTCCTGCTCCATTGCTCCTCCAGAATTCGTCAAAGCTAACCTGAATCCCTTGGCTACCCATAAAAATTAGGGTACCCGAGAGTTTATGAAAAACAGAAATAAACTCCGGGTCAGACATGGGTCTGGTATGAGTAACAGGTTAAAGTTGCTTAATTTTAAAAATCCTTTTGAAATAAAAAGTATCACGTAAGACTCCCCACACATAAACATGGGTAAGTTTTTACCTTATGCTAACCAAAACATTTGATAGGAAATTCTGTGATATTATAATAGGTCTAGGGTTTCCAAGTAAATAGAAAATAGCCGAAATTGTTACATTCATTCAATTCCAGCTACTAGCCACAAAAGTGGGTAATACAATCAAAACCCTTGGCACTTATTGGATTGTGGATTCCATACAATGGCAGGGCTACTGGGGTACCACCCGTCACAGTATGTGGCCTAGATCAACGTACCGAGGATCACTCCCGACCCTCTGCAACACAAGGCCGGAGCCATTCCTTACTGAACAGTCCCGAACAAGATAACCCCGAAGATAGCCGTCGCTACTGCCCACTAAGCCGAAATAAAGAGACATCTAGACAGGGGAATATCCTTGTCCTGCTTGGGCATGACCCACCTAGCCTTGCTGCACCTCCCCTGTTTTAGCCATTCCTGGTTGATGAGGCTTGAGGCTACGATTACCTTTTAAGAATACATTTCTTAGAATGCTCATCGCCCACCTGACGATGTGTTGAAAGCATTCAATCCATACAAGTTCGTTCCGGGTTAGAACGAAACCGAAGGCATTATCTCGTTACACTCATTTTGGAATCACCCTCAGAGTCAACGATGATAACCCTTGCATTCTGAACCTTCATCTTCACTTCAGATTCACGACCTATCGTTAATTTGGAATCGATGTGGTTTTCGGATGTTCCAAATGTGGAAAACCGATCCTGGTCTCATCGAAATCCAAAACGTGTCTTTTAAGGCCAAGTTGTCTATTTAGTCTTAACAGTTTAATTCAATATCATCAATATACACACAGATAGATAAATCACAATATCACAAGAGATAATCACATCATCATAAACAGATAATTCATATTGTCATCAAAACAGATAATTAAATATTATCATACTTAAACCAAGCATCCATATCACATAGATATTACTCATATCATATCTGAGATCAGAATCAATCAATGAAATGTTAATATCATTCATCCATAAGCAATGATTTATAAATCACAATCTATAATTAATTTAAAATGAATTAAATTAACTACGTTTATCTCTAATTAATTTAAAGTAAATTAAATTAATTACTTCATCTATAAATCCTACTTATACAATCATAAATTAATTTTAAATCAAATTAATTAATTAATCTCTAGATATTTATCTTGATTAACTTCTTCAATTAATCACCTTCCAATTACAGTAAGTAATTAGTCTTTAATTAATTCTGCAAATTAATTATCCTAAATCATTTATAGTAACTAACATTTAATTACTTTATTTATAATTAAATACAATTAATTACATTATCCTTAATTTATTACCACATTATTAATTATTTCTTAATTAAACTATTCTTAATTTCATTATTAATTACATTAATTAAATGATCTCTAATTCAGATTTAAATTACTTTATTTAATTTGATTACATTAAGTGATTAATCTTTAATTAAACACAATTATTAACCACCTTGATTAATATCAACCAGTAATTAATTACCCTTAATTGCTCATATTAATAAATTAATTATCCTATAATTAATTATCTCCATTTAATTAATCCCTTGATTAATTACAAAAGTAATTATCCCAATTACTTTATTAACACATTATTTTCACTAATTACATTCAGTAATTACATTAATTACTTCCTCAAGTAATTATGCTCCATTGAATACACTAAGTGATTACACAAATCAAATCATCAAATTAAACTAAATTAATTAACTTAAATAAATCGTTTTATCAAATTAATTACAATAAGTAATTAATTTCTTAATTACTTTTATCCAGTAATTACATTTAACAATTTATAATGGATTATCTAATTAATCTGATTAAGTATCAAAATTAATCACATATATGAATTATTATCATAATTACATTTCTAAATTTATTTCTTAATTAATTCCTAATTATGAATTAATCTAAATTATTAATTTGTAAACAAAATACATAAGTCATTCATTAATTAACTTATTCATTAATTTATTTTAATATTTTAGTTATCCCTAAGATAATTTATTTCTTTACTAATGACTTCATTAATATTTAAGTGTGTTAGAACTTTACCTTCCAAAATTTTAAATTTGAATTCCATTTGGAATTTAAGATTCAAAAATATTATTTATTTAAACATTAATCAAATTTAAATTCAATTTATAATCTTGTAAATAACATTAATTATGTACATATGAAACTTATAAAAGAAAGCCTTTAAATTCAACTGTTTGAATCTTTATTTAAATTTAAATTTCCAAAGACATTCATATTTTAAAAAAACTGATTTAAACCTACAGAATTGAATTCGAGGTAAACTTGAATCCATAAATTTTACCTTTGATTTAAAAACTTTGATTTAAACTTCCCTTCAACAACTTGATTTAAAAACTTGATTTTTCAAATCCAAATCTATTTTAAAACCTTAAGATTCAATAGTTATTCAAAACTGAATTTAACCGTAGGATTTAAATCAATGTTTAAATCATATATTTCAGGTTTTAATTTTGTCAGGTTTTAACCTGAAACCCAATTTCAACCTTTTAACATTTAGTTTATTTCAAAAATGAATTCAGAAATACAAGATTTGTATTCAAACTTCAATCTGGATTTGACTTCCACTTGCATCTAACATCACACCGATTTTAACTTTTGGTTATAATTTATCTTACAATTTAATTTGCTTTTAAATTTAGTTAAATTTAAAACTGCAGGCAATTTTATGCTACCTGTAGCAAATATATCCAACCCGAGACCAGAGCAAGAATGCTTCGGGTCAAATATACCCTTGCTTCGAGTCGCATGCACAACTAACTCGAGTACGCCCCGAGGCCAAAAACCCTGCACCACCCCTAAAGCTTCAGTACTTCACTGGGCACGGTGCACGTGCACCGTGGCCTCAGTCACCTCCGGCAACCCACACGAGCTTCACCACGACGCTAACTACCGCCAAACTCCACCACGACCCCCAAAATCCATCGCCACGACTCAAATCAGAAAAGAGCAATAAAACAGAACCCGGAAAAAAAACACAACATTCCCCACCCAAACCTGTCATCACCTAATTCTGCCAACCCCGACCACCTGATGGTCAATAATTTCGGCCATGGACTCGCCTTCGACCAACCTACCAACTCTCGGGACCTCGTGCAACTCGATGCACAGTAGAAGCCACGGTGATCAAAAGTTCGATCACCATACAAACTAGGGTTGCAAACAACAAACCACTGCCACCATCGCCACCGTGCTCAGACCAACCACCAAGCATTTTTCCCCACACCCTGGTAAGCTCCTCCACCTCCTCACCCAACCCGACCACCTCCAGTCGCATAGAACACCATAAATCTCCCAAAAACCAACACTTGAACAAAAGCAAACTGCATCTAAATCACGTGACTAGAAAACATGATATTAATTTTAAAAATCATATTATGGTATGTATATTTGATCCATAAACCTGAATTCATGAATTAAATTCATTGAGATTTAACTTAATTTAGTTTCTACTGTAGTTTGATATTTTCCTGTAACTAATACCACTGTTTTTCCTTAAACAATATTTAAGTTCAAGTCTCTATTTATACCAGCATCTTATGTCAAACTTATGTCTTGCCTAAGCTTGAATTAAGAACAAAAAAAAATTGTTGAGGATTTTAAACCTGGAAATAAGCAGAGGGAACCCAGAGATACTCATTCCAGTACTCATACTTAACACAGAGCAATGCAACTGAATTTCAGAGAAAAAAGTTGCAACAGAACAAAAATATACTTAAACCATTAAATTTTGATGTTGCTACCCTTTAAAACAGAGGTGATTACAGGATGTCAAACACACATACATGCAGTAACACATAAACACAAAAATTCATTAAGATATATGCACATATCAGATCATAATTGAGCAACTTATATATACTTAAGTATTTTAAAATTTTAAGTTACTCACAGAGAATACAAGATGCAGTATTTCATTTTGCAAATGGCCAGAGAAAGGGGTATATAAAGATTCACGCAAATATATTAAGCATTCAATTTATGAGCATGCAACATATTAAAAACTTAAGAAATTTGAAAGGTGTTACTCACCTGAAGATAAACAGAGAACACTTTGAAACTGGAAACTGTATTTGCATGCTATTAGTTTGATTTCAGAAAACATGAAACTCAGTCTTGCCTTTGTTGAGTTGAAATTGTTTAAGTTTTGTTGATGTATAAAACTTCAGTTGTAAAAAAAAGAAAAGCTTGCTATCTTTAACAAATGAACTGAGAAGATATTTATATATATAGAAGGAAAATATTACGGGGGGAGGTGGCATCTGAGACAAGCAACCTTTGCAGGTACACTTATGTGTTTTGTTTGTATCAGGCCATATCTTTGTGTTAGGAGGCTGAAAGGATTTTTGAACAATTTCGAATAGTAAGCATTAATTGTTAATGTACTCTATGTTTCCTACTTAGCTAAATTAATCATTTCTTATGTAGATATTTTATTTACTTTGATTTCCCTTGCTTTGCATTTTTATCTACAGGCTACATGCCTATTTTACTTACCTGGCAGCCTTATTTGATTTTATTTTGTTATTTCTGCCTGCAACACTTACATAGAAATCCTACTTGCTTTACATAACCAAGCTTCACATACAAGATTCTTTTTTTCTTGCCTGATTTTAATTTATATATTATGTGAGCATACTTATTTTACTTTGTTACTATACTTGCTTGCATACTTATTTACAGCTACACATCTGTCCTTTTTATTTCTTACTTTACTTTGCTTTGTTTCATACTTTTGCATTTCTATTTCAAGCATATTTATTTATAGGCCTATACATATATTTTTACTTGTCTGGATATGCCTTCTATCCTATGTACAAAGCTATTTTATTTTATCATGCTTTGTTTATGCTTATGTTTAATATTTTATAAGATTTATTTTATCATAATATACTTGAAAGATTGTATATTCCAAATCATAGCTTTCCAAAACATATATATATATATATATATATATATAAATTCAAAATAACAATTTCTTTTTATATAAAAAAAATCTATTTGTAAAGATATTGCATTATTAATATTGTTTAAATATAACTCATTATTAAATTAAAATAATTTATAAAAGAAACAATCTCTTCAAAATATAAATTACTTATTTTATAAAGCTAAATTGAAAAGAACAAAACAATCCCTTTTATTTAAATTTTAAACCTGGGCTAGAATACTTTTAAACAATTTAAATTTATCTTGAGTATTTTAAAGTCAAATGATTATTTATTCAATATTAAATAAAATCAAATTCCTAATTTACCAAAAATATTAGAATTAGAAATCATGTCTTTATTTTATTAAACTTAAAACAAAGATTATCTATTTACATTATATACAGATATATATATATATATATATATATATATTATAAATAGAAAACAATTTAATTAGCTTTTAAAAGGTAAAATCACACATTTAAGTATTCATTAAAGAAGATTATTAAATCAATTCAAATTATTATTAACAAATATTATCAAATCAATTTAATTTTTACTGTAGATTATTAAATTGATATTGCCCAAATTTCTGGGATGTCACATTCCTCCCCCCTTAAAAGAATTTCGTCCCCGAAATTTAAAACAAAGGTAATTTAATAATCTAATTAAAGATTTAAATTTTAGACACAAGCATATATCAATCATATGCTAGCAATCATAGCAACCAATTCATCCAATCTACAAAACAAATCAAAATATCAGACCAAACTCAAGTCTGACCCAACAACCGAAATTCCCTAAACTGCTGACTCTAAAATCAAAGATAGATCTTACACGTACTCCCTCAGAGATACGTGAAACACTCCAAATTCCAGTTATCCAAACTGACAATCCAATCCTGAAGACTAAACACTTATCCAAAATCAAATCTCCGACTTCGGAATCCAAATTCGTCCGTCTCTTATCCATAAAACCCTTCGGACGATCCTGGGCTTCCTTCATCCTTACTGATCAGCTCAACACTTGTTGATGCCCTTAGAAATAAACTGGTCCAAAAATAATCCAACAAATAATTTTTCAAGATCAACCAAAACTCAGAACACAAACTCTATTTCAAATCAGAAGACAGAACTCACTTCTCTCATCCAGAAAAAATTAAACAGGTGCACTCCAGTCTGGCCTCAGATCCTGAAAAATTTCCTATAGAACTCTCCAATCCAAACACTGCAACATCCAATTGCTTCCAAACTAAAACAGCTGCCACCATGCTTCCACTGCGCCACTCTGACTGAATAGTTGAAAATGCTGATGTTGAACTCAAGCATAGACTGGACAACACATCTCAACAATAAAGTTCACAGATCAAAAAGAAAATTCTGAAGTTCCTCCAAAATCCGAGTTACTTCACCAAACTCAAAAATCATCGTATTACTGAGTTGAACCATCGGTATCACTTCTGAAATCCCGTTGATACCAAACTCAATCTTCAGATGTTAGCAAAAATTATGACTTCCTGAAGACATCCAGAAAATTCTTAAAACTCAAGAGAACGCTCAAACCATCGCAAGTCACTTTTGCGATTAATCCTGCCTAAATTCAAAAATACTGCTCTCTCTACTAATCAGAATAGCTTACGTTTATGTGGCCAATCCATCGAAGAAATGGAATCATTCTGCTGCTTCTGAACTCCACTGCTGACGCTGAAGTCAAAAACATTCTTGCCAATACACCAATGCCAAGAAATTCCTAATCTAGAGCTCTTCGAGAAACTCGGACTCCAACCAAACAGAAACTCCCAGCTGAACACAGCCACAACACCGAAGCAGATACTCTTTCTTAACTTGTCCCAAAGAAACATCTTCGGAGACATCCATAATCACTGTGTCTCACCACACAGCTACTACACCTTGATATATCAAGATATCATGACTTGCTCCTGTCCGACCGATAGATCCAAACTCTAGCTCAACCAAACTTACACCTCAAAAATGAACTTCGAATCTTAACAGATTTCCTTCAGAGATCGATGAAATCCTTATACCACTGAAAGCTTACTTGAGACGGTATTAGGTTTACAGTCCCGACAAATACACTTCCAACCTCAATCATTCAAATCCCAACCATTGGTAGTTGTGTTACACACACCACTACCCAATCTACCTTTATAGCTCATTGGAAAACCTGAACAGGTAACCCAACAATAGGTAGGAATATATATATATATATATATATATATATATATATATATATATATATAAATTACAAATACGCTCTCTCAGGAAAGAAATCACTCAAGAGCCTAGGTATTCACTCAACCTAGCGCTCTGATACCAACTGTGACGACCCGGCTTTCTAAGCCCAGAAACCGCTTCGTCTTGAAGAAAGAAAGGGGTGAGAAAATAGAAAAGATAGAGAAGAAAGAACAACAACATCAGAATCTCACAGCGGAACGAATAAATTATAATAATCACATAAGTATTTACATAATATACAATATCAATCAAAGTTATATAGATAATACATCCCATACTAGACGGTTATAAACACCTGTCTAGTTAATCAATACAATACAACACAAGCAAATAACTCAGAGATACCAACATAGCGGAACTACATGTATATCTACAACGTTGAAGCCTCCTGCTCCATTGCTCCTCCAGAATTCGTCAAAGCTAACCTGAATCCCTTGGCTACCCGTAAAAATTTGGGTACCCGAGAGTTTATGAAAAACAGAAATAAACTCCGGGTCAGACGTGGGTCTGGTATGAGTAACAGGTTAAAGTTGCTTAATTTTAAAAATCCTTTTGAAATAAAAAGTATCACGTAAGACTCCCCACACATAAACATGGGTATGTTTTTACCTTACGCTAACCAAAACATTTGATAGGAAATTCTGTGATATTATAATAGGTCTAGGGTTTTCAAGTAAATAGAAAATAGCCGAAATTGTTACATTCATTAAATTCCAGCTACTAGCCACAAAAGTGGGTAATACAATCAAAACCGTTGGCACTTATTGGATTGTGGATTCCATACAATGGCAGGGCTACTGGGGTACCGCCAGTCACAGTACGTGGCCTAGATCAACGTACCGAGGATCACTCCCGACCCCCTGCAACACAAGGCCGGAACCATTCCTTACCGAACAGTCACGAACATGATAACCCCACAGATAGCTGTTGCTACTGCCCACTAAGCCGAAATAAAATAACATCTAGACAGGGGAATATCCTTGTCCTGCTTGGGCATGACCCACCTAGCCTTGCTGCACCTCCCATGTTTTAGCCATTCCCGGTTGATGAGGCTTGAGGCTACGATTACCTTTTAAGAATACATTTCTTAGAATGCTCATCGCCCACCTGACGATGTGTTGAAAGCATTCAATCCATACAAGTTCAATCCGGGTTCGAACGAAACCGAAGGCATTATCTCGTTACACTCATTTTGGAATCACCCTCAGAGTCAACGACGATAACCCTTGCATTCTGAACCTTCATCTTCACTTCAGATTCACGACCTATCATTAGTTTGGAATCGATGCGGTTTTCGGATGTTCCAAATGTGGAAAACCGATCCTGATCTCATCGAAATCCAAAACGTGTCTTTTAAGGCCAAGTTGTCTATTTAGTCTTAACAGTTTAATTCAATATCATCAATATACACACAGATAGATAATTCACAATATCACAAGAGATAATCACATCATCATTAACAGATAATTCATATTGTCATCAAAACAGATAATTAAATATTATCATACTTAAACCAAGCATCCATATCACATAGATATTACTTATATCATATCTGAGATCAGAATCAATCAATGAAATGTTAATATCATTCATCCATAAGCAATGATTTATAAATCACAATCTATAATTAATTTAAAATGAATTAAATTAACTACGTCTATCTCTAATTAATTTAAAGTAAATTAAATTAATTACTTCATCTATAAATCCTGCTTATACAATCATAAATTAATTTTAAATCAAATTAATTAATTAATCTCTAGATATTTATCTTGATTAACTTCTTCGATTAATCACCTTCTAATTACAGTAAGTAATTAGTCTTTAATTAATTCTACAAATTAATTATCCTAAATCATTTATAGTAATTAACATTTAATTACTTTATTTATAATTAAATACAATTAATTACATTATCCTTAATTTATCACCACATTATTAATTATTTCTTAATTAAACTATTCTTAATTTCATTATTAATTACATTAATTAAATGATCTCTAATTCAGATTTAAATTAAATTACTTTATTTAATTTGATTACATTAAGTGATTAATCTTTAATTAAACACAATTATTAACCACCTTGATTAATATCAACCAGTAATTAACTACCCTTAATTACTCATATCAATAAATTAATTATCCCATAATTAATTATCTCCATTTAATTAATCCCTTGATTAATTACAAAAGTAATTATCCTAATTACTTTATTAACACATTATTTTCACTAATTACATTCAGTAATTACATTAATTACTTCCTCAAGTAATTATGCTCCATTGAATACACTAAGTGATTACACAAATCAAATCATCAAATTAAACTAAATTAATTAACTTAAATAAATCATTTTATCAAATTAATTACAATAAGTAATTAATTTCTTAATTACTTTTATCAAGTAATTACATTTAACAATTTATAATGGATTATCTAATTAATCTGATTAAGTATCAAAATTAATCACATATATGAATTATTATCATAATTACATTTCTAAATTTATTTCTTAATTAATTCCTAATTATGAATTAATCTAAATTATTAATTTGTAAACAAAATACATAAGTCATTCATTAATTAACTTATTCATTAATTTATTTTAATATTTTAGTTATCCCTAAGATAATTTATTTCTTTACTAATGACTTCATTAATATTTAAGTGTGTTAGAACTTTACCTTCCAAAATTTTAAATTTGAATTCCATTTGGAATTTAAGATTCAAAAATATTATTTATTTAAACATTAATCAAATTTAAATTCAATTTATAATCTTGTAAATAACATTAATTATGTACATATGAAACTTATAAAAGAAAGCCTTTAAATTCAACTGTTTGAATCTTTATTTAAATTTAAATTTCCAAAGACATTCATATTTTAAAAAAACTGATTTAAACCTACAGATTTGAATTTGAGGTAAACTTGAATCCATAAATTTTACCTTTGATTTAAACTTCCCTTCAACAACTTGATTTAAAAACTAGATTTTTCAAATCCAAATCTATTTTAAAACCTTAAAATTCAATAGTTATTAAAAACTGAATTTAACCATAGGATTTAAATCAATGTTTAAATCGTATATTTCAGGTTTTAATTTTGTCAGGTTTTAAACCTGAAACCCAATTTCAACCTTTTAACATTTAGTTTATTTCAAAAATGAATTCAGAAATACAAGATTTGTATTCAAACTTCAATCAGGATTTGACTTTCACTTGCATCTAACATCACACTGATTTTAACTTTTGGTTATAATTTAGCTTACAATTTAATTTGCTTTTAAATTTAGTTAAATTTAAAACTGCAGGCAGTTTTATGCTACCTGTAGCAAATATATCCAACTCGAGACTAGAGCAAGAATGCTTCGGGTCAAATATACCCTTGCTTCGAGTCGCATGCACAACTAACTCGAGTACGCCCCGAGGCCAAAAACCCTGCACCACCCCTAAAGCTTCAGTACTTCACTGGGCACGGTGCACGTGCACCGTGGCCTCAGTCACCTCCGGCCACCCATACGAGCTTCACCACGACGCTGACTACCGCCAGACTCCACCACGACCCCCAAAATCCCTCGCCACGACTCAAATCAGAAAAGAGCAATAAAACAGAACCTGGAAAAAAAACACAACATTCCCTACCCGAACCTGTCATCACCTAATTCTGCCTACCCCGACCACCTGATGGTCAATATTTTCGGCCATGGACTCGCCTTCGACCAACCTACCAACTCTCGAGACCTCATGCAACTCGATGCACAGTAGAAGCCACGGTGATCAAAAGTTCGATCACCATACAAACTTGGGTTGCAAACAACAAATCACTGCCACCATCGCCACCGTGCTCCGACCAACCACCAAGCATTTTTCCCCATACCCTGGTAAGCTCCTCCACCTCCTCACCCAACCCGACCACCTCCAGTCGCATAGAACACCATAAATCTCCCAAAAACCAACACTTGGACAAAAGCAAACTGCACCTAAATCACTTGACTAGAAAACATGATATTAATTTTAAAAATCATATTATGGTATGTATATTTGATCCATAACCCTGAATTCATGAATTAAATTCATTGAGATTTAACTTAATTTAGTTTCTACTGTAGTTTGATATTTTCCTGTAACTAATACCAATGTTTTTCCTTAAACAATATTTAAGTTCAAGTCTCTATTTATACCAACATCTTATGTCAAACTTATGTCTTGCCTAAGCTTGAATTAAGAACAAAAAAAAATTGTTGAGGATTTTAAACCTGGAACTAAGCAGAGGGAACCCAGAGATACTCATTCCAGTACTCATACTTAACACAGAGCAATGCAACTGAATTTCAGAGAAAAAAGTTGCAACAGAACAAAAATATACTTAAACCATTAAATTTTGATGTTGCTACCCATTAAAACAGAGGTGATTACAGGATGTCAAACACACATACATGCAGTAACACATAAACACAAAAATTCATTAAGATATATGCACATATCAGATCATAATTAAGCAACTTATATATACTTAAGTATTTTAAAATTTTAAGTTACTCACAGAGAATACAAGATGCAGTATTTCATTTTGCAAATGGCCAGAGAAAGGGGTATATAAAGATTCACGCAAATATATTAAGCATTCAATTTATTAGCATGCAACATATTAAAAACTTAAGAAATTTGAAAGGTGTTACTCACCTGAAGATAAATAGAGAACACTTTGAAACTGGAAACTGTATTTGCATGCTATTAGTTTGATTCCAGAAAACATGAAACTCGGTCTTGCCTTTGTTGAGTTGAAGTTGTTTAAGTTTTGTTGATGTATAAAACTTCAGTTGTAAAAAAAGAAAAGCTTGCTATCTTAAATAAATGAACTGAGAAGATATGTATATATATAGAAGGAAAATATTACAGAGGAAGGTGGCATCTGAGACAAGCAACCTTTGCAGGTACACTTATGTGTTTTGTTTGTATCAGGCCATATCTTTGTGTTAGGAGGCTGAAAGGATTTTTGAACAATTTCGAATAGACATAAGTTTGTGCTAAGCAAATGTTAGCATTAATTGTTAATGTACTCTATGTTTCCTACTTAGCTAAATTAATCATTTCTTATGTAGATATTTTATTTACTTTGATTTCCCTTGCTTTGCATTTTTATCTACAGGCTATATGCCTATTTTACTTACCTGGCAGCCTTATTTGATTTTACTTTGTTATTTCTGCCTGCAACACTTACATACAAATCCTACTTGCTTTACATAACCAAGCTTCACATACAAGATTCTTTTTATTCTTGCCTGATTTTAATTTATATATTATGTGAGCATACTTATTTTGCTTTGTTACTATACTTGCTTGCATACTTATTTACAGCTACACATATGTCCTTTTTATTTCTTACTTTACTTTGCTTTGTTTCATACTTTTGCATTTCTATTTCAAGCATATTTATTTATAGGCATATACATATATTTTTACTTGTCTGGATATGCCTTCTATCCTATGTACAAAGCTATTTTATTTTATCGTGCTTTGTTTATGCTTATGTTTAATATTTTATAAGATTTATTTTATCATAATATACTTGAAAGATTGTATATTCCAAATCATAGCTTTACAAAACATATATATATATATAAATTTAAAATAACAATTTCTTTTTATATAAAAAAAATCTATTTGTAAAGATATTGCATTATTAATATTGTTTAAATATAACTCATTATTAAATTAAAATAATTTATAAAAGAAACAATCTCTTCAAAATATAAATTACTTATTTTATAAAGCTAAATTGAAAAGAACAAAACAATCCCTTTTATTTAAATTTTAAACCTGGGCTAGAATACTTTTAAACAATTTAAATTTATCTTGAGTATTTTAAAGTCAAATGATTATTTATTCAATATTAAATAAAATCAAATTCCTAATTTACCAAAAATATTGGAATTAGAAATCATGTCTTTATTTTATTAAACTTAAAACAAAGATTATCTATTTACATTATATACAGATATATATATATATATATATATATATATATTATAAATAGAAAACAATTTAATTAGCTTTTAAAAGGTAAAATCACACATTTAAGTATTCATTAAAGAAGATTATTAAATCAATTCAAATTATTATTAACAAATATTATCAAATCAATTTAATTTTTACTATAGATTATTAAATTGATATTGCCCAAATTTCCGGGATGTCACACAATGGATCTCGGAATCACAGAAAGATTCCCATATCTCAATTAGATCTTCGAATCACGCCCAGATTATAATACCCCAACGGTTCTCGAAATCACATATGGATGCCAACATCTTAAAACATCGCGAATTTCCTCCATAGAACCATATATGGTTTTCAAAGTGGTCACGGGTTCGAGTCATCTCTTATGAGTACACTCTTCTGTTTCCCGGGTGCTCTAAAAAACTAAACGCCGACTTCCGGAATGCTTAATACCGGTTCTTTAGGAAATAATCGGACCAAAAATAAGAGCGAAGATCACCCCTAACCGTTTAAGTAGGTGGATCTCCTTATCTTATGTCCTATAAGAACAAAACGAGTTTATACGTACAGTATAGCACCACCGATGGTAACTGTGCCATATAATTTTCGTGTTTCACCTAGTTATTTCCAGAGTTAAAATCCTTTGGTGTTAAATAGGGAATATTTCCCTACCATAAAAATTAAGAAGGATTACATATTTCGGCCAAAATTTTATAGTCTGTTATTTAAATATTAAGTAAACAAACATTCAAACAAGATTACATTTCCCACGAAATCACTAAGTCTCATTAAGTTTCCATTATTTAAAAATCAACTTTTAAATACTTTTGGAAATCTTTTCCACATAATTATCTTAGTAGGATAAGTATATTTATAAACACTATATTTTGACACTTAGAAAGTATAACCATATGCTTATCTCAATTGTATAAGTATATTCACGAACCATTTCATTAACAAAACTTAGAAACTTGAGAACTTCTAAAAATAGATATGAAAAGTATCGTTTAATATCGACTATGGATCGCAGCTTACACAAAGGTTATGTTGCTATCCCTATGAATCTATAGTAAACTGTAGGCAATCCCTGCCCCTCGAATTACGCCATGAAAATCAATCATTTCTTTCCAAAATCTCTTTATTTCATAAATATCTCCAAAATTATTTATGAAGCTTCTTTATAAATTTCCAATCCTTTTATAAAACATCCTTAATAAATTTCAAACCCGGTTTTAAAACATCTCCTTCTTGGACCTTTAAAACTCATTTATAAATTCTTTTATAAATATTCAAAACTATTAATAAAACTCTTCCCATATTTTAACAAACCTATTTAATAAAATCCTTAAGTTAACATGGTTTCCTTGGTAACCCGTACATTATTTAAAATAGCTTAAAATAATAAGTTATTATTTAAACATCCTTTTATTTCATTTAATTTATACCTCATTTAAAATAATAACTTTAAAATCTCATTAATAATGTGTTAAATTAATTTTAAGACTATTATTGTATTCATAAGTTAACTTCAAAATATTATTAATATAATAATAATTAATTAACTATAAAACATTATTAATACAATGATTAATCAATTATAAAGTAATATTAATATGATAATTAATTAGCTTATAAATATAATTATATAACTTAAATCAAGACAATTAAGTAACTTTAATTAAAAATTAAAGTATAGTTTAATCATTTTAAATAAGTAATTAAATTAAAACATTTTTAAACAATAACTATATAAGCGTTAATAAAAAAAATTCTTAAATAACATTTTAGAAATAACTTTTATGAATCGTGTTAAAAAAATAATTAACTTTAAATCATTATTCAAAACAATTACTAATTATCTTTAAAACATCACTAATGAATAATTGTCCTTTTTTAAAATCTTATTACTAAATAAAAATTCTCAAAATAAATTACAAATCAAAATTAAACTTTTAAAGATTTTGAAGGAGGCTTAACGATCACCCTAGTACTTATATGATCTACGATGTCATTTAATCTAAATTTTCAAGTTAATAACTGATATTCACATAATCAATGACTAAATAAATAATTTAACCTTTAACCATCATTGTTTAACATATCACTCATCTAGAGTGGTATATCAATTTACAAAATATAATCAATTGTCCAAATCTATAGAATAGAAGACGGGGATTTATTCTGCTAATTATATGTCAAATTAATTTAATTAGAAGAAGGTGTTGTATTCCGCTAAACTAATGTCCAATTATCATATTCGATCCAATTTAACTCAACAGTATTTTATTTGGTTAAATAAACATCAATATTTAAGATATATAGATTTAAACAACATTATTATTTAAAAAATGTAATTTGAACTCAGTCCGTTTAAATATGTCATAATTTTTAAACATCCTAAACCTACCAATAAATTAGACTACGGTGTTGTACTCGCCGACACGAGCCCAACGCAAAAATCCACGAGTTAAACCGATTTCATATAAACATAATATAACATTACAAAATTAACTATATATTATATATATTACAACAATTTTAAATAAGTGATTTCTCATCAATTGCTTTTAGGCCTAAGCCCATGGCTATGCAACCCACCCAACTTGAACTGTGCCTCCCCTTCCCCCTTCTTCATTTGCAAATTCGAAAACAGGAACCCAATGTGAACGTTTCGGACATGCACTGACACATCACATCCATCATCAATCGACCAACCCAACACCACCAACGATCACCCCTCACCACCCTTCATCTCCTCTTCACCCCCGCTCCACGTCCGAGTCACCCATTCAAATCACGACACCCCCTGCAGGCCGCATCTGTACGAAACATCACGACTTCCCTTGAACCACAGCAAGCCACGCATTCTCAAACCTAGGCGCTACTATAAACTATGAACCCAGTTCTATACTCGAAATCACTAGTCAATGAACACCACTCCAGCAATCATTAACCCTAGTTTATTTAAACCTCTATGAGCTGGTGCTCAACACCCAAAGGCCACCGAAAACAACTAAACTCTAACCATAGGAAGATCACATGCTTGAACACTCAATAAAACAGTTTTTACATTTTGAGAATTAATTTTGAATTATTTATAAAGATGATTCTTTTTTATTTACTGCTTACTAAAGCAAGAAAAGAGTATGCGTATGAAGAAAGAATGAAAATAGAACAAATGGAAAGGATTGGAGACCGAAGTGTTTAATTGTTTTTATTTTGAATGTAAGAGGAGTGGATATTTATGATTTTCTCTTATACATTTTCTTGCTTCAGACATGAAAAAAATAGAGTACGGTGGAGAGACGAAAAAGAGGGCAAGATGAGAAAATGTTGGGTGTTGATTTGGATATAAAATTAGTTTTTTGGTATCCCGCTGCATTGCCTTCCATTTTGCATATGGACCGTGAACAACAAAAATAAAAATATGATCACACTCAATAATGTGAGGTGAATGCAAAACAATAATAAAAAAGACATGTTAACTTATTTTGTGAAGTTTTAAAAGTACCGATGTCTGCTGCAAAAAAAATTAAACGAAAAGTTAATTATTTTCCAAACTAAAAATTATGAAAAAGTTCTATAAATAAAATTGACGCTACAACGCCTTTAGGCCCCATCGCAAGGGGTTAGGGAACCAAAGCCAATGTTGCCGCCTTAAGTAGAAAGGTCATATTGTCACGCCAGCATTTCGTTTTTACACTTAAGATTTCCGGGGCAAAAAAATAAATGTCTCTGTCTTCCCCAAACCCAATTGCAGATCCAGGTTTTTAGAGTTTTTGAATACAAATGAACCAAACCGATAAGGAGATGGATTTCAACATCAACCATTTTTTATCTTAAAATTATAAACAAGAATTCAAATTCTTTCAAAAATAGAAGAAATCCTAAAGCACTTGGAAAGTCAAGCTCATCCCTTCGCAAGGAGGGCAAATGTTACTCCAAAAATAAAACTTTTGACTTAGTTGAAACCAATTTGAGCAAAAGTCAAAGAAGAACAAGAGAAGATGGTTCCAGCTAAACCTTTCGAAGGAGTCAAAGGGATGCTACTGTCAAAGTGTAGAAGCTTCAGGACCTATCGAAGGTGTCCGAAGGTTTCTACAATGAAGATCCAGTGAATTCATACCTTTCGAAGAAGACAAAGGAGTCGAAAGCACCCTTTCGCCCTCAGTAGCCACCTTTCGACTGTGTCATTTCATATGCATGATGACCTTTGATTGAGTCAAAGCAGCACCTTTCGAAGAAATGAGAACAATTATTTGTATATGCACCAAACCTTTCGACACCAAAGGTTTCGCCTTCATTTAAATCACGCGAAAGCAACCACGGTCCTGAACAACCCCTTTGAAAGCTATGGTAAGCCTTTCGAACCGGTCGAAGCCAATGTGATCCAGGGGGGTTCCGCATCAAGCTAGAAAACAAGAGCTCAGACATAGCCAACATCGTCGAAACCATTAAACAATGCCTACCGACAGGGTCGAAAGCACTTACAAGGAAATATAAAGAAGAAAACGCAGGCCTTCCTTTCGATAAAGCGAAGCATATTTGAGCCATACGGCGGCCCCTTTCGACCAAGTCGAAAGCATCAAGGTCGAAAGGTGCTGACTCGCATCTATAAATAAGACCCAAGGGGTCACGTTTTGGGGATTCAATTCTCTCCATTCTAAACTTGTATCTCTTTAATCAAAAGTGTTGCAAACCATAATTACTAAATTGAATTGGAATTTGGAGAAATGAAGTCTTCTTGAGCTCATTAAAGGGAAATCTTAAAAAATTTAGATTACTTTACTGTTTAGAAGCTTTGGTTGGGTTTAACTTTGTGTTCCAGGTTTCATCTATATTGAAAGGCCATTGTCGACATAGTCGAAACCCTTAAGATTAAAAAACTCTGATTACTAACTTCAAGCTATCTTCCCCTTGAGCCATCGTTTTCGACAAGTTCGAAACCAAGTCTCAACTTACTTAAAACTTCAACTAACACAAGGAACCTAAGGACCCAGGTTTTGACAAAGTAAAAAACCATCTTCGACACTGTAGCTTGAGATTACTTATTCAAACCCAAGCAGGTTAAGCCCACATCTTTCGATAAGGTCAAAACCCTTACTTCTGATCCTTAACCTAAGTCCAAGCCATTCAACTTCTTAAGATCCCCGACCAGGTCGAAACCAATAAAGGCAAACCTTATTCAGGATATCTCAATAGAATCGAAAGGAAAGTTTTCAAAGATGAATCCACACTGACTCAACTAGGTCGAAAGGTCATTGAGCAAAAATACCTAACCTTTCGACTGAGTCGAAAGGTCGCTCTAAGTAACTTATGTCTACTAAGGGCCATTCGAAAAGAAATTCAAGAAGGATATACTCTACTTGCCTAAAACATAATCTTCATTCCTTAGCACAACCTTGGGGTGTTGACAAGATTTCTTGTTAACGTTTTGGCGCTAGAAGGAGGTCTCGAACCTCTAACTTAGTTAAACTCCCAACACTACTATTTTATAACCCCCATTTAACCCTATCTCAAGTTCATCTACTTTGGTTTAATCATGGCCAGAAGGATTAAGAGATCTAAACAAGGGTCATCTAACCTAAACTAAAATGATTCTCCCCAAATATCATCAAGGATTCCAACCAAGACGAAGAGCAAAGGTTAATGCTAGAAGCTCTTAGAATTATAAATAAGAGAAAAGCGGAATCATACAATCCTGAGAAATGGAGCATAAACACCTTTCATGTTGGCCTCACCCTTAGCTTTGCATTAGGAAAGAAAATAATTGGAAGTGATAATATATTCAATCAAATGAGAAGAACCATCCAACAATATTCCGATGGCACCATCTTTGAGAAAGAAATAATGGATGATTACAATGCCTTCGCACATAAATGACAACCAACTACAGCGAGAACACTTCCAACTCGAGAAGTTCAAAGGGTGGCAAAAAGAAATGCAATAGAAGAGCATGAAAACAAAAGCCAAGAAACAAAAGATCAAAGAGCCATCCCCAAGAATCAAGCTTCAAGTTTAGACTTCCAAAAGAGTGCAACTTCACAACATCTGTAGAGAACATCTACTTGCTTACAAAGGTTGACCTCAACTATTGGCCATCATAGAAAGAGAAATTGAAACACGAAATAAATCTGGAAGGATTCTACTATTATTACCATATGATGAAAGGCCATGAAACCAATCAAAGCCTTGGAGGGGATGATTATAAATTTCTTCCCAGAAGGAAAGATTCGTGAATTTATAAAGGGAACTTAAGGAAAATCAATAAAGAGATACTTTTCTAAGAGAAATCTACATAGTTAGGAGTGAAATGCTCCTCATATTTGGAAACTACCTAAGATGGTAGTCTACCTAAGATGGTATAAAAGCCTTTGTCCATGCCAAGTTGGTCAGGGCAGAGCATCTCCTGGAGGAAGGGCGGATAAGCCTTTAGCCGTGCCATAAGATGGCCAGGTTAAAGCACCGGACAATCCCTTGGCCACACCTCTGGTCAGGTCAAGGCACCTCCTGGAGGGAGGACGAAGTAAGCCTTTATCCGCATCATAATATGGCCAAGGTAAAGCACCGAACAAGCCCTTATCCACGCCACGCTATGGCCAGGGCAAGGAACCTCCAAGAGGGAGGACAGAGTAAGCCTTTATCCATGCCATAAGATAGCCAAGTTAAAGCACTGAACAAGCCCCTGTCCATGTCGAAAAAGAGGCAGGGCGCCTCCTAGAGGGAGGTCGGGTAAGTCCTTAGTTCTAGCATCTAAGATGAGCTAACTAAGAGCACCGAAAAATAATGGACTAAGACATCCAGACCCATGAAGAGGCCCATCAAACAATGTACTAAGATGTCCGGGCCTAAGTGGAGGCCAATCAAACAATGGACTAAGAAGTCCAAGCCCAAGAGGAGGCACATTCAGCAATAAACAAAGATTTCTATGCTCGAGAAGAGGCTCATCAAATCAGGAATTAAGATGTTCAAGCTTGAGAAAAGGCATTTTCAGTTATGGATTAAGATGTCCATGCTCAATAGACAACTAATCAAATTACTTCTATACAAGGCCTGAAGGGTTCGCACATTAAAGGAGTAGAACAGAGCTCCACACTTATTAATACCGAATTTGGGTTTCGGGATTTTCATTTCTAAACATCATATATTAATCCCTGAATATGGGTTTTGGTCTGTCATGCGAGAATTTCATCAATTAATACTCGAACCTGGGTTTTGGGACATTCATTTCAGAACTTCATTTACTAATACCTGAATCTAGGTTTCGGGTCTCTATCAATCATTAAAACATTTTATCATACCCGAATCTGGGTTGCAAGGCTATTACTTATCAATACCCCAATCTAGGCTTGGAATTTATATTATAAGTCTTTATAATGGATTCTATCTCAAATGCTCAAATCTGGGTCAAATAATACTCTCAAGGAGATTGTTACTATAAGTTTCCACTAATGCCCTAATCTGGGTCTCGAGTTGCTATGCTTTTAAATCTCATTAATACCCGAGAATGGGTCAATATGTTTCTACCACGGATATTAAGATAATGATTTCTAGATTTAGTCCTATTATTAAATCTTTCCTGAAAATCTCTATCCAACATTTATGCCCGAGCGATGGGTCGGGATCTCCTATTAACAAATTTCACATATTCCAGCTAAATGGTTGAAGTTAAATTCCTAATTATCCCTTGTCACGGCTAAAGGTGGGATTTATACATTTAGTATAAACTACTTTTCATACAATTAACAAGATAATTTGTTATTCTAAGCAAATGATATACATATACTGGTCAATCTCAAGCTAACAATTAGAAATATTGTTTGCTTCATATTTTTCAAGAAAATCAACATAGCAAAGAGAAATGAAAGATTCGGCAGATATAGAAATAATGAGTGAGCTATCATAAAGTATTTTGGAAGTGACATTACAGAAAAGGATTAGAAATCCGGTGATATTTACAAAATTTATACAATTTGCATAAGTTATGAAGTTATTTACAAAACTAGGAAGTTATTCACATATATACAAAATAAGTTTATACATTTCAAAAATGCAAATATATTATATGTCTTAAGTAGCTTTGTTAAGATTCTCGGTGACTAAAGGATTAATTACGTGATGAATTACGACACGAATAACTTCTTTTAGTTTCTTTTCCTTCTTTCTTATGTTGTTTGCATCGTTGATCGCGTCAATATTTGTCTTCAGAGCGCGGTTGAATACTCTGTTTGCGTCCCTAAGGATCTTGTTATCCCTTTCTAAATCTACGATGCGCTTCTAAAGGAAGTATTTATCATGTTTGAGCATCTAAACTTTGGCAGCATACAAATGTATATTCTGAGAATATTTCACTCTTTGTCGCTCATCAAAATACTTGGCTATTTCAAACTTAACTCTCCTACACCAGTTACCCATGGCGTTCTCATCAAAGCCTGAAGGAGGGTTAATCATTGAGGGAATTGTTTGAACAGCAAGAGTATTTTACCTCATGGGTCTGGAAATTGAGGAAGTAGTGCGAGGAGTCGGTAAAGCAGTACTTAATATGTTGTCTCCCATAATAAATTCCAGCGATTCACACTACGCGTGACCATCCTTCAATTTCAACTCCAAATCACTGATTTGTTGAATAAGCTCTGACATCTTATTATCGAAGTCGATTGAAGGGTTAGATTTTATCTATCGTTTCAATAATAGAATCATTTCATCTTTGTTTTTTATTTCAGTCTCAAGATAAGCAATTTGATCCTTCTGATTACTAGCAATAGTTTTCTAAAGAAAATATCTTTTGTTCCATTTCAAAGCTTCGATGTTTCCACCAAAGCGCTCCGACAAGATATCATCACTTATTTCACTCCTCTCACTTGATTTTTAACAATTTTTCTCTAAGAGTAGCTAAGCGTGATGATAGATCAAGTGGGAGAGGAACTGTAGATAACGGTAACTTCTATTTATGCAAAAAGAAACAGTATAAAGTCAAAATCAAGATGAAAAATCCCTTTATTATTATAATAATAGGTTACAACTCAAATAATAATGAAGATGAAAGATACAATAAGAAATTAATGTAACAACCCGCATACTTTACGATTGTATATTTAAACATTTTATTTAAATATGGCATCTTTGGTCGGATTTTAGTTCGAAAGACTACTTTTTGCAAACAGTCGAATTAGCACTCAAGAACCCTTCCATTGAGTTCAAAATGGCGATTGCGACCTTTTTGAGTACAAACATCGATATGTTTGGAGCTAGCTAAAATTTCGACCTTTTCACTTAGGGCTTTGGGTTTGGTTCAGCCCATTAAAACATATCAACTCCCCTCCACTCCTCTTCATTACTTCATAATATTTCCTACAACTTAAGCTTTAGCAAAAATGGTGGTGGAGATGGAAAATTAAAATCCTAAACCCTAGTTTCTTTAGCAAATCCAAGTTTTAGCTCCAAATTCAAAGAGAAGCTTAGGTAAGTATCTCCTTCTTCTTCTCCATCTCAGTCTCTCTCCAATTTCCGAAATTTCTAATAACCTAATTTAGGAAATTATTGCTTTTGACCTTAGTTTGGAGCTTCTAGACTTGAGATTGAAGAGCGGTTGATCCTCCTTTGTTTTCAAGCTTCTTCTTCCTTGTTTTTGTGAAAAAGGTGAGATTTTTATCTCACATCTTTGTCTATATCTATCTTTGTTGTTGGGTATGAATTCCTAACATTTGTTCATGGTCATTTACTTTTGGTCTGATTTAGTATGGTGATTTACCAATTTTTGGATTTAAAGTCCAATTTTATGAAAACCTTCAATGGATGATTGGATATGTTGTTTGGGGCGTATCGAAGAGCTATAAGGCCGGGTTGTCGCTTGGCGTAAATCCTTTGTTGCCGCTGCTCGCTCGATCGCTCCCGACATCGATCTGGCCATCATGGCCTAGGCAAATATTTGCTGAGATGAGGTGTTCAAACATCTAGAGACCAATGCCAGACGTCTGGTTTTGCATTCTGGAGAAAATAATTCTCGCCAGAAAAATAAAAATGGCAGTGACTAATTTTAGACGTCTGAATTATCATATCAGACGTCTGAAAGGAGGTTAGACGTCTGATCTTTGAATTCAGACACCTAGTTGGTTTTCTGGAACATTTCCAGAAACCAAAACCAGATGTCTGTGTTATCACCCAGACGTCTGAAAGGATTTCAGACGTCTGATTTATGTTTTCAGACGCCTGGAGGGTTTTCTGGAATACTTACAGAAATCAAATCCAGACTTCTGGAACAACCCCTCAAACGTCTGGAGATGCCAAGTTTTGCCTATTCACCTTACTTTTGATTTAAATTTCAAATGTTAATCGATTTTGGTCGATCTGATTAGTTGTTATCACTTTTATCGACTTTGATGACTTCTTTTTATGGATTTTTGGGAATATCCATTTTGATGGATTTGGTATCGATTTCTTTGGAATTAATTCACATCTTCGTATGTGAATTTTGGTGATTGAATGTTTCTGTAATCATTTCTATGATTTGTCACTTTAAAATACAAAGGTTTCTATACTAGTAGTAAATATTCAAACTCTTTTACAAAGATGATTTCAACTCTATTTTTAGTATCAACGCTCGTTTATCAAAACCGTTTTCCACTCTATTAGTATACACAAACCTTTACCTCATTCTTTTGAGAAATCTAATTAAACGACTTAGTAAAACAAGTGGTATGAAACGCTTGCCTTTACTTCGTCGGTTAGTTTTTGGACTTATTCGATTGAAACGCTTGTGACAACTTTCGAGTGGAGATCTACAATTTTTTCGTAAGTATTTAAGTTAAGCCAGAGTTATGGGACATGAAGCTAAACTCATTTATTTACTAGCTTAGTTAATTGACACTTCTTATTGATCGATGATGATCATTTTGATGATTTAGACTGGCGATATGATGTGTCTGTTTGTCCACTTAGGGAACTGTACCTCATTTTATTGAGCTTCGTCTCATTTCTTTTATAGGCTAACGACCTATGTATTCTTTGGAGTTTTGTCTCACTTTTATGGGCTAGCGACCCACGTTCATTTATAGTGTCGGTTCATTGGACGTACCGTTATTGTACTACGTCGATGTTCCGGCTTGTTTGGATCAATGGATGTACCGATATTATACTACATCGTCTTTCTAGTTTTATCAGATCCATTGGACGTACTGTTATTGTACAGCATCGATGTTCCAAATTATAGGAGTTTCGGTTCATTGGACGTACCGTTATCATACTGCGTCGATGTTCCGAACTATTTGAGTTTCAGGTTCCTCGGACGTACTGTTATTATACTACGTCGTTGCACCGGCTCGAAATTAATGGTTAGTAACCATGGAATAGTGTTCCGTTTTGTCATATACGTGTTGGTGAGCTTTCATGCTCCCGTTTTGTGATAGGCCTCCCCCTTTTTTATGATTTATATATATCTAATTGATGGTTTCTAGAATTTGTGTTTCATCCATTTTTATGATTGGCATCGATATGATGTCAATATTAGTGGTTTGGTGGAAAAAATAAAGTATATGACATTCTTTTTGATCTACGAGAAGATTCTTGTGATATTGATTAATATCTGCTTGATTTTTAATTGCATACTTATCACAGTACGGCATTATTGTTATCACATGTATTTGTCATATAACTTATTCTATCTCATTTTTATCTGATATTTATAGCTAGACTGATCCGTTTATTATTTTCTTATTAAATAATACTTGGGTCAGACCGAGATGTTACAGGTGCTTCTGCTTGATTTTCTATCAGGGACTGTTGCTTGATTTTTTTATGGCTGGCTACTTAGATTAGTAGTTGATTTTGTTGTATACATTTGAGATATAGCCTCCATGATGTATACTTATTTCCTTTGGGTAGCACTTGTAACTATTCTTTTGTGATATTGTAGATCTTGTAAGACCACTACTCTGATGTACACTTTTAAGTGTTATATATTCATATCTATTTCCGCTTTTGTGATATGAACTTTTGTGACTGATTTGTGTTAGGATATTTCTATATTTGTTTCCGAAGATTTCATATAGCCACTGTGTAGTAGCTTTGAGTTTGTGTCGGTATGTCAGATTTCCTCTTGTGATGAAAAGTTATATTTTTATCTGGCATATCGGTACTCGCACAAAGCAATTATACAGATGGTCGCTCCTCAACAGCTTTATTCTCCACGCTAGTTGATGGCATTACCTATAGTGTCCTTCTCTAGTGAGGGTATAGAGGTGGGGCGTCACAGCTCGACATCAGAGCCAAACTTCGGAACAATGTAGAATAATCTAGCAAGGACCATTGTCCTAAGTCCTTCTTAGGAGTCGTGCCTTAGGATTTATCCGAGTCTTAGGACCCGTTCTATCCTATTTTCTTTTATGATGCCTTGTTTTATCAATCATTATTGTTCGATATTCAATTCGTGAATAACGTTTTTCTTCTTTCTTTCTTTCTTAAAGAAGAGAAATGGTTAGACCAGGTCGTCCCAGCGCCGGTCATTCTAGTGCTACTCCCTAAGTGGAGTATTTATGTTTGCCTAACAGCTTCTTGATCTTGTAAAGAATGCTCAAGCGGTCGGACCTATTCCAGAGCCTACTCATCCTAGATCCGCATTTGCACATTTGTGCAGAGACTATACCGATTTGGGTGGAAGGCCATTCAAGGGATCCGAAAGCGTTATGGAAATCCAAGCTTGGCTCAAAACATGCGATCGCATCTTTTCTCGCATGAATCTAATTGATCTTCATTGAGTCCAAGTGGCTTCTAGCATGCTCCAAGAAAGAGCATTAGATTGGTATGAGCTTCTAATTTCTGAAATTATTGAAGCGGATCTTACTTGAGGCAATTCTGGGAAAGATTCCAATCTAAGTTTGTGCCGGAAGCCAAAAAAGTGACTTTGGCCCGTTCATTGACCTTGTTCAAGGTGAATTGTAACGACCCAGAATTTTGAACAATTTAATTTGAAAATATTTAATTAATTTTAAAATATCTGAATAACTGTTTAGCTTGAATTCTCAATATAACTTTGAAATTGGCAATTGAATTATAGAATTTAATCTATTGAAAGTTGAATAAAAATTTGAATCTCCAATTTTAAGCTGATTAAAAATATTTCAAAGGCTTGTAAAATTCATGTTGATAATACTAAAGATAATAGAAGCTTCAGAATTGAATTTGAAAGTGATTTGATCAGTTTTGAAATTATATCGTTTGAGTCGATATTTGAAAATAGCCTTCCGAGGCACAGTCTCGGAATTCGACGAAACTAGTTCCATTGGGTCCGTAATATTGAACTATTATCGGATTTCAAATTTTGTATTATTCGGGGTTGTTATGTGAGCACACGGTAAGTAAACGCGTTGAAAATTTTAAACGAATTCAACTTAAATTTAAATTTGAAATTGGTCAACATCAGCCCTTTGGCCTCAACTCAAAACACTGTAGCTAGGTAAGGCAAACACGTTCATTTCAAATCATTATACCCCACATCGTGCACGTGACATACCCCTTCATCTCAAAGCATGGTCGTGTACTCTCTTTTCTCGTTCAAAATAAATAAATGTCCGAAGCCAGAAATCAAAAGAAGAAAAAAAAAATGTTCCTCTCGTTCCTCCATTTTCTGTTCAATTCCTCCCCTCCCTCGTTCCAATTCAAAATGGCCGCTGCTTATAGATAAAAAAAACCCAAATTGAGAGAGCGAGAGGTGAGGTCAGAATCGAATTCAATTCTAGGGAGAAGAGGGGCTTCGTTTCTCCCTCAACCTTGAATTGCCGAAGCTCGCTTGAAGGGGGGTCGCGCACGTAGGCGCACGCGTCGGGGTAGGAGTGGTCGCGATTTGGTGCTCGCGTGGGGAAGTTCTGGGCAGTGTGGGGTCGTGCGTGATTTGCGAGGCCGAGGCGATCGAGGCGTTCGTTGGTGGCGTACTCATGGAGTTCTTCGGCAAGCAAGGGAGGTTCACGGCAACGCCTAGGGTTTCGAAGTCGCGGCAGGGTGGAGGTAGATAGGGGTCGCGATGTTCTCGAACTGGGATTGGCAGAGAGGTTCGAATCTTATTTTCAAATTGAAATTTAAAAATGAGAATATACACACACAATGACTCGTTTAAAAAAAAATCTGTATGTCATCTTTTAATTTATTACAGTAAGTTATCTTCTGTGGCAAAGTATGTTGCATCTTTTGAATCTCTTTCAAAGTATGGGGTTGAGTATATTAATACCCCATTGAAGAAGAATCAGAGATTTGTCTATGGGTTGAATAAGAACCTCAAAAGGCCTCTACTTCTGAAATTGGAAGTTTCATTTGATCAGCTTATTGATATCGCTCTTCGACTTGAAGAGGCCTATAAGGAGGGAGATGTTGAAGTTGTGAGCGCCAAACTGAACTTCAACAACAATAGGAAGCGTCCGAATAAGTTCAAAGGCCCTTACCCCAACAAGAAAGGGAAGCAAGTAGCTTCTGTAGCAAAGGCTCCTACCTCTAGTCGTGGGCAATGCTACAATTGTGGTTCTAAGGACCATTATGCTAATAAATGCCCGAAACCTCTCTTTTGTCGTTATTGCAAAAGTTCGGGTCATCTCTTGTCTTCATGTCCCAAACTTCCGAGCAAGAGGGAAGGAAAGTTAAATGTGGTACAAGCGCCAGCTAACACTTCTCTTGGTCAAGGTATCTCTTATTCTATCCTTGATGGCATTATTATGTTTCGTGATCAACCTATTCGAGTTCTTTTTGATACGGGTGCATCCCTCTCTTTTATATCAAAAGAACTTGTTGATACTTTTTCTTTAAGTGTTATGGCTTTAATGACTTCTTTGAGAATTGCGAATCCGGATGGTGGGTCTGCAATACTCAGTTTTCTCTGTAGTGATGTCGAGATTATTTTATGTGATTTTTCTTTCCGAGCGGAATTGCATGTCATGCGTTACTTAGGCTTTGGAATTATTTTGGGAATGGATTGGCTTAACCGTTATGAAGCTCAAATCCTATGTCCTGAGCGGACTATTCATCTTCGACATCCTCAATCTGTTAAGCAGATTTCTATTGTTCTTAAAGATTCGGATTCCAACATGGCAGCATCTTTATATTCTTTAAATCCTCATGATGATGATAATGATGATGAGGAAGATGTTATTTCTCTTATTCACGTTGTTCGTGAATTTTTCGACATATTTGAGCCCGTTTTAGGACTACCACCTGAGCGAGCCATTGAGTTCAAAATTAATCTCATCCTTGGAGCTCAACCTATCTTTCATCCTCCTTATCGCATGTCCAATAAGAAAAATGAGGAGACGCAAACAATTATCTGAATTGGAGACGAAGCAATTTATTCGCTCTAGTTCCTCTCCTTGGGAGCTTCGGCTATTTTTGTGAAGAAATCCAATGGTACACTTAGACTTTGCATTGACTACCGCAAGCTTAATGATCTTACTATCAAGAATAAATATCCATTACCTCAGATTGATGATTTATTCGACCAAATTAGTGGTGCTAGAGTCTTTTCACAATTAGACTTAGCAACCGGTTTTCATCAGCTTCGTATTGCAGAGGATAGTATTCCTTTGACATTGTTCCGTACGCGTTATGAATCTTATGAATGGCTTGTTATGCCATTTGGATTAACGAATGCTCTGGCTTATTTCATTGACCTTACGAATCGAGTTTTCAAAGACTTCCTCGATCGATTTGTTCTCATCTTTATAGATGATATTCTTGTGTATTCTAAAACCGAGGAAGAACATGAAAAGCATCTTCGGATTGTGTTGGAAACTCTTAAAAGCAATCAATTGAAAGCAATATTTTCTAAATGCCACTTTTGGCAATCTCGTGTGAAGTTCCTCGGTCATATTATTTTTGAATCCGGAATTTCTGTAGATCCTTCGAAGATCGAAGCGATTCAAGATTGGAAGAGACCAGAGAGTGTGATGGAAATTCGTAGCTTTCTTAGATTCGCAGGTTATTACCACCGGTTCATAAAGGGCTTTTCTAAAATTGCTGTTCCTCCTACTAGTTTGACAAAGAAGGGAGTTAAATACATTTGGTCGGACAAATGTGAAGCTTCTTTTTAGAAATTAAAAGAACTCCTTTCCGATGCTCCTATTCTTGTGATTCCCGAAGGGAACCAGGATTTTATTGTTTACATCGATGCTAGTCGCATTGGTTTGGGTGCAGTTCTTATGCAAAGAGAACATGTTATTTCTTATGCTTCTAGGAAATTAAAGCCATCCGAGACTAGATATGCCACTCATGATTTAGAGCTCGCGGCTATGGTTTTCGCCCTTCGAATTTGGCGTCATTACCTTTTGGGAGAGAAATTTATTCTCTACACCGATCATAAATCTTTGAAGTATTTATTTTCTCAAAAGGAACTTAATTTTCGTCAACAGCGTTGGCTCGAGTTCCTTGCATCTTATGATCTTGATATTCTTTATACTCCCGGAAAGGGAAATCGTGTTGCCGACGCTCTTAGCCGAAAGCAACAAGCGGTTGTTTCCATGATGATATCCGGATGGAATGATCTCGAGACTATATCCACTTGTGAGATTCAAGATCGTGAATCCGATTTATGTTCATCTCTTGTTTTATGTAGCCTTAGGGCTCATCCATCTCTTTTAGACCGCATTCTTGAAGCTCAAAAGCTAGATCCCTAATTGGCTCTTTTTAGCCAAAGTTGTAGGGATAAAATTAATATTGAAGGTTTGAAAGACTTTGATATTGATTCTAGTGGCGGTATTCAAAAATTTGGTAGACTTATCGTGCCAAATATTAGTGATCTTCATAAAGATATTTTAGAAGATTCTCATCGTTCCAAATTTACCATTCATCCTGGTAGTAGTAAAATGTGGCGGATATGACACGACTTTATTATTGGGAGGGAATGAAATCTGATATTGCTAACTTTGTTTAGCGTTGCATGACTTGCCAACTTGTCAAGGCCGAGCATCAAAGGCCCGGTGGGTTATTGCAACCTTTAGACATTCCAATTTGGAAGGGGATCATATTTCCATGGATTTTATTGACGGTCTTCCCCATTCTCGTTCGGGTCATGATAGCTTATGGGTGATAGTTGATAAACTTACTAAATCCGCCCATTTTATTCCCGTTCGGTCTAATCGGACCGTTCCTCTTTTGTCCAAACTCTTTATCAAAGAAATTGTTAAATTGCATGGAGTTCCTACTTCTATTGTTAGTTATCGTGATCCATTGTTTACTAGTGGACTTTGGAAGGGTCTTCAAAAAGCTTTGGGAACGAAGCTTAATTTTAGCACTGCTTATCATCCACAGTCTGATGGACAAATCGAGCATTTGAACCAAACTCTTGAAGATCTTCTTCGCGCATGTGTTCTTGATTTTGGTGGAAGTTGGGAAGATCTTATTTCTCTTGTTAAGTTTTCCTATAATAATAGCTTCCAATCTAGTATTGGTATGGCTCCTTTCGAGGCACTCTACGGAAGACGATGCCGATCTCCTTCTTGTTGGCTTGAGGCCGGTGAGAAGATGGTATTAGGTCCAGATTTTATTCGTGATTCCACATAAAAGATTGACCTTATTCGTCCTAGGATGAAAGAAGCTCAAAGTATACAAAAATTATATGCCGATAACCGAAAAAGGAAATTAGAATTTTCTGTGGGAGATTTTATGTCTGTTCGTGTTTCACCGATGAAGGGCGTTGTGCGTTTCAGTCGATCAGAAAAGTTAGCACCTCGGTATATTGGTCCATTTCCCATCACCGAACGTATTAGTTCCGTGGCTTATCGCCTTTCATTACCGGCTCAATTCTCTGCTATTCATGACGTGTTTCACGTTTCTCAATTTCGAAAATGCCTTCGAGATTCCGATTCTATTCTTGAGCCCGGTGTTGTTGAAGGAATTGAAGTTTCGCCTAATTTGACTTACGAGCAACATCCTATTTGCATCATTGCTTCGGAGGTTAAACGCCTTCGAAATAAAGATGTTCCTCTTGTGAAAGTTCAATGGTCTTCAAATACTAAGGATTGTTCTTGGGAATCTAGAGACTTCATCGAGCGAACCCATCCGGACTTACTTTCTTGTGCTCTTTGAGGTGAACTTTTTATTTCAAATTTCTTTTGCGTTAATATGCTTTCATGGTTGTTACTTTTTATTTTCTTCTTAAATATTGCGAGGATGCAATTTCTTTAAGAAGGGGAGTTTGTGACAACCCGCATATTTTACGATTGTATATTTAAATATTTTATTTAAATATGGCATCTTTGGTCGGATTTTAGTCCGAAAGGCTACTTTTTGCAAACAGTCGAATTAGCACTCAAGAACCCTTCCATTGAGTTCAAAATGGCATTTGCGACCTTTTTGAGTATAAAATCGATATGTTTGGAGCTAGCTAAAATTTTGACCTTTTCACTTAGGGTTTTGGGTTTGGTTCAGCCCATTAAAACATATCAACTCCCCTCCTCTCCTCTTCATTACTTCATAATATTTCCTACAACTTAAGCTTTAGCAAAAATGGCGGTGGAGATGGGAAATTAAAATCCTAAACCCTAGTTTCTTTAGCAAATCCAAGTTTTAGCTCCAAATTCAAAGAGAAACTTAAGTAAGTATCTCCTTCTTCTTCTCCATCTCAATCTCTCTCCAATTTTCGAAATTTCCTATAACCTAATTTAGGAAATTATTGCTTTTGATCTTAGTTTGGAGCTTCTAGAGTTGAGATTGAAGAGCGGTTGATCCTCCTTTGTTTTCAAGCTTCATCTTCCTTGTTTTTGTGAAAAAGGTGAGATTTTTATATCACATTTTTGTCTATATCTATCTTTGTTGTCGGGTATGAATTCCTAACATTTGTTCATGATCATTTACTTTTGATCTGAATTGGTATGGTGATTTACCAATTTTTGGATTCAAAGTCCAATTTTATGAAAAACCTTCAATGGATGATTGGATATGTTGTTTGGGGTGTATCGAAGAGCTATAAGGCCGGGTTGTCGCTTGGCGTAAATCCTTAGTTGTCGCTGTTCGCTCGATCGCTCCCGACATCGATTTGGCCATAATGGCCTAGGCGAATATTTGCCCAAATGAGGTGTTCAGACGTCTAGAGACCAATGCCAGATGTCTGGTTTTGCATTCTGGAGAAATTTATTCTCGCCGGAAAAATAAAAAGGTAAGTGACTAATTTCAGACGTCCGAATTATCATATAAGACGTATGAAAGGAGGTCAGACATCTGATCTTTGAATTCAGACGCCTGGTTGGTTTTCTGGAAAATTTCCAAAAACCAAAACCAGACGTCTATGTTGTCACCCAAACGTCTGAAAGGATTTCAGACGTCTGATTTATGATGCCTGGATGGTTTTCTAGAATACTTACAGAAACCAAATCCAGACATCTGGAACAACCCCTCAAACATCTGAAGATGCGCAGTTTTGCCTATTCACCTTACTTTTGATTTAAATTTCAAATGTTAATCGATTTTGGTTGATCCGATTAGTTGTTATCACTTTTATCGACTTTGATGACTTCTTTTTATGGATTTTTGGGAATATCCATTTTGATGGATTTGGTATCGATTTCTTTGAAATTAATTCACGTCTTCGTATGTGAATTTCGGTGATTGATTGTTTCTACAATCATTTCTTCGATTTGTCACTTTAAAATACAAAGGTTTCTATACTAGTAGTAAATATTCAAACTCTTTTACAAAGATGATTTCAACTCTATTTTTAGTATCAACGCTCATTTATCAAAATCGTTTTCCACTCTATTAGTATACACAAACCTTTACCTCATTCGTTTGAGAAATCTAATTAAACGGCTTAGTAAAACAAGTGGTATGAAATGCTTGCATTTACTTCATCGGTTAGTTTTTGGACTTGTTCGATTGAAACGCTTGTGACAACTTTCGAGTGGAGATCTACAATTTGTTCGTATGTATTAAACTTAAGCCAGTGGTTATGAGATATGAAGCTAAACTCATTTATTTACTAGCTTAGTGTAATTGACTTTTCTTATTGATCGATGATGATCATTTTGATGATTTAGACTGGCAATATGGTGTGTCTCTTTGTCCACTTAGGGGAGTGTACCTCATTTTATTGAGCTTCGTCTCATTTCTTTTATAGGCTAACGACCTATGCATTCTTTGGAGTTTCATCTCATTTTTATGGGCTAGCGACCCACGTTCATTTATACTGTCGGTTCATTGGACGTACCGTTATTGTACTACGTCGATGTTTCGGCTTGTTTGGATCAATGGATGTACCGATATTGTACTACATCGCCGTTCCAGTTTTATCAGGTCCATTGGATGTACCGTTATTGTACTGCGTCAAGGTTTCAAATTATAGGAGTTTCGGTTCATTGGATGTACCGTTATTGTACTGCGTCGATGTTCCGAACTATTTGAGTTTCAGGTTCCTTGGGCGTACTGTTATTATACTACGTCGTTGCACCGGCTCGAAATTAATGGTTAGCAACCATGGAATATCGTTCCATTTTTTGACACATGTGTTGGTGAGCTTTCATGCTCCCGTTTTGTGATAGGCCTCCCCTTTTTTTGTGATTTCAAGATTTCTAATTGATGGTTTCTAGAATTTGTGTTTCACCAATTTTTATGATTAGCATCGATATGATGTCAATATTAGTGGTTTGGTGGAAAAATAAAGCATATGACATTCTTTTTGATCTACGAGAAGATTCTTGTGATATTGATTAATCTTTGCTTGATTTTTAATTGCATATTTATCACAGTACGGCATTATTGTTATCACACGTATTTGTCATAGCCCTTATTCTATCTCATTATATCTGATATTTATTGCTAGACTGATCCGCTTATTAGTTTCTTATTAAATAATACTCGGGTCAGACCGAGATGTTACAGGTGCTTCTGCTTGATTTTCTATCAGGAACTATCGCCTGATTTTTTTGTAACTAACTACTTAGATTAGTAGTTGATTTTGTTGTATACATTTGAAATATAGACGCCATGATGTATGCTTATTCTTTTGGGTAGCACTTGTAACTATTCTTTTGTGATATTGTGGATCTTGTAAGACCACTACTCTGATGTACACTTTTAAGTGTTATATATTCATATCTATTTCCGCCTTTGTGATATGAACTTCTGTAACTGATTTGTGTTATGATATTTCTACATTTCTTTCCGAAGATTTCATATAGCCACTGTGTAGTAGCTTTGAGTTTGTGTTGGTATGTCGGATTTCCTCTTGTGATGAAAAGTTATATTTTTATCTAGCATATCGGCACTCGCATAAAGCAATTATACAGATGGTCGCTCCTCAACAGCCTTATTCTCCGCGTTAGTTGACGGCATTATCCCGTAGTGTCCTTGTCTAGTGAGGGTATAGAGGTGGGGCGTCACATTTAATTTATGTCTAAAGTTGAGAAACTACTTTTCTAACTTTATTTAATGAGTTTATAGAAAGTGTGACTGCTGAATCAAAATGGATATTGACTCTTCTGGAGAGATAATTGGTAGACATTTGCTATAGTCCCACTTCCCGGTTGGAGGACTATCATGGCCACAAATTAACTTAGAGTGAATGTTCTGATCTCCTCAAGAAGTGTTTCCTTCTTATCATCAAGGAATTCAAAGCGGAGACAAGGGTATTCCAAATAGAGTTTTTGTAAATATCTTTTCAAGATAAAACCTCCTCAGTTTAACATATTAGCTTAAATGGTCTCTAGAGACAAGTCGACCTAGTGGACGGTCACTCTGTGATAATGTAATAAAAAAAGCTAAGCATAAAGAGAAAAACTAAAAAAAATCTAAAATCAATACACTGTTACATATTTACAGCTAAACATCTGGTCCATACAAAACAGACTTAGAAAATAACTTAGATACAAAAAATTTCTTATAATACTTAAGCTTTTCTGGGTGAAGGTCTTAGGGAATCGGTCTGACCTATGGTAAGCTCCAAAAAGCTCCATGGTATGGGTCAGATCCGAATTCATCCAAGTATCTCTTATGAAAACGTCTAGGTAGACCCCCGCTAAATTCGCCTAAGTATGAAAATTCAATTATTGAATGTCTACAATAAGCCTTATATAAAAAGTTAATTAGAACATCCTTTTCTTCAATCAGCATCCAAAATAGAGCGACTAACTCCCTCTTTTCCTTCAAGAGAGCGTCATATCGAAGGCGCGCTCTCTTTAATATGGGTGCAGCCTTCTGATGTTTAAAAGACGCCAGCACCGAGGCTCTTCTATCGAGTCTATGATACTTATCAGAAAGTACATTATGCTCTCGTATTTTCTTGTCTAACTCCCTGTATAACTTGTTTATTTCAACTTGTTTTCTCTCAAATTTTGTTTTATGAAGGAGGGAGGACTTCTTCCCCATCTAAAATGAATGATTTACACTATTATAACCTTCAAAGTGAAAGATATTTAAACAAAGAATCTCATAACTATGATATCGAGATAGTGGTTTGGGAAGCTTGCTCTTTCCCTTTAGGCTCTTAAATGTTAACAAAAGCAGGCTCATCCTCTTAGGGAGCAGAAGGCTCGATAAATTCAAGTAGGGTAGCTGTAGAAGGAGTTGGCTCTTTCTCTGAAGCTTTGGTGTTGTCATCCTCATCCTTATTAGAGACTTCATTGTGATCTCTTCCATCTCCACCTGAGCCCTGACTACCATCAACATTGTCATCTCATTATCATCATTGTGCTCATCATCATCATTTTTATCATCGCCTTCTTCCCCGATGGCATTATCCTTGTCACTCTCATAAGTCGGATTCAATTTCAAAGGAGGGGTATGTCGAAGGAAAGAATCCTGGAGGCGTCGGTTTCCTCCTCTCCTACAGTCTCACTCCTCAGCTTTCTTTGATTGATCTTGCATATTAATCTATCAACCAGGAAAAGTCAAGCGAGGGGAAACTCTCTGCATCGTGTGATAAGTAATCAATTCAACTCTCGATCTCTCCAACTTATTAGTTCCAATCTATGATCCCATTGGATCGTTAATTCCAGTTGAGTCCAATCCGCTAGCTTTTCGATGAGGGGGCCTAATGACCGAACAAGTCCATCTGCTCATTCTCCAATGAAGGGACTTACTGTAACAACCCGTATTTTGGATAATTATAAATATTTAAATTAAATAAGATTTTAAAATTTAATATTGTCATAAATTAAAATTGAAGACTATAAATGGAAAAAGTTACTAGGATATAATTTAATAATGTTGATTGAATGAAATTGATAACTGTTTAATGTGATTCTAATTATTGGTAATAATAAAGGTTAATAAGGAATAAATTAAATGTTGTATTAATGGTTAAATTATATGTTATTTGTTTTGATATTGAATTTGAAATCAGCTATTTGGTAAGTAGATTTATACTCCTTGTGGTGAATTAATATATATGAATGGCTAAGTTGTAACAATTGGTTTATTCTTCATCTCACTAATTAATCCGTTTTCAATATTAAATTGGTAATTAATGGAATTTAATGTAATTTAAATATTGCAATCAATATGGCAAAAGATGTTAACTATAGACTTGAGTGAAATAAAACAAAACTTACGTTTATAAATAAATTACACATAAGCGAACTGTTGATCTAATACAAAGAACTTGTAAATCGAAATAAAAAAAATTGATTGAAATTAAAATATAAGGAACTAGGGTTTTATTACTATTGTAATTTAAAATTTAAATTAATGTAATATTTAAATCTTGAAATTAACATGGAAAATTGAATTTCAAAAGATCATTAAATTTCTCTGTAATCAGGAATGATGAAAATTATTAACTTTTAAATTTGAATTTAAAAGTGATTAAACTGATTTTTAAAATAGATTGTTTTAATTAACGTGTAAGATTAGTCTTTTTGGGCACTGTCTCGAATTTCGACGAAACAAGTTTCATCGCATTCGTAATAGTGAATTATTATAGGATTTCAAGTTTCGCAGCGGTTGGACTTATCGTTTGATCATGCGAGCTCGAAACGTGTAGAAATCAATTAAAGAAATTTAATTAAATAATTTGATTTTAAAAGCTAACTTCTATATACTATAGAATTAGAGATTGAAATTAGTTTCATTAAGTTTAAAAAAATATTGAAAACATATATTTCGATATATAGGATAACCTATTTTCGTTTCGGGAACGAAACGGGCTTTTCAGGTCTTTGTTATCACTTCGACCCGTTCGATCTGTTCCATCTATTTTTATCCATCTGTACCTATATATATGTTGTAATAAACCCTAGTAGCTTCTATTCTAATTTATCTACGCACTTGTTATTCTCATATGCTCCTTCCCAATGGGACATCTCAAAACCCTAAATTACAATTCCAAATCAAATCGAAAAATTCAAACTGCTAAAATCCTATCATATAATATATCATCGTAAAGCCCTCAATGAACGTAATTTAAATCTTCAATTCATTTTTTGATTGGAGGCTCCATTTTTTTAGAGTTGCGCGAAACATTCTCGACCGTCCGTTGTAGGGTTTGCAAATCAACGGTGGATCATCGACCAATCGACGATCGAAGGCCACTGTGGCGTAATGGGCGATGAGGGGAATGCATCTGTAGATTTGGATCATCACAAGGAGGCATGATTTTGCCAGAAACCGCTTGAATGGCCGCGGCGGTGGAGCATGGGGAGACGATTAGAGGTGGTCGCACGGCCTTGGTTGCGTGCGTCTGGCCGAGGCGATGGCGGCACGGTGGTTGGATCTGGGGAAGGCGCTCGTAAGCTGCGCAGCAGCAACAAGAAGGTGGCGGTTGATGGTCGATTTAGGTTCGAGCGCGTCTATAGGGTTATGGAAGAGATGGTAATATTACGATTTTTCCCTTTGATTAATTTAATTTAAATTTAAATTTCAAATGTTAATAACTTTTGCATACAAGTTCGAATTCACACGTGGTTTCTTCCATTGGACTCGTAACAAAATTACGGACGACATAAAAATAGTTTGATTGAATTTGGATACTTTTGGAATTTTGGGCATTTATTGGATTTATTATGGGCTATAAACAAAAGGTGAGTGATTTAACCCACTCACACAACGCTAAATTTCTTATGTTAGTCATATTAAATTTATAAAGTGATAAGAATGTTATTGGTTGTTGTTTTGTAGTTTAAATTGACATTTAATGAATTTGAATTTTATATTGAATTAAGCTGACAATTAAATTAATACTGAATTTAAATTGCTAGTTAAACACGGATAATTGATAATTAGTAATTGTTATGATATATTGGTTGATTTGGATGTTGATTGAAATTAGATGTCTATTGATTGATATGTTGTATGTATGGTTGTTATTTATTTTGATATATCCTTGTTATTACCCCATATATATTTAACGTCCTATAAATCATCACCAAAAATATTTTGAATAAACTAAGAAACGTGTTGAAATGATATAAACCTATAACATTTAATTATGGGTTGAAATGATACATATCCATCTATGTAATTAAAATTGAAATAACTGATCACTTGGCCATGAAGTAGAAAATTATATATGGACACTAGAATTAGTTAAATTAAATGGTTTTAAAATTATGAAATTTCATTTATATGAATTAAATTATTTCATAACTTGAGATTTGAGATGTTGAAGTTGAAACTGTTTGAATGAAATTGTTTAAGGATTAATTTGAAACCTTAAGTCGAAATTGAGATAGGATTTGAATTTATCGAAAGTAAATTATTTGAAAGGTTTGGTTTTTAATTTAAACTTTGAATTTAATTTATTTAAATTGGTATTTCAAAGATTTGGAAGTGAAATCGATTTAAACTAAAATGTTTTATAATTGAGGATTTGCAGTGAAACTTTCAGCTATTGAATAGAATTGTTTAACTTGAGTTTGAAGTAAAGTTTGAGATCGTTTTGAATTATGGCTGATTTAAATTGAGGATTTGGTTCGGTGCGTTCGTATACTTGGTTGGAGCATCAGGCTTTTTCGATTTCAAGCCTTTTCGAGATGAAATGTTGCGTGTTTTCGAATGCAAGGTCGAATCATGGTTTGCTGGAGGTAGCGTGAGCCACTGGAGGGGCGGCGAACCACCGTGCACGTGTACAGTGGCGTTTGGGTGGTCTGGGTTGGTGCCGTGATTGTCGCGTGATATTGCTCGAAATTTTTTTTTGGTTTGCTCGAGTGTTGACCTGGTGCGCGCGTGTGTTCGAATATCTGCAGTTTTAATTTTTTTTTAACTTAAGCTAAAAAAAAGAATCAGTAGTAGAAGAAGAAAGAGCAGAGGGGAAACGCGGGGAAACAGGGAAGAAGTCTCGGGTTTAACTCGAGAATCACATGGTTTGCCTCGAGTCAATCTTTTTGAGTTTAAGCCTATATTCCTTTAAGTTATTTGATTAACAAAGTTTAGTGTTAATTAAACCAATAATGTTAGTAAGTTTTAAGTTAAGATTTTATTTAAATTTTGTTAAAAAAGATTTGCTAATGGTTAGTAATCTAAGTATAAGTTAATAACGAAGGTAATTAATTTATACTTGTAATTAAATAAGTAATTTAAGATTTAATAAATCTGTGATGATTGATACTATTAATCTTGTGTTTAATAAATTTTGAACTTAAGAGTTAATCAATTACTTAAAGTTAATTAATTAATAATAGTTAACTAATTAAATGATTAATCAATTGGAAATTAATGATTAATTAAGTTATTAATTGGTAATTAATGGTAAGATAATTAATTAATACAAGGTAATTAAAAATGTAAATTAACTTACACTTGTAATTAAATTAATAACTTTAAATAAATGTATAATTAGAAATTAATCTTGTGTTTAATCAATTTAACTTAAGAATCTTAAGTAATTAACTAAAAATTAAATGATTAATTAATTAGTAATTAATGATTAAGTGATTAATGATTTATAAATGGGTAATTAAATTTTATTAATTAATGATTAAGATTATTAATTAAGGATTAAGAAATAAATAATTAAATGAGCAATGAAGTAATTAATGAATTTAATAAATTGATTAATTAGTGATTAATCAAGCTGGATAAAATGATAAATTAAGTTAAGTTAATCAAACACCAGTTTGATATGAACTGATGATTCTTGTTTGATTGATTATGATATCTGTTTGATGATATTCTGTGATATTCTGTGATAAAATCTGTGATGACTATGTATGATTTATCTGTGATAACTGTTATGTGAATTCTAAGTATTGATTTAAACTGTTAAACTAAGTATACAACTTGGCCCTTAAAATGGCATTTGGATTTCGATGAGAATGGGATCGGGTATCAATTCGATATTCCGAACATCGATCCAAATTAAACGATAGGTCGTGACATATCAAGTGAAGATCGAGATGGTGTTTCAGAATGCAAGGGTTATCGACGTTAACTCTGAGGGTGATTCCAAAACGAGTGTAACAAGATAATGCCTTCGGTTTCGTTCGAACCCAGAACGAACTTGTATGGATTGAATGCTTTCAGCACATCGTCAGGCGGACGATGAGCATTCTAAGAGATATGTTCTATAAAGGTAAACGCAGCCTCAAGCCTCATCAACCGGGAATGGCTAAAACAGGGGAGATACAGCAAGGTTAGGCAGGTCATGCCCAAGCAGGACGAGGTATACCCCTGTCCAGATGTCCTTTATTTCGGCTGTGTAGGCAGTTGTTGGCCACTACCGTGGGGTTATCTTGTTCGAAACTGTTCAGTAAGGAATGGTTCCGGCCTTGTGCTGTAGGGGGTCGGGAGTGATCCTCCGTACGGTGATCTAGGCCCCGTACTATGACGGGCGGTACCCCAGTAGCCCTGTCATTGTTGGAAACCCATTTTCCCTACAAGACCCTACGGTTTTGATTTGTATTACCCACTTTTGTGGCTAGTATCTGGAGTTTAATAGATGTTAGAATTTCGGCTATTTTCTATTTACTTGAAAATCCTAGACACTATTATAATATCACTGGATTTCCTATAAAATGTTTTGGTTAGCGTAAGGTAAAAACTTACCCGTGTTTATGTGTGGGGAGTCTTACGTGATACCTTTATTTTCAGATGGTTTTCAAAGTTAAACAACTTTAACCCGTTTACTCACACCAGACCCATGTCTGACCCGAAGTTTATATTTTGTTTTCATAAACACTTGGGTACTCAAATTTTTATGAGTAGCCAAGTGATAGGTATTTGGAGTGTTGATTTTCTGGGGTAGCTAGGAGAAGAAGACCAGACGTATGTATCTATCTATATAGTTCCACTACGTAGTTAGTGTATGATGTATTTTGGATGTATGTATGGACATATATGTATATGACAGTTCTGTTGTATGATATTGTATAACTCTGATGTACGTATAACTATGTAATGGTTATGTGATGTATTATATTTTGTTCCATTCCGCTGTGAGATTCTGATGTTGTTATTCTTTCCTTCTATTCTTTCTATTTCTATCCCTTTCTTTCTTAATGGTGATACGTCTTTCTGAGGTTAGAAAGGCGGGTCGTCACAGTTGGTATCAGAGCGCTAGGTTGAGCGAGTACCTAGGCTCTTGAGTAATATTTATCTTGAGAGTGCGTATTCGTATTTTCATATAATATATATATATATATATATATATATATATATATATAAATTTGTTGAGTTGCCTGTTCAGGTGGCCAACATGAGTTCTGGAAGGAGAGGCAGAGGAAGAGGTAGTGCTTCGACGGATAATGGACGAAGTCAAAATGTTAGTGAGGCTGTAAATCCCGTACCGCCTCAGGTTAGTTTTGTCGCTTTATGCAAAGACTTCATCAATCTTGGAGGCCAACCATTCAAAGGTTCAGAATCGATAATTGAAGTTCAAGCTTGGCTACGCTCTTGTGAGCGCATCTTTAAGAATGTGAAGTTGTCTGATGAACGGAAAAGAGAAATGGCATCGTGGCAATTGCAGGGAGGCACAGCAGCCTGGTGGGATGCAACGGTAGCAAACACTTCTGAGGAAGACATTTCTTGGGACAGATTCAAGGAGTTATTTGAGGAGAAGCTTAAACTCAATTGTATCAGGATTTTCTGAATTCGAAGCAGGGTAGTATGTCTGTAGCGGAGTATGAGACCAAATTCAGTGAACTTTCTTGTTATGGACAAGGACTCATTGATACTCCCCTCAAAAAGAACGAAAAGTTTGTGCAAGGATTGAGGCCGGAATTTCATGAAAAGATGACGGTGCTCTTGAAAGGATCTTTTGTCGATTTAATTGATATGGCTTTGAGATATGAGAATTTGATGAATAAGAAGTCAGTGGCACCAGTTGCAGGTTCAGGAGGGAATTTCACTAATCCAAATAACAGAAAGATCAATCCGAATTGGAGGAAGCCGAGCAATAAGAAGCCTGTAAGTAACAACAGACCTCACAAATGCTACATTTGCCAACAGGAAGGTCGTTTGGCAAATAAATGTCCTAGGAAAGGATTCCAGCAACAACCGGATCAGAGTGGTCCAGGATCAGCTATGGTTCAGAGATCGTTGTGTTTCAATTGTCACCAGCCTGATCACATGATCAAGAATTGTCCACTTTTGCAGAGGGCGACTCAGAATAAGGTCTTTGTTCTGGAAAACGGCCCATCTTCTTCTTCTTAAGGCAAAGGGGTATTGGAAGGTACTTTACTTTTAGATGGAAAGTATATTAAAGTTTTGTTTGATTCGGGGGCTTCTTTGAGTTTTATTTCTCTGCAATCTGTAGAAAAGTTCTTTCTTACCCCTAGTTCTGTAGATTGTCCTATCTTGGTATCTAATCCTATTGGAGGGGTGACCAAATTAGATATGATCTGTAAGGACTTGAAGATTTCTTATCTATCCCACAGTTTTTCTTGTGACCCATTTGTGTTGAATTTTAAGGGATTTGATCTTATTTTGGGAATGGATTGGCTGGATAAGTATAAAGTAGTCTTGAATTGTGATGAGAGAACAGTTTCGCTGGAAACTGATTTGGGTAGAATTGTCAGAGTGTCATGTGATAATTCTGGAATTCACTTGAGTAGTCTTTTGCATGGAATTGAGACTTCTAAAGAGAAGATAGAAGATATCGATGTGGTTCAAGATTTTGCTGATGTATTTGAGGAAGTTAAGTGTCTACCACCACATCGAGAGATAGAGTTTCGTATTGATTTGATTCCAGGAGCAGTGCCGGTGATTCAGCCCAATAGGATAATGCCTCCAAGGGAGAGAGAAGAGTTAATCAAGCAGACTCAGGATCTTTTGGAGAAGGGGTTGATTAGGCCCATTTTTTCTTGTTGGGGCTCTACTGCAGTGTTTGTCACCAAATCGGATGGATCACTAAGGTTCTGTGTGGATTATAGAGAATTGAATAAAGTGACAATCCGTAATAAATATCCTCTTGCTCGTATCGATGATCTCTTTGACCAGTTGCATGGAGCTTCTATCTTTTCTCAACTGGATCTAGCTTCAGGTTTCCATCAGTTGAGGGTAGCTGAAGACAGTATTCCCTTGACTGCATTTAGGGGACCGAATTGCTTCTATGAGTGGTTGGTTATGCCTTTCGGGTTAACCAACGCTCCTGCCTACTTCGTTGACCTTATGGATCGAGTCTTTAGCGATGTGTTGAATAAGTTCATGCTGGTATTCATTGACGATATCTTGGTCTACTCCAAATCTGAAGAAGAGCACAGGCAGCATTTGAGAATTGTATTGGAAATTTTGAGGAAGCATGTGTTGAAGGCAAAGTTTTCGAAGTGCCATTTTTGGAAATCGAAAGTTAAATTTTAAGGGGACATTGTTTCTGGTGAAGGTATCTCTATAGACCAAGCGAAGGTTGAAACTATTTTGGAGTGGAAACAGCCGGAGACAACGACTGAGGTTCGCAGTTTTCTGGAATTGGCTGGCTACTACAGAAAATTTATCAAGGATTATTCCGAGATTTCTTCACATCTGACTAAGCTGACTAGGAAGGGAGCTAAATTCAAGTGGACACCCCAGTGTGAAGAAGTTTTTCAGGAGTTGAAGACAAGGCTAACTAGTGCACCAGTGCTTGCTGTTCCAGATGGGAAGAGCAAATTTGAGGTTTATACTGATGCTTGTATGGTTGGTCTGGGAGCAGTTCTGATGTAGAATGGAAGGGTGATTGCGTATGCGAGTTGGCAATCAAAGCCACATGAGAAGAACCACGCTATGCGCGATCTCGAACTGTTAGCCATTATTTTTGCTTTGAGGATCTGGAGACATAATCTTTTGGGAGAGAAGTTCGAATAGTTCACGGATCATAAACCGTTGAAATATCTTTTCTCTCAAAAAGATCCTAATCTGAGACACCAGCGGTGAGTCGAATTTCTAGCATCCTATGATTTAGATATTATGTACACTCCAAGAAAGGCAAATGTTGTAGCTGAGGCTCTTAGCAGGAACACGGTTCTGCCTCTTCTGGAAGTTGTTCCATCTCTTATTGAAAGGATCTCAAATAAGCAAGCATCTGATAAAATGTTGAGAAGGATCAATAAAAGAGTTAGGAAGGGTCAGTGTCCCAGTTTTGAAATTGACATCCAAGGAAATTAAGGATTAACGGGAGGATTTGCATTTCGAATGATAGGGATCTGAGGCAGGAAGCCTTGTCGGAGAGTCATCGTTCCAGATTGAATATTCACCCGGGAATATCTCGAAGATATATAAGGATATGAGGAGAGTTTTCTGGTGGCCGAATATGAAGAAGGATGTAGCTAGATTCGTGAACAGTTGTGCCATCTGCCAACAAGTTAAAGGAGATCAACAAAAGTCAATCGGATTATTGCAGCCTTTGGAAATTCCAGATTGGAAGTGGGAAATGATTTCGATTGATTTCATCGACGGTTTGCCTAGAACCAGGAAAGGAAATGAAGGAATATGGGTTATTGTGGATCATTTAACTAAGATCGCCCATTTTATACCGATTAAGGCAACTCATAATGCAGCTTCTCTGGCAGAGATTTTCTTGAGGGAGATAGTCAGATTGCATGGTGTTCCAGTCAGTATAGTAAGTGACCATGACCCTATTTTCACTAGCAAATTCTAGGAGGCTCTGCAATCTGCAATGGTAACAAATTTGAGATTGAGTATAGCCTATCATCCTCAGACAGACGGGCAGACGGAGAGGCTTAATCGTATTCTTGAGGATATGTTACGAGCCTTCGTTTTGAATTTTGGAGGATCGTGGGAAGACCATCTTCATTTAGTGGAATTTTCTTATAATAACAGTTATCAGGTAAGTATTAAGATGGCTCCCAATGAAGCTCTGCATGTAAGACCATGTAGATCCTCGTCTTGTTGGATAGAATCGAAGGATCGTCTTATGCTCGAACCCGATCTTATTCGAGAAGCTTTTGCGAAAGTTGAGCTTATCAAGAAAAGGATGAAAGCTGCTCAGGATCATCAGAAGAAATATACTGATAGAAGGCAAAGACCATTGGAATTCGAGATCGAAGATCTAGTGTTTAGCAAAGTTTCCCCAATCAAAGGTGCTATAAGATTCGAAAACACGGAAAAACTTGCTCCGAGATTCATTAGACCATTCCGAGCGCTGGAAAGAACTGGAGCAGTAGCTCACAGGATTGAATTGCCAAAACGGATGTCTGGAATTCACAATGTATTTCATGTATCCCATTTAAGGAAATTTGTTCATGATCCATCACTGGTTGTAAAACCAATAATTCAGGAAGATTTGGAAGTGGAACCCAATTTGACTGTGGTCAGAAATCCTGCTCGGATTGTAGAGCAAGAGGAGAAGCAACTTAGGAGAAAAGTGGTGAAACTCGTCAAGGTGCAGTGGAGTGAGCATTCTAGAGATTGTACCTGGGAAACTCTAGATAGTTTTAGGAAAGCCTATCCGGATTTGTGTCCGGATAACTAGTGATGTTTGTTAGGGTAGGCTGTTTGATTGTTTGCTATTGTACGGATGATATGTATGTTTGGATTATTAATATAAAAGCTTTTGAATTAACTGTGTTTTAAATTTTGGGGACGAAATTATTTTAAGAGGGGAGAGATGTAACGACCCAGGATTTTGACAGTATATTTTAATAATATTTAATCTAATTTAAATTAAATACAAGCTTTTCATTTTATAAACTGATAAGATCTTGGATATGTATCAGTTATATATGTGTCTGTAAAGGGAATTTTGATTTGAAAATCTAAAACAAATTCTGTCTTATTCACTAAAATCAAAGGTTGTATATTATTATATAATACATATAAAAGGTAATCTAAATAATAATGTTTAAAGTATGAAATCCTAGCAATATTTAAATATAAATTTAAGTACGAAACAATATATGGTTATAAACCTAAATGCATAACCCAAGAAAATCATAATGTAAAAGTAAGATATAAATAGAAATATAAAATATGTAAATACAAATACAAGTATATGTTATAAATCAATGATTGAAAAGTTAACTACAAATAGAGACATAAAATATATAAACACAAACAAATGTTATAAATCAAGGGTTTGGAAATTTAATTCACAAATAAAAATAAAAACTGGGAAATTATGCTAACAAATATGATCAAGTATTGGCTGTACATAAATAGGACAAAAGGATAACCTGTAACATATATTTATATAACACAAAATCTTTAACAAAGAGTATAACAAGTTGCTGTGAAATCGTATGTACAATGAAGACAAGAATTCACATCATATTTTAAAAAAAAAAATCTTTGTACCAAATACAGGAATCAGCAAATATTAATTATTTGTAAACACATTTGAGGACACATGCATTTATTTAGCATAACTTTGTGCCAAGAAAATCCCTTCAGCCGAAATGCAAGATCATTTCACATTGCAGTATATTAAATACAAAGTAAATCAAAGCAAGTGAGACTTGTACCTGTATAACCTACAGCTGTTCAGTATTTTATATTTATATATCATCCTATTCTAATTCGTTTACAAAACATAGTAAACTTAAGAAGCTAACCTGAAGAAAAAAAAAGGAAAATAAACAACATCTTGTCTTTGTAAACTCAATTAAGTTCAACAGTAAAACAAGAAAAGTTTTCAAGAATTCAAATCTGCAGTTGCTTCATCAATCTTTGCTTTCTGTTTCAACTATATTTTGGTGAGTAAACATGCTTTCTTTAAAAATTTAATTATGAAAATAAGTTCATGAAGTTTGTGTTGTTATATATTGATAATAAGAGGATCTGTAATGGTTTGTTATACTGGAGCTCTATTATGCCTGTGTTCTTTAGTGTATTAAGTGTCTGAGCAAGAAAGATAGGAAAAATCTAATATTTTTTAGCAGAACATTTTAAACTTAGGAATTTAAGTTAATTAAGTTTGTTTAACCTAAATCATAAGCCTGGGAATTTTGTTTGAAGCATAACAGTATAAGAAAGATATTGTTTATTCAAGTTATAGTATATAGAAATCAATTGTTAAAATTCAAATGTTTTAATTTGTTAATTTGATTTCATACCTTGATTAAGTATTCAAAGTTAAGATTTTTAAACCAAAAACAATGATTTTTAGGTGATTAAACATGGTGCAGTTCCTATATGAACTCAAATTGTATTTTCATCAATTCCTGTTGAATTACAAATGTTAGATGCTGAAATTTGTTATATAGCAAGTTTAAACATCCATGAATCCAAGAAAAATGCTAAAGTATTTTTCTAATGCGAGGATTTTGGGGTCGATTCGAATATAGGGTTTGGGATCATGTTTTTCTGTGCTCTGCTTAATTCTTGTTTTCGGCACCATGAGATGATCGAGTATCACACAATTCTGGGAGAAGGTAGAGGAGGGAATGGCTGAGATACGGCCGGAGTTTCATCGCCTCAAGTGATCGACGTTTAGTGGGTCGGGGTGATTTGGTTCGGTGCGTTCGTATAGTTGGTCCGAGCATCGTGCGTTTTTCGATTTCGAGCCTTTTCGAGATGAAATGTTGCTTGTTTTCGAATGCAAGGTCGAATCGTGGTTTGCTGGAGGTAGCGTAAGCCACCGGAGGGGCGGCTAACCACCGTGCAGGTGGCGTTTGGGTGGTCTGGGTTGGTGCCATGATTGTCGCGTGATGTTGCTCGAGAATTTTTTTTTTTGCTCGAGTGTTGATCTGGTGCGCGCGTGTGTTCGAATATCTGCAGTTTTAATTTTTTTAACTTAAGCTAAAAAGAAGAAGAAGAAAAAGAATCAGTAATAGAAGAAGAAAGAGCAGAGGGGAAACGCGGGGAAACAGGGAAGAAGTCTCGGGTTTTGCTCGAGAATCACGTGGTTTGCCTCGAGTCAATCTTTTTGAGTTTAAGCCTATATTCCTTTAAGTTATTTGATTAACAAAGTTTAGTGTTAATTAAACCAATAATGTTAGTAAGTTTTGAGTTAAGATTTTATTTAAATTTTGTTAAGAAAGATTTGCTAATGGTTAGTAATTTAAGTATAAGTTAATTAAGAAGGCAATTAATTTATACTTGTAATTAAATAAGTAATTTAAGATTTAATAAATCTTTGATTAAAGATTGATATTATTAATCTTGTGTTTAATAAATTTTGAACTTAAGATTTAATCAATTACTTAAAGTTAATTAATTAATAATAGTTAACTAATTAAATGATTAATCAATTAGAAATTAATGGTTTATTAAGTGATTAATTGGTAATTAATGGTAAGATAATTAATTAATACAAGGTAATTAAAAATGTAAATTAACTTATACTTGTAATTAAATTATTAACTTTAAATAAATGTATAATTAGAAATTAATCTTGTGTTTAATCAATTTAACTTAAGAATCTTAAGTAATTAATTAAAAATTAAATGATTAATTAATTAGTAATTAATGATTAAGTGATTAGTGATTTATAAATGGGTAATTAAATTTTATTAATTAATGATTAAGATTATTAATTAAGGATTAAGAAATAATTAATTAAATGAGGAATGAAGTAATTGATGAATTTAATAAATTGATTAATTAGTGATTAATCAAGTTGCATAAATGATAAATTAAGTTAAGTTAATCAAACCAGTTTGATACGAACTGATGATTCTTGTTTGATTGATTATGATATCTGTTTGATGATATTCTGTGATAACATCTGTGATGACTGTGTATGATTTATCTGTGATAACTGTTATGTGAATTCTATGTATTGATTTAAACTGTTAAACTAAGTATACAACTTGGCCCTTAAAATGGCGTTTGGATTTCGATGAGAATGGGATCGGGTATCAATTCAATATTCCGAACATCGATCCAAATTAAATGATAGATCGTGACATATCAAGTGAAGATCGAGATGGTGTTTCAGAATGTAAGGGTTATCGTCGTTAACTCTGAGGGTGATTCCAAAATGAGTGTAACAAGATAATGCCTTCGGTTTCGTTCGAACCCGGAACGAACTTTTATGGATTGAATGCTTTCAGCACATCGTCAGGCGGACGATGAGCATTCTAAGAGATATGTTCTATAAAGTTAAACGCAGCCTCAAGCCTCATCAACTGGGAATGGCTAAAACAGGGGAGATGTAGCAAGGTTAGGTGGGTCATGTCCAAGCAGGACGAGGTATACCCCTGTCCAGATGTCCCTTATTTCGGCTGTGTGGGCAGTTATTGGCCACTACCGTGGGGTTATCTTGTTCGGAACTGTTCAGTAAGGAATGATTCCGGCCTTATGCTGTAGCGGGTCGGGAGTGATCCTCAGTATGGTGATCTAGGCCCCGTACTGTGACGGGCGGTACCCCAGTAGCCCTGTCATTGTTGGAAACCCATCTTCCCTACAAGACCCTACGGTTTTGATTTGTATTACCCACTTTTGTGGCTAGTATCTGGAGTTTAATAGATGTAACAATTTTGGCTATTTTCTATTTACTTGAAAATCCTAGACACTATTATAATATCACTGGATTTCCTATAAAATATTTTGGTTAGCGTATGGTAAAAAATTACCCGTGTTTATGTGTGGGGAGTCTTACGTGATACCTTTATTTTCAGATGGTTTTCAAAGTTAAACAACTTTAACCCGTTTACTCACACCAGACCCATGTCTGACCCGGAGTTTATATTTTGTTTTCATAAACTCTTGGGTACTCAAATTTTTATGAGTTGCCAAGTGACAGGTATTTGGAGTGTTGATTTTCTAGAGGAGCTAGGAGAAGAAGACCAGACGTATGTATCTATCTATATAGTTCCACTATGTAGTTAGTGTATGATGTATTTTGGATGTATGTATAGACATATATGTATATGACAGTTCTATTGTATGATATTGTATAACTCTGATGTACGTATAACTATGTAATAGTTATGTGATGTATTATATTTTGTTCCATTCCGCTGTGAGATTCTGATGTTGTTATTCTTTCTTTCTATTCTTTCTATTTCTATCCCTTTCTTTCGTAATGGTGATACGTCTTTCTGAGGTTAGAAAGGCGGGTCGTCATAGTTGGTATCAGAGCGCTAGGTTGAGCGAGTACCTAGGCTCTTGAGTAATATTTATCTTGAGAGTGCGTATTTGTATTTTCATATAATATATATATTTTTCTAAATTTGTTGAGTTACCTGTTCAGGTGGCCAACGTGAGTTCTGGAAGGAGAGGCGGAGGTAGAGGCAGTGCTTCGACTGATAATGGACGAAGTCAAAATGTTAATGAGGCTGTAAATACAGTACCGCCTTAGGTTAGTTTTGTCGCTTTATGCAAAGACTTCATCAATCTTGGAGGCCAACCATTCAAAGGTTCAGAATCGATAATTGAAGTTCAAGCTTGGCTACGCTCTTGTGAGCGCATCTTTAAGAATGTGAAGTTGTCTGATGAACGGAAAAGAGAAATGGCATCGTGGCAATTGTAGGGAGGCACAGCAGCCTGGTGGGATGCAACGGTAGCAAACACTTCTGAGGAAGAAATTTCTTGGGACAGATTCAAGGAGTTATTTGAGGAGAAGCTTATGCCAACAGCAGGGAAAACTCAATTGTATCAGGATTTTCTGAATTCGAAGCAGGGTAGTATGTCTGTAGCGGAGTATGAGACCAAATTCAGTGAACTTTCTTGTTATGGACCAGGACTCATTGATACTCCCCTCAAAAAGAACGAAAAGTTTGTGCAAGGATTGAGGCCAGAATTTCGTGAAAAGATGAAGGTGCTCTTGAAAGGATCTTTTATCGATTTAATTGATATGGCTTTGAGATATGAGAATTTGATGAATAAGAAGTCAGTGGCACCAGTTGCAGGTTCAGGAGGGAATTTCACTAATCCGAATAAGAGAAAGTTCAATCCGAATTAGAGGAAGCCGAGCAAGAAGAAGCCTGTAAGTAACAAAAGACCTCGCAAATGCTACATTTGTCAACAGGAAGGTCATTTGGCAAATAAATGTCCTAGGAAAGGATTCCAGTAGCAACCGCATCAGAGTGGTCCAGGATCAGCTATGGTTTAGAGATCGTTGTGTTTCAATTGTCACCAGCCTGGTCACATGATCAAGAATTGTCCACTTTTGCAGAGGGCGACTCAGAATAAGGTCTTTGTTCTGAAAAACGGCCTATCTTCTTCTTCTCAAGGCAAAGGGGTATTGGAAGGTACTTTACTTTTAGACAGCAAGTATATTAAAGTTTTGTTTGATTCGGGGTATTCTTTGACTTTTATTTCTCTGGAATCTGTAGAAAAGTTCTTTCTTACCCCTAGTTTTGTAGATTGTCCTATCTTGGTATCTAATCCTATTGGAGGGGTGACCAAATTAGATACGATCTGTAAGGACTTGAAGATTTCTTATCTATCCCACAATTTTTCTTTTGACCCGTTTGTGTTGAATTTTAAGGGATTTGATCTTATTTTGGGAATGGATTGGCTGGGTAAGTATAAAGCAGTCTTGAATTGTGATGAGAGAACAGTTTCGCTGCAAACTGATTTGGGTAGAATTGTCAGAGTGTCGTGTGATAATTCTGGAATTCACTTGAGTAGTCTTTTACATGGAACTGAGACTTCTAAAGAGAAGATAGAAGATATCGATGTGGTTCGAGATTTTGCTAATGTATTTGAGGAAGTAAAGTGTCTGCCACCACAACGAGAGACAGAGTTTCGTATTGATTTGATTCCAGGAGCAGTGCCGGTGATTCAGCCCAGTAGGAGAATGCCTCCTAGGGAGAGAGAAGGGTTAATCAAGCAGACTCAGGATCTTTTGGAGAAGGGGTTGATTAGGCCCATTTTTTCTTGTTGGGGCTCTACTGCAGTGTTTGTCACCAAATCGGATGGATCACTAAGGTTCTGTGTGGATTATAGAGAATTGAACAAAGTGACTATCCGTAATAAATATCCTCTTCCTCGTATCGATGATCTCTTTGACCAGTTGCATGGAGCTTCTATCTTTTCTCAACTGGATCTAACTTCAGGTTTCCATCAGTTGAGGGTAGATGAAGACAGTATTCCCTTGACTGCATTTAGGGGACCGAATTGCTTATATGAGTGGTTGGTTATGCCTTTCGGGTTAACCAACACTCCTGCCTACTTCGTTGACCTTATGAATCGAGTCTTTAGCGATGTGTTGAATAAGTTCGTGCTGGTATTCATTGATGATATCTTGGTCTACTCCAAATCTGAAGAAGAGCACAGGCAGCATTTGAGAATTGTATTGGAAACTTTGAGTAAGCATGTGTTGAAGGCAAAGTTTTCGAAGATCAATTTCTGGAAATCGAAAGTTAAATTTTTAGGGCACATTGTTTCTGGTGAAGGTATCTCTATAGACCCAGCGAAGGTTGAAACTATTTTGGAGTGGAAACAGCCGAAGACAACGACTGAGGTTCGCAGTTTTCTGGAATTGGCTGGCTACTACAGAAAATTTATCAAGGATTATTCCGAGATTTCTTCACATCTGACTAAGCTGACTAGGAAGGGAGCTAAATTCAAGTGGGCACCCTAGTGTGAAGAAGATTTTCAGGAGTTGAAGATAAGGCTAACTAGTGCACCGGTGCTTGTTATTCCGGATGGGAAGGGCAAATTTGATGTTTATACTGATGCTTGTATGGTTGGTCTGGGAGCAGTTCTGATGTAGAATGGAAGGGTGATTGCGTATGCGAGTTGGCAATCAAAGCCACATGAGAAGAACTACGCTACGCACGATCTTGAACTGTTAGCCATTGTTTTTGCTTTGAAGATCTGGAGACATAATCTTTTGGGAGAGAAGTTCGAATTGTTCACGGATCATAAACCGTTAAAATATCTTTTCTCTCAAAAAGATCTTAATCTGAGACAGCAGCGGTGGGTCGAATTTCTAGCATCCTATGATTTACATATTCTGTACACTCCGAGAAAGGCAAATGTTGTAGCTGATGCTCTTAGAAAGAACTTGGTTCTGTCTCTTCTGGAAGTTGTTCCATCTCTTATTGAAAGGATCTCAAATAAGCAAGCATCTGATAAAATGTTGAGAAGGATCATCAAAAGAGTTAGGAAGGGTCGGTGTCCCAGTTTTGAAATTGACGGCCAAGGAACATTAAGGATTAACGGGAGGATTTGCGTTTCGAATGATAGGGATCTGAGGCAGGAAGCCTTGTCGGAGAGTCATCGTTCCAGATTGAATATTCACCCTGGAATCTCGAAGATGTACAAGGATATGAGGAGAGTTTTCTGGTGGCCGAATATGAAGAAGGATGTAGCTAGATTCGTGAACAGTTGTGCCATCTGCCAACAAGTTAAAGGAGATCAACAAAAGTCAACCGGATTATTGCAGCCTTTGGAAATTCCAGATTGGAAGTGGGAAATGATTTCGATTGATTTCATCGATGGTTTGCCTAGAACCAGGAAAGGAAATAAAGGAATATGGGTTATTGTGGATCATTTAACTAAGAGCGCCCATTTTATACCGGTTAAGGCAACTCATAATGCAGCTTCTCTGGCATAGATTTTCTTGAGGGAGATAGTCAGATTGCATGGTGTTCCAGTCAGTATAGTAAGTGACCGTGACCCTAGTTTCACTAGCAAATTCTAGGAGGCTCTGCAATCTGCAATGGGAACAAATTTGAGATTGAGTATAGCCTATCATCCTTAGACAGACGGGCAGACGGAGAGGCTTAATTATATTCTTGAGGATATGTTATGAGCCTTCATTTTGAATTTTGGAGGATCGTGGGAAGAACATCTTCATTCAGTGGAATTTTCTTATAATAACAATTATCAGGTAAGTATTAAGATGGCTCCCTATGAAGCTCTGTATGGAAGACCGTGTAGATCCTCATCTTGTTGGATAGAATCGAAGGATCGTCTTATGCTCGGACCCGATCTTATTCGAGAAGTTTTTGCGAAAGTTGAGCTTATCAAGAAAAGGATGAAAGCTGCTCAGGATCGTTAGAAGAAATATACTGATATAAGGCAAAGACCATTGGAATTTGTGATCGAAGATCTAGTGTTTATCAAAGTTTCCCCAATCAAAGGTGCTATAAGATTCGAAAAGACGGAAAAACTTGCTTCGAGATTCATTGGACCATTCCGAGCGCTGGAAAGAATTGGAGCAGTAGCTTACAGGATTGAATTGCCAAAATGGATGTATGGAATTCACAATGTATTTCATGTATCCCATTTAAGGAAATTTGTTCATGATCCATCACAGGTTGTAAAACCAATAATTCAAGAAGAATTGGAAGTGGAACCCAATTTGACTGTGGTCAGAAATCCTGCTCGGATTGTAGAGCAAGACGAGAAGCAACTCAGGAGAAAAGTGGTGAAACTCGTCAAGGTGCAGTGGAGTGAGCATCCCAGAGATTGTACCTAGGAAACTCAAGATAGTTTTAGGAAAGCCTATCCGGATTTGTGTCCGGATAACTAGTAATGTTTGTTAGGGTAGGCTGTTTGATTGTTTGCTATTGTATGGATGATATGTATGTTTGGATTGTTAATATAAAAGCTTTTGAATTAACTGTGTTTTAAATTTCGGGGATGAAATTATTTTAAGAGGGGAGGAATGTAACGACCCGGGATTTTGACAGTATATTTTAATAATATTTAATCTAATTTAAATTAAATGCAAGCTTTTCATTTTATAAACTGATAAGATCTTTGATATGTATCAGTTATATATGTGTCTGTAAAGGGAATTTTGATTTGAAAATCTAAAACAAATTCTGTCTTATTCACTAAAATCAAAGGTTGTATATTATAATATAATACATATAAAAGGTAATCTAAATAATAATGTTTAAAGTATGAAATCCTAGCAATATTTAAATATAAATTTAAGTATGAAACAATATATGGTTATAAACCTAAATGCATAACCCATGAAAATCATAATGTAAAAATAAGATATAAATAGAAATATAAAATATGTAAATACAAATACAAGTATATGTTATAAATCAATGATTGAAAAGTTAACTACAAATAGAGACATAAAATATATAAACACAAACAAATGTTACAAATCAAGGGTTTGGAAATTTAATTCACAAATAAAAATAAAAACTGGGAAATTATGCTAACAAATATGATCAAGTATTGGCTGTACATAAACAGGACAGAAGGATGACCTGTAACATATATTTATATAACACAAAATCTTTAACAAAGAGTATAACAAGTTGCTGTGAAATCATATATACAATGAAGACAAGAATTCACATCATATTTAAAAAAAAATCTTTGTACCAAATACAGGAATCAGCAAATTTTAATTATTTGTAAACACATTTGAGGACACATGCATTTATTTAGCATAACTTTGTGCCAAGAAAATCCCTTCAGCCGAAATGCAAGATCATTTCACATTGCGGTATATTAAATACAAAGTAAATCAAAGCAAGTGAGACTTGTACCTGTATAACCTACAGCTGTTCAGTATTTTATATTTATATATCATCCTATTCTAATTCGTTTACAAAACATAGTAAACTTAAGAAGCTAACCTGAAGAAAAAAAAAGGAAAATAAACAACATCTTGTCTTTGTAAACTCAATTAAGTTCAACAGTAAAACAAGAAAAGTTTTCAAGAATTCAAATCTGCAGTTGCTTCATCAATCTTTGCTTTCTGTTTCAACTATATTTTGGTGAGTAAACATGCTTTCTTTAAAAATTTAATTATGAAAATAAGTTCATGAAGTTTGTGTTGTTATATATTGATAATAAGAGGATCTGTAATGGTTTGTTATACTGGAGCTCTATTATGCCTGTGTTCTTTAGTGTATTAAGTGTCTGAGCAAGAAAGATAGGAAAAATCTAATATTTTTTAGCAGAACATTTTAAACTTAGGAATTTAAGTTAATTAAGTTTGTTTAACCTAAATCATAAGCCTGGGAATTTTGTTTGAAGCATAATAGTATAAGAAAGATATTGTTTATTCGAGTTACAGTATATAGAAATCAATTATTAAAATTCAAATGTTTTAATTTGTTTATTTGATTTCATACCTTGATTAAGTATTCAAAGCTAAGATTTTTAAACCAAAAACAATGATTTTTAGGTGATTAAACATGGTGTAGTTTGTAACGACCCGCTATTTTGGACTATTCGCATCCGTACATGTCGGACTTGAATAATTCAAAATACCGAATTGTTAATTTTAATTTGGCAAAACTCAGATATACAGTAAATAAATAATCACTGAATCACAGACACAGAGTAATAATATGCAGCGGAAGTAAAAGAGATAGTAGTTCATGAAGCTACTATATAAATATATAAGATACATCAGAGTTAAACAAGTTACAACAGAAGTCTCAAATACAATAGTCGAATACAATAATCAGATACATCACTGGAATCAACTGAATCTCTGAAAGCTGGATAGATAGCTGAATCTCCAGGCGAAGCTCCAACTCCAATGGTGAGTCTCAAAAGTTGAACCACTCAGTCTGACCCGAGCGTAAAGCAAAACACAAAACACTCGAGTCAGGATTAATATTCTCATATCAATAAATTTAACTCAAGTGAAATAGCAATCGAAATACAAGTAACTCAAAGGATGTTGGAATCACCATCCTCTAAGGATCCGTTAAACTATCTATTATGCAGTAGTGTACGCTAAATAGATAATGCCTATCAGTAATATAATGTATCAAAATAGTGTTAAGGCTTTACCATTATCCCCCTTAACACATTTTATATAAATGTCATAGTCTAACAGCACTGTAAACTCCACCGTAAACTAGTGGGATATCAGGGAGTACTCCATAGATATAACACAAAACAAATTCGTAGTGGTCGCGTATATAGGTATACAAGTATGAAAAGGCACATGAGGCAATACCCAAGGTAGTGAAACTACCGTTCGCCTGATCCGGACTGGTGAGAACGCATCACCGCAGCGATCGCAACACCGCGAAACAACACTCCTGAAATATACGAGGGCGCACCAATCGATAACAAGTAATGAGTAGTAGTTACGTAGAAGTGTGTCCGCTCGAGGTGGCTAACCCCATTTGGCCCGGCACGGCTCCTGATTTTAGTCATTTCCAATTTGACACAAGTGTCAAGGCTATCCATTATCGTTCTCTTTCTTCAGTCATCACGTACATCATTCCAACCACTTCATTCTGGATCATCACTCCACTTATAGTTATTAAAGTGGTTTTCGGGTTAGATAGAGATATATCCATAACCAATTCCGGTTTCTTTAATAACTTTCGTAATTATTACACCAATTGGTCGTTTAATAAATTTCAAAACCAAATCAATATCAATTAGAATTTATAAATCAACATTTCAATTGTCTTTCACTATCAATTTCCAAATTTACGTTACAACTTCCAAATAACCATTTCAAAATTTTACAATTCAATTTCAACTTTTATTTAAGCAATTCAAATATTGATTCAAGTTCGTATATAAGTTTCATTCCGAAATCATTTAAAATGGTTTAATTTTCATTCAGATCAATTTAAATTCATTTATCGATTTCATTCAATATTCGCTAAGTAAATTTATCCTTCAAAACAACTTCTATTTAAATTCCAATTCATTTAAATCAATTACTTACATTACTTCATTATATCAACTTCAAATTCAGTTAGATTAAATTCGTCAAATCAAATTCTTAAATTCAAGTCTTATATTTATTTCAATAAAACGCATTTATTTCTTGTTAAAGAAATTCAGTTCCACTTATTTAGTTACTTAGTTACAAATTTCGAAACTCAATTAATAAAGAAACTACATTTCACATATTCAAGAAGTTCAATTTCACTTATTAACTTACTTAAATAATTTTTCAAACTTAATAAATCAAGAAACCCAATTTCATTTGTTAACGAAGTTCAAATTTCACTTATTTAAAAGTTCAATTCCTTTTATCAAAGGATTCAATTTTTTTTTCAACTATCAAATAATTCGATCTTATTCAATTATCAAATAATTTCAAACTTAATTATTAATAATTTCAAAATTTAATAATTACAAACTTGATTATAAATTCAAACTTAATTATCAAATCATTTCAACTTAATTATAATTTCAAATTTAATTATTAAATGGTTTCAAACTTAATAACTTCAAAACTCAATTATTACTAATTCCAAATTATTTATTAATAATTCCAAATCTAATTATTAGATAATTAAATTTCAAACAACATTCTTTCATCAATTACTACTTTAATATTTGTTTCAGATTTCAATATTTACATTTTCCTTTCATAAAAATTCAAATTCCAACTTGATTTCAAAACTTATTCTTTATTCGAATAAAATCATTATTTTATTTTTAAATCAAATTATTGACCAATCGGATTTTTATTTAATTCTCTATCCTAGGTCAAATTCATTTGGGTATATATCATTTCAACCCGATTCCAATTTCAATTCAAGATCAAGCATAATAAAGGGAACTTGCAGTGTGATAACTGGGATGGTGTCAAAGTAAATAAACAAGCAATAACAACAATCAAAACAATCCAATAGTTAATTCAAATAATCCCAAAATAATCGTATTAATTCACATTGTTGTTGTGCAAATTAATATAATTATTTCTAAAATCTACACTATCATTTCATGTAGATTAAAGATTATTACACTATCATTTATATGTTTCTTCACTTGTCATCCATTATTCAAATTTATTCTACACAATTTATACAACATACATTTAGCGGTACAAGGAGTTCTTAACCAAATTCTACGTGTCAATTAATTTAACATTTAGCGAGGTCATATTATTCAAACGTAACTAATCAAATTCAACACATACGTTGATTCAAAATTTTAAACTATCCTACGTCAAATTCAGTTGCATAATATTTATCACTTTATACATTTCAAATTTAACATCCAATATAAACAACAAACAATCAATCAATTATCAGCCAAACAGGATTATCATCGTATAATTTACAGATAACGGTGTCAGATGTCAAAGGTGAACTGATACATGAATAACAGTGCAATAAATAACAACATCATATTTCAATTGTCGTTCAATTGAAATCAAATTTAATAAATAAAAGAACATTAATCGTGAGTGATTACTCACCTTTCGAGGCTAAAGAATACAGAGGATGACACTGATACGCACACTGATGCGGACATTGAAATTTGAATGATGAATCGAAAGAAGCGAAATCGACACAAATTCAACGATCATAGCTGATAAATTGAAAATAAAGAACTATGATCAGCTTAATATAGATAGAACAGAATAAATATATAATTTTATTATTATTATTATAACATATATCCAAAATAAGATATACATATATACGAAAATTTCAGATTAAAATTTAGTTTTGCATCCTATACACTAAAATCTATATGCGTGCTTTAGAACCCAACTCATGTAACTTATATGCATAAAACTGTTATAGTACATACACATTAATATATTATACAAACCAAAGGACGAAACACTCTCCCTCTGCTTATCAAAATCATATTATACACACATACGTACTACAGATTTTTGTAAATATAAACATCACTGGTTGCTAGATCTAATTAAAATATTACTATAAATTTATATTCATTTCATTCGCTTTTAGTTTTACATTCAACTAATTTGGTTTTTTTTCAATTTATTCAATTTAATTTATGAAATGCCAATTATTTCACTTTTTTTTAACCTATTTCATATAAATTCATTATGAATCATTTAAATAAATTATTCCTCTTAACCATACTTTAGTTAAATTTGTTTTATTTCCACATGGTGTATCTTTCTCCTTTTATTATACTAACATCATTTATAAATTATCTAAATTCATTATAAATATTTTATATTACACAATTATGATTATTATTAGCACTTCATATTTTAAGTTATTATTAACTCATCGGTTTTACTTCATTTATTCCAGTTCATATTATTAATTGATTTGCTAAAGTAAATCTTATCTTATAACTGAATTCATATTAAGAAATATATAATTTCCTTCCACGATCAATACATTTAACCACTTTAAGTTGAATTCAATTTATAATTTATTTTAATAACTTGTTCCATATTATATTAGTTAACGTTTAGTTTTTTTAACTACTCCACCTGCAATTTAAATCTCTTTTAATCCAATTTTAAATCAAATCAAATTTCTCATACTAAACTTTTACCTACATTCACTTATTTTTATTCGATTTCTCAGATACTAAATTTTTTAAAACCCATATTCATTTGATTAATTTATTTCATAGTTAAGTGGAATTAATCCACTTTAATGATTCCTCATGTTTTATTTAATATCCAATTCAATTTATTTAATATTAAGTTAAACTTCATTTCATTTAAGTTAATATTAAGTTAAACTTTTATTTAATATACGGAAGTGATGAGATTGACATGGAGGGAGGTTGATGGGCTGTGGAGTGGATGTTGCTTCATGTGGCGGAGGGGAGGAAAGTGAAGGCGCACGCACGATGGGTTGGACGTGGTGAAGGTGAGGTTGGCAAAATTAGAGATAAAAGTGGAAATGGCGTACGAGCAAACAAATGAAAAGAAGAAGAAAACGTAGGTGAAGCATTTTATATCAAAACTTATACGCAAAACATTTTCATATTATAACCTATATTATATTATATATACAATTATATTTTTACCTGAACAAATCTAGGAAGAAGAAGAGAGCAGAACCAAAGAAAATGAGTGAACGAACCCAGAATATAATAAATTGCAATGGGAATAGTAATAATCAAAATGTGGAATTCAGAGATTAATAAAACTGATGGCCATACGTTTCCACAGTAGATATATGAAGGGACACATGGAACCAACAGATTCAAAACGGATACCGGTACGATAAATCGTTTCACCGATTCCGCCGCGTATCGAATGCTGAATTACACAAGTGAATATACTATGGAGATCATCATGAAGAGACAAAGAGAATGATATACAGATATCAACGATACGATCATCTTGTCAAAAGTCGAAATTTTGCTGCCAAAAATGCTGCCAATTTGCAGAAAATAAGATAAACAGGATTGGAGAAATCCAAATTTGACAAAATGAATTATGATGTCTCACTCGGAAAATACTTTACACTTTTTATTATATAAAATTATTCAGATTTCGAAAATATTTTATTTTCATCGAATTAACTGACTATAAATTTAAAGTTACCCAACAAAATTTACTTTTATATTTTCCAATAAAAATCTACCAATTGCTACGTTAAACTAGACGCATTTCAAATATCAAATTTCCATTGCCAATTCAATTATTTAAAATTTCACAAAATTCAGTAAATTATGTTAAATAATATGTTAAAATTTACGGGTCGTTACACATAGATTGTTTTATTAAAGCCTTTTTAGCACTTCTTTGATCTCTCTTCATTTTTTTCAAAATGTTTTTTGAAATCTATTCTTTGATTTTAATGATTTACATATCTTGGTTTTCAAGAAAAATAATGTTTAAGAATCACTATTTTCAAAATGGTCTTTCAAACATCTTTTCAAATAGCTTTCAAATGATTCTTAACCGTTTAATTATTTATTTATAAAATTATTATATTAAGTTTTTAAGTATTTAAATATATAGTTTTAATTTATTGTATTTAGATATAGATTTTGGTTTTATGTTCTAAATAATTATGGTATTAAAAAGTATTTTTTGACATTCATTAATACTTTGATATATATATATACATTCACTTATACTTTATATATTATTTTATTTTTCAAAATAAATTTATATTTATATCCTTTATATATTAAAATATTTCAAAATATATTTATAAAGTTTTCTTAAGTTCTATTATGATTAAAATGTTTATAAACTATGCTAAAATTGTGAGAAATGCGGAATACAGATCTTAAGGCTAGGATTAACACTAGAGGGGGGTGATTAGTGTTTAAAGAAATTACTAAATCTTTTTGAGTTTTTGTTAATTTGAACACAGATGTATGCAATATTCAGACACATATATGATCACAGAATCAAACACAGATACAAATATAAAGTAAAAGCAGTAAAAGAAAGAACACACCGGATTTTATACTGGTTCGGAGTTACCCTACATTCAGTCCCGCATACAAGTATGGATTTCCTTTCAAAAGCAATTGTACAATTACACCCTCGATTTCAAGGCTACGAGGTACACCCTCCAGATTCACAATCCTCTGGGTAGAGATACTTGATTTTTCAGGCAACAAGTTCACCCAATTGATTTCCAAGGATACAATCACACATTTTCTCGCTTGATTGATTTCCATGGCTACAATCACACCTTTTCTCGCTAAATTGATTACAAAGAAGTCTATAAAAATGAATAGCACTGAGGATCTTGTTGAGATAGTGATAGAGAATCAAAACAGAAATGATCTAGTCAGATTCAATGTTGATTTCGGCAGAGTAATGGTAAGAATATGTATATAAAAATGTGGAAGAAGAAGAGAAGTGAAAACCAGAAAAATATGATTAAAAATTCATTGAAAATAGCCCCTATTTATAAAAGAACAATAGCCATGTCCCTTCGTGAAGGGATATGACGAATAGACACTTCTTTTGAAATTCAAATTTTTGAAATCAACTGACAATATGTCGACATGGGTAACTTGGGTATGTCGACATCTCAAAGGAAATTTTGGTGTTTTGTTTTTCTTTGAAAATAACTTTTATCTTATTTTAAAACTATTCTAAATTTTTATAAATATAATTAACTATAGTTAAAATACTTAAATAAATATAGAGAATGATATATAAAATTTGACTATAATTTTATATTTAAATCTAAATATAAATATTATTTAAAGATAGTTTTAAAACTAAGGATGATTTGATTTTGAAATTAAAGATTATTTTGAGGCTAAAAGTATTTAAAATCAGGATAGATGTTTTTGATTCTTTTAAAAGGAAGGTTTTAAAAGCATTTTGAAATCAAGATATAATTTTGTAAAATCATTTTGAATAAAAGGTTAGCGGAGAAAAAATGATGTTCCACTAGATTTTTTGTAGGTTCCATCCTACTTAGGGTTCCATCCCTTTAATGGGCTCGAAGTGGATTCCATTCCACGAATAAATTGGATTTTAAGATGTCAGTGCTTTTCTAGAAGTTTTAACAAAATTCCTAATTAAAATTACTTATTCTTGAAATCTTGAACTCTTGATAATCTTGATATCCTTGATAGTCATGAGTCTTCAATCTTGATATCTTGAATCTCTATGTACAGTCTTCATTCTTGGTACCTGCATGGTTAAGTCCTGCATATACATATATATCTAAACTATATTGTTAGTATTTATATTTTATAATCTATTCTAAGGTTGTTGACATCAAAACCATCATCTCAAGGACTAACAATTTCCCCCTTTTTGATGATGACAACCTTTGTTTATGAAATATTACTTCTATTCTAATAAATCCCCTTTAATTTATGTCTAACTATCCTATTTTATATTTCTCCCCCTTTGTCATCAACAAAAACTAACTCCAAACTATGTAATCTCCAAACTATATAATCTCCAAACTATATAACTCCCCTCATTCTTGGACTAAAGTACATGCATTAATAAAATATACAATAGAGTATATGATAGATAGATTAAGAGATAATTATACTGATAGACATGATAATTAATTAAAGATCATATAAATATCAATGCATATTTGTACATGTTTTTCATACCAAATATCAATCCAAATCAGTTCAAATCAAATCAAATCAAATCAAACAATTCAAAACAAATCAAACATTATGGGAACTTCCATCCATCCTTCTTCTCCAAATATAGGGTCTGCTTTAATGGCATCCCAATTTTCATTATCATTAGTGAGAGAGACTGGAGGATATGTTTCGTTATCATCCTTATGCACGGAGGAAATCATCCATCGTATTGCATCGAAATGCCTTTATTTCTCTTTAATCATCTGCATTTGTCTCAACTCTAAGTGTCGCTGGTTTCGAAGAATGAACGAAAGAATATTCTTGAAATAATTAAGAGTCTCTTCAAGATTCTCGGATAAATTATGAAATGGATTGGCCATATTTTAGTTTGTGAGAAGAATGAGAGACAAAGTTGATAAGAAATAATATTAAGTGATGAATTCTGGAAGAAATAGGTATTTATAGGTGTAGAAATTTATTTGAAATGAATAGACATAAGGTAGTTATTCAAATTTCAAATTCAAAATGAAATGTCATTTCTGACCAGTACATGTCGACATGGTCATAAGGGGAATGTCGACATGGTGTAGTGAATTTTGATGGCTTATTTTGATTTTGTGAATAATTGTGTGTGTGTGTGTGTGTGTATTTATGTAATATGATAACATTTATTCTGGAGATAAGGTAAGCTAGATAACAGAAAAGGAATTCAATTTCTTTTCATGATAACATGATACAACGATTAAACACAAAGAACTACATGACCTTTTAAATTAAAACAAACTAAACTAGTACAACATGAAATGAAAAGATAGAACTAGTTAGAGGATGATGAAGATGAAGATAAACCAAGCTTATTGCTGACTTTGGAAATAAACTTGTTCATCTTGGATGAAATTTTGTCCAACTTCTTACTAACGGATCAATTAAGAATCTATTGATTCTCAACGATGGTCTTTTGGTTTTTGAGAAGGATTTTATTGGTTGGATTAGGAGGATAATCAATGCTTTCCAAAGATGTTTCACCTTCTTCTTCTTCTTCAATTTCCATTTCATCCCCTTCTTCTTCTTCCTCTTCCTCCTCTTCCATCTCCTCATGAGCCAAACGCTCTTCCTTTTCGGCAAGAGTCTCATAAGTTTGAAAAACAAGTAGAATTTTCATAAGAGAAATATTGTAATGATTGAAAACCTTTCTTGAAACAAATTCTTCTCCTTTTAAATCTACTCCAAAATAGTTAAAAATCCGAGTGAGATAGATTCCATGATACAAGGTATTCCACCCATTTCAAGATTTTTGGGATGAAGTTCATCCAAAATAACTTGCGCCCAATAAATATCATAATTTTCAAAAATAGCAAAAAGTGCTTTGCAAACTTTTAAAGTAGGATTGTTAAAATTCCCCGATCTTGGGGTCGAAGCATGTTGTAAAAGAAGATTGACAATTCTAGCTTTTGGTCGAAAGTTTCTATTTTTGAATTCAATATCATTATTTCCTTCAAAAATGCGATGAAACGTCTCACGATCATTTTCATCAATATTAAAACTAGAAAGATCCATTCCCGTACTCTTGCAATTAAGAATGGTACCCAAAAGATCTTCAAAACAATTCTAGTGCCTTTGACACTACTCTAAATTTCACCATCATTTCCAATATAAAATCCACGGTTTAAATTTGCATAGAAAATTTTAACAAGATTTGGATAACAAACGAAATTATTTTGAGAAGCATCAATAAGACTAAGAATTTGATTGTTTGCAAAATGAGAGTCAATTTCATAAGAAGAGAAATCTTGAAATATAGCAAACTTTCCGGGATGGACTTTTTCATAGTTAGCATAATTGATGTATGCTTTTATGGCCTCCGGATCATTGAAGAGTTGCTCTTTTATATTTCTGGAAATTCTCATGGTGCAGGGGTTGCTTGAAGAAGCCATTAGAGTAGAGAGTAGAGAGCTTGAAGTTTTGAAGAGAGAGTTTGAATTCGAAAATGAGAGTGAAAAGATGTGATAAAAGATGGTGAATAAATAGATTCTCAAAGGACATGTTCTCTGGTCAAAAGATGCCATTTTAGAGAATTGAATGAAGTAAAAAGGTGGAGGGAAATTCAACCATTTGAATTCAAATTTTGAATTTCAAATTCTGTACCCATGTCAACATCATGGTAGGGACCATGTCGACATGTGCTTGTGAATTTCTATGATTTATTTTTCTAAGTATTCTAACATATATATATATATATACTTATTATTTTTAATGTGTGTGTATATATATATCTGTAATAATTCTGAAATTATAGTATATTCAATAAAATAATATGATATTATTAAAAATAATAATAAAATAACAATAAAATAATAGTAAAATAATATTAAAAAATTTAAAATTCAAATAACACACCAAATCAAAATCAATCAATCAAGCAATCAAGCATCCAATTCTAAGCATGCAATTCAACCAATTGTATTGTAAATGTGTACCTTTTTCTGAGTCTGTTTCTCTAAATTCGTCGAAGTCATGAACTGCTGTAAAACACATATTTGAATTATGTCTTCTGATCATCATCACTTGAGGATGAGTCTGAGTTATCTAGAGTAGCAGTAAATGCACGCTTTCGTTTCTTTACTAAATCATTGTTCATAGGAGGATTTTCCCTATCTGGATACGGACAGACTCTTTTGATATGGCCTGGCTCATCACAATTGAAACATTTGACATTGTTTGGCACTACATTTTGATTTTCAGAGTTCTTATAGTTGTTTATCTTGAGATTATTCATCTTTCTGTATTTCAGAAATTTTCGAAAATTCCTGGTCATAAAGGCTATCTCTTCATCATTATCGTTGTTTGAGTCTGATCCATCAGTCAATGCGTTGAATGCCATTGATTTCTTTTCAGATGCTTTGCTGTCTCTTCTCCCAATCATTTGGACTTCAAACAACATTAGATTTCCAATTAATTCTTCTATCTTTAAGGTACTGATGTCATTTGACTCTTCGATCGCAAGTGTCTTTTGATCCCATTCTAGAGTAAGAGAATTTAAAAAAAATCCGACTTGATCTTCTTCCGAAAATTCCTTTCCCATGGATATTAGCGAATGCACAATATCCTGAAATCTACTATACATATCTGAAATAGACTCATTAGAATTCATTTTAAATAACCGAAACTGATTTGTGAGCATGGAAATTTTGATCTGTTAAACTTTGCTTGTTCCTTCGTGAATCACTTGCAAAGTTTTCCAGATTTCATATGCAGACTTACAAACTGACATTCTATTAAATTCATTCCTATCAAGTAAACAAAACAGAATATTCATTGCTTTAGAATTATTTTATGCAACAGTCTTTTGCTCAGTGGTCCACTGTGCAAAATCAGTTGTGGGTTCAGAATATTCAGTTTGAGTGATATTTCAAGTATCTAATCCTATAGATTGTAAATATATTTTCATCCTACATGCCCAGTATGCATAGTTACTACCATTAAAAAGTGGTGGTCTGACAGTAGACTGACCTTCTACAAATGAACTAGTGACAGGAATACTAGTGTTACCAGTACCAGTGTTGGTTGCCATTTTGAAAAATTTTCAAAATTCGGGTTATGAAACTTTTGAAAACCTTGCTCTGATACCAATTATGAGAAATGCGGAATGCGGATCTTAAGGCTAGGATTAACACTAAAGGGGGGTGAATAGTGTTTAAAGAAATTACCGAATCTTTTTGAGTTTTTGTTAATTTGAACACAGATGTATGCAATATTTAGACACAGATATGATCACAGAATCAAAAACAGATGCAAATATAAAGTAAAAGCAGTAAAGGAAGAACATACCGAATTTTATACTGGTTTGGAGTTACCCTACATCCATTCCCGCACACAAGTACGGATTTCCTTTCAAAAGCAATAGTACAATTACACCCTCGATTTCAAGGCTATGAGGTACACCCTCCAGATTCACAGTCCTCTGGGTAGAGATACTTGATTTTCTGAGCAACAAGTTCACCCAATTGATTTCCAAGGCTACAATCGCACCTTTTCTCGCTTGATTGATTTCCAATGCTACAATCACAACTTTTCTTGCTGGTTACAAAGAAGTCTATAACTCTGAATAACACTGAGGATCTTGTTGAGATAGTGATAGAGAATCAAACCAGAAAAGATCTAGTTAGATTCAATGTTGATTTCGGTAGAGTAAAGGTAAGAATATGTATATAGAAATGTGGAAGAAGAAGAAGAGAAGTGAAAACCAGAAAAATATGATTAAAAATTCGTTGAAAACAGCCCTTATTTATAGAAGAACAACAGCCATGTCCATTCATGAAGGGATATGACGAATAGACACTTCTTTTGAAATTCAAATTTTTGAAATCAACTGACACTATGTCGACATGGGTAACTTGGGTATGTCGACATCCCAAAGGAAATTTTGGTGTTTTGTTTTTCTTTGAAAATAACTTTTATCTTATATTAAAACTATTTTAAACTTTTATAAATATACTTAACTATAGTTAAAATACTTAAATAAATATAGAGAATGATATATAAAATTTAACTATAATTTATATTTAAATCTAAGTATAAATATTATTTTTAAAGATAGTTTTAAAACTAAGGATAATTTGATTTTGAAATTAAAGATTATTTTGAGGCTAAAAGTATTTAAAATCAGGATAGATGTTTTTGATTCTTTTAAAAGGAAGGTTTTTAAAACATTTTGAAAACAAGATATAATTTTGTAAAATCATTTTGAATAAAAGGTTAGCGGATACAAAACGATGTTCCACTAGATATTTCGTAGGTTCCATCCTACTTAGAGTTCCATCCCTTTAACGGGCTTGAAGTGGATTCCATTCCATGAATAAATTGGATTTTAAGATGCCATTGCTTTTCTAGGAGTTTTAACAAAATTCCTAATTAAAATTACTTATTCTTGAAATCTTAAACTCTTGATAATCTTGATATTCTTGATACTTATGAGTCTTCAATCTTGATGTCTTGAATCTCTATACTGTGCAGTCTTCATTCTTGGTACTTGCATGGTTAAATCCTACATATACATATATATATAAAATATACTGTTAGTATTTATATTTTATAATCTATTCTAAAGTTGTTATCATCAAAACCATCATCTCAAAGACTAACAGAAATGATTTATAAAGTATCAAAATATTTTACAAAGCTTAATATTTTCAAAATAATTTTTATAAAGTAAATTTTCAAAATATGAAAGGATATATTGACATATCCTCCTTATGTATGTCGATATGTAGACTGAGATTTTCAAAATTCAAATTTTGAATGGAAGTGTTTTTACATTGTATCTCCTCACGAATGGACATGACTGTTATTTCTCTATAAATAGAGGTTCTCTCATCAGATTTTAAACAAGTACTTTCTTACATTTTCTCTCCTCTTTCACTCCCTTGATTTCTAAAAGAAATTCTACTCAAGGTCTTCTCAAATTCAGTCGGAATTAAATTTAAACTCTATTGATTTGATTCTCTATTGAATACTCTCTGATCTCTCTCATCTCTCTCACTCAAAAAATGATAAAAGTGATAATCAAGAGGTTATAAGACTATTTGTATTCAAGATTAACGCATTGATTTTGTAAACTCTTTTAAATCATACTCAAATATTCTTGGGTGTGCTTGGTGTCCCTGAAATCCAAGTGGATGTGCTTTTGTCATGTTTGAATTAAGTGGGTGTGCTTGGTCTCTCATTTGAATCTAAGTAGATGTGCTGGTGTCCCATCCGAATCCAATGAGTCTACCCAAAGCTTAGAAAATTTGAAGGGTGTATCTCGTAGCCTTGAAATCGAGATTGTATAAACATTGACGTTTAAAAAGAAATCTGTACGAGAAATTGTACGACACTATATGTAGGGTAATTCAAGCTAGTATAAAAATCCAGCTGTGATCTCTTCTACTTTTTACTTGTACTGCCTTTATATCTATCTCTATTTGTATTTGTGATTGTCATTTTGCATTGTTTAAACTATAATCTTAAAAGAATTCAAAAGGATTCATAAAAGTTAGTAAACACTATCCCTCCTCTCTAGTGTTGAATTAGCCTTAAGATCCTTACTTCTGCAAACTAAAAAATACAAATTCAAGCATCAAAAAACATTACAACATCTATCATATCAAGAACTGCAGCCAAATATGCGACTCAGAGCGTGTCTAGAGACCAATCAAGGTTCCATGCACAAGTAAGAGGCCTGATTGTAATACCACATCATTTATTGAAAACAAAGGTAAAGTGTGAGAATCGAACTTGACTCCCTTCCATCCTAATCATGAGATAATTACCCTTGACCTAGATCTAAGGCCGCTTCCATACGCATTCACTATAGATAATGACTACTCCTATTGCACCGCTGTAGTTTGGTTTCTTAATATTGCGGTAACCGACCGTTATGAACCTTCTCTTCAATCAAATCTCGTAGGTGCCTACACTCGTTTACCTCGTTCCCATCCAGCTAACGGAACAGGAAAATTTTTTGAGACATTTTCTCCAGATCCATGGGTTCTCTCTTTAGTGGTTTCCGATAGGGAATCTACCCCGATATCCAAGAAATCATTTTTGGGGTTCCAGTCAGCTTCATTTACAAAGAAAACTTTGATTCTCTCTTCACATGCTTGGGTCTTTCGAATCTATCATCAGCCTTCCTTTTTCCATTATCTTTTCCAAACCCTATTCCTAATGATCCATCACCTTCGGGGTTCCAGTCCACCATATACAATGCTAACTTCAGCATTTTCAACTTCGGCATTGTCCTGATACAAGTATCTTACAGCCTCATGATAAATTCTATAAGATCCATTGGTGGATCCCTTTCCAAAGCAATCTCAAAATCTGTTTTACTCACAAATTCAAATACTATTGTCACTAGAACTATGGATGGATCCGACTTATGAACTGCAATGGCTGCTGCATTAAATCTTGTCAGATAACTCCTTAGGATTTCTCCATCCCTTTGTTTTATGCTTGAAAGCGTCGTCATATTCTTTAGTCGAGAGATATGAACTCTGAACTGCCTCATAAATTTTTCCACCAATTTGGCCATGTGCTTATGACCCATTCTCTAACTGCCTAAACTACATCGTAGTTAACTCAGTCAATTACAATGGAAAGCAACGTCGCATTACATCTTCAACTGCCGCTAACACCACCATATATCGGATGTATCTCGTCAGATCTGTCCTTCCATTCTATATTTTCAGCGTTGGTAGCTTGAAACAGGGTGGATTCTTTGCATACTGGATGCTAGGAGTGAATGGGTTTCTGTCACTACCTCTAGACTCGGCTTTAGTGGTTCATCGCTCAATGCTTGTCTAACTATTTCAGCAGTTCTATCATTATCGACCAATAGAAGTGTCTATTCTGTGGATTCATTTTGCCCTTGTTCCAATAGGGAAGTTCGAATATATACTCCTCTGGTTGCACATTTATATTCTATTCACGTTCTGTGACTCAACATCATTTCTCAAGCGTGCTACATCTTTGCTTAAGTTCAAGTCTAGCATGCCCCCAAGTCCTTCTGGATCGGCACCAACTTGTGCTTTGGGATCAGTATCGACTTGTTGCACCTCTTCGAGGGTTTTCCCACTTTGTTCCATTCTATTTTCAATTGCATTCATTCTGCCTTTTGGCCTTTGGTTTTGTCTGCAGTAACTCCAGTTGTTCTCTGTAACGACCCGAAAATTTCGTTAACTAAATTTGTCATATTTTCCATAATTTTTAATAAAATGAATGTTAGGAATTTGGTGTTGCCATTTGTTCTTATTAAAAGTTAACAATTTAAAATGATATTTCCAATTCAATAAAATAATGTAAATATTGTGGTTTAATTTTTGAATGGAATATGTGGAAACAAGAGTAATTATGGAATAATATGTTATTTATTTAGAGTATTGAATAAATAAATAAAAATTGTAAGCCAATTTTAATTAATGGTAATAATGCGATATAAGCTAATAAATTTGATCTCAATGCGATAACCATTTAATGAAGATAATGAAACAGGATTTAGGAAAATGTATACTAGGTATAAATCAAATAGAAGGAAATAAACGTATATATCGAATTGAATCAATATCAATTTTCAAATACAATGCAATCAACTTGACTTCATCTATCCTTCCCAAGTCATCACAATTTTATAAGTTCTACATAATACAACTAAAGTACAATCCTTCATCTATCCCAAGTCAACTAAAGTTCTACATAATACAATATCGAAACCAAATATTTGACTTATACCTTCAAAGCATAATATTTCGAAATTCATATATTTTAAAACCATAACTTCTGAAACTTGAATGGTTTGGATATTCAACGGTATACGAAATAAATGGTTTAACTTTAAGGTTACTTTGTAAAGAAAATAATTTCCATGGCTTTACAAATATATTTCTTTATTTAAAGTTTACTTTCAAGTTCCAAAACCACTTCAATTTCTATATATATATATATATATATATATATATATATATCCATTTGGAGTATTAATATTTCAAAACTAAAGTTGGAATTTATTCCTTCAACCAAATTAAATGTTCTATTATTTAGTCTTGAATATTTACATAAAAATCCATAAATAAAACTCCAATTTCTAGCAATTAAATATTTTCTTCAATTAAATTATACTAGAATATTCATTTTAAATTTATCTTGGAAAAATCCAGTTATAAATATCGTACCTTAAAATTTCCAAACTTAAACATGTAATATGAATTATCAAATTCCATTTCTCAATTTTCCCATTTTTATTTAATAGATTTATACACAGCTTAAATTCAAAAAATTTAACTTCATATGTATATATATAGAAGAATAACATTTATAAAATATCAAAATTAAAATTTTTTATAAATCGTATCCCATCCAAACCATAGAAATCACTTTAAAATAATTTATATATAGATCACGGTGCCTGTATAAAATTTTCTATCCTATGGTCAAGTGATACGGATATTTATCATTTCAATCCGCAATTTAAAAATAAAATTTTGCAGTTGTATATCATTTCAAACCATAACCCCGAATAAAATGAAAATGCATGATGACTTGCAGTTTATACAATGTAGTTATAGCATTCATTCATCCAAATATCAATCATCAATTGCAATCATCATCCAATTTTAAACAATCATTGATACATTGCATATGAATTATACAGGAATTAATAACAGATTATTAACTAATAGTTTCTATTCCATAATAAATTTAATGACTGTTAACTAGCAGTTTATGTGAAAAAATAAATTCTACCTGTCAAATTTTATGCAATAAATAAACTAAATTAACAGTTAAGTTAAATAAATGCGATTTAACAGATATGCTGAATAAAACACGCCAACAGTCATAAATAAATTTCTACTCATATTTAAAATAAATTTAACAAACATAAAAACTTTTAGAAGTTGTGAGTGGGTTAAAACACTCACCTTTTGAATTTAAATCGAATTTAAATTCAATTTAAACTCAAAAATCCAACGGTCTCCAAATCTGTCCAAACCAGCGTCGTCAGATCCGGAATTTAATTACGATCCTAAGAAAAGAAATTTCGCGCGAAACGGGTAACGTATGAAAAAGTTGTTCAATTTTAATGAGTTGAAACAAAAATTAAATAAAACAAAGTTAAACAACAACCTAATTAAAGCTTGCCACGTCATAAAGCTTCTTCTCAACTCACGTATGCTCGTCCAGGGAATGAAGTCATTTCAACGCACGCCCTCCCCATCTTTGACCGTGCCTTTAGACCGCCCCAGGCAACCAGATGGTGACGCGCCTCCACCATTACGACTTCCCTAGCCGAGCTCTCCAATACCCAGAAACCAATTTGCAAATAGTCGCTCCAAATCAAAACGCCCAAATTGACTTAGGTTTCGAATTTTCTGATTTTGACCGCGATTTGCCGCTGACTCGAGTATCAATTTCGAAAACAGAGGCTGCGCGTAGAATCGTATGGATGAAATCTACAACATATTTTTTTTTTTGGAATTTTTCTGAGATGTTTGAATTTTCATTTGAAATTTGAATAGAAATAGATCTAGGTTTGCATCCATTTGAGGAGGAGAAGGAGTTGAAGAAAAGAACGTACAGACAAATGATAGAAGATGGAGGCTAGGGTTTTTTTTTTGATCGTCTATTTATAGATAGATCGCAAAAGAATAGGTGTGCACGAATTTTAACGTGCAAACGGAAGTGGTCCCAAAAGATAAATAATATTAATTACACACGTTACGGATTTAGGAAATAAATAAATTCCTTATCATTTACATTTTATTTTAACGTATATACAAATGTAAGTCTAGACGTTTTGTTTACGTTTCAAAATATGTCCACAATTTTATTAATTTCCAAATTGATCTAAACAAATTTAGATGTAAATTAAAAGCTGATAAGTCTATCCATTGCAGTGTTAATTTCTCCACTTCCTTATATCTAGAAATTATAAATTAAGTTTTCAAAAACCTATTTTTGATTTTCAAACTTTTATATACTCATCTTTTACCAGTAATAAGGATGCATTAACATTTGTTCATGGTTTCACCTTATTATCCTCAACTTCCATTTTAAATTTTCAATAATTACAATTGTTGAATGTTGATACTTTAATTAAATTTATACATCTTGCTTCCTATAATCTATATCAACAAATGGTCCAATTATAAATAGAATTAGCATTAACTTCATCTTATAGGATTAACTACTCCAATTACAAAACAAATCTACGCTAACTGCACGATTTAAGTCAATTAATTGTAATTGAGTCTACATTAAATGTTATAAATTATAAATTGGAACCTCAATAAATTCGCTTATTGATTTAAAATCTTTCTATTCAGTAAATAGACATTTTATGGGTATAAATAACATTTGAATTATAACACATGTCATTAGTGCATGCTTCATTTCTTATAAACTCCCCTTTATTAACTAGAACACATCAACCAAAACAAAATAATTAATTTAGATTTATTTAAATCAATTGCCATTCTTAACTTAACATACTCAAAATGGTTAATCTAAATAATTGTTACCCTTTTACATTCAAATTCACTTACAACCATCATTACAACAATGTTGCCATAGATTTAGATTTAATTAAATAAATTAGATAAATGGGTAAAGTTTTGTAATTATCACTAATGCCAAATATATATGCATTAATTACTACTTTTTATTACGAATTCATTTATTAATTTACTAGTTGCATTTGTCTTCTTATATCGTATTTACTACCAAACTTTCTATTTAGTTATAGTTTATCAATATATATATATACCTAGGCAAATCAAGTTCTTGTCTTTTCTGTTATTTCAATTAAATTGGGTATGCACAAATAAATTGTTTATTAACTTATTCTTACAAAATTATTTACATGCATTCAGTTACACCTAATTTAATGCATTGATTTTCATTTATAAATTAAAGGTTTTTCCTTTAAAAGCTTTTATTACTAACCATACTCCAACCTCTACAGGACATTGATTTATTAAATTTGCACTTATTATGCATACTTTTAGCAACTCATATATACTTTGCGTCTATTCCCCAAATTTCACATTCTATTGTTACATAATTTGCATTGATTATTATTTATTATTGTTGCTTTACTGATAAATTAGATATTTGCATTGGTTTTGCTTATGTTAAATTAATTTCCCATAATAAATAAGGTTTCAAAACAATCAATAACATTTCCTTAGCCCAAACCCCGTTTACCAATTATTTTCCTTCAATAATTCATGTTGCTATAAATACGTACATTTACACTTTATAGTTATTCTAATATACCTATTCCAACACTCTTAACCCTTATCTTTACTTTCACCCACTTGAAACATAAATTTTTATTTTCAAATTTATTCCCATTTACGGTTAATCAATGTTATTTTACATTAACCAATTTTAATATTCACCTTTAATTTCACATCTTCAAAGTATATCTAGGAAAAATCTTTCCACCACTTAATTTACTGAATCTTATGCAGTCTTACTATAAATAGGTTTTAAATTACCATTACTGAACATTCAATTACTATCCAAAGTATTTATTCATAAATCAATTCGATATATACGTTTATTTCCTTCTATTTGATTTATACCTAGTATACATTTTCCTAAATCCTGTTTCATTATCTTCATTAAATGGTTATCGCATTGAGATCAAATTTATTAGCTTATATCGCATTATTACCATTAATTAAAATTGGCTTACAAATTTTATTTTTTTTATTCAATACTCTAAATAAATAACATATTATTCCATAATTACTCTTGTTTCCACATATTCCATTCTAAAATTAAACCACAATATTTACATTATTTTATTGAATTGGAAATCTCATTTTAAATTGTTAACTTTTAATAAGAACAAATGGCAACACCAAATTCCTAACATTCATTTTATTAAAAATTATGGAAAATATGACAAATTTAGTTAACGAAATTTTCGGGTCGTTACACTCTCCCCCACTCAAAACTTTTCGTCCCCGAAAAGGAAAAGAAGGGAGAAGAAAGAATTTAATAACAATACATCTTATTCAAAATATTTAACTTATAAACAGTAATTTACTAAATTTATTACCTTAAATAAAATATACCCATTTTATAATCATTATATCCTTTTATACTTAAATAATTAAAATTTGGAAAACATTTTCAACATACTTCTAAGTCCAAAATTTACGGGAAATTTTGGTAGAGTCTCCTTGATACGGAGAGGCTCGGAAAAATATAATACCGAAATATAACAAAGTATCATATAGAATATTCAAAATAGTATATCCCAACACGGGAAAATATATAAAAATAGCGCTACAAAACGTAACCAGGAACGTACCTATTTGTTGGGCAAATTACGCTTAATTTATGGAAACAAAAGCAGTAACAATTGCTTCCATACCTGCATTTCACTTATATAATCTAAAAAGGTTAACTATTTATATAAAGTGAAATATTTTCATGGTTTCAACTACTAACAACAATAAATACACAATCGTCAATTTCGACAAACAGTATACACAACAAAACAAAACAACCATTAAACCAAACAAGCAAATAGTTGTTCGGGTTCAAAACTTGAAATGGTATGGAATGAAAAATAACTATCCAGTGCATCATTTACTCAACAGTCTTAGATGAGACAAAAATAGATTATTTATTCATCCAACAACTTCAAATTTCCTTACCCAGCCAACTATAAAGTAAACAATATCGATTTAAACCAACAAATCAATTCAACTTATATAAATTCATTACATACTTTAATTGTTTGATTTCATTTCTTTTATTCAACCCACATAAATTTTCCTTTATATAATTTACATTTATTTCTAACAAACTTCAAATTTTATTTCTCATTCAATGGTTGTTTCCTTATTTCTACTTATTACTTACCATTATTCATTTTTATTTTATTTAGATTATGTAAGTCTCTTTTATTTGTATTACATTTAATGCACTTCTCAATTTCCACTCATTTATTTAATGCTTACATTTCTATTATATTAAATTACAGTAACCCTTTTTTAATTACACTTAAATTCTTAACCTTATAACCTCCATTCTTATAAATAAAGGATTTTATTAATTTATTACCTAAGGTTTACAGTCATTTATTTATATTACCTACTTTCCATTTTATTCAACTAGTAGCATTTAAATCATACTAAATTTTATAACCATACACATCAATCCTTATTTATTAAAGAGTTTCGTTTTATTTACTTAAGTTTAAAATCACCTATTTATAACATTTACCTTTAATTATGGTAAAATTTTAATTATAACTTAAGTTTATGCCATTAAATTCTCATTTATAATAGCAATTCATTGAATACTTCATTATTTTCAAAATTTCTACTTGTATAATATTCTATTCCAATCTTCTTATTTAACATTTCAACTTTTCATATTTGGTAAGTTATTTGTGTAAAGAAAAAATGCAAAAGAACTTATACAAGTTTTATCTCATCTTTTAATTAAATTTAATGTTCAACAATATTACTTTTTTTGTCTCATATGTTAAAAATTTCAAATTTCCCTTTATAACTTTGCATAAATTTTCTTACCTAAATTAGAGGTTTAAATTCATTAATTACTTACCTTTTATTTCACTAAAATAATTTAAACTATTAATTAATGGAAATTTAAGAATTAAATACCGGGTCAAATTTCAAATTATTTTAAAAATAATAGATAAATAATTTCTTACAAATTTTATATCTCTAATTATATTTAAAAAAATTAAAATTTTAAATAATTTCAAAATAAATCTGCAGTAGAATTTACCACAGTGGCCTTTCCCCTTCGAAACTCGAAAATGAAAGTCGATGATGCGGCCGCCATCACCGAAATTATTTTCCAGCGATAGAGAGAAAAGTACGAAACTTATTTTCTCCAAGATCTTCTTTAAAACAATTCTTCCGAATTCAAAATGAAATATTTATATCGGAAAATATATATAACTATATTATTATACTTCAAAATCCTTTGAAAGCAAATTTTCAAAATCTCGGACTTAAGTCCTAAAATTTCCAAATTTCATTGATTTTATTTTCAATCTTATTTTACCTATTATATATAAATTTTATTCCTAACAACCAATCTATTGCAACCAAATATATATATATATATCTTTTGGAAAATTTATTTTATATATATAGAAGATATAATAGGCAAAATTATTTCATTTACCTATATTTAAAACAAATATTATGTCGGTCTGTCCTATTAAGTGTTTAGAAATCCCTATTGATGTCATAGCGTCCCATGCACCAACCAGAATTTATAAATACAAAACGGAACAGATTAACACAATATCAAAATCTTTTTATAACATTAACAAATACGCCCTCTCATATATATACACTCAGCGACTCCCATAGGGTATTACTACCCTATTAATAAAGAGTCAAACCCCACAAAGCTAAGGTTTATCGCTAAACCAAAGCTCTGATACCAACTGTAAAAGCCCGCCTTTTCTCACACTTTAAACCGACACACATGACGATTCAAACCATACGGAAGGGCGGATTGTTATGGGGTAAATAAGAAAAACAGAGAAGAAATAAAACAAAACGGAATCTCACAGCGGAAGGATAAAATATAATAATCAAATATACAGTTCATGAAACTGTTTTACAAAATATTTTATTTTACTTGTACAATGAATATCAGAGTTACCCATACCAATACTATCAATGCAGCGGAATTAAATGGTGTAGTGAAATAATATAGTATATACTAGTAATACAAATCTTTGTCTTCGTCCTCCAGAGCTAAATCCTCAAATCCTGAAACGCTCGGACTGACCCGAGCGAATTTGAAAAGACAAAACACTCGAGTCAAAACTAAAAGATCTTATGTGAGTAAAGTTAACAGAATAAATATGAGTACAGTAACTCAAGAGATGCTCGGGATTTACATCTCCTAAGGGTCCGTTAAACTATTTACTATGTAGTATATTGCGCTATTATAATAATGTCTATTTATAAAATAAACTTACTTTTTAATAGCGTTAAGGGGTTACCCATATAGCCCTTAACACGGAATATATTCCCATAGTCTATACAGTACCGTAATCTCCCCCGTAATGGGCGTCGTCAGAGGGCACTCCATAGGTATGGTACAAAATAAAACTCGTAGTAAAAGCTCGGTATGGTAGGTGACACGGCACAGCTAGGCAATGCCAAGGTAGATATACCAATTGCTATCCAGGCTGGTGGAAACGCGCAGCGCGCAGCTGCCGCCCACCTCGAACAAACTCCCTCAAAATCAAAATAAAAGTGGCCACTGAATCAATCCAAAGTCAAAGTATAATATCGAAGAGGAGTGTCCGATCAGAGGAATGATCTCATTGGCCCGAGAATCGCTCATGTTTTAGCCACCTTATGCCAACTCACGGGAGTCGGATCCACGTATTTACCTTACAGGAACGCCGCCACCAACCTACTTCATTCTGGAATCTCCATCGCGTACACGGTTAGTCAAAGTGGTTTTCGGTATCGACAGAGAGTATGTCCATATCCGATCCCGGTCTCTTTGCCAACCAATCGTTATTAAAACACAGCGGTCATTTAAGATAGTTTATACTTTAAAACCAGAATAAAAATTCCATTTCAAAACTATAAATACGATATCATCTTAAAACCCAAAACAATATGATATCATTTTATCCAAATATATTTCTTTTCCAAAATCATACTGCTTTAAAATTTAAAATATCTGGAAACCAAATATTTGACTTATACCTTCAAAGCATAATATTTCGAAATTCATATATTTTAAAACCATAACTTCTGAAACTTGAATGGTTTGGATATTCAACGGTATACGAAATATAGGGTTTAACTTTAAGGTTACTTTGTAAAGAAAGTAATTTCCATGGCTTTACAAATATATTTCTTTATTTAAAGTCTACTTTCAAGTTCCAAAACCACTTCAATTTCTATATATATATATATATATATATCCATTTGGAGTATTAATATTTCAAAACTAAAGTTGGAATTTATTCCTTCAACCAAATTAAATGTTCTATTATTTAGTCTTGAATATTTACATAAAAATCCATAAATAAAACTCCAATTTCTAGCAATTAAATATTTTCTTCAATTAAATTATACTAGAATATTCATTTTAAATTTATCTTGGAAAAATCCAGTTATAAATATCATACCTTAAAATTTCCAAACTTAAACATGTAATATGAATTATCAAATTCCATTTCTCAATTTTCCCATTTTTATTTAATAGATTTATACACAGCTTAAATTCAAAAAATTTAACTTCATATGTATATATATAGAAGAATAACATTTATAAAATATCAAAATTACAATTTTTATAAACCGTATCCCATCCAAACCATAGAAATCACTTTAAAATAATTTATATATAGATCACGGTGCCTGTATAAAATTTTCTATCCTATGGTCAAGTGATACGGATATTTATCATTTCAATCCGCAATTTAAAAATAAAATTTTGCGGTTGTATATCATTTCAAACCACAACCCCGAATAAAATGAAAATGCATGATGACTTGCAGTTTATACAATATAGTTATAGCATTCATTCATCCAAATATCAATCATCAATCATCAATTGCAATCATCATCCAATTTTAAACAATCATTGATACATAGCATATGAATTATACAGGAATTAATAACAGATTATTAACTAACAGTTTCTATTCCATAATAAATTTAATGACTGTTAACTAGCAGTTTATGTGAAAAAATAAATTCTACCTGTCAAATTTTATGCAATAAATAAACTAAATTAACAGTTAAGTTAAATAAATGCGATTTAACAGATATGCTGAATAAAACACGCCAACAGTCATAAATAAATTTCTACTCATATTTAAAATAAATTTAACAAACATAAAAACTTTTAGAAGTTGTGAGTGGGTTAAAACACTCACGTTTTGAATTTAAATCGAATTTAAATTCAATTTAAACTCAAAAATCCAACGGTCTCCAAATCTGTCCAAACCAGCGTCGTCAGATCCGGAATTTAATTACGATCCTAACAAAAGAAATTTCGCGCGAAACGGGTAACGTATGAAAAAGTTGTTCAATTTTAATGAGTTGAAACAAAAATTAAATAAAACAAAATTAAACAACAACCTAATTAAAGCTTGCCACGTCATAAAGCTTCTTCTCAACTCACGTATGCTCGTCCAGGGAATGAACCCATTTCAACGCACGCCCTCCCCATCTTTGACCGTGCCTTTTGACCGCCCCAGGCAACCAGATGGTGACGCGCCTCCACCATTACGACTTCCCTAGCCGAGCTCTCCAATACCCAGAAACCAATTTGCAAATAGTCGCTCCAAATCAAAACGCCCAAATTGACTTAGGTTTCGAATTTTCTGATTTTGACCGCGATTTGCCGCTGACTCGAGTATCAATTTCGAAAACAGAGGCTGCGCGTAGAATCGTATGGATGAAATCTACAACATATTTTTTTTTTTGGAATTTTTCTGAGATGTTTGAATTTTCATTTGAAATTTGAATAGAAATAGATCTAGGTTTGCATCCATTTGAGGAGGAGAAGGAGTTGAAGAAAAGAACGTACAGACAAATGATAGAAGATGGAGGCTAGGGTTTTTTTTTTTGATCGTCTATTTATAGATAGATCGCAAAAGAATAGGTGTGCACGAATTTTAACGTGCAAACGGAAGTGGTCCCAAAAGATAAATAATATTAATTACACACGTTACGGATTTAGGAAATAAATAAATTGTTTATCATTTACATTTTATTTTAACGTATATACAAATGTAAATCCAGATGTTTCGTTTACGTTTCAAAATATATCCACAATTTTATTAATTTCCAAATTGATCTAAACAAATTTAGATGTAAATTAAAAGCTGATAAGTCTATCCATTGCAGTGTTAATTTCTCCACTTCCTTATATTTAGAAACTATAAATTAAGTTTTCAAAAACCTATTTTTGATTTTCAAACTTTTATATACTCATCTTTTACCAGTAATAAGGATGCATTAACATTTGTTCATGGTTTCACCTTATTATCCTCAACTTCCATTTTAAATTTTCAATAATTACAATTGTTGAATGTTGATACTTTAATTAAATTTATACATCTTGCTTTCTATAATCTATATCAACAAATGGTCCAATTATAAATAGAATTAGCATTAACTTCATCTTATAGGATTAACTACTCCAATTACAAAACAAATCTACGCTAACTGCACGATTTAAGTCAATTAATTGTAATTGAGTCTACATTAAATGTTATAAATTATAAATTGGAACCTCAATAAATTCGCTTATTGATTTAAAATCTTTCTATTCAGTAAATAGACATTTTATGGGTATAAATAACATTTGAATTATAACACATGTCATTAGTGCATGCTTCATTTCTTATAAACTCCCCTTTATTAACTAGAACACATCAACCAAAACAAAATAATTAATTTAGATTTATTTAAATCGATTGTCATTCTTAACTTAACATACTCAAAATGGTTAACCTAAATAATTGTTACCATTTTACATTCAAATTCACTTACAACCATCATTACAACAATGTTGCCATAGATTTAGATTTAATTAAATAAATTAGATAAATGGGTAAAGTTTTGTAATTATCACTAATGCCAAATATATATGCATTAATTACTACTTATTATTATGAATTCATTTATTAATTTACTAGTTGCATTCGTCTTCTTATATCGTATTTACTACCAAACTTTCTATTTAGTTATAGTTTATCAATATATATATATACCTAGGCAAATCAAGTTCTTGTCTTTTCTGTTATTTCAATTAAATTGGGTATGCACAAATAAATTGTTTATTAACTTATTCTTACAAAATTATTTACATGCATTCAGTTACACCTAATTTAATGCATTGATTTTCATTTATAAATTAAAGGTTTTTCCTTTAAAAGCTTTTATTACTAACCATACTCCAACCTCTACAGGACATTGATTTATTAAATTTGCACTTATTATGCATACTTTTAGCAACTCATATATACTTTGCGTCTATTCCCCAAATTTCACATTCTATTATTACATAATTTGCATTGATTATTATTTATTATTATTGCTTTACTGATAAATTAGATATTTGCATTGGTTTTGCTTATGTTAAATTAATTTCCCATAATAAATAAGGTTTCAAAACAATCAATAACATTTCCTTAGCCCAAACCCCGTTTACCAATTATTTTCCTTCAATAATTCATGTTGCTATAAATACGTACATTTACACTTTATAGTTATTCTAATATACCTATTCCAACACTCTTAACCCTTATCTTTACTTTCACCCACTTGAAACATAAATTTTTATTTTCAAATTTATTCCCATTTACGGTTAATCAATGTTATTTTACATTAACCAATTTTAATATTCACCTTTAATTTCACATCTTCAAAGTATATCTAGGAAAAATCTTTCCACCACTTAATTTACTGAATCTTATGCAGTCTTACTATAAATAGGTTTTAAATTACCATTACTGAACATTCAATTACTATCCAAAGTATTTATTCATAAATCAATTCGATATATACGTTTATTTCCTTCTATTTGATTTATACCTAGTATACATTTTCCTAAATCCTGTTTCATTATCTTCATTAAATGGTTATCGCATTGAGATCAAATTTATTAGCTTATATCGCATTATTACCATTAACTAAAATTGGCTTACAAATTTTATTTTTTTTATTCAATACTCTAAATAAATAACATATTATTCCATAATTACTCTTGTTTCCACATATTCCATTCAAAAATTAAACCACAATATTTACATTATTTTATTGAATTGGAAATCTCATTTTAAATTGTTAACTTTTAATAAGAACAAATGGCAACACCAAATTCCTAACATTCATTTTATTAAAAATTATGGAAAATATGACAAATTTAGTTAACGAAATTTTCGGGTCGTTACACTCTCCCCCACTCAAAACTTTTCGTCCCCGAAAAGGAAAAGAAGGGAGAAGAAAGAATTTAATAACAATACATCTTATTCAAAATATTTAACTTATAAACAGTAATTTACTAAATTTATTACCTTAAATAAAATATACCCGTTTTATAATCATTATATCCTTTTATACTTAAATAATTAAAATATGGAAAACATTTTCAACATACTTCTAAGTCCAAAATTTACGGGAAATTTTGGTAGAGTCTCCTTGATACGGAGAGGCTTGGAAAAATACAATACCGAAATATAACAAAGTATCATATAGAATATTCAAAATAGTATATCCCAACACGGGAAAATATATAAAAATAGCGCTACAAAACGTAACCGGGAACTGTTTGCGTAAAAAATGGTCACAAACACCCAATACCGTGAAAGCACCAGTGTATGAATATAAATCAGCGATATTCAAACACAAATCACAGATCTCAGCAAATAACCCAAATACGTTTGCACAAAAGATGGGCAAACAACTCCAAGTTGTATGATTTAGTTGATTTTATGTTGTTCGTAATGATTTAGGTGGTTTATGCAAATACGTAAAAAGCAGGGACTGAACTGTAAAAGACACACAGATTTATAGTGGTTCGGCCAAAATGTGCCTACGTCCACTTTATATGTTATTCTCCTTTTCCAATCCGATTACGAGTACAAAGCTTGTAGTACAAGTGTATGAAAGTTGTTTGAAAGTTCCTTCCAGGTTTGAGCTCTCAAACTCCTCTCCCATTGTTGTACCCCTGCCCCTTTATTTATAGAGTGAGGCTGGGGGCGGAGGTCTTGGATGTATGTAGCTGCTGGTGGGCTTGGGCTGATGCAATCTGGCCTTGCAGCATTCTGGTTCGGCAGCGTCTTGGTTCGGCGGTGAGTGGTAACATGGGTGATTCGGCAGGTAGTGGAGATAGGGGTTCGGTGGTAGGTTGGACCGGTGGTAGCGTGGAGATGGAGCTGGACCGGTGGTTGGTTCGGTAGTATGGTAGGTAGAGGAGGTTGGCTCGGCAGTAGTTAGTCCGGCAGCTGGTTCGGTATGGTTAGTTCGGTAGGTAGTGGAGACAAGGGTGATTCGGCAGTGGAATGGAGGTAGGGGTGATTCGGCAGTGGCGTGGAGAGGTGGTGGTTCGGTGAGGGTACTACCGAATGGAGCTTATAGAATGCCGAATGATCCCTTCATATTCGAGAATGCCGAATGAGCCTTCGGATCCGAGAATGCCGAATGAACCAGGGGGAGTTCGAATACCGAACGAACTCTTGCCTCGCTTCCAATCGATTTTCAATCCCGACATCCATCATTCCTTGCCAGTTTGTTGATATTCTAGTTTTGACCAAAAAATGGGATAACACTTTGCCCCCCAAAACATGCCTTGTGATAACAAGGCGTGTTTTGAATAGTTCCGAATCCAATATCCAAGGTCCATAGCCACATCGGCAGAGTAGATCATCCTTGACTGCTCCGAGTCGATATCCAATTCCAAATCCAATAACCAAAGCTTGAGCCAATTCCATGTCCATCCGAACTCGACAACCGAGCCCCAAACCATCCTTATCCAATAGCCAATAACCGAATCCAGGACCTCTCTGGGTCGATATCCAAATCCATAACCTCTCCAGGCTCTTGCCAAGCGCAATCCACACCTGACGGTCGAGATCCAGTGTCCCTAGACGTTAAGCTAGCCTCCTCGAGTTCTTGTCGAGCGTAATCCACACATGACGACCTTGGTCCAGTGTCCCTGGATGTTGAGCTAACCTCTCCGGGTTCTTGCCAAGCGCAATTCACACTTGACGATCTTGGTCCAGTGTCCCTGGACGTTGAGCTAACCTCTCCGAGTTCTTGCCAAGCGTAATTCACACTTGACGACCTTGGCCCAGTGTCCCTGGGCACTGTACAATGCCATGGCTTAAGTCCTAAGCCGAATCCTGGTCTCTCCGGACCCTTGCCGAGCATAGTCCATACTCGACGACCTGAAAATAACAATTGATAATATAGGGCCTAAGTCCTAGGCCGAATCCTGGTCACTCCGGACCCTTGCCGAGCATAGTCCATACTCGACGACCTGAATGAGTCAATTTACCACGTTCGGGCAAAGCGACTCACCCCTTGCCAGGCATAATCCATACCCGACGACCGTTTATCAAAAATCAGATAAAAATCCAATCAAAATCCAATCCAAAATCCAAATCCAAATCCAAAATCCAAATCCAGAATCCAAATCCGAAAATCCAAATCCAGAATCCAAATTCAAAATCCAAATCCAAAATCCAAATTCAAAATCCAAATCCAAAACCAGAAAACTAGAAATCCAAATCAGCATCCAAAGTTGAAAATAATCGTCCAGAGGAAAATCCAAATCAAAAGGCGAGAAAAACCAGGAGCTCAATCCAAGCTCCAAAACCGAAAACCAAAAAGAAAAGCAGTGTCCAATCCAAAAGCAAAAGATAAATTTCACAAACCATAGCATCGCAGCTTATTATCATTCAGAGCATGCCTAGGGGCCATCTCCGTCCCCGTACATGTGTAAATGACTTGGTTGCTTGCCAATAGTTTGCTACTTATTTCATATTAACCTGGTCAAGGGACGATCAACCGACCATCATTCCTGGGCCTCCCACCATCGTAGCTTGAGGCAGGCGGCGGTTGCTCCTGCCTCGCTGTTGCATTCCGAGGTCCAACATATTGTGGCAGCTGTCCATTCCTCACATGCTCCTCAATTATGTCCTTTAAGTGCCTGCAGCTGTTGGTGCCGTGTCCATCCAAATCATGGAAGAGACAGTGCCTTCCCGATGTCCTTTCCCGTTCTGTTGGTTCTCTCCTAGCCGGCCTCCGGTAGTGAAGGCGATTTCGAGTATTCAGGTATATCCGCTCCAGTGTCTCGTTCAATCCTGTGTATGTGGAAAACTTTGGATCCTTCCATTGCTTCCTAGCATTTCCAGAATCACCGTCCAACTTCCTTTTTCCTTTGTCTTTATCCGAACCATTGCTGGATGGTCCTCCCACCTCAACTGCATTAACCTTTTTCAATTTTAAATCCGTACTCGCATCTTCTTGTCGAAGGAACCTTTCAGCCTCATGAAAGAATTCGTTGAGATTCCGTGAGGGATCTCGTATCAGAGATACCTTGAAATCCGAGTTCTCCCTGACTCCTGATACTACTGCCATTAAAACCATCGATGGATCGGGCCGATCCACCGAAGCAACTGCGGCACTGAATCGAGTTAGAAAAGCTCTAAGCGATTCATCCATCCTTTGCCTTACCGATGTCAATGTCATCACGTTCTTCGGTCTCTTGACATGAACCCGAAACTGTCCCAAAAACCTTTCCACCAATTCCCTCCAAGTCCTGATAGATCCTTCTTCCAGCTGCCTGAACCACATCGCAGCTAAGTCCGTCAAGTACAAAGGGAAGCATCGGGCCATCACCTCCTCTGATGCCCCCAGCACCTCCATGTGTCTGGTGTATCTCATCAAGTGATCCGTAGGGTCTTCCTTGCCATTGTATACCTCCACGCTAGGTAGCTTGAACTTAGGTGGATTCTGAGCCATCCTTATTTCCCGAGTGAACGGACTCCTGTTTACTCCTTCCAAGTCTCCGTTGGTCAAACCACCTCGCACAGTCTTCCTGATTATATCTACCAATCCACCGTTGTCTGTCGGAGGTTGCCCCCGAGGGAACTCCGGTACATACTCTTCGTGTAGCTCGTTAGTAGCAACGTTGGTTCTAGCCTGTTGAACTCCTTCCAAAGGTTCTCCTGTGTTGAATCCTGTGGGCCTGCCCCCAAGCCCTTGTTGATTGCCACCTGGCTCCGTATCCTGTCCTTCATTGGGTTCCGTAACCCTAGCTTCTTGTCCTGCATCCACAGCCGTTGTAGCTGTTCCTAAGTTCTGCATCCCTGCAGCTCTCATTTGCTCCAAGAAAGTTTGCATCATTTCCTGTTGACTTTTCAACAACCTCTCTTGCAGTGAATTTGTTATGGCTTCCATTTCATCCCGGGTTATGTAGATCGAAGCCGGTCCTTCCTCACCTCCGGAGGATGCTTGTTGACTTCCTCCTTGTTGGCTTCTCTCAGCCCTTAGCCTTCTACTGTTTTGCCTAGTCATTGTCTTCCAAATCCAAACTTCTATCCGATGTAGCGGGTGCTGGTCCTTCTCAGTGAAAGCACCAAAATGTTTGCGTAAAAAATGGTCACAAACACCCAATACCGTGAAAGCACCAGTGTATGAATATAAATCAGCGATATTCAAACACAAATCACAGATCTCAGCAAATAACCCAAATACGTTTGCACAAAAGATGGGCAAACAACTTCAAGTTGTATGATTTAGTTGATTTTATGTTGTTCGTAATGATTTAGGTGGTTTATGCAAATACGTAAAAACAGGGACTGAACTGTAAAAGACACACAGATTTATAGTGGTTCGGCCAAAATGTGCCTACGTCCACTTTATATGTTATTCTCCTTTTCCAATCCGATTACGAGTACAAAGCTTGTAGTACAAGTGTATGAAAGTTGTTTGAAAGTTCCTTCCAGGTTTGAGCTCTCAAACTCCTCTCCCATTGTTGTACCCCTGCCCCTTTATTTATAGAGTGAGGCTGGGGGCGGAGGTCTTGGATGTATATAGCTGCTGGTGGGCTTGGGCTGATGCAATCTGGCCTTGCAGCATTCTGGTTCGGCAGCGTCTTGGTTCGGCGGTGAGTGGTAACATGGGTGATTCGGCAGGTAGTGGAGATAGGGGTTCGGTGGTAGGTTGGACCGGTGGTAGCGTGGAGATGGAGCTGGACCGGTGGTTGGTTCGGTAGTATGGTAGGTAGAGGAGGTTGGTTCGGCAGTAGTTAGTCCGGCAGCTGGTTCGGTATGGTTGGTTCGGTAGGTAGTGGAGACAAGGGTGATTCGGCAGTGGAATGGAGGTAGGGGTGAATCGGCAGTGGCGTGGAGAGGTGGTGGTTCGGTGAGGGTACTACCGAATGGAGCTTATAGAATGCCGAATGATCCCTTCATATTCGAGAATGCCGAATGAGCCTTCGGATCCGAGAATGCCGAATGAACCAGGGGGAGTTCGAATACCGAACGAACTCTTGCCTCGCTTCCAATCGATTTTCAATCCCGACATCCATCATTCCTTGCCAGTTTGTTGATATTCTAGTTTTAACCAAAAAATGGGATAACAGGAACATACCTATTTGTTGGGCAAATTACGCTTAATTTATGGAAACAAAAGCAGTAACAATTGCTTCCATACCTGCATTTCACTTATATAATCTAAAAAGGTTAACTATTTATATAAAGTGAAATATTTTCATGGTTTCAACTACTAACAACAATAAATACACAATCATCAATTTCGACAAACAGTATACACAACAAAACAAAACAACCATTAAACCAAACAAGCAAATAGTTGTTCGGGTTCAAAACTTGAAATGGTACGGAATGAAAAATAACTATCTAGTGCATCATTTACTCAACAGTCTTAGATGAGACAAAAATAGATTATTTATTCATCCAACAACTTCAAGTTTCCTTACCCAGCCAACTATAAAGTAAACAATATCGATTTAAACCAACAAATCAATTCAACTTATATAAATTCATTACATACTTTAATTGTTTGATTTCTTTTCTTTTATTCAACCCACATAAATTTTCCTTTATATAATTTACATTTATTTCTAACAAACTTCAAATTTTATTTCTCATTCAATGGTTGTTTCCTTATTTCTACTTATTACTTACCATTATTCATTTTTATTTTATTTAGGTTATGTAAGTCTCTTTTATTTGTATTACATTTAATGCACTTCTCAATTTCCACTCATTTATTTAATGCTTACATTTCTATTATATTAAATTACAGTAACCCTTTTTTAATTACACTTAAATTCTTAACCTTATAACCTCCATTCTTATAAATAAAGGATTTTATTAATTTATTACCTAAGGTTTACAGTCATTTATTTATATTACCTACTTTCCATTTTATTCAACTAGTAGCATTTAAATCATACTAAATTTTATAACCATACACATCAATCCTTATTTATTAAAGAGTTTCGTTTTATTTACTTAAGTTTAAAATCACCTATTTATAATACTTACCTTTAATTATGGTAAAATTTCAATTATAACTTAAGTTTATGCCATTAAATTCTCATTTATAATAGCAATTCATTGAATACTTCATTATTTTCAAAATTTCTACTTGTATAATATTCTATTCCAATCTTCTTATTTAACATTTCAACTTTTCATATTTGGTAAGTTATTTGTGTAAAGAAAAAATGCAAAAGAACTTATACAAGTTTTATCTCATCTTTTAATTAAATTTAATGTTCAACAATATTAATTTTTTTGTCTCATATGTTAAAATTTTCAAATTTCCCTTTATAACTTTGCATAAATTTTCTTACCTAAATTAGAGGTTTAAGTTCATTAATTACTTACCTTTTATTTCACTAAAATAATTTAAACTATTAATTAATGGAAATTTAAGAATTAAATACCGGGTCAAATTCCAAATTATTTTAAAAATAATAGATAAATAATTTCTTACAAATTTTATATCTCTAATTATATTTAAAAAAATTAAAATTTTAAATAATTTCAAAATAAATCTGCAGTAGAATTTACCACAGTGGCATTTCCCCTTCGAAACTCGAAAATGAAAGTCGATGATGCGGCCGCCATCACCGAAATTATTTTCCAGCGATAGAGAGGAAAGTACGAAACTTATTTTCTCCAAGATCTTCTTTAAAACAATTCTTCCGAATTCAAAATGAAATATTTATATCGAAAAATATATATAACTATATTATTATACTTCAAAATCCTTTGAAAGCAAATTTTCAAAATCTCGGACTTAAGTCCTAAAATTTCCAAATTTCATTGATTTTATTTTCAATCTTATTTTACCTATTATATATAAATTTTATTCCTAACAACCAATCTATTGCAACCAAATATATATATATATATATCTTTTGGAAAATTTATTTTATATATATAGAAGATATAATAGGCAAAATTATTTCATTTACCTATATTTAAAACAAATATTATATCGGTCTGTCCTATTAAGTGTTTAGAAATCTCTATTGATGTCATAGCGTCCCATGCACCAACCAGAATTTATAAATACAAAACGGAACAGATAAACACAATATCAAAATCTTTTTATAACATTAACAAATACGCCCTCTCATATATATACACTCAGCGACTCCCATAGGGTATTACTACCCTATTAACAAAGAGTCAAACCCTACAAAGCTAAGGTTTATCGCTAAACCAAAGCTCTGATACCAACTGTAACAGCCCGCCTTTTCGCACACTTTAAACCGACACACATGACGATTCAAACCATACGGAAGGGCGGATTGTTATGGGGTAAATAAGAAAAACAGAGAAGAAATAAAACAAAATGGAATCTCACAGCGGAAGGATAAAATATAATAATCAAATATACAGTTCATGAAACTGTTTTACAAAATAATTAATTTTACTTGTACAATGAATATCAGAGTTACCCATACCAATACTATCAATGCAGCGGAATTAAATGGTGTAGTGAAATAATATAGTAGATACTAGTAATACAAATCTTTGTCTTCGTCCTCCAGAGCTAAATCCTCAAATCCTGAAACGCTCGGACTGACCCGAGCGAATTTGAAAAGACAAAACACTCGAGTCAGAACTAAAAGATCTTATGTGAGTAAAGTTAACAGAATAAATATGAGTACAGTAACTCAAGAGATGCTCGGGATTTACATCTCCTAAGGGTCCGTTAAACTATTTACTATGTAGTATATTGCGCTATTATAATAATGTCTATTTATAAAATAAACTTACTTTTTAATAGCGTTAAGGGGTTACCCATATAGCCCTTAACACGGAATATATTCCCATAGTCTATACAGTACCGTAATCTCCCCCGTAATGGGCGTCGTCAGAGGGCACTCCATAGGTATGGTACAAAATAAAACTCGTAGTAAAGGCTCAGTATGGTAGGTGACACGGCACAGCTAGGCAATGCCAAGGTTGATATACCAATTGCTATCCGGGCTGGTGGAAACGCGCAGCGCGCAGCTGCCGCCCGCCTCGAACAAACTCCCTCAAAATCAAAATAAAAGTGGCCACTGAATCAATCCAAAGTCAAAGTATAATATCGAAGAGGAGTGTCCAATCAGAGGAATGACCTCATTGGCCCGAGAATCGCTCCTGTTTTAGCCACCTTATGCCAACTCACGGGAGTTGGATCCACATATTTACCTTACAGGAAACGCCGCCACCAACCTACTTCATTCTGGAATCTCCACCGCGTACACGGTTAGTCAAAGTGGTTTTCGGTATCGACAGAGAGTATGTCCATATCCGATCCCGGTCTCTTTGCCAACCAATCGTTATTATAACACAGCGGTCATTTAAGATAGTTTATACTTTAAAACCAGAATAAAAATTCCATTTCAAAACTATGAATACGATATCATCTTAAAACCCAAAACAATATGATATTATTTTATCCAAATATATTTCTTTTTCAAAATCATACTGCTTTAAAATTTAAAATATCTGGAAACCAAATATTTGACTTATACCTTCAAAGCATAATATTTCGAAATTCATATATTTTAAAACCATAACTTCTGAAACTTGAATGGTTTGGATATTCAACGGTATACGAAATATATGGTTTAACTTTAAGGTTACTTTGTAAAGAAAGTAATTTCCATGGCTTTACAAATATATTTCTTTATTTAAAGTCTACTTTCAAGTTCCAAAACCACTTCAATTTCTATATATATATATATCCATTTGGAGTATTAATATTTCAAAACTAAAGTTGGAATTTATTCCTTCAACCAAATTAAATGTTCTATTATTTAGTCTTGAATATTTACATAAAAATCCATAAATAAAACTCCAATTTCTAGTAATTAAATATTTTCTTCAATTAAATTATACTAGAATATTCATTTTAAATTTATCTTGGAAAAATCCAGTTATAAATATCATACCTTAAAATTTCCAAACTTAAACATGTAATATGAATTATCAAATTCCATTTCTCAATTTTCCCATTTTTATTTAATAGATTTATACACAGCTTAAATTCAAAATTTTTAACTTCATATGTATATATATAGAAGAATAACATTTATAAAATATCAAAATTAAATTTTTTTATAAACCGTATCCCATCCAAACCATAGAAATCACTTTAAAATAATTTATATATAGACCACGGTGCCTGTATAAAATTTTCTATCCTATGGTCAAGTGATACAGATATTTATCATTTCAATCCGCAATTTAAAAATAAAATTTTGCGGTTGTATATCATTTCAAACCACAACCCCGAATAAAATGAAAATGCATGATGACTTGCAGTTTATACAATATAGTTATAGCATTCATTCATCCAAATATCAATCATCAATCATCAGTTGCAATCATCATCCAATTTTAAACAATCATTGATACATAGCATATGAATTATACAGGAATTAATAACAGAGTATTAACTAACAGTTTCTATTCCATAATAAATTTAATGACTGTTAACTAGCAGTTTATGTGAAAAAATAAATTCTACCTGTCAAATTTTATGCAATAAATAAACTAAATTAACAGTTAAGTTAAATAAATGTGATTTAACAGATATGCTGAATAAAACACGCCAACAGTCATAAATAAATTTCTACTCATATTTAAAATAAATTTAACAAACATAAAAACTTTTAGAAGTTGTGAGTGGGTTAAAACACTCACCTTTTGAATTTAAATCGAATTTAAATTCAATTTAAACTCAAAAATCCAACGGTCTCCAAATCTGTCCAAACCAGCGTCATCAGATCCGGAATTTAATTACGATCCTAACAAAAGAAATTTCGCGCGAAACGGGTAACGTATGAAAAAGTTGTTCAATTTTAATGAGTTGAAACAAAAATTAAATAAAACAAAATTAAACAACAACCTAATTAAAGCTTGCCACGTCATAAAGCTTCTTCTCAACTCACATATGCTCGTCCAGGGAATGAACCCATTTCAACGCACGCCCTCCCCATCTTTGACCGTGCCTTTAGACCGCCCCAGGCCACCAGATGGTGACGCGCCTCCACCATTACGACTTCCCTAGCCGAGCTCTCCAATACCCAGAAACCAATTTGCAAATAGTCGCTCCAAATCAAAACGTCCAAATTGACTTAGGTTTCGAATTTTCTGATTTTGACCGAGATTTGCCGCTGACTCGAGTATCGATTTCGAAAAGAGAGACTGCGCGTAAATTCGTATGGATGAAATCTACAACATATTTTTTTTTTTTGGAATTTTTCTGAGATGTTTGAATTTTCATTTGAAATTTGAATAGAAATAGATCTAGGTTTTCATCCATTTGAGGAGGAGAAGGAGTTGAAGAAAAGAACGTACAGACAAATGATAGAAGATGGAGGCTAGGGTTTTTTTTTGATCGTCTATTTATAGATAGATCGCAAAAGAATAGGTGTGCACGAATTTTAACGTCCAAACCGAAGTGGTCCCAAAAGATAAATAATATTAATTACACACGTTACGGATTTAGGAAATAAATAAATTCCTTATCATTTACATTTTATTTTAACGTATATACAAATGTAAATTTAGACGTTTCGTTTACGTTTCAAAATATATCCACAATTTTATTAATTTCCAAATTGATCTAAGCAAATTTAGATGTAAATTAAAAGCTGATAAGTCTATCCATTGCAATGTTAATTTCTCCACTTCCTTATATTTAGAAATTATAAATTAAGTTTTCAAAAACCTATTTTTGATTTTCAAACTTTTATATACTCATCTTTTACCAGTAATAAGGATGCATTAACATTTGTTCATGGTTTCACCTTATTATCCTCAACTTCCATTTTAAATTTTCAATAATTACAATTGTTGAATGTTGATACTTTAATTAAATTTATACATCTTGCTTTATATAATCTATATCAACAAATGGTCCAGTTATAAATAGAATTAGCATTAACTTCATCTTATAGGATTAACTACTCCAATTACAAAACAAATCTACGCTAACTGCACGATTTAAGTCAATTAATTGTAATTGAGTCTACATTAAATGTTATAAATTATAAATTGGAACCTCAATAAATTCGCTTATTGATTTAAAATCTTTCTATTCAGTAAATAGACATTTTATGGGTATAAATAACATTTGAATTATAACACATGTCATTAGTGCATGCTTCATTTCTTATAAACTCCCTTTATTAACTAGAACACATCAACCAAAACAAAATAATTAATTTTGATTTATTTCAGTCGATTGTCATTCTTAACTTAACATACTCAAAATGGTTAACCTAAATAATTGTTACCCTTTTACATTCAAATTCACTTACAACCATCATTACAACAATGTTGCCATAGATTTAGATTTAATTAAATAAATTAGATAAATGTGTAAAGTTTTGTAATTATCACTAATGCCAAATATATATGCATTAATTACTACTTATTATTATGAATTCATTTATTAATTTACTAGTTGCCTTTATCTTCTTATATCCTATTTACTACCAAACTTTCTATTTAGTTATAGTTTATCAATATATATATACCTAGGCAAATCAAGTTCTTGTCTTTTCTGTTATTTCAATTAAATTGGGTATGCACAAATAAATTGTTTATTAACTTATTCTTACAAAATTATTTACATGCATTCAGTTACACCTAATTTAATGCATTGATTTTCATTTATAAATTAAAGGTTTTTCCTTTAAAAGCTTTTATTACTAACCATACTCCAACCTCTACAGGACATTGATTTATTAAATTTGCACTTATTATGCATACTTTTAGCAACTCATATATACTTTGCGTTTATTCCCCAAATTTCACATTCTATTGTTACATAATTTGCATTGATTATTATTTATTATTATTGCTTTACTGATAAATTAGATATTTGCATTGGTTTTGCTTATGTTAAATTAATTTCCCATAATAAATAAGGTTTCAAAACAATCAATAACATTTCCTTAGCCCAAACCCCGTTTACCAATTATTTTCCTTCAATAATTCATGTTGCTATAAATACGTACATTTACACTTTATAGTTATTCTAATATACCTATTCCAACACTCTTAACCCTTATCTTTACTTTCACCCACTTAAAACATAAATTTTTATTTTCAAATTTATTCTCATTTACGGTTAATCAATGTTATTTTACATTAACCAATTTTAATATTCACCTTTAATTTCACATCTTCAAAGTATATCTAGGAAAAATCTTTCCACCACTTAATTTACTGAATCTTATGCAGTCTTACTATAAATAGGTTTTAAATTACCATTACTGAACATTCAATTACTATCCAAAGTATTTATTCATAAATCAATTCGATATATACGTTTATTTCCTTCTATTTGATTTATACCTAGTATACATTTTCCTAAATCCTGTTTCATTATCTTCATTAAATGGTTATCGCATTGAGATCAAATTTATTAGCTTATATCGCATTATTAACACTAATTAAAATTGGCTTACAATTTTTTTTTTATTCAATACTCTAAATAAATAACATATTATTCCATAATTACTCTTGTTTCCACATATTCCATTCAAAAATTAAACCACAATATTTACATTATTTTATTGAATTGGAAATCTCATTTTAAATTGTTAACTTTTAATAAGAACAAATGGCAACACCAAATTCCTAACATTCATTTTATTAAAAATTATGGAAAATATGACAAATTTAGTTAACGAAATTTTCGGGTCGTTACATTATCATTATCCCATCCTTTTGAAGAAATACTCCATCATCTCATCCTAGCGGGCTATCATTCTCTCTTTCTTGCATTTCTGTCATCTTCATCTCAAAGGTGGTTATATAGATGGATAAGGGTTAGATCCTAAGGACGCCTCCTAGCTACCCATATGTCCTTGTTGGCTTTATCCAATAGCAGATCCTCTGGTTGATAGTCTCGTCACTTCTTAAATTCAAGTATCAAATCGTCAAACCCTAGGTCTTCTCAGTGAAAGAACCAAATGTTTACTCCAAAATTCATATAAACACCCAATTACGTAATAAATAGGAAATATATCAAAGAAAATGAAGAAATTACAAGAAAAGAACACAAGATTTTATAGTGGTTTGGCGAATACTTCGACTTACATCCACTTAGTTGATTTCTATTGATTATTTTCTATTTTTACAAAGCTATTTTTACAACACGGTAGGAACCCGGTTTAATAATTTTGAAAGTTATGATTTTACAACTAGTCATTGCTAAAAGTTGAGAATTAAAGAGAATAAAAAGTCTCATTTTCAAGCACACTCCAACTCTATTTCTAAGCGAAGTTCTCCCCATTTTTCTCCAGAAATCACTACATGTGTCACCACGTCGTGCACATCTTTCACATAAGTAGCTCGACGGACCCCAAACCATGCTTCCAGATTGACGATGATCCATAGGACATAGATCGACATCGAATTGACTTCGCGTCTTTCAGGCCATTTCCTATGTTTCTCCTCGTATGACCTCGGGTCACCCTGAGGTTGCAGTGCTTCATGTTTTTTTTTATCAATTTCCCTAGGAAGTGCTTAGGGTTTGGATCGGCACCGATCCAAAGCACCCGATCCATGAAGTCATTTTTCAATTTTTCAACTTTCTTTATATTTCTTCACTTTATCATGTTGTGATGTTTTTCTAAGTATTTGTATCTATTTCTCCATTGTTCATTAGTAAGTTCGGTTTTTGAGTCCGTTCGGAGACTACGAAAAATTCGGTCGTAACACAAGATCTCTCTTTACTTCTTTTGTCATCCCTCTCGGTGTTGTTTCTCAACCATTCTCTGTAACCATTTCTTCATTCTCTTATTCCCTTTTCCATCCTCCATCACTTTGGTTTCATTCTTTACAACTAATAAGCATTCCACAATTCCTTTATACTGTGATGAATAATAAATTTTGTTCTTCAATCTTCGCTTTCTTGTTGCCCTTCTTATATCGTTACCATGGAGTGGAGTGGTACCATGATCTTAAAATTGTTATGGAACACCAAAGTCTCCTATACTTGAATCAACATTCATTATTCTTGACCTAAACCGAGAGGCGATGTATTGCTTATTAATTTTGCTTCATTTTTCTTCTTTCTGTAGGTAACTGTAAACGTGTATAAGATTAAATGCAACTCTTTTATTGTCCTTTATATGTGCTTCTTAAGCCTTTTCAAGATGAAATATTATAATTATTATATGGTCATTATGTCATAGTAATGTGTGTAAATGGTTGTAACTAGAAAGTTACCAAATTAACATATGAGGCCCCGCTTTCTAATCTTCTATTGACATAAACATTGTCTTGTTCATTTTTTGATATGCCACATTTATCATTCTCCATTGAGTTTCAATGACTCAATGTTTCTAAGAATATTTATTGGGAAGGCAAAAATTGAGAAAGTTGCAAATGGATTACCAAAATGCACACTCAGCTTGTGACATACCATTCTTTGGATCTTCTGAGCAATTCAGCCAACATATAGAAAGTTATTCTTGTTCGTTACTCAACTATCTTCTTTGATTTGTATTTTTGACCACTAGCTTGCAATTTAGGGAATTGAAGTTCCGTAATCCCCGTGTGTTTGTACTTCTCTGACTCTATTTTGCTTCTTGACCAAAATCACAGTACATTTTCTTCTTTTTTGTAGTCTCCAAAATTATTCTGTATTTGAATAAGGCCCAATCATAAAAATCTAATTGACCATTCAAATTTCTACTTAAGTCATGCATTAGATTATAGTTGTTTTGAGAGTAACTGATCGAACTATATAGTCAATCTTGTGGATTAATATTTGACTACTGATCGATTGGTCGATCATTATATCCAATGCTAATTTGTTGTGATTGCTGAAGAGAACATACTTGAGATCGTTGTTGCAAATGTAGTTAGAAATCATGATGACTCTATTGATTAGGCGAAGGATTACTATAAAAATCTAAACTTCAGTTGAATGATTGGAAGGTAAGGTAGACAAAATTCATTGGTTTCTTTCCACTTTGGCCGTTAGACCTTTTTTTGATAAATAAGTTTTGATATTAAGAGAATGAATGGTGTGTAGAAGTAAGCGTAGAGAATAATTTTGTGCTTGTTATAAATGCAAAAATAGGATATTAAATAAGGAATCGAGCAACGGTTAAAAAAATTACGGTCACCTTATCTGGAGTTTGTAATGTTGAATAAGTAGACAATGGTATTATTTGTACCGTTGCCTATCAAGTTAGTCGGCATTCTAAATGTCCGTTAACTTAGCTGGCAAATGACATACTAAATGTCAACTAAATAAACAGCTCTTAAGGTTTCCAAAACAACCGGGGGTTGCTTTGGCTGGTCAAAAATAACCAACCAAAGCCCTATGAGGTTGGGTCACTGACCAATTTCTTGTTGGATATGCTCAAATTCTTTTCTTTTTAAAGAATATTAAATTTTAACATTTTTTTAAATAATGGTAGTTTTTTTGCGAAGAGAATGAACATATGTGGTTTGGAAACGAATTTTGCGTTTTTTTAAATGTGTATTTCAAAATGAAATAAAGAGGAGAAAGTGTTGGAAAATGATTTTAACATATAAAATTAAAAATGACTTTTTCTTATTTTCCACCTTTGGGAAAATATCAAAAACCATATTCTATCTGACGCTTCTCTACTTTACTGTAATGGCTAGGATTTTCTACATCTTCCTTTACTCCCACACTATTTGAAATACGTACTGAAAATACAAAATTCATTTTCGAGCCAAATAAGCTTGAAGTTTTTTAACTTTCTTTTTGTAAGAAAGAAAGTACACTTCCTTCCTAAAAAGAAGGATCCCTAATTTGTTTGTTGGTTTGTGAATTTTTTAGACAACGTACACTACTATAGGATAGACATGGATATTTTTGAGTGGACGATGTAAAATGTTTTTCAATCCAAAGTTCCTACAAAAAGTTAATTGCCTTTATAACAAGAGATAGCATATGATATTGATTAAACATGTTATAAAAAATAGAATTATATCGATTGGAAGAATTTGGGTAGATTTACTAAAAGTGAAAATTAACCATACATCCTCATTTGCACAACAACAAAAAAAAGTGTTTTTCTTCCGTTTCACATCTACATGACAAGCACTTAAAATTTTCATAAACTAAAGCATCAACAAATGACGGTAAGATATGTCAATTTTAATGTTGATGGATATAGCACGATGATAGAAGCTGGCTGATGATGTGAAGTTGATATTCAAACTATATTAAAAAAAAGTCAGATTCACTAATGACTTGCGACAAATTTACAAAACTAAATTTAACATTATTTCAAACAACAATTTCTAAATATAATAAGGACTTGGTTTATGAGATTCTTATGAAGGTGAAATATAGATATATTTTTGTGTAAATTAGGATCCACCATTTATTTTCAAGTCTCATAAGTGGAAACCTTCTTCAAAATCATGTTTTAAATTACACTAATATTTTTATTTTCGGTAAGAAATTATTTTTTCAATTTTTTCAAAATTCAAATCTATGCCTACTCCCATGTTATAACCAAGACTTTTTTTTTGAAAAAAATACAGATATTTACAGCTTTTTCTACAAATATTTGTACTTTAAAAAAAGCAAAGATTAGAGAGGTTTTTTCGATAAATATGCTAAACATGTATTTTTTAAAACTTGGTTTTTAGGAAGGACGGCTGTGAAGTTCTTTTTAAAGGCTAGCCGGCTTTTATCCTTGATCCCTACTAGTTTATCGATAAAAAAGACAGTTATAAGCAAATACAGGAAGAAATTAAAATTAAAAGATAACAAATAAGAAAAGCAAAATGCAACAAAGAGAAAATTGTAGACAAACATCGGGGAAATATTGCTAGTGAGGAGCAGAATTTTCCTCTGTGTCGCTACAGACAAAGCCTCTTGCACGAGCGATAGACAACTATATCCTAATATATATACCTGCATCCGAAGACAAGAGAGTTTTGAATATACTATTATTTCTCTTTTGCCATATTTTAGCTGTAAACTTTTTGAGAATCATTGTGAGCATCCTTCTATTATCGTCCTTTAGTCTTGTAGTTTTGTAAATCCAGTACCATTCATAATTCAATCCTCTAAATGGATGGGCATAATTAAGATCAATCAGGAGCCTAGTCCATAGATAGACATAGGAACATTCAATGTAAAGGTGGTATGTGGTTTCAATATCAGAGAGGCAAAGTACACAGCTCCTATCAAATAGAAAGCCAAGAGAATAGAGCCCACCACGTTTGTGAAGAGCATTATTGGTTATTTAAGTGTAAGTTGCCTCTGACTGTTCCAAAGGTATTCCGTATCCTATTGCTCTATGGATCAAGAGAGGGATTGGAGATATTACGGCATTGTACACAACACTAATTGAATGTTGTTTGTTCAAGTGAGACCAAGGTAGACCATTTTGATTCATATCATATCTAATGGTCATCAGAGAGTTCCATAGTTGTCTAACTCTTATGCAGCTAGTATAAGGAGGAATAATCCTTCATATTGAATGTACTCAGAGACAAGCGCATTACCAGGGATGCCCGTGGACATTTTTTCATTGAGGGTAAGTACATTGTTTAGGATGAGACCATGATCAGCCTATGTTGTATGCCAGAAGAGATTTGTAAGGGAGTTTGCAGCATTGTGTCTTGTGTGAGGGAGAAGAGTAGTTCTCAGGTTTAGCTGGCTCCTCCATACCCAGCTGGTGGAGCACAGAATATCCATTGTCCAAAATCTCTTTAATTTTAAATGATATTTGAGCATCCTGAGGACCTGGACAGAGGAACAATCATGAGAGAATAGTGTTTATGTGTTTTGATGCTACAGCCATGTTCCAAGTTCTCAGACCGATCTTGCCAAGACCAGCATGGGATTTTGGGATGGAGACTTTCGTGTATGAGATAGGAATGGGCATCTTAGAAAAGCAATCGCCATGCCAAAGTAAATGATTGAAGGCCTTTCTTAGATTAGACATGAGTTTTTTGGTAGAATAAAGGTTCTGGAGTAGTAAGAGACCATAGCAGTGCGCATGGATGATATGACTGTCTGTGAGTTGGCCATGATGCAAGTTTGGATATGATATTTTCAAAAAGGACACGCTGATTAGTGGCGATTCTGGATGATGTCAGGGAAATACCATGATATACTGAGTTAGGAGGCATTATGGCAAGATTAGAGAGGTTTAACAATTTAGAATATTGACTAGTGGTAAGGCCTGCTGATATTATATTAGATTTCGAATAATTTATAGCAAGCCATGTAACTTGTTGAAAGGTGGAGAGAGAGCTCTTGATGGTGGATATGCTCTGAGAATCAGGCTTGGAGAAGACTGGGAGATCATCTGCAAACATCAAACAGCATATATCTAGGTCCTTACACTTTGGATAGAGTTTTATAGTTTTCAGATGGATTTGCTATTGTAGCAAACAAGTAAGAAGTTCCATTATGATAATGAACAAGTAGGTAGACATGGGACCACCTTGCCTGATCCCATTAGAGGAGGTGAAATAACCTTCTGGATTGCCATTAAGAATTACAGAAAAGTTGTTAATGGATATTCAAGTGTATATCCATGCAGGTATTGGCTGTGGAATTTTCATCTTGGTCTTGATGACAATTAGAGAAGACTGGCTTACAGAATCAAAGGCCTTTTGTATATAGTTTCATCATAAATTCTGGTGATATGTTCTTTGGTATTATAGCCCTTAAGAAGCTCATGAGTCAATAGGATGTTATGAAGAATATCTCATTTAGGCAAACAGGCAACTTGGTTAGGTGATATGAATCTAGTGAGAACAGGCCTTGAGTCTATTGGCTATTATTTTAGTTATCATTTTGTAGATTACAGTGGAGAAGGCAAGAGGCCTGTAGTGTTGAACTGATGTTGGGTTGTTTATCTTGGGTACCATGGCAAGGTTGGTAGAATTAACTCCTCCTAGTAGTTTGTTGGTATTGAAGAAGTGATGAATAGCTTTGGTAAAGGATGAGTTGATGATGGACCAAGTTTGTGTGAAGAAGAATGAGTTAAAACCATCGGGTCCATCCATGCTTGTAGAGTTTAGCCCAAATAAAGCATCCTTGATCTCAGTGTCTGTAATAGGAGATATAAGAGGCATGGCTTCTGTTTGAGTGATGGTGGCTACAGAAACTTCATGTAATTTATGTAGCAAGGTGGACTCAGAGATATGAGAGTTGAAACATCCAGAGAAGTAAGTTAGAAAAGCATTGTTGATATCAACTGGGCCAGTGTGTGTAATTCCTTGAGGGTCAGAAATGGAAAGAATCCTTGATTTGTTGTTCCTGATCTTGAGAGAAGAATGGAAGAACTCGGTATTTCTGTCACCGTCAAAAAGTAGCCTTTTCGTAGCTTCTATTTAAGGACTTGTAATTCATTATGCAGAGAGTTAAGTAATTCAATTTGCATATCATGTTCTATCTCAGATAGTGTAAAGCGTTCAGGGGAAGATAGCATTTTGGTTTGTATTATTTCAAGCTCTTGTCCGATGGAAGTAGACTTCTGAGCACCTTTACCAAATTCAAGTTTGGCTCATAGTTCAAAGTGCTTTTTTGCATTTCTGAGATGAGATTGTAGCTTATATATGGGATTTCCATGGGTACTGATGGGTCAAGCATGTGAAACAATATTAAAAACGAGGGGTATTTGGTCCTTATTTTAAAAATTTTAAAAGAGGGAAACTTTCTAAAAGTGTCCACTTTTCGTGAAATGATTTGGGGGCCATGATAAAAAATACCAGGGTTTGGGATAAGAACACCATGGGATAGCCAAAGGATAATGATCCGTTTGGTTTCATTTTGTATTTTGAGTTTTGTATTTTCAACTTGCACTAAGTGATAATAAGAAATAAAAGAAAAAGATTTATAATTCTTAGTCATTGCGACAACCAACGGACAACGAAAGAGTTGAATTGTTCTCCATGTTTTTGTTATCTCTTGAAAAACAAAAACAAAATAATCTTGGTTTCTATTTTATATGTTAATTTCATTTTTTAAAATTGTTTGTTTTTCAACAATACATACAACGGATACGCTTTTGTATAGACGAAAACACAAAATTAAAAACGACAAGTCAAACGGGGTCTAAGAGTATGCAGTTTCTAGGATTTAGCACTTTGTTGGCTGACCCACTGTGCAAATCTGAGGGGTACTTGCCTAGTAGAGATTGTGTTGGCTGGACCATGTTCCTGTCTTTGGTGCCAACCACATCTAAGTGTTTTCCAATCTGGTCTTTTAAGTTATTATTCAACCCATTAAAATTTATAACCTTCTTTCTCTCCCTTCTCTTCTTAATATATTTCTTGGTAAATTGAACCTCGTTGTTTATCACCTGAACCTTCACTGTATCATCATCTCTTGGACCTGGGACTGTTTTTTCAGTCTCATCAATAATCATATGACCAAAACACTTACAAATAGTGCAATTCATGGGCTTCTAATCATATTTAATCACCACCTTTGATTCGTGTAGTTTCATGGGATAAGGGAGGAGGAGGTTGGGTGACATCCTCCTGGAATGGAGGACAGTTTTAGAAAGCTTTAAAAATAAACGCTTGTATTTTTTAAACTCAAATAGAGTGTTTTACAAAAGTTTCCTGCATTGTTTTCCCTCGTTTAACCTGAAAAGTGAATCAAAATGTCCTTTAATGGAACATAAACCTATTAACAATGACTTGGAAGGTATTTTACCAATTGTGCTTAACATGGATCTAATGCTCAATACCCCTTGATGATAAAAACGCAAGCCAATCACAACTATAAATGCAGACAATATAAACATTAGAGCAAGGGTCTACCATAACAATGCTTCATTTAGTACTCTACCATGTCATACATAATATAACGCTGTTTATCTTACCCTCTTGGCTAATACCCCTCTTGTAATCTTTACAAGAGCTAAAAATTGCTATTTAGTTTTTACTCCCAAAAATAGAAATAGCACTTTATGGCATGCAAGTAAAAATGTCGCATGCATCGTGGAACTTTCAACTTTGTTACTATGCACTGATAACACCTGCCATCCAAGGAACAACAATAGGAGCTTTTGGGTGCGTGTTTCTGTATGATTCAGAGTACTTTCCCTTGAAGTTAAGCCGAGGTTTGTCTGCCTGCAATTTCGTGGAATCAAGTTTCTTATAAGAGACTTGAAAATAGAATGACCCGTTTATCATAAAGAAATTTCATAAACTTGCACACAAAGTTGACTTCTAAAATTGAGTTTAAAACCTTAAAGGCAGGTCAATTGGAAGCCTTTGATACAAACATGGATGTAGAATTTTGCTCGGTTGTCTTGTAGACACTAGATTTTGAGGAAATTACTTGACTGGATTGAAACATTTATGTTGATGCCAGGAATTTAAATACTTTTAAACTGACAAGCTTAAGTATATGAAACTTTATGGATTTTTGAAAATAGACCAGAAAGAGGAGATGAGATCACCATTGTGTCCTCATCTCTCATGTGCCCACTAATTTCATTGAAATGGGGATCACATAAGAATACAGAATTGAGGCCAAATCCCTTGATCCTTTTTTTTTTTTGGTATGTTTTCATATGCCCATTGAATTCCCTTATTCATTAACAATAATTCTAATTAATTAAAACGATGAAAAGTAGAAGATGAACATCTGACATTACGGGGTACAGAGCACATGAAAAGATGGATTCAAAAAATTTGAAGTGCTTAGGATTTCATTCGTAAAAAGAGAACCATTGTGATGCCTAGAAATGTAGTAAATATATTTAAACAAAATAACCCTGAGCTAAAGTAACTCGGTGTCTTAGGCACCTGTATTTATTTGATTTTTACTAACTTTATTTCATAATATAACCCCACGAATAAAGATTTCTTGCAAATATTCTATTTAATATATTCTAGTTACTTATCATGTCTTTCCTGTATTATCATTCTAAAGAAAATATTCATATTGTTATCCCGATCTGAATTGTTTACTTATATTTACTACCAAGCCAGAACAATGGTAGGTTGTGCTAGGTAGCCAATAACCAGCACAATAGTAGTTTTATACATCAAAAGAATTCACACCTTCCATCTATATGTAAACCATTACCAGCTTGTATGCTCTATTGGATCATCTTTGAATGGGAATTGTTTTACTTTAAATCTACTTTATTTTTTGACTTCAGTCTATACACTTTCGCACATCAATGGATATTTGCTTTTTTCCAATATGACAATTGCATATTTAATTCTTTAGTATATGAAATTGGTTTTATATCTATATCAACATCCACATCAGTTTTTTTTTTTTTTTTTTTTTTGAAAAAAAAAAGACAATGATGTTTGTTTGACAAGACTGTTCTTATTGGCGGCACATTGTAATGAGCCTTGTATCCAGATCACAAGTATATTAATCATCAAAAGATAAGTTTATTTATTGGTAACCAAATACAAATGTCGGTTCCATGGAAATTTAGATCGATATGATAGTGTAATATAATTTTCATGCTACATGTGCGTCAGCATTTACACTACCTCCAATTACTCTTTGCCGTAATAGTGGTAACTTTCTTATAAAAGTGAAACTATTTGGTGCTTGTTTATAGCAAACTGTTGTTTAAAAATGTCAATACAGGAAGTGTCATAATGGATTATATAAGAACATTGACTTGGAAGTAATTTCACTAAACAAAGGGGGTGTAAAAATATCCATACTAGCATATACTTAAAGGTTGGTGGGTGAAATACCTGTTTTAGCCAACACTCCTGATGTTTATGTTCATAAATATCCGGTGAATAACATCCATATTCCGAGGGACAATAAACCCAAATGTTGCATCTCTTTTCTCCTGGTTTTGCACGTTGTGCTTGATCTAAACAAGCTTGACAACAATCAGCAGCACTTTCTTTATGAAAAGTGAGACCCCATTTAACAGCAGTGCCATCGTAATCAGTATGCAGCTCTGCATTGCATTCTGATGGCATGGATTGACCTGGGATTACTTCCTCTTCTTCTGTGCAACAATAAAGTAGTATTAAAAACGAATACAGTTTCAGTGGACCGGAACGCATAACTTGTAGTATTTTAGCATGTCATATATTCTCATGTAGGCTGCATAAATGTATTTTAGAATTTGTGTCAATTAGAGAATTACAAGGAGATTTTCAGTAAAACAAAAGGATACCGAAAAGTTGATAACAAATTGTACACAAGTGATAGCATACCAAGTTCTTGTGCATTCTCAGGTTTGTCATCAACTTCTGTGTTATTGACACTAGATGGCATCCAAAATCCTATGTTTTCCAACAATCTGGGCCAATCAGACTTCAAAGCCTTTTTCAGTAATTCTGGAGACGAAGTTTTGTTTATATTAGTCTAAGGATAAAATCAGAATTCAAAAACAGTTTTAGGAAAATCAAGACATGAAAATAAACATCGGAACACTTGCTTGCTTCTTGGGGACGGATATTTGATTCTGATGATAAATTCAAAAGGGTTCTCTTTTTTATTTCCTTAAGTTTCTCGACGCGCCAAACCTCCACTGCTTCTGTTGATTGAAGACGGAAGAATTCGTCATTTTAACGAAGACAAAAGGTTGACAAACAATATCATTTGAGAATATGTTTATAAAATAATAGTGTTATTAAATTACCAGACATTATAATGTACATCAGCAAAAAAAAAGACAGTCTGCGTTTGCTAAACAGTAAATATACAAACCTAATCAAAGTATGTTAAGGTGCGTAAATATTTCCATCAAACAGTGGTCTGTCGTTGTCAAAATTATACACACACACACACACACACACACACACACACATATATATATATATGAGCTCATACTTCGCAGCGTAGGTGGGTGTCTAAAAAGTAAAATATACTTGATGAATCAACGAGAGTGCAAGAAACATAAACTGTGTACAGAAAAATTAACTTCAAATCCAAAAACTAGCCTGTAAGGAGAATGCATCCAAGGAGTTATATGCACATAAACCTATTCAAACAGGTCATGTGAACAAAATCCCTAAAAAACAACAAATGTACAGAATTTCCACTGGGCTGTGCTTAATGTCTTATTTTTTGAACGACCAACTGATGACAAAAGGGAAGGTTGTGTAACTTGTGCTAAATAGAGACAGCATACTTTTTCCAGATTCACTTATGGATGAACTCTAAAATCACAAATGAGAGAGGCAATGCATCATTCATGTCAGCTACTGCAACGATAAAAATATTATTTTGATTATTTTGACTGAAAACTCCACAACACAATTCTAAGCCATAATGAAGCACATATACACTAATTTAAAACATTGTCCAGCAGAAACTAAGAAATGAGATCAGTCGCACAATAACACTTCATTATATATTTAATAACAGCTATCATACAATCACTGACAGATGGGAGTTGGGTGAGACGTAAAAACTTTCTGAATTCTGACAATTTACTAAGAATACGTTAATTAAACTAAGAAATGAAATCAGCTGCACAATTAAACTTCATTATATATTTCATAATAGCTATCATATAATCACTGACAGATGGGAGTCTGATGAGACATGGAAACTTTCTGAATTCTGACCATTTACTAAGAATACACTAAAGACTGGATCGGTAATTGATAAAACTATACATGTCCATGGCACATTGCCTAACAAAATTTTAGATAACTGAAAAGATGAAACTGTATTAGTACTCAAATCATTACTCACGTCTAGCCTCTCTACCTGCTCAAAGTCTTAAATTCCTTTCAAAATTTTATTAGGATTCAATGTCTAACCAAGTGTAAGAAAATATATTCAAGAAATTAACCTAAAGTATTCTTCATAAGGGATCTCTTTCATTGATGCAATGCTATTTATGGTTTGCTGAACATCTGACTGTTATTTTTTTCATCGTCTTCCCAAAATAAATCTAAAGGGAGTAGCTATGACAAGCCAATAAAAAAGGCAGTAAACAAATAAATAAATAAAAATAACAGATTTCAATGCTTCACTTATCGTTTGCATATAGTCTTAACATGTACTATCCTATGAATGCTATTTATCATGTTATCCAGAGTAAAAGGGACCAAAACAAGTGTTTCTAATACAATACTTCAAATTAATTACAAACTTACTAAGTTAGGTAATCTGTTCTAGTGAAAAAACATCATATACGTCTGGTTTGTGTTAATAATATATTATGTCAGATATGGGAGGTGGATAATGAATATGACACTATGAAGCGGTATACGTTTATCTTAATACCAAATATTATTTTGTGCCTCCAATGAAATTTCTTTTGTTTAACAAGTAAGTATAAATTATATTCACGACAGTAATCTTCAGTCTTGTGTACCAATTGGTTGCGTCCTCTACAGAGCAATTAGCAAGAGTAAATCAAAGTAAGTTATTAATATCTATGTGCTGCATAGCATTCCACAAATAACAAACATTTAAAATAATAAATGTAACAAGAAATGCTATAAACCAAATTAGCAACTACAGTAAGCACATGAAACAATAAAATTGTGCAATCTAACCCACCTTTTTGTTCGGTTTCGTTCAAACCTCTCAACTTCCCTAATATTTCATTTCCCAACTCTTGCTTCACATAATCCGGCAACTCCCATTTCTTCTTTTCTCCACTCAACTCTTTCTTCAATTTCTTCACCTTTTACACATAATAAACATGATTATCACACAAAGAAAATTAATCGGAAACTTTTCAAATTCGTTTGGAATATGACTTTACCACTCTAATAAGCTCCACAGGCTCTGCAGCCTTCCTAGCTTGATTTGCCTCTTCAATTCTCCTAAGCTGATCTTCAGTATACTTAAAACCTTATTTTTGGCGAAAAAGATAAAATTAAATTAAAACAATCATAACTGGTTATATGAAGAGGATTTATTTATTAAATATAACATGTATAGAAAAGAAAATATCACAAAAATGGAAATTGACAATCGATTAAAAGTAACAAATCGATCCTCAAATGTCAACTTAAGTATTCCAAAAGATAAAGAAATGAAAACCTGAAAAGGGTGTGGATTGATTAAAAGAAGAATAGAGAGAACTAATGACGAAAAGAGCGACAATGAGATTCAAAGAGCAAACAACAACAGTAATCTTCTTGTAAGAGAATCCAAAACCGAAAAATCTTGATATTCTCCACCGCCATTCTCCTTCGACTGCGCCTCTTGCCATGTTCTGCACTTCATAGTGTCATTTTGTTCTATGTAGAGATCTGGTGGTTTTGAGTGTGGAGGTAGCAATGCTTCTTTATTGCGGTATTATTAATTTGTTTTGTTAGTTAATTAATCTAAAGTGGAAATTTGGAAAGGAGCAGGAATGGTGGCGATTGCTGATTGCGGTAGTTTATTCGAGGAGGAATTCTTTTTTAAAACGTATAAGAGATAGCTTGATGCTCGAATTGAATCAGCAATTTATTCTGCTCAACTGTATTGAAATGTGCCAATAAGAGCTCGGATAACATAAAAGATATTTTTTCAAACTACAAAAGCTTAAAACATATTTGTTTTGATTCCACTAAAACCAAATACATTGCTAAATCTATTCAATCCACCTATTTTATCATATCAACAAAAAATAACCTTGGCCTTTTGTACTTTATTCTCATATTCATTCTTGATTCTACTCGCTCTACTTTTGATTCAACCGATCATTTCATATTTTCTTCCAAAAAGATGTTTATATTTCAATTAGCGATTCATTCCTCTTTTTTTCTTTGTATGCCTTCCTAATTGACCTTCATTTCCACCTTCATGGAGCCACGTTATTTCTTGTATACACTCAATGTTAAAATTCATTTATTTCGCAATCTGTTATTAGATTAAAACCATTTTAAAACTCAAAATTTTTGCTTTTACAATCACTTTAAATAATTTTGAGTAATGAAGTAGTATACGTTGAGTGCATGATTATAAGGTCAACTTCAGGCAACAGGTTTTCTTATGGGAGTTCTTTTTTTTTTATTTTTTTTATAGTTAGTGTTTAAATCAATTTGATAAAAATAGATTCATGAATCCAAGATTCTCTTTTTTTTCCTTTAAATTTGCGGATTTAGTTATGATCACTTTATATTCAATGAAATTTGGTGAACAATCTTGGTATGAATGATGATTTAAATGTTGCTAACTTAGATTATTTATTCGGTTTTTTTTAATTAATAATTTCATGTTGAAATTTATCATGATTTAGTGAGTATATCTTTTTCTACCATATGCTCAATTTGGTTATTGACTTGTTAATTGTTTCATGTTAACCACTTGCATCTATAGTTATATCATAATTTTTACTCAGTTATAGTTGACATTTAGCTACATAAGCCGATCTAAAAAGGGGATCCTTAAGTACTCATTGCACATGAATACCGAAAGATTCGACTCTTCGGGCGAGGCCTAAAAGATCTACTTTGTACGTGACCTTCCATAAATAAATATAAATGAATATTTGTATATGGACTCGCATAGCTCCCTTTGGTATATTATGTGAATCATATTCTAAGTGTATGTTTTGTTCGATACTAAATGTAACAACTCGCCTTTTTCGATCTTTGGGTTCAATGTCCGAATCGACATTGACACCTTTAAAAGCCCAAAAAAAATCATTGGATATGATGACAAGAAATAAATGAAGTTCTTCCTAATAACTTTCAGAATCCCACAGCGAAAAGACATAAAGTATAATATATCAATAACAATGACTGCTTCATAAAACTGTAGTATTTACACATTGTCATATACATATGTTTTTACAATACTAATCAAACACGATCTATTTGCACAGTCAATTTCAAGTCATAATATTTATGTACATTGTTTATAATATGTATAATAAGATCATTGTCTTATGTACCATCTCATCTCCAAGCTCCATCAAATTATATAAATAAAGGTGGAAAACAGGAGTAGGTCAGACATAAACCTAAATGAGTGAGCCATATTTCTCCACATTTACTACAAAGATAATATTATAACATGATAAGAGTCTATCGTCTCGATCACGTCTCTAACACACAGGATCACACTACTATCTAATAAACCATAATCTACCACCTCTGGTCAACTATCATGTCCCATATCTATCACATACTAGACTCACATCCTAGACTTGCATTAGTATGCTATAGAACCGCTTAACATCCACGTCTTGTATATCTATTGAATGCACGTCTTGGACCCATCTTAATCACTACTAGATCGCTTAACGTCTGCGCTTTAGTAACAAATGGACTCACATCCTGGACCACCCCCCTCATGCGCTATAGGTATGCTTACCGTTCTCTCTTCTACGGACCCGCCTTATGCGCTACAAGAGAGCTCACACCCAGGACCCGCCTACTTGTGGTATAAGATCATCGTTTAGGTCACCTCCATGCACTATAGTACCGCTTACGTTTCTACCGATTAATAATATCACAATCACTGCATACTATTTAAAAAAAATCTCATACCATGTTCTCAAATCAACGTATTCTTGCTCAACCCCTTAACACCACATTTACCTTCCAAGTAGCTTCAATACACTTCTCAAAACTAGACGACACACCTTCGTTTCATCTCGTTTTGGCCCGATTGGGTCTAGGTTCAACCAGACCCAGTCTGGCTTTCATCGTCTACCGGTCGATCTGTCGCGGTTAGGAATTCGTTCCTAATTATGATTGTTTGCCATTTCTTACATCATTTCGCCTCTAGTCGCCTTTGTTTCACCTTTGACCATTTAGTATCCATCCCCAATAACTAGTACTTCGTTTCTATAATGATTTTTGGGTTAAACAACATAAAGTTTCATGCTATATTCATTTAATTCAAAAGAAAAGAGTGAAAGTTTGATTTTTGGTTTATTGTCTATTAATTCCTTCCAAAATCCCATATTAAATCCAAATTTCCTGATTATTAGTTGATTAACTACTCGTATTTATGCTATAAATTATAGAAATAGCGTTATATATGCATTATATTATAAGAAAGTAAAGATCACTTACCGAATTACTCTCTAATGCTTCAATCCTTTGTTGTTCGGATTATTGTGCCACCAAGCCTTCAAGATTCTACTTCAATTTTGGTATGTATATATAGTATTCTTTGTCTTCTTTGTGATGCCACTAGTTTCATGCGAATCCATAAAGAATCAAGCAAGATATTGCAATTTGAAAATTTAGGAAGAAAGAGGAAAAAGAAATGACATAACCATAGTTTCTGAAAATAGGAAAAATGTTACGACTCTAATTAGCTATGTATAGATGGAGGGAAGGGCAATGGTCTTTAGAATTCAAAATTCAAACTTTTGGCACTTCCTTCGCTTGACATAAAATTGCCTATAGCTCCTTTATATGGACTCCAAACATGGAAAATGAATATACTATACAAATCAAAAAAATGAGACGGTCGCAATGGTATAGGTTCGTCATCAAATTCCAAAGTTGAAAAAATGACCATTTTTCCTTTTAGATAAATTTTGTTTACTACTTACATTCAATTATTTAATACTATTGTTTTAATCACATTAACCCTAATTTTTGTGGTATTACAAAGGATGAACGGGATAGTGGAGGATCTATTTAGAGCATATATACTTGACTTTAGAAGAACTTGGGATGATCATTGGTGGAGTTTGAACACAATAATAGTTCTAAGAAAGTATAGGGATGACACCGCATGGAGCACTGTATGGAAACCATGTAGGTCACCTTTAAGTTGGTAGGAATTGACGAACAAAATAGTTCTTGGACAGAGATGGTAATGGATGCTTATGAGAAGGTGGAGCTGATAAAGAAGAGGATGCATAAGTCATATGTCGATAAGAGGAGGACTGAATTGAAGTTTGTGGTTGGAGATCTAGTATTCGTGAAGGTTTCACCATTAAAAATAGTGATGAGGTTTGGGGGTTTGAGAAAGTTAGCACCAAGATTTATTCGTCCTTTATATACATTAGAGTGGATCAGAAGTCTAACATATACAATAGAGCTTCCGAAGTAGATGGTTAATAGAGTTAGGGGTATGTCTAAGAGGTAGTTATGTAATTTTCTATACATATATATATAACTTGATAACCAACCTTGTTCAAAATAAATAGTATTTTCTTCCTATTATATACTCGTTATATTATGATATAAATAATTGAGTGATTAATTTAAAGTATATTAAATAGAAAATTCTTAAATGATATGTTATATGGTATAATTACAATATGTTGTAATAATGAGAAATTTATCGCATTAAGTATAACATATTATTTTAAATATTCTTAGTAAAGATGTTTCGAGATGGGATATCGATACATTCATTGAAACTAGAGTACGTAACGCTCTTCAAATATTGGGCAGTTTATTACTCATGGCCACCAGGGGCACCCAGAGGCTATGTAATGTCAGTTGTTGGATAACATGGAATGATTTACTCGGGAGTTTTCTGTTGGTTAACATAACTAAGGTTAAACAGAGAATCTCAAAGTGATGATGTTATATGGTTCCCTCGACTTGATAATACCGTGGAACTTCAATATCGACACTCCATTTAAATTATAGTTAAATCGTGGCACGACATCCTGTAACATCCCATATCTAGAGGCCCAAAGCTAAGCGTTACAGATGCTGCGGTCATCTATAGTATTAACTTCCGACGACTAAATACGGCTATGTTAATGATATCTATAGTCTCAGAAGCACTCGAACATAAAGCAATGCACAAATTTCAATACAACATTTTTCTATTACATTTCAAAACAGATGTTTTATATTCAAATTACATAATCCTCAAATGTTTCTCAAGCAATGATAAAATATACTTATTACAAAATACGCCAAGAGCAACATATAAAGATGTTCCTGTGGATAATCAGAGTCATATAATCATAATTGATCTAATATATATACAGTAGAAATAAACACAAAACTAAGAACTACAACCCCTAAATAGCTATCTGTTAGCTCCTGCTCTCCTCTGGTAGCTTTATTCGTCATCTTACTCAACCTTCGGCTTACTAAATCAATTCTGAGAACCCGAGAGTTTAAGGGGAAAACATAAACTTTGAGTTAGACATAAATCCTAGTGTGAATAATACTATATATCCCGGTTATTAATGTTAAGTGAGACAATGCCGCTTAGCAGAACGGGTTTCTCCTCACTAACATCCTTTTAAAACATATCTTTTGCAAAATTTTATTCTGCAACCAAACTGGTTAAAACTATAAAGCATCATTATATTATGTAGACATACATATCAGGTAAGAAATGGACTATTTGTCTAATTATTATAGTTATGTTTGGCTTACTATTAACCTTTTGTTGACTTGGGCCTACCAGACAAAATAACATAATTTATCTAACATCTGTTAGACATGCCTCTTTTGGACGGTCTGTCCTTAACTATCTGTTAAATACTTCTCTTCTGGACGGCCTGTCATTAACTTAACATCTCCCAGGGTCACCTGATCCTAATGGTTTAGCAGGCTCGCCAATAACCTATATGCATACAAACATATATTTCCTTCTGTATGTAATCATAATTTTAGTCTTACCTGTGACGAAGCCCAACATACTGGAATTTTGGACTAAATTAGCTGGGGCCAATAGCTAATGTATAAGGCGCGACCCTATACCAGTCTCATCTGGTATTCTAATATCTGAGTCATTTTCACTTAGGGATAACTTCCCTTAAATTTTTCTTGAAAAACTCTTTCAAATTGATTTATATCTTTAAATCATACTTATATAAGAAAAATATGTATCTTCTATGCTTTACTCAAAATCACTTTGCCATGTTACACACACACACATATCACTCAACCCCTTGTTGATAAAAACATTTACCGCATTCAAACCATTAAACCATGTCTTTCCAAAATATTGGAAAATTCTTTCCTTTTTGTTATCGAAAGCTTCGAAATAATAAACATTCCTCTTTAAAACCTTTAAACATTACCATTCGAAAACATTGTAATAACCCTTCCTTTCTTTTCATCGAAAGCTTCAAAAATAAAGAAAAACCTTCTCTTTCGACCCCTTCGAACCCTTGGGGAACCTGCCCTTTAAAACCATTTATTAAAAATCTTTCGAAAGCATTGAAATATTAAACCTTTCGAAAGCCTTTGGGTTCAATTTAAAACATATGAAAACCTTTCGAAATAATTCAAATTTTACTGCTTCGAAACCTTTAAGAACCGTCTCGGTCGAAACCTTTTAAATTATACCTTTAATCAGAGAAAAAGGATAAGAAACCCATTGAAGTCGCAAGCACTTCTTTCAAAACCATTAAACCATCTCTTTCGAAACCATTTGCATGTATTTAATTACAGAAAAAGGGTCTTTAAAACATTTAAGTCGAAAGCATTTGTTTCAAAACCATTTCCTAAGTAAAGAAATGATGGCGTCGAAAACGATCATTTCGAAAGCATTGGAGAAATGGTCAAGTTTTAAAAACAAAGTATTCCCTTCGAAACCATTGTAGTCGAAAGGTAGAAAGCGGCAACCAAAAAGATTTCGACTTTGTCGAAAGCAAATATTTAAAACTAAAGTGCAACCCGTTCGAAACCATCTTTTTAAATCCATTGGTTGAGTCGAAAGCCAACTAATTCAAAAGTTATTTAGTCGAAAGCAAGCAGGCCCATTTTAATTTAAAATAAAGTGATGTTTCGACCCCTTCAGAACATATGGTTTTGAACTCATACCTTTCGCCTTCTATCCAATTCGCTATGTACCAATTTCTTTGATATCAGGTGCATTGGTTTCGATGGAGATGGAGGCGGAGGGACTTGGTCGAAAGCCAACTGAGTCGTAAGTAGGTGTCGAAAGCAATGAAACAGTTTTAAAGCCTGAAATAAATAGTTCTATTCACCTAACCCGCTTTTCGTGTAAAATTTTGATTGGTTGCCTCTATTCTTTACCACTAAAAAGTGCTCCACATTTCAGAGCTAATTATTTAATTTAAATCATTTGTAAAATACCCCTTTCTCCTTAATTAAATATATAAAACATTTAAGTTTCATGCCTTAAATAATTTTATATAGGACAAATTTTCAATGTAGGCTAATTTTCAAATCAATAACGCCTCGTTGGTTTTGAAACTTATTACCAAACAGTACTAGTTTCTGTCCAGTCAGCATCCCAGTCACGTTTTTGTAAGTGCCACGAGAATGCGCAACTGATAGTTGCGCATGGGATTTCCAGTATTAAGCGCAACTATGAAATGCGCATAATTTGGGTTTGAATTTTTTTACGAAGCGCAACTACGAGTTGCGCATGAAGGGATTTTGGTTTTTTCAATCAGCATATATGCTTGCGCCTGCTATAATTTCGTGCAGGCGCAACTCGTAGTTGCGCCTGCACAGGCTGCTGCTGCTAAAACAGAGGCAGCATCAACCCTCCTCCCCATAATACCAAAATTCTTCCCAACCTTCAACCCTTCTTCCATGGCCGAACCCAACAACTCCCAGCCTAAAATTTAGCCAATTACCACCATTTTCTCACAAAATTTTCAAATTTCTTCCTCTTTCTTCGATTAAACCAAAGCTACAACAATGGAAGCGGGATCCTCTTCAACACAAATAGATTTTGGTAATTTCTAAACCCTGGTTTTTTGATAATTTTAAAATTTGCTTATTATTTGGTTGTATTTGCTAGAAATATTGTCAAAGAGCTTGTTGTACATCTTAATAATCCAATTTGAAGCTTGAATCACTAATTGATTGTACACGATTTGTACAAATCGATTTTTTTTGCATGAACTTTGAATAACTAGAAAGCGGACAGGTAGATGGTAGCGTGCTTTATATGCAAGATAATCACCGCTCTAATTTTGAAGAGTTAATGAGGGTAATATTATTCGCCTTGTAATTGTAGTAAACTTTTGCAAGTTATTTCGCCTTTTGAATTAACTAAAAGATATAATTCTTTGTTTTGCAGAATGTAAAACCGGTGGATTGCCTGGATCATTCGCAAAGTTTTGCAGATTTGATGGAGATGGTTAAAGATCAATGGGTTCAACAATTACTACATCAAGCGGGATTCTGGTACTTCATGCAGATTAGATATATCAGATTTGACAGGTCATTACTCACAACTTTATGCAATAGATGGAGACCAGAGACTTTCACTTTTCATTTTCCATTGGAGAAATGACCATTACACTGCAAGACGTATCTATTTTTCTTGACCTTCCCATCGAAGGTGTCATGTTGAACTACGGTGGTAACATGGACGCCGATGAGGTTTGTCAACGTTTGCTTGGTGAAATTCCACCTCCAGAAGCGGTTGTCAATAGAAGAGAGTTGAAGGTAAAATGGCTGAATGACCTTATAATCGGCCGGGAGATTTCAGTCGATTCATCTATTGAGGAGATAGAACAGTTCACACGGGCTGTCATATTACTTCTAATCGCATCTCGTCTATTTTCGAACCATTCGAAGGGTAGAGTTAGCATTAAATGGTTGTACTTGCTAGAGGATTTTGCTACCATTTTCGATTATTCATGGGGTAGCGCTGTTTTGTGTGCATTGTACAAGGAGTTGGATAATGTGGCACTAAGAAAGACCAACGGATTAGCAGGTTGCCTAACCCTTCTACATGTATGTCGGATTTGACTTATCGATGTACCAAATTTATGAAATATTTTAAAAGACGTTTCTTAACACACATAATTTGCAGGTATGGTCTTGGACACGTATTTCTGTTGGACGGCCAAATGTTAGTGCCAACGTTTCTCCGGGATTACCATATGGGTCAAGGTAAAAGCAACTTGAAATTAGCACTGAAATTTTTTTGGTTTCTTCCAATATTCACACACTATTTTGATTATAACTATAGATGGACCGGAGATAGACGTTGGAGAGATAATCCAGCCCGGCAACCTATATTCTATCGCAACGAGCTCGATGTTATGGACGAGCATGCTGTTGACTGGACGCCATACACAGCTGAGATCATACAGGATCTCCCGCCTATTTTTTTGGATAGGGAGCATAGTTGGTATGCAAGGACCCTGATTATTTGCTTGCAAAGTGTAGCCATGCACTACCCCGATAGAGTGATGAGGCAATTTGGCCTTCATCAACATATACCGGATCCGGTCGAGCAGATTTTCCCACACGGTTGGAATAGAGCCTTGTACAACACGTATGTCGCAAGGTGGGATCACAGGTAAGGTCACGTTTAGGTCGAACGCGTACCAAGAATGTCAATCGAACAATACTATAGTTGGTACTGCCATGTCACATGTCGATTTGTTCTTAAAGAATCGTCAACTAGACTGCCCAGATATGCTCCACGAGGACCGGTGGAACGTGATTTGGTAAGTGTTTACAAGTTTTACTCTTTGAACTTCCTCATCAAGCTTTACTTACTTGCATCATTGATTCTTTTGTTTTAGGTTCAAGGGTTGTATATGATTTCCAATGAAGTTGACAATGTCCTGGCAGATCCGACAGATGAGGACAGAGTAAAAGGAAAGTGCTTCAACATCAAGGAAATTATCAAGTCGCTTCTGCGTAGGCATAAGCTAGAAAGACCACCACCGTATATGCCTCGTCCGTCCTAGTCTTTTGGTCGTACCTACCAAAAAAACATTTTAGAGGCACGGGGGGTACTTCACAAGGTAGCCAGCCGGGGCAGGAAATTGTTGAAGCTGGACCATCTCAACCGCCTTCGACGCAAACTTAAAGAATACTACGCGACCACAAAAATATAATAAGAAGATAAGGTTGTGTTGGTCTGTCGTTTGGTTGCTTTGTTTTGAATTTTTGTTGGCATGAAACTTGTTGGCTTGTAGGTGCTGCGATGTTGCATTATTGACTTGGAACATGTTGTTATATGAAATTTGATGAGTTGTATGAAATATTTCACCTATTTGGATGAACTGTTGTACTTATATGTTATTATTATATGAAAGTTGATGTGTAATGAAAGTTTCATATGTTATATGGTCTCTGGAAAGTTGCAGGTGCAACTTTGAATAATGCAGGAATAGTATGTGCTTGCTGGAAAGTTGCAGACGCAATCAGTAGTTGCGGACCCTTGAGTATACTTTGCACAACTTTGAGTTGCGCCTAATAATTTCCTACAGGCGCAACTTAGATTTGCGCCTGCATATCTGGGCTATTCCTTGGCCCAACAGCTGCATATAAACAACACAACTCCTCCCAAAACAAACACAACTCCTCAAACCCATTTACTTTCAGAAACCCTAACATCCATTTCCATTATTTTCACTACTATCAACACAACATTCCACTCAAAATCATTTAATTCTACGGAGATAAACAAAAGACTGCACGTTCATCTACACTTGAGGTAAAGAATCGAAACCCTACTCCACCAATTTTGATAGGTATGGTGTTGACAATTAACTTTCTGTAATTTTGATAGATCAATGACTACCGTGCCTATTATTGGTCACTATTACGGTGATTTAGTCATCGATGAAAATAGCAAGCCAATCTATGTCGGCGGAAAGCATAAGGGATCGAAAGTCAGGAGGGGTTGTAATTTTCTTGAGCTAAAAACGGCAATTTACAAAGCTACAAAGATTGCTTCTACGGAGTTCGACATCTCATTGGTTAGTAAGTGGGTAACGGATGATGGACCAATTGCTATTGAGGTAAACGACGACGACGACCGTCGGTTCTATGTTTTGTGTGGGGATGAAAGTAATTGAGCTGTATGTTAAGAAGACGGAGGTGGTACATACAACTGAACAGCGAGCTCAAATCTTTGATTATACCAATCAACCCGGACCTAGTAATACTGCTGAGCGAAGTCAAACGTATTACCCACACTACTCCTACCAGCCACCGAACATTTACGCACAAGTAGCTGGGTATGCTTTTATGTGCTGTATTAATGTTTTATTCATGTTTTTGGCACTTAACATTCAAATGTTTGTGTACAGGTACGCTGTCATGGCATATCCATCGCAGTCACTCGGGTATGGTTTCCTTCCATATCCATCGTATCATCCACAGTTAATTCCAACTCCGAATTCAAACGACTACTTGCATGTACTTGCAGATGAAGATGTTGACACCGAGGATATGAAGGGTGGAAATGCTGATATTGAAATTTCCCATTTGGATAGCATGGAAATCGCTGCTTCACTAGACGACGATGAAACATGGATCGATGCTATGAATGTTAACGATGATGCTCCTTTAGATGATATTTCAAAGGAAGTTGATGACACTGATTAGCATATCAAGATGGAAGAACCGTTAGAAGATGACCAATGCAATGATACAATTATGGAAATATCTATTGTGCAAGAATTTCGATTTACCGACGAAATGTTCGGGCTGGAATGTGTGGAGAAAGGCCCTCGAGTTGGTATGATTTTTAAATCGAAGGAATCTTTAATTGAACATATAAGTGAGTGGTCTATAAAGTGTTCAGTTTCATTTAAAAACATAAAATCCCGTGCTAGAGAGTTCACTACTACATGTGATGTTGATGCTAATTGTCCATGGCGGCTTCATGCTATTATGTCTAAAAGAGATCATGCTGAGTGGTGGATGATAAAAAAATACGGTGGTGATCGCGCTTGCTCAAATCCAATCATCAACTCGAACCACAAACAAGCAACAGCCAAATTCATTTGCACCAAAGTCCTTCCACATGTTCGTTCGAACCGAAGTTACACTGCAAAATCTGTCCAAGAGCTTATGGCGCACATTTACAAAATTCAAATAAGCTACATGAGAGCCTGGAAAGGACTTAGCAAAGCGGTATCTACAATTTTTGGCGATTGGGAGCCTTCGTGCTATACAGAAATGCAATCCAAGTACTGTTTATCATGTACATACAGAAGAAGTACAATTTTGGAGGGCTTTCTGGGCATTTGGACCGAGCATTGCAGGTTTCAACCATTGTCGTCCGGTTCTTTCTATTGACGGAACACATCTGTATGGTAAATGTCAAGGTACGTTGCTTATGGCCACAGGAGTTGATACAAACAACTCTCTTTTCCCTTTAGCATTTGCTATTGCAAGGATGGAGTCTGTGGAAACTTGGGGTTGGTTTTTTTCATGCATGGGACACTTAATTCCATCGTTAAATGCAAGATGCATTACATTCATTTCCGATAGGATGAAAGGAATTCCAACCGCCTTGCAATAGAAGTGGAGAAGACCACATCATCATCGCTTCTGCCTACGCCATTTGAAAGCAAACTTTAAAAAAACTGGTTTTGGTAGCAAGATTTTGAAAAACTTATTTCATGCTTCTGATGAAGCAAGAGATGAGATAACATACAAAGCACTCAGAGAGCAACTAAAAAATGTGCGTCCGGCTGCTGACAGATGGATTGATAGAAGTCTCCGACATAAGGATGAACAATGGACTCTTTACAAGGACAACGGTGAAGCGGTTCTGCATGATGACTACCAATGCATCGGGGAGTTTCAATGGAGTTCTTAAAGGTGCAAGATCGTTACCGGTCAAGGCGTTAGTGGCACGTAACTTTCATCGTCTTAATAGCTACTTCTACTGAATACATACCGATGGAATAGATTACGCATCTTCGCTCACGCCAAATTATGAAAAAATGATGGAAAAATATTCAGCAGAAGCACGTAATATGAGCATTAACAGGTTCAGCTTAATGGAGTGGCAAGTAACAGACACAAACGCGTGCAATTACACGGTAAATATTACCAATGACAGCTGCAGCTGTTCATGCAATATTCCTATTCTAGCCCATTTTCCATGTTTCCATGTTTTAGGTGCATGCGCACGATGTAGAGGAGGAGCGAACAGAGCTTACCATGATCTTATTTCATCCTGGTTTACGGTAGACATTTATAGATATAGTTATTCTCCGGTTTTTCATCCAGTGCCCGATAGTAGATATTGGGATGTACCTGAAGGCCCTACTATACTCTCTCCACCAAAGCGAAGGAATATAGGAAGACCGAGGTCCACAAGAATAAGGGGAGTCGTGGACGAAATGGAGGACAGAAGACAGGACAGATGTGGACAATGCGGTAACTTGGGTCATAAGAGACGAACGTGTGGGAAGCAATAAATATTTTACCTGTTTCTACTACTTCTATCATTTGTAAACTGTATAACTTATATTTTTATTCTGTACACAACTTTGTTATCAAAGGATATCTTATGTCAAACATTTAAATTACTTGCTATGTTATGTTATTTTGATTAAATCATCTATTGCATATCCACTACAACAACCAAGTACAAATAAAACCAAGTAATACAGCATTCATTACAACTAAAGCATACATAACTCAATTAAACAAGTCTGATACAGATCCATTACAGTACAGTTGCACTACCCAGTTTATTAGACCCCTTTCCAAATTGGATTTATAGATTGCAAATAGTTTACTTGATGTCGAAGCTGTCTTTTTTCCTTTTCCAAACGTCTTACTTCGGCTTGCATCTCTAGCGCATATTCCACTCCCCTCGGGGTCAACGGATGATCTATCCATTTGAAGAAATTACAGCACTCAACACCTTTCGGGTTAGTTATATGATCAAGGTAACCGACACATCCATAAAACCGACGTCCAGCATTTGTTTGAGTCTTGCATACAACTACCTCACAAACATCTCCACAGTGGCATAGTGGATGTTTATCTTATCTCACTCGTCCTTCGCCGCTAATTTGTTTCCCCGATCTTTGATTCGGTTTGCCTAAGCAAAATTGATTATTCAAAGCAGATTGAACATCAACATCATTAGCCGGCGGAACTATCTCAAATTGAGCTTCAGGAACTGTTTCAAATTGAGTTTCAGGAACAAATTCATTTTCAGCTTCCATCCGTTCAACATATTGCACCAATACTACATCTGGAATCTCCCAATTATCCATATTAATTAGTGATAATGTGAGTGTGGGTGAAGGGATTGTTGTAGCTTTGGTTTAATCGAAGAAAGAGGAAGAAATTTGAAAATTTTATGAAAAAATGGTGGTAATTGGCTAAATTCTAGGTTGAGAGTTGTTGGGTTCGGCCATGGAAGAAGGGTTGAAAGTTGGGAAGAGTTTTGGTATTATGGGGAGGAGGGTTGCTGCTGCCTCTGTTTTAGCGGCAGCAACCTGTGTAGGCACAACTACGATTTGCGCCTGCACGAAATTATAGCAGGAGTAACCAAGAGTCACGCCAGCATATGCGCTGATTGAAAAAACCAAAATTCCTCCATGTGCAACTCTTAATTGCGCTTCGTAAAAAAAATTTATGTGCATTTCATAGTAGCGCTTAATAATTTCCATGCGCAACTACTAGTTGCGCATTCTCGTGGCAGTTACAAAAACATGACTGTGATGCTGACTGGGCAGAAACTAGTCCTGTTTGGTAATAAGTTTCAAAACCAACGCCGATCGCGAAATTGGTTCAAAAATTAGCCCACATTGAAAATTTGTCCTTTTATATATTTATCAAAACACCTAGGAAAATTCTATAAAATTTCCAGAAAGTCCTTTTCATTATATTTTCTAACATATATTAATTTCAGACTAAAATAATTATTTATCTTGCTGTAAATAATTTATAACCCAATAAATCATTTTCCTCACTAGAAAATTGATATAAATTCCACCATAATTCAAAAAATTATGAAAATTGAAATCCATCTCTAAAATATCATTTCTGATCTACATTCAAATTTGCAAGGCATTTAGATGTCATTTAATAGAGTTTTCATATCAAACATATCATAAAAACGTATATGAATATGCATAAAACATCAACATGCATATATATAAACTTTCAATCATTCTAAACATGGCATAATCATGCAAAATCATTTTGGTTTACCCTTAAATCCAAAAATTATAAGAAAAATAGGATGTAGTAATCATTCACCTTAGCTTTGTGATTAAAGATACGAGATTTGATGTTGAACAAATTGATTCACTTCTTATTTTTGAAATTCTAGCTTTTATCTTCTCTTGGGATTGAAAATGGTGGCTGGCTTTAGGGTGTTTTTGTTTTGAAAAAAATGGAATGAACGTGTGTTTATTTTCCTAAGAGTTTAGGTATAAGTTCATCCTATTTTCCATATTTCCCTTCCTTATTTCCTAACATATCTTATTCATGTTATCTCGTTTTGAATTACACACTAACAAGGCATGGCTACCCTTAACTTTAATCAAATCTCAAACTATTAATCATCTTACATTATTTTATTTTAATTAGCTAATTAAATATTCTAAATAATGTTACTAAAAATATGGGATGTTACAACCTCTCCTCCTTAAAAAAATTCATCCTCGAAACTACGATAAGGAACACATCAAACAATCAAAAGTAAAACATACCATCAAAACAAATCAGGGCAAGCATCTTTAATCCTGCTCTCATTCTACCAAATGCAGTATCTAGCATCGCCACTCCATTGGACTTTTACTAATTTGACCGTCTTGTTCCTCAACTTTTTCTCATCTCACTCGACTATTCGGATAGACTTTCTATTTATAGTCATGTCTAGTTCCACTACTAAATCTTCTAACATGGTTGGTGCTATAGTAGTATCTGGATCCCTAACACATTTCCTCGGATGAGATACATGAAAAACATTGTGGATTCCCGCCAAATTACTCAGTAACTCTACTCTATACGTGAGTTTCTCGATTCTTTCTAAAATAGGGAACAATCCTATGAATCATGGTGCTAACTTCCCTGTTCTTCCAAACTTGATAACAACTTTCGTTGGCGATACTTGACGAAAACATGATCTCCAACCGAGAACTCTAAATCTTTTCATCTTTTATCTGCCTAGCTTTTTGTCTAGACTGGGCTTTCTTTATTCACGTCCTTATCAGCTCAATCTTTTCTGTTGCTTCTTTTACCAAATTAGAACCAAGAATTAGTCTATCCCAGTCTCTAAGCAACATGTGGGGGATTGGTATAGTCTTCCATACAAAGCCTCAAATGGTGTCATTCATATACTAGTCTGATAACTATCGTTATACGAAAACTCGACTAGATATAAGTGGTCTTCTCATGATCCCTCGAAGTCCAATACACAAGCTCGTAACAAGTCCTCCAAGATCTTGTTAACTCTTTCCGTCTACCCATCAGTCTGTGGATGGTAAGCGATACACATCTTGTGCGTAGTTCCTAAACTTTCTTGAAGACTCTTCCATAATTTACTAGTAAATAAATAATATTTATCACTAACAATACCACGTAGGAATTCCGTGCAGTCTAACCACATTCTTCATAAATAACTTAGCCAATACAGGTGCCGTCCTGTTTGCCTTAACCGTAATGAAATGGACGCTCTTAGCCAATCTGTCTATAACGACCCATATATTTTCATTCCTTCTATTAGATCTTGGCAATCCATATATAAAATCCATATAAATGGAATCGCACTTCCATAATGGAATGCCCAATTAATGAAGCAATCCACTCGGCTTTTGATGCTCGGCTTTTAACTGTTGACAGTTCAAACACTGTTTCACCCAAAAGCCAACATCCCTTTTTATGTCTTCCCTGAAGAAACTTCTCTTCATATCATGATACATCTTCATTCCTCTTGGATGGATAGTGAACTTTGAACGATGTAATTCCGCAAAAATCTCTTTCCTTATGTCTCCAATATTTGGAACACATAATCTGCCTTTCTTTCTCAACCACCCATTTTGGTCAAGACGGAAATCCTTTAAGTCATTGCTCTCCGTTCCTTTCCTTAGTTTTCTGATCCGTTCAGCAAGAACTGGATCCTCCTCCTATTTAGAAGCTATCTTTTCGATCATTACTGGTCGAACTTCTAAACAAGAAAACCTAGCAGATCCTTCACTGGACTCTGGCTCGGATCTCCACGGTACTCTACAAGCTGACAATGTTTCTAAGTCTTTCCACTCTATTGTCATAGCTAATAGTACATTCTGATGTTTCCTACTAAGCGCATTCGCAAACTTATTTCCTTTTCGGAGCGTGTACTCTATTTCAAAATCATAAGCGGCTAGAAACTCCAACCATCATTGTTGCCTCATGTCAACTCCTTCTGAAAGAACAAGTATTTCAACGACTTATGATCTGTATAAAGCTCAAACCTCTCTCCCAAAAGGTAGTGCCTCGATACCTTTAATGCAAATATAACTGCAACCAACTCCAAGTCATGCATTGGATATCTAACCTCATGCGGTCTAAGCTGTCTAGAAGTGTACGTAATCACTTTACCCCTCTGCATTGGTACAGCTCGCAGTCCTATTCTGCACGCATCAGTATAAACAACCAAATCTTGATTCCTCTCTGGAACCATCAACACAGGTGCATGGATCAGCAAGTGCTTAAAGCTTTGAAATGCTTCCTCATACTTGTCGGGCCATACAAATTTTACATCCTATTGTGTTAGCTTAGTCATAGGCACTGCAATCCGCGAGAAATCCTTTATAAACCTTCGATAATATTCGGCCAATCCAAGGAAACTTCTTATCTCAGTTACCATTTCTGGACTCTTCCAATTATTAACGTCTTTGATCTTTTCTGGGTCAACTAACAATCCTTTCTTCGAAACCACATCACCAAGAAACTTCACTTCCGTCTTGCAAAAATGACACTTCAAAAACTTTTCCTTTAGCTAATGCTGCCTCCACGTCTCCAGCACAACTCTAAGATTCCTTCTCATCCTTAGAGTATATCAAAATATTTTCTATAAGACTAACATAAATCTATCCAAGTGCTCTTGGAAGATTCAATTCATCAATCTACAAAGAATGTTGGTGCATTAGTGAGTCCGAACGGCATAACTAACCATTCGTATGACACATATCTTGTCTTAAATACCGTCAAAGGTATACTGTCTTCTGCTACTCTAAGCTAATGAAATCTTGTTTCCAAATCTAACCGAGAGAATATGTTGGCCCCATTCAACTGATCGAATAAATAGTCAATCCTCGACAGTGGATATTGATTCTTTATCGTCTTCTCATTCAGCTTATGATAATCAATACATAGTTTTAACGATCCGTCTAGCTTCTTAGCAAATACAACGCCTGCAGCCCAAGGTGAACTACTCGATCTGATAAAGCTCTTGCCTTCCAAATATACCAACTGACCTTTTAACTCCTTCATCTTTGTTGGTGTCATTCTGCTTGGTGGCCTACTCACCGGTTCTATACCAAGCACTAAATCAATCCGAAAGTCAATGGCTCATTTCGGCGGCAATCCAACTACAGGTACAAACACATCCGTGAATTCTCTAACTACGAAAATGTGATTCAACTCACCCTCCAATTCCATAACACTTGACAAAGCATTCACCTCACAACTGCGGTTTTCTATGGTATAAATTATCTGATCCTTACAATCCAGGTGTCTAAGTGATATTTTCTTATCTAATCAAAATATCCTAGCATCATAATTACTTAACCAATCCATACCCAATATAATTCTGAACCCAACAAAATCAAATACATGCACACGGCAAACAAAGGTGTAACCTAGCAGGTCAAACTCTAAATGGTCACACTTCATCCTAAGTGTTGCATACCCTCCTATCGTATTTGCAACTCTTAAGGAAGTAACTAAATATGTGGGTCCTAGGTTAAGTTTATCTATCAAAAATCGAGATATAAAAGAGTGTGATGCACCAATATCAATAAAACGTTAATGGACATATCATAGATCTAAAGCATACCTCCTAATACTGCTTTTCTCTTCTCTACGCTGTCGACTTTGGCGTAGTAGGCTACAATGCAAACACTTGGTCTTTATTTCCTTTTGCTGGCTCTTTGCGCTAGTTCTTGTAGTGCCCAATTTGATCACAGTTAAAAACATCTAATCCCTTTCTTCTCATCAGCCTTCTTTCCTTTGCCTGTTCAGCACTCATGAGCATAATGGCATTTCTTATCACACTTATAGCAGACCACCTCAAACTTTCCTTTCTTTGTCGCACCTCCTTTCTGAGCATTCTTTTTTGGCCCTGTCTAACCTAGACCTCTTTCTCCTCCTTCTTCTCCAAGCAAGATAACATATCTTCATGTCTCAACACTATTTCTGCTACCACATCACACAGATCTATGTTGTGCGGTAAGTTGCTCTAGCCAACTCTGGTTTCAGACCTCTAATGAACTTTTCTTTCCTTTTCAACACTGTCTCAACAGTGGCATGCCCATACTGGGATAACTCTTCGAATCAACTAGCATATTCTAGAACTGACATCTCTCCTTATTCTAACTCGGCAAACTTCTTGACCAAGACAAATTATGCCATTATTGACATGAACCTTTCTTGAAACCTCCTCCTGAACTCCGCCCACGTCACGGTCTCTTCATCCACGCCAATAGTTATAGTATTCCAGCAAAACAAAGCAGCTCCTTGAAGCTGTCTTGAAGCAAGTCTTCTTTTCTGCTCGTCATTGATCCCTAGGTCAGCAAAAATCCTCTCGCAATGTAGCAGCCAGTTTTCAAATTCAATAGCATTCTCCTTTTCGATAAATAGTTTTCTTCCAAGCCTAGTATAATCTCTGCTCAAGTTAGCATACTGATTGACTATTGAAGCTTATTGAACTCCTCATCCAGTAGCATTACCTCCAAAAAATCCAGCTGCAATTCCAGCTTGCATCATGTTTACGAAGAACTGATACATAGCTTCCATGTCCACTTGCTTTCGGCGACTAAATACGGCTATGTTAATGGTATCTATAATATCAAAACCACTCGAATATGAAACAAAGCACAAATTTAAAAACAACAATTTCATTACATTTCCAAATATATGTTTCATATTCAAATTACATAATCTCCAAACGTTTCCCAGTCAATGATAAAATATACTTATTGCAAAATACGCTGAAGATGCCCCCTTGGATGATCAGAGTCATATAGTCATAATTGACCTAATATATACACATCGAAAATAAACACAAAACAAAGAACTGCAACTCCTAAATAGCTATCCTTTAGCATCCTGTTATCCTCCGGTAACTTTATTCATCATCTTAATAAAATCTGAAAGAACCTCAACCCTCGGCTTACTCAAATCAATTTTGAGCACCGAAGAGTTCAAGGGAAAAACATAAACTTTGAGTCAGACATAAAACCTAATGTGAATAATGCTATATATGCTAGTTATTAAAGTTAAGTGAGACCACGCCGCTTAGTGGAACGGGTTTCCTCTCACTAACATCCTTTTAAAACATATCTTATGCAAAACTTTATCCAGCAACCAAACTGGTTAAAACTGTAAAGCATCATTATATTATGTAGACATACATATCGGGTAATAAATGGACTATCTGTCTAATAACTATAGCTATGTTTGGCTTACTATTAACCTTTTGCTGACTCGGGCCTGTTGAATATGCGCTTATATGATTTTTGTTTGATGATAATAAACATATATACATTCGTTTAAATGTATTTGATAATATACTATTTTATTTTTCACGGGTTAAATAAATATTTGCTGAATAAAATTAAATAACACAGAATTTGAATTCAAACAGAAATTTTATTCAAACAAATATTTATTACAATTTTGATAGTACAATTTCAAGCTCTCACTATAACTATACAAATTCAATGACAATGCAAGTTCTAATTACAATTCATATTTACAGTTCACCTCACTACATATCATTCACACTCGTATTTATCTTCAACTTCATTCCAGTTTGAATCCAGCATCTGAGCAATCTGCAAAAATATACACTAACGCAGTAAAATTGAAAAAGAAATATTTTTGCAATATAAAATAAAATATGATTTGCCTCAGTTATTTGGGTTGTTCGTCATCGTTTAAATTTGAATTCATCATACACGAACAACTTGTGACATACACACAGTGTATCACTGTATATGCCACAAGGCCGTGCACACCGATATACACTTGATTGTTTTACAGGGACAGGTGAGCACAGGTCAAACCTAAATAAAAAGCCGGGTTCAACTCACGTGCAATAACACAAAAGTCACAACTCTCAGCACAAGGTCAAACCCGAGTTTTAAAACTGGATGCAACTCAGGTGCAAATCAAAAGTACACATGAATGCTATGTTCAAACATGACACAGCCTCAAATCAATGAACATGCAGTCAACTCAAGTACATCAACTACAAGTTCAACAATCATGTATGCAGATCAGGTCCAGTGCCAACAAACAACAAGTCTCGACCAAAACAGTTGCAACATGGATATCACAAAACAAAACTCACTGGAATGAACAAGCATGCACATCAACCAACAACAAACTACAAACTCAACAAGACATGTACACAAAGCATAGTGCACCGAAGGAGCAGCAACAATGAAACTAACACAATGAAACTGACTCGAAGCAACAGTGACAATGAAGTGAATGCAACAATCAAAAGATGGTAGCACAAAGATATGACAGTATACGAAATGCACCAATTTTTAATCAAGCAACAATATGCACAGGAGCATCAGGATATACAACAGATATGAACACATGAGAATGGAATGCACAGGTCAGGGAAGCAACAAATATACGGTGATGATAACCACTTCACCATAGTCAAAACATATTCAAGTTGAAGCCGTGCAAGTCCAGAATGACACAAATACAGGCAGTGAAAAATCTCAAGTCAAGACCGAAGCCAGCAGTACAATGGATTCCCAAATCAAAATAGTTCAAGTGACCGAAGTACTACAGATATATGGTGATACATAACCAAGAATGTAACCAGTATGCATATACATATATGAGGGCCACAATATCAAAGCCAAGGCAAACCAGTCAATGCCGAAGTAAAAAACGAAATCAGAGAGTAAAGTCAAGGAATCAAACTGTTCAAAACCGTGATAAACGAACAAGTCATAAAAATAATACGAATTTGACAAAGTCAGATTAATCACCAATCGTTCAAGTATCAGTATCAAGTTCGTGCCAAAGTAAATGTTGAACAAGTCAGAGACGTAATTGTAAAACAAACAGTTCAGATTCAAAGTCGTGAGAGCCAAGCAACGATAATACGAAATTGACAAAGTCAAATAAATCATCATCGTTCAATAACTATCAGATGGCCGATAGCATAAAATTGAAAAAATCAGACGAACGAGAATTCAGGAAATTGACTCCTATAAAAACCCACAAATCATCATCGGCAATGGCAAGATTCGAGTTCAAGTAACAACAGAGAAATATCAATAAATTGAATCAAAGGTCAAGCAAAAAATCAACATCGAAAAAGGAACAATCACATACCGTTTTTGACAATTAACTCGACCAAATTGAAGAAGCCAAAGACAATTCAAAGAGCCAAGCAATCGACGAAAGCAACAAACTGAAAATCATTTTCGATTGAGCAATCAAAGGTCGGCAACTTCAGAAACAAGCCCTAATTTTGATCGAACACGGAGCCGCCGTTATCTCACAAAAGAATTGGGCCGAAGAAATAAAAGGAGACGGTCAAGGTAAATTACAAAGAGGGCCGGCCTTTTTTATTTTTAAGGGTTATAGTATTTTAAATTAGGGTTATTTTAATTTAAATTGTTTTTAATTGTATTCTTCTTTTTAAACCGTTTAAATTTACTAGTCGTGTGACTAGGGGACAAGCTAGTGGCGTAGCTTAAGAATTCGCAACTCAGTGGCTGAGTTGTGGCAGGGTTTTGAGCGTAGAGTTAGATTTAGTCGATAGCGGGTGTCGTGAGTTTACGTGTGTAAGCGAGGGACTATCTAATTTCTAGTAGAAACCTTGGGGGCAGCACGTAGGCAGGGTTTTGCCGAAGCTGGGTAAATTCTGTGTCGTTCTATTTCTGCATTTATTATTCTGCTATTATCTGTGCTGCTATTGTTCTGTGATCTGTGTTAAAATTATTTTATAAGCTTCCGCAATTAATTTTTATAATTAACACTATCACCCTATTCACCCCCCCTCTAGGGTGAAATCGATCCTACAAGTGGCATCGGAGCTAGGAACAAAAGCCGTTTTTGTTTTAAATTTTTTTTTTACAAAAATTAATTTTTGTTTTATTCGTGTTTTAAAAATTGGTTTTTGTTTTAAAATTTTGAATTTTTGAAATGGCTTTTTTTATTAATACTTCTGTTGAGGGTCGCTCCAATATTATTCCTTCTATTTTCGATGGAACAGATTTTTTGAATTGGAAATTAAAAATGGAATTTTATTTAAAATCTGTTAATATTAAATGTTGGGATATTATTGAAAATGGGTGTGATATAACACGTAAGAAAATTATCTCGATTAACGCTCTTGCTATGCATATAATATATTCTCATATTAATCAAGATAATTTTAATTTCATTTCTCATTGTGAAAATGCACAGGAAATCTGGAATACTTTCGATGCAATATATGGTGCAAAAGTCAACAGCAATGAGAAGTCCTCCACAACTGACTCAGTTAAAGAGATGTGCTTAACAGGATTGCTAAATAGCAGTTGTGATGAGGATGATGATGATGGAGCAGCCGAGCTGGCATTAATAATGAAGAAATTCAAAAGGTGGAATCACAAATACGGAAATCCAGCTCTAAATAAAAAATTAAAAAGCAGAATAATCAAAGCACTGGATAACTCGAAACAACACGGGATCATTTGCAACAAACCTGGTGATATCAAGCCCAATTATCCCCGATTTCAACTCGACAAAGAAAAGAAATCAAAACGAAGATGTTTTACAGCCACATGGAATAAAAGCGATAGCAGTGAAAGTGAGAAAGCAGATATATGCCTTCATGGAAATATAACCGATAGCGACGATGACGAGCCAAGCGAGGTATCAAAACTTACTCACTCTGAATTACTTATTTATTTCCACGAAGTAAATGGCTATTTTGAACGACTTAGGGAAAAATACGCCAAACTTAAATCTCAAAAGGATACTTTGATAGAATGTAATAAACAACTTGATCAATTAGTTAAGAACTATCAACGAAGGATCCCTAAGTGTGATAAGTGTCCAACATTTGAAGAGGAAATTAAAAAATCAGAAATCAATATAAAATCACTTGAAAATGAAATTCTGATTTTAAAGGAGAATGAAAATACTAGAAGAGAGAATTCTACTAAAAAGTGCACACAATTGTTAAACGAAAATGAATCTCTCAAATCACAAGTCCAACAACTGTCTACTACTTTAGATAAATTTTCCAAAAGTGAAAAATCATTGAATATGCTGTTAGGAAAGCAAACGGTTGATTCGGTTGGACAAGGACTTGGATATAATAGTTCGAAAATTGTTGAAAGCAATATTAATCAAGTTAATTCTATGTGCACAATTTGTAGAAAATATGGACACAATCACAATAATTATTGGTATAGACCCAAACATGTGAAAACTATACCGATTTGGGTTCCAAAAGCCACAAATATAAAATCTCTCAAAGTTAAACAAATTTGGGTGCCGAAGGGAACTATTATAAATAGTTTTGGGTCTTTACAAAATTGTTTTTCAAAATTTTATGCCACTAACAACCATGGACCTATAAAAACAAATAGGTCACATAAATCTTTCAACGTGTAGGTGTGGTGGCAGGCTAAGGAACAAAAATAGTGCTCTCTGAATTTTGGCTGTTCCAGAAACACAACGGGCGACAAAACAAAGTTTCTTAGCCTAGTAAAAAGGTGACAGAATCACAATGGACAACAACGAAAAATATCGTAAAGGTAAATCAGGTAATGGAATATTTATTTGAACGATACATTAAATGTGATAATCTGCACCATATTCTGAATTAAAATCAGCCAATATTGAGATTGATGAAAAGATGATGATTTTGATTCTGACTTATTCAACATAGTTGGCCAAGTATATTCTTATGCCAAAAACACTATAATAATCTCTAGATTCTTTGAATTACTTCGTATATATCAGTTTGAATTAAAAATAGTGTTTTGTTGGATAATAATACAATTGGTTATAATTCGGCTAACTCTATATTCACGGTTTTTGATTATTTACATGGCTTCAATTCAATTTCAAAAGAATGTCATTTAAATTGTTGTTAAAATTGAATTTGAAATTTTTGGTGCACACTTCATGGTTTGGTCTATCAAATTCAATTGATGATAATTTTGAGTGAAAGAGAAATTCAGATGCAGATTACACTGGTTATCTAGTTGATAGAAAAATTACTAGTTGAACGTGATTTTTGAGACATGTAGTAACTGCATCATTTTTCATAGAAAATGTCTGCATATTTTTCATTTCAAATAGCAGAAAATTTTCTTATCAAACCCCCTGGAGAAAATCATTTTTGACCATATTTTCAGATTAGTCATTTTTGAAAAATTAATTTCATAATTATTTTTGAATTTGATTTTAAATGACTATTTTGACTAATCTGACTCCCTAATGTTTATCGAAAAGAAAAATAGTGATTGAAAAAGTGATGAATGTTAATATAGATCAAATATTATGACTTCAGACGGTATATTAATAAATTTCTTTAGAAATTTAAACAAGAGTTATAAAACTTTTTGTTGGTAAAAAATTCCATGACCATCTCTATATCTATCATATTTCTAACAACCATCACTCATCAAAATTCTATATAGTTTGTCAATATGTGGTACTTTAAACAGGAATCGTTCGTTTTTCATTTTTTCATTTTTTTTAAAAATAATAATAATAATAATGATAATAAATACCAAAGTATTCACTCTCATTTAAAAGTCCTCACGGTTATGCATGAGTGAATTACTTAGAATTTGTTATGTGCTTCCATGCTCATTTAAAAGTCCTCACGGTTATGCATGTATGGAACGCATATCAAAAGTTGATTTTTTAAAATAAACAAGTTGATTCTAATCCCATTTAAAAGTCCTCACGGTTATGCGTGGTTAGAAGATACTTAAATTCATTTTATTTTTTAAAAATAAAATTGGAATACTACTAATCTCATTTAAAAGTCCTAACGGTTATGCATGGTTAGTAGATATTCAAATTCCTGATATAAATGTACCATAAATAGACATAACTATATGGTTTTATATGATGACAACATTTCCATCATTCTAGAAGTGGAATATGCGCCTAACAAAATATTTATGATTTTTGTTTGATTTTTTATCGAAATTTAATATTTATATTCAATTGAGTTTTAATGTTGGATTGATATCGATTACTTTATCTCCATTTTCTCTAACACTATTACTCTTTTGCTGATAACAAAAGGGGGAGAGAAAAGTTAAGATTTTGTCAAATAAAATCAAGCAATGGTCAAATAATTTTCTATTTGCATCTAGGCTCATTTGCATATTATTTAATTGTATGCATATTTGTAGGGGGAGCTTTGTGTAGAGAGGAAGCATTTAAATAGGGGTAGCAATTAGAGTATATCAATGATCAAATACATTTAATATATTCAAAATCTTAAATATATGTTTGTTATCATCAAAAGGGGGAGATTGTTGAATATGCGCTTATATGATTTTTGTTTGATGATAATAAACATATATACATTCGTTTAAATATATTTGATAATATACTATTTTATTTTTCATGGGTTAAATAAATATTTGCTGAATAAAATTAAATAACACAGAATTTGAATTCAAACAGAAATTTTATTCAAACAAATATTTATTACAATTTTGATAGTACAATTTCAAGCTCTCACTATAACTATACAAATTCAATGACAATAAAAGTTCTAATTACAATTCATATTTACAGTTCACCTCACTACATATCATTCACACTCGTATTTATCTTCAACTTCATTCCAGTTTGAATCCAGCATCTGAGCAATCTGCAAAAATATACACTAACGCAGTAAAATTGAAAAAGAAATATTTTTGCAATATAAAATAAAATATGATTTGCCTCAGTTATTTGGGTTGTTCGTCATCGTTTAAATTTGAATTCATCATACACGAACAACTTGTGACATACACACAGTGTATCACTGTATATGCCACAAGGCCGTGCACACCGATATACACTTGATTGTTTTACAGGGACAGATGAGCACAGGTCAAACCCAAATAAAAAGCCGGGTTCAACTCACGTGCAATAACATAAAAGTCACAACTCTCAGCACAAGGTCAAACCCGAGTTTTAAAACTGGATTCAACTCAGGTGCAAATCAAAAGTACACATGAATGCTATGTTCAAACATGACACAGCCTCAAATCAATGAACATGCAGTCAACTCAAGTACATCAACTACAAGTTCAACAATCATGTATGCATATCAGGTCCAGTGCCAACAAACAACAAGTCTCGACCAAAACAGTTGCAACATGGATATCACAAAACAAAACTCACTGGAATGAACAAGCATGCACATCAACCAACAGCAAACTACAAACTCAACAAGACATGTACACAAAGCATAGTGCACCGAAGGAGCAGCAACAATGAAACTAACACAATGAAACTGACTCGAAGCAACAGTGACAATAAAGTGAATGCAACAATCAAAAGATGGTAGCACAAAGATATGACAGTATACGAAATGCACCAATTTTTAATCAAGCAACAATATGCACAGGAGCATCAGGATATACTACAGATATGAACACATGAGAATGGAATGCACAGGTCAGGGAAGCAACAAATATACGGTGATGATAACCACTTCACCATAGTCAAAACATATTCAAGTTGAAGCCGTGCAAGTCCAGAATGACACAAATACAGGCAGTGAAAAATCTCAAGTCAAGACCGAAGCCAGCAGTACAATGGATTCCCAAATCAAAATAGTTCAAGTGACCGAAGTACTACAGATATATGGTGATACATAACCAAGAATGTAACCAGTATGCATATACATATATGAGGGCCACAATATCAAAGCCAAGGCAAACCAGTCAATGCCGAAGTAAAAAACGAAATCAGAGAGTAAAGTCAAGGAATCAAACTGTTCAAAACCGTGATAAACGAACAAGTCATAAAAATAATACGAATTTGACAAAGTCAGATTAATCACCAATCGTTCAAGTATCAGTATCAAGTTCGTGCCAAAGTAAATGTTGAACAAGTCAGAGACGTAATTGTAAAACAAACAGTTCAGATTCAAAGTCGTGAGAGCCAAGCAACGATAATACGAAATTGACAAAGTCAAATAAATCATCATCGTTCAACAACTATCAGATGGCCGATAGCATAAAATTGAAAAAATCAGACGAACGAGAATTCAGGAAATTGACTCCTATAAAAACCCACAAATCATCATCGGCAATGGCAAGATTCGAGTTCAAGTAACAACAGAGAAATATCAATAACTCGAATCAAAGGTCGAGCAAAAATCAACATCGAAAAAGGAACAATCGCATTCCGTTTTTGACAATTAACTCGACCAAATTGAAGAAGCCGAAGACAATTCAAAGAGCCAAGCAATCGACGAAAGCAACAAACTGAAAATCATTTTCGATTGAGCAATCAATGGTCGGAAACTTCAGAAACAAGCCCTAATTTTGATCGAACACGGAGCCGCCATTATCTCACAAAAGAATTGGGCCGAAGAAATAAAAGGAGACGGTCAAGATAAATTACAAAGAGGGCCGGCCTTTTTTATTTTTAAGGGTTATAGTATATTAAATTAGGGTTATTTTAATTTAAATTGTTTTTAATTGTATTCTTCTTTTTAAACCGTTTAAATTTACTAGTCGTGTGACTAGAGGACAAGCTAGTGGCGTAGCTTGAGAATTCGCAACTCAGTGGCTTAGTTGTGGCAGAGTTTTGAGCGTAGAGTTAGATTTAGTCGATAGCGGGTGTCGCAAGTTTACGTGTGTAAGCGAGGGACTATCTAATTTCTAGTAGAAACCTTGGGGGCAGCACGTAGGCAGGGTTTTACCGAAGCTGGGTAAATTCTGTGTCGTTCTATTTCTGCATTTATTATTCTGCTATTATCTGTGCTGCTATTGTTCTGTGATCTGTGTTAAAATTATTTTATAAGCTTCCGAAATTAATTTTTATAATTAACACTATCACCCTATTCACCCCTCCTCTAGGGTGAAATCGATCCTACAGGGCCTACCAGACAAAATAACATAATCTATCTAACATATGTTAGACACATCTCTTTTGGATAGTTTGTCCTTATCTATCTATTAAATACTTCTCTCTAGACGGTCTATCCTTAACTTAACATCTCCCAAGTTACCTGATCCTAATGGTTTTACGGGCTCACTAATACAAACATATATTCCCTTCTATGTGTAATCATAATTTCAGTCTTACATGTGATGAAGCCCTACACATTGGAATTTTGGACTAAATTAACCAAGGCCAATAGCTAACGTATAGGGCGAGACCCTATGTTAGTTCCATCTAGTATTCTAATATCTGAGTCATTTTCACTTAGGGATAACTTCCTATAAATTTTCCATGAAAAATCTTTCAAATTGATTTAAATCTTTAAATCATACTTATAAAGGGAAAATATGTATCAAATATATGTCTTCTATACTTTACTCAAATTCACCTTACCATGTTATATATATATATGTATATATAACTCAACCCCTTATTGATGAAAACACTTACCCCCTTTGAAACCACTAAACCTTGTCTTTCGAAAACATTGAAAAATCCTTTCCTTTCTTTTCATCGAAAGCTTCGAAATAATAGACATCCTCTTTAAAGCCTTTAAACAATGCCATTTGAAAACATTGGAATAACCCTTCCTTTCTTTTCATCGAAAGCTTCGAAAATAAAGAAAAAGCTTCCCTTTCGATCCCTTTGAAACCCTGGGGAATCACCCCTTCAAAACCATTCATTAAAACTCTTTCGAAAGCATTGAAATATTAAACCTTTCGAAAGCCTCTAGGTTCAATTTAAAACATGTGAAAACCTTTTGAAACCATTCGAAGTTTGCTGCTTTGAAACCTTTAAAATCCATCTCAATCGAAACCTTTTGAATTCTTCCTTCAATTAGAGCAAAAGGATAAGAAACCCATTAAAGTTGAAAACACTTCTTTCGAAACCATTAAACCATCTCTTTCAAAACCATTCGGGTTATACTTTATTTATAGAAAAAGGGTCTTTAAAACATTTAAGTTGAAAGCATCTGTTTCGATACCATTTCCTAAGTAAAGAAGTGATGGTGTCAAAACCATCCTTTCGAAAGCATTGGAGAAGTGGTCAAATTTTAAAAACAAAGTATTCCCTTCGAAACCATTGTAGTCGAAAGGTGGAAAGTGGCAGCTAAAAAGGTTTCGACTTTGTCGAAAGAAAATATTTAAAAGTAAAGTGCAACCCATTCAAACCCATCTCTTTTAAATCTGTTGACCTAATTGATATCCAGCTGGGTCGAAAGTTATTTAGTCGAAAGCAAGTAGGTGCATATTAATTTAAAACAAAGTGACGTTTCGACCCCATCAGAACCTATGGTTTTGACCTCACACCTTTCGCCTTCTATCCAATTTGCTACATACCAATTTCTTGATACCAGGCACATTGGTTTCGATAGAGATGGAGGTGGAGGGACTTGGTCGAAAGCCTACTGAGTCGAAAGCAGGTGCTGAAAGCAATGAAACAGTTTTAAAGCTTGAAATAAATTGTTCTTTTCACCTAACCAACTTTACATGTAAAATATTGATTGGTTGCTTCTTATCTTTACCACTGAAAAATGCTGCAAATTTCAGATCTAATTTTTAATTTAAATCATTTGTAAAATAATCATTCTCCTTAACTAAATATATAAAACATTTAAGTGTCGTACCTTAAGTAATTTTATATATTCATTAAAACATTTAGGAAAATTCTATAAAATTTCTAGAAAGTCCTTTTCTTTATATTTTCTAACATATATAAATTTCAGACCCAAATAATTATTTATCTTGCCTTAAATAATTTGTAACCCAACAAATCATTTTCTTCACTAAAATTTAATATAAAATCCACCATAATTCAGAAAATTATGAAAATTAAAACTCATCTCTAAAATATTATTTCCGATCTACATTCAAGTTGCAAGGTATTTGGATGTCATTTAATAGAATTTTCATATCAGACATATCATAAAAACATATATGAATATGCATAAAACATTAACATGCATATATATATAAACTTTCAATCATTCTAAACATGGCATAATCATGCAAAATCATTTTGGTTTACCCTTAAATTAAAAACTATAAGAAAAATAGGATGTAGTAATAATTCACCTTAGCTTTGTGATTAAAGTTATGAGATTTGATGTTGAACAACTTGATTCACTCATTCTTCTTCTTGAAATCCTAGCTTTTATCTGATCTTGAGATTGAAAATTTTGGCCGACCTTAGGATGATTTTGCTTGAAAAAATGGAACGAACGCGTGTTTGTTTTCCTAAGGGTTTAGAATATAAGTTCATCCTATTTCCCATCTCGCCCTTCCTTATTTCCTAAGATTTTTTATTCATGTTATCTCATTTTGAATTACACATTAACAAGGTACGACTACCCTTAATTTTAATCAAATCTCAATCTATTATATTTTATGTAAATATTATAATTTTGATTTCAAACTATCTCTCAATTAAAAAACATTAAATTGTTTGCTTTATTTTTCAAACATGTCGAACGGTCAATTCTATCTTAATGTAAACATGTATACATACTTGTGTGTATGCACAAATAATTTTTTTTTCAAATAATTATTTTATATGGCGAAGGCATATATAAAGGAGAAATGTGTTTGTAGCGATGCAAATCCCAGCACCTAAATACATTCACATTAACTATTACATGTTGCACTTGCACTTTCACATATGGGTGCATTTGATGCACTTATTATAACATGTATGCAACCTAAATTAAATAAAATTATTTTAAACAAATTAAATAAAATGAAGATTTTATTTAAATTTTTAGTATAGATTTAAAATCCAATTCACACTTCATAGGCTAAACTAAGATTAAAAGGGATTTTTTTTTGAAATTCTCTATTTAACCCCCTTTCGACTGGCTCGATTCCATCAATCGTAGAAGTCCACAATGTGTTACATGTATCATATTTGTGAAAATATGTACGTTACTTAGCCATTGTAACCAAGCCAAGTTAGTTGGAGGATATGGAGTTAGAGCCCGAGCCAAGTTCATCCCATGGATTGGAATGCATTGTCTAACATGGAGTGAAGCTGCTTTTGAATAAGGTAGTGAGCCTGGTGGGAGTGTAGTGGGAGGATGAACCGGCGGAGAGCACATTGGATTCTAAGGAAAAGATGAGAGCTACTAAACCTAATATCTTCACTGATATGTTCCTTAGCTTTTTTTTTCTTTAGATTTATTTTTGGATGCTTAGGATCAGTTGCTTTGTTTGACTTAGATTAGTATAAGCTGTTAGGATGATTTGACCTTTTGACTCATTAAATGTCTTTGATAGCTGCATCTATATTGATTCCATCTATGCTTGTACTAGCGTTTTATTACATCATGCCTATATGCCATACATATTGCATACACTTTAGGAGGCCGACAAGTTAAGGAGGCTAACTACCAAATTGCATTTTTGGATTAGCTTAGTACCTATTTGTCATAATCATACATTTATATGTGTGCATTGATATGTTTGACTTAATATAATTGTTTGGTTGATTGGAACACTAATGATTTAGTGGGGAAAATCCTTTTTAAAGAGGGGGAAGGAGTGTAATAACTCGTATTTTCGACAACTAAAAATTAAATAAGGACATTATAGTAATTTTGACCATAAAGGTGAAATAGGTATTTTACAAACAATTGAAGTTGGAGATAAAAAGAATGATACTTTGTTTTACTATAAATAGGCAAATCAAAATTTTTTATTTTGAAAATTAGTCCGTACTTTCTTCTTCCTCCTCTTCTCTCTTAGAAAAAACTAAGCCTTAAATTTAATTCAACCAACCAAATCAACCCCAATTTTCTACTAAAATTCACAAATCAATTACCAAGCTGAAGAGTGCGATGAAGGCAATAATGTAATACTAATTTCTGGAGAAAATACTTCGAATTTGAGATGAATTTAGTTAAGCATAACAAGCGGAGAGAGGCTAATTTCATCGTTATGAGTGAAACCCTCTCTAATTTAAGACATACTTGCTAAGACTTATGAATTATTGTAATGCTATAGCTAATGTAATGAAATTTATATATTTAAGGCATAAGTATCAATATAAATAGAAGTTATATAAATTTAAATGATGTTTAAAATATGATTATGGAATTAAAATCAGTGAGATGGGTTAAACAAGATGTACTTGTCACATATAATGAAAATGAAGTGGATAGGTGATTGTATAGATATACATAATTAAAACCCTATAAGTAAAGGTAAAACTTTATAAAATGGATTTCTAAAGTATACGTATTACTGTTAGAAAGTAATTCCAAAATTATATTATTTATTATAAATAAATAATGTTTAAATTTAGAGAATGTAAATTTGTATATTTTGAATGACAAATGAAAGTGTACTAGGATTCATATTAATTAAATGCTATATAAACTTGGTTGAAATAATTTGAATTTTTGTTCCAGAAATACATATGTTTTAATCATTGATTAAATTTGAATTTTATCATATTTATATATATATATATATATATATATATATAATGAATAAATACAAAATCTAGAATGAAAAGAGGACTTTATATGCGTACCTTTATATATATATATATAACAATGTTGGAATCATATGAAAATATTTTTGATTAGTAAAGCATATGTTTCAAAAGTTGAATACATTTTATTTTGAATTTAGAAGATTTTTTTTACTATTTAAAGTTTATTTGACGAAGGAGGAAAATAAAATCCGTTAAATGTTTGATTTATGAAGTAGATTAAAATAAGAAATATTAACAATGAACTTGATATGTAAACCTTGATGAAATAGAAGTACATTAATGTTAGAACAGTGTAAAAAAAATCTAGAATCAACCTAAACAAGACCCGAATCAAAAAAGAAGAAGAAAAGATGAATTATGCACAGAAATTCAATTCTTCACTATGTGCAGGCTTAATCCAGTCGACCAACTGGAACCTATTGGATGCAGGTAAAATCTAGACCTATTAGGGCCTATACAAATAGATGAATTTAATCCTGCTTTTTTTATGACTTATCCATAGGATTAGGTAAAGGGATTTTGAATGATATGTATTGTAGTTTGATGAATGTTATTGAGTGGTTTGATATATGTGATTTTATATGATATCAAGTATGTATAGCTTGATAGTATTGTGAATGATAGACACATATGTTTGTTATCTATATCCCCAATTGGTTATCATGGTGAAAAGATTGCTTAGTTATATAGGAGTTGCATGTTGATGTATGATAATGAGTTCGTAGGGAGTACATGTCTCTTCCGTGAATAAGCCATATGTTGATGCCATAGTGTGGAGCTAGGAATGTATGTGGGCTTAGCTATGTCATGCATTTGTTTATTTGCATGAGACCTTGTTTTTCACAAGTCAGCTACATACATTATATTGCATTACTAATTTATCGGTTGGAGAGCGTGAGCATAGTGTGTAACAAAGTAGGTTTGTGACACTCACTCGGATCTAAACCCTTTCTATGTTTCTCCTTTTTGTTCATCACTTGGTTGATGGAGTTTGCACTTATTCATCAAGCGACGTTTTGAAGGCGCAAATGACGATGGCATTACTTATGTGCATAGTTCTGTGTACAAATAATCATCTTACATCAACATGTGTATATGTATGTTTGCATTTGGATTGGAGTTTTACAAGACATATTTATCTCGTAAGATTAGTTTGATTATGCGAGTTTTAGAAAGATATAGATAGAATATATATTTTATTCTTGTTATCACATCCCGATTACTCATCCTTTTTGTCTTTAGTGGTTTACGCATCTTGATTTTGTTATCAAAGGGTTGAAAAGGGTTTGTTGTTATAGTTTTCATTTAATGGATTTTTTTTCAAAATTGAGATTATTAATGGTTGCGGTAGTATGTAGTGGTTGTGGATGCATATATGCATATTGTTAGATGAGTATCATGGTCAAATTCGGGTAATATATTTTCTAGGATTTTGGTTGAACTTATTGATTATTATTGTTACTTTCATATTCAAGATCGACAAAATTAGATTTATGCGTGCAATTTATCATTAATTTTCTACAAATTTGCAGATTTAGCTATGATCACTTTCTCTTTCGTTGAAATTAGGTAAATGAGCTTAATGTGAATAAATGATTTTAATGTTATATTCCTAAGTCCAAACATTTATTAAGAGCTTATGGCACGAAATTTATACGGCTTTGTCATCCATTAGTTAATTTATTTACTTCGTTGTTTCTTTTATGTTAACCGTTTTTACCTATTATGCACTTATTTTTAAACATTTCAATTATAAAAATATATAGATCTTAATTGTAATAGACAGCTAAAAAAATCAACTAATTTGGAAATTAAATTTTATTATTTGAAATGATAAAAATATTTTTACTAATCCAGGTTCTATGTTTTTTGAATTTTCAAATTTAGTTATGATCATTTTCTCTTTTTTTCTAAAAAATCAATTGAATAATCTTCTTATAAATTTAGAACCTCGAATTTTGGTGTTTTGATTGTGACAAATATATAAGTAAATGTAACGTTTAGATCTAACTAAACTTGCAGGAGAAGATATTGTTTTTGCTTGAGAAATAATCTAACAATTTGAAGACTGGATTCCTGATTGAAGCTTCAACAAAATATTAAGTTTAAAGTCTAAATTTAGTAGTAAATATATGTTAAAATCTCTCCAAGTGGTATATGCACACACATATAATATAAAGTTCATCAACACAAGTAGAAAACCAAGAAAACACTAACTCAGCCAGCTGAATGGCATGAGCCAACTGGCAAGCTGCTGTGCGTGTGTACAAATGTGATTGAATATTCAAACAGCTGAATATGATAATTCAGCCGGCTGAATTTGATGCTTTTTCACTATTTACTTGCGGGTTTATTTTTAATCAATTCATCCAGCTAAGTTTCTTCATTCATATGGCTAAATCTTCATAACGGCTAGTTTTTAAAGTGACATTTCATTTTAATGAACAGAAACAACTATTGATTCAAGAGTTCCTTTCATATCTTTTCATGCCATCTTTCATGAACGAATACAACTCTTAATCTCTATAAATAGTCATGAATTCCATTGTTTTGATAATCAATTCTTATTCTTATTTCTAATCTATCTTGCTATTTGAACTCTAAGCATTTAATACTTAAAAATTTCATTCTGATCACTTAATCATTCAAGAATATTTCATTGGTGATCTAATAAACTTCCCATCTTCACGAATTACACGATATACCACAAAGGAGAAGATTATAGGAAGGGCATACTATAAAGACTTATCCATGCTATTAAAAGAGCACATTCAGTCTGATAATTTTCTATATCATTAAAGTCCTGTTCGGTTGCTCAAGCAGTGGAAGTTCTATTCTATTGCTTAGGCGGTTGAAGTCCAATTCGGTTGCTCGAGCAGTGTAATACATATTCCTCTTGGTTAAGTGAGGGTTGATAGTTAAATTCCAGAATGAGTCTGGGACTGGACATGGAATATTTGAACCAGTATAAATATCTCTGGCATAATTTACTTTATTACTTTACTTTTACATTTACATTCTGCATGAGTAGATAGTTTATTTAATATTTAATATTGCCCGATCCTTAGTCACTTTCAATTGGTACCAGAGAAGGTCATCATAAAACCATAACAAAGTTTATTGATAATCATGTAATATGGAAAATACTGCTTCATCTAGCTTCATTGAAGGTCAATCCACTGCATGATCACCACTGTTTAACGGTTTGGATTATAATTATTAGTCTACTCGCATGAGAATTTATATGCAGGCAACTCGGGGAGAATAGATTATACCAACCACACCATATGCACAATGGTCACATACAAAAAAGTTAGATGCTACCTCAAATGCAAAAGCTATTAATATGTTATTTTGTGCTTTAGATAAAAATGAATTTAATAGAGTTAGAATGTGTACAGCAACTTATAAAATTTGGCGAACTCCTAAAATTACACATGAAGGAACACATAAAGTTAAACAAAGCAAGATTTCTATGCTTAAAAATCAATTTCAAAATTTCAGAATGAAACAAGATGAGACTATAAATGGAATGTATTCTAGATTTCAAGACATATATCACTCACTATTGGCACTAGGAGGAAAGAACACTGATTTTGATATTGTCTCGAAAATCCTAAACTCTTTAACGGATGAATGAGAACGGAAAGTATTAGCTATAAAAGAAGCTAACAATATTTCTATCGTAAAACTTGAAGAGTTAATATGAAATCTCATGTCTTATAAAGTAAACTTGTAGGCAAAAAGGGATTAAGCCCAAGACAGAAAGACCAGAGCATTCTAAACTGAACAAGGAGATTCAGAAGAAAATGAAGATGAGATGGCTTTTATTGCTAATAACTTTAAGAAAATTTTAGAATTTAGAAAGAACAAGAAATTCAGAAACAACTGAAGAGACAACAATGACAAACTGTCATCTTCAATTCTAGAGTGCATTGAATCTCACAAAAAGGGTTTATAAAGAAAGATTGTCCGGATCGCAAAAAGGAAAGAAACAATTACAAAAGAAAAAATGAAAGATTTAGAAAGAAACAAGCTTTTGCCGTTACTTGTGATGATTCAGAATCTTCCTCCTCATCAGATAGTGACACTGACAGTGATTCCGAACAAGCCAATGTGTGCTTTATGGCTTCAACCGACAAAGTAAGTGGTTTAACCTTTGATGATTTAGTTGATATAAACTTGGAGTTTTTGGATAAACTAAAAGATGTTAAAAGAAAATATAAAGATCCTTTAGAAAAACTAAACATAAGTGAAATAAAATTGATATGCTCAAAGATGAAAAGAAAATCATAGAAGAAGAACTTGTCAAAACAAAAGAATCTTTGTCAAATGTATCTTCTCAACGCACTGTACTATCAAATGAGATTGAAGTTCAAAAAGAAAAGAATATGACATTAGCTGTAGAAAATCACGATTTAAAATCTAATGTCAATATTCTTGAATGAGACAATACTAGTCTCAAAACCAAGTTAGAAAATATTACTAAAAATGTTTCTAACTTTAGTAAAGGTGGAGAAAATATTTCTAGAATTATTAATAACTCTCAAACATCTTTAAATAAGAAAGGTTTAGGATATACAAATTCCCTATAATCTAGTTCATAGTAGAACATTTGACTATTTAAAAATTTCAAAATACATAAGAATTTTGTAAAAGCAAAACCAAAACCAAAGGTTTTCACGCAAAAGAAGGACATTTCCAACACAAATAATATAAAGATTTGGGTGCCAAAAACTAATAATAATTCAATTAGAAATAATTTTATACAATCATTTATAAAAACTGTTTATAAAATTAATAACTTTGTATATAAAGGGAATTCTAAACCCTCATGGGTTTGGCTTCCCAAGATCTAGCACTTAGAATCCTGGTAAGAAAAATGGGTACCGATAATATTTTCATATTTTTTGCAGGTACCAAATTTAAAAAGAGGAAAATGGACACTTGACAGCGGTTTCTCAAAACACTTGATGGGAAACGAAAATATGTTGACAAATATTTCAACACTCTAATGGAGGATCCATCACTTTTGGAGATAACTCCAAAGGTTATATCATCGGCAAAGGCGATGTGAGCAATTAAAGTAGGTCAAATTTACCTCTTATTACTAATGTTTTACTTGTTAAAAATTTAAAACATAATGTTTTGAGCATTAGCCAATTATGCGATAACAACTTCAAAATTAGTTTTGAAAAAGATGAATGTAATATTTATGATAAAAATCAAAACTTGAACTTTGAAGGATATTGTAAAAGGAAAATATATGTTTTAAATATGAATGTAAATTATAATACAAAATATGTGCTTAATGGCCAGAGACAATGATCCTTGGTTATGGCATAAAAGGTTTTACCATATGAACTCCAAAGCTATAAGTAAACTATCTAAGAATAGTTTAGTAAAAGGTTTACCCAAAATGCATTTTAAAGTTAACAACATTTGTGATGCATGTCAATTAGGCAAATTAGCAAAATCTTCTTTTAAAGTAATTTCTATATTACAACCATTAGAATTGTACATTTAGATCTTTTTGGACCAACTCAAACAAAGTCAATTAATCACAACAAGTATGTTTTTGTAATAGTTTATGACCTTTCTATATATACATGGACGATCTTTTTAAAACATAAAAGCGAAACTTCTGAAAATTTCAAAATTTTTGCTACGCGAGTTCAGAATTTCAAAAATTTGAAAATAAAAAACATTCAAAGTGATCATGGTGGTGAATTTGATAATGAACTGTTTGAAAATTTTTGTAATAAGAAAGGAATTTTTCATAATTTTTCTTTTTCTAAAACTCCACAACAAAATGGTGTTGTAGAAAAGAAAAATAAAACATTCCAAGAGTGCGCTCAAACTCTACTTAGTGATAGCAATTTACCAAAAAAAAATTGGACAGAGGCTGTTGCAACTGCTTGATATGTATTAAATAGAGTTTCGATTCAACCTTTAACTAAATGCACTCCATATGAATTATTTAACGGAAAGAAACCAACATTTCTTACTATAAAATCTTTGGTTCAAAATATTTTATTTTAAATACAAAAGATCAACTTGGAAAATTTGATCCAAAATGAATGAAGGAATTTTTATTGGATATTATGAATGTAGTAAAGCTTATAGAGTTTTTAACAAAACGACCAAAATAATTAAACAAACACTACATGTTTCTTTTAATGAAAATTCAAATTAAAAACAAAGATGGAGATGATGATCTAGATATGAATAATTTAGAAAACTTGTATCACGATACCATAGCCATTAACAATAATACTCCTACTGCAAAAGGAAATACATTCTCCTCCTAGGATACTAAGAAATCACCCTTTAGAAAATGTTATTGGAGAAATAAATTCAAGTTTAAAAACTAGAAATCAATTAAATCAAATGGATCGTGTAGCCTTCATCTTGATGATTGAACGCAAAAACATAAAGCTTCAAATGATTATTGCTGGATTATAGCTATGCAAGAAGAATTAAACTAATTTGAACGAAATGATGTTTGGGAACTAGTTCCTAAACTTAGTGACCAAACAGTTATTGGTACTAAGTGGTTTTACAAAAACAAAGCCGATGAGCAAGAGAATATAATTTGAAATATAGCTAGATTAGTCGCTCAAGGCTACAATGGAGAGTAAGGAGTAGACTGTGAAGAAACATTTTCTCCTGCAGTCTTACTAGAAGCAGTCTGTATTTTATTAGCTTTTGCATGTTTTCATAACTTTAAAATATATCAAATGGATGTAAAAAGTGTTTTTTCTAAATGGATTTATAAAAGAAAATGTGTATGTAGAACAATAACCTCTATTTATAGATGAAAAATTCCCAAGCCATGTCTATAACTTAAAGAAAGCTTTATGCGGTTTAAAACAAGCACCTCGTGCTTGGTATGATCGTCTTAAAAGATACCTTATAAATTACGGTTTTAAAATTGGAAAAGTAGATCAAACTCTATTTATAAAACAAGATAAAATGAATATTTTAATGTAGATGACATCATTTTTGGTTCTATGAATGAAAAATTAGGTCAAGAATTATTGAATATTATGACAAGAGAATTTGAAATGTCACTTATGGAGGAACTTTAATATTTTCTTGGATTAAAAATCAAATAATTAGATAATGGAATTTTTATTAATCAAGAAAAGTATTGTAATAGTCTAATAAGTCATTTCGGTTTGGAAAATACTTCTGCTAAACGAACACCTATGAGTACTACGATACATCTCCATCGAGATGAAAATGGAAAAATTGTTGACCAAAAACTACGTCAAAATATGATTGGATATTTACTTCACTTAACTTCTAGTTATCCTAATATAATGAAGAGTGTATGCTTATGTGCACGATTTCAAGAAAATCCCAAAGAATCACATTTGCGAGCCGTGAAATGAATTTTGCGCTACTTAAGCAAAACTAAAGACCATGGCCTCTTTCACATGAAAGAATGTCCTTTTGAGTTAGTATCATATAATATGATGACTTTGGAGAATGTCAGACAGATCGAAAGAGTACAAGTGGTACATGTCATTTCATTGGACAATGTTTGATATCGTGGTTTAGTAGGAAACAAAATTGTGTTTCACTTTCAACATTTGAAGCAGAATATATTTCTGCTGCTTTGGCATGTGCTCAAGTAATATATATGTAAAAAATTCTTCAAGATTTTGATATGAGTTTATCCAAATAAATAATTTATTGTTATAATACAAGTGCTATTAAATTTATCGAAAAATCCAATAAACCACTCAAGAACTAAACATATTGACATCCGACATCATTTTCTTCGTGACAACATAGAAAAGGTAATATCTCTCTCGATTTTATATCATTAGGAATCATGTTTCTTAAATGAAAATATATTTCTTAAATTAAGACATGAACTAGGAATTATGTCATTACATGATATATAATTTGATAGTAAAGTTGTAAATTACTACTTTTTAAACATGTTTCAAATATTGTTATTTTTCAACAATTTTACATATGAACAGTATTTCAAAGCTATCCATTTTCAATTTTTTAAAACAGATTCTCTTCATAATTGTCTATTTTGTCCTTTTTAATCACATCAACATTGCATATAATTTTAATATTTCTCCTATCTATTGAGTTTTCCTTTTTGTCGATGACAAAAGGGGAGAAAAAGGACGTCACAACGATGGGAGGAGTGTTATGACAGGAGGAGTATAAATCTGTTTTTATTTATATAACTTACATAGTTGTCATCATCAAAAAGGGGGAGAATGTTAGAACCTCAAATTTTGGTGTTTTGATTGTGACAACTATAGAAGTAAATGTATCATTTATATCTAACTAAACTTGCTGGAGAAGATATTGTTTTTTACTTGAGAAGTATTCTAACAATTTGAAGACCAGATTCCAGATTGAAGCTTCAACAAAGTATTGAGTTTAAGGTCTGATTTTAGTAGTAAATATATGTTAAAATCTCTTCGAAGTGGTATATACACATATACATAATATAAAGTTCATCAAAATAAGTATAAAACCCAGAAAATACTAACTCAACCGGCTGAATGGCATGAGTCAGCCGGCTGGCTGCTGTGCATGTGCACAAATATGATTGAATATTCAAACGGATGAATATGATAATTCAACCAGCTGAATTTGATGCTTTTTGCACTATTTACTTGTGGGTTTTTTTTTTAAATTAATTCAGCCGGTTGAGTTGCTCCATTCAAACGGCTGAATCTTCGTAACGGCTAGTTTTTCAAGAGATACTTCATTTTAATGAATAGAAACAACTCTTGATTCAAGAGTTGCTTCTATATCTTTTTGATGGCTATCTTTCATGAATGAATACAACTCTTAATCTCTATAAATATCCATGAATTCCATTGTTTTGATAGTCAATTCATATTCTTATTTCTAATCTATCTTGCTATTTGAACTCTAAGCATTCAATACTTAAAAACTTCAAGAATATTTCAATGGTGATCTAATAAACTTCCTGTCTTTTGATTTACATGATTTAGCACAAATGAGAAGATTATAGAAAGGGTGTACTCTAAAGACTTATTGATGCAATTAAAAAAGCACATCCAATCAGATAATTCTCTATATTATCGAAGTCCTATTCGGTTGCTCAGGCGGTCGAAGTCTTATTATGTTACTTAGGCAGTTGAAGTCTTGTTTAGTTTCTCAAGCGGTGTAATACATGTTCCTTTGAGTTAAATGAGGGTTGGTAGTTAAATTCCAAAAAGATTCTGGGACTGGACGTAGAACGGGAAGTTCGAACCAGTATAGAAATCTCTAGTGTCAATTACTTTATTACTTTACTTTTACATTTACACTCCGCATAAGTAAATTGTTTATTTAATATTCCATATTGCATGATCCTTAGTCACTTTCGACTAATACAACTTTTATTTTGGTAAGTTCGACATTTTTTTGGGTTTATGGCATGATTTGGTATTTTGTATTGAAATTATCAAATTTCTTTAGAAGTTTATATGCTTTTTTATCATCTATTCAAATATATTGTTGACTTTATTATTATTTCATGTCTATTTTAAGTTAGCCACTTTTAATTATTATGCATTTATATTATTTGGTTATAACAATAGCTAAATCAGCTTATCTTACATATTTAAATTCCTCATTACTTCTAGTTTGAAATTTGTTATGACCCAATTTACAATATTTTTGGAACAGACTTAAATGATCAAATTGGACGAATAGATAACGAACAAATGATCGAAAAACTTGAGGAATATCATAAAAACGCAAGATAAAGGAGCTATCCAAAAATGAGATAAAAAATTCACCAAGTTTTCACAACTCGACACAACATAAATCGGGCCTAAGTCATGATTGGAGCGGACATACAAAAAACTCAGGTCAGACTCGAAGCACCGTAAACTCTGGATGACTAGAAGCAAGGCATAGAGCAACACCTATTTTGGCTCAAAGCATGACCCAAAGTCAGGTGGTGCGATCTAAGTCATGAATGGATCATTGTTGATCTATGAAGCATGACTCAAGGTTGGTCGAGCTACTTTCATGGTAGGATGTGCATGACGTAAAGAATATGTGAAGCAATTTTCGAAGATTATCTTGGAGGTTTTTGCCTATACATAGAGGAAAAGATCATTGGAAAAGGACTTTTGATTTCTCTGTCATTCTAAGATCCTAACAACGATAAGGTGTAAAATCATCACTTTGAAAAATTACCGAGCTAGATTTCTATCAAGTTGTGACTACCGAATGGTAAAACCAGTTTTGTAAAAATAGAGAATAATCAATAGAAATCGACTAAGTGGATGTAGGTCGGAGTATTCGCCGAACCACTATAAAAATCTCATGTTCTTTTCTTACCATTTCTTTCTTTTCTTTGATATTTTCCATTTCTGTTATTCGTTTGAGTGTTTGTGCCAATTTTGGTGCGAACATTTTGGTGCTTTCATTGAAAGGACTCGGTTTTAATGACTTGAAATGTGAATTTGGAGAAGATGAAGAGGCTAAGATGAGATTTATTATTGGAGGAAGCCAGCAAGAAAAAGGGGACAACCATGAGGTGTCCTTAGGATCAAACCCCCCATCCATCTGTGTAGCCACAAATAAGATGGAGAGAACGTTGAAAGAAATGCTGGATAGGATGATAAATCCTCAGGAGGAGATGTTCGATGGATTTTTTAGGAGAATAGAACAGTAAAGAAAAACTGGAGTTGTGTGGACTATAACTTGGGTCTAGAAGGTAAAAAGAACGCACTTGAAAATAAAGCAGGACATTGTGAAACAACCCCCGAAGTGGCACCTCAACTCGGCACCGATCCCCAAGCAAAAGTCGGTACTGATCTAGAAGGACTAAGAGGCATGCTAAACTTTATTTTAGGTGAAGATAGAGCATGTCTTATAAATTATGTTGAGTGACAGAATTTGAATCATAATCTAAACATGTAACCAGAGGAGTATGTGCCAAAGTATACTCATAGGAATGAGGAGCAGAATGAAGACATGGAACATAGACTTTCATTAGATGATAATGCCAGAATTACTGAAATAGTTAAACTAGCACCAAGAGGGGACCACCTGACCAGAGTCTGGAGGACATGAGCAAAAACCCATTCACCTCTAATATTCAGTATGTGAGAAATCCACCCGATTTCAAGCTACTAACACTTGAAATGTACAATGAGAGGATGTATTAGATTGTTCATCTGATGAGATACATCGGACATATGGTGATATTGGGTACATCTAAAGAAGTAATGGGATTGTGCTTCCTATTGTACTTGACTGAGTTAGATGTAATGTGTTTTAGGTAGTTGGAGAATGGGTCCATAAGTACATGGGCTGAATTGGTGGATAGATTTATAAGGTAGTTCAGAGTTTATATCTCTTGACCAAAGACTGCGATGACACTTTTGTGCATGGAACAAAGGGACAAAGATATCATAAGAAGTTATTTGACTAGATTTAATGCAGCAATCGCTGCATTAAATAAGTTTGATCCATCGATAATACTAATGAGGTAGTTTCGGGAGTTGCTAGGAAAACATACATTAAGATTAGCATTGGAAAGGAACCATTGATGGATTCCGTGAGTTCTACCATGAAGCTAAGAGGTACTTGTGTTAGAAGGACGTTGAAGCTAAGAATGTTGAAGTTAATATTGTGGATGATAAAGGACCGTCCGGAGCAGGATGTGGAAAAGATAGAGGAAAGTGAAAGGTTGATGATAGCTTCAGAGGATCGAAGCGTGTGAAGTAGGAACCAAAGTTTTCTTCATATACAAAGGTGAATGAAATCCTGGAGAGGATTTACCTAGATACCGCATATCGTAAAAAAGTGCAAAGAGAGTCCATAGATCAGGAGAGAAGATATTGATAGTTTTTCCTATTTCATGAACTGGATAGGCAGGAAATAAATGAATGTAGGCACCTGTAAGATTTGATAAAGGAGCAGGTTCATTCGGAACAACCGGCTACAACAATATGAGGAACCAAACTGCTATGCATCAGGAATAGGCACCTGTTACAGTAAATGTGTTTGGAAATGGCCTTAGATTTATGTCAAAAATAATTATCCCGTGATTGGGATGGAAGAGAGTTAGGCTCGATTCTCATCCATTGTTTTGTTTACAAATAAATGATGTAGTATTACAATCAAACTGCTTACTCATGTATGGGACCTCGATCGGTTTCTAGGCGTACCCTGAGTCGGATATCTAGGAGTGATACTTGATAGGATAAATGTTGTGGTGTTTATTTGATGTTTAAATTTAAACTCTATGAATTAACATTTGATTCTGAAAATTAGTCGAACATGATAACTGGTATTAAACATGAAACACCAATGGAGATTAGTTACTGCTTGATATTAATTTATGCAATGATTTAACATGGTTCTCCCGACCGAAGAGATGGGCGACAAATCGTGAGGTGCGAGTCCTCTTACCAAAGAGCGAGTGGATTGGATTTGTACAGGATAGCAAGTCCCCTAACCAGAAAGTGAGCAGATGGACTTGCTTGTTCATTGAGTCCCCTCCTCATAGAGCGAGCAAATTGGGCTCAACCTAAACTAACCATCCTGAGAGATCGAATTAAAACAACAATCTAGAGTGATTGGAAGCTAACCTGGATATTGAAAATGCGATCCGAAGAGATAAAAAAACTAGAAGTTGGATTTGAACGCCACTTGACTTTGAAATGATTTGATAGCGATTATCAGATTACATCATTACCTCAATTTGATCGGACACATTTATGATGGGATGCCAAGTGATTAAGAACTATTTATAACAATGCTCTATTGGTGGCAATGCAATTCCCTGATTGATAATTATGATAACTAGATGACTGATGAAAATCATTGTTTCAATTCTGCGGAGCATTCTTATAATGGGATACTAGGAGATACTTGACGATTTATAAATAACATTTCAATCAGTGGCAACAAACTTACACAATTATCAACCGTTTATTATCAAACACGTGATTTGTATGTCGTAACTTAAATCCTGAATAAACACGGGATGACATGGATTTTGATATATGATTGTTAACTCCCAAGTGAATGCGGGACGATTCTTATCTACGACACAATATACGATATGTTACTCCAAAAGGGTATAGAATGATGATCATTTTTTGCTAACACACAAGCAAGTACTCGAGTCCTTAGCTGCAATAGTCTGAAACGACCTCTGATTTGCAAGTGAATTCGAAGGAACCAGATGACTCGTCGCGATTGATCAGTCGATGACGGGAGTGCTAACCTACTAGTGATTTGCCAACTTCGATATTTGTTCTTGAGCAAAGCACACTTTCCATTCACAAGACATGCTTTGGGGGGTAAGTGTTATGGTCAGATATTCCACGGTCTTCGAATAGACTTAAATGATCGAATTGGACAAACAAATGATGAAGAAATGATTAGAAAACATAGGAAATATCACAAAAAAGTAAGATAAAGGAAATATCAAAAAATGAGATCAAAAAATCACCAAGTATTCACAACTCATCACATCGTAGATCTAGCTCGAGTCATGACTTAGAGCGGACACACAATAAACTCAAATCAAACTCAAAGAACTAGAACCTTTGGACGACTTGAAGCAAAGCTCGGAGCAACATGTTTTGGCCCGATGCACGACCGAAAGTCAGGTCGGGGTCGATCTATGGCCCTTGGATCATTTTCGACCTTTGACGCATGACTTGGGTTTGGTCGAGCTACTTTAACAGAAGGACGTGCATAATGTGGAGAAAGTGTGGAGCATTTTTTGAAGATTATCACAAAGTTTTCTCCTATAAATAAAGGGAGAGTGCACTTAGAAAAGGACTTTTGATTTCTCCTTCATTTTGAACTTCTAAAATGACAAGTTGTGAAATCACTACTTTGAAAAATTACCGAGCCAGATTCATATTGAAATTTGACTATCAAGTTGTAAATACAACTTTATGAAAACATAAAAAGTCGATTAAGTGGACTTAGTTTGGAATATTTGCTGAACGAATATAAAAAAATCGTGTTCTTTTCTTGCTCTTTCTTTCTTTCCTTTAATATTTTCTATTTCTATTATTCAATTGGGTGTTTGATACCAATTTTGATGCAAATAAAATTTGATTATCATTTAATGAATTTCAGGCTTTTTAAAATAGAGATTTTCAATGGTAAGCTGTATAGATATAAATGCATTAACACACATTAGCAATGAGTATTTGATGCACGATGCTTGCGATGATCACCTTCACGTTGGGGTAATTTTGGATATAATTTTTCTTTGAAGTATGATTGAATAATATAGCGATACCTATTATAAGAAGAGCTAGGAGTAATAGCCCCCTTTACTTAGTGCTATTTCATATCCCCCTATATTAACCGTAAGTTCATATTTGATTATTCGTTCTTCCCCTCTCATGTCACATTGATCAGATGTTCAAATATAGACATGTAGCTGATATCAAAAGGCTACAAATGATGCTAAACAAAGGAGGCTATTGATCACAACTCTTATAAAAAATATATGTTTTCTCATTCTCTTTTATAATGTTAGAAATGTATTTAGTATCTAATAAAAAAATATTTCCAACCTTAATTGTAGAACTATTTTCACTATTAGCATATATAATTTTTTTAATGTTAGTTTAGTTAAATCCATGGTATTTATTGTTTATCATTTAGTGAAATATGCAAATCTATTAGATATGACATGCTACACAAAATGCACAAAGTTTAGTGTTTAAGAATACATTTATAATATGCATGAGTTCCTATGTTATTGAAGAATGCATGCAAAATTCCTCGACTATGTATCCTTTAAATGCTTTATGTTTTATATTTTGAAAGTATCTTTCTTTTTCATTGGTTAACTATTTATTATTTATCTATTTAAATTGATTTCTCCATTGTGTTTTATTCAGATTTATAGTTTTTCTGATATTATTTGCTAAAACCTGATCATTTGATTTGCAAAAGGTTGTTTTTGTAGGCATTTGGTTTATTCTTTATGGAGTTCTATTTCTAAATAATAGATTAATTATTTGAGTATAGTTATATGCTTTAGCTTTTGACTCTGTCAATTCCCTTTCACTACATATTATCAACATTGGATAATATATTGCCCTTTAACATTAGGGAATTATACACTTCAAAAGTAAATATCCATATCTTCTCATATAAAGGAAAGAATAACCTCTTAGGATCCATAATATTTAATTTGTTGCTTATAAACAATGTCCATGATCTATCTGGTTATATATTAGTCTTATAACCATGTAGCTTTTTTTTGTTAGGCTTTTGATCAAAAAAACTTTCACTATGATGTGAAAGAAACTATTTGAATCTTTAACTGTTAACAACACACATAATTTTTAAATGGACTAGAACTGTGCATATCTCATGAAAGTTGAAAATGGATATATGACATATTCATGTCGCAAGTTGATTTTTGTGCTATGTTTATGTTTCTAATTGATTTTTGCATATGTTCAATCAGTTTTAACTATTATTGTGTATACAATCACATATAAACTAAATTTAATTTTGAATAGTTTACAACTTACAATTCTGTTAAACAAAACTCTGTAATGTTTTCTTTCTTAGACACTTCATGTATTTTATTAAAATTAGCTTGGATATTAGTTTTGTTTGGAAATAAAATCAGCACAATTACTTATTCAAGTGGAATGTTAGTTAAGTTAGGAAAAGAAAGAGCTCATATTTTGTTAGGTTTATCCACGTAATGGATCTAGCCCAGCACATAAAGGGTTAAATGGATGAATTTCAATTTTTTTTGAATCTTACAGGCCTATGAAGTCCAAATTGATTTACATCTTATCTAAATTAATTTTAAATAAAATCATTTTATTTTATTTATTGTAAAAGATTTCATTTTAATTTGACAAGCGCACACACATATATATACATATAATATAGTGTGTATGTGTATATCTTATACACATGTACGTGTACGCGCATATATAGCATATACAATATGTATAGTTCAACTTGCACGTATTTATGTGTTGTGATTTACACCACAAGGACATATTAGCTTCTGCATATACATATATATATCATCATATATATAATATAAAAGTAATCATGTGTATATACACACACATATATAAATGAAATAATGCTTATAAATATAAACATAAAATAATATAAATTTCAAGTTTAAATTATAAATTTTGGTTAAATTTGAAAACTCAATCTAGATCTAAAAATATATTTTATGTTTAAATTCAAATTTTAAATTTTGCAAATAAAGTATATGTTATTAACTTATACGTATAGTGTGGCGTAATGGAAAAAGGATGCCTAGGTCTAGTAAGTTCGAGCCCTTCCTTTCACACATTCTTCAAAAAAATAGTATCTGGGAGTTATAAGTGCCATGAATTAAAGCGGACAGACATAACTTAATTCCCCTCAAGAGTTTACCAACCGTCGGGTTCTCTTGAGTGTGTGTATGTACGAAAAAATTAAGTTTTAAAAAAATTGTATATATGTATATGTGTATGTATATAAATACTAAAATAAATATTTAAACACTTAAAATATTATATAAAATAAAAAAATTATTATGGCCTATATTTATTAGTTAACTAATTATTTATTTTTATTAATAAATATGTACGAATTTATTACCCATTTTTTAAATTTAAAATTAAAATTTCCGTATGAAAAATAACTTTTTTATTTGTCAAAAGATTTGCACTGTTTGCAAATTTATACTTGTTAGATATACATGTATATACATCTATAAACTATTAAAATCAAATTCACTACATTACGTTATAAAATAATATGTATGTATATATATTAATATATTTTGATTATGTATATATACATAAAAATGATTTTCGAAATAAAAATATTTTTAAAATTTAAAAATAAATTTAATAAACATATATGTGTATGTATTTGATTTAAAATTTATTTTTTTATTTAAACATTTTAAAATTAGTTTTTCATTTCGAGTTCTTTTACATCCGGCCGACAGTGAAAAAAATGCACATACGAAAAACATGTTTTTTAATTATAATATATATATATATATATATATATTCTACATACATAACATACATGTATAAGGATTCGTGACATATATGTATGTATGTATTAAAATTTTACCAATGGCAACATGCAATATCCCCAAAACCCTAGGCGTCATGGAAAAAGAAGATGGTCGCGAATAGAAGACGGTTAAGAGGACGGGAAAACATTCATTTATAGAGATAGTGATGCAACATAGAGGAACTGAAATGCGTAGGCTAGAGAAAAAACTTAAACCTTGGGTTGCGGCAGTTGAAAGCAAAATCGAAATCAAAGGTAAAGTTGATTTTTATGAACCTGTTAAAGATGGGAAGGAATCATACTAACTAATAGATCGCATAGACTATGAAGAATACAATATGATGCGGAAGAATTCGGTTTACGCCTATAAGGTTGGTAAAAGACCCTATTTTGTCTATTTCAATGCTTATATTAAAAGAGTTTGGAACGCAAAGGGATCCTGTGATGCTTTTCCTAGAGATAATGGTTTTTATCAAATAAAATTTAAAAGGGAGGATGATTATGAACAAATCCTTAAAGGAGGAACTTGGTGTATGGATAACAAGCTGATGTTCATGAGAAGGTGGGAGGCAGATTTCAACTTCGAAAGAACCATGCTGACTACATATCCTATTTGGATTAAATTTAATAATCTATATTTAGCCTTATCAAACATGAGATGTCTCAGCAAACTTGCAAGCCTAATCGGTAGACTTCTGGATAGATGAAAAACCTAGATTGGTTAAGCATGCTAGAGTTCTTGTAGAAGTGGATGTAGAGGCAAACTACAAAAAAGTGTTAAGGCATTTGATAAACATGGGAATGTATACGTCCAAGAAGTGGTGTATGAATTTGTACCTTCTAGATGTGGGGAGTGCAAGTGCTTTAGGCATATTAACTTGCAATGTAATAGCAATCATACTAAGCCTAAACAAGTGTGGGTTGAAAGACCAAAAGCAACCACAAATGCTTCAACTAGTACTGCTAGTATGGAGCCCCCAGTAAAAGAGACTATTGGTAGTACTGGGCTAACCTCCCAAAAAATGAAGCAGCGATAAAAAATAATACACGAAATGCTTCCATAATTAGCCCAGTTCCACCCCATGTACCCAAAAATACAAAACTAGTGCAGAGGACTCTACAGCAGAGAGAGTAGCGGATCATCCATATCAAAATTTACAAGAGGAGAATTCAAGCCAAAAGAATCGTAAGTAGACGTATTTTGAACGGGAAAATCAGGATAAGATGGATACTAATAAAGAGGTCCTGCCTGAAACATTAAAGGAAGTATAAGCTGGATGTCCAAATAGAATATTTTGATGAAAAGGTTGGAGATATTGATATTACTAAGTACATAGAAGCTAATGAGGAATATGATAAATTATTTGCTAAAAAAGAATAATGAAGCTAGTAAAACAGCTAAGGTAGTTTCAGCTCCGTTTACTAGGAGCAGTGCAATGAAATCGTAATGTCCATCATTTGTTGGAATTTAAGAGGTCTAAATGGTGATACTATAAAATTAGCTCTCAATAATATTAGCGCTAAGTTTAAACCTACCTTATTAGCTATTCTGGAAAATAAATTCACTGAAGGCAATATGGAGTTATTTAAGTGTCAACCGGGCAATCAATAGGATATATTCATAATAGTTGTAGATTGGTGAAAGGTAGAATTCTGATCTTATGGGACGTTAGTATTTGGTTAATAACTATCATTAATATGGATGAACAGCAAATAACCGTTCGTACGGAAAATGTGGGAGGTCTAGACATAATTTCATCTTTTGTCTATGCTAGCAATTTAGCCTCTGAAAGGAACAAACTTTGGCAAAAACTAATTGATAACTCAAAAATTATACATAAACCTTGGTTGGTAGTTGTTGATTTTAATGTTGTTTTAAAGACAAATGAAAAACAAGGGGGACTTGCATTGAAAGTTTGCTAAGTTACAGAATTTAACAACTGTGTGTTAGCCACTGGATTAGTAGAAGCATTCCATACAGGCTTGAAATTCTCACGGAGAAGTGGAAAACTAAAAAAAATCACTCTAGACTGGATAGAGCTCTAGGTAATGCTGAATTGTTTAATAAAATTCCTAATATTAAAGTTACAGTTCTTCCAAGTTCGACTAGTGACAATTGCTCTGTTCTTATTCAACTTAATGATGGCAACCACATTCAAAAAGGCATGCCGTTTAAATATGCCAATCAGTGGCATCTCATTTAAGGTTATTAAGATGTTGTGGATTTTAAGGCTATTTAAATACTAATAGGAAGATTCATGTATCAATTTATCACGATTGTGAAGAGGATGAAACACAGAATCAAAGATTGGAATAGAAAGAGTGATGAAATTCCAAACATACAAAATCAACTAGAAAATATTCAATATCGGTTGGGTGCAGATCCTCAAAATAAAAATCTTTACTCTAAATTCTATGCACTACAAAAATTACTCAAGGACCAGTTGAAAAAACAAGTTGTTGACCTAAGACGAAAGGCTAAGGAGAAGTGGTTTACTGAAGGAGATGAATGCACCAAAATTTTTTTGCACTTAAATGTCACAAAGGAGGAATTATAACAACTTATCTAATTGTTTAAATGAGTAGGGATTTGCTATTGATAATGATCAAGAATTGGAAGACAAAGCCATCAAATACTTTACAGAGATATATAATGGAGATTACAACCAGCAAATACCTAATATTCAATGTAGAAGGCTCATCTCTATGGAGGGTGATGCTATGCTAACAACTGCTATTAATGTAGGGGAACTGAAAGAGGCCACTTTTCCATTCATAATGATTCTAGCCCTAGTCCTAATGGCGTAGGACCGACTTTCTTCAAAATGCACCGGGAAGACCTGAAAGACATTATGCTTAAATTTTATCAAGAAGCATTTGACTCTAGTGAGTTCATTAAAGAAATTAATCATATGTTTATAACACTTATCCCTAATTTGAATAAACCATAAAGAATAGATAAATACAGACCTATTGCATGTTGCAATGTCACATATAAATTTTTAGAAAAATTATATGTATAAGATTAAACAAGGTGCTTCTTGATCTCATATCCCAATGTCATAATGCTTTTATTAAAGGAAGATTTATATCAGAAAATTCTCTGATGGCATATGAATTAGTAAGAGACTTTAACAAACAAGGAGCTTATAGGGTTTGTATGAAAATATACTTGCACAAAGCCTATGATAGGGTTAACAGACAATTTATCTTACACATGCTTTAAGCTATGGGGTTGCCTGCTGAATCGCTAAATTTGATTGCACACTCTATATGCACTCCAACTTTCTCAGTGATTATCAATGGGTCTCCTAAAGGATATATTCACACTAAAAGAGGAAACTGACAGGGCGACCCTCTTTTCCCTTATTTAATGGCTACAGCCATGGAAAGGTTTTCCTTACAAATGGAATTGGCATGTCATCAATAATTGATCTAGCCAATTTACAATATACATCCTGATATTATCCACCTCATCTATGCTGATGACCTGTCAGTTGTTTTCAAGCTAATTTTATGGCTATTGAAACAATCAAGGAAATTTTTAAACTAATGGAGATATATGCTGGTTTAAAGGTTAATGAGCTTAATATAAATGTTACTTAAATAAATGCTATAAACATAGAGATGAAATCATTAAAAAACTTGGTGTATTAGAGGGGAAGCTACTGGTCAAATACCATGGCGTACCTCTATCAAATAATACTATCACTGATGCGGAATGTGGAAAGTTAATAGATAGTATTAGAGATAAATTACAAGGTTAGAGATCTAAATTATTATCATTTGTTGGAAGAATTGAGCTTGTTCACCCAGTTATTTCTTCTAAAGTCATGTTTTGGTTACAAACTTTTCAAATTCCAGACTGTCCTATAGCAAAAATTAGTGCAGTATGTGCCAACTTCATTTATAAGGGAGGTATACACAAGGTGAGTTACAATGAATTATGAAAGCCAAAAAGAGAAGGTGATGTGGGTCTAAAAAACCTACTTGAATTAAGAAAAGCTTATGGACTCACACCAGCTAGGAAAATACTTTAATCAAACAAATTATGGGCAAGTTGGATGAGAGCAAGATACCTAAAATATAATTTTTGGACAATCGAAATCGATAATAATGCATCAACAACCTGAAAGAATATACTAAGACATAGAGAATAGCTGAAAAACCTTAGTGAACGATAGATAGCAAATGGATAAAATACAGACTTATGGAAAAACCCATGGATCAATAGTAGAAATTTGATTGATAGACTCGAATGGGACAACTACTCAGCTAATGGTGCCCCAGTATGCAAAGTATCAAGTATTATATATGACCAAAAATGGGCAAATGACAGGCAAATTGTGACAAGGAATTTTAAGCAGGAAATTAAAGGCATTCCCTTAATTACTGGGAAAAATAGAGAAATCTGGGCATGGAAAAGTAACGTAAAGGATAGTTTAACTTTAGAGATGATTGGGAGGACTATAGACATCAACCCCCAACGTTCAATGGTACAGCAATATATGGAGTCATTTAAACAGTCCTAAAATGGAACACACAACATACAAAGCCAAAAATTATCGGCTGACAACCAAAGACAGACTTAAAAATTGGGGAATTATAGAAGACACAACGTGCAAACTTTGTAGTAGGGAATAGAAACTTAGAGTCATTTATTCTTCTAATGCAAACATAGTAAAAGAGTCTGGACCATATCCCCCAAAACACATTTTATATATTCCCATAGTCCATACAGTACCGTAACTACTCTGTAAACTGGAGGCTATCAGAGGGCACTCTATAGGTATGGTCAAAAACAAAATCGTAGAGCGCGTGATAGGGCATGTGACAAGGCACTCAAGGCAATGCCAGGGTAGATATACCAACTGCACTCCCGGACTAGTGGCAACGCATAACTACTACTATCGTCCACCTCGAAACACACTCCTAAATCAAGATCAAGGGTGGCTACCAAATCAATCACAAATTCAGAACGTAGTATTGAAGAAATGGTTCCGATCAGAGGAATGACCTCACTTAGCCCGGTATAGCTCATGTTCTAGCCACATCAAGCTGACTCACGGGAGGGTCACATAAATACCTCATACAGAATCGTTCGCCAAACCTTCCTACTTCATTTCTTGAATCTCCACCACGTACACAGTTGTTAAAGTGGTTTTCGGTATTGGCAGAGAGTATGACAATATTTGATCCTGGTCTCTTTAATAACCAAACGCTTATTTCACACCGGATGGTTCTTTTACATTTCATAAGTCAATTCATACTTAATATAAAAATATCATATTCGATTTCAAACCATATCACTTTCGAAATCATATTCACTTTCAAAACCAATTTCACTTCCAAAATCGTCTTCACTTTCAAAAATATATTTACTCAGATATGTCATTTCACAAAAAGGTATCAGATTCAAATTCCAACTTAAATTGTATCATCATCAAGGATTTAAATGTAAAGACTTCAACTCTACACAGTCTGAAATTTTAGAAAATGGTTTGGGTAATTATAAATAGTTTATATAGTTTTAAAATAGTTTAAATAGATTTAAAATATAAAAAATAGTTTAAATAGGTTTATATTTGATTTAATTGGTTTAAAATGATTTAATTAGATTACTTATAGATTTAATTAGATTTAAAATGTTTAAATAGATTAATTATAGATTAAATAGAGTTAAATTTTATTAAGTAGATTTTTAAACAAATAAAATGAATTCAAAGTAGATTTAATAGATTTAAATTATACTAAATAGATTTAAAATAGATTAAATAAATTTAATTAGTTTAAAATATGTAAAATAGATTAAATTGTATTAAATAGTTTATAATGGAGCAAAATAAATTAAAATGGTTTAAATTGATTAAAATAGTTCATTTAATTAAAATAGTTTAAAGTAGTTTAAAATAGATTTCAAAGTTACGTCCAAAACATTTCAATAACTCAATTCCGATTGATTCATTAATTTTGCCACTTCAACTTTGAAATTCCAATTCAAATCCTTTGAATAACTTATTAAATCAATTCCAATTTTAGTACTTACATTGGATTATTGAAACTAATTCAGTTTATATAAATCGATTTCTATTTTAAAATACCAATTAGCTAAATTCAAAATTTTACATTTTCCAAAATCATTTGATTTAACCAATCCGGTATCTGTATATAATTTTCTACCCTAGGGTCAAGTGATACGGATATTTATCATTTCAATCCGCAATTTACAATTTTACGGTTATATATCATTTCAAACCGCAATGCTGAATTAAGTAAAATCCATAAAATTGCTCGAGTCTATCATTTCAAACCATAACGATTTTTCCCTAATCTATAGATCATTCGGGTATGTATCATCTCAACCCATAGGGAACTTGCAATATTATAACAATATAAAAGACAACATCTAGTCATCTAATATAAACAATCAAATGTACATCACAATCATCATCCAAATCTATCAATAACATCAATAGGTAACTGATAATTAATACAGGTGTTAAATTGACAATTTAAAATTCAATATTAAATTAACCGATGATGAATTTTAATAATAACTAGAATGACAATTCAACATACCTAACAGCAATCGATAAATTTCTAATCACATCATAAATTTAATTTAACTAACATAAGATTATCTAGTAGTTATGAGTGTGTCAAAATACTCAACTTTGATTTCAAATCGAATTGAAATCCAAAATAGGGCCTAAATTTGAACAGTCTCAGAATTCATCCAAACTAGCGGCAAAATGTCAAGAATTTCGATTCGATCCTAGTGGAACAAACTACACGTGAATTGGACCTCGTATGTGAAAGTTATTTAGGTTAGAACATTTGAAATTAAAATTAAATTAAATTAAAAGAAAAAAAAGAAGAGCACAGACCTATACTCGATCGCCACGTCATCCCTCCCTACCAAAACCCTAACTTACTCGGGCATGCTCGAATATGAAGACAGCCGCCCCGCTCGAGCAAGTGTCGCGCGCTTCTGGCCAGCCCACCTCCACATCGCAACCACTCACCCTCGACCCCCGTTCATCCCTAGATGCCACGCGTGGTCAGGCACCTTCAAACGTCAATCGACGTTGCAAAAAAACCCAACCGCCACCATAAGTTAATAACCCTAATCGAGTTTTGCAGCACGATCTAGCCATTGAAATGATGAACGAGCCATGCCGCTGGACAGCGCGCGACACTCTCCACACGATGGGATCATCAATTTGACAATCCATCGCTGTTGATCGACGCACAATGAACGACCAAGAATTAATTATCGAAATCTGGACACACAGAAATCCAAGTCGAAAAAAAACTATACATTTGACTTGCGCTCGTCGAGAGCTTCAAATTGATATATAATTTGTTTTGGTTTGGAGGAGTTTAATTTTTTTGATTTGCAATTGAATTTGGAATTGAGAATTGGTTTGTCTGCGATTGGAAAGAGAGAAGTAAATAGAATTGTACGTACAGACAAATGGAATTAGAAATAATTAAGGTTTATAATAGACTATTTATAGGCAGATCAGAAATAGAAATGAACGGACTAGATTGATTTGAAAGTTGAATGATAAATGACCCGAAAAGTCTGTTTTGTTCCCGAAACGAAAATTGGTCAACCCATATATCGAAATTGATGTTTTCGATAGTCTTAAACTCAATAGAACACGTTTCAAGTCCTAATTCCATCGTATGAAGAAGTTAGCTTAAAATCAGCTTATTTCAAATTGATTTCAACTGATTTTAATTAAATTGATTTCTACGCATTTCGAGTCCGCATGATCAAACAATAAGTCCGATCGCTACTAAACTTGAAACCTTAAATAATTCACCGTTACGGATCCGATGAAACTAGATTCGTCAAAATCCATGACAATGGCCAAAATGGCTATTTTCACATTAATTAAATAAATTAATATTAAATTAATTAAATCACTTTTTCATTCAAATTTGATAAACTATCAAATTTTATCATTTTTGATTACTTGGATATTTATAATAACTTAAAGCAAATTTACATATCAAATCCAGTGTTGGTTATTATACTAATTACAATGTTCAATTTCGTTGTAATTAAATCCAATAAATTATAATTTAATTTCTCATAAATTGATTAAAATTTTATTTCAGTCCTATTATTCAACCTATCATTACCCTATGTATATATTTGACCTTGGTTTATACTTTATTACATTAATATCCTCGAATTTCACCTTAAGTGGATTGCAATATTTCAATTACATTGAAGTTTGTAAATTTTCACATTAATTACAATATAAAATCCCAATTAGTTTATTTATCTTGATTCCCCTCTTTTATCAAATTAGTTGTTGCCTTGTGAATATAATTGTTAGCACCAAAATTGGTCACATGTAGAGAGGTTAGTGAAGAAAGTAAATTTAAACAAAGGAATATCACAGTCAAATGGAATAAGAACAGTACAAATGAGAACACCAGAATTATAGTGGTTTGGCGTAACTTCCTATGTCCACTTTGAGTGTAATCTTTATTACTTCTTCGAAGAATTGAATACAAATACAATCCGTACACCAACAACTTGAATACAAGTTTTGATAGAAACGAAATGAGCCTAAAAAATGGCAGAGTCTCCCTGGAGTTTTCGCCTGCACCCTTGCCCTTCTATTTATAGACGAAGATAGGTGGGTCCATCTGCGTAGGCCCATGACCAAGATATTTCGGCCCATAATAGGAAACTTTCATTCACCGAGCCATGCACTCCGAGCCACCAATGCTGAAAGACGGTTGCCGAGCGATGGTTATCGAACGATCCGGGCCAACCTCGGGTCTTTTCCTCAGCAACCCGAAGTGTGTCCTCACATAACTCGAGGGAATTTATGGTATGAGTCATAGCCAAGAAAGGCCGGACGCACCACTTCAACAGCAACTACCTTGACTGATCCAACAAGGCCAAACCTTCATAGTCGAGCCAACATGACTAAGGCATTCGTGTCGAACCCTCCAATGCCAAGCCACCAAATACCAAGCCTTATGAACAAATTCCGTTGGGGCCGGTCCACCAAGTGCCGATCCACCCTTGCCGAGCGACCTCTCCTCGAACTTCTCGACCAAGTCATCTCATTCTCCCTTCGTTGACCGAGAAATATGGGATGAGTTCTTATAGCTTCCTTTCTTTAGCCGAGCGACACAAGCCATCTTACAAGACCAAACGACACACGTCCTCCCTTCCTCGGTCGAACCATACATATAGGCCGAACCATATATACAGGATGAACCATTTATACGGGTCGAAACATGTATATATGTCCGAACTATGTATATATGGCCGAACCATACATACAGGTTGAACCATGTATATATGCTAAAAAATACTCAAATCGGGTCAAATCCTTATATTTCCAACCTCTCACTGACTCGAATTTCATCTTGATTCAATCAAAACCTCAGTAATTATCACCTTGTAGCCAGGCCAAGTAACCAGGTGACATTTGCCCCCTAAAGTGTGTTGTGTGAAGCAACATGACACGCTTTAAATCAGTAATCAGTTCCTGCTTTCAAAAGCTGAACGTATACGATCTCACGAAGGCTGAAACATGGCGGATTTTCCTAGCGTCATGTACATTTTTTATTTTATTTTATTTTCTTTCTTCTTATTTTTTTTAAGAAAGGGTTCGGCATATGAGGCTGACCACTTGGTCATTTGCCTGGGCTAGTTCGGCATGACGACCGGCCGACCTCGTGAAACATGGCGACCGGGTCTTTTGAAGAAAACTGGTTCACCTTCCCCTCTCCATATAAAAGCCCCGGCCTTTACTTTCTTCTTACCACCTTTACTTTATTATTCCTTTCCTTCGATCCTACTCAAAACCCAAGCTCCATTCTTTTACTGAACTGTCATACTTCTTCGTTCGGTCATCTTCCTCAACACACTCCCCCACCACTCTCGACTTCAAGATCCAGAAATTACTTGCCTCAGTTTCAAACTACTGCATAGGTAAGGATCTATGCTCCGCTTTGAGCTATTAGGGCTTGCTTTCCTAGACTTGAGCCGAGTTCGAGCCATATATGCATATGATTCTTCGTGGCAAGCAGGAAAGGAGAGAAATACGAGGAGCGAAAGGATAGGCAAAGGAAGTTGAGAGGGAGTTTGACAAAAGCGTTATTAGAAAGGGAGGTGGGTAGGTTTGGGTTCGGCGCACAAGCTATAATCTCACGCTTAGCACGATGATCGATGGAGAGGAATCATTAGGTTAATAGGGTAAGGTTGGATTTGCAGGCATTTCATGGAAGTCAGGGTTGGTAGGAAACGTGAGTGGTCAATCGGTAACTTCTTTATGGGAGTGGCGCTAGAGAGAGGCTTAGTACCCTGAGAGAGAATGTCGCTCATCCCTGAATGAGAGGGAGAGAGTGGGTCGGTCAACACACGTTAGTAGTATGGTCGCTCGGTATTAAGTGAGTTGCTATGAATTGGTATGGGTCTAGGGTAGTGGTTCGGTCGAAGTTCGAGTGAGACCATTCAGTTGTTAGGGATAGAGGCTCGGTATAGTTTGAGGAAATTGGTTCGGTAGTAAGAGAGAGAGAGAGGATTAGATGGTTCAATCATCCCATAGGGCAGTGGGTCGGCATTGATAATTAAGATTATTCTAATTCAAACATAACATTTATTTGTACAATTCACCTCCACAACCAAGCACTAAATAAAGGACACTGACTAGTAACAAAGCATATTAGCTCGACGACTTAATTTAAACTAACTACCCCATAACTTGAATAATATTCACTGCAAATTCAACCCATCAAATGCAGATAAATAGCCTTCATACTTTATGATGTCAACGTTTGATTCCAAGACTTCTATTGCCAATCATATGATAAAGTGGCGGAGACGGTCAGTGATGATAGTTTCCAAGGACACTTGTGTTTCAAACTCTAGTTTTTTCTACACTCACGTTTGAATCATAACACTAGTTCACGCACAACATGTGGGGATATAATATCATCATTATATCTGATATCTATTCTCTTTCAAGTATAGTTTAAATGGGTTTCTGTCCACATCCATCGTTCTTTAAAGATGTCCAAAAAGTTAAGCTCTGCTATAGTTTCTGATAAGCCTGAGCCATGTTCTCAGCAGGAAGTAGTACGAACTTCGAATCCACCAACAACTTCTACATAGGGTATTCCGGATCTATCTGCAGCAGTTATAGGCTCGGCTCTCGATGTTATAGACGGAGCCATTATTATGGATAATCCTATTGATTCACAAGATCTAAAAATTGGTGAAGCTGCTCTTCGTCGGTTATGTTTGATTCATCGAATTCCATTTGACGACGTTTTATTTCTATCAGGACAAGAACGGCCTCACCTGCCCCCAACCGGGTATACAACCGTGCAACAAATTCATGTGCTGGGTTGCAAGTGTACCACCTTTCAATTCATTTCTTCATGAGGTGTTGCGATGCATCGAGATCACTCCGGCATAGCTTCACCCCAACAATCATGCATTTATTCATGGCACTTGTATTCTCTTCATGAACATCTTATTTAGGCTTTCCACTCCCGAGGATATCCGCTACATTTACCACTTCAATAGACAGTATAACGGTCCATCCTTCATATTTCTTGAGCCATACTCCAAGTGTCAGATCTTGACAGGGGCATGGAGTAAATTTTCCCAGTATAAGCAAAAATGGTTTTACGTACGCTGCCCCCCGCTTTGCGAGATGATGACTGGAAGGGAGTAAGTTTCATTTCCGGACTAATACTTGTCTAAGGCACGAAGTGCATTCTATCTAAACTTTTTTCGACTTGTATAGGTATCAGCCCACGTCTCGAAGGCACTGGGTAGTCTGAGGCCGTCGAGGCCATTCGATCTATTCCCATTGATGACCGAGAGATCAAATCCGTTATTTCCAATGAATCGCTTTTGAAGTTTGGATTGTTAGTGGAAGGTCGTCGAACTAGCCTCTCAACTGGCACCATTACAACCGGATTTGTGGCGGAGAAAGGCAAAGAGCAAGTCGGGCCTTTGGTGCCCGTACTGGTGAAGCCCCTGACACACCCAAGGAAGGTGAAGTTAAAGAGGTCGAGGTGCCAGGAGCGTCTGATGAGAATATAAGTCCCAATTCAGCATGGATGACTGATGCACCTGATATTAATGAACCGTCTCCTCCTTCAAAAGGGAAAAAGAAACTAGCTTACAGACTGAGGAAGAAAACAGTGGGCAGAACCTCAAAAGTTACAATTACTTCGGTTGAGAAAGAGTTGTCTACCCAACATTTAGAGGTTTCACTAAAAGGTCTATCAGATCTGACCATCCCTGATGTCTTGCTTAATTACAGTTTTAACAATCCAGAGGCCTTGGGACTTAATTCGCCTGCGACAGGCGATGAAGGTGATCAAGCTCATCATCAAGAAGAAAAAACTCCAACAAGTAAAGCAAAAGAAACTGGTCCATCAGGGAGAAACACCAGGACACACATGAACACTCACACTTCACCCTACACTTAAATTTTAGCCATCATGCGATTCTCACTAACTCATCTTCGCTTGGTTTTTGTGCAAGTGATATGGGGTGCACACACGGCTTTGACCGCCTTTGCAGGTCCTCTATCTTCCACAACTCCAGTCGAGATTCGAGATCAGGTAGACGCCGAGACAGAGAGCATAGCGGTGATAGAGACTACCGTCCCAAAGATTCGTAATTTTCTGGAAGAAAAACTTATAGCCACTCTTCATATCCCAATGATCCTTCCCCTCATTCAGAGCACAGCAGGGAAAAATCTGCTTAGAGGGGATCTCAATCTGAAGCTCCCCATGACCAACATTCTGGATCATGTAGCACTAAGAAATCTTGTGATCCCCATGAAAAGTTGGTGACTCCGACTAAGAAAACTCCCCCCGTCTCTGCACATGATCCATTGACAGCCGAAAAGTTAGTCGAGCTTAAGGCCACATTTCAAAAGATATGCTTTGACGGACTGAAATCTCTTCCTGCAATTCATCCTATTCCTGGGCATGTCAAGCAAAGCACCATCGCCTGCCATAATGACATCTATGTCTAACACGATGCATTTGTTCATTTGGCAAAAAAAGTTTCAGAAGTTTCTATGGAACGCCAGCACGAAATCGATTGCCTGAAACTTGAAGCCATCCATGATAAAGATATTATTAAAGCCCTGGATAAAGAGCTTTCCTTGTATAAATCTCAATTTGAGGCAGCCTAGCAAAATGCTAAAGATACAGCCGAGTCAGTCAGTCGTTTGGAAGCTACTCACAAAAAGAAAATTGATGAGCCAGTTCAACGTAGTGGTGTTCTAGCCTTAGAAAAAGAATCCATCCAGAAAGGAAAGGATATCCTCGCTCGATGAGTTTAAGAACTGGTGGAGCTGCTGCTTAAAGAGAAAGAAGAGAAAATTGCTGCATAGGAAAAGTCATAATGATATTGCAATGAAATCATCGCAACACGACTCTTAATGACGAAGCTTGATGAGTGACTTTCTAAAGCTGAAGCGTTAAAGGATGCAGCCCATGAGGAGGGTAGAAGAATGGTGTTGTAAGAAATCGATTCTCGCCTCGAGGCAGCCGCTAAAGCCGCCAGAGAAGAAGTTAAATGCCTATTTGATCCGCTTATTACTAAATATAATGCTCGAGTTCTCATGCATTGAGATCTATCTTTTCTAGGAGAGGGTTGCCTCGAATCATTAGCCGAGGCATGAGATACTTTAATAAAGATTAAAAGAGTTGAGGTGGGCACCGAGGAGGTTGACGAAGAAGCTTTTGTGAAGGAAGTTCTTTGTGGGAATGAGCGCTCTAACTTATCTGCAGCGAAGGCCCTCTATGGAAGAGACTCCTCCTCATCAAAAGGAAAAGATGACATTGCTGGCCCGTCCGGAAACGAGTCTTCGATTCTTCCTTCTATTCAGCCGACTGGTCGCTCATCACTCGATCCTTTCGAGTAGCATGTTGGCTATGATCCAGAGAAGCCTGGGCTCGATATCCAAGTTTCTTCTCCTATTCTAGAGGGTGAGACTCCCAAAACAGCTAAGAGGCTGCTGGAGGCTGGTATGTAACTTTTCTTTCTAGAGTTCAAATAACCATCGCTATTAGTGAGTAATAGATGTATTCTAACATTTGTCATTTATGACTTTGTGTAGGCCATTCTGATCCCGAACCAACTCTAAGGAGCGATGTTGCCACGGAGAAGGAAGAGAAAATAGGAGAGGCATCTCACACTAGGGATACTCTCGGACCCGATGCTCAAATGATCAAGGCGCTTAATGAGAACAAACTCCAGAATCCCTCACCTGCAAAAGAACATGATGAGGTTGAAATCATGGGCGCCTCCGACACACACTTCAAAACTGAGCATGGAGGAGCAAATCATGGAAGAGGGGAAGAAGAAAGCTGAAATTAAGGCCGAGCCTCAGGTGGTGGAACTTGATTATCCTCTGAACAGGCCCCTAAAGGTCATTCTCCTCGGTGGGACCATGCCACTAGAAGTTCCTCTTCCTTCCTCGAACACGACCTCACTAGGAAGCAAGGCATCCTAGAGAAAACATTCATGTGAGGAGCTTTTGGAGAAACCGAAGGAAGAGAAAAAAAATCAAAAAAGTAGTTATCCTGTCATGCCTCATTCAACCCGAATAAGCCTGAATTATGTTGTTGTTTCTATTTACTTTCATAGTCATTGTAAATAGACTTTTTACTCTGAGTTTAGGAGAAGTTGTAATGGAACTTAATCTTCGATTAGTATTTAAAATTTTATTTCTTTATTTTCGATGATTTTCGCTCTTTAGCTTATCATCTAACTAGTACTTGGAATTCAAAGTTTTGCGGGTCATGTAAGCACCTATTCACTTCCACATAACTTGGAGATTTCTGAATTGCTTATATTTTAGTCTGCGCTTCAAAGACTTAGAGATTTTATGAATCATTTGTATGCTAGTCCACACTCCGGGGACTCAAAGTACTCTAGTCCACACTCCAGGGACTCAGAGTACTCTATTCCGAGCTTCAGGGACTTAGAGATTTGTAAGTCATTTATACTCTAGTCTGCACTGTGGGGACTTAGAGCACTCTAGTTCGTGCTCTGGGGACTTAGAGATTTTCAAGTCGTTTATACTCTAATCCGCACTCTAGGGACTCAGAGTACGTGCTCCGAGGACTTAGAGATTTTTAGTCGTTTATACTCTGGTCCGCACTTTGGGGACTCAGAGTACTCTTGTCTGTGCTTCGGGGACTTAGAGATTTTTCAGTCGTTTATACTCTAGTCCGCACTCCGAGGATCTAGAGTACTCTAGTCCGATCTCCGGGGACTTAGAGATTTTCAAGTCGTTTATACTATAGTCCGCACTCCGGTCTCCAGGGACTTACAAATTTTTAAGTCGTTTATACTATAGTCCACACTCTAGGGACTCAGAGTACTTTAGTTCGTGCTTCGGGAGAGATTTTCAAGTCATTTACATTCTAGTCTACACTTCGGGGACTCAGAGTACTCTGGTCCATGCTTCGGGGACTTAGAGATTTTTAAGTCGTTTATACTCTGGTCCGCATTTCGTGGACTCAGAGTACTCTGGTCCATGCTCTGGGTACTTAGAGATTTTTAAGTCATTTATACTCTAGTCCCCACTCTGGAAACCCAGAGTACTTAGTCCGTGCTCTGGGAACTTAGAGATTTTTAAGTCATTTATACTCTAATCCGCACTAGAGGACTCAGAGTACTCTGGTCCGCACTCTGGGTACTTAGAGATTTTCATTTTATCGATTGACTTTTAATTTTGTGTGTGTGTTCATACGCCGAATAGAATAATGTAATTTAATTTTTTTGCCATGGGATTATAACATACAGAACATCAACAGTTCATGGAAAAACGGCTTCAAGCCTTTATTGATCTTGACAAATGGGAACAAATTGAATTGTCTTATTACATGCCAAAAACAAAGAATAAAAAAAGAAACATATACTGGAAACAATTGCTAATAAAATGCAAAAGAAATAGTCTAAGTGTTATAACAGTGCAAATGCTCGCTATTCCATGCCATGGAGAGTGTCATGCCATCGACGGTCGCTAGCTTGAAAGTTCCTTCTTCAAGCTTCCGTTCGATGACGTATGGACCTTCCCATGTGGGATTCATATGTGATAGGATCGAAAAAACTCACTTGAAAACAAGATCACCCACATCAAAGATTCTCAGTCGAACTTTTTTATTATAATATCGAGTGACTCGGTGCCTATATGCAGCTGCCCTTAAATCAGCCTCTTCACGTTTTTCATCGACAAAGTCCAACGATTCGAGTGAGAGATCCTGATTTGTCCTAAGATCGTAATGAGACCCCGTGAGAGGGAACTTCAAGTTCTACGGGTGTAACAGCTTTAGTGCCGTATGCCAAAGTAATGGAATATGACCAGTAGTGGAATTGTGGATGGTTCTGGAAGAATTATTTGAAATCCTTACTCTCAAATTGAGTTTGTCCATAATGATAGTTCGTGGGAGGCCAAAATGGCATATGATGTTTCGCACAACAAAATTAATGACCTTTTTGGTGTTGATCGTAGCTAAGGGCTATGCTTCCGCCCACTTGGTAAAGTAATCAACTGCAACAATTGCATATTTTGCACCACCTTTAGAGATTTGCAAGGAGTCAATTATATTGATATCCCATATTGTAAATTGTCAGGGACTAACCATTTGCGTGAGTTTCGTCAACTGAGCTCTCAAGATTTTCGCATACTTTTGACATTTGTCACATCTTCTTACACAGTCTGCGGCGTCATGATTCACAGTTGGCCAATAGTATCCATAGTGGAGGATCTTTTTTGCAAGTGTCTACCCCCAGCATAGTCGCTACATTCTCCTTCATGAACCTATTTCAAGACCCGCTTTATCTCATTGTGGGCGATGCACCGAAGTAAGGGAACTAAGAATCTTGCCCGATACATTACTCCATCCTATATTATATACCGCGAGGCCTTGCGAATGACTTTCCATCTTTCGTTCTTCATCTCGGGCAAAGTCCCATGTGGCAGGTATTGTTTGAACAGAGTCATCCAAGACTCACTTTCAATTTCTGTCCCCAACAAAAAATCTACTTCCATCTCATTTATACTCAAGGCATGTAAAATTTCGATGGGAACAAAGCCCATCTACTATGTATCACCAGTACTTGCGAATTTTGCCATTAAATCAGCTGCCCTGTTTTGTGCACACAGGATGTCCGGAAGATCGTAATATTCAAGATCTGCCAATAGTTCTTGAACTCGAGCAAGGTATAGGGCAAGTCTCTGCCCCTTTTATTGATAGTCTCCCTGCACTTGGTACACGATCAATTGTTAATCACAAAAGATTTCAACCGATTTTACTCCGAGTTCCTGGGTAAGTTTTAAGCCAACAATCAATGCTTCATACCTGGCTTCATTGTTCGTAGCTGGGAAATTGAGCTTCAAAGCATAAAAAAATGATCATTTTTCGGGAGTTACAAGAATACCACCAGCCCTAGAAAAACGGTCGTTAGATGCCCCTTTGGTGTATAGCTTCCATCGAATGGGGGAAACTATCTGACCACCACTTAGCTCCTATGTCATAGTGAATTCTGCAATGAAGTCTGCTAGCGCTTACCCTTGGATAGCCTTCCGTGGCATGTAGGTGATGTCGAATTGACTCAACTCAGTGTTCCATTTCAGCAACCTTCAAGAGGTTTTTGGACGTTGGAGCACCTGTCGCAGAGATTGATCGGTATAAACACTGATCGGGTGTGTCTGAAAATACGGATGAAGCTAGCGTGATGCAATCACTAAGAAGTAGGCTAGCTTCTCAATTTTAGGATAATTTATCTCTGCCCCCATTAGACATTTACTGACATAGTACACTGGCTTTTAAATTCGGTGCTCCTTGCGAATCAAGGCTATACTGAGGTTATGCTGAGACACGGCCAAGTATACATATAACACTACATGGTCTATAGGCTTTAACAGAACCGAGGGACTTTTCAAGTGTCTTACTAGAGCTCAGAACGCATCCTCACAGTCGGGCATCCATTCAAAATTTCTATTCCCTTTCCTTATCACATCGAAGAAGGGAATACACTTGTCGGTCGCTCCGGATATGAATCGACTCAACGCGGCGACTTTTCCATTCAGGCTTTGTACTTGCTTTATAGTTCTGGACGCTTGCATGTCTTGAATGGCCTGAATCTTTTTTGAGTTAGCTTCGATTCTCTGGGCATTGATGATAAAAACTAAAAAAAATTCCTAACGCAATGCCAAAGGAGCACTTCAATGGATTGATTTTGAATCTTCAGTATCTGAGTATATCAAACATCTCCGCTAAGTCTCGAATGTGGTCGTTTGACTACCGTGACTTTACGAGCATGTCATCCACATAGACTTGCATTGTTCTACCAATTTGGTCTTTCAACATCCGATTTACCAAACCCTATTAAGTTGCTCATGCGTTCTTCAACCCAAAAGGCATCACTACATAACAGTACAGTCCAACGTCCATGAAAAAACTAGTGTGTTCCTGATCTGGAATGTGCATCGGGATTTGATTGTATCCCGAATACGCATCCATGAATGAAAATAACTCATTTCCTGCCGTTGAGTCGACTAGCTAATCAATTCAGGGTAAAGGAAAACTATCCTTAGGGAATGCCTTGTTCAGGTTTGAGTAATCAATACAAGTCCTCCATTTCCTATTCGCTTTTCTCACTAGAACGGGGTTAGACACCCATTCAAGGAAAAGGACGTCGTGGACGAACCCATTGGCTTTGAGTTTGTCCACCTCCTCTCTAAGAGCAACAGACCTTTCTGGGTCCATACATTTTACTGGCACATATTTTGAGTCAATATTCAACATATAACTTGCGATGGCGGGAGAAATCCCACACATATTAGAGTGGGTCCAAGCGAAAACATCCAGGTTCACTCGGAGGAAATCAGTTAGATCCTCAGTCATTGAGGGAGCAAGTTGTGATCCAATCTTAAGCAATGTGATGGGTCATCATGGATGACTAAAATGTCAATCGTCAATTTGGCCGGTGTAGCTTTAGACTCCTTAGGTTCTTCATCAACGTCTCTCAGATCTATGTCTATGTAGATCGAGCCAAGGCTTGGGCACTACTTGTCAATTTTGAGCAACGTGGATTCAGACATAGTTGTCCACAACCTTTTCCTTCTCTCTTCGCTGGACCACTCTCAGCTCAGCCACATAACATGCATGACCTGTCGCTTGATCACCATGCGCTACTCCAACTCCTTGATCCGTTGGAAATTTCAAGGTTAAACACCACGGAGCCAAAGCTGCCCTAAACTCTGTCAAGGCCTATCGGCCTAGAAAAACGTTGTACGGAGAATCAACATCCAAAACAATGAACGGTAGGATTCGTACCTTTCTACGTTCACCTTCTCCTAACTCAACCGGTAACTCAACAAAACATATCGCATCAGTGGTCGCACCGTTAAAACTGTGAATGCGGGATTTAGATGGTTTCAAATCCTTTGCCTTCATCTTCATTTGGTTGTACGCCTCTTTGAAGATAATATTCATAGAACTCCTGCAATCAATCTGTATCCTTCTCACAAATGCCGGCCCAATCATTGTTGAGATGACAATCAGGTCAATGGTAGGTTCCTCCACCAAATTAGCATCTCTGCTTCTGAATATTATATCATCCGTCATCATTCATTGCTATTTTGTTGGTGCCCCGTCTTCTATGCTTGAACAACATTCAAAATCCGCGTGCTATAGGGAACTAGCACAGCATTCCATTTCCTGCCAGCTCTTTTCTATTGGGTGACGTCCATCGACTATCGTGTTTATGACCAATCTACCTCCAGTCCGAACGAGTTTGATGTGGAGCCTGCCCGTGCTTAAAGTCGGATGTCCCATGTCCGCCTTCCTGCGGATTCTTAACAAACTGTTGTGATTTTTTCTAATGAATCATCTTTTCTATAGCATCATGGAGGTGTCTACATTCCTCAATATTATGCTCGTAAGTCTCATGGAAACGACAATACTTCCCGGTTTTTTTGTTCCTCAATGGATTCTTTTGGGCGCGGCTTTTGGTATTGGAATTTATTACAAGTTGATAAATAAATATTCTCCATAGATGCGTTCAAAGGAGTGTATTAATTGTAGGTTGGGATCCTTGGTTTCCACTTTCATGCTTCCCTCTTCCATCTGGAATTTCCTCCTCTAGATCCTTTAGACTGCTAGGGCTTGTTTTGAACATTCGCCTGGACCTTTCTAGAGATGTCGACAGATTGTTTTACCACAATGTTGCATTGCACCATCCCCTTTCCTAGTCCTGGCGCACTTCCCCGCCTTGTCCCTCTGGCTTCCTCCCTTCTCATGAATTGGTGCGCCTTTGAATAAAAACATTGTTAGGTAGCCGGAGGTTAACTCCAAGTCCGGATCTACTCCTCGCATCACGGCTATAAGAATAGCATGGTCATTCGGGTTGCTTACTTCGATAGCAACAACGTGAAATTTTTGCAAATATTCCTTTAACGACTCCCCTGGAGCCTGGATTATACAGGATAAAGACATCATTTCTTTTGGATGAGTGGTTTGAATCCTGAACCGCTCCGCAAATTTTGTCGCTAACTCATCAAACATGAAGATAGATTATGGAGGAAGTCGGGTGAACCACATGGTAGCAATTCCAGATAACGTTATTGGGAAACATCTACATTTAGTTGCATCGTTTGCCCTAGCTGTGTCCATCATCCGCTCGTATCTCATTACATGCTGCCGGGGATCAGTCTTCCCTTCATTGGCTGGACTAGTCGACATACTAAACTTCCTGGGGTATTCAGCATGTAGGATAGCATCTATGAATGGATTATGACTCATAGCTATGCCCCAATCATCATTCAATAAGCCTTGATTTTCCCTCATCAGCTGTCTGACCATAGCTGATAAATTCAGAGTCTGGATGAGAGGTAGAAAATTGGGCTCCGTTCTACGTGATCATTCCGGTCGGGGCCTCCTTGGTTGGTGATCTACCAAATGCATGTCCTGGAGACCTGCTTCTTTACGACCTTAGTGAGCCGGTTGGCCAGCTTCCACTTGTACTCCAGATCTCAGGTTTCATATTCTAGCTTGAGTGCAATTTCCCAGGTGCAGATGAGGGGCCACGGTTCTAGGTAGGGTACTCGGACCATTTCTATTGGATTGTCTTGCTGCACCTATTTGTGTCGTTTCACTCCTACGGCGTCTACACCTATGATGTTCATCAGATGAAGCAGAGCTGTCAGATGATGAGCAGGAAGCAGGGCTTTCTCTAGCATTCCGACACTGTTGTTGAGTAAGCTGAGTTATAAAATTGGAATTAGTTTGAATTTGCTCGTTAAGCCGTCTTCTGCTCTCCATGAGTTCTCTCATTAGCTTGTTGAACTCAGCACTGGTGATAACTTCTGTTTGGTTTAGGACCGTGGTGGCCCTTGTGCCTGGATTAGATTGTTGATTGTTGGGTCCTACTTATTGGACCTAGCGGTCTCGTTGACATCCGCATTATGGAAGGCTGATCTGGTACGTGGTCTTTCCATTGTAGAGTTATCGATCGGAACTCTGAGTAGAATCTATGAACTCTTGAGAATGAACTTGGATCTCCTTTGGGGGATTTCCTCAATCCAGTAGCAATAAAGTAGATCCTAACAGAATGAGAATTCGATTCTCAGTGAAAGCACCAAAATGCTAGCACCAAAATTGGTCACTAACACCCTCGAATGGAATTTTGTAGAGAGATTAATGAGGAAAGTAAACATAAATAGAGGAATATCATAGTAAAATGCAATAAGAACAGTAAAAACGAGAACATCAGAAATATAGTGGTTCGGCGTAACTGCCTACGTCCACTTTGAATGTAATCTTTATTGCTTCTTCAAAGAATTGAATACAGATACAATCCGTACACCAACAACTTGAATACAAGTTTTGATAGAAAAGAAATGAGTCTCGAAAATGACAGAGTCTCCCTAGAGTTGTTGAAAAAAGGTCCTTTTCACTGCACCCCTGCCCTTCTATTTATAGACTAAGATAGGTTGGTCCATATGTGTAGGCCCATACTTCGGCCCACAGTAGGAAACTCGTGTTCACTGAGCCATGCATTCCAAGCCACCAATGCCGAATGACGGTTGCCGGGCAATGGTTGTCGAACGATCCTGGCCAACCTTGGGTCTTTTCGTCAGCAACTCGAATTGTGTCCTTACATAACTCGAGGGAAGTTATGGTACAAGTCATAGCAAAGGAAGGTTGGATGCATCACTTCAACATCAACTACCTTGACTGATCCAACAGGGCCGAACCTTCATAGCCGAGTCAACATGGCTAAGGCATTCGTGCCGAACCCTCCAATGCCGAACCACCAAATACCAAGCCAAATGAATCAATTCCGCTAGGGCCGGTCCACCAAGAGCCGAGCCACCTTTGCCAAGCGACCTCTCCTTGAACATCCCGACCCAGTCATCTCGTTCTTCCTTCATTGCTCGAGCGATATGTGCTGAGTTCCTATAGCTTCCTTTCTTTAGCCGAGCGACACACGCCAACTTACAAGACCAAACGACACACGTCCTTCCTTCCTCGGTCGAACCATACATATAGACCGAGCCGTATATACAGGCCGAACCGTGTCTATAGGCCGAACCACATATACAAGTCGAACCATGTATACAGGTCGAACCATGTATATATGGTCGAACCATGTATACAGGCCGAACCATGTATATATGGACGAACCATACATACAGGCCGAACCATATATATATATATATATATATATATATATATATATATATATATATATACTGAACTACTCAAATTGGGTCAATCCCTTATATTTCCAACCTCTCATTGGCTCGAATTTCGTCTTGATTCCATCAAAACCTCTATAATTATCATCTTGTAGCTGGGCCAAGTAACCAGATGACAATAATTAACATTTCTATACATTTTATTACATTTACCTTTTATAGTTATCATCTTAACTCATATTAAAGTAACATTAAATTACATTAAATGGAAATTGATTAAATATATTGGTAACAAACAACAATTGTCACCATTACTAAATTTAATAACATTTGTAAGTTTATTATTTACAAATAATTGCTATAGCTACTACTACTCCACTACTATTATCAATTACAATTAATCACACGTTATTTCATTAATTAATCAACATTTGAATTATCAGTTGCTCTTTTAATCCAATTACCCATCAATACATACATTACTATAATTTAGTTACAAACTATATAAATTATAACTCTTTTTAATCTTTTTAATTAATTGGGATTACATTTAAAGCAGTTATTAGTTACCTTAAATTAATACTATTATATTTTATTCCAGTTATATTCTTATTTTTAAATCAATTTTTTTTATTTCTTCCAACACTAAATTACAAAACTTTATTAGATTAATAATTTTTAATTATCGAGAATTGCGGGTCGTTACACTCTCCCCCACTCAAAACTTTTCATCATCGAAAAGGAAAAAGAAGGGAAAAGAAGAAATTAAGTAATCAATATATCTTATCCAAAATATTAAATTTATAAACAATTAATTTACATAATTAAATAATTTAAACAAAATATATCAATTTATAACAATTAAATCCTTTTATATACAAGTTAACAAAAGTTTGGAAAATCCTTTCACAAAATTTTCTAAGTCTAAAATTCACAGAAACTTTCGGTAGAGTCTCCTTTGTACGGAGAGGTCTGGGAGAAATAATAATATCAATAATAACAATATGTACATCATATAATTCAAAATAATATATCCCAAATCGCGGAAAAACAATATAATATTGCTAGAAAACCATAATCTGAAAATGTACCTATTTGTCAGGCAAATAACGCTTAATTATGAAAACAAAAGTGGTAGCTATTGCTTCCATAAACCTGTATTTCACTTATATATAATCTAAAGAAGTTAATAATTATATAAAAGAGAAATATTTAAGTTGTTTCAATAAGTAACAAACAAAACATCACAACATAACAATAATCATTTGCAAACAAACAGTACAACCATCATTTCAACCAAGAAACAATCATCCATCCATTTCAACCAAAACAAATGATTTGTTCGGGTTTAGAACTTCTAATCATATAAAATAATAAATAAACTACTAAGTAAACCATACACTCAACGGTCGCAGATAAGACTCGGTAGATTATTTATACATCTCTATACAAAATAGCACTATCCTTTCCTAATCAATCCATAAGCCAAACAAACAAAGAATTCAACACATTTTTAAATTTACTCTATTTATCTCTTTCACATCATTTATTATTCGTTCATTTTTCCATACAATGACTTTCTTTAATTCACATTCATTACTTGCAAAATTTTAATTTTTATTCATTCATGTAAGGCTTATTTCATTAATTTACATTCTTTACTTACATAAGCTATATCCATTTCAATTATTTGGTCACAAATGAATTCATTATTAGAGTATAGTATCCATTTTATTTCAGTTTACTTCACACTTACAATTTAGTTTGATTTTCCTTTTTTTCATCATTTACTTTTCATTTCTTATTCATAAATTTTTTATCTTCATTAATTCACATTCATTATTACTTAGAAAGGTTCATTTCTCCTTTATTCATACAATGTCATTTTCTTTCATTTTATTACTTTACATTCATTTCTTTAATAAGTTATTTTTATTTCCATTATTGAATTATATATTATTAGGTGGTTTCTTTACAATTCAATTTACCATTTATAGATTATTTCACTTTCACATTCATTCTTTCATATATAGTATTATTGAATATTAACTCCATTTCTAAATCATTTCAAAGTTTTCTGAAGTTATAATCATTCAATTAACGTACAACTCATTCTTTATAAATGGCTTCAACATAAATTAAGTTTATAATTATTTACTTACAGTATTCACCTTATCCTTTGAATCTGATTATAAATAGCTTAAATTTTACTTAAGTTTATAATCATTTTTTACTCATTCACTATTATTACCTTTAGTTGGTAGCATTTCAAATTATCAGCTTAAGTTCACAACAATTTATAACATTAGAATTCCTATAAAAAAAGCAAGTCCATTGAACACTTCATTTTTATTTTCCAAATTTTACTTCTATAATATCCCATTACATATCTTATTTAATATTTCAACTTATGATAATTTAGTAAGTTATATATTTATATTTTAAGAATGCAATTGAATATTACCCAAGTTTCTCTTATAATTTAGTTAACAAATGTTCAATAGCTACGATTTCTTATTTACATTTCCATATTTTTTACGATTTCAAAATTTCAGTTTCTTGTATATTTCATTAATCATTTTAACATTAAATATCTTATTTTTATTTTTGAAGTTTCCAATTATTAATATAGTCAAGATTCAATTCATTACAATAATTTCAATTTCTAATTTGTAGAAACTTAAGAACTAAACAACTGGGTTTCATTTCAATTATTTTGAAATAATAATACACATAATCATATATTTTATATATCTAATCATATTTGGAAATTTAAATTAAGCTTCGTTATCAAAACAGATGTGTAGTAAAACTACTACAACAACTTTCCCACTTTGAAATTCAAAAATGAATGTCGATTATGCATACACTCATCACCGAAATTATTTTCCCATGACAGAGAGGGGAGTGCAGAACTTACTTCCTTTAAAAAAATTCGTTTAAAGCATTTCTTTCAAATCATCTTGAAATATTTATATCGAAAAATACCTCTAAATAGTACTAATATTGTATTCCAAAAACTTTTGAAAGAACTTTTCAAAATCTAAAACTTAAATTCTTAAATTTCAATTTATATTTATTTTATTTGTAAATCTTATTTTCCCATCAGTATTTATATAATTTCACTAATTAACAAACAAATATATAACAACCAACTATACCATTTATAAAATTTGTTATTTATATATAAAATATGTAATAGGCAAAATTATTTCATTTACCTATATCAAAACAATATTGTGTCAGTCTGTCATATTAAGTGTTTAGAGATCCCTATCGATGTCAAAACGTACTATGCACCAACCAGAATTTATAAATACAAAGCAGAACGAATTAACACAATATAAAAACCTTGTATAACACTAACAAATATGATGTCTCATATATACACTCAGCGACTCATTCTAGGGTATTACTACCCTATTTTATACGAATCAGATCCCACAAAGCAAAGGTTATCACTAACCAGAGCTCTGATACCAACTGTAATGACCTGCCTTTTTAGATGTTTCATGCAGACACACATGTCAGACTCAAACCATTCAAAAGGGTATATTGTTATGGGTTAAATAAGAAAAAGAGAGAAATAAAACAAATATAGAATCTCGTAGTGAAATGACAAAATATAATAATCAAATAACAGTTCATGAAGCTGTTTACCAATAAATTTGATTATATTTATACAATACATAATTAGAGTTACAGATAACAAGAATAAATAAATAAATGCAGCGGAACGACATGATGTAGTGGAATAATTATAATGAATAATAATAGTACAAATCTTCGTCTTCATCCTACAAAAATAAGGTATTCAACCCTGAAATGCTCAGGCTGACCAGAGCGAATTGAAAAGGCAAAACACTCGAGTCAGAACAAAAAGATCTTATTTAAGTTAAATCAACGGAATAAAAATGAGTGAAATGGCGTCAGAGATGTTTACGGGGTTTGACATCTCCTATCCAGTGTCTAACGTGGGTGCAGTAACTTAATAGATGTTCAGGATTACCATCTCCTAAGGATCCATTAAACTATCTACTATGTAGTGCAATACGCTATTATAATATGTATATAGTAAAGTAAAAGTATTAAAATAGCGTTAAGGTGCACCCGTATCCCCCTTAACATTTTATATATTCTCATAGTCTATATAGTACCGTAACTCCTCCGTAAGTTGGAGGCTATCAGAGGGCACTCCATAGGTTGGTACAAAACAAACTCATAGTAGGCATTATAGGGCATGCGACAAGGCACTCGAGGCAATGCCAGGGTAGATATATCAATTGCAATCCTGGACTGGTTGTAACGCATAGCACCTACTACCCCCCACCTCGGAACACACTTCCAAATCAAAATCAAGGGTAGCCACCAAATCAATCACAAAGTCAGAGTATAGCATCGAAGAAATGTGTCCGATTGGAGAAATGACCTCACTTAGCCCGGTAAAGCTCCTGTTTTAGCCACATCAAGCTGACTCACGGGAGTCATGGTCACGTAAATACCTCATACAGAATCGTTCGCCAAACCATGCTACTTCATTTCTGGAATCTCCACCACTTACATAGTTGTTAAAGTGGTTTTTGGTATTGCCAGAGAGTATGACAATACCAGATCCAAGAGTATGACAATATCATTCCCCTGTAAAGTCTGCTAATAATAATTTTAGTAATTCTCTAAGAGCTTCTTGTTTAGATTGAATATTCCTAATTCTTTGTAATTGATTTGGATTTATTCTTTCAAGATTTAGTAACCAAGCTAAAGCATCTCTTGTCCAATAACTGGTAGTGTAATGTATGTATTCCATTGCACTCATATCCAAAGGTAATAAATAAATTGTTCCGCTTATATGTCGAAGCAATGTTATAATATATTTTCTTATTTTTCTATATGGAAGTCTATGTATATTGAATGTTAGGTTATATGCTGAAGAGGGTTGTTCATTATAAAAATCTTTTAATTGCTTTATAGAAGAGCGAAACCTGATCCACTACCATGTCTACGCATTTCAGGGCAAGGATCAGTATATGGACTATTATATGCGTTTTCTTCCTGTTCTTCATCTTCCATAATTATATCAGAGTTAAGATCGTTCATTATGGAAGCACCATCTTGTGGAGGTAAAATCGGTGCACCTCTACTAGATTCGGCTTCACTAGTGTTTATATTGTAAATAAGTTTATCTGATGTATCAGAAATATAACCTGATTCTATGGAATTCTCAAATTCTTGTTCAGAATCTCCAAGTAAAGATGGTTCTTCATTTGCTTTATATTCAAAATAGTTTATCGTAGTTGAATGTTCTTCCTAATAAGAATAAAGTTTTGTACTATCAATTTCTCCTATAAGTACTTTTTCTTAAAGAATAAGATTATTTTGATAGTAAGTGGGATCAATATCTTCAATATTTATTTTGTTATTTGCTTCAGAAGTATATTTGACCATTCGAATGTTGTTAAGCGAATGGATTGTTGGTGTATTTCTACCAAATCCCATGGTTGCCGTTTGTTTTTGGAGTTTATTACTTATTTCTTTTAATTCTAATTTAATTTCTTGAAGTAATTAAATCATAAAATTATGAATCCTATTTTTTTGGATTTTTTCGAGTTGAAATATGAACAACATGCTCATATTATTCAGTATTTAGATTAAACTGACATTTATGTGTGTCAAGAATAACATGCTTATTATTTTCCATAAAAAGAGGGTCTTTTGAACATAATTCAATTATGAGTTTTACAAAACCATTGTAATATGATAATGAATTTATTTCAAATAACAAATCTTGATTCACAAACCTATAGTTATTAGATTAGTTTTGACCCTAGATTAAGCGGCTAGACATGATACCCCTTAATACTTTCCTAGAATATCATGGTTTTATAAATGGGATAGGCCTCGAATTAACAACCATAAGCCTATATCGTCGCTTCACTTAAGTAGAGCATAGCAATGGTTCGTTTCCTACTCTAATGCGTAAAACCCAATAACAATAGGTTGTCGAATTGACTAAAAATTCAAAAAAAAAAATATTTGGCACAAAAGGTTTGCAAACTTATAACGAATTATTCTCAAAAGAATAGCTTAAGCATTCTTTTTTAAAAAATTTAGATTTTGTACTCTCTTTTTTAATATGTATACTCCAGCAGCACAACGTGGTGAAACCTGTTACATTAATTGAAAATGTGAGAACACCAAAAATAATACAACCAAAAATTTGAACTTACAATATACCAACTACGAACTAATTTGAAATATTTACCCATAATGTGTTAGTAACCCTCTATTCAGAAAATCCATTAAAATGGTTTGATAAAGCACCACGATATTGTAAAATTGAGCTAATGGAACAATACAAAGATGCCAAAGTCCAAGTTAACAGTATCATGGTATCGCCAATTGACAAAAAAGAATTTGCAAAACAAATAAAAGACCTATTAAATTTGAAATTAATACAAAAAAGATTCAATACTCACTCTTCTCTAGCCTTCTTAGTGAGGAACCATGCTAAAATAAAAAGAGGAAAGGCAGGAATGGTAATAAACTACAGAAAGCTTAACAACTATACCAAAGTCGATGGATATTTTATTCCCTCTGCTGAGCATCTAACTAAGCAAATCCAAGGAGCAAAATATTATAGCACATTTGAAGCAAAATCGGGTTTTTGGAAATTAAAACTTGCTTATAAACAATCCATAGAATTAACTGCATTTACTTTCCATCAAGGACATTTTGAATGGTTAGTTATGCCTTTTGGATTAAAAAATACACCACAAGTATTTCAAAAATGGATGAGTTCTATGTTCGAACGTTTACCTTTTGCAATTGTGTATATTGACGACATTCTTGTTTTCTCTAATTCTGCTGAAGAACATAAACAACATATTCTAGGAGTAGTACAAATATTACTTAAAAACGGTGTTATTCTATGTCCTAAAGAATTAAATCGTTAAAAAAAGAAATAGATTTTCTTGGAAAAAGAATTAAAAATGGTCAAATAGAGTTACAACAACACATTTACACTAAAATTAGTGATTTTCCCAGTACATTCAAAACATTAAAAAACTCCAAAGTTTCTTTGGATTATTGAACTATGGTAGACAATTTATTCCTACTTTATCAGCTAAGACCCAAAATTTAACCAAAAAAAAGCTGATAGATGAATAAACGAATATAAACAACATAATGGTGAACAACCAAGAAGATGGAACACAAACAAAATTCCTATTACCTTACAAAAACAAGAAGAAGAAGAAATATAGAAAATTAAAGATCTAATAAAGGATCAAAAATTCCTCTACTTTCCTTCAGACGAAGAATTACTTACACTACAAACTGACACTTCTGACAATTTTTGGGCAGGAGTATTAATTGCTAAACAAAAGGAAGTTGTAGCATATTCCTTTGGAAAATTTAGCAAACCCCAGACTAAATATGCTACATATGACAAAGAATTACTGGCTATTAAATTAGCAAACAAATGTCTACAAATTTTCTTTTGCATAGACAGTTTTTAATGGAAACAGATAACAAATCTGTTGCTCAATTCTTAAAGAAAAAACTGTAAACAATCCAGAAGAAAATTTTCGGCGAATTAGATTAGCTATGTATTTAGAAATCTATAACAACGATGTCAAATACATTCCAGGCAACACCTTCTAATACAACTCAGAAATTTATTACAATGAACAAAGGAAAGGCAATTGCTCCCAAAGGAGTGCAAAGACCATACATCTCAGCTGCGGTCAAAGATTGGTACAACTTAGGAGTGAAAGCATCAATTACTACCTTATATGACATGTTCAAAGGATGCTTTAAAGCCATCCAATCTGCAGACCATAGAGCTGCAAATTTTTGGTTAACTCAACTAGAAAAACTTATTTGGGATTAAAGCATACAATATCCCAGAAAGAGAAAAAATTGCAAGACACACAAAAAGTAGTGTCTAAATTATCACAACATTCTTTTATATCTAGGTCTGAAGCTCTAGATTTAAAGGAAGCAGATCTGTTCACTGACAACTCAGCCGAACATGGCCATTTGAAAACAATATTTGCTCAAATGCAAATATCCGATCTTATGAATCTAAGAATTCAAGACTTTCTAGAATTACTAAGACTTTATGAGATAGATAACATAAAAACTAAGAAGATGGAGGCTGAAATGACAGTACAAGATATGATCTCTCTATTTCAGCAACATCTCATCGGTGAAAGTAATATTCTTCTATTTTTAAAAAAATAAAGGACACAGAATTAAAAAAACACTTGGATAATGAAGAATTAATCCTCAATTACAACAAAAGACCACACATAATAGCTTGTTTTTTTGAATACAAAGGCTTGGTGCATGAAATTTATGTCAACACAAGCCATACTGAAAAAAATTTGTTATCCCTCTTTTTGGCAAGGTCGTAAACAGGCGGGATTTAACTAAATTGACTGCTCGTTTGTCAAGATTGGAATACGATGGGCTTGAGCTAGTTGGATGGATAGACGATCGATCATATATGGCTCGACACAGGAAGTCGCTTGGCACTGGAAGTCATTCGGCATATGAAGTTGCTCGATACAGGAAGTCGCTCGGCATAGGAAGTCGTTACAGGAAGTCGCTTGACACAGGAATTTGCTCAGCACATGAAGTCGCTTGGCATAGGAAGTTGCTCGGCATAGGAAGTCGCTCGGCACAGGAAGTCGCTCGGCACAGGAAGTCGGCAAAGGAAGTTGCTAAAGGAAGTCGCTCGGCACAGGAAGTCACTCGGCACAAGAAGTCGCTCGGCACAGGAAGTCGCTACAGGAAGTCGCTCGACATAGGTAGTCCGCATAGGAAGTCGCTACAGGAAGTTTCTCGACACAGGAAGTCACTCGGTACAGGAAGTCGCTTGGCACAGGAAATCGCTACAGGAAGCCGCTACAAGAAGTCGCTGCAGGAAGTCGCTATAGGAAGTCGGCACATGAAGTCGCTACAGGAAGTCACTCAGCACAGAAGTCGCTTGCCATAGGAAGTCGCTCGGCATAGGAAGTCTCTCGTACCATGATAAAGGATGTTGGCTCGGCTATAGTCCAGATGCTATAGTCCTGATGGGCCCGGACTACTCAGGAAGCCCAATAACTCGGGATTTGCCTATAAATACAGCATGTAGGGATTCAGAAAAGGGATCTTCTTTCGACTCTTTGACTTTCTATTTTCTAAGGCTAAGGCTACTCTACCATCTTGTAACAGTAATTGACTGTTACAGTAATAAAAGGGAAATTTCTGGAGTGGACGTAGGCCGGAGTCAGCCGAACCACTATAAATTCAGTTTTTTTACTTCCTACTTTTTATTTTGACTGTTCTTCACATTATTACTCTCTACATATATTCTATCTATGAGCTGTGACTATGATTTGGTGCTTTTGCATGTATTTAGGTGTCAGTGACCAATTTTGATGCTTTCACGGAGAGAGCTAGCACTCAGGGATTTTGAAACTTGGATACTAGAAAGCAATGGCTAGACCACTAACAAGGAAGCAATCAACGAAAAAGAGAAACCATGAGGGAATTCAAGCAGCCACTTCTGGAATTGGAGTGGATCATGCATCCACCTACATCACCAGGAATGAGATGAGGCTGTGGTGGATTCAATTCAAGAAAGATTGTTGAAGAGCCCACAGGAAACGATGCAAAGCTTCTTTGAGCAGATGAGAGCAGTTGGAGCACAGAACCTTGGACCGACTGTAGTGGCTGCAAACACAAGACATGGAGCTAGAGTCACAAAGACTCTCGCAGGTCAGATCCAAGGTCAGAATGAAGAATCTAAAGGCAATCAATAAGGACCTGGGGGCAGACCCTTGGGATCTGACATTGGAAGATCCATAGATGGAGCTCAGCAGGCTAGAACCAACATCAACATGAACGGGCCACATGAAGAATATTACCTAGAATACCCTTCAAGACCTAGGGGGTAGGATGGAAATATGCTAAGAAGACAACCCCTGGATGGAGATGAAAGAATGGCTGGATTTGTGCGACGGATAATGAGGGGAGGATTATCGAGCGGAGGCTTAAAGGAAGTCATTCGGAGTCCATTCACTCCAAATATCAAAAATGTAAGGAATCCTATAAAAATCAAATTACCCATGCTGGACCTTTATGATGGGAAATCAGACCCAACCATGCATATTGTTAGATATGCCAGGCATATGGAAGTGCTGGGGGCATCTGAGGAAGTGATGGCACGATGTTTCCCTCTATATTTATCAGATTCGGTTGTGCTTTGGTTCAGGCAGCTAGAGAACGGATCAATCAGAACATGGGGTGAACTAGTGGAATGCTTCATGAGGCTGTTTAGGGTCCATGCGACGCGACCCAAGAGTGTGACGACCTTAGCATCGATAAAGCAGAGGACCGGAGAGTCCATAAAATATATTTTTATTACGATTCAATGCAACTGTAGCTTTAGTAGATCGTCCGGATCCATCTATGATTTTGATAGCGGTGGTAATAGGAGTTGCGGAAGGCATAGAGTTCAAGGATTCTTTAGCAAGAGATCCCCCATAATACCTTGGAGAATTTTCAAATGAAACTGAAAGATTCATTTGGCTAGAAGATTCACGCGCCGAGAGGCGAGAAACAAACGCTGTGCAAGGCGAAGGAATCTCTAAAGAAGAATCCAAAGCAGACAAAGGGAAGAGAAAGCAGGATGACAGACATGATTGTCCTAACAAATTGAAGAAATTCCAAGAACCCAGATTCATACAATATACGGACTTGACGGCAAACCTAGAACTGATTTGCATGGAGACTCGGGGGCACTCCCCTATCGAAAACCGCCCAGGAGAGATCCCACAGAACAGGAATGTTGAAGTGGAAAGTACTGCCTATTCCATGATCTGGAAGGGCATACTACTGATGAATGTCACCATCTGAAGGAATAGGTGGAAGAACGTGTCAGAAGTGGTAGATTGCCACAATACACCAGAGATCGGATAGCGGCCATAGGACCTGAGCAATTACCGCCTCCACCTAACCAAACTAATCCTAGATCGGGATCACAAATCGTCATCAATTGGCCAAGTTCAGGATTTGAACTTTGTCCGAATAAACTCCTTAGATCTGATTTCAAAATAAAATGACTATTCCACTTGCACATGCATGGGAACCGAAGAGTTCCCCATGCTCTGAGATGTTAATAGATCGCTTTGCCCAGAGAGGCAGTATCTAGGTTTTTCCTTTTTTTGGTGATCGAACACTTGGAATTTTAAATTAATGAATAAAGTTGACTTTCATAAAATAAAACTTTGACTGGAGATTTAAAGGAACAATATTGGAAGTCAATTCGAAATTAATCGCTTCATGACCCTACGCGGAGAGACGGGGACCGGAGTGCAAGAAGTGAGTTGCTTCACCGGAGAGTGGCAGGATTAACTCACTTAACGCCGTTCCCCATTCACCGGTGAGTGATTGGAACGGGGTTCGATTAGAATCCGAAGTGGCTGTAATAGGCCTAGGATTTAGGCCATGACATCGCTTAATGTTCAGGGACACTGAACAGGAGTGCAGGGAGTGACGCTGCTTTGCCGGAGAACGATAGGATCGGCTCACTCAACATTGTTTCCCCTTCACCGGATAGTGACAGGATGGGATCCAGTAAGAGCCTGGAGAGGCTGACATAGGTCCAGGAGGATCATGACATCGCTTAGTATTCGGGGACACTAAACTGGAGTGCAAGGGGTGTTGTCGCTTCGCCAGAGAGCGACACGATCTGCTCACTCGACTTCGTTTCCCCTTCACTGGAGAGTGACAGGATGGGATCCGGTAAGAGCTCGAAGATGCTATGATCAGTCTAGAAAGACCAAGACATCGCTACATGCCCTCACTAGGGTTAGAGTGCAAGGGATAGAAAGCAACGCCGGAGCGCAACATGATCTTTCTATTCAACCATCAATTTTGGAATGGACTTGGCAAGGGTCCGAATTGACCATCAGTAGTCCGGGTAGGATGTAGAATTTAATTCTTGACTTCCACAAGTGGAAGTGAATACTGATTCGGCTTCGAACAGCCTCGAACTTAATCAAGTATACTATACCTATTAATAAAATAGGGACTCATGATGTTGGATTCAAAGCCATTCAAAACATGCCTTTTACCAAAAGGCATATTTTGGGGCGCAAAGTGTTATCCCGCCTTTTGGCAAGGCCGTAAACAGGCGGATTTAACTAAATTGACTACTCGTTTGTCAAGATTGGAATACGATGGGCTTGATCTAGTTGGATGGATAGACGACCGATCATATATGGCTTGGTACAGGAAGTTGCTCGTCATAGAAAGTCGCTCAGCACAGGAAGTCGCTCGTCATAGGAAGTCGCTACAAGATAGTCGCTCGGCACAGGAAGTCCCTCGGTACAGAAAGTCGCTCGGAATAGGAAGTCGCTACAGGAAGTCGCTACATGAAATCGCTACAGGAAGTCGCTACAGGAAGTCGCTACAGGAAGTCGACACAGGAAGTCGCTCGGCACAGGAAGTCATTACAGAAAGTCGCTCATCACAGGAAGTCGTTACAGGAAGTCTCTATAGGAAGTCGCTACAGGAAGTCGGCACAGAAAGTCGCTACAGGAAGTCGCTTGGCATAGGAAGTCGCTACAGGAAGTCGCTCGGCACAAGAAGTCGATCGGTATAGGAAGTCACTTGTACAGGAAGTCGCTCGGCATAGAAAGTCGCTCGGCATTGGAAGTCGCTACAGGAAGTCGCTCGGCACAGGAAGTCGCGGCAGGAAGTCGACGTAGGAAATCGCTACAGGAAGTCGCTGGGCACATGAAGTCGCTCGACACAGGAAGTCGCTCGGCACAGGAAGTCGCTATCGGAAGTCGCTCGTACCATAATGAATAATGTTGGCTCGTCTATGGTCCTAATGGGCCCAGACTACTCAGAAAGCCTGGTAACTCGGGATTTGCCTATAAATACAGCATGTAGAGCTTCAGAAAAGGGATCTTCTTTCGACTCTCTTACTTTCTATTTTCTAAGGCTGAGTCTACTCTACCATCTTGTAATTGTAATCGACTGTTACAGTAATAAAAAGGAAATTTCTAGAGTGGACGTAGGCCAGAGTCAGCCGAACCACTATAAATTCGGTTTTTTACTGCTCTCTTTTTAATTTTTACTGTTCTTCACATTATTACTCTCTACATATATTCTATCTGTGAGCTGTGACTGTGATTTGGTGCTTTCGTGTGTATTTGGGTGCTATTGACAATTTTGGCACTAAAAATATTCAAATTATATTCCAGACATATGTACAGCAAAATTTGCTGAGCATTCAAGCAGGTTTTTTACTATGTTCATGTTTAAAATTTGGAGCGTTTGGGAAGAATGACAGTACATACGTCTTTATCCCTCTATCCAATTATCTGAATTACATAGAGTAACAGAAAATCCCTAACATGAATTTGTTAAATTCAATCGAAAAGAAGTTAATGAAGAAAATGAGAGGCTCTTAGCAGCATAAGAATTCTTCGCTGAAGCCATTAACAAAGGTGAAGTTGGATCACACTCCGCCACTGAAGGCAAAACAATATTGTCGTTAGACTACCTATTAGATTTCGAACCATCTATAGACAGAATAATGAAGGTTCAATGATTTTTAGACAGCCTCAAAATTAGCCCAGTTGGCACAATGGCATAAGAAGAACACTTTGAAGAGCAAGTAAAAGAAGAAAGGCTAAGACAAGACTCGTCAATGAGAGATAGTATGGGGAACGACCCTTTCGACGACGAACCTCTAGCTAACCTAGAAATTCAAAATTAAATCAGAGGCATGGTGCACCACTACTCAAAATAAAGAGACATGGAATCTAACCTCTATACTAGGGTGGCATATCATCCCTACCCTTACTAGCTTTTCTTCTGCAGGACTAAAATAATGGACACATCCTCAACCTACATTTTAAATAAAGGACACATATTACCTCCATTGCTAGAATGGACAGATTTTATGCCTATAAAATAATAAATAAAGAATGAAAGGGAGTATAAAAGGAGGACTCCTCTCAGAAGAAGGATCATTAGAAAAAATCTTCTTCGTATCCTTTCCTCTCTTCATATTGTATCTGAAAGCTTTTTAATATTATCTAGCATATCAATACAATTTCTAGTTCTGCAAGTAAACTCTGTTGATGTATATTTTCGTTTTCTGCATTCAACTTTTAGTTCAAGAAATTGGTATCAGAGCCGGGCTAAGGCTAGGCAAGTTATGCTTGCTTTATATTTTCTGATTTAAATCATTTCGTATCTATACTAATAAAAAAAGAATGAAAAATCAAAAAAATAAAAGCTTAAGCTATTCTTTTAAGCATCATTCGTTATGAGTCTGTGAACCTTTTGTGCCAGATAATTTTTTTCGAATTTTAAGTTGATTCAACCACCTAATGTTATTGATTATTACGCATTGGAGTAGGAAATGAACCACTGTTGTGCTATACTTAAGTGAAGCGATGGTATAGGCTTGTGGTTGTTAATTCGAGGCCTAACCTTACTATAAAACCACGGTATGCTAGGAAAGCATTAAGGGGTATCCTGTCTAGCTACTTAATCTAGTGTCAAAACTAATCTAATAACTATAGGTTTGTGAATCAAGATTTGTTATTCGAAATAATTTTTTTATCATATTGCAAACATTTTGTAAAACTCATAATTGAATTATGTTCAAAAGACCCTCTTTTTATGGAAAATAATAAGCTTGTTATAGTTGACACATATAAGTGTCAATTTAATCTAAATACTGAACAATATGAGTGTATTGTTCATATTCCAACTCAAGAAAACCCAAAAAATGGGATTCATAATTTTATGATTGACCTACCTCAAGAAAATAAATTATAAGTAAAAGAAATAAGTAATAAGCTATAAAAGCATATAGAAACCATGTGATTTGATAGAAATACACCAACAATACATTCGCTTAACAACATTCGAATGGACAAATATACTTCTGAAGAAAACAACAAAATAAATGTTGAAGATATTGATCCTATTTACTATCATAATTATCTTATTCTTTAAGAAAAAGAACTTACAGGAGAAATTGATATTATAGAACTTTATTCTTATTATGAAGAACATTCAACAGCGACAAACTATTTTAAATATAAAGCAAATGAAGAACTATCTTCACTTAAAGATTCTGAATAAGACTATGAGAATTTCACAGAATCAGGTTATATTTCTGATACATCAGATAAACGCTAATCAAGTCGAATCTAGTAGAGGTGCACTGATTTTACCTCCACCAGATAGTGCTTCCATAATGAACGACCTTAACTTTAATATAATTATGGAAGATCAAGAACAGGAAAAATAAACATATAATAGTCCACATATTGACCCTTACCATGAAATACTTAGACGTGGTACTAGATTAGATTGGATCAGATTTCACTCCTCTAGAAAGGAATTAAATGATTTTTATAACGAACAACCCTCTTCAGCATATACCCTAACTTTCAATATAGATAGACTTCCACATAAAAAATAAGAAAATATGTTATAACATGGCTTCAACATATAAGCGGAACAATTTATGTAGTACCTCCAAATATGAGTGCAATGGAATACATACATTACGCTACCAGTTATTGGACAGGATATGCTTTAGCTTGGTTGCTAAAACTTGAAAGAATAAATCTAAATCAATTACAAATAAAAAGGAATATTAAATCTAAATATCTTGGAGAACTACTAAAATTATTGTTAGCAGACTTTACAGGGGAAACATTCTTAGAAGTTACCGACTATGAAAAATAGTTATTAAAAATACAATTATGTCATATACGTATGTTAAAAGAATTTGCTGCCAAATACATAGGCATAATTTTGAAAAATAACGACTAAAAAGTTTTCTGGGTAAAAGTCTTTTTCACAGAAATACCTTATCCATGGAATAACATTATAAAAGTAAGATATGACATTTTAAGACAAAGCACTACCGATGAAAATCATAACAGGAGCTTTTTAAAAAAGGCATGTATGGATATTATGGAAAGGATTTGTGAGAAAGCAAGAGCACACAAACAAATGAAAAATAAAATTAAAAACTCAAAACTCAGATTTTCTTGTTGTACAAAATATACTGAAGATTTTAATACACGGTTTGGATGTTCACCTGAATTTGAAAGAAAAAGGACTAGAAATTTCAAAAGAAGAACCAACCAAAATATCAAATCACTAGGACAAAATGGAAACTAGAATATAAGAAAATATTTAGAAAAGAAAACAAGTTTTCTAAGAAAAAATTTCGTAAAGCCCATAAATGTTTTAAATGTAATAAAAAAGGACATTATGCTAATGAATGTCCTACAAATATATAAAATATTGTAATACCAAATATCAAAGAATACGGTATTCAAGTAGGCACTACTGAAGATATATCTAGTGATGCTAATTCATCTGTATATGAAATTGAATCAGTCTATTCCGACGCTACTGAAAATGACGACGAAATTACTGATTCTTTTGATAATTTTAAAATTAACATGATTAAATCAATTAGACACAAAATCAATAAAATTATTTCATTACCTATATATGCAATACTCCCCAAAAAGGAAAAAATAAATTCTTTGGGTTATACATTATATGCAGCAAAATGCTCTAGATTAAGATGGTACTTCACAACTGAAGTATTTTTAGATCTACAAATAAAAATCCCATTAGGATATTACAGGCAAATTTGTAATATACCTAAACATACAAAATAAAATATTTTTATAGCACGTGGATTAATTGAACCCCTTTCTAAAAATAATGCTTCTATACTATTTAAAAGTACTAGTATGGAGGATAAAGATTATATTATAGAGTAAGGAGACCCAATAGGATTACTTGTATTACATAAATATGAAGATCTCCCAATTATAAAAGAAGAAATATATGATCATGATACATTTAAACCATTAAGTGGTTCCATATCCTGATCATCAAGAAATAATGAGTCAGAATCATATCAAGAATATAGAATACATATGACACTTTTACGTCTGAAGAAACATCGAACCCACATATACAAGATAGCATAGGAGAATAATTTGAGGTCACTGACGAAAACTTATAGAAATTAAAAGAAGCAATCCTAACTTAGACAGAAAGGATATTTATAAACCTTTGACTTTTAAATCTAGACTTCTAAATCAACATACAAATGTATTTAAGCGTATGCAAAGAAATATAGAGTTAAAAGGAGAGGAAGATTTTACTTCTATAAGCCTTTTGAATAGAAATAAAATAGAAAAACTAAAAGCAAAATATCCAAAAATGAAATACCTTCATATAGGTCTAATACAACTAAAAATAATAGCATTATTTAGGACCAGAATTGATATCCCAATAATGATAGTTTGTGTGGATGAAAGAATTATCAATAATCCTTTAAGTAGTATTATTGGAGGAGTGAAGTCAAATTTAGAAAATAGATTATTTGGAGTAAATATACATTCCGATTTTTGTACAAGTCTTGATGATCAAAATATAGAAAATGCCCGTACGTTTACAAAAAATCGAACTTCTATGAAGATCCAAAGTTCTTGGCATACAATGGGAACATTGTATGGCCTTAAATGATACTGCTACATTTAAGTCAATTACACCCAAACAATTCATTAAACTATTTGAAGTCGGGTTGGGAATAACAATCCAACCTAGATTAATCGACATAAGACATTTTAAATTCGATAATGAAATTCAAGTTTTCGTAAAATCGCTTAAACCAAGGATACAATTACCTATAGAATATTTTATAGCATCAGGAAATACCATTTCCATCATAACCAAAAATAATGAAGAAAATACAAATTTACCCAACGCATCAAAATGAACTCATTCGTACAATAAAATGTCTGAAGTTGAATTAACTCCTGATATATTAAAAGGTATCAGTCATCGTATGAGCTTTAGACAAGAAAATCTGATAGAAGGAAGAACAATGAGAATACTTGAAAAAAAAAGAGGAATCAAACCGAATGGTTATAAAGGTTCCTACCGAAAATATAAAACATCACGATTAGATCCATAGATCTAAAAAGAAAGGCACAATTACATATATATCTTCCAATAACGATATGTATCCCTTAATATCAAGGATTCAGGGTGCATGCGTTAGTGGATTCTGGTGCAGAAGCCAGTTTACTACAAGAAATAATGCCCCAGCAACTTTGGGTGCCCTTAAACAAAAAAGGAATGCTAAATGACTGTATGGGAAGTCAAGTCCCTGTAACTCATAAGGCAAAAAATCTACAGGTACAAATACCTGATATACATGGAAACAATAAACCATATAACTTTGATTTCGCATTACTACCAAAAGATTTTGATAGTGATTATTGCATCCTTGGAATGGACAATCTAAGATATCTCCCTCCGTTTAGAAATATTATTTTGGATTAGTTGGCGTTCTCGTACCCTGAGTAACGCTACTTGTTACTTTGACCACAACAGATATGTATGGTCTTCGCACTCCTATGTGAGCAATTGCCTTTCCTTTGTTCATTGGAACAAATTTCTGAGTTGTATTGAAGGTGTTGCTTTCCTTTTGTTTGTTTGAGTAGCTTTGGCCTGCTGGACCATTTCTTTGTTTACTCCTGTGGGAGTATTGGTTTCTTCGGATCCTTGTGAGGATAAAGCTTTTTGGAGATTTATTTGGCTTTTTTGGATGATTTTACTTGGTGGAAATCTTCTTGTCTTTTTATTATTTCTAATAATTATTTGATTCTTTTTATATCATCTTCATCCATTTTTCATAACCTTGTAAGAAGATCTGCAGCAAAGTTAGTGTAGCCTGGAATGTGTTTCACATCCTAGTTATAGATTTCTAAATACATATCTAATCTAATTCTCTGAAGATTTTCTTCTGGATTGTTTAAATTTTTTTTCTTTAAGAATTGAGCAATGGATTTGTTATCTATTTCTATTACAAACTTTCTATGCAAAAGATAAATCATAGACTTTTGATTGCTAATTTAATAGCTAGTAATTCTTTGTCATATGTACCATATTTAGTCTGGGGTTTGCTAAATTTTCCAAAGTAATATGCTACAACTCCCTTTTGTTTAGTAATTAATACTCCTACCCAAAAATTGTCAGAAGTATTAGTTGTAGTGTAAATTCTTCATCTAAAGGAAAATAGGGGATTTTTTTTATCCTTTATTAGATCTTTAATTTTCCGCAATTCTTCTTCTTTGTTTTTGTGATGTGATAGGAATTTTGTCTGTGTTCCATTTTCTTGTTTGTTCTCCATTATGTTGTTTATGTTTCGCTTGTTCATTTCTAAGCTTTTTTTTGTCAATTTTGGGTCTTAGCTGATAAATTAGGAATAAATTTTAGACCATAGTTCAATAATCCTAAGAAACTTTGGAGTTCTTTCAATGTTTTCAATGTACTAGGAAAATCCCTAATTTTAGTGTAAATCTGTTGTTGTAACTCTATTTGTCCATTTTTAGTTCTTTTTTCAAGAAAATCTATATCTTTTTAAAATAATTCAATTTTTTTAGGACTTAGAATAACACTGTTTTTAAGTAATATTTGTACTATTACTAGAAGATGTTGTTTATGTTCTTCAACAGAATTAGAGAAAACAAGGATGTCGTCAATACGCACAGTTGCAAAAGGTAAATGTCCGAACAAAGAATTCATCCATTTTTGAAATACTTTTAGTGCGTTTTTTAATCCAAGAGGCATAAATAACCATTCAAAATGTCCTTATGGGAAACTAAATGCATTAATTCTATGGACTATTTATCAGCAAGTTTTAATTGCCAAAACCCGACTTTGCATCAAATTTACTATAATATTTTGCTCCTTGGATTTGCTTAGTTGGATACTCAGCAGAGGGAATAAAATATCCACCAAATTTGGTATAGCAGTTAATCTTTATGTAGTTTATTACTATTCTTGCCTTTTCCCTTTTTATTTCAGCATGGTTCCTCACTAAGAAGGCTGGAGAAGAGTGAGTACTAAAACTATTTTGTATTAATTTTAAATTTAATAGGTCTTTTAATTGTTTTGCAAATTCTTCTTTGTCGGTTGGCAATACAATGATACTGTGTTATATGGAATATAAAAGGGTGAGTGTGATATATGAGCATCAAATAAATGGACTAGTAACACACAATGATATGGGACGTCGTTGTGTTATTTATTCAGTTATTTTTTTGCTCATGGATGACACTAGATACGGGGTATGTGATGTGTTGTTGACTTGCTAGGTGAGCACGTATGGAGGCTACTAGTTAGCCACATAGTTTGTGCATATTACGTGTCTGTCTACATTAGTCTGACTCCTTTATGTTCCGAGAGTGAACCCGATTAGCCAATATCCACCTTAGCGGCCTGATCATGGGGTTGTACCCTAGATCTACGACACTATTATTATTTATTGTATTTGATGTGCATCACGAGATAGATTGTTCATTGCCCCTTGTATCGTATATGCCAACAGTCAGTTACCATAAAGGCATATATCGGTAGTCATGACCGAAGAGGCTATGCGTTGTCAAGCCTATGGTGTATCATTGTCAAGATACAGAGAAGGGAGAGGTATTAGTAACCGGTGACTATAGGAGTCGTGTCATATGGACCATGTGTGGCTCCTTTAGCAAGCAGACGTGATGTCAGTCTCCTATCTAGTTCCAGTATATGTGGATGTATGTGTATGTATGTGGGAAGTGGATAGACGTATAATATGTATAGATGAGATTATACCTGAGACTATGTCCAGAGCATGGTAAACCTCGTATCCTTCTTAGGCACACAGCCTATCTTTTACAGGCTGATGGCCGACTTATTATTGATTATATTTGGATGTTGTTATGAGCTGGCTTAAATCTTTCTCATTGCTCGACTTCACTTGAGGATGTCTCATTATAGATTATTTTGGATTTGATGACGATTTCTAGATATGTATAATTCACCCATTTGTATTGATTCTACGATTGTATGATTAAATGTTTTTCTTTATAGGTGATGACACCTTTAAAATCTTTATTGATTATTTTATACAGATTTGAGTTATTTGGGTAATGTGATACCATGACGACTATTTATGGTTATATATATGTGTGTGTGTATACATATGCATGTATATGTATGTATATATTATTCGATAATTATATTATGCTTTCATTATAATTATGTACCCTTGATTAGACATGGTCATACTTTTTCATTTGAAGAACAATGACCATAAAGTTTTCTGGGTAAAAGGCTTTTTTACAAAAATACCTTATCCATGGAATAACATTATACAAAAAAGATATGCAATTTTAAGACAAAGCACGACCGATGAAAATCATGACACGGGCTTTTTAAAAAAGGCATGCATGGATACAATGGAAAGGGTTTGTGAGCAAGCAAGTGCACACAAACAAATGAAAAATAAAATTAAAAACTCAAAACTTGGATTTTCTTATCGTACAAAATATGTTGAAGATATTAATTCAGAGTTTGGATGTTCACCTGAATTCAAAAGAAAAAGGACTAGAAATTTCGAAAGATGAACAAAACAAAGATATCGAATCACTAGGAAAAAAAGAAACCAAAATATAAGAAAAAAATTAAAAAAGAAAACAAGTTTTCTAAGAAAATGTTTATTAAAAAGAAAATTTGCATAAAGGCTGCAAATGTTTTAAATGTAATAAAGAATGAATGTCCTACAAATATACAAAATATTGTAATATCAAACATCGAAGAATACGGTATTCATGTTGGCACTATTGAAGATATATCAAGTGATGTTGATTCATCTGTATATGAAATTAAATCAGTCTATTTTAACACTACTGAAAATGAAGATGAAATTAATTAGTCTTTTGATAATTTTAAAATAAACATGATTACAATCAATCAGACACAAAATCAAATAAAAATGATTCCATTAATTATATATGCTATACTCCCCAAAAAGGAAAAAATAAATTGTCCGTATCATGCATTATATGCAGCAAAATGCTCGAGATTAAGAAGGTACTTCACAACCGACGTATTTTTAGATCTACTAACAAAAATCCCACTTGGATATTACGAGCAAATTTATAATATATCTAAACATACAAAAGAAAATATTCTTATAACACATGGATTAATTGAACCCCTTTCTAAAAATAATGCTTCTATACAATTGAAAAGTACTAGTATGAAGGATAAATATTATATTACAGAACAAGGAGACCAAATAGGATTACTTGTTTTACATAAACACAAAGATCTTCCATTTATAAAAGAAGAAATGTATGATCATGATACATTTACCCCATTAAATGGTTCCACATCTCAACCATCGAGAAATAAAGAGTCAGAATTATATCAAGAATATAGAATATATATGAACACTTTTACATCTGAAGAAACATCAAACCGACAAATACAAGATAGCACAGGATAATAATTTGAGGTCACTGATGAAGATTTAGAAAAATTAAAAGAAGCAATCCCTTTCTCAGACAGAAAGGATATTTATAAACCTTTGACTTTTCAATCTAGATTTCTAAATCAACATACATATGTATTTGAGCGTACGTAAGGAAATATAGAGTTAAAAGTAGAGGAAGATTTTATTTCCATAATCCTTTTAAATAGAAATAATAGAAAAACTAAAAGCAAAATATCTAGAAATGAAATACCTTCATATAGGTCTAAAACAACTAAAAATAACAGGATTATTAAGGACTGGAATAATGATAGTCTGTATGGATGAAAGAGTTATCAATAATCCTCTAAATAGTATTATTGGAGGAGCTAAGTCAAATTTATCAAATAGATTATTCGGAGTAAATATACATCCCAATTTTGTATAAGTCTTGATGATCAAAATATAGAAAGGCCTGTACATTATCAGTAAATTTACAAAATATCGAACTTCTATCAGGATCCAAAGTTCTTGGCATACAATGGGAACATTGTATTGCCTTAAATGATAATGCTACATTTAAATCAATTACACCCAAAAATTTTGTTAAACTATTTGAAGTTGGGTTAGAAAAAACAATCTAACCTAGATTAGTCGACATAGGACATTTAAAATTCAATAATGAAATTCATGTTTTTGTAAAATCGCTTAAACCAAGGATACAATTACCTACACAATATTTTATAGCATTAGGAAATACCATTTCCACCATAACCAAAAAAAATGAAGAAAATAAAATTTTACCCGATGCATTAAAAAGAAGTTAATCATACAATAAAATTTCTGAAGTTAAATTAGCTCCTGATGTATTAAAAGGTATCAGTCATCGTATGAGCTTTAAACAAGAAAATCCAATAGAAGGAAGAACAATGAAAATACTTGAAAAAAAAGAATAGGAATCAAACCGAACGGTTATAAAGGTTCCTATATAAAATATAAAACATCATGATTAGATCCATAGATCTAAAAAGAAAGGCATAATTACATATATATCTTCCAGCAACGATATGTATCCCTGAATATCAAGAATTCACGGTGCATGCGTTACTGGATTCTGGTGCAGAAGCCAATTTGCTATAAGAAATAATTATACCCCGGCAACTCTGGGTGCCCTTAGACAAAAAAGTAATGCTAAATAACTTTATAGGAAGACAATTCCTGTAACTCATGGGGCAAAAAATCAACAGGCACAAGTACATGATATACATGGAAATAATAAAACATATAACTTTGATTTTGCATTACTGCCAAAATATTTTGATAGTGATTGCATCCTTGGAATGGACAATCTGAGACATCTCCCTCCTTCAACAAATATTATTTTGAATTAGATGGCGTTCTCGTACCCCGAGTAATGCTACCTGCTACAATTGCACCACATTATACTCCACCAACACAGCGTGGTGAAAAACCTGTTACATTAACTGAAAATGTGGGAACACCAAAAGTAATACAACCAAACATTTATTTGCACTTACAATATACCAACTACGAATGAATTTGAAATATTAATACATAATATGTTAGAACTGTATGAATATGCGCTTATATGTTTTTGTTTGATGACAATAAACATATATATTCATTTAAATATATTTTGTAATGTACTATTTTGTTTTTCATGGATTAAATAAATATTTGTTGAATAAAATAAATTACACAGAATTTGAATTCAAACAGAAATTTTATTCAAACAAATATTTATTACAATCTTGAATAGTACAAATTCAAGCTCTTACTATACATATACATTTTTGATTACATCACAATTCAGTTTACATAATTTCCTCACTACATATCACTCACACTTGTATTTTGTCTTCAACTGCATTCCAGTTTGAATCCAGCATCTGAGCAATCTGCAAAAATATTCACTAACGCAGTAAAATTGAAAAAGAAATATTTTTGCAATATAAAATGAAATATGATTTTTGAAAATATGATTTGCCTCAGTTATTTGGGTTGTTCGTCATTATTCACATTTGAATTCATCACACACGAACAGTGTGACATGCACAGTGTATCACTGTACATGCCACAAGGCCGTGCACATCGATATACACTTGATAATGCTACAGGAACAGGTGAGCACAGGTCAAACCCAAATGAAAAACCGGGTTCAACGCACGTGCAATATATTTAAAATCACGACACGAGCACAAGGTCAAACCCGAGTTTTTGAAACTGGATTCAACTCAAGTGAAATTTCAAAAATCAACATGAAGGGATGCAAAGACCAGAGTAGTACAGTGTGGCAATGCACCTGAACGACTACAGCATCAAGTAGTAACCAACACAATGAACAAACCCACAATGAAAATCAGGGTCAATAATTTCAAGTGACAACCAGAATGAAGACCAACAGCAAAATGGACTGCAACAATCATGTATGCAGACCAGACCAGACCAAACAAAGAACCACAAGTATAAAATGATGCAATACCAAACTTCACTAGCAATGACCAGAGCACAAAGAAGTACAAAATGAAAACTACAAAGAACACTACAGACTCAAGAAAAGTTCAAGACATATCAATGGAAATGAGACAGGAAGCAAGTCAGTGACATGCACATCAACCAAACAACAAAGGGTCAAGATACAAAAACAAATAAACACCATGATATTCAGCTCAGTTCAACATAATGAAAACTATAGTGATAGCAATGACAGTGTACATGAATACAAGTATGCACAGCAATGCAAGAACAAGCCAGCAGATACATGAAGTTCAATCCACCAGTCAGTGCAGCAATTAAGCACATGTATGCAGACCAGTGTCAACAACCAAGTAAATGCAGTGGACAGTTCAAATCAGAGCAACAACAGAAACATGCTTGAAGACTACAGCACGACCAAGTATGGAGTGTACAAGTGCAAATGTCCAAACCACAATATGTAGGCAAACATGAAGTGAATACAACTACAAAAGGATACTGCAGTGGACACGTATACAACATAATGAAGCAGTAGTGTCACAATATCAAAGCACAGAACAATCATGTATCAATAACAATGCAACACAGTGGCAATGCACCATCTAGAGACTCAGTGAAGTCAAAGTGTGCAACTACATGACATGAATGCAACTACAGGAACTCAGCAAGGCAGACTCAAGTGAATGAAAACTGTATGCAACATGGTGAACAACTCACATGTTTGAAACCACTCGAGTGCATCAGTGAATAATGCAACATGGTAAAGGAACAGTGATACAATGTCAATGTCAATGTCAATGCCAGAGACGAAGCTCGCAAGGATGAAAATAGTGATGATCGACTTAATGCAGAGTCGTGGAGTGGATATGATACAAGAAATCAATGCAGCACAAAAATACAAATCAAGCCGAAGTTAAAAATTCAGATGCATATGTTTGAAAAAGTCAAAGCAAAGTAGAATAGAAAAGTTTCTGCTGTATCAATCAAGAGAAAATCGAAAGTTTGAAAATAAAAGCCGTGAGTAACAAGTCGAAAGTAAATCAGGAAAGCCGTGCCATCAAGGAAAGAAGAAATTTGGAAAGTATCGAATTGATACGAACAAAATCAAGTGTCACGAATTCATATAAATACCACACCCAAAAGATCATCATTGGCATCGAGTAAAAGGCAAATAATCAAACCAACAAACAGAGAAATTACATACCGAACCAACAACGAACTCGATCATCAGAGAACGAGCGAGCCAAGCAATAACCATCGATCAACAGAGAAGCAAAGTAAACCATCGATCATCAGAGAGCCGCAAAACCCTAATTTAGGGGAAAAGAGGATCGGCCGCCAGTTTACAGTAGTAAAGGAAAAGGGAACGAAGCCCTAATTTCAGAACAAACAAAGAATACAACGTCGGCTGCAATTGTTTCAGAAGGAAGAACAAAGGATCGGGTTAAAAGGGCCGGCCTTTATTCTTATTAAAGAGGCTTTAGTTACTTTAGTTTATAAAGGGGTTTTTTAGTTTTAAATTTGTTTTTAAAATTGTTTTATTTGAGCAAAAATTATGAATTCAAGTTTGTATTTTAATTTTTGCTCCTGCCTTTATTTTTGAAGTCTGTTTTTCTTTTCGAGTCAAAGTTTTGGTAAATCACCACCTAGGTTATAGGTAGTGTCAGATTGTTTAGTTAGAATTAGTTCAGTGAGCAGGGTGTGCGAGTTTGCAAAACTCTATAGGCGGGAGCAGAGTTTGCGAGTTTGCGAAACTCTATAGGCGGAGCAGGGTGTGCGAGTCTATGAGAGTGTTTGTGAACGGGAGCAAGGGTTTGCGAGTCTAGTAGAGTGTTTGTAAGCGGGATACTGTTTAATTCTAATAGAAATCTGGGTATGCAGCAGTAGGCAGGGGTTGCCGAAGCTGGGTAAATTTTGTGTGTGATTTACTTTTCAGCATATTTATTTCTGCAGTTTATTTCTGTGTTTAAATCAAGAAAATTTGCTATAACCCTATTCAACCCCCCCTCTAGGGTTAATCTAGATCCTACAAGAACCCCTCTATTCAGAAAATCCATTAAAATGGTTTGATAAAGCACTAAGATATTGTAAAATTGAGCTAATGGAACAATACAAAGATGCCAAAGTCCGAGTCAACAGTATCATAGTATTGCCAACTGACAAAGAAGAATTTACAAAACAAATTAAAGACCAGTTAAATTTTAAATTAATACAGAAAAGTTTCAGTACTCACCATTCTCTAGCCTTCTTAGCGAGGAACCATACTGAAATAAAAAGGGGAAAGGCAAGAATGGTAATAAACTACAGAAAGCTTAACAACTATACAAAATTTGATGGATATTTTATTCCCTCTGCTGAGCATCTAACTAAGAAAATTCAAGGAGAAAATATTGTAGTAAATTTAGACGCAAAATCAGGGTTTTGGCAATTAAAACTTACTGATAAACAGTCCATAGAATTAACTGCATTTAGTTCCCCACAAGAACATTTTGAATGGTTAGTTATACCTTTTGGATTAAAAAATGCACCACAAGTATTTCAAAAATGGATGTATTCTATGTTCGGACATTTACCTTTTGCAGCTGTGTATATTGATGACATTCTTGTTTTCTCTTACTCTGTTGAAGAAGATAAACAACATCCTCTAGCAGTAATAAGTCCTAAAAAATTGAATTGTTTAAAAAAGAAATAGATTTTCTTGGAAAAAAAATTAAAAATGGACAAATAAAGTTACAACAACACATTTGCACTAAAATTAGGGATTTTTCTAGTACATTCAAAACATTAAAAGAATTCTAAAGTTTTTTAGGATTATTGAACTATGGTAGAAAATTTATTCCTAATTTATCAGCTAAGACCCAAAATTTACAAAAAAAGCTGGCATATGAACAAACGAAATATAAACAACATAATGGGAAGCAACCAAGAAGATGGAACATAGACAAAATTCCTATTACCTTACAAAAACAAGAAGAAGAAGAAATATAGAAAATTAAACATCTAATAAAGGATTAAAAATTCCTCTATTTTCCTTCAGATGAAGAATTACTTACACTACAAACTGACGCTTCTGACAATTTTTGGGTAGGAGTATTAATTGCTAAACAAAAGGAAGTTATAGCATATTCCTTTGGAAAATTTAGCAAACCCTAGACTAAATATGCTACCTATGACAAAGAATTACTAGCTATTAAATTAGCAATCAAAAGTCTACGAATTTATCTATTGCATGGACAGTTTGTAATAGAAATAGATAACATATCTGTTACTCAATTCTTAAAGAAAAAAACTGTAAACAATCCAGAAGAAAATGTTCGGAGAATTAGATTAGCTATGTATTTAGAAATCTATAGCTACGGTGTCAAATACATTCTAGGCTACACTAACTTTGCTGCTGGTCTTCTTACCAGGTTATGGAAAATGGATGAAGACGATATAAAAAGAATCAAAGAATTATTAGAAATAATGAAAAAACTAGAAGATTTCCAACAAATGAAATCATCCAAAAAAGCCAAACAAACCTCCAAAGAGGCTTCATCCTCACAAGGATCCGAAGAAACCAATACTCCTACAGGAGTAAACGAAGAAAAGGTCCAACAGACCAAAGCTATTCAAACAAATAAAAGCAAGGCAACACCTTCCAATACCACCCATAAATTTGTTCCAATGAACAAAGGAAAGGCAATTGCTCCCATGGGAGTGCAAAGACCATACATCTCAATTGTGGTCAAAGATTAGTACAACTTAGAAATGAAAGCATCAAATCCTACCTTATATGATAATTTCAATGGATGCTTTAAAGCCATCCAATCTGCAGACCATAGAGCTGCAAATTTCTGCTTAACTCAAGTAGAACAAACTTATTTGGGATTAAAGCATACAATATCCCAGAAAGATAAAAAATTGCAAGAAACAAAAAAATAGTGTCTAAATTATCTCACAATCTTTCACATCTAGGTCCGAAGCTCTAGATTTAAAGGAAGCAGAACTGTTCACTGAAAACTCAGCCGAACATAGCCATTTGAAAACAATATTTTCTCAATTGACTGAATATATAGGTGGAATATTATATAGTTACATACAGCTATAGCATAAAATGTATAAAAGGTTTGATATGATAAACCTTAAAATTGTACAAAGATAATTGTTCAAAAATTATGGTTATATGAATTCAAAGATCATCTGTAAAGTTTGAATAAAAGATATAAAATTAAACTTTAAAATTTGATCAATACAATAATTTAAATATCCTGTAAAAACCTAGGTACTAGAAGTCCAATCGACTGATAATAGGATCGGTCGATTGAATTTGCTTTGTAAAACCCGGCAATAAACACGAGTCCAAACTGTAAGTAAACAGTTCATTTTTGAGGTCAAACATTCGACTGACTTAAGGATCAAGTCAACTAAATTCCCTTCTAGTCGATTGAAACTATTGTTCAACCAACTAATTTAGCGGTCTATAGAAAAAAACCAATGTACAAGAATCCAGCCGACTAACATGACTATTCCATCGATTGAAAACATGTACACAACCCAGTTTGAATATAGACCTGGTGCAAGCCAAGTAGGATGGACAAGGGAAACTTGTTCCTATTTCCTTTACTTTAGGAGTTTACATAACTACACGGATTTTGGCTTATTTGTGGAAACTTTCAAATAAAGATAGTGTCATATCCATATCCGAATCCAAAAACATTTTCAGGTATTGAATATCCAAATCCATGGATACAGACGTATATTAGATAACTATTCTATCTACTAATGATCGACAAATTGACAAATATAAATACAAAATTTTAGACTAGCATAATATTTTTTCAATCCCATTAGCTATAAAAGTGTGAAAATAAACAAAAATGATGATACTAAATAGGTCTAAGGAATTTATATGCATTAAATTCGTATAATAAAAACTACTAATTTAATAAAAAATAAACATATGTCTTTCATTGTACTAAAGTACACTAAAATGAACTATAATCTTGATAAAAATCAAACGGATAATTTTCAAATGCGGATACCTTTATATCCCCATCCATATCTTTTTCCTAGGATATCATATATTTATCTGCTTTTCGAATATGGAAATGGACGAATTTTGGATTTCTCGAATATCTTTTGCCAGGCCTATATGGAGTTTTGTAACATGCCAGAGTTGTTTCACATTTGGTGACATACCAATGTTCACATTTCCTGACATTGTATAATGTAACACTCAATCTTGCATGTGGTTATATCATAATTAGATGCTCTTATTGTTACTGTAGCCAGCTTCAGTCACATATTGACTGACTATGGAGGAAGGGAGCGGAGACGTTCACTAATAGTTGGAATAGGCAAGCAGTTAAGTGGATAAACCTATGGGGGAGTCAAATTGTTAATCGACCCTTGTTGATGTAGGTTGAATTATATAGAGTGTAAGATACGGGCACCAAGGAGGTCGTTTACATTATGGTGTGGTGACAAATTATCATTGGGACTATGTGCTCAGTGTGTATGCTTAGGCATTGGAAATATACTAGAGCATGTGCAACTTAAGTGGTTTGCCACCGAGAATGTTTACTTAATGTATAATTAGGTGTTCACGGTTGAGTTCGTATATTCGGAGTATTCCCAAGATCACTCCACCTTTGGACGGCCAATCTTTAAGTGGGGACTTTATAGATTATTATTGAATATTGGTGTGTTAAGACTGCTACCCTATAGTATGTAAATTGACCAACTCCTTATATGCAATGTGTGAACACCCATACGCAATTTAGATTATAAATGATAATTTTACTACCTATTTGCACCATACCAATAGTGAAATTACTCTCCCACCAGAATTAGTATAATCATTATATTTTTCCCTCTTTATATCTATTTCAGGAAGTCAGGGTAGTAGTGAGATAACAAGGATAAGGCGCGTGGAGCAGATGATAGTGTGCTTTGAAGATATATTTATTTATAGTCATTTTCCTATGTACTTTTTGTATTTATCAGCTAGACTTATGTTGTATTCCTATTCGTAGACTCTTTACACTTCTCATATGGACCATAATATAGTACTGTTGTGGGTTATTTTCAGTACTTATATTCTTTCCTTTCGCACTAAGATCTTAAATTATAGAATGTAAAAAAAATTATATTTTTCTTCGTATCATATAAACCACAAAAGTCAGCACGAAGCGAGTCCAACGCCTTTTTTAGACTTTGGATCAGTGTGTCCAGAGATGCGAGTTGTCACAATTGAATTACACCATACCACTCATAATATTACTCTCTCACCAGTGTTAGTATAATCATTAAAAAAATTCCTCTTTATATCTATTTCAAGAGGTCAGGGTAGTAGATGAGATAACAAGGATAAGGCGCATGGAGGAAATGACGGTGTGCTTTGAAGATATATTTATTTATAGTTATTTTCCTATGTACATTTTTGTATTTATTAGTTAGACTTATGTTGTATTCCTATTCGTAGACCCTTTACACTTCTCATATGAACCATAATACAGTATTAGTTTGGGTTATTTCAATACTTATATTCTTTCCTTGCACTCTGTGATCTTAAATTATAGAATGTAAAAAAAATTCTTTATATCACATAAACGACAAAAGTCGGCACGAAGCGAATCCAATGCTGTTTTTAGACTTTGGATCATTGTGCCCAGATATGCGAGTTATCACAATTGAATACAAATCCTAATGCCCCATCATCTTAAAACAAACATGCATGATAATTCAAATCAACAATTAATCACATATATTACAACCACTAGAAACATTATATAAATAACCATTATTTTCTCTTACGTATAAAAATGGTATTATTATTTATTATAGAAGCATCTTTATTTATTCCATCTCAAAACAATAATAATTCATAAAAATGATAATGTACTTTCAAAATCCTATACTATTCTTCTATTTCAAGTACCATAAAACGTCATATTTTTAATCAAAAATAGTAATTTATAACAAATTACTTTTCAAAATAATACTACTATTATTTTACTTCAGATAATAATATATACTGAAACTACTTTGATATTTTTCAAAATCAATTTATTACTATTTAACTAAAAAATAATAATATTCTATTTTAAAACTCAAAACATTTTTTGTTGCTATTTGTTTCAAAATAGTAATAATTCAACATAAATACTTTTGAGAACATATCTTCACTATTCTTGTAATCATCATTTCGAAAATATGTTTCATTTTATTACGCAAACAATAATGATTATACTTTTTTTCCATAAACTCCATAAAATGGACCATATTTTAAATTACTTAAAGCAATGCAATTTTCTTTTACAAAAATCATGCCATTGTTTATGAAATCTCACTTTATTTAACAAATAATAATAAACTCCCTAGTTTTAATTTAAAATAAATTTTTTGTTATTATCTAGGAATTTCTTTAGAAATTCATAAATAATAACTTGTTAAATTCACACGTTAACTTCATTAAAATTTATTAAATAACTGTTATTTACAAATATCACTAAAGATATGTTAACAACCTTATCTTTCATTTATCTCTCTATTTTTCCTCTTCTTATGCAGTTTCATCCATTTTATTTTTGTTAATTAATTTCATTTGAATTAGCATTTAATTATAATTAAACATTTTCATCTAATAACATGGCAATTAACAATAAACAATCCAACCGAGGCACACATATCCAATATATTGCAATAACCAAACGATCATTAATAAAACAAAACACATATAAACAAATATAAATTTCACCTATCTTTAGATTTTAAACATCATTCATGTAAAACATATTCATTTAAAATTATAAATATCATTTATATAAATATAAACTAAAATATCCAATATATGGTACATAAGCACTCACCTCAAATGAAGAAGAACACATATCCATTTCTAATCAATGATGAATGGGGTTTCCCTTCCTTCTGCACCTAAATCATTTCTAAATATCTAACTATATATGTTATTGAATGAATCCCTAGTCTCTTTTTCATGTATTGAATAATCCTTTTCATTTTCTAATATAATTTCTAGTTTTGCAAGAATAAGACAAGTAGTGGAGGTTAAGAATAAACTAGGATTTTCACGAAGGCATAAAAGATATGAAATTGTTGAATCAAAAATTGGCACAATAGCCTAGATCTACAAGAAACGAGGTAGATATAAATCAAAAGTAGGAAATGGTAAAAATATAAAGGATTTTATAGCAGTCCATCAAAAATCAATGGCCTATGTGGTGACAACCTATACCCCAGTGAGCTTAGATTTTTAGTAAATCAAAAATCCAAGTCCACCGAAGCACGGATGGTTGGTTTGGTATCTTGCAAATAAATAGATGTATATGAGAGTACTATCGATATAAATTCACGGTGGAACTGTAAAGTATAATGTAACATATACTTACTGACCAAGGTTAAAACCCTTGCCATATGGTGTCCTTGTCAATATCGAGCATGCATAAGGAAATCCATCCTTCCACCATTCCCATCTTGCATCAGAACAAGTCACTCTAAAACTATCATGTGGGTTCTAATAAGGAGGGGGTCAAAATAACATTCTAGCGACTCGTAAATTGCACATTTTATACATAACACTAGTTTATGTTGATTGCCTTGCTCACATATTATGTCTTTTATTTTACTTAGTCGTCTCAACTCCACATACATGTATGATACACCTTATCTACCCTAGGTAGACAATTACTGCATATGTATACATATAAATATATGTTTCACCAAAAATTAGCATAAACACCCAATATAGATCTTGTAGAGAAATAAAAAAAAAATATAATAAAAACAGAGGAAGAAAGCAATTGAATAAAAGAAAGTGAGCAATAGAAGAAAGATAATGATTTACAGTGGTGCGACGTTGAAAGCCTACGTCCACTTTGGAGAAAATAACTTTATTAAACACTTGAATTGCTGAGTACAAGAGGACGGATCGAAGTAAAACCCTAGATTACAAAGAAATGCAGAGCAATAACCAGCATAAAGATCCCCCAAATGAACAATCAAGTCTGTATGTATAGGGGAAGACCGTGAAATATCTTCCTGAAAGGCAGCGGAGTCTCCACATCCAAAAGAAGCCATGCTATCTATCATGGATCCCACTTCTTCAATAATAACGATTGATATCGATCGTTCTATGGGCTTATTTTGGCATGTGATTGATAAAGTAGGTTTCAAACTTTAATATATTGATGTTCCAAAAGTTTCATTTGTATTTGACTTGTAGATTTTGAGATAACGATCGTTTTCCATTGAGTAGAACCGTAATATTGATATGGTACGATTCATAATCGATGTGTAGGGATCGTACCCGATCCATTTTCAGTGGATGGTATATTTTCATACTTTCATCATTCTATTGAATTCGTCTTCTACTTTCACTTTGTTCCTGCTCCATATTATTATATGTACCCGATCTTCGGGCTTCATGACTGTTAATCTAACTTGTCGATCCATACGACAGTCAAGTCTAACTTGTATAATCGGTTCAAATATATCCTGGCCAAAAGGCTGGATAACGCTTGCCCCCTAAAGTACGTCATGTTTCAACATGACGTGCTTTGAAACGATGCAAGTTAGAGTCGTTGAAAAGGCATTCATTCAGCTTTCTAAATAGTTATCACCCCATCGATGAATCGCTTTCCTTGAAGAGTCATATCTATTTCTTCTTGACATGACGATTGAATGATTTCTGATAGAATAAATTCTGAATTGTTATTTATCAGTTAATAGTTGTGCCCGGTTCCATTGACCTAGTCGGGCTCGGTTGCCTGATTTGGTTCATTCTCTGATAACTCCAGGTAAGAATTGAATTTCTATCGATTTTAAGAAATTGAATTTTTAGGATGTACACGTGCACGTTCATGTGCAGGGTCTTGTCATTGGTTTTCGTACACATTTATACGTTCACGGGTCATTGCTAATTGGATGGAATGTAGTTCAATCATTTGCATTTTTCTCCCTTTTTTGGTGAAATGGATCAGCATGAATCCATCAAGTAAATGGATCGTACTTAATCCATTTCTAGTATGGGTCAGGCCAAATCCTTATGAAATTGATTAGGGTCTGATCATTCTTCCCCCCTCACTCTTTCCCTTCTGTTTTCTAATTTGGTGATGGATCAGAATGAATCCGTCACAGAATGATCTCTCCTAATCATTTCTTGGTTTGGCCATCTGAACGAACTGAGGTTTTGAAAAATGGATCGGTGTAAGTCCATCATAAAATGATCGTAGCCGATCGTTCATCAATTAGGCTACCTTCGAACTACAAACTTAGATGGTTCGTTTCGCATCCTTTCTATATATACTTATGTACTTAGGCCATCCTCTTCACTTCATTTTCTTCTAATCGTCCCTACCCGAACCAAAAAAGAAATGAAAAATTAATTTTCATCTTCTCCTCCAACATCAATCCACCAAGCCTCTTGATCCAACCCCATAATTAATTTGTAACCATCTCCATAGGTCAACCTGACCCCTTACTACACCAACCATCACCGCCGCCATATCCTACTGATCTTGCCTCACACTCGAATTCAAATCGCCACCACTTTTCCACTCTGATGCATAGGTAGGTTCAATTTTCCTCTTACTTGCTAGGATTTAGTGACGAGATAATGGGATCTCATACTGGCTTGCATAATCTAAATCATGGCGATTCGATTAGTTGGAGAGGAGAGGGGAGATTGTTTTTAGCCGATCATTCTAATGAGGTGGACATGGTGAAGTTTCTAGCATAGGGGAATGGAGCAGAACTTGACTAATCGTTACGATAGATTGGTATTTGAAAATATGGAGAGAATTTGGATTGATCATTATTTGTTAGATTTGTTGGCCGATCAATTTTGAATCGGTGCTTCGAGTTTCACAGTGGAGTGAAGTGTGGACCGAAGTCGAAGGTTGTAGAATGATCGGTTGTAGAACGATCGATCATGAAATGTTTATGCAGAAACGATTGGTCATAGGCATTGAGATTGATCAGTCGAACATTATTTTTGGATTAATTGTTGGTTTATCTTGGATAAACATACTTAAAGCCATCAAATTTCAATCTAAACTTCATGACGAGCTTCGGTCTTGAATACTTGAATGGTCATACATGACTTGCATATGAAATGAACTTCATATTATATGTATATGATAATCGACGAGCTTGACTAATTCCCTACAAATTTACGTTTGTTACCAATGCCTTGGATAAATTTCTAAAGCTCATCCACTTTTAAACATACAACTCGAACTTCAACATGCCAACAACTAATCCCAATGACATGACCGAACCTTTTGCCATCTACCTAAAAAATCGGTTTAGACGGTCAGCAATGACTGTCACTTTGATTCGAACCCCGGAGTCTCATAATTGTCATAGCCTTTAATTCTAAACTATTTTTTTACATCGCACGACACCACGCCACTTTGTACTAGCACACATTTTGCATAAGTGGAAATGGTTTTTTTTTCTAATGATGATTATCTACTGAGTTTAGTAGTCATGGGTTCCAAACACTCGGGGTATTTAACTGCCATGTCTTCTAAACATATTTCATAGCACAAAAGTACAAGTGACAAATCAAGCTCCACAACTGAATCTGATTAAATTCCCCTCGGCCATCAAGTAGAATAACCAGAAAGTTCTTATCATCATTCAACCTCTTCTCTATCGTTCCCATTCTACCAGCATAAGCTTCTAACACTCTAGAAGAAGTCGTATTTTTGGAAGATCTGGAGGATTCCATAGCTTTGAAAATTAATGAAGCCTCTTTTCATAGAATCTATGCTAAATATAGGATTCCTTTTGATGACGTGTGAGTCCCGACTAGGGATGATATAACTCATATGCTCCTTGAAGAATTCACTATACGCAACAAGTTCATGTGTTAGGCAGGATGCACCCACCCTTTAATTCATTTATTCAAGATTGCTACATCATATGAGTTTAGCATTGACGCAACTGCATCCAAACGGCTGTGCCCTAATCAATTGTACCTATATGGAATTTATGGAGTTTTTGTTTCGTCCTCCAACTCCCAAAGATATTCGATTCATTTTCTCCTTCAACGACGAAAAGGAAGCCTTTCGTTCACATTTCTCCAGTCAGCTAAGAAGTGTCAGATGCTGACTGTTACTTGGAACAAGATGAGTGCCTTCAAAAGTGAGTGGTTCAATATCCTTTTCCCACCCTGCTTTTCCAAATGATGGTTAAAAGGACGTAAATGTTACTTCTTATTTAATTTCTTAAGTGCTTGTATCTAGGTTGTATCACGAATAAGCAATTTCTCTTATTGTGCATGTTCTTATCCACGACCTGATGGGAAACAATATTCAGATGCGGTCTTGATGCTAAAAAGGGTTCCATCAGAAGATAGAGACATCGAGAATCTCCTTACCTACAAACGTCTCCTTACCTATGGCCTGATGGAGGAGGGTCGTAGCATAGGGTTACCGATCACTATTGGAGTTACAATTGCTGTGCAATGGGACGCGGATGGTGATGAAGGCCATCAAGCCAATCCCGTTGTTCCCCTAGTTGAGGTAGATCAAGAGGCTACCGATAAAGACACAGTAGGAGATTGGGGTGGCGACCTCGGTGGCAACGACGTGGGTTCTAGTTCCAGGGCTATGGTTGGATCTTTGCAAAATTTACAGCCTCCCGCTCTCGAAAAAAGAAAAAGAAAAAAAACTCGTTGGCAGATTCCCCAAGAGCCGCCTTTTTAAACAGTACTAGCTATTCATCGACCCTCAAGTCATTCTGGATCAGTCCGCTTCTCAACTTTCTGAACACTTGGACGATTTGAGGCATTATATGATCTTCCAATACGGATGATGTTGATATCTTTCATTTTACTGACATGAGTATCGGTGGATCAAAATCTTCCTCTAGAGCTAGGGTTAGAATCCCTCCTACCACTAGTAGAAAGGTTATGCCTGCTAGAAAAGCTTCAATAACCGATCCGTTGGGGGATAGGAGGACACGCATTGCACTTATTCCGAGTCCTTTAATACTCAGAATTGAATTTTTCTTTGTCTTTCTTTGTAGAAAAGGTGATGAGTAAGAAGCATATGTTTCTTCTATAGGAGATATCATGCAAGAATCCTAGTTCTCATTTGAACTCGTATCACCAAGGTAGTGGTCATGAATATGACCCTAGCTATTGATCCAACCGGGATCATGATTATGAGAATAAAGGCGACAAAGTTGGGTCGTCCTATGACAAAATTGGTCCAGATCTAGATCTCCTCCCACTAAACATTCTGAAAGGCGACAAGACTGCAACCACGACGTTCCTCCTATTGATACCTCTCCTGATCCCCCTTCTACTTCAGTTTCTTCACAGTCCATTGTCGTGTCCCATCCTTAGCGACCCGGTGATCGTTGGCGTCATGACGTTCACCCACAAAGGTTGGGCAAAGAAAGCATTGACACCCTAGTTGTCATCGAAGCTCAAAAAGCCGATGCTGCCGCTTGCATGGCCTAACTTAAGTCACATTTTCCAGATGTATGACTTAATGGATTTTTCTTTGTACCTAATCTTAATAAAGTTCCTAAAAAAGTCCAGCAAACGACTATTGATTGTGTGACTGATACCCAAAGCAGTATAATGAGTGGATGAGAACGGCGGAGAGGATTTCCAAAGTGTCTTAGGAGAGAGCGGTAGAGATTGAGAAACTGGAACGCCAAGAGGTCTAAGACAAGCGAATCATCGAAACTCTAATCAGTGAGTTAGAATCTTTAAAGACCTCACATGCAAAAGTTGAGAGAAAAGCATAAACATCCACCAAGGCACTTGAAGATGAGAAATCCAGGCATTTATTTGAAGTTGAAGTGCTTCATCATCAGAATCATAAACTAGTGTTAGAAAGGGACGCAGCTCAAAGAAGCATAGCCGACTAAAAAAAATCAAGCATGAATCCAAAGACAAAGAAGAAGCACAGAACATCGATCAGGATGCCTATGAGGAATTGGTTACGTCAGTCTTGAAAAGGACGCGGCCATTGAAAAGGCTAAAGACATCGATGCCATTGTTAAGTGAGAGGTGGCGATCGTGAAAGAGAACATTGGGGATAAGGTTATGGAGGAATTTGATCCACTGCTCATTCTTTATAATGCCAACATCTTGAAGTACAGAAACTTGGAGTGGCTTCGGGGTGACAACCCTTACCATCTTGTACGTGCTTGGGAGCATCTTGTTCAAGAGGAGAAGGAGGCTCTCAGAACTGAACAAATAAATTTGATAATGCGGGAAAGCGAAATCCTATTGGATGATGAATCCAAAATTCTTTATGAAACCCAGCTTATACTTCAAAAAAGAGCATGTTGCAACTTCTGAACATGAAGCTGGTGAAGGTTCTTAGATCCATATCACATAGTGCCGGTGATGACCAGAATTTGGTAACCCAAGCTTTTCCCAGCACAACTGTGGGTCCATCTATCAAGCCCGGTTACAATTGAAAAAGTCGCATATTACTACATCTGGTGGGCTCTTCCCAATTATCGAAGGAGGTTCCGGTGGCACTCCGGCTCAAGTGGGTGATCAATCTAGAGATGATTTTTCCTTAAACCCACATGTCCTCCAAAAAGATAGAGTGTCGTCGTTGATGTATCTAATCTTTTTATTTATGTTTCCTTAGCTTTAGATCCGCTGGTTACAGTTCCACCCCTTCCCGAAGAATCTCAACCAGGACCTGAGGTGCCAACGACAGAGTTCGTTAATTTAATGGCTTTGGAAACAACCCAAAATATCCCAGAAGAGGAAACTTTTATGATCGACGAGCACCAAGTGGACACTTTATTGAGGGAAGAAAGTGATCTTGGTCAAGAGATTCTTGCTGATAACGACATTGTGATTATTAGAACTTCTCAATTCTTGTCAGGTTCCTCCATGCAAGAAATGGCATAGAAGCTTGAAGTGGGCATTTCTCTTGAAACAAAAGACAAGTAGGAGCAAATGGAGATCATTCCCCCTCCCATCTCAATTTTTTTTCCTGAAGAAATTGTGGAGGCCTCTGCTCCTCGGCCATAATCTGCTCAAGATGGACCTACTGGGTCAACCCAGTCTACTCTGGTTGAAGGCTAAGGAAGCAGAAGAGAGGGGAGAAGAGGAGTGGAGAAAGCTCAAGTGAAATCTCTCCCGATTCCAAGAAGAAGAAATGGAAGCCGAGGAGGAAGTGATTCTTCGCATGTACTCATGGTCCTAAGTCTTTTTGGTTTTTGTTCGCCAAATTTGTATGGGATCGACCCCCGTTTTTTGATTCTTTTACTGTGAATACTTGTGCTTGAATTTCCAAGCTTACGTAAGTAATGTTCTTTTACTTTTGTCGAACTCTTATATGAATTTTTTTTAAGTGGTTGAGCTATTACTTTTCCATCCAATGTGCTTGTAATTCGTTGCTCGTTAATTCGAACAGTCGTCCATTAATTTTTACCCAAGGCTTCCATGTGGTCGTGGCCTTAATTTATACCAAACATTAGGCTTGATCCCCTAGTGTTATGCTGTCGGATTTAGCGGTTAAGTCATTATACTCCTACCAATCTCAGATTAGCGGAGTTAGATAATGGATGGTCAAACTCAATCATTAGCGAGTTTACCCCTCTCCCGTCGGTTTCAAGTCAGAGTTTATGGAATGGTGAGTGGTCGAACCGCACTCACCTATTTGCTTATACTCACATCCACCCCTTGGGGATAAGAGTTAGTTTGTGGGTGCTCGGATCGCACCCAATTGTGTTTGTGCTCCAGTCCACGCTCTGGGGAGTTTGAGTTATTTTGGAAAATAGTGGGATCATGCTTTCAAATTAATTGACTTCCGCCCAAGTCCGAGGTTTAACTTAGCGAGCGATCGGTCGTATCATGATTGCTTTTGACTCATGTATGTTCCATCACTCGGTTGGATTAACTTAGTAATCGGATGGTCGAGCACATCTATTCCTCGTTAGCTATTCCATCTATCGGGTTGTGAGTGAGAATCATCAAATGAACGGTTTGAACATTCTCATTTTTTTTAGTTCAGTCGTGAACTTATGTACTTGACTAGCTCCAAATTCTGGGAACCTACTAGAACATGTCAATATTAGTTAGTCGGGTATCGTAACCAATATGTAATGCTATAGTAATCACAGATATGAAGAAAATTTCAAACTTTATTTGCCAAGTGGAAAGAAATGACATAATTTGTCTTATTATATATCTGGAAAATCAAATGCTAAAGCAAATTCGAAAATCGAATCCAACTAAATGAAAATGAACAAACTAAGTGAAAAAAATGTCATAAGTGCTCGCTATTCCACACTCTTGGAAGTGTGATGTCATCAACAGTTGATAGCTTGAAAGTTCCCTCTATAAGCCTCTATTCGATAACATATGGTCCTTCCCAAGTAGGATTCATGTGCGATGGGACGATAAAAACCCATTTTAAGACGAGATCGTCGATCTCAAAGGTTCTAGATCGGACTTTAGTGCTGTAGTATCGGATGACTCGGTGTCGATGCACAACTACCCTCAAATTAGCTTCTTCACGCTTCTCATCTACAAAGACTAGAGATTCTAAGCGGAGATATCTATTAGATCTGGTGTCATAGTAGGTCACCCGATGAGAAGGGACTTGCAGTTCAAAATGAATGATGGCTTTGGAACTGTAAGCAAGGGTGAATGGAGGATGACTAGTCGTGGATTTGTGGGTGGTTCTGCAAGCCCATAATGCTGCTGGGAGTTCATCCACGCACTTATCTCTAGCCTTTTCCAAACGCTTCTTCAGAATGGTCTTATTGATTCTGTCCATAACTTCAGCTTATCCATTTGCTTGAGGGTGAGCAACTACCGCAAATCTCTTCTCAATATGATGCCGATGGTAGAAGTCTTTGAATTCGATGCTGTTGAATTCAGTTCCATTATTAGTTATAATGGTTCATGGAAGGCCAAAATGACAGACGATGTTCCATACAATGAAGTTGTTTACTTTCTTTGTTGTGATCATGGCTAAAGGTTCTGCTTCAGCCCATTTGGTGAAGTAATCAACCACGATGATGGCATACTTTACACCACCTTTAGAGATCGGTAAGGAACAACAATATCAATGCTCCATACGGAAAAAGGCAATGGACTGACTATTTGTGTGATTTCTATCTGTGGAGCTCTTGGAACTTTTGCATTTATTTGGCACTTGCCAAATTGCCACATTGCCTAGAGTAATCAATAGTATCTCAGTTGACAGTTGACCAGTAATACCCGTAATGAAGTATTTCTTTGCTAGGAATTGCCCTCCAGTGTGTTCGCTACATTTCCCTTCATAAACTTCCTTTAGGACTTGTTTCATTTCATTATGAGTGATACATCAGAGCAGAAGAACGGAAAAACCCTTTATATACATGACACCTTCCTGAATGATATACCACGAAGCTTTGCGGATGGCTTGTCGCCTTTCATTCCTTCATTCGGGAAGGACTCCCTGTAGCAAATAGTTTTTAATCGGAATCATTTGATGTGTACATAAATGTGCATATTTTTGCCATCAAATTTAATCTAATTAAATTGAACAAATGATCATATTAGGTATTTTAACTTGTTTAAACCAAAATTCAAATTATTTGAAATTGTCACATATTCGTCTTCATCCAAGGGCAAAATGGTCATTTTTATGCATATATTAAATTGAGAAAATTTAATTGGAAATTTCTATATTATTTTTTAGGAAATTAAACTCAATTACAAGTGGTTTCATGAAGGAATATGCATGCACAAAGAAGATATAAAAGAATAAAGATGGAAACAATTCAAAGTGAAGAACATGGAGGACCCCACCCACTTACCTTGATTTTCAATTAAGAGCTAGCACATGCTAAAAAGCCATTAAAGCGTCAGGTACATTTAAGTGGAGGATTATTGAAGCTAATGATAACTTGACCACCACATTCCTACAAAGGCATTTTGGGCATTCTCCAAAAATATGAATTAGGGTTTAACACATGATATATACCTCTTATGTTTCATGTAACCCTCTTCTCCCTTAGCCAGTCTTAGTTTAGTTTAGGCTCAAAAATAAATCAAAATCTCTTCTTTCTTTTCATAGCTACTTAGCCATTTTATTTCATGTATTTTTCCTTTCTTTTATGAAATGTTAATTAGTGTTTTATTTTACTTACATGCTTTCTTTCTTTCATGCTAATAGTGTAGATTTTATTTTCATGCAAAATTGATTAGTTTTAATTCTTATTAATTAGCTTCTCTTTTCCATTAGCTTTCATTTTCCTTTCTTTTTGCTTTCATGTTGTCATCTACATTCGTTAATTAAATGACAAATATAAGAGGCTAAACCCCTTCGATTTAGGGGTAATGAAACTCTCTAATTATGTAGCTTCAACTATTTGTTAACTCATGCTCTCTTTTTGTGCTTAATGATGATCAATGAAGTATTTTATTTGTTGTTCTTGCTTTGAATTTGATAGCCTATATTGTTGACACCAAATATGCTAGCTTAAACAATCACTAACACAAATTACTCTTCATCAAAATATGATTATGGCATAAGAAAGTGATTTGAAATTCAAATTTGATGGTCTATATTTATAATCAATAGTTAATAGGTCATACTTAAAATAGATTTCATTTTCATTGTCAAGTTTCATAAAAGTTAGTAAGCGGTTTAAGGGGTGTGTTATAGTTCGATAGCTTATGTTGGCTAATAAATAGCACAAATATGCCATACTTATAATAAACACATCAATTAAAGAACTAATGACCATAAAAGAGAGATCATGATTTCATATGTTTGAACTACATGATCTAAAGAGTGGGTTTATTCTCTAAATTGTCACTTAACTCTTATATTTGCTTTTTTTTAGTTAACTAGTTAATTCTTAATTCTATAACTTAAATTTCACTCGACTTTGGTTTAATTTGATTGAATAGATTTTTAAATTCAACAATTCTCTGCGGGTCGACCCGTACTCGTATACGTGCTACATTAGTACACCGTGCGTTTGCTGTAATTTTAAGTTGAAATTTTTCGACGGCTTTCTAGTCCGATAGAAATTTCGTCGATTAAATAAATTTTTGGCGCCGTTGCCGGGGATTGCTTTGATTTTGATTTTCTATTCTTTGAATTATTTTCTTTTAATTTTTGTGTGTTTGTCTTGCATCTAAAAAAATTATTGTTGTAAGTTGTGTGTGATTTTTGTGACTGTGTACATTTTTTATTTTCTATTTTCATTTGCATTGCGTTTCTAAAAAATAAATTACACAATCCCATTTGAAAAAGAAGAAAAAAATTTCAACTCCTTTCCAGTCCTTACAATAACATTTTCTTTTCTGTGTTTACATTTACAGAAAGAAAAAAAAAATTGCAAACTGTGCATAGATACTGTGCATCTCTGTTTACATCTCTATTGCATCTCTATTGCAACTTGATACCATCTCTATTGCATCCTTGTTTACATTACAGTTCCCAAACTCTCAAAACAACAGTTCATGATTCTCATCATTGCTTAAAATTGCTGCCACCATCCATAAAACTTCTCTCTGTTCACAACACATACCTCTCTCTGTTCACAAACAACTGTGCACATTCAAACTTGCTACCACAAGCATAGCAGCTCCAAACTACTCTGCCTGATACAAATACCACAAATACTTCAGTAACTTCAAACACAGCCCATACGACACTCCATCACCATAAACTGTTGGTATATTAGCCATTTTATTTTCTGTGGTTGTTTTTTTTTTGCCACGTGTATTTTCTTTTGTTTAGTTGTGTTTGTAAGTAGGCTATAAATACACTTTGTACAGGTTACTTTGGTCTGTTACGAATAATAAAAGAAAAACTTACTTTCTTCTTCATTTTTTCTATGCTAGTTTTTTAGTTTAACATGGTATCAGAGCACAAATTCATCCGCTCTTGATTTTTCTTCTTTCTTCTTTCTTTATTTTTTTTCTTTTTCTTTTATCGCGTCCTAGCATCTATGGGAGATTCCAATTCCGCTCAAATTAATGTTCTCCGATCTGGATCTGGAGCCTCAATTACTGATACTAGCAATCCGCTATATGTGCATCCATCAGATCATCCAGGTTCTCCTCTTATTTCTCAAGTTTTTGATGGAAAATTTTATAGCGAATGGCGTAGATCTATTAAGATTGCGCTGTCTGCAAAGAATAAGCTTTGTTTCATTGATGGATCTCTCGCGAAACCTAGTTCAGAATCAGATCTAGTGAAAAATTGGGAGAGATGTAATGATCTTGTTATTTCGTGGTTGTTGAATGCTCTTAGCCAAGAAATTCGTAGTAGTGTGATTTATTTTGAAATGGCTAAAGAGATCTGGGATGAGTTAGAAGCTAGGTTTGGAGTATCTAGTGGAGCTCAATTATATTCTATTCAGAGAGAATTAGGAAGGATCTCACAAAATTCTGCTTCCATTTCCACTTATTTCACCAAGATCAAATCATATTGGGATGAATTGGCAAGTCTGAAACAAAAAGTCTGCTGTCATAAATGTGGTGCTGTCCAAGATGTGAGTAAACAAGATGATGAGCAACGCCTAATTCAATTTCTTATGGGATTAGATGATACTTATGCAACGGCTAGAGCGAATTTACTAATGATGCGACCTCTACCAAAAGTTTCATATGCTTATTCTATTCTTGCTGCAGAAGAAGAGCAAAGAGGAGCAAGTGCTAATTCTAAACTCTTGCCTGAGACCTCATCTTTTAGTGTTAATACACATAAGAATGACACAGTTGCAGCTGTAGCACAAGCAGGAAATCAGAAATCTAAAGATACTAAGATTTGCAACTATTGTAAGAAAGCAGGTCACCTAATAGACAAATGTTTCAAGCTCCATGGATTTCCACCAGATTTCAAATTCACCAAATCCAAAAGCAAGACAGCAGCTGCAGCCCAAGGAGAAGCAGCGCCTGTTACTATTCCAGGTCTTACAAGTGCTCAGTATGCCCAACTTTTGAATGTTCTGAATTCATCAAATAATCAAGCAGTTTCTGGATCAGCTGATGTTGTCAAATCTGATTCTCAATTCACTATAGCTGGTATAACTTCTTCTACTTTTGCTAGCATTGGTTCCTGGCTTATAGATAGTGGAGCTAGTAATCATATGTGTTGTGATATGAATTTATTCTCATCTACCACTAAACTTCGAATTCCATATTTTGTTATTCTGCCGAATGGAAATAAATTAGCGGTAGAATATGAAGGAAAAGTTAACCTGTTTGATCAAATTATGCTCGAAAATGTTCTCTATGTTCCATTCTTCAAGTTCAATCTATTATCAGTTGCAAGGTTTGTTGAGCAAAATGATTGTAGCTTGTTGTTCACCAAAAATGGCTACGTTGTACAGGGCCTTTCAGTGAGGAAGCAACTGGAAATTGGTAAAACAATCAAAGGATTATACATTCTACACCCTGGATCGTTGTCTGCACAGGTTTCAGGTTCTACTAATATGTCTACTATACATAACCCATTAAATAATTGCTTGTTATGGCATATTAGACTTGGTCATCTTCCAGCCTATAAGCTGAAGCATTTTACTTTTGTTAATAATTTTGATATGGATTCTATCATAGCTTGTGAAGTTTGTGCAAAAGCGAGACAACATAGACTTCCTTTTTCTTCGAGTAGAATAGATACTACACATATTTTCCAGCTTATTCATATAGATGTATGGGGACCTTATCACACAGCTACATATAATGGATACAAATATTTTTTAACTATTGTTGATGATTTTAGCCGTGCAACTTGGACATTTCTTCTAAGTACTAAGGGTGGTGCTTTTGATATTGTCAAAAATTTTGTTGCAATGACTGAAAGGCAATTTGGACAACAAGTCAAAATTATAAGATCTGACAATGCTTTAGAACTTGGTTCTAGCTTTGCATCTTCCGAATTTTTGAAGCAGAAAGGCATTTTACATCAAACTTCTTGTGTAGCTACGCCACAGCAAAACGGTGTTGTAGAGAGAAAACATAGACATCTGTTAGAGACATCTCGAGCGCTTTTGCATCAGTCAGCTATTCCTTTGTCTTATTGGGGAGAATGTGTTTTGACTGCCACACATCTTATCAACAGATTTCCTTCCAAACTCCTAAAGAATCGTTCTCCATATGAGATACTTTATGGAGCCAAACCAGATTATAATTCAATTAAATCTTTTGGTTGTCTATGTTATGCTTCTACTTTAAAGCATGGAAGAGACAAGTTTGAACCTAGAGCAGTGAAATGTGTCTTCTTAGGCTATCCTTTTGGAAAGAAAGGATATAAACTTCTCAATTTGGTTTCCAAACAGGTCTTTGTTTCCAGAGATGTGATATTTCATGAATCCATTTATCCTTTCCTTGCAAACAAGTCTTCATGTTCTACACCACTTTTCCCACATCAGCCTTCTGCTGTAGAAGAACTCCCATCACCTTCCACATTTGAACCTCCCACTTCACCTACTTCCCCAGTTAAACATACCACTTCATCCACCTCCCCAGCTGAGCCACCCACTTTGCCTGTTGTTAATCCCACTCTTAGAAGAACTACAAGAGTCATTCATCCACCTTCATATCTAGATAATTATGTTTGCATTTCCACTACTATTTCACAATCATCACCTTCCTTTTGTCCTCATACGCTACTCAACATTTATCCTCAATTCTTTGCATTTCATACCATTGCACCTGATCCTATTTCTTTAGAAAAGGAACCTGCCTGTTATGAAGAAGCTGCTCTTGATTCAAGATGGATTTCTGCAATGTCGCAAGAATTTGAAGCCTTACAGCTCAATCAAACTTGGGACTTAGTGCCGTTACCTAAGGGAAAGAAGGCTATTGGTTGTCGATGGGTTTATAAAATAAAAAAAAAGGACAGATGGTAGCATAGAAAGATTAAAAGCTCGTTTAGTGGTTAAGGGATATACACAAAGAGAAGGAGTGGATTATACAGAAACCTTTTCCCCGGTTGTGAAAATGACAACGGTGCGCAGCCTAGTTGCTTTAGCAGCTAAAAGGAAGTGGAATGTGTTTCAACTTGATGTGAATAATGCATTCCTACATGGGGAATTGCATGAAGAAGTTTACATGAAGCTTCCACAAGGCTTGTCGGTTTCGAATCAAAATTTGGTGTGTAGATTGAAAAAATCACTTTATGGTTTAAAGCAAGCTTCAAGACAGTGGTATGCTCGTTTATCTTTGGCATTAAAATCACGTGGATATCAACAGTCACTAAATGATTATTCCTTATTTCATAAAAGGACATCTTCTTCCTCTGTTTTTCTAGTGATCTATGTTGATGATATATTGATCACTGGTTGCAACTTATCAGAAATTATTGCTTTGAAGGCTTTCTTGGATTCTGAATTCAGGATAAAAGATTTAGGTCTTCTTCATCTTTTCTTGGGAATTGAGTTTGTTGCTCATTCACATGGAATAATCATGTCACAAAGAAAGTACATAGCAGAGCTATTGGATGAATTTAATTGTGTTGCTGCATCACCACTGGTTACACCTCTAGAATTGAATTGCAAATTATCACATGATGAAGGAGATCTTTTGTCTAAACCATCAGTTTATAGACGGCTCATTGGTAAACTTAATTTTTTGATTCACACAAGGCCAGACATTGCTTTCGCTGTTCAGTTTCTTAGTCAATATCTTCAAGCTCCACGACAGCCTCATTTTGATGCAGCTATTCATACACTAAGATATTTGAAAGGAACTTTAGAAATGGGTATCTTGCTTAATGATTCACCCTCTCTCAAGTTACAAGCTTTTTGTGATGCAGATTGGGCTGCTTGTCCACATACAAGGAGGTCAGTTAGTGGATTTATTGTTTTCTTGGGTCAAAGTCGTATATCTTGGAAATCAAAAAAGCAGCAAACTGTGTCTCTGTCATCAGCTGAAGCTGAGTATAGATCTATGAGAAGAGTATGTGCTGAATTGGCTTAGTTGAGTAGACTTTTGCATGAATTGGGGATAGAAGATGTTACTCCTATAGATCTGAAATGTGACAATCAGGCGTCAATCTATATTGCAAAAAATCCAGTTTATCATGAAAGAACAAAGCACATTGATTTGGATTGTCATTTTGTTCGGGAAAAGCTCTTAGAAGGATTAATTTCTTTAACACATGTGCCAACAAATGAGCAATTGGCTGATATTCTAACAAAGTCATTGACTGGTTTACAGCATTGTAATATCTTGTCCAAGTTGGGGATAACAACATGATATCCTCCAACTTGAGGCGGGGTGTTGGTATATTAGCCATTTTATTTTCTGTGGTTTTTTTTTTTTTGCCACTAGTATTTTCTTTTGTTTAGCTGTGTTTGTAAGTAGGCTATAAATACACTTTGTACAGGTTACTTTGGTCTGTTACGAATAATAAAAGAAAAACTTACTTTCTTCTTCATTTTTTCTATGCCAGTTTTTTAGTTTAACATAAACTCAGTTCACTAGAAACAATAGAAAAAAAACTGCTTGCATACCATTTACCTCTGTGAGTACCATTTAGCCCGAAATCACAACTGCGGATAACTTCATCCAACTCCAACACCTATAGCCAACTTGAATCGAAACATCGCTGCAGTCTTCATTCTTCAACGACCATCACCTGAATACTTTACCACCTTGCAGCTACTCCACCAAGAAATTATAATAATCACCAATTGCTCGTGACACTTCATCACAGTGCACGTCAAACTCCAACTACAGTTTATAATATCACTGCCCTCCTTCACATTCGATCTCCTGCAACCTACTTCTGACTCGACTTCTACATCGTCTCGACCAAAGTCCCCAATTCTTCGAACCCAAAATCGAATCGATTCTTTGAACTGCGAGCATCATTCAACCTCCCCTTGAAACCCATCGCCTTCACCCAAAATCGCTTCACACTTCCCAATCAAACCGCAACCCCTTAAGTACCAACCACGAGCTTCGATTTCGAATATTGATTGTGGGAGATTTATATTTAATTTTTTCTTTTTGGAGCGAACTTTGTAATTTGATTCTCTGATTTTTTTTTTTTTTTGAGTTGGTACTTCTGTTTTAAGAACGAGAGATTTTTTTTTTCATTAAGGAGTTTGGGCCGGGTTGACTCATGTGGGTTGGTTTTTATTAGTAACACGGGGAATTGATTTGTTTTTTCTTGTGTTAAGATTTTCTTTTCTTTTCACATTTTTTTTCTTTTCTCTTTAGTGTTCTATTTAAATCCTTTGTTTTTTTTTTGAGTGTTGAGTATTTAGTTTTATTTCCTAAAAAAAAGGTTTGTTTATTTGTTTGGTGTAATTTGTTTTTAGTTTAGTTTTGTTTAATCCTTTAAAAAAAGAACAAAACAAGAGAATTTTTTTGTATATATCTTGTTATTTTTATTTAGGTTGCCAAAGCAAGAAGCCGCTTGCTAAAAAAAATAACTGCTTGCTTGCTTATAAAAAAATCTGTTTCTTTTAACTCTTATCTATTGTTTTGCATTGTTGTTTGCTTGCATTTGCATTTATATATATAAAAAAAATTCAAAATCCAAAAAAAAAAATCATTCTAGTTGCATTGTTAATACACGTTTATTTTTTGCTTTGCATTTCATCCTAGAATTGTGATTAGTAATAACGGTTAGACATTGATAACATTTAATTGCATATTGGCAAGTTGTCTTCTTTGAACAATTTAATTTCTTGGTTTATAGGCTACGTCAGAGCAATAATCAGTTATAAATATTACGGTGATTCGTAAATATTATACTGAATTGTTTCTCTGAAGGTACTTAAACCTTCGGCTGCATTGCTACGGTGATTCGTGGTGCACCGATAAATCATGTCCGTTACCTGGCCGAGAACTATCATGTTGATTTAAAACAATGTGTGACTATACAATTTTGGATTAACTTAGGATAAATCATTTGTAATTAAACCCTTACATTCATATAGTTGCATTAGTTCATGCATATTTTAAAAAAAATTCGAAATCCAAAACTAAAAAAATTGTAAATATCCCTTTTCCTTTGAAATTTTTAATCCTTTTTCTTTGAATTTTTTTTTAGAAAAACCAAAAATCCAAAAAAAAATATCATAAAACCTTTTCAAAAACAAAGAAAAAATTTGCAAAAATGAAATAAAAATCAAATTCCCTTTTGAAAAATAAATTCTATTTGTAAATATTTTTTCTTTATAAAAAAACCAAATATTTTTTTTTAAAATAAATTCTTTGTGAATACTTTTTCTTTATACAAAAAACCCAAAATAAAAATTCTTAAAAATGTCCGAGTTTCCCCACTCACTTGAATTTTACGATAGTTTTGAAAATCAAATGTAATCCATATGATTTCACTCCAAATTCATATGGGTATTTTAACGACAACTATTCTTTAAACAATTCGAATTTTGAATAACAAAGTTTTCAAAATGATAACTAACCCTCGAATCTCGAAAATAACATTTCATCTCTACTTGCAATCTCTACCTAACATAATCAAGAGATAAATGATTTGTGTAATTCTTATTTGTGTGATAACTCAAGTCAAAATTTTCACAATAATCAAAATTTGAATTCACTTCAAAATTCAAATGACTTCGCGTGTAGCCCATACCAATTCAATTTTGAACTCCAAAATGAATTTTAAAATTAAAACAAAAATGTGATCCACTTTTCAAATAATTTTGGAAATGGGAATAATCTCGATTTTAATACGAGTGAAAATTTTTGTTCTCAACATATCCAAATTAAAAATTCTCAAGCTAATAACTATATATTAGACTTTGTTGAGCAAATGAACGAAATTTACGATAATCACACAAATTCGTTGTTTGAAACATATATGAAACAACGTGAAAAACAAAATCAAATTCCAATGTGTGACGAGTCAAGTGATAATCCATCTTTTACCCAAATCGATGATTTTCAAATAACAAATTTTGAAATTGAAATTGAAAACGAAAATCTTAAGGAAGTTATTGAAAATGCGGTAATTGAGTTGGATTTCAATTCTTTTGAGGGTGTGGAACCAAATTTAAAATGCGATCTTCCTTTTCTCGATTTCGAAAATTTGAATACAACAACTTTGGATTTTGAACTTGAGATGCGCAATGAAGTTGTTGATAATCCAACAAAGGAAGACGAATTTAATGAACACAAATTTTTGGACTTTTGGATAACGAGTTGTTATATACCGACGAGGAAGATTTAAATCACCACTTTGAATTTGAAATCGATAATTTTGAAGAAATTTTCAATGATAAGTTTGAACTTCAACTTGGTGAAAATAAACTTGAATTTCAATCAATTGTTTTATCTACCCCCAAAATCATCGAAAATAAAAGAACTCGTACGATTTTCAATAAAATGACATTCTAGCTCCAGAACAACGATTATTGGATTCTCCATTGGTATACATTTTCCAGCGAATAGTAGGGCTACACCGCTCTTTGGGAGATCATCATGTGTAGTGAATTATGCTATAAAGTCTGCCAGCGCCTGACCCTGGATGGCTCTTTGAGGGAAGTAAGTGATGTTGAATTGACTCGGATCGATGTTCCACTTGAGTAACCATCTAGGTGTCTCGGGTCGTTGCAAGACTTGTCGTAGCGGCCGATCAGTGTACACATCGATGGGATAAGCCTGAAAATAATGGTGGAGTTTCATGAAGCAATCAACAAGTAGTACATCAACTTCTCTATCTTTAGGTAGTTCCTTTCAGCTCCTGCTAGTCGCTTGCTAATATAATAGACCGGTCTCTAGATTCGATTCTCCTCATGAAGCAGCATGACTAGCATGTACCTAAACGCCCAAGTAGATATACAAGTCTTCATGATCCACTTTGACAAAATGAGAGGCCTCTCTAAGTGGTCCATGAAAGCTTGGAATACATATTCACAATCCTGCGTCCATTCAAAGTTCCTTTTTCCTCTCCTAATTAAGTCGAAGAAAGGAATACATTTATCAGTGGCTTTGTAAATAAATCGACTTAGGGCGGCAGCCTTTTCGTCTAAGCTCTTTACTTGTTTGATGGTTCTTGGCGCCTGAATTTTTTGGATTGCTCGAATCTTTTCAGGATTAGCTTCAATTTCACGAGCATTGACGATGAAATCCAAGAACTTTCCTGTAACACCAAAAGAACACTTCAGAGGATTGATCTTCCTTTTGTAATATCAGTGGATATCGAACAGTTCTGCCAAGTCTCTAATGTGATCGCTTGATTTTCATGAGTTCACGAGCACATCATCCACATATACCTCCATCATTTTCCCAATCTGATCTTTAAACATTCGGTTTGACCGGGCGTTGATACGTTGGTCCATCATTTTTCAATCCAAAAGGCCTTGCTACATAGCAATGTAATCCAACATCGGTAATGAAGCTGGTGTGCCCCTAATCGGGAGTGTGCATTGGGATTTGATTACATCCAAAGTACCATCCATGAAAGATACCAATTCGTGTCCTGTGGTTGAGTCCACCAGCTAGTCAATCCTTAGAAGGGAAAAACTGTCTTTTTGATATGCCTTATTTAAGTCTGAATAGTCAATGCACGTCCGCCACTTTCCATTTGCATTTCTCACTAGTACATGATTAAATACCCATTTAGGGTAGAAGGCATCGTGAATAAACCCGTTGCTTTTGAGCTTATCCACCTCCTCTTGAAGGGCAGCAGATCTCTCCGGATCTATGCCATGCCAAACAGTCTTTCACCGGGACATACCTTGGGTCAATATTTAATGCATGGCTCGCTATAGCAGGCCAGATCCTACACATGTCAGAATGAGTCTAAGTGAACACGTCAAGATTCGCTCAGAGAAAGCTAGCAAGTTCTTTCATCATCGAGATGTTAAGCCGTGATCCGATCTTTAGGACCTATGATGGGTCTTTTTGGCTAACCGTGATGTCAATCATCGACTCAACCGGTGCAGCCTTTGTCTCTTTGGGAATCTCCTTTGTCATCCCTTGGATCTATGTCTTTATAGAACCGACTACGACGCCTGATTCAAGGCCTAGGCGCTGGTTGTCAAACTTCAGTGGTTTGGATGTAGAGACACTTGTCTACACCTTAACTTTCTCTTTCCGCTGAGCATCTCTCAATTCAGCCATAATGTAGGCATGTCCGGTCGTTTGAACATCATGCAATTCCAATGTCGTTATTAGTTGAGAACTTCATAGTCAAATACCATGGGACAAGAGCTGCCCGCAATTCATCTAGGGTCGGTCGGTCTAGAAAAGAATTGTAAGGAGAGTCAACATTCAAGACAACAAATGGCAACACCGCACTCTCCTGCAGTCACATTCTCCTAACTCTATGGGTAACTCGACATATCTGACAGTTTCGGTCGCAACACCATTAAAGCCATGAATGCAGGCTTTAGACGGTTTTAAATCCTTGACTTCCATCCTCATCTGATCTTAAACCTTTTTAAAATTATATTTACGGAACTTCCACAATCAACCAAAATCCTCCTTACTAAGGTGAAGCCGATCATGGCCAAAATGACCATCGATTTGATCATCGATGCCTTCGCCTTGTCTTCATCTCTGTTTCTGAACATTATGTCATCCATCATTGTACGTTGCTATTTTGCCAGAGCTCCATCTTCTATACTTGAACAACATTCAAAATTCATATGATTGATCTCGCTAGCATAGCACTCCATCTTATGCCAACACTTATCAGCTGGATATGGCCCTCCGATTATTGTATTGATCACTAACCTTCCGCCAGTCTGCCCAAGCTCCTTAGCCCTGTGCAGTGCTTGACGTCAGTTGGGGTCGGATGCTCCACGTCCGCCATCCTTTGGGACTTTAACAAATTGCTATAACTTTCTTTCCCAAATTAGTTTTTTAGTAACATCCTGAAGATGCCTACACTCATTTGTGTTGTGACCATAACATTTTTGGAACCGACAATATTTTCCGGTTTGCTTTTGCTTCTCCGTTGTTTCCTTCGAAGGTGGCTTCATATATTGCATACTATTCCATATGGACAATAGAGGTTTTCTAGAGACGTATTCAGTGGTGTATGGGTATCATACATTGGAATCCTTGACTTTCCTCTTCCAAAATCCCTCTTTCTCTCACGATTTATGTCACTGCATCTCTTTCGTTGATTCGTTTTATTTTGGACATTTATTTGAACTTTTTCGGAACCCTCCCCGGACTGCTTCACTGCAATGTTGCTTTGCACTCCCTCTCCACTCGGTCCATCAACATTCTTCTTCCTACATCATCTAGCTTCCTCTTTCCTTAAATACTGAGTTGCTTTTGCATAGAAACACTCGTCGTTGGTGGTTTGCCATTTAACCAATCACCAAAGTCAGATTCTGGATCAATCCTTCTTCTTACCGCTATCGATATTGAATAGTCATTAGGATTACTGATTTATGTGACGGCCCTATGAAATCTCACTAAATAGTCTTTCGGCGATTTCGCTGGAGCTTGGATCACTCTTGATAGGGACATTATGTCTTTGGAGAGAGTTGCATGCATACAGAATTAATCTACAGACTTTGTTGCCAAATCGTCAAGTCTAGAGATTGACCTTAGGGGAAATCTCGTGAATCACATCGTTACTTTGCCAGAAAGAGTGATGGGAAAACATCTGTATTTGGTTTCATCGTCAGCCATGCAAAGTCCATAATCCATTAATATCTCATGATATGCTGCATGGGGTCGGTTTTTTCCATATATGTTGGCATTGACGGCATGTTGAACCTCCGTGGATACTCTACACGTAGGATATTGTCGATGAATGGGGTATGGATTCTCGAGATTCCCCAATCATCGTTGGTCAGGCCTTGGCTCTCCCTTACTAGCTGCCTAACCATAGCTGACAAGTCCGACGTTTGGATAGTTGGAGCCAAGCTGCAGTTGTGCTCTATCTCGGATGAACGATCCAGTCGATTTCTAGAGGGTCGATCCTTGCCTTCTTGACTCAACATCCTCTTGACGTATGTTTGTAACATTGTCATTTCGAAGAGGTAACTAGTCTGCAATCACCCGAACTTCAAAATCCAAATCGATCGCAGTATCTCTAGTGCATTCTCTTCCTGCAACATAATGTGACATGCCTCCAAGAGTTGGATCGACTCGACCATTCCAGATGGATCGGTACCAATCATTATCGATCTATTTGGATCGGTCCGGTGATGGCCGATCGACATTTCAGCATGGTATCCATTGTTTCTTTGACATTTAGGTCGGTGATAGTCATCCGATGAAGTTGAGCTTTCTGATGCAGAATAGGGAGTTGACTCCCTCCTAGTTTTCCTACATTGTTGATCACTGAGTTGATTCATTAGATCAACACTGGCTTGGATATGCTGGTTCAACTATCGGTGGCTGTCCATTAGCTCTCTCATCAGATTCTAGAAATCAACTTTTGTGATAGAATCAACTGGATTCAGACATCAACTGGACTGGTAGCATTAACAACTACTGGAAGATTGCTCTGGCCTTCTTGCTGGATGCCAGTGTTCTAGTTCCCTTATGAATTTTGAAAGGTAGATTTGGTGTTCCTAACCATTGTTTATAATTTTCACAGATTTTTTCCAATCTGAATAGAATGAATAATCTTCTTGAAGACAATTCCGGATCCAGTAGCAACAAAGGGCTTCAAATAAGGTTGAGAATCCATTTCTCGATGAAAGAACCAAAGTATTTGCACCAAAAATTGGCACAAACACCCAAAAGAGATTCTGTTGAGAAATAAATGAAGTCTATAAAATGAAAACAGAGGAATCAATAAATTGAACAACAAAAAGTGAGCAATAACAAGAAGACAACGATTTATAGTAGTTCGGCCTTGAATGCCTACGTCCACTTTGGAGAAAATAACTTTATTAAAAACTTAAATTGCCGAGTACTAGAGGATGGATCAGAGTAAAACCCTGGGTTACAAAGAAATGCAAAGTAACAATCAGTGTAAAAAACCCCAAATGAGCAGTCAAGTCTGTATTTATAGGGGAAGATGGTGAAATATCTTCGTGAAATTTCGACAACGGAGTCTCTAAACCCAGGAGAAATCATGCTAACAATCATAGGACCCATTTCTTCAAAAATAACAATCAATACCAACCGTTCTATGGGTTTATTTTAGCATGCGATCGATATGGTGGACTTCACTCTTCAATATATTGATGTTCCCAAAGTTTCATCTGCATTTGACCTGTAGATTTTGAGATACCGATCATTTTCCATTAATTTGAACTGTAATATCGATATGGTACGATCTATAATTGATGAATATGGATTACACCCGATCCATTTTCAGTAGATGGTATATTTTCATAATTCTGTTGTTCTTTTGAATCCATCTTCTGCTTTCACTTCGTCCCTCCTCCATATTATCATCTATGCCTTATCATCGGGCTTCGTGATTGTTAATCTGACTTGTCGATCCCTAAATAGTCGAGTCTAACTTATCTAATCAGTTCGAATATAGCCAGTCCAAAAAGGCTGAATAACAATATATAAGTACCATAGTCTCTCTTTGGACCAAGATACTTCCCTACTAGTATCCACAACCCAACACCTTGTCAAGAACCATTATCAACGCAATATCACATCCTCATTTTCCTGCATGCCTAGAAACTCCCGTAATGCCAAATAACGATGTCATAATAGTTTAGCCATATTCTATATTTTTTTGAAAGATCTCCATAAAGGGTTTCTAGCCTTGCCCCTAATAAACAAACTAGCAAACAACTATGGTGGTGCATGACGTAAACATTATCTACACTAGTAGGAGGTGTAGCCATTTAGGCATAACCCTTGTTTTTCCACTGACCACTGAGGACTGATGATGTTCTTGACCTATATATAGTTCCTACTTTTGAATACAGTACTAAACATACACTATCATAGCACCGAGTCTTGCTCACCGTCCTACTTAGATTGCCTAACAAAATCAAGGTAATGCCCACTTATTACCTAATACCCCTTAAAATGTTGAAGCAGAATCTACTTGTCCTTGGACACTTCGATCAACGCGAACCTTCCTACTTGGATATCCCTCACCTAAACCAAACGTGTATAATTCCAATTTGGATCCTATGGTTGGATATATCCCATATCAGCATAATGTATACACAACTGTTAGTAGCTCCTTTTGGTGAGTAGACATATGTTGTGTAGCACAACTAACCTCGCATTCCAACCCATTTTAATGACCACACCATTCTTATCTAAGCCAAGCTTTAGCGCACTTTAATTCATACCCCATTTGTACACTTAAGGCTACATGTATACATATACATATACATATACATATACATATATTTCATTATTACGCCTCAAATGTTCAACTACCTATATTCAGTTATTTTTATTTAACTGGCACTTTGTTTCATTATTCTTGGTGTAATATAATTTACTACTTTCCTTAAACTTAACATATCCTTTATTATTAAATCTTTATTTCTATCAGTTTTAACTGTTACTACCCTCCCTTGTTTAGAGGAATTCCCATACCCGTATATTTTATATATTCTTTCATTTATTCATTTTATGTCTTGTCTACCTTTTTATCATTTACTATTTGATTTATACCATGTTCATATTGCATATATAAATAGATATTAATTTTACAATTTAACCAATATTATTAACACAACTACAATTCTTTAATTTATACTTAGGGGTTTCTACATTTAATGCATTGGAATTACATCTCCTCAGAAGGAGAGGTTAGCATTGTAAATCTCTGTATCTTATCCAAAAAGGGATTTTACGTTATGTTTGGAATTACAAGGAATTATATTTTCGTATTTATTGAAATAGACAGTACAAAATACGGCATGTGACGACCCGTACTTTATGTATCGAAGGATCGTAAAATATTTTTATTTTATTCACATGAGGTTGAATAGTTTTATAATTTAGGGTTATGACTCATAGGGACATTTAACATTCCTATGATTTTTTCTGAATTTCTATGCGACTATTTTGACCCAGAAAATCTTGTTTGGGATATAACTTTTGATAGGAGTCGAATTAGGGTCTTAAACCAATTCTATTGCTTAAGGATGATGGTTTTCCATTTCATAAAATGGTCAATATAGAAAAATAGACTTACAGTTAGAGTGTTATATTTATTTTAAGTTTTTAAAGCTGTTGGCAAGGATTAGTGCGTAATTAATTAAGGCGATTAGTCTAATTAGAGAACATTCTAAATAGAAGGTTGGAGAGTCAAATTAAAACTTTTTGCTCTCATTCTAAATCAGGTCAAAACCCTAATTAGCCCTAGATCCATCCTAAATTTCATCCAAAATCACCTAAATTGCTCTTTAAATCAAATTAGATTGTGGATTAGAGATTATATGCTCAATTTGAAGATAAAGGTCATCGATTTTCTTGATTTGGAATGCTTTTCTTTACTTTTCAAATTAGATCTACATACAAATTGGTTAAATTTGGTAAATGGTAAGTGGTTTATGCCTTTTGACTATACTACACATGTTTATATGGTAGATATAGTATTTAAAATGTTTTAAATTGATTTTTAGCCATAAAAGCCTTTTTAAAATTTGATTATATGTTAATCCATGCATATGATATAGATTGACTAGAAATCACTTTGATTTATGTTCATATATTCATGCTATATATAGATCTGTGTTAGAAATTGCCTTATTTATCTTATTTTGATAGATTAATAATTTGATTGGATGAAATTGCTTGTTATTCTATGCTTGGATGATATGATTTGATGTTGTTTGCTAGTATTGTGATCATATAGAAAGTTAGGTCGAAGAATTGAGCAAATCGAAGGCAAAATTATTTGGAATTGGATGAAACTTGGCAGATAGGCTCTGGGGCATGGCATGATGCTAGGATAACTCGTATCTCGAATGGATGTAAAGTGATAAGTTACCGAGTTAAGGAGATATGTCGGACCAAACTTATGGTGGTAGCTCATGAGTGATGGTCGACCTGATGGCTTGGAAGGCTATGGGTAACAAAGATTTTTTATGGCAAGGTTTTGGAAGATTGGCTAAGTGCTTGAATTTACGACGAGTTATCGAGTTTGGTTGGTGATGAGTTATGCTTATAAATTGGCACCGAGTTATGGAGAAGGAGGCTATGACTCGGTGGTTGAAATAGATGGATAGAGCTTATCTGGACGAAGTATGCCATAGCAAGATGTAGGGAATTTGGCTAATAATTGGATGCTATACCTAATTATCTCTAGAACTTAGAAGTGGAGCTTTGGACTGGGGGGTCGAATTATCAAAGGTGGATGAGTTAGGGTCGAAGGCGCTCGAAGTGGAGTATTAGAGCCATGGAAAAGGAGTTAGCCATTTGTTAGATAAGTGTATAACTCGGCACTGGGTCATACCTATAACTTAGTACCGATTTATCATGGTGCATGTTAAGCCGCATTTTAGCAAAAACAAATTTTAACTGGAGTTAGAAGATTTAAACGAGGATGAAAAAAATTGAAAACTTGGAGGCATGCTTAAAAGGACCGAAGAATGGAGCTCGAGAAATTTATATAAAAAATACACTAAGGATAGATGTCGGTACCGACCTCTCATGTAGGTACTGACTTCTCATATTAACTCCACAGATATTACGATTTCTTGCGACACCTCCATATGGAATTAGAAGAGTGCAACAAAAATTACAAATCATTTAGAGCTAAGAAAAAAGTCCCCTCCGGCCTCTTAGGCAAAAAGGCTGATACCAGGCTGTTTTGGAGAGAAGTAGACGATGACTTGTTTTAGATGACCAAAAATCAATGGAAACAGCGTAAGACACCTTGAAATAAAGTATGATGAATCATGCAAAAGGAATCAACCCACTTGGGTTTAACCATAGGTGTCTGCACCAACTTCAAAGGTCGGCACCGACATATGATGTTAACGCAGATGTGTTCATGACTTCATGCACTATCTCGAGCTTCAATTTGGACTCCGCACCAACCTTTCTCTTGGCCCAGTACGATTGCAAACCCTATAAATACAAACCATAGAGCAACCAAAAGAGATATGGATTCTCTAACTGTGGAAACTCTCTACTTCTTCCCCTTTAATCTCTCCTCCAACAGAGTTACCTGGGAAATAACTATTTGCTATTCAAGGATTTAGAATAGCAAATTCTTAGTACTTGTGCCTCGCAAACACTCTTAATATTCATTGTAAATCTAAGATCTACCAGACTGTGGCCAGATCTAGTATAACTAGTTGCAATCCAAAGAGAAAACAACTAATAAAAAGATTTAAGTGGACGTAGGCCAGAGATTACGCCGAACCATTGTAAAAATTGTTTCTCTTTTTACTACATTTTTGTTTATTTAATGTGAACTGGTGCTTTCATCTTGATTTTAGGCGTTGATCCATTTTTTGGGTTAATATTTTGGTGCTTTCACTAAGAACAAAGTCAGATAGGAAATCTTGAAACTTGAGTCCGAGATTTGGAGAAGTTGAAGAGGCCTAATACTAGATCTGACACCAGAGCAAGTCAATCAGAGTTGGGGGTAGACCGGAGGTGTCCTCAAGTTCTCATCAATCCATCTACGTGACTAGAGATGAGATGGAGAGGATGATGAAGGAAATGCAAGATGGAATAATGACTAAACAACATATTGAAGGATTCATGGCTAGGTAGCAAGAGATGCTAGAAGGGTTCATCCAGGGGATAGGACTGGAGGAATATGTGTTATAGCATCCCCGAAGGGATAAAAGACAAAATGAGACCAAAGGAGCAGGTGAGAATGGTAATGCATGGTTAGAGGAGTATATGCCAGAGTGCATGCCAAGATCACCCTATAGAAATAGAGGGAAGAATGCAGTTAGTGGTATGAGACTTCCATTGGATGACAGAGGGAAATAGAAAGTCATTGATGATGGAGGAAAATCGGGATGGCTGAGGAAGGGACCGAAATTCTCTTTTCACATTAAGTTGACAGAGACCTAGAGGAGGATCTATCTAGAAACTAGGGGCATATCCTTTATCAGAAGCTGGCTAGGTGAGAACGTAGTGATTGAGAGAAAAGGTACTGCATCTTCCATAAGCTAGATGGGCATGAAGCGAATGAGTATAGACACCTTCGCGACATGATCGAGGAAATAGTTCGGAGTAACGAGTTGCAACAATACGTGACGTACTGAACAGTGATGGTGCAGCCAGAGTAATCATTATCTGCAGCATGCACATATAGATATAACCAGGGATCTGGTCCGAGTATCGGAATCCCATGATCAGAATGATCAAGGGTCTGGTTCGCATCTCGCACTTTACTTTTTCTTGCTTTGGTTAATTAAGACAATAATAACTTCAAACCATTTAGACATGGGTAAAACCTTGATTGATCCTTAGTCATGCTTTAAGTCGGATGTTTGCTTTGAATAATAACAACCTCAAACCACTTACACATGTATGAGACCTAGATTGGTCTATAGGCATGATTCAAGTCGGATGTTTGGGATGAACATTTAGGATTTCTGTTAATTTTATTTTATTTGGAGATATGAATTTTGAAATTCCACTGAAGATTGACGACTGATTTTGAGCCTTAGAGTCCCAACCAAAGAGATGGGACTGGAGTGCAAGGTGCAAGTCCCCTAGCCAGCAAGCAAGCGGATGGACTTATATGGTGTTGATTACCTTAGAGTTCAGGGAGACCGGACCAGAGTGCCAGATGCAAGTCCCCTTAACGGAGAGCAAGCAGACAGGCTTGTACTATATTGATCACTTTAAGTTCTGACCGAAGAGATAGGACCAGAGTGCAAGAAGCAAGTCCCCTTACTGAAGAGTGAGAGGATAGGCTTGCTTAGTCGTTGAGTCCATTCGTTGGAGAGTGAACGGACTCGGCAAGGATCTAGAGAGATCGAAATCCTAGATTAAATGATAAATGATCTAGAGAGATTGTCCCCTTAACTTAAACAATAAATAATCTAGAGAGATCATCTCCCTTAAATTGAACACCAAAATAATCTAGAGAGTCGCAGATTAAACTGATATAAAATGATTAGGAGAGATCATGCATTAAACCGAGTACAAAATGACTAGAGAGATCAAACCTTAGAATGGAAATAGACTTGATAAAAGGATTTGAATGCCTTGTAATCAGAATAAATTTGTTAAATCCTAGATGAATACGATATGATTTTGGATTTGTGATGTAATAAATTCGAACGAATCAGATATGTGATGTAATAAGTGATATGTGATGTAATAACCCCAAATGAAATCATAATGATTGTGATGTGTAAATTATACTTAGGTAGAGTCTATAGTCTTAAGCAGTAACAGGTTTGAAATGACCCATGAACGATGGGAGAATTCAGAACAACCGCATGGTTCATCGAGATTGAAGCAGCCGGAGAGCTCAATTATTGAAGACTGATTACTGAAACTTGTTCTTGAACAAATGACACCTTATATTCGAAAGGCATACTTTGAGGGGAAAGTGTTAACCTAATTTTTAGCAAAGCATTTTTCAACTGGACTTAGAAGATTCAAACGAGGATGAAATGACTTAAAAACTTAGAAGCACACTAAAAAGGACTAGAGAATGGAGCTTAAGAAATTTGGATAAAAAAAAGCACTAAGGAGAGGTGCCGGTACCAACCTCTCATGTAGGTACTGGCTTCTCATATTAACTCCGTAGGTGTTGCAACTTCTTGGGACACCTTCATATGGAAGTAAAAGAATTCTGCAAAAATTACAAGTCATTCCAATCTAAGTAAAAAAAGTGACCACGGATGTCTTAGGCAAAAAGGCTAATACCGGGCTGTTCTTGAGAGAAGTAGACGACGACTTATTTTGGATGACCTACGATCAATGGAAACAACATATGGCACATAGAAATCAAGTAGGATGAATTATGCAAAAGGAATCAACCCACTTGGGTTTAACCATAGATGCTGGCACCGACTTCGGAGGTTAGTACTGACATGTGGTGTTAACCCATATGGGTTCATGACTTCATGCACTATCTCGAGCTATCTGGACTCTGCTCCAACTCTTCTCTTAGCCTAATATAATTGTTATCCCTATAAATAAAAACCACAGAGCAACCAAAATAGGGTCTGGATTCTCTAACTATAGAGACTCTTCTACTTCTGCACCTCTAATCTCTTCTCTAATAGAATCATCTAGGAAACAACTATTTGCTATTCTAGGACTTAGATCGGTAAATTCTTAGTAATAGTGCCTTACAAACAATCTTAATCCTCATTGTAAATCTGGGATCCACTAGGTTGTGACTAGATCTAATATAACTAGTTATAATTTAGAGGAGAACAACTAATAAAAAGATCGAAGTGGACGTAAGCTTGAGATTACATCGAATCACTATCAAAATTGTCTCTTTTTACTGCTTTTCTATTTATTTAATCTGAATTGGTGCTTACATCTTGATTCTGGGCGTTGATCCATTTTTTGGGTTAACCGTCCATGATGTAGGGTTGGAACCTCTAGGGACTGTTGTTCAAGTTTTGTAGATCATGCTAAAGGTGTTGGCTTATTCATATTAGGTTGGATGACGATATAATAACATGATAAAAAGCTATAATCTTCAGATGTTGGCTTATGTTGGTAGTAGGTTCCAAAGACGGCATCTCATGAAGGAGGGAGCCATATGATCAAGGAATGTGGAAGGGTTCCTCATGAATAACGAAACCTGGATTAAGCAAGAAGGGCTCGATATCCAAATTGAGCAAAGGTAGGCTCGGGTATGTGTGCTAAGGAATCATTGATGCTCGAAGAATTTTTGGTTATACACAAAGTAGGGGTATTGTAAGCGGGGAAACCCATGGGTTAATTGAGGGATTTGTATACCCTGGACCCGTGGCTTTGGGTCTAGTGCATCCAGCTTTGGGCTATGAGACATGCATCCAGCTTTGGGCTACGAGATACAAGAGTATAATAGAGTACTGGGATTTCCATTAGTCTCTAGCTTTAGGATCATACGAGTTATCATTTATTTAGACATAAGTAGTGATAGTTAGGATTTTTGATGGATCCTTTGGATGCTTTGGTTGTTTTTCTTTAGTAGGCTATCACTCATAGGTATTAGAGGAATTAGGTATCAGGGATAGGAATACTTGGAAGAGTGTTATCCTTCATTTGGTTTTTGGTATCTCTTTATGATATTGTAGAGTAGAAAATTTAGTGTTATATGCTAACTCTTTGGTTGTAGGGACATGTTAGGTATGGTTAGTGTACTCTGGTTCCTTATCATACTTACCTGTATAGTATTTTGAGACTCATTTACAGCTCCCAGTAGGCTATTGTCTGATCTAAGGTTTTATGTTTTGCTTCTTATTATCTTGGGTACTCTTAAATGAGTGGACTAGATAATAGGTCTAGGTGATGTAGTAGCTATTCGGAGGACGAGCTGGATGGAGCTATCTTGTAATATACATATATGGATTTCAACGCTTTTCCGCTGAGCAACGTTGTAGAGCACGTGATAGTGCTTGCTTTTTCCACTTGTTGAAACATTTTATTGAGTTTAATTTATTATATAAACTCTACTACATTTGATGTATAACTTTGTGGATCTATTGCTCTAAATGATGATTTGTTCTTATAGTTACTACTGTATCTTCTGTTATATCTATGATATCATATTTTGTCCATGCTCTATGAGATATGACAGGTTATATGCTATACTTATTTATTTCAACCTTGACAATCATCTTATATGGGTCGGGAACGATTGCAACACACTATTTATATACTATTGGTGCTGGTGGTATAGGGCGGTCGTCACATTTGATATCAGGGCTTCAGTTACATGGTTAACTGGAGTTAATACAATGATCCAGTAGAGATAGGGAAGGTGTTATCGCCTTAGACCGGATCGAGACTGTATATATACGAAAGAGCGCGTACTAGTTATAAGCTTGGTTTTCGAAGTTATATAATAATATATTATACAGTATAAGTCACATGCACATGAGCACTATGGACATAGTTTTCTTTACGAGAGACTGATCATTCTTGTTACACAAATAAGAATGAACCGGCATACAAGGAATACTATGAGATCTGTTTTAGGAGTTGAAGAAGGAGCAGGATCACAAGCTGCTAGGCTTGATTTTCAAGCTATGTTCAATGCTATGATGGCGACGATGATGAGGAATGCTCCTGGTATGGCTGTTAGTGGAGGTTCTCTAGTGCAATCGCCTAAGGCCAATTTTCCTAAATTGAGCAAAGATTATCTATTTGGGAGGAAAGCCATTTTGTGGAATGGAATCAGCCATAAAAGCACAAGATTGGATTGGTACTTGTGAACACATCTTTTGTGATATGGAAGTGGGTGATTCTATGAAGAGTAAGTTGGCTTTTAGAAAACTTCAGAGGTGGACCATGCATTGGAGGAATGCCGTGAATATTGCTATGCCTGAAGATCAGTTTAGTTTGAATGGTTTGAGGCAAGATTTGAAGAAAAATTTCCTGGAACCAGTGAAGGATAATCCGGTAGTAAAGACATATGCTTTGGATGCTGTCCCGAATTCATCGAGTGCTCCCACAACGAAGGAGAAGGGAAAGAGAGTCATTATTGAAAAGGAGTCGTTAGTTAAGTGACCTGATAGATAGATTGGTATTGAGACTTAAGATAGTATCCCGACCCCTAATTGTGACAAACCCTGTTGGAGGCTCTACTGGTATTTCCATGGTTTATCGTGGCCTAATGTTATCGAGTCATGTATGTTCTTTGATTTGTAAATGTTTTGGTTTGAACTTTGTGGGTTCAGAATTATCTAGGGTATGGACTGGCTTAGGAAGTATGTGGTTATAGTGGATTGCGAGAAGTTGTTGGTGACAGTCGGAGACGTGGATGGGCGAATAGTAGTGATTAGCTGCCTACCAGAGGATGGTGTGATGGTTAGCTTTCTATATTAGCTTGAGGTTCCACAGGAGGGATTGTCGTCAATGCCCATCGCTAGAGAGCATCCGAATGTCTTTAAGGAAGTGACTGGATTACCGCCGCATGGAGAGATCGAGTTTTAGAATGACTTGGTGAAGGAAGCCAGACTGATAGTTATGCCATTAAGGCGTATGACACCTATAAAGTAGAAGGTATTAAAGGTGCAAGTTAATGACCTATTGAAGAAAGGGTTCATTCAAAGGAGCGTATCTGAGTGGGATGTACCTATAGTATTCGCAATGAAGGCAGATGGCTCTTTGAGTTTGTGTGTAGATTATCATGCTAAACAAAGTGATGAAAAAGGACAAGTATCCCTTCCCACACATTGATGACTTGTTTGATCAGATGCATTGTACGAAGGTGTTCTCCTAAATGGATTTGGAAACGGGATTTCAGCAGCTGAGAGTAGCAAAGGAAAGTGTGCCTATTACTGCATTTACTACGCCGTTGAGTTTCTATAAGTGTTCGGTGATTCCATTTGGATTAACTAACACTTCGACATACTTTTTAGATCTGATGAATCAGATTTTCAAAGACCAAATGAATAAGTTTGTACTTGTATTCATGGATGATATTCTGATCTACTCTAGAAATGTAGATGAGAAAAAGACGTACTTGAGGATTGTGCTAGAGATATTGAGGAAGCAAAAGTTGAGAGCAAACTTACCTAAGTGTCGCTTCTGGATAGAAGAACTGAGATTCTTGGGTTACGTCATTTTGGGACTGGGTATAGTAGTGGATCCTATGAAGGTGGCAGCAGTCCAAGATTGGAATCAGCCTAGGAATGCTATGGATGTGAGAAGTTCCTATTATTGGTGGGATACTGTAGACTCTTTATAAAGGACTTCTCGAAGGTGGCGACACCGTTGACCAATTTGACGAAGAAGAATAAGACTTATATATGGTATGCAAAGCATGAGCATGTATTTGTGAGTCTGATAGAGAGGTTGATGAGTGCATCAGTGTTTGACCATTCCAAGTAGAAATGAAGAGTTGACAATATACATCGATGCTTTTGGTACTGAATTGGGTGTGGTGTTGATGTAGAAAGAGAAAGTTGTTGCATATGCTAGTCGACAGCTGAAACCACACGAAAGGAATTATCTGGCTCATGATTTGGATTGGTGGCAATAGTTTTTTCTTTAAAGATGTAGAGACACTAATTTTTTGGAAGAATGGTTTGAGCTATTTACGGACCACAAATCATTAAAGCACTTTTTCTCTCAAAATGATCTCAATATTCAATAGCAACGGTGGTTGGAATTCTTGGCCTCTTATGATTTTAATATTTACTACACTCCAAGAAAAGGGAATGCAGTCATCAAATGTGACAACTACCCTACACCACCGGCTTCCAATATACATAAGATAGTGTGCTACTACCATATCGATCGATGTAGAGTGACATTAAAGGTTTAAAATGAAACAAAAACATCATAGAACCTATAGTATATCTCATAACATATGGAATAAAATACAATATCATAGTTATAAAATAAGAGATTAGGCCGTAATAACTAAGTGACCCAAATATCATTACACAGTTACACAGAGTTATACATCATGAGATATACAACAAAAGAGAACTCATGTAACTGTCTCATAATACTAATAATAAGTAAGCACTGCTAAGGTTCCATAGTGTTGTATAGTGGAATAAGCATAGAGATCCATATATAATACGAGATAGCTCCCTCAAGCTCGTCCTCTACACATCTACTGTGACGCACCTAGACCTGCTATCTAGGCTACTCATTTAAGAGTACTCGAGATAATAAGAAGCAAATCATAAAACTCGAGTCAGATAACAGTCTGGTGTGAGTGGTAAATGAATATCAAAATACTATACAAGTCGATATAGTAAGGAACAAAGGTATACAAATCATACTTGATCTGTCTTTGCAATCAAAGAGTTAGCACATAACAACATAATATGCTACTCTAAGTATTATAAAGCTGTAATACAATAAAGTATGATAATGGGTGTCCAGGTATCCCTATCTCCAATACAAGTCTCAAATTACTACCCTAAAGTCATAGACCATGTGAAAGGAACTAAAGTAATCATAGCATCCATCAACAATCCCCATTATCACTCAATGTACTCTAGATATACGATAACTTGTATAACCATTCTTCTGCCAGGGACTAATGGAAATCTTAGTTTCCAATTGTACTCTCTTTAGCCTAAAGCTAGTACTAGGCCAATTCTTCTGGTCTAGAGTATACGGGTCAATTCTTCTGATCCGAGGTAGCCATTCTTCACTACCTATGAGCATTCTTACAATACCCCTGCTTTGAGTACAAAAGAAAATACTTAGAGTACTAACGATCCCTTAGTATGCATATCCAAGTCATTCCTTTGCGCCATCTTGCTTCCATTATCTTGGAGGAACCATTCTACCTTCCCCCACTCAACGACTCCTTTCTTCATCGAGCCATTGTCCTTGAGGAATCATTCTACACCCCCCATTCTACATTCCCCATTCTACATTCCCCATTCTACAACTCCTTTCTATGTTGCGCCGTCTTCTCTATAACCTAACTCCATTCAATGTCGAGTTACCATTCAACGACTCTAACTTTCATCATGCTATTACATCATCATCAGTCATCATGCGAACGAGCCAACACTTTCGGCACGACCTATAGAACCTCAACAATAGTCCCTAGAAGTTCAACTGCCACCGGACCTTCCTCCTAAACTTGGTGCTGACTCAAGCTTCTAAACTCAGGGTTGAATTTAGCCTTCAACTCCAAATGAGGTGTGACTTAACTTATAGCTTCCTACCATATTCCAAAGCACATTCACCATGTTTCATCCAATTCCGACAAACTTTGCCTCTGATTTGTCCAATTTCTCAACCTATCTACCTAACATCCAAAACACTAGCAAACAACATCAAATCATACAATATAATCATGAATAACATTCATATACATCTACTCATATAACCAATACATGAGAATGTGATAATTAAACTAATTTTTTCCTAAATCTAAGTTTTACATGAACATATGCATATGAATGTTGGGGATCACTCTATCATGTGGATATGCATAAATAGATTTCAAAACCCACTTCTAAAATCATTTAAAAATCTCATATTTCTAGTCATAAACATATATGAACAAGTGGTTAAAGTTGGAAAACCATTTTAGATCTAAATACATGTTAAAAACAACCATTTTAACTATATAAACAAGTATATATGAGCGAGAAGTCAAGAACCACTCAACAAATTTCTAAAATACCCAATTTCCTCTTTAGATCTAAAGGGACGGAAACGAAGAAAGACCCAAATTAATACAAATGATGATCTCAACTTTTATATTTTAATCTCCTATCTAATCAATGATTTGGCTAAGATTAATAAGGAAAATGTGTTATTTTTTATGAAATTAGCGTTAATGGAGGCTTAGATCTGTTTTGGAGGAAAAGGAAATGACTTCGGTCGGTTCCTACAGCCTCCTATTAGCTCTAATTTCAAAGGGGTTAATGGGCCTAAGTATGGACTTAGTTAATTACCCACTAAAATATGCCAACAACCATCAAAACTTAAAACTGCTACAACTTTCAAATGACATGTCCGTTTTTTTTATTATGACCACTCTAAAGAATGGAAAACAATCATCCAAAAGCAAAGAAAGTAGTTTTAAACCCTAATTCGGCTCCCATTAAAAGTTATAGTCTAAACAAAATTTTTAGGATCAAAACGGTCACATAGAAATTTGGGAAAATTCAAAGACGTAAAAATGTCCCTAGGAGCCACTTTCCAAAATAGTAGAGTCTTACGCCTCATACGAATAAAATAAAGATATCATGCGATCCTTCGATGCTTAAAACATGGGTCATTACACATTGAGTAGAAGACATGTTGGGTTGGGAGAAATTTTCCTAGAGTGCAAGTAGATAAAACATATTGCTGGATTTGATTTCAGGGCTTGTTGTGGGCTTGAACCTGAAATGTTTTCAAGCATATCGATTAGACGTACTTTGATTGAAAGGATCGGTACTAGTCAGAAGTGAGATGCTAGGCTAGCGGCAATTATAGCGAAGTAATTAGAACTCGACTGAGAAGATTGGCTTCATAAAGATGGAAGATTTTTTGTTCCCGATGTTGATAGATTGCGATATGAAGTGCTAAGAGAGTATCATCATTCCAGATTGACTATTTGTCCCAGTGGTAACAAGATGTACTGAGAGGTGGACCGAACTTACTACTGGAAAGGTATGAAGAGCGATGTTGGGGCATTCATCTCCATGTGTATGTACTACCAATTGGTAAAGGCAGAAAAAACCTAGTGTATTGTTGCAACCATTAGAGATTCCTAAATAGAAATGGGAGCAAGTATCGATGGATTTTATTGATGGATTGTCGAGGACTCGAGTAGTGTACGATAGCATTTAGGTCATAGTAGGTCGGTGAACCAAGAGTGCAAGGTTTTACCCTTTAACTCAAGTATAAAGGCATCTAAGCTGGAAGAGTTGAATGTAAAGTGGATATTATGATTTCACGGTGTGTCGAAGAGTATTGTGAGCGACCGAGACCTATTATTCACTAGCGGGTTTTGGAAGGGCTTACAAGAGACGTTAGGGACATAGCTGCTTCTTAGTACAGCTTATCAATCGCAACTAGATGGGTAGACCAAAAGAATATCATATATTGAAAGATCTCTTTCGAGCATGCATTATGGACTTTAGTAGGTCATAGGATGATCATTTACATTTGGTAGAGTTTGCATACAGCAATAGTTATCAATCGAGAATGGTATGGCTCCATATGAAGCATTGTATGGCCGACTATGTAATGCTTCTTCATGTTGATGGGAAGCGGGCGAGAAACTGATAATTAGGTCGGATATGATTAGAGAGACTTTAGAGAAGATTAAGGTCATTCAGCAACGAATGAAAGCTGCTCAGGATCGACGAAAAAGCTAGAAGATAAGAGATGAATAAGTTTATATTTTTCTATCAGGGATATAGTGTTTGTAAAGGTTTCTCCTCTAAAGAATGTAGTTACATTCATTAGAAAGGGGATTTTGGCACCGAGATTCATAGGTCCTTTCCGATAGTGGAGAGAACCTAGAAGCTAGCATATAGGGTCAACTTACCTCAGAAGATGACAGGCGTGCACAATGTTTTTCATGTCTCTTATCTTTGGAAGTTTGTGCATGACTCTGGTGTGATGATCACACTGAATCAGCTAGAAGATGTTGAGGTAGAACTAGAAGTTTCTATACCTCGTAGGTAGCTTCGTACTGTTGGGCACGATAAAAAATAGCTTAATAGAAAAACGATGAAACTAATTAAGGTACAATGGTGCAGAGGTGATGATGATTGTACATGGGCGATGAAGGAGAGCATAAGGATTAGGTGTCTGGAGCTCTTCGAACAGTAAGATCCACTGTTTATTGTATATACTTTCACCATTATATGTTATATTTGATAGATTAGTATTCTACATACTAGGATAGGTCATCTATACTATTGATTGCTTGACTTCTTGTTTGATATATGCGATGGTTGCATATGATTGGTAGGCATGTAGAGTGACCATGGTTGTTTATATTTTGACTAATTTGGGGATTTCAGGGGCGAAATTCTCGGGAGGAGAATGTAACAAACACGTATCGAGGATTGTAAAATATATTTTAATCGTATGAGGTAATGTGATTCTATATTTTTGGGGTATGACTCTTAGGGACATTTTGCACATCTATGATTTTTCCCGAATTTCTGTGTGACCATTTTGACTCTGAAAATATTGTTTGGGTTATAACTTTTGATAGGAGCCAAATTATGGTCTCAAACTAGTTCCATTGCTTTAGGATAATGGTTTCTCATTTCGTAAAGTGGTCATAATAGAAAAAAGGCCTTACGGTTAGAAAGTTATGCCAGCTTTAAGTTTTTAAAGCTACTTGCCAGGATTTTCGTAATTAATTAAGCCCATTGTGAGCCCATTAGTCTAAATAGAGAACACTATAAATAGAGGGCTAGACAGTCAAATTAAACTTTTTCCTCTCATCCTAAATCACATATAAACTCTAATTAGCCCTAGATTCATTTTAATTTCATCTAAAATCAAACAAATTGCTCTCTAAATCAAACTAGATTGAAGATTAGAGATTAGATCCTCAATTAGTAGATAGTGATCATCGATTTGAGTGATTTGAAGTGCTTTTATTTGCTATCCAGATTAGATCTACACATAGTTTGATCGAATTCGGTAACTGGTAAGTGATTTATGCCTTCTCACTATACTACATATGTTTATATGGTAGAGTTATAGGATTCAAAATGTTTTAAATTGAGTTTTAGCCACAAAAACCTTTTGTAACTTTAATGACATGTTAATCCATGCATGTGATATACATTGATTTGAAATCACCTTTATTTATGTTCATATATTCATCCTATATGTAGATAAATGTTAGAAATTTCCTTGTTTATCTTATTTTGATTGATTACAAGTTTGATTGGATGAAATTGCTTATTATTCTATGTTTGGATGATATGATTTGATGTTGTTTTCTAGTGTTGTGATTGTATAGAAAGTTAGGTCAGAGAATTGAGTAAATCGAAAGAAAAGTTGGTTGGAATTGGATGAAACTTGGCGGATAGGCTCTGAGGTGTGTATGAGGCTATAAGATAGCTGGTGCCTTGATTAGATGCAAAGTGATAAGTTAGTGCCAAGTTAAGGAGATAGGTCAGACCCGACTTATGGTGATAGCTTGTGAGCGATGGTCGACTTGATGGCTTGGAAGGCTATGGCTAATAAAGGTTGTCTATGGTAGGGTTCTGGAAGATTGGCTGAGTGCTTAGGTTTATGACGAGTTTTCAAGTTAGGTTAGTGATGAGTTATGTCTATAAATTGACACCGAGTTATGGGGAAGGAGGCTATGATTTAATGGTTAACATGGATTGATAAAGCTTGGCTAGATGAGGTATTCCACAGCAAGATGCAGGGTATTTGACAAAAGATTGGATGTTATGCTGAGTTATCTCTAAAACTTAGAAGTGGAGCTTTAGATTAGGGGCTAAGTTATCAAAAGTGTATGAGTCAGTGCCCAATGCACTTGAAGGGGAATATTAGAGACATGAAAGAGGAATTAGCCATTTGTTGGCTAAGTGTACAACTTGGCACCGAGTTATACCTATAACTCCATACCGAATTATCATGGTGTATGATATGGGGTTGGAACTTCTAGAGACTATTGTTGAGGTTTTATAGATCGTGCTAGAGGGTTGGCTCATTCGTATGAGGTTGGATGACGATGTAACAGTATGATGAAAAGCTATGGTCTTTGAATGTTGGCTCATGTTAGGAGTAGGTTCCGAAGACGAAGGATCGTAAAGGAGGGAGCCGTATGATCGAGAAATGTGGAAGGATTCCTCATAAATAATGGAAAGTAGATTGAGAAAGAAGGGCTCGGAATCCAAATAAAGAAAAGGTGAGCTCGAGTATATGTATTAAGGAATCATTAATGCTCAATGAGTTTTCAATTGTACTCGAAGCAAGGGTATTATAAGTGGGGATGCTCATGGTTCAATTGAGGGTCAATATAGCATAGACCTATGGCTTTAGGTCTAGTGTCAGCTTTGGGCAGCGAGACACGTATCTAGCTTTGGGCTACGAGATACAAGAGTACAACAGAGAACCAGGATTTCCATTAGTCCCTGACTTGGGGGTCGTACGAGTTATCATATATTCAGAGCACAAGGAGTGATAGTTAGGATTGGTGATGGATGTTATGGATGCTTTGGTTGTTTTTCTTTAGCAGGCTATCGCTCATAGGTATTGAGGGAAGTAGGTATTAGAGGTAGGAATAATTGAAATTCTAATATCCTTTATTTGGTTTGTGATATATCTTTATGATAATGTAGGGTAGCATATTATAGTGTTATATGCTAACTCTTTAGTTGTAGGGACAGGTCAGGTACGGTTCATATACTTTGGTTCCTTACCAAATTTACATATACAGTATTTTGTGAATCATTTACCACACCAGACTATTGTCTGACCCAAGGTTTTATGCTTTGCTTCTTATTATCTTGGGTACTCTTAAATGAGTAGGCTAGATAACATGTCTAGGTGATGTAGTAGCTATTCCAAGGATGAGGTGGATGGAGTCATCTCGTATTATATACATGTGTGGATTTAAACGCTTTTCCACCAAGCAACCTGCGGAGCTCGTGATAGCACTTACTTATTTCTATTTGTTGAGATAGTTTATTGAGTTTAATTCTATTATATAGACTCTATTACATTTGTATATAACTTTCTAGATCTATTGCTCTAATGATGATTTGTTTACATAGTTATTACTATCTCTTCTTTTATATCTGTGATATTATATTTTGTCTATGCACTGTGAGATATGATAGGTTATATACTGTACTAGTTTATTCAACCTTGACGATCATCCTATATTGGCAACGCATGACTGTAGCACACTATTTATATACTATTGGTGCAGATGGTATAGGGCAGTCGTCACACTGTAAATATCCCTATTTGATTCATCTCTTTCTTTTAGACATATTCCTTATTATTTCAAACATTTCACTTTTATTTATGAATCTAAACTTGATAATCAGTAGAAGTTTACATTGCAACACCCTATATTCCTATGAATTAAAATAGTACTTAAATCCCAATAATTTATTTTGATAACTTTTAATTTACATTTACTTGCATAAATCATTTAACCATAAGTCAGGAACTACTATATAATTTATCAAATTCATGGATTACTTCTATCCAATACTTTCCAGATTCAAGTACATGCAATATCAAATCTAAGTTATCAATCATAGAATGCGTAGGTAGGGTCTATAAATTCATTACATGCATACAATTAGGCGTATAACTCCAAATTATGTTTAGGCATACAAGAACAGATTTACAATGATTTAAATCCAATATTATATAAAAATATATAATTTCCCACTCATCTTATTAGCTTGCCAAATTTCTGGATCTAATCCCTATTATTCTAGTTTGACTCCCCTTATTCTCCCTATTTGAGTATATATACTACAAGCATGCATATATCTATCAAAACTCTAGATTTGAGAAGAGATTTGGATTTAATTTAAATTAGGATCTAAATTTAAAATTTACCTTCGCTTTGACGATTTGATTCAACCCTATTCTTCTTCTCAATTATCCTCCGCTGTTTGGCACTTGTGTATACGTATATAAACTATAATTTTTATTTAGAATTAAGAACCTATGAAGAAGATAAAATGGCAGATTGTAAGAACGCTGTGTTGAGCAGTATCTAGTTAAAGACAATAATGGTAATTTAATTGATTGAAATGTATTTTCGAAGTTTAATTAAAAAAGATTTGGATTTAAGTATATTATTGAATTTAAAATGAATTTGATATGATAAAGGTTATTATATGTTTTATAAATCTAGCATTACTAGTAAATGCAACCTGAAATATTTTTAAAGGAAAAGATGCTTTATCTACTTGAACAAATGGTTTGGGAAATTAATAGTGGAGTTTGAAATGTAAACAAGAAATGTTTTAAAATAAAATAGGATAACATATGAAAATAATGTTTTATAAATTTGTATTTGAATAAGAAATAAAGATTCTTGTTAGTAAAAATTTTAAGTAAAGGTTTGAATAAATTTTAGTTAGTAAAATAATTTTTATTAAATTGACCAAAGTAAGGTGATTTTGATATAATTAATTAAAATAAAAGAATTTAAGGAAAATAAATTTTATAATGTCGAGTAACATTTTGATAACATGAATATGATTTTTGTATGAAGTTTCATAGTGTTTTTATTGAAAAGATAATAGTTATAAAGATGAAAAGAAGAAGAAAAGAAAACATAATAGAATGGGTAGGGTTGTGTGTAAGGCCCAAACCCAATACTAGTTTAATGAAACATGAGTCTAGAGCATTCTTTCTTTAGAGTTTTCTCCAACTTTTCTTCCTTTAATCAAAACAAAATCATATAAAATCAAATCAATTCCAAAATAGATATATGATGTTCTCAACACTAAACTACACTAATTATCAAGAAGAAGTTGGAATTTTGGTTAAATTTTAGAGTTAGATGATTTCAAAGTGCTAATGAATGGATAGTAATGCTTTGGAGCTTTTTTGGGCAAGATGGGCGTATTTATGCACTCACAACTATTTTCTATGTATAAATATCATCTTAGATAAGTTGACATGTATGGATTTCATGTATATTCTTCTCATATACATCATATGTTGATTAGTCTTGGATTGATTTTGTTTATCAATGCGATTATGGAGTTTGAATCAATTTCATTTTGATGTTTTTCTGATCTCCGGGCATTCAATCGACAGAAGGAAAAATTCTGTTGATTGAAAGCCCACTAAGTCGACTGAGCATAAGATTTAGACGACTATACATCAGTAAAATTGGATCATATCTCTATGTTTCAGGAATTCGGTTGACTAAGGCTATAATTCGGTCGACTGAACTAGTGAGAAATGTAAACTTGAGAAATAAACCAAAGTTCAGTTGACTTGTTTATTGCTTGTTAGTCGACAGGTTTAGTCGACTGGTGAAGTGTTTTATTCGACTAGAGTCGATTAGTCGCCTTCTTATTCCAAAATCAAGCGTAGCTTAGTGTTAAGGCTTGTGCATTTCTATCAACCCATCTGTTTCGAGTCCCGCGTTGCCGTATTTTTCTACATGTATATTTTAGTGGTAAATAAATGTTATTTACGCTGGAAATAAATATGAATAATTATACAAAGTAGATATATAATTTTATGGAGAAAAGTTTATTTAAAAACTTAGTATTTAAATTTATTGAAATTATATCTATTCTTTATTTTAAAGAAGTATGTGATGGTAGAAAATTAGGAAATGACTTTTATAATTTATGATTAATCTATAAAGTGATTTTGAATGTTTTATATGTATATAAATAAGGATTTGAAAACAAATTTTAATGTTGAAATCTTTATTTTAGTATTATATAAACGAAGTGAAATTATTTAATACATAAATAGTCTACAAGATTTATTTGTTTTAGAACATAAAATTAATTGGGAAAGAATTTTATTTTAGATATTTAACTGTTTAAGGTGCGATCTTATTGAGTATTAATATTATTACATTTCTAAATTAGATAGGAATTTCATGTATATATTTCTTACGGTTTTTGAATCATCATCTCTTTTGTAATGATACTTGATATCGTGAATGACTCACCGTTGGTATTATTTTAAGTTATATTTTAAGATAATATGGTTATGACATCTTTCTATTTGGTTTATTGATACTTATTCTTTACGACGAGAAATCTGAATAATTGGTTTTGTGATACCGTCTAATATGGGATTTTCGGTAAAACTTTTTCGATTATTCTTTGTACTCGTTATATAGAATAAAGAAGAGCGAGTGTCATGTGTAAGCATTGAATAAATGGACTAGTAACACGTGGTGGTATGGGACGTCGTTGTGATATTTATTTGGTTATTCTTTTGCTCATGAATGACACTCAATGCAGGGTACGTTGTATGTGATACTCGTTGTGTTGAGTATTTAATAGTTAAATCATATATAGAACTGTGTGGTAGCCATTATATATATTCTATGTGTTTGTCAACCTTTTTCGAGCTTCCTTTATGGTTCAGGAGTAAACCAGATTGGCCAGTGTCCACTCAGCTGGCCTAACCACGGGGTCGTACCCTAGATCCATGACACTATTGTTATATATTATATTAGATGCACATCATAGCAGATGGGTAGGTGTCCATAGCCCCTTATGTTGCTTAGGCCAGCAGTCTATTACACATAGGGGCTAAACAGGGTCATGACCGAGGCTATGCGTTGATGAGCCACCGGTGGATATGGGTCACGATGTCCATCGAGGTAACTAAGGTTGTAGGAACAGATCCAGCTATAAAGCATACGACATAGTAGACCTTGGGTTCCTAGAGCGGGCATACAGCCATCAGTCACCCGTTTGGTTTCGATTCGCATGAACTAAGTGTGTAGGAACATATCCGGCTACATAGCATATGGCATAGTAGACCCAAGGTTCCTATAGTGGAAATACGGCGATCAGTCTCCCTTCTGGTTTCAGTTCATGTGAACTAAGGTTGTAGGAACAGATTCAGCTACATAGTATATGGCTAGTAGACCGTGGGTTCATGGAGGGAGCATATGGCCATTATTCTCCTGTTTGGTTTCTGTTTGCATGTGGTAAATAGGCATATATGAAATGAGATTATACTTGAGACCGTGTCCAAAGTATAGTCAACTTCTATTATTGATGGCCCATTTATTATTAATTATATTCGGGTATTGTTATGAGCTGGCTCAAATCTTTCTTATTGATTTTAGTGATTTGATGATAGTATTTTATAATAAGAGATTGAGAGTTATTGTAGGCATTAATTTTTCATTGCCTGACTTTACTTGAGGATATCTCATTACTGGTTATTTATGGATTTGATGATGATTTCGGTATAAAGCTTATTCACCCATTCGGTGTGGATTTAGTAGATTTTGATTTGATGTGTTTATATGGATTATGATGCTTTCCTGTGTGGATTTGTTATGAATTTGGTTTTGAGATATTTTGAGGTTGTAATGCCGTTATCTTTATACTTATCATATTATCATTGTATATTATAATATCACCTATCATTATAGTCATAGTTCGACCCGTGTGTTTTTTATTATACTCGACCCAGTCCAAGACATTTCAGATTCAGGAACAAGGTGAACGATTTATGGATGTTGGGCAAAGATGGAGGCAAGGATATCATTACATATTGTCATTATGTATACTTGAGATGTATTTATATTTATGTATCGGAAGTTTTGATGACTGAGCATATCTAATGTATATTTTGGAACTATGTATATATTCATATTATATATTATCGCTGCGTTTTGACTCTATGTTCTCCTTGTCATTTATTACTGTATATTGTGTATTGTTTTGTTCTAGAGGTACACATGTTTATTTCTTTTTCTGAGACCATATACACCTGTGGTGAGTTTTATATGATATGAGAAATGTTTCGATGTTAGTCTAAGAGAATATTCACGTGTATACCCCATATCGTCTCATTCTCCGTATTATCTAACAGTATTATCTTGTAATGCTCTTAGGTAGTATAGGTATAGAGGTGGCGACATTACACAGGGCTTCCCTATGCTTCAAAAAATATGAGAAGAAAAGTGAGGGGTTAGCCTTGTATTTATAAAGGTTGGAATCAATGTTAGCCATTCGATAAATTATCTTAAATCTAGGCGATTCGGCTACGTCAAAATTCACAGCCGACACATCCACTGGTTGATTGCTATGGTGCCACCGGTGTGCCGTTAGCGGTTGACTGGTCCCACTTAGTGGGTCGACCGGTTGATGTAGTTTTGGTTAATTATCTTCCGCTATTTGATTACGTTGATTAATTTTCTCTTATAAGATATTCTCTGCATTTTGAACAGATTAGCACTAATGTTAATTATTATTATAGGTTAAGTAATGTTTGATGTCAGTTAATTCTAACTGATGGTAATTAATGCTAGTTAATTATTTTTATTTCCTTAATCATATATATAATTATTTCTAATGCAAAAATTTCAAACGTCAATAACTTTTTCGTTTGAACTCCGACTGAAAAACTTTATATATGAAAATTGAATATAAAATCTCCAAGAACTCATTGGTGCAAGAGCCAAATTTTGACATTTGTAAAAATTCTATTGTTTTACATTACTATTTATAAATTTGTTTCTTTTTTAATTAATTATCGTAAAAATTACGGGTTATAACTTTATCCTCCCTAAAATAATTTCGTCCCTGAAATTCTTCAAGAGCTGAACTGTGTAACATAAAATCAATCTAAAACAACCAACAAATTAGTATGTAACCAATAATGTACAAGTGCACGGTGTATCACAACGTATATTGCATGTATGCAAAATAATTCTAAATTGGTGCCTCATATATAAATGCATCTTTTAAAACAATTTTGAAAATATGATGCGAACAACATATATATACTTGCAGTTCTATATATATGCAAATTTTGAAATCAAGTTTTTGTTTTCACATCCAAATTTTACCACACTTTTATGTAGAAGTATAGTTCAATCGATTTTGCATCTAATCCCTACCATCCAATGCCTAGGACATAATTTTCTAACATCCAAAATCTTGAAAATCCAGTTTTCTAAACCTATACTCTTATGTTAGAAAAGTGTTTGGATGAAGAATTACATGTTTCCATCATTCTCATATGTACCCTTTTCCACTGTACCATGAAATTTCTCTTTTATCCCCAATCCTTTTTTAACCTTTTCAAGTACAGCCCATATAAGAAAATTTTCTTTCAAAATTTCGAAACAGAACTATTTTAAAACAAGTTAGTTCACCTATCGACTAGGTATAGAAAAAGAGATTCCATAGCTAAAACGGCTTTTTCCCATGTCATAAACTATATCTTATTTTTGTCTCTTCTACTGTACAGTAAATCCCTATTTTCTAACCTCTCGACTTCTCCTGCATATGGCATTTCAAAAATAAACTTTTTCCTCCTTTTTCGCTCAAAATCTTTTTAAATTAAACTTAGAATAATTTGGAATTTTTTTTAATTTCATCACCATTTTTTTCAAAAGTATTTTATCTCTAAAATTATGAGTTTTGAAAAAAAATTCAAAAGTACACATTTTTCTTTCAAAACAATTCATGCTACATGGTATTAGGCTTACTTAATAGTTTAACATCCATGATGGACTCTATTCTATTACGTAGTAAATGTCGATTTCAACAAAAAAATTCTTTTAATTTTAAATAACAACCAGCACACAAATTCACTTAATCATTTCATCTTTTTAAGGCATAGGGATAGTGATCCGTGATTTCACAACAACCTTTCCATGTCCTTCGCTTGCTAAAATTTATCTTCATGAAATTTTAATGCTTTTTTGGGACTTAACATTATTTTACTTAATAAATTTCTTAAACTATTTTATGAACTTTCGGTCTTACTTTACATTACTTAAGTGTCTACATGAGATTTCCTTACTTACACGGTTTTCTTACAATTATCACGGTCAATCTACAAACAATTTCTAAAGAGACATTTCTCATAATATCGTATGCGTTTTATACAATAGAAACAACTAATTCTGCAACCCAACTATCCTAAAAGAATTAGTTGGTTGAAGCTTCCTTTTAACATTAATTGACATTAATCTTGTTTTGGCCTTATCACATTACATAAATTAAACGAACCTTTCTAACATGCCATTGTACTATAATTCATATATCTTAACTTTTCTTAATGGCTTTTGATAAATAAGGTCTATCCACTACTTCCATTATCACACCTAATTTTGGAATAAACTGTGAATCCTATATCGTGGTGGGCAAGAAATATAAACTATGCACATTTAGGACAACTCCTTGGCAAATCGACCTGGTTGAATAACACTTTTACCATTTATCTTGTCTTCCTTACCTTTAAGTTTGCCAACATCATTTATTTGTATTGGTCATCTCATCACCCTTTGTTACCATCTTTTTTTATTCAGATCTCTTAATAGTATTCTCAATTTTCAGTATTCACTTTCTTTATAATTGACTTTCATGCGAGCATACTCTAGAACCCTAGAAGTGTAGTTTGATACCATTCACCATTCCTATTAATACCTTAAGTACTAGTTTTGATGAAAAACCATGTAAATGTTATTGCTAACATTTCTTTGAGTTGTCCTATACTTTCAAATATATTATAGAGATATTTTATAGAGAAAAAAGAACTTGGTGGAAAAAAATGAATTTGTATATGCATATGAAGATTAATCTAAGAAAATGGAAGAACAAAATTGATTAAAGAAGAATGCGGTAAAGACAGAGGTATTTGAAGTGATGAATCTTAGGATCTTTTGTTAATGACTCAATGACAATCATAATTGAAGTTCATCAACCATTAACCTCAACTGAATAATAAAATATCCACAAATATAAGGTACTTTGAAATCTCAAAATTTGCAACACCTTATTGGAGTACCTATTTCAGAAAACACACATATGTCCACATATCTCCTTATGTATGTAGACATACTATCCCTTTTTCAGTTTTTTAAAATTAAAATGAAGGGATTGCTCCCTCCACCTTTGTACCAATAGACATGCCTCTTCAACCCCTATTTAAAGGCTCTGGAAAACGAATTTTCACATCATCTTTCACTTCTTTCTCTTACTCTTTTATATCCATACATTTGTGAGAGGAATCCACTGCATGCTCTCCTATTCTCTTTACAAATCCACACTCTTTCAATCCAATTCTTCAAAGATTTGCAAACCACACAATTCATATTATTGTCTCTCTGATTTCATCCTGTTCAAAGATATATTGCTATTGGAGGTTTATAAGATTATTGTACCAAACCCGCAAGAATGTATATTGAAGATATGACTACTTGTCATACAATACACTATTGTTTATAAAGAGAATATGGTGTTCTTGAAGCCCGATAATCAAGAGGGTGCATCTTGTAGCCAATGAAATCAATATTGTAAAGGTGTTCTTTCCTCCCATGGAAAGCAAGTGGTGATAGTGAAATTATGTACGGTGCAGTACATGATTGGATGTAGGATTAGTCAATTTGAACTGGTATAAAAATCCCTAGTATCATTACTTTACTGCATTTTACTTTACCAATTATTTATTCTATGATTACTAATTTTTGTTTGCGATTTGAGTAGATTGAAATTTAAATTCATAAGTAAGTTTTATTAATTGAATTACATGGTTCTTCCTATCTAGTGTATAGATAGCCTCAAAATTCATTCCGCATTAGGTTATGGATACCCAGTCATCCATAATTCCTTTGTTGGTTCTTCTTATGGCTCGCATACATGTCTTACTAAATATACTAGGTTTATACCAATATTCCTTACACTCTACGGGAATTCCTTATTGCTATTCTATAAGCAATCATTGATGTTTTCTTTATATTCTTATCTTTTACCCGTCTTACCTAGACAGTCATCCTTATCAACTCCCTATCCAAATTTTGGTTTGGTTTTCGCCACTTTTTCTCAAAAATTAAAACTAAAAAATAACTTGGTGTCTTAATGATTAAAACTATAATTTAGGAATTTTTTTTCTGAATTAAGCTTATTCATTAAGTCTACAATAAAATGTTAGCAATTTAATTTAGAAAATTCCTTTCCTTCTAAAGCCCCTTTCCAACAAAAAGGATTTTTACTTCTTAAAATTGGGATTTTAACTCAAACGATTTATTAGATTTTGCTTTTAAAAGCTCAATTATTAACCAAACCATATCTTTAAAAATACACTTTAAAATTTTAAACAATAAACTTGGAGTAGACATGGACACTTTCATCCTATCATTTACCTATTACTTATTCCTTGGCGGAGTCCCTAATGGCATGTGAGGGGGACCTTTAATTTTTTTTTTCATTACGAGCATTATTTTTAATATAAATTCCTAATATTGTTTCTATTTATACTTCATAATGTTACTAATATTCAATTTTTTTTAGCTAAACTGCTCTTATTTACATTTCTTCTATTTATATAGCTTTCCATTCAATTGACTGTCTTCATTATTGAACCATTGCAGTGCGTTTGACTACTTCTTTATTTTTCGGGTTTTAAATCTTCTACCCATACTATTTAACTCATTTTAAACTATACCACTTCCTATTATCCACCCTTATAAAGAATATAAACTTAAAAGAAAATTTGTCTTGAAAAAATCTACAATCTACACATGCTCTACCATATATATAATAATAATTTTTTTCAAGAGAAAAATATTTTACAGAATCTTATTTTCCCAAATTTTTGACTTAGATCATTTTAATTTCTACTAAAACTTTTTATTTAAGTAAAATATAAAAAAATTATGTTTCTAAAAATTTAATATTTACTTACTTTTTTCATAAATAGGTTTTTTCCACCTTTAAGTAATTCCTTTGAAAATCATTTCAAATATGTTATTTATATATATTTTTCTCAACATTTATATCAAAATCATTTCAACTCTTATATTAAATCCTTTCAAATGCTGTCGGACTCAGAGTGAATTTTTATTTATCCATTCTTTTGGACCTTTCTTTACTTCCTCACTTATTCATTCCTAGAATACAAAAATCCAACTATCATCCTTGAGTGATTACTACACACCTTTTTTCGAAACTTATTTCTTCTAGATATCTACAACATGTAGACTTTTACTTTCCCCATATCAGGGCCTAATGTATATCATAAATTGGTAATCCTACGAGGATCTACGACCAGAGAGCAATCTGTGCTCTATAAGGAAGTCATATACTATCTAGCTTCAAAGAACCTTCTATGTGTCACATTCATGATCTTCTTGAGTCAATGCCTTCCAGTACGACCTACTTCCCGTTGGGTAGTTGGTATAGGTGTGTGTCTTCAACTCCACCCATTGTTCCAACTCATAGTCAACTTATCCATCCTTTTAGAGTATGGTTACAACTACTTTATGGTCGGTATTTATAGGATTTGGCGTATATTTTATTTATATAATTATAGTAAAAATACAAATTCGTTCACTCAACGTATCCTAATTCTTAAGATTGCTTAATCTAAGCTCTGATACCAAATGTGACAACCCACACCCCAAAGGGCCTGATTTTCGTTAAATCGAAAATCCAAGTCCATCGAAACACTGATCCTTGGTTTGGTATCCTACAAATAAATAAATGCATATCGGAGCACTATCAATATAAACAAACAACGGAACAATAAAGTATAATAAAACATATAGTTACAGACTAAGGTTGACACCTTTGCTATCTGGTATCCTTATTAATGTCAAGCATGCATAAGGAAATGTATCCTTCCACCATCTAGCCTTCAACCAGCACATGTTCCTCTAAATCTATCATATGGGTTGTAATGAAGAGGGGGCCAGAACTAAGTTCTAGTAACTGGTTATTTACACACTTTATGTATAACACTAGTTTATGTTGATTGCTATCCATCATAGGGTATGTCTTTTATTTTACTTAGTTGTTTCGACTCTACATACGCATAAGATACGTCCCATCTACCCTAGTTAGACGATAACTACATAAGTGTGCATATATGTGTGTGTATAAGTACGACAGTCCTCGTTTGGACCAGGGTACTTCCACACTAGTATCCATAACCCAGCACCTTGTCAGGATCCTTCATTAACGCAGTATCACATCCACATCGTCGTGTATACCAAAGAACTCCTGTAGTGCTTAATAACAACATAACAGTAGTTTAGCCATATTCTATATATTTTTGAAAGACCCCCATAAATATTTAACTAATCTTGCCCCTAACAAACAAACTAGCAAACAACTATGGCGGTGCATGATCTAAACGTGATCTACAGAAATATGAGTTGTAGCTATTTAGGCGTAACCCTTGTCTTTTCGCTGACCGCTTAGGACTGATAACATTCTCGACCTATATATAGCTCCTACCCTCGAATATGGTACCAAATACACACTGACATAGCAATGAGCCTTCCTCACTGTCCTATTTAGATTGCCTAACACAATCAAGGTAATAACCACTTGTTACTTAATACCCCATAAAATATTGAAGTGGACTTTATTTGTTCATTGACACTACAACCATGGCAGACCTTCTTACTTGGATATCCCTCATTTATATGCAAACGTTTATAATTCCACGGGTCCTACATATGGGGTATGTCCCACATCAGTGTAATGTATACAGAATTGCTGGTAGCCCCTTGTAGTGGACGGACTTCTGTTGTGTGATACTGTAGACCTTGCATTCCAACTCATTTGAACGACTATGTCATTCTTATCTAAGCTGAGCTTCAACGAACTTTAATAATTCACACCTTCCATAAACGTATACATGGGGCTACATGTGTGTGTATTTATATTCTTATTTCATTATTACGCCTCGAATGTTCAACTTCTCATATTCAATTATTTTTATTTAATTGACTCCTTATTTCCTTGTTCTTGGTTTAATATCATTTACCGGTTTCCTTGAACTTAAAAGAATTAAGTATCTTTAACTATTTACCTTCTTCTCTTATTATTGAATCTTTTCTATCCTTTTTAACTCTTACTATCCTCCCTTTGTTTAGTGGAACTCCCATGCCTATATATTTTATATATTCTTCCCTTTATTCATTTTATTTCTTGCCTACCTTTTTTATCGTTTACTATTTGATTTCTTTCTTGTCCTTATTGCATTATATATTAGTTTTATGATTTAACCATTAATATAATGCATTGGATTTACATCTTCCTCAAAAGGAAAGGCCAACATTGTTAATTGCTATATCTTATCTAAAAGGAAGTTTGAGTTACATTTGGAATTACAAGGAATTATATTTTCATAGTGATTGAAATAGACATTACAATATATGGTAAATATCGCTATTTTATACATATATTCCTTTTAGGCGTATTCCTTGTTATTTCAAATAGTACGCTTGTTTATGAATCTAAACCAGATAACCTATAGAAATTGACATTGCAAGACCATGCATTCCAATAAATCCAAAAATACTACTTAAATCCCAATAATTATTTTGATAACTTCTAATTTATATTTAATTGCAAAATCATTTAATCTAAGAGTCTAGAAGTACTATATAATTTATCAAATTCAGGGATTACTACTATCCAATACTTTCCAGATTCTAGTACATGCAATATCAGATCTAAGTTATCAATTATAGAATATGTTGGTAGGGATTATAAATTCATTATAAGCACATAATTAGGCCTACAACTCCAAATTACGTTTAGGCATACAAGAACATATTTGTAATGATATAAATCCAATATTATATAAAAATATATAATTTCCCACTCACCTTTTTAGCTTTCCAAATCTTCAGGTCTAATCCATGCTATTCTAGTTTGATTCCCTTTATTCTCTCTATTTGGATACATATACCATAAATATACATATATCTATCAGAAATCTAGATTTGAGAAGAGACTAGGATTCAATTTAAATTTGGATCTGGATTTATAATTCACCCTTACTTTGACGATTTGATTCAACCCTATTCTTCTTCTCAATTATCCTCTACTATTCTCCACTTGTATATACATATATAAACTACAATTTTTATTTAGAATTAAGAATTTGTGGAGAAGAGAAAATGGTAGAGCTTCGCCGTTCTTCAAAAAATATGAGAAGAAAAGTAAAGGGTTAGACCCATATTTATAAGGGTTCGAGTCGATGCCAGTCGTTAATTAATTTATTTAAATCTGATTGCTCGGCCATGTCAAAATTCAAAAAGGATACATCCACCGGTCGACTGCTATTGTGCTATCAGTCCCAATTAATGGTTTGCCCGTTTGACATGTTTTTGGTTGTTTATCTTCCATTATTTGATTATGTCGATTAGTTACCTATTGTACAATATTCTCTCCGTTTTTAACCAATTAACACTAATGTTGGTTATTATTACAGCTTAAGTAACATTAACTATCAGTTAGTTCTAACTAATGGTAATTAATGTTAGCTAATTATTTTTATTTTTTGAATTATATATATAGTTATTTCTGATTCAAAAACATTAAACATAATTAATATTTTTGTTTTAACTCCAAATAGAAAAATGTATATATGAAAATTGATTAGAAAATCGCCGCAAACCCAACGGTGCAAGTTTCGTAGCCAAATTCTAATGTTTGTAAAAACTCTATTTTTTGGAATGTCTATTTATAAATTAAAATTTTATTTTAATTAATTATCGCTAAAATTATGGGTGTTACATTTCCACTTTTATCTTATCAGAGGTTGATTATCATAAGTTCAAGAGCTTTGTAATTTTTTTGGTATAAAATAGCAAAAGTAAGCTCTAAAGTTATAAAGTTGTGTAGAGAGTAGAATATGAAGAAGATGGAGGCCAAAAAGCAGGCAAGGTTCTGTTTGGTAGCCATTGTATCTTCTATTTTAGTGGAACCACCCAACAGAGTCGCTAGAGCATGATATATCAGGTCAAACATCAGATCATGAAGTCAAGGAGGAAGACAAAGTCTTCGTGTATGAACAGTCATATCGGTACCAATCATAATTATGATTGTACTGATCATGTTGGCCAGATGATAAAGCACCACTTATCGCATATAACGTCTTTATTATCTTCTAGCATGTCCACACATCAAAAATCATCTCGGTGCTTATATGATTTGTCTTATACAGGGCCTGTTTTCTTTTGTACAGCTTTAGAGTTGTTCACTTATTCTCCCAAAAATTGCCCGCATATTAGAAATCAATTTGATGCTGATACGATTGCTATAATACTTCACACTTTAATCACATTACAAACTACTAAGGTGGCAAGTCAATTGCCCACTGATGATCATAGCAGTATCGATCATGATTGTGATCGGTACCGATCAAACTCCCTTATTCAAATTTGCTTCAAATTTCTTGGTCACTCTTCTCTTATTACTCTTGTCACCAAGTTCTTGAGAAGTTTTGTTTTCTTTCCAACATCCAGATGCACTTAAAAGCTACTCAGTTTAAATACTGGATAACACGTTCCCCCTATAGTATGCTTCTGTTGAAAACAAAACATGTTTTGGATCAGGGCAAGCATTATAGAGTCGTTTGCATCGACTTTGCTGATTAACCAACTATCACTTTAAAGTCTCACCTCTATTCTAAGAACATCCATTCAATCACTTCAAATAGACGGCTTACCACCTTCACACTAATGTTCAAATTCATATCATCATAAAGATCATTCTATGCATTAGCCAGGTAAGCACTCTTCTCTATCTTCTTTCTTTTTCTTTTTTTACAAATCATGTCGGTACCGATCACTTTTGTGATCAATACTGAGATGTTTTCATCGTGTTTATCACTCGCTATAAATTCTCATGACTTAGACCTTTTTCCTCCCAATTTTAATTTATCAAGTTCCTTCTCCTTGCGGTCCAAAGCTTGTCACCATTGTCGATCATTTCAAGTTCATCACTAGACCATTGTTGCCACTTCTATCGCTACCACAAGCATCCCCAACATCATTGTTTTAGTTGATTTCCCTATAAATTCAATGGATTCGGCTTCGATCTCAATTATACCACAATTTTCCTTTATATTTTCTCAAAATAGGTATATTTTTGGATTTATACCACCACCATGAGGAGACATCGTTGCCTTTGTTATTATGCTTCTGCTGCCAATCATCAACTTCCGACTAGAATAGAGTGATGGCGGTTTCAATTTGTTGCCGACCACTCTTAATTGCCAATTCAAGGTCTAAGTTTTTTAAGGAAAGCACTAGGTCAAACTCAAAGCTAACACCATAAACTCTTGGGTCTAATATGGGTCCTTCCCTACTCGGCATTAACTTCGTGTCATCACCCCCATAGACTTTAGATTTTCCTTGTCAGCTTGACTTTTGAAACAACATTGATTTTCTGTTCATAAAAATGATGAAATTGGTTTCATCATGCTTCGGTCAAGCACAAATTGCAGTTTAAGTTTTGATGAGACGGTTTTAAAGAACAGTCGTGTCAAAAAAACTCTGGCATTTGAATAGATCACTCAAATCAACACATCAAGTTAAATCATTGTCTTCTATACCTGAAAAGAAGGCCAAAAGAAGGCTCTATATTAATATGGACAACAGTTCCTTTAACGTTCACTTTGCGATAACGGGTAAATCCGACACACTGTTCCAGCATGCTTCAGAGCTCGCTTGCCAGCATGGGTGGGCTGTCTACATAGAGTATTCTATACACCATGCTTTGGAAAAGGGATGCACACTACATAGGTGGACATTCCTCGATCGATGTTCAGAACTCAATTGGTCAACACTCAATGGCATCCACAAGATTATGCACATTAGTCATACAGGTTGTAATAAAAACAAACATTGAGACAATACATACCTAAGTACATTTGCTATCAAGCTTTCAGTTCAGAATGACTAGGATGTTTATTCGCTTCAAAGTCAATTCTGAAGGCTGATTCATTTACTACTAAAATGTATACTTTATCTAGAGCAAGAGTTTCTATAATAGCCGAAGTTTAAGGCCAAATCATTCCAGTGGCATGTGTTTAAAATCAGCTGCCTCCACTGAGCGAGAAGCATGCCTTGAGAGTTCTAAAATATCCTTTAGACCAAACACCATCTTTATTGATAATGGAATCACTTTATTCTATCTGCCTTATGCTTGGGATCCCAAAGAATGATGTCTTACTACCTGAGAACCATCAATGAGCATAAAATCCACCCAATAGGTAGACTGCATGCAATAAGTATAGGTTTCAAGGTGGAATCGTCTTGCCTTTAAATGAATTCATTAAATTCTATTTATAAGAGACTGGGTTGGATATAATATAGGCGCATCCAAATGGCAACGGTCTACTTAACTCCTTCTACGTCCTGTTTAAGATGCGATTGAATCTTACTCTAAATTTTGGAGAGCTAACACATTTTTAAGCTTCAAGAAAAGGGAAAACTCACCTTCTTTGCTAATTGTTAAGGTTTATAATCGCTGCAAGATCATACAAGCACTTCACTTTCAAAAGAGAATATTTTTTAGTCTGCTATCCATATGGTTTCAACTGCCTCCAGTTGTTCGGACGTAAGTTTCCTTCCTTTTCTTCCTTTCTATATTTAGATTTTTCTGCATCCCAATGCCTAATTTATTTTCCATACTCTTTATAAATTTTCCCAATCTAGATTCCAAAGATGCACACAACACCCTAGAGACTTTGAAGTGTGTCGACTTTGAATTCTGCACCACCACCTTTGTTCTTACTAATGAGAGAATTTGTTAATACGGCCTTCATTATCCCGACAGATATGCCATTCCCCTTCAATTGCCTTTTAAGAAGTCTTGGGCTCCTGTCAGGTCTTCTGCCCCCACTTGCGACTTTGACAACGATGATTGGGGGAGAACCGAAGGCCAAGTTGTCGAGACCAAATTTGATGAAAGAGGTAAGAGTATGGTTAAGGAAAATGTGGTCAACGTAGCAGAAGAAGGAAGAGGAGAGGAAATAGTAGAAAGGAGAGGAAGGAGAAGGAGAGGGCGAAGAAGGCAATGAGGAGATAATGAAGATGAAGAATTTGAATTAAGGAAAGATGTCCCATACAGACAAAGATCTCCCGAAGGCAATATGGACCTTGAACCGCATCATCCAAAGTGATTGGTAATCAAGTCTTCATAACAAGTGCTTGGTCCTAGCTTAATGCAAATCTTAGAAGCAACTCCCCTTGGGGTCCAGAAAATATTTTGACTCTCTGAGTGATTGGGCACCCCATCGAGAACATTCTTAATGAGAATCCTAGAGAGTTCAGCTTTCCATCTAGAGATCTCTTAGTCGAGAGAGATAAGACCCCAATTTTATAGATCATTAAGCATGGTCCATAAAATACTTAGGGAAATATCAGCACCTCACACACTTATAGGACCATAGATACCAACATTCTATAGTCATCCTTAATTCAGTGCTTTAGTATTGATGTATCCTCCCTTTCTTCATTTCAATTGCAATGGTGAGAGATTAAGTGGATTTTCTCCACTCAAGCATAGTCAGTGTTGCTCGTCCACTCTAGGCCCTTATTTAAAGTGCCCCAGTTCACATAAGGAAATAGAGGAGGAAATACGAAGAAGAAAAGATATAGAATATTAGGTGGAGGAAGATACAAGGAGATGCCGAATGGAGGAGATAGAACATCATGATTTGGGAAAGAGGTCACGCGATTCTTGCGGTCATCCAAGGCTAGTCTCTAGCTCTCCTCGGTCATGTACTTAACCCCAAACTCTTCCACACCAACTCCCATCAACTAGCCTTTGGTTACCACTATATCAACTCTCGGTAAGTCCAAGGAAGTGTCGACCCATACTGCTCTGCCGCCACCCCATTTTGGCCAATCCACTACTATTGGCACTTGAATTCTTGCCAGTTTATCTGGATATTGCTTAACAAAGGTGATGTTCGATCACAATGTCAATGACATATCCTATCAGGATGCCAATCGTAGGGTCAAAGGGACGAATGAAATGGTCAGGCGATAATTTGAAAAGAAAATGCTAACTAAGGCCCTCTAGAATATTAACTAAATCAATCGTGTAACTACTTAGTCGTTCGGGTCAAAGAGCAGAACTCATGACAACATTATGGCGGGATATAAATTCAGGTTGGTGGAAATCACAAAACAAAAGGATGAGGCTTTTAAATTAGCCCACAATACCTAAAAGTTAAATGCAGAGCTAGCGGCAACACACACTCAAGCTCTTAATTTCATAAATAAGCAGATCAAGCAGGCCTATTGAGAGATAAGCATGCTTTCCATGCAATTCAAAGCTAAGGAAAAGGCACTTTAGGCCAAAGATGTAGAACTTAAAATTCTCCAAACCAAAGTTAATGGACTCAAGGATGATTTGAAAGCTTAAAGAGATTCCAAGGCTTAGGCATAAGTCAACCTTGCTATGGTCGAAGTTGAAATTAAAGTGCTAAAATAGTAGGCTAAAAAGAGAAACGAGGAGAGGTATGTGACCACTAGCAATTTTTCACAAATGTCATGAAGGATAAGAATTTTGAATGGCTAGGGGACAGCTATCCCATTACACCTGTTGATGCTTGGGAGCAAATTCTCCACCGATCGACCGAGGCCGACGAAGGTCTAACTGAAGATGAGTTAAGAGAAAAATTTCTAGACAAGGAAGATATATTATCTCTAAAAAAAGGAAAGGTTATACTAGCTGAGGAGAGCATGGCTACGAGAAAGACAGTCATTAAGGCTTCTATCAATCTTTGTGCATTGGATCCTGCAGAAACATTGACTCCAAAATTTATAGATCCTACAATAGACGTTACAACCCTTATAACGGCCATCTCTGAGGCTACCCATATTGAAATCTCAATCTCCACCTCTACAACTATTATTGAGCCTTATATTCCTCCTTTCTTCACCTGGCCCATTCAATCATCAATCGAAGAGGGCGAAATTGCTAAGTCTCCAATCAAAAGAGCCTCACTTGGCAAAGGTATTTCTCTTATTTCATTTGTATTCGAGAAGCCTCAGTTCTCACATAAGGTCATCGCTATTCTTTAATTCACTATTTGTGACCTTGCAGGTCATCTGTCGCTTCCTACTCCATCACCAATAACTCATGGCTTATGTCCCAACAATATCTTTACTACATCAACCTCCGTCACTACAGAGCCAATCGTCTCAATTCCTCCTTCTAGTTCAAGCCCCGATTCATAAAAATAACAACATTAGAAGGGTTGGCGGACGTCAGCCAATCCTAGAAGGAAGATGTTATTATCACAAGTAGAAAGGACCTAGATGATCACATCACAATGGTGGAGAGGCTAAAGATTGACTATGAGAAAATCATAATTAAGATTGAGTTGGAAAACAAAAAGCCTACCTCAACTCTGATAAGTCAAGCCTTATTCCTAACTTCCTCCTTTGAAAATCAAGCCTCCCAAAGGTCGCGACGCTATTGGTTCTTCAGTATTTTTTGACCGTAGTATGGATAAGCCTAAGGACCCCCTTAAAATGAAGATTGATAGAGAAACTACTTTTTTCGAGGGGAGTATTCTAGAAAAAAGGAACGCTAAGGATGGAAATGGTACGAATAAGCACCAGAAAAAGCATGATTCCAAGGGCAGTAGCTCGTGAGGGGAGAAAAAGCAGGCTACCAGCTTGGACCTTTGTGAAAGCGACATCAATGCTTTCTTTTGACGTATTTTTTTCTTTTCATATTAGTCAGCATTGTGCGGTAGCTGCCCCCGCAACTCCTACATACAAAAAGTAATTGTAAATAAAAGACCGTTGTTTCTGTATAATCTTTACTATATTTACATTTCTACACTTTTTCCTTTTCCTGCCTGTATACCACTGTCTACATATATAATATAATTATATGTAATGCTAGTTCATTTATATTATGCATACATGTGTGTTTGCAATGTCGTTACTTACTATAACTCTGTACATATACATATAAGTAAACCTCTGCAATTGCTTGGTAATATTTCCTACTATGGTCTTGTTTATCATTATTAGAGTATTTCTATTTTGGCTAAACAAAACTCGCTATTCATTTGGCCAATTCGGTGGTCGACTTTGTTTATTTTCGATTATGTTCTGTTAAGCTTTAAACATGGTTATAGTCAATGATAACTTCTTATTGCTTCCTATCTCTAGGAAACAACATTCTATGTGTCTGAATACCATATTTTGATATCTCCTATCTTCGGGTGTTGATCGAATTAGTTCATTAGCCTTTGCTACTTATCATCGATAGAGCATGTCTTGTTGGGCTGTAAACGTGGACATAATGATAAATAGTTTGATCGTCCATCGATCCTTATCTTCGGGATCGATATTTCGGTTGGTTATCTCTGAGCAACGATGTCCGACCTCGCCTTTCGTTAGGCCTTAATCAAAATAACTCCCTAACCATAATCGTTTATCCTCGGTCAGGCATGTCTTACTGAGCCATAAACATAGCCGTGAAATCCTCAGTTATACAACGATTATTCTCTTTGAAAACCAGTGTTTTGGATGTCCATCTCTAGGCATCTACTTTCATTCTTACCTATCTCCATATGTTGATCAAGAATATTCATAGACCATCGTCACTTATCCTCGATCGAGCATGTTCCGCTAGGCCGCAAGCGTGTTATGAAAGCTTCGATTACATACATGTTCCTATTGGTAGAAACTAGTGCTTCAGTTGCCTAACTTTGGGCTTCCCTTATTAACTTTGCCTGACCCTAAGCATTAGTCAAGGATCGAAGGGATAGTAGAAAATCGCCTAATTAACTCTTATATGATTATACTCCTCTAAACTGATCATGGGTCAAAGGAGTTAGTCAGTATCTATCTTCGAGAACCTAATTGCACTGCTAATCACGTATCATACAATTTAGCTTACAAGAACATGGTTCCATTGGTTCTAGAAGCTAGCTTTATTTATAAAAAAGGGATGGTAAGTCTTACCTTATTTCATTACCCCTAGTTCAATAAGTTGGCTTATTTATGGGAAATAAAATGGATAAATCTAAGTGAAACGGAGTCGCAATGAGTCATTATTCCATACCTGTGGAATTGGGACCTCATCAATAGTTACAAGCTCGAAAGTTCCATCCTAAAGATTTTGATCAATTGCAAAGGGCCCTTTCCAATTCGGACCAAGTTCCCTTGTACCAGTTAGGACTAGTTTGAAAATGATCTCCCCTACCTTAAAGGTACAACTTTTGATCTTGGTGTTGAAATGTCATGCTACTCTTATCTGGTAAGCTAATATCCTTGGTTTAGCTTCTTCTCGTTTCTCATCGATCGAATCGAGGGACTCATATAAGAGTTCCTCATTCACCTTGGGATCAAAGTATTTTCTTTGGTAGGAACGAATTTCTAGTTCTATTAGAATCATGGCCTCGACCCTGTAGGCTAAAGCAAATGGAGTGTTCGTGCTCGTAAACTTATGGTTTATTCGGTAATCCCACAATGCTAGGGGTAATTCATCGACCCAGATTCCCTTGGCTTTTGTCAATTGTTTCTACATTATGGATTTGATGATTTTATTCACTACCTCCCCCTGTCCATTCACTAACAGTTGTGTTACTGAGAAGAATCTCATCTCAAATTTGTATCAGTTACCGAAGACCTCAAACTCGGTACCCTCAAATTGAGCTTCATTGTCAATTACAAATATTTATGGAACTCCAAATCTGCATATGATGTTCTTCACCACAATGTTGATTGCTTTCTATGTGGTGATCATCGCTAGCGATTCCACTTCAGCCCACTATGTGAAGCAGTCCACAGCTACAATACCGTACTTTGCTTCGCCTTATGGTATCGGTAGCACATTGATTAATTCTCCAAAGCGCAAATTTCTATAGGCTAACCATTTTCATAAGCTCAATAGATGGTGCTCCTGAAATATTCGCAATCCTATAGCACCTACATATCGTCTGGTGTAATCAGCACTCCTCAGTTAATCATTGACCAGAAGTATCCATAGAGAATTGCTAATGTCTGCTCCCTAATGTGATCTCCATGGCTTCCTTCATGTATTTCCATAAGGATTTTCTTAGCCTCATCCACAGTGACAAACTACAGCAAAGGGGTAAAGAAGACTTTCTATGTCATTCATTTCGTCAATTCAGGAGAGTTCCCTTAGCAAATAGTCTTTGATTCATGTCATCCATAATTTCCTTTCCTCTTCATTCTCCAAAATCCTGTCGACATCCATTTGGTCGATGCTCGGAGCCAGTAAAACTTCAAATAAAACCAATCCCATCAGTTGCACATCTTCAGAGCTGGGTAACTTGGCCAATGAATCAGCCTTCATGTTTTCCTCTCTAAGGATGTACGTTGCTATGTAGTGTTAAATATTATGCTATAATTCTAGCACCTTTTGTCAAGCAAAGGGCAAGTGTTGCTCCCTTAGCCTAAAATTCCTTTTTTAGTTGGTAGACTGCCAACTAAGAGTCATTGTAAACATGAAATGTCATGACTCCCGGTTCCTTCACTATCTTGAGTTCGGCTGTTATCCGGGTTTTTAACCTAGCAAAATTCAAAGGAAGTCAGAACAGCTCAAGAGTCAACCAAAAGGACTAGAAGAACTAACTAAGAAGGATTAGAGAAAAAGAAAGCAAAAACACACTAAGGTGATGGATCACTGGCGATCCATCTCCTATGGATCGCTAGCGATCCATATTGTTCGCTCGTGCGTCCATCAACCCTCTTGCATCATGATCCAATGGGCATTCCAAGAATGGTGGCTAAGTTTAATGAAATTCTAAGCTAATTAAATCGAGAAGCGAACATTCGTCTAATTCAATCAGTAGTCTAATGCAACCAGTGTGTGGATCATCACCAAAACAAAGCGATAAGCTACGAACTTACATGTAGAACACCAACATGAGACAACAAATGCAACCCAAAATACAATGTCCAAAAATCCACTAAATACATGGATCGCCAGCGATCCATGCTCTATGATTATGCCAGATTTCCCTAAAGTTTATGATTATGCCAGATTTCCCTAAAGTTTAAAGAAGAGGATGAAGAAAAGCATCATAAGCAGTTGAATCATCAAGAACCCATAAGCTATGGATCGCTAACGGTCCATCAAATTCATTCGGCTTGCTATGAAACTTTCAGTGCACCTTCGTATGTTCATTTGCAAGCATCTAGCAAGTTGGCCTAGCCCAGTAAATACAATCCTACCTACAACATAAACAAGATCTTCTTGACTGGATGCTGAAACTCTGTAAAAAATACTCTTCATTATTCTTCTCTGATACAATGATCATCTACAGGGTTCACTGTGATTTTCCGATGAACTCTATCATTCGTGGCTTGATCCCATTTACATAATTCAATTGTGTTGTAATTAGATTCAACTTGTAATAGCAGTCAATCAATAAGAAAACCAATAAAGTGGATGTAGGCTTTGTTAACAGCCGAACCACTATAAAAATCTCTTGTCACTTTTACTTTATATGCAAATTTTTACTTCTTGTCCCTATTCTATTTACCTTGACAAATAAGGTCGGTGCTTTCATACTCAATCCAATGTGTTGATCCACTTTTTGGGTTAACATTTTGGTGCTCTCATTGAGAACCCAATGTCTACTTTGGATCAGATATGTCCATAAGTTAGGTCCTTAATTTCTGTTTGAAAAATCTGCTGCTAAGAATCAATGTCTCTGAAAGAAAGAGAAATGCTTCTGGAAGATCCATAAGGGCAGTAATTGCTGGAGAAGAGATGAATCATTAACAAGTCGAGGTAAATGGCGTCAACGCATGAGGTCGAGTGTTGGGATCCTTTAATGAACATGAAGTTGTTACAAGAGATGAATTGAATAAAATGGTTAATGAAATCAGTTCAAAAATAGAAAGCAGTCAGAGTGCTCTTATGGATAAACTTAATGCCCTCTTGACCTTACAATCACATCCTACTCCAAGAACCATAGCAAAACCTGTGGATGTCGTAGAACAAGAAAATTCTTTTGTTTTGCGGCCTAAATGGAATAAATGGGAAGCAGCTGCAAAAAGGAGTGATAGCTGGAACCATGGGAATCAATGTAGAAGGAACACAAGCACTCCACCGACCACAAGGCAACGGGCTATGAACTTGAACCTAGGAGTGAAGATCCCATAATAGGATATAGACATGGACCTCTCTGACTTGGATGATGGAGAGCAATTTAACGATGGCAAGTTGGAAGAAAATGCCAATGCATTCGATAACACCAGGAATGTACAAACTACCCTTAATCAGGCCAACCTCAAGCAAACAGAACCCCAAGGGAGTGACTATTCCGAAGACAGGAGTGCGTAGACTTCAGCCCACTCACCAAGATCGGTTGTAAAGCCAAATGCTCGGTGTAGTGGCTGACAATCGACCCTCAGACTACCGGACATCTAAGGCATACATTGCAGATATGTTCAGGTGATTGATGGATGAGAATAAGAATAGAAGAGATGATTAGTGGGGATCGACTCAAAGTCGGACTCCCTTCACCGATGAGATAATGAACATGTGGTACCCAGAAGAGATCACTATGCCAACTATTCCATCTTATGATGGAATGAGAGACCCAAAAACCCATCTATACAAGTACAGTTGGTACATGGACGGAGTGAATGCTTCAGATGTTGTTCGATGTAGATGTTTTCCAATTTTTCTAGAGGGAATTGCTTCAATATGGTTCACTATGCTTCCACCAAGATCCGTCTCCACTTTCGATCAACTAGTAATAGGATTCCTTGATCAATTCAGGTTTCACACAGCACAGTCATGTCCTTTCCTGGTCTATTCCAAGGATTGAATGATAGGTTATTTCATTTTGATCCACTTTTCAAACTTAGTTTTAGGGTGGATGGTGCTAACCAAGGCCATAAAACCATATCCTCATTCGGACCGCTTACTTCTATCACTATGGTGTTGAACCAGTTCATGAAGGACTTCAACCGTAAGACGAGTCAATACATGAGATTGGAAGAGGTGTGGGAGTTAGAGAAGAAATCAACTAGCTTGCAATCGATGAACATTGGGCAGAGTGGCACAATGATAAACCAGTACATAATTACCTTTAGGATCACTGAAGGAGGCATGAGAAAAGACAGAAACCAGAAGAGGAAAAATCAGAATTCCAACAAATGAAATGGTAATAATAAGTGACTTAAAGGCTTTAGGCCCAAAGATTACACCCCATTCAATGACACTCTGGAATACATTAATTTCGCAACACAGGGGACAGAGGAGTACAAGAAACCTCTTAAAAAGTGAGCAACTGAACAACAAAAGCGTTCCGGGTAGTACTGTCACTTCTATGAAATGCATGGTTACAACACAAACGAGTGCTGCCACCTAAAGAACTTCATTGAAGAGATGATCCGGGAAAACAAGCTTCGGCAGTATGTGAGAAAATCGCAAAATCCTGACCAACCCACATCCTCCAAGCTCCTAGGGATCAAGGAAACCAAGCTGGAACCAGCAAAGAGGGATCTAGATGAACTGACTAGAGACTCATCATTGGAACATTATCTGGAGGGCCTCATCCTGCACAGAGGACTTAGGGAGAAATGGAACGATATGCGAGCTCATTAAAACAAGCTTCGAAGGATTTATGCCTTGCAATTGAAGATGAAACCCCTGCAAGCAATAGATAACTCTGAACGATGGTATAGTATTCCGAAATCAAGACACTGAAGGGATTGAAGCTCCAACTCTCGATCCTATGGTCCGACGAGTATTGGTCGTCAACGGTAGTTCTGTGAAAATTCTTTTCAGATGCACCATTGAACAAATGAAGATCAGCATAAAAGACGTATCTACCTGCCAAACAAAAATCAAAGGATTCACTAATGAACCCAAACAACATGTTAGGATGATTGACTTGCATATGAACTTAGGGAAGATGACCGAAGAGTCACCTTCATCAAAAGTTTCATGATTGTAGATGAAAATTCCAATATAATGCCTTCTTAGGGCGGTCTGTGCTAACGGTTTCAGGATCGCTTTAGCCCAGTGGTGTCTTACCATGAAATTCCCAACGGCAAACGGAACTGGGGTGATCAAAGGAGATCAATGTGCCGCTAGAGAATGTTACATCGTAGAACTGTGTGAATCTAAAAGAAAGGAAAAGGGGAAGGGTGTAGGGGAGAACTCTCCATATTCATGAACCTTCCAAATAGCAACTACAGATCCGCCCATGGCTTGGGGACCATACACTACTACAAAACAGGCCATTTGCATCGGTTGTTCACCCCCCTGTTGCATCAGTTCTACAACCAATGCACATGCAACCGATGCAACAGGCTTAATAGTTTTGCATCAATTCTAAAACCGATGCAAAAAAGTCCTTTTTACATCGGTTGTTACTAACAATTGATGCAACGGTTGCAACAAAGGAACATGTTGCATCGTTTGTAATGAAAATCGATGCAACAAAGGAACTTGTTGCATAGGTTGTTGTTGGAAACCGATGCAAACTAATCCCTCTATTATTGATTATAACAAACAATTATTGCATGCAATATTACAATCATTCAAAATTAAATTTGATGGAAAATACCAAATGAATAAGATAATACCAAAATAAACATATATCAATTAAAGTGTTAATAATCTATACATCATCTCCAAACTAAACTGAATAACATAATACCTAATTAAACTGAATAACATATACCACTGTCATATATACATCATCACCAAACACAACTCTCCCCTCTGCATAACAACATCGCAAACGCATAGTCATCAACTGTCAACAAATTACTTACAACCAAAACCCCATACTTGCTGAAACCATTCCTACACCAATCCTTCACTTCAGTCAGTAACCACCACCAAGCACTTATATCAAACATACATCTAAACAAGACATGCAAATATCATCTATCATTGGCTTTAAATGAAAACTTAAGCTGTTACAAAAGCCTTCTTCCACCACCTGTAGATCCAGCTGGAATAACCCTCAACACATTGAACCTCACTGTTTTCGACAGTGGCCTGAATGAAATTTAAAACAAGTGAATGTAAATAGGTTAATATATATTTCAAGGTTGAAGGGTTAATCTTTATATATTCTTTTAATTAAAAATGAAATAATGAAATTATAACATTTTAACAATAACTCATTCCATCCTTGTCATGACATCTCATGAGGCCATTAAAATTTTGACTAGTTCAAAATTATTTGGAAAATAATGTTTTGCACACTAACATGAATATGGTACCAGCAAATGCTTATTTTTACTGGCTGTAGAGAGTTGAAGCTTATTTTTATTTGCTACTACTTGATGTTCTAATGTTAACCTGAATGAATTAACAAACTTCACACTACCAGATGGGGAAATGCACAAGTATGGCTGTTAGGAATCAGAAGGAAAAACATATATCTTGGATAGTCCATGTTAAGCTCTTGTTTTGATCGACTTAAATAAGTCATTTTTGGCTTTTTGAAAGCCAAAATGATTTGGTTTTGATTTCCAAAATGCAAAAAATAACTTAAATGAGTCGATCCAAACAAGCCATAAAAGAGAGAAAGGAAAAATCTTATTTTGAAAATTTTAAAATTGAGTTTTGAATAGTAACTTCTAGGCAGTTTTATATTACTTGAAATTAGACGTGTTTGGATAATATTACTTCTACTCATTTGCCTACTTTTGCAAGCTGCTTATATGAAGTTCCCAACCATCAAGATTGAAATAAATTGCTTAGAAAATAGTTTTCACTACTTATAAAGAGTTGCCAAACATGCTCTAACGAACAATTAACCCAAACTTTAAGTATATACCAAGTAAAAACAAAAGGTAAGACAACAAGTGAAATAAGCATAAAATCAACACATCACCTGCACTGGCCAATGATCACATGGTCACCTTCCTTAACATGGAAACAGGGAGAAACATGTGCTGGTAGGTTTGAGGGCCTCTTCTTATACCTAGAATAATAATAAAAAGGATATTAGATGCTTAATGCAGTGTACAAATGAAGGCTAGAACTTTGATTGACGGAGCTTGCCTCTGATATTTTTTCACATAATGAAGATAATTTCTTCTGACAATAATAGTTCTGTTCATCTTTGCACTGTGGCATGTTCCTACAATAATACGACCTCTAATGAAGACATGACCAGTGAAAGGGCATTTTATCGATGTAAGTTCCTGTGCATAAAGAAGTATATAAACTATAATCAGATATTTAAATTAACACTGTATGGTCAAAAAGAACAAAAATCTAACCTTAATATTATTTGCACCTATACATTTCAATGTTTCTTAATTAACTTTATACCCATAAAAAAATTCAAGTAAAACTAATTTAGAACCAAAAAGAGGTTCGTTGATAGCAAAAACAAGAATTTTGAAGCTTACCACAAGCATATGTAGGATTACAATCTAACTGAAAGTCTAATGTTTTCTTTAAATATTCACCACAAAAGATTCGGCATTAAGGAGATGAGTAGACAAATAAAAGGAGCTTTCAATAAATACATTGAACCTAAGACAACTACAGTATACAAATTTTCTTATGAAGGATGACGAATGAAAAAGACAGGAACAATCAAGAGTACTACAGCTAAGTCTCCATTTGATGAAACTTAGTATTTTCAATAGCTGTGGAATTACAGTTCAATAATTGGAAGAGAACATCATGCTCAAGTACCTTAAAAACATCTATAGTTGGCATTTACAAAACAAAATGCCGGATAATTGATGCATAACATGGATCAAAATAACCGTTTATGAGTGGGAGAGAGGTAATTTACCCAGTTACAACACAATTTTCATCCTATAATTGTAATTTCATTACATAAATTCACACTTTGTGTTCTCTAAACACTATCAAACTCAAATATAATGTCATACTATTAACCATTGGTTGAATCAAATACAGTGTACTACATATAAGTGTAAATGAGGTAATTTAGTGTAGAAATACCACTTAACTATTTTAGAGCATGTTTAAACAAAGCTGTACGACTTGCCCATTTTAATCTTTTTTTTCAACATTCACTTGCTCGCCATGATTATACCACATATCGAATTTATACTCAGGATCCATTCCCTTTATAATCAAGTGTTCAACAATGCTTTCAACGTAACGACGATTAAGATTTCAACAATCTAAACAAGGACACAAATTTTTTCCATATCTCCTAAATTTTTCATCACAACATGCACGAATTCTAAGCTCCTTGGTCATATTCTCTACCGGCTCTATGATTAAAATTAAAAACAACAATAATGTTAGCTTTTATTATTAAAGTATTAATTCTAAACTTAAGCTACTACATGATTATCTTTGTAGACACAACCAATCTTTCTCCATCATCATATACAATATGTATGCAACCAAGTACTTATAATTCAAATAGTAATTAATTATTGGTTATAAACAAAGAGTTAATCACTGTTTACCTATAAAACAAACTGTATTAGTAACTATAAATTAGGTGAATTTTGGATTAGTTGCTATAAAGCATAAGAAGCCTTAATTCTTGGTTGAAAAATCAAGATTATTAGTTAGGTTTTTATATCTCCACTATCACAAAGTAGAAATATGAAATCTACTTTTCGAAACAATTATTATACTAATCCAAGAATTTATACTATAACAGTTGCAACAGCAAGGAAGAAAAAGAAATTATTGCATCTAAAAGTAATGAAAAGTATGCAATGATAGTGACAATGATAAATGAATTTTAATGTTAAAAGAGAGTAAAATAAATTTTTATGAATTTCAAAAACAATTATATCCATACCTACACTTGCTTTTCTTTTCTTAATCCCAAATATTATGTCTTAATTAAGCATTTGCTGCACTAAATATAATACTAATGGAACGCAAGCGAGGTACAGTCTTGTGTGTTTTAATAGTGATGACTATATAGGTTCAACTAAAGTAATATTGTTGTTGTTTATTGTGTAAATAAAAAAATTAAATACATCTTGAATTTAAGAAGAGAAAAACTATATGATACTTGAAGTATAGATAGAGTTTTCAAGTGTTTTACTTGCACCTTTTGTTTCTTACTAGTCTTAAAATTTGGAACAAAAGATTCAAATAGCACAGTAACAGAGGCATAAAGACAAAAATACCAAACATTCTTTTATTAAACCAAGCAATTTTAGTACATACAATATGTACTTTTTTTAAAGTGACAAATATTTCAGTTTGTTTATAAAACAAACTGTTGTAATGTTGCATCTCTGCAACATTAATTCAAGTGAAATATCATAATATTGTCCAGTTTCTATACCAAACAGCCATTAGAGATCAAATATATTAGAAAAAACTATAAGTGATGTAAATCCTATAAATAGTGTACCAGCATATTCAACTTACATTCAAAACAACAAAAATAAGTTGTGCATATAAACTTGCTATCTTGGTAGGTTAAATTCAAATAACTGGTAGCATGAAGCGCATGAACTAAAAACAACTTACTTTTAATGATCCCTGTGTAGTTCATCATCACTTGATCATCAACCATAAATTTGGACGCTAAAATATACAGTCATAACTTAAGCAGTTAAGTAGACTATGAAAATACGAATTAGAGCCACAAATTAAAATGTTTTCAAAGTAAGCAAGTTTCTGTAACTTGCATACAAAATCAGGAAACTCACTAAATTGCAAAAGAAAAGGAATGATATAAAAACAATCAAATGAAACAAAAATAATATTCATGCTATTATTTTCCTTATACAAATTGGTGAAACTAGTTTGACCGATGTGAGATGTGAGATGTGATGTAATGCTTTCTAATGTGATATTTGTATGCAGTATATTAATTGAGTTGCAATGTGAAACAAATCATGATTAACTTGAACAATAAAATTAGTATCATTACTTAGATTAGAATTAGGATAATTATATGAATAAACAAAAAATCATTCGCAGAGTCACTTGTTATAATAGTAGGAATCAAGAAACTATTATAAGGCCAGTCCATCAACAGAATGAAAACTGTTATAAGACTGGTCCATCAATAGTATTAAAAACTACTAGAACAACTAAATTAGGCTGGGCGATAATACAACTAGCAATGGAAATTTCAAATTTCTACACGAAAATTAGAAACGCGGATAATTTCTTTAAAAATTATTACCAAACTTATGTTGGTTTTATGAGCGACTCTGGAGAAGAAAGAAGCGAATCCGAAACATCAGTCTGTTCAATCGCCTGTAAAAAAATCGCAACCCAAACATCAGCCAATCCATAATCTCCTCTAATGGCTGAGCAACCAAATCGCCTGCCATCTATAATCGACTCGTCTAAAAACATGGGCAACTCGAATCGAACACGACAAGAACTCCCAAAATTCGATTTGGGTTGCAACTGAATTTTGTTTTCTGAGAAAATTGGGTTGAGAATTTGTGAGTTAATCTATTTTTGAGTGCCGCCATGAATTATGAACGTTATTCTCAGTTACATTCATTTTGTAGTGTAGGGTTTGAGCGTGGGTTGCGGGTTGTTTTTTCATACCCATTTTGTTTTTTGTATTTGCCTACTATTAAAACATATGTTGGTAAGGGATGCAAATTAACGTCGTTGCATCGGTTGACTTTAAAACCGATGCGACTAAAACTATTTGCATTGACGTATTTGTACCGGTTGTCGGTGACAACTGATGCAAATTTGATTTTTTTTTATTACCTATTGCTTTCCATGTACCAATTGCATCGGTTATTAAGACAGAATTGATGCAAATAGTTCTATTAGCATCAGTTATTACTTCAACCGATTCAAACGAGGCGATGAAAATAGCCTGTTTTGTAGTAGTGATAGTTGATTCAACAAGACTTTAGACCATAGAAAAAAGATTTCAATGGAGAATCGGGCGGCACCTGTAGAATTGACGGTGTCTGCTCCAATCGACATGGATGGCCTAATGCGGGTCTTGAAAATTGGATCGCACCTTGGAAACAAGATGCGATTAGAACTCACTAAATTTCTTCGTGCCAACTTGGTTGTGTTCGCTTAGACACATTCCAGTATGTGTGGGGTGTCACCGGAGATTGCATGCCACTCACTCAACATTGATCCCAGGTTTGCGCCGGTAAAGCAGAAAAGGCATAGCCTGGGCCTCGAGCGATCCATGGCATTGAGAGAAGTAGTAGACAAGCTAATTGCCAATGGTTTTATCCGTGATGCAACCTACCCTGAATGAGTATCTAACTCGATTTTGGTCAAGAAGTCTAACGGGAAATGGCGAATTTTCATCGACTACTCGGACTTAAACAAGACTTGCCCGAAAGATAGTTTTCCACTGCCCAGAATTCACCAGCTTGTGAATGGGATGGCTGGACATGAACTGCTATCATTTATGGATGCGTACTCGAGATACAACTGGATCCTGATGCACGAACCCGATCAGGAAAACTCCAGCTTCGTCACCAATCTAGGACTATACTACTATAGGGTAATGCCATTCGGTTTAAAGAACGCTGGGGCAAGCGACCAAAAATTAGTAAAAGCCATGTTCAAGCGTTAGGTCGGAAAAACCATAAGGTCTATGTGGATGGCATGTTGGTTAAATCCCAGATAGCTTCAAATCACTTAGATAATATCGTCAAAGTGTTTGAAATACTCCAAAAATATGAAATGAAACTCAATCCACTCAAATGTCACTTCGAGGTGGCCCCCGGAAAGTTCTTGGGATTCAAAGTTAGCGCCAAAGGCATTGAAGAAAATCTAGAGCAACTAACTTCCACATGCAAAGTCCAAGACCTGAAGAACAAGAAGGAATTACAAAGCTTAAATGGGAAGGTCGCAGCGCTAAGCTAGTTCTTCCCGAAAGCCATCGACAAATTTATACCTTTCTTTGATGCATTAAAGAATGGAAAGAAGAACTTCGAATGGAGTGAGGCTTGTCAAACTATGTTTGAAGGGTTGTTATGACATATGGAAACCCCATCGATTCTATCAAAACCAGTGGACAGAGAGGATTTATTCATTTACTTAGCAGTTTTACCTCATACGCTGAGTGATGCTCTTGTGCATGAAGAAGCTAGAATTCAGCGACCTGTAACTACATAAGCAAGCGGTTCATTGGAGCTAATAAAAATTATCCGAAATTGGAAAAGCTAACGTATTGCCTCTTGATCACATACCAACCCAAGACTTTCGGGCAGCTCAACAAATGGAATATTAAATTAAGCCAGTATGAAATCACCAGCCATTTGTTTGTACCAAAATTGGGCATAGCACTCTTCGAATGTGATTGAAGAGATTAAAATAAAGAAATTAAATGGAAAAGGAGGCTAATCTAATAATCACACCAATAAAAACATGTAGAAATAGAAAAAGACAAGAAATTATAGTGGTTCAGCATTGTAGCCTATGTCCACTTTGAATGATTTTTTGTTTATTGATGACTGACAACTTATTACAACAGTACAACACTGTAACACTCAAGTTACAATGGAGTTGCGGCAGAGTAACGACATAGTAGAGTCAAAATATCCTCTTTCTATAGGCATGGGGGTGCTATTTATAGGTGTAGGTCTGAAATATCCACCCCTGAACTCATAATACTCCTTCTCACAAGTGAGTGGGCCCACCAGATCGATCAGAGGTCATTTGGAATCGATTTGGATCGATCTCCATCTCTTTCGTATCGATTAATATTGTGTCCGTTTAGGCTGCGATCGATCATATGCATTATTGAGGTGGTAAGCAAGCTCCTATGAAAATTTCATAGCATTTGGACTTGTAAATTTTGAGTTATGATCGATTCAGAATTGATTTTGCAAGCACGCTGGTGGCTGCATATTAATCCCCGTTTGTATCGATACTCCATATCGATAGGTCGTGCATTGATGACATGGAGCGATGTTAAAGTGGAGATTTGCTTTTCATGCTGAGTGACTATTTCTCTTAGTTTGAACATGCTTTCTTCGTATCGATCTAGTGTGATTCCTTTCGTATCGATGCTTGGAAGCGCCTCCATATTGATGCCTGGGCACGCCTTCATATCGATGCATGTATGTTACTTCCTTCATATTGATCGATGGACGCTGGTTTCGTATCGATGCATGTCTGATCGATATGAAATAGATGAAAGGGGATCGATACGAAGTGGATAGTAGTCGATCAGATGGATTAGGATCGATGATATTGGCTGATGGATACGAAGGGGGTGGTTGCAAAGGGATGGATATGAAGTAAACATGCTTCTCATGAAACTTGATCGATCCATAACTTGACCATACAAACTCCGATTGACTTTCATAGCTTTGTGGAGTACCATGTTATTCGTGGCTCGATCCGGACTTAGACCAAATTTTCCAGTATCCATAGTGGACCTATGTATAACTGATCTTCGTGATGGATTGTCTTTAGTCTCTAGTCAAGTCCTTGGTGTCACGGCCTTACTAAACGACGGAATAACATTTTCCTCCTAAAGTATGTCGTAAACGTGCATTGAAAAGTTGAAATCTTCATTCTAAAAAAGTACCATTCGATTCGTTGAATAGTCGCCGTCTTTTCATCAAGAGATGTAACCTTTGATGGATTTCTGTCAATACAAATGTTGAACTGTTGTCTTCCAATGATCATGTAGTGTTTTATTGTAACTGAAGATTGAGTGCTAGAAATTTTTTGTTTGTTGTTTTTATTATCACCAGGTAAGCTTTCAATTCTTATTAATTTTGAAAATCAAACGTTAGTTCGTTACACATGAACGTATGTTAACCTGACTCCTGTTCACCTTTGCACGTTCACGGGTGATTGTCAAGTTCTTTGGTTCTTGTTTGGATCGAGTTTCATATTGATCCTCTCCTGAATTGATGTGAAATTCTATTTGTAAGAACGATTGATGGTTGTTTTAGGCCACTCCTTCGTATCAATCCTCTCCTGAATCGATTTGAGATGTTGGAATGCATGCTTCGTATCAATGGCCATCGATATGAAACGGATAGACCTTGGAGATGCTTCGCATCGATGGATACGCGATCTTGTGTCTTCGAGCTGATGGATACGAAATAAGCATTTCATATAGGTGGAGTTGAGTGGGTCTAACATGATCTTGTAGTGACTTTCATATCGATAGTCATCGATAAGTGTTGGTATGATCTTAGAGTACTTGTTTCCTATCGATGGATGCGAAGCAAAGGGATGCCCATCAATGGTTCTGAAGTGCTAGACTATGGATCGCTCTGGGCTGATGGATACGAATCAGTGTCTTCGTACCAATGCAATGATCTTTCCAGGTTTGTTTGCACAATGTCTTTCATATAGTTAAAATTTTCACCGCTTCAATCGGTTTGCCACTGGGATACGAAACATTTTTTTTTGGATATGAAACCATATAAAATGGGTTTAGGACTTAGAAAATTTTCTCACTTACCTTCTCCCTTGCCCTCTACTTCGTATCGATACAAGCACGAGAAAAAAGAACTACAAAAGTCTTCACCTCCAAAATACTTGGTTTTTAATCCTTAATCTAATTCATCGAAACTAGGTAATTGATTAATCAAAAACACTTTAAAATGATGAGACTCGAGTCTTAATGCCATTTCCTTCAATGTAATGGTCAATTCCAGCATCGTCGATGCCGAAGCAAGGACAGAGTGAGGTCATGGAGCTTTCAATGGCGTTTTGACAACATGGGGAAGAAGGAGCTAATGGTCGAGGTGATAGAGCCATTCGTATCGATACAAGATGGATGGCAGCTACTTTGTGTCAATCTGAATGGTGGGAGTTCGTATCGATCTGGAATGATCGAAATGAAGTTGCTTTCCTTAGACCGTTACGAAGAGGAGCGGTCTGGAGTGATCGATACGAAGCCAAGGCTTCAGGATCGATATGAAGAGTATAGATCTGGAACGATCAATATGAAGTCATAGCTCTGGACCGATATGAAACCTAAACTCTGGGACCGATATGAAGGCAGACTTTCGAGGAACGATCCAAGTTGAACTTTGATGGATACGAATTAGCGACCTTTTTCATACTCGAACACCTGACTCCGACGAGCTTTAGCCTTGCATAACTGGACTTGACCATTGAACTGCATATTTTACTATCCTTCGAAGCACGTCGATGTAACCATAATTTAATAAACTTAAGCACCGATCGTTTTTTGAAATCAGGATAGCACAGTTGGGATGGTCAGCGATAACAGTCACTCCAGTTGAAACTCAAAGTCTTGTCGTTTTACCATCTTTCGAACTTGTAGAAATCTAAAGCATTATGTCACATTGCACTACACAACATGATCATTCACTTCTTACTGAGGGGAACACGAGTTTACTGCCATCTAATGATGATTTTTACTGAGTTCAATAGCTATGGATCTTGAAAGCTTCAAGCTGCAGGACATTCAGAGTCCTCCACTTCCTGGAATCAAAATGCTAGATGCCGCGGCAGATGTAGTTAACCCCTCACCCAGGATGAACTGCCGGTGCAGTCTTAGTTCTAATCCCAGAGGATTCTATTCGTTTTAAAATGTCCGAAGACATGTTAGGCATTCTTCCTTAGGCATAGATTATCATTAAATGATGTTTTATTATCGGGGCCAGAAGGCAAAGCCCAACAATCCCCCAAAAGGGTATACCGCCTGCAATAGGTTTATGTGCATAGCCGAAATGCTGCCTCCATTCAACCAGTTTGTTCAGGAAGTGCTGTTCTTCTTGCGGATCGCTCAATCTCAATTGCACCCGAACAGATATGCTCTCCTCAACAGCCTGTACATTATCTTCATGAAGCATCTTTTTCGACCTTCGATTGTCGAGGAAATCAGATATATATTTAACGTCAAAAGTCGTAGGGACAACCCTTCATTCACCTTCTTAGTAGCAGTCGGAAACTGCCAAGTAGTGGCAAACTCATGGAGCAAGCTAAGCAATTTCAAGACCGAATGGTTCTTTGTTCGATGTCCACCAGGATTCGTCAGACGGTGGTTAGTAAGACGTAAGTGCTCTAACTTCTTCGTCAATTAACTGGATAATATAAGTTGATGTTAATACTTCACTTCATTTGTATCTTTGATTCCACGGCCCGAAGGGGAACAATTTAAGGAGACAGTAAGTATTCTCCAATCGATGCCAGTCGAGCTCAGAGAAATCGATGAAGTCCTTACCGATGAAAACTTAATTGTCATGGGGCTGATAGAGGGAGATCAAAGCATCAGGCTAGTTGGAGTTCCCAGGGTGGCTCCGATGAAGCAAGTAAGAAGGAAAGATCCCATTTTGCCCCCAGTTGGGTGAGTTCAGAGTGCTTCTGGGGTTGTAATCATTGAACAAGGCAATGACGAGAGCTCGTGAGCCATGGATGAGCCCATGGTTGCAGCTTCACAAAGTCTTCGATCATGTGAGTTAAAAAAAGGAAAGACTCTCTCCCACAAATCCCAAAGGCGTAAAACTGTTGTGGTATCTCTACATGCTGCAACTGCTATAAGTCAAGAGACTTCTTCTCCGCAAATGGAGTGTTCGTTGAAAGAATTGGTGGATATCCTTATTCCTGACAACTTGACCTCATTCCATGGTTTTGGATTAGAGGGACTTTATTCCCTATTGCAAACCGATGCAGGCTTAAGTGTTGTAGATGTAGAGGAGCCAACTCCTGCGAGAAAGGCCACCACAATCAGTTGGTTGGGGGTTTGCATATGCATACACACATTTCACAACATCATACAACTTCTAATCACATATTTCTCAATCTCAGGAGAAAACTAATTCTGATTTATTTAAACTAATTCTACTTTATTTTCCTTTTTTCAGATACGATGGTGAGGCAGAGGTCTATGCTCGACAATCTTCGTTCTTTGTGTCGTTCTTCTAACTCTTACTCCGAGTCTTATAGCCGTGAATTTGAAAGAGACTATGATAGCCACTGCTCCAGCCAAGAGCATGAGCTCTATGAAAGGGAGAAGGAAAAATCTTACCAAGCTAGGCGCCGCTCTCGGTCACGATCGACTCCACCTAAGGGTCTCTCAAAATCCTCTAGTTCTGGTAGACAATCTTCTGAAATCGCCTACCAAACAGTGCCTCCTCATACTTAAAAATCTGACGATCCACGCCGTAGAGTTAAAATAGAAGCTCCCATCATCACCGCACCAACTACTATGGAGCCCACAAGGGAGGGAGCCATCAGAGTTGCTAAGTTAAAAACAGACTTCCCAAATATCTGTTTCGATGGCTTCCACTTCCCCCGAACTTGAAAAGAGTTCCTAATGATGTAGAAAAACTGGTAAAGGACTGCGTGCATGATGTTTAAAGCCAGTATTGAGAGTGGGTCAAAACTACAGAAAAGGCTATAGTGATGGCTTTTGATCGGGCCAAAATAATTGAGAAATTGGACACCAATCTTGCTCAGAAAAATCGGATAATAGAAGTGCTCAATAAAGGAGCCGAATCTTTAAGGAAGTTAGAGATGGAGACTGATAAGAGGGCCGAAGAGGCAAAGCAGTCTATGGAAAAAATACGACGGTCTCATATGGACTTGGTTCATGAGATAGGCCACCAGAATACCCTTATCATGGAGGAGAGAGATGCTACGGTGAAAGAGCTCAATGAGCTAAAGACAAAACTTGCTGAGGTCATCAGGGAGAAAGACGATGCCAATAAAGCTGCCCAGGAGGCATGCGAACGGATGGTGGCACTTAAGAATGAAAGGGATGCGACTAAATTAAAGGCTCTAGAAGCCGAGGCCAGGATCGAGAGTGAAGTTAAAGCAGCGGAGGCTAGGGTGGAGGATGAGATTGAAGATCTCATGGTCACATACAATGCAATGTCTTAAGAAACCACAATCTAAACTGGCTCGGCAAAGATTATCCCTTCCAGCTATATCAAGCATAGAGCCGCTTTGGTGGAGGATGAAAAGTGATCCTAAATACCACAACTATTTGTGAGTTCAAACTGGAAGCTCAAATACTTGTTGGAGATGAACCGAAAGTCCTCCATGATACAGTCGTTGCTCTCAAAAAGGAAAAGCTAGCTGCTAAGTATCCGAAGTAGGAGAAGGATCCGAGGTTGAGCATCATGAAGCAGGTTCCGAAGCGCTTGCAATGTCTCAATCTGAGCCTACTTCTTCTATCGATCCTCCAGTTTTTTCGCCCATATGATCCTTACAGGCCACATCTCTTGCGGATAACTGAGCGTGGTTTGGAAGGCGCATCGTTCTACTAAGGAGCCAAATTAATGAAGGTATTCAGAACACTTCTCCTATTCACTCAAACGTAGGAACAATGTCAGAAGACATTACTAATATTTTCTCCTATCTTCATTCAGCCTTAGATTCTACATCACTTGATCCTCCTATAACTCAAGGAATGCATCACAAGTAGGAGGTATTAATGACGGAAGCTACAACTACAACAGTCGCTATATGGTTGGGGAGATGCACAAAAGCAGTTGCGATTTTGATGAACAAATGATAGAAGCACTCCTCGGCCATAAAAGCGACCGGATCACCGAAGTGCCCTTCATCAATTATGAAGATGGGATGATTACGAGCTCCTCAGGCCCGACTAGTAGCATGCCAATGGGGATTCACGCAGATCGAGCAAAGGAGATAATGGCGGAAATTAAAGCCGAGAAAGAGCAAGCCGGGGAGGTAAAGACTCGAAGAGGTAGCTGAGCGGCAGTTTGAGCGGGTCTACGCCAAAAAAGAGTAAGAAGGATAAAAAATCAAAGGAGTAGACTTGCACTTTTGCTCCTTCTTTTTGCAAATAGCTTAGAACAAGATTTCCTTTTCCTTTTGTGGGTCATGTATGGATGCGGGGTTTGACCCCTGCTTATAGAAATTCTTCGAATAAGTTTTTCTACATATCTTTTTCAAAGAACAGTGGAATTAAAACTTCATTTTGTTTTTTCTAGCATAACTCTATGTTTATTTGTTTAAATATTTCGGCACTCGCGTTTCCATTTAATGTACTTGTGAGGCTTTATTTTGAGTCGAATTTGAGTCTTTTTGTTAAGTCCCAAATTCATGGCTACAGGTCATAACCAGACGTCGAGTCGCGTCCTAACGTTGTGCCGTTTCAGCTAGTGGCTAGTACTTGAGCTATGTCCCCAGTTCTGGGGAGAATTGAAGTGGTCGGTCAACAACCATTTTCCGCCTTCACTAACTTTAATTTAACTTTGTCGTAACAAAGTTAAAGTAAAATGAGTTTGAGTGGTTGGATCACACTCCTCATTTATTGGTATTCGCATCCATACTCTGGGGATTAAACTTGTAGGTCGGCGATCGGTCACGCCAGCTTGATGTTTGAAGTCATATACATGCGCTGGGGACTTAAGTTATTTCATGGCCGGTCAATCACATCCGTTTAATACTTAGAATTATATTCGTACTTTGGGGACATAATTTATTTTATAGGCGGTTAGTTACATCGGTTTTATACTTAGAATTATATTTGCACTTCAGGGACTTAAGTTACTTTACAGACGGTCAGTCACACCTGTTTAATACTTGTAATTATATCCACGCTCCAGGGAGATAAGTTAATTTTATGGGTGGCCTGTCACACCCGTTTGGCGTTTATACTCTAGTCCATGCTCTCGGGACTAGAGTAAGTCAACGGGTGGTCAGTCACACCCATTAGGTGCTTATACTCCGGCCCACGCTCTCGGGACCAGAGTTAATTGGCGGGTCGTCGATCACACCCATTAATGTTTATACTCCAGCTCGCACTCTGGGAATCTAGAGTCGATCGATAGATGGTCAATCAAATCTGTTTAAGTATTAGGATCTCGTTCCACTCCGGGAACGAGGAGTTGATCAGGGTTGTGGACGGTTGGATCCATCCATCCTGAGTTGGCAAGAAAAGTCGTAGATGGATGGGTTCATCCTCTTCGAGACTGGATTGAATGAGGGCGAAGTCATGGGAGGATGGGTCTACCTTCTTCAAGCCCATGTTTTGGAGTTTGCACTCCATCTCGCACTGCGGGAGCTGGATTTTTTTAGAGGATTGTCGTGTTTTAGTCTTTTTTTACTTTTTTGCTGCTTGCCCCCAAGCTCTAGCGAGTGACCGATCAAATCACAGTTACTCCCTATTTCAATAAGTACCACCTTGAGATGGAACTTAGCTCTTGATATATCGTGACCGTTGCATGATGCTTTTCATAAATTGTTTATTTGGCTTGATGGTTCTGCCCGCATTTCTGAAATAAGAAAGTATGGAAAACTAAGTTTCCTTATTACTAGTTAGAATTCAAAAAATGTGTAAATAAATTTTAATGGAAAAGCAGACAAAAGGAATAAAAGCCAGTTATGTGTAATAGCAACGGAGACTCTCACTGTTCCATGCTCTTGGTAAAGTGAGACCATCAATAGATGATAGTTTGAATGTGCCATCTCCAATTATCCGTTCAATGACATACGTTCCTTCCCATGTCGGTTTCATATGTGAAGGGACCGAATAAATTCTATTAAGTACGATATCGCCAACTTCGAAGGTTCTGGGTCGAATCTTAGCGTTGTATAATCTGGCAACCCGACTGTGGTGTGTGGCTGCCCTCAAATCAGCCTCTTCACGCTTCTCATCCAGCAAATCTAGAATTCTACAAGTAGTATGGCATTTGTCTTTGGATCATAACAGGTCACACGATGAGAAGGTACTTCTAATTCAACTAGAATAATGGATTCAGAGTCATAGGAAAGTGCAAGCGGAGTGTGGCCGGTTGCGGACTTGTGGGTAGTTCGATATGACCATAGGGCCATGGGAAGATCATCAACCCACTTGGCTCCAGCCTTCTCCAGTTGTTTCTTTAGGATGGACTTGATAACTTTATTAACAGCTTCGACTTGTCCATTCGCTTTAGGGTGGGTTACTGTTGAGAACTTCTTCCAGATGCAGTAGCGTTGACAGAAATCTTTGAACTTGACACTATCGAATTGAGTCATGTTATCAGTTACAATTGTGTAGGAGGCCAAAATGATAGATGATGTTACGCACAACAAAGTTGATTACTTTCTTCATTCTGATAGTAGCAAGGGTTTCGGCTTCCGCCCATTTGGTGTAGTAGTCAACTGCAATGACAGCGCATTTCACACCACGTTTGGCCAGAGGTAAGGACCCAATTATATCAATGCCTCCTGTGGCAAACGGCCATGGACTGACCATTTAAGTGATTTCGATAGGCGGGGCTCTTGGAATTCAGGCTTGTTTCTAGAATCTGTCACATTTCTAGGCATGTATGGAACACATACCAAAATTGATTGATTAAATAGACAAGTTGATTCTAATCCCATTTTAAAGTCCTCACGGTTGTGCATGGTTAGAAGATACATGAATTCATTTTTTAAAAAAAATTGGGAACACTACCAATCTCATCTGAAAGTCCTGACGGTTATGGGTGTTTAGTAGATATTCAAAATCCTGATGTAAATATACCACAAATAGACACATGTATATGGTTTTGCATCATCCCTATCATTCTAAAGTCGAATATGCACCTAATAGAGTATTTACGATTTTTTGTTTGATTTTTTATTGAAACTTAATATTTATACTCAATTGGGTATTGATATTGTATCAATGTCAATTACTTTATCTATATTTTTCTAACACTATTACTCTTTTGCTGATAACAAAAGGGGGAGAGAAAAGCTAAGATTTTGGCAATTAAAGGCGAAATATTTTATTTTGAATTTTCTATTTGCATATAGGTTAATTTGCATATTTTTATTTATCCTCATGCATATACGAAGGGGGAGCTTTGTTGTAGAGAGGAAGCATTTAAGAAGGGGGAGAAAATTAAATAATCAAATAGTTTAATAAATTTAAAATCTTAACTATATGTTTATTATCATCAAAACAGGGAGATTGTTGAATATGCCAATATATGATTTTTGTTTGATGATAATAAACATATATATATATATATATTCATTTAAATGTATTTGTTAATGTACTATTTTATTTTTCACATAATTAAATAAATATTTATTGAATAAAATAAATGACACGGAATTTAAATTCAAACAGATATTTTATTCAAACAATATTTTATTACAATTTTGAATAGTACAAATTTGAGCCCTCACAATATACAATTATCAATTACAATACAATTTCAATTACATCACATTTTTCACTATACATTAGCACATCACTACATATCACTCATACACTCGTATTTTATCTTCGACATTGGTCCAGATTGAATCCTGCATTTGAGCGAACTGCAAAGTAAACACCAAAGTAGTAAAATTGAAAAGAAAATATTTTTGCAGTGTAAAATAAAATGCATATTTTTGAAAATATTATTTGCCTTAGTTATTTGGGTTGTTCGTCATCATTTTATTTTGAATCCATCATACATGAATAGCTTGTGACATGCACAGTGAATCACAGTACATGCCACAAGGCCATGCACACCAATGTACACTTGATAAAATTACACGGACATGTGAGCACAAAGTCAAACCCAATCAAAAGTCGGGTTCAACTGAAGTGAAATACAAATAAAGTCATGATATTAGCACAAGGTCAAACTCGAGCTATATGTTGGATTCAACACAAGTGCGAACCAAATTCAAGTGCCAACAGACCACCACTGACCACATACAAGTCAAATAAACAATGCTACAGAGACCAGAGAACCAAGCGCATATGCATTTACAACATAACATCAATGTAACATGTTCATTGAACTGGTCAAGGCAACCACATACCAGAACTGGGAACAAGTCGAGGCAAACAACATGAATGGTCAAACAATGTAGTACCAATAGACTCAAAACCATATGCAATGACCAGAGGCAGTAGACAGTGCAAAGTGGTGAATGCAAATACAGCATACAAAGTGAAACTGCACATGACTCGGTGCAAAAACATATGATCGAACTCAAAGCAGTTTCAAAAGGCATGAAGTATGAATGCAAGCATATGGAATCCTGCAAACATATGACTCTATAAACTATATTATAGTCTTGATATCCACATATCTTGGTCAATATACTCATGAGTCTTCTTGTTCATTCTTCGAGTCTTTTTACTGTACCATCTACGATTCAACATATGTACAATATCCTGCACTATGTACTATATAACTTGATAAAACATCATTATTTAAATTTTATATGAATGTATATTGTTGTTATCAAGGTTGTTATCATCGAAATCAATAACTGACGGACTTTTCCAGTTAGACATCAACAAAAATGGGTTTAAAATAATAAAACTCTTCCTAAATCAAATATTTAGAAACTATAAAGTTAGAATCATTTACTAAGTTAAATAAGATAAATAATATATATATAACTATATGGTATACTTAGAAACAATACTATTTACACGATATATGATGTAATATGACAACATAACCTACTTTTATTAATTTAAAATCAATCTTATCATTTAATCAATCAAACATTCAAAATACACATAAATTCAAATGTCAGTTCTAAATAATCCAAACCAAGATAAACAAATCATATTCAAATGTACACACTAAACCAAATCAAATCAAATCCTATGCGAGAAAGAGAGAGAGAGTATGTGTGTGATTTAAATATCAAATCCAAACCTAGTAACTAAACGTTTCATCGAAATCTAATCCAACCATCGGACACAAAGATTGGATCTGCTTTGATGGCTTCCCAATCTTCATTATCCTTGTTAACAGTGCACTCTGGGTTATTGGATGGTTCATCTTTGATTAAGAAAGAAATCATCCATCAAATGGCATCAAAATGCTTTTCTTGTTCCTTGATCATTCGTATTTGACTTAACTCTAAATGCCTTTGATTTCTTAAGATAAAAGAGAGAACATCCTTGGAATATTTAAGAGTCCGTTCAAGGATTTCACATAATTTCTGACGTGGAGAAGACATTTTTGTAAAAAAAGATGTTTGGGAATGAAAATAGAGCATAAAATAAAACGATCAATGAGTTTTCTGGAAGAAATAGGCCTATATAGGAATAAAAAGTCATTTGGAACGATTGAATAGGTGGTAGTTATTTAAATTTTGAAATTTAAAAAATCTGCTAACTAGCCATTATATGTCGACATATATATTATATGTATGTCAACATACATACCTGCAATTTCAAATACTAGTGTATTTGTTATAGTTTTTGTTTTTATCTTATACCGTTATATATTTATAACTTTCAAACACTAATAAACAATATAGGACAGTAAGAAATGTATTTATTACTTAGGATTGAAAGGCACATGGATTTCAGAGGAAAAAACATGAAAATGACACGAACTTAAACTAAAAGCACACAACATTAAGGGATACAAAATTGATATCATAAGGAAATAACTAGATAGGCTTAGAAAGATGTAGATGATAATGATTTTCCACCAAACTTGCGAATGATCTTTCTAAATTATTTGTCCACTGTTTGAAAGAGAAGTGAACTTTTTACTAAATGAATGCTAAAGCTTCTTTTGATTTTTAAAATGCTTTTCTTGGTTTCTTAGCATCTCTTTATTGGAGGGGTAATATTGTTTTGTCAAAACTTTCCAAAGAAGTGTCTACTTCCTCCTCCTCCTCCTCTTCTTCCATGTCCATTTCATCGCCTTCTTCTTCTTCTTCTTGAATTTCTTGTTCTTCTTCATATGTCAACCTTTGTTCCTTTTTGGGAAGTGTCTCGTATGGTTCGAAAAAAGGTGGAATGTGCATAAGAGAAATGTGGCCTTACCGAAAACTTTTCGAGGAAGAGCTTGTTATCATCTTAACCAACACTAACATATATGAAAATTTTAGTAAGATACACACCGTGGTAGAGTGTGTTTTCATGTCTAGAAATGTTCTTTTGAACAATGTCATCTACAATGACATGTGCCTAATTGACGTTCCAGTTTCCATAAATGATGAAAGGAGCTTTAAAAACTTTTTGAGTAGGGTTATTATAGTTACCCGATCTTGGAGTGATATTTTATTGTAGAATGAGACTCATAGACCTCGATTTTGATGGAAGATTTTTGCGTTTAATATCAAATTCTTCATCATTCTCAAAAATTTCATGAAAAACTCCATGATTTTTTTCATCAAGTTGAAAAGTGATTAGGACAATTCCACTAGATTAGTAACCAAGTATGTGACTTAAAAAATCATAATTTAAAACAATTTGAGTGTCATGAACACTACTCAAATTTGTACCTCTTCTCCTTGAAAAAGTTTTACATTTAAATTCGCATAAAACATTTTGACCAAGTCCGGATGGCAAACAAAATCATTTTGAGAAGAGACAATTAGATTAAAAAATTTCATTTTCAAAAAAAGACTTTGTAAATCATAAGAGGAAAAATCTTCGAATTTAGCAAACCTTCTAGGAAAAACTTTTTCGAAAGTAGCATACTCCATATAAATTTCAATTGCTTCTTTTCCATTGTAGAGAAAGCCTTTAGTTCTCTTTGAGAGCCTTATAGTCTTAGGAGTTTGGCTTGAGAAGGCCATTTTTGAGTTTTTGAGGAGATAAGATAATGAAGAGATGTTTTGAATTTAGAAATAAAGTGAGTGATTGAATAGATAGAGATAGGGTAAATTGGTAGAGGGAGAACTGACATTTTAGTTATAAAAAGATGCTCTTTCAGTTTTTGAAATAAATTGAAAAGGCAGGAAATTCAAATTATGAATCTGAAAAGATACTTAAAAGTTCTGGCATGTATGCCGACATATAGTCTGGAGGTACGTTGACATATAGCCCAAAAAATTCAAAACTAAGACTAAGATAATATATTCCTACATATTTATACTTATATAATAATATTCATCCAATATTATTATTATTAATATATAGGTTATTCCTAAAAATCAAAATCAACCAAAAAATGAAAAAAATTATTAAATAAAAGGTACCCTTTTTGCTTTTTTGTTGATTAGTTCTGACAAGTTCGTTATTGCCTTGAAACACATATTCAAATTCTCAGAATCAGGTTCATTGTCGCTAGAGGAAGTATCTGAATCATCTAGTGCTTCCATGTAAGCTTTTTTTCTTTTGGATGAATCAGTAACTTGTGAGATCTTTGATTTATTCTGATGTGGGCAATCTCTTTGAAAATGGCCGAGTTCGTCACAGTTGAAGCATCTAGTCGTGGTTCCAGTTCCAGTAGTCTTGTTTTAAGGTTTTCGAAAGTTATTCATCTATCTATACTTCATGAACTTTTTGAAATTTATGGTCACGAAAGCAATTTCCTTATCATTGCCTGAATCTCAATCGTCGGCTATTGCATTGAAAGCGATGGATTTCTTTTCTATTGCCTTGCTTTCCCTTCTGCCCTACAATTGTGCTTCATAGGACATTAAACTGCCTATTTCTTCAATTCTCAAAGTACTAATATCAATATCCTCTTCTATTGCTAGTGTCTTCAGATCCCACTCCAAAGAGAGTGAACTGAGGATTTTTCTAACTTGGTCCTCTTTAGAAAAGCTTTTACCTAATACTACTAATGAATGTACTATATCTTGAAATCTATAATATATGTCAGCAATTGACTCATTTGGATTCATTTTAAGTAATTGAAACTATTAGTAAACATGGAAATATTGGTGTTTAACTTTACTAATTCCCTCATGTGTAACTTGCAGTGTTCTCCAAATTTCATCTACAGATTTACGATTAAAGACTCTGTTAAATTCATTATTATCTAGTGAACAAAACAAAATATTCATGGCTTTAGAATTATTCTATGGAAGTGCATTTTGGTCAACAATCCATCGCGCAAAGTTTGTCTGGGGTTTACTGTACTCGTTTTGTGTAATATTCCAAATATCTAAGCCATTAGACTGTAAATAAATTTTAATTCTACATGACCATAAGTGCAATTACTGCCATTAAAAAGTGGTTTCTAGTAGTAGATTGTCCTTCAAGTATACTAACATTGTTGCTAGCCATTTATACTTTTCAAAAATCAAATTATGAGTTCTTGAAAACTTATTGCTCTAATATCGAATGTGGGTTATGCAAATATGGATCTTAAAGCTAATTAAACCTTAGAGGGGGTGAATAGTATTTTCTAACTTTTGTATATCTCTTTAAATTTCTTTCAATTTTAATATTAAATCATATATTTTTAACACATAAATATATCAAAAATCAACCACGGATGCAATCATAGATAACTTTAAAACAACAAAATAAAGTAGTGAGTTAGAGAAATGGCATTAGGGATTTTATATTGGTTTGGATTTCTGCTACACCTTGTCCCATACAATTTATTGTACAAATTTATTTTCAAATGCATGTCTTTAAATGGGCAGAAGACAAACCCAATTACAATCTCCATCTGGCGGCTACGAGACACACCATTTTGATTTTTCGGGCTTAAAGTACACTTACTTAATTTGGACGAGCTATAAGCATACCCACTCGGATTTTCATGCTACCAAGCATACCTAATTGATTTGAACGGGCTGCAATCAAACCCATGCAAATACAAATAGAGTTTGATGATTTTTTCAAAGATAATTCTAGAACTTTGGATATAATGGATCCTAAAGCCACTTGGACAACACTTTGATTTGAGAGAGAGATGATTTAAAAATGATAAGAAAGTAGTATTATATCAATACAAAGAAGATTGAATTGATTCTATTTGATTTTAAAGAGAAAAAGGTATAATTTCAACAGAGTTTTCAAGAGAGTAAGAGAAGGGAAGAAAACATGATAATAACTGCTAAAATATTCATTTGAAACCACCTATCTATAGTGTATAAACAATGTATCCATTCGTAAAGAGTTGCGATGAATCGACACTTCATTTCATAATTTAAAAAAATATTTTACATCATGTATGTTGATATACAACCTGCCAATATGTCGACATACGGATATGTATTATGAAATATTATTTATTTTAAAATATTTTGAAAATCCTATAGTTTGTAAAATAATTTGATACTTTGTAAAATAGTTTGAACATAGTTTATAAACATTTTGAACTTTGAAAACATATAAAATATTTTGAAATATATTTTGAAAATATATTTTGTTAAAAAAATAAAAGATAATAAAATAGGAGATAGAGATCAAAGATTGTTACCAGGGACTTTTAAAAAATTTATGACTCTATACACTACATTATAGTCTTGTTATCTTCATATCTTGGTCAATATACTCATGAGTCTTCATGTCCATTTCTCGAGTCTTTATATTATACAGTCTTCGATTCAACACCTGTAAACTTGGTGAAACATTATTATCTATCTTTTATATGAATGTATATTGTTGTTATCAAGGTTGTTATCATCAAAATCAATAACTAAGGTATTAACAGAGAGGATCTCCACCCTTATACATATTTTGGTTATTTCTAAAAGAACCGAGGTTGAGTGTACCAGGAATCCATTGATTGATTTTAGAGCACCCGGTAAGCAGAAAGAGTGTACTAATATTAAATGACTTGAGACCATAACCACTTCAAAACTAAATACATGATCTATGCTTTGCAAGAAATTCATGATGCTAGAATCCATTTAGGGATTTGTGCTATGTTCTAGTGGTAAAGACTCATATAAGAGATGCCGAATGTAGCCTCGACATCGATGATGACAAAAATTAGAGTAAGGATGCACAATCCTAAGTTTATCTGACCCAAGGGGTATATCAACTCCATTATTTTGAGATGCTTTATATTATTGGGTTATGGAGTTGTTGATACTTGATTTATGAGATTAGGGCTTGGGCTAGTTATGTTTACCTTATGGTACATTCACTAGAGATGTACGCTTCTCGAAGAAATATCTCTGATCCTTGTGTAGTAGATTTGCCTCCTTGAAATGAGGTTGTGTCCATGGAAACCCTACACAATTTAGTGAAAGCTCGTTAGTTGTTTTGATTGTATAGATATTATTGTTGTGGTGTACACTTCATGCACCATAGCTATTTTCTTACTTATATTCATCACCCAAGATATTATTATAATATCACTAGATTTTCTTATGAAACAGTTTAGTTATCATAAGGTAAAAACAAGTATGTGTTTATTTGTAGCATGGTATTACAAGATACCATTATTTTTGAAGGGTTTATAAATATAAAAATCCATATGATTGAGTTTCTCACGTTAGTTTACAGGACTAATCTAGGTGTTATTTTCTTATAATGCTCAGATTAGCCCTGAGTATATATTTAGATTTAGCTATAGATGCTTTAGAGCTAGATAATTACCTATCGTGGTATTTATTTCCAATGCATTACATTATGTGTATATATATCAGTAATTGTAAGGAAAGACTATTATAACAATCTAGGCTGATGATAGTACTTAGATTAGTAACTCTAACATGCTATGTATATTAGAGTAACGCCATTATAACACCTTTGATTTTAAATAACATGATTCGGGAGATTTAAGTAGTTAAGTTAAATAGAATAATGTAAGAACTAGAGTAATAAGGGAATTAAGATTTGAAAATTGAATGGAGGTCGTGCTTAGCTAAATGATATCATAAGAATGAGTTTATAAAATGGCTTAATAAGTTAATTACTTAAGAGAATATGTCAAGGGTATTATGGGAAATAACCATATACCATAACCCCTAAACCCTTACCTTACTCTCATTTACGTTTTCACAAAAATAAAAACATAAGAAAAGAAGCTTCAAGGCCGTCCATTACTCTAGGAGAAAAGGGGATCATAATCAACTAAAAGCTTAGGATTTGAGAAAGGAAGAATTAAGCAAGATCAAATCTCAAGTTCCTTATCCAACCAAGGTGATTAATAATCGAAAAAATCTCATATATGTTTTAATGAACATTCTGATTTCGGGTGTAAAGTTTAAAACCATTTGGACGATTTAAATGATGATATGCTTTGATTATATGCCATATTTGATTTAAACAAGTGTGTTTGAAAAAGATTTGATTCGATTTTAAGGCTAAATCATCTTACATAGGTTTCGAAAGCCAGAAAGATTTAGTATGTTATGAAAAACATTATTTTGGAAAAGGTTTCGAATTTTTGTATTATCCAAGCTATGGATAATTTATTATGAATTTTGTATGGAGGAAATGGATAATTTGGGTTTAAAATTTATTCCAACAATTATATAAAGTATTTTGGGTTTGAAATTTATATATGTTAGAAAATATATTAAAAGTGAATTAAGTTGATTTATGGGAATTTTTCCTAAGTGATATGCCTTGGTAATTAAATTAATTAAGCTGGAGGACATAAATGTTCTATTTGTTTTGTTAAGGGGAAGGGCTTCATTGTTAAAATGTTTTAATTTTTAATTGATGAACTCGGCAGCCTTTTTAGAAAAGATTTTGGTAAAGGATTTGGCAACCAATCATATTTTGCCAAATAAGGCAAGTTAGTTGAAAAGAAATTACTTTAAAAAGCTATAAATTAGTTTTGCTTAAATTTACTACTTCGCCACTTCCATCTGCAACCTTTAGGCGCTATACATCCACCAAACCCATTCGAAAGCAATGCACATAATATTGAGCAGTTGGTACGTAGCGCATTGGAGAAAGACGGAAGGTCCATGTCAAAAACTTGCTTTCGAAGGGGTTCATGTCTTTTTGAATAGCTTTCAAATCAATCCGCCGGCCTCGGTTTAGCTTTTGAAAGAGATGTTGCTTACTTTGTTTTCACAAAGTTTTCGAAAGTGTTGAGATTATTTTTATATAGCTTCCAAGGGGATTGCCACTTACCTTTGTTTTAAAAGTAGCGTTTGATTTAGTTGTCGCATAATAAGTTTAAAAAGGAGCTTTTGAAAAGGGTAGTTGTTTTAAACCTAGTGGAAACCTTGTTGCTGTCTCCATACCTATCGAATGGGTTAAAGGCCGCGTTTTGTTATAGCCTTTTATCGATGAGTTCGAAAGGAAAGCTTTTTTTTATTAATATAGAAGTCTTATTCCCAATGCTTTCGAAAGGGCTCCAGTACCCACTTATTTTAAGGTTTGAAAGGTTATTTCGAAGCTATCCTTCTAATTGTTTTATTTAAAGACTAATGCTTTCAAAAGGGTGGTTTCGCAGCCATCTGTTTTCCCCAAATTCTTTTATTTCAAAATTAATGGTTTCAAAAGGGTTACTTTAGCTAGTGTTCACTTCGACCCAAAAGTTATATTTAAGGTTAAACCTAAAGATTTTGAAAGAGATACTTTCAAATGGTTTCGAAGCTATGCTTTTATAAATCCTACTTGGACTAAAAGGTTTTGAAAGATGGGCATTAGTTCTTTCGAAAGGAGTGTTTTAATAGTTTGGAAAGTAGGTTTGGTGCTTTCTAAAGGGTTATTTTGAGTGCTTCGAAAGGCCTATATTTATTTGTTTTGAATAGAAGATTTGAATACTTTCGAAAGGTATATTTCTATGGTTTTGAAAGAGAGAGTCTAGGGTTTTGAAAGCCTTAGTTTTTAAAATGAGGAATCTAATCTCATTTTTAAAGAAAAACCCATAGCAGTATAAAAGAGTTTTGAAATGAAATTTTACTTTGAAGTTTTTGAAGAATCTTTTCCTTATTAAAGATAATAGGTTAAAGGTATTAACCATGTTTCATTACAAAAATGATTTCATGGAAATTGAACTAGAAATTTTTATATGATTATGCTATGATTAGTTAATATGTGTGCTTCTTATGCAACTATATTTACTTAATATAATTAAGCAATAACTGTATTTTGGGGTATTAAGGGCAGAATAACTAGTTAGGTTGTCCCAATAGTGAATATATATTAAGTTCACTCCGGTATGATTATAGTTGCATCCAGGAGGTCTGGTAGACCAGAACATAGGATGTCCAAAGATTGATCAAAGAGTTGTCAATTTAGATAGTTTCATAGTAAACCCATGAAAACTATGTCTGGGAAGTGTTATTAGTAGGGGCTAATAGGTTCGTAGTGATCCCATGAAAACTATATTCGGATTAAGTTATTGACAGACATCAATAGGGAAAACTATTATATGAGAGAAGTTATTGGAGATTCCATAGGTTCAAGGAGAAACTAGAAAACTATAATTGGATGAAGTTATTGGCAAGGGCGAATAGGTTCTTAGTGATTCCATGAAAACTATGAAATCAGACAAATAGTCCATAAGATTTTTGACAGGCTACCAGTTAGCCCATGAAAACTAATAGGTTAATAGTGACGCTAAACTATAACTGAGATAGTCAAATGAATGGGGATAGCAAATCCAGAATATATTGCATGTTTGCATATCATCGTGATATATTTTAAACTGATATGTTTTAATCATTTTGGATGCAGGTGCACGGTATATGGTAATTATAAACTTTGGTTAAAATACTAGTGAAGGGGAAACCTGTTCCGCTAAACGACATGGTCTCCCTATATATATATATATATATATATATATATATATATATATATATATATATATATGATTCGAGATGATAGATTATTATTCACACCAGGCTTTTTGTCTGACTTGAAGTTTACATTTTCCCCTTAAACTCTGGAGTAGATTTTGCATATTTTTAGATTTAAAGTTTTCAAATCTCCTATAAATGAATAAGCTTTCGGAGACATGCAAAAGGAAGGATAGCTATTGGAATTCTTTCTATTTGACTCCGATGTTTTTTATGTAATAGCAAAGTTGTTAAATTGCCCATATTTAGACTCTGATCATCTAAGCGGTATCTTCATATGTCGCTCTTAGCATATTTTGTAACAATTACATTTTCGAACATGGTTCACGCATTGGTATTATGTAATGAATTTGAAATGTGATTTGAAGTGGAATGGCTTGTTCAAGTTGAGTTCAAAAATTTTCATATCCATGTGTTTTTGTTACATCAATGCATCTAACATTACCACATTTGGTCACCAAAAATTAATAACTATGGATAACTGCAACATTTGTAGCCATCAGTTTTGGGCCTTCGAATTAGGGGTGCTACAAGTTGGTGTCAGTGCATAGGTTTATGTAAACTAAAAAAGAATTTAAACCTGAAAGAATTTTCAAAACATAATCCAATAAATCAGAAAATAAGAACAGGTTTTGGGTTAACGTTATAGTAACATAGTTGTATTTTTTTACTTATATATACATAACTACGTACTCCCCTCTCTCTTAGACCATTCTTTTGTATCTTTCTAAGGCTCGTATGCAAATTTACGAGAAAGGATGATATGGAGGCAAAAAACGGAAGAAATCTAGGTAAAGGTAGCACCACAACCCGTGAAATGCTTGACCCAACAAGAGAAACCAGGATCAACAGGAAAATGCTAATCAAAATGCAAATTCCAACATAGGTGCTGGAAATTTGCCAATAGACATGGGGATGATGTATCACTTCTTCGTTAATCTGATGTAAGCTGGAGCAACTACAGGTGTATATGAGGGGTAATGTTGGGAATGTTGGAGGAGCTAATCCTGTGGCCCCAGTCAGTAACAACTATGCTAAGCTGAGCAGGGATTGTACCAGGATTGATGGGAAACCATTTTTGGGAGCCAAGGATCCTATAGAAGTATAGGACTGGTTTTTGCATTGTGAAAGGATCTTCGTTGCTTGGGATTAATCGATGAGAAGAAGAGGAGACTTTACTCTAGGCGGCTGTAGGAAGCAGCACTTCATTGGTGGAATAGTGTTACCATTGGAGTTCCCAAGGAAGAGTGGACTTGGGCAGAATTTGGAAGGAGATCTGAACAGAGGTTTTAGTTTGAAACTGCCAACTCAGTATTGCTAAGAAAGTTCATGGATCTTGTGCATGGTGAGATGACGATGATAGAGTATGCTATGAAGTTTGATGAGCTATCCAGATGTAGATGTGCTACTATTGACATCGTCATTAAGTGAAATGAGAAGTTTATTCGAAGGTTAAGACATGAGATTGCTAAGGCGACCTTGCCACACCTCCATGATCTGAGTACTATTATTATGGAGATGGCAATCTGGAATGAAGAGATGCTTTTACTTATGAAAAGGAGAAGCAAATTGAAACCTAGGGTTTTCAGGGTAAGAAGAGGAAATTCTTCAAGAAGAAGGAAACCCAGAAGGGAGAAGCTGCCAAGAAGGTGAAGCCTAATCTGGTTTGTTTTAAGTGTGATAAAAAGGAAATTATGTTCATGAATATCTAACCAACAAAGGAAAGAAGGCTGCAGACAGGAAGAGAGTGAAGTGCTTTAACTGTGACTAGATTGGACATTACAAGAATCAGTGTCCACAACCAGTCAGGGTGGATAAGGGAAAAGTCTTTGTTGTTGGACCATCGTTTACTAGGCCACTGCTGCTAAGAAAGGAAATATTGTAATTGAAGGTACGCTTTTGATATACCAGTTAGGGTACTGTTTAATACCAGTGCAACGCATTCATTTATATCTTAGTGTTTGGTTGATAGGTTATGTTTGGAACCCTCATACCTAGTTACTTCCTTAAGGGTTGCGAATCCAATTGGAGGGTATGCAACTATGGGGATGAGATGTTATCATTTAGAACTTGATTTGTTAGGTCATAAGTTTGCATGCAGTTTGTATGTTTTTTGATTTCGTGGACTTCGGAATCATTTTGGATATGGATGAATCATTTTGGATTTGGATTGGCAAGATAAAACATGACGCTTGGATATTTTTCCAAGATAAAGAAATATTGCTAAAGCCCCTTAATAGTCATAACCGAATTATATTCTCAATGGAGATTTTAGATCGAATGCTTTATTGAATGCTATGGAGGTAGAAGAAGAGTTAAGTTAGGTTTGGGTAGCAAGATAATTGGCAGATGTTTTTGAGCCAGTTATAGGACTACTGTCGAAATGAGCCATTGAGTTTCGAATAGATCTTATGCCAGAAGCGGAACCTATAAGTAGACATCCTAGCAGGATGACGCCGACTGAGATGAAGGAATTGAAGGTGCAGCTAGTGGATTTAGATGGGTGGAATTTTATTAGAAACAAGCAGCTCGCCTTAGGGAGTGGTCACGATGTTCGTAAAGAAACCAGATGGATCGTTAAGGATGTGTATCGACTATCGTATGTTGGCTGAGAAGACGATCAAGAATAAGTATCCTTTGCCAAGAATTGATGATTTGTTTGGTCAGTTGTGTGGAGCCAAAGTATTTTCCTAATTGGAATTGGCGACATGTTTCCATCAGCTAAGAGTGGCAGAGGATAGTATTATATTAACGGCTTTTCGGTCTTGGTATAGTTCATACGAATGGTTAGTAATGCCATTCGGGTTAATGGACGCGTCAGCATTCTTTGTGGATTTGATGAACCGAATTTTTTAGGAGCACTTGGATAGGTTTATATTGGTATTCATAGATGAGATTTTAGTATTCCAAGGATGAGAGAGAGAGCATAAAGCTTATCTTCAAGTAGTGCTTGAGACGCTAAGGCAGCATTAGTTGAAAGTGAAGTTTCTAAGTGTCATTTTTGGAAGAAAGAGCTTGAGTTTCTTGGTCATGTGGTTCCAGAAAAGGATCTGTCAATTGATCCTTTTCTGATCAAAGCTATTAACAACTGGAAGAGACTGGAGATGGTGACGGAGATTAGAAGTTCCCTTGGACTTACGAGCTATTACCGAATATTTATTAAGGATTTCTCATGGATAACAGCTCCTTTGACTAAGTTAAATAGGAAGAATGTGACGACCCAGAATTTGTAGACATTTGAAATAGGAATATTTAATTAATTTTAAATATTCAAAGGTTAGTTATTAACTTGAATTTCAAATATTAATATTTATTGGACAATTAATTGTTAAATTTAATTATCGAAATTGGGTAAATTTATTGATCGGGAATTTTAAGCTGGTTAAAAATAATTTGAAGGCCTATAAAATTTATATTGATAATACTGAAGGTAATAAAAGTGTTGAAATTGAATTTAAAATAAAAATAAAAATAGCCTTCCGAGGCACAGTCTCGGAATTGGACGGAACCAGATCCATTGGATCCGTAATATTGTATTATTACCGGATTTCAAATCTTGTAGCGTTTGGAGTTATCGTGGGACCGTACGATAGGTAAACGCACTGAAAGTTAAATCGAATATTTAATTTAAATATAATTGATTTGGCCGGTCAAAGATATTTTAACATCAGCCGTTTTCCTTCCCATCAAACACTGTAGTAGTTCCTTCTCCAATACGCCTTCCTCAACATTTTATCACGTCCATTCCCTTTTTATCTTCATCAGTTCAAACGAACGAAAGAAAAAAAAAGAAAAAAAAATTAATGAAATAAATATATAAACCGCATCTCCCTCTTCTCGTTTTGAAAACCCAGCTTCCCCTTTTTATATTCTTAATCGAAAGCTTAATCAAAATAAATGGCCGGCGACTCACTTGCAGCTTCGAAGACGAGGGATTTGGGTCATGATTTGCGAGCTCGATAGGACGTGGAGGCTCGTTCGTATGGCGCGACGTCTAGGGTTCGAAGACTTCGGTGATGGTCAGTGATGGGGATTTGAGTCGTAGGCTGTAGCATCGCGCTTTTCGACGCGCAAGGAGTCGCATCTGCAACATCGAGTTTAGGGTTTCGATTTGCTGAGATATGGTAGTGAACGCGGCTAGTTCATCAAGATGTGATCGTGATTTTTCTGGCTTGAAGGACTGTAGTTCGGTTGCAGCAATTGGGGATTTGGGGATTTTGTTTTCGAGTTGCGGTTTGCTCCGGTGGCTGCACGAGTGGAAGAATCTGAGGGTGGGAGTTCGATTAACGCTGTAAGGTATCGTTTTTAAATTTAAGTATATAGATAAATGTGTTGGGCGAATTCTCACCCAGAAGATCTAGGGACCAGGAAGTCACAATTTCACCCAGGCTCGCAGCCTCCACTTCGTTCGACAGCCAAGGAGCTCAACACTAACCTAGAAGTCCATCCAAAATTCTCAGTATAGAAGCTCATTCGGCCCCGTGCACGCTCGGCCCCCTGCTCATTCGGCCCCCTGCTCATTCGGTTTCCACCTCATTCGGCCTCCTTCCCATTCGGCCTCCCTCCATTCGGCCATACTTGCCCGGACGCACCCCCTCTGCACAGCCGGTCCAGACAAGCACCGGACCAAGGCCCAGTCTCCATCGCCGAATCAACCTACGACCGGACCAAGGTTGTCACCGAACCAACCCTCTCTTTTACACAAGCCGGTCCAAACAACCACCGGATGCACGCCTTACACCGGACCACACCACCACCGGTCCATGCTCCATGCCGAATGAGACCTCGCCGAACCAGACAACTGCCAGTCCAGATTGCTTCAGCCCGGGCCCACTAGCAGCTATATACAACCAAGACCCCTGCCCCCTACCTCATTCTATAAATAGAGGGGCAGGGGTACAACAATGGCGGACAAGTTTGAGAGCTCAAGCAAGGAAGGAACTTTTCAAACTACTTTCATATACTGATACACGAAGCATTGTACCTGTAATCTGAAAGAAAGAAGATAATAACATATAAAGTGGACGTAGGCACATTCTGGCCGAACCACTATAAATCTGTGTGTCTTTTACATTTCAGCCCCTACTTCTTTTATATTTATATACTCATCTAAAATCATTGAAAATCACATATAATCAACTAAATAATACGACTTGGAGGTGTTTGTCCATTTTTTGTGCAAACATTTTTGGTGCTTTCACTGAGAATTGAACTCAAGCTTCATCTTCTCCCACTCAACCTTCTTCCTAACAACATCACTCGTTGCTTAGAAATCATGCCTTCCAAACAGAGAAGGGATGTTAACAAAGGAAAGAAAATCGCAACTAGCAGCCTTCCAGATCCAGCAATCACAGATCAGCCCACTTCAACAGCAGTACCAGATGAAAATCAGGAAAATCCAACTGGTCCCGCAACGGAACAACCAATCACTAGGGCAGATCTGGACAGGGTTGTGGCTGAAGTAACTAACCGCTTCACATCCCAACAAGAAACTTTGGTGGACCAACTCATGACACGCTTAAGGGATGCTGAAGAGTCCAACCGCAACACTGAATCATGGGGTGAATCCCAATCCGGAGGATCCCGGAGGCAACAAAGGTCTTCACTCTTCGAACAAGCTATCAACAGGAAAAACGATGATAGGGGCCGCGCCCGGACTCAGCCCGAATTCCGACTCGAGGAAGCCCTTGGAACCGAACCTAGCGGGGGAGGCACCAGGCGAGGGTCGGATGTAGCTGAGCCAGTCATGCCACCTAATCAAAGAAACCCCGCTGAACGGAGCCGAGCTAGAACCCAGCCCGAAGTTGACCCCATGGATGTGCTCGAAACAGAACCCCACAGGGGAAGATCAAGGCAGGGGGCAACTGTAGCTGGTCCTAGCGTGCATCCAAGCAGCCAAAGACAACCACTGGATAATGCTAGAGGTGATAGACTGTACCATCCCTACAGGTCATCTGGACGAGATAGATCCCGCAGGGATGAACCGAGCTCATTTTTGTCCGCTCCAAGTTCTGACGAGCGGATGGCACGATTATTCAGAGAATGTGTCCAACGGGAGCAAAGGGATCGGGGAATAGGCGCTAGGGTCACCAGTCCCTTTACCCGGAATATCGAAACTGCCATCACTCCCCGGGAATGGAAAATGCCAACCATGGAACCTTACAAAGGAACTTCCGACCCCATCGTACACCTGCAGAGATACACCCAGCATATGCTCATGAGTGGAGCAACAGAAGGAGTATTATGTAAATGCTTTCCGCTATTCCTATCAGATCTAGCTACCTCCTGGTTCTGCCATCTACCCCAAGGATCCATCAGCTCATGGGAGATGTTAAAAGAAAGGTTTATTAGCCAGTTCCGCATCCATGTGGAACAACCCAGGGATGCTTATTCTCTATCCAATGTCAAACAGAAATCCGGAGAGACGCTACAACAATATCTAACACGGTTCAACGCCGCAGCGGCAGCAGTTCAAGATGCCGATGAAAAACTCACTCTAATGGCCCTCTGTAGTGGTGTACATCCAGACACCAAGTTTGCCAGAAGATTAACTAAGGAAAAACCAGCTACCTTGCCTGATTTCTTCCATGAAGCTGGAAAGTATATGAGACTTGAAGACGCTGCTACGGAGAGGCAGTCAGGGCAACAAGGCAAGATAGTTCACGACAAGGTTCCCACTGCAGCTAAGGACGCTCGAAGAAATGAATCCAGAGACAATGCTGGGGGCAGGAAGGTTGAGAAGCGCCAATATCGACCAGGGCCAAGATTTGACTCCTACACTCCTTTGAATGAAACAATCGAAAACATCTACCTAGCCACTCAGGGCGAACTCGGATACAAGCGCCCCCCGCACAAGAAAGAATCAGATAACGCACTCAAGTCCGGAAAGTTCTGTCGCTTCCACGAATCCCACGGACATGACACCAATGAATGCCACCATCTTCGGGACTTGATCGAAGAACACATTAGAAGAAGAAGACTGGAACGTTATGTGAAAGGTCAGAACAGGACTCCAACTCCTGCCAATGAGAACTCAAAGCAACCCCTCCCAGAAGTAGGCGGAGGGAATCGCAACAATCACAACACCAGTGGCTCTAGTCAAGAGAAGATAGTAGTCCTTACCATCTCAGGAGGACCACACATTGCCGACAGAAGTTGGGCAGAGATGGAAAGGTACGGCAAGTCGCTTAGAAATGCCGAAGGATATGTTAACTCCATTACGGAGGAACGCCACCCGAAACGAAAAGAAAACAATGACATTGTATTCAGTAGGCATGATTTGGAAGGAAGACAGTACCCACATATGGATCCCATGGTCATCTCTGCCTGGTTTGGTCCAGCTAAAGTTTTTCGGATTCTAATAGACACGGGAAGCTCCGTAAATATCCTGTTCAAACATGCTTTCGACAAAATGAAATTATCAATGAAGGATGTATCCCCCTGTGACAAACCACTGCACGGTTTCACTGGAGATGCAAAAATGCCCCTCGGGCAACTTGACCTCTTCGTCGAAATAGGAAGTCATCCCCGCTCCGTTGTGCGAAAACAAACGTTCGTACTAATAGAAAACCACTCGGCTTACAACGCTTTCTTGGGAAGACCAGCCTTGTCTGACTTTCAGATTGTATTAGCCCCTTGGTGCCTGAAAATGAAATTTCCAACAGACAACGGAGTAGGAGAAGTAGAAGGAGATCAAGATGCCGCCCGAGACTGCTACGTAACTGAACTTCGCAATAACCGCAGAAAGAATAAAGGAAAAGATGCAGAGACTATTCTCTGCATGAAAAGCTTGGAGGCATAGCAACTAAAGAAAGCCCCTCCTCTTCGATACACAAGCGATCCCTTCAATGAACTAGACCCCAGGGATAAAGAGGAGGAGGCTACCGCCGAGCCTGCAGAGGCTATGGAATTCGTATCGGTAGATAAGCATGATTCAAGTAGATTATTAAAAATCGGATCTCAGCTGAAAACGGAATTGAAGGATCAACTCATTGACTTCCTCCGCCACAACTTAGATGTATTTGCGTGGACCCATGCCGATATGACAGGAATCTCCCCAGACATAGCATGCCACATGTTGAACATCGATCCCACCAAGGTACCAGTAAAGCAGAAAAAGAGGAGCATGGGGGCAGAGCGATCAGCGGCCCTTGATGAGGAAGTAAAAAATCTACTTGCTAATGGCTTCATACGGGAAGCCATCTACCCAGAATGGATCGCTAACCCGGTGCTAGTAAAAAAGGCCAATGGAAAGTGGCGAACATGTATTGACTTCTCCAATCTGAATGACGCTTGCCCGAAAGACTGCTTCCCACTTCCCCGAATTGACCAACTCGTAGACAGCACAGCTGGGCACGAACTCCTATCTTTTATGGATGCATACTCCGGATATAACCAGATCCCCATGCACGCTCCCGATCAGGACCACACTAGCTTCATCACCGACCGCGGATTATATTGTTACAAAGTCATGCCTTTTGGACTCAAAAATGCTGGAGCTACCTATCAACGCCTCGTCAACAAAATGTTCGCAGGACTGATAGGACGAACTATGGAAGTATATGTGGATGACATGTTGGTAAAGTCCAGGAAAGCCAACGACCATGTAAACCATCTGGACGATATGTTTCAGGTACTTCGCCGGTATGGAATGAAGCTGAATCCTCTAAAGTGCTCCTTCGGAGTTTCATCGGGAAAATTCTTAGGATTCATCGTCCATGCCAGAGGAATCGAAGCAAACCCTGAACAAGTCCGGGCTTTAAAAGAAATAAGGATACCTTCCACTCGAAAAGAAATGCAGAGCCTAAACGGAAAGGTGGCCGCCCTAAGCAGATTCATTTCCAAGGCAACTGACAAGTGTGTCCCTTTCTTCGAAGCACTCAAGAAAGACAAAGGGAGGTTCGAGTGGACCGACGAATGCTTAAAAGCCTTCCTCAACCTAATCGAACACCTTCAGAGACCACCAGTACTTTCAACTCCAAATGAAGGTGAAGTGTTATACCTATACCTCGCTGTATCATCTCATGCTCTAAGCGCCGCCTTGGTAAGAGAAGAAGACCGCACACAACGCCCGGTTTACTTTGTAAGCAAGAGATTTACGGGGGCAGAAGCCAGATATCCTAAACTTGAGAAGTTAGCATATTGTTTATTGATCGCGTCACGGAAACTGTGACACTACTTCCAGTCTCACTCCATCAGGGTTCTAACCGATCAACCACTAAGACAAGTGCTCCATCGTCCTGACACTTCTGGGCGACTCCTCAAATGGTGCATCGAACTAAGTCAGTATGATATCACCTACCATCCCCGCACCGCTATCAAAGGACAAGCCATGGCTGATTTCATTGCCGAATTCACTACCAACGAAGGCAAGGAACAATCCGAAGTAGCAAAAAACATCAAATGGAACCTCTTTGTAGACGGAGCATCAAACGAACAAGGCTCGGGGGCAGGTATTGTGATCGTCACCCCCAGGGGAAGAAAGTTGTACTATGCATTAAGATTGGAGTTCACGGCCACTAACAACGATGCTGAATATGAAGCAGTAATAGCGGGATTGGAACTGGCCCTAGAAATTGGAATCAATTCCTTATGCATTCATAGTGATTCTCAGCTTATCGTAAACCAGGTACTAGGAGAATTCCAGACTCGAGGGGAACGGCTCACAGCATACCTAAAGAAAACCAGACTGCTGCTCGACCGATTGGACCATTATCTAATCAAACACATTCCTCGAGAAGAAAACCAAGAGGCAGATGAACTTGCAAAGCAAGCTAGTATGAAGGACAGCACCATTCCCGGAGCACTAGCAATCTCAAGGCAGCTAGCCCCGAGTTTCGAACAAGCGAATCTGATAACTGCAATCGAAGAAGGAACCTGGATGACTCCTATCCGGAAATATTTGCAAGATGGCATACTACCCGACAGGCGTGACGAAGCCAATAAGATCTTGAGGAAAGTTCCCCACTACACAATACAAGAAGGCATCCTCTACCGGCGTGGCTTCTCTAGCCCCCTATTAAGATGCGTCGCCGGAAGGGAAGCCAAGGAGATATTAACAAACATCCATCAGGGAGGATGCGGAGATCACACTGGAGGACAGACTTTGGCAAGAAAGATACTCCGATATGGATATTACTGGCCCACACTAAACAAAGATGCCCTAGACTTCGTTAAGAAATGCGACAGATGTCAGAAGTTCGCCAAGATCCCTCGACTACCCACAAACGAAATTACTCAAATAACCAGCCCTTGGCCCTTTGCGGTATGGGGAATTGACTTAATTGGCGAACTGCCAACGGGCCGAGGCGGAGCCAAATATGCTATAGTGGCAGTCGATTATTTCACCAAATGGGTGGAAGCGGAACCTTTAAATAAAATATCTACAGCAAAAGTTATCAACTTCTTGATCAAAAACATTTTGTGCAGGTATGGAGTCCCCCTCAAGATCATATCAGACAACGGGCTCCAATTTGACAGCGAAGAATTTGCCGACTGGTGCCAAGAGCATGGAATTCATAAAAGCTTCTCATCAGTAGCTTACCCTCAGGCAAACGGGCAAGTTGAAGCTGTCAACAAAATTCTCAAAACCCTAATCAAGAAGAAACTTGAAAAGTCAAAAGGCGCTTGGGTGGACGAACTTCCTACGGCACTATGGGCATACCGCACATCTTTCAGAACATCAACGGGACATACTCCCTTCTCTTTGGCATATGGATCGGAGGCAATGCTCCCAGTTGAGACTATTGTGCCTTCCCACCGTAGGATCCACTACAACCCAGAAGAAAACGAAGAACTCCTCCTCATGTCTTTGGAACTGATTGAGGAAAGGAGAAACGATGCAGCACTCAAAGCAGCAGCTCACAAACAAAAAGTGGCAGCACTATACAATTCCAAAGTCAAGCATCGCAGCTTACAAGAAGGAGATCTTGTCCTCAGGCGAATCTTTCCGCGCCCCGGGGCACTGGACCCCATCTGGGACGGACCATATGTAGTTCACAAAGATCTCCACAACGGAGCTTACATTTTGTCAACAGTGGACGGAGAGGTGTTCCAGAGGGCATGGAACATCCGACACCCCCATTGATACTTTTCTTAACTTGTACTGCCCATATGAAGTGAATTAACAAAGAGAATCAGTGGACGTAGGCATTTTCGTGCCGAACCACTTTAAAAAATCTTGTCTCTTTTTAACTTGTTCCTTTATGTCTTGGCTACTTGTTAAGTTTTATCCCTTTCTGTTGAACAAAATCCTATGGCATCTCCACTCAAGACGCACCGCGGCCTCATCTGGACTAGGCCTAACAGGTACGCTACGATTCTATGCACTCGCCAATGAGACTCTTTTGCTCCAGCATCCCTCTGCTGCGGGTTAACTCATTGCGCGCCTGCCCTCAAAGCCAACTGTAATGAGCCGATTATAAGTCATCATAAAGGCCGACTATAGCCGATGGCAGCTCATTACGGCGTTTGGCTCGCCGGTAACCGTGAACCTACTTTAAGCCCCAACATAAGGTGTGGCCAGCCAGGGGTAGTTCACGGCCAACGGCACCCACGCTAGCCGGCCACGGTAAATCGAATAATACCCACGATTACGGACCATAATGGTTCGGGTAGTTACCGTGCGCGATCTCGGCTCCGATGTGTCTTAAGTGCGGCTGTGGTAAAAAAGAAAACTCCCCGCGGAGGCGTAAGATGGGTGACAAATGTCTCCAAGACCCACAGCTAGGGAAAGTGACTACAAAACCCGATTGCCACGAACTTAAGCACATCGACGGCCTTCCGTGACTGGAAGTTTTACTTTTACTATATTTCCATTTCACTTAAATATTTTTCTCCTATCCTGTATAACAAACTCTAAAGTACAGGAAACCAAATAGGAAGCATTCACTCATGAGGCTCCAAGCCTGCGTGCTGGGTGGCAGGGCGCTCAGCTATACCCGTGAACAATTACACAAGACACTCAAAGCTACCGCCTGCGAATAAAGCATAAAGGGCGGTACTCTCTTCTCTTGTACATAAATGCGTAACTATAGCTTATTCATACACTGACATTGCAAAACGTGAAATTATATTTCAAGCAAAAACTTAACATCAAACACAACTGGAATCACAGGCATATACATAATTATACTTCTCACACAGCACATAAAGATAGCAACAACATTTAAACATGACAAAATCAGCTTATATTATAAGATCACACGAAGTTATTCTTTGCAAATAATTTTATTACAGTTGCATGTCAAAGACTAACATAAACAGTGATAAAAAAAAAAACAAAAAGATGGCAGATGCATCCACACTCCATCACCAACTCCCCCAGCCTACTTAGCCGCAGGATCAGAGCCCCCAGTATCTGAAGTCCCACCTGTCCAGATCAGAAGAGGAATTCATTAAACGAACGATCAAGTTATGAAAACACTGAAAGAAAAGAAAGGGAAAAGAATAACTCACCAGCATCCGCCGCTTGATCCTCATCATCCAACTGCACGCCTGCTTCCTCTGCAGCGAGCAGCCGCATCCCCTCTTTCACCGCCGCTTGCTCCTCCTTTGAGAACTGAGCAGTAACCGCACTCAAGTTGAAAGCCTCTCCGCCTTCCTTACCCGCGTTCACCCTGGCCTCCTCTAAAGCCTGGAGATACACCTTGGCCATGACCCGAGGGTAATCGTTCATCCAAGACAAGCCGCCCTCCTTCCAAGTGTGGAAGTACATATCCTGCAGCATCTCATCCATCATCCCCTCGTTTTCCTCAAACTCCCTCACCCGGGCCTCGGAAGCTTGCAACTTGGCGACGGCGACGTCCCTCTCTGACTGGTATCTCAAGCAGTCAGCCTGAAGTGACCTCCTCATTTCCTCTTCCTTCAACCTGAGGGACCTCCTCATCTCCTCCACCTCCTCCTTCAACTCGGCCTGAGCCATCTCCGTAGCCTCGAGCCTCCCTGACAACTCCTCTACCCGCTCGAGATCCGCATTTCGAACCTCATCCACCGTTGTGATAGCTATGTTAATCCGTTCCCTGCAAGCGACCTCCATCTTCCGTAATTCCGCCCTACTGGCCTTCTCCATGGTCTCTTTCAGACGCTTGGAGGCTTCCTCATGCTGAGAAATCTGGATGGCTTGGTCGGCGAGTTGCTTGGCCTGATCGGCAACCTTTAACCTCAACCGAATGTTAGCACTCCCGATCTCTTCCCCGGCCTTGACCAACTTAGCATGATACTCCATTAACTTCTTGGTCTCTGCGGCCACTCGGTCGATATTAGCCTTGGCCTCATCCCCCATAGTGACTACCCGTGTAGTAAGTAAATCAAGATCTAAAGATTTGGCCTCGTCCAACACTCTTACCATGGGGTTGCGGGGAAGGAGGTGCTCGCCCGTGGTCTCATCGAATGAAATGTCCCGAAAACTTGGGTCTAAATCAGGATGACCGGCAAAAGGGTCACGAGGCACGGGGCGAGGCACATCGGGACGCCTTATATGAATGACAGTAGAACTCTTGGAAGGAGGAGGAGGGGGGCAGGGCTCCGTGCTCTCCTCCGTAGTATCACGAGGAGGCTGAGTAGGGGGAGGCAGAGTAGGAAGCTGCGAAGCAGAAGAAGACTCAAATAAGGAACGGCTCCGCTTCCTTTTCTGAATACCCTCTTCGATGACCCCAAGAAGAGGGCGGTAACTGACTACATCCCCAGTGCGATCAGTAGAAGGTTTCGCGGAAGCTCTCCTCGACTTAAATTGTTCAAGGCGGTGTCGAACATCCGACGTTTTACCCGCCTGGCCTACCCCTGGAATAAAGAACAAGTGTTACGAACATACAATAATCCGCAATTCAAAGAATGTGCTAAGTTAAAAAGAAAGAAAAGTGAGGAAACACATCTATTATACAAACCCGGCGAAGGAGTGGGATACTGCAATAAGTCCTGGATCTCATTCCAGGACGGAAGTGAACCGTAAAAAATTTCTAAGTCCCTATCGAAAATGGAATCGGCAGAAGACAAAAGTTCACCTTGCATCGCCGGAGTCACCCTAGCTGAAGCCACAGCTTTGCCGGTTTCCTTTGCCTTCTCCGTTTCCTTCTCCTTTCCCTTCTCCATTTCCGACTCTCCCTCCGACTCCCCGAAGGCCCGACGGAGAGCCTCATCTAGTTCGAGGTCTTGTTCAGAGGTTAGAGCAGCAACACCACCACCACCTTGACCATCGCCATCTCCTCTACCCTCCGACCTTTCTCCAACTTCGCCTCCTTCCTCCTCTTCCACACCTTCCTCCTCCGGGACAGTCGGGCAAGTACTTGGAGAAGGGCCATCGGACCTCTTCAGTTTCTTCCCCCCAACCGCAGGACGCGCTGCGAAAGGCTCCCTCTTACCGCTCATTACCGTAGCCCCCTCCTTAGCTTTAGCAGCCCTCTCCTCAGCCGTATCCCTTTGCTTAACCACGGACTGGCGCGGTAAGATCAAATTATACTCCAAGAGGGTTGCGTTCCTGATCAAGAAAGAGGCCGACCGGTCCCGTGCCGGAATAGCCTTTAGTTCAGCAGCCATTCGCACTAAGGAATCGTCCTCCACGACTGCAATACCACCTGTCGCTAGCCAGAAATAGAAGCATGTCAGAAAAAACACTACAGTCAAAACACATGAAAAATATAAATGAAATCAATCTTACAGCCGGAAGTGAAAAGGCGGAAAGAAACAGCATCGTCCTTGACGAAGAACCACTCTTTCTTGAACATGGTGAACTTGGAATACAAGTCCAGAACTGGTTTGAAGGGCACGGCCGCCTCCAGGCTAATATACGGAGACCCCTTCTTATAGCCTCTCAGGTTGTACAAGTATCGGATTTCCCGGTTAGAAGGAGGACGCCCGTACCTCCTCTGGAAGATAACAAAGAGGCTCACCGGGATGGCATATGAGTTAGGCTGGAGCTGGAAAGGAGCCACCTTCAAATAGGTGGTGAAGCTTACTATCCAAGCGTTGATAGGGGGGATAGCGCCGCACATGCAATGGTATCTGCTAAAAGCGAAGTAGCCCTCGGGAGGATTATATGGCATCACCCCATCTCCTGGCAGCAGCATAAGAGCCCTATCTATCCCAAAGGAACGGGATATGACGTCAAGTTGCTCCTCCTTTGAGGAGCTAGGAAAGCAATCAGGGGGGGAAATCAAAAGTTCCTGTGGACCATACCCATCCACTAGAGACCTTGGAATGGGTCGATGTTGCTCGGATCCTGAGTGGACTGGGGGCAAGGAAGAAGAGGGCTCTCTTGTGCCTCTAGACTTCTTTCTGTCTGATCGTGTTTCCGCTTTGCGAGACATTTTCTGCAGCACAAGAAAAACACGGTGTTAGAGCAAGAAGTATAGAAAGATAAACAAGCAAGTATCTAAAGAAAGCATATAAAAGCATAAGATTCCGCTCAAGGTTCAAGTATGAAGTCTCATTCGGCGGTGCAAGACGAGTTCATTCGGCACCAAACTCCAATGCTCATTCGGCATACATGTCATTCGGCATGCATGTCATTCGGCATACCTCATTCGGCTATTCAATACACTCCGTACACATTCGGCAAACAGGGCCATCCGGTGGCAAAGGTTCATTCGGCAGAAAGTATACATACCTGGTTCGGTATAAGCTGGTTCGGCGAAGACTTTGGTTCGGCAGCACAATATGGTTCGGCTCTACTCGTTCGGTAATGAAAAACGAGGGGGGTACGGCCTCTATATATAGGCGAGCTCAGGACCGGACCAAGGCATTCGACATACCGGACCGAATGAAAACCGAATGGAACTATCCATACCGGACCAGCCTCCAACCGAATGAAACCTGTGCCAACTCAAACCCGAACGAAGCTACCTCTACCAGCAGAAACCAGAAACAGGGGGCACGCAGGCGCTTCACTCGGATAAGTACCGAACTCTAGAACTAACTAATAAAATAAGATTATGCTAACGATGAATAAGTCGTAAAACTCTCATCGACATGGATTAAATCGTTTACACGTGTACGCGACCACGAATGGTCCGTAGGCACGCTCTGAATAGTTATTAACCCTATCGTCGTGGGAGTTTACACTTCGACACGCCTTTTTAAAACTCATAGGTGAAACGGATATTTGATTCTGATAATTATGGAATGGCTAAGCTACTTACACATGTACGGGGTCGCGAACAATCCCTAGGCATGCTCTGAGCTGGCGATAAACCACCTTGGCAAACGACCCGGGGACCCACTCTAACATGAACCTGGCATCGACAATGCTAGGCCCCTTCGGGGCACACTTGCTCGTCCCTAACGACACGATTAGCTTCATCTCAAATTTCTCGATCCCGAACGATCGTTACCTAGAACCGCACTAAAACTATAAATTAAATTCCTTTGCAGGACAGCAGCAGGATACGAACATCCAGCCCATGGCGTTACGAAACAAGCCTTTCTGCCACCGGGAACAAAGCGCGACACGTGCAAGCACGTTCCCCACTTTGTGGGGCAAATGTTGGGCGAATTCTCACCCAGAAGATCTAGGGACCAGGAAGTCACAATTTCACCCAGGCTCGCAGCCTCCACTTCGTTCGACAGCCAAGGAGCTCAACACTAACCTAGAAGTCCATCCAAAATTCTCAGTATAGAAGCTCATTCGGCCCCGTGCACGCTCGGCCCCCTGCTCATTCGGCCCCCTGCTCATTCGGTTTCCACCTCATTCGGCCTCCTTCCCATTCGGCCTCCCTCCATTCGGCCATACTTGCCCGGACGCACCCCCTCTGCACAGCCGGTCCAGACAAGCACCGGACCAAGGCCCAGTCTCCATCGCCGAATCAACCTACGACCGGACCAAGGTTGTCACCGAACCAACCCTCTCTTTTACACAAGCCGGTCCAAACAACCACCGGATGCACGCCTTACACCGGACCACACCACCACCGGTCCATGCTCCATGCCGAATGAGACCTCGCCGAACCAGACAACTGCCAGTCCAGATTGCTTCAGCCCAGGCCCACTAGCAGCTATATACAACCAAGACCCCTGCCCCCTACCTCATTCTATAAATAGAGGGGCAGGGGTACAACAATGGCGGACAAGTTTGAGAGCTCAAGCAAGGAAGGAACTTTTCAAACTACTTTCATATACTGATACACGAAGCATTGTACCTGTAATCTGAAAGAAAGAAGATAATAACATATAAAGTGGACGTAGGCACATTCTGGCCGAACCACTATAAATCTGTGTGTCTTTTACATTTCAGCCCCTACTTCTTTTATATTTATATACTCATCTAAAATCATTGAAAATCACATATAATCAACTAAATAATACGACTTGGAGGTGTTTGTCCATTTTTTGTGCAAACAAAATGTTTATACATAGAAGGAAGAATCTTATCTGTGTAGATATATTGGATGAGTAATTTACTTAAAATTGGTTAATTAAAATTAATTTAGTGGTAAAGATAGGTTATTTGATTATTTCAAATTTTTATAAAAGCCATTTTGTTTTGAAATAACATAAGTAGAAGATGGGAATTTTAAACTATTTGGAAGTTTATATAAAAAAAAGGTGTATATATAAGTATACGTAGTTTCAAAAATATATTCATTTGCCCATTTTAATTTACTGTTTAATTTTAAAAATGATGTATTATGGTGATTAACTCAACTGATAAAAGCTTATTTAATTTTTCAATTGTCAAGACTAATTATTAAAGGAAAATTTGTTTAAAATAAAGTGTTAATCTATTAAATAATAATTAATTGTTTGATCGATTTAAATATTAATAAATCCTATAATGTTTATTCAAGGCCCAAAATTCGGGAAGAACAAGCCGACTTGGATCGGATTGGCAAATTAGAAGACAAAGGTGAGTTAATCTCACTCAGTTAAATTTAAATGATTAAATTTAAATAATTGTTGAATGGTTGAATTGATAGATGTGATATAGTATGATATTTTGGAATTGGCATATTATATTGTGCTAACATTTGTGGATGCAGGGAAAACAGGTTGGAGGGATCCAACTGGACCCCTCACATTTATTTAAATTATTCAATATTCTCTGTTGTGATTATTTGATATTCTATGATAAATTATGTGGGAATATTGAATGCTATGGTTGATTGGATATATTTGGGTAAATTGAATTACTAAAAATATATAAATTGGATTTTGGAAAGAAAATAAAAGAAGTGAATTTTTAAGCGAAATAATTATAGAAAACTTGAATGAATTAAGAATGAATTGGAAAGAAATAGGAGTAGTATTAAAATACTAATAAATAATTCGAGTATGAAAAGAATTTTGAATAAAACAGAAATTTATAAATTGTAAACTCAAGTTATATTAATTAAAGGAATAAAGAATTATTTTAAACTTTAAAGTTTAAATTTATTTAAAGAATAAAGAAGTAACTTGAGAAATCTAAGAATTGGTATTTTCAGTTAAAGTAATTTAACTCATAATTAAGGAAATAAAATCTAATATTAATGGATTTTGAAATAGAAAGGAAGAAAATTGGAATTCAATTTGGAAATTGATTCAAGTGATAGAAATTAGAATTTCAAGAAGAATGTGAAGGGGAGTATATTTCCCTGGATAGCCAAGTACGTTTTTTTTAAAGAAAATTTAAATATAAGATAAAAGTTTAATGTGGTTTTAAAAAGCATATTTTAGAAATTTTATTATTTCTGAATGTTTAAAATTCATAAGTAAATATTTTTCAAATCTATTATTGTACTAACTATTTAAATGTGACTTAGTATTTTATTTTTAAGAGTGAAAACCTAGTTTTATATTTTATAAAGTAACTTTATTTTCAAAAATCATATAGTATGTATTTTTAGTAAATTATTGAAGTAGTTTTTAAAATGAATGTTTTAAAATATATTTCAAAGTAAAGTGTTTTTTTAAATTATTTTAAAAATCTTAAGTTTGGAGCTTGGCGATTTCATGGGAAATTGATTCTGAGAAAGGAAGACAGTTTTAAAACTATTTTCAAAAGGGTTTGAAAAGTGGAAATATATCTTGTGAAGATATTTTTGAGGGTAATAAATAATTCGGGAAAATTATTTATTGGTTGATGGTTGATTGTGAATATTAATTGATAGTTAAATAACCGACTATCAATATTGGCCAACTGCGTTGATCGTTTCGAAGAGACCGGGATCGAGATTTATTTCTCGAAAACCACTTCGATCCGGTTTGTACGTTTCATGTAAACGATTTTGGATTCGAAGATGGAGCAGTGAAGTGCAAGGGCTAGTCGCTACTAATCCTGAGGATATTTCCAATATGGATGTAGTAGGAATAGTGCCTTCGGTTCCGTTCGAACCCGGGACGGACATGTATGGACGAATGCTTGCGAAACATCGTCAGGTGGACGATGGGCATTCTAAGTGAAACGTTCCAAAAAGGTACGCTTAGCCTCAAGCCTCATCAACCGGGAATGACTGAAAATCAGGGGATATGCAGCAAGGTTAGGTGGGTCATGCCCAAGCAGGACAAGATATTTCCCCTGTCTAGATGTCCCTTTTTATATATTTCGGCTTAGTGGGTGGTTGGTCGCGCCAACCACGGGGTTTATCTTGTTCGGGACTGTTCGGTAAGGAATGGTTCCGGCCTTGTGTTGCAGGTGATGAAGGGAGTAATCCTCGGTACGGTGATCTAGGCCCCGTACTGTGACAGGTGGTACCCCAGTGCCTAGTCATTGTTGGAAATCCATTCTCCCTACGAGCCTTGTACGAGTTTTGTTTGTATTACCCACTTTTGTGGCTAGTAGCTGGAATTTAATGAATGTAACAATTTCGGCTATTTTATAAGTATTTGTATATAGACCCTATTATAATATCAGAGGATTTCTATAAAAACTGTTTTAGCTATCGTAAGGTAAAAACCCGACATGTTTATTTGTGGCGTGGTCTTACGAGATGCTTTTGTTTTCAAAGGATTTTTGAACTTTAATAATCAATTGGGTGTGATTTTCTCACGCTGGTATTCCAGACTGACTCGGGTGTTATTTAACTGTAATGCTCGGGTCAGACCGAGTATTATAGGATACAGGATTTGGTGTTGTAGGCTCAGGAGACGAGCTGAATGACGATACGTACTCTCGTACTTACATATATATATATATATATATATATATCCGCTGTGTTGAGTTGTTATGTATCCATTGTATGTTATTGATGTGAGCTGTGATTGATGTACTCTCATGATGTAATATATGTAAACAGATATATTTGATTTTGAGTAAAGATATCTACTTATTATATTTTATTCCGCTGCGATGGTTAGATTCTGTTGTTGTTTTCTATTCTCTTCTTCTACCTCTTCTTCTTTAACCCAAATGGTTCGTATTTCTGTACAACTTGAGTTGATTTAGGTAGAATAGTGTTGATTCAAGGGGTACGGATTTGCGGGCTGTTACACTTGGTATCAGAGCTTAGGTTGGTGATAACCTTGGCTTTGGTAGGAATTACTCATTTAAAATAGAGTCTATGGTACTCTATAATGATTTTAAGCGTATTAAAAGATATGAGCGCGTATTTGTTAGTGAATATAAATCGTTTTAATATTGTGTTGATTGGTTTATTGAGTGGCATATGAACCTTCGTCGACACAGTCTACGCAACTGTATGGAAGGGGTTTCTAAACACTTGAATAGAACAATCGACACAATATTGTTTTGAATGTGGGTAAATGAAATAATTTTGCCCAAAAACATATTTTGATATAAAGAATAGCTTTTGAAAACTATTTAGCTAATATATGGTTGCTTGGATGTTAGTAATGATAATATTAAAATATTATCATTAAGTGAAAATTTAACTAGAAATTGTAAATATAATCAAAGATTGGGAAGATAAATCCAATTATGAAATGAAAATTATAAATATGAATTATAAATGTAAATTATAAATTGAAATATAACCAAATGATAATTTGTATGAGCATAAGCTATGCAAATGAATTATAGTAAAATTAATTTAAGCAGGATTTGGAAATTTAAATTATGGAAATATGGAAGTGTTCTGAAGAAAAAAAATAGCATTATTGTTTTGGAGATATTTCTGAAAAGAAATCTGTTTTAAATGAATTTTGGGAAGTGATATAGCATTGAAATCACTTGGATCATTGGAAAATAATTCTGATGATGACGGCCGCATCATCAGTATTCATTTTCGAATTTCTAAGTGACGGATTGCTACCAAATTGATTTGTTCAGAAAGCTAGTTGTTTTTGAAAGTCTCAAGGGAAATTTGTTGGGAATAAAACCAGGATTGGTTTAAATTTTTGAGAAATATGATTTGAGATGTTGGAGATTTCAAAATAATTTGAAACCAAAGGTCGGGTGTTTAAAAATCCTAATAGGATGGGTTGTAAGCTTATAAATTAAGATGATTTTTAAATCATGAAAGAAATATAAGCTTTGAATGTTGGAATTTAAATTTAAAAGGGAATGTTAAAAATGAAATTAACTTAGATTGGGGGAAATAAAGATTTTACTGGACTGAAATTAATTGGATAGGCTGAAATAATATCCAGTTGTATTCGAATCAAGTTGAAATTGAATTGAGTTAAATAAATTTGAGTTAAAATAGAATTAAATTGGAATAAAATTCAGTTGAGTTATGGGTGATATTGAATGGAATTAAATCCTTACTTGAATAAATGGAAAATAAGTTGGATAAGAATTGGGTTGAAATAGATAAATCAGAATAACTTATAAAAGAATTAAAAATCCTTGGGAATAAAATATGCTTGGGCTATGAATAAATAGAAGGCTTGAGTTAAAAATAAAGGATGAATATATTCAAGCTTATGATGAATGGAATTGTATAAAAAAACAAAAAAAAAACATAATAAGTTGTGACTTATAAAATTTAAAATGGAATACAAAGCCCAAATTTAATATTTTGATGAATTGGAAAATGAAAAGAAAATCCAAACTTGAATTATAAAGTATATTGAACTTAAGGAAATAAAATGAAGTGATATAAATTCAAGTGTTGGATTATAAATATGGGAAGAACTAATTAGATAATAAATTAGTTAATGAGATTAAATTGTGAGTTTACGATGAAGTTTGGAAATAAACTCAGGTTATAAATTAAAATTGATTCAAATTGTTGATGAAGTGAAAGTAATTGAGAATGAAGCTGAATTATGAGTAAACAAATTGGATGGTAAATTGAAAGTGAATAATAGAATCAGAACTAGAGTTATTAAATTGAAAATTTAGCTTGAAGTGTTAACAAATTAAATATAATTGAAGTGTATCGGATAAAAATGTAAATGGATTAAAATAGCAATGTTTGAATGTGCAAATAAAATCCATAAGTGAAGATAACTTGGAAATAGCCAGGAAATAAATTGAATGGGTTAAATCTGAAAAGTTAAATTTTATAATAACTAATCAAATAAGTTTGAAATGAGATTGGATTGAGATAGAATCAAATTGAATTGAAAAGAGAAATTTAATTGTAAAAAGGAAATGAGCTTAAGAATAGAAAGAAAAAAAAAGGGGAGATTTACTGGAAAATAAAATGGGCTTAAGTATAAAATTGGAGTGAATAAACTTAAGCTAAAATAAAAAAATGGAAATGAGTTGAATTGCATTCAACTTAAAATTAAGTTTAATAATAGTGAATTGGATTTAAATCAAGTAAGAATAAATTTTAATTGAAATAAAATTCGGTGTGATGCCGATGATACTTAATGGAGTGAAAATGCTTAAATAAATAATTGTAAACCATTTAAATTATTAAGGGATTAAAATAACTTGAGGCAATAAGAAAAATAGAATGTTTCAAGTTTATTAGAATGGTTTAAGTGAATGTGGGTAAACTAATTTTATTGAATAAATGAATGGATGAGATAAATAAGAATCAAATGAAGTATGGTTTAAATAAGTTGAGAAGTGGTTATTGAATGATATGGCTTGGTTGTTTTGAGCTAAATAAAATAGTTCGGAATAAACAATTACGGAATGGTTTTAAATGTAAATGAATGGATGTGAATGAATTAAAATAAAAAGGAAATTTAATTGGTAATGAAGATGGATCTAAGTTGTTAATGGTTTTGAATGAACTAGTTTGGTTAATAAAATTGAAATGCAATGAAAATGAGAATATATGGATTGTGGATAAATTTGAAAATGGAATAGAATTAAGCGTAAGTTGAGTTGGAGTCAATTTAAATTGATTATCAAACTCAAGTGCTTATTTATTCACATAAATCTCGTCAAATTGCAAAGAATAAATTATCATTTGGTGTAAATAGAAGTAATTAAAATTCTATGAGTTGATAGTAGTAAAATAAATTGATTTTGGAAGCAATTGAATTAAATATGAGTTCAGTTTGCTTAAGAATAAATTGAAGGTAAGCTATTGTGTTTTAAACCATTCAAATTTGATAAAGATGTATACGAATGGATTGAAAACCATTCGAATTAAATGAAAATGGTTATAAATAAATTAAAACAGTTGAATTGGCATGGAAACTATATAAATTGCTATGGAAAAATGTTTGTTGTGAATTTCTTTTAGAATTCATATGTTTTAACTATTTTAAATAAGTGAAATGTAGTTAAACTTCATTTATATCGTACTTACATGTTTAAATTGAGTAAGTACAGGTACCTGGAAGCCGTGTGGCTGGATTTGGTTGTGCTATTTGCTAAAATTAATAAGCCGCTTGCATAAAAATGCTAAATAAGGTACGCCTACGCAATTAAAATAGGAAATATGAACTATTTTTGATTTTTCCGACCGTGTGGGTCGATGTATATATATTTATCTCTTTTGTCAAATTGCAAAAGCTCCTCCGTACAAAGGGGAATCTGCCAAAAATTTTCAGAAATTTTGGGAGTTAGAATTTTTTTGGAAATTTTGGAAAATTTTGTTAACGACAAAATGATTTCAAACTAGGAATTGAAATAAGTTTGTGAATGAAACTAATTAAAATAATGACATGAATTATTTATAAATGAAAAATAAAATTTAACATTTGGAGTTGAAAATAAATTGAATTCATATGGAAATGAAGGAATCAATTTGAATAGAAATAGATATAAACTAAAGTGGTAAGATGGAAATAAATATAAGAAACACATAAAACACTTATACTAAACTTAAGAAGGAATGGTGAAGTCTTAAATGGAAATTGATACTACCAATGTAATTTAAGTCAATATTGGAATGAATAGACGTTGACATTTTGTGAGAAAGTCGATAAAATGTTTTGGAATATGTGTTTGGATATTGGTGCTAAGCAGGTATGCAGGCATTATAAAGGGAAAAAGAAAATTGGTTTGATATGAAAAGATAAAATTTGAAATGCTCGACAAAAGGTATGTATTTAAATTTGGTATGGAATTTGATTGGGATTTGGATTTGGATTTGGATTGAGCCACTTGGCTTTTTGTTTCTTTTTGGATTTGGGAGGCCGTAGAGCCATTTTGTAGTTGTACCGAGTCAGCCGCGCAAAGGAGACGCTGGCGAAATTTTTCGGAAATTTAGGGAGTTAGAAAAATTTTGATAAAATTTTGATAACTCAAAATTTGGTTTTAAATTGAAAACTTGAATGGTTAGACAAATAATATAGTTTGAAACTATGGGGGAGTTGAGAAGTTAATAAGAATGATGATGAGTCTTTTATAAAAAGATGGTTGGTTAAATGTTGAACTGTTTGGTTTTAGGTAAAATAGTAAACGGGTATTGGATCATTCTTCCTAACTAGTAATTTCGGGGACGAAATTCTTTTAAGGGGGAAGGAATGTGACGACCCAGAATTTGTAGACATTTGAAATAGGAATATTTAATTAATTTTAAATATTCAAAGGTTAGTTATTAACTTGAATTTCAAATATCAATATTTATTGGACAATTAATTGTTAAATTTAATTATCGAAATCGGATAAATTTATTGATCGGGAATTTTAAGCTGGTTAAAAATAATTTGAAGGCCTATAAAATTTATATTGATAATACTAAAGGTAATAAAAGTGTTGAAATTGAATTTAAAATAAAAATAAAAATAGCCTTCCGAGGCACAGTCCCGGAATTGGACGGAACCAGATCCATTGGATCCATAATATTGTATTATTACCGGATTTCAAATCTTGTAGCGTTTGGAGTTATCGTGGGACCGTACGATAGGTAAACGCACTGAAAGTTAAATCGAATATTTAATTTAAATATAATTGATCTGGCCAGTCAAAGATATTTTAACATCAGCCGTTTTCCTTCCCATCAAACACTGTAGTAGTTCCTTCTCCAATACGCCTTCCTCAACATTTTATCACGTCCATTCCCTTTTTATCTTCATCAGTTCAAACGAACGAAAGAAAACAAATTAATGAAATAAATATATAAACCGCATCTCCCTCTTCTCGTTTTGAAAACCCAGCTTCCCCTTTTTATATTCTTAATCGAAAGCTTAATCAAAATAAATGGCCGGCGACTCACTTGCAGCTTCGAAGACGAGGGATTTGGGTCATGATTTGCGAGCTCGATAGGACGTGGAGGCTCGTTCGTATGGCGCGACGTCTAGGGTTCGAAGACTTCGGTGATGGTCAGTGATGGGGATTTGAGTCGTGGGCTGTAGCATCGCGCTTTTCGACGCGCAAGGAGTCGCATCTGCAACATCGAGTTTAGGGTTTCGATTTGCTGAGATATGGTAGTGAACGCGGCTAGTTCATCAAGATGTGATCGTGATTTTTCTGGCTTGAAGGACTGTAGTTCGGTTGCAGCAATTGGGGATTTGGGGATTTTGTTTTCGAGTTGCGGTTTGCTCCGGTGGCTGCACGAGTGGAAGAATCTGAGGGTGGGAGTTCGATTAACGCTGTAAGGTATCGTTTTTAAATTTAAGTATATAGATAAATGTTTATACATAGAAGGAAGAATCTTATATGTGTAGATATATTGGATGAGTAATTTACTTAAAATTGGTTAATTAAAATTAATTTAGTGGTAAAGATAGGTTATTTGATTATTTCAAATTTTTATAAAAGCCATTTTGTTTTGAAATAACATAAGTAGAAGATGGGAATTTTAAACTATTTGGAAGTTTATATAAAAAAAAGGTGTATATATAAGTATATGTAGTTTCAAAAATATATTCATTTGCCCATTTTAATTTACTGTATAATTTTAAAAATGATGTATTATGGTGATTAACTCAACTAATAAAAGCTTATTTAATTTTTCAATTGTCAAGACTAATTATTAAAGGAAAATTTGTTTAAAATAAAGTGTTAATCTATTAAATAATAATTAATTGTTTGATCGATTTAAATATTAATAAATCCTATAATGTTTATTCAAGGCCCAAAATTCGGGAAGAACAAGCCGACTTGGATCGGATTGGCAAATTAGAAGACAAAGGTGAGTTAATCTTACTCAGTTAAATTTAAATGATTAAATTTAAATAATTGTTTGAATGGTTGAATTGATAGATGTGATATAGTATGATATTTTGGAATTGGCATATTATATTGTGCTAACATTTGTGGATGCAGGGAAAACAGGTTGGAGGGATCCAACTGGACTGAGGTCCCTTTTTATATATTTCGGCTTAGTGGGTGGTTGGTCGCGCCAACCACGGGGTTTATCTTGTTCGGGACTGTTCAGTAAGGAATGGTTCCGGCCTTGTGTTGCAGGGGATGAAGGGAGTAATCCTCGGTACGGTGATCTAGGCCCCGTACTGTGACAGGTGGTACCCCAGTGCCTAGTCATTGTTGGAAATCCATTCTCCCTACGAGCCTTGTACGAGTTTTGTTTGTATTACCCACTTTTGTGGTAGTAGCTGGAATTTAATGAATGTAACAATTTCGGCTATTTTATAAGTATTTGTATATAGACCCTATTATAATATCAGAGGATTTTTATAAAAACTGTTTTAGCTATCGTAAGGTAAAAACCCGACATGTTTATTTGTGGCGTGGTCTTACGAGATGCTTTTGTTTTCAAAGGATTTTTGAACTTTAATAATCAATTGGGTGTGATTTTCTCACGCTGGTATTCCAGACTGACTCGGGTGTTATTTAACTGTAATGCTCGGGTCAGACCGAGTATTATAGGATACAGGATTTGGTGTTGTGGGCTCAGGAGATGAGCTGGATGACGATACGTACTCTCGTACTTATATATATATATATTTCCGCTGTGTTTAGTTGTTATGTATCCATTGTATGTTATTGATGTGAGCTGTGATTGATGTACTCTGATGATGTAATATATGTAAACAGATATATTTGATTTTGAGTAAAGATATTTACTTATTATATTTTATTCCACTGCGATGGTTAGATTCTGTTGTTGTTTTCTATTCTCTTCTTCTACCTCTTCTTCTTTAACCCAAATGGTTCGTATTTCTGTACAACTTGAGTTGATTTAGGTAGAAAAGTGTTGATTCAAGGGGTACGGATTTGCAGGCTGTTACAAAGGATGTGAAATTTATTTGGTTTGATAAATGTGAAAAAGCATTCCATAAGTTAAAGCATTTGTTGACCAACATACCTTTGTTAGTGGTTCCAGATGGAAACCAAGGGTTAGTGGTGTATACTGATGCATGTGGAACTAGCTTAAGGGCTATGTTGATGTAGAGAGGTAATGTTATTGCCTACGCTTCACGATAGCTTAGAACGCATGAAGTGAGATATCCTACTCATGATTTAGAATTGGCAACGATGATCTTCGCATTGAAAGTTTGGAGATATCATCTCTTAGGGGAGAGATTTGAGCTATATACAAATTATAAGTCCTTAAGGTATTTATTCTCTCGGAAGGACTTGAATATGTGACAGCAGAGGTGGTTGGAGTTCTTACATGCTTATGATTTTGGTATGGAGTATACACCTAGAAAAGGAAATAAAGTAGTAGATGCTCTTAGCAGAAAGCATCAGAATGCGGTGTTAGCCATGTTGACAGAATGGAAAGGTCTAGAGACTTTGGCTACTTGTAGTGTGCAGTTAAGATCAACTGCTAGTTCTAGTCAGAGCATCACCATGTTGTCCTCCTTGAAAGTTCGACCCGTACTGATCGAAAGGATTGCTTCTAAGCAGAAATAGGATCCATTAGTAGCCGAGAATATTAGAAGGCTTGTGGTTGGATTGGAGATAGATGATCCAAAGGATTTTAATCTTGACCAGAGATGTTGGTTGAGAAAGAAGGGACAGTTGTGTGTTTCACATATTGAGGACTTAAGGAAAGAAGTTCTTAGGAAATGTCATCGATCCAAACTTACGATTCATTCTGGGGGAACCAAGATGTATCAAGATATAAAGAGGAGTTTCTACTGGGAAAGTATGAAGAAGGATGCTGGCTTGTGGGTTAGGAAGTGTGTGAACTATCAATAAGTGAAGGCTGAACATCAAAAGCTGAATGGATTGCTTCAACCTTTGGAGATACCAGTTTGGAAATAGGCTTCGATATCCATGGATTTTATAGATGGGTTGCCAGTCTTATTGAGAAAATGAAAGTATATGGGTCATGGTGGAAAGATTGACCAAGAGTGCCCATTTCGTTCCAATTAAGTCAACCAGGAAGGCACCTATTTTAGCTAAGTTGTTTATGAGGAACACAGTTAGACTACATGGAATTCCTAATAGTATAGTGAATGATAGAGATACTTTGTTTAGTAGTGAATTCTGGAAGAGTCTACAAGATGTGTTAGGTACCAAGTTCAAGATGAGTAGTGCGTATCACCCTTAGACGGATGGTCAAACAGAGAGAGTCAATAAGGTACTCGAGGATTTGTTAAGAGCTTTTGTGTTGGATTTTGGTGGAACTTGGGAAGATTGCCAACATTTAGTTGAGTTTTTCTAAAATAATAGTTATCAGGCTAGTATATGAATGGCGCCTTTCGAAGCTTTGTATGGAAGGCCTTCAAATCACCAACATGTTGGTTAGAAATTGAAGATAGATTAATCTTATGTCCAGATTTGGTTAGAGAGGCAATAGAGAAGATTGAGTTGACCTGAGAAAGGATGAAGGAAGCTCGGTCTAGACAGAAGAGTTACGTAGATAAGAGGCGTAAAGATCTAGAGTTATCAGTTGGAGATAGAGTTTTTATTAAAGTATCACCAATAAAGGGAGTGGTATGATTCAGAAAGTTAGGGAAACTGGCATCGAGATATATTGGACCGTTCCTAGTTATAAAGAGGATTGGAAAGCTCGCATATAGAGTAGAGTTGCCGAGTAGTATAGTAGGTGTCCATAACATGTTTCATGTGTCTCATCTTCATAAGTTTGTGCATGATCCAGAGATAACTATTCCTCTGACGGCGTTGGAAAATTTAATAATAGAACCGAAGTTGACTTTTGTTAGACAACCAGTTCAGGTTGTAGTAGATGAGAAGAGGTTAAGAAATAAGATAGTCAAGTGGGTGAAAGTACAGTAGAGCGACAACGAGAAGGATTGTACTTGGGAGACAGAGGACATGATTAAAGATACTTATCCTGATCTACTATATGGGTATGTTATATATTTTCTTTGTATATATGTTTTCTAGTCAGTTAGGCTAATTGATAGTTAGGAGATGTTACAGATTATTTCTATGTTTAGTATTTAGTCCTTATTAAATTTCGAGGATGAAATTCTTTAAGGAGGGAAGTCTGTAACATCCCTAATTTTAAATAGCATTATTCAGGAGATTTACTTAGATAAATTAAATAGAATAATGTAAGGACTAGAGTGATAAGGGAACTGTGATTTGAAAATTTAATAGAAGTCGTGCTTAGCTAAATGAAATCATAAGAATTAGTTTATAAAATGGTTTAATAAGTTAATTACTTAAGACAATAAGGCAAGGGCATTGTGGGAAATAGCCATATATCATAACCCTATAGCCCCTAAACCCTTACCTTACTCTCATTCATGTTTTCACAAAAATAAAAACATAAGAAAGGAAGCTTCAAGGCCAGCCATTACTCTAGGAGAAAAGAGGATCATAATCAACTAAAAGCTTAGGATTCAAGCAAGGAAGAATTAAGAAAGATCAAATCTCAAGTTCCTTATCGAAACCAAGGTGAATAATAATCAAAACCATCTCATATATGTATTAATGAACATTTGATTTCGAGTTTAAAGTTTAAAACCATCTAGATGATTTGAATGATGATAAGCTTTTATTATATGCCATGTTCGATTTAAACAAGTGTGTTCGAAAAATATTTGTCTCGATTTTAAGGCTAAAATCATGTTAAATGGGTTTCGAAAGCCATGAGGATTTAATATGCTATGAAAAACAATATTTTGGAGATTGGTTTAAATTTTTGTAATTATCCAAGCCATGGATAATTTATTATGAATTTTGTATAGAGGAAATGGATAATTTAGGTTTACTATTTATTTCAGTAATTATATAAAGTATTTTGGGTCCGAAATTTATATATGTTAGAAAACATACTAAAAGTGAATCAAGATGATTTTTGGAGATTTTTCCTAAGGGATTTGCTATGGAAATTAAATTAATTAAGCTTGAGGACTTAAATGTTCTAATAGTTTTGCTAAGGGGAATTCATTGTTAAAATGTTTTAATTTTTAATTGATGAATTCGGTAGCCTAGAAAAGATTTTGGTAAAGGATTTGGAAACCAATTATATTCAAATAAGGCAAGTTAGTTGAAAAGAAATTACTTTCAAAGGCTATATACCAGTTTTGCTTAAATTTACTACTTCGCCGCTTTCTTATGCAACCTTTCGACACCATACCTGCACCAAACCCATTCGAAAGCAATGCACATGATATCAAGCAGTTGGTGTGTAGCGCATTGGAAAAGGGCAGAAAGACCATGTTGAAAACTTGCTTTCGAAGGGGTTGATGTCATTTTAAATAGCTTTTGTCAATCCACTGGCCTTAGTTTAGCTTTCGAAAGAGATGGTGCTTACTTTGTTTCCACAAAGCTTTCAAAAGGGTTGAGATTACTTTTATATAACTTCTGATGGGATTTCCACTTACCTTTGCTTTAAAAATAGCTTTCGATTTAGTTGCCGTATAATAAGTTTGAAAAGGAGCTTTCAAAAAGGGTAGTTGTTTTGAACATAGTCGATCTTGCCGCCGTCTTCATACCTTTCGAATAGGTTAAAGGCCACTTTTCTTTATAGCCTTTTAACAATGAGTTTGAAAGGAAAGCTTTTGTTTTATTAACATATAGAAGCCTTATTCCTAATGCTTTCGAAAGGGCTCCAGTAGCCACTTATATTAAGGTTTTCGCAGGCAGTGGTTTCGAAAGGTCATTTTGAAGCTATCCTTTCAATTGTTTTAGCTAAAGACTAATGCTTTCGAAAAAATGGTTCGGAAGCACTCTGTTTTCCCCTAAAAGTCTTTTATTTGAAGATTAATGGTTTCGAAAGAGTTACTTTCACTTGTGTTCACTTTGACCCAGAAGTTATATTTAAGGTTAAACCCAAAATTTTTGAAAGAGATACCCCAGAAGTTATATTTAAGGTTAAACCCAAAGATTTTGAAAGAGATACTTTCAAATGGTTTCAAAGCTATTTATAAATCCTACATGCACTAAAAGGTTTTGAAAGAGAGGCTTTAGTACTTTTGAAAGGATATTTCAGAAAGAAAGGTTTTGATGCTTTCTAAATGGTTGTTTTGAGTGCTTCGAAAGGCCTATATTTATATGTTTTAAATAGAAGATTTGAAAACTTTCAAAAGGTGTTTCTATGGTTTCGAAAGAAAGAGACTAAGGTTTTGAAAGCCTTAGTTTTCAAAATAAGGAACCCAATCTCGTTTTTAAAGAAAAACACATGGCAATATAAAAGAGTTTTGAAATGGTATTTTACTTTGGAATTTTTGAAGAAGCTTTTCCTTGTTAAAGATAATAGGTTAAAGGTATTAACCATGTTTCGTTAGAAAAATGATTTCAAGGAAATTGAACTAGAAACGTTTATTTGAGTATGCTATGATCAGTTATTATGTGTGCTGCTTCTATAACTATATTCACTTTATACAATTAAGCCATAATTGTATTTTGGGGTGTTAAGGGCAGAATAACCAGCTAGGTTGACCTTGTAATGACTATGCATTGAGTTAACTCATGTATGAGTAGAGTTTTATCCAGGAGGTCTGGTAGGCCAGAATATAAGAGGTCCAAAGACTAATCAAGTTTTCAGTTTAGACAGGTTCATAGTAAATCCACGAAATCTATATTTGGAAAGTGTTATTAGAAGGGGCAAATAGGTTCGTAATAATCCCATGAAAACTATATCCAGATTAATTTATCGACAGAGATCAATAGATTCATATTCAACCCATGAAAACTATGATATGAGAGAAGTTATTGGAGATTCCAATAGGTTCAGGGAGAACCATGAAAACTATAATTGGATGAAGTTATTGGCAGGTGCGAATAGGTTCTTAGTGATCCTATGAAAACTATGAAATTAGACAGATGGTCCGTAAGATTTTAGACAGGTTATTAGTCAGCCCATGAAAACTAATAGGTTAATAGTGACCTAGAAACTATAATTGAGACAGATAGTCAAATGAATGGGGATTGGAAATTCAGAATATATTGCATGTTTGCATATCATCATGATATTTTTAAACTGTTATGTTTTAACCATTGTGGATGCAGGTGCACGGTATACGGTAAACATAAATCTTGGTTAAGATATTAGTGAGGGGGAAACCTATTCTGCTAAGCGACGTTGTCTCACTAGATATCTATATGGTTTGAGATGGTAGGTTATTATTCACACCGAGTTTTTTTTCGACTCAAAGTTTATGTTTTCCCCTTAAACTCTCGGGTGCTCAATTGACTTTGGTTGTAATAACCCGGATTTTTCGACGTTTGATTTAGGATATTTAAATGGTTTGAAATATTTAATATGAATTATAGATTGATTTTGAATACGGAAAATTTAGGTTTATTTATAGAATAAATTCATAATTTAAATTTAGCGATTTACTGAATAATTTAATCATTGAATTCTATAATTGAAATTTGGGTAAATTATTGTAGCCTGATTTTTGAGCTCAATAAAAAAGTAATTTAAAGGCCTGTAAAAAAAAGTTTTAAAAAGTGATATGTTCAATTTTAAAATAGCTTGTTTAAATTGAAATCTAAAATTAGCCTTTCGAGACACAGTCTCGGATTCCGACAAATCTAGTTCCATTGGAATCATAATAGTGTATTATTATCAAATTTCAAATTTCATAGCATTTGGAGTTATAATTTGGTCGTATGGGATATAAGCGCGTTGAAATTAATATGGAAATTTAATATAATAATTGGGTCCAAAAAGCTATCTTCTCCATACAATCGAATTAGAACTCAAAACCATTTCCATTGCATTCAAAATAGGGGTGTAAGATTATAAATGCTTAACGGCATGCCTCGATAGGGGTTCGGGGGTTTAAGTTACGGAAATTTGAGATATTTTTGAAATTAATTTAATATTTATATTTCTTTCAACCCTTCACATCTGTCTTCCCTTTTCAATAGCCGCCTAGGATTTGGCTTTAACCATTCAAACATGCTAGCCTAAAATCATACGCAATCCCCTTTCCTCCCTTTTTAAAAAGCTCCAGTCTTTCTTTTTCTTTCCTTTAGTTTCAAACAAAAAACCAGAAGAAGGAAAAAAATTCATCAGCAGTTCGATAGTAAAGAATTTTTTTGTTCAAGCATTCAATTCAAAAATCGAGACTGCCATCCTTTTTAAAAATCAAAATCCATGGAATTGAAACCCCATATTTATCCTTCCCATCTTCTTCAATTTGAATTCGTTCGAATTTTTTAAAAAATAATAAGATCGCGATGAGGTCGCATGTCGACCTGGGAAGGAAGTTGCGATCGCGGAGAGTAGCCGTCGACGACGTGGTGGGGAAAATCCTGAGGCGCTAGGGATCATGCAAAGATAGGCATGTGAACAAGTGTGACGATGTGAGAGTGCGACAGTGAGGATGGAAGTTAGCGTGGGTTTCACTGCAGCAGGATAGAGATGATTACGTGGACTTTGGATGTTCGCATTCGATTGCAAATCTAGGGTTCGATGATAAAGGCTGGTGGGATGGTAGCTCATGATGATTTGGTAGGATCGCGGGTATACGCGAAATCGCAATCGCGAGACAATGAAGGGGTCAAGAAGGGAGGTCGTCATTTTGCTGTACTCGACAGTAGGTTTTAATTTAGCAATTATTAAATTAATGTGCTTAGAGAATTTATTTATTTATCCATTGAATTGAAATCTTATAAATGTCGCAATAAATTCATACTAGGTCTATAACGTGAAGAAAACAAAACCATGTTTGGATCGGATAGCAAAATAAAATCAAGGTGAGAAAATTCTCACTCATTTGGATTATTAGTTTAATTTTAAAAATAGTTAAAAATTAATTATTGAATGCTTGGTGGATTTAATAATTATTATCTATTGAATGATATATTATATATGTACATAGTGTTATATATATTATATATGTACATAGTGTTATATATATTATATATGTACATAGTGTTATATATATTAGTATTTGGAGTGATATTCCCGCACATTATAGCGGATGAGACCCTATGTGCCCCATATAATAGCGGATGACCCTATATACCGCGATATCCCCTTCGAAGTGGGATAGGAGTTACTTTTATGGTTTATTAACATTTGTGGATGTAGGGAAATAGGTTGGAGGGATCCAACTAGATTCCACAAATTTATTGTTTATTTTTCATATATAGTGATATATCATTTGTGCAGAATAATCTATTATAGATTATTGTAGTGATTGGAATTATTTGATGTTATTGTAGCACTGGCTTGAATTTTGATAATTTTAAAACTATAAATATTTTTTAAAAACTTATGGAACTAAAGGGAAATTGATAATAATATATATATATATATATTTGATTTGGAGTTAATTTAATGGAATTTAATTAGAAAAATATAATTGATTTGGCTATATTCACTATTGCAGATAAATAAATGGAGATTTTTAAAATGAATTGTATAAGAGAATTTACAAGTTATATTCTAGAAATAATATAAAAAGGAGGCAAAATCAATATTGGAAATAGATTGGAAGTGTGAAAGAAATTTATAAAGAATGAATGTGTATAATAGAATTTTATAAATAAGATTTTTTTATAAACAAGTCAAATAAAAGGGGTTACAAAATTGATAACGACATTTATAAATAAAGGAATGCGATATCAGATGAAAATTGGAATATAAATTCATAGGCTGAATTTATATTAGAATATGGAAAGGGTTGAATAAAATAATTGATTCAATTTTTGAAATGGAAATGATTAGGGAAGTGAAGATAAATCGATATGTTGTGAAATCAGGAGGAAGTATAAATTAAATTAGTTACTAAGATTTTAAAAATATATTTTAATTTGTTAGAAATTAGTTTTGTTTAAAAGGGAAATTTTTTATTATTTAAACTATGTAATTTTAGACTAGTTGAGATTGAAATACTTGGTAAGTAGGTTTTTTAATATGAATTATTTATTTTAGTAAATTCTAACTTTTAAAAATCAGCTATGAAAATTTATATGTTTATTTAAAAATGAGTTATTAATGTTATAAAAGTGTTTTCGATATTTTAAATAATTACTTGAACATATTTTTAAAAATAAATTATTAATCTCTTAAATACTTATTATATATAAAGAGAGTTTTAAAGTAATTGGAAAATTTATTTTATAAATTCTCTTGAGATTTGGAAAGGGGCTTATAAAAGATATGATTTTGAGGAGAGGAAATTCATTTGTGATTTCAGAGATTTTTGGGATAAATTATGAAATAATTCTCTAGAACGTTATTATTGAAAGGATTTTGGAAAAATAAGACTTGTAATATTTTTCTAAACATAGAAAATAGAAATATGGAAATACTTCTAAGTATTGAGATGTGGGAAGTGTCCTGTTATAGATTTAAGTATTTGAAAAATTGTTTTCAAATGTTGAAGAAATTGATATATCTTTTAAAGATATTTTGAAAGTAAATATTTTGGGAAAATTTATAACAAGGCCAGATGATTGCTTAAGGATGTTTAATTAATAGTTAAATAACCGACAATCAATATTGGCCAATTTCATTAATCATTTCGAAGAGACTGAGATTGGATTTAATGATCCGAAAACCACTTCGATCCAGTTTGAACGTTATGAATGAATACCGTAAAGATAATAAAGACGGTGATTCGGTTTGTCAGGTCAACTTGCATGGATGAATGCTATCAGAGCATCGTCATTGGAGGACGATGAGCATTCTAAGTAAAAAAAAATTGTTCTTGAAAGGTAATGCTTAGCCTCGAACCTCATCAACCGAGAATGACTAAAACAGAGGAGATGCAGCAAGGCAAAGTGGGTCGCATCAAAATAGGGTATGTTATCACCTTTCTAGATGTCCTCGAAAAATCTATTTATTATGGATATGGTTATGCATGGAAGGAGCGCTCGGTGGTAAGGGTGGGAACACCCGAGGTGATAACATATTTGGTCTATCCAGGTCAGGGGTAGACCGATCTTGTGTAGCAGGGGATAGCGTGGTACTCGGTACATGTTCCTAGAGGTGTACTATGGTGTGCGATACCCCACTAGCCCAGTCATTCGATGGAACCCATTTTCCAATAAGCACCGTATGGTTTTGATTGTGCCCAATCATGCTGGAATGTGAGATGCAAGCATTTTAGCTATTTTCTATTCACTTTCTATAGACATTATTATAATATCAGATGATTTTCATAAAAAATGTTTTGGTTATCGTAAGGTAAAAACCCATCATGTTAATTTGTGACGTGGTCTTACGAGTTATCTTTGTTTCCAAAGGATTTGAAAAGATATAATAAATTAAATTGAGTGTGATTTCTCACGCTAGTTTTCCAGACTGACTCGGGTGTTATTTTGTTATAATGCTCGGGTCAGACTGAGTATTACAGATTTAGGATAGGATGCTTGGAGCTGAGAAGACGAGCTGGATGACAAGACGTATTTCCATAGATTTGTATTTCTGCTGTGTGAGGACAAGTTATTATAACTATCCAGATTGATGTATTGATTGTTGTACTCTAATGATTGTAAGTATATAAATTGTTCCAGATTCTTTTGTATAAAATCTATTATTATATATTATATTTTGTTCCGCTGTGATTGTGAGATTCTATATTATTGTTTCTATTTTTCTTCTATCTCTTTCTTCTTACCCTAAAGATTTGTATATCCGTCCAATTTTAGTTAAGCTGTGGTGTAATATTGTCGACTCAAAGGGGTACGGATTTGCGGGCCTTGGCACTTGGCATCAGAGCTTAAAGTTAAGCGAGAACTTTAGCTCTAGTGAGGAGTACTCATTAGAGATAGAGTCAGTAGTACTCTAGAATGAATTGAGTGTAATAATAGATATGAGCGCGTATTTTTTAGTGAATATAGATGGTTTCATACTGTGTTGACTTATTGGTTGAGTGGCATATAAATTCCGATCGAACAGTGGGACACCTCTAAATCGATAGGAGTTTCTAAACACTTGAACATGATAAACAGACATGATATTGTTTTGAAGCGGGTGAATGGAATAATTTTACCCAAATTATATTTTTATATAAAGGGAATAATTTTCTAGAAATTATTATAACATGTTGAGGTGTTTGGTTGATAATATTATAATCTAAATAAGATTATAAAATTTAGGTGGTTACAAATATATAATCAAATGGAAATTGTATAACTACGGATTATACAATTGAAATAAGACTTGATTAAACCAGAATTTGAAAGAATTTAAATCCTGAAAATTTTTGGAAATGTTTTTCCAAAGTATTTTGCATATAAATAATAGTAGCATTATTTTTGAAGGGAAATGGGTTTGAATGGATTTTGAAGATGTTATAGCATTGAACTCACTACAGTCGTTGGAAAATAATTCCAATGATGATCACGACTTTGTCGGTGTTCATTTTTGAGTTTCTAAGTGATGGACTGCTGCCATGGTCATTATTTTTGGATTGTTTTGAGAAAAAACAACAAGTTTTTTTTTTTTGAAAATTCCGAAGGAGAATTGTTTTGGATGGAACCAAGTGAATTCTTAATGGATGGTTGTTTGAAACAAAGAGTTATATATATATATATATATATGTTTGATTTCAAAGTGATTTAGAACAAATACCGGGTGTTTAAAAATTCTGGAATCCTGATTTAATAAAATTTAAAGATAATCCGGAAATAAGTTATAAACTTATAAATGGTGAATGATTTTGAAGAAAATATGGAATTGAATTTTTAGAAATAAAATTTTAACTTGAGAAAGTTAAAATGGATGAAATTTAACTTGAGTTAAGTTAAATAGAATCGTATTTGAAATGATATCGATTGGAATTGAAATAAAATTTAATGAAATTCAACTTAAGTTAAGTTGAAGGAAATTAAAGTTTATAAATTTAATTGATGATGATTTGGATAAATTCAACGGGATAAATTAATGAAATTCTTCAAATTGTAACGACCCGGATATTTCGATTCCGAAAATTCCAGATAGTTAGGAAAAAGAAGAAAGAGATAGAAGAACATAAACACCAACATCTCACATTCACAACGGATAAAAATATAATACCAAACAATAACAGTTTACAAAAGAATTCTATATCTGTCAAATACATTTATAATACATCAGAGTTACACATATATACAGACACTGGATACACACAGTCATCATGTCTCAGATATACAACAATATAATACAGTGGAGGCACTCCATACATTCTTGCCATCCAGCTCGCCTCATGAGCTCCAGAACGTCCTTACCTAGAAATCTGTAATACTCGGTCTGACCCGAGCATTACATTAAAGCAACACCCGGGTCAGGTTGGAAACCAGCGTGAGTAAACCCATCTAACATGGAATACAAAGCATACAACTTATATAAAACCCGGGGTAGCTCGTATTAATTTACAAATTCACAATTTGTTATAGACATCACTTATTTCACACATCAATTTCCTAAGTACCAAAATTTAGACTAAATAATCCAATTCACTTAAATCATTTCATTCCAGCCTATTGATTTCACCTATCAATCTATAAAAATTCAAAGTGATTTCGGGTATTTTCTAATACCCGACCCCGGTCTCTTCGAGTCTCATTCAAGGCATCCAATACCATTCAATCATCCATAAGCAAACTTGATCACTTCTAAATTAATTGAATTAATTCTAATTGAATTACTAACCTCAATCACTTAGATTCCTTCATTTAACATTAATTAATTTCAAATCAATTAATTAATCATCCCTTATTTATCCATCTTAATTAATCACCCTGGATTAATTATCCTTCAATTAATTCAAGTAATTATCTTTAATTAATTACACAAATTAATTATTCTTAACCAAAAGCAGTAATTAATCTTTAATTACTTCACAAGTTAATTAACTATAATTAATTACACTAATCCTTAATTTCTTATATTAATTTCTCACAAATAACTTATTATTGATTAATTAATCTTAATTAATCAACCTTTAATTACATCATTAATTATGTAAATTAATGATTTTTTAATTACATTTTAATTTATCCTAATCTAAATTAATTACATTAAGTAATTAATCATTAATTAAACCATAAATATAAATCACTATTGATTAATCTCAACCAGTAATTAACTACTTTTTTATTTACTTCATTAAATAAATTAATTACTCATTTCAAAATAGAAGTTTAAAGGAGTTTAAAACCAAATTCATTTTTTAATTCAAATCAATTTAACAATGCACCTTAACATTCAAGTTGTTAAAATAATTTAAATTTAAAACCTTTGATTTGTTTAAAAACTGTGATTCACTAACTTGAATTCCAAATTTAACTTTGATTTAAAACTTGTTTTTAAATCTCTACTTTACCATTTAACTTCAGTTTTTAATAATCACTTTTATTTGTTTCCAATTCATCTTATATTTTCTTTTCAAAAATCCAATTCTATATATTTGATAACTCAGTTTACCGGAATATATTCAAGCAAACCATAACATTCGATATTCCAATTATCAATATAATTTATCACAAAATATCAAATATTCATAACACAGAATATCAAACAATCTAAATAATTTTGAGGAATCCAGTTGGATCCCTCCAACCTGTTTTCCTGCATCCACATATGTTAGCATAATACTAATTCCACTTCGAGGTGGAATATCGCGGTATATGGGATTTATATAATATCATCCGCTATTATGCGGCGCATAGGGTCTCATCCGCTAAATAATGCGTGAAATCAATCACCCAATATATACTATATATAATATAGCACATCAAATCAATTCAATCATCCAACCAATTATTTAAATTTAACCATTTAAATTTAAATAAAAATCCGGAAGAGTGAGATTAACTCACCTTTGTCCTTAATTTCCATCCACTTCAACTCGACTTGATTTCCACGTTTTCAAACCTTGAAACATTTTTAGTGTTTTATCAATATTTGAACACATCAACAATCTATTTTCATTTAATAGTTTAATTTATTTACTAGTTTTATAATAATAATTTACCAACCTAATTCACATTGGTATTATGATATTAGTGAAACAATAGTTCATTCACTTGATTTTAAATATGAAATAATTATGGTTGATAATGATTCCCTAAAATGGTATAATTTTTAAATAAGAAATTTCCAGACATGTATTTTCTGAAATAAATTGTTTCATCACTTCTTTATCATTCTAAACAAATTTTAAATCTTACATATATACACTTAAATTCTAATAACATAAAATCCTTCAGCCCTATTAAATTAAAACACAATTTTTATATATTTTTTCTAACTGTAAAACTCTTTTCTACAATATATTCTCTATATTATTATTATCTTTAAAATCAGTAAGTGTAAATTAATTATTAAGTCAAAATAAAATGAATAATACCTCGCTGCTCTTCTCCTCCAGCTACAACACTCGCGCACGAACACCCTACAACGTCGAACTAGCCCACTAACCCGAGACACCACCTTTGACCTTCTCCAGGCAGTACCAAAACCCTCTCAATTAACAGATGCACAACACGATCCATCTCCACCACCAAGCTCGACACCCTACTGAACTTCACGAGCCCCCTTCCACATCGTCACTGCCGCCTGCCTCCCTTAACCGCGCGCAGATGCTTAGAAGAACGAACCCGACCATCACCACGTCCCTCGACCTCATGAACCCAAAACGCTGCGACCTCGAGCTCGAGTGCCCATCCCCCTGCCGACACTCCTCGTGCGCTTGCCCTTCCTCCCCTCCCGAGTCGCTCGCGACTATTTTAAAAAAAAAAGAGTTTTATTCGATCGAACTGATTTTCGACCAAGAAAATGAAGAGGGCACGGCTTTGATTTGAGGAACGAGGTGTTTCGTTTTCCACTTTGAAAGAAATCGAACTGCTTCAAATTTTAGTTTTGAGATGAACCTTATATTTGATTTTTTCTTTCAAAAGGGGAAAATCTCGATTTAGAACTGGGAATGAAGGGGAGGAAGGAAGAGAAATAAAGTTGAGGGAGGCGTATTGGAGAAGGTAATCCCTGATTGTTGACAGGTTAATTTTTTTTATAAATATCTTATTTACTGCGACTTAAAATTCCGACACGCTATCGAGGTGTGCCGCCAGGCGTTTATAAGGTTTACCCACATTCCGAACACAATGGAACGTGTTTCGAAGGCTAATTCGATCATATGCGCAAGTTACAGAAATAAACAATCAATTTTAAATTAAATCAATTAAAATAATTTCTATGCGTTTTGAGTTTCCAGGGTCAAACGGCAACTCCGATTTCTACGAAAATTGAAATCCGACAATAACTAACTATTATGGATCCAATGGAACTGGTTTCGTCGAAATCGGAGACTGTATCTCGAAAGGCTATTTTTAAACGTCGATTTAAACGATATATTTTCAGAACTTAACAAATCACTGTTAAATTCAATTTTAACACGTTTACTATCTTCAGTATTATCAATATAAATTTTACAAGCCTTCAAATTATTTTTAACAGGCTTAAAACTAAAGATTCAATAATTTATCCAATTTCAGTTTATTAAATCTAATAACTTAATTATTAAATAATAACAATATTTGAATTCAAGTTAAAAATTAACTTTAAACATTTAAAATCAATTAAATATTCTATTTTCAAACATCCGAAAATTCCGGGTCGTACATTCCTCCCCCTTAAAAGAATTTCGTCCTCGAAATTACTAGTTAAAAAGAATGGTCCAATACCCATTACTATTTTTCCAAAACCAAACCATTCCAAACAATTCTCGAAACAAACTTTTTATTAAAGACACACTAACCCTTTTTCTAGCTTTCCAGACTTATCCTTAAGTCCCAATAATATTATTTACTTAACAATTCAAATTTAAATCCAAATTTAAATCATCAAATCTTTTTCAAAAAAATTCTAGCTCTCTAAAAATTTTGAAAAATTTTGCCAGCTTCTCCATTGCACGGCTAGCTCGGTACAACTACAAAATGCCTCTACGGGCTTCCAAATTCCAAAAGAAAACAAAAAGCCAAGTGGCTAGATCAAAAATCCAATCAAATTTCATACAGAAATTTAAATACATACCTTTTTAGTCGGGCAATTCAAATTATCTCCTGAAATCAAAACCAATTTTCCTTTTCCTTTTATAATACCTACATATCTTACTTAGCAATAATATCCAATCATGGCTTTTAAAATCATTTTATACATTTCCTTACAGAAGTTTTCATATCTACTTCTATTCAAATTGGTTTTCCATTTCCATATGAATTCAATTTATCTTCAACTCTAAATATTGAATTTATCTTTCATTTATAACCGATTCATATTATTATTTTAAATTAGTTTCATCCACTAATTTATTTCAATTTCAAATTTGAAATCGTTTTGTCGCTAACAAAAATTTTCTAGCTCCCAAAATTTTTGAAAATTTTTGGCAGAGTCTCCTTTGTACAGAGGAGCTTTTGCAATTTGACAAGAGATATAAATATATATACATCGACCCACACGGTCGGAAAAACAAAAACAGTTCATACTTTCTATTTTTATTGCGTAGGCGTACCTTTATTTAGCATTTTAAGCAAGTGACTTATTAATTTAGCAATTAGCGCGTCCAAATCCAGCCAAACGGCCTCCCGATACCTGTACTTACTCAATTTAAATATGTAAGTGCCAAAATCATGTAACTTAACAACATTTTTACAAATTTAACCAGTAATCATACGAGTTTCTATGAGCAATGCAGGTTAAACAATATTTATAAGCAACTTATAGGGTTCCGACATTAATTTTAATTGTTTACAACCAATTCGTACACAACTTCATTCAATTTAAATGGTTTACAACATAATTGCTTACAATTCAATTCATTTTTAAGCAAAACAAACTCATATTCATATCAATTGATTCAAAAATCAATTATATTTTCTTCCACTAATTCATAGAATTTAATTAAATCTCATTTACGTCAAACGACAATTATTTCTACGCAATTTGATGATATCCATGTGAATAAATAATTACTTAAGTTTTATAACCACTTTAAATTGATTCCGACTCAATTTATTTTAATTCCTTCCATTTTAATTCATTCACAACCATTTTATTTAGCTCGACACATTCCATGCTTGTGTACTACTAACCATTCCCCAAGTTAATTCAACCCAAGCTTTTATTTAATGGTCTACCCCTTCCTATTTGAAGTCGAGCTTCTATAAATTTTAAATTTATGTTAATTTACTCTAGTTTAGTTCAACTTCAAAACTTAAGCTCGCTTCATTTGCAAAATAAAATTTTCCTTTTCAATTTAACTTGGTTCTATTTCAATCAAATCCCATTTCAATCTACAAATCTATTTGATTAGTTCTTTTGTTTCGTCCATTACAAATTTTAATTTCCAAATTCAATTCATTCACTACTCATTTAATTAATTACAAGATCATTTTCAATTTATTTCTACTTTCTTGAACTTTATTTACAACTCCCACCATTCCTGTTTCAACCTAACTTTCTTTTATTCGACAATATTTCAATTGTATTCAATTTACTAACAATTCAAATCAAATTTAATTTATAACTCAAGTTTTCATTTCAATTCTTTTAACTTACTTCAAACCCAACTCATTATTATTAACTTACAATCCATTTTATTTAACCGAGTTAAATTTTATTAACAAATAATTTATTTAGCTAATTAACTTACTTCCAACTTTTATATCAATATTCAATTTTATTACAAAAATCACTTCATTAAGTTTTCCTGAGTTCAATTTTTTTTTTCATAATTTCAGTTTGGATTTCTTTCATTTTCCAAAATTCTAACATTTTTATTTTAAAATTTTTAGAAATACTTTTAAATTCACATAATACTATTAAAATAGCATTTTGTAAAAATACTTCTTATAACTCGATGTCTCAACCAGTCCATCCTTGTTCTCACAGAAATTCGGTCATATGTTGATCAAGCGTAGGACTGAAAATCTATAAGTACTTGGTAAACCCGTTTTCAACACCCAGTGAAAATACTTGGGAAAATAATGTTATTGAAAATATAGAAAACAGTTTTTGAAAATAGAGGAAATATCTTTGGTGAGAATGCTCTGAAATCATCACCCTCATCCATGGTCGCAGTTACATCCTGGGTTACGCTGCCATCGCAGCAAAAGTCCATGTAACTGTAGGCACTCTACGCCCCTCGATTACGCCATGGAACCCAAAACAAATCGTAGTTACATTCCAAGGTTACGTTGCCATCACAGCAAAAGTCCATGTAATTATAGGCATCAGCGCCCTCGATTTTCACTGTCAAAAATGAAACTTCTCCACTCCCACATATGTCGCAGTCTACTGATGTAAAATCAAACGCAGACTGTTGGCTCTCAGCAGCACACACGACTTTCGCCATGTTACCATAGGTCGCAGTCTACCGATGTAAAATCAAACGCAGACTGTTGGCACTCAACGGCACACACGACTTTCGCTAAGGCTGCAGTAGATCGTAGTGACATCGAGTTACACTGTCGTCGCAGCATAACCCAAATGCCTCTATAGGCATTAGCGCCCTCGACTTTTGCTACACACTACTCATAATCCTCAGGAACTAGTTTTGTCCGGACTCCTCACAGGATCAACTTTAGAACCCCCCCTTAGGGTTCAAGGCAGTACCACCTGGTGGCACTCCTGAGAAGTTCATTTCAAGGGAGCGCCTTTTTCTCTAGAGCCATTATCAAAATACTTTATACTATACACATATAGTATCTTCCAAATCATACACCTAGTGTATGAATCTCATATAAATCTTCTTTCCTCAAAATCCATTATCCCAAAATCGATAATTCTCAAACTAGGCTTTCCAAATTCCAATATTGATTTTCCCAAAAATCAAAAGCCTTTCCAAATCCAAAGGTTCCCAAAACCTTTTTCCAAAATCCTCATAAAATCCTTTATGTATATATGTAGATATATATATAATTTTTTAAAAAACTTTGGATCATTTCAAACTTGTATAAAACTCCTTTTACACTTCAAACACTTTCAAAATCCTTTTCTTCTGGCAATAGATTCAACAAGGGAAGATTTATCATATATAACAAAGATATATAACTTTGTTTATTCAAAATCAAAAATTCAAATTTGATTACTCTATAAAGTCACTTTTATCATAGAAATTTCCAATATCAGTTTCATTCAAACCCGTACGATGTAAACATATCATCTGTATGCTATATTAATCTGATCGCTCACTCGATCACACAAGTATCGTCCACCCGACTTCCTAGTGCGGACTCAGATCTGGTTTCTTGATCAGAAACCGTCATTCTCCTTGCATAGCCATTACTATGATAGAGAATATCCAAAACCAATCAACAATCCATCTAGGTCCGCCATCGAAAATCGAGTGAAAAATCCCAACTCGGATCGATATAACTATCTCGAAATTTGTGCTCGAATCTGGATCAAATCATTATGCGAATAGAATAATATATGTACATCCTACGTATCTATCCTTGTTGATTTATTAGCCAAAACAATTCCCTTTCTATTCACATTCGCCTTAAATTTTCATTCACTTATTCACAATTGCTTCAATCCCATTTCGATTATCACTTTAATCATTATCTCAAATGGGTAATTTAATCATAAACAGTTTGCACTCTGACCGGCTTCAATTTAGAAAATAGCTTGAAAAGTTTAAAATAAATAAGTCGTTGAAAAATAATTATTAGTTTGTAACATAGCTATAAAATAGTTAACTAATTGTAAAATAGTTGAAAAATAGTTAAATAGTTTCAGAAATTTTAGATAATTGCAAAATAGTTGTAAAATAATTATTAATTTGTAAAATAGTTGAAAAGTAGTAATTAATTTAAAAAATAGTTGAAAACTTGTTAAATAGTTCCAAAAATAATTGTAAAATAAATATAAAATAATTTGGCTTTAAAAAGAAAGGTTGAATATATTAAATAGCTTGGAAAAATAAGTTTATATTAAAACAATTTATATTGAAAATAGTCCAGAGTCAAAACTGTTCACTTCCCCATCAACTCAATTTAAATTTCCACTTCCATTTAAATTGACTCAATTCCAATTTGAATAGCTTCGATTTCCACTGAAATTGATTTAACCCTAATTCAAGTTGAATCAATCTTGATTTCTTTCCAAATTCAAATCAAATTCCATTTGATTTTAAACCTACTCAACTTTAATTACAATTCCAAATTATTCCAATCAATTTGGACTAAAATCAATTGAACCCACTTCTATTTTAAATCATTTCAATTCAATCCAATTCAAATTTTCCATTAAAATTTTTGAACTATACATCTTCAATCACAAATCCAATTAATTCAAATCAGATTCAATTTGAACGAATTCAATTCAAATTTCAAATTTAAACCATCCTGAATTACATAAATTCGAGTTAAATTTTTAAATGTTGATTTAATCCTTTAAATCAAATCAATTTATCTCTTTAAACCATTTAATTCTGAATCCATTTTAAACTTATCTTCATTTAATTTTAATTTGGTTGTATTTCTATTACCACTTAATTCTCATTAATAAAATTTTCAAATAATATAACAACCAATTACCTTAATATTCATTAGAAAGAAATATTGCTTTATATATCAAAATATATTCTTATATAAAATCATTTAAAATCTTTATATAAGAAAATAACAAGTACGCGCTCATATATATATACATACTCAACTCATTCTAGGGTACCATTGACCCTATCCTTAATGAGTAATCCCAACAGATCCAAAGTTCTCGATTAACCTTCAGCACTGGTACCAACTGTAACGACCCGGATATTTCGATCTCGAAAATTCTAGATAGTTAGGAAAAGAAGAAAGAGATAGAAGAACAGAAACACCAACATCTCATATTCACAGCGGATAAAAATATAATATCAAATAATAACAGTTTACAAAAGAATTCTGTATCTGTCAAATACATTTATAATACATCAGAGTTACACATATATACCGACACTGGATATACACAATCATCATGCCTCGGATATACAACAATATAATACAGTGGAGACACTCCATACGTTCTCGCCATCCAGCTCGCCTCCTGAGCTCCAGAATGTCCTTACCTGGAAATCTGTAATACTCAGTCTGACCCGAGCATTACATCAAAGCAACACCCGAGTCAGGCTGGAAACCAGCGTGAGTAAACCTATCTAACATGGAATACAAAGCATACAACTTATATAAAACCCGGGGTTGCTCGTATCAATTTACAAATTCACAATTTGTTATAGACATCACTTATTTCACATATCAATTTCCTAAGTACCAAAATTTAGATTAAATAATCCAATTCACTTAAATCATTTCATTCCGCCTATTGATTTCACATATCAATCTATAAAAATTCAAAGTGGTTTCGGGTATTTTCTAATACCCGACCCCGGTCTCTTCGAGTCTCATTTAAGGCATCCAATACCATTCAATCATCCATAAGCAAACTTGATCACTTCCAAATTAATTTAATTAATTCTAATTGAATTACTAACCTCAATCACTTAGAATCCTTCATTTAACATTAATTAATTTCAAATCAATTAATTAATCATCCCTTAATTATCCATCTTAATTAATCACCCTGGATTAATTATCCTTCAATTACATTCAAGTAATTATCTTTAATTAGTTACACAAATTAATTATTCTTAACCAAAAACAGTAATTAATCATTTCACAAGTTAATTTACTATAATTAATTACATTAATCCTTAATTTCTTATATTAATTAATTTCTCACAAATCACTTATTATTGATTAATTAATCAACCTTTAATTATATCATTAATTATGTAAATTACTGATTTTCTAATTATATTTTAATTTATCCTAATCTAAATTAATTATACTAAGTAATTAATCATTAATTAAACCACAAATATAAATGACTATTGATTAATCTCAACTAGTAATTAACTACCTTTTTATTTACTTCATTAAATAAATTAATTACTCATTTTAAAATAGAAGTTTAAAGGAGTTTAAAACCAAATTCATTTTTAATTCAAATCAATTTAACAATGCACCTTAACATTCAAGTTGTTAAAATAATTTAAATTTAAAACCTATATTAGTTTAAAAACTGCGATTCACTAACTCGAATTCCAAATTTAACTTTGATTTAAAACTTGTTTTTAAATCTCTACTTTACAATTTAACTTCAGTTTTTAAAAGTCACTTTTATTTCTTTCCAGTTCATTCTTATATTTTCTTTTCAAAAATCCAATTCTATATATTTGATAACTCAGTTTACCGGAATATATTCAAGCAAACCATAGCATTCGATATTCCAATTATCAATATAATTCATCACACAATATCAAATATTCATAACACAGAATATTAAACAATCTAAATAATTTTGAGGAATCCAGTTGGATCCGTCCAACCTGTTTTCCTACATCCACAGATGTTAGCACAATATCAATTCCACTTCGAGGTGGAATATCGCAGTATATAGGATTTATATAATATCATCTGTTATTATGCGGCGCATACGGTCTCATCCGCTAAATAATGCGGGAAATCAATCACCCAGTATATACTATATATTACTATATATAATATAGCACATCAAATCAATTCAATCATCCAACCAATTATTTAAATTTAACCATTTAAATTTAAATAAAAATCCAGAAGAGTGAGATTAACTCACCTTTGTCCTTAGATTTCCATCCACTTCAACTCGACTTGATTTCCAAGATTTCAAACCTTGAATAACATTTTTAGTATTTTATCAATATTTGAACACATCAACAATCTATTTCCATTTAATTGTTTACTTTAATTAACTAGTTTTATAATAATAATTTACCAACCTAATTCACATTTGGTATTATGATGTTAGTGAAACAATAGTTCATTCACTTGATTTTAAATATGAAATAATTATGGTTGATAATGATTCCCTGAAATGGTATAATTTCTAAATAAGAAATTTCCAGACATGCATTTTCTGAAATAAATGTTTCATCACTTCTTTATCATTCTAAACAAATTTTAAATCTTACCTGTATACACTTAAATTCTGATAACATAAAATCCTTCAGCCCTATTAAATTAAAACAAGATTTTTATATAATTTTTCTAACTGTAAAACTTTTTTCTACAATATATTCTCTATATTATTACTGTCTTTAAAATCAATAAGTGTAAATAATTATTAAGTCAAATTAAAATGAATAATACCTCACTGCTCTCTTCCTCCAGCTACAACACTCGTGCATGAACACCCTACAGCATCGAACTAGCCCACTAACCCGAGACACCACCTTCGACCTTCTCCAGGCAGTACCAAAACCCCTCTCAATTAACATATGTATAGCACGATCCGTCTCCACCACCAAGCTCGACACCCTACCGAGCTTCACGCGACCCCCTTCCACATCGTCACTGCCGCCTGCCTCCCTTAATCGCACGCAAACGCTCAGAAGAACGAACCCGATCATCACCACGTCCCTCGACCTCACGAACCCCAAACGCTGCGACCTCGAGTGCCAATCCCCCTGCCGACATTCCCCGCGTGCTTGCCTTTCCTCCCATCGCTAGTCGCTCGCGACTATTTTTTTTTCAAAATGAGTTTGATTCGATCGAATTAATTTTCGACTTAGAAAATGAAGAGGGAAAAGCTTTGATTTGAGGAACGCGGTGTTTCGTTTTCCACTTTAAAAGAAATCGAATTGCTTCAAATTTTAGTTTTGAGATGAACTTTATATTTGATTTTTTTTTCAAAAGAGGCAGATCTCGATTTAGAACCGGGAATGAAGGGGAGGAAAGAAGATACGAGATATAAAGTTGAGGGAGGCGTATTGGAGAAGGTAAGCCCTGATTGTTGACAGGTTAATTTTTTTTTTATATAAATATCTTATTTACTGCGACTGAAAATTTCGATGCCCTATCGACGCGTGTCGCCAAGCGTTTATAAGGTTTTACCCGCATTCCAAACACAATGAAACGTGTTTCGGAGGCTAATTCGATCATGCGCGCAAGTTACGGAAATAAACGATCAATTTTAAATTAAATCAATTAAAATAATTTCTATGCGTTTTGAGCTGACATGATCAAACGACAACTCTGATTGCTACAAAAATTGAAATCCGATAATAACTAACTATTACGGATCCAATGGAACTAATTTCGTCGAAATCCGAGACTGTGCCTCGGAAGGCTATTTTTAAATGTCGATTTAAACAATATAGTTTCAAAACCTAACAAATCACTGTTGAATTCAATTTTAACACTTTTACTATCTTCAGTATTATCAATATAAATTTTACAAGCCTTCAAATTATTTTTAACAGACTTAGAACTGAAGATTCAATAATTTACCCAATTTTAGTTTACTAAATCCAATAAGTTAATTACTAAATAATAACAATATTTGAATTCAAGTTAAAATTAACTTTTAAATATTTAAAATCAACTAAATATTCCATTTTCAAACATCCGAAAATTCCGGGTCATCACATTAATGAATTGTATGAAATGAATATTTAACTTAGAGAAGTTAAATAAAATTGGATAAAAATATACTTGGGCAATAAATAAACGTATAATCTCGAGTTAAAAATAAAATGAGAAAATATTCGAGTATAAAGTTGATGAAAAAGTGAAAAATAAGCTGTGTGACTTATAAAAAGTTAAAAATTGATATAGAAAACCCAAAACAAAATTGTTTGATATTTTGGTGAAGGATATAAAAATCCAAACTCAAGTTATAAAATAAAATTGAATTCAAGTAAATTAGCTGAAGTGATTTTTGAAATAAAAATCTAGTATTAAATTCTAAATTAGAAGTGAACTAATTAGACAATTAATTAGTTATTGGAATATAGTAATGGAAACAACCTGATTAATAAAATTGGATTGTTAATTAAAAATGGAATTTGAAAATGAAATTCGAGTTTATAAATAAAATTCGACTTAGATTGTGAGATATTAAATATAATTGAAACAGTATAGAATGAAATGGAATCGGATTGAAATAGAAAAGGGTTGAGTTGCAAATAAATCCAATTTGAGTATAAATAAATTGGAAAAGGGACTGATAATAATTAAATGAATTCAAAAGTGGAATTGAATATGGAATTAAAATTTGAAATGGGTGAAGTGGATGAACTTGTTGAATTAGTTTGTAAAATGGGATGGAGTTAACTGAATGAGAATTAATCCAAAAATGGAAATAGAATTTGGTCGCAAAATAAATGAACTTTGGTTGTTTGATTGAAAAGATCTAAGTAAATTAATTAGCTTAAATTCATATAGAAGCTTGGCTTCAAGTAAGTTTGTGAATTGGTCATTAAATAAAATAGCTCAGAATGTTTCTGAGCTAAATTAAATGGATTTGAGTATATTAAAAGATGGATTTGAATGGATTGCAAATTTAATTGATTGACATTCGATTAAAAATGGAATAGAGCTAAATATAAATTGATTTCAGATCAACTCAAAAGAGTTATAAACTAAGTGGATATTTTACTAAATAGACGTCGTCAAAATTTGCATGAGAAAATTTGTCGTTTGATGTAAATGAAAGTAAATAAAATTCTATGAATTAATGGAAAGTGAATAAAATTGATTTTTAAATCAGTTGGAAGAATATGCTATTTGGTTTAAAAATAAATTGAATGCATGTAAAGTGAGTTGTAAATAACTTAAATTGAATGGAATGATATAAAAGTCGAGTGAAAGCAAATTGAATTAGTCTCGAACCTTAAAGTTGCTTATGGATAATTGTTTAGCATGCATTTCTTGTGGAATCCATGTGTTGGCCATTTAAAAGTAAGTGAAATGTTATTAATTTCATATGTTTGGTACTTACATGTTTAAGTTGAGTAAGTACAGGTACTTGGAGGTCGTTTGGCTGGACTTTGGTCACGCTAATTGCTAAATAAAATAAGCCTCTTGCTTAAAAACGCTAAATAAGGTAAGTTTTCGATTAAATATCACAAATTATAAAATATCGTTATATATTTTGTTTTTCGACGTGAGTCGATGTGTATATATTTATCTCTCTTATCCTATTGCAAAAGCCTCTCCGTACAAGGGAGACCCTGCCAAAAAATTTCGGAAATTTAGGGTGTTAGAAAATTTTTGAAATTTTTTGTTAAAGGAGAATTGATTTCGAATTTATAATCGAAATAAAGGATTTTGGAATTAAAATTGAAGAAAGATTAGAAAGTGAAGTATCGAATTTTCACTAAGTGGGTTTTAATAAGTTAATGGGTTTGGAGCATCTTCCTGCCTTAGCAATTTCGGGGACGAAATTCTTTAAAGGGAGGAGGAATTTAACGACCTGGATTTTTCTACATTTGATTTAGGATATTTAAATGGTTTTAAATATTTAATTTAAATTATAGATTGATTTTGAAAATGGAAAATTTGGGTTTATTTATAAAATAAATTCAGAATTTAAATATAGCGATTTATTGAATAATTTAATTATTGAAATTTATAATTGAATATTGGGTAAATTATTGTATCCTGAGTTTTAAGCTCGATAAAAAAATTTAAAGGCCTGTAAAATTTGTATTAATAATAATGAAGATAATAAAAGTTTTTAAATTTGAATTTAAGAGTGATTTGTTCAATTTTAAAATAGCCTGTTTAAATTGACATCTAAAAATAGCCTTTCGAGACACATCTCGAAATTCGACGAAACTAGTTCCATTGGACCCGTACTAATGTATTATTATCAGGTTTCAAATTTCGTAGCGTTTGGAGTTATCGTTTGGTCGTACGGATAATAAATGCGCTGAAATTGAAATTTAATATAATAATTAGGTCCAAAAAGCTATCTTCTCCATACAATCGAATTAGGACTCGAAACCTTTTCCATTGCGTTCGTACTAGGGGTATAACATTATAAGCGCCCAGCGGCATGCCTCGATAGGGGTTTAGGGATTTAAGTTACAGAAATTTGAGATATTTTGGAAATCAATTTTATATTTATATATATTTCTTTCAATCCTTCACGTCTGTCTTCCCTTTTCATCAGCCGCCTATGGTTTGGCTTTACCCATTCAAACACGCTAGACTAAAATCACACGCGATCACCTTTCCTTTTAAAAAGCTCCGATCTTTTTTTTATTTCCTTTAGTTTCAAACGAAAAACCATAAGAAGAAAGAAAAAAAATTCATCGGTAGTTCGATATTAAAGAAATTTTTTGTTCAAGCGTTCAATTCAAAAATCCAGACTGCCATCCTCTTTAAAATCAGAATTGATGGAATCAAACCCATACTTCTCCTTCCCATCTTCTTCAATTCTAATTCATTTGAATGTTTTTTTTAAAAAACTAAAATCACGATGAGGTCGCGCGGCGACCGGGGAAGGATGTCGCGATCGGGCAGAGTAGCCGTCGACGACGTGGTGTGGGAAAGATAGAGGCATTAGGGATTGGGCAAGGATATACATGTGAACGAGTGTGGCAATGTGAGAGTGTGACAGTGAGGATGGAAGTTCATATGGGTTTCACGGAAGCAGGCTGGAGATGGTCTCGTGGACTTTAGGTGTTTGAGTTCGATTGCCAAGCTAGGGTTCGGCGATAGGGGCTGGTGGAATGGTAGCTCGCAATGATTAGGTAGGATCGTGGGTATACGCGAAATCATGATCGTAAGACATTGAAGGGGTTGAGGAGGGAGGCCGTCATTTTGCTGTGCTCGACAGTGAGTTTTAATTTAGCAATTACTAAATTAATGTGCTTAGAGAATTAATTTATTTATCCATTGAATTGAAATCTTATAAATGTCATAATAAATTCATACGAGGTCTAAAACGTGAAAAAAACAAAATCGAGTTTGGATCGGATTACAAAATAAAATCAAGGTGAGAAAATTCTCACTCATTTGGATTATCAATTTAAATTAATTATTAAATGCCTGGTTGATTTAATAATTATTATATGTTGAATGATATATTATATATATAGATAGTGGTATATATATTAATATTTGGAGTGATATTCCTGCACATTATAGCGGATAAGACCTTATGCGCCCTGTAAATAGTGGATGACCCTATATACCGCGATATCCCCCTCGAAGTGGGATAGATATTTATTTTATGTTTTATTAACATTTGTGGATGCAGGGAAACATGTTGGAGGGATCCATTTAGATTCCTAAAATTTATTATTTATTTTTCATATATAGTGATATATGATTTGTGTACAATAATCTATCATAGATTATTGTAGTGATTGGAGGATGCTATTGTAGCACTGGCTTGAATTTCGATAATTTTAAAACTTATGGAATTAAAGGGAAATTGATAATATATATATATATATATATATATATATATTGGATTTGGAGTTATTTTAAAGGAATTAAATTAGAAAAATATAATTGATTGGGCTATACTTAACTATTACGGAGAAATAAATAGAGATTTTAAAATAAATTATATAAGAGAATTTATAAATGATATTTTGGAAATAATATAAAAACGAGAAAAAATCAATATTGGACATGGATTGGAAGTGTAAAAGAAATTTATAAAGAATGAATGCATATAACGAAAATTTATAAATAAGATTCGTTTTACAAACAGGTCTAATAAAAGGGGTTATAAAATTGATAATGACATTTATAAATAATGGAATGCGATATCAGATGAAAATTGGAATGTAAATTCATTGGGTGAATTTATATTAGAATATGAAATAGAGTTGAATAGAATAATAGATTCTATTTTTGAAATGGAAATGATTAGGGAAGTGAAGATAAATCGATATGTTGTGAAATCGAGAGGACGTACAAATTAAATTGGTTACGGAGATTTTAAAAATATATTTTAATTTGATAGAAGTGAGTTTTGTTTAAAAAGGAAAATTTTATTATTTAAACTATGGAATATATACTAGTTGAGATTGAAATACTTGGTAAGTAGATTTTTAAATATGAAGTATTTATTTTAGTAAATTCTAACTTTTAAAAATCAGCTGTGAAAATTTATGTTTTAATTTAAAATGAGCTATTGATGTTATAAAAGTGTTTTCGATATTTTAAATAGTTACTTGAACATATTTTTAAAAATAAATTATTAATCTCTTAAATACTTATTATATATAGAGAGAGTTTTAAAGTAATTGGAAAATTTATTTTTATAAATTCCCTCGAGATTTGAGAAGGGGCTTATAAAAAGATATAATTTTGAGGAGAGGAAATTCATTTGTGCTTTCATAGATTTTTAGGGTAAGTTACAAAATAATTCTCTGGAATGTTATTATTGAAAGGATTTTGGAAAAATAAGACTTGTAATATTTTTCTAAGTATAGAAAATAGAAATATGGAAATATTTCTAAGTGTTGAGATGTGGGGTTACGGATTTAGGTATTTGAAAAATTATTTTCAAATGTTAAATAAATTGATATATATTTTAAAGATTTTTGAAATTAAATATTTTGGGAAAATTTATAACAAGCCCAGATGATTGCTTATGGATGTTTGATTGATAGTTAAATAAACGACTATCAATGTTAGCCAATTTCGTTAATCATTTCGAAGAGACCGGGATCAGATTTAATCTGAAAATCACTAAGACTCGGTTTGAACGTTATGAATGAATACCGCGAAGATGATGAAGATGGTGATTTGGTTTGTCCAGTCCTAGGGCAACTTGCATGAATGAATGCTATCAGAACATCGTCATTGGAGGACGATGAGTATTCTAAGTAAAAAAATTGTTCTTGAAAGGTAACGCTTAGCCTCGAACCTCATCAACCGGGAATGACTAAAACGGAGGAAATGCAGCAAGGCTAAGTGGGTCGCACCCAAGTAGGGTATGTTATCACCTTTCCAGATGTCCCCGGAAAATCTATTTATTATGGATATGGTTGTACATGGAAGGAGAACTCGGTGGTAAGGGTGTGAACACCCGGGGTGATAACATATTCGGTCTATCTAGGTCAAGGGTAAGCCAGTCTTGGGTAGTAGGGATTCGGGCATGGTCCTTGGTACATGGTTCTAGAGGTGTACCATAGTGGGCGATACCCTAGTGGTCCAGTCATTCGATGTAATCCATTCTCCAATAAGCGCCTTACAGTTTTGAGTGTGCCCAACTATGTTGGAATATGAGATGCAAGCATTTCAACTAACACTATAATCATATGAGTTGATTTTGATAAAAAATGTTTTGGTTAAGTAAGGTAAAAACCCGTCATGTTTATTTGTGACGTGGTCTTATGAGTAACCTTTGTTTCCAAAGGATTTAAAAAGATAATAACAATTCAAATTGAGTGTGATTTCTTACGCTGGTTTTGCAGACTGACTCGGATGCTATTTTATTATAATGCTCGGGTCATACTGAGTAGTACAGATTTATGATAGGATGCTATGGATATCAGGAGGCGAGCTGGATAACAAGACGTATTTCCCTAAATTTGTATTTCCGCTGTGTGAGGACAAGTTATTATAACTATCCAGATTGATGTAATGATTTTTGTACTCTGATGATTATAAGTATATAAATTGTTATAAATGCTTTCATATAAAATCTATTATTATATGTTATATTTTTTTCCACTGTGATTGTGAGATTCTGTATTGTTGTTTCTAATTTTCTTCTATCTCTCTCTTCTTACCCTAAGTACTTGTATTTCCATCCAATTTGAGTTGAGATGTGGTGTAATATTATCGACTCAAAGGGGTACAGATTCGCGAGCCTTGATTTTGGTATCAGAGCTGAAGGTTAAGCGAGAACCTTGGCTTTGGTGGAGATTACTCATTAGAGATAGAATCAGTAGTATCTAATAGTGGGGTGCCAAGAGTTCCTAAACACTTGAACAAGATAAACTGACACAGCATTGTTTTGAAGCAGGTAAATGGAATAATTTTACCCAAATATTTTTATATAAAGGGAATAATTTTCTAGAAATTATTATAGCATATTGAAGTGTTTGGTTGATAATATTATAATCTAAATAAGATTATAAAATTTAGGTAGTTACAAATATATAATCAAATGTAAATTGTGTAAGTATGGATTATACAATTGAAATTAGACTTGATTAAACCAGAATTTGAAAGAATTTAAATCCCAAAAAAATTTGGAAATCTTTTTCCAAAGTATTTTAAAGATAAATAATAGTAGCATTATTTTTGAAAGGAAATGGTTTTGAATGGATTTTGAAGATGTTATAGCACCGAACTCACTTCGGTCGCCGGAAAATAATTCCGATGATGATCGCGACATCATCAGTGTTCATTTTTGAGTTTTTAAGTGATGGATTGCTGCCATGATCATTGTATATGGATTGTTTTAAGAAAAAAAACAAGTTCGTTTGAAAATTCCGAAGGAGAATTATTTTGGATGGAACCAAATGAATTATTAATGGATGGTTGTTTGAAACAAAGAGTTATATATATATATATATATATATATATATATATATATTGGATTTCAAAGTGATTTAGAATAAGTACCGAGGGTTTAAAAATTCTGGAATCCTGATTTAATTAAATTTAGAGATAATCAGGAAATAAGTTATAAACTTATAAATGGTGAATAATTTTTAAGAAAATATGGAATTGAATTTTTGGGAATAAAAAAACTTAAGAAAGTCAAAATGAATGAAATTTAACTTGAGCTAAGTTAAATAGAGTCGTACTGGAAATGAAATCGACCGGAATCGACATAAAATTTAATGAAATTCAACTTAAGTTAAGTTGAAGGAAATTAAATTTTAGAAATTTAATTGAGGATGATTTGGATAAATTTAACGGGGTAAATTAATGAAATTCTTACTTGATTAAACTAAAATGAATTCTATGAATTAAATATTTAACTTAAAGAAGTTAAATAAAATTGAATAAAAATATACTTGGGCTATAAATAAATGTACAATCTCGATTAAAAATTTAATGTGAAAATATTCGAGGGTAAAATTGATGAAAAAGTGAAAAATAAGTTGTGTGACTTATAACAAGTTAAAAATTCATATAGAAAACCCAAAACAAAATTGTTTTTGAATATGCGATTATATGATTTTTGTTTGATGATAATAAACATATATATATTCATTTAAATGTATTTGTTAATGTACTATTTTATTTTTTATATATTAAATAAATATTTGCTGAATAAAATAAATAACACAAAATTTGAATTCAAACGGATATTTTGTTCAAACAAATATTTATTACAATTTTTTTATAGTACAAATTTCAAGCTCTCACTATATATATAACTTCAATTACAATACAATTTTTATTACGTCACAAATTTCACATTTACATTGCACCTCACTACATATCACTCATTCACTCAACTCGTACTGATCTTCAACTTCAGTCAAATGTGAATCCAGCATCTGAGCAATCTGCAAAAATATACATTGAAGCAATAAAATTGAAAATAAAATATTTTTGCAGTATAAAATAAAATGTGGATTTTGAAAATAATATTTACCTCAGTTATTTGGGTTGTTCATCATCATTTAATTTTGAATTCATCATTCACGAACAGCTTGTGACATACACAATGTATCACTGTATATGCCACAAGACCGTGCACACCGATATATACCCTTGATAAAATTACAGGGACATGTGAGCACAGGTCAAACCCAAAACGCCAGGTTCAACTCAAGTGCAATAAAAATAATGTCACAATATCAGCACAAGGTCAAACCCGAGCTCCAAGCCGGATTCAACACAGGTGCAGTTCGAATATACAAGATTACTAAAATGGTCAGGTGCAAGCACACTCGATGCACAGTACACATCAACCCAATGAAAACCAGAAATGCGCTCAAAGCAAATCCAGACCACATAAAGGAATAAACACATGAATGTACAACTACAAGTGTTTCAACCAAACAATTCAATGCAGTAGCACATGCCTCAACATCAAAGACAGAGAAACCAGAATGAAAACATATATATCAGTGGACAATGCAATGAACCGACACAAATAACAATGGCATTGCCTCGACAGTCAATGCATAAGCACATGCACCAGCGATACCAGTGAAGACCACAATCTAATCCAAACAACAATGGATCATAGATTACAAACCAAAGGCTAAAAGCTCAAGTCACTGCTACCATGACTCGAAGCATATACATGAATGCAACAGTAAATCACAAACCAAGTGCACCAATACTAAACATAGGAATACTTCAACTAAATCAACATCATCAGGGATGAATCAATATGCAAATGCCACTGTGGTTTCGACAAACCAAGACAAGCTTATATATCAAAGTGCAGACGACCAGTGAACAGCAAGTGGCCAAAGCAAAACACAAGCCAGTGAAACAGCCTAACAAGCTTGGTATGCAAATACAACATGCAGTGATATACAGTGACATATGATCAGAAGCAATGCAAGCGAGACAAGGCTACGAGTTCAAAAGCAATACAATATGAATCATATCAGTGAACATATATAAGCACTGAAACAAAGGAGCAAACTGAAACAATGACATGTGACAGCAGTGCGAAAACGAAGACCACAAGTGGTGCACACATCAAATACAAATGTAACACTGAAGCATACATGACAACCAGGCTACAGCCATGAGACCAGACCAACAATGCGACTCAAGTACACATGTGCAGACACACAAGAATAATCTGTGAATGATATTGCCAAGATCAGGTCGAGTATGCTACAAATATGAACACACACATATATGTAGTGCATTGAAACTAAACAGCGAAACTAAAGCACAAGGAAGTCATATCTAGCGCCGAAGCCAACATAAAATCAAATGCCAGAAATTCGAAACCGTGGCCAAGGAATCATCGTCACAGCAAAGTCAGAGCTGTGGTTGTCAAGGAATGATACAGCTCAAAATCGACGCCGTGAACAACTGACCGGAGTCAAAATGAACAAAGACAGAGATGCCAGAAATTCACAACCGTAACGACCAAAGATTGAACGGTTCAGAATCGAAGTTGTGGCAATCTAGGAATCGAGAGAAGTCAAAATCAAAACCATAACCAAATTACTCGATATGAACAAGTCAGAAATCATCATCAACATCAAAACAAAATCGAATGGCCGAGATAAATAAATTGAAAAATTCAAATAAATGTATACGAACGAAAATCAAGGGTGTCGAACCCTATATAAAAACCCAATCATCGGCTACAAAAGCAATCGAGTTCAAGTAAGCCAAAACCAAAAAAAAAGGAGTAAATTACATACCAAAATCAGATTCGAACTCGACGCAAATAGAATCAGCCGTGAGCAATTCGAAGAGATAGTCGATCGATAAAGTAAGGACTTAAATCATCATTAGATCGAGCAACCATTATCGGCAGCTTCTAATTAGAATCCCTAATTTGCAAGCAAAGGAAAAAGGAACGAGCACTGACATTGATAAAAGAAATAAAGGAGGCCGCATTTGTTTTTTAGTGATAAATTAAATTGGACTGGCCCCTTTTCTTTAGAAATGGATTAAGAAGGAAAAATTAGGGCTTTGGTTTTTAATTGTTTTTTAAACTGTTATTTTTGTATTTTCTCCTTTAAACCATTATAATTACTAGTCGTGTGACTAGGGGACAAACTACGTGGCATAGTTTGAGAATTTGCAACTCAGTGGCTGAGTTGCGGTAGGGTTTTGAGCGTAGATTTAGGTGAGTCAGTAGCAGGTCGCGAGTTTACGTGTGTAAGCGCGTGACTACTTAATTTCTAGTAGAAACCTTGGGGGCAGCACGTAGGCAGGGTTTTGCCGAAGCTAGATAAATTCTGTGTCGTCCTATTTCTATATTTATTATTCTGCTATTATCTGTGCTGCTATTATTTATCTATGTTGAAACAATTTTATAAGCTTCTGCAATAATTTTTATAATTATCAGTATCACTCTATTCACCCCCCTCTAAGGTGAAATCGATCCTACAAGTGGTATCAGAGCTAAGAATAGAAGTCAACTTTTGTTTTTAAAAAAAATCGATTTTTTTTCAAAAATTGATTTTTGTTTTAAAAATTTGAATTTTAAAATGGCTTCTTTTAATAATGCTTTTGCTAAGGGTCAATCCATAGTTAGACCAGGGTCAATCCATAGTTAGATCACCAATGTTTAATGGTGAATACGCCTACTGGAAAAATAAAATGAAATTTTTTCTGAAAAACATTGACGCTTGGAATATTGTTGAGACATGCTATAGAGGACCAACTATAATTGTAGATAATCAGGAAATAGAGAAACCAAAGGATCAATGGACAGAATTAGAAAATAAATTACAAAATGCTAATGCTAAAGCTATGAATTCTATGATCTGTTCATTGGATTAATTTGAATTTAATCGTGTCTCACATTGTCTAACTGCGCAGGAAATATGGCATGCACTCGAAGTGACTCACGAAGGAGCATCACAAGTCAAAGAATCTCGCCTTGCCATGCTAACAGTGAATACGAGAATTTCACAATGGCGAAGGAAGAAAATGTCAAAGAGATGTATAGATGACTTTCCAATATCGTACACAAATCAAAAGCTCTCGGAAAATCATACACAGAGTTGGAGATAGTCCAAAAATCCTCAGAGTCCTTCCACGAAGTTTTGAAGCCAAAGTGACTGCCATTCAAGAACCAAAAGATTTAAAACAGATGAAAGTTGAAGAACTCATCGGAAATCTCACCACTTATGAGCTAGAAATGAAATTCAAGGAAGAGCGTGAAGGAGGTGACACTCGAAAGAAATCAATAGCTCTTAAAGGAACAATAGAAAGTGATGGTGATGATGGTGATGATGGAGCAGCAGAATTGGAGCTAATAATAAAGAAATTCAAAAGGTGGAATTAAAAATACGGAAATCCAGCTCGAAATCAAAAATTGAAAAGCAGAATAGCCAAATCACTAGACTACTCAGAAGAATAGAAGATCATCTGTCACAAGTATAACCAACCCGGACAAATCAAGCCTAATTGTCCTTAAAATAGACGCGACTTTGAAAAGAAATCAAAAAGGAGAAGTTTTGCAGCCACATGAAATACAAGTGATGAAGATAATCAAAGTACTAGCAGTGAGAGTGAGAAAGCAGATATACGCCTTCAAGGTAATATAACTGATAGCGACGATGACGAACCAAGCGAGGTATCAAAACTCACTCACTAAGAATTACTTATTTATTTACATGAAGTAAATGGCTGTTTTGAACGACTTAGGGAGAAGCATGCCAAACTTGAATCACAGAAAGATACTTTGATAGATTTAAATAAACAACTTGACCAATTAGTTAAAACCTATCAAAGTAGGATCCCTAAGTGTGATAAGTGTCCAATATTTGAAGAAGAAAAAATAAAAAATCAGAAATTAATACAACATCACTTGAAAATGAAATTCTGATTTTGAAAGAGAGTCAAAATACTAAAAGAGAAAACTCTATTAAAAAGTGCACACAATTATTAAACGAAAATTAATCTCTCAAAACACAAGTCCAACAATTGTCAACGACTTTAGATAAATTTTCAAAAAGTGAAAAATCGTTGAGTATGCTATTAGGGAAGCAAAATGTTAATACAGTTAGACAAGGACTTGGATATAATCAATCTAAAAATGTTAGAAATGAGATTAATCAAGTAAATTCAATGTGCACAATTTGTAGAAAATTTGGACACAATCACAATAATTGTTGGTATAGACCAAAACACGTGAAAACTATACCAATTTGGGTTCCAAAAGGCACAAATATAAAATCCCTCAAAGTTAAACAAATCTGGGTGCTGAAAGGAACATATATAAATAGTTTTGGGTCTCCACAAAATTATTTTTCAAAATACTCTGTCACTAACAATCATGGACCTATAAAAACAAATAGGTCACAAAAATCTTTTATCGTGTAGGAGTAGTGGCAGGCTAAGGAACAACAACAGTGTTATCTGGATTCCAACTGTTCCAAAAACACAACGGACGACAAAGCAAAGTTCCTTAGTCTAGTATAAACTTGACATAATCACAGTGGACAACAACGAAAAATATCGTAAAGGTAAAACAGATAATGGTATGTTTATTTGAATGAAATATTAAATGTGATAATCTGCACCGTAATCTGAGTTAAATCAGCCAATAATGTGATGATGAAATAATGATGATTTTGATTCTGACTTATTCAAAATTGTTGGCCAATTGTATTCTTATGCCAAGAACATTATAAAATTCTGTAAAGCCTTTGAATTACTTCATATATATTAGTTTGGATCAATAATAGTGTTTTATTGGATGATAATACATTTGGTTATCTTACGGCTAACTCTACATTCACAGTTTTTGATTATTAACACGGCTTCAATTCAAATTCAAGAGAATGTCACTTAAAAAGCTGTTAAAATTGATTTTGATTTTTTTTTGTTGCACACTTCATGGTCTGGTCTATCAAATTCAATTAATGATAATTTTGAGTGAAAGAGAAATTCAGATGCATATTACACTGGTAATCTAGTTGATAGAAAAATTACTAGTTGAACTTAATTTTTGTTGAGACATTTAGTAACTGCATCGTTTTTCAAAGAAAATATCTTCATATTTTTCATTTCAAATAATTTTCAAATAGAAGAAATTTTTCTCATATAACCCCTTCTAGAAAATCATTTTTGACCATGATTTCAGATCAGTCATTTTGAAAAATTGATTTTATAATTATTTTTGAATTTAGTTCTAAATGACTATTTTGACTAATCTGACTCCCTAATAATTATTGGAAAGATAAATAGTGATTGAAAAAGTGATGAGTGTTGATATTTATCATATATTATGACTCGAGATGGTATAATTAGTAAATTTCTTTAGAAATTTAAACAAGAGTTATAAAACTTTTTGTTGGTAAAAATTCTATATAGTTTGTCAATATGTGGTACTTCAAACAGGAATCATTCGTTTTTCATTTTACATTTTTTTAATAAAATAAAATAATAATAATAATAATAAAATAAAAATAAAATCCAATATATTCACTCTCATTTAAAAGTCCTCACGTTTATGCATAGCTGAATTACTTAGAATTTGTTATGTGCTTCCATGTTCATGTAAAAGTCCTCATGGTTATGAATGTATGGAACGCATATCAAAATTGATTTTTTTTAATAATAAACAAGTTGATTCTAATCCCATTTAAAAGTCCTCACGGTTATGCGTGGTTAGAAGATACTTGAATTCATTTTTTTAAAAATAAAATTGGAATACTACTAATCTCATTTAAAAGTCCTAACGGTTATGCATGGTTGGTAGATATTCAAATTCCTGATATAAATATACCACAAATATACACAACTGTATGGTTTTATATGATGACATCATTCCCATCATTCTAAAAGTGGAATATGCGCCTAACAAAGTATTTATGATTTTTGTTTGATTTTTTATTGAAATTTAATATTTATATTCAATTGAGTTTTAATGTTGGATTAATATCTATCACTTTATCTCCATTTTTCTAACATTGTTACTCTTTTGCTGATAACAAAAGGGGGAGAGAAAAATTAAGATTTTGTCAAAAAAAATCAAGCAAAGGTCAAATATTTTCTATTTGCATCTAGGCTCATTTGCATATTTTTAATTGTATGCATATATGAAGGGGGAGCTTTGTGTAGAGAGGAAGCGTTTAAATAGGGGGAGCAATTAGAGTATATCAATGATCAAATACATTTAACATATTCAAAATCTTAAATATATGTTTGTTATCATCAAAAGGAGGAGATTGTTGAATATGCGATTATATGATTTTTGTTTGATGATAATAAACATATATATATATATATTCATTTAAATGTTTGTTAATGTACTATTTTATTTTTTATAGATTAAATAAATATTTGCTGAATAAAATAAATAACATAGAATTTGAATTCAAATGGATATTTTATTCAAACAAATAGTTATTACAATTTTTTTATAGTACAAATTTCAAGCTCTCACTATATATATAACTTCAATTACAATACAATTTTGATTACATCACAAATTTTACATTTACATTACACCTCACTACATATCACTCATTTACTCAACTCATACTGATCTTCAACTTCATTCCAATATGAATCCAGCATCTGAGCAATTTGCAAAAATATACATTGAAGCAGTAAAATTGAAAATAAAATATTTTTCCAGTATAAAATAAAATATGGATTTTGAAAATAATATTTGCCTTAGTTGTTTGGGTTGTTCGTCTTCATTTAATTTTGAATTCATCATTCACGAACAACTTGTGACATACACAGTGTATCACTATATATGCCACAAGGTCGTGCACACCGATATATACACTTGATAAAATTACAGGGACAGGTGAGCACAGGTCAAACCCAAAACGTCGGGTTCAACTCAAGTGCAATAAAAATAATATCATAATATCAACACAAGGTCAAACCCGAGCTCCAAGCTGGATTCAACACAGGTGCAGATCGAATATACAAGTTTAATAAAATGGTCAGGTGCAAGCACACTCGAGGCACAGTACACATCAACCCAATGAAAACCAGAAATGTGCTCAAAGCAAATCCAGACCACATAAAGGAATAAACACATGAATGTCCAACTACAAGTGTGTCAACCAAACAATTCAATGCAGTAGCACAGGCCTCAACATCAAAGATAGAGAAACCAGAATGCAAACATATATAACAGTGGACAATGCAATGAACTGACACAAATAACAATGGCACTGCCTCAACTGTTAATGCATAAGCACATGCACCGGTGATACCAGTGAAGACCATAATCTAATCCAAAAAACAATGCATCAGAGATTACAAACCAAAGGCTAAAAGTTCAAGTCACTGCTACCATGACTCGAAGCATATACTGGAATGCAACAGTAAATCACAAACCAAGTGCACCAATACTAAACAGAGGAATACTTCAACTAAATCAACATCATCAGGGATGAATCAATATGCAAATGCCACTGTGGTTTCGACAAACCAAGACAAGCTTATACATCAAAGTGCAGACGACCAGTGAACAACAAGTGGCCAAAGCGAAACACAAGCCAGTGAAACAGCATAAACAAGCCTGGCATGCAAATACAACATGCAGTGATATACAGTGACATATGATCAGAAGCAATGCAAGTTAGACAAGGCTACGAGTTCAAAAGCAATACAATATGAATCATATCAGTGAACATATATAAGCACTGAAACAAAGGAGAAAACTAAAATAATGACATGTGACAGCAGTGTGAAAACGAAGACCACAAGTGGTGCACACATCAAATACAAATGCAACACTGAAGCATACATGACAACCAGGTTACAGCCGTGAGACCAGACCAACAATGTGACTCAAGTACACATGTGCAGACACACAAGAATAATCAGTGAATGATATTGCCAAGATCAGGTCGAGTATGCTACAAATATGAACACACACACATATATGTAGTGCATTGAAACTAAACAGTGAAACTAAACCATAAGGAAGTCATATCTAGTGCCGAAGTCAACCTAAAATAAAATGCCAGAAATTCGAAACCGTAGCCAAGGAATCATCGTCAAAGCAAAGTCAGAGCTGTGGTTGTCAAGGAATGGTACAGCTCAAAATCGACGCTGTGAACAACTGACCGGAGTCAAAATGAACAAAGATAGAGATGCCAGAAATTCACAACCGTAACGACCAAAGATCGAACAGTTCAGAATCGAAGCCGCGGCAATCAAGGAATCGAGCGAAGTCAAAATCAAAACCGTAAACCAAATTACTCGATATGAACAAGTCAGAAATCATAATCAGCATCAAAACAAAATCGAATGGCCGAGATAAATAAATTGACAAATTCAAATGTATATGAATGAAAATCAAGGTTTTCGAACCCTATATAAAAACCCAATCATCATCGGCTACAAAAACAATTGAGTTCAAGTAAGCCAAAACAAAAAAAGGAGTAAATTACACACCGAAATCAGATTCGAACTCGATGCAAATGGAAGCAGCAGTGAGCAATTCAAAGAGATAGTCGATCGACAAAGCAAGGACTTAAATCATCATTCGATCGAGCAACCATTATTGGAAGCTTCTAATTAGAAGCCCTAATTTGCAAGCAAAGGAAAAAGGAACGAGCACCGACATTGATAAAAGAAATAAAGGAGGCCGCATTTGTTTTTTGGTGATAAATTAAATTGGGCCGGCCCCTTTTCTTTAGTATTGGATTAAGAAGGAAAAATTAGGGCTTTGGTTTTTAATTGTTTTTTAAACTGTTATTTTTGTATTTTCTCCTTTAAACCATTTTAATTACTAGTCGTGTGGCTAGGGGACAAACTGCGTGGCATAGTTTGAGAATTCGCAACTCAGTGGTTGAGTTGTGGCAGGGTTTTGAGCGTAGAGTTAGGTTAGTCGGTAGCGGGTGTCGCGAGCTTACGTATGTAAGCGTGTGACTACTTAATTTCTAGTAGAAACCTTGAGGGTAGCACGTAGGCAGGGTTTTGCCGAAGCTGGGTAAATTCTGTGTCGTTCTATTTCTGCATTTATTATTCTGCTATTATCTGTGCTTCTATTATTTATTTGTGTTTAAACAATTTTATAAGCTTCCGCAATAATTTTTATAATTATCAGTATCACCTATTCACCCCACTATAGGGTGAAATCGATCCTACAATTGTTTAAGCAAACTCGAGTTATAAAATAAAATTGAACTCAAGTAAATTAGTTGAAGTGATTTTTGAAATAAAAATCAGGTATTAAATTCTAAATTAGAAGTGAACTAATTAGATAATTATAGTTATTGGAATATGGTAATGGAAACTAACTTGATTAATAAAATTGGATTGTTAGCTAAAAATGGAATTTGAAAATGAAACTCTAGTTTATAAATAAAATTCGACTTAGATTGAGAGATATTAAATATAATTGAAATAGTGTCAAATGAAATGGAATTGGATTGAAATAGAAAAGGGTTGAGTTGCAAACAAATCCAATTTAAGTATAAATAAATTGGAAAAGGCCTTGATAATAATTAAATGAATTCGAAAATGGAATTGAATATGGAATTAAAATTTGAAATGGGATGAAGTGGATGAACTAGTTGAATTAGTTTATAAAATGGGATGGAGTTGATTGAATGAGAATTAATCCAAAGATGGAAATAGAATTTAGTCACAAAAAATAAAGCGTGGTTGTTTGATTGGAAAGATTTAAGTGAATTAATTAGCTTAAGTTAATATAGAAGCTTGGCTTCGAATAAGTTTGTGAAATGGTCATTAAATAAAATAGCCCGGAATGTTTCTAAGCTAAATTAAATGGATTTGAGTATAGTAAAAGATGGATTTGAGTGGAATGCAAATTTAATTGATTGAGAATTAATTAAAAATGGAATAAAGCAAAATATAAATTGATAGGGGATCAATTCAAAATAGTTATAAACTAAGTGGATATTTTATTAAATAGACGTCGTCAAAATTTGCATGAGAAAATTTGTTGTTTGACATAAACAAAAGTAAATAAAATTCTATGAATTAGCGGAAAGTGAATGAAATTGATTTTTAAATCAATTGGAAGAATATGCGTTAGTTTGGTTTAATAATAAATTGAATGCATGTAAAGTGAGTTGTAAATCGCTTAAATTGAATGGAATGATATGAAAGTCGAGTGAAATTAAATTGAATTAGTATCGAACCTTAAAGTTGCTCATGGATAATTGTTTAGTACGCATTGCTAGTTGAATCCATGTGATAGCCACTTAAAATAAGTGGAATGTTATTAATTTCATATGTTGAGTAAGTACAGGTACTTGGAAGCCGTTTGGCTAGACTTTGGTCACGCTAATTGCTAAATAAAATAAGCCGCTTGCTTAAAAACGCTAAAAAAAGTACGTTTTCGGATTAAATATCACAAATTATAAAATATTGTTATATATTTTGTTTTCTGACCGTGTGAGTCGATGTATATATTTTTATCTCTCTTATTGTAACGACCCGCCCTTTTGGATAGTTTAAACCGACGATCAAATACACATGTCGATTCCAAAACCATTCAAAAGTGCAGATAGTTATTGGGGTAAATAAGAAAAGAAAAGAAAAGAAATAAAGGAAATGAAACAACACAGAATCTCGCAGCGGAACGATAAAATATAATAGTCAAATAAACAGTTCATGAAGCTGTCTACTATACTTTGACAATTATTTATACAACATTTATCAGAGTTATACATATACAGCGAAGCAATTAAATAATGCAGCAGATAGCATGATGCAAGGGTAATAATAGTGATAGTATACCAAATCTTCGTCTCCATCCTCCAGAATAGATCTTCAAAAATCTGAAAAACTCAGGACTGACCCGAGCGTAATGAAAAGACAAAACACTCGAGTCAGGACTAAAATATCCTTATGAAAGTTAAATCAATCGTAAATAAATATGAGTGTAACGGCGTCAGAGATGTTTACGGGGTTTGACATCTCATATCCAGTGTCAACGTGCGTGCAATAACTCAAGAGATGTTACGGGATTTTCCATCTCTCAAGGATCCGTGAAACTATCTACTATGTAGTAATATACGCTAAGTAGATAATGTCTATCAGTAATATAAAGTATCAAAATAGCGTTAAGGCGTTACCATAATCCCCCTTAACACATTTTATATTCCCAAAAGCATATACAAGACCGTAGTTTCCCCAAAACCGGAAGTAACCAGAGGGCAATCCATATACTCAAGGTACAAATCAAAAACGTAGTGGTCGCGAATAGGATAATCAGTATGACAAGGTACATGAGGCGATACCAACTAGGATACTAGTAGTTGCGTGATCCGGACTGATGTTGAGCATAGCCAGCAGCTACCCCAACACCGCGAAACAACACTCCGAAATCAAGGGGTGCACCCAAATCGCATCACAAATGTAATAGATATGGTATCGAAGAAGTGTGTCCGCTAGAGGTGGCGAACCTCAATGGCCCGGCGCGGCTCCTGTTTTAGTCATGTCAGGGGTCATCCAATAATCGTTCTCTTTCTTCAGTCAACGCGTTCACCAAACCATCCGCTTCATTCTGGATCATCACTCCGCGTATAATAGTTATTAAAGTGGTTTTCGGTATCGACAGAGAGTATGTCCATATCCGATCCCGGTCTCTTTAATAACTACGTATTATTACACCTTTGGCTCTTTATATTTCAAATCGATTCATAATTGATATCAAAATATCATATTCGCTTCAAAAATCAAATCCATTTCAAATATCATCGTATCTTTCAAAATATCAGATTCCATTTCAAAATCAATTTTCGCATCAATATCTCATTTCGATTTCAAAATCATTTCGAATTTCAATTTAGGTTGCAACTTCATTTAACTCAATTCGTATTTAAATTCAAGATTTAAATATAAACATTTCACCTTATTGACCAGCTTAGGATTTTAGAAAAATAGTTTTAAGTAGTTTAAAAGTAGTTTAAATAATTAAAATAGTTAAAAATACTTAAAATCTTTAAAATGGATTTAAAATAGATAAATTAGTTTAAAATAATTTAAATTGGGTTAAGTAGATTTAAAATAGATTAAAATAGTTTAAGTATTCAAAATGGTTTATATAACAGAGTAATTTGGAAAACAAATTAAAACAGCTTCAAAATCAATCCATTTCAATTATAACTTCCCAATTCAAATCAATTCCAATTTCCATTCTACCGATTCAATTTCGATTTCATTTCAAACCAATGTCAACTTTGACTTCAAATTTATTCAAATTTTTATTCACTTTCAATTAATTCAATTTCAATTTATATCGATTTAGAGCTGGATTTTCAAAATATCAATTTATAACACTTAACAAAATTATCCTTCACTATTCAAATTTAAATCCAAATTTCAAACATGATTCAATTCCAAGCTCATTTCAAAATATCATTTTTATGTCACTTTTACTTAGTAATATTCAAAGCTCAAATTTAATGTTCAATCTTTAAAACAAATAAATTTCCGAAATTCAATCATATCCAAATTTTAAATCTCAAAGTCTCCACTTAAATTTATTCAACAATTTCTTTTAACCAAAATTTTATTTCAACATTTCAAACTCAATTTTTCGATAAATTCGATTTCTATAAATTGATTTCTATTTATCACTTTTAAATCGAAACATTTAAATAAATTTCAAATCGACGATTTCAAAAATTATTAATTTAGCCAATTCGGTGTCCGTATATAATTTTCTATCCTATGGCCAAGTAATTATTTATTTCAATTAAATGTCAGGGATGAGTATATATTACTTAAATTAAATCACAGTATCATATGTATGCATAACAGGATCTATATAAGCAAATAAACATCCAAACATTCAATTATCAACCAGTAGAATCCATCAAAATACATCATCCAATAAACAATACAATTCATGGCAGTTTCATAGTTATCAATGTCAGGTAATTTAATCGCAATTCAATTTTAATTTCAATTTAACTGTCAATTTAATTTTTCAACGGTTCATGCAAATGACAAGCTATATGACAATTAAATTTTTATCAAACAACGACAAATAAAATCATAACACTTCATGATATCAAATTTAACTAGCATAAAGATATTTAGTACGGTGTGAGCGTTATAAACACTCACCGTGATTTCAATGTAGTTCCAGCGCTTTATTTCGAATAAAATTAAACGAGCGTTTAATTTTACCCAAAATTTTCACTATCTCCAAATGATTCCAATCCAGGTCCATTGTGTAGTGCTCGTCGATACAATTCCAACGCAAAAAGTTTCGTGCGTTTTCGACCTCGTATGACAAAGTTATGATAGTTTAAAGTTTATACGAATTTAAATATACAATTTCAGCTTTTATTTTAAATATCAAACCCTCAACTGCATCCAGGCCGTTCATCCAAGCATCTGCAGATCTGGGCCGCTGCTGCATCTTCTTCTTCTTTACATGAAAACTCACGTATGCAAACCCATTAGCCGTCGTTCTTCCATCAATTTTCACGACCTCTACGACGACTTCCAGAGCGATCAGGGAATACCACCACGCGCGCCACCACATGAGCCACCAACGCCTGGAGCAGCTCGAAGCTCGGCCTCCCATCTCTCCTTGAAAAACGTGAAAAACGCAGCAGGTTTGAACGTGATTTCCCGTCGATCCGTGGCTCCGATTCCGATCTCCACCGTTGGATAGCTAGATCTTGATGCCCTTTACAACTTTGTAGTTGAGAGTTTTTGCTAATTGTTGATGGATTGAGAGGAAAATGAGGAAGAAGATCGGCAATTTCTGGCCATGGAATAGGTGGCGGCCATGATTTAGAATTAGGGTTTCTGGGTTAAAATAATAATAAAACTGTCTCGGTTTGCGTGCGTATTTATATAGGTAGGTCCAAAATCATCCGAACTCCAATCGAGACGTGCCGCCAGGCGTTTATAGGGTTTTACCCCCATTCCGGACGCAATGGAACTAGTTTCAAGGCCTAATTCGATCATATCTGTAAGATAGCTTTTCGAAGTCGATTATTTTAATTAAATTCGAAATTAAATTTCTACGCGTTTAAACTCGCACGGCCAAACGACAAGTCCAATTGCTACGAAAATTGAAATCCTACCATAATTTACTATTACAGATCCGATGAAACAAGTTTCGTCGAAATCCGAGACTGTTTGAAAAATGGCTATTTTAACTCGTCAATTAAATATTAAAATATTCAATTTTCACAAATTTACTTTTAATTCGATTTTAAAAGTTCTACAACATCATTCTAACTTTAATATGATAAATAGAATTTTACAAATCATTTTTAATCATATTAAACCCGTTATCCAATTATTCAAATAATTTCAAATATTAAATTATTCAACAAATTACATTAATAATCATTTTCCTTCAATAATCAACTTAAATTTTCTAATTAAAATAGCTAAACATACGGGTCGTTACACTCTCCCCCACTCAAAACTTTTCGTCCCCGAAAAGGAAAAGAAGGGAAAAGGAACTAAGTATAGAATTCAACATTAGATATATTTTATTCAAAGTTACCAACTTATAAAACAATGAAATTCCATTTATAAAGTCATAGCTACGCTTCCACAATGTTACTCCGAACGGCTTTCTAAATTTAAAAGTTAGTTATCAAAACAAGTTATAAAATTTAAAAAACTTGAAAAATTTTCTAACACCCGGATTCACGAAAAATTTCGGCAGGGTCTCCTTTGCGCGGCTCGATCGAAAAATTTTACAATTCAATATATAACACAAATATAACCAATATATATCAAATATACATCTCATCTCAATGATGAGGCATCCCATATCTGGGGAAACAACATATATATATCACAATACCATATAAAACCATAAGCGTACCTTTTATTTAGCATTTATTAGCAGTTTACTTACATTTTGTATTTAGCACAGAAGCGAGCTCTACAACGAAGCGCAACCCCTTTGCTACCTACTAAAATGCTCAATAACTAAGTTAGAACCATGCATATAAAGATAGATCGATATATTTAGCCTACACAACATATATATAACCTATTTAGCTTCAAAACTGAGATTCCAATTTCAGGACAGCAAACAAATCTCAGTTTTAGGTCACCTAAACTATAAAATTTGGCAACAGAATCTAAAAAAAGTTGTTTTATTCATTTCAAGCTTTCCGGAATGTCCAAAATCATCGAATTCGGACCATACATTCAAAAGTTACGGCCGTTTTACTTAGAGGATACGCCTCAGCCTGGGCAATGAATTGCGCAGGTCAGCGACGTTCACCCACGTTTTCGACCTTCTAAACGACATCAAAACACAAAACACAAAACACTTAAAACAAAAGTTTTAGCTTAAGTTCTTATATTTCCAGAAAGTGCAAGATCATCAAAATCCGATAAACCTGTCAAAAGATATGGCGAAAATACTAAGGGTGTATACTACTGATTTTACTTATTTTTACACAGGACAGCGAGTAACATTCAAGTTTTTAACCAAGCAGACGAAGGAATTTTCTCAAGTTATCTAAACAAAAGTTGTGTTATAGTTTCTAAGCTTTCCGAAAAGTCCAAAATCGTCGAATTCCGTTCATCCATTTAAAAGTTATGGTTGTTTTCGTTTCAGCATATATTGGACAATGTTGGATTTTTTTTTTTTTCCAAAAATTTGCTTTTATTATTTCAAAGTACAAAACATCAAAACTTTAAATTTTCTAAAGAATAATCATAAATACAAAGTCATCTATTTTCTTATTCATCCATGCAATAGGTTTACATTCAATTTATTTCCGATTTATTCAAGTTTGTTTCATTCACATTTTTAATTCAAGTCAATTTGCTCCCAATTTGAATTTAATTATTTAAAATTTTATTCCGTTTATTCAATTCCATTAACACTAATGAATTCTACTTAATCAATTATCATCCATCTAACAACCAATGCATATCAAACATTAACATCCATCCAAAATCTATACTAAATCAATTATGCATTTCCAAGTCAATTTTAATTTCATACACTTCCAAGTTTATTGACATTTAGTTATATTCAAATTTAATTAGTTTCCATTTACCAATTTTATATTTCATTAAGTTTAAATTTTATTCATTCACTTATACATGTATCATTCATTTACAACTTAAATTTCTTTTATATTTACAACTATCAATAGATCTTTACATTTTATTTTTCACTCTCACACTGGTATATTATTTCTCTACTTATCCTTATTAGCATTTTAAACCCTTTAAGTATTTGGTAAGTTATAGTTATGCAAATAGAATGTAGTTAAACAACATACAACTTCTTTTCATTTAAAGTTGAATTTTCAATTTATCAATTCTTAAGTCATTACTTAAATTTCACTATAATTTAATTTCACATTTACATTCACATATAGTATTTTCATTTTATATTAACATAATTGTGAATCACCTTTAAATGTTAATTTAAATTCAAATTATTTACTAACAATTTTATTTATATTTGCAAACCATTAATTAAACGCATATTTCATTATTCAAACCTATACTTGTATATTATCCAATTAACAATTCATATAACATTTTTGAACTTCTTAAATATTTTGGTAAGTTATATCTATGCTATAGAATGAATTTTAATACTATGCGAGTTTTACAGTTTCAATTTTATTTTAAGTTCATAATTTCCTAATTCTAAGGATTTCTACTTCAATTGATATTTTCACTTAGCTCTTAGGTTCATTTCTCATTTCACAATTCAGAAGTTCCTTAATGATTCAAGTCTAAATTCATTTCAATCATAAAAAAAAATCATTAATTATTAAAGAACTTAAGAATTCCAATCCCGGTTTCATTTCAAATCAAGGTTTGAAATAATATATACTTATATAATTTATATATCAAATCATACTATAGAGAATGCAAAACAAAATAAAATTTGAGTCAAAACAAGGTTTAGACAAGCTATTAAGTGGTCTCCCCCACTCGGACTCTCGAAAATAAACGCCAATGATGCGTGCACACATCATCGAAATCATTTTCTAGCGTCAAGAGAAGGGAATATAACACTTATCATAAAAAAATCCTTCGAAAACAATTTCAACTCAATTATACTATCATATAATGCTCATATTATATTTTTCAAATTCTTGTAAGTCAATCTCAAACACCGGAATTTAAATTCCCAAATCCAAGTTAAAATTCATTTATATTCATTATCAATTGTGTTTACAAGATTTCATTTTCATAAATCCATTGTTATTTAATCAATTGTTGTAAATATTGACTGATCAAACAATAACGATAATAATCTAATATTATCATCTCCTAACAATCAATTCAATCAAAAAGGAATAAATATTCAAATAATTCTTTTATATAAAATATATTTCAAAATGATATTGTGTTGGTTTGTCCTATTCGAGTGTTTAGAAATTCCTATCGACGCCTTGGCGTCCCAAGTGTCGACCAGAATTCATAAATACTCAACGGAACAAATTAACACAATATAAAACCATTTTATATCAAATAACAAGTACGCTCTCTCATATACACTCAACTCATTCATATAGTATACCTCTATTTCAATGAGTTATTCCCCACTAGAGCCAAGGTTTATCGCTAAACCAAAGCTCTGATACCAACTGTAACGACCCGCCCTTTTGGATAGTTTAAACCGACGATCAAATACACATGTCGATTCCAAAACCATTCAAAAGTGCAGATAGTTATTGGGGTAAATAAGAAAAGAAAAGAAAATAAATAAAGGAAATGAAACAACACAGAATCTCGCAGCGGAACGATAAAATATAATAGTCAAATAAACAGTTCATGAAGCTGTCTACTATACTTTGACAATTATTTATACAACATTTATCAGAGTTATACATATACAGCAGAGCAATTAAATAATGCAGCAGATAGCATGATGCAAGGGTAATAATAGTGATAGTATACCAAATCTTCGTCTCCATCCTCCAGAACAGATCTTCAAAAATCTGAAAAACTCAGGACTGACCCAAGCGTAATGAAAAGACAAAACACTCGAGTCAGGGCTAAAATATCCTTATGAAAGTTAAATCAATCGTAAATAAATATGAGTGTAACGGCGTCGGAGATGTTTACGGGGTTTGACATCTCATATCCAGTGTCAACGTGCGTGCAATAACTCAAGAGATGTTACGGGATTTTCCATCTCTCAAGGATCCGTGAAACTATCTACTATGTAGTAATATACGCTAAGTAGATAATGTCTATCAGTAATATAAAGTATCAAAATAGCGTTAAGGCGTTACCATAATCCCCCTTAACACATTTTATGTTCCCAAAAGCATATACAAGACCGTAGTTTCCCCAAAACCGGAAGTAACCAGTGGGCAATCCATATACTCAAGGTACAAATCAAAAACGTAGTGGTCGCGAATAGGATAATCAGTATGACAAGGTACATGAGGCGATACCAACTAGGATACTAGTACGTTTTCGGATTAAATATCACAAATTATAAAATATTGTTATATATTTTGTTTTCTGACCGTGTGAGTCGATGTATATATTTTTATCTCTCTTATCATATTTCAAAAGCCTCTCTGTACAAGGGAGACTCTGTCAAATTATTTTGAAAATTTAGGGTGTTAGAAAAATTTTGAAAATTTTTGGAAAATTTTTGTTAGCGACGAACTAATTTCGAATTTATAATTGAAATAAACGATTTCAGAATTAGAATAGAAGACTAATTGTTTTGGGTGGAACCAAAGACTAGAAAGTGAAGTATCGAGTTTTCACTAAGTGGATTTTAATACATTAATGGATTTGGAGCATTTTCATGCCTTAGCAATTTCGAGGACGAAATTCTTTTAAGGGGGAGGAATGTAACGACCCAGATTTTTCAACGTTTGATTTGGGATATTTAAATGATTTTAAATATTTAATTTGAATTATAGATTGATTTATAATATAGAAAATTTGGGTTTATTTATAAAATAAATTCAGAATTTAAATATAGCGATTTATTGAATAATTAATTATTGAATTTCATAATTGAATATTGGATAAATTATCATACCCTGAGTTTTTAGCTCGATAAAAAAATAATTTAAAGGCCTGTAAAATTTGTGTTAATAATAGTGAAGATAATAAAAGTTTTAAAATTTTAATTTAAAAGTGATATATTCAATTTTAAAATAGTTTGTTTAAACTGATATCTAAAAATAGCCTTTCGAGACACTGTCTCGAAATTCAACGAAACTAGTTCCATTGGATCCGTAATATTGTATTATTATCGGACTTCAAATGTCGTAGCGTTTGGAGTTATCGTTTGGTCGGGGATATAAACACGTTGAAATTAATATGGAATTTTAATATAATAATTGGGTCCAAAAAGCTATCTTCTTCACACAATTGAATTAGGACTCGAAACCTTTCCATTGCATTCGGAATAGGGTATAACATTATATGTGACATGCCTCGATAGTGGTTCGGAGATTTAAGTTATGGAAATTTGAGATATTTTGAAAATTAATTTAATATTTATATTTCTTTCAACCCTTCACATATGTCTTCCCTTTTCATCAGCCACCTTGGATTTAGCTTTACCCATTCAAACACGCTAGCCTAAAATCACAAGCGATCCCCTTTCCTTCCTTTTAAAAAGCTCCGGTCTTTCTTTTTATTTCCTTTAGTTTCAAACGAAAAACCAGAAGAAGGAAAAAAAATTCATCAATAGTTCGAAATTAAAGAAATTTTTTGTTCAAGCGTTCAATTCAAAAATCAGGTCTGCCATCCCCTTTAAAAATAAAAATCCCGAAATCGAAACCCCATACTCCTCCTTCCCATCTTCTTCAATTCGAATTCGTTCGAATGTTTTTTTTTAAAAAAAAATAAGATTGCGATGAGGTCGCGTGGTGACCTAGGAAGGAAGTCACAATTCCATAGAGTAGCCGTCAACGACGTGGTGGAGGAATGCCTGAGGCGCTAGGGATTGGGCAAGGATAGGCATGTGAACGAGCGTGGCGATGCGAGAGTGCGACAATGAGGATTGAAGTTCGCATGGGTTTACTACAGCAGACTGGAGATGGTCACGTGGACTTTGGGTGTTTGCGTTCGATTGCAAAGCTAGGGTTCGGCGATAGGGGCTGGTGGAATGGTAGCTCGTGATGATTAGGTAGGATCGTGGGTATACACGAAATCGCGATCGCGAGACAATAAAGGGGTCCTGGAGGGAGGCCGTCATTTTGCTATGCTCTACAGTGAGTTTTAATTTAGAAATATTAAATTAATGTGCTTAGAGAATTAATTTATTTATCCATTGAATTGAAATCTTTTAAATGTCCTATTAAATTCATACGAGGTCTAAAACGTAAAGAAAACAAAACCGGGTTTGGATCAGATTGCAAAATAAAATCAAGGTGATTTTTTTTCACTCATTTGGATTATTAGTTTAATTTTAAAAATAGTTAAAAATTAATTATTAAATGCTTGGTTGATTTAATAATTATTATCGGTTGAATGATTTATTATATATATACATAGTGACATATATATTAGTATTTGGAGTGATATTCCTACACATTTTAGCGGATGAGAACCTATACGCCCCGCATAATAGCGAATGACCCTATATACTGCGATATCCCCCTTGAAGTGGGATAGTATTTACTTTATGCAGTATTAATATCCGTGGATGCAGGAAAATAGGTTGGAGGGATCCAACTAGATTCCTCAAATTTATTGTTTATTTTTCATATATAATGATATATGATTTGTGTAGAATAATCTATTATAGATTATTGTAGTAATTGGAACTATTGAATGCTATTATAGCATTGACCTGAATTTTGATAATTTTAAAATTATAATTTTTTTAACTTATGGAATTGAAGGGAAATTGATAATATATATATATATATATATATTGGATTTGGAGTTATTTTGAAGGAATTGAATTAGAAAAATATAATTGATTTGGCTATACTTAACCATTAGGGATAAACAAATAGAGATTTTTAAAATGAATTGTATAAGAGAATTTGTAAATGATATTTTGGAAATAATATAAAAAGGAAGCAAAATCAGTATTGGAAATAGATTGGAAGTGTAAAAGAAATTTATAAAGAATGAATGTATATAACAGAATTTTATAAATAAGATTTGTTTTATAGACAGGTCAAATAAAAGGGGTTATAAAATTGATAACGACATTTATAAGTAAAGGAATGCGATATCAGATGAAAATTGGAATATAAATTTATAGGGTGAATTTATATTAGAATATGAAAACAGTGTTAAATAAGAGATTCTATTTTTGAAATGGAAATGATTAGGGAAGTCATGATAAATCGATATGTTGTGAAATCGAGAGGAAGTATAAATTTAATTGGTTACTAGGATTTTAAAAATATATTTTAATTTGTTAGAAGTGAGTTTTGTTTAAAAAGGAAAATTTTATTATTTAAACTATGGAATTTTAAACTAGCTGAGATTGAAATACTTGGTAAGTATATTTTTAAATATGAAGTATTTATTTTAGTAAATTCTAACTTATAAAAATCAGCTGTGAAAATTTATATTTTTTTATTAAAAATGAGTTATTAATGTTATAAAAGTGTTTTTAATATTTTAAATAATTACTTAAACATATTTTAAAAAATAAATTATTAATCTCTTAAATATTTATTATATATATATATATAGAGTTTTAAAGTAATTGGAAATTTTATTTTATAAATTCTCTCGAGATTCAAAAAGAGGCTTTGCAAAAAGATTTTTTTTGAGGAGAGGAAATTCATTTGTGATTTAAGAGATTTTTGGGATAAGTTACGCAATAATTCTCTGGAACGTCATTATTGAAAGGTTTTTGGAAAGATAAGACTTGCAATATTTTCTAAGTATAGAAAATAGAAATATGGAAATACTTCTAAGTGTTGAGATGTGGGAAGTATCCTGTTACAGATTTAAGTATTTGAAAAATTGTTTTCAAATGTTGAAGAAATTGATATATCTTTTAAAAATATTTTGAAAGTAAATATTTTAGGAAAATTTATAACAAGACCAGATGATTGCTTATGGATGTTTAATTGATAGTTAAATAATCGACTATCAATATTGGCCAATTTCGTTAATTGTTTCGAAGAGACCGGGATCAGATTTAATTATCCGAAAACCACTTCGATCCGGTTTGAACGTTATGAATGAAAACTGTGAAGATGATGAAGACGGTAATTCGGTTTTTCCAGTCCCAAAGCTATTGCATGGATGAATGCTATCAGAACATCGTCATTGGAGGGCGATGAGCATTCTAAGTAAAAAAAATTATTCTTGTAAGGTAATGCTTAGCCTCGAACCTCATCAATCGGCAATGACTAAAACATGGGAGGTGCATCAAGGCTAAGTGGGTTGCATCCAAGTAGGGTATGTTATCACCTTTCTAGATGTCATCGGAAAACCTATTTATTATGGATATGGTTGTGCATGGAAGGAGCACTTGGTGGTAAGGGTGGGAACACCTGGGGTGATAACATATTCAGTCTATCCAAGTCAGGGGTAGGCCGGTCTTGTGTAGCTGGGGATCCCGACATAGTCCTCGGTACATGGTTCTAGAGGTGTACTATGGTGGGCGACACCCCAGTGGCCTAGTCATTTGATGGAATCCATTCTCCAATAAGCACCGTACAGTTTTGATTGTGTCGAACTATGCTGGCATGTGAGATGCAAGCATTTCAGCGATTTTCTATTTACTTTTTATAGACACTATTATAATATCAGATAATTTGGATAAAAACTGTTTTGCTTATCGTAAGGTAAAAACCCATCATGTTTATTTGTGACGTGGTCTTACGAGATATCTTTGCTTCCAAAGGATTTGAAAAGATAATAATAATTCAAATTGAGTGTGATTTCTCACGCTGGTTTTTCAGATTAACTCGGGTGTTATTTTATTATAATTCTCGGGTCAGATCGAGTATTACAAATTCAGGATAGGATGCTATGGATCTCAGGAGACGAGCTGGATGACAAGACGTATTTCCGTAGATTTGTATTTCCGCTATGTGAGGACAAGTTATTATAAATGTCCAGATTGATATATTGATTGTTGTACTATGATGATTGTAAGTATATTAATTGTTACAAATGCTTTTGTATAAAATCTTTATTATATATTATATTTTGTTCCGCTACAATTGTGAGATTATGTATTGTTGTTTCTATTTTTCTTCTATCTCTTTCTTCTTACCCTAAAGATTCGTATTTTCATCCACTTTGAGTTGAGCTGTGGCGTAATATTGTTGACTCAAAGGGGTACGAATTTGCGGACCTTGACATGCATAGTTTGAGAGTTAAGGTTTCTAGGTTCACCTTTAGACGAATAAGCTTCTCGAGAAGTGCAGGAGGCAAATTGGCTATTAGAGTTATTTCTGTTTAATTCCACTGTGTTTTTATGTAATGGAAAAGTTGTTAGATTGCCTATATTTAGACTCTGATCATCCAAGGAGGCATTTTCATATGTCGCTCTTGGCGTATTTTATAAGAATTATATTTCTTTGAACGTGGTTCACGCATTGAGATTATATAATGAATTTGAAATATGATTTGAAGTGGAATGAGAAATTTGTTTGAGTTTAAAATTTTCCATATCTACGTGTTTATGTTATATCAATGCATCTAACATCATCACATTTGGTCACCGAGAATTAATAACTATGGATGACTGCAGCATCCATAGCCATTAGTTTTGGGACTCCAAATATGGGATGTTATAACCGTATACTATCTTTTGATATTATATGTTATCATTCCGCTGTGAGATTATGATGTTTTTATTCTCCTCTTTTTTTTTTCTCCTTTTCTTCTTCATTTTCATTTATCCTAACAATCGGTCTTTCCGTCACTTGGGTGTTTGGCACGTGAATACCGTGGGTGTACTAGTGTCGACATTTAAAGGTTGAAAAGGACGGTTGTTGCAGTAAGCTTTCTAAAGAATTCTAAAAGTTATGTTTTTAATCAGGATTGGACTCATGACCTCTCCAAATGAAAACTACTCTCTTAACCAACTACACTGAATGTGTTTCTATGCATGAATTCAAGGATTGAGCTTGCTTGATCTAAGGAATTTGTATGTAAATGAGAGAGACATGCATATGTATATACATAATGGTAAAAGAGACCAAGGTTAAGAGAGTCATTACCCACTTGCCTTCTTGTTCAATTGTCCCTTTGTCCCCTCTTTTTCACCTCTTACCATCGCAGAAGTTTTTTCTTCTAAAACCTACTTTCGTGGTCCATGGATGTAAGAAGGTCTATCACCGCTCCACTCCTTTTTAACCCAGGCCCTCACAGAGGCACTTTTCGATTCTGAGATTTAGACTTATTCAAGGGATTATTACATGCCTCCATAAATATCAGGCCGCTAAAGTGTGGCTGTCAAGACTCGAACCCTCTCCCTCTACTGAGGAGGTAGAACCCTTGACAACCGCACTACAGGTGCGGACATTACCAATGTTTTCTCTCTTATCTTTGTCAAAATATTACACCTGCATTGCCGATCAATTTTATACCCACCTTAAACAGATGAGCATATTTGTGTTACATATTAACCACATAGGTTTATTCATTAATTGTTAACAACTTTTACCATATTTAAACTTGATTATCGATAATATATTTTTCGGCCACGTTATCTAGTATAATCTTTTTTTAACTTGGTTAACTAGTAACAATAAGTATCGACTATAATCTTGTTTACCAGTATATGTAAAAATATTCCAAAATTGATTCCATTACCAAAATTGATTCCGTTAACATTGATCTCTTTTAATTACGTATGTATGAGTTCTATGAAACCTGGATTAGTACATCCTCGTAAAAATATAGAAAATTTTAATTAAACATCAAATTGTTAAGCATCGATGCTTACAAAAGTGCAAGAAATAAATATTGGTTTTGAGTTACGAAATATGCATTTATATGCATTTACATACACTCAATATAAACTATTACATTAATAAAATATTAAATGTCAATCATTATTGTATCAAAATGCGTGTAATATAAACTGCTATCTTGATAATATTCAAAATCATAATTTTCAAGTAACGTGAAAGAATTCCATATTTTTCTATATTCATTGCCCGAGGGTGACAATTAATCCAACCAAGTGGACGTGGATCCGTTAAGCAAGTCGGGTACAATCAGGTAAGGTTTTTTTTGGTCAAAACCATACATTTCAAGACCCTGGCTCGACCCAACTTGAGATTCGATCCTAATAGTTTTGTACAAGATCAGGGAATAATACTAGTTCATCAACATCAAACATTTTTGACTAATTTTATTCATACACTAATAATCTCTTAATATATGCCAAAAAATAGAATAAATTAGCATACACCAAAGATTACTTTACATACATCATATATATTTTACAAAATTAACCTTATTTTCATCTTTATCATCTTCCATCTTTAAAACTTGAAAATATTTTACCCAAAACTAGAAATTCTAACGCTAAATTAAATTAAATTTAACAAAAAGAACTTTAATGGTTCACGCTATATCATAATTTTTTTAATTTCGTAATTTTAACAAAATTAACTCTAATTTTAGAATAATAAAAAGATTAAATATTTCTAAATTAGAGCATTTAGTTATGAAAAAATGTCTTAACTGATATCTTAGCTTTCGTAGTAAAAAGCTCATTAACTTCATCATAAAAATGTACAGATTTGATCCATTATTATTAGTTTGAATGTTTTTATTTAATGGATTATAGAAAAAGGACTATAACAACAATTAAGAAGAACGGTAGCTTAATAATAATTTAGAAAAAAGAAAGACAGCGGTGTATATTAAATGATTTTTGGTATATAAATATATGAGGGAATTAATTTGAAGGACAAAGATTTGTATATTTTTTGCCTCAAGTACACGACCTTAATATTTTTACCATAAGGACAAACATTCTTCTAAAAATTATTCATAAGGACAAACATTTTCCAAAATTATTCATAAGGACAACAAAACTGCTACTGAGCTAAAAACTGATATCTAAAAACTGCTACCAATAACTACAAACTGATACCTAAAAACTGCTATCAATAACTAAAAACTGATACCTACGGAAAGTTGTCCTTCAGAATAAAATATTGAAGGTCTTGTCCTTGATGCTAAAAAGCTGTGAAATTTTGTCCTTGACAATAATTTCCTGTAAATATAATATAAGAGTTTTAAGTTCACAAAACTTTTACTTGATCAACATTTGGAGTCGTTTGGAGTGGTTAAGATGTACACTGTTTTACCAGCATTATTCGATTGTTTGTTGTGAAACTTGATCATAAAACCAAACGTCCATACTAATTAATGTTCATAAAATCTAAAACAATAACACTAATCAATGTGTATATTTTATTTTATTTTATTTTTGTTGAATTTTTCCTTTTCGAATTTGATTGCGTACTGTAATACCTTTATCGTTAATACCAAGATTCATCGGGTTCAGATCCAATCATTTTGCATCGTGATTTTACGATCTTATATCTGATACCTTGTACTGTTGCAAAAAAAATTCAAGCAGACGCAAAAACTTCCTAAAACGCTCCAAGAAAAAAACACAGTGTGAACGCGGAGTCAGCAACCTTATCTTCCATCTAATAAACCAATTCCATCCAAAATGTGCCTAGCGCACATCATAACGCTAAAAATCTGCAACGTCAACGCACTATCACAATCGTATATACGCCCCTCATGCTTCCCTGCGCACGTTAGCAGCTTCCTTTCCAGTTCCCCACATATCATCTCCCAAGCGCGCACGCACTTCACAATTATTTTCATCCTTGTTTCTACTTATATTTGTACTATTTCTTCCTAAAATATATTAAAAATTAAAATGAATGGGGATCGAATATACTGGGAGAGGAAAGGGAGAGGAGAATTTAATGGAATCGTTGTGTTGTTTTCTGGATTCCTGAGAAAGGAGAGAAATTCGAAGGCTTGTGCTGATTTGTACGGATCTCTTGGCTGGATTTCTCTTGTTTGTCATGTTGATTTCTTGACTACGTGAGTTATTTGATTTTTATTTTCTTTGATTTCTAACTAATTTGCGAAATCGAGGATTGTGTACATTATATTTCTGTAGCTGAGCTCAATTGTTAAGCATACTTGATTAATATGTAAGGTCATTCTAGAATTTAGAAGAAAAAAGATGTCAAGCGGGCCGGGTTATACTGAATTTATAAATGAAAGCGTGCTATTTATGAATTGCTCATCAAGTGAACATGCATACTTAGCGGATTATTTGATGAACCAACAAACTTCTAAAACATTTCCTAAGTTTGAACCAGGAACAGGTCTTTGATAACTACGCACAATAGTACTTGTTCTTCTATGGTTCATGAATTAGGTCCCGAAACCTGTGATTGTAATACGATACTAGCTATATTTCTGGAATTTGTACCTGACGATTGCTCATAAAAAAGCTTTGAAGGCAAATAATCAGGTTGATCCAGACTCTATATTCAGTTTCTAAATCAATGAACACCATTTGTAGGTATCATCACGAGAAGGCCACGACACTAGCTTCTGGTGTTCTGGATGAGCTAGTTAAGGTCAGTAGCACTCTACCATCCTAAATTTAGAAAATCATTACCAGTTTATTGTACAATATTTACCATTGCCTAACTTATATTCTATGAGACTATGAGCTTAGCAAAGCTTAAATGCTGGCAAGATAAATAGCTGACAGGTCCTCCATCTCCAGGAAAAGAGATTACCCATTGAAACTATCACAGCCGAAATTATTAATCCAATAATCTCTTTGATTACTAACATGACATCTCCATGAATATCGTCATTTTTAAGAAATATTTTCAGTGTACTCGGATTGTTCATATATGCAAGTGAAGTATGATACCTTTGAAATCCATTTATTTTATGGACTGTTCAAGAAACTATAACATGTCAATGTCATGTAAGATTGGTCAACTATATGCGGATGTTAGGAGTTTGTCTTTGAGATTCTTATATTTTACTGCTGCTCACCAAATTCTTACCCATTGAAATTTTATGAAACTTCTGGGGAATATATATAAAGAGCTGTATCTTTGGAATCCAGGTCATTCACAATGTATAACACACCAGAATAATTTGAAATTGTGGACTATTGTAACATCTTATAGAAATAATCTCATTCTAGCAAAAGTACGCTTGAGTTTGCATATGAAGTATTAACTCTATTATTTAAAAAAGATCTAGCCCTAGAATTTTTCTCATGTGGTTCTGCCGTAGATGAAGTAAGATGGACAATAACATTTTGAGTATGATCTGAGCCTCTGATATTTGATCTATCAACCTTTTGAGAATTAAAAATATGCATCTAAGTTTGACTGATGTGGTGCATAGTTAGATTGTTACAACTATTAATATTTCCATGGAGAACAAGTTGGGTTGGAACAGTTTCAGTCATAGTAAATAAATAGCTTACAATTGTTTTGCATGGTGCAATCTCTAAGTTATCCACTTTAGTAGTTTTGACAATGGTGTAGTATTCATGTTTTGCTTGCATTGAGTTATTAAATGAGGTCAACACTTGTCACCAACCCAAGGGACGAGTGATGCTTAGGATCAAGATCGAGAAACACATTTTAAAAAGTCCATGTTATTGTTTCTCACTCCATTGTATATTTTAATTCTTTATAAACCAGCTATGCAAGTGATTGGGATATGTAACTGTTGCAAAACAATGGCAAGGTTCGGCTGAGTCGTGGACGGAGTCACTTTCTTGAAGACGTTTCGGCGATCTGCTCAATGGTGCAAGCAGTTCGAATCAATCACCGCCGCCTCTAGGATAAAACAGCCTCTCAGTTGTTGTGTTACCGATTCGTTTGCACGGACGAACGGCTCAGTCTGCACTCTTAAAAATTAAAGCTCGAATTTTATAGAAAAGGAGTCACGGGAAAAAAAATGTTGTTCTTTCTGTTTTTCGTCTTCATATCAGTTAAGAAGACGATGCAGTAAAAAGAACGTTACTGGTTTGGGGGAAACGTGGTCTTAAAAAACGGATCTGAGTAATACCGGGTCAAAATAACAATACGGGTTTGAACAGATTTTACCGTTCCAACCTGGTCAAAAAACGGTTAATAAATTTGTAGCAAAAATATAAGTGTTACACCACTACAAGCCCGAGCCCGGCCCGGCCCGGGTCGGGTCGGGTCGAGTCGAGTCGGTCGGTCGGCGCGCGCGCGCGTGTGTGGTGGTCAAGCATGGCCTCCCTCCTCACAAAAGAGCATCATTGGGTGCCCAAAGGGCCCAACTTAGCCTCTAAGAATCAAGTATAAATACTTGATTCTTTCATATAGTCCTACAATGTGGGACTATTCACAAAGCCATTCTTCACACTTAGTCATTTTTAATAATTCACTTGAATTTTTCAACACAATTTCCAACAATCCCCCACTTGAATTTTTAAAAATATTTTCGAGCAATTTCTGAAAACATAAGATTGTGCATAAACAAAGGTGTCGTTAGACTTGAACCTTTGCATAGTGAATAAGATTCAGTTTTTACTAGAGTGACACGTAGTCTTGAACTCTATTCCTGACATCAGACCACACACAATCCTTCTAGAGTGCAATCAAATAAGCCCGTGCATTTATGGCCATGCACGTCTATCCCAGTTTAGTGAATGCTCTAGGAGTTTTGCCCAAAACTCCATAGGAAACGGCCAAATTTCCACATTCACACAGGTGAGTCTATCAAGAGTACTCCTGAAGGTAGGTACTCCACTCCAAATGGAGTATAGATCTCATTAAGAGTTTCTATTAACTCATCCTCTAATCACTTCAGGAATACATGCTTCTTTATATATGAAAAATGGCATGTTCAACTCATATCACTTCACAACTTGTTCTTACCCATTGAACCTAGTTCTTGGGATCTCCAGTCATTAGGTCGGGTTACCATTGTGCGTGACTCAACAATCTAAGAGCAATAGTCCCATTTTTCTAGAAGTCGTAAGGACTTTCTCTCTGGCCAGTCCTTTCGTCAAAGGATCTGCCAAATTCTCATCACTGCGTATGTGATCCACTCTAACAGCTCCTGAAGAGAGTAGCTCTCTAACAGTGCTATGCTTACGACGTATCTGTCGTCTCTTACCGTTGTAATAACGGTTCTGAACTTTTGCAATAGCCGCGGTACTATCGCAATGGATCAACACAGCTGGTATCGGTTTTTCCCATAAGGGAATCTCGGCTAGCAGATTTCTTAAGTATTCTGCTTCCTCACTAGCTGTGGCTAGTGCTATCATCTCAGACTCCATTGTAGACTGAGCCAAAATAGTCTGTTTCTTGGATTTCCAAGAAACAGCTCCTCCAGCAATGCTAAAGATATAGCCGCTAGTTGCCTTTGAGTCATCAGATAAAGTATTCCAGTCTGCATCGGTGTAACCTTCAAGAACAGCTGGAAACTTTTCATAATGTAATCTAAGGTTCATGGTTCGTTTTAGGTATCTCATGACCCTCTCAATAGCGTGCCAATGCTCTATACTAGGTCTACTAGTAAACCTGCATAATAATCCCACGACATAGGCTATGTCGGGTCTAGTACAATCAGTGGCATACCGAAGGCTGCCAATGATGCTCGCATAATCAGACTGTCTTACACCTTCACCAGTGTTCTTGAAAAGTTTTACACTAGGATCATATGGTGTACATGCAGGTTTACAGTCAAAGTAATTGTATTTCTTTAAGATCTTCTCAATATAATGAGATTGATACAAAGAAAGTCCCTTTTCGGACCTAGTAATCTTAATACCAAGAATTACACTCGCTTCACCTAGATCTTTCATATCAAAATTGGCACTTAACAAAGATTTAACAGTGTTTATGGCATGAATATTTGATCCAAAAATTAGTAGATCATCTACATACAAACATATTATAGTGCAAATGTCATTCTCAAATTTATAATAAATGCATTTGTCACTTTCATTAATTTTAAAACCATTTGAGATTATTAAATTATCAAATTTTTCATGCCATTGTTTAGGTGCTTGTTTTAAACCATATAATGATTTATCTAATTTGCAAACTTTATGTTCTTGACCATGAATTACAAAGCCTTCAGGTTGGTCCATATAAATTTCTTCTTCTAATTCACCATTTAAAAAGGCAGTTTTAACATCCATTTGGTGTATAATTAAATTATGAATAGATGCTAATGAAATTAGTACTCGAATGGATGTGATTCTAGTTACAGGTGAAAAAGTATCAAAAAAGTCTATATTTTCTCTTTGCCTAAAACCTTTAGCTACCAAACGGGCTTTATATTTTTCAACTGTTCCATTAGGTTTTAATTTCTTTTTAAGTACCCATTTACAACCTATAGACTTACAACCAGGTGGTAAATCTACTAAGTGCCAAGTCTTATTGGATTCCAACGAATCCATCTCATCATTTATAGCCTCTTGCCAAAATTCGGCATCTAAAGAAGATAAGGCTTCTTGGAGGTTTGTTGGATCCTCCTCTATAGTAAAAGTGCAAAAATCCGAGCCAAAATCTTTATCAACTCTTGCTCTTTTACTTCTTCTAGGTTCAGTTTCAGAAGATTCATTAAGTTCTGTTCTAATAGGCACGGTGTTATATGACGTGCCCCCACTATTCCTCAATTTAAAAGGAAATTTACTTTCATAAAAATCAGCATCAATAGATTCTACTATATTATGTGTATTTAGGTCATAAAATCTATATGCTTTGCTATTAATAGCATAGCCAATAAATACACATTCGTATGTTCTACTTGCTAATTTTATTCTCTTAGGGTCGGGTATACGAACATATGCCAAGCATCCCCAAGTTCTAAAGTAAGATACATTCGGTTTATAATTTTTTAAAATTTCAAAAGGTGAAGTCTTACTTTTTGATTTAGGGATTCTATTCAATACATAGCATACAGTCAACAAAATATCCCCCCACCAATGTTTTGCTGCACCTGAATTTAACAAAATAGCTACAACTAATTCGGTAAAGGTCCTATTCTTTCTTTCAGCTTTACCGTTCATTTCAGGTGAATAAGGTGCGGTTCTCTCATGAATTATACCATTCAATTTATAGAAATCAAGAAATGAACTAGATTCATATTCTGTTCCTCTATCACTACGAAGTCTCTTAATTTTCTTATTAGATTGATTCTCAATTTCAGTTTTAAATAATTTAAACATATCAAATGCATCACTTTTATTTTTCATAAGATATACATAAGTGAAATCAGAGGTATCATCTATGAAAGTGATAAAATAACGGTGTCCATGTCTAGTCAAAGTACCATCTAGTTCACATATGTCAGAATGAATCAAGTCTAAGGATTCAGAAAATCTATCAACTGATTTATGAGGTTTCTTAGTGATTTTTGCTTGACTACAGAATTCACATTTATCAAAATCAGTTTGTGACATTTTAGGAATCAAATCTAATGTGATCATGTTATGAATTATACGCTTATTTACATGACATAATCTAGAGTGCCAAATATTAAAGTCACACAACATATAAGCAGAACTGGTTACTTTATTAGATTCAACATTCAGTTTAAACATACCCTCACAAGCATAACCCTTCCCTACAAACATCCCCTTATAAGTCAAAGTATACAAATCAGCCCCTATAACTTGAGTAAAACCAGCCTTATTAAGGAGAAAACCAGAAACCAGATTCTTTCTCATCTCTGGAGTATGCATCACATCTTTCAGAAGAACTGTCTTTCCAGAGGTAAACTTTATTTCCACATTTCCAATGCCTGCAACTGTAGTGGTGTGAGAATCTCCCAACAGCACCTTCTGATCATCAGCAGCCGTGTATGTACTAAACATAGCACGATCATAGCAGACATGGCGGGATGCACCAGTGTCTACCCACCAACCCTCTGATCCACCAACAAGGTGAATCTCAGAAATCATAGCCGTCAAAGGCTCCTCAGTCAGGTTAGCCTGCGGTGCAGGGCCTGGTCTGTTCCTACACTTGCGTGCCATATGACCTGGTTTTCCACAGTTGTAGCACAGAAACAACTGTCCAGAGTCATTCTTTTGGGTTGGTTTCTGCTGTCCTTTTTGGTTCCCTTGCGGGTTCCAATTCTGTTTGTTGCGGTTGCGGTTCTGATTCTTAAAGCTTTTCGGATTTGGTTTCAGAACTGCTGGCTTGGACTTCTTAGTGTTATTGTTGGTGACAACAAGCACTTCCTCTTTCTGGTCCTGTTTCCGAGCCTCCTCCTCAATACGGAGGCGAGTAATCAAGCTCTCTAAGGAGAATTCCTTAGTCTTGTGCCTAAGCACATTCTTAAAGTCTTTCCAACCTGGGGGCAGTTTATCAATAATAACAGCAATTTGAAACTGTTCATCTAAACTCATACCTTCGGAGATGATCTCATGAGCAATTTTCTGAAGCTCATGAGACTGCATCTCTACTGACCTGTCATCCGTCATCTGGTATTTGAGGTAGCGGCTGACTGCATACTTCTTCGCTCCAGCCTCTTCGGTATCGTACTTCTTTTGCAGCGCTTCCCAAATCTCTTTGGCTGACTTGTCAGAATTGTAGTAGTCGTACAGGTCATCGCTGATGCCGTTGAGTATGTAGTTTCGGCACATGTAATCTTGCTCTGTCCAGTTCTGCAACTCGTTTGATTTTTCTGTCCAGGCTCGCATCTGATCTGCATCTGCTTCGTTGTCTGGTTTACTGGGTAGCTGCGGTCTGTCGGTTGTCAGCACAGCCACGACTTTTCTGGTGGTCAGGAAGAATTCCATCTTCTGTCTCCAACGTTTGAAATGGAGGCCCTCGAATCTGAAGGGAGCAGCAGAGACGACCGGCAGTTGGAAGAAGGAAGCAGGAGCGGCGGCATCTAGATCTGCAGCAGAGGCCATTGTTGTCGAACGTCTTCAATTTGTTGCAAAACAATGGCAAGGTTCGGCTGAGTCGTGGACGGAGTCACTTTCTTGAAGACGTTTCGGCGATCTGCTCAATGGTGCAAGCAGTTCGAATCAATCACCGCCGCCTCTAGGATAAAACAGCCTCTCAGTTGTTGTGTTACCGATTCGTTTGCACGGACGAACGGCTCAGTCTGCACTCTTAAAAATTAAAGCTCGAATTTTATAGAAAAGGAGTCACGGGAAAAAAAATGTTGTTCTTTCTGTTTTTCGTCTTCATATCAGTTAAGAAGACGATGCAGTAAAAAGAACGTTGCTGGTTTGGGGGAAACGTGGTCTTAAAAAACGGATCTGAGTAATACCGGGTCAAAATAACAATACGGGTTTGAACAGATTTTACCGTTCCAACCTGGTCAAAAAACGGTTAATAAATTTGTAGCAAAAATATAAGTGTTACACCACTACAAGCCCGACCCGGGTCGAGTCGGTCGGCGCGCGCGCGCGTGTGGTGGTCAAGCATGGCCTCCCTCCTCACAAAAAAGCATCATTGGGTGCCCAAAGGGCCCAACTTAGCCTCTAAGAATCAAGTATAAATACTTGATTCTTTCATATAGTCCTACAATGTGGGACTATTCACAAAGCCATTCTTCACACTTAGTCATTTTTAATAATTCACTTGAATTTTTCAACACAATTTCCAACAGTAACTTATATCAGCTGAGCTTGCTTGATGATTGATAGACTTATCATGAGTTTTGTAATCCTTGATATAGCAGTTATTCAAGTTTTACTTTATGATTCTTATTTGGGCAGTAATAGGGTATTCTTGTTATGTTAAAAATGGAATCCAAATCCACTTTATCTTCTTTTTCTCATTCATGCAGGAAGTTAAAATTAGGCCATTGCCAATTATTTTAACCTCTTATTCGGGAGGATCTAAAGGTTGTTTGTTTAAACTTCTTCAGGTATATTTTTGAATTTTGAGGTATAAATAATAATCCAAATCTTAATATAGTAAGATAGAGAGTTTGATGTATTTGTGACGTAACATAGAAACTTGGTCATGTTACTTCCCCGTATACAGGTATACTGTATCATAATAATACGAGTGTATACATTTGGAGAGTGAATTATATCTGTGATTAGTGTATAAATAATCTGTTCATAACAAAAAATGTTCTTTTTTTTTTCATTTTCAGTTAGTGGAAGGAAAGTGTGAAGGGCATCTTGTCAAGGTATGTCTAGTTCTCATATTTACATTATTATTTTTGGTTTACCTGCTCATAAGTTACTTTATTTGCTTTATCAACTTATTGGGCAAAAAAATGAAATATATTTATGTGGATTCTATTTAAGCAGGATGAGTATAAATTAGTAGGAGAATGCATCTGTGGACAAATTTATGACTCTAACCCTGTAGACTTCGCTAGTGTTACGGGTAATAGGTACGAACACAATACCTCGCAGCCTTTACGAATCGTATCATGGATGGCAAAAGGCATCACATCTAGCTTGGATGCTCTCTTTATTAACAGATCTGAAGTAGAGATAGATGATTATTGTCAGACACTTTACTCAGTTGTAAGAATATAAGTGCATACTCCAATTGAATTCTCTAGCCTCCAGTTAGTTTTCCGCTAATCTTTTTTGTCAATATGGAGCATGCAGAAATATGGGCCATTTCTCATATTTTATTCAGAAGAGGATGATCGCATTAACTGCAAATTTGTGCAGCGCTTGCGGGAGCGAGGTGGAGATGTTAGATTTGTTAAATGGAGTAAATCTCATGCATGTAAGTTTTTTGAAACGTATTTTTTTAGATTATCACAATTCACGCACTTCGTTTTTTTAGCTATCCTGATGTGTGAGGTCCTTCATAGTAGAATATTTCATTACTTGTCCTGCTTGAAAGAAATGCTCTGGACCTTTACAATCTTAAGGGATCAATAATTTAAGATTAGAGCCGCTGTTGAAGAAACCTTTAATAAATCCAATGAACGTTGAGACCACACAGCTTATTTAATAACACATTTCGTAAAAAGAATTTTGCAATGTACATGGTAAAGAAGATTTAAATAGAAGTTGGTTCTTTTATTGCATCCATGGTGGGAATAATTTCTCATTTCACAACTATGGCTGCACAAGGGTTGGGTTGGGTTGAGTTAGACCAAAAACATCGTCCGACCCGTAAAGGTATGAGTTAAAAATAGTTCGAACCCTTAGCCGACCCCATATGAGGTTGAGTAGGGTTGGGTTGAAATATGGAATGGGTCGGGTTTGATAGGGTTGGATTAGGTTACAAAAAACTAATAAAAACAGAATTTATAAAAAGAATCAAGATATAATATTAAAATATTCAACTCTAAATGGTTAGTTTTAGTTGTCATAATGCATTAACTAGAATTGACTAACTACAATACATATTTCATTACAAAATACATCACATAGAAATGATCCACTGCATATTTTTTTAAGAGTTTCATTCCAAAATACATTAAAATTTTCTTAGAATATTCCTTGAATTCTAACGGTTGATCCGTTTTGACCGCTCTAATTTTACTTGGGTTGACAACGAATATGACTTTTCAAGTATAGTTATTCTAGAGTACGTATACTTTATTCTAGGTTTTAGCAGCTCTAACTTTATTTAGGCTGGTATTGAATGAGTTTCTTGAGTAGGGTTGGGTTAGGTTAAAATAGGGTTGGGTTGAATAAAATATTACATCCGATCTGTATATAATATGTGTTACAAATTGTAACCATATCCGTCCCGAGCTAGGTCGGATTGGGTCGGATTTATGTGTGTTGGGTTGGGTCTGGTTGATTATGGGTTGTGTGCATCCGCAATCGCAGCCAATTATGTGATGTGGAACTATTAGCTTTATCTTGTAAAACATAGAAAGCTTGAGAATTATTAGGAAAAGTTTTCACTCATTCTATATGCCAAATAAGTTGTTTCTTTTTACCTGGATATTTTGGATGTTAAGAAAAACACTCAGAGAAGACGACTTAAATGAGGCATAGACAGAAGCCAACAAACAGACAACTGCTTTAAATGAGGATTGTTGGTATTATAAGCTTAGCCCAGTACTCAACTAAATCACTTAAAAACCATCCTTAAATCTTACAAGCTATCGAGTTATACTTTTCACTGGCTGTACTGCTCAATCATGGTTATATAATCCTATTTTCTCTCTTATTTATGAAAAACCAAAGCTTACAAGTTCTAGTCCTCGTCTTTTGTTCGAACTTTTCAGTTCGAGAAAATTGGCGTTGTCATCTTCGTAAATATAATTCATGTTCTACATCACTAACAGAATCAACTGCAAAGCAGAATAATAGTAATAATACTTCTGCTACTATTTTTTGATAATTAAAAGTATGTTTCTGTTGATTCAGATGGGTGAAGGACCAAAATGTCATAATTTTTATGCATTATTTATTGTTTTATTTTACTTACCTGAAGAGAGGCTTGAACATACTTTATTAGATGGAAACTGTTAACTAATGGTCAACATGTTGATGTATATTTAATTTCTTGAATATATCTGTGAGGTTATTGGGTTATGATTTAACTGTAAATTGTTTCTTTTCTTTTGCTAAAGTTATATGTCCATATCATTTTCGGCAATAAAATTAAATAATGTGTGTGCGTGTATGTGTGTTGTGTGTCTTTTTTGCTGTAATAAAGACAAATTAACATGTTTCTTATTATCGCATGCTTAAGGTTTGCAATTGTATTATAAAAACATGAAGATTAATGGTTTATACAGAGATTATTTAAGGGATATGTGGGTTTTAAAAATACCTTCTGCTCAATCCTTTACAGTTTAAGTAAATTTGATTAAATGGTTTACACGTAAACTGAAATTCAGGAGAAAATTGTGTGTTTTATTTATTTCAAATGTAGAAGAGAATGGTGCTTGACTCAAATTTCTCTTTTTGCTTATTTCCTATGTAGCAGCAATAAACAAAATATTTGTTATAGTTTATGATTTTACTAAAGAAGGATATGTTTCAACTTTTTAAAATAAAATGGCTAAAAGCTTGTAACGCTCATTTGATGGTTGATAACACCATATTTTGATGAATAAGGTCCTTGAATCTGATCGGCAATTAATTAATTTTGTGAATGCATTAATGTTTGCAGCTCAATACGAAACTACTGTGTCCGAGTTTCTTACCAAGACAACTAAAATCTACCTGCACAAAAAGCAGCTTAATAATAGCCAAACTTCTATTGACGATTCATCAAGCGAAGCTCCAAAATTGACCAACAAAATTCAGAAGCCAAGATTGAATTCGAAGCAAAACTTAGAAATAGACTCAGTAGATGATGACTTCTTCTTACCAAGCTCCATGGAGTTCAATGAAACTCGAGTGCCAGACTCTTCAAATGATGTGCAAAACATGGCTAGTACTACTCATGGCGTTCTTAGTCAATTGCTTTATGATGTATGTGTTCCAGAAAATATTGAAGAGTGGGATATAAAACCTGGCATGTCTTTGGGTGGCAAAAGGAGGAATGGCATTTTTAATCCTATGAACTTGATACGCAGGTCAAGATTGTAATTGCTATGAGTATGATATAGTATCGTGATGAATGTGAATATAGAGGAGACATGCTGTAAATTAACATAACATGTATCTTGTATTTATTGATTTTTGTGGACAACGAATGAAATATGTAGTTAATAAAGTATGAGACCTGCATTGTTATAGTTCTATTTTATGTCAAAAATTACCATCTTTGTATTATTATTATTTTTTTCCTTTTCTTTCATTTTATCTTTTCTTTCCAACTAATATTTTCCGAGCGCTCTGGCCGTTCGTGTTCGATTAATGCACTTCCTGCCTGTATAAATCTAAAGAAACAGGAATTAGTTTGAGAAACATTATATAGATTTTGGTGCTGTTTGAAAGAGTGTTAATTTCTATTTGACAACTTCAGACTAAATTTCATCATATTCATTATAGCATGGCATGCAAATAAATGTTGCTGGGCAAAAAAAACGGTTAATCACTTCAACAAAAGTTCTTATAGAAATGAATATTTAAAGCCGACTTCTATTTAAAAAGTAAAAAACAATGTGCCTTGTCTTTTTCTTACAGAACATGCAATGTAATTTGCACTTTCTGATTTTGAAACTTTTTTTAAAATTTTAAAAAATTTTAGAAGATGCAAGCTTTTTTTTTTTTTTTTAAATTTTGAAAATTTAAAAAAGTGCAAGTTAATTTGCGTTTTCTATTAGAAATGCGCGAGCTAATTTGCTTTTTTGATTTTGAATTATTTCTTTTAAAATTTTGAAGATTTTGAAAAGTGAAAGTTTGCGCTTACTACCGGAATTATGGACTTTCCATGCACTTACATGAGAAGGGAAAGAGACAAATTACAAGAACGTTAACACTCACGGGTACTCATAAGATTTGCCATGCAATTCATCATCATAACTATGAAGATAAGATAACTTATTAAACATTCCGACATTTTTTAAAAATAATATTTGCATATTAAGCATAAGATGTACATAAATACGCACATGAAAAGGCATGAGGCATCACATACAGCCCCACCTCAAAAACAAGAAAAAGTTGAAGTTCAGTCATATAACCAAATGAAAGGGGTAAGCTTACAGTTGCTTCCGTATATATAAACTAATAAAAGACCTTACCATTTAGTAATGACAAGACCCCAACGTTTTTCGGCATACTTAATAAGCTCATCAATCTCATTATCACCTTCAATTGAACTACTGTTATCCACATCAGCATGCACCATTGCTCTCCAAGTTTTCCATCTCGAGCATTTCATTTCAAGAGCAGTAAGCGCTGCACAAAGCTCTTGCCTACTAATTTTACCATCACCATTTCTATCGATGCTCTTTAACCATTCCTTGAACTTTTCTTCGCTCACCATCTTCTTCTCATTCAACCTTTGTGGCGACATCTTTGTGATGAAATTATCATTTGAAATTGGCCTTCGGACCCTGTTATGAGGCATTGATTTAACGTTATTAGTATGTTGGTTCACAGTGATGTGCATAGTATATAGTAGGATGAAGAACATCTGCTGGTTAAGAATTTAATTCCCCATTACATTCGTATTGTCATCTGTAAGTATTTTAGTGGCTATACCATATTACGTGTTTGATCTAATAAATCTATATCAGTGGATATATGGAATAATCATTTGCTTCACTTCCAATATATTTAAATATGTTCATTGTAGGCCATATTCTCTTTCTCGCTTTGAGATTGATTGTGTGTCTAGATCTCACAGATTAATATAAAGTTGGAAGTGAAAGAGATAAATGTTGGTATTTTAGTAGCAACTGTTTGTGGTATATATATCTATATGAAGTATAAGGTTTTATTCTGCCTATAAAGGCTATGCTATAGTTTTATGTTGGTAGAATGAAAATTGTTGTGGTTATGTTTAGACATAAATATATTAACACAGTCAAATGGATGAGTTCAGTACTTGAGTTGAAAAGCCAATTCAAATGGGAATTTGTCTCAGGCATCTAAATTGAGTTGTCTTACAGATGGTATTGGATTGATACAACATCTCACATTTACTGTTGAATAAATTTTATGATAAGATTATTGTAAATTCAGGTTACTATGGGTTATTAACTAACCGAGTAGCATTGTTTTGAGGCCCATCGTAGCATTACATAAAAGAAAATTCGATTGGGACAGACGTTGGTGACACAATGCATTTAAATCATTTGATTGCCTCATATTTTCATCTTTTTTATAAAGGACAAAAACATTCAACGGTACACGCTACTACATGATACATTGTACTAATAATAGTGCGACTTAGATTGGCAAGAATCTTCTGTAGTCTTCGTTTTACCAATTGATCCAAAAAATTGGAAGTAGCGGTATCAGCATTATGAAGACTATACATGGCAACTTTGATATCTAAATATAATTCTTCGTGATAATTTCAAATGATCTGGCATGACTAAAGGCTTCCAAACATTCTAGGTTAACACAACTGAAAAATGGAAATATTGTAATATCTTTCGCGTCACATTTTTTAAGTATCAACGTGAACTAACAAAAATGTCACTCTGTATATTATCCAATCTTAATTACTTAAAAATATGATCTAATACTAAATTTCTTTTACTAATTCAAATTCGCATAAAGTAGTATTTAATAAATAAACATGATTTAAATTCAAAACGCTTCTAAAAATAGAATTTAAAACTAAATTTTCTTTATAGATTCAAAATACTTCTTTATAAAATATCACTTGACAATAAAAAATTATTTTTTTGACTGAATTAAACATATACAATTTATAAGAAAACAATTCACGCACGAAGCGCTTGCCACTACACTCGTATTCTAGAATTAATTTGTGGTTTCAGGAATCATACAGGTTAGGAGAATGAATTCCCAATTAAAAGTAGGACAAATTTTTAGATTAGGCCCTCCAAAAAACTTTATGTCAACATTAAGCCTCATTTTAAACTCATTTGCAAAAATAGACCTCGTTTATTTTTTTCAGTGTTTTATACTTGCCAATCCAAATATGCGCAAGTGTAAAAAAAAATTTCAAAAATTATAGTTGTGCATTTCATAAATGCTCAACACAAAAAAATTCATTCAGTTTCTTATACTTGCGAAATCCAAATATGCGCAAGTATAAAAAAAAATTCAAAATTTATACTTGCGCATTTCATAAATGCTAAAGCACAATTTTTTTATTGGAAAAATAACACTTTCGCAATTCAAATTTGTACATGTTTAATTTTTTTGAGCAAAAATACACTTGCGCAATTCATATTTGCGCAAGATGAGACCTATTTTTACAATAAGTTTCGATTTAGGTCTAAAATTTAAATATGTTTTTTGTTCGGGATTGATTTGAAAAATTGTCCTTAAAAATATAACAGAAGTTCCAAAAATCCATAAAAGACTCAAACTATGCAATTTTTCCTGTAAAATAAAGTTGCGGCTCCGGAACAAGATTTTAATTCAACTTATGTCACATAGTAAATCTATTGCTGTCTTAATGCAAGCAGGCACTATATTTAGTGCTGCTCTCTGCGTATTATTCTCCCGATTAAACTCAATTAGTAATGAGCCGTCATTATGTGCAATTTAAAGCACAAAATAATCAAGTAAATCATAGCTGAAACTAGGGTTGTCGACGGATATTCGACAGATGCGAAATCCGTCCGCATCCGCCTTCAAAAAGCTGATGAATTTTCAAGATCCGAAAAAACTGATTCGGACGCGGATACGAAGACATCCGTATCCGCAAATTATCCATTCGGTTTTTGTTAAGATTATAGTTCAAATCATGTGTATTTTATTGCAATGAAAAATATTTGTTTATTATTTTATTATGTTAGTAGTTTATATTATATGCACTTAATGTTTTTTCACTACTCGAAAGTATTTGTTATGATCATATTTGTTAATTTTTAACACTTTTATAATCAATGAGATTTAAAAATATTTATGTTAAACTAAATTTTTTATTTTATAATTATTTATTTATCCGTCATTTAACGCATAAGATAATTATCCGACATCCATTCGTATCCGTGGATGTGGATATTCAAAAATGAGTTCAGATACAGATATGACACTATCCACATTCGAAAACATTTGTTGACAGAGTACTATGAAGCAACATATACGGATATTTTTAATGTGGCCCCATAAACTCATGGAGACTCCTATCAGCATTTGAAGCAAATCCATCATAACTGAAATTGGTCAAAAACAGCATATGGTCATTAAAGTGGTTTTTCGAAGTCCATATCCTCCATCACATTAGTGCTCTTCCGAGCTTTTATTTTCTGCACATATACATAGAAAAAGAGTGCTGGTGTTTCAGTTGCATTCAAAATAAGTACAACAAACTGAATCATATTTTGAGCTGATAGTTTTAAGTATTGTAAAATTTATAACAATCAATTAGTTTGTGGTCTACTGAGATGGATGTAAAAAAAAATTGTTTGTACTATAGAAAACTAGAAATTCTGCACCAAGTTGATCGATAAACTATAAAAGCCAGAAAAAAAGATTTCAAAAGACAAACTTTGTGAGATCCAACGGTTGAAAAGTCGAAAGACAAACATAAGGTCTAATTTGAAAATTTTACGGTTTGGTTTTTATTTTTAGTTTTAAGTTTTTGTTCATACAAAAATGCGCATGACGCATCTATATCGTCGAAAACGACTAACTTAAAAAACAAAGTTAACATACAAAATAGAAAACAACTTTTTTCTTTTTACTTTCCGCGTTTTGGAAAATAACACAAACACGTGAAACAATCCATTCTTCCATCGTCGCTTTATCTCATTTGTCCTTCCATTCATCTTTCTTTCATCCCTCCGTCGTCCATCCATTCTTCTCATATTTGATATACATATTAAAAATCGAAAGCACAAAATTCGTTTTTAAACCAAACACTATTTTAATATTTTAGAAATCCGTAAACTAAAAAGCAATTATCAGAACAAAATTTGAGATTCCTTATTAGTTTAAAAATAATAGCTTAATATCGGCTACGGTGAATCTACTTTCACCAATGTTAAGGTTAACAAAATATATGTTAGAAATATGTGATCTGAATATGCTTGCCTATGCTCAGATACAAACACAGATGGTGCCATATTCGCATCCATGTTCATATTCGTATCTATAGGTAGCCCACGAATAACAGATAATAAACTTGTCAACGGCTACTTTAGGATGCAGACTATGTCATATCCGCACACCTATGTTCATATTCGTGTTCAAAATTAATTTCAAATATTGAACACCTACAATCGCGCATAACAGATGAACATTGGACATTATCATTTCCTCTCACAATTAATATATGTTAAAGCATAAATAGAAATTTTTTTGTCCAACGTAAAATTGGTTTAGTAAAAGAGCAGCGAATTTCATGTATATACTAGAAATATGATAATAAAAGCTAGTTTTGGGCAATGTATATTCATGGTGGAAGGATCTCCTGGTAGACCAAACTTTTTGCTATCATGCGGCATCGAAGTCACTTATTTTTTTTTGAGAGTGCCATAGAAGAAATTATGTAATTTATCACATATATCTTATTCTATAACCAATTTTATTCCTAATAAGAGTATTTGATTTCTATTATATAATTTTTATATACATATATAATTGACTAAGTAGTTAGTTTAAAGTATTAGAAGAAAAAACTTAAATGATATCTTATGTGATAATAATTACAAGAAATTGTAATGATAAGAAAATTATCAAAATATAGAATAATATATTATTTTAAATATTATTGGTTGTGATATTTCGAGATAGAATATCAATACATCCCTGGAGACCAGAGTACGTAACGCTTTCTAAATATTAGATATTGTATTATTACCCATGACTAATGGGCACATCAAGGGGTTACGTACTCATAGTTATCAGATAAACATAATGACACATACAAGTGTTTTCTGTTGGTTAATAACAACTAGGTCAAACATGAAATCTTGAAGCGATGGTCTTAAATAGTTCTCTTGGCTTGATAATATTGTTGAGCTTCAATACAGACATCCCATTTTGGTTATAGTTAAACCATGGTATAGCGACCATCAAGTGACTATAATTGGATTTAAGTTGAAACATTAGAATTGAAACGCTATGTAATAGAGAATCCTCTCCTTGGTTGTATGAGATTAATTGGTATTATGGAACACTGTTGTTAACTCAAGTAAAAATCTCTTACCAGAATAGTACGGTTAATAATAAATGTTATCATTGAACCAAATACTTAATTTATGAACTAATCAAGGTGAATGTAGATGACATATGAATTTTGACCAAACTCAAATTCAATAAATCCTAAAATGATATAGTGTTAACGAAAAGGTGTAAATAATCGTTACTAAAAGGTACCGTTTAAATTGTAAAATTAAATTTTTCAATGAGATCTGTAGACGACGAATCAAGTCAAACTATCACACCGCTAGCTAAGGTGTAACGCCCAGTATTTTTAACTATTTTAAATTAAAATAATGTGGTTATTGAATAAAAACTGAAACGCCTCACACCTCTTAATATACCCAAATGACACATTAAAGGCATGATGCGTTGTAGGTATAAATAAAACTAACAGAAACTAAGATTCACAAGACAAAAATAGGTGAAAATAGTGGAATCTAAAATAATAACTTATTTAGTAAAAAAAACTTTCATAATTGCTTTATAAATAAGTCAAATACCAAATACAACATCCATATCTCAAACCCCATCATGTCTTATAAAATAAAAATTCATAGTCTCAAAATCAAAGTACATAATATCCCTCATAATAAGCCAGTACACAAAAAGTACTAGAGCTGAAATAAAAGAAATACATGATAGAAAACTCCTCTAAGAAAATCTCCAAGCAACCGCAAGTCTACTGTCTTCTCCCCTGATTGTCCATGGGGAGGGGGGAATGGGGAAAAAGAGAAGTGGATCAGACTAAAAGTCTTGTGAATGATCGTAATTACTAGAGTCTTTAAGCAAGGTAAAAAAATAGACTCTACAACAATTGTAGCATAAATAAGGAAAACATAGGAAATATGACAGGGACAAACTGGAAATAAGTACAAGTAAATATCGCTCAATTTATAAGACGGGTTAATTCTGACTGTTTGCACTTGTCCTTGAATGCTACTTTGATTAGGTCGAATCCCTAATCTGTTAATTGGGCTTTAACCATAATTCTACCCTTTTGATCGGCCTGCTATTCTATAGCACCTTTCTACGGACTAGATACTATATAACTCCCTACACATAAGCTAATGGTAACTATGAAAGATACACAAAGCACTCACTGTGGACTAGACGACATATACAGCTCCCTATACAAAAGGCATTAATTTATTGTGGGCTAGATGCTATATAACTCCCTACACAGAAGATTACTATGGAGTGGACGACATATATAGCTCCCTACATAGAAGGCATTAATTTACTGTGGATTAGATGCTATATAACTCCCTACACAGAAGGTTAATGTGAACCAGACGACATATATAGCTCTCTACATATAAGACATTAATTTACTGTGGACAAAATGCTATATAACTCTTTACACAGAAAGTTAATGTGGACTAGACGACATATATAGCTCCCTACACAATATTCTGCCCTTCATCCAAAGAATATTTAATAGCGCCCTCATCTAAATCCCCCGTGATTTGAACATCTACTTACCGACCAATTACTACCACTATTAGCTTAAGTGTGCCCCTCGCCTCACTTCAGGATTATGTGAAATACCGTGTCTATAGAAAATATAGAGGAATGCTATTTGGTACAGATCCTACTTACATTTTTGGTTATTAACTTAGATAAATTATTTAAATAAGCTATTATTATCATCTCTACTTTCTACACTACTAATTTATCCTAAGTCTTAAAATTAGCCTCATTTTTTTTTTTAATATAACCTACGTTATAAACATGCTTATTAATTAACCCAAGGTCTAAGTGTGAAATAAGTTTATTATACCTTTTACTCTTTTTAGTTATAATTCTAAGTTATAACTAAGCTAATTAATTAGTCCAATTCTAATTATAATTAGGTATAATTTCAGTCCAATGCCATTTATATTACAGTCCAATTCCATAATTTATTTCAGTCTAGTTCCATTATTTATTACAGTCTTTATAATTTACATCTTATTTTCTTCATTCAATATTCTCACTTATATAGTCCATATTCACGTTTAACTTATTCTAATCCGTACGTGAAGAAAAAGGAAGAAGAGAACAGACGCTTGCATAAAATCCAAAACGTAGAAAAAGATGTAAAAATAAATAAATAACAGCAAATAAACTTAAATACTATAAATAAACTATAAATAAAAAGCTATGCTTAATAGAAATAAACTATACTTAACTGAAAAAGAATAACTAAAAAGGAATAGACTAATAAATAGATCTAAAACTGATAAAAAGTCTATTTTAAAAATCGTAGTAAAACTATAATTATTGGAAACCCTATTATTTTAAATTACTTAAAAAATCTTAAAATAATTACAATCACCCACCTCTGGTCCTAAGCTCTTCCTTTGGTCTTCCTGGATCCATTTGGAGTTGTAAAATAATTTAATTTATAATGATTTTCTTTATGGAAAAATTATTCCATTTAGGGTCCTTCCTAGAAAGATGAACCCAATTAGAGAAAACGTAGAGTGAGAAAAAGTGTTAGGTCTAGGGGTCTATTTATAGGAAAAAAATGGATCCGAACCGTTGGATTTAAAGATTGAATAGGATGCAACCACATCATAGGCTGAATAGGAGCCATCGGATGCAAAAATAGATGGACCAGATTGGTCTGAAGAATGCGTAACACGACATCAATAACCCCTGGAACATTCGTTCATAATTAGCAGAGGCGGGTCAATCTCCTTGGTGCCCAGGTCGAGCAGGCGATCGACCTGCCGCTTTTTTCTTCTTGATTTTTGTTTAATTTGTTCCTCGTTCATATTAGCTCATTTTCTAACGTTCTATGTATGGAAATTGACTAGAAAATTACCACGGGCACAATGGTGCAACTCCCATGTCTCAATTTTGATAATTTCGCAAAGTCATTTTATTATTTAATTACCTAATGAATTAATTATTATGAGTTAAATTTCGGGTTGTTACAGTATCCCCTTCTTAAGTGATTTCATCTTCGAAATCTTTAATGATAAAAGAATGTCCTAATGGTTTTCATCCAATTCTACAACCAACTATTCAATCATCAACCATTCATCCATTGTCCTTAAGTTTTTCTAATGCAGCTTATGATACTTATGCAATTAGTGTAGTTTAAATGACCCTAACTAATGCAAAAGATTAGTCGGTCCACTGATTCAATTAACCTCCTTTTATGCAATCATGTCCGTGCTATGTAATCAAATGAATGCAAAAATTTCTTGATAACTTATAGTTCTTGTAACAACCCGGAATTTTTGACAGCATATTTTAATAAATATTTAATCTAATTTAAATTAAATACAAGCTTTTAAATTTTTAAACTGATGAGATCTTTGATATTTGACAGTTATATGTGTTGTAAAAGAAAATTTGATTTAAAAAATTTAATGTTTTAAAATCATTTAAAACAATGTCTGTCTTATTCACTAAAATCAAAGATTTTATATTGTTGATATTTAATCTAATATACCTATAAAATGAAATTGAAATAATAATGTTTAAAATAGACAAATATAGCAATATTAAACATAAACATTCATAACATAAGTATAAGATATAATTATGAATATAAACTATAACTAGGAATATAAAATATAAGTTATAAATTGAAATATAAAAATACAAGTATGTCATAAATAAATGTTTGGAAATTTTAAATTGCCAATAGGATAAGTTTAGAGATTATAACCATAATAATCATACATGAACAACACAAATAAAATAAAACTAACAATGACTATAATAAGTTTACACAAATATATAAGGTAAGTAGCCTAAACATTAACCTGTAAAAAACTCATTTATACAATACAAATCTTGAAGAAATTTTTTATAAAAAAGATGCTTGTAAATTAAGTATGCAAGAGACAAAGAAACAAATTATTTTTTTTTTGCTGCTATAAATATTTTATATGCATAAGAAAACAAGTATCCATTTCAACAATAAAACAAATAACTTATACAAATTGTCATTTCAGATCACAAGTTAATCTCATAGCCGAAATTTCATGTCCCCTTGCGATTTACAGTAGTATTAATAAATCAAAACCTGATCATATGAAGATGAACAATACAAAATGTTTTTATACATATTCAAGACAAATCTTTGTCCAGTACAAATACCTTTATACAAATTACTTATATCAGAAGCATTAATTAGATGTTAACATAAATGAAAGCACATACATTAATTAGCACAACTTCTTGTTTAAGTAAAGTACTGCAGCCGAAATTCTGTGATATTTCCTTCTGCAGTATATAATTCTTAGCCAATTAAAAAGCATGGCATTATAAATAGAAACTGTCTAGATACAACCTGCTATTCAGTTACTTCTACATATATATCCACCATATTTTTATGTTCGTTTATAAAAACTTAACTAAACCTAAAAGCAAACCTGAGAAACATTTGTTGCTTTGTAAACTTAAATTAATTCAAAACAGAAAAACTAAAGGAAGGTTTCAGGAAAGTTTCTTCTGCAGTTTCTTCAACACCTTGCTTTCTGTTCAAAGTTTGTTCTGGTGAGTAAACTTATTATTTTCAATTTAAAATTTTATATTTAACTTACAAAGATATGTGCTTTGATGTCTGCTTTAAACAAGTTGTATTGAGTACTTCCTGTTGCTCTGTAGTATATGAAGCTGTTCTTCACAATTTTGAATATCTAAACAAAGTAAGCAAAGAAATTTGAAACACTTCTTCATATAAATGTTTTGAACTTTGGTATTGTTGCTGATTCAAGTTGATTATCTTAAAACATAGGCCTGCAAACTTGTTTTAGAGTTTTACAGTATTTTATAAATACTGTTATTCTAAGTTACAGGTAAAAGAAATCAAAAGGTCAAAATTTGAATGTTTAAATTTGTGAATTCAATAACATATTTTGAATTCATACACATAGTTAGGATTTTTAACATAAAATTTTTGATTTTTAAGCAAAGGAAATGAGAGCAGTTTTAAAAGGAAGCCGAATTGGATTTTTGTCCATTTTGGATGATTGGGTTAATTTTAATTGTTGTAATTGGATATGAAGCAAGCTTGTAGACAATTTAACACAAGAAAAATGCTGAAAAATTTATTCAATGAAGGAATTTTGAGTTTGAATCAAAGGTAGGGTTTAGTTCTTACATTTTCAATGCTCTGTAAAAAAAATTGTTTCGGCTCCATTAGGTAACCGAGTTGAACGCGACTCCAGGAGGGGTAAGGGGTAAGTGTGGTCGAAGTTTAGGTGAAGTACCATAGCCTCAGGTGTCGCCGTTGATGGGCTGAGACGTTTTTATTCTGGTATGTACATACGGCCAGTTCGAGCTTCAGGTCATATTTTGTTTTCGTCTTGTATTTGAAAATTTGGGTTTCGATTTTGAGTGCTTGGTCAAATTTGGGTTTGCTGGAGGTGATGCGAGTCGCCGGAGGCGAAGCAAACCACCGTGCACGTGCACGGTGGCGATCAGTGCCAGTGAAGTTTTTTTTTGGTTATCGCGTGCGTTTTGCTCGAGACTTTCGGGAAATCCTTCGAGTTCTTTACTTGGGACGCGCTTGTGTGTCATTGTGTTCTGTTGTTTTTTTTCTTTAACTTAAAATAAAAAAAATATAAAATGAGAAGAAGAAAAGAAACAGGAAGAAGAAGAAGAATTTGATGGGGAAGAGAGACGCGGGAAAGACACGAGGGAAACTCGAGATTTTCTCGAGTAAAGGGTGGTGCGGTCTCGGGTACCTTTCTTTTGGACGAGCATAATTTTTGTTTAAGTATTTTGTATAACTAAGTTAGTAAAGCAATTAATTAATGTTAGGTTAGTACTTGATTTAAAATTTATTAAGGAAAGTGTTAAAGATAGTTAATTAATATAAGATAACTATGAATGTAAATTAATTTATACATGAAATTAAATTAATAACTTTTAATTAAAGCTGTAATTAGAAATTAATCTTGGGTTTTATCAGTTAACTTAAGGAAATTTAATTAATTACTTAAGGTTAATTAATTAATTAATTAATCGTAATTAACTTAAGTGATTAATTAGGGATTATACTTTAATTAAATTGATAATAAATGATTAATTTAAATAATTTATGATAATTAAATAAGTAATTAATTTTTAATAAGTAAGTTATTAATTATTAATTAATAATTAAGAATCAACTAATTAACTGAGTAATTAAGTAACAATTAATGAATAAAAGTTAATTAATTAAATAATTAATTGAAGATTAGATGATTAATAAATTAATAATTAATGATTAACTAAGTAATTAATTTGCCATTAATAAGTTAATTAATCAGTAATTAATTAAGAAAAATAAAGTAGTTTATTCTTAAGCAATCAATTAAGTTAAGTAAACCAAGCTGTTTTGGTATGAGTTGATAATTCTGTTTGATTGACTTTGATATCTGTTTGATGATATTCTGTGATATATTCTGGATATATCTATGATAACTGTATATGATTTATCTGTGATATCTGTTATGTGAATTCTTAATATTGAATTGAATTGTTAAGTTAAATAGACAACTTGGCTCTTAAAATGGGTTTGGATTCCGATGAGACCGGGATCAGAAGAATCAGTTTTGATTCTCCGAAAACCACATCGATCCAAATTAAACGATAGGTCATGACTTATCATTAGGTGATCGAGATGGTGTTTCAGAATGCAAGGGTTATCGTCGTTAACTCTGAGGGTGATTCCAAAATGAGTGCAACGAGATAATGCCTTTGGTTTCGTTCGAACCCGGAACGAACTTGTATGGATTGAATGCTTTCAGCACATCGTCAGGCGGACGATGGGCATTCTAAGAATAATGTTCAATAAAGGTAATCGCAGCCTCAAGCCTCATCAACCGGGAATGGCTAAAACAGGGGAGATGCAGCAAGGTTAGGTGGGTCATGCCCAAGCAGGACAAGATATTCCCCTATCTAGATGTCCCTTTTTATTTCGGCAGTGTGAGCGGTTGTTGGCCACAACTGTGTGGTTATCTTGTTTGGGACTGTTCAGTAAGGAATGGTTCCGACCTTGTGTTGTAGGGGGTCGGGAATGATCCTCGGTACGGTGATCTAAGCCCCGTACTGTGACGGAAGGTACCCCAGTAGCCCTGCCATTGTTGGAAACCCATTTTCCCTACGAGACCCTACGGTTTTGATTTGTATTACCCACTTTCGTGGCTAGTAGCTGGAATTTAATCATATAACAATTTCGGCTATTTTCTGTTTACTTGAAAACCCTAGACACTATTATAATATCACTGAATTTCCTATAAAATGTTTTGGTTAGCGTAAGGAAAAAACTTACCCGTATTTATTCGTGGGGAGTCTTACGTGATCCCTTCATTTCAAATGATTTTTAAAGTTATGCAATTTTAACCTGTTTACTCATATCAGACCCATGTCTGGCCCGGAGTTTATATTTTGTGTTTTCATAAACTCTTGGGTACTCAAATTTTTATGAGTAGCCAAGTGATAGGTATTGGGAGTGTTGATTTTCTGGAGAAGCTTTTGGGAAAGAAGACCAGACGTATGTATCTATATACGTAGATCCGCTGTGTAGTTAGTGTATGCTGTATTTTGGATGTATGTATGGACACATATGTATATGACAGTCCTGTTGTATGATATTGTATAACTCTGATGTATGTATAACTATGTAGTAGTTATGTGATGTATTATATTTTGTTCCATTCCGCTGTGAGATTCTGATGTTGTTATTCTTCTTTCTATTCTTTTCTATTTCTATCCCTTTCTTTTTTAATGATGATACGTCTTTCTGGGGTTAGAAAGGCGGATCGTCACAGTTGGTATCAGAGCGCTAGGTTGAGCAAGTACCTAGGCTCTTGTGTTATATTTATCTTGAGAGTGCGTATTTATATTTTCATATAATTATATATATATATATATATATATATATATCTGATTAGTTGAGTTACCTGTTCAGGTGACCGACATGAGTTTCGGAAGAAGAGGTAGAGTTAGGGCCAGTACTTCAACAGATGATGGACGGAGTCAAAATGCTAGTGAGGCTGTCAATCCAGTACCGCCTCAAGTTAGTTTTGCAGCTTTATGCAAGGATTTCAAAAATCTCGGAGGCCAACCATTCAAAGGTTCAGAGTCAATAATTGAAGTTCAAGCCTGGCTACGCTCTTGCGAGCGTATTTTCAAGAGCATGAAATTGTCTGATGAGCGTAAGAGGCAAATGGCGTCGTGGCAATTGTAGGGTGGTGCAGCAGCATGGCGGGATTCAACAATTGAAAATATTTCTGAGGATGACATTTCATGGGACAGATTTAAGGAGTTGTTTGAAGAGAAGTTTATGCCAACGGCAGGGAGAACCCAATTGTATAAGGATTTTCTGTATTTGAAGTAGCGTAGTATGTCTATTTCGGAATATGAAACCAGATTCAACGAACTCTCTTGTTATGGTCCACGACTCATCGATACTCCTCTTAAAAAGAATGATAAATTTGTGCAAGGATTGAGGCCTGAATTCCATGGAAAATTGACGGTGCTTTTGAAGGGATCTTTTGTTGATTTGATTGATATGGCATTGAGATATGAAAGTTTGATGAGTAAGAAACCGATGGCTCCAGTTGCAGCTTCAGGTGGGAATTTCACTAATTCGAATAAGCGAAAGTTCAATCCCAAATGGAGAAAGCCAAACAAGAAGAAACCTGGGAATAACAACGGACCTCGCAAGTGCTACATTTGTCAACAGGAGGGACATTTGGCAAATAAGTGTCCTAGAAAAGGATTCCAGCAACAACAGCAACCGCATCGGAGTGGCCCAGGATCAGCTATGGTTCAGAAATCATTGTGCTTTAATTGTCATCAGCCAGGACACATGATCAAGAATTATCCACTTCTGCAAAAGGCGCCTCAGAATAAAGATTTTTCTTTGGAAGCCGGACCATCTTCTTCTTCGATGGGCAAAGGAGTTTTAGAAGGTACTTTACTTTTAGATGGGAAATATATTAAAGTTTTGTTTGATTCGGGGGCTTCCTTGAGTTTTATTTCTCTGGACTCTTCTGAAAAGTTCTCTCTTACCCCTAGTTCTGTAGACAGTCCTATCTTGGTATCTAATCCTATAGGAGGAGTGACCAAATTAGACACTATCTGTAAGGACTTGAAGGTCTCTTATTTATCCCACAGTTTTTCTTGTGACCCGTATGTGTTGAATTTTAAGGGATTTGATCTTATTTTGGAAATGGATTGGCTGGATAAGTATAAAGCCGTTTTGAATTGTGATGAAAGAACAGTTTCGTTGGAAACTGATCTGGGTAGAATTGCCAGAGTGTCATGTGATAATTCTGGAATTCGCTTGAGCAGTCTTTTGCATGGAATTGAGACTTCTGAAGAGAAGATTGAAGACATCGATGTGGTTTAAGATTTTGCTGACGTATTTGAAGAAGTTAAGTGTCTGCCACCACATCGAGAAATAGAGTTCCGAATTGATTTGATTCCAGGAGCTGTGCCACTGATTCAGCCCAGTAGGAGAATGGCTCCTAGGGAAAGAGAAGAGTTGATTAAGCAGACGCAAGATCTTTTAGAGAAGGGGTTGATAAGACCCAGTTTTTCTTGTTGGGGTTTGGCGGCAGTGTTTGTAACCAAATCGGATGGATCACTGAGGTTCTGTGTGGATTATAGAGAATTGAACAAAGTGACTATCCGTAACAAATATCCACTTCCTCGCGTCGATGATCTTTTTGACTAGTTGCATGGTGCTTCTATCTTTTCTCAACTAGATCTAGTCCATCAGTTAAAGGTAGCTGAAGACAGTATTCCCTTGACTACATTTAGGGGACCGAATTGTTTCTATGAGTGGTTGGTTACGCCGTTCAGATTAACCAACGCTCCTGCCTACTTCGTTGACCTCATGAACCGAGTCTTTAGGGATGTGTTGAATAAGTTCATGCTGGTATTCATTGATGATATCTTGGTCTATTCCAAATCTGAAGAAGAGCATAGGGAGAATTTAAGGATTGTATTGGAGACTCTGAGAAAGCATGTGTTGAAGGCGAAGTTTTCGAAGTGCCATTTCTGGAAATCGGAAGTTAAATTGTTAGGGCACATTGTTTCTGGTGAAGGCGTTTCTGTAGACCCAGCGAAAGTTGAAACTATTCTGGAATGGAAACAACCAGAGACACCGACAGAAGTTCGCAGTTTTCTGGGATTGGCTGACTACTTCAGGAAATTTATCAGGGATTATTCCAAGATTTCTTCGCATCTGACTAAGCTGACTACGAAAGGAGCAAAATTAAAATGGACACCCCAGTGCGAAGAAGCTTTTCAGGAATTAAAGATAAGGTTAACTAGTGCACCGGTGCTTGCTATTCCGGATGGGAAGAGCAAATTCGAGGTTTATACTGATGCTTGTATGCTGGGTTTGGGAGCAGTTCTGATGCAGAACGGAAGGGTTATTGCGTATGCTAGTCGGCAATTGAAGCCACATGAGAAAAACCACGCTACGCACGATCTTGAATGGCTAGCCATTGTTTTTGCTTTGAAAATTTGGAGACATTATCTTTTGGGAGAGAAATTCTAATTGTTCACGGATCACAAACCGTTGAAATATCTATTCTCTCAAAAAGATCTTAATCTGAGACAGCAGCGGTGGGTTAAATTTCTTGCATCCTATGATTTGGATATTTTGTACACTCCGGGAAAAGCAAATGTCGTAGCTGATGCTCTCAGCAGGAACGCGGTTCTATCTCTTCTGGAAGTGGTTCCATCTCTTATTGAAAGGATTTCAAGTAAGCAAGAAGTAGATAATAGATTAAGAGGAATCATCAAAAGAGTCAGGAAGGGTCAGTGTCCCAGTTTTGAAATCGATGGCCAAGGAACATTAAGGATCAACGGGAGAATCTGTGTTCCGAATGATAAGGAGTTGAAGCAGGAAATCTTATCTGAGGGTCATCGTTCCAAATTGAATATTCATCCTGGAATTTCGAAAATGTATAAGGACATGAAGAGAGTATTCTGGTGGCCGGGCATGAAGAAAGATATTGATAGATTTGTGAACAGTTGTGCCATCTGTCAACAAGTTAAAGGTGATCAACAGAAATCTGCCGGATTAGTGCAGCCTTTGGAAATTCCGAATTGGAAATGGGAGATGATCTCGATGGATTTTATCGATGGTTTTCCTAGAACCACGAAAGGGAATGATGGTATATGGGTTATTGTGGATCGTTTAACTAAGAGTGCCCATTTTATACCAGTTAAGGCAACCCGTACTGCAATTTCTCTGGCGGAAATTTTCTTGAAAGAGATAGTTAGATTGCATGGTGTTCCAGTCAGCATAGTAAGCGACCGTGATCCTATTTTCACTAGCAATTTGGGAAGCTCCGCAATCAGCAATGGGAACAAATTTGAGATTGAGTACAACCTATCATCCTCAAATGGACGGACGGACGGAGAGGCTTAATCGTATTCTTGAGGATATGCTTCGGCTTGTGTTTTAGATTTTGGAGGATCTTGGGAGGACCATCTTCATCTAGTAGAATTCTCTTATAAAACAGTTATCAAGCAAGTATTAAGATGGCTCCTTATGAAGCTTTATACGGAAGACAGTGTAGATCTCCATCTTGTTGGATTGAATCGAAGGATCGTCTTGTGCTCGGACCCAATCTTATTCGAGAAGCTTCTGCGAATGTTGAGCTTATCAAGAAAAGGATGAAAGCTGCTCAAGATCGTCAGAAGAAATATGCTGACAGAAGACGAAGGCCATTGAAATTTTAGATCGGAGACTTGGTTTTTGTCAAAGTTTCCCCAATTAAAGGTGCTATAAGATTCGGAAAAATGGGAAAACTTTCTCCAAGATACATTGGACCATTTCGGGTATTGGAGAGAATTGGAGCAGTAGCTTATAGAATTGAATTGCTAGAGCGGATGTCTGGGATTCATAATGTGTTTCATGTATCACATTTGAGGAAATTTGTTCATGATCCATCACTGGTTGTAGAACCAGTAGTTCAAGAAGATTTGGAAGTAGAACCCAATTTAATCGTAGTCAGAAATTCAATTCGGATTGTGGATCAAGACGAGAAGCAACTCAGAAACAAAGTTGTGAAACTCGTCAAGGTGCAATGGAGTGAGGATCCCAGAGATTGTACCTGGGAAACTCTCGGTAGTTTTAGGAATGCTTATACGGATTTATGTTCGGATAACTAGTGATGTTTGTTAGAATCGACTGTTTGATTATTTGCTATTGTATGAATGATATGTATGTTTGGATCGTTAATATAAAAAGCTTTTGAATAAACTGTTGTTTTGAATTTCGGGGACGAAATTCTTTTAAGGGGGGAGGAATGTAACAACCCGGAATTTTTGACAGCATATTTAATAAATATTTAATCTAATTTAAATTAAATACAAGCTTTTAAATTTTTAAACTGATGAGATCTTTGATATTTAACAGTTATATGTGTTGTAAAAGAAAATTTGATTTGAAAAATTTAATGTTTTAAAATCATTTAAAACAAAATCTGTCTTATTCACTAAAATCAAAAATTTTATATTGTTGATATTTAATCTAATATACCTATAAAATGAAATTGAAATAATAATGTTTAAAATAGAAAAATATAGCAATATTAAACATAAACATTCATAACATAAGTATAAGATATAATTATGAATATAAACTATAACTAGGAATATAAAATATAAGTTATAAATTGAAATATAAAAATACAAGTATGTCATAAATAAATGTTTGGAAATTTTAAATTGCCAATAGGATAAGTTTGGAGATTATAACCATAATAATCATACATGAACAACACAAATAAAATAAAAATAACAATGACTATAATAAGTTTACTCAAATATATAAGGTAAGTAGCCTAAACATTAACCTGTAAAAAAATCATTTATACAATACAAATCTTGAAAAAAAAATTATAACAAAGATGCTTTGTAAATTAAGTATGCAAGAGACAAAGAAACAAATTATTTTTTTTGCTGCTGTAAAGATTTTATATGCATAAGAAAACAAGTATCCATTTCAACAATAAAACAAATATCTAGTACAAATTGTCATTTCAGATCACAAGTTAATCTCATAGCCGAAATTTCATGTCCCCTTGCGATTTACAGTAGTATTAATAAATCAAAACCTGATCATATGAAGATGAACAATACAAAATGTTTTTATACATATTCAAGACAAATCTTTGTCCAGTACAAATACCTTTATACAAATTACTTATATCAGAAGCATTAATTAGATGTTAACATAAATGAAAGCACATACATTAATTAGCACAACTTCTTGTTTAAGTAAAGTACTGCAGCCGAAATTCTGTGATATTTCCTTCTGCAGTATATAATTCTTAGCCAATTAAAAAGCATGGCATTATAAATAGAAACTGTCTAGATACAACCTGCTATTCAGTTACTTCTACATATATATCCACCATATTTTTATGTTCGTTTATAAAAACTTAACTAAACCTAAAAGCAAACCTGAGAAACATTTGTTGCTTTGTAAACTTAAATTAATTCAAAACAGAAAAACTAAAGGAAGGTTTCAGGAAAGTTTCTTCTGCAGTTTCTTCAACACCTTGCTTTCTGTTCAAAGTTTGTTCTGGTGAGTAAACTTATTATTTTCAATTTAAAATTTTATATTTAACTTACAAAGATATGTGCTTTGATGTCTGCTTTAAACAAGTTGTATTGAGTACTTCCTGTTGCTCTGTAGTATATGAAGCTGTTCTTCACAATTTTGAATATCTAAACAAAGTAAGCAAAGAAATTTGAAACACTTCTTCATATAAATGTTTTGAACTTTGGTATTGTTGCTGATTCAAGTTGATTATCTTAAAACATAGGCCTGCAAACTTGTTTTAGAGTTTTACAGTATTTTATAAATACTGTTATTCTAAGTTACAGGTAAAAGAAATCAAAAGGTCAAAATTTGAATGTTTAAATTTGTGAATTCAATAACATATTTTGAATTCATACACATAGTTAGGATTTTTAACATAAAATTTTTGATTTTTAAGCAAAGGAAATGAGAGCAGTTTTAAAAGGAAGCCGAATTGGATTTTTGTCCATTTTGGATGATTGGGTTAATTTTAATTGTTGTAATTGGATATGAAGCAAGCTTGTAGACAATTTAACACAAGAAAAATGCTGAAAAATTTATTCAATGAAGGAATTTTGAGTTTGAATCAAAGGTAGGGTTTAGTTCTTACATTTTCAATGCTCTGTAAAAAAAATTGTTTCGGCTCCATTAGGTAACCGAGTTGAACGCGACTCCAGGAGGGGTAAGGGGTAAGTGTGGTCGAAGTTTAGGTGAAGTACCATAGCCTCAGGTGTCGCCGTTGATGGGCCGAGACGTTTTTATTCTGGTATGTACATACGGCCAGTTCGAGCTTCAGGTCATATTTTGTTTTCGTCTTGTATTTGAAAATTTGGGTTTCGATTTTGAGTGCTTGGTCAAATTTGGGTTTGCTGGAGGTGATGCGAGTCGCCGGAGGCGAAGCGAACCACCATGCACGTGCACGGTGGCGATCAGTGCCAGTGAAGTTTTTTTTTGGTTATCGCGTGCGTTTTGCTCGAGACTTTTGGGAAATCCTTCGAGTTCTTTACTTGGGACGCGCTTGTGTGTCATTGTGTTCTGTTGTTTTTTTTCTTTAACTTAAACTAAAAAAAATATAAAATGAGAAGAAGAAAAGAAACAGGAAGAAGAAGAAGAATTTGATGGGGAAGAGAGACGCGGGAAAGACACGAGGGAAACTCGAGATTTTCTCGAGTAAAGGGTGGTGCGGTCTCGGGTACCTTTCTTTTGGACGAGCATAATTTTTGTTTAAGTATTTTGTATAACTAAGTTAGTAAAGCAATTAATTAATGTTAGGTTAGTACTTGATTTAAAATTTATTAAGGAAAGTGTTAAAGATAGTTAATTAATATAAGATAACTATGAATGTAAATTAATTTATACATGAAATTAAATTAATAACTTTTAATTAAAGCTGTAATTAGAAATTAATCTTGGGTTTTATCAGTTAACTTAAGGAAATTTAATTAATTACTTAAGGTTAATTAATTAATTAATTAATCGTAATTAACTTAAGTGATTAATTAGGGATTATACTTTAATTAAATTGATAATAAATGATTAATTTAAATAATTTATGATAATTAAATAAGTAATTAATTTTTAATAAGTAAGTTATTAATTATTAATTAATAATTAAGAATCAACTAATTAACTGAGTAATTAAGTAACAATTAATGAATAAAAGTTAATTAATTAAATAATTAATTGAAGATTAGATGATTAATAAATTAATAATTAATGATTAACTAAGTAATTAATTGGCCATTAATAAGTTAATTAATCAGTAATTAATTAAGAAAAATAAAGTAGTTTATTCTTAAGCAATCAATTAAGTTAAGTAAACCAAGCTGTTTTGGTATGAGTTGATAATTCTGTTTGATTGACTTTGATATCTGTTTGATGATATTCTGTGATATATTCTGGATATATCTATGATAACTGTATATGATTTATCTGTGATATCTGTTATGTGAATTCTTAATATTGAATTGAATTGTTAAGTTAAATAGACAACTTGGCTCTTAAAATGGGTTTGGATTCCGATGAGACCGGGATCAGAAGAATCAGTTTTGATTCTCCGAAAACCACATCGATCCAAATTAAACGATAGGTCGTGACTTATCATTAGGTGATCGAGATGGTGTTTCAGAATGCAAGGGTTATCGTCGTTAACTCTGAGGGTGATTCCAAAATGAGTGCAACGAGATAATGCCTTTGGTTTCGTTCGAACCCGGAACGAACTTGTATGGATTGAATGCTTTCAGCACATCGTCAGGCGGACGATGGGCATTCTAAGAATAATGTTCAATAAAGGTAATCGCAGCCTCAAGCCTCATCAACCGGGAATGGCTAAAACAGGGGAGATGCAGCAAGGTTAGGTGGGTCATGCCCAAGCAGGACAAGATATTCCCCTATCTAGATGTCCCTTTTTATTTCGGCAGTGTGAGCGGTTGTTGGCCACAACTGTGTGGTTATCTTGTTTGGGACTGTTCAGTAAGGAATGGTTCCGACCTTGTGTTGTAGGGGGTCGGGAATGATCCTTGGTACGGTGATCTAAGCCCCGTACTGTGACGGAAGGTACCCCAGTAGCCCTGCCATTGTTGGAAACCCATTTTCCCTACGAGACCCTACGGTTTTGATTTGTATTACCCACTTTCGTGGCTAGTAGCTGGAATTTAATCATATAACAATTTCGGCTATTTTCTGTTTACTTGAAAACCCTAGACACTATTATAATATCACTGAATTTCCTATAAAATGTTTTGGTTAGCGTAAGGAAAAAACTTACCCGTATTTATTCGTGGGGAGTCTTACGTGATCCCTTCATTTCAAATGATTTTTAAAGTTATGCAATTTTAACCTGTTTACTCATATCGGACCCATGTCTGACCCGGAGTTTATATTTTGTGTTTTCATAAACTCTTGGGTACTCAAATTTTTATGAGTAGCCAAGTGATAGGTATTGGGAGTGTTGATTTTCTGGAGAAGCTTTTGGGAAAGAAGACCAGACGTATGTATCTATATACGTAGATCCGCTGTGTAGTTAGTGTATGCTGTATTTTGGATGTATGTATGGACACATATGTATATGACAGTCCTGTTGTATGATATTGTATAACTCTGATGTATGTATAACTATGTAGTAGTTATGTGATGTATTATATTTTGTTCCATTCCGCTGTGAGATTCTGATGTTGTTATTCTTCTTTCTATTCTTTTCTATTTCTATCCCTTTCTTTTTTAATGATGATACGTCTTTCTGGGGTTAGAAAGGCGGATCGTCACAGTTGGTATCAGAGCGCTAGGTTGAGCAAGTACCTAGGCTCTTGTGTTATATTTATCTTGAGAGTGCGTATTTATATTTTCATATAATTATATATATATATATATCTGATTAGTTGAGTTACCTGTTCAGGTGACCGACATGAGTTTCGGAAGAAGAGGTAGAGTTAGGGCCAGTACTTCAACAGATGATGGACGGAGTCAAAATGCTAGTGAGGCTGTCAATCCAGTACCGCCTCAAGTTAGTTTTGCAGCTTTATGCAAGGATTTCAAAAATCTCGGAGGCCAACCATTCAAAGGTTCAGAGTCAATAATTGAAGTTCAAGCCTGGCTACGCTCTTGCGAGCGTATTTTCAAGAGCATGAAATTGTCTGATGAGCGTAAGAGGCAAATGGTAGGGTTTAGTTCTTACATTTTCAATGCTCTGTAAAAAAAATTGTTTCGGCTCCATTAGGTAACCGAGTTGAACGCGACTCCAGGAGGGGTGAGGGGTAAGTGTGGTCGAAGTTTAGGTGAAGTACCATAGCCCCAGGTGTCGCCGTTGATGGGCCGAGACGTTTTCATTCCGGTATGTACATACGCCCAGTTCGAGCTTCAGGTCATATTTTGTTTTCGTCTTGTATTTGAAAATTTGGGTTTCGATTTTGAGTGCTCGGTCAAATTGGGGTTTGCTGGAGGTGACGCGAGTCACCGGAGGCGAAGCGAACCACCGTGCACGTGCACGGTGGTGATCAGTGCCAGTGAATTTTTTTTTGGTTATCGCGTGCGTTTTGCTCGAGACTCTTGGGAAATGCTTCGAGTTCTTTACTTGGATGCGCGTGTGTGTCGTTGTGTTCTGTTGTTTTTTTTGCTTTAACTTAAACTAAAAAAAAAATGAGAAGAAGAAAAGAAATAGGAAGAAGAAGAAGAATTTGATGGGGAAGAGAGACGCGGGAAAGACACGAGGGAAACTCGAGATTTTCTCGAGTAAAGGGTAGTGCGGTCTCGGGTATCTTTCTTTTGGACGAGCATAATTTTTGTTTAAGTATTTTGTATAACTAAGTTAGTAAAGCAATTAGTTAATGTTAGGTTAGTACTTGATTTAAAATTTATTAAGGAAAGTCTTAAAGATAGTTAATTAATATAAGATAGCTATGAATGTAAATTAATTTATACATGAAATTAAATTAATAACTTTTAATTAAAGCTGTAACTAGAAATTAATCTTGGGTTTTATCAGTTAACTTAAGGAAATTTAATTAATTACTTGAGGTTAATTAATTAATTAATTAATGGTAATTAACTTAAGTGATTAATTAGGGATTATACTTTTATTAAATTGATAATAAATGATTGATTTAAATAATTTGTGATAATTAAATAAGTAATTAATTTTTAATAAGTAAGTTATTAATTATTAATTAATAATTAAGAATCAACTAATTAACTGAGTAATTAAGTAACAATTAATGAATAAAAGTTAATTAATTAAAAAATTAATTGAAGATTAGATGATTAATAAATTAATAATTAATGATTAACTAAGTAATTAATTGGACACTAATAAGTTAATTAATCAGTAATTAATTAAGAAAAATAAAGTAGTTTATTCTTAAGCAATCAATTAAGTTAAGTAAACCAAACTGTTTTGGTATGAATTGATAATTCTGTTTAATTGACTTTGATATCTGTCTGGTGATATTCTGTGATATGTTGTGATATATTCTGGATATATCTATGATAACTGTACATGATTTATCTATGATATCTGTTATGTGAATTCTTAACATTGAATTGAATTGTTAAGTTAAATAGACAACTTGGCCCTTAAAGTGGCGTTTGGATTCCGATGAGACCGGGATCAGAAAAATCAGTTTTGATTCTCCGAAACCCACATCGATCCAAATTAAACGATAGGTCGTGACTTATCATTAGGTGATCGAGATGGTGTTTCAGAATGCAAGGGTTATCGTCGTTAACTCTGAGGGTGATTCCAAAATGAGTATAACGAGATAATGCCTTCGGTTTCGTTCGAACCCGGAACGAACTTGTATGGATTGAATGCTTTCAGCACATCGTCAGGCAGACGATGGGCATTTTAAGAATAATGTTCAATAAAGGTAATCGCAGCCTCAAGCCTCATTAACCGGGAATGGCTAAAACAGGGGAGATGCAGCAAGGTTAGGTGGGTCATGCCCAAGCAGGACAAGATATTCCCCTGTCTAGATGTCCCTTTTTATTTCGGCTGTGTGAGCAGTTGTTGGCCACAACTGCGGGGTTATCTTGTTCGGGACTGTTCAGTAAGAAATGGTTCCGGCCTTGTGTTGTAGGGGGTCGGGAGTGATCCTTGGTACGGTGATCTAAGCCCCGTACTGTGACGGATGGTACCCCAGTAGCCCTGCCATTGTTGGAAACCCATTTTTCCTATGAGACCCTACGGTTTTGATTTGTATTACCCACTTTCGTGGATAGTAGTTGGAATTTAATCATGTAACAATTTCAGTTATTTTCTATTTACTTGAAAACCCTAGACACTATTATAATATCACTAAATTTCCTATAAAATGTTTTGGTTAGCGTAAGGAAAAAACTTACCCGTATTTATTTGTGGGGAGTCTTACGTGATCCCTTCATTTCAAATGATTTTCAAAGTTAAGCAATTTTAACCTCTTTACTCATACCAAACCCATGTCTGACCCGGAGTTTATATATTGTGTTTTCATAAACTCTTGGGTACTCAAATTTTTATGAGTAGCCAAGTGATTGGTATTGGGAGTGTTGATTTTTTGGAGAAGCTTTTGGGAAAGAAGACCAGACGTATGTATCTATATACGTAGTTCCGCTGTGTAGTTAGTGTATGCTGTATTTTTGATGTATGTATGGACACATATGTATATGACAGTCCTGTTGTATGATATTGTATAACTCTGATGTATGTATAACTATGTAATAGTTATGTGATGTATTATATTTTGTTCCATTCCGCTGTGAGATTCTGATGTTGTTATTCTTCTTTCTATTCTTTTCTTTTTCTGTCCCTTTCTTTCTTAATGATGATACATCTTTCTGGGGTTAGAAAGGCCGGTCGTCGCAGTTCTATATGCATGCTACAACCATCATCCAAATGCAACAATCATGTGATAAACATCCATTTATGGAAACCATGGAAATAAAGTAAAAATGCACACACATCCGTATGCATACGCTCTATTGTCCTAATTAGATCGAACCCTAAGGAATAATAGTGTCTAGTGTACCTACATGCATCCATTATGATCCACTAGAAAAACACTTGTAACCCCTAGCATACATCATTCATAACAAGTTCTATTAACATGTTTACATCAAATCCTACCATCCATAGGTTAAATTAGAAGCTCTACTCTTCCAAAGGATGGTAAAAGAAAAAACCTATTCAAAACTAAAGATGGAAAAAGGAAATTCAAAATTTACTACCAGAGAGAGATGTGGATAAGAAGTACAAATTTTCTCCTAATCAATTTAATCCTCTTCGAAGTCTTTTTAACCTTTGTAGACTCTATTCAACACGTAAGCGACTTGCGCAGTATTCCATAAAGAGCTTCAGAAGGTGTCATTCCATTGTTAGCTTGAGAACTACTATATTATGTGAATTCCACTAAAGAAAGATGTTGTTTCCAAGTTCTTCCAAAATAAGGAATATCCATTCTCAGCCATGCATGTCTTACAATTTTCCTAACTCCATTTGACTGTTCTTCTTTAGTCTGCTCACATGAATCAACATTTCTAGGTTCTCATTAGGGTCTTATACACTCTACAGAAACTCTACCATTACTCCCAAAAGTAATTACTGCTATCTCATTTGCAGTCTTACACCTTTTCTGTTACACCTAGGAAGTGATTTCTATCTACTTCACATTTAGGAGTTTGGTTCGGTATTATCACTTTATTTTGAAAAAACCGAGGTTTCTAAATTTTTAAAACATCAAATCCCCAAATCTTTATTTTTAAAAGTATTATCTTTAAGTTCCTATTAAATTCAAAAATACTTGGTTACTTAACATTATTCCCCAAACCTAGAGGAGAAAACTTCCAAAAATTCAAGCCTAAAACTTATTCCTCCTTTTCTTTTAAAGACTTTTACGGCTTTCTATAAAACCGTGGATTTCAAATTTTACCTTTATTAAGTTTTTTATTTTCAAAAGCTTATTTACTTTTTCACCAAACTATTTTCTTTTAGAATATCTTAAAATATCCTTATGTGTTTTCAAAACATCTTCTCATTATACCTAACAGTCTCACACCTTAATGTATTGGAACTACTTTCTCCTATGAGAAATTATCAATGCTAAAATCTTCTATGAACCTTTTTAAAAGAGGACTTCATATTCAGGTGAAACTACAAGGAACTTATTTTATACTTTTTGAAATAGGCTATACAAAATATGTTACTTCTTATACCTTGTACATCTCTTTCATGTATTCCTTGCAATTTGCACAAAATATTTTCATTGGTTTCATAGAAAATTATACCATTACTTTTTTTCATTCCGATATATTAAAGTATGTTTAATTTACATTCTTTTATGATGGACATCTTCTAATATCTAACTTACTCTTTTCTTTTCAGAAATCTCACCTTGAGAACTGCTTTAATATATCCATAACCAAAAACATTTCCTTATAATAAGTGTATTTTACAAATCACTTTTATTTTTTTTTTTGGCAAGGCCGACGGTTTTATAGTGGACCGACCACTTTTATTACGAACGTAATAAAGTTGAAGTACAGGAGAAAGGTAGAGACACCTTTGCTACTATGATAGAATGAAAAATAATACAGAACTGGAGTGTGACAGACACGTCACAACTACAAATATAAATAACTAGACTAGTTCTCCTCCGAAGAGGAAGAATCACCAACACGCTCATCAACCACTGAAGCATCCAGAGAACTACACCCTTGATGTCCAAAAAAGGGGCGGAAACGAAGTGCAAGGGAGGGAACAAAATAGTCAACATCAACAGAGTGAATAAAAGATCGATCCCATGCAGTATCAGTAAGTAAAACAGTATTAATCTCAGAGTACGAACCATCCAAATCAAGGACCATAGAGTCTCCAGAAATTTTGTAGTAAAGGCATCGGAGGTCCAACGGATCATTAGAAACATATCTAAAGTAGGAAACGTCCACGGGGTTGAATCTCATAGCAGAATGACTGTCAACCCAACAATGCTCAGTCTCGGCCCAGACTATTAGAGGCGGAGAGAGGATAGGCTCAGCGGACAGAACAGAAGGAACTGCAGCAGGAATAGGAGACACAGGCCGCTCATCAGGGACAGAAGCAACTTTGGGAATCCATTGCCTAAGCGGAGGCTTAGGAAGAGGGATCTTAGGCGCAGCAGCAGCGACAGAAGAGTGCTTGCAGGCAGAGACAACATGGCCAAAAGAGTGACAGGAGGTACAGATGTCAGGGACCCAACCATAACGAACACGAACTTCCACCACGTGACCAATAGCAAGCTGGACAGGAATGGAGGATGGAAGTGGTCTATGGGGAGAAATCTCAATCAGCGCCTTGGCGTAAACAAGCTTATCTCGTGCAACAGTATTAGAGTCAAAACAGATCAATTTTCCAACATTGCATGCTAGCCAATTCAAACCACGCAGCGGTTGAAGTGCAGAGGGGATTTGGGAGAAATAAACCCAAACAGGGATAGATAAAACCTGTTCACGAGCACTAGCAACCGTCGCAGACCAGGGCGTTATAATGAAGGGTTGACCATCAAAGAAGGAAGGCTCAGACTCCAGAACACGGCTTCGTTCCTCAGGGGAGGAGAACAAAAGGTAGTACATAGAATCAACCAACTTAACTCTAAGACCACCCTGAAGTCTCCAAGCCCTACGACAAACAGAAACCACATCACGAAGACGATGATTAGGGTCCAAAAAGAATCCTACAACGTATTCAGACCAAAAGTCCAAACCAGCTTGCATTACACAGGGGGGAGGGATCATAACTCCGTTTTCCTCAACTATTACGAAATCAACTGGCTCATAAACACCCGCATTACGGGGCTTGGATGTAAAGAGGGAAGACCATGTTTTAGGAACAGACTTGCTAGGGGCAGCAGGGCGACACGCCACAGTACCCAATGCATCCACAGGGACGGGTCTCTGGTCTACACAGAGAGAATTGGAAGCAAGCAAATTAACGCCAGTAGATAAAACAGTGGGAACAATACCAACATTATCACTAGCATTCTGTCGAACAGTTGGAGTGCCACTGTCAACACCAAAATCAACGTTAGCAATTGAGGCCAGAGGAGCATCAGAGCTTGCATCTACATTAACATTGCCCAATATTACAGAATCCATATCAGGAAGATTCAGATTGCAACTGGGATTAATAACAACATTCACATTGGAACCAGTACTAGGGGGAAGAAACGATGCAGACGGAACAGCAGTAGCATCATTCGAACAACTGGGGGAAGATGTAGACCGTAAGGACGCAGAGAGTGGAGGGAATTCGTGGGACGAGAGGAGGTCAGGACGAGCAGCTACTTCAGATGCCATGACACGATAACGACGACCGGAGCGTGTAGAAGAGGGGGAGGGTAGACGCGGAGGGGAAGAGGGCATGAGGGGGACGGAGAGAAGAGATTGCGGTGATGAAGAAGACCAGAAAACGCGAGAAGCACAAAACTGCTGGAGCCACAAACCTAATCGCCAGGAGCCATTAAAAAATTTTGTTGGACGCGATAAATTCTATCAATAAGTTAACGCGATAAATTCAATCACTTTTATTTTTACTCTTAGAAATTATCTTTTTAAAATTCATTTTTATTTGGGTTTTAAATAGATATTGCGTAAAAATTCGTTACTACAAATCAAAAATTTAGTATATGAATTTAACTAAAAATAAATACTAATAAACCTCATATACTATGTAAAAACATTTCCTTTCGGATTCACTTACTATAACAATAGTGTTATAGCTTGTGCTCCCTTTATTTTCCACGAAAACATCTATTACACCAATAAATGTTGTAATCTATGCTTTCTATACTTAATACACTCTAGGCTTTTTATTTAAAATCTTTGTTTACCTATAAAGAAACCAGTGAGCTATATATGATCTATAATTCTTTATAAAAAATTGCGCTTTTAACAAAATTTACATCATATAAAAACCAATTTAAATTTTATACCACTTTTTTTTTCAAAAACCCAATATTTACCTTTTCAAAAATATTTCCAATTATATTTTTCAATTCTAACTATTTCATTTTATTGGGCTAGGCATAAAGTGGATTTTCTTCTAACTACCTAGGAGTACCCTTTCTAAATCTTGGAAATCTCATTTCCTTACTAAAATCTTTTACTCATATCCCTCTTTTATGCTCATATTTATTCCAATGCACTACCGTTAAATCCATTGTCTAAGCTTAAATGTACAAAACCATTTCTCAAACTCTTTCCATGAATTGACCTTCTCTATTCCCCAAAAAAGCACTTCCTTACTCTAATTTTTTTTGCCTTCAACCGATGAATGCGAAGTCTACAAAGAACCTCCTCAAAATGTCTGGGAAGTCTTTAACGATTGGAACAGAATCTAGCTATCATAGTGATGAATTAAGGGAATAAAGAAAGCTCAACATGACCGACCGCTATGGGTCATAAAAAACTTCGAGAGTATGTCTGCTACATGTCCCTAATCCATCGATTACTTATCGCAGTCTAATAACGCACCATAAGTGGATAACCAATACATCCCCAAAACCATCCCATACCCCAAAAATCCCAGTACATAGGCGTCACAACCAAACTCTACGCCTAATATAAAAATTTTCAAACTACAAATCATAGACAAGTGTGCCATCCTCCTATGGTTTTGAACACATTAAAAGGCGTGGTGCGTTGTAGATATAAATAAAACCAACAGAGACTAAAATTCACAAGACAAAAAAGGTTAAAACAGCAAAAACTAAAATAATGACTTATTTAAGAAAATATTTCATAATTGCTTCATAAATAAGTCAAATACCAAATACAACATCCATATCTCAAAACCCATCATTTCTTATGAAATAAAAATTTATAGTATCAAAATCAAAGTACATAATATCCCTTATAATAAGACATCTCTTATAATAAGTCAGTACACAAAAAGAACTAAAGTTGAAATAAAAGAAACGTATGATAGAAAACTCCTCCAAGAAAATCTCCAAGCAACAGCACGTCTACTGTCATTTCCCTTGATTGCCTATGGAGGGAAAAGGGAAAAAAATAGAGGAGTGGGTTAGACTAAAAGTCTGGTGAATGATCGTAATTGCTAGAGTCTTTAAGCAAGGTAAAATAATAGACTACACAATAGTTCTAGCATAAACAAGAAAACAAGAAATTGAAAAGGGATAAACTGGAAATAAGTACAAGTAAATATTTCTCAATTTATAAGATAGGTTAACTTTGATTGTTTGCTCTTATCCTTGATTTCTACTTTGATTAGGCTGAATCCCTAATCTTGTAATAAGGCTGTAACCCTAATTCTACACTTCTGATCCGCCTGCTACTCTATAGTACCTTTCTGTAGACTAGATGCTATATAACTCTCTACACAAAATGCTAATGGTAACTACGAAAGATACATAAAGCACTCACTGTAGACTAGATGACATATATAGCTCCATACACAAAAGACATTAATCTACCATGGATTAGATGCTATATAACTCCCTATATAGAAGGTTAATGTGGACTAGACGACATATATAGCTCCCTACACAGAAGGCATTAATTTACTGTATACTAAATGTTATATAACTTCCTACACAGAAGGTTACTATGGACTAGACGGTATATATAGCTCCCTACACAGAAGGCATTAATTTACTATGGAGTAGATGCTGTATAACTCCTCACACAGAAGGTTACTATCGACTAGACTACATATATAGCTCCCTACATAGTATTCTGCCCTTCATCCATACAATATTTAATAGCGCCCCTCGTTCAAATCCCCCGTGATTTAAAAATATACTTATTGACCAATTACTACCACTATTAGCGTAAGTGTGCCCCTCGTCTCACTTCAGGATTATGTGCAACATCGTATCCATAGAAAATATGGGGGAATGCTATTTGGTATAGGTCCTACTTACATTTTTGCTTAGTAACTTAGATAAATTATTTGAATAAGCTTTTATTATCATCTCTACTTTCTACACTTATTCATTTATCCTAAGTCTTAAAGTAAGCCTCATTATGTTCTTTTTCTTATTATAACCTACGTTATAATCATGCTCATTAATTAACTCAAGGTCTAAGTGTGAAATAAGTTTCTTTCATCTTTTACTCTTTTTAGTTATAATTCTAAGTTATAACTAAGCTAATTAATTAGTCCAATTTTAAACATAATTAGCTATGATTTCATTTATATTACAGCCCAATTTCATTATTTATTTCAGTCTAATTCCATTATTTATTATAGTCTTTATAATTTAGATCTTATTTTCTTCATTCTATATTCTCACTTACATAATCTATATTCACGTTTAACTTATTCTAATCCATACGCGAAGAAAGGGAGGAAGAAGAGAATAGACGCTTGCGTAAAATCCAAAATGTATAAAAAGATGTGAAGAAATGAATAACAGTAAATAAACTTAAATATTATAAATAAACTGTAAAGGAATAGACTGGAAAATAGATCTAAAACTGATAAAAAGGCTATTTCAAAAATGGTAGTAAAACTACAACTATTGAAAACCTTATTATTTTAAATTACTTAAAAAAATCTTAAAATAATTAGAATAACTCACCTCCGATCCTAAGCTCTTCCTTTGGTCTTCCTGGATCCACTTGGAGTTGTAAATTTTTTTAATTTATAATGATTTTCTCCTTGGAAAAATTATTCCGTTTAGGGTCCTTCTTAGAAAGGTGAACCCAACTGGAGAAAAACTAGAACGAGAAAAAGTGTTAGGTCTAGAGGTCTATTTATAGGGAAAGAAGTGGATCGCAGACCATTGGATATTGGAATTGAATATGATGCAACTACGTTATAGGTGGAATAAAAGTCATCAGATCCAAATACAGATGGATCGGATTGGTCTGAAGAATGCAAAACACATCATCAATAACCTTTGGAACGTTCGAATGAATGTATGCTCATTCGTAATTAGTAGAGGCGGGTCGACCGACCGATCGACCTGCCCCCTCCCCACCGCCTTTTTTCTTTTCTTCTTGATTTTTGTTTAATTTGTTCCTCGTTCATATTAGCTTGGTTTATGATGTTCTATGTATGGAAATTGACCAGAAAATTACCATGGACACAATGATGCAAGTTCCGTGGTTCAATTCTGAAAAATTCATAATGTTGTTTATTAATTAATTACCTAACGAATTAATTATTATGAGTTAAATTTCGGTTTGTTACAAAAATGGTAAGAAATAAAAAAAATTAATGTTTTTTTATGTAATTTACTGAATTTGAACTTGAATAAAATTTCGAAATAATAATTTCTATGATTTAGACAATTACAAGTATTGAAATGAAATTCTATGTACTGAATGTGTATAATCAATAGCCAAAATTGAATAATGAAAGTTGAATTATTGTAAAATGGAAGCAGTCATTTTATTACTTGAATTCACTTGAAAATTAAATTTTATAAGTTAAATAACTTATATTTCAATTATAGCATTTTATTTGATAATGGAATTGTTTAAATTTAATATTGGAAATTATTTAAATATTTGAATCCTGAATTTAATGTGAATGAAAATGATGTCGAAAGTTGATTTAAATTATATTTAAATATGAATAGAGTTAGTGAAATTTTAAAAATAAATTTAAAGTTAAATTAAAAATTTGAAATTTCTGGTTTTACTTAACGTGTGAAAATAGCCATTTTGGCTACCGTCTTAGATTTTGATGAAACTAGTTTCGTCGGATCCACAGAAGTGAATTATTATAGGATTTCAAGTTTCGTAGCGATCAGACTTACCTTTCGACCATGCGAGCTTGAAACGCGTTGAAATTAATTAGATGAATTTAATTAAAATAATTTGATTTGAAAAGTTATCTTCTACACACAATCGAATTAGGCCACGAGACTAGTTTCACTGTGTTCGGAATAAGGGTATAACATATTGAATGATAGGCGATACGCCTCGTTTGGAGCTGGAGAATTTCAGACGTTATAAGTTAGATAATTTCTAATTATAATAATATATATACTCACCCTCTCTTCGACAATTCGTGCACCTGCATACCCTTTTGTCTCCTCCATACCTCTCCCTTCATTTTAAATTTTCGCTGATCGAAGGATAAAAAAAGAAAAAAAATCGAGCGTTCGCGACCAGAGAAGAGCAACGCTGATTGAGGCGCAAGTGGCGCATCGGTACGACTGCGACGAGCGCGACAACGGCAAATTGTTTCACTACGATGATGGGATTGGTTTCTGTGTGACGATTTGCACGAGGCACGTGGGATCAGCAGGCATAGGCATGGTGGCGGCCATAGGCACAGTGGCGGAGGAGCTGGTGGTCGGCGACGTTGGTGGCGCACACACATCTTAAGTCGATCGCGATTTGGGGTTTCTCGACCTAACACTATACGCATATGAAGAGTCAAGGTTAGCTTTCTTTTAACTGTTAATTAGTTTTAGTTTGGTTAATTAATGATGTTAATCAAACTTTAATTATATAAATATTAATAAAATCATATCTTGTTCGTACGAGGTCTGTTTCAAACGAAACGAGTGGCTTTTGGGATCGTATCGACGTCGTCTATGACATGAAATTCGATTGGCATTTATTTGACTCTGAAAATTTTCAGTTTTAAATAAAGGTGAGTATTTATAACGCTCACGAAGTATTAAATTATTTTTGTATTAGTTGAATTTGAAATCGTGAAATGATTATTTTACTGACTATTATTTGGTAGTTTAACTGACATTTAAAATTGACATCTTGTATGAATTATAGAAATTTAAATTGACTGTTAAATTGAATTGGAATTAAATTGCTAGTTAAACTCCTGATTATTGATAACCAGCTAACCGTTGTGTTGTATTCGCTGATTTGAATGTTGATTGTGATGGATGGATAATGGTTGATAGTATGGATGATTGAATGTTTATTTATTTTGATATATCCTATTATCACCCTGTAAATTGTTTGATAGTATATAAATTGTAAATTGAATTGTTTCAACTAAATTAAGAAATATATTGAAATGATATATACCTATGACATTTATTTTGGATTGAAATGATATATATCCATCCCTGAAATAAAAATAAAAATAAAAATAACCGATCATTTGGCCATAGGATAGAAAATTATATACGGACACAAGGATTGGTTAAATTAAATAATTTTAAAAAATTTTGGATTTGAATTTATTCAAATGATTTCGTTTTATAAAAATAAAATTGAATTGAAATATGGAAATTTAACTAATTACGAATTTGGAAGTTGAAACGTGAAATTATAATTTATTAGACTGTTTAAAAAGGAAAGTTGAGATTTTGAAGTTATTGTTAAAATATGATTTAAAATTCAGAAATTGATTTGTTTAAAAGATTTGAACTTTTATTTGAACTTTGAAATATTGCTAAGTAAAAATGATTTAAATGGATATTTCAAATTTGAGCTTAGAATTGAATTATTTTGAAGATTGAAACTAAATTCAAACATTAAAGTTTAATTTGAATTAAATGATTTAAATTTATATTTTTAAATTTAAATCGAAATTTATATGATCTGAAATTCTTTAAAATAAAAATTGAATTGAAATTTAAACCACTGAATCAAATTGTCAAATCGAAATTGAAGTTAAAAATGAAAATCGAATTTGAAATTTATTTGAATTGAAATTGAAGTTGAAATTAATTCGAATTGAAATTGAAAGTGAAATTGATTTAAATTAAAATCAAAATTGAGTCGACTTAAATTGAATTGAGATTGAAGATGATTTTAAATCGGAAGATTTGAAATTTAACCAATTCGATTGAATTCTGGACATGGGTCCAAATTTTTTGGAAATGGAAAGGGACAGTTTGATTTGAAACAGTTTTCAAATAAATTATTTTAGTATAAACCGTTTAAAAATCTATCTTTTGAATATTTAAATTATTTTGATTTTCCAAGCTATTTTACTATATAAACCATTTTCAATACGAAAACTATTTTATATTAAACTATTTTAACTTTTAAACTACTTAAAAAATTTCAAATTATTTTCTAAAGAATTCAATCTTGTAAGAGTAGGAATCATTTATATTTAAATCATGGATTTAAATACGAATTGGGTTAAAATGAAGTTATAACCTAAATTGAAATTCAAAACGATTTTGAAAGTGAAATCGTGATATTGGAGTGAAATGATATTTTCATGTGAAAACGACATATCGAACTGAATACGATTTTTGAAGTAAACACGATAATTCTGAAATGAAATTGATTTTGAAGAGAATATGATACATTGATATCAAATATGAATTGTTTTGAAATGTAAAAGTACCAATCGGTGTGTAGAACGACGCTTGGTTGTTAGAGAGACCGCGACCTCTTTTTGGCATACTCTCCGTCAATATTGGAACCACTTTAGCAAAAGTGCACGCAGAGAAGACTCCAGAATGAAGTTGTTGAATTTGACGTATGTTTGCTGTATTTGAAGAAAGATAACGATGATGGATAGATCCTGACACTTGTTCCAAATTGAAATGACTAAAACAGGACGGCTTAACAGGGCCAAGCGGGCTAGTTACCCCTAGCGGACATCCGTTCTTCGATTTTATTCTTAAACTTGGTCCATACTATTACTTTTGATGTTGGTTTTGATTTGTGCACCTTTATTTGGGATGACCTCCCTCTGACTCGATATGGGATGGATGGACGTGATGGGCGATAGTGGCTACGATGCGTTACCACCAACTCTGCGACTCGAACTGGTAGTATTATACCTTGGGCATTTCCTCACATGCCTTGTCATACTTTTATCCCCATATGAGTCCTATATGATTTTGGTTTAGTGTTGCCGTATCACGGCGTATCCCTATCCCCCAACGTGCTACTGGGGCATTATATGCAAACTATATGACCATGCATTAAAATGCATTCAAGGGGATTAATGTAAAGCCCTAATGTTAAGAAAAATATTTATTTTACTGATTAGACACTACATATATAGCGTATTCTACTCTATATAAATATTTTGATGGATCCTTAAGAGTTGGAAAATCCCCTAACATCTCTTGAGTTATTGCACGCACGTTATACACTAGATAGGAGATGTGAAATCCCATAACATCTCTGACATTATTACACTCCTGTGACATGTGATGTTGATTTGACTCGCATAAGAATATTTTAGTCATGACTCGAGTGTTTTGTCATTTCATTACGCTTGGGTCAGCCCTGTGGTTTCAGCGCATAGAAGATTATTTTCTAGAGGACGAAGACGAGGATGGGTATATTATGACTAGTATTATTCCCACATTGTTTGTTCCACTGCATTGTTTTATTTATTCTGTTGTATATATAACTCTGATAAATGTTGTATAAATTATAATCAAATGTGTAGCAAACAACTTCATAAACTATTTATTTGATTATTATATGTTGTCATTCCGTTGTAAGATTCTCCATTTGTTTTCTTCTTTTCTTATTTTTCCTATTTAACCCCATCAATTATCTGTATTGCGGATTGTTTTGAGCTGGACATGAGTGGATTATTATCGATTTAAACCTTCTGAAATGTAGGTCATCATGATTGGTATCAGAGCTTTGGTTTAGCGATAACCTTGGCATTGTGGGGTTTTACTCATTAGAGATAGGGTAGTAATACCTTAGAATGAGTTGTTCGAGTGTGTGTATATATATATGAGAGCGCGTTCTTGTTAGTGTTATAAATTATTTTATATTGTGTTTACTTATTTGTTGAGTTGTTTATGAATTCTAGTCGGTGCGTAGGATGCCATGTTATCAATAAGAGTTCCTAAACATTTAAACGAGGCAAGTCGACATGATATTGTTTTAAAATCGGGTAAATGAAATAATTTTTCCTAAATTATATTATATTATATATATATATATATATATATATATAATGACAATTTTCAATAAATGTTATTTGGTAGGAGATGATAATATTTAGTTATTATAGATTATTGGTCGAATTAAAATAAAACGAATACTTTGTGAACTTTATTTTACGAAGCATTCGATAATTATATTGAATTGAAATCTAATTACAATCAGAATTGTTTGAAATAACAAAGATGTAAATTAACGAAGTATTTTCATAATAAGCAATGGAAGTGTATAAGTATATTTATAATATAGCTTATGAATAGAAAAGATTTAAAATCTGAGAATTTTAGAATTTAAAATCCTATTGATTTTCAAAATTATTTTCGAAATCTTCAAAATTAATAATGATATTATTTGAAAGTGTTTTGACTAGGAATATATTTTGAAAAGATTTTTGAAAGAATTAAAGCATGGAACTCGCTTTAGTCGTTGGAAAATAACTTTGGGTATGACTACAACATCGCCAATATTCATTTTCGAGTTTTTGAGTGAGAATTGCTACAAAAAAAATTATTTCGATTAAAACAAGTTTTGATTGTGAGAAAAAAATTCCAAGTATGATTTGATAAAAATTTGAAAATAGTTTTGAACTTATAAATTGAAAATAGTGTAGATAAGAAATAAGTTTATAACTTTATAAATTGGAATAGGAAAATAAAATCGAATTTTAAAATGGTTAAGCAAATAAAAGAAAATTTGAATTTGAGATATGAAATAAAAGAATTAACATAAGAAACGTTAAATAAATTGAGTTAGTAAAAAGAAGTAAATGAAATGAAATTTAACTCAAAGAAGCTTAAAAAAAGTGAATTGCATTTGAAATGAATTAGATAAAATAATGAAATGAAATTTTAAGTGAATAAATTTGTATACTTATAGATTTGAGAAATATTAAGCTAAAAAATTTAAAATTATTGAATGTGAATGATAAGAAAAGGAAACAGATCTAACTTAAATAAAGTCAAATAAACTGAGTAATGGATTAAATGAAATAAAGTTTAACTTAATAAAGACTAAATGAATTGAATTGGATTTGTGTTGAACTAGATGAATTAGTAAAGTGAATTAATTCCACTTAAGCTATGAAATTAATTAATAGAATGAATACGAACTTGAATTATAAAATGAAATGCAATTTGGGTATGAAAGAAATTGAAGGAGAATAAATAGGTGTAAGTAAAATTTGTATGAGTAATTGAATTTGATTTAAATTGGATAAATAAATTGAATGCAAATGGAATGATTTTTAATAAATTGAATGTTAACTAATTGAATATGAAATAAATTATAAAATGGAAGTTAACTTAAGAAGGTTGAATGAAGTGATTATGATAAAAAGAATTTTTTTAAATATGAATTTGAGTTATAAAATAAAATTTACATAAGTAAAGTTAATAATAAACTAATGAAGTAAATCATTTTATAAAGTAAAATTTACTTAAGTAAAATTATTAATATGAATTTGAATTAACGAAATGAATAAATGAAGTAAATCAATGAATTAATATGTACTTAAGCTATGAAGTAATAAATAAACATGAGTTGCATTTTATAAAATGGTTGTAATAGACTTAAATGGTTTATGAAATGGTTTATGAATGATATTAGGATTAAAGATAGTATATTAAGTGGCAACAAAATAATTAATTCAAATATGATTAAATGAAGTGATTTATAAAATGACCTAGAAATGGATTTACATGAAATATGTTGAACAAAAAGTGAAATAACTGAAATTTGAATAAATTTAATATAAATGAAATAGATGTAAATAAATTTGAAGCAAACCAATTAACTGTTAATAAAAATTGGATGTTAGTAAGAAATGATAGTGTATAACTTAATTATTGACATTGAAAAATGTAAATTATGATGATTATGAATTAATTAGATGAATATTAATAATTGTGAATAGTTTCTTTTGTTGCAAATCGTTGTTACTATTGCTTTTCAGTACATATGATTGTTATGGTTGTGTATTTGTGCTCGTATTTGTTATTTGGATTCAGAATTTATTATATATATAGAGTCTATTTAACTCATACATGTTTTATATCTTATTATAAGCAACTGATATTCTAAATTAAGTTGAGATAGGTACATACGAAGGCCGTTTGGATGTATAAGCAGATTTTAAAATCTGCTTTTCCTTGCATGATATTAAACGAACCCGCTCGTATTGATAATAATAAGATACATATCTCGGATTACATACTGCACTTTATATTTTTCCCTATGGAATGCCTCATTGAGATGTATATTTGGTATATATTTATTGTAAAAGTTTTCCCATCGAGCCATGCAAAAGAGACACTACCAAAATTTTTCGTAAATCCAGATGTTAGAAATTTTTTGAAATTTTAAAATTTTTATGACTTGTTTTACAAATAAGTTGTAATTTCCCAAAAACCGATATCGGAGTGGCATAGCGAGAGCGTGGTAATCGTTTTGTAAATAAGATTTTTTATATTTTACAAGTTAATTATTTTGAATAAAATATATCAAATGTTAAATTCCTTACTTAAACAATTTTCAAGGATGAAATTTTTTGAGTGCGGGAGAATGTAACGATGCTAGTGGAACTATGACGCCCCGGCTTCAGTGATCGAAATATCATAGGGAGTTTACCGTCCGATAGCTCGGATCAATAGGCATGAAAGGAGCGATCTCTCGTATACATTACTTTTTGTCAATATGGATATGTTTAAAATTCCTGTATACCTCTGAAATGATACATATCTCATCTTGACTCAATGTAGTATATACGAGTTCAAAGAATTTGTATCGAAATCACATATCAAGAACACATGATATAATGGTTTCATAAAACAGCGGACCAAAAGGTACATATACATAGCATAATAATTGTACGACCAGATGTTAGAGTACCATCATATATTCATAAGCATTACAAAAATGACGTCCAAACCATATTCAGTCAAATATGTACAAACCGCATATCGTGAGACCATGCATAAACAACTAACATAACTAATATAACTCAACGGACTCAAGATGGGTCTCTCTAATGCTGTCTCGCCATATAACTCTAACTGTACCCCTGACCCAAGTTGCGAATATGTAATGACCCGTAAAATTTTAATAATTTCGACCCATAAAATTTTAATAATTTTAAAAGGTTTTATTTACGTATTTAATTGAATTTTTGTATTTTTATTCATCTTATCTAAAACTTTGGTGCTTGATTACTTAAAAATTTGAATTTTAGAAATTTCTTGATTTGATTATATATCATTTGCCCAAATTGTAATAAATATAAACCATTTCTGTAATTTTGAATCTGGGTTAAAGTTTAACTTTAATTGAAATTTTAAATATTAAATTTTAACTTCCAATTCTTTTATTTAAACTGTATATATTTGCAATATTTGTTCCAATTTTGTTTCTTTTAAATTGGTTATATACTTTTAAATTAAGTAATAAATAATGTGCAAAAAGAAATAAATTTATACGTTTCTTTTATACGTATATACATCCGTTTTCTTAGTAAAGTAATAAACAAATCGAATGGATGTAACAAATCAAATTTTAAATTCATAAATAAATAATGTGTAAATAGCTATTTAATTATACATTTTATTTGGTACGTTTTATATCCGTACTTTTTTAAATTATTTGGCATTATATAAATGATACGTTATCGTCTTCTAAAATATACTTTAGCATATATTTTACTAAATAAATGCGAAACAAATAAATTCAAGGTATGTTACTTTGTTATAAAATTTGGGCGTAAGTTTCATTTTAATTATTGCCTCTCTAATGCGCACACTTTTGTTTTCTTACCTTAGCTGTTAAAATCATTAGCCGTGCATTTTAAATGGAATGAAAAATCTTGCCTTACACTTCACTTGTAAATTATTTCATCTCTTTTACACTCACCTTTTGCTTATTTGTATTTAATAGGAATGAGATCCTATAATTCCTCTACCGTTTCAAATCATTTATTTCTTGCCTTTCATACACGAAATCAACGCAAGCCTATGTTAAATACAAAAACCCACATACACAATTTCATCCGCATCTCATATTGCCTTCATCTTCTCGCACATGCTTCTTCCTGAAGGTAATGGCCGCACATATTTTTTTTGTTTTTATTTGTATTTTCTTGTTCTTCTTTCTTGTTTTTTAGTTTAATGAATGTTGATAGTAAAATATATATATTATTGTTTAAGTACAAATTTTCCCGCAGCTTTCAAAATTTCTTCATATGGTTTACCTTTCCTACAGCTCTTTTATTACATTTTTATATATAAAGTATACAGTTATATATTAGCTGATTTACATTTTCTGGGTCGCGTGTTATATATATACATTTGGTTTTAGTCTTTGATCCCTTTTTTTATTTACAAATATATTGGTCCCAATACACATGTTTAATGAATACTGATTTTAATATCTAGAGATTTTGATTTTTAAAATGTGTTTTAAATACTAATTTTAATTTATATATATATATATATATATATATATATATATCTTTTACGTTAATTGTTTCATTTTTTTTATTTTGTTTTGCTGATTTCGGTTATTAAGATAACCCTACTCCGGAGAGTAGAGCTAGGGAATTCAGCTGTCCGCCACACTGACCTCCCTATTTAAGCTAGCCCAGCACAGAGATTTGATGCCCCAACCATTTAGTTTGGTTTAATGGGGTCCACCTCCGCGCCTTGAAATTGGGAGCAGGGCAGACGGCAATCAAACCTGCGACCAGCTTACCAGGAAGCCAGTATCATACCACTACGCCACTGCTTGCGGACCACTGATTTCGGTTATTAATGGTATGTTAATATACATTATATTATACCAGTAATGTTCTAATGTTTATATGTGTGTATTCTTATAAAACAGGCAATACAAATTATTTTGGTTACTACTATGTATTTTTATATTATTATGTTAGTTTATATTATACTGGGTATTACTAGCTATAGTTATATTTATAGTTTGATTACATAAGTTAAGTATATATATGTGTCCTCTAATATACAGTTTTAAGTTTATAAAAATTATGAAGTTGTTTATATACTAGTTTGTTTGTTTTAAAGATTTTATTATACTAGTCTCTATTTTTTTAAAGGTTATGTTATACAATAGTTATATATATTATTTTATATAAACTGATACTTATATGTTGTATAGTATATAAAATTTAATAATGAAAGTTTTGTTAACTATATGTGATAATATAGATGAAGTAAATTTTGTGTTATTATATTGGTATGCTGTTTACAATATAATGAAATATGTTAATATAGATATTTTAATAACTTACATCTTTAAAGCATATAATATAGTGTATTTGTTCGTATAACATACATGTTTAATACTAAATAATTTGATATGTAAGTTAGTTATATATAGATGCTTATCAGTTTATATATATACATATATATATATATATATATATATGAGTATAGTTTTAAAATAGAATGTGTATATATATACGTAGTTTATATAAGATTTTGTGTATGTTATATATATACATGTAATATGTTGTTTATCTTTATGAGTATATATATTCATTTATTTCAAATTTTACTGTGTAAATATATGTTGTTTTATATGTGTTTTTATTTAAAAGCAATGATTTTGAAATACATATATATTTAATTTAATATGTGTTTAAATTAATATTGATTTGAAATTAATAATAATAATGCAATGTACATTTCGTTTCTGTCCCTATCAAGATTGATTCTAATTAGTTCTCACCGATTTTCCCATTTATCAACTTGTTCGTCATGCCTTTTTTCTTCACCGAATCGTGTCTGTCTAGCGTTGCTTTGGAACTCGTAACTCAACTTCATTGTCTATTCTCTAGCATCGAAAGGTGAACAATCACTCACGATTAACGTTCTTTAATTTATTAAATTTAATTTCAATTGGAATGAAAATTGAAATATGTTGCTAAAATTAACTGTTAATTGTTTAAATTGTTATATATATGATATGTATTTATATGTAATTGTTCACCTGTGGGATATGACACCATATCCTGTTGTTTATATTATATTGTCATTGATGATATATGCATGTTATTATTATTGTCATATCTGTTATCACCCTGCAAGTTCCCTGTTAGTATATAATTCACTATGGGTTGAAATGATAAATACCCGAACGGACTTTAGAATAGGAGAATTTCATTATGGGTTGAAATGATAGACCCAAGCGATTTTCATTGATTTGAATTTGGGATTGCGGGTGGAAATGATATCTACCCGTATATATTTAAATTACGGATTGAAATGATAAATATCCGTGTCACTTGACCATAGATAGGAAATTATATACAGACACCGTTGGTCTATATATAAATATTTTAAAAATGATTTCTATGATTTTGAAAGGGAATATACATATGGTTTTATTTAATATTGGAAATATCTTTAAATTTTTATGTAAAGTAGATTTAATGATAAACTTTAAAGTTCGATTTAATTAATATAATATGTCTAAGTATTATACCTTTGATTATATTTTCAAGGAATTATATAAGTTAAGGAAGATAAAGTTGAATTAAGTAAAACTGTATCTAATTAAGAATTCTACTTAATTAAATCAATTTGAACTATTGAATTTGAAGTTTAAGATTGAATTTTATAAGTTGATTTTTTTGATTTAAAGTGATTAAATGATATTTCAAGTATAAACAAATCGGAAGGAATATTTAATCTAAGGGTAAATTAAGGTTATTTAATAATACTAAGTTTACTAAGTGAATAATTCAAGACTAAAAAAATATATGAGGTTAAATCGAGATCTGTAGAAAACTGTTAAATTTAACTTCGAAATGCTGAATATTAAAGCTTTGAAATATACTGGAAATTAAATGGTAAAATTATGATTCATATCTGTATTCGAAATTAATATAATTTGAATTTATTATTTAGAAATCTGAATTGAATGGAAATTAATAAATTGATATAGAATTAATTTGACCGGGAAAGTCGAGTTGATTTTTGGAGGAAATTGCAAATACCTTACTTTATAAATTATTTATTATATACATACCATTTTGGGAAATAGATCTATTTGAAATGGAAATGATATTTTTGGTTTTGAAGTATGAATTAATTTGAAATAACCACGGTGTTATAGTGTATATTTCTACATTGTGGATAGTTCCATGGATCCTTAGAGGATGGTCATCCCAAACATCCTTTAAGTTAATTATATTTCAGTTGATATTTCACTTGAGTTGGATGTATTGATATAAGAATGTTAATCCTAACTCGAGTGCTTTGTGTTTTGCCTTACGCTCGGGTCAGACTGAGTGATGCAGCATTCGAGACTCACCATTGGAGTTTGGAGTTTCGTTTGGAGATCCAACTATAGATTCAGATTTCAGCCCTTCCGGTTGATTGGTTCAGAGAAGTCATCTGCTCGTACTGGAGACTTCACTGCATATGAGATATTCTATTGCATTTTATTTCTAACTCTGATGTTTATATAGTAGCTTCATGAACCATTATTTATTTATTCCGCTGTGTATTATTGTACTACTCTGTATCAGTGATTCTGTGATTTATTTATTTTACTGCATATGCTGAGTTTGCCAAATTTAAATTAACAATCTGATATTTTGAGAAATTCAAGTCCGGCATGTGCGGATGCGAATGGTTGAAAATACCGGATTATTACAGTTGGTATCAGAGCTTTGGCTCTGGGCAAACTTATCATATATTATAAATTTATTTATAGAATCACTTTCGTTCGAGTCTAATCTCTTCCTTTTGACTCGATTTCCTTTGAACTTTGGAACGTTCCCTACGATTCCAAAATACATTCTTGCCTCTCCCTATTCATATTCTTTTGATTCTGGAGTGTCCCATAACTCCACTGAATGATTTGTAAAGGGGGGAGAAACTCCCTTACAATTGGCATTAATTCACCAGAGATTTATGTATCCCTCGGTTTAGATGCTGCCATCTCTTGTTATGTCGAATTCTATCTCTACGATCGAATGTCGATTTGCCTTAGGATTCCACGTCGATCATATTCCTGAAGTCACGGTTGACCTGGTTAAGGTCGCACGCGATTTATATAAGTATACCCATCTTCTATTTTAAAATTTTAATTACCTCATCTTCGATCGAGCCTATCTTCGAATCAGAATTCTATTTGATTAGAGTTCCTCTAATTTGAATCTCTATCTTTATTTTGAAATCCATCCTTCAATCACCCTTTGAAAAATCGAGTATGTTTGTATTTTTTGAAATTGTTTTATATATCGAAATTATTATTTTGATAAGTATGATTTTATCCCATATATAAAAGTGAAAATGTTTTGGATAAGGATTATATACCTTTTAAAAAATGAGAATTCAGAGTTTTGAAAGGATTTGGATTTTGAAAGTTTTATAAGAAATTTAATTTGTATAAAAATGATTTATAACTGAAGGGTTTTAATTTGAAATTCGAGGGACTGAATTCTAGTATTTTGAAATTGGTTTTAAAATTTTGGAAAAATATATAATAATAATACGATTTAAAAGTATTTTTCCAAATAAGAAATGTTTCAAATGAGTTCAAATGAATTCCAATGATTTCTGAGAAATTTCAAAGAAATGTTCAAGAAAATAGAAGTCCAGAACTCACTTATGTCGTTGGCAAATAATTTCGGTGATGAGTGCACGCATCATCGACATTAATTTTCGAGTTTCAGAGTGGGAGAGGGGCCTCTTTAATAGCTTTGCTGTGCGAGTGAATTTGTGGAACCAATTTTGATTTCAGATTTTGAAGTATGGTTTGATATTCGAAAGATATAGGTATATATATTTGAAATGATTTAAAGAAAGCCGGTGTTCAGTCCTCGAGTTTCGGATTCGATTTGGTATAACTCTATATGTTGGAATTGATATTGAAATGATTTGGAACTGAGAATCTTGTTTTACTAAATACTAGATTTAAGAGTTATCAAACTTATATAAAATTGATTTGTATAAGTATGAAGTTGATTTGAAAACTATTAATTTGGAAAGGTACACTCAATTTGAAAGGTGTAATCTTATATAGTCGAAGTACATATAAGTATGATTTGATATACCCTTAATTTTGGAAAGTAATTGATTTGAAAATGAAATCTTACATAATGGACTTTATATACATACGATATTTGAAATGGATTTGAAAGGTATTATATGATATATATTTTCGAAGTAATGATATGGAAAGTGCCTTTTGCTTGATATCCGCTTTGTGGCCACATTGTGGATTCATTCTATCGATTTTATTCTCTCTTATTTTGGTTTTCCGAATGTGATACTCGAGTGACCTACCATGGCGTAACCCGTGGTCGTTTTTTGGTAGCGTAATCCGCAAGGAAGAGATTGCTTAAAGGATATGGGTGTTTCCAGGGGGATCCAGGCGTAACCATTGTTATGTATCCTGCGATCTGTAGTTTGTTGTGGTGGCGAAATCCGCAAGACAGAGATTGCTTAAAGGGTATGGATATTTCCTGGGGGATCCACACGTAACCATTGTTATGTATCCTGCGGTCCATAGTTTTGGTTATCATGGCGAAATTCGCAAGGCAGCGATTGCTTAAAGGATATGGATGTTTCCTGGGGGATCCAGGAGTAACCATTGTTATGTATCCTGCGATACAGGTGATTTATTTGGATTGTACTTTCCATATCGGTTTTGAAGTTTTTTTCAATATTTTCACTGGGTGTTGAAACAGGTCTACTAAGCACTTGAAGAATTCTAACTTTGCGCCTGATCAACGCATGGCCAGAGTCTGCAAGAACGAGGATAAACTTGTTGAAACATCGAGTTATAGAAGTATTTTCAAAAGGAAAATTTGTTTCGATATGAAGGTATTTTATTATAAAGGTATTTCCAACAAAGAAATTTTGCATTGAATTAACTATTCATGCCCGATACTATTCTTTTGAATCTACCTTATCTGCTCAGTTTATTTAATCACCTATATTCTGTTTTTCCGAATCTTCCTTCTTTTCCTTGTTGACTATGTCCTTTTTAAATATTTTTTATTTATATACTACATTATTAATATATTTCCTGTTTATTTATATACAACATTTCCAATATTGTTTATTTATATACTTCATGGTTTAATAGAAATTTTTTTTGCTATAAATATTTTAGAAGTTTTAATTAAATAAAGCATATTTAAAGAAAATGATTATTGATTTATTAATAATAATTGAAAGGTATCTTGAGATAAATTGATAACTTCATGAATTATGGATTTAATGTTTTCAAATAGCTTCTTTGTAAATATAACTAATGATGTAAATAATTGTTTTCAAATAGTTTTCATATATTTATAAAGGTGTTATTTAAACATATAAGTGGTATTTAAAAAGGAAGCAAGAAATTTTACAAATGGGGTTTAAAAGGAATTAAAGAATAAAAGATAATTGATTTGCAAATGAAGTTTTCAAATGGATATTTCAAGTAAAATTTATACGATTAAATTAATTGTTTAATCTTAACTTTCAATTCACTTTTATTTCTGGTTGTTCTACTCACCTACCTCCTTCCTTTTCGAGGACGAAAAGTTTTGAGTGAGGGAGAGTGTAATGACCCGTAAAATTTTAATAATTTCGACCTTTAAAATTTTAATAATTTTGAATGGTATTATTTACGTATTTAATTGAATTTTTGAATTTTTATTCATCTTATCTAGAACTTTGGTGTTTGATTACTTAAAAATTTGAATTTTAGAAATTTCTTGAATTGATTATAAATCATTTGCCCAAATTGTAATAAATATAAACCATTTTTGTAATTTTGATTTTGGGTTAAAGTTTAACTTTAATTGAAATTTTAAATTTTAACTTCCAAATCTTTTATTTAAACCGTATATATTTGTACAACATTTGTTCCAATTTGGTTTCTTTTAAATTGGTTATATACTTTTAAATTAAGTAATAAATAATGCGTGAAAAGAAATAAATTTATACGTGTCTTTTATACGTATATACATCCGTTTTCTTAGTAAAGTAATAAACAAATCAAACGGATGTAACAAATCAAATTTTAAGTTAAGAAATAAATAATGTGTAAATAGCTATTTAAATATACGTTTTATTTGGTACGTTTTATATCCGTTCTTGTTTAAATTATTTGGCGTTATATAAATGATACGTTATCTTCTGAAATATACTTTAGCATATATTTTACTAAATAAATATGAAACAAATAAATTCAAGACACGTTACTTTGTTATAAATTTTGGGCATACGTTTCTATTTAATTATTGCCTCTCTAATGCGCACACTTTTGATTTCTTACCTTAGCTGTTAAAATCATCAGCCGTGCATTTTAAATGGAATGAAAAATCTTGCCTTACACTTCACGTGTAAATTATTTCATCTCTTTTACACTTACCTTTTGCTTATTTATATTTAATAGGAATGAGATCCTATAATTTCTCTACCGTTTCAAATCATTTATTACTTGCCTTTTATACACCAAATCAACGCAAGCCTATGTTAAATACAAAAAACCACGTACACAATTTCATCCACATCTCATATTGCCTTCATCTTCTCGCACGTGCTTCTTCCTGAAGGTAATGGACGCACATATTTTTTATGTTTTTCTTTGTATTTTCTTGTTCTTTATTCTTGTTTTTTAGTTTAATGACTGTTGGTAGTAATATATATATATATATATATATATATATATATATTACTGTTTAAGTACAAATTTTTCCACAGCTTTCAATTTCTTCATATGGTTTACCTTTCCTACATCTCTTTTATTACATTTTTATATATAAAGTATACAGTTATATATTAGCTGATTTACATTTTCTGGGTCGTGTGTTATATATATACATTGGTTTTAGTCTTTGATCCCTTTTTTTATTTACAAATATATTGGTCCCAGTACACATTTTTAACGAATACTGATTTTAATATCTAGAGATTTTGATTTTTAAAACATGTTTTAAACACTAATTTTAATATATTATGGCAGTTATGTTCTGATGTTTATATGCGTGTATTCTTATAAAGCAGGCAATAATAGTTATTTTGGTTACTAATATGTATTTTTATATTATTATGTCAGTTTATATTATACTGGGTATTACTAGCTATAGTTATATTTATAGTTTGATTGCATAGGTTAAGTATATATATGTGTCCTCTATTGTACAGTTTTGAGTTTATAAAAATTATAAAGTTTTCTATATACTAGTTTGTTTGTTTTAAAGATTTTATTATACTAGTCTCTGTTTTTTTAAAGGTTATGTTATACAATAGTTACATATATTATTTTATATAAACTGATACTTATATGTTGTATAGTATATAAAAGTTAATAATGAAAGTTTTGTTAACTGTATGTGATAATATAGGTGACGTAAATTTTATGTCACTATATTGGTATGCTGTTTACAATATAATGAAATATGTTAATATAGATATTTTAATAACTTACATTTTTAAAGCATATAATATAGTGTATTTGTTCATATAACATACATGTTTAATACAGAATAATTTGATATGTAAGTTAGTTATATATAGCTGCCTATCAGTTTATATATATATATATATATATATATATATATATGAGTATCGTTTTAAAATAGAATGTGTATATATATATGTAGATTATATAAGATTTTGTGTATGTTATATATACATGTAATATGTTGTTTATCTTTATGAGTATATATATTCCTTTATTTCGAATTTTACTATGTAAATATATGTTGTTTTATATGTGTTTCTATTTAAAAGCAATGATTTTGAAATACATATATATTTAATTTAATATGTGTTTAAATTAATATTAATTTGAAATTAATAATAATAATGCAGCGTACATTTCGTTTCTGTCTCTATCAAGATTGATTCTGATTAGTTCTCACCGATTTTTCCATTTATCAGCTTGTTCGTCGTGCCTTTTTTCTTCATCGAATCGTGTCTATCTAGCGTTGCTTTGGAATTCGTAACTCAACTTCATTGTCTATTCTCTCTAGCATCGAAAGGTGAGAAATCACTCACGATTAACGTTCTTTTATTTATTAAATTTGATTTCAATTGGAATGACAATTGAACTATGTTGCTAAAATTTAACTGTTAATTGTTTAAATTGTTATATATATGATATGTTTAATATGACACCATATCCTGTTGTTTATATTATATTGTCGTTGATGATATATTCCTATTATTATTATTGTCATATCTGTTATCACACTGCAAGTTCCTCGTTAGTATATAATTCACTACGGTTGAAATGATACATACTCGAACGGACTTTAGAATAGGAGAATTTCGTTATGGGTTGAAATGATAGACCCAAGTGATTTTCATTGAATTGAATTTGGGATTGCGGGTGGAAATGATATCTACCCGTATATATTTAAATTACGGATTGAAATGATAAATATCCATGTCACTTGACCATAGGATACGAAATTATATACAGACACCATTGGTCTATATATAAATATTTTAAAAATGATTTCTATGATTTTGAAAGGAAATATATATATGGTTTTATTTAATACTGGAAATATCTTTAAGTTTTTATATAAAGTAGATTTAATGATTAGCTTTAAAGTTTGATTTAATTAATATAACATGTCTAAGTATTATATCTTTCAACAGATTTTCAAGGAATTATATAAGTTAAGGAAGATAAAGTTGAATTATGTAAAATTGTGTCTAATTAAGAATTCTACTTAATTAAATCGATTTGAACTATTGGATTTAAAGTTTAAGATTGAATTTTATAAGTTGATTTTTTTGTTTTAAAGTGACTAAATGATATTTCAAGTATAAACAAATCAGAAGGAATATTTAATCTAAGGGTAAATTAAGGTTATTTAATAATACTGAGTTTATTAAGTGAATATTTCAAGACTAAAAAAAATATGAGGTTAAATCGAGATCTATAGAAAACTGTTAAATTTAGCTTCGAAATGTTGAATATTAAAGATTTGAAATATACTGGAAATTAAATGGAAAAATTGAGATTCAGATCTGTATTCCAAATCAATATAATTTGAATTTGTTATTTAGAAAAATGAATTGAATGGAAATTGATAAATTGATATTGATTAATTTGAGTGGGAAAGTCGGGTTGATTTTTGGAGGAAATTGCAAATACCTTACTTTATAAATTATTTAATATATACATACCATTTTGGGAAATAGATATATTTGAAATGGAAATGGTATTTTTGGTTTTGAAGTATGAATTAATTTGAAATGACCATGGAATTATAGTGTATATTTCTACATTGTAGATAGTTTCATGGTTCCTTAAAGGATGGTTTTCCCAAACATCCTTTAAGTTAATTATATTTCAGTTGATATTTCACTTGGGTTGGATTTATTGATATAAGAATGTTAATCCTGACTCGAATGTTTTGTGTTTTGCTTTACGCTCGAGTCAGACTGAGTGATACAGCATTCGAGACTCACCTTTGGAGTTTGGAGCTTCGTTTGGAGATCCAACTATCGATTCAATTTTCAGCCCTTTCGGTTGATTGGTTTAGAGAAGTCATCTGCTCGTACTGGAGACTTCACTGCATCTGAGATATTCTGTTGTATTTTTATTTCTAACTCTGATATTTATATAGTAGCTTCATGTACCACTATTTATTTATTCCGCTGCGTATTGTTGTACTACTCTGTATTAGTGATTCTGTGACTGATTTATTTTACTACATATGCCGAGTTTTGCCAAATTTAAATTAACAATCTGATATTTTGAGCAATTCAAGTCCGGCATGTGCGGATGCAAATGGTTGAAAATACCGGGTCATTACAGTTGGTATCAGAGCTTTGACTCTAGGCAAACTTAGCATATATTGTAAATTTATTTATAGAATCACTTTCATCCGAGTCTAATCTCTTCCTTTTGACTCGATTTCCTTTGAACTTTAGAACGTTCCCTATGATTCCAAAATTCATTCTTGTCTCTCCCTATTTATATTCTTTTGATTCTGGAGTATCCCATAACTCCACTGAATGATTTGTAAAGGGGGAGAAACTCCTTTATAATTGGCATTTATTCACTAGAGATTTATGTATCCCTCGGTTAGATGCTGCTATCTCTTATTATGCCGAATTCTATCTCTGGCGGTCGAATGTCGATTTGCCTTAGGATTCCGCATCGATCATATTCCTGAAGTCGCGGATGACCTGGTTAAGGTCGCACGCGATTTATATAAGTATACCCATCTTCTATTTTAAAATTTTAATACCTCATCTTCGATCGAACCTATCTTCGAATCAGAATTCTATTTGATTAGGGTTCCTCTAATTTGAATCTCTATCATTGTTTTGAAATCCATCCTTGAATCACCCTTTGAAAAATCGGGTATGTTTGTATTTTTTGAAATTGTTTTATATATCGAAATTATTATTTTGATAAGTATGATTTTATCCCATATATAAAAGTGAAAATGTCTTCGATAATGATTATATACCTTTTAAAAAACGAGAATTCGGAGTTTTGAAAGGATTTGGATTTTGAAAATTTTGTAAGAAATTTAATTCATATAAAAATGATTCATAACTGAAGGGTTTTAATTTGAAATTCGAGAGACTGAATTCCTGTATTTTGAAATTGGTTTTAAGGTTTTGGAAAATATATAATAATAATACGATCTAAAAGTATTTTTTCAAATAAGAAATGTTTCAAATGAGTTCAAATGAATTCCAATGATTTCGAAGAAATATCAAAGAAATTTTCAAGAAAATAGAAGTCCAGAGCTCACTTGTGTCGCTGGAAAATAATTTCGGTGATGAGTGCATGCATCATCGACATTAATTTTCGAGTTTCAGAGTGGGGGAGAGGCCCCTTTAGTAACTTTGCTGTGCGAGTGAATTTGTGGAACCAATTTTGATTTCATATTTTGAAGTATGGTTTGATATTTGAAAGATATAGGTATGTGTGTGTGTGTGTGTGTATATATATATATATATGAAATGATTTAAAGTAAGCCGGTGTTCGGTCCTCAAGTTTCAGATTCAGTTTGGTATAACTCTATATATTGGAATTGATATTGAAATGATTTGGAACTGAGAACCTTGTTTTACTAAATACTTGATTTGAGAGTTATCAAACTTATATAAAATTGATTTGTATAAGTATGAAGTTGATTTGAAAACTATTGGTTTGGAAAGGTACTCAATTTGAAAGGTGTAATCTTAATCGAAGTATATATAAGCATGATTTGATATACCCTTAATTTTTGAAAGTATTTGATTTGAAAATGAATCTTATATAATGGACTTTATATACGTACGATATTTGAAATGGATTTGAAAGGAACTATATGATATATATTTTCGAAGTAAAGGTATGGAAAGTGCCTTCTGCTTGATATCCGCTTTGTGGCCAAATTGTGTATTCATTCTATCGATATTATTCTCTCTTATTTTGGTTTTCCGGAGGTGATACTCGAGTGTCCTACCATGGCGTAACCTGTGGTCATTTTTTGGTAGCGTAATCCGCAAGGCAGAGATTGCTTAAAGGATATGGATGTTTCCTGGGGGATCCAGGCGTAACCGTTGTTATGTCTCCTGCGGTCTACAGTTTGTTGTGGTGGCAAAATCCGCAAGGCAGAGATTGCTTAAAGGGTATGGATGTTTTCTGGGGGATCCAGACGTAACCATGACATGTATCCTACGGTCCACAGTTTTGATTATCATGGCGAAATTCGCAAGGCAGCGATTGGTTAAAGGATATGTATATTTCCTGGAGGATCCAGGCGTAACCATTGTTATGTATCATGCGATCCAGGTGATTTATTTGGTTTGTACTTTCCATATAGATTTTGAAGTTTTTTCTAGTATTTTCACTGGGTGTTGAAACAGGTCTACTAAGTACTTAAATAATTCTTACTTTGCGCCTGATCAACGCATGGCTAGAGTCTGCAAGAATGAGGATAAACTTGTTGAAACATCGAGTTATAGAAGTATTTTCGAAATGAAAATTTGTTTCGATATAAAGGTATTTCCAATAAAAAATTTTTGTATTGAATTAACTATTCGTGCGCGATACTATTCTTTTGAATCTACCTTATCTGCTCAGTTTATTTATTCACCTATATTCTATTTTTCCGAATCTACCTTCTTTTCCTTGTTGACTATATCCTTTTTAAATATTGTTTACTTACATATTACGTTATTAATATATTTCATGTTTATTTATATACAACATTTCCTGTTAAAATAATGTTTATTTATATACTTCATGGTTTAATAGAAATTTTTTAGTGTTATAAATATTTTAGAAGTTGTTAACTAAATAAAACATATTTAAAGAAAATGATTATTGATTTATTAATAATAATTGAAAGGTATCTTTAGATAAATTAATAGCTTCATGAATTATGGATTTAATGTTTTCAAATAGCTTCTTTGTAAATATAACTAATAATGTAAATAATTGTTTTCAAATAGTTTTCATATATTTATAAAGGTTTATTTAAACATATAAGTGGTATTTATAAAAGAAGCAAGAAATTTTACAAATGGGTTTTGAAAGGAATTAAAGGACAAAAGATAATTGATTTGCAAATGAAGTTTTCAAATGGATATTTCAAGTAAAATTTATATGATTAAATTAATTGTTTAATCTTAACTTTCAGTCTACTTTTATTTCTGGTTGTTCTATTCACCTACCTCCTTCCTTTTCGAGGACGAGTGGGGGAGAGTGTAATGACCCATAAAATTTGAATAATTTCGACCCATAAATTTTTAATATTTTTGAATAGTATTATTTACGTATTTAATTGAATTTTTGTATTTTTATTCATCTTATCTAAAACTTTGGTGTTTGATTACTTAAAAATTTGAATTTTAGAAATTTCTTGAATTAATTATAAATCATTTGCCCAAATTGTAATAAATATAAACCATTTCTGTGATTTTGATTTTGGGTTAAAGTTTAACTTTAATTGAAATTTTAAATTTTAAGTTCCAAATCTTTTATTTAAACTGTATATATTTGTACAACATTTGTTCCAATTTGGTCTCTTTTAAATTGGTTATATACTTTTAAATTAAGTAATAAATAATATATGAAAAGAAATAAATTTATACGTGTCTTTTACACGTATATACATCCGTTTTCTTAGTAAAGTAATAAACAAATCAAATGGATGTAACAAATTGAATTTTAAATTAAGAAATAAATAATGTGTAAATAGCTATTTAAATATACGTTTTATTTGGTACGTTTTATATCCGTTTTTGTTTAAATTATTTGGCGTTATATAAATGACACGTTATCTTCTGAAATATACTTTAGCATATATTTTACTAAATAAATGCGAAACAAATAAATTCAAGGTACGTTACTTTGTTATAAATTTTAGACATATGTTTCGATTTAATTATTGCCTCTCTAATGCACACACTTTTGATTTCTTACCTTAGCTGTTAAAATCATCAACCGTGCATTTTAAATGGAATGAAAAATCTTGCCTTACACTTCACGTGTAAATTATTTCATTTCTTTTATACTTGCCTTTTGCTTATTTGTATTTAATAGGAATGAGATCCTATAATTCCTCTACCGTTTAAAATCATTTATTTCTTGCCTTTCATACACCAAATCAACGCAAGCCTATGTTAAATACAAAAACTCACGTACACAATTTCATCCACATCTCATATTGCCTTCATCTTCTCGCACGTGCTTCTTCCTGAAGGTAATGGTCGCACATTTTTTTCTTTGTATTTTCTTGTTCTTCTTTCTTTTTTTTAGTTTAAAGACTGTTGATAGTAATATATATATATATATATATATATATATATATATATATATATATATATATATATTACTGTTTAAGTACAAATTTTCCCACAGCTTTCAAAATTTCTCATATGGTTTACCTTTCCTACAGCTCTTTTATTACATTTTTATATATAAAGTATACAGTTATATATTAGCTGATTTACATTTTCTGGGTCTCGTGTTATATATACACATTGGGTTTTTGTCTTTGATCCCTTTTTTTATTTACAAATATATTGATCCCAATACACATGTTTAATTACTACTGATTTTAATATCCAGAGATTTTGATTTTTAAAATGTGTTAATTTTAATTTATATATATATATATATATATATCTTTTACTTTAATTGTTTAAATTTTTTTATTTTGTTTTGCTGATTTAGGTTATTAATGGTATGTTGATATACATTATATAATACCAGTTATGTTCTGATGTTTATATATGTGTATTCTTATAAAGCATGTAATACAGGTTATTTTGGTTACTAATATGTATTTTTATATTATACTGGTTATTACTAGCTATAGTTATATTTATAGTTTCAATGCATAAGTTATATATATATATGTGTGTGTGTGTGTGTGTGTGTGTGTGTGTGTGTCCTTTATTGTACAACTTTAAGTTTATAAAAATTATAAAGTTGTTTATATACTAGTTTGTTTGCTTTAAAGATTTTATTATACTGGTCTCTGTTTTTCTAAAGGTTATGTTATACAATAGTTATATATATTATTTTATATAAACCGATACTTATATGTTGTATACTATATAAAATTTAATACTGAAAGTTTTGTTAACTGTATGTGAGAATATAGGTGAAGTAAATTTTGTATTACTGTATTGGTATGCCGTTTACAATATAATGAAATATGTTAATATAGATATTTTAATAACTTACATTTTTAAAGCATATATTATAGTGTATTTGTTTGTATAACATACATGTTTAATACCGAATAATTTGATATGTAAGTTAGTTATATATAGCTGCCTATCAGTTTATATATATATGAGTATCGTTTTAAAATAGAATGTATATATATATGTAGTTTATATAAGATTTTGTGTATGTTATATATATACATGTAAAATGTTGTTTATCTTTATGAGTATATGTATTCATTTATTTCAAATTTTACTATGTAAATATATGTTGTTTTATATGCTTTTTTATTTAAAAGCAATGATTTTGAAATACATATATATTTAATTTAATATATGTTTAAATTAATATTGATTTGAAATTAATAATAATGCAACGTACATTTCGTTTCTGTCTCTATCAAGATTGATTCTGATTAGTTCTCACCGATTTTCCCATTATCAGCTTGTTCGTCGTGCTTGTTTTCTTCATCGAATCGTGCCTACCCAGCGTTGCTTTGGAATTCGTAACTTAACTTCATTTTCTATTCTCTCTAGCATCGAAAGGTGAGAAATAATTCACGATTAACGTTCTTTTATTTATTAAATTTGATTTCAATTGGAAAGACAATTGAAATATCTTGCTAAAATTTAACTGTTAATTGTTTAAATTGTTATATATATATGATATGCATTTATATGTAATTGTTCACCTATGGGATATGACACTATATCCTGTTGTTTATATTATATTTTCATTGATGATATATGTCTGTTATTATTGTTGTCATATTTGTTATCACTCTGCAAGTTCCCAGTTAGTATATAATTCACTATGTGTTGAAATGATACATACCCGAACGGACTTTAGAATAGGAGAATTTCATTATGGGTTGAACTGGTAGACCCATGCGATTTTCATTGAATTTAATCAGGGATTGCAGGCGGAAATGATATCTACCGTATATATTTAAATTACGGATTAAAATGATAAATATCCGTGACACTTGACCACATGATAGAAAATTATATACAGACAGCGTTGGTCTATATATAAATATTTTAAAAATGATTTCTATGATTTTGAAAGGGAATATATGTGACGCCCCACCTCTGTGCTCACAATAACAGAAGTTATTATAAGGAATAACGTTTGCTATTGTGAAGAGTAAGGCTTGTTAGAAGCGACCATCCGTAAGTTATGCCTTAGACGAGTATTGGTTACATCGATAGGAGTTGTGTAAATTACTCCCAAAGATATATATATTCAATCCAAATCTAAAACGAAACTACGGTGGCTTAAGAAAAATTCAGAACAACTCAAAATAACAACAATACAGATAAGTATAATCACATCAGAACAGAAATATCTGATATATAGCGGAAGATAAGTCTGGATACATGCTACAACAATCGATAGTTCACATGAACCATGTACATATACAAGGATATCAACATACATGAGACGATAGTCAATACACCAAAAGTAGTCCTCGAAGTCTAGACAAAAGATGATGTGAAATTCCAAAAGCTGAAGCGGCAACAGAATCAGGGATAGCGATTAGCCTGAAATAACTCGGTCTTACCGGAGTATTATTAAAAGAAAATAATAAACGGATCAGTCTAATTGAAACTCAGAAATATGTGTATGATAAACAACACTTAAGCAAATGATTATAGTCTCGAATGAGACTATTCAGCATAAATAATCAAAATAGTTTAAACAAAGAAATCTCAATTTAAAATCCATCAAAATCAACTTTCAAATTCACAATTGAATTCAAAACAGCAATATGCAAAATTATAATCTCGATTGAGACTATACACAAAACTATAGTCTCGGATGAGACTATACACAAAACTATAGTCTCGGATGAGACTATACACAAAATTATAATCTCGGAGACTATGCAACTTAGTAATCAACATTGTTTAAATGAAGAGATCTCATTAAAATCCATTAAAATAAATTTCCAAATTCACAATTGAATTCGAAACATAAAAGTGGATCGATCCTAGCATATGGCGAGTCTAAGCTACGCCACACGTGCATCAACGTATGGCCGAAGCCTACCAAGTACTGTCGTCATAATTTTTGGAGCCCAACAAATGACCCGAAGGTCCAACATATGACCCGAATGTCTAGTACTGATAATTGACCCGAAGGTCCCTCATATGACCCGAAGGTCCAACATAGTGACTCGAAAGCCCAACAAAATCATCAAACAACAAATTCACAGCAAATATTTCAATTAACGAGTCCGAAATTAACCGAATTAGTAAAAGCGTGGTTCCATATTCCGCACTTTTGCTAACTCGTTTAAATCTCTTCATCGTTTCCTTGAAAGAGCAAAATTGTGTATTTTATATAAATAAAATTTACGTTCACAAACGGACATGTCCGGAATTAAGCGAATCAGTAATAGTAAGGGTTCATAATCCTCAATTTTGCTGAAGCGTTTAAATCGCTTCCTCATTCTTTTGAAAGCGTAAACTGTAAATTTTTTGGAAATAATTTTATTTTAAAACGATTTTAAAATATGTGATTAAAACAGCAACAATTATAGCAAGTTCGACGAGGAAATTGCGCTTCACAAAACACCGTAAAAACGGATACCAAATCAGCGTTGCGGGATAACCGCTTAAAAATTCACTTTAAATTAACGGTTACTGAAGTCAAAATAACAGTAATTTTTATTCGTCAAAAATGTCGTCAAAACAACACGCTTCAAATATTTAACACCGGCGTAAAAATTCCGTTATAAAAATAACGGCGCAAAATACGTTTTAAAACGTAACATCGGTTCAACGTAAATTAAATAATGGACTGCACCACTATATTTTCATCAAAAATTTCACTACATGCAAGAATGAAATAAATATGAACAATGTGATCTGTACACATACCACACCGTGCACGTGCATTCAACACAACTACTACACTTTGCAATATCATTTTTCTCACGTATGTACTAAAACATACTGCCTGACTTGTAATTCATTTTTCCTTGTATGCATACGTTTAAACGATACGCACGTAAGTACTATATAAATTAGAAAACGACCTGGGTAATTTTAATGCCTGGGCACGTTTAATTCATGCATCATAACTTGATAGAAAATAGCCTAGTACTACATGAATACGTATGCATGTAAGTAAGATGGATTACACAAAAGCACTTTGAATTTTAGTGAAGAAATTTTACACACGATATTTCTGACTTTTAGAAATATGCTGCAACGTTGGTGCATGCATACACGTATATAACATAAACCTAAATTGGTGGGTGGGGAAAAAGATCAAATCAATTTTTTTCTGTGTACATACATGTCGTATGTAACAAGACAAAAAAAACAATGTGATGATATACCATGGCTTAAACGATAAACTTAGACTGCATCGAGTCAACTTCATTGATATGTTAGATTATCAAGATTCAACGAAAACTGATCTATATAAGATTCGTACATGCTTTGTCGTATAAACTTAATTCTTTAATTAGGTATATATTTCTCATCAGGTCCTACTAACTATAACCACTGCCATATTCAGTTACTGGTAAGGTTTTTCTACAATAATTGGAAGGCATATTTGTTGAATCAAATTGAAATCTAACAGTTTGTTTCATGTTTAAATTGTAGTGTTTAAATTGTAGTGTCAAGAGAACTTGCTAAAGGGGAAAGAAAGGGGAAAAAAGCAAACTGAAACTAGATGTTGTTTATTTAAGTGTATAGTTGAATGGCAACTGTTAAAACGTGATAATTTTTAAAATGCATGAAGCATCTTGATCCAAAATTGTTTTTGAAGAAAAAATATACCCGTTGATTTTTGATTCTTGTATCCAGCAATCGATCTGTGTCCCCTATTTGACTAAAAGTTTGTAAAATAATTGAAATAAACATTGCCAGTCAACTCTTTTGTTAGGTAAACGTGCACTAATATGCTTACACGAAATGTAAAAATGAACTGACGAAGACCTGGGCTAGATTGACAATTTGCAAAAAAATGCTTAATACCAACAGTGAAATAACATGCAGGCACACACTGAAACAAAGTCAGGATTTGAAGTTTTTGCCTGGAAATAATTACGTGTAAGCATGAAAATATATAAACGACTTAACAACAAAAGGTTGCAAACCATTATACTCAACAAAAACATCATACCAAAAACAGACAGCATAGATTTTAAATTAGATATGTGAGTTTTTCACTCACCTTAGATTCGTTTCAAAACCAAAAAGCAACTGAGATTCAAAAGGAGCTAGAAATTAACTGCCATTAATATGTTTTTCTGAGTTATTGGAATTAGATGAGTAAAAGAAAGTGGTGAAGGCTACTGGAATCTTTTGAACAAAATGAAAGAATTGATGTAGCTTTTCACTTTTCTTTTCTCAAAAATATGTATAAGTCAAATAAAATATGCATGCTGGCAACTTTGAGTACAAATGCATTAACTTGAAAACGTGCTGGCCTACATTTAAGCGCACGAGCATTGAAAGCTAGACGTGCTCAAAAGAAGAAAAGGACTTGTTTGCATATCAAATGATGAAAATGATAAAATGTGTTTCACTATTTGCTTTTTACAACTTGTGTTTACAGCAAAGAATGTTCACATAATTTGCCTTTGAATTGTAGACGTGCACTAGTTAGAAAAGAAGGACACAACCGTACTAAATGATGATGGCTGCACATTAAATTTTGCTTTACAAAACTATGTGGCAGCAAGGGGTTCACTTTGCTTTTAAAATGGACCATTCATTATTCACGTAAAGGCCAATTGAAAATATAACACAACTTAGTTATATTCAATGCAACATGAAATTTGCAACTGACTTTGCAAATGAATTTGCATCATTATTTTTCTTTTCCAAAAACTAAATTTGAAATTTCTATTTTAAATATTTATTTCAACGGTAATAAAATCATGGTTGTTACAAACTCCCCCTTATAAAAGTTGTGTCGCCGTAATTTTCATACGAGAAGTTGTTTATAACACAAATTAATTCACCACAACAAAGATTTAAAATAGAAAAGATGAATAAAGAATGCTCACCCCACCCAAAGAGGAGAGAAAACCAGGATAAGAACGCTCGATGAATTCTTTAGTTTCCCAAGTGCAATCTTTGGGTTTGCGAACCATTGAATTTTTAGAAGTGGGACTTCTTTATTCCGAAGGCATTTAACCTTCGAAGCTAGCACACGAATAGGATTTTGCACCATAGACAAGTCGGGTGAGATCTCAAGATCTTGCAACACACGAGGATCGATAATAGAATCCGAATCACGAAGGCATCGACGAACCTGGGATATATGAAATACGTAATGAATTCCCGAAAACTGGATAGGTAGCGATACACGATAAACAATAGGACTAATGCATTCCGTAGTAGGAAATGGTCCAATATATCGAGGAGCCAATTTCTCGGAGCTGCTAAAACGCACCACACCCTTCATCGGAGAAACACGAATGAACACGTGATCGCCAACAGAAAATTCCAAAGGCTTCCTACGATGAACGGCATAAGATTTCTGCCTATTCTGAGCCTCTTTCATTCTCTGTCTAATAATATCAATCTTCCCAGAAGATTCACGAGTATAATCGGGGCCGAGAACTAACTTTTTCCTGGATTCCAACCAACAGGATAGTGATCGACATGGCCTTTAATAAAGAGCTTCGAAAGGAGCCATGCTGATACTGGATTGGAAGCTGTTGTTATAAGAAAATTCAACAAGAGGTAAGTGGTCTTCCCAACTACCACCAAAATCAAGAATACAAGATCGAAGGAGATCTTCTAAGACTTGATTCACCCTTTTAGTCTGACCATCAGACTGTTGATGATAAGCTGTACCGAGATTGAGCTTAGTACCCAAAGCTTTCTGAAGGCTCTGCGAGAAACCACTAGTAAAAAGCGGATCCCTATCACTGACAATGGAACTAGAAACTCCATGAAGTTGAACAACTTCTTTAATAAAAAGCTTAGCCAACAGAGGAGCGGTCCGATTGGACTTGATAGGACTAAAGTGGGCTGATTTGGTCAATTTGTCAACAATCACCCAAATACTAATATTGCCCGACCTCAAACGAGGTAGACCATCAATGAAGTCCATAGAAATACGATCCCATTTCCATAATGGAATCTCAAGAGGCTGCAAAAGACCACTAGGACACTGGTGTTCTACTTCTTGCATCGACTCACATAACTTGCAACATCACGCTTCATACCTTCCCAAAAGTATAACCGTTTCATGTCAGCATACATCTTACTACTACCTGGATGCATAGTATCTTAGAACGATGACAGTCCTCAAGAATGTAATTTCTAAGATTATGAACATTAGGCACGATCAACCTTTCCTTCTTTCGAATACAACCATGAATATCAATATCGAAATCCTTCAGGTCATCACTTCGGGATTCCGGTTTACAACTCTGAATAAGATAAGAAATATCTAGATCTTGTTTATGGGTATCGACAATACGATCCAACAAACTAGGACAAGCTTCCATGCTAAATAAAAGCACGGGAGAATCAGAAACTAAAGGACGGTCTCTAATATCACAAAGAGATAAAGCTTCCAACATATTCCACTCTGCCAGCATCATGGAAATAACAACTTGCTGGTTGCGACTAAGCGCATCGGCAACTCGATTACCCTTACCAGAGATATACTGAATATCGAAATCATATGAAGCAAGAAATTCGAGCCAACGCTGTTGCCTTATATTAAGTTCTTTCTGAGTGAGTAGATATTTCAGAGATTTGTGATTAGTGAAGAGAATAAAACGCTCACCCAACAAATAATATCACCAAATCTTTGGAGCAAAGACTATAGCGGCTGACTCCAAATCATGGGTAGCATAACGAAACTCGTTAGGCTTTAGTTGTCTAGAAGCATAAGCAACTACTATGTCCTTTTGCATGAGAACATCACCGAGTCCATAATCACTGACATCGGTATAAACAACAAGATCATGATTCCTTTCAGGAACTACTAAGATAGAAGCATGAGTAAGGAGATCTTTTAACTTCAAGAAAGAAGTCTCACACTTATCAGACCAAATAAAAGGAACAGCTTTTTTCGTGAGAGTGGTAAGCGGTAAAGCAATATGAGAAAAGTCCTTAATACACCGACGATAATAACCCGCCAATCCAAGAAAACAATGGATCTCGGTAACGGTCTCGGGCCTCTTCCAATTCTGAATGGATTCGATCTTGGAAGGATCGACAGAGATACCATCGGAAGAAACAATATGACCGAGAAAATCACCTTATTCTCCCAAAAGTGACACTTAGAGAATTTGGCATAAAGCTGATGCTAACGAAGAGTGCTCAAAACAATCTCCAAATGCTGAATATGATCAGTTTCAGATTTGGAATAAATAAGAATATCATCAATGAAAACAAGACGAACTTATCGAGATATTCACGGAATATCCAATTCATAAGATCAACAAAATATGCTGGAGCGTTCATCAAACCGAATGGCATAACAAGCATTCGTAAGAACCGTAACGTGTGCGAAATGCGGTAAGAGGAATGCTATCTTCCGCAACTCATAACTGATGAAAACCGATAGCAAGATCAAGTTGGGAGAGGAGCTTAGCGCCACTTAATTGATCGAACATGTCGTCGACCTAGGTAATGGGTACCTATTTTTGATAGTGAGCTCGTTAAGTTTGCGATAATCAATGCAAAGCCTAAGAGTACCATCTGGCTTCTTAACGAAGAAAACGGCGGTGCCCCAAGGAGATGAGCTAGAACGAATAAAATGCTTGGCTTCCAACTCAGATAATTATTGCTTGAGTTCCTCATTTTCCTTAGCAGACATCCATGTGGAAGGACAGCTGGCAGGATGAGTACCAGAGATAAGATCAATACGGAACTCAATTGCCCTCTTCGGCGGAAAACTCGAAATAGGCTCGAAGACATCAGAAAAATCACAAACAACAGGAATATTAGCTATGACATCCTCCGATTCGAAGGAAGAAATAAGAGAAGCACGATCCATGCCTCGAAATACAATAGACAACTGCTCAATGGCATCGGGATGCTTGAGATACAAATTTCTTTCGGGACATCGGATTTGAACTTCATAACGGATGAGCCAATCCATCCCCAAAATCATATCAAAACCAAGATGATCCATAACATGCAGATTCACATGAATTGAAAAATCAAAAAGAATAATCTCAACATCCAAAGGAATAATATCAACAAGCTCCTTTGATACAAATGAATTTGATGCACTCATATCGTAAAGAACCTTAATAGAACGACAACGAAATAAAATAAAACCTTATACAAATCTAAGATTGATAGCTATTCAACAAACAGAATACTACGGGGATATGAGATTTATCCTTAGACATATTCCAAATTGTTAGAGAGGATAAAAGTTCAAGAACAATGAAGGAATAGATTAGAAAGGCATGAATAAAACCATGAAGAGTTGTAACACATGTTCCATTCTGCTTCTGTTCTGTGTTTATTATACTTTGTTCTGAATCTCAGCTCTGATACCAAGCTATGATGCCCCACCTCTATGCTTATAGTTACAAAGGTTATTATAAGGAATAACGTCTGCTATTGTGAAGAATAAGGCTCGTTAGAAACGACCATCCGTAAGTTATGCCTTAGACGAGTATTGATTGCATCGATAAGAGTTGTGTAAATTACTCTCAAAGATATATATTCAATCCAAATGTAAAACGAAACTACGATGGCTTAAGAAAAATTCAGAACAACTCATAATAATAACAATACAGGTAAGTATAATCACATCAGAACAGAAATATAAGATATATATAGCGGAAAATAAGTCTGGATACATGCTACAACAATCGGTAGTTCACATTAACCAAATGTACATATACAAAGACATCAACATACATGAGATGATAGTCAATACACCAAAAGTACTCCTCGAAGTCTAGACAAAAGATGATGTGAAATCCCAAAAGCTGAAGCGGCAACAGAATTAGAGATAGCGATCAGCTTGAAGTAACTCGTTCTAACCCGAGTATTATTCAAAAGAAAATAATAAACAGATCAGTCTAATTTAAACTCAGAAATAAGTGTATGATAAACAACACTTAAGCAAATGATTATAGTCTCGAATGAGACTATTCAACATAAATAATCAACATAGTTTAAATAAAGAAATCTCAATTTAAACTCCATCGAAATCAACTTTTAAATTCACAATTGAATTCAAAACAGCAATATGCAAAATTATAATCTTGAATGAAACTATACACAAAACTATAGTCTAGGATGAGACTATACACAAAACTATAGTCTCAGTTGAGACTATACACAAAATTATAATCTCGAATGAGACAATACAACTTAGTAATCAACATTGTTTAAATGAAGAAATCTCATTAAACTCCATCAAAATAAATTTCCAAATTCACAATTGAATTCGAAACAACAATACACAAAAATCTAGAAATCAATTAAGATAACTAGAAAATCAACATAAAAGTCAGCATAAAAGTGGATCGATTCCAGCATATGGCGAGTCTAAGCTACGCCGCACGTGCATCAACATATGGCCGAAGCCTACCAAGTACTGTCATCATAATTTTTGGCTCCCAATAAATGACCCGAAGGTCTAACATATGACCCGAAGGTCTAGTACTGGTAATTGACCCGAAGGTCCCTCATATGACCCGAAGGTCCAACATAGTGGCTCGAAAACCCAACAAAATCATCAAACAACAAATCTATAGCAAATATTTCTATTAACGAGCCCAGAATTAACCGAATTAGCAAAAACGTGTTCCATATTCCGCACTTTTGCTAACTCATTTAAATCTCTTCATCGTTTCCTTGAAAGTGCAAAATTGTGTATTTTGTATAAATAAAATTTACGTTCTCAAACGGACAAGTCCGTAATTAAGTGAATCAGTAAAAGTAAGGGTTCATAGCCCTTAATTTTTCTGAAGCGTTTAAATCGCTTCCTCATTCTTTTAAAAGTGCAAACTATAAATTTTTTGGAAACAATTTTTTGTTAAAACGATTTTAAAACACGTGATTAAAATAGCAACAACTATAGCAATTTTGACGAGGAAATTGCGCTTTAAAAAACACCGTAAAAACAGATACCAAATCAGCATTGCGGAATAACCGCTTAAAAATTCACTTTAAATTAACGGTTACTGAAGTCAAAATAACAGTAATTTTTATTCGTCAAAACAACAGGCTTCAAAAATTAAAAACCGACGTAAAAGTTCCGTTATAAAAATAACGGTGCAAAATACGTTTTAAAACGTAACTCCAGTTCAACGTAAATTAAATAGTGGATTGCACCACTATATTTTCATCAAAATTTCACTACCCCATGCACGAATGAAATAAATATGAACAACGTGATCTGTACACATACCACACTGTGCATGCGCATTCAACACAACCGCTACACTTTGCAGTATCATTTTTCTCACATATGTACTAAAGCATACTTCCTGACTTGTAATTCATTTTTCCTCGTATGCATGCGTTTAAAATGATACACACGCAAGTAATATAAAAATTAGAAAACTAACTAGGTAAGTTTTAATGTCTGGGCACATTTAATTCATGCATCACAGACAGCATAGATTTTAAATTAGATATGCGAGTTTTTCACTCACCTTAGATTCGTTTCAAAACCAAAAAGCAACCGATATCCAAGAGGAGCTAGAAATTAAATACCATTAATATGTTTCTCCGAGCTATTGGAATTAGATGAGCAAAAGAAAGTGGTGAAGGCTACTGGAATCTTTTGAACAAATTGAAAGAATTGATGTAGCTTTTCACTTTTCTTTTCTCAAAAATATATATAAATCAAATAAAATTTGCATGCTGGCAATTTTGAGTGCAAATGCATTAACTTGAAAACATGCTGGCCTACATTTAAGCACACGAGCATTGAAAGCTAGACGTGCTCAAAAGAAGAAAATGACTTGTTTGCATATCAAATGATGAAAATGATAAAATGTGTTTCACTATTTGCTTTTTACAACTTATGTTTACAGCAAAGAATGTTCACATATTTTGCCTTTGAATTGCAGACGTGCACTAGTTAGAAAAGAAGGACTCAACTGTACTAAATGATGATGGCTGCACATTAAATTTTACTTTACAAAACTATGTGGCAGCATGGGGTTCACTTTGCTTTTAAAATGGACCATTCATTATTCACGTAAAGGCCAATTGAAAATATAACACAACTTAGTTATATTCAATGCAATATGAAATTTGCAACTGACTTTGCAAATGAATTTGCATCATTATTTTTTTCCAAAAACTAAATTTAAAATTTCTATTTTAAATATTTATTTCGACGGTAATAAAATCACGGTTGTTACAGTATATATATAGTTTTATTTCATATTGGAAATATCTTTAAGTTTTTATATAAAGTAGATTTAATAATAAACTTTAAAGTTTGATTTAATTAATATAATATGTCTAAGTATTATATCTTTGAACAGATTTTCAAGGATTTGTATAAGTTAAGGAAGATAAAGTTGAATTAAGTAACATTATATCTAATTAAGAATTCTACTTAATTAAATCGATTTAAACTATTGAATTTGAAGTTTCAGATTGAATTTTATAGGTTGATTTTTTTGATCTAAAGTGATTAAATGATATTTCAAGTTTAAACAAATAGGAAGGAATATGTAATCTAAGGGTTAATTAAGGTTATTTAATAATACTGAGTTTATTAAGTGAATATTTCAAGACTAAAAAAATGTGAGGTTAGATCGAGATCTGTAGAAAATTGTTAAATTTAACTTTGAAATGCTGAATATTAAAGCTTTGAAATATATTGAAAATTAAATGGTAAAATTATGATTCAGATCTGTATTCGAAATCAATATAATTTGAATTTGTTATTTAGAAAACTGAATTGAATGAAAATTGAGAAATTGAGATTGAATTAATTTGAGTAGGAAAGTCGATTTGATTTTTGGAGGAAATTGAAAATACCTTACGTTATAAATTATTTAATATATACATATCATTTTGGGAAATAGATTTATTTGAAATGGAAATGATATTTTTGGTTTTGAAGTATGAATTAATTTGAAATGACCACGGTGTTATAGTGTATATTTCTACATTGTAGATAGTTCAATGAATCCTTAGAGGATGGTTATCCCAAACATCCTTTAAGTTAATTATATTTCAGTTGATATTTCATTTGAGTTGGATTTATTGATATAATAATATTAATCCTGACTCGAGTGTTTTGTGTTTTGCTTTACTTTCGGGTCAGACTGAATGATACAGCATTCGAGACTCACCTTTGGAGTTTGGAGCTTCGTTTGGAGATCCAACTATCGATTCAATTTTTAACCTTTCCAGTTGATTGGTTCAGAGAAGCCATCTACTCGTACTGGAGACTTCACTACATCTGAGATATTCTGTTGTATTTTATTTCTAACTCTGATGTTTATATAGTAGCTTCATGAACTACTATTTATTTATTCTGCTGCGTATTATTGTACTACTCCGTATCAATGATTCTGTGATTAATTTATTTTACTGCATATGCTGAGTTTTGTCAAATTTAAATTAATAATATGATATTTTGAGCAATTCAAGTCCGGCATGTGCGGATGTGAATGGTTGAAAATACCGGGTCGTTGTAGAATATGCGTCTGTCAAGCTCTAGATCTACTACTATCTTAAATTTTACACGGTGTTCCAGTCTCCCTCAGTTATAATGTCATAGGAGGTCACTTCCGAATGCGAGAAGGAGATCATCCTACAACACCTTGATCAGACCCGAGCAGTTGTCACAAAACAAAACCTCAAGTCAGGCTATAAATCTAGGTGTGAGTATAATAGTGTAACAATGATTCATATAAATGTGTGGAGTCGGGTTATATATGTGATACTAAAAGAAATAGATATGCCCATGCTCTTTAATCTAAACCTACCTACATCCCATTAAATTATTTAAGTTTAAATACACTTATCATGACACCTTTTAAAGTGAATCACAGCTGCAACTCCAATCAATCGGGATAACACATCCTATTCATTTATAAGTTGCAATCGTTATTCAATAGGCTTTTCACTGCTTAAGTTATTCATATACGAGGTCTGAAATTACTAGTGAATCCTATTCATTATTCACTCTTACTAGACTCTGTATCAAACCGATATCGCGGCCTTTTCCATCCGTATATCTTTCGACCAGAAATTATGGGTGCCCCCACACGATCTATTAGCTGCACTATCTTCTCTTGTTCATCGTTGGCACTCACCCCGTTGTGCTGTAATCATCATCTTTATTTCACCACATATCCATTAATGAGATTTGTAACGACCCGTAAATTATAATGGTTTTATAACGTAATTAGTTGAAATTTTGCTTGAAAGTATACAATAAAATTTTGAATTGAAAATTTGATAATTGGTATGCGTCTATTTAAACATAGTAATTGGTAAATATTCATTAGATAATATAGAAGTTAGTCTTGTTGTGCAATTTCAATTTTCAATTTTCAGTTTCAATTTAATCAGTTAAGATGATGTAAATAAAATATTTTCGAAAGCATAATATTTTTATATAATAAAATTTTAAATCATCTTCTGAGCGAGACGTCTCATTTCGTTTCGTCAAATTTGGACTTCACCAGTTTCGTTTATCTTATTTTCAGCAAATTTGCAGCCATTTGACAGCGAATATCGACTTTTGATAGGATGGTCATATCGCTGATAGTTGTATACCATTCTGTTTGTCTTGTTACGCTAATCTTCTTAGTATATTCAATTATCAATTTTGATATCAGATGCATGGTAGAATCTGTGAAACAAATAACCGTATCGGAACCCGTTTTGTGTCTGTTTATTGTATCCATTCACTGTCAACGTAATGATGGCCATTAATAATTTCAGAAATCAATGTGCGACCTTCACTCTTCTGACTGCTCAATTTATTATTTTTTGGATCCATCTCCTCTCTGCTCTTGTTCTGTAAAAATAATATTATATATATATATGTATGTGTATATATATATATATATATGTATATATATATGGCCATAGAGGCTACGCATTTCCACTTCCCTTCTCTGTTGCTCTTTCATTTCTTCCTCTGCTTCCTCTCATTTTTACACGCAACCACCTTTTCATTCCCCACTTCTTTTTAACAGAGCCTTCCTTGAACTTCACGCCTTCTCTTCCCACCATCTCCTCCAACCCGACCGTTCTTTTCCTCCATCATGCCATCTCCAAGCAAACAAACACCTATTGACAGCCACATCACATCAAGGTAGCCGAATAGCAGTAGGCCATGCCTTACTTCCCTAATTTCCAGTTGCCGCCTGCTCCACTACCTTAGCCGTGCATACAGCCATCTCGTCTCCCTTGAACTTTGACCATCACCAGCCTCCACGTGGCCGAACTCCATCACATCCTCCCTTCACACAACAGCCTCGCCCACCACCTCTCTCCACCTTGCCACCGAACATCACCGAGCTCCGACACGAGGAGCCCTTCCCTCCACCGCTTGGCCTCTGCCATGCAAGCCCGCTTCCCATCACTCAGCACTTCCCGCCATGAAAACCTCCTTGCTTACTCGTCCAGGTTTTCCTAAGCATGCATGTTCCCATCTGTTTATATATATGAATAGAATATATATAGTATTAGTTGTTTTCTTATCTATCATGCTCTTCCCCTCCTCTAAAAATTAATATAAAATACCAAGTAGATTTATATATATTTTCTAGAGTTTTGTATATGAGTTTTGTAAATTTTTTGTTTACAGTTAGTCTATATATAAAGTCAGATTTATTATAACCTGTTATATATTAAAAAAAAATTATGTTTTGTTTACAGTATAATGTTATATATATTTGTTTATAAATATATTTTTCATGTATTGTGTTTATTGTCTTATTTACACATATAATTGTTTACAAAAATAATCTGCACATAATTGTTGTTATAGTCTACTATATATAAGTTACAGTATATATATAAGTTATGTTATTATACAAGTACAGTGCTATATTATATTAGTCTACGGTATTAAAGCATATACATAGTTATCATTTTGATTTGTATGTAAATATACATGGTCTACATTTTTTTAGGCGCAGGCATATATCTGTGATACAATCTGCATATAGCAATATATATAGTATCACACATATATTATACTGGTTTCTAAGAAATGATTTATGGGGTGTACACATGACGTACATATTTCATGGAGTATGTCTGCATTGAATTTTGTATTGATTTAAAAATGATATATAAAGATTTTTGATTTCTATTTTATTTGTTTATAAAGGTTATAAGGCTTATCAAGTTCTGATTTTATATAATATATATGTATTCTGTGTTTAATTGAATATTGATTTTTGGATTTATAATAAATATTTGTTTTCCATTGAATTCTAGATCATGCTTGTCACTGTCAGTATCACAGCAGTTTATCTTTTGTCCTCCTATCCCGTTGTCGATCTGTGCTTATCTGCGTTCGTCGAATCACATTCTCACTGTTCTCTATCCCCGAAAGGTGAGCAATCACTCATGATTAACATTCTTATATTTAATAAATTTGATTTCACTTGAAACGACAATTGAAATTGCTGATAAATCAGAATTGCTAGTTATTTGATTTGTTTAAAACATGATATGTCATTATCTGGAATTGTTCACCTGTAATATATGATACCATATCCTATTGTATATATTTAATTTGATTTATCACTAATGATATATGCCTTTTATTGATCCGTTATATTTTACCATATTTGTTCTCACTTTACAAGTTCCCTATTAATTTAGAATTCCCTTTGGGTTGAAATGGTACATACCCGAATGATTTTGTAGAATAAGAGAAAATCATTGTGGGTTGAAATGATAAACCCAAGCGATTTTCATTGATTTTAATTTTTTGGGATTGCGGGTTGAAATGATATAAATATATACATCGGTAGATATTTAAATTGCGGATTGAAATGATAAATATCCGTATCACTTGACCATAGGATAGAAATTATTTATGGATACCGTTGGTCTATATTTTGAAAAACGATTTCCAAAGCTTGAAAGGAAATATATGGTTTTAATGAATATTAGTTTTAATATATATAGGCTATTTTTATATATGTATAAAATCTAGATTTTAAAATAATATGTTTTGGAAATTTTGATTTATAAGTTAGTTTTGAAAATATAACTTTTAAGAATTTTCTTATAATTTTATTTTAAAAATATATAAAAATAGATTTAATACAAATTACATTTTAATAATAAGGTTTAATTTAATAAAAAATTAACTTAATTGGTTTATAATATGTTTAAGTATTTATTTAATTTATATTAATATTTTAAAAATGGATTTTACAACTTTAATAAAAAGGTTGGAAAAATAAAGTAAAATTGACTTGAAATTCAGTTGGTTAATAATTGAATTAAAATAAGGATTTATTTGAATTCATTGATTATGAGATTCTTGAAATTTTGATTTATAACTTGATTCGATAAAAAGGTGATTTAAAGGAATTTTCTCAAATTTTAAATAAAATTGAGATTGAATATTTAATATTGATTTAAATTCATGAGGTGGGGTTTTAATAAATTGTTATCAAAATGATTAAGTGAATACTTTACAATCTTAAAAAAAATAAAGACAAATTTTGAAATATAAATGAAATTCATATTGTAAATGTTTGAATATTTAAACTTGAATCTTTGAACTTTTAATTTTAAATGGTTAAACTAAAACTGATTTAAAATTTAATTTTGGAAACTAAGATGATTTGAATCGATTTGCGATTGGAGGACACTATTTTATAAACTATTTTATTTTATAAAGTATTTATAATATATATATACACTATATTAATATATAAATTATCTTAACATATAAACTATTTTAATTTATAACTATTTTAATATATATATATATATATATATATATATATATATTTCAATATTCAAACTGTTTAAGTTGGAAGTGTTATGATCTCAAAAGTGTTATTTTTTTAAAGTGAATATTGATATAAAACTTATATAGTTTTGAAATGAATACGATTTTTTATATGAAGTATAAATTATTTGAAATGAAGTAACCACGGTGTGAAATAAGTATTTGGTTGTTAAAGAGACCGGGATCGGGTATCATCATACTCTCTTTCAATACCGAAAACCACTTTAACAATTGTGTACGTTCTGGAGATTCTAGAATGAAGTAGGATGGTTGGTGACGATTCTATATGGTATTTACATAGCCCTGACTCCCATGAGTCAGCTTGATGCAGCTAAAACAGGAGCCACGCTGGGCCAAGTGAGGTCATTCCTCCTATCAGGCACTTTTCTTCGATACCATTCTATTGCTTTTGTGATTTGATTTGCTGCATCTTTGATTTAGGAGTGTGTCATGAGATGGGAGGTAGTAGCTACTATGCGTTTCTACCAGTCCGGATACGCAAATGATATATCTACCCTGGCATTGCCTCGATTTCGCATGCTGTATCGAGCCTTCTACGAGTTTGGTTTGTACCATACCTATTGAGTTCCCTCTGATAGCCCTCTAATTTACGGAGAGAGTTACATTACTGTATAGACTATGAGAATATACAAAATGTGTTAAAGGGGGTATGGATAACGCCTTAATGCTATTTTAATACTTTTACTTTACTATAGACATATTATAATAGCATATATTACAACATAGTAGATAGTTCCACGGATCCTTAGAGGATGTAAATCTCAAGCATCCTTTAAGTTACTTGTATTTCATTTGACATTTCACTTGATTTGAATTTATTAATACATGAATGTTAATTCTGACCCGAGTGTTTTGGGTTTTGCTTTACGCTCGGGTTAGACTCAGTGTCACAGCATTTAAGACTCACCTTTAGAGTTTGAAGCTTCGTTGGGAGATCCATCCATCCATCTAGCCTTTTGTTATTTCAGTTTATTCTAGTCATTTATGTTCAGACTCATCAATTGCTTATGTATTATAGATTCATTTGCATTCGAGATTCTGCTGTATTTTGTTTCAAACTCTGTTGTTTATATAGTAGCTTCATGAACTACTATTTATCTTTTCCGCTGCTTATTGTTAAATTACTCTGTATCTGTGATTCTGTGATTGATTTTATTTACTGTATATGTTGAGTTTTGCCAAATATAAATTAACAATATGATATTTTGAGCAATCCACGTCCGACATGTGCGGATGCGAATGGTTCAAAATAGTGGGTCGTTACAAGATTACACTCAATTCTTCCTCATTTCCTGTTTTCACTACGCCTACCACCGTGGTTGTGTCCATGCAACAGATCATTTGGATAATAAGTGACGAGGGAGCAGGTCATCACGATTCAAGGAGCGACCCCGAATCTGTCCACAAGGATGGATTCTAGCGTCTAGTAGTCTCACCTCTTATAGTTTACTTCAACGGTTAAATTTCAAATTCATTTGTATTTAATTTCCCAATATATCATTTTCCCCCAAAATGGTACTGTGTTCAATTTTATATCACATATAGATATCGTATTCATGCAACATAGCATTGATTTGCAGTATTTGACATCAAATATATAACGAACATTCATAAACTTAACATGTAAACATGACTTTGAAGAATTTCAGCAGATTTGTATTTAATTTGTAGTAAAACTACGTTTCAAATTTAGACTAGATTATTGACGACGTCATTTTAATTTAATTTGCAGAATTTTTCTATAATTTTAAATTTGGAAAATAAAATATTTTCAGTTGACGTATTTTGCGCCAAATGCCGGTTCTTTTGAAATTTTATAGAAAAAGAAAGTGGTAGAACGAAAACGAATTCAAACGAAAAAAAAGTAAACAACCGAAATCACGTTATTCTCTTTCCCTGGCAAAACAAAATAAAATCGTTTGGAAGCTCTTCAGTAAAAAGGAAATCGGGCAGTTCAATTTAAAAAAAGAGCATGACAATGGAATAGATTACGATTACTTAGTAGACGCGCATGATATTTGTTGGTGAAGCGCAAGACGATGGCAACAATAATGGATTGCTCGTCACGACCAAAGAAGGAAGTAACAGTTTGAGGCCAAAGAAGATGCAACAATGAGACAAGAATAGGAGTGGTGGCGTCGCGATGCGAGGTTGTGCTTGCATACGCCGTGCGTAGGAGGAGGGAGGCTGTTCTCGCATTCGATTTTGGGGTTCGTCGATTCTCGTATGTGTACGCGATGATGGTGGAAGTGGGCAGAGACATGCGCAAGGAATATGGAGAGCTGGAGGTCGTGGCGTTCGACTAGGGTGAAGGGGCGAGGTCTGATCAACCACGACGACAGGGAAGCTAAGGTGAAGTCACGATTTTTGTTCGTGCTAGTGATGTTTGAACGCATGGATTAAGGTTCCTTTAGGAGGGTAACTTAAGTTAATTGTTGTCATTAGGTAAGAATTTTATTTTAATACCATGTTATAAATTCAACTGTTAATTTTTTGTATATTGTTCAGGCTAATATCGAAAAACGAAGGCTTCTTAAATTCATTGATTGGTAATTAGTTTAAATTATGTACTTAGTGATTTATTATAATTAAATTTGAAATCATTAATTTATATAATTCAAAATTGGGTTATATGAGGTTCAATCTAATGGCATCAGTCGTATAGGATATGTGGTTGGGAAATCTATGCGATAGAAAAAAAAGTTGGAATGGATTGCAAAATAAAATCGAGGTGAGTAAATCTCATTCGATTTGGTTACTGGTTTAAATTTATAAGAAATAAAAAATTATTGATTGGTTGATTGGATGAATTGATACATTATTATCAGTTGAATGTGGTATTATATATATAATAATATATATATTAATAGTTGGAGTGATATTCCCGCACATTACAGCGGATGAGACACTATGCGTCCCGCATAATAGCGGATGACCCTATATACCGCGATATCCCCCTCTAAGTGGGATCGGTATTTTTATGTTGTATTAATATCCATGGATGCAAGAAAATAGGTTGGAGTGATTCAATTGGATTCTCAAATATATTGTTTATTTTTCATATATAGTGGTATATGATGTGAGTAGGTAATCCGTTATAAATTATTATTGAAATTGAAACTATTGGATGCTACTGTAGAACAGGTCTGAATTTTGGTAATTTAAATGCAATAAATATATTTTTAAAATTTAAAGGATAGAAGGGAAATTTTGGTATAAAAATATTTGTATTGGAGTTGGGAATTATTTTAATGAAATTGAATTAGAAAGATTATTGATTTTGGTTATACTTGACTATTGTAAATTTTTAAATGGAGATTTAAAAATGAATTATATAAGAGAAATTATAAATGATACCATAGAAATAAAAAAGGGTTGAAGTCAACATTAAAAATGATAGATTTGAATTTATAAATGGAATTATTTAGGTAATAGATTAATAAAGATGGAATTTTATAGACGAGATTTTTTTTTAAAAATGAGTAAAACTCAAAGGAATATAAAAAGTTATAAATGATGTTTATAAATAAGTTAAACGATATTAGTGGATATATTGGAAAATAAATTCAAAAGGTGAATTTATGTTAAAATATGGGAATACAGCAAGAAAATAGTAGGTACTATTTTGAAAAGTGAAAATTGTTAAGGAAATCAGAACGGAAGTGATGTGATGGAAATCGAGAGGAATTATAAGTTGAACTGGTTATTGGGTTTAAAAATATATTCTAGTTTTAAGAGGTAAGTTCATTTTGAAAGGAAAATTTTATTATTTAAACTGTGAAATTTTAATCTAGTTAGGATTGAAATAGTTCAGTAAGTAGATTTTCAAATATTTAGTATTATTTTAGAAAATTGTAACTTTTAAAATCAACTTTGAAACTTTATATGTTTATATAAAAAAATTGAGTTATTAAAGTTATAAAAGTGTTTTCGATATTTTAAATAATTACGTGAACATATATTAAATTTTTTTAATTATCAATCTTTTAAAATACTTATTATACACACACACATAGAGTTTAAAGTAATTGAAAATTTTACATTATAAATTCTCTCGAGATTCGAAAAAGAGGCTTCTAAAAGGATATGGATTTTGAGGAGAGGAAATTACATGTGATCTTTGAGATTTTGGAATAAGTTACGGAATAATTTGTGGAAATGTAAATATTGAAAGAATTTTGGAAAATAAGACTTATAGTATTTTTCCTAAGTATAAAAAAATGAAAATTTGGAATATATCTAAGTATTGAAAATGGTGAAATATCCTGTTATGGATAGAAGTGTTGAAAGTGTTCAAATGTAGAAATATTGAAAGAGATTTAATATATACTTTAGTGAAGATGTATTGGAATAAATATTTTGGAGATTTATAAAATTGGGCCTAGTGTCTGCTTATGGATGTTTTATTGATAGTTAAATAACCGACTATCAAATCGGCCAATTTCATTAATCATTTCGAAAAGACCAGGATTAGATTTAATTATCCGAAAACCACTTCGACCAGGTTTGAACGTAACGAATGAATATCGTGGAGATGGTGAAGACGGTGATTCGGTTTGTCCAGACCCAGGACAACTTGTATAGATGAATGCTATGAGAACATCATCATTTGAGGACGGTGAGCATTCTAAGTAAAATTGTTCTTGGAAGATAATGCTTAGCCTCGTACCTCATCAACCGAGAATGACTAAAACATGGAAGATGCAGCAAGGCTAAGTGGGTCGCACCCAATTAGGGTATGTTATCACTTTTCTAGATGTCCTCAAAAATAAAATTATTATGGATATGGTTGTGCATGGAAGAAAAGCTCGATAGTAGGCGGTACCCCAATGGCCCAGTCATTCATTGGAATCCATTCTCCAATACGAACTTACGGTTTGGTTTATTGAGCCTAGTATGCTAGAATTTAATTAATGTAACAATTTCAGCCATTTGAATAAGTACCTGTATTTAGACACTATTATAATATCATTGGATTTTCTATAAAGTATTTTGGTTATCGTAAGGTAAAAACCCACTGTGATTATGTGTGACGAGGTTTTACGAAATACCTTGTTTTTCAAAGGATTTTGATAACTCTAACAATTAAATTGAATGTGTTTTTCTCACGCTGGTTTTCCAGACTGACTCGGATGTTATTTTATTATAATGCTCGGGTCATATCGAGTATTACTGATTCAGGTTTAAATGCTATGGAGCCCAGAGGACGAACTGGATGATAGAGACGTATCTCCGTAATGGGCTTATATTCCACTGTGTAAGGGCAGTTTATATAACTGTCCAATTTGATGTAATGAATGCTGTACTCTGATGATTATATGTATAAATTGTTGCAGATTCTTTATATACACAAAAAAATCTGTTAATATATATTATATTTTATTCCACTGTGATTGTGAGATTCTGTGTTGTTTCTTTAATTTTCTTCTATCTTTTTTTCTTCTTCTTCAACCTAAAGATTCGTATTTCCCATTCAACTTGAGTCGAACTGGTATGAGTTATAGTCGATTCAAGGGGTACGGATTTACGGGCCTTTACAAATATAACAACATAAATGAGGTAATATAAATAGGTGTATAATATATATATGTGCGTGTACATCTTTATCTCCACTTATAATTTACATTCATAAATAAAAGGTATGCTACTAATCCACATAAGGAGGCAATGAATGTAAGAGTAGATTAGAAGAGCGAAGATAGAAAGGAAAGTTATGTTGCAATTAAAATCTAACCAAATCTAAGTGAAAAGGAAATAGTCAAATGTAAATCTACTTTACCCCTTTTGCAATCTCCTATTGACATTTAATTTAAAACCATAGGAGATTTCAAATCTAAATAATTACAACGACCCATAAATTTTAATAGGTTTAATAACGTAATGAACTAAATTTTTGTGAAATTTTAAATAATAAAAGTTGAAAATAAAAATTTAACATTTGGAATATATCTACTTAAACATAGCACATAGTAAATTTTCCTCCGATAATATGTAAGTTTATTTTATTGTGTAATTTTATTTCAATTAAAATCTGTTAATACTTGATGAAAATAAAATATTTTCAAAACCTGAATATTTTTATATAATAAATTGGTAAATCATCTTCTGAGTGAGACTCATATTTCATTTCGCCAAATTTGGACTGTTATTGCTCCGTTTATCTTAGATTTGGCGTTTTAGCAGCATTTTCGGTACCGAATATCGAATTGTGATAGGATGGTTATATCGCTGATATTTCTGTGTCGTTCTGTTCGTCTTATTTTAATGAATATTTATTCTAATTTAAATAAAATACGAGTTTTTCATTTATAAACCAGATTTTGGGCATTATTAGTTATATATGTTTTATGAAGGAAATTTTGATTTAAAATTTAAAATAGATTCTTTCAAAATATTTATAATAAAAATTATCTTATTAAATTAAAATTAAGGATTCCATATTATTAATATTTGATACAATACATTTATAAATATAGTTGATAATAATAATATTTAAAATAACATGATTCTATTCATATTAAATATATATATAAAGTATACTAATGCAAATATAAGTTATAAATCAAATATTTGGAAGATTAAATTTTAAATAAAAATAAAATTAAGAAGTGATTCTAGCAACAACTCATATGGTTAAAATAAAATAAAGCTTATAAATATTTAACATAAGTATAACATAAAAATATGGATATAAACATTAGTATGTATACATAAGAAAACAGTAATATCAATATAAGTATAAAATAAAACAAGTCAATAAAATACTTGATAGTTAAGTTTAGAATAGAAGTAGACATATAAAATAAATTGTTAGTTTTGTAACCCAGACAAAGCAAATATATATTGTTATTCAAGCTAAACGAAGATAAAACAAAAACCTACAAACAAATATCTTTATACAAAATATAATGTCAGCAAACATATAATAAGTTGTAAACATATTTGAAGGCAAGCTCATTTAATGCTTTCATTTTCAGCCCCACAAACATTTAATTCAGCCAAAATACTTATATCATCTCAGATTTTTAGTACATAAACATAAAGCAAAATATTATCATAAGCAGGTAAGGCTTGTATTAGAAGCTAAGACCCTGATCAAAAACTGTTCTTATATATTTAAACAACATACTACCTGTTCATAATATTTAGTTCGTTTATAACTTAAGAAGCAAAACTGAGATATGAAAAGAAATATAAAAAACATCATTTTTACAACCCAAATCTTTCAACAATAAAGCAAAGGAAGTTACAGGGATTCATTCTTCAAAACTGCAGTCTTTCTTCATCAACAAATCCCCCTCTGTTTCAACAATTCATTTTGGTGAGTAAACTTACTTTTTGAAATTTAATTTTTAATAATTGATTCATGAAAAATATTATGCTGATATAAAACTGTTCTGTGATGTTTGTTAATTACTGGATGTTCTGCTTTATGATGTTCTTTAAGTTTTTCATGTTTCTGAGGCAAAAGAAACAGATAATGAATTATACCCTTCATATAAAACAGTTTTACTTAGAAATTTAACTAAATAAATTTGTTAAACTAACGATCTAAGAATGGAAATTTGTTTAAAGGTTGGCTGTGCGATATAAAAACTGTAAATTCAAATATACAATATAAAGTAAATCGGTGATTAAAATTCGAATAGCTTAAACTGTAAGTATTAATTTGTATCTTGAAATAACATTAAAAAGTATGATTTTTGAAATAAGAATTAAGATTTTTAGATAACCATATAGAGTGCAGTTTGTAAAAGAACCGAAAATGCTTTTTCTTTGATTCCTGTCGATTTAATCACTAATTGATGTTGAAATTTGTTATGAAGCTAGTTTATTGATGCATGGTTGCAGGAAAAATGTTGAGAAAATTTTCTAATGCAAGAATCTTTCAGTCGAATCAAAATTTAGGGTTTTTGGTTCGATATTTTTAGGCTCTGCATCTTTAATGATTGCGTCGCCATGGATTAGCCGATCTTCACGAATTTTTGGGGAAAGGAAGAGAACGACGATGCCATGGTATGGCAGGAGCCGCGTAGCTGCTAATGGTCGAGGGTATGAGGTCATGGCTATTTTACGTGGTCGAGACTGAGTCGCTGTTCATTCGAACAAGCATATTTTGAATTCGTGTTTATGGCGTCGATCTGGGCCGTGTTTCCGAACGAGAAGTTGTGACGTGGTTTGCTGGGGGCATGGAGGGTCGCCGGAGTGGCGGCGAACCACTGTGCAAGTGTACGGTGGCGTCGTGTCTGTTGATTTGAGTTTTGGGGGTTGTCGTGGGTTTTCACTCGAGTATATTGGCAGTTTTCTTCGAGTATGGTTTTGGGTGTGTGCGTGAGTGTTTTTCGTGTGTTTTCTACAGTTTTAAACTTAACTTAAAAAAAACAGAAGAGAAAGGCAAAGTAGTAGAAGAAGAAGGATGCAGGAGATAGACGCGGGAAAGATCAGGGAAATCACAGGACTAGCTCGAGCGTTGCGCATTGGTTTCTCGGGTTTCAAATTTCCAGGGGTTAGCCGAACATAAATCTTAAGACAAAGGGTTAAACAAGTTTGATATTAATTAAGCTATCAATGTCGACATGGTTTTAAGGCTAAACTTGGTTTAAATTTATCAAGAAATGTTTTCAAACGTAAGATGGTTAATTTCAACTGGACGTTAATTAAGAATGTAATAAATTTTATAATTATAATTAAATAAATAGTTAAGATTAAATAAAATTGTAATTAAAGATTTATAATAATAATCTTGTGTAAATCAATTTTTAATTAAGAATTTAATTAACCGTTTAAAGTTAATTAATTAACAAATAATAGTGGTTAACTAATTAAATAATTAATTAAGGATTAAACGATTAAGTTAATTGGTAATTAATGGTTAATTAAGTAATTAGTAATAATTAAATGAGTAATTGAGTTTTATAAATCAATAATTAAGGTTATTAATTAATTAAGAATTAATTAATTAATTAAATGAGTAATTAAGAAGTAATTAATAAATTTAAATAAGTTAATGAATTAGTGATTAAATAAGCAAGAATAAAATGGTTTATTCTTAAGCAAGTAATTAAGTTTAAATTAATCGAACAATTTTGATATGAATCGATGATTCTGTTTGATTGACTCTGATATTTATATATATCTTGTGATGTTCTGTGGTATGCCTGATATACCTGTGATGATTGTGTATGATTTATCTATGATAAATGTTATGTGAATTCAATTGTTGAATTAAGCTATTTAAAATTAATTGAAAAACTTGGCCTTTAAAATGGTGTTTGGATTTCGATGAGACCAGGATCGGGTGTAAATTGATATTCCGAAAACCACATCAATCCAAATTAAACGTTAGGTCGTGACATCTCAAGTGAAGATCGAGATGGTGTGTTCAAAATGCAAGGGTTATCGTCATTGACTCTGAGGATGATTCCAAAACGAGTGTAACGAGATAATGCCTTCGGTTTCGTTCGAACCTGGAACGAACTTGTATGGATTGAATGCTTTCAGCACATCGTCACGCGGATGGTGAGCATTCTAAGAGATATGTTCTGTAAAGGTAAACGCAGCCTCAAGCCTCATCAACCGGGAATGGCTAAAACATGGGATGTGCAGCAAGGTTAGGTGGGTCATGCCCAAGCAGGATGAGATATACCCCTGTCAAGATGTCCCTTTTTATTCGGCTGTGTGGGAAGTTGGTCAGCAGCCAACTGCGGGATTATCTTGTTCGGACTGTTCAGTAAGGAATGGTTCCGGCCTTGTGTTGCAGGGGAGTCAGGGTGGCTCCTCGGTACGGTGATCTAGGCCACGTACTGTGATGGGCGGTACCCCAGTAGCCCTGCCATTGTATGGAATCTAATTTCCAGTAAGAGCCGTACGTTTTGATTGTGACCAACTACGTTGGAATGTGAGATGTAAGCATTTCAGCTATTTCTGTATTTTACTTAAAAACCCTAGACACTATTATAATATCACTGGATTTCCTATAAAATATTTTGGTTAGCGTAAGGTAAAAACTTACCCGTATTTATGTGTGGGGAGTCTTACGTGATACCTTTATTTCAAATGATTTTCAAAGTTAAACCACTTTAACCCGTTTACTCACACCAGACCCATGTCTGACACGGAATTTATATTTTGTTTTTCATAAACTCTTGGGTACTCAAATTCTTATGAGTAGCCAAGTGATAGGTATTCGGAGTATAGAGTTTGTGGAGGAGTTGGAGCAGAAGACCAGACGTATGTATCTATCTATATAGTTCCACCTGTCTTAGGTAGTGCATGTTGTATTTTGGGATGTATGTACTGACAGATATGTATATGATTTTCCTGTGGTACGATATTGTATAACTCTGATGCATGGATAACTATGTAATAGTTATGTTGATGTATTATATTTTGTTCCATTCCGCTGTGAGATTCTGATGTTGTTATTCTTTCTTTCTATTCTTTTCTATTTCTATCCATTTCTTTCTTAATGATGATACGTCTTTTTGGGGTTAGAAAGGCGGGTCGTCATAGTTGGTATCAGAGCATTAGGTTGAGCGAGTACCTAGGCTCTTGAATAATATTTACCTTGAGAGTGCGTATTTGTATTTTCATATAATTAAATACCTATAGGTGGCCAACATGAGTTCTGGAAGGAGAGGCAGAGGTGGGGTCAGTACCTCGACTGGTAATGGACATGTCAAAATGCCAGTGAGGCTGTAAATCCAGTACCGCCTCAGGTTAGTTTTGCCGCTTTATGTAAAGACTTCATCAACCTTGGAGGCCAACCATTTAAAGGTTTAGAATTGATAATTGAAGTTCAAGCTTGGCTACGCTCTTGTGAGCGCATCTTTAAGAGTATGAAGTTGTCTGATGAACGGAAGAGAGAAATGGCATCGTGGCAATTGCAGGGAGGCGCAGCAGCTTGGTGGGATGCAACAGTTGCAAATATTCCTGAAGAAGACATTTCATGGGAAAGATTTAAGGAGTTATTTGAGGAGAAGTTTGTGCCAACAGCAGGGAAAACTCAATTGTACCAGGATTTTCTGAATTTGAAGCAGGGAAGCATGTCTATAGCGGAATACGAGGCCAAATTCAATGAACTTTCGTGTTATGGACCAAGATTCATTGATACTCCCCTCAAAAAGAACGAAAAGTTTGTGCAAGGATTGAGACCAGAATTTCATGATAAGATGGCGGTGCTCTTGAAAGGATCTTTTGTTGATTTAATTGATATGGCTTTGAGATATGAGAATTTGATGAACAAGAAATCAGAGGCAACATCAGCAGCTTCGAGAGGGAATTTCGCTAACCCAAACAAGAGAAGTTTAATCCACTTTGGAAAAGGCAAGGCAAGGGAAAGAAACCGGGAGGAAGCAATAACGAACCCCGCAAGTGTTATAATTGTCAGCAAGTTGGACATTTGGAAAATCAGTGTCCTTAAGGAAAATCTCAACAATGTTAGAGTGGTCCAGGATCAGCAATGGTTCAGAGATCGTTGTGTTTTAAATGTCACCAGCCCGGTCACATGATTAAGAATTGTCCATTTTTGCAGAGGGCGCCTTAGAATAAAGTCTTTGCTCTGGAAGCCGTTCCATCTTCTTCTTCTCAAGGCAAGGGGTATTGGAAGGTACCTTACTTTTAGATGGCAAATATATTAAAGTTTTGTTTGATTCAGGTGCTTCTTTGAGTTTTATTTCGCTGGAATCAGTAGAAAAGTTCTTTCTCACCCCTAGTCCTGTGGATCGTCCCATTTTGTATCTAATCCTATAGGTGGGGCAACAAAATTAGATACGATCTGTAAGGACTTGAAGATTTCTTATATGTCCCATAGTTTCTCTTGTGACCCTTATGTGTTAAATTTTAAGGGATTTGATCTTATACTAGGAATGGATTGGCTCGATAAGTATAAAGCAGTTCCGAATTGTGATGAGAGGACAGTTTCGTTGGAAACTGATTTGGGTAGGATTACCAAAGTGTCGTGTAATAATTCTGGATTTCACTTGAGTAGTCTTTTGTAAGGAGTGGAGACTTCTCAAGAGAATGTTGGAGAAATCGATATGGTTCTAGATATTCCTGATGTATTTGAAGAAGTTAAGTGTCTGCCTCCACATCGAGAGATTGAATTTCGTATTGATTTGATCCCACGAGAAGTACCAGTGATTCAGGCCAGTAGGAGAATGCATCCTAGGGAGAGAGAGGAGTTAATTAAGCAGACAAAGGATCTTTTGGAGAAGGGTTTGATTAGACCTAGTTTTTCTTATTGGGGCTCTACTGCGGTATTTGTCACCAAATCGGATGGTTCGCTAAGATTCTGTGTTGATTATAGAGAATTGAACAAAGTGACCATTCGAAATAAATATCTTTTTCCTCGTATCGATGATCTCTTTGACCAATTGCATGGAGCTACTATCTTTTCTCAATTGGATTTAGCTTCAGGTTTCCATCAGTTGAGGGTAGCTGAGGACAATATTCCCTTGACTGCATTTAGGGGACCGAGTTGTTTCTATGAGTGGTTGGTTATGCCTTTCAGGTTAACCAATGCTCATGCCTACTTTGTTGACCTGATGAGCCGAGTCAATCGGGATGTGTTGAATAAATTCTTTCTGGTGTTCATTGATGATATCTTGGTCCATTCCAAATCATAAGAGGAGTACAGGCATCATTTGAGGATTGTATTGGAGACTCTGAGGAGACATGTGTTGAAGGAAAAGTTCTCCAAGTGCCATTTCTGGAAATCGGAAGTTAAATTTTTAGGGCACATTGTTTCTAGAGAAGGTATTTCTGTAGATCCAGTAAAGGTTAAGACTATTCTGGAATGGAAACAGCCGGAGACACCGACTGAAATTCGTAGTTTTCTGGGTTTGGCTGGCTACTACAGAAAATTTATTAAGGATTATTCCAAGATTTCTTCACATCTGATTAAGCTGACTAGGAAAGGAGCTAAATTCAAGTGGACACCTCAGTGTGAAGAAACTTTCCAGAAATTGAAGATAAGACTAACCAGTGCACCAGTGCTTGCTATTCCGGATGGGAAGAGCAAATTTGAAGTTTATACTGATGCTTGTCTAGTTGGACTGGGAGCAGTTCTGATGCAGAATGGAAGCGTAATTGCGTATTCTAGTCGGTAGTTGAAGCCACATGAGAAGAATTATGCTACGCACGATCTTGAACTGTTAGCCATTGTTTTTGCTTTGAAGATCTGGAGACATTATCTTTTGGGAGAAAAGTTTGAGTTATTCACGGATCACAAACCGTTGAAATATCTTTTCTCTCAAAAAGATCTTAATTTGAGACAGCAATGGTGGTTCGAATTTCTGGCATCCTATGATTTGGATATTATGTATAATCCGGGAAAGGCGAATGTTGTAGCTGACGCTCTTAGTAGAAATGCAGTTTTGTCTCTTTTGGAAGTCGTTCCATCTCTCTAAGAAAGAATCATTATTTAGCAAATGGAGGATAAATCTTTGAGGAAATAATTCTTGGAACTAAGGACGGTCGATATTCAAATTTCAAGGTGGACGATCAAGGTGCTTTAAGGATTAATGGTCTTTTGTGTGTGCCTAATATAGATGGACTGAGGTAAGAAGTCTTAGCTGAGAGTCATCGCTCCAAAGTGAATATTCACCCGGGAATCTCAAAGATGTATAAGGATATGAGGAGAGTTTTCTGGTGGCTGAGCATGAAGAAAGATGTAGCTGCTTTCGTAAATAGTTGTGTTGTAACGATCTCGAATTCTAATTTATTTTAAATTGATAATTAATTTAATTTCCGATTTAAAATTTGTGAAATTAATTGGTTAATCGATTTGAGTTTTTCCAAATTCAAATAAAATATGTCATTTAACATAGAAATGGTTTCTTTTATATATCATTTTAATTCAATATGGAATTTTTTTTAAACAATGTTATTAAGGTAATATCTTTACAAATTTGATTTTTATATAAATAGAAATTTTTACAAATGGTTTGAAATAATAATAAGTATTAACATAAGTATGAAAATAATAATAAGCAAATGAAGTATAAAAATATAACTAAAACAAAAGTAAAATAATAAAATGTCTATGAAAATATAAAGTAAACAAATCAAATTAGATGTGAATGATAATGTGAAACATGATAGGAAAATATCAACACACAAAATATCAGCTGTCATCCCACTAAAGCAAGGCTAAAGAAACTTTGACCAAAGTATTGCAAAACAAAAATCTGAGTATCTATAGAATAAGGTAAGTATGGAGAGCAAGGGGACAAGTATGATACATGAAGGACATAAGCATGTAATGCCATCTTCTCAGCATGTACAAAAAATCATCTTCAGCCATACCTATTGTATTGTACAAATATTATAGTCACCCTGAACAAAAAGATAAAATATTAACCTGTACAACTCATCTCTATATACCTCAACTTCATCTCAGCTCGTTCACTAAAAGCTGAGAGAATCTAAAGTAATATCATTTTAAAAGCTAGAACAAAATTCAATTTAAATATCAGATATCAAGGAAGCTTCAACTTGTAATTTCTCAGGCTGTTTCAAATATAGGAGCAAGCTCTGTCCATCTTCTCAACAAAAAATGTGAGTAACTTCTTTTTAAATACTTAAGTAATCTGGTTGCTTGATTTAAGTATGGAAATAAATATGTTATTGTGTTTATATATTGCTAAAATTCTGCGTGTTTGTGAAATAGGATATCTGCGTGGTTGTAAAATACTATAACAAACCTATGTATTTAGAATTTTAAACTCAGATTTGATTCAAAATTCAACCCCATTTGATCTACTTGTTGTTATGACCTAGGATCTAAACAAATTATGTTTGTTTGATCAAAAAAGTAAAATTTAAAATTTGAATTCAAGTTAAACAAGGTAGAACTGCTTTGAAAACCTAAAAAACAGTCAATATTTAATAGGAGTGAAATTTCAAACGTCCTAAATTATTAATTCAGGTTTATAAATTGAATTCTTATCTGAAATTAGGATTTTTAAAACTAAAATTTTATTTTTTAGTTAAGGTTTGTAGTGGGATTTCTGGTTTGATCAATTTGGGAATTTTGGGTTGCCTCTGGCAATACAGTTGATTGGAGTGGCTGTGGTTCTTCATGGAGGTGGAGAAGTGACTGGAGAGGCCAGGAAAAATGGCCGGTGGATGGTCAGTGGCCGGTGGTGACGAGGATGGTTGAGTTTTATTCCTAAACCTAATTTTGTCTGGGTTGATAATTTGGATCAGTTCGTCACTCTGTCGGATCGAGTTTGACGTGGTTTGGAGGATTGGTGCAGCGGGTATTGGGGAGTCGATGGCCGGAGTTGTAGATTGGCCGGTGGTCAGAGCGCCGAGATTGGAGCGTTGACAGGTTGGGTCGCTGATGGCTTTCGTTACTTCCAGGTTTGGGTGAGGAGTTTATGACGAGTTCCAGGTTTCGACCTTGATCTCGAATCCATTTTTTGAATCAACGAAGGATTTTTCGATGATTGGAAGTTGATGCGGGGGGATCGTTGACCTGTACGACGAGGCAGAGTCGATTGGAGAAGATCACCGGGGCGGTGCACGTGCACGAGGCTAAAAATGTTAGCCTGGGTGTTAGTTATCTGGGAAGAACCAGTTTTGCTCATGTCGTACTCGGGTGATTTGAGTTGTTTACTCGAAGCTAAATGATCAGGGCTCGGGTTACATCCTGTTACAAGCTTCAGCCTGAAACTGTTCCTGGTTTAGGAATTTTAAACAAAAATTTAAAATTTTAAAACAAGGTTTTACAACTGAGGTTTAAATCAAAATGTAAATAAAAATTCAAGTTTAAATTGGAACTTGGTTTGCAAATAAAATAAAGTTTTAAATTCAATTTGGTTTAATAATTTCAAAGCACTTAAGTGTGTTAAAGAAGTTTGAATTCAAAAATAGAATTGAATTGTAAATGGGAATTAAACAAGCTGAAATTTTGAAAGTTTAAAACTGAATTTAATTTTTGACCAAATTTCCAGATTTTGAGATTAATTTGCTTTAAACTTTATAAAAAGGAAATTTGAAAAAAATGTTTAACATATTGTAAATAACAATTAAATCTTAAATCCAGATGAATTTACTTTAAGAATAAAGACTAATGATTTACAATCCATTAATGAAGGAGTTCTTAATGATTTATCAACTTATCATCAATAACTGACTAAAATAAGTAAATTTCTTTAGAAAGGTAATTAAAGAAATAAAATAGTCAATGAAGTCATTAACTAAGTTTTATCTGGATAATTAATTTATGTGTTTAATTTAACAATAAAATTAGAATAATTTATCTAGAACAATCAATTAACAATTTGGAAATTATAATTACTTAGAAAAGTAATTAATTGATAATTACCGAATGTAATTAATAAAATGATAATCAGCAATTTGGGTATAATTAATTGTTAAGGGGTTAGTTTAATTTATTGATTAAAGAATTAATTAATAATTGTGATTAATTAAGATAAATTAAATAATTAAAGGTTAAATTGATTCATAAATTAAGATTGATTAGTTCGTAGTTAAAAGTGAATTAATAAATGACAAAAAGTGGATATTATTCTAAAATAAATTGAAATTAACTTAGGATAATTAACCCAGATTTATAATTGATACAGTTGATTCAAATTTATCAGTTAACTAATGAATTTTCTTGTGGATGTTTGAACTTGACTGAATAATTAATTTGTCTGATATCCCTGATATTGATGCTTTGTGATATATCCTGATTTGTGTTATGATCTGAAATGTAATTTATTTATCTGAGATAAATGTAATTATTATCTGTGATATATATTTATCTGTGTTCTGTGAATAAAAGATAAGCGTTATGGTTTATACCGCTTATCAAATGTAAGCGTTATACTTTATACCGCTTATCAAATAAATTTCTGTATTTGATCTGTGATGGTTGAATGATTGTGCACTAATGTGTCAAACCCCTGGACCACACTAATACACACACAATTATGGATTTAACAAGGAAATCGGTTAAGTCGCAGATTTTTGAAATAGTTTTGAATTTGAATTTTTAACTTCAAATGTTTTGGAAATGGAATCGGAATAAATGTGAAAAACTTTTGGAATGGAATTTCAAGATAAAATTTATTTTTAAATTACTTGATTAAATTTTAGAATTTAAATAATTTGATTTAAATTTGAATTCAAAATTAGGAATTGAATTCTATGACTTGAAATTTGGGATTAAAAATGTTATGTTAGTTATATACGGTTTGAAACCATATTTAAAGTATTGTTTTGGGAATTCGAATTAAACCAAAGACTGTAACTTGTATAAATGAAATCGGGTTTTTCCAAAATAAAACTGTTGTTTTTAAATGATAAAAAGCTTTCGTTTCAAATCTTATTAAAAGGAATTTCAAGTTTAAATTAAAATAGTTTTCCAAGTTATAGACGAATATTCGGAAACGAATTTTGAAAATGAATATTTGGGAACAATTTGAAACCTATGAGACAAATCTTTGATTTAAAGATTTAATGAATTAATCTTTTTGAAATCCGGGAATGAATATTTGTGAAATTAGGTGAACGTTATGAAATAAATCTTTTGTCTAAAAGATTTGAAATGGTAATTGGTTTAAACCATTTGAAAGTAAGTTTTGAATTATTAAGTTGTGACTTAATTGAAATACCATATCCATATGTTCTAAATATTTCGCTCACTATTCGGTTTAGCCGAGAAAGGACCTTTGTGTCGTATAACCCATTCCGAATATGTGATTCTTCGTTATGGATAGCATTTGAAGACCGATGTTGAAGACCGGGTATTTGCGAGAGCTATAGGATGACCCATCGATTGTCACTACACCGAGTCGCGCTGGTATAGAGATTCCCTAAGTGATGGGAAGTCCGATCGGGATTGTGAATAACCGGATTGCAAGGACTTCTTTGGAAGTACCTTCGGTTCTGTTCGAACCCAGAACAGACTTTTATGGATTGTATGCCTGACATTACAATTTGAGATATAAAGCAGATTTCTTTCAAATACATTTATGTTGGTGGCGGAGAATTTATTCTCTTAGCTTAACACCCTTCTCTGAGACGTACGAGCTCAGAGGTTATGTAGTTGAAGGTTATCGGTGATATATTCCCAACTTGGTAATGTGACATGCTGAGTGATGCTGATCATTTGTTGATCAAATCATTGCTTTTGTATAAAGCGTAGCTTTGTGGACGAGACTTCTTCGGAGCTCACACCCCGGAATGGTCAAAACAGGAAAGATGCAGCAAGGATATTGGGGGTAGCGCCCCTTAGGGTATGTACATCTTTTTCTGGATAGAAGTGGTATCATGGTATGGAGCCCAGATACTTAACTTATGTGGATATCGCAAATACACAAATATCTTACTTTGTGACTGTTGTTGGGGCCCCGGATAAAGGTTGGTTACAACCGGGGGATGGCATACTCATGTTAGTAGTAACCTAGTTTGAAGGGTAACCCGGCCTTGTGTTGGCAGAGATCCGGTTAGGTTCTCGAGGACGTCCTTCTAGAGGCGTTCTCATGTGGCAATGGGTAGTTCCTTGGCCTGACCATTTGTTGGAAACCCAAAGAAACAATACGAGCCTTGTACATTATTAGTTGTATAACCTGCCATGGAATGTGGCGGTAACCTGCTATTGAACATGGCAGCTATAGTAGGCATACGATAATGGTCGTATGCTGGCTAAGATTTATATTCTACTTTCGAAATGTTTTTCTGCACTTTGCACTTATAGTAACAATATCAAGGAAATTGCGTATCAAGCATGTTTGACTATCATAAGAAGAAATCTCCTCCAATTCTGCATTTGCATTGTGTGTGTGGCGGGAGGTCTTTTGGTAGTTTCATTTTTAAAAGCATTGCGAATTGATTTTAAAATCTTTTGTTGATTGTTTTAAAAGATAAACTGTTTTTGTTGCTCAAACCAGTCTCATCACTGATCCGGAGTTTATTGTTTCTTTCCTAAACTCTGGGTGCTTAATTTTTTTTCTACACGAGCAGTCTAGAGTTGGGTTTTTCAGATAGCTAGGTTCAGTAGACTATCTGGAGATAGTTCAGTCTTTGGATCAGACTGCATTTGCTTATCTTTGTGCACACTTATTGGGAGTTCGAGTTATTGCTGGATTGGATTTTGGAAATGGAGTTGCAGTTTTTGGAGTTCTTCCTTGAAGACTATCTTAGAGTTATTTGTTCCGCTACTGGTGTTATCGTTTTCTTTTCCGCTGCTATTTTATTGTATCATATCTCCGATGTATATTGATATCTATTGGATCATCTGTTGTATCAGATATTGTATCAAAGCTGTATATCAATGTATTATTCTTTTATTCCGCTGTGTTGTTTACTTAATGTTGTTATAAGCTCCGGCGAATCGGATTTGAACGGTCGAATCTATGGCATTCGAATACGATATGAAGTATGGATGTCGATTTCGAGCGAAAAAATCCCGGTTCATTACATTTGGTATCAGAGCTAAGGTTGAACTTTAGCTCAGGAGTATAACACATTAAGTAGCTCATTAGAGATGGGGTGAAGTAAACCCTAGAATGAGTAATCCCTAAGATATCCATTTGAATGCCTCAGTAAATTCTCTTGCTATTCACTGATTGTGAGTATGAGTGCAAGAAGAGGACAAGTTAGGGGACAGGGAAATACGACTATAAATGGTCAATACCCTGCGACAGTGGAAACATTCCTTTCTCTTCTCAATCTCCTTTGATTTGATTTTAAATTTTTGATTGCTTTGTGACAGCTCCAGAGGAAGTTTCGGTGTGATGGTGGCTCTACAAATCGTTGTAGAAAAAAAATCCTTACTTCGTATTTCATCGATTTCTTATCAGTTTTTGATTTAAACCTTAATGAATATGAATTAGAAATTTGGAATTGAAAATTTAAATAAATTTGAAATTTGAAATTAAGTTAAATTGATTAATAGAATAAGAAGGCTAAATTGAATTGAATCGATAAAACGATATCATTTAAAACCAAATTTGAAATTCTATTATAATTTCTTGTATCTATTATTGATATTCTGATTTGGTGAGCCAAATGGAGAATTGATATTCAGTTTGATCTCAAAAGATATTTCTCTATCTTTCATCTATCTTCGTTATCCCTCTCTGGCGAATTTCGAGGACGAAATTCCTTTTAAGGGGGAAAGTCTGTAACGATCCCGAATTCTAATTTATTTTAAATTGATAATTAATTTAATTTTTGATTTAAAATTTGTGAAATTAATTGGTTAATCGATTTGAGTTTTTCCAAATTCAAATAAAATATGTTATTTAACATAGAAATGGTTTCTTTTATAAATCATTTTAATTCAACAAGGAATTTTTTTTAAACAATGTTATTAAGGTAATATCTTTACGAATTTGATTTTTATATAAATAAAAATTGTTACAAATGGTTTGAAATAATAATAAGTATTAACATAAGTATGAAAATAATAATAAGCAAATGAAGTACAAAAATATAAATAAAACAAAAGTAAAATAATGAAATGTCTATGGAAATATAAAGTAAACAAATCAAATTAGATGTGGATGATAATGTGAAACATGATAGGAAAATATCAACACACAAAATATCAGCTGTCAGTCCACTAAAGCAAGGCTAAAGAAACTTTGACCAAAGTAATGCAAAACAAAAATCTTAGTATCTATAGAATAAGGTAAGTATGGAGAGCAAGGGGACAAGTATGATACATGAAGGACATAAGCATGTAATGCCATCTTCTCAGCATGTACAAAAAATCATCTTCAGCCATACCTATTGTATTGTACAAATATTATAGTCACCGTGAACAAAGAGATAAAATATTAACCTGTAAACTCATCTCTATATACCTCAACTTCATCTTAGCTCGTTCACTAAAAGCTGAGAGAATCTAAAGTAATATCATTTTATAAGGTAGAACAAACTTCAATTTAAACATCAAATATCAAGGAAGCTTCAACTTGTAATTTCTCAAGCTGTTTCAAATATAGGAGCAAGCTCTGTCCATCTTCTCAACAATAAATGTGAGTAACTTCTTTTTAAATACTTAAGTAATCTGGTAGCTTGATTTAAGTATGGAAATAAATATGTTATTGTGTTTATATATTGCTAAAGTTCTGTGTGTTTGTGAAATAGGATATCTGCGTGGTTGTAAAATACTGTAATACACCTCAGTATTTAGAATTTTAAACTCAGGTTTGATTCAAAATTCAACCCCGTTTGATCCACTCGTTGTTATGACCTAGGATCTAAACAAATTATGTTTGTTTGATCAAAAAAGTAAATTTTAAAATTTGAATTCAAGTTAAACAATGTAGAACTGCTTTGAAAACCTTAAAAATAGTCAATGTTTAATAGGAGTGAAATTTCAAACATCTTAAATTATTAATTCAGGTTTATAAATTGAATTCTTATCTAAAATTAGGATTTTTAAAACTAAAATTTTATTTTTTAGTTAAGGTGGGTAGTGGAATTTCTAGTTTGATCAATTTGGGAATTTTGGGTTGCCTCTGGCAATACAGTTGATTGGAGTGTCTGTGGTTCTTCATGGAGGTGGAGAAGTGACTTGAGAGGCCAGGAAAAATGGCCGGTGGATGGTCAGTGGCCGGTGGTGATGAGGGTGGTTGAGTTTTATTCCTAAACCTAATTTTGTCTGGGTTGATAATTTGGATCAGTTCTATCACTCTGTTGGATCGAGTTTGACGTGGTTTGGAGGATTGGTGGAGCGAGTATTGGGGAGTCGATGGCCGGAGTTGTAAATTGGCCGGTGGTCGGAGCGCCGAGATTGGAGCGTTGATCGGTTGGGTCGCTGATGGCTTTCGTTACTTCCAGGTTTGGGTGAGGAGTTTATGACGAGTTCCAGGTTTCGACCTTGATCTCGAATCCATTTTTTGAATCAACGATGGAGTTTTCGATGATTGGAAGTTGATGCGGGAGGGGGGGGGATCGTTGACCTGTACGATGAGGCAGAGTCGATTGGAGAAGACCACTGGGGCGGTGCACGTGCACGAGGCTAAAAATGTTAGCCTGAGTGTTGTTATCTGGGAAGAACCAGTTTTGCTCGTGTCGTACTCGGGTGATTTGAGTTGTTTACTCGAAGCTAAATGATCAGGGCTCGGGTTACATTCTGTTACAAGCTTCAGCCTGAAACTGTTCCTGGTTTAGGAATTTTAAACAAGAATTAAAAATTTTAAATCAAGGTTTTACATCTGAGGTTTAAATCAAAATGTAAATAAAAATTCAAGTTTAAATTGGAACTTGGTTTGCAAATAAAATAAAGTTTTAAATTCAATTTGGTTTAATAATTTTAAAGCACTTAAGTGTGTTAAAGAAGTTTGAATTCAAAAATAGAATTGAATTATAAATGGGAATTAAACAAGCTGAAATTTTGAAAGTTTAAAACTGAATTTAATTTTTGACCAGATTTCCAGATTTTGAAATTAATTTGCTTTAAACTTTATGAAAAGGAAATTTGAAAAAAAATGTTTAACATATTGTAAGTAACAATTAAATCTTAAATCTAGATGAATTTACTTCAATAATAAAGACTAATGATTTACAATCCATTAATAAATGAGTTCTTAAAGATTTATCAACTTATCATCAATAAATGACTAAAATAAGTAAATTTCTTTAGAAAGGTAATTAAAGAAATAAAATAGTCAATGAAGTCATTAACTAAGTTTTATCTGGATAATTAATTTATGTGTTTAATTTAACAATAAAATTAGAATAATTAATCTAGAACAATCAATTAACAATTTGGAAATTATAATTACTTAGAAAAGTAATTAATTGATAATTACCGAATGTAATTAATAAATGATAATCAGCAATTTGGGTATAATTAATTGTTAAGGGGTTAGTTTAATTTATTAATTAAAGAATTAATTAATAATTGTGATTTATTAAGATAAATTAAATAGTTAAAGGTTAAATTGGTTCATAAATTAAGATTGATTAGTCCGTAATTAAAAGTGAATTAATAAATGATAAAAAGGGGATTTTATTCTAAAATAAATTGAAATTAACTTAGGATAATTAACCCAGATTTATAATTAATACAGTTGATTCAAATTTATCAGTTAACTAATGAATTTTTCTTGTGGATGTTTGAACTTGACTGAATAATTATTTTGTCTGATATCCCTGATATTGATGCTTTGTGATATATCCTGATTTGTTTTATGATCTGAAATGTAATTTATTTATCTGAGATAAATGTAATTATTATATGTGATATATATATCTGTGTTCTGTGAATAAAAGATAAGCGTTATGGTTTATACCGCTTATCAAATGTAAGCGTTGTACTTTATACCACTTATCAAATAAATTTCTGTATTTGATCTGTGATGGTTGAATGATTGTGCACTATTGTGTTAAACCCCTGGACCACACTAATACACACACAATTATGGATTTCACGAGGAAATTAGTTAAGTCGCAGATTTTTGAAAATAGTTTTGAATTTGAATTTTTAACTTCAAATGTTTTGGAAATGGAATCGGAATAAATGTGAAAAACTTTTGGAATGGAATTTCAAGATAAAATTTATTTTTAAATTACTTGATTAAGTTTTAGAATTTAAATAATTTGATTTAAATTTGAATTCAAAATTAGGAATTGAATTCTATGATTTGAAATTTGGGGTTAAAAATGTTATGTTAGTTATATAGGTTTGAAACCATATTTAAAGTATTGTTTTGGGAACTCGAATTAAACCAAAGATTGTAACTTGTATAAATGAAATTGGGTTTTTCCAAAATAAAACTGTTGTTTTTAAATGATAAAAACTTTCGTTTCAAATCTTATTAAAAGGAATTCCAAGTTTAAATTAAAAAAAAACTTTTTTCCAAGTTATAGTTGAATATTCGAAAACGAATTTTGAAAATGAATATTTGGGAACGATTTGAAAGCTATGAGACAAATCTTTGATCTAAAGATTTAATGAATTGATCTTTTTGAAACGGAATTGTTTTGAAATCCAGGAATGAATCTTTGTGAAACTAGGTGAACTTTATGAAATAAATCTTTTGTTTAAAATATTTTAAATGGTAATTGGTTTAAACCATTTGAAAGTAAGTTTTGAATTATTAAGTTGTGACTTAATTGAAATCCCATATCCATATGTTTTAAATATTTCGCTCACTATTCGGTTTAGCCGGAAAAGGACCTTTGTGTCGTATAACCCATTCCGAATATGTGATTCGTCGTTATGGATAGTATTTGAAGACCGATGTTGAAGACCTGGTATTTGCGAGAGCGATAGGATGAACCATCGATTGTCTCTGCACCGAGTCGCGCCGGTATAGAGATTCCCTAAGTGATGGGAAGTCCGGTCGGGATTGTGAATACCCGGATTGCAAGGACTTCTTTGGAAGTGCCTTCGGTTCTGTTCGAAACCAGAACAGACTTGTATGGATTGTATGCCTGGCATTACAATTCGAGATATAAAGTAGATTTCTTTCAAATACATTTATGTTGGCGGCGAAGAATTTATTCTCTTAGCTTAACACCCTTCTCTGAGACGTACAAGCTCAGAGGTTATGTAGTTGAAGGTTATCAGTGATATATTTCCAACTTGGTAATGTGGCATGCTGAGTGATGCTGATCATTTGTTGATCAAAGCGTGGCTTTTGTATAAAGCGTAGCTTGATGGACGAGAATTCGTCGGACCTCCCACCCCGAAATGGTCAAAACAGGAAAGATGCATCAAGGTTATTGGGGGTAGCGCCCCTTAGGGTATGTACATCTCCTTTTGGATAGAAGTGATATCATGGTATGGAGCCTAGATACTTAACTTATGTGGATATCGCAAATACACAAATATCTTACTTTGTGACTGTTGTTGGGGCCCCGGGTAAAGGTTGGTTACGACCGGGGGATGGCATACTTGTGTCAGTAGTTACCTAGTTTGAAGGGTAACCCGGCCTTGTGTTGGCAGAGATCCGGTTAGGTTCTCGGGGACGTCCTTCCAGAGGCGTTCTAATGTGGCAATGGGAAGTTCCTTGGCCTGACCATTTGTTGGAAATCCAAAGAAACAATATGAGCCTTGTACAGTATTAGTTGTATAACCAGCCATGGAATGTGGCGGTAACCTGCTATTGAACATGGTAGCTATAGTAGACATACGATAATGGTCGTATGCTGGCTAAGATTTATATTCTACTTTCGAAATGTTTTTCCGCACTTTGCACTTATAGTAATAATATCAAGGAAATTGCGTATCAAGCATGTTTGACTATCATAAGAAGAAATCTCCTCCAATTCTGCGTTTGCATTGTGTGTGTGGCGGGAGGTCTTATGGTAGTTTCATTTTTAAAAGCACTGCGAATTGATTTTAAAATCTTTTGTTGATTGTTTTAAAAGATAAACTGTTTTCGTTGCTCACACCAGATGTAACGTCCCGCCTTTTCACACGGTTTAAATCGACAACGTGCCAATTCAAACCATACGGAAGGGCGGATTTTTATGGGGTAAATAAGAAAAAAACAGAGAAGAAATAAAATAAAACAGAATCTCACAGCGGAAGGATAAAATATAATAATCAAATATACAGTTCATGAAGCTGTTTTACAAAACCCTTGATTATATTTACGTAATACATATCAGAGTTACACATACCAATAACAATGCAGCGGAATAGTATGAGTGTAGTGCAATAATAGTAGATACTAGTAATATAAATCTTCGTCTACGTCCTCCAGAGCTAAAACTTCAAATCCTGAAACGCTCGGACTGACCCGAGCGAATTGAAAAGACAAAACACTCGAGTCAGAACTAAAAGATCTTATGTAAGTTAAATTAACAGAAATAAACATGAGTGCAGTAACACAAGAGATGATCGGGATTTACATCTCTTAAGGATCCGTAAAACTATTTACCATGTAGTATATTGCGCTATTATAATAGTGTCTATAATAAAATAAACATTCTTTTAAATAGCATTAAGGCTTTACATTTTCCACCTTAACACGTAATAGTCCCAGTAGTCCATCCAATATCATAGTCCCTCCTGATTGGGAAGCCACCAGAGGATACCACACGGGCTACGGGAGAAATCCAAACTCGTACAGGCTCGGTATGGTAGGTGACACGGCACAACTAGGCAATGCCAGGGTAGATATACCAATTGCTATCCGGGCTGGTGGAAACGCGTAGCCGTAGCTATCGCCCACCTCGAAACAAACTCCCCCAAAAATCAAAGTAAAAGTGGCCACTGAATCAATCCAAAGTCAAAGTATAATATCGAAGAGGAGTGTCCGATCAGAGGAATGACCTCATTGGCCCGAGAATCGCTCCTGTTTTAGCCACCTTATGCCAACTCACGGGAGTCGGGTCCACGTATTTACCTTGCAGGAAACGCCTCCACCAACCTACTTCATTCTGGAATCTCCACCACGTACACGGTTGTTAAAGTGGTTTTCGGAGTTGGCAGAGAGTATGACAACTTCAGATCCCGGTCTCTTCAACAACCAAACGTTATTATAACACCGCGGTCATTTAAAATAATTTAAACTTTAAAACCAGAATAAAATATCCATTTTAAACCCATATAAATATGATATCATTTATAATTTTAAAACCCCAAATCAATACGATGTCATTTAGACCCAAAATCATATAATGTCATTTTATTTTCCAATATATATTCTTTTCCAAAATCATAGGGTTTTCAAAGTAAAATATTTAGAAATCAAAACTCTTGAATATACTATTTTCAAATCATACTACTTTGAAAATCATAACTTTGAAACAAATTTCCATCTCTCAAATGGTTAAATATTAAATTTCTTTTATAAAACAAAATAGCTTCTTTACATTTCACAAATCAATTCCAAATATCAATTTAAACTTCCAAATACCATTTTTAATTCTTATGTTTCAAAGCTTTAAATATTTTACCATTTCAAAAACAACTCATTTGACAAACCCATATATATCAAATTCAATTCCTTATTATTTAGACTTGAAATGTTTGCTTAATGAATTCGATATAACTTAAGTAAAACCTTTAACTTCACATAATTGGAGAATCTTTCAATTTATTAAACTTGATATATTCATTTAAATCAACCTGATATTCATTTAAACCACTTTACACAAAAATCAAGTTATAAAAATCATATCCTTAAAAAAAATTAACTTTTATTAAATTTCAATTTAACTTAATATTCATCTTCCAAATCTTATCCTCATTTAAGTCATAAAAACTCCAGAAATTAGATTTAAATAAATGCTTAATCGTATTTGATCAAAAAAATCAAACTTAATTTTATACTTCAAATCAAATTTATACGAAGCTTAAAAACCGAAAATTATATATATATATATATATATATATATAATATCCAATTCAATATCCCATAAACCATATATATATAGCTTTACAAAACCATAAAAACATTTCAAAATATAATTTATATATATACTGTGGTGCCTGTATAAAATTTTCCACCCTATGGTCAAGTGATACGGATGTTTATCATTTCAATCTGCAATTTAAAATAAAAATGCGGTTGTATATCATTTCAAACCGCAATCCCGAATGAAATGAAAATTGTAACGACCTGTTAAATTCAATGATATTAAATGAATCAATTTGATATGTTTTCTAATCTAATTTAAATTGAAATAGAAGTCTTAGGATTTTTAATGGAGTAAATGTAGGGGTTAGCTAGTAACTGTAATTAAAAGTAAATAATTTAAAATGTTTATATGACATAGATTGAAATAACGAAAATTTGTGTTTGTGGTTATAATTCATAATTAGTTGATTAAAATAGTATTAATGAAATAATAACTGAATTTAATTGCAATATTTAAACATCAGAAAGATTTAATTGGTGGATTAAATTTGTTAAAGTTCATAAGTTTTGTAATTTAGTTTAGTAGAACTTTAAATTATAAATGAAGATTGAAATAAACGATAAATTTAATTATGTCAATGGTGACTCAAGACCTAGGTTATAGGAATTGGAACATAATCCAATTTGAATTAAGTAGAAGAAGGATTTGGTTAATATGTAAGTTATTGTTCAAGGTATTGAATAAAAACTTGGAATCCAATCATAATTTAATGATAATAACGTTAGTATTAGAGAATAAAAATATTTCAATGCAGTACCCAAATGAACGGAATAAAATGAATATATATTGAATGGAAATGAAATGTAAATTGGCACATTTGGTTGAAAGTTAATTTTAAGAAACATATAAATGTTGAATTTGTGAATATTAATATAAATATTAACTTGAATGGGATTCATTAATACAAAGATGTAATAAGTGTAGATAGTAAAAATTTAATGGCTGTAGTGGATAAAAAAATCTAGTAGTAACATAAAATTTATTTATATGGAAAAAGAGTATAGATTTGAACAAATTTATGAAAATTTGATAAGAACAGTGGTTGTAATCAGTTTGGTTATTTAATATTTGGAAGATAGAGATTTGTAAATCCGTTAATAAATTTATAATGGGAAGGAATGGTAAGAATGTAAAAATTATAAGCATTTGATTCAATTAAGGGAATTAAATTATAATAAATGGCCATTTGTAACGACCCGTATTTTACGTGTCGATGTATCGTAGAACTTACAGGTCGTTAGTGTTGTTTGTGTTGTCTCTAACCTGAGTCGTATAGGGAACCGACTCAAGAGCTACTTGGAGTTAGTACGTTGCCGAGTTATCATGTTAAGTGTTCGAGTTAGTGGGGTTTTAAGTCGTTTGAACGACTTAAGAAAGTTGCCGACTTAAGGTGGAACGAGTTAGTGGGTTGGACCGACTCATAGGGGTGGCCGGTTTAGATGGTTGCCGAGTTAAGAGGGTAACGACCTATGAAATAAGGCTTAGGTCGGCTGAGTGAGTTAACGGCCTAGTAGCTACCGACTTAAGGATATGAGCGACCTATAGGAGCTGGCAACCTAGTGGGGAGCGACCTAAGAGGGGTAGAGACCTAGGGGTAAGCGGCTTAGGAGAGTGGGCGACCTAAGGGATTTTGCAGATAGGTCGTGGACCGACCTAAGATAGGTCGTTGTGTGTTTTAGGTCGGCATGTTAGTTAAGTCGTCATACGACTTAGGACTTAGAGTGGCTTAAGTGTTGTTAGGTCGTAGCATGATAGGTCGGCAACGACCTAAGTTAGGTCGGAGGCTTTTGTATTGTGTGTTTGTTAGGTCGTTGGGGACATAGGTCGGCAGGGGTTTGAGTCGGCATGGTTGTTGAGTCGTCATGCGACCTAGGACTTAGGGGATGCGGCAGTGTGCTGGGCTGTTGACTAGAGTCTGTTGGCTGTTAGGTCGTAGGAGGTGTATAGGTCGGCAACGACTTAGTTAGGTCGGAGATTTCTTAGGTCGGCAACGACCTAAAACCGAACCTACGAGTTACGACCTAAGGGGGAATTCAGCCTATAAATAGAGGGGTTTGGCTCACTTTTTGGCACCGGTTTTTGAAGCGACGAAGTGCTGCCATTTTGAAGACTCGACTACAACATTTCTTCATCTTCTTTTCTCCATTCCAATCTAATTCTAACATCCATCCAAGATCGAAGATCAAGATCAAAGATCAAGAGCCAAAGTTGAAGATTTTCATCCGAAGAGGCTAGATTTCACCGTTTCAAGTGAAATTTCTCCGGATCAAGTCCAAGTCCTTGCTGTCCAGATCTGTAGTTGATTCATTTTAGGTTGTTTTGGTGATTTGGTGAGTGGTAGTTATCTCTCACACGGACCCAAAGGAGTGTAGTGGATTGGTGATATGTTTATGTGTTAAAGTTAGCGTTTTCTCGCATTTTCCTTAAGTCTGCATGTAGATCCATCATATTTGAAGATGTTTACTTATGAAAGTTATTTATCAAGTATTAGAGACAAAACCCATGTTTTAGATTTGATAGATCTATGTTAAAAACCATGATTTCACATATGTTGGACTTTTGCTCACTTAATTACGAAATTTCCATTATAGTTAATATTGCTTAATATATCTTGTTTGAATGCTTGAATGTTTGAATGTATGTTAGATTTGATTGCTCCAAGTTAGCTTGTAGTTGATTTGGAACAAGATGGTGAAGATGATTCAAAAGCTAAGTGGAAAGGCTCTTGAATGGTGAAAGCTGCCGATGGCATATGAAGCGGATGTGGAAGCTCATATGGATGAATTCGAGGATATGGGATCTTGCCATGATGCGAGAAGGCAAAGCATGGTTGAGTTGGGACTTTGCGATGATATGATGAGGCAAGGCTTGTGTTGAGATGGGACGGGTCATGATGACGTTCCAAGTTGAGAGACTTTGCTATGATGTGATGAGGCAAGACATATGTTGTGATGGGACGGGTCACGAAGACGTTCCAAGCACGGGTCATGACGACGTGCAAAGTTATAACTCGGTGATGCGGTCCGGGTTGGTGTGGATAATGGTTAGCTTGAGAGGCGCTTGAGCTAGTATAGAAATAGTCGTCAAGGAGGATGACTAGGAGGCTAAGATCTCATCGTTGTTGAAGGTTCTAGCATACTCAAAGCAAGGGTACGTTGGAACGGGTCACGATGACGTTCCAAGCACGGGTCACGATGACGTGCTAGTACTCTGGGCTGATGCGTTCGGCTTAGGCACGGGTCACGATGACGTGCGGAGTTATGGCTAAACCGGGGTTACCATTAGCCCTTGACAGGCGGTCATTCAACTAACGGTGAAATCAAGGCAATGATAACAGTGATAGCCAGAGTCATGGATGTTTGGATGTTTGGTTGTATCATCATTCGGCTTCAAGAGCGGTGTTTTCTGGGTGCTTATCTGATCTTGGTTTAGGCCTTGGGGGTTTGTATTTGGAAAACATCGTCCTTGACTCGAGTGATTATTGCTTTACCTTACTTATCTGCTATGTTATGCTTACTTCTCCTTAGTGTGTGTCTGGGGGCTATCACTGTAGAAAGAGGTGGAGTGGGATGGTTTGGTTCCTATTCCTTTTATCCTTTATGCTCTTTTGGTATGTTTGATAGTTAATTTACTGCTCACTAAGACTTTGTCTGACTCAAGGTTTTATGTCTCCTCTTATTACCTTGGGCTGTTCATCCATGTTTGGGATGGGCAGACTAGGTAGCAGGTGGCAGGTGCTGTGCTAGGAGTTCTACGCTGAAGATGACGAAGACGAGCAGAAGGCTTTGCATATTAGTTTTCTTACTATATGTACTGGGTATCCGCTGCCGTATTTGGTTGAGTGATTTGTAGTGAGGCTTTCATGTATGGATTTGAGTAGATGATTGTACAAAACTACTGTGATGCTTATATGATGATGTTCTGTTCTATGGAGCTTCACTATATTATATTTCTCTATTGTATTTTATCCATGCGCTGTGAGTTATGCGATAGAGATTCTTTTGTTTTGTGTTACCCTGACTATCGTCCATGGCTGCCTGGCACACCTTTCAGCGCATTATTTCCTTGTTTTGGTGCGGGAGTCATGGGCGGTCGTCACATTTGGTATCAGAGCTTTGGTTAATCGATTTTAGCCAACGCTCGCTGATGTAACTACGTAAGAGAGACGTAATTGTAATTTGATGGATGATTACTATATATAATATAGTAGTTTAGAAGGGTTTGAACTCCTTATGCAGTTGTTTCTTAAGGTGTTCTAATCATTCTTATTTACAGATATTAAGGATGAGTCGAAGTGAGAGACAAGCTGCGAGGGGTAGTCGTGATGCTAGGGAAGCTGTTGATTATGTTCCTATGTTTGAGGCCATGATGACTTCAATCATGAGGAGGATACCAGCTTCAGGATCATCAGTGGATGTGGGAGTTCAAGTTCAAGCTCCAAGACCGGTGGATTTTGCTAAGCTTTGCAAGGATTATACTTCTCTTGGAGGAAAAGCTTTCTTGGGGACGGAGTCGACTATTGAGGTGCAGAGATGGATTGATGCTTGCAAAAGGATCTTTGGTGACTTAGGGATTGAGGATGCAACTAAGAGAAAGCTTGCATCGAGACAGCTTCAGGGGAGAGCTGCTGATTGGTGGAATTCTATCACCATAGATACACCAGAAGAGGATATTACTTGGGAGCAGTTCCAAGTTAGATTTGAAGCCAAGTTCATCTCTACTGCTCAGAGGTCTGTTTTGTTCAAGAGATTTGTGGAGCTCAAACAAGGCGGAAGGCCTGTTCTGGAGTATATTTCTGAGTTCGAAGCTTTGTCTAAGTATGCCAGATCATATATTGATTCTCCCTACCAGAAGAATGAAAAGTTTGTGACTGGTCTGGATGCTTATCTAGGAAGGCAGTTAGTGGATCATCTGGACGATCCATTTGAGAAGCTGGTGGAGAAAGCTCTGAGGCATGAGAGTTTGTTTCCTAGGGAAAGTTCTGTTGTTGCTGTAACCAGGGAAGGATCTAAACCACAGCAGAGTGGGAATAAGAAGAGGAAGCAGCAGCAACAGAAGGGAAAGGATGGTCAGAAGAAGCCAAAGGGCGAGGTGACTTGTTATAACTGCCGTCAGAAGGGTCATCTTTCTCGGGATTGCAAGAATCCGAAGGTGCAGTTGAAGTGTTACAACTGTGATAAGCTGGGACACATTAAGAAGGACTGTCCAGAACCGAGGAAAGATAGGCAGGTTGTGCAAGCCTATGCTTTGGGGGCTGTTCCATCGTCTTCAAAAGCTCCGACTGCTGAAGAAAAGGGGAAGAGTGTGGTGGTTCAAGGTACTCTTTCTATTTGTGGTGTTCCAGTTAGAGTGTTGTTTGATACTGGAGCGTCGCATTCCTTTGTTTGTGATGATTTGGTAAGCCGGTTAGGTATGAAACCGGATATTGTTGATAGGCCATTGGTTGTGACTAATCCAGTGGGGGGTTCGTCATGTTTGTGTATGATATGCCGTGGTCTAGTTGTGTCGAGTCATGATTGCTCGTTTGTTTGTGATTGCTTTGTTCTGAACTTTGCGGGGTTCGGAATTATTTTGGGTATGGACTGGCTTAGGAAGTATGCGGCTAGGATTGATTGTGAGAGGCTTGAGGTGACAGTCGGGAATGTGGAAGGGCGAAAGGTTGTGATACGATGTAAGCATGAAGAAGGCGTCTTCATGAGCTTCATGTATTCGCTAGTTGTTCCACGGGATGGACTGTCATCGGTGCCTATTGTGAATGAGTTTGAGAATGTCTTTGAGGAAGTCAAAGGGTTGCCGCCGCATAGGGAGATCGAGTTTCGTATCGATCTAGTTGAGGGAGCCAGACCTGTTGTGATGCCTCTTAGGCGGATGGCACCGAGGGAGCAGCAAGAGCTGAAGGTGCAAGTTGATGACCTTTTGCAGAAAGGATTCATTCGGAGAAGTGTGTCCGAATGGGGTGCGCCAGTTGTGTTCGCAACCAAAGCGGATGGATCGTTGAGGTTGTGTGTGGATTATCGTGAGCTGAATAAGGTGACTAAGAAGAACAAGTATCCATTGCCGAGAATAGATGACTTGTTTGATCAGCTTCACGAGGCTAAGGTGTTTTCTCAGATGGATTTGGCAACGGGATTTCACCAGTTGAGAGTGGCGAAGGATAGTGTGCCGAAGACTGCTTTCAGGACACCATCCGGGTTTTATGAGTGGCTGGTAATGCCGTTTGGGTTGACTAACGCGCCAGCATATTTTGTGGATCTTATGAATAGAGTGTTCAGAGATCAGTTGAATAAGTTCGTGCTTGTGTTCGTGGATGATATTTTGGTTTATTCCAGAACTGAGGAAGAGCACAAGACGCACTTGAGGATTGTTTTAGGAATCTTACGGAAACATCAGCTGAAGGCTAAGTTTTCGAAGTGTCACTTCTGGAAGAATGAAGTGAGGTTCTTAGGTCATGTTATTTCTGGAAATGGAATAGCGGTTGATCCCGCTAAGGTGGCAGCGATCCAGGATTGGGTTAGGCCTAAGAATGCATCTGATGTGAGAAGTTTTCTTGGATTAGCAGGATATTATCGTCGGTTTATCAAAGACTTTTCCAAGATAGCTGCACCGTTGACAGGATTGACGAAGAAGAATCAAGTGTTCAGATGGAATGATAAGTGTGAACAAGCTTTCATAATCCTGAAAGAGCGGCTGACAAGTGCTCCTGTTTTGACTATTCCGAGTGGGAATGATGAGATGGTGGTTTACACCGATGCATGTGGCACTGGACTAGGAGCGGTGCTAATGCAGAAGGATAAAGTTGTTGCGTATGCTAGTCGACAACTGAAGCCGCATGAAAGGAACTATCCGACTCATGATTTGGAGTTAGCGGCGATTGTGTTTGCTTTGAAGATGTGGAGACATTATCTATTGGGAGTTAGATTCGAGTTGTTTACAGATCATAAGTCGTTGAAGTATCTGTTCTCCCAAAAGGATTTAAATCTTCGACAGCAACGGTGGCTAGAGTTCCTAGCATCTTATGATTTTGGTATAGCCTATACTCCGGGGAAAGGTAACGCAGTGGCTGATGCGTTAAGTCGAAGACATGCAGGATTGGGAGCCATGTTTTCAGAATGGAAGAGTCTTGAGTATTTGGCTGGATTTGATTTCAGGCCTAGATGTGAATTGGAACCTGAGATGTTGGCAAACTTATCAATAAGGCCTACTCTTGTGGAAAGAATTGGCGAGGGTCAAAAGCAAGACGATAAGCTTGTCAAGGTTATCCAAGATTTGGAATCTGGATTGGACCCAGAGAAGAATAAAGGATTTGAAGTCGATCGAGAGGGTTGGCTTCGAAAGCAAGGGCGACTAGTTGTTCCCGATGTAGATGGATTGAGAGATGAAGTTCTGAGGGAGAGTCATCACTCGAAGTTGACAATTCATCCAGGTGGAAATAAGATGTATCGGGACATGAAGAGAACCTACTACTGGAAAGGTATGAAGAAGGATGTTGGAAATTTTATTTCCAAGTGTATGAATTGCCAGTTGGTGAAAGCTGAGCAGAAGAAGCCCAGTGGATTACTTCAGCCATTAGAGGTTCCTACATGGAAGTGGGAGCAGGTGTCGATGGATTTTATCGATGGTCTGCCTAGGACAAGAGCGGGAAATGAAGGGATTTGGGTCATTGTAGATCGCTTGACCAAGAGTGCAAGATTCATTCCTGTTCGATCGACTAGGACTGCATCGAAGTTGGCTGAATTATATGTGAAGTGGATAGTTCGTTTCCATGGTGTTCCGAAGAGTATAGTGAGCGATCGAGATCCATTGTTCACTAGTAGATTTTGGAAGAGCTTCCAGGAAGTTTTGGGAACCGAGTTGTGTTTGAGTACAGCTTATCACCCTCAAACAGATGGTCAGACTGAGAGAGTCAACCGAGTTTTGGAAGATCTTCTTAGAGCATGTGTTTTGGACTTCGGAGGATCATGGGAAGATCACCTTCATTTGGTGGAGTTTGCTTATAATAACAGTTATCAGTCGAGTATTGGTATGGCACCATATGAGGCATTATATGGAAGACCGTGTAACTCTCCGACATGTTGGTTGGAAACTGGAGAAAAGCTGATACTTGGGCCAGAGATGATTCGACAGACTTCAGATTGTATAGAGATCATTCGGCAAAGAATGAAGGCAGCCCAAGATCGTCAGAAAAGTTATGCCGATAATCGTCGTAAGGATTTGGAATTCGACGTAGGTGATATGGTTTTTGTGAAGATTTCTCCTCTGAAGAGTGTCATTAGATTCGGGAAGAAAGGAAAGTTAACTCCGAGATTTGTTGGACCATTCCCGATTATCGAGCGTATTGGAAAGCTCGCTTATAGATTGGAGTTACCGGAAAAGATGGCGGGTGTGCACAGTGTTTTTCATGTATCTTATCTACGGAAGTATATGCACGACCCAACTACGGTGGTTTCTGCTGATAGCTGTGAAGACTTGGAGGTTGATCCAGTTGTTTCGAGACCTCGTAAGCCGCTTCGTATTGTTGAAACCGATACGAAACAGCTTAGGAGGAAGACGATTACGTTGCTCAAGGTACAATGGAGTGACGATGTTAACGACTGTACATGGGAGGAGGAAGAGAGGATGAAGGCAGCTCATCCCGGACTCTTCAAGGTATGGCCCTAAAGTGTCGTGACATCTCATGAATTTGTAGCTTGTTCTAGTCTTAGAATTCTGCATGCTAGGTTAGAATTGGATGCATGGTTTGTTGATTGCTATGGATGGTAGGCATGCGGAATAATTGTGATTGCTGTTGTTTGCTTGGAATTTCGGGGGCGAAATTCCTAAGGGGGAGAGAATGTAACGACCCGTATTTTACGTGTCGATGTATCGTAGAACTTACAGGTCGTTAGTGTTGTTTGTGTTGTCTCTAACCTGAGTCGTATAGGGAACCGACTCAAGAGCTACTTGGAGTTAGTACGTTGCCGAGTTATCATGTTAAGTGTTCGAGTTAGTGGGGTTTTAAGTCGTTTGAACGACTTAAGAAAGTTGCCGACTTAAGGTGGAACGAGTTAGTGGGTTGGACCGACTCATAGGGGTGGCCGGTTTAGATGGTTGCCGAGTTAAGAGGGTAACGACCTATGAAATAAGGCTTAGGTCGGCTGAGTGAGTTAACGGCCTAGTAGCTACCGACTTAAGGATATGAGCGACCTATAGGAGCTGGCAACCTAGTGGGGAGCGACCTAAGAGGGGTAGAGACCTAGGGGTAAGCGGCTTAGGAGAGTGGGCGACCTAAGGGATTTTGCAGATAGGTCGTGGACCGACCTAAGATAGGTCGTTGTGTGTTTTAGGTCGGCATGTTAGTTAAGTCGTCATACGACTTAGGACTTAGAGTGGCTTAAGTGTTGTTAGGTCGTAGCATGATAGGTCGGCAACGACCTAAGTTAGGTCGGAGGCTTTTGTATTGTGTGTTTGTTAGGTCGTTGGGGACATAGGTCGGCAGGGGTTTGAGTCGGCATGGTTGTTGAGTCGTCATGCGACCTAGGACTTAGGGGATGCGGCAGTGTGCTGGGCTGTTGACTAGAGTCTGTTGGCTGTTAGGTCGTAGGAGGTGTATAGGTCGGCAACGACTTAGTTAGGTCGGAGATTTCTTAGGTCGGCAACGACCTAAAACCGAACCTACGAGTTACGACCTAAGGGGGAATTCAGCCTATAAATAGAGGGGTTTGGCTCACTTTTTGGCACCGGTTTTTGAAGCGACGAAGTGCTGCCATTTTGAAGACTCGACTACAACATTTCTTCATCTTCTTTTCTCCATTCCAATCTAATTCTAACATCCATCCAAGATCGAAGATCAAGATCAAAGATCAAGAGCCAAAGTTGAAGATTTTCATCCGAAGAGGCTAGATTTCACCGTTTCAAGTGAAATTTCTCCGGATCAAGTCCAAGTCCTTGCTGTCCAGATCTGTAGTTGATTCATTTTAGGTTGTTTTGGTGATTTGGTGAGTGGTAGTTATCTCTCACACGGACCCAAAGGAGTGTAGTGGATTGGTGATATGTTTATGTGTTAAAGTTAGCGTTTTCTCGCATTTTCCTTAAGTCTGCATGTAGATCCATCATATTTGAAGATGTTTACTTATGAAAGTTATTTATCAAGTATTAGAGACAAAACCCATGTTTTAGATTTGATAGATCTATGTTAAAAACCATGATTTCACATATGTTGGACTTTTGCTCACTTAATTACGAAATTTCCATTATAGTTAATATTGCTTAATATATCTTGTTTGAATGCTTGAATGTTTGAATGTATGTTAGATTTGATTGCTCCAAGTTAGCTTGTAGTTGATTTGGAACAAGATGGTGAAGATGATTCAAAAGCTAAGTGGAAAGGCTCTTGAATGGTGAAAGCTGCCGATGGCATATGAAGCGGATGTGGAAGCTCATATGGATGAATTCGAGGATATGGGATCTTGCCATGATGCGAGAAGGCAAAGCATGGTTGAGTTGGGACTTTGCGATGATATGATGAGGCAAGGCTTGTGTTGAGATGGGACGGGTCATGATGACGTTCCAAGTTGAGAGACTTTGCTATGATGTGATGAGGCAAGACATATGTTGTGATGGGACGGGTCACGAAGACGTTCCAAGCACGGGTCATGACGACGTGCAAAGTTATAACTCGGTGATGCGGTCCGGGTTGGTGTGGATAATGGTTAGCTTGAGAGGCGCTTGAGCTAGTATAGAAATAGTCGTCAAGGAGGATGACTAGGAGGCTAAGATCTCATCGTTGTTGAAGGTTCTAGCATACTCAAAGCAAGGGTACGTTGGAACGGGTCACGATGACGTTCCAAGCACGGGTCACGATGACGTGCTAGTACTCTGGGCTGATGCGTTCGGCTTAGGCACGGGTCACGATGACGTGCGGAGTTATGGCTAAACCGGGGTTACCATTAGCCCTTGACAGGCGGTCATTCAACTAACGGTGAAATCAAGGCAATGATAACAGTGATAGCCAGAGTCATGGATGTTTGGATGTTTGGTTGTATCATCATTCGGCTTCAAGAGCGGTGTTTTCTGGGTGCTTATCTGATCTTGGTTTAGGCCTTGGGGGTTTGTATTTGGAAAACATCGTCCTTGACTCGAGTGATTATTGCTTTACCTTACTTATCTGCTATGTTATGCTTACTTCTCCTTAGTGTGTGTCTGGGGGCTATCACTGTAGAAAGAGGTGGAGTGGGATGGTTTGGTTCCTATTCCTTTTATCCTTTATGCTCTTTTGGTATGTTTGATAGTTAATTTACTGCTCACTAAGACTTTGTCTGACTCAAGGTTTTATGTCTCCTCTTATTACCTTGGGCTGTTCATCCATGTTTGGGATGGGCAGACTAGGTAGCAGGTGGCAGGTGCTGTGCTAGGAGTTCTACGCTGAAGATGACGAAGACGAGCAGAAGGCTTTGCATATTAGTTTTCTTACTATATGTACTGGGTATCCGCTGCCGTATTTGGTTGAGTGATTTGTAGTGAGGCTTTCATGTATGGATTTGAGTAGATGATTGTACAAAACTACTGTGATGCTTATATGATGATGTTCTGTTCTATGGAGCTTCACTATATTATATTTCTCTATTGTATTTTATCCATGCGCTGTGAGTTATGCGATAGAGATTCTTTTGTTTTGTGTTACCCTGACTATCGTCCATGGCTGCCTGGCACACCTTTCAGCGCATTATTTCCTTGTTTTGGTGCGGGAGTCATGGGCGGTCGTCACACCATTTAATAAATTCAACGTTCTGTGAGAAATCATAATAGTTGTGTAAAATGTGTACAAACTACAACTTGGAAATTTATTGGATTTATAACGGTTTTGGTATTACATTTATGAGTTTAAAAGTTATTCCATTTTGTAAAGTAATAAAAGCTTATTTAGGTGACTAGAATTTAGCGTAACGACTATTTTGTGTTACCTATTCTTGTTGCTTGTTAATTTAAATTTTGGGAATCAAATTCAATTTATCCGCCAATTTACCGCAGTTAAAGTGAAATGAATTGGTGAATGAGTAATGTTAAATGCAAATAAGATGTAACCAAGAAAATCCCATTTATAATAATTTACGTAGAATGAAGTAAAGAAACCAGGAAATGAAAATGTGAGAATGTGGATGCAATGAGATCTTAAGTAATAATAACTTTGTTAGGTAAGTGATAACGGATTTTTTTTGTATAACCAAATAAAGATCCAAATTTATTTGGAAATTAATTGCAATCAATTGAATTTATTGCAATTAAATGGATTTATTATTTAATAGTTATGTAATTATTATTTGGAAGAAATTGGAGTTATTTGTAATAAGTATGAACCTAATGTTAATTTTTCTTATAGGATTGACAATTGATATGGAATGAAAAGAAGAAAACTTGGGTCAGTAAAATTTGGAATTTATGCATAATAAAATGGATTCTAACGTTAAATACTACGTTATTGAGATTTAAATTAGACTTAAAGAATAATGATGTGAATCAGGAACTAATGTTTATGGCATCTTTATTTTAGGTGAAAGTTGAGAATATAAAGATTTAAAAATCTAAAGTATGGGTTTTGAGAATATAATTTATAAAATTCTTAAATATAAGAAAGTGTAGAAATTAACATTGCAATTAATATACTGTCAACTTTTAATTCACAGCTAAGCCTGTTAAATCTTTTCAATTGATTACGAATCATATAAGAAATAAAATTTGGCCAATTTTAGAATTTAATATAAAATTTGGATTTTTATAATTTATTTAATTTATTTAATGAATATTAAAAATAGCCATTTTGGCCACGGACTCGGATTTCGACGAAACCAGTTTCATCGGATCCGTATCGATGAATTATTATAGGGTTTCAAGTTTCGTATCGATCGGACTTGTCGTTTGATCGTACGGGCGTGAAACGCCTTGAAATCAATTTTAATAAAATCAATTTGAAATCAATTTGGAAATTTTGTTTTCAGCATAACTTCTTCATACGATCAAATTTGGACGTGAAACTTTTTCCATCGCGTTCAGAATATTTTAAATTACCTATTTGGATATACAGATTTACGAAATTTCGTTCCGGAGACATAGCGGGCTTTTTGGGCCATAGTTTGTTCCGCACGTTCATTCTACGGTCTATCTACGCTACCTCTAACCCTCTATATAAACCCAGCTATTCAACCCCTAGCCTCCGCCTAATTTCATTCCATCTGCGCGTATACTTTCTTCAAGCTCCTCTTCTTCTTCAATGGGTGCAAACCCTAGATCCAATCAATTCAAAATTTCAATGAAAATTCAAACTCTTCAGAAAAATTCCACAAAAATATATGTCGATCTTCTCGAAACACGTAATCCCATGGTGAAATTCGTTTTTCAGTTGGAGTTACCGTTTACCCAGAATAAATTCAAACAGTTCGTGGCCGTTCATCAGCGTCGCATCAAAGTTCGCCTGATCGAAATTCTGTTTCTGGGTTTTGGAGAGGGAACCGAGGGGATCGCATCTATGTGGTTAGTTTGGCGTTTCGACGGTCAGATTTGCGGCAAAAATTCAATAGGGTTTCATGTTTTAGGCTTGCGCTGGAACTTGCGTGCGTTTGCTTCTGGAAAGAAGATGGTAGCCGCGTGCGTGATAGTGGAGGATGACGTGGCAAGAGTATGAAATGTGTCCTCCTTTTGTTGTTTTTAATTTTGAAATTCAAGTGCAATAATCGCTATAACTTTTACATACGACCTCGGATTCAGGCGAATTTTTTTTTGTTAGGATCGTAATTTAATTCTGGACTTGATGACGCTGGTTTGGACGAATTCCGAGACGGACGAATTTTTGGTTTTAAATCGAATTTAAATTCGATTTAAATTCAAAATGTGAGTGTTTTAACGCACTCACAACTACTAGAAGCTTTTATGTTTGTTAAATTAATTTTAGAAATGAATAGAAATTTATTTATGAGTATTTGGCATGTTTATTTCGCTCATATTTGTTGAATTGCAGTTATTAAATTTAACTGTTAATTTAATTTATTTATTGCGTATTAATTGATAGCTAGAATTTATTTGTTTGCCTATAAACTGCTAGTTAACGGTTATCTAGATTATTACTGAATATAGACTGTAGATTAATAGCTGTTAAATTTAATTTGAATAAAATTGCCAGTATTACCTGTTATGTAGTACCAAAAATAATATTGTTATTGATTGATATTGATTGATGATTGCGATTTGGATGATGGATGATGTTGATGAATGGATGTTTATTGTATATCCTTAAATTGCAAATTATCATGCATACTTCATTTCATTCGGAATTGTGGTTTGAAATGATATATAACCGCAAAAAATTTATATCTTTTAAATTGCGGATTGAAATGATAAATATCCGTATCACTTGACCATAGGATAGAAAATTATATACAGGCACCGCGGTATATATATAACTATTTAAATGTGATTTCTATGGTTTGGATGGAATACGGTTTATAATAATCTTAAATTTTATATTGTATAAAGATTTTTCTTCCATATATATATACATATGAAGTTGAAAATTTTGAAATTAAAAGGTGTATAAAAATCTTTATTAAAAATGGAAGAAAATTAAGAAAACGGAGTTTAATAATTTATACCATATGTTTAAATGTTAAGTTTGGAAATTTTAAGATATGATATTTATAATTGGATTTTTCCCAAAATAAATTGAAATGAATATTCTAGTATAATTTGAATGGGAAAAATATATATATTTTATTACTAGAAATTGAAGTCTTATTTTTTTATGGATTTTATATGAATATTCAAGACAAATTAATAGAACAATTGATTTGTTGAAAGAATAAAATCCAACTTTAGTTTGAAATATTGATACTTAAAATGGATATACGTATATATAAATAAATTGACGTGGTTTTGGAACTTGAGAGAGATAATATAAATTTTGGCTTAGACTTAAATAAAGAAATGTATTTGTAAAGCCATGAGAACTATTTTCTTTACAAAGTAACTTTAAAGTTAAACCATTTATTCTATATACCGTGGAATATCCAAACCATTAGAGTTTTAAAAGTTATGGTTTTAAACTATAAATTTCAAAATATTATGCTTTGAAAAATATTTGATTTTCAGACGTTATGAAGTTTAAAGCATTATGATTTTGGGAAAAGAATTTTATTTGGGATAAATGATATAATATGGTTTTGGGTTTTAAAATGATATCGTATTCATAATTTTAAAATGGAAATGTTTATTCTGGTTTTAAAGTATAAACTATTTTTAAATGACCGCGGTGTTATAATAACGATGGGTTAGTAAAGAGACCGGGATCGGATATGGACATACTCTCTGTCGATACCGAAAACCACTTTGACTAACCGTGTACGCGGTGGAGATTCCAGAATGAACTAGGTGGTGGCGACGTTTCCTGTAAGGTAAATACGTGGACCCGACTCCCGTGAGTTGGCATAAGGTAGCTAAAACAGGAGCGATTCTCAGGCCAATGAGGTCATTCCTCTGACCGGACCCTCCTCTTCGATATTATACTTTGATTTTGGATTGATTCGGTGGCCACTTCTATATTTTGATTTTGGGGAGTTAGTCCGAGGTGGGCGGTAACTGCGGCTACGCGTTTCCACCAGCCTGGATAGCAATTGGTATATCTACCCTGGCATTGCCTAGTTGTGCCGTGTCACCTACCATACCGAGCCTTTACTACGAGTTTCTATTTGTGTCGTACCTATGGAGTATCCTCTGGTAGCTTCCCGATCAGGAGGTATTACGGTACTGTATAGACTATTGGCATTATTTGTGTTAAGGGCTATATGGGTAACCCCTTAACGCTATTAAAAAGTAAGTTTATTTTATAAATAGACACTATTATAATAGCGCAATATACTACATAGTAAATAGTTTAACGGATCCTTAGGAGATGTAAATCATGAACATCTCTTGAGTTACTGTACTCATATTTATTTCTGTTAATTTAACTCACATAAGATCTTTTAGTCTGACTCGAGTGTTTTTGTCTTTTCAAATTCGCTCGGGTCAGTCCGAGCGTTTCAGGATAGAAGACTTTAGCTTTGAAGGACGAAGACGAAGGAGTCGTTTTATTATTATCTATAGTATTGCACCACACTCATACTGTTCCGCTGCATTGATTGTATTGGTATGTGTAACTCTGATATTTATTGTATAAAGCAAATCAAGTATTTGTAAACTGTTTTGAACTGTATATTTATTATTATATTTTATCCTTCTGCTGTGAGATTCTGTGTTGTTTCTATTTCTTCTCTGTTTTTTTCTTATTTACCCCATAACAATCCGCCCTTCCGTATGGTTTGAACTGGCACGTGTGTCGGTTTAAAGTGTGCGAAAAGGCGGGATGTTACAGTTGGTATCAGAGCTTTGGTTTAGCGATAAACCTTGGCTTTGTGGGGTTTGACTCTTTGTTAATAGGGTAGTAATACCCTATGGGAGTCACTGAGCGTATATATATGAGAGAGCGTACTTGTTAGTGTTATAATAAGATTTTGATATTGTGTTAATCTGTTCCGCTTTGTATTTATGAATTCTGGTTGATGCATGGGACGCTATGACATCAATAGGAATTTCTAAACACTTAATAGGACAGACCGACATAATATATTTTTTTAATATAGGTGAATGAAATAATTTTGCCTATTATATTTTCTATATATAAAAATATTTTTATAAAGATATATATATATATATATATATATATATATTTGGTTGCTATAGATTGGGTGTTAGGAAATAAAAATATTTATAACAATTGAAGCTAAGTTGAAATTATAATAAATCAAATTGGAGATTTTAGAACTTAAGTCTGGGATTTTGAAAATCTGCTTTCAAAGGATTTATGAAATATAATGATTTGGTTTATAAATATTTTCTTATATAAATATTTAGTATAATTCGAAAGAATTGGTTTAAGAGGATTTTGAAGAAAATAAGTTTGTACTTTCCTCTCTGTCGCTGGAAAATAATTTCGGTGATGGCGGCCGCATCATCGACTTTCATTTTCGAGTTTCGAAGGGGAAAGGCCACTGTAGTAAATTCTACTGCAGATTTGTTTTGAAATTATTTAAAATTTTAATTGTTTTAAAGGATAACTAGAGATATAAAAGTTGTAAGAAATTAATTATCTATTATTTTTAAAGTAATTTTGAGGTTTGACCCGGTATTTAATTCTTAAATTTCCATTAATTAATTGTTTTAAATTATTTTAGTGAAATAAAAGGTAAGTAATTAATTGAAACCTCTAATGTAGGTAAGAGAATTAATGAAAAGTTATAAAGAGAAATTTGAAATTTGTTACAAAGAGTAATATTGATTAACATTAAATTTAATTAAAAGATGAGATAAAGCTTGTATAAGTTTAATTGCATTTTTCTTTGACATAAATAACTTACCAAATATAAAAGTTGAAATGTTAATTAAGAAATTGGATTAGAATATTATACAAGTAGAAATTTTGGAAATAGTGAAGTATTCAATAAATCGTTGTTATAAATGAGAAATTATTGGTATAAACTTAAGTTATAATTGAAATCTCAAGTTAAAGAAAAGTAATATAAATAGGTGATATGAACTTAAGTAGATAAAATGAAATTCTTTATTAAATAAGGATTGATGTGGAGGGTTATAAACTTCAGTACGGTATGAAAGCTACTAGTTTAAAATTAATAAAATGGAATTGAGAAGAAACTTGTAAATTTTCACTTACATTCTTAAAACATACATAACTTACCATATGATAAAAGTTGCAATGTTATTAAGAAAATGAAAGGAGAAATCTTACAAGTGAAGCTTGAGGTAAAAGGTATTCTATTAATTTGCTATTGTTAATGAGAATTAATTGTATAAGCTTAAGATAAATTGGAATTTTTACTATATAAGTAAAGGTAAGTAGTATAAATAGATGATATATACTTTAGTCAATAAATTGGAATACAAATATAATGAATTTTGTAATAAATGGAAAATAAAATTGTAAGAAACAAAGAAATCCCTCCATGAATGAAAGAAAGAAAATCAACCCACTGAAGCATGAAATAAATGTATAATAAGTTAAGTTGGTTGTTGGTTTGAATTGTTATTGTTGATTTATGTTTGTTGGGTAAGGAATTTGAAGTTGTTGGATGAATAAATAATCTATCCTTGTTCCATCTTAGACTGTTGAGTAAAGAATGCACTTGATAGTTAATTTCATTTCATACAAATTTCAAGTTTGAACCCAAACAACAAATTGGTTGATGGATTAATGGTTGCTTGTTTGTGGTGTGTGCTGTTTGTTAAAAATCTATGGTTGTTGCATTTGATTGGTTGATTAATGGTCGAAACCACCTAAACATTTCACTTTCATATAAATATTTAACCTTTTAGATTATATAAGTGAATACAGGTGATGGAAGCAACTGCTACTGCTTTTGGTTCCATAATAATAAGCGTATATTGCCCGACAAATAGGTACGTTTTCGGATTACGTTTAAAGCGCTATTTTCCCGTGTTGGGATATAATATTTTGATAATATATGTAATATATTTGTATATTTTGATATTATATTTTCTCCCGAGCCTCACCGTACAAAGGAGACTCTGCCAAAATTTTCCGTAAATTTTGGACTTAGAATTTTGTGAAAATGTTTTCCAGCTTTAATAATCTAAGTATAAAAGAATATAATGATTATAAACAGGTATATTTTATTTAAGAAAATAAATTTAGTAAATTATTGTTTATAAATAATATTTGAAATAAGATGCACTGTTTATTCTTCCTTCTCCCTTCTTTTTCCTTTTCGGGGACGAAAAGTTTTGAGTGAGGGAGAGTGTAACGACCCGTTAAATTCAATGATATTAAATGAATCAATTTGATATGTTTTCTAATCTAATTTAAATTGAAATAGAAGTCTTAGGATTTTTAATGGAGTAAATGTAGGGGTTAGCTAGTAACTGTAATTAAAAGTAAATAATTTAAAATGTTTATATGACATAGATTGAAATAACGAAAATTTGTGTTTGTGGTTATAAGTCATAATTAGTTGATTAAAATAGTATTAATGAAATAATAACTGAATTTAATTGCAATATATAAACATCAGAAAGATTTAATTGGTGGATTAAATTTGTTAAAGTTCATAAGTTTTGTAATTTAGTTTAGTAGAACTTTAAATTATAAATGAAGATTGAAATAAACGATAAATTTAATTATGTCAATGGTGACTCAAGACCTAGGTTATAGGAATTGGAACATAATCCAATTTGAATTAAGTAGAAGAAGGATTTGGTTAATATGTAAGTTATTGCTCAAGGTATTGAATAAAAACTTGGAATCCAATCATAATTTAATGATAATAACGTTAGTATTAGAGAATAAAAATATTTCAATGCAGTACCCGAATGAACGGAATAAAATGAATATATATTGAATGGAAATGAAATGTAAATTGGCACATTTGGTTGAAAGTTAATTTTAAGAAACATATAAATGTTGAATTTGTGAATATTAATATAAATATTAACTTGAATGGGATTCATTAATACAAAGATGTAATAAGTGTAGATAGTAAAAATTTAATGGCTGTAGTGGATAAAAAAATCTAGTAGTAACATAAAATTTATTTATATGGAAAAAGAGTATAAATTTGAACAAATTTATGAAAATTTGATAAGAACAGTGGTTGTAATCAGTTTGGTTATTTAATATTTGGAAGATAGAGATTTGTAAATCCGTTAATAAATTTATAATGGGAAGGAATGGTAAGAATGTAAAAATTATAAGCATTTGATTCAATTAAGGGAATTAAATTATAATAAATGGCCATTTAATAAATTCAACGTTCTGTGAGAAATCATAATAGTTGTGTAAAATGTGTACAAACTACAACTTGGAAATTTATTGGATTTATAACGGTTTTGGTATTACATTTATGAGTTTAAAAGTTATTCCATTTTGTAAAGTAATAAAAGCTTATTTAGGTGACTAGAATTTAGCGTAACGACTATTGTGTGTTACCTATTCTTGTTGCTTGTTAATTTAAATTTTGGAAATCAAATTCAATTTATCCGCCAATTTACCGCAGTTAAAGTGAAATGAATTGGTGAATGAGTAATGTTAAATGCAAATAAGATGTAACCAAGAAAATCCCATTTATAATAATTTACGTAGAATGAAGTAAAGAAACCAGGAAATGAAAATGTGAAAATGTGGATGCAATGAGATCTTAAGTAATAATAACTTTGTTAGGTAAGTGATAACGGATTTTTTTTGTATAACCAAATAAAGATCCAAATTTATTTGGAAATTAATTGCAATCAATTGAATTTATTGCAATTAAATGGATTTATTATTTAATAGTTATGTAATTATTATTTGGAAGAAATTGGAGTTATTTGTAATAAGTATGAACCTAATGTTAATTTTTCTTATAGGATTGACAATTGATATGGAATGAAAAGAAGAAAACTTGGGTCAGTAAAATTTGGAATTTATGCATAATAAAATGGATTCTAACGTTAAATACTACGTTATTGAGATTTAAATTAGACTTAAAGAATAATGATGTGAATCAGGAACTAATGTTTATGGCATCTTTATTTTAGGTGAAAGTTGAGAATATAAAGATTTAAAAATCTAAAGTATGGGTTTTGAGAATATAATTTATAAAATTCTTAAATATAAGAAAGTGTAGAAATTAACATTGCAATTAATATACTGTCAACTTTTAATTCACAGCTAAGCCTGTTAAATCTTTTCAATTGATTACGAATCATATAAGAAATAAAATTTGGCCAATTTTAGAATTTAATATAAAATTTGGATTTTTATAATTTATTTAATTTATTTAATGAATATTAAAAATAGCCATTTTGGCCACGGACTCGGATTTCGACGAAACCAGTTTCATCGGATCCGTATCGGTGAATTATTATAGGGTTTCAAGTTTCGTATCGATCGGACTTGTCGTTTGATCGTACGGGCGTGAAACGCCTTGAAATCAATTTTAATAAAATCAATTTGAAATCAATTTGGAAATTTTGTTTTCAGCATAACTTCTTCATACGATCAAATTTGGACGTGAAACTTTTTCCATCGCGTTCAGAATATTTTAAATTACCTATTTGGATATATAGATTTAAGAAATTTCGTTCCGGAGACATAGCGGGCTTTTTGGGCCATAGTTTGTTCCGCACGTTCATTCTACGGTCTATCTACGCTACCTCTAACCCTCTATATAAACCCAGTTATTCAAGCCCTAGCCTCCGCCTAATTTCATTCCATCTGCGCGTATACTTTCTTCAAGCTCCTCTTCTTCTTCAATGGGTGCAAACCCTAGATCCAATCAATTCAAAATTTCAATGAAAATTCAAACTCTTCAGAAAAATTCCACAAAAATATATGTCGATCTTCTCGAAACACGTAATCCCATGGTGAAATTCGTTTTTCAGTTGGAGTTACCGTTTACCCAGAATAAATTCAAACAGTTCGTGGCCGTTCATCAGCGTCGCATCAAAGTTCGCCTGATCGAAATTCTGTTTCTGGGTTTTGGAGAGGGAACCGAGGGGATCGCATCTATGTGGTTAGTTTGGCGTTTCGACGGTCAGATTTGCGGCAAAAATTCAATAGGGTTTCATGTTTTAGGCTTGCGCTGGAACTTGCGTGCGTTTGCTTCTGGAAAGAAGATGATAGCCGCGTGCGTGATAGTGGAGGATGACGTGGCAAGAGTATGAAATGTGTCCTCCTTTTGTTGTTTTTAATTTTGAAATTCAAGTGCAATAATCGCTATAACTTTTACATACGACCTCGGATTCACGCGAAATTTTTTTTTGTTAGGATTGTAATTTAATTCCGGACTTGATGACGCTGGTTTGGACGAATTCCGAGACGGACGAATTTTTGGGTTTAAATCGAATTTAAATTCGATTTAAATTCAAAAGGTGAGTGTTTTAACCCACTCACAACTACTAGAAGCTTTTATGTTTGTTAAATTAATTTTAGAAATGAATAGAAATTTATTTATGAGTATTTGGCATGTTTATTTCACTCATATTTGTTGAATTGCAGTTATTAAATTTAACTGTTAATTTAATTTATTTATTGCGTATTAATTGATAGGTAGAATTTATTTGTTTGCCTATAAACTGCTAGTTAACGGTTATCTAGATTATTACTGAATATAGACTGTAGATTAATAGCTGTTAAATTTAATTTGAATAAAATTGCCAGTATTACCTGTTATGTAGTACAAAAAATAATATTGTTATTGATTGATATTGATTGATGATTGCGATTTGGATGATGGATGATGTTGATGAATGGATGTTTATTGTATATCCTTAAATTGCAAATTATCATGCATACTTCATTTCATTCGGGATTGTGGTTTGAAATGATATATAACCGCAAAAAATTTATATCTTTTAAATTGCGGATTGAAATGATAAATATCCGTATCACTTGACCATAGGATAGAAAATTATATACAGGCACCGCGGTATATATATAACTATTTAAATGTGATTTCTATGGTTTGGATGGAATACGGTTTATAATAATCTTAAATTTTATATTGTATAAAGATTTTTCTTCCATATATATATACATATGAAGTTGAAAATTTTGAAATTAAAAGGTGTATAAAAATCTTTATTAAAAATGGAAGAAAATTAAGAAAACGGAGTTTAATAATTTATATCATATGTTTAAATTTTAAGTTTGGAAATTTTAAGATATGATATTTATAATTGGATTTTTCCCAAAATAAATTGAAATGAATATTCTAGTATAATTTGAATGGGAAAAATATATATATTTTATTACTAGAAATTGAAGTCTTATTTTTTTATGGATTTTATATGAATATTCAAGACAAATTAATAGAACAATTGATTTGTTGAAAGAATAAAATCCAACTTTAGTTTGAAATATTGATACTCAAAATGGATGTACGTATATATAAATAAATCGAAGTGGTTTTGGAACTTGAGAGAGATAATATAAATTTTGGCTTAGACTTAAATAAAGAAATGTATTTGTAAAGCCATGAGAACTATTTTCTTTACAAAGTAACTTTAAAGTTAAACCATTTATTCTATATACCGTGGAATATCCAAACCATTAGAGTTTTAAAAGTTATGGTTTTAAACTATAAATTTCAAAATATTATGCTTTGAAAAATATTTGATTTTCAGACGTTATGAAGTTTAAAGCATTATGATTTTGGGAAAAGAATTTTATTTGGGATAAATGATATAATATGGTTTTGGGTTTTAAAATGATATCGTATTCATAATTTTAAAATGGAAATGTTTATTCTGGTTTTAAAGTATAAACTATTTTTAAATGACCGCGGTGTTATAATAACGATGGGTTAGCAAAGAGACCGGGATCAGATATGGACATACTCTCTGTCGATACCGAAAATCACTTTGACTAACCGTGTACGCGGTGGAGATTCCAGAATGAAGTGGGTGGTGGCGACGTTTCCTGTAAGGTAAATACGTGGACCCGACTCCCGTGAGTTGGCATAAGGTGGCTAAAACAGGAGCGATTCTCAGGCCAATGAGGTCATTCCTCTGATCGGACCCTCCTCTTCGATATTATACTTTGATTTTGGATTGATTCGGTGGCCACTTCTATATTTTGATTTTGGGGAGTTAGTCCGAGGTGGGCGGTAACTGCGGCTACGCGTTTCCACCAGCCTGGATAGCAATTGGTATATCTACCCTGGCATTGCCCAGTTGTGCCGTGTCACCTACCATACCGAGCCTTTACTACGAGTTTCTATTTGTGTCGTACCTATGGAATATCCTCTGGTAGCTTCTCGATCAGGAGGTATTACGGTACTGTATAGACTATTGGCATTATTTGTGTTAAGGGCTATATGGGTAATCCCTTAACGCTATTAAAAAGTAAGTTTATTTTATAAATAGACACTATTATAATAGCGCAATATACTACATAGTAAATAGTTTAACAGATCCTTAGGAGATGTAAATCCCAAACATCTCTTGAGTTACTGTACTTATATTTATCTCTGTTAATTTAACTCACATAAGATCTTTAAGTCTGACTCGAGTGTTTTTGTCTTTTCAAATTCGCTCGGGTCAGTCCGAGCGTTTCAGGATGGAAGACTTTAGCTTTGAAGGACGAAGACGAAGGAGTCGTATTATTATTATCTATAGTATTGCACCACACTCATACTGTTCCGCTGCATTGATTGTATTGGTATGTGTAACTCTGATATTTATTGTATAAAGCAAATCAAGTATTTGTAAACTGTTTTGAACTGTATATTTATTATTATATTTTATCCTTCCGCTGTGAGATTCTGTGTTGTTTCTATTTCTTCTCTGTTTTTTTTTCTTATTTACCCCATAACAATCCGCCCTTCCGTATGGTTTGAACTGGCACTTGTGTCGGTTTAAAGTGTGCGAAAAGGCGGGATGTTACAAAAATGCATGATGACTTGAAGTTTATACAATATAAATTTAGCATCCATTCATCCAAATATCAATCATCAACCATCATTTGCAATCGTCATCCAATTTAAACAATCATCGATATAGAGCGTATAAATTATACGGGTAATAAATAACATGTATTAACTAACAATTTATATTCAATAATAAATTTAACAACTGTTAAACTAGCAGTTTATATGCAAAAAAATAAATGTAAATTTAACTGGCAGTTAATATGAAATAAAAGTTTAACATAACTATGACTGGCAGTTAATATGCAAATAAATAAATTCTAACTGTCAAATTATATGCAATAAATAAAATTAATTAACAATTAAATTAAATAAATGCGATTTAACAGAGATAATGAATAAAACATGCCAAACAGTCATAAATAAATTTCTACTCATATCTAAAATCAATTTAACAAACATAAGAAGTTTTAGAAGTTGTGAGTGGGTTAAAACACTCACCTTTTGAATTTAAATCAAATTTAAATTCAATTTAAACTCAAAAATTCGACGGTCTCCAAATTGGTTCAAACTAGAGTCAACAGATCTGAAATTTTATTACGATCCTAACAAAAAAAATCATGTGAAACGGAGTTCGTATGAGAAATTTATGTCGAAAATTGCGATTGAAAACAAAATTTAAATTAAAACAAGAAAAATAAACATTCACCTTTCATCAAGGACACGTCATCATCACTCAAACTCTTCCAGATACCTCACACGCTTATGGCAATAGGCGAGAAAACAACTCATGCAAAAACCCTCAACCCGAAGACGCAATCCACCCTTTGGCCTGCCGTTGACTGCCGTAACCGGCCACATCCTCACGTCGCCCATGTTAACGCTGCCTCGACCCTCACGGTGATGGCCCACTGCACGAAAACGTCCCCCAAAACGAGCGGCCGACACCTACCGCCCAACCCTAATCGAAATTTGAGCCCAATCAGACCGTCGGAATGTCAAAGCACCCACATTGATCGCCTCCCCTCGGTCCCCTCTGCAAAACCCAGAAAGGGTTTCTCGATCAGACTCCGTTTGATTCCGGCACGATGAACGACCGTAAATAGATCATCAATTTCCGGCCACACTAAAACTCGGATTGAAAAACGAATTTTGCCATTGAATTACGCTCATCAAGAGCATCAACATATTTTTTTTTTTGGAATTTTCTGAGGATTTTAAATTTTAGGTTTGATTTTGAAATGAAAATAGATCTAGGGTTTGCATCCATTGAGGCCATTGAAGAAGAGAAAGTGTTGATGAAATGAACGCACAGACAAAATGGAATAGATGGAGGCTAGGGTTTATAACAACCTATTTATAGGTGAGGTTGAAACGAAAAGATAGATCCGATAAACAAACGTGTTAACGCTAACGTGGCCCAAAAAGCCCGTTCTGACCCCGGAACGAAATTGGGTAAACCCATATATCAAAATAGGTATTTTAAAATATTCTGAATGCGATGGAAAAATTCACATCCAAATTCGATCGTATGAAGAAGTTATGCTCAATTCAATATTTCCAAATTGATTTCAAATTGATTTCAATTAAATTGATTTCAAGGCGTTTCGCGTTCGTACGATCAAACGACAAGTCCGATCGCTACGAAACTTGAAACCCTACAATAGTTCACTGATATTGATCCGATGAAACTGGTTTCGTCGGAATCCAAGTCCGTGGCCAAAATGGCTATTTTTATATTAATTAAATAAATTCAAAATAAATAATTAAAATTAAATTTTATATTTAGATTCTAAAATTGACCCATTTTATTACCTTTAAATTTTTTTAATCATTTACAAAAAAAGTTCCAGCAAGTTTAGATGTCAAATCAAAGAAGGTAAATTTATAAATTTCAACATAAATCCTTAATTTCATTAAATTCGCAAATTATAAATAATGTCCTAAAATTTCGTTTAGTTAAATAAATTAATTAGTATTCCATTCATTCTTGTAAAACAGATGGATTAATTATTGAATTCCAAATTACCACACAACTTTCTCATATTATCTTTCTTCAAATAACGAATTATTTAACTATATTCCATCTCATTTGATTGCAATTAAATTCAATTTTTACCTTTAAAATAAGTCATAACATTCGAATAACTCTATTAAATTGGAATGTTTCATTTAAGTTTATAAACGATCCACTTGCATTAACATAATTCTTTAAATTTATTCCCATTTATGGTTAATCAATGTTATATTACATTAATAAATTTAATATCTTCCTTTATTCGATAAATAACCTAGAATGCATTTACATTTATTCATTTCATTCATTTCATTTCATTCATTTATTGATATTGCATTAAAATTAATTTATTAACTAATACCAACATTATTATCATTAATTACAATTGGATTTCCAATTTTTATTCAATACCCTGAATGAATAACATATATATTAACCAAATCCTTACATTTGTTTTTCTTCATATTTGAAATCAAATCATAACATTTAAATGATTTAATTGAATTGGAATTTCATCCAAGTCATAAATTATTAACTTGCACAAATATGATTCCTTAATTTATTCCAATTACCGTTTACAATCTTTTATTGCATTAAATCAAATTAATACTTTCATAAATTTCTCATATTAAATTTTATATCTAGGTAAGAATCTTTTTCCTTCCTAATTCATTTGGATTTTATAGGTTTTAAGTCACCATTTACAAAATTTATTTTAGCCTTCATTTTAATATTTATATCCAAATGCGACAATTTCCACTATTACAATTAATTGCAATATCTAACTAAATTTGTAAATTTTTAATTACCCTTGGTACATCTAATTTCAACATTCTCTTTCCTATAAATAAATAAGATTTCTATTTCTTCCTAAATTTAAATTAGAAATCCTATTAAATACACAAATTTAATTATCGAAATTTACGGGTCGTTACATTCTCCCTCACTCAAAACTTTTCGTCCCCGAAAAGGGAAAGAAGTGAAAAGAAGAAATAAGAAAACAATATCTTTCTTAATAAAATTTATAACAAATAAGTTTACAAAATAAAATAATTTAACATAAAATATACCAATTTATACCCATTTCAAATCTTTTATACATAAATTATTAAAGTTTGTAAAACATTTTCAAATTTTTCTAAGTCCCAAAATTTATGGAAATTTTGGCAGTCTCTCCTTTGTACGGAGAGGCTCGGAAGAAAATATAATATAAACATAACGATATACACAAATATTTTCCAAAATAATTTATATCCCTACACGGGAAAATATGTAAAATAGCGCTATAAACCGTAATCCGAAAACGTACCTATTTGTCGGGCAACTTACGCTAAATGTATGGAACCAAAGCAGTAGCAATTGCTTCCATAACTTGCATTTCACTTATATAATCCAAAGGGTTAACAATTTATGTAAAGTGAAATATTTAAGTGGTTTCAATTACTAACAACAAATCAATACAACAAATTCAAAACAACCATTCAACCAAACAAACAAATATTTTTTCGAGTTTAAAACTTTTAAATTGTACGGAATGAAGAATAAACCATCAGGTGCATCATTTACTCAACAGTCTTAGATTAAACCCAATGGATTATTCATTTACTCCAACAAAATTAAAGTTTCCTTACCCAACACCACAATCAAACAATAACAATTCCAATCAACAAATCAAATTAACTTATTATAAATTTTATTTTATACATCAGTTGTTTGATTATCTTTTTATTTATACAGTGATTCATCGTTTTAATTTATATTTACTCATTAAATGTTTGCTTCATTTACTTTTCTCAAACTTACAATTATTCAATTCCATTAACTCAGGTCATGTCAGTTCCCTTTTTATTTCGTTATACTATTCATTCATTTATTATTGCATGTCCTCATTTAATTTGTTTATCAGTAGTATTCATGTCCCACTTAATTTGTTAGCATTTCCATTTTATTTACTTAAGTTGATATTCATCTATTTGAATTACTTACCTTTAATTATATTCACTTATAGTAAAATTTCTGTTGTAACTTAAGTTTATAACATTAAATTCTCATTTATAATAGCAAATTCATTGAATATTTCATTACCTACTTTTACTTGTACAATTTTCATTACATTTCCTATTAAACGTTTCAACTTTTATATTTGGTAAGTTATATATGTTAAAGAAAATGCAAACGAACTTATGCAAGTTTTATCTCATCTTTTAGTTTAATTTAATATTCAACAATATTACTCTTCGTTTCATATGTTACAATTTCAAATTTCCTTTTATTTCCCTTATAACTTGGCATTAAATCTCTTATCTAAATTCTAGAGGTTTCAATTTTATTAATGACTTATCTTTCATTTTACTACAATAATTGAAATAATTAATTAACGGGAATTTAAGAATTTAATACCTGGTTAAATTTCAAATTATTTTAATAATAGACAAATATATTTTTACAACTTATATATCTCTAATTATATTTAAAACAATTCCAAATTTATATATTTTTCAAAAATGAATCTGCAGTAAAATTACTACAGTGGCCTTTCCCTTCGAAACTCGAAAATGAAAGTCGGTGATGCGGCCGCCATCACCGAAATTATTTTCCAGCGACAAAGAGGAAAGTACAAAACTTATTTTCTCCAAAAATCTTCTTTCAAAATATTCTTCCGTATTATATTAAAATATTTATATCAGAAAATACTTATACACAATATTATTATATTCCAAAATTTATTCGAAAGAAATTTCAAAACACCGGAACTTAAGCCCTAAATTTCCAAATTTCATTTATTTTACTTTCAACTTAGTTTCAACTATTATTTATATTTTCATTATCTAACACCCAATCTATAGCAACCAAATATATGTCATTATAAAATATTTTATATATAGAAAATATAATAGGCAAAGTTATTTCATTCACCTATATTAAAATCGAATATTATGTCGGTCTGTCCTATTAAGTGTTTAGAGATCCCTATTGATGTCACAGCGTCCCATGAACCAACAAGAATTTATAAATACAAGGCGGAACAGATTAACACAATATTAAAATCTTTTTATAACATTAACAATTACGCTCTCTCATATATATACACTTAGCGACTCCCATAGGGTATTATTACCCTATTAGTAAAGAGTCAAACCCCACAAAGCTAAGGTTTACGGCTAAACCAAAGCTCTGATACCAGATGTAACGTCCCGCCTTTTCACACGGTTTAAATCGACACACGTGCCAATTCAAACCATACGGAAGGGCGGATTGTTATGGGGTAAATAAGAAAAAACATAGAAGAAATAAAATAAAACAGAATCTCACAGCGAAAGGATAAAATATAATAATCAAATATACAGTTCATGAAGCTGTTTTACAAAACCCTTGATTATATTTACATAATACATATCAGAGTTACACATACCAATAACAATGCAGCGGAACAGTATGAGTTAGTGCAATAATAGTAGATAATAGTAATATAAATCTTCGTCTTCGTCCTCCAGAGCTAAAACTTCAAATCCTAAAGTGCTCGGACTGACCCGAGCGAATTGAAAAGACAAAACAATCGAGTCAGAACTAAAAGATCTTATGTAAGTTAAATTAACAGAAATAAACATGAGTGCAGTAACTCAAGAGATGCTCGGGATTTACATCTCTTAAGGATCCGTTAAACTATTTACTATGTAGTATATTGCGCTATTATAATAGTGTCTATAATAAAATAAACATTCTTTTAAATAGCATTAAGGCTTTACATTTTCCACCTTAACACGTAATTGTCCCAGTAGTCCATCCAATATCATAGTCTCTCCTGATCGGGAAGCCACCAAAGGATACCACACGGGCTACGGGAGAAATCCAAACTCGTACAAGGCTCGGTATGGTAGGTGACACGGCATAACTAGGCAATGCCAGGGTAGATATACCAATTGCTATCCGGGCCGATGGAAACACGTAGCCGCAGCTACCGCCCACCTCGAAACAAACTCCCCAAAAATCAAAGTAAAAGTGGCCACTGAATCAATCCAAAGTCAAAGTATAATATCGAAGAGGAGTGTCCGATCAGAGGAATGACCTCACTGGACCGAGAATCGCTCCTATTTTAGCCACCTTATGCCAACTCACGGGAGTCGGGTCCACGTATTTACCTTGCAGGAAACGCCTCCACCAACCTACTTCATTCTGGAATCTCCACCGCGTACACGGTTGTTAAAGTGGTTTTCGAAGTTGGCAGAGTGTATGACAACTTCCGATCCCGGTCTCTTCAACAACCAAACGTTATTATAACACCGCGGTCATTTAAAATAATTTAAACTTTAAACCAGAATAAAATATCCATTTTAAACCTATATAAATGATATCATTTATAATTTTAAAACCCCAAATCAATACGATATCATTTAGACCCAAAATCATATAATGTCATTTTATTTTCCAATATATATTCTTTTCCAAAATCATAGGGTTTTCAAAGTAAAATATTTAGAAATCAAAACTCTTGAATATACTATTTTCAAATCATACTACTTTGAAAATCATAACTTTGAAACAAATTTCCATCTCTCAAATGGTTAAATATTAAATTTCTTTTATAAAACAAAATAGCTTCTTTACATTTCACAAATCAATTTCAAATATCAATTTAAACTCTCAAATACCATTTTTAATTCTTATGTTTCAAAGCTTTAAATATTTTACCATTTCAAAAACAACTCATTTGACAAACCCATATATATCAAATTCAATTCCTTATTATTTAGACTTGAAATGTTTGCTTAATGAATTCGATATAATTTAAGTAAAACCTTTAACTTCACATAACTGGAGAATCTTTCAATTTATTAAACTTGATATATTCATTTAAATCAACCTGATATTCATTTAAATCACTTTACACAAAAATCAAGTTATAAAAATCATATCCTTAAAAAAAAATTAACTTTTATTAAATTTCAATTTAACTTAATATTCATCTTCCAAATCTAATCCTCATTTAAGTCATAAAAACTCCAGAAATTAGATTTAAATAAATGTTTAATCGTATTTGATCAAAAAAATCAAACTTAATTTTATACTTCAAATCAAATTTATACGAAGCTTAAAAAGCGAAAATTATATATATATATATATATATATATATATAAAATAACCAATTCAATATCCCATAAACCATATATATATAGCTTTACAAAACCATAAAAACATTTCAAAATATAATTTATATATATACCGCGGTGCCTGTATAAAATTTTCTACCCTATGGTCAAGTGACACGGATGTTTATCATTTCAATCCGCAATTTAAAATAAAAATGCGGTTGTATATCATTTCAAACCACAATCCCGAATGAAATGAAAATGAATGATGACTTGAAGTTTATACAATATAAATGTAGCATCCATTTATCCAAATATCAATCATCAACCATCATTTGCAATCATCATCCAATTTAAAAAATCATCGATATAGAGCATATAAATTATACAGGTAATAAATAACATGTATTATTTAACAGTTTATATTCAATAATAAATTTAACAACTGTTAAACTAGTAGTTTATATGCAAAAAAATTAATGTAAATTTAACTGGCAGTTAATATGAAATAAAAGTTTAACATAACTATGAATGGCAGTTAATATGCAAATAAATAAATTCTAACCGTCAAATTAAATGCAATAAATAAAATTAATTAACAGTTAAATTAAATAAATGCGATTTAACAGAGATAATGAATAAAACATGCCAAATAGTCATAAATAAATTTCTACTCATATCTAAAATCAATGTAACAAACATAAGAAGTTTTAGAAGTTGCGAGTGGGTTAAAACACTCACCTTTTGAATTTAAATCGAATTTAAATTCAATTTAAACTCAAAAATTTGACGGTCTCCAAATTTGTCCAAACTAGCGTCAACAGATCTAAAATTTTATTACGGTCCTAACAAAAAAAAATTCGTGTGAAACGGAGTTCGTATGAGAAATTTATGTCGAAAATTACGATTGAAAACAAAATTTAAATTAAAACAAGAAAAATAAACATTCACCTTTCATCAAGGACACGTCATCATCACTCAAACTCTTCCAGATACCTCACGCGCTTATGGCTACAGGCGAGAAAACAACTCACGCTAAAATCCTCTACTCGAAGACGCAATCCACCCTTTGGCCTGCCGTTGACTGCCGTAACCCGCCACATCCTCACGTCGCCCCATGTTAACGCTGCCTCAACCCTCACGGTGATGGCCCACTGCACGAAAACGTCCCCCAAAACGAGCGGCCGCCACCTACCGCCTAACCCTAATCGAAATTTGAGCCCAATCAGACCGTCGGAACGTCAAACCACCCACATAGATCGCCTCCCCTCGGTCCCCTCTGCAAATCCCAGAAAGGGTTTCTCGATCAGACTCCGTTTGATTCCGGCACGATGAACGGCACGTAAATAGATCATCAATTTCCGGCCACACTAAAAATCGGATTGAAAAATGAATTTCGCCATTGAATTACGCTCGTCAAGAGCATCAGCATATATATTTTTTTGGAATTTTCTTAGGATTTTTAATTTTAGGTTTGATTTTGAAATGAAAATAGATCTAGGGTTTGCATCCATTGAGGCCATTGAAGAAGAGAAAGTGTTGATGAAATGAACGCACAGACAAAAGGAAATAGATGGAGGCTAGGGTTTATAAGAACCTATTTATAGGTGAGGTTGAAACGAACGGATAGATCCGATAAACAAACGTGTTAACGCTAACGTGGCCCAAAAAGCCCGTTCTGACCCCGGAACGAAATTGGGTAAACCCATATATCAAAATAGGTATTTTAAAATATTCTAAACGCGGTGGAAAAAGTTTCATGTCCAAATTCGATCGTATGAAGAAGTTATGCTCAATTCAATATTTCCAAATTGATTTCAAATTGATTTCAAGGCGTTTCGCGTTCGTACGATCAAATGACAAGTCCGATCGCTACGAAACTTGAAACCCTATAATAATTCACTGATACGGATCCGATGAAACTGGTTTCGTCAGAATCCGAGTCCGTGACCAAAATGGCTATTTTTATATTAATTAAATAAATTCAAAATAAATAAATAAAATTAAATTTTGTATTTAGATTCTAAAATTAACCCATTTTATTACCTTTAAAAATTCTTAATCATTTACAAAAAAATTCCAACAAGTTAGATGTCAAATTAGAGAAGGTAAATTTATAAATTTCAATATAAATCCTTAATTTCATTAAATTCGCAAATTATATATAATGTCCTAAAATTTCGTTTAGTTAAATAAATTAATTAGTATTCCATTTATTCTTGTCAAACAGATGGATTAATAATTGAATTCCAAATTATCACACAACTTTCTCATATTATCTTTCTTCAAATAACGAATTATTTAACTATATTCCATCTCATTTGATTGCAATTAAATTCAATTTTTACCTTTAAAATAAGTCATAACATTCGAATAACTCTATTAAATTGGAATGTTTCATTTAAGTTTATAAATAATCCACTTGCATTAAGATAATTCTTTAAATTTATTCCCATTTATGGTTAATCAATGCTATATTACATTAATAAATTTAATATCTTCCTTTATTCGATAAATAACCTAGAATGCATTTACATTTATTCATTTCATTCATTTCATTTCATTCATTTATGGGTATTGCATTAAAATTAATTTATTAACTAATACCAACGTTATTATCATTAATTACAATTGGATTTCCAATTTTTATTCAATACCCTGAATGAATAACATATATATTAACCAAATGCTTACATTTGTTTTTCTTCATATTTAAAATCAAATCATAACATTTAAATGATTTAATTGAATTGGAATTTCATCCAAGTCATAAATTATTAACTTGCACAAATATGATCCCTTAATTTATTCTAATTACCGTTTACAATCTTTTATTGCATTAAATCAAATTAATACTTTCATAAATTTCTCATATTAAATTTTATATCCAGGTAAGAATCTTTTTCCTTCCTAATTCATTTGGATTTTATAGGTTTTAAGTCACCATTTACAAAATTTATTTTAGCCTTCATTTTAATATTTATATCCAAATGCGACAATTTCCACTATTATAATTAATTGCAATATATAATTAAATTTGTAAATTTTTAATTACCCTTGATACATCTAATTTCAACATTCTCTTTCCTATAAATAAATAGATTTCTGTTTCTTCCTAAATTTAAATTAGAAATCCTATTAAATACACAAATTTAATTATCGAAATTTACGGGTCGTTACACCAGTCCCATCACTGATCCGGAGTTTGTTGTTTCTTTTCTAAACTCTGGGTGCTCAAAATTTTATCTACACGAGCAGTCTAGAGTTGGGTTTTTCAGATAACTAGGTTCAGTAGATTATCTGGAGTTAGTTCGGTCTTTGGATCAGACTGCATTTGCTTATCTGTGTGCATACTTATTGGGAGTTTGAGTTACTGTTGGATTGGATTTTGGAAATGGAGTTGCAGTTTTTGGAGTTCTTCCTTGAAGACTATCTTAGATTTATTTGTTCCGCTGCTGGTGTTATCGTTTTCTTTTCCACTGCTATTTTATTGTATCATATTTCCGATGTATATTGATATCTATTGGATCATCTGTTGTATCAGATATTGTACCAAAGCTGTATATCAATGTATTATTCTTTTATTCCGCTGTGTTGTTTACTTAATGTTGTTATAAACTCCGGCGAATCGGATTTGAACGGTCGAATCTATGGCATTCGAATATGATATGAAGTATGGATGTTGATTTTCGAGCGAAAAAATCCCCGTTCGTTACATGTGCCATCTGCCAACAAGTTAAGGGAGATCAACAGAAGTCGTCCGGATTATTGCAGCCTTTGGAAATTCCAGATTGGAAGTGGGAGATGATCTCGATGGATTTTATCAACGGTTTGCCTAGAACCAGGAAAGGAAATGAAGGAATATGGGTTATTGTTGATCGTATAACAAAGAGTGCCCATTTTATACCGGTTAAGGCAACTCGTACTGCAGCTCCTCTGGCAGAGATGTTCTTGAGGGAGATAGTTAGATTGCATGGTGTTCCTGTCAGTATAGTAAGTGACCATGATCCTATTTTCACTAGCAAATTCTGGGAAGCTCTGCAATCAGCTATGGGAACGAGTTTGAGATTAAGTACAGCCTATCATCCTCAGACCGACGGACAAACGAAGAGGCTTAATCGTATTCTTGAGGATATGCTGCGAGCTTGTGTATTGGATTTTGAAGGATCGTGGAAGTACCATCTTCACCTAGTGGAATTTTCTTATAATAATAGTTACCAAGCGAGTATTAAGATGGCCCAGTATAAAGCTCTGTATGGAAGACCGTGTAGATCCCCATCCTATTGGATTGAATGAAAGATCGTCTTATACTCGGACCCGATCTAATTCGAGAAGCTTCTGCGAAGGTTGAGCTTATCAAGAAAAGAATGAAAGCTGCTCAGGATCGTCAGAAGAAATATGCAGATAAGAGACGAAGACCATTGGAATTCGAGATCGGAGATTCAGTTTTTATCAAAGTTTCCCCGATCAAAGGTGCTATAAGATTCGAAAAAATGGGAAAACTTGCTCTGAGATATATTGGACCATTCCGTGTACTAGAAAGAATTGAAGCTGTAGCTTACAAAATTGAATTGCCAGAACGGATGTCTGGAATTCACAATGTATTCCATGTATCTCATTTAAGGAAATTTGTTCACGACCCATCAATGGTTGTAGAACCAGTAGTTCAGGTAGATTTAGAAGTAGAACCCAACTTGACTGTGGTTAGAAATCCTATTCGGATTGTGGATTAAGACGAGAGGCAACTCAGGAACAAAGTGGTGAAACTCGTCAAGGTGCAATGAAGTGAGGATCACAGAGATTGTACCTGGAAACTCTCAATAGTTTTAGGAAAGCTTATCCGAATTTATGTCTGGATAACTAGTGATGTTTGTTAGAATAGTCTGTTTGATTGTTTGTTATTGTATGGATGATATGTATGTTTGGATTATTAATACGAGTGTATGTATACTCTAATATATAGATATATAATAAAATATAGTATGACACCCATGCTTCTACATGGGTGGAAGTTGGAACAAAACTTCTTTAAAATGTTTTATTTGGTAAAAGAGTATGCTTGCATAAGGCGGTACGCAATGTTAACAGAACGACTTGATGACTGTAATATATCTAATGAATTCCTCATTTGATTTTATGTTACAACATAGTATACTTTTGCAACCAATTAGTATGCAACCTACATGTTGTTGCTCTTGTAAATTTTAACCTTATCATGTTAATACCAAACGAGTGATGCATCTATTACATTCAATTTTATTTATTCATTGATACAACCGAATATCAGACAAACATTGTTCAAAAGCATGCATTGATTGCTGAACCAAGTTACATCACTGTAGTTATATTCATAATACAGATTGTTGTTAGTCAAACAGTGGCAAACCAAATATATTGGAAATAATACACGCGTGTAAACATCACAAAGGTCTTAAAACAAAACTTCTCCTCATTCCCATATGAAATGTGAAATAAAAATTTGAGGCTGATAATGGAAAAGGAAGGTGAAATCAGAATGCAAATTATTTCTTTAGAGCAACCTCCTATCTATGAGACGGTTCAGATTATCTCCCTTGCAAGTCTATTAGTGAGAAATGAGGTAGTTTTAGTACATTTATTCACATTTTAATATTTTCTGCTACCTCAACTTGCAAGCAAGTACATTGGTTGCTGAATCAAGGAAGACAAAAGCTACATGATGTAAAATTTGTTTTGTAGCATGATGACTGTAAGTACCGTATTCTTCTATTATCCAATGTGCAAAATGACGCATGCACAGGTGTAATTCATGTTTTAAAATATGTTTTAATTAGTCCTACATCGTCCAAAATATATTAATTGTTGTTGTATATAAGTTAATGGATGAAAAAAGAATTAGTTCCAGTATCATCTAATTGAGATGAGATGTTTCTATGAAGCTTAATAATATGCCTATGAAGAGATGTCATGCAAATTGAGAGATGATTAAAATAATTTTAGCCAATATAGTTATACTATCATCAATATTTTCCTTATGGAGATGTAAAGGATATTTTGGGAAATTCACAAAGACACGGTTGAATTATGTTCATGGAATTCTCATTATTAAAAGTAGAGATAAAAGCTTGGGAATTAACCGTCGTTTAAATTTCAGGGACGAAATTCTGTTAAGGGGGAAGGAATGCAACGACCCGAAATTTTGACCATGTTATTTTAATGAATATTTAATCTAATTTAAATAAAATATGATTTTTTTCATTTATAAACAAGATTTTGGGCTTTATTAGTTATATATGTTTTATGAAGGAAATTTGATTTAAAATTTAAAATAGATTCTTTCAAAATATTTATAATAAAAACTATATTATTAAGTTAAAATTAAGGATTCCATATTATTAATATTTGGAATAATATACATTTATAAATATAGTTGATAATAATAATATTTAAAATAACACGATTCTATTCGTATTAAATATAAATATAAAGTATACTAATGCAAATATAAGGTATAAATCAAACATTTGGAAGATAAACTTTAAATAAAAATAAAATTAAGAAGTGATTCTAACAACAACTCATATGGTTAAAATAAAATAAAGCTGATAAATATTTAACATAAGTATAACGTAAAAATATGGATATAAACATAAGTATGTAGACATAAGAAAACAGTAATATCAATATAAGTATAAAATAAAACAAGTCAATAAAATACTTGATAGTTAAGTTTAGAATAGAAGTAGACATATAAAATAAATTTTTAGTTTTGTAACCCAGACAAAGCAAATATATATTGTTACTCAAGCTAAATGAAGATAAAACAAAAACCTGTAAACAAATATCTTTATACAAAATATAATGTCAGCAAATATATAATAAGTTGTAAACATATTTGAAGGCAAGCTCATTTAATGCTTTCATTTTCAGCCCCACAAACATTTAATTCAGCAGAAATACTTATATCATCTCAGATTTTTAGTACATAAACATAAAGCAAAATATTATTATAACCAGATAAGGCTTGTATTAGAAGCTAAGACCCTGATCAAAAACTGTTCTTATATATTTAAACACCATACTACATGTTCATAATATTTAGTTCGTTTACAACTTAAGAAGAAAAACTGAGATAAGAAAAGAAATATAAACAACATCATTTTTACAACTCAAATCTTTCAACAATAAAGCAAAGGAAGTACAGGGATTCATTCTTCAAAACTGCAGTCTTCCTTCATCAACAAATCCCCCTCTGTTTCAACAATTCATTTTGGTGAGTAAACTTACTTTTCGAAATTTAATTTTTAATAATTGATTCATGAAAAATATTATGTTGATATAAAAATGTTCTGTGATGTTTGTTAATTATTGGATGTTCTGCTTTATGATGTTCTTTAAGTTTTTCATGTTTCTGAGGCAAAAGAAACAGAGAATGAATTATACCCTTCATATAAAACATTTTTAGTTAGAAATTTAACTAAATAAATTTGTTAAACTAACGATCTAAGCATGGAAATTTGTTTAAAGGTTGGCTGTGCAATATAAAAACCGTAAATTCAAATATACAGTATAAAGTAAATCGATGATTAAAATTCGAATAGCTTAAACTGTAAGTTTGAATTTATATCTTGAAATAACATTCAAAAGTATGATTTTTGAAATAAGAATTAAGATTTTTAGATATCCATACGGAGCGCAGTTTGTAAAAGAACTGAAAATGCTTTTTCTTTGATTCCTATCAATTTAATCACTAATTGACGTTGAAATTTGTTATGGAGCTAGTTTGTTGATGCATGGTTACAGGAAAAATGTTGATCAATTTTTCTATTGCAAGAATCTTTCAGTCGAATCAAATTTAGGGTTTTTGGTTCGATATTTTTAGGCTCTGCATCTTTAATGATTGCATCGCCATGGATTAGCCGAGCTTCACGAATTTTTGGGGAAAGGAAGAGAACGACGACGCCGTGGTATGGCAGGAGCCGCGTAGCTGCTAATGGTCGAGGGTATGAGGTCATGGCAATTTTACGTGGTCGAGACTGAGTCGCTGTTCATTCGAACAAGCATATTTTGAATTCGTGTTTATTGCGTCGATCTGGGCTGTGTTTCCGAATGAGAAGTTGTGATGTGGTTTGCTGGGGGCATGGAGGGTCGCCGGAGTGGCGGCGAACCACCGTGCACGTGAACGGTGGCATCGTGTCTGTTGATTTGAGTTTTGGGGGTTGTCGCGGGTTTTCACTGGAGTATATTGGCAGTTTTCTTCGAGTATGGTTTTGGGTGTGTGCGTGAGTGTTTTTCGTGTGTTTTCTACAGTTTTAAACTTAACTTAAAAAAACAGAATAGAAAGGCAAAGTAGAAGAAGAAGGATGCAGGAGACAGATGCGGGAAAGATCAGGGAAATCACGGGACTAGCTCGAGCGTTGCGCGTTGGTTTCTCGGGTTTCAAATTTCCAGGGGTTAGCCGAACATAATCTTAAGACAAAGGGTTAAACAAGTTTGATATTAATTAAGCTATTAATGCCGACAGGGTTTTAAGGCTAAACTTGATTTAAATTTATCAAGAAATGTTTTCAAACGTAAGATGGTTAATTTCAATTGGACGTTAATTAAGAATGTAATAAATTTTATAATTATAATTAAATGAATAGTTAAGATTAAATAAAATTGTAAATAAAGATTTATAATAATAATCTTGTGTAAATCAATTTGTAATTAAGAATTTAATTAACCGTTTAAAGTTAATTAGTTAACAAATAATAGTGGTTAACTAATTAAATAATTAATTAAGGATTAAACGATTAAGTTAATTAGTAATTAATGGTTAATTAAGTAATTTGTAATATTAAATGAGTAATTGAGTTTTATAAATCAATAATTAAGGTTATTAATTAATTAAATGAGTAATTAAGAAGTAATTAATAAATTTAAATAAGTTAATTAATTAGTGATTAAATAAGCGAGAATAAAATGGTTTATTCTTAAGCAAGTAATTAAGTTTAAATTAATCAAACAATTTTGATATGAATCGATGATTCTGTTTGATTGACTCTGATATTTATGTATATCTTGCGATGTTCTATGATATGCCTGATATATCTGTGTTGATTGTGTATGATATCTATGATAAAGGTTATGTGAATTCAATTGTTGCATTAAGCTGTTTAAAATTAATTAAACAACTTGGCCTCTAAAATGGCATTTGGATTTCGATGAGACCGGGATCGGGTGTAAATTGATATTCCGAAAACCACATCAATCCAAATTAAACATTAGATCATGACATCTCAAGTGAAGATCGAGATGGTGTATTCAGAATGCAAGGGTTATCGTCGTTAACTCTGAGGGTGATTCTAAAACGAGTGTAACGAGATAATGCCTTCGGTTTCGTTCGAACCCGGAACGAACTTGTATGGATTGAATGCTTTCAGCACATCATCAAGCGGACAATAAGCATTCTAAGAGATATGTTTTGTAAAGGTAAATGCAGCCTTAAGCCTCATCAACCGAGAATGGCCAAAACAGGGGATGTGCAGCAAGGATAGGTGGGTCATGCCCAAGCAGGACGAGATATACCCCTGTCTAGATGTCCCTTTTTATTTGGCTGTGTGGGCAGTTGGTCTGCAGCCAACTGCGGAATTATCTTGTTGGGGACTGTTCAGTAAGAAATGGTTCTAGCCTTGTGTTGCAGCGGAGTTAGGGTGGCTCCTCGGTACGGTGATCTAGGCCATGTACTGTGACGGGCGGTACCCCAGTAGCCCTGCCATTGTATGGAATCCAATTTTCAATAAGAGCCGTACGTTTTGATTGCGACCAACTACGTTGGAATGTGAGATGTAAGCATTTCATCTATTTCTGCATTTTACCTAAAAACCCTAGACACTATTATAATATCACTGGATTTCCTATAAAATGTTTCGGTTAGCGTAAGGTAAAATTTTACCCGTATTTATGTGTGGAAAGTCTTACGTGATACCTTTATTTCAATTGATTTTCAACGTTAAACCACTTTAACCCGTTTACTCACACCAGACCCATGTCTGACCCGGAGTTTATATTTTGTTTTTCATAAACTCTTGGGTACTCAAATTTTTATGAGTAGCCAAGTGATAGGTATTCGGAGTATAGAGTTTCAGGAGGAGTTGGAGCAGAAGACCTGACGTATGTATCTATCTATATAGTTCCACCTGTCTTAGGTAGTGCATGTTGTATTTTGGGATGTATGTACTGACATATATGTATATGATTTTCCTGTGGTACAATACTGTATAACTCTGATGCATGTATAACTATGTAATAGTTATGTTGATGTATTATATTTTGTTCCATTCCGCTGTGAGATTCTGATGTTGTTATTCTTTCTTTCTATTCTTTTCTATTTCTATCCCTTTCTTTCTTAATGATGATACGTCTTTTTGGGGTTAGAAAGGCGGGTCGTCATAGCCGACCTCCGCAATATATTCATTTGTGTGATTTGGAGTCTGGTACGTCGCGATAACCATGAAACAATTAGTCGTATCAGTACCCGTTTGAGTCTATTTGTGTTCCGTGACCATTTAAATTTTCTACTGGTTGAAATTAAATGGTCATCAACTTTTATTATTAGCCTTGAATTCAAGCATATTGACTTCCTCTTTTCCCAATGCTAAATATATTTTGTTGTTCGAACTATTCACCAGCCTTTATTATTTCCCCGGATTCACGAGCTGACTTTTATTATTCCAACTTCCAACTGTTTAATTTTATATTTTTTCTTGTTCTTTCATGTGTGTATATAGATATATTTTGTTCCTATTGCTCACTTTCTTTCCTCTTCCATCCTCTTTGGGTTCCAATTTTTTTAGAGAATATATATATATATATATATATATATATGAAATATACAAATGCATATGCGTGTGTGTATACATAAATTAAGCTCCTTTGAAAACTGCTCTCGTACTTCCTCCCTACCTTCTCCATCCTGCATTTCGCAAGCAACCCGCCCCTCTCATTTCTCCACCCATCTCCCCTTAGCCCCACCTTTCAACACCCCTCTCCTTCTCTTGTCTAGTTTGGCCTCACCATCCTTGCTTCCAACAGCCGTACCCATTCCAACATACTCCCCAACAATCCTCTCGCCATGCCTTTCGGGCCGAAAATGCCCAGTCACCCTTTCCTCCTTGCGCAACAACCCCACTACCCGAAGCTCCATCAAAGCAACTCCACTGTACGCCGAACCCATCACCACTTCCTAACCCTGGGCGAATGCATGCTTTTATAGAGGTATTCATATTGTGTTTATAGTATTTCAAAATATGATTTATAGTATATATATTATGGTTAGTATGATTTTATTTTGAAGCTGATAATTTTTTGTTGCATATATATTAGTTTCTATATATCATCCGTCTCTTTCATATATAAATTTATAAAAGGGTTATATAATCTGCTTTCATACATATACACTGTGATATCCCGAAAATTTTAGCAATATCAATTTAATAATCTGTATTTAAAATTAAATTGATTTGACAAAATTTTAATAAAAATTTACTTGATTCAATAAGCCAATTAAATAAATGTGTAATTTATGAATTTTATCTTTTAAAAACTAATAAAATATTTTCCTATTTATAATGTATATATATATATATATATATATTGTAAATAGATAGGTTTTGATTTGTAGTTAAATAAACAATTAAAATCTTGTTTTAAATTCTAATATCATTTTGATAATTTGGAAATTGTAAGTAAATTTTAAATACCATTTATATATTAAAACATTAATTCATTTTAAATTAATTTTAGTATAATTAAGATAAATAAGAAAAGTAATTTATGATTTCTTTTATAAATGATTTAAATTGATAAAAATATTATTTTCAAATAATAATGATAAAGGTATAATTATAGATAAATTTTAAAAGTCAATATTGTTATTACTTTAAAATTTAACATGTAAATATAAATTAGTTTTAAAATTGGATTTTTAAATGTATGAATAACATTTGGAATTGAATTAATTTTGAATTCAAAGAGTAATCATATTTAAATATTGGGTAAGCTATCATATTTTTATAATTTGTTTCATTTAATTTTCTTTAAAATGAAATGCATAAACATTTACATACGAAAATAACTTATACATAAATAAATATAAATAAAGGAAAAGGAGTTTTATTTACTTTTAAAATAAATAAAAACAAATAATATTAATTTCAAGACACATGTTATAAAACTAAGGGGTGGAAGGACAAGTGTAAATGAATTAAATAGCTAGTGTAACAAGTGTCCTTCTTATTTTGATTTTTTTTTTCTTTTAATTTTTAAATCAATTACATTTATATAAAACATGTTTCCTTCATTTCTATGTTTTCTAATTTTTCATTTCTCAAGACAAAGAACAAAAAAAAAAGAGAAAGGTCTCAGCTGAAAACAAAGTTGATTACAAACTTTCAAAAACCAGATTTTTCAAAAGAAATGCATACACTCCTCAAAACTGAAATCATTAAAACCCAAACTTAAGATCTATTACCTGAAAACCAAATCCATTTCTTAAAGCCTGCACCTGAAACCAATTTCAAAAGAAAATGAAAGCCTGCACTGAAAAATTCATTCAAAAGCAAATTTAAAAGCCTCTGCATTCTTTTAAGTTCTGGAATCAAGCCTGCAACCTGAATTCATATCAAAAACTTGATTGTCTGCATCCTTTAATCCTGAAACCTGCATGCAGATCTAAATGCAAGTTTATTTCAACAAGCAACTCAGTTTTTTTATAGGGCATAAGAGAAAAAGCTTTCAATACAGTTTTCCAAAAGCTCTGTTTCTTGCAATAACAGGTGAGTAACAATTCTTTTTGAATAATAAGTATAAATTTCTTTTTTAAATAAGTTTGCTATGAAAATGATTAGCTGATTTCATGTTGAGTAGTTTTCTTTTGTATGATTTTTAATGCAGTGCTGTATGTATGTGAATGGATGTTTGAATGTATGAATGGATTTTGAACATGGATGACTGTTATAACTTACAGTTTTTTTTTCTTTTCAGGCTCATAAATTTAGTAAATGATTCAATTTCTATTGAATCAACATGTAATAATACATGAGACCAAACAATGTATGCTTATATTGTATGCATAAATTAAAATTAGGATTTGTTCGGAAAAGAAAAGAGAAAAGAAAAATATACCTGTAGTTTCTGGAAACAGGTAATGGCAAAGAAACTGGAATCTAAACAAAGCATGATGATTATTTCTTAATTCCAGATGTTTGAATTAAATCTTTAAACTAAATTATGATTTTTAAAAATCCAAATTTTAATTTTTAATTTTAAAATTATGTGCATTAATGTTTTCTTCTGGGAAATGAAAGGGAGAAAATTGTAAACCTAGGCACTGTTTAATGGATCAGTGAGGAGGCTACAGGTGACCGAGTGTCTTGATTTTAGGGGTAATGGTAGTTTGGGAATTGGTGAAGGGATGGACGGAGTTGCTAGGCCGCCGCTAACCAGTGGAGAGAGGATGTGGGGTTTTTAGGATTGGTGATGGGTTTGTTCCATACTGTTGCTTCTAGGCAAGATAATGGGGACAACTCGAATTTGATTTCGGGTAAATTGAGGGGGTATGATGGTGGCGTTGTGATTCTGGGATGAATGTCGACATGATTGTTGGCTGGGTGGCGGCCGGAGGGGCTACAGCCACCGTGCATATGCACGGTGAGGAAGAAGTGTCAGGTGAAGGTGGGAATTGCAGAACATTTTGCATCAAATATTTCTCGGGTTATACTCGGGATAATTCAAGCATTGTTCGAAGTTTTGAAGGGATTTGCCCGAAGTAAAATCGAAGGACGCTCGGGTTTAACTTCAGAGTTTACAGGTTTTAGAAAACCTGTAATTTCAATTCAAATATTTGTTTAAAACTGAATGCAGATTTGAACAAAACTTGTAAAAAATAAATTTAAACTATGGTTTTCAATTCAAGTTGAATCCCAATTTTCAAAATTTAATTCAAATTATAAAATGTTAGAGGGTTTCATGAAATCCTGCATATTTTCAGAACAAAGAAAATTAAGTTTTAAAAAAAATGAGGAGCAGGGTTTTTAAACAGTAATTTAAACTTAAAATTTCAAAGTATGAATTTCAAAACTAGATTTGAATTTAAGTTTAAATTTAATTTAAACTGTTTAAATTGAAATGTTGAAGCAACCTCTAAAAAGGGTTAAAATGATAAAATTTAAAGTTAAAACTTTAAATTCAAATAGAAGATTTAAACATAAATTCAAAACTGGAAACAAGAATCAAATTTGAATCTGGTTTTGAAAGAAAAGAAGTTTTAAATATTTAAATGTTTTAAACAACTTTAAAACATATATATATGATTTGTATTTTGAAATGAATTTGGGGGTTTTAAACTTATTTTAACTTCCTTTATAAAATAAGGAATCTTTAGGATAAGATTTAAGGGTTTTGAATGTTTTAAAAACTTTATTTAAGTTAAGTTTGATTTCTTTTTAAATTTAGAAAGTAATTTTAAAATAATTTTAAGTTAAATTGTTTTAAGTTACTTTATTAAAAAATAAATTAATCATGAATAAGAAATGTTTTATTTTAAGAAGTAAATTTAAGATTTAATGATCTTCGTTTCATTAAATTTGTAAGGTAATTTAAATAATTTAATTAATTAATTTGTTTAATTAATTAATGATTTGAAATTAATTAAGGTTAATTAAATTAGCAATTAATTTAAGTTAATTACTTAAGAAAGGTAATCAAGAAATTGTTAATAAGTTAATGAAAGTCATTAACTTGTGATTATTTATTAATTAATTAATGTAATTAATTTTGATAATTAATTGGATTAATTAATTTTAAATAATCAATTATGAAACTTAATTAAGTATGATTACTTTATGTAAATAATTAAAGATATTAATTACTCTTTGTAATTAATTTATTAATTAGATTAGTTTAAATTAATTAATTAAGTTTATTTAATTTAGAAAAATCATTGAATGGATTGATAAGAAATCAATGTGGAATAATTACTTAGAGAAGTAATTAAGTTAAGTAAATTATTGGAAGTAATTAATTAAAGTATGGTATTTTGGGATTAATTACTTTGTGTAATTAATTTAAGCATTTATCAATTAAGTTATTTAAAATAATTAACTGATGTAATTAATTAAGAGTAATTAATTACTAATGAGATTAATCAGGGATGATTAATAAATATAATTAATTACTAAATGTAATTAATTTAGAAGTAATTAAAGAAGTAATTAAGAGTAGTTAATTACTAAATGTAATTAATCAAATATGGTTAATGATTGTGGTTTAATTATGGTTTAATTACTTAATGTAATTAATTTAAATAAGTAATTAATTTAGATTTAATTAAGAATCAGTAATTAATATAATTAATGATGTAATTAAGGATTAATGTAATTAATTAATTAATTAATGAAGTAATTAAAGGTTAATTACTAATTTTTGGTTAAGGATAATTTGTAAATTAATTAAAGATAATTACTTGGATGTAATTAGAGGATAATTAATCAAGGGTGATTAATTAAGGTGATTAATTTGAGGATAATTATTTAATTGATTGGTAATCAATTAAGGGATTAAATAAGCAAGTTTTAAAACGGTGAAGTAATTAATTTAATTCATTTTAAATTAATTAAAGAATAAGTAATTAATTTAATTCACTTTAAATTAATTAGAGATAGAAGTAATTAATTTAATTCATTTTAAATTAATTATAGATGGTGTGATTGTAGATTCTTGCTTATGAATGGATGATTTGGTTTTACTTGAATGGTTTGAATCTCAGATATGAGATTAATATTGTGTGATATGGATGCAATGGTTGCATTGTGATGGTATGAGTTATCTATGGATGATGGTGATATAGATTGTCAATTTGTGATGATTACTTGTTTATGATAATATTGTTGATTATCTTGTATGATGATGTGAAGTATCTATCTGTGTGTATATAGATAGTTTAAATTGAATTGTTTTAAACTTAAAACAACTTGGACCTAAAAGACACGCTTGGATTTCGATGAGATCGGGATCGGGTTTCCATATTTGGAATCCGAAAACCACATCGATTCCAATTAACGTTAGGTCGTGAATCTAAGTGAAGCAAGTGAAGACTTGAGGTGTAAGGGTTATACGTCAGTATAATTCTGTGGGTGATTCCGTAATGAGTTTGACGGAATAGTGCTTATAGATTCGAGATAGGGAATCAGAGTGCAAGGGTTATGGTCGTTGACTCCGAGGGTGATTCCAATAATGAGTGCAACGGGATAGTGCCTTCGGTTTCGTTCGAACCCGGAACGAACTTGTATGGATTGAATGCTTTCAGCACATCGTCAGGCGGACGATGAGCATTCTAAGATTTGATGTCCTATAAAGGTAATCGTAGCCTCAAGCCTCATCAACAGGGAATGGCTACAACAGGGGAGGTGCAGCAAGGCTTCGTGGGTAGGCCCCACTTGAGAGCAAGATTTACCCCTGTCTAGAGGTCCCTTTTTATTTTTGCTGTGTGGGGCGGTTGAATCGCGACAACTGTCGGGGTTGTCTTGTTCGGAACTGTTCAGTAAGGAATGGGTCCGGCCTTGTATTGCAGGGGATTTAGGGAGTAATCCTCGGTACGGTGATCTAGGCCACGTACTGTGACGGGCGGTACCCCAGTAGCCATGCCATTGTATGGAATCCAAAATCCAATAAGTGCCAACGGTTTTGATTGTATTACCCACTTTTGTGGCTAGTAGCTGAAATTTAATATATGTAACAATTTCGGCTATTTCATATTTATTTGAAAACCCTAGACACTATTATAATATCATCGGATTTCCTATCAAATGTTTTGGTTAGCGTAAGGTAAAAACTTTTCCATGTTTATGTGTGGAAAGTCTTACGTGATACCTTTCTTTTTAAAGGTTTTTAAAAGTTAAGCAACTTTAACCTGTTACTCACACCAGACCCATGTCTGACCCGGAGTTTATTTTTGTTTTTCATAAACTCTTGGGTACTCAAATTTTTACGAGTAGCCAAGGGATTCAGGTTAGGATTCGGGTTAGCTTTGACGAGTATTGGAGGAGCAATGGAGCAGGAGGCTTCTGCGTTAGATATTAGTATTCCGCTGTGTGTTCTATGTTGACTCTGAGATTGTATTATGTTGTAAATACTAGACAGGTGTTTATAACTGTCTAGTATGAGTTGTATATCTGTGTACTCTGATAATGTTGTATACTATGTAGATATTTTATGTTATTAATATAATTTATTCGTTCCGCTGTTTAGATTCTGATGTGTTGGTTCTTCTTTCTTCTCTTTCTTTCTATTCTCTATCCCTTTCTTTCTTATTAGCGATGCGACTTCCTGGAAATAGGAAGTTGGGTCGTTACAGTGGTATCAGAGCATTAGGTTGAGTGAATACCTAGGCTCTGAAGTGGTGTCTTTCTTGAGAGAGCGTATTTGTAATTTATATATATATATATATATATATATATATATATTCTACCTATCTGTTGGGTTACCTGTTCAGGTTTCCCAATATAAGTTATAAAGGTATATAAGGTAGTGGTGTATGTAACATGATTACTACCATTGGTTGGAGTTTGAATGTTTAAGGTTAGAAGTGTATTTGTCGAGACTGTAGACCTAATACCGTCTTGAGTGAGTTGTGCAGTAGTGTAGAGATTTCATCGATCTATGGAAGGAAACCTGTTAAGGTTCAGAGTTTATTTTTGAAGATGGATGAGTTGAGTTTGAATCTGTAGGATTGGCAGAAGTGTGTGATGGTATTTTGATACCTCAGGAAGTAATAACTGCGTGATGAGATGCAGTGAATATGGATATTTCCGAAGAGGTTTACTTTGGATCAGGAAGTCTTTGGCATTGGTGTCAGTAGTGCAACTCGGAGTGTCTTTGTTGGCAGAAGTTTTCTGGCTGAGTAATTTCTGAAGAAGGAGTTCAAAAGCAGCAGAGTGGACCCAATACTTTATTGGATTGGCTAATTAAGAGTAAGCTGTTCTGTTTGGTAAAGAGAGAACAGTTTTGTTTGGGAATTGATCTCTATTGATCACAAAAGTGACTTGCGATAGTTTGAGTGTCCTTTTGAGGTATTGAAGAATTTTTGGTTGTCTTCTAGGAAGTCAGAGGTTTGTCCACTTCTGAAGATTGAGTTTTCTTATCGACCGGATTCCAGGAGTGCTACCGGTGGATCAGCTAGTAGAAGGATGGTTTCTCGAGATAGGTTTGGTGAGGCAGCTCAGGAATGGTGGAACTTCTGAGTTTTTTGGATATGTTGAGCCATATTTCTGGGAAGTGATGTCCAGTTTGTGCTCATATTCTTCATCAGCAGTGTCATCTGTGCCAGATCAGAGTTGTGCAGCGGAAGCAGTTTGGGAATGCTTCTGTTTTGTCTCTTCTGAATAGAAGAAGTGAGTTGTTCTCCTAATGGTTGAAGAGTAGAGTTGGTGATCTTAATCTTGGTTGATCTTGAGGAGATCGTTGTGTTGAATTGTTTTTGGTTTAGATTGTTTCTAGAGGAATCAGCAAGGGATTGAGCTGATCAGTTTGGATATAGGCAGCCCGGGATCGTCAGAAGAGTTTTGGAGATAAGAGACGAAGGAATTTGAATTCCGGAGTCGGAGATTTGTTTTGAATCTCTTCTGTGTTTTGGTTGGATTGGTATTTGGATTTCAAGAGTTGAATTGCCAGTTTGGATAATTGGATTTATGAGTTTCACGTATCTCTGAGGGAGTACATGTATGAGTTATCTTTGGAAGTGGAACCAGCTGTTCAAGAAGGTTTAGTGGTTGAATCAGACTCGTTTGTAGTCTGATATCTTGTCTAGTTCTGTAGATCTAGATGAGAAGAAGCTCTATAGCTTCGTAGTTTAAAATTGTTTGTATTTTGTAGGGCGGGTATCCCGGTATATATATACTTGGGGAAACGCGTGGAAAATTTATCCAGAATTTTATCTGGATAATTAAATTTGTTTGATTAGATAAATTGGTTGCTATGGTTGTTAGCATATGATTGATGTATGTTTGTGATTTAAAATTTAAAATTTTAAAATGGGTTATTAAATTATCTTTGCTTTTAAATTTCGGGGACAAAATTCTTTTAAGGGGGAGGAATGTGATATCCCCGAAATTTTAGCAATATCAATTTAATAATCTGTATTTAAAATTAAATTGATTTGATAAAATTTTAATAAAATTTTACTTGATTCAATAACCCAATTAAATAAACGTGTAATTTATGAATTTTATCTTTTAAAAACTAATAAAATATTTTCCTATTTATAATGTATATATATGTATATATTGTAAATAGATAGGTTTTGATTTGTAGTTAAATAAACAATTAAAATCTTGTTTTAAATTCTAATATCATTTTGATAATTGGAAATTATAAGTAAATTTTAAATACCATTTATATATTAAAACATTAATTCATTTTAAATTAATTTTAGTATAATTAAGATAAATAAGAAAAGTAATTTATGATTTCTTTTATAAATGATTTAAATTGATAAAAATATTATTTTCAAATAATAATGATAAAGGTATAATTATAGATAAATTTTAAAATTCAATATTGTTATTACTTTAAAATTTAACATGTAAATATAAATTAGTTTTAAAATTGGATTTTTAAATGTATGAATAACATTTGGAATTGAATTAATTTTGAATTCAAAGAGTAATCATATTTAAATATTGGGTAAGCTATCATATTTTTATAATTTGTTTCATTTAATTTTCTTTAAAATGAAATGCATAAACATTTACATACGAAAATAACTTATACATAAATAAATATAAATAAAGGAAAAGGAGTTTTATTTACTTTTAAAATAAATAAAAACAAATAATATTAATTTCAAGACACATGTTATAAAACTAAGGGGTGGAAGGACAAGTGTAAATGAATTAAATAGCTAGTGTAACAAGTGTCCTTCTTATTTTGATTTTTTTTTTCTTTTAATTTTTAAATCAATTACATTTATATAAAACATGTTTCCTTCATTTCTATGTTTTCTAATTTTTCATTTCTCAAGACAAAGAACAAAAAAAAAAGAGAAAGGTCTCAGCTGAAAACAAAGTTGATTACAAACTTTCAAAAACCAGATTTTTCAAAAGAAATGCATACACTCCTCAAAACTGAAATCATTAAAACCCAAACTTAAGATCTATTACCTGAAAACCAAATCCATTTCTTAAAGCCTGCACCTGAAACCAATTTCAAAAGAAAATGAAAGCCTGCACTGAAAAATTCATTCAAAAGCAAATTTAAAAGCCTCTGCATTCTTTTAAGTTCTGGAATCAAGCCTGCAACCTGAATTCATATCAAAAACTTGATTGTCTGCATCCTTTAATCCTGAAACCTGCATGCAGATCTAAATGCAAGTTTATTTCAACAAGCAACTCAGTTTTTTTATAGGGCATAAGAGAAAAAGCTTTCAATACAGTTTTCCAAAAGCTCTGTTTCTTGCAATAACAGGTGAGTAACAATTCTTTTTGAATAATAAGTATAAATTTCTTTTTTAAATAAGTTTGCTATGAAAATGATTAGCTGATTTCATGTTGAGTAGTTTGCTTGTGTATGATTTTTAATGCAGTGCTGTATGTATGTGAATGGATGTTTGAATGTATGAATGGATTTTGAACATGGATGACTGTTATAACTTACAGTTTTTTTTTCTTTTCAGGCTCATAAATTTAGTAAATGATTCAATTTCTATTGAATCAACATGTAATAATGCATGAGACCAAACAATGTATGCTTATATTGTATGCATAAATTAAAATTAAGATTTGTTCAGAAAAAAAAAGAGAAAAGAAAAATATACCTGTAGTTTCTGGAAGCAGGTAATGGCAAAGAAACTGGAATCTAAACAAAGCATGATGATTATTTCTTAATTTCAGATGTTTGAATTAAATCTTTAAACTAAATTATGATTTTTAAAAATCCAAATTTCAATTTTTAATTTTAAAATTATGTGCATTAATGTTTTCTTCTGGGAAATGAAAGGGGGAAAATTGTAAACCTAGGCACTGTTTAATGGATCGGTGAGGAGGCTACAGGTGACCGAGTGTCTTGATTTTAGGGGTAATGGTAGTTTGGGAATTGGTGAAGGGATGGACGAAGTTGCTAGGCCGCCGCTGACCGGTGGAGAGAGGACGTGGGGTATTTAGGATTGGTGATGGGTTTGTTCCATACTGTTGCTTCTAGGCAAGATAGTGGGGAAAACTCGAATTTGATTCCGGGTAAATTGAGGGGGTTTGATGGTGGCATTGTGATTCTGGGATGAATGTTGACATGATTGTTGACTTGGTGGTGGCCGGAGGGGGCTACAGCCACCGTGCATATGCACGGTGAGGAAGAAGTGTCACGTGAAGGTGGGAATTGCAGAACATTTTGCATCAAATATTTCTCGGGTTATACTCGGGATAATTCAAGTAGTGCTCGAAGTTTTAAAGGGATTTACCCGAAGTAAATCAAAGGACGCTCGGGTTTAACTTCAGAGTTTACAGGTTTTAGAAAACCTGTAATTTCAATTCAAATATTTGTTTAAAACTCAATGCAGATTTGAACAAAACTTCTAAAAAATAAATTTAAACTATGGTTTTCAAGTCAAGTTGAATCCCAATTATCAAAATTTAATTCAAACTTATTCAAATTTTAAAATGTTAGAGGGTTTCATGAAATCCTGCATATTTTCAGAACAAAGAAAATTAAGTTTTAAAAAAAAATGAGGAGCAGGGTTTTTAAACAGGAATTTAAACTTAAAATTTCAAAGTATGAATTTCAAAACTAGATTTGAATTTAAGTTTAAATTTAATTTAAACTGTTTAAATTGAAATGTTGAAGCAACCTTTAAAAAGGGTTTAAATGATAAAATTTAAAGTAAAAACTTTAAATTCAAATAGAAGATTTAAACATAAATTCAAAACTGGAAACAAGAATCAAATTTGAATCAGGTTTTGAAAGAAAAGAAGTTTTAAATATTTAAATGTTTTAAACAACTTTAAAACATATATATGATTTGTATTTTGAAATGAATTTGGGGATTTTAAACTTATTTTAACTTCCTTTATAAAATAAGGAATCTTTAGGATAAGATTTAAGGGTTTTGAATGTTTTAAAAACTTTATTTAAGTTAAGTTTGATTTCTTTTTAAATTTTAAATTTAAAAAGTAATTTTAAAACAATTTTAAGTTAAATTGTTTTAAGTTACTTTATTAAAAAATAAAGTAATCATGAATAAGAAATGTTTTATTTTAAGAAGTAAATTTAAGATTTAATGATCTTCGTTTCATTCAATTTGTAAGGTAATTTAAATAATTTAATTAATTAATTTGTTTAATTAATTAAAGATTTGAAATTAATTAAGGTTAATTAAATTAGTAATTAATTTAAGTTAATTACTTAAGAAAGGTAATCAAGAAATTGTTAATAAGTTAATGAAAGTCATTAACTTGTGATTATTTATTTATTAATTAATGTAATTAATTTTGATAATTAATTGGATTAATTAATTTTAAATAATCAGTTATGAAACTTAATTAAGTATGATTACTTTATGTAAATAATTAAAGATATTAATTACTCTTTGTAATTAATTTAATAATTGGATTAGTTTAAATTAATTAATTAAGTTTAATTAATTTAGAAAAATCATTGAATGGATTGATAAGAAATCAATGTGGAATAATTACTTAGAGAAGTAATTAAGTTAAGTCAATTATTGGAAGTAATTAATTAAAGTATGGTATTTTGGGATTAATTACTTTGTGTAATTAATTTAAGCATTTATCAATTAAGTTATTTAAAATAATTAAGTGATGTAATTAATTAAGAGTAATTAATTACTAATGAGATTAATCAGGGATGATTAATAAATATAATTAATTACTAAATGTAATTAATTTAGAAGTAATTAAAGAAGTAATTAAGAGTAGTTAATTACTAAATGTAGTTAATCAAATATGGTTAATGAGTGTGGTTTAATTATGGTTTAATTACTTAATGTAATTAATTTAAATAAGTAATTAATTTAGATTTAATTAAGAATCAGTAATTAATATAATTAATGATGTAATTAAGGATTAATGTAATTAATTTATTAATGAAGTAATTAAAGGTTAATTACTGATTTTTGGTTAAGGATAATTTGTAAATTAATTAAAGATAATTACTTGGATGTAATTAGAGGATAATTAATCAAGGGTGATTAATTAAGATGATTAATGTGAGGATAATTATTTAATTGATTGGTAAACAATTAAGGGATTAAATAAGCAAGTTTTAAAATGGTGAAGTAATTAATTTAATTCATTTTAAATTAATTAAAGAATAAATAATTAATTTAATTCACTTTAAATTAATTAGAGATAGAAGTAATTAATTTAATTCATTTTGAATTAATTATAGATGGTGTGATTGTAGATTCTTGCTTATGAATGGATGATTTGGTTTGACTTGAATGGTTTGAATCTCAGATATGAGATTAATATTGTGTGATATGGATGCATTGATTGCATTGTGATGGTATGAGTTATCTATGGATGATGGTGATATAGATTGTCAATTTGTGATGATTACTTGTTTATGATAATATTGTTGATTATCTTGTATGATGATGTGAAGTATCTATCTGTGTGTATATAGATAGTTTAAATTGAATTGTTTTAAACTTAAAACAACTTGGACCTAAAAGACACGCTTGGATTTCGATGAGACCAGGATCGGGTTTTCATATTTGGAATCCGAAAATCACATCGATTCTAATTAACGTTAGGTCGTGAATCTAAGTGGAGCAAGTGAAGACTTGAGGTGTAAGGGCTATACGTCAGTATAACTCTGTGGGTGATTCCGTAATGAGTTTGACGGAATAGTGCTTATAGATTCGAGATAGGGAATCAGAGTGCAAGGGCTATAGTCGTTGACTCTGAGGGTGATTCCAATAATGAGTGCAACGGGATAGTGCCTTCGGTTTCGTTCGAACCCGGAACGTACTTGTATGGATTGAATGCGTTCAGCACATCGTCAGGCGGACGATGAGCATTCTAAGATTTGATGTCCTATAAAGGTAATCGTAGCCTCAAGCCTCATCAACCGGGAATGGCTAAAACAGGGGAGGTGCAGCAAGGCTTCGTGGGTAGCCCCCACTTGAGAGCAAGATTTACCCCTATCTAGAGGTCCCTTTTTATTTCGGCTATGTGGGGCGGTTGAATCGCGACAACTGCCGGGGTTGTCTTGTTCGAAACTGTTCAGTAAGGAACGGGTCTGGCCTTGTGTTGCAGGGGATGGAGGGAGTAATCCTCGGTACGATGATCTAGGCCACGTACTGTGACGGGCGATGCCCCAGTAGCCCTGCCATTGTATGGAATCCAAAATCCAATAAGTGCCAACGGTTTTGATTGTATTACCCACTTTTGTGGCTAGTAGCTGAAATTTAATAGATGTAACAATTTTGGCTACTTCATATTTATTTGAAAACCCTAGACACTATTATAATATCATCGGATTTCCTATCAAATGTTTTGGTTAGCGTAAGGTAAAAACTTTTCCATGTTTATGTGTGGAAAGTCTTACGTGATACCTTTCTTTTTAAAGGTTTTTAAAAGTTAAGCAACTTTAACCTGTTACTCACACCAGACCCATGTCTGACCCGGAGTTTATTTTTGTTTTTCATAAACTCTTGGGTACTCAAATTTTTACGAGTAGCCAAGGGATTCAGGTTAGGATTTGGGTTAGCTTTGACGAGTATTGGAGGAGCAATGGAGCAGGAGGCTTCTGCGTTAGATATTAGTATTCCGCTATGTGTTCTGTGTTGACTCTGAGATTGTATTACGTTGTAAATACTAGACAGGTGTTTATAACTGTTTAGTATGAGTTGTATATCTGTGTACTCTGATAATGTTGTATACTATGTAAATATTTTATGTTATTAATATAATTTATTAGTTCCGTTGTTTAGATTCTGATGTGTTGGTTCTTCTTTCTTCTCTTTCTTTCTATTCTCTATCCCTTTCTTTCTTATTAGCGATGCGACTTCCTGGAGATAGGAAGTTGGGTCGTTACATACACATAAGTTTATAAACTACATATATATGATCGGTCTATTTTATATGTAAAAGCTTATATAAGCCGTGTGGTCTGATATATATAAAAGTGAATATATTTGAAAAGAAAAAGATATGTATGTTGTATATATTTGTGAGCAACAGATCATATTTTAGGGAAATAAGCAGTAAATGATATAGGTTATAATATACATATATATACTTTACAATTTATTATATGTGTTCAAAAACATATGTCTTATATTCAAAGCCATGGTCTACAATGTATATTATACTAGAAAGGAAAAAGTATATATAGTTTTAAACCAATAGTCTGCAATTATATAGATGTTAGTTATCTATTTGACCTGGGTAGTATATATAAGTTATGTGAGTTATTTAATTTTTTTTTATAACTATATATATATAAGTGGGGGTGATTATATATATATATATATATATATATATATAATATGTCAGTTTTTCTTAATATAAATTGTTAGTTATATATGATATATATAGGTAAGTTTATATTGGTTTTAGGATAATATTTAGCTTTAAAATATAATAATTGTGTAAGTTAATAAATATGTTTATATATTGGTCCATATATATATATATATATATATATATATATATATATTGTTTATCTAAGTAGATGAGATGGTTTTCAATATACCAATATATACGGAAATTTTGTTTCTTATGTGTCTGGATTAAATATTGATTTGAAATTCTATATTGTTTTAGATAATGTTTTAATAATTGGGGTTTGAGAGAAATTATAACGTATATTTTGTTCAGCTTATATCAAGCTAATTTGATTTGCTCTCATCGATTCCTTTTTATCAGCTTCGTTCGCCAAATTTTGTGCCAATCTCGCTTTCCTTTGGAATTCGTGCTTGGATTCGTAACTCATTTCATTGCCGATCTCTCTAGCCTCGAAAGGTGAGCAATCACTCACGATTAACATTCTTATATTTAAATTTGATTTCACTTGAAACGACAATTGAAATATGCTGCTAGATTTAACTGTTAATTGTATAATTGCTATATATGACATGCTATTATCTGTAACTGTTCACTTATGAGACGTGACATCATATCTTATTGTTTATACTTTTGACATATGCCTGCTGTTAATATGTTATATTATTACCATATATGTTCTCACTCTGCAAGTTCCCTGTTAGTATAGAAATTCCTTATGGGTTGAAATGATACATACCCGAACGATCTTGTAGAATAGGGGAAAACATTATGGGTTGAAATAACAAACCCAAGCGATTTTCATTTATTTTAAATTTTGGGATTGCGGGTTGAGATGAGATATATTCGTAAAATATTATATTGCAGATGGAAATGATAAATATCAGTATCACTTGACCATATGATAGAAAATTATATATGGACACCGTTGGTCTATTTTGAAAAATGATTTTATGGTTTTGGGAAGGAAATATATGGATTCCATTAAATATTGATTTTTAAATAATAAGAAGATATTTTATATTGTATATTTTTATTTCTAAAATAACATGCTTTGGAAATTTTAATTTATAAGTTAATTTTGAAAAATATAAATTTTAATATTTCACTTATGATTTTATTATTTAAAAAAATTAAAAAAATATAAAATAATATTTAATATAAAATATACCTTCAATAATAAGATTTAATTTAATAAAAATTTAATTTATTAACATTTTAAAAATAGATTTTATAACTTTAAGGATAAAGGTTAGAAAGATAAATTAATGTTGACATGGAATTTAAATTGTTTAATAATTGAATTTAAGTAAGAATTTATTTGAACTTATTGATTTTTGAGATTCTTAGAAATATGATTTATAATTTGATTTGATAAAAGGTGATTAAATTAATATTCTTAACTTTAAATAAAAATTGGGATTGAGTGTTGATGTGACGACCCAAAAATTTTGACATTTGAAATTGAAATATTTGGTTGAATTTTTATATTTGGAAGTTGATTTAACCTGAATTTCAAATATCAGAATGAAATTGGCAATTAAATTTTTGAATTTAAGAATTGAAATTGGGTAAAATGTTGTATCTTCGGTTTTATGCTTGTTAAAAATATTTTCAAGGCTTCGAAAATTTATATTGACGATACTGAAGATAATAGAAGCTTCAGAGTTGAATTTGGAACTGTTTTGTTCAGTTTTGAAATTATATATTTTAAATCAATATTTAAAAATAGCCTTCCGGGGCATAGCCTCGGATTTCCACGAAACCAGCTCCATTGGATCCGTAATATTGTATTATTATCGGATTTCAATTTTCGTAGTATTCGAAGTTGTCCTTTGGCCGTACGATAAGCAAGCGCGCTGAAAATTATATCGAAATTCAATTTAATAATTGGGTTAAAAAATCTATCTTCTCCACACGATCGAATTTGGACTCGGAACCTTTTCCATTACATTCGGAATAGGCGGATAACATTATAAACGCCTAGCGGCACGCCTCGATAGAAGATCAATATTTTAAACTACAGATCAAAGGCGGTTTAAATTTAATTTTAAATTTAAATTTTAACTATTCAAAATAAACATATGTATTTAATAATGTTTTTTTTCAGGAGAATTTTTACATGTTCTATCCTTTACAACACCTGGCAGATTTTTTTACACGTTTTGTTTTTTTAATAAAATGAATGTCTCGTGCAAATTAAAAAACGAAAAAAGAGAAAGGATCGAGCCCCCTTTAAACAATTTCTCGATCAAATTCAATACCAAGGCCACGTCCCTTTTTATCTTTAAAAAACAAGAATGGTCGATGCGAATTGGGGCTAGAGTTTCACCATCGAATGGTCTCACTATTCGAGCTCGCGATCTCGTCAAGCTTCGATGCTAGGGTTCGTTCAAGAATTGGGTTGCCCGTTTGCATCTGACAGGGGAATGTTGAGTGTCACGATAGGCAAGGTCATCAAGGGTGATGGTCGTGGCTAATCACGTCTGCGAGTTCAACATTATCGCGGCAGCATAAGTATCGGAGGCGGCACTCGCGAGCGGGCCGTGGTCGAAGCGTGGGAGGGTCTGGGTATGGTCGTGACCTGATGAACTCGTCAACGACAGTTGGAGGCAATGCCATCCGAAGGGGTGCCGTCTGTAGTGATCGGCTGGAGGCAATCTGAGGCTGAAGGTATTCGATTCTTGTTTTTTATTCAATTTAATGATATACATAAATATATATTTTACAGAATAAATGAGAATGTAATTAAACAGTGGAATACATATTCAAAAGCAATGGAAATATATATATATATATATATATATATATATACAGTGAGAAAAAATATTAACAGAAAAAATTATACAGTAAGATTTTAGAAAGAAATAAAATCCTGTGTTGATTTATATTTAGGTTAAAAAGGAATATGAACAGTAGATATATGTATGTATCGAATTTTGGAAAATATAGGAGTTATATGAAGTTTAAAAAAGCAGAGGTTTCAAACTGTTTTGATTTAAAAAAAAAAAGGAAAAGAAAATAATTAGTTTAAATGAATTCATTAGTTTAAATTTAAAAATATTAAAGGGAATTTAGTTTAAGTTTAATTTTTAGTTAAATAATTTTATTAAAAGAAAATTTGTTTAAAAACAAATTATTGGTGTAAATCCAAATTATTATCTAAAATTAAATAAATAACTAGTGATTAATTGTTTGGCTAATTCAAAATATTAATCAACTATATGAAATTGTTATGCAAGGTCAAAACCCTGAAATCAAGTCGGAATTGGATTGGATTGCAAACGAAAAAGCAAAGGTGAGATCCTCTCACTTAATTGGAATTTCCAGTTTAATTTTAAATAGTTAAATTTAAAACTATTGATTGTGTGCTTAGATGATAAATTATTATCAGTTGTATTGGATTAGACCCTATGCGCCGCATAATAGCGGAGGATATTATATAAACCCATATACCGCTATATTCTACCTTGAAGAGGAATTGTATTATATATGTATTTGGAGTGATTGATTTTCCGCATTATATAGCAGATGAGACCCTATGCGCTGCATGATAGCGGATGATATTACATAAATCCCATATACCTTAATATTCCACCTCGAAGTGGAATTGGTATTTAATTGTTGTGCTAATATCTGTGGATGCAGGAAATAGGTTAGAGTGATCCAACTGGATTCCTCAAAACATTTGAATTTGTTTCAATTTTATGTGTTGATTATTTATAATCAGTGTGTGATCATATTTGTGATTGAAATCATTGAAGGCTATAGTTTAGCTGAATATATCTTCGGTATCGTAGGATACCGGAAATAAATAAAATTGGATTTTTAAAATTCAAGGTGAAAGTTATAATAAAATTTATTTTTGAAATTTGGGTAAATTTAAAAGAAGAAATTTTAATGGGATAAGGTTTTATTTTTGAAACCTGCTAAATAAATTCAAAAATATGGGAAAAAAAAATTTATAAATGGATTTCGAGTGATATTGTTTAATAGTTGAAGAATTTGTATAAAATTCGAATTTTAAATAGTTTTGAAGAAATAAAGGAATTTATTTTAAAGGAAACAAACTTGGAAATCAATTTGGTGTTTGAATGAAATTGATTTGGTGTTTTGAAAACAAATCTTTGGGAAATCGATTTGAAATTTGATTTGGTGTTTCGAAAATAAATTGCGAAATCAATTTGAAATTGATTTGGTTTTTTAAAATAAATCTTTGGGAAATTGATTTGGAAATCGATTTGTTGGTTGAACATAAATGTTTGGAAAATAAATTTGGAATTTGATTTGGTGATTGAAATAAATTAGAAATCAATTTGGGATTTGATTTGGTTTGAAAGGGTTATTTGGAAGTCGATTTGAGAATCGTATATCAGTGGATATTTGAAATTTAAATCCAGAACGGAAATTTAAAAACGTAAGGGAAATTTGTTTTAAAATAAACATTGGTTTATTTTTAAAGTGTGGAAAGAAATTTGTGGATTCGAAATGTAAATTTTAAATAAATCAAGAAGGATTTATTAATTGGTTTAAATGGACCATTTTGAAATAGAAAGAGAATTCTTCCCTGAAAAGCCGACTATAATTTTAATGTAGCTTTTGAAGTATAAATTAAAAGTTCTAGAAATTGATTTGAAAGAATATTGTTGGAGAAATTATTTTTGGAAATTGTTTTTAAATCTTTAAAGTAAAGATTTATTTAATTAATTATAGAAATGGGAGGCCTTATGGTAGTTTCATTTTCCAAAAGCATAGCGGATTTCCTTTTATTTTCTTTGTGAAAATAACCGTTTTTAAGATCTTACACCAGTCGTATGACTGACATGGAGTTTATTGTTCCCTTTCTAAACTCTGGGTGGCCATAATTTTCCACACGGGCAGCCTAGAGTCATGTTATCATTATCCTGGAGCGAAGTCAGAAAATTTGCTGTGAAGATCTAGAGTTCAAGCTGGATAACAAGACGCATCACTTATACTATATAGTACCAGCTGCGTTTGGGTTGGTAAGAGTCAAAATTTTAATGTAAGCAAGTTATAATGACTGCCAGTGTTGTATTGTGTCGTTGTAAACTTTGATAATGTAATATAAAACTGAAATAGTGCTTTTGTTTTAAAGATTATTCGTTTATCTATTATATTTTTTCCGCTGCGAAATGTGAGATTCTGTTATTGTGTCTATTTCTTATTTTATCGTTTTCTTCTTTAACCTTAATGGTTCAGTTTTTCGGCACTCGACTGTGCGGCATTTAATATAGTGGACGTATAGATGTCAACTTTCGGGCGTCGAAAATTGGGTCGTTACAATGTGGTATCATAGAATTTGGTTAAGCGACAACCTTGGTTCTGGTAGGTGTTACTCATTAGAGGTAGAGTCAGTAGTACTGTAGAATGAGTTTGAGTATAATAATTCATATGAGCGTGTATTTGTTAATGAATATAAAATTGTTTTATATTGTGTTGATTGGTTTGTTGAGTGGTATATGAATTCTGGTCAATATAAGTAATTAACGTTATTGATAGGGATCTCTAAACACTTGAATAGAACAATTCGACATGATATCGTTTTAAAATAGGGTAAATGAAATAATTTTACCCAAAACTATTTTGTATATAAAAGGAAATGATTTTCCATAAATTTTTATCGAAGTATATGGTTGCTTGATTATTAGGAAGTGATAATATTAAATTATTATCATTGATTATGGAATAGGAAATCGTAATCACAAGAAAGAGCTAAGAAATAAATTCATATACAAATGGGATTTGTAAATATAAATTGTAAATGTGATTTATAATTTTAAATAGAATTCTAGAGAAATAATTGAAAGAATTTGAAGGATTTGAAATTTGGAAAGTTTGAAAATTAAATTCCTTTTGGCTTTGAAAATAGTTTTCAAAGGTTTGGAAAAATGTTTTAAAGGGATAAAAAGCACTAAACTCTTTTCGGTCGTTGGAAAGTAACTTCGGTGATGACTACAGTATCATTGATGTTCATTTTCGAGTTTTCAAAAGAGGAATTGCTGCCAATTTATTTTTAAAATGGAAGTTGTTTGGAAAACCGGGTTTGGTTTTGGGAATTCAAAAGATAATTTGAATTGATTTCAAAAATGATTTTTAAATGTTGAAAAGACTCTGGAATTTGATAAAAATAGTTATGGAATAAAATTTATTAAGGTGGAAAATAAAATTGTGAATGAATAAATGAATTTACAACTGCCCAGTAAATGAAAGTGAAATTAAATGTTGAAATTCATTTCGAATGTGTAAGCAAATAGAACTGGAATTGGAATTGAATTTGATTTGGGATAAACAAAGCAGAGTATTGAAAATAAAATTAGTAAGTGAAACTAATAGAAGGAATGACAAAGTAAATATGGTTTGAAAATGAATCTAACTCAATAATTATAAATGAAAGGCAAACTGAATTCACATGGAATTTGAAATCTAGTTTAAATATAAGTAGATATTAACCGAAGTGGAAAATTGAGAATAAATATCGGAAGTATGTAAAATTCTTGTATCGAACTTAAGAAATAAATGATAAAATTCGTAAGTAAAATTTGGAGTTGGGAAAATATTTTAAATTGATAAGTGAATAAAGGATAAACTGGAAATTGGAAAATGATGATTGTGAATAAGTGAATGAAAATCAAAATCAATATGAATAAAAGGAAATTGGTATATAGCTAATAATCGATTGGAATAAATACGTAGGATGTACGTATATTATTTTATTCGTATAACGATTTGATCAAGAATTCGAGTACAAAATTTTGAGGTAGTTATATCAACCCACGTTGGGATTTTTCACTTGATTTTCGACGACGAACCTGGACATGGATTTTTGGTTGATTCTAGAAATTCTCTATCATAGCTTACGACTATGCAAGCAGAATGACGGATTCTGATCAAGAAACCAGATCCGAGTCCACACAAGAAAGTCAGGTGGACGATACTAGTTCGGAAGTGAAATTGTGTGATCGAGTGAGCGATCGAATTTGATATTGCGTACAAATGATATACGGACATCGTACGGATTTGAACAAAATAAATATTCAAACTTTCGTAAAGAAATGTGCAAAATGATTTTCAATGTTGTAATTAGATATTACGGCTAGTGGGATATACATGTGTTATAAAGGAAAATGGAATTGGTATTTTCATTTCGAAGATAAATTTGAATTTCTCGAACAATATATGTATTTAAATTTATATATGAAATTTGATGACTTTCTTGTTTAGCCGCTTGGCTTTTCGTTTTCGTTTTGAAATCAATAGGCCTGTGGCGGCATTTTGTAGTCGTACCGAGCTAGCCATGCAAAGGAGACGCTGACGAATTTTTTCAAAAATTTAGGAAGTTATAAAATTTTGAGAAAATTTTAAAAATTTATATTTAAATTTAAATTGTGAAGTAAATAAAGTTGTTTGGAAACTGTGAAGAATTCGCAAAGTTAATTAAAGTGATAAGGGTCCTCAAATAAAAAGATTTGTTTTGGCAAGTTGATAAAACTGCTTGGTTTTGCGAGAAAGATAAACGGGTTGAGGATCATTTTTCTTAACTAGTAATTTCGGAACAAAATTCTTTTAAGGGAGAAGAATGTGACGACCCAGAAATTTTGACATTTGAAATTCGAATATTTGGTTGAGTTTTTATATTTGGAAGTTGATTTAACCTGAATTTCAAATATCAGAATGAAATTGACAATTAAATTTTTGAATTTAACAATTGAAATTGGGTAAAATGTTGTATCTTTAGTTTTATGCTTGTTAAAAATATTTTCAAGGCTTCGAAAATTTATATTGACGATACTGAAGATAATAGAAGCTTCAGAGTTGAATTTGAAACTATTTTGTTCAGGTTTGAAATTATATAGTTTAAATCAATATTTAAAAATAGCCTTTCAGGGTACAGTCTCTGATTCGATGAAACTAGCTTTATTGGATCCATAATATTGTATTATTATTGAATTTCAGTTTTCATAGTATTCAGAGTTGTGTTTGGCCGTAAGATAAGCAAACACATTGAAAATTATATCGAAATTTAATTTAATAACTGGGTTCAAAAAGCTATCTTCTCCATACGATCGAATTTGGACTCAGAACCTTTTCCATTGTGTTTAGAATGGACGGATAACATTATAAACGCTTAGCGGCACGCCTTGATAGGAGATCAAGGTTTTAAACAATAGATCCAAGGCGATTTAAATTTAAAATTTAACTATTTAAAATAAATATATGTATTTATTAATGTTTTTTTAGGAGAATTTTTACACGTTCTATCCTTTACAACACATGGCAAAATGTTTTGCACGTGTTGTGTTTTTTCTTAATAAAATGAATGTCTCGTACAAATTAATAAAAGAAAAAAAGAGAAAGAACCGAGCCCCCATTAAACATTTTTCGTTCAAATTCAATACCATGGCTGTGTCCCTTTTTAATCTTAAAAAAAATTAAGAATGGTCGATGCGAATTAGGGCTAGAGTTTCGCTGTCGTGATCTCGTCAAGCTCGCGATCTCGTCAAGCGTCGATGCAAGGGTTCGTTCAAGAATTGGGTTGCGCATTTGGGTCTGACAGGGGAATATTGAGTGTCGCGATAGGCGAGGTCGTTAAGGGTGATGGTCGTGGCTAATCATGTCTGTGAGTTCAACATTGTCGTGGCGGCACTTGGAAGGATTGTCATTCGTAAATTAAATCGATTTAAGCAACGCAAGTATCGGAGGCGGCGCTCGTGAGTGGGCCGTGGTCGAAGTGTAGGAGGGTCTGGGTCCGGTCGCGACATGATGAACTCGTCGACGATAGTTGGAGGCGATGCCATTCGAAGGGATGCCGTCGGCAGTGATCGGTTGGAGGCAAATTCGATTCTTGTTTTTTATTCAATTTAATGATATATATATATTTTACAGAATAAATGAGAATGTAATCAAACAATGGAATATATATTCAGAAGTAGGGGAAAACATACATACATACATACATACACACACACACACACACACACACACACACACACACATATACTGTGAGGAAAAAAAATATTTTTACATAAAAAAATTATACAGTAAGGTTTTGGAAAGAAAGAAAATCCTGTGTTGATTTAAATTTAGGTTAAAAAGGAATATGAACAGTAGATATATGTATATATCGGATTTTGGAAAATATAGGAGTTATATGAAGTTTAAAAAAAATAGAGGTTCTAAACTGTTTTGATTTACAAAAAAAGAGAAAGAAAATAATTAGCTTAAATGAAATCATTAGTTTAAATTTAAAAATATTAAAGGGAATTCAGTTTTAAGTTCATTTTTAGTTAAATAATTTTATTAAAAGAAAATTTGTTTAAAAACAAATTATTGGTGTAAATCCAAATTATTATCTAAAATTAAATAAATAACTAGCGATTAATTGTTTGGCTAATTCAAAATATTAATCAACTATATAAAATTGTTATGCAAGGTCAAAACCGTGGAATCAAGTCGGAATTGGATTGGATTGCAAACGAAAAAGCAAAGGTGAGATCTTCTCACTCAATTGGAATTTCTAGTTTAATTTTAAACAGTTTAATTTAAAATCGTTAATTGTGTGCTTGGATGATAAATTATTATCAGTTGTATTGGATTAGACCCTATGCGCCACATAATAACGGAGGGTATTATATAAACCCATATACCGCGATATTCCACCTCGGAGTGGAATTGGTACTATATATGTATTTGAAGTGATTGATTTCCGCATTGTACAGTGGATGAGGCCCTATGCTGTGACGCCCCACCCCGAGACCCACATTAGTAAAGACAATTAACGAGTAATTCCATCTACTAATGCAGAGAATAGGGCTGGTTAAGGGCGACCGAATAGTAATGCACTAGCTAATGACTAAGTATGTCGATACTTGGTTTTTTTTTTCTGTGAATCTCAAGTAGTCGACATACTCGGTGATTAACTAATACGATACTACACGGCTAACGGATCTATTCAGAACAAAGCACAATAACATCATAACATGTCACAGAAACAGCAGTCATAGATAATATATACTGATACAAAACCAAACATCTGATGTAATACCGTTCACCCCATAATATAATACAACATCATCCCATAAAAGAATATATACATGAAGTGGTAAATAAAAGATCCATCAAAAGTGGAGGTATCCAAGTCCATAGTCAAGAGCCCACAAAAGATAGCAAAACGGATCCAAGCAAAAAGGATAGTCATCCAACCTAACCTGCAACTCGGTCTGACCCGAGTGATAAACACACGGGTCAGGCAACTGAATCTTATCGTTAGAAAGGAAATACGATAAGGTATAAGGGAAACATACATCAAGGGACCACTAATTGATAAGAATGACTAAGGTTGATATCAAGAATTGTCTATCTCTAAGAATGGTATAATTCTACACTTACTTGGGTTAATACTAGGGGATTTATGCATATAAAGAAAACATCCAAATATGATATATGAATAAATAAACTTTTCAAAGTAGTAAATGAAACCCAAGTAAAAAAACCATAAAATTGAAATCACCAAAATCCTCAAGAACTCATACTTCGCCTTATTCATCTCTATAAGGCTACGTAAACACATCAAAATATGGTGAAATCAAAATTCTCTTAACTCATAAAATAAATCTCAGATTGGCCAATAATTACATGCTAAAGCATGTTGCACGTGCTAAAGTTCTCAGACTAGTGCTAGTAATATAGTTAGGTACCCAACAGAGATCTCAGAGGCGACCGAGGTCACCTTTTCCGGATTTCTCAGATTCTCAGATTCTCAGATTCTCAGACGACCCGAAGGTCATAGCACTAGTAATTCTAGAATGTGTCGCTAACTTTCGGAGAGGAATCTGTAAAGTGTTAACCTGTGTCCCATACCACATGTTCGCACTAAACAGTTTACTAACCGTTAGTCAAATCCACATTAAAATGGAAACTCAGATGTTCACAAAAGTCATATACCTTGTCTCATATCATCTGCATATGGTGTAAAATAATGAGCTCAAACTATTCACAAATCAAGTGAAAAAAAAACAACAACAAATCATCAGAAAACTCATCCACCAAAGCAAATACAACACACAAGACTACATGCAAGTGCTCAAGACAGCGATTTTGCATCAGCTATTTCGACCCTTTAATCATAGAATTTCAGAAAGTGATACAAATAATAGTTGTCACATTCTTCCTACAGTTTCCAAAACTTCAAAAATTATTGGATTTGGATAAGAAACGCAAAAGTTATGCCAAAAATGGTTCAGAAGTCTAAATTTGACACTGCTGAAGTTTTAGTCTCGGGATAGCAACAAAAAAAATACAATTTTGATCAATTTAACTTCAGAATTTCAAAAATCCTAAAACAATAAACTTTTAGAGCAAATCCTTATCTTTCCAGAACCTCAAAGATTATTGAATTCGGATAAAAATTGAAAAAGTTATGTCTAAAGTGGTTCAGAAGTCTAAATTCGACACTGCTGAAGTTTTAGTCTCGGGATAGCAACAAAAAAATACAATTTTGATCAATTTAACTTCAGAATTTCAAAAATCCTAAAACATTCAACTTTTAGAGCAAATCCTTAGCTTTCCAGAACCTCAAAGATTATTGAATTTGGATAAAAATTGAAAAAGTTATGGCCGATTTTGTTCCAGTGTCAAACACAGAGCAGAATTGGCTTTACTCTCGGGTCAGCAGTAAAAAAATTCAATTTTGTCATAGCTAACCTCAAAATAACGGAAAACTCAATAAATGAAAGTTGTAGTATATGAAATAAGCTTTTCGAAAAGGTCAAGATTATCAAAATCCGATTTGTGTGTCAAAAGTTATGGCTGTTTTGCTAACAAATACAAACTAAGCCTGATTTGTTAAAGGCAGAATCAGGCTCCTGATTTCAAACCCATTTTCGGTCATTAAAAATGCAAAATCTCAAGATACAATCTGAAAATAAATTGTTGCTTATCGAATACAGTTTCCAACAAAAAAAATTTGAAGTAAAACGGACAAGAAACGTGAAAGTTATGACCATTTTACTATGATGCATTTTCAGCCAAACGAGATATACGAAAACTTAAGAAACTAGTACGAATTTGCAACATAAAGCTACAGATTTTTCACAGGCTTTCAATTTAGTTGCTGTAAGTTATATACTTACTATTTTTGAGCAAAGCAAGGATTTTAGGCTGAAAGATGGAAGCTTTTAACTCCTAAAAGCCGCAAAATCACCTGTAGAAGCTAAGAAAACAACATGTAGACAATAGAAAACTATAAATAGAAGTTACAGTAAACAAACTATGAAGCTTTCTACAAATTGAAAATATAATTGAATAGGAGATTACCTCTTATAAATTTTTGACTAAAAATCCTTTAGTTTGAGCAATTGGCTTGGAGTTTTGGTTGAAAATTTAGCAGGAGGCCATTGAAATAGTTTCTGGAGCTATTGGGGAGGAAGATGAGGGAATAGAAGTGTTCTGTACGTACACTTCTGTTTCTTTTTCTTTTTTTTTTCTCATTCCAGAAACCACTTCAGGCTATTGGGTATGAACCCAATATCAACCAAACCCAATAAGCCTTAGAATAATTTAGTTTTGAAATTTAATTTAAGACATATTTTCAATTATTCATAACTATTTCAATATTAATCCGATTTTGACAAATCTAGGCTTGTTGGAATCGTCTCAACATGAAGATTCCAAATAGAAAGATAAAACACAAGTTTATCACTTTATATATATATATATATATATATATATATATATATATATTTTATGTATTTACAATATAACTTGTAAATTGGCATAATTGGCCAAATAAAATATATAGCATGTTCCAAAATATTAATACATGACCAAATCATCAATAAATATTTTATTTCACTCACTAATGTTATTTTTATCACATGGAATATATTTTTCACTTATTCTTGATAATAAAATAGCAATACTAACAATAACTCTAAACTTGCCAATACTAACATTTTACTCAAATATAATTTAACAACCATATTTGAAAATTCTCGAAATAAAACATAAATTTTATTCCGCTCAAGAATTATCTATTATACATTCAGGATTTCATTTATTTATCACACTGGCTCAATTTAATCCAAATTTCATTTTTTTATATTAAAATAAACAATATTATATCCTTATTAATTCAATTATTTCCAATATTAAATTATAATCATCATTATGATTTAATATTCATGGTAATCTCCAAAGCAGGGTTGTTACAGACTCCCCCCCTTAATAAAATTGCGTCCGCGCAATTCCTAAGGGAAAAATTCTATAACAACTCATTGAATCAAACAAAAGAAGTAAGCAAAGCTCGAGATAAAAGATTTCTCACCATTCTCAAACGAAGAAAGGAAATCCGGAAACGAACGCTCAATAGATTCTCTGGTTTCCCAAGTGCAATCATTGGGATTCTCCGACCATTGAATCTTGACAAGAGGAACTTCCTTGCTTCGAAGGCGTTTCACCTCCGAACCAAGCAATCGAATAGGCCGCTGAACGGTTGATAAGCTAGGTGAGATCTCAAAATCATGCTGCTCGGAAGGCTCAATAACTGAATCAGAATCTCGAATACATTTCCGAAGCTGAGAAATGTGGAAGACATCATGAATACCCGATAAATGAGATGGCAGAGACAATCGATATGCTACAGGACCAATGCGCTCAATAATCGGAAATGGTCCTATAAAGCGAGGAGCCAATTTCCCAGTGGAGCTAAAGCGCATTACTCCCTTCATAGGGGATACACGAAGGAATACAAGATCACCTACTGCGAATACCAGAGGCTTCCTACGGTTGTCCGCGTAGGATTTCTGACGATTCTGTGCCTCTTTCATCCGCTGTCTAATCAAAGATATCTTCTCAGAAGACTCACGAATGGAATCAGGACCGAGAATGGACTTCTCGCCCGATTCCAACCAACAAGAAGGCGAACGGCACGGTCTACCATAAAGAGCCTCAAAGGGTGCCATACCGATACTGGATTGGAAGCTATTATTATAAGAGAACTCAACCAATGGAACGTGATCTTCCCAAGAGCCACCGAAATCAAGAATACACGCACGGAGGAGGTCTTCGAGCACTCGATTCACCCTCTCAGTCTGCCCATCAGACTGGGGATGATAAGCTGTAGAGATATTTAGCTTTGTTCCCAAAGCTTGCTGAAAGCTAGTCCAGAAGTGACTAGTGAACAAAGGATCACGATCACAAACTATCGAAGAAGGAACACCATGTAATCGAACAATTTCCTTAATATAAAGCTTCGCTAAAAGAGGAGCATTCCTATTAGACTTAATAGGAACAAAGTGTGCGGATTTAGAGAGACGATCCACAATAACCCAAATGCTCGAATGACCCAACATCGAACGAGGTAGGCCGTCAACAAAGTCCATCGAAACCTGGTCCCACTTCCATAGCGGAACCTCTAAAGGTTGAAGGAGACCGGATGGCCGCTGATGCTCGGCCTTGACAAGCTGACAAGTCATGCACTTACTCACATAACTTGCAATATCACGCTTCATGCCTTCCCAATAATAAATGCGATGCATATCCGCATACATCTTGCTGCTGCCCGGATGAATGGTATACTTAGTGCGATGACAACCATCAAGTATGTCACGCCTAAGTGCTGAATCAGAAGGCACAACTATACGGTTCTTCAGCCGAAGACAACCGTGAGAATCAATAGAAAAATCCTGCAACTCATCATCACGGGACTCGGATGAACAAGACTGGATGAGGCGCATAGTATAATCATCATGCCTCTGAGCCTCAGAGATACGATCAAGAAGAGATGGTCGAGCCTCCATACTAAATAATAATGCAGGCGAATCAGAAGATGGAGCTCGATCACGAATTTCACAACAAGATAAGGTCTCAAGAATATCCCATTCGGCCAACATCAAGGAAACTACAGCCGAATGTTTGCGACTAAGCGCATCGGCTACACGATTACCCTTGCCAGGGGTATACTCGATATCAAAGTCATATGAGGCGAGAAACTCTAACCATCGTTGTTGCCTCATATTAAGATCTTTCTGCGAAAAGAGATACTTGAGAGACTTATGATCAGTGTAAAGAATGAAGTGCTCTCCCAAAAGAAAATGACGCCACATCTTCAAAGCGAAGACGATAGCTGCAAGCTCTAAGTCATGGGTAGCATACCGAATCTCGTTTGGACACAATTGCCTTGAAGCGTAGGCAACAACCCGATCCTTCTGCATAAGAACCGCACCAAGACCACTAAGGCTGGCATCGGTATAGACAATGAGATCCTGATTCCCCTCAGGAACTACAAGCACGGGAGCATGAGTTAGAAGTTCTTTCAATCGCCGAAAGGAAGTCTCACACTTATCAGACCAAATATAACGAACACCCTTCCTAGTAAGACTAGTAAGAGGAAGAGCGATACGAGAGAAATCCTTAATAAAGCGGCGGTAATAACCGGCTAATCCCAGAAAGCTACGAATCTCATGAACATTCTCAGGCCTCTTCCAATTCTGAATAGCCTCAATCTTAGACGGATCGACTAAGATGCCATTGGAAGATACAACATGACCTAAGAATTTCACTTGCTTCTCCCAGAAGTGACATTTAGAAAGCTTTGCCTTGAGTTGATGCTTGCGGAGAGTACTCAAGACAATTCTAAGATGTCGAGCATGATCTTCTTCGGATCTAGAATAAACTAAGATGTCATCGATGAATACAAGGATGAACTTATCGAGATATTCCCTGAATACTCGATTCACGAGATCAACAAAGAAAGCAGGAGCATTCGTCAATCCGAACGGCATGACGAGCCACTCATATGAACCATATCGAGTGCGGAAAGCTGTAAGAGGAATGCTATCTTCCGCAACACGAAGCTGATGAAAACCCGTGGCTAGGTCCAACTGAGAAAAGACCTTTGCACCACTCAACTGATCGAACATGTCATCAATACGAGGCAAGGGATAGCGATTCTTGATGGTTAACTCATTAAGCTTGCGATAGTCGACGCAAAGCCTAAGAGTACCATCGGACTTCCTCACGAATACCACCGCGGCACCCCACGGTGAAGAACTAGATCGAATGAAGTGTTTAGCTTCGAGCTCAATGAGTTGCTTCTTAAGTCCCTCATTCCAAGAAGAAGAAGCAAGGTGGATCGTCTTCTTCACAATCCCAAGCTCCTTCTCAGTCTAAGCCTTTTGCATGCTACAACTGTGATTCTCCTGACCATCCTGCCCGTGATTGCCCAAAGCCTAAGAGATGCAATTATTGCAAGACCGAGGGACATATGACTTTTTCTTGTCCTAAGAAGAACAAAGGTTCTCGTCCGGGGAAACTTAATGTAGCAGCTTCTAGTGATGCATCTCAGCCGAAAGGTACAATTCCTTCTATTCTTGAAGGTTCCATTCTATTTCATGATCGATCGATTAGAGTGCTCTTTGATACGGGTGCCTCACACTCATTCGTGTCAAAGGAACTCGTGGATGCTTGTTCTTTGGATGTTTCATGCTTGCTTGCTTCTTTACGGGTTGCTAATCCTGTCGGTGGGTTCGCAACCCTTACTTTACTTTGTGACGATGTTGAGTTTATGCTTTGTGGGTTTTCTTTCCATGCGAATCTACATGTGATTCCATCGCTTGGTTTCGATATGATCTTTGGTATGGACTGGCTAGTTCGATATGAGGCCAGGATTCTTTGTTCTGACAGAGTCGTTTATCTTCGACATCCAGATTCCTCTTATCAGTTATCCCTGGTTCTTCGGGATACCAATGTTGACTCCTTAGCATCTTTGCATGCTCTTGATTCGCGAGACAGTGATGATGATGTGTCTCGTATTCCGATTGTTTGTGACTTCGCTGATATTTTTGAGCCTGTTTTGGGTTTGCCACCCAAGCGGGCCATAGAATTTCGTATTGACCTCATTCCTGGTGCGCAACCCGTTAGTCGTGAGAACTCGATGATGATCAGATAAGTCCATACGAAGAAACACACGCTCGCAAATGCGAAGCCAAGCATGCACATCAAGAACCGACTCGGAGCCTTTGAATGGCTTGCCTCCGAGATGAGTGAAATCACTGCATAGACGTGCGAATACAGATTTGCGAGGAGATGAAGATGGAACAGGAGCGGGAGGTTGAGTGCTCCCAAGAAGCTCTCGAATCTGATCGATGGTCATATAAATTCCTTCGGGTCGAGAACCACTGGACGGTCCTGCTGCCGAAGGGCGACCTCTACCTCTACCAGACATAGCTGAAAGATAAGATAAGAAAAGATTACTCACATGGTAGACATATATATCACAATAAAAATGCAGTAGGTAAGGAATACTACGGAATAGTATTTAACATTCCTAGACATATTCCCTCCTATCTACTCCGAAGGAATTGAAAGGATAAGGACATGACTAGGTTTGGCCACTTCTAAGGGATGAGATGCATAAAGGTGTTACACTAGATGTATGGTTCTTAGCGTCTGCTGTTCTGTATTTATTCTATTTTGTTCTGAAAGCTAGCTCTGATACCAAGCTGTGACGCCCCACCCCGAGACCCACATTAGTAAAGAGAATTAACGAGTAATTCCATCTACTAATGCAGAGAATAGGGCTGGTTAAGGGCGACCGAATAGTAATGCACTAGCTAATGACTAAGTATGTCGATACTTAGTTTTTTTTTTCTGTGAATCTCAAGTAGTCGACATACTCGGTGATTAACTAATACGATACTACACGGCTAACGGATCTATTCAGAACAAAGCACAATAACATCATAACATGTCACAGAAACAGCAGTCATAGATAATATATACTGATACAAAACCAAACATCTGATGTAATACCGTTCACCCCATAATATAATACAACATCATCCCATAAAAGAATATATACATGAAGTGGTAAATAAAAGATCCATCAAAAGTGGAGGTATCCAAGTCCATAGTCAAGAGCCCACAAAAGATAGCAAAACGGATCCAAGCAAAAAGGATAGTCATCCAATCTAACCTGCAACTCGGTCTGACCCGAGTGATAAACACACGGGTCAGGCAACTGAATCTTATCGTTAGAAAGGAAATACGATAAGGTATAAGGGAAACATACATCAAGGGACCACTAATTGATAAGAATGACTAAGGTTGATATCAAGAATTGTCTATCTCTAAGAATGGTATAATTCTACACTTACTTGGGTTAATACTAGGGGATTTATGCATATAAAGAAAACATCCAAATATGATATATGAATAAATAAACTTTTCAAAGTAGTAAATGAAACCCAAGTAAAAAAACCATAAAATTGAAATCACCAAAATCCTCAAGAACTCATACTTCGCCTTATTCATCTCTATAAGGCTACGTAAACACATCAAAATATGGTGAAATCAAAATTCTCTTAACTCATAAAATAAATCTCAGATTGGCCAATAATTACATGCTAAAGCATGTTGCACGTGCTAAAGTTCTCAGACTAGTGCTAGTAATATAGTTAGGTACCCAACAGAGATCTCAGAGGCGACCGAGGTCACCTTTTCCGGATTTCTCAGATTCTCAGATTCTCAGATTCTCAGACGACCCGAAGGTCATAGCACTAGTAATTCTAGAATGTGTCGCTAACTTTCGGAGAGGAATCTGTAAAGTGTTAACCTGTGTCCCATACCACACGTTCGCACTAAACAGTTTACTAACCGTTAGTCAAATCCACATTAAAATGGAAACTCAGATGTTCACAAAAGTCATATACCTTGTCTCATATCATCTGCATATGGTGTAAAATAATGAGCTCAAACTATTCACAAATCAAGTGAAAAAAAAACAACAACAAATCATCAGAAAACTCATCCACCAAAGATAATACAACACACAAGACTACATGCAAGTGCTCAAGACAGCGATTTTGCATCAGCTATTTCGACCCTTTAATCATAGAATTTCAGAAAGTGATACAAATAAAAGTTGTCACATTCTTCCTACAGTTTCCAAAACTTCAAAAATTATTGGATTTGGATAAGAAACGCAAAAGTTATGCCAAAAATGGTTCAGAAGTCTAAATTCGACACTGCTGAAGTTTTAGTCTCGGGATAGCAACAAAAAAAATACAATTTTGATCAATTTAACTTCAGAATTTCAAAAATCCTAAAACATTAAACTTTTAGAGCAAATCCTTAGCTTTCCAGAACCTCAAAGATTATTGAATTCGGATAAAAATTGAAAAAGTTATGTCTAAAATGGTTCAGAAGTCTAAATTCGACACTGCTGAAGTTTTAGTCTCGGGATAGCAACAAAAAAATACAATTTTGATCAATTTAACTTCAGAATTTCAAAAATCCTAAAACATTAAACTTTTAGAGCAAATCCTTAGCTTTCCAGAACCTCAAATATTATTGAATTTGGATAAAAATTGAAAAAGTTATGGCCGATTTTGTTCCAGTGTCAAACACAGAGCAGAATTGGCTTTACTCTCGGGTCAGCAGTAAAAAAATTCAATTTTGTCATAGCTAACCTCAAAATAACGGAAAACTCAATAAATGAAAGTTGTAGTATATGAAATAAGCTTTTCGAAAAGGTCAAGATTATCAAAATCCGATTTGTGTGTCAAAAGTTATGGCTGTTTTGCTAACAAATACAAACTAAGCCTGATTTGTTAAAGGCAGAATCAGGCTCCTGATTTCAAACCCATTTTCGGTCATTAAAAATGCAAAATCTCAAGATACAATCTGAAAATAAATTGTTGCTTATCGAATGCAGTTTCCAACAAAAAAAATTTGAAGTAAAACGGACAAGAAACGTGAAAGTTATGACCATTTTACTATGATGCATTTTCAGCCAAACGAGATATACGAAAACTTAAGAAACTAGTACGAATTTGCAACATAAAGCTACAGATTTTTCACAGGCTTTCAATTTAGTTGCTGTAAGTTATATACTTACTATTTTTGAGCAAAGCAAGGATTTTAGGCTGAAAGATGGAAGCTTTTAACTCCTAAAAGCCGCAAAATCACCTGTAGAAGCTAAGAAAACAACATGTAGACAATAGAAAACTATAAATAGAAGTTACAGTAAACAAACTATGAAACTTTCTACAAATTGAAGATATAATTGAATAGGAGATTACCTCTTATAAATTTTTGACTAAAAATCCTTTAGTTTGAGCAATTGGCTTGGAGTTTTGGTTGAAAATTTAGCAGGAGGCCATTGAAATAGTTTCTGGAGCTATTGGGGAGGAAGATGAGGGAATAGAAGTGTTCTGTACGTACACTTCTGTTTCTTTTTCTTTTTTTTTCTCATTCCAGAAACCACTTCAGGCTATTGGGTATGAACCCAATATCAACCAAACCCAATAAGCCTTAGAATAATTTAGTTTTGAAATTTAATTTAAGACATATTTTCAATTATTCATAACTATTTCAATATTAATCCGATTTTGACAAATCTAGGCTTGTTGGAATCGTCTCAACATGAAGATTCCAAATAGAAAGATAAAACACAAGTTTATCACTTTATATATATATATATATATATATATTTTATGTATTTACAATATAACTTGTAAATTGGCATAATTGGCCAAATAAAATATATAGCATGTTCCAAAATATTAATACATGACTAAATCATCAATAAATATTTTATTTCACTCACTAATGTTATTTTTATCACATGGAATATATTTTTCACTTATTCTTGATAATAAAATAGCAATACTAACAATAACTCTAAACTTGCCAATACTTACATTTTACTCAAATATAATTTAACAACCATATTTGAAAATTCTCGAAATAAAACATAAATTTTATTCCGCTCAAGAATTATCTATTATACATTCAGGATTTCATTTATTTATCACACTGGCTCAATTTAATCCAAATTTCATTTTTTTATATTAAAATAAACAATATTATATCCTTATTAATTCAATTATTTCCAATATTAAATTATAATCATCATTATGATTTAATATTCATGGTAATCTCCAAAGCAGGGTTGTTACAATGCGCCGCATAATAGTGGATGATACTATATAAATCCCATATACCGCGATATTCCACGTCGAAGTGGAATTGGTATTTAATTGTTGTGCTAATATATGTGGATGTAGGGAAACAGGTTGGAGGGATCCAACTGGATTCCTCAAAACATTTGAATTTGTTTCAATATTGTGTGTTTATTATTTATAATTTGTGTGTGATCATATTTGTGATTGAAATCATTGAAGACTATAGTTTAGCCGAATATATTTTTGGAATCGTAGGATACCGAAAATAAATAAAATTGGATTTTTTAAAATTCAAGTTGAAAGTTATAGTAAAATTTATTTTTGAAAATTGGATAAATTTAAAAGAAGAATTATAAAGGGATAAGGTTTTATTTTTGAAAACCTACTAAATAAATTCAAAAATATGGGAAAAGATTTTTATAAATGGATGTCGAGTGATATTGTTTAATAGTTGAAGAATTTATTTAAAATTCGGATTTTAAATAGTTTGGAAGAAATAAATGAATTTATTTTAAAAGAAAATAAATTTGGAAATAAATTTGGTGTTTGAATGAAATTGATTTGGTGTTTTGAAAACAAATCTTTGGGAAATCGATCTGAAATTTGATTTGGTGTTTAAAAAATAAATTGGGAAATCGATTTGAAATTGATTAGGCGTTTTATAATAATTCTTTGGGAAATTGATTCGGAAATTGATTTGGAAATCGATTTTTTTGTTTGAAAATAAATGCTTGGAAAATCAATTTGGAGTTTGATTTGGTGATTGAAATAAAATTAGAAATAAATTTGGGATTTGATTTGGTTTAAAAGGGATATTTGGAAGTCGATTTGAAAGTTGTATATTAGTGGATATTTTAAATTTTAAAATTTAAATCCAAAATGGGAATTTAAAAAGGAAAGGGAAATTTGTTTTAAAATAAACATTGGTATATTTTTTATAGTGTAGAAAGAAATTTGCAGATTTGGAATGTAAATTTTAAATAAATCAAGAAGGATTTATTAATTGGTTTAAACGGACCATTTTAAAATGGAAAGGGAATTCTTCCTTGGAAAGCCTAGTATAAATTTAAAGTAGCTTTTGAAGTATAAATTAAAATTACTAGAAATTGATTTGAAAGAATATTGTTGGAGAAATTATTTTTGAGAATTGTTTTTGAATCTTTAAAATAAAGATTTATTTATTTAATTATAGAAATGATTGTTTTAAAAAATTAAATTGATATTTGATTTAGAAAATGGTTATTTAAATAGTTATACTCTACCTAATAATTTTTATTTTTAAATTAGTTTGGGCTTAAAGTTTATATGTGGTATTAGTATAATATTTTCATAACAAATATTTAAGTAAGTGTTTGAAATAGTTTTATTTTAAATGTTTCTAAGTATATTTTGGATAAGTGATTTGAATTATTTTAAAGTATTTGAACTCGGCAAATTTTCAATGGAAATGAGTAAATATTTGGAAATATATTCTACGTGAGGAAAGTAATTTGAAATTTGCTTTTCAAAGGATTGAAATGTGGGAAGTGATTTGAAATTTGTTTTCAAATGGTTAAGAGTTAAAAATATATCTTTGTGAAGATATTTTGAAAATAAACAATTGGAGGAAAATTATTTGAAATCTGGTGATTGTTGTGAATGTTGATTGATTGTGATGACCCAAATTTTTGGACATCCGTTAATTGGATAATTAACTGGATTAAAAAGTTTTAAAATACAAATTTGTAATTTAAACAAATAAAATAAGTCTTAATTTGATATATTTATAAAAATATATTTTAAATATAATTTGGATTTATAATTCAATTGGAAATGTCATAAGAGTAAATTGGGATTAAAACTCTATAGTTGAAATGAACAAAATTTATTTTTTCTAATTTTAATATAAATACATAAGGAAATGTAGGAAAGATGAATTTCTAGTATCTAAGAAGTGTAATAGTTAAAATAATATAAATATATATAAATAAATAGTTTGAGAATTTTATAGGTATTTTAAATTTAAAACATCTAAACATATGTAGATGTAAACATTTAGCAATTTAAGAAATGAAAAGTTTAAATAAAGACATAAGTATACATATATATATACACACACACTAAGTTATAGATGTTATATAATATATATTACCTATTAATACATTGTAATTACACTTGTAAATTAGTATTAGCATCCTTATGACAAGTGTAAATAATTTAACTTGTGTCCCTTATAATTTTTATTTTTCTTTATCAAATTTTTCATCCTATGTAAACATTGTTTCTTTACCTTCTTTGTTTTTAAAAAAAAACAATACTTTCAAATTATTCAAAAACTGATCAAGCATGGATTTCAACTCAACCAAGCAGAAATCAAAACCTGTAAAGAAAAAGAAAAACAAAAAAAGAAAAGAAAAAGAAAACAACACTCTACAAAATCAAAATCAGTAACCATCTTCATCCTGTAAATCAAACCCTGTAATTCATCTCTCAAGTTCAAGCAAAGCCCTGTAACTATTTCAAAGCAAACTTGCTAACAACTTCAAACCAGAGGAAAATGAAGAGGAGCAATAAAATTTTCAAAATCCAGGACCTGTAGCAAGTCATGCAGTCAAATTCCAGATTAAAGCAGAAATTTTCAAAACTCCTCTGTTCAACTGCATCTAAGGTAAGTAAACAAAGTTCTAAAAGGTTTAAACTGGTTCAATATTGCAATGCATGTGGTAAATCTGCAAAATAAAGTTATAAGAATGGGTTGCATGGATGATTTTAACTGATTTTAGTTGAAATACATTATATACATTTGTATATATGGTTGCATGTATGATTGCTTGGTACTGTTGTAACGTCCCGGAAATTTTCGACTTTCGAAAATTCAACATCGATACTCACTTTATCGACTGCCGAGAAATCGAAGGCCGAAAACCCGAAATGTTATGGTTTAAGAAAAGGAAAGAGGTAGAAGAGGAGGGAAGAAGACAGAAAATAGAGAGAAAAGAAATATAGAGGGAAAAGAAATAGAGGAAAGAACATAGAAAATAAAGAAAATAGAACATAGAACGGAACAGAGAACAACATCAGAATCTCACAATTCGCAGCGGAACAACATATAATAATAAATGAATAATCTTTAAACAAAGAACTATATCAGTTATTACATTTTATTACATTACATTTCATCATACCATCAGAGTGTACAACATCATACAACAACAAACAGTGCAGCGGAAAAAGAAATACTATATAAACTAGTAATACGCCGTGCCATCCATCCTGCCTCCAGCAACTCCTGAATATCCAGAATATCCTGATAAACCTTAACTCTTGACTGCCCGTGTGGAAATTGGTGGGCACCAGAGTTTAGGAAGGAAAACAATAAACTCCGAGTCAGTCATGTGACTGGTGTGAGAACTCAAAACAGTTTATTTATCTTTAAAATCAAAATAGAGGAATATTTTTAAAGTCAATTCGCAATGCTTTTAAAAATGAGACTACCATAAGACCTCCCGCACACACACACAATGCAAACGCAGAATCGGAGGAGATTTCTCCTTATGATAGTCAAAGATGCTTGATACGCATTAAAAAGAACATTTGATATTATTACTAGTGCATAGTGTAGAGAAAATTCATTTCGAAAGTAAAGATATAAATCTTAGCCAACGTAGACATTTCGAACTATGCCTACTATAGCTACCATGTTCAATAGCGGGTTACCGCCACATTCCATAGCAGGTTATACAACTAAAACCGTACAAGTTTCGTATTGTTTCTTTGGATTTCCAACGAATTATCAGGCCAAGGAACTTCCCATTGCCACATGAGAATGCCTCTGGATGGACATCCCCGAGAGCCAAACCGGATCTCTACCAACACAAGGCCGGGTTACCCCTAACTGAGTAACAACTGACCGAATATGCCATCCCCTGGTCCTTTGGGACCTTTCACCGAGCGCTCGCAATCAATTCACACAATCATAAAGTGTTCTCAACATGAGTAAGTATCTGGGCTCCATACCATGATACCACCCTTTTCCAGAAGGAAATGCACATATCCTAAAAGGCGCTACCCCTCATAACCTTGCCGCATCTTTCCTGTTTTGACCATTCACGGGGTGTGAGGCTCGACGAAGTCACGTCCACAAAAACATACTTTATACAAAAGCCATGCTTTGGGTCAACAAATGATCATAGAAATGATCACCAATATAGACGATCAAATAAATGATCCTATCACAAATAATCAACACAATGATCATTTCACAGCAACACTCAGCATGTCACATTACCAAATTGGGAATATATCGCTGATAACCTTCAACTACATAACCTCTGAGCTCGTACGTCTCAGAGAAGGGTGTTAAGCTAAAAGAATAAATTCTCCGCCACCAACAGAAATATATTTGAAAGAAATCTGCTTTATATCTCAATTTGTAACGTCAGACATACAATCCATACAAGTCTGTTCCGGGCTCGAACAGAACCGAAGACACTTACAAAGAAGTCCTTGCAATCCGGATATTCACAATCCCGATCGAATTTCCCATCACTTAAGGAATCTCTATACCAGGAGCTACCCAGTGCAGAGACAATCGATAGGTCATCCTATCGCTTTCGCAAATACTCGGTCTTCAACACCGGTCATCAAATGCAATTCATAACGACGTATCACATATTCGGAATGGGTTATACGACCCCATGGTCCTTTCCCGGTTAACCCGAATAGTGATCGCTTATTCAAAAATAAGTGTGGCATTCAAATTCAAACAAATCACATCAATTACCCATTCAAAGGGAAATATTGATAGTCGGTTATTGAACTATCAATGGATATGCATACATCACCAGTTTCCAAATAATTTTCCAAATTATTTATTTTCCAAAATAAAATATCTTTACAAGATATATAATTTCCAATTCTTTAAAAATAAATCAATATTTATTTTTAAACAACTTCCCTTTCTATTCATAAATTCCATAATGAATTTGTATTTCACAATATTTATGAATAACGATTTCAATTATTCATTTCAATTTATCTTCAAAAAGATAAATTCTCAAAATATTACCTTTATATTGGAAAACATTTCCATACTTATTTAATAAGTAATTCACAAACCTATTTATTTTCAACACTTGGAAAATATTCAATATACTTAAATCGAGATTAAGTATATATTTCATTCTTTAAGGAAATCATTCTCTTAAACATATTTATGTGGGCCAAAACGAATGTTGCGTAAAACATCGTTACGACAACCCAAAATCACTAGTATAGGGATTCGAAATTAAAATAGGTATATAAATCCCAATACTATACAAAACATTTCCTTTCGGAAATCATTTACTATAACAACAGTGTTATAGTCCACCATTTCCTTCTATTTCTCGAAAACGTCTATTTCAACAATAAATGTTGAAATCTATGGTTTCGAATCTCAACACATTTTAAAATATCGTTAGATCGTTTTAATTCTATTTAAAACATCACATTCTAAACATTTTCTTTAACATATTATTCACTATTCAAAAACGTGAATATACTATGTTAACAACTTTCATCACTTCTATTCATTTCATTTCAAAGGATTATTCACAATTTACTTATCAAAATAAGTCGTTTGCGGATTTATAAAACAACGTTTATAAATTCCATTTCTATTTATTTTATAACATCTCCTTTTATAAATTCCTTTATTAACCTATTCACTTTATAACTCAATTATAAACCAATTATTTTATAACATCTCCTTTTATAAATTCTTATAAAACGATTATTTTACAAAATCGTTCCTTTGAACTTCATAATTATAAATCTTATTACTTATAAGATTCAATTATTCACCCAAATCTATTCTTTTAATATCCTTACAAATTTTATAAACCTACTGTTTATAAAATTCCATTTATAACTTCACCGTTTAAAATTCTGTAAATTTCATTCATTTATGAAATTCATTCATAATTCATTCTAACCCTTATAAAAACTCGTTTTATAATTCAAATATTTTCATTTATAAATATCAATTTATAAATCCTTTATAAAATCAATTTACACTATTATTTTAAAACATCTTTAATCTCCTTTATAATTTCACCATTTTGATTTATAAAATAATCAAATTTTATAAATCCTATATTTAAACTTTTCACAATAAATTCAAAAATTCCGATTTAACTATTTTATAAAATCATTAGCATCATATTCTCAAAAATCAGTTTTTAACTATATTTCTCAAAAATCATAATTTTTATAACATTAAAATTATACGTTTATTTATTTAAAATGGATCAATTTCAAAAATATTTTATATTTTCAAAAATCACTTTAAAAATCATTTTAAAGTTCCAAATTTGGTCCAATGATGCTACATACCAAATAGTCAATCACGACAACAACGATATCATATATCGATATGATAATCCATCAAATATCAAAATATCTGAAATCAAATAAAAACTGTTAAGGAATCCAGTTGGATCCCTCCAACCTGTTTTTCTGCATCCACAAACATTAGCACAATACCAATTTCGCTCCAGTACGAAATTATCACGGTATATGTTTTTTTATTAAATATTATCCGCTTAATAACGGCGCAATAAGGTCTCATCCGCTATACAAATGCGAGAAATCAATAACTCCAATATATACATATGCCAATATATATATATTGCTATTATATATAATACCAATTTCACTGTTTATGAAATATTCGCGGTATATGTTTTTAATAAATAACATCCGCTTACTAACGGCGCATAATGTCTATTTTAACAATCAATAGATAACAATCATCATTCAAACATGCATTCAAATATTTTCAATCTAACTATTTAAAATAAAATCGAAACTGATTCGATTGAGTGAGAAGTTCTCACCTTGATTTAAATTACGTTTTAGCGATTTATTTCGAATAAAATTAAACGGACGTTTAATTTTATCCAAAATTCTCACTAACTCCAAACGACTCCAATCCAACTCCATCGCGTAGTGCTCGTCCATACGATTCCAACGCAAATGGTTTCGCGCGTTTTCGACCTCGTATGAAAAGGTTATGATTTTATGAAGTTTTGCACAATTTTAATATAAACAAATTTTCAACTTAAATATAAATTTTAAACCCAACTATCTGGACCGTAGGATCCTGTTGAACGCATCAAGACCGTAGCTTGCATCTCCTCCCATTCACGCGTCCATGCCCAGTAACACGAACGAAGCCGCCACCACATCTCGATTTTCCACGGCCTCCACGATGCTTTCTGAGTTGATCCACCACCTCCATGCGAAAGCTCATCACCCCCTCTATGCTCGCCTGCCTCCTCGTGAAGCTCGGTCGAGCTATTTGCTCGAAAACCGTGAATGAAGGCCGTGACTTCCAGCTTGTTTTGACGTTGATTCGTGCATCGAAACCCGATCATGACCATTGAGATCGAAGATCTCAATGCCCTCTACCTTTTGCTAGTTGAAAACTTCTTGAATCAACGCTTAGATTTGAAGAAAATTGGAGGAGAACGAATTGAATTTTCGGCCGTTGAAACCATATAAGCGGCGGCTGCTGAAACCCTAGTTTCATATTATTATTATTTTTTGTGTATGTGGGCTATTTATTGAGAATTAAAACGACACTATTCATTTCGATTTTCCAAACTCCGATTTACGCGCGGTGACCGACGTTCCTAGGGTTTACCCCGCGTTCCGGACACAATGGAACAGGTTTCGAAAGCTAATTCGGTCATCTGTGCAAGTTATGGCTGTAAACGTTAAATTTAAATTAAACCGATTTAAACGATTTTCTAGGCGTTTTAATTCGTACCGGACAAACGGTAAATCCAATTGACACGAAATTTGAAACCATACAATAATATCACATTATGGATCCGATGAAACTAGTTTCATCGAAATCCGAGACAGTTTGAAAAATGGCTATTTTAATTCGCCAAATTAATATTAAAAAATAATTCGATGCGTTTCGAGCTGCCACGATCAAACGATAGCTCCGATTGACACGAAAATTAAAATCTGGTAATAACTAACTATTACGGATCCAATGAAACTGGTCTCGTCCAATTCTGAGACTGTTCAAAAATTGACTATTTTCACTAGTCGATTTTAATATTAAAATATTCAATTTTCACAAATAAACTCTTAATTCAATTTTAGAAGTTCTAAAATATCATTCTAACTTCAATATGATAAAATAAAATTTTACAAATCATTTTCAATCATATTTAACCCAATTTTCAATTATTTCCATAATTTCACATATTAAATTATTGATTTAATTATCCAATTAAATCCAATTATTCAAAATAAAATTTATTCGACTAATAAATTTCACTTATTAATATTTAAAATTAATTAAATATTCAAATTTTAATTACTAAAAATTCTGGGTCGTTACAATCTTCCCCCCTTAAAGAATTTCGTCCTCGAAATTAACAAGTAAGAAAAGTTACAGAATTTATTAACTTTCCCAAAATCATAATTAAACTTCTTACAATACTTACTAAGTTTTCAAATCATACCTTGTTATCTTTCAAAAACAACTACTATCATTTACTTTCAACTTCAAAATCAAAGTTTAAATTTTCACGATTTTTCAAATTTTCTCAAAAATTTTCTAACGCCTTAAATTTCCGGAAAAATTCGCCATAGTCTCCTTTGCGCGGCTCGATCCGGAAAAAAAAATGACAGTATATATATCACAAATATACATCTCATCAAGTAATGAGGCATCCCGTAGGGAAAAAGTGTAAAAATACGATATTTAATCCGAGATATGTACCTTATATTTTATTAGCTAGCATATACGGCTAATATAGCGCGAAAGCGAGCTCCAAATGCGAAGCAAACGCGATCCGCACCTACTAATCACTCAACAAACAACATAAGAACCATGTATATAGACAATAGTATCAATATACAACATATAGCAACTTAATAACTATATATGTCAACATAGCAAATGAAATAAAAGCTATATATTCAACCATCAACCAACTATCATCCATAACCAAAACGATATTCATTCATATTCTCATTAATATTCAATGAATTAGGTTTTCAATTTAAATCACATTTGATTCATTACAGTGGATGTTCTTACTAACATTCATTTTCAATTAGTTTATATTCACTAATTCATATTCAAGTTGGTTCACTTCCAAATCAAATTCAATTCTATTTAAGATTCACTTAACTTCTAATTGAATTTCAATTACTTTAGCCTTTAATTTCATTAACACTTAATGAATTATATACAATCAATCAACTAACAACCATATAACAATCAATGTATATTAATTACAACCAAATTCATTTGCTTTCAATTGGTTTAATTAATTGATTTTCATCCAATTATTCAATTTCCAATAACATTAGATTTTTAATGAATTAACACTTACACTTACATTCATTATTTCATATCAACTTAATTCACATTCATTTGATTAACATTTAATCCATTAATTCAATTCAATTACAAAAGTTGAATTTCATTTCATAACTTAAGTTCACATTTATCACTTAACTTTATTATTTTACTTTGATACTAATATCAACTTCATTCAACATCTCTTAAGTTATATTTTATTTCATAAACATCACTTTGTTTTACATAACTTAAATTCCAACTTATAAATAAATTCAGATTCCAATTCTAAAGTAAATTTCCATTTAACTTTAAATTCATTTTTTTATTTATAACTCATATTCATAAATATATTCATATAGTTTCACTTCTTATATATATAAGTTTATTTCACAATTGTAAATCACTTTAATTATAATTTAATTCTTATAACTCATTTGCTTATACAATTATTCTTTTACTTAGATTATTCAAACATCTAAACAATCAACTTATATACACTTTAATAATTCTGAAAAATTATTCCTTTATATATAAAAATATACTCAAGGTAAAATTATTTCATTTACCCAATTTAAAACAATATTGTGTCGAATTGTTTAATTCAAGTGTTTAGAGATCCCTATCAACAACGTTAATTACTCGTATTAACCAGAATCTATATACCACTCAACAAACCAATCATCACAATATAAACAATTATATATATTCACTAACAAATACGCTCTCATAGCTATTATTACACTCAAACTCATTCTAGAGCACTACTGACTCTATCTTTAATGAGTAATACCCAACAGAACCATGGTTGTCGCTTAACCATATGCTCTGATACCAAATGCAACGTCCCGGAAATTTTCGACTTTCGAAAATTCAACATCGATACTCACTTTATCGACTGCCGAGAAATCGAAGGCCGAAAACCCGAAATGTTATGGTTTAAGAAAAGGAAAGAGGTAGAAGAGGAGGGAAGAAGACAGAAAATAGAGAGAAAAGAAATATAGAGGGAAAAGAAATAGAGGAAAGAACATAGAAAATAAAGAAAATAGAACATAGAACGGAACAGAGAACAACATCAGAATCTCACAATTCGCAGCGGAACAACATATAATAATAAATGAATAATCTTTAAACAAAGAACTATATCAGTTATTACATTTTATTACATTACATTTCATCATACCATCAGAGTGTACAACATCATACAACAACAAACAGTGCAGCGGAAAAAGAAATACTATATAAACTAGTAATACGCCGTGCCATCCATCCTGCCTCCAGCAACTCCTGAATATCCAGAATATCCTGATAAACCTTAACTCTTGACTGCCCGTGTGGAAATTGGTGGGCACCAGAGTTTAGGAAGGAAAACAATAAACTCCGAGTCAGTCATGTGACTGGTGTGAGAACTCAAAACAGTTTATTTATCTTTAAAATCAAAATAGAGGAATATTTTTAAAGTCAATTCGCAATGCTTTTAAAAATGAGACTACCATAAGGCCTCCCGCACACACACACAATGCAAACGCAGAATCGGAGGAGATTTCTCCTTATGATAGTCAAAGATGCTTGATACGCATTAAAAAGAACATTTGATATTATTACTAGTGCATAGTGTAGAGAAAATTCATTTCGAAAGTAAAGATATAAATCTTAGCCAACATAGACATTTCGAACTATGCCTACTATAGCTACCGTGTTCAATAGAGGGTTACCGCCACATTCCATAGCAGGTTATACAACTAAAACCGTACAAGTTTCGTATTGTTTCTTTGGATTTCCAACGAATGATCAGGCCAAGGAACTTCCCATTGCCACATGAGAATGCCTCTGGATGGACATCCCCGAGAGCCAAACCGGATCTCTACCAACACAAGGCCGGGTTACCCCTAACTGAGTAACAACTGACCGAATATGCCATCCCCCGGTCCTTTGGGACCTTTCACCGAGCGCTCGCAATCAATTCACACAATCATAAAGTGTTTTCAACATGAGTAAGTATCTGGGCTCCATACCATGATACCACCCTTTTCCAGAAGGAAATGCACATATCCTAAAGGGCGCTACCCCTCATAACCTTGCCGCATCTTTCCTGTTTTGACCATTCACGGGGTGTGAGGCTCGACGAAGTCACGTCCACAAAAACATACTTTATACAAAAGCCATGCTTTGGGTCAACAAATGATCATAGAAATGATCACCAAGATAGACGATCAAATAAATGATCCTATCACAAATAATCAACACAATGATCATTTCACAGCAACACTCAGCATGTCACATTACCAAATTGGGAATATATCTCTGATAACCTTCAACTACATAACCTCTGAGCTCGTACGTCTCAGAGAAGGGTGTTAAGCTAAAAGAATAAATTCTCCTCCACCAACAGAAATATATTTGAAAGAAATCTGCTTTATATCTCAATTTGTAACGTCATACATACAATCCATACAAGTCTGTTCCGGGCTCGAACAGAACCGAAGGCACTTACAAAGAAGTCCTTGCAATCCGGATATTCACAATCCCGATCGAATTTCCCATCACTTAGGGAATCTCTATACCAGGAGCTACCCAGTGCAGAGACAATCGATAGGTCATCCTATCGCTTTCGCAAATACTCGGTCTTCAACACCGGTCATCAAATGCAATTCATAACGACGTATCACATATTCGGAATGGGTTATACGACCCCATGGTCCTTTCCCGGTTAACCCGAATAGTGAGCGCTTATTCAAAAATAAGTGTGGCATTCAAATTCAAACAAATCACATCAATTACCCATTCAAAGGGAAATATTGATAGTCGGTTATTGAACTATCAATGGATATGCACACATGACCAGTTTCCAAATAATTTTCCAAATTATTTATTTTCCAAAATAAAATATCTTTACAAGATACATAATTTCCAATTCTTTAAAAATAAATCAATATTTATTTTTAAACAACTTCCCTTTCTATTCATAAATTCCATAATGAATTTGTATTTCACAATATTTATGTATAACGATTTCAATTATTCATCTCAATTTATCTTCAAAAAGATAAATTCTCAAAATATTCACTTTATATTGGAAAACATTTCCATACTTATTTAATAAGTAATTCATGAACCTATTTATTTTCAACACTTGAAAAATATTCAATATACTTAAATCGAGATTAAGTATATATTTCATTCTTTAAGGAAATCATTCTCTTAAACATATTTATTTGGGCCAAAACGAATGTTGCGTAAAACATCGTTACGACAACCCAAAATCACTAATATAGGGATTCGAAATTAAAATAGGTATATAAATCCCAATACTATACAAAACATTTCCTTTCGGAAATCATCTACTATAACAACAGTGTTATAGTCCACCATTTCCTTCTATTTCTCGAAAACGTCTATTTCAACAATAAATGTTGAAATCTATGGTTTCGAATCTCAACACATTTTAAAATATCGTTAGATCGTTTTAATTCTATTTAAAACATCACATTCTAAACATTTTCTTTAACATATTATTCACTATTCAAAAACGTGATATACTATGTTAACAACTTTCATCACTTCTATTCATTTCATTTCAAAGGATTATTCACAATTTACTTATCAAAATAAGCCGTTTGCGGATTTATAAAACAACGTTTATAAATTCCATTTCTATTTATTTTATAACATCTCCTTTTATAAATTCCTTTATTAACCTATTCACTTTATAACTCAATTATAAACCAATTATTTTATAACATCTCCTTTTATAAATTCTTATAAAACGATTATTTTACAAAATCGTTCCTTTGAACTTCATAATTATAAATCTTATTACTTATAAGATTCAATTATTCACCCAAATCTATTCTTTTAATATCCTTACAAATTTTATAAACCTACTGTTTATAGAATTCCATTTATAACTTCACCGTTTAAAATTCTGTAAATTTCATTCATTTATGAAATTCATTCATAATTCATTCTAACCCTTATAAAAACTCGTTTTATAATTCAAATATTTTCATTTATAAATATCAATTTATAAATCCTTTATAAAATCAATTTATACTATTATTTTAAAACATCTTTAATCTCCTTTATAATTTCACCATTTTGATTTATAAAATAATCAAATTTTATAAATCCTATATTTAAACTTTTCACAATAAATTCAAAAATTCCGATTTAACTATTTTATAAAATCATTAGCATCATATTCTCAAAAATCAGTTTTTAACTATATTTCTCAAAAATCATAATTTTTATAACATTAAAATTATACGTTTATTTATTTAAAATGGATCAATTTCAAAAATATTTTATATTTTCAAAAATCACTTTAAAAATCATTTTAAAGTTCCAAATTTGGTCCAATGATGCTACATACCAAATAGTCAATCACGACAACAACGATATCATATATCGATATGATAATCCATCAAATATCAAAATATCTGAAATCAAATAAAAACTGTTGAGGAATCCAGTTGGATCCCTCCAACCTGTTTTCCTGCATCCACAAACATTAGCACAATACCAATTTCGCTCCAGTACGAAATTATCACGGTATATGTTTTTTTATTAAATATTATCCGCTTAATAACGGCGCAATAAGGTCTCATCCGCTATACAAATGCGAGAAATCAATAACTCCAATATATACATATGCCAATATATATATATTGCTATTATATATAATACCAATTTCACTGTTTATGAAATATTCGCGGTATATGTTTTTAATAAATAACATCCGTTTACTAACGGCGCATAATGTCTATTTTAACAATCAATAGATAACAATCATCATTCAAACATGCATTCAAATATTTTCAATCTAACTATTTAAAATAAAATCGAAACTGATTCGATTGAGTGAGAAGTTCTCACCTTGATTTAAATTTCGTTTTAGCGATTTATTTCGAATAAAATTAAACGGACGTTTAATTTTATCCAAAATTCTCACTAACTCCAAACGACTCCAATCCAACTCCATCGCGTAGTGCTCGTCCATACGATTCCAACGCAACTGGTTTCGCGCGTTTTCGACCTCGTATGAAAAAGTTATGATTTTATGAAGTTTTGCACAATTTTAATATAAACAAATTTACAACTTAAATATAAATTTTAAACCCAACTATCTGGACCGTAGGATCCTGTTGAACGCATCAAGACCGTAGCTTGCATCTCCTCCCATTCACGCGTCCATGCCCAGTAACACGAACGAAGCCGCCACCACATCTCGATTTTCCACGGCCTCCACGATGCTTTCTGAGTTGATCCACCACCTCCACGCGAAAGCTCATCACCCCCTCTATGCTCGGCTGCCTCCTCGTGAAGCTCGGTCGAGCTATTTGCTCGAAAACCGTGAATGAAGGCCGTGACTTCCAGCTTGTTTTGACGTTGATTCGTGCATCGAAACCCGATCATGACCATTGAGATCGAAGATCTCAATGCCCTCTACCTTTTACTAGTTGAAAACTTCTTGAATCAACGCTTAGATTTGAAGAAAATTGGAGGAGAACGAATTGAATTTTCGGCCGTTGAAACCATATAAGCGGCGGCTGCTGAAACCCTAGTTTCATATTTTTTTTTTTTTGTGTATGTGGGCTATTTATAGAGAATTAAAACGACACTATTCATTTCGATTTTCCAAACTCCGATTTACGCGCGGTGACCGATGTTCCTAGGGTTTACCCCGCGTTCCGGACACAATGGAACAGGTTTCGAAAGCTAATTCGGTCATCTGTGCAAGTTATGGCTGTAAACGTTAAATTTAAATTAAACCGATTTAAACGATTTTCTAGGCGTTTTAATTCGTACCGGACAAACGGTAAATCCAATTGACACGAAATTTGAAACCATACAATAATATCACATTATGGATCCGATGAAACTGGTTTCGTCGAAATCCGAGACAGTTTGAAAAATGGCTATTTTAACTCGCCAAATTAATATTAAAAAATAACTCGATGCGTTTCGAGCTGCCACGATCAAACGATAGCTCCGATTGACACGAAAATTAAAATCCGATAATAACTAACTATTACGGATCCAATGAAACTGGTCTCGTCCAATTCTGAGACTGTTCAAAAATTGACTATTTTCACTAGTCGATTTTAATATTAAAATATTCAATTTTTACAAATAAACTCTTAATTCAATTTTAAAAGTTCTAAAATATCATTCTAACTTCAATATGATAAAATAAAATTTTTCAAATCATTTTCAATCATATTTAACCCAATTTTCAATTATTTCCATAATTTCACATATTAAATTATTGATTTAATTATCCAATTAAATCCAATTATTCAAAATAAAATTTATTCGACTAATAAATTTCACTTATTAATATTTATAATTAATTAAATATTCAAATTTTAATTACTAAAAATTTTGGGTCGTTACAATCTTCCCCCCTTAAAGAATTTCGTCCTCGAAATTAACAAGTAAGAAAAGTTACAGAATTTATTAACTTTCCCAAAATCATAATTAAACTTCTTACAATAATTACTAAGTTTTCAAATCATACTTTGTTATCTTTCAAAAACAACTACTATCGTTTACTTTCAACTTCAAAATCAAAGTTTAAATTTTCACGATTTTTCAAATTTTCTCAAAAATTTTCTAACGCCTTAAATTTCCGGAAAAATTCGCCATAGTCTCCTTTGCGCGGCTCGATCCGGAAAAAAAAATGACAGTATATATATCACAAATATACATCTCATCAAGTAATGAGGCATCCCGTAGGGAAAAAGTGTAAAAGTACGATATTTAATCCGAGATATGTACCTTATATTTTATTAGCGAGCATATACGGCTAATATAGCGCGAAAGCGAGCTCCAAATGCGAAGCAAACGCGATCCGCACCTACTAATCACTCAACAAACAACATAAGAACCATGTATATAGACAATAGTATCAATATACAACATATAGCAACTTAATAACTATATATGTCAACATAGCAAATGAAATAAAAGCTATATATTCAACCATCAACCAACTATCATCCATAACCAAAATGATATTCATTCATATTCTCATTAATATTCAATGAATTAGGTTTTCAATTTAAATCACATTTGATTCATTACAGTGGATGTTCTTACTAACATTCATTTTCAATTAGTTTATATTCACTAATTCATATTCAAGTTGGTTCACTTCCAAATCAAATTCAATTCTATTTAAGATTCACTTAACTTCTAATTGAATTTCAATTACTTTAGCCTTTAATTTCATTAACACTTAATGAATTATATACAATCAATCAACTAACAACCATATAACAATCAATGTATATTAATTACAACCAAATTCATTTGCTTTCAATTGGTTTAATTAATTGATTTTCATCCAATTATTCAATTTCCAATAACATTAGATTTTTAATGAATTAACACTTACACTTACATTCATTATTTCATATCAACTTAATTCACATTCATTTGATTAACATTTAATCCATTAATTCAATTCAATTACAAAAGTTGAATTTCATTTCATAACTTAAGTTCACATTTATCACTTAACTTTATTATTTTACTTTGATACTAATATCAACTTCATTCAACATCTCTTAAGTTATATTTTATTTCATAAACATCACTTTGTTTTACATAACTTAAATTCCAACTTATAAATAAATTCAGATTCCAATTCTAAAGTAAATTTCCATTTAACTTTAAATTCATTTTTTTATTTATAACTCATATTCATAAATATATTCATATAGTTTCACTTCTTATATATATAAGTTTATTTCACAATTGTAAATCACTTTAATTATAATTTAATTCTTATAACTCATTTGCTTATACAATTATTCTTTTACTTAGATTATTCAAACATCTAAACAATCAACTTATATACACTTTAATAATTCTGAAAAATTATTCCTTTATATATAAAAATATACTCAAGGTAAAATTATTTCATTTACCCAATTTAAAACAATATTGTGTCGAATTGTTTTATTCAAGTGTTTAGAGATCCCTATCAACAACGTTAATTACTCATATTAACCAGAATCTATATACCACTCAACAAACCAATCATCACAATATAAACAATTATATATATTCACTAACAAATACGCTCTCATAGCTATTATTACACTCAAACTCATTCTAGAGCACTACTGACTCTATCTTTAATGAGTAATACCCAACAGAACCATGGTTGTCGCTTAACCATATGCTCTGATACCAAATGTAACGTCCCGGAAATTTTCGACTTTCGAAAATTCAACATCGATACTCACTTTATCGACTGCCGAGAAATCGAAGGCCGAAAACCCGAAATGTTATGGTTTAAGAAAAGGAAAGAGGTAGAAGAGGAGGGAAGAAGACAGAAAATAGAGAGAAAAGAAATATAGAGGGAAAAGAAATAGAGGAAAGAACATAGAAAATAAAGAAAATAGAACATAGAACGGAACAGAGAACAACATCAGAATCTTACAATTCGCAGCGGAACAACATATAATAATAAATGAATAATCTTTAAACAAAGAACTATATCAGTTATTACATTTTATTACATTACATTTCATCATACCATCAGAGTGTACAACATCATACAACAACAAACAGTGCAGCGGAAAAAGAAATACTATATAAACTAGTAATACGCCATGCCATCCATCCTGCCTCCAGCAATTCCTGAATATCCAGAATATCCTGATAAACCTTAACTCTTGACTGCCCGTGTGGAAATTGGTGGGCACCCAGAGTTTAGGAAGGAAAACAATAAACTCCGAGTCAGTCATGTGACTGGTGTGAGAACTCAAAACAGTTTATTTATCTTTAAAATCAAAATAGAGGAATATTTTTAAAGTCAATTCGCAATGCTTTTAAAAATGAGACTACCATAAGGCCTCCCGCACACACACACAATGCAAACGCAGAATCGGAGGAGATTTCTCCTTATGATAGTCAAAGATACTTGATACGCATTAAAAAGAACATTTGATATTATTACTAGTGCATAGTGTAGAGAAAATTCATTTCGAAAGTAAAGATATAAATCTTAGCCAACATAGACATTTCGAACTATGCCTACTATAGCTACCGTGTTCAATAGAGGGTTACCGCCACATTCCATAGCAGGTTATACAACTAAAACCGTACAAGTTTCGTATTGTTTCTTTGGATTTCCAACGAATGATCAGGCCAAGGAACTTCCCATTGCCACATGAGAATGCCTCTGGATGGACATCCCCGAGAGCCAAACCGGATCTCTACCAACACAAGGCCGGGTTACCCCTAACTGAGTAACAACTGACCGAATATGCCATCCCCCGGTCCTTTGGGACCTTTCACCGAGCGCTCGCAATCAATTCACACAATCATAAAGTGTTTTCAACATGAGTAAGTATCTGGGCTCCATACCGTGATACCACCCTTTTCCAGAAGGAAATGCACATATCCTAAAGGGCGCTACCCCTCATAACCTTGCCGCATCTTTCCTGTTTTGACCATTCACGGGGTGTGAGGCTCGACGAAGTCACGTCCACAAAAACATACTTTATACAAAAGCCATGCTTTGGGTCAACAAATGATCATAGAAATGATCACCAAGATAGACGATCAAATAAATGATCCTATCACAAATAATCAACACAATGATCATTTCACAGCAACACTCAGCATGTCACATTACCAAATTGGGAATATATCGCTGATAACCTTCAACTACATAACCTCTGAGCTCGTACGTCTCAGAGAAGGGTGTTAAGCTAAAAGAATAAATTCTCCTCCACCAACAGAAATATATTTGAAAGAAATCTGCTTTATATCTCAATTTGTAACGTCATACATACAATCCATACAAGTCTGTTCCGGGCTCGAACAGAACCGAAGGCACTTACAAAGAAGTCCTTGCAATCCGGATATTCACAATCCCGATCGAATTTCCCATCACTTAGGGAATCTCTATACCAGGAGCTACCCAGTGCAGAGACAATCGATAGGTCATCCTATCGCTTTCGCAAATACTCGGTCTTCAACACCGGTCATCAAATGCAATTCATAACGACGTATCACATATTCGGAATGGGTTATACGACCCCATGGTCCTTTCCCGGTTAACCCGAATAGTGAGCGCTTATTCAAAAATAAGTGTGGCATTCAAATTCAAACGAATCACATCAATTACCCATTCAAAGGGAAATATTGATAGTCGGTTATTGAACTATCAATGGATATGCACACATGACCAGTTTCCAAATAATTTTCCAAATTATTTATTTTCCAAAATAAAATATCTTTACAAGATACATAATTTCCAATTCTTTAAAAATAAATCAATATTTATTTTTAAACAACTTCCCTTTCTATTCATAAATTCCATAATGAATTTGTATTTCACAATATTTATGTATAACGATTTCAATTATTCATTTCAATTTATCTTCAAAAAGATAAATTCTCAAAATATTCACTTTATATTGGAAAACATTTCCATACTTATTTAATAAGTAATTCATGAACCTATTTATTTTCAACACTTGAAAAATATTCAATATACTTAAATCGAGATTAAGTATATATTTCATTCTTTAAGGAAATCATTCTCTTAAACATATTTATTTGGGCCAAAACGAATGTTGCGTAAAACATCGTTACGACAACCCAAAATCACTAGTATAGGGATTCAAAATTAAAATAGGTATATAAATCCCAATACTATACAAAACATTTCCTTTCGGAAATCATTTACTATAACAACAGTGTTATAGTCCACCATTTCCTTCTATTTCTCGAAAACGTCTATTTCAACAATAAATGTTGAAATCTATGGTTTCGAATCTCAACACATTTTAAAATATCGTTAGATCGTTTTAATTCTATTTAAAACATCACATTCTAAACATTTTCTTTAACATATTATTCACTATTCAAAAACGTGAATATACTATGTTAACAACTTTCATCACTTCTATTCATTTCATTTCAAAGGATTATTCACAATTTACTTATCAAAATAAGTCGTTTGCGGATTTATAAAACAACGTTTATAAATTCCATTTCTATTTATTTTATAACATCTCCTTTTATAAATTCCTTTATTAACCTATTCACTTTATAACTCAATTATAAACCAATTATTTTATAACATCTCCTTTTATAAATTCTTATAAAACGATTATTTTACAAAATCGTTCCTTTGAACTTCATAATTATAAATCTTATTACTTATAAGATTCAATTATTCACCCAAATCTATTCTTTTAATATCCTTACAAATTTTATAAACCTACTGTTTATAAAATTCCATTTATAACTTCACCGTTTAAAATTCTGTAAATTTCATTCATTTATGAAATTCATTCATAATTCATTCTAACCCTTATAAAAACTCGTTTTATAATTCAAATATTTTCATTTATAAATATCAATTTATAAATCCTTTATAAAATTAATTTATACTATTATTTTAAAACATCTTTAATCTCCTTTATAATTTCACCATTTTGATTTATAAAATAATCAAATTTTATAAATCCTATATTTAAACTTTTCACAATAAATTCAAAAATTCAGATTTAACTATTTTATAAAATCATTTGCATCATATTCTCAAAAATCAGTTTTTAACTATATTTCTCAAAAATCATAATTTTTATAACATTAAAATTATACGTTTATTTATTTAAAATGGATCAATTTCAAAAATATTTTATATTTTCAAAAATCACTTTAAAAATCATTTTAAAGTTCCAAATTTGGTCCAATGATGCTACATACCAAATAGTCAATCACGACAACAACGATATCATATATCGATATGATAATCCATCAAATATCAAAATATCTGAAATCAAATAAAAACTGTTGAGGAATTCAGTTGGATCCCTCCAACCTGTTTTCCTGCATCCACAAAAATTAGCACATTACCAATTTCGCTCCAGTACGAAATTATCGCGGTATATGTTTTTTTATTAAATATTATCCGCTTAATAACGGCGCAATAGGGTCTCATCCGCTATACAAATGCGGGAAATCAATAACTCCAATATATACATATTCCAATATATATATATTGCTATTATATATAATACCAATTTTACTGTTTATGAAATATTCACGGTATATGTTTTTAATAAATAACATCCGCTTACTAACGGCGCATAATGTCTATTTTAACAATCAATAGATAACAATCATCATTCAAACATGCATTCAAATATTTTCAATCTAACTATTTAAAATAAAATCGAAACTGATTCGATTGAGTGAGAAGTTCTCACCTTGATTTAAATTTCGTTTTAGCGATTTATTTCGAATAAAATTAAACGGACGTTTAATTTTATCCAAAATTCTCGCTAACTCCAAACGACTCCAATCCAAATCCATCGCGTAGTACTCGTCCATACGATTCCAATGCAACTAGTTTCGCGCGTTTTCGACCTCGTATGAAAAAGTTATGATTTTATGAAGTTTTGCACAATTTTAATATAAACAAATTTACAACTTAAATATAAATTTTAAACCCAACTATCTGGACCGTAGGATCCTATTGAACGCATCAAGACCGTAGCTTGCATCTCCTCCCATTCACGCGTCCATGCCCAGTAACACGAACGAAGCCTCCACCACATCTCGATTTTCCACGGCCTCCACGATGCTTTCTGAGTTGATCCACCACCTCCACGCGAAAGCTCTTCACCCCCTCTATGCTCGGCTGCCTCCTCGTGAAGCTCGGTCGAGCTATTTGCTCGAAAACCGTGAATGAAGGCCGTGACTTCCAGCTTGTTTTGACGTTGATTCGTGCATCGAAACCCGATCATGACCGTTGAGATCGAAGATCTCAATGCCCTCTACCTTTTGCTAGTTGAAAACTTCTTGAATCAACGCTTAGATTTGAAGAAAATTGGAGGAGAACGAATTGAATTTTCGGCCGTTGAAACCATATAAGCGGCGGCTGCTGAAACCCTAGTTTCATATATTTTTTTATTTTTGTTGTGTATGTGGGCTATTTATAGAGAATTAAAACGACACTATTCATTTCGATTTTCCAAACTCCGATTTACGCGCGGTGACCGACGTTCCTAGGGTTTACCCCGCGTTCCGGACACAATGGAACAGGTTTCGAAAGCTAATTCGGTCATCTGTGCGAGTTATGGCTGTAAATGTTAAATTTAAATTAAACCGATTTAAACGATTTTCTAGGCGTTTTAATTCGTACCGGACAAACGGTAAATCCAATTGACACGAAATTTGAAACCATACAATAATATCACATTATGGATCCGATGAAACTGGTTTCGCGAAATCCGAGACAGTTTGAAAAATGGCTATCTTAACTCGCCAAATTAATATTAAAATATAATTCGATGCGTTTCGAGCTGCCATGATCAAACGATAGCTCCGATTGACACGAAAATTAAAATCCGGTAATAACTAACTATTGCGGATCCGATGAAACTGGTCTCGTCCAATTCTGAGACTGTTCAAAAATTGACTATTTTCACTAGTCGATTTTAATATTAAAATATTCAATTTTCACAAATAAACTCTTAATTCAATTTTAAAAGTTCTAAATTATCATTCTAACTTCAATATGATAAAATAAAATTTTACAAATCATTTTCAATCATATTTAACCCAATTTTCAATTATTTCCATAATTTCACATATTAAATTATTGATTTAATTATCCAATTAAATCCAATTATTCAAAATAAAATTTATTCGACTAATAAATTTCACTTATTAATATTTAAAATTAATTAAATATTCAAATTTTAATTACTAAAAATTCTGGGTCGTTACAACTGTTGTGATTCCAGGCTCTGGAATAACAATGAAACTTCATATCTACCTATACAAATGACTTCAAGCTTTGATCTTCAAGTGGTAAATGGTTATAACAGTATAATTTCAAATTTAGAAATAGTTTTCAAATAAACAATTGGGGTCTGTATTACAAAAATGGAAATTTTACAGTTCTGAATCAAAATAAGCTCAAATCTAGTGGACTAGAAATTTTAATTTAGTCTTATAATCTGTTTCCAATTTGTAAATAATGAATTTAGGAAGGTCAACCATTATTTTTAGATTGGAAATTACTATGATAATTGGTATCGAAAGTTTTTGGGGTCTTTGCCAATTCACGGCGAACGGCGTGGTGATCAGTGTTGAAATTCTGGTCGAAGAAGGTTGGAAGGTGGGAGAAGCCGGGAAAAATATTAATGGATTTTTCCGGAGTTTGTGGTGGCCTATCGGGGATGGAATAGGTTTTTTGAGTGATGTTTGTGGAGTTGGTTGCCGAGGAAATGTCGACGACTTGAGGGTAACAGAGTTAATCGCGAGGGGGGAACCGGATCATCGGAGTTTAGAGTAGCTTCAGGTAGATCGATGAATGATTCTGAGATCGGAGACGTCGACAATTGGGAGGTTTCTGATTGACGTTTGGATTCCAATTTTGGTCAGGAGGCTCGATTTTGGCTGGGTGACATTTTTTGGTTCTAGATGATCCTTTAGCTTATCGAAGTCATTGGCGACGTGTTGGAATTGGAGTCGATGGCCGGAGCTCCGACGATCGCTGGTGCATATGCACAGTGAGTTCTGGTGTCAGTAGTTGAGGAGGAAGTCGGGACTCTGGTTGAAGATCGGGTCTTAGGAATATTTGCTCGAGTTTAAACTCGAGTAGCTCGTGATATTTAAAGTATGTTAACTGTTTATGTTGTTTCAGGTTTAAAATTCTTAAATAAATTCAAGTACTGAATTGGGGAAGAAGCTCAAACTCGGGTGAGTTCTCGTGATTGCTTGCATATGACTCGGGTTTGGGTTAATTCTGCTTGGGTTAAAATTTGACATTTCCAGCTGTTAAGAATATTTAAACAAGTATTTACATCTAAAGGTGTTAGTTCCAAGGTTTCAATTGTTGTCAAATTATGGTATTTAGATAATGATAAATGAGTTAGTCCTATATGATTTATTTAGGGATAAATTAAATGATGAAATTTGATAAAGTGTTAATTATTTAATAAGTGTGGTTAATTGATTTATGTTATCAATTGAGGGAACAATTAATTAATTAAATCATTAAATAGTTAATAAAGGTTAAGTAATTTGAGTATTCAAATTTTAAGAATTGATTTGATAATATGATTAATTAATTAACTAAATGTTTAGTTAATTTATGTATGTGATTAATTATGGGATAATTAATCAATGTAAGTAAATATAGGATAATCGATTAGAGTAATTAATTATGGATCAAGGAAATAAATTTGTGTTAATTAGAGGATTAATTAAAAGATAATTAATGAGAATTTTTAGACTAATTAATATGTGTGGTAATCTAGATAAATTACCTAATGTAATTAAAGGTTGGTTAATTATTAAAAAAAATATAATTTATAATTAAAGATTTATTAATTGGGTTATAGGGTAATTAAGTGATAAATTACCCAGTTGTAATTAAAGGAAATGAATGTTATTTATTGATTTGATAATTAATTAGAGATAGTCACTTGGAAATGGATTAAGTACGATTACTTAATAAGATTGGTAAGTGTAATTACTTAGTGAAGTAATTAGTGGATAAATTACTTAGGAGAAGTAATTAAGGATTCATTACTCGATGTAATTATGTAACGACCCATAATTTTCGTTAATTAAATTTGTCATTTTAATAAGATTTATGTAAATTTAATTTAGAAGAAATAAAGATTTTATAATTAATAATGAAGCAAATGCTGAAAATGAAATGAAACAATGGGAATTTAAGGCTAAGTATTTACACTTGAAACAAAATGACAAATAAATTGAAGTGATGTAAATTGTTATACTAGGCTAAGAATTGCATATGCGAGAACAAAGGTAAGTAGTGGATTTAGTTAATGCATTAATAACATTAAATAGTAAATTCAACTAAATCAATGTTCGGTAGAAATTGAAATTATGTAAATGTAAGTTAATGAAAATTTAATTTGCGCAAACCCAATTAAATGAAATATGGAAATGATTTAATTGATTAATGCGATGACCATTGTAACGGTATTTGATCGTAAATTTAGATAATCAGGTAGTACGGTATTTGGAAATAAATTTAAGAGTAGAATCGCGACTATTTTAAATTACCTAATTAAAAAGTAACTGTATGTTGCCTATTGAGGTAGCTTGTTAATTTAAAATTTGAAAATCAGTTAAAGTAATTTTTATTTTATATTACGTTAACGAAAATTAATAGAATAACGAAAAGAGTAAATGTATTTATTTAGAGTATTAATTGAAATTAGATAGAGTTTTAAAGTAACAATGTTAATGCAAGGTAAGTAATGCTAAATTGAGTCGAATAAATGAATAGTAAAGATGTAATCTGAGGCTTCGATAGACTGAATGGTAAAAATTTGTAACAAATCTAAATTTATCGTTTGTGGGTGTAAATTTAAGTAATAATTGAAAATCAATGTTAATTATACCCGTGAAGTGTCAATTCATGTAAACAGCAAGATTTTAAATAAATAAACATTTTGATAATTTATGTAGTTTAATGGGAAATCAATTGCAATAAATTGCCCTAATTTGTGCAGTTAGGGTAGATTTGATTTGTCATTTAAGATGGTAAATTCTATAAGATGTAATAAATGTTAGTTTTATTTATAATATGAGGACTAGTTGATTTAAGAAGTGAAAACCAAGATTTATTAATTTATTTATAATTTGAAATCTAATAAGTGGATTTATTGCAATTAAGTGGAATATAATATTTAAATATTACATAAGTGAGGATTTAGATGAAAATTGAGAATGTTAAAATAATGGATTTTTATTCCAATACTTATTTCATCTGTTTGTAATAATGAATTTGAATAATATGAATGAAAATATTCAAAGGAATTATCGAAATTTTAATTTATAATTTCTAAATTTATCGAAATTGGAATTTAACGCTAAAATTGATGATTTAATCAACATTTAAGCGACATATAAATTTGTTTAAAGCATTGTAAATGTTTGGTAAATATAAAGGTAATAAAATTGGTCAATTTTAGAATTGAAACCAAGAATTGGATTTTTTTATTAAATTATTAAATTATTTAATTAATAAACAAATAGCCATTTTGGCCACCGACTCGGATTTCGACGAAACCAGTTTTATCGAATCCATAACGGTGAATTATAATAGTGTTTCAAGTTTCGTAGCGATTGGACTTGTCGTTTGATCGTACGGACTCGAAACGCCTTGAAATTTATGCAATTGAAATCAATTGAAATAAATTTGAAAAATTTAAATTTAGAATAACTCCTTCATACGATGCAATTTGAACCTGAAACCTTTTCCATTACATTTAAAATATTTTAAAACACCTATTTTGACATATGGGTTGATCCAATTTCATTCCGGGGTCAGAACGGGCTTTTTGGGCCACGGTAGCGTTAGCGCGTATATCTATCAACCCGATCCATATATTTTATTTCAATTTGCCTATAAATATCCTGCTAAACCCTAGCCTCCACCTATTCTTATTTTTCTGTGTGAAATTTCATCAGCTCATCTTCTTCTTCAATGGATGCAAACCCTAGATCCAATTACAATTCAAAATCAAATCCAAAGCCTAAAATTCAAAGCCCTCAGAAAAATCTAAAAAAAAAAAATGTTGAAGCTCTCGACGAGTGTAATTCAATGGTGTAATTCGTTTTTCAATTCGTTGCGTCGTTTTCTTTGAAATTAAAAGTTTTATCCACGACCGTTCATCATCGCTGCGATAAAATTCGTCGGATCGAGAAAATCTTTCGGGGTTTTGCTTTCCAGGTTTTGGAGAGGAAGCCGAGGGGATTTCATCTATATAATTGGTTTGTCGATTTGACGATTAGATCGGTGTCAAAATTTGGTTTAGGGTTCGTTTGTGGCGGCGGCCGGCAGCGCGTTGGATGACCGGACCTAGGGGGTTTGGTGGAGAGCTGAGTCGCGAGTATGGTGGTGGTCGTCGTTCGTCTAGAGGCCGGAGGTGATGGGTATTCGCGGTCAAGGGGTGGTCAAATGAGTTCCATGGTGCGTTCGTTCGGTAGCAGGACAAGTGCGTGCGTGTGCTGTAGGTTGCATATAGGGGAGGGTGACGTGGCAATAAACATGTTCTTATTTTGTTTAATTTAATTTTTTATTTCAATCACAATTTTCGTTATAACTTTTGCATACGATATCCGTATTACGCGCGGTTTTTTTTAGGATCGTATTGAAATTCTAGACTTGATGACGCTGGTTTGGATGAATTCTAAGACGGTTAAATTTTTGGGTTTAATTTGAATTTAAATTCAAAAGGTGAGTGTTTTAACCCACTCATAACTCCTAAGGTTTCTTATGTTTGTTAAATTGATTTAAGATATGAGTAGAAATTTATTTATGACTGTTAGGCATGTTTTATTCATCATCTCTATTAAATCGCACTTATTTAATTTACTTGTTAATTTATTTTATTATTGCATATAATTTGACAGTTAAAAATTTATTTAGTTGCATATAAACTGATAGTTTAACAGTTATTAAATTTATTATTGAATATAAACTGTTAGTTAATATCTGTTATTTATTACCTGTATATCTCATATGCTCTATATTGATGTTTGCTCAAATTGGATGATGATTGAAATAAATGGTTGATGAATGATGTTTGGTAAATGGATGGTGTGTTCTATATTATATAAACTGCAAGTTGTTATGCATTTCCATTTCATTCGGGATTGCGGTTTGAAATGATATATAACCGTAATTTTTATTTTTAAATTGCGAATTGAAATGATAAATATCCGTATCACTTGACCATAGGATAGAAAAATTTATACAGGCACCGCGGTATATATATATATATATAAAAATATTTTTGAAATGATTTTTCTATGGTTTGGATAGGATACGGTTTAATAAATATTTAATTTTAATATTTTAAAAATCTTATTTTATATATACACATATAGTTAAATTATTAAATTTAAGCAATGTATAATTTGTTAAATAAACTAAATAAGTTGAATAATGGAGTTTTAATGATTTAAATCAATCTAGATTGGAAGGTAAATTAAAATTTTAATTTGAAATTGAGCGTATTTAAGAATTAAACTCAAGTGATGTAACTTATTTAAACTTGGAAATTTTAAAGGTATGATATTTATAACTGGATTTAATGAATAATTCTAGTATAAATAAAATGGAAGAAAATTTTTAGTGTTAATAAATTAAGTTTATTTTTAATGGTTATGGATTTATCATGTAAACCTTTCAAACTAAATAATAGGAAAATGAATTGTTGATTTGAAATTCCCAATCTTAGTTTGAAATTCATTAAATACTCAAAGTTTGAAAATATTGAAATCGAAGTGTTTTATTCAAACTGAAAGTGAATCTAAAAGTTATGGGTTTAGGATGAATTTAAAGTGAATAAAATTATGAAGGTGTGGAAATTATTTACTTTTAAAGAAGTTTTAAGTTCAACTGTTTCATTTTATATACTGTTGAATATCCAAACCATTTAAGTTTTGAAAGTTATGGTTTTAAAACTATGGATTTTGAAGTATTATGTTGAAGTTAAAATGCAAATATTTGGTTTCGAGGTATTATAAATTTAAAAGTGGCATGATTTTGGAAAAGGAATATATTTGAAATAAAATGATGTCATATTTATTTGAGTTTTTAAAAGGAAATGATATCGTATTTATGGGTTTTGAAATGGATAATAATATTCTGGTTTTGAAAGTATAAACTATTTTAAAGACCACGGTGTTATAATAACGTTTGGTTGTTGAAGAGATCGGGATCGGAAGTTGTCATACTCTCTGCCAACCCCGAAAACCACTTTAACAACCATGTACGCGGTGGAGATTCCAGAATGAAGTAGGATGGTGGTGGCGTTTCCTTTAAGGTAAATACGAGGACCCGACTCCCGTGAGTTGGCATAAGGTGGCTAAAAAAGGAACGATCGACGGGTAAATAAGGTAGCACCTTTGATCGGACACATCCCTTCGATATTATACTTTGACTTTGGACTGATTCGGTGGCCACTTTTGATTTTATTTAGGGGTGTGGCTCGAGGTGGGCGGTAACTGCGCGCTATGCGTTACCACCGACCCGGAAGCGTAATTGGTATATCTACCCTGGCATTGCCTAGTTGTGCCGTGTCACCTACCCGATCGCGCCTTGTACGAGTTTCTATTTGTGTCGTACCTATGGAGTATCCTCTGGTAGCCTCCCGATCAGGAGGTATTACGGTACTGTATAGACTATTGGCATTATTTGTGTTAAGGGCTATATGGGTAACCCCTTAACGCTACTAAAAAGTAAGTTTATTTTAAAATAGACACTATTGTAATAGCGCAATATACTATATAGTAAATAGTTTAACGGATCCTTAGGAGATGTAAATCCCGAGCATCTCTTGAGTTACTGCACTCATATTTATTTCTGTTAATTTAACTCACATAAGTTCTTTTAGTTCTGACTCGAGTGTTTTTGTCTTTTCAAATACGCTCGGGTCAGTCCGAGCGTTTTAGGATCGAAGACTTTAGATCTGGAGGACGAAGATGAAGATTTCTACTATTATTATTAATTATATTCCATTACACTATTTAATTCCGCTGCATTGATTATGATTGTTATATGAACTCTGATATTTATTGTATAAAGAAGAATCAAAATTTTGTAAACAGTTTATGAACTTTACATTTATTATTATATTTTATCATTCCGATGTGAGATTCTATTTTGGTTTTTCTTTTCTTGTTTTTCCTTAATTACCCCATAACAATCCGCCCTTCCGTATGGTTTGAATTGGCAAGTGTGTCGTTTTGAACCGTGCGAAAAGGCAGGACGTTACATCTGGTATCAGAGCTTTGGTTTAGTGATAAACCTTAGCTTTATGGGGTTTGACTCTTTACTAATAGGGTAGTAATACCCTATGGGAGTCGCTGATTGTATATATATGAGAGATCGTATTTGTTAGTGTTATGAAAGGTTTTAATATTGTGTTAATCTGTTCCGTTTTGTATTTACGAACTCTGGTTGATGCATGGGACACTGCGGAATCAATAGGGGTTTCTAAATACTTAATAGGACAGACCGACATAATATTCGTTTCAATATAGGTGAATGAAATAATTTTGCCTGTTATATTTTCTATATATAAAATAAAAAATTTCAAATGATAGCTATATTTGGCTGCAATAGATTGGTTGTTAGGTAAAAAAGTGTATAAATAATAATAATTGAAAAAAGAGTGAGAATAAAATATAAAAAAATTGAAAATTTTAGAACTTAAGTTCCGGGGTTTTGAAATTCTTCTGAATAATTTTGGAATATAATAATATTGTTTATAAGTACTTTATGATATAAATATTTCAATATAATTCGGAAGAATTATTTTAAAGAAGATTTTGGAGAAAATAAGTTTTGTACTTTCCTCTCTGTCGTTGGAAAATAATTTCGGTTATGGCGGCCGCATCATCGACTTTCATTTTCGAGTTTCGAAGGGGAAGGCCACTGTAGTAGTTTTACTGCAGATTCATTTTGAAAAAATATATAAATTTTGAATTGTTTTAAATATAATTAGAGATATATAAGTTGTAAGAATATATTTATCTATTATTTTAAAATAAATTGAAATTTAACCCGGTATTAAATTCTTAAATTTCCATTAATTAATTGTTTCAATTATTGTAGTGAAATGAAAGGTAAGTAATTATAATTGAAACCTCTAATTTAGGTAAGAGATTTAAGGCTAAGTTATAAAGGAAATAAAAAGGAAGTTGAAATTGTAACTTATAAGGAAAAGGTAAAAATTTATTGAATAACGAATTAATTAAAAAAAATGGGAAAACTTGTATAACTTTCAATTACATTCTTAAAGGCATATATATAACTTACCAAAAGATATAAAAAGTTGAAAATGTTAATAAGAAAATGTAATAGATATTATACAAGAAATAAACTTGAGGTAATGAAAGTAATTTATGAAATTCTTTAATAAAAAAAGATTTGATGTGTAATTGTTGTAAACTTAAGTTACAATTGGAATTTTACTATATTTAAATATAATTAAAGGTAAATAACATAAATAGATGATTATAAACTTAAGTAAACAAAATGAAATGATACTATAATAAAATATGATGCAATAAAGAAGAAACTTACATGACATTAAAATGGAAAATGAATATTGTAAGTCATAAATGGAAATAAATGAAGGAATCACTGAATGAATGAAAGAAAGGAAATCAAACAACTAATTTATGAAATAACATTAATAATTAGTAAATTTGATTTGAATTGTTGTTTGGTTGATGGTTGTTTGGGCAAGGATACTTTAAAAATTGGATTTGGATGAATGAATAATCTACTTAGTTTTATCGAAGACTGTTGAGTAAATGATGCGCTAGCAGTTTATTCTTCATTCCGTACAATTTCAAAGTTTTGAACCCGAACAACTATTTGTTTGTTTGATTTAATGGTTGCTTTGTATTTGTTGTATATGCTGTTTGTTGAAATTGATGGGTGTTGTATTGATTTGTTGTTCGTGATTGAAACCATATAAATATCTAACTTTATATAAATTTTTAACCCTTTGGATTTTACAAGAGAAATGCAGGTTATGAAAGCAATCGCTACTGCTTTTGGTTCCATAAATCAAGCGTAAATTGTCCGACAAATAGGTACATTTCGGATTACGGTTTATAGCGCTATTTTATATATTTTCCCGTGTTGGGATATTATATTTTGGATATTATATGTGATATTTTGATATATTTGATATTATATTTTCTTCCAAGCCTCCCCGTACAAAGGAGACTCTGCCAAAATTTTCCGTAAATTTTGGACTTAGAAAATATTTTGAAAATGCTTTCCAAACTTTATTAGTTTGAGTATAAAAAAACTTAATGATTATAAATTAGTATATTTTATATAAATTAATTAATTTTGTAAAATTATTTGTTTATAAATTTAATATTTAATATGATATTGATTTCTTAATTCTTCTTTTCCCTTCTTTTTCCTTTTCGGGGACGAAAAGTTTTGAGTGGGGGAGAGTGTAACGACCCGTAATTTTCGTTAATTAAATTTGTCATTTTAATAAGATTTATGTAAATTTAATTTAGAAGAAATAAAGATTTTATAATTAATAATGAAGAAAATGCTGAAAATGAAATGAAACCATGAGAATTTAAGGCTAAGTATTTACAGTTGAAACAAAATGATGAATAAATTAAAATGATTAAATTGTTATACTAGGCTAAGAATTGCATATGAGAGAACAAAGGTAAGTAGTGGATTTAGTTAATGCATTAATAATATTAAATAGTAAATTCAACTAAATCAATGTTCGGTAGAAATTGAAATTATGTAAATGTAAGTTAATGAAAATTTAATTTGCGCAAACCCAATTAAATGAAATAAGGAAAGGATTTAATTGATTAATGATATAACCACTGTAATGGTATTTGATCATAAATTTAGGCAATCAGGTAGTACGGTATTTGGAAATAAATTTAAGAGTAGAATCGCGACTATTTTAAATTACCTAATTAAATAGTAACTGTATGTTCCTATTGAGGTAGCTTGTTAATTTAAAATTTGAAAATAAGTTACAGTAATTTTTATTTTATATTACGTTAGCGAAAATTAATAGAATAACGAAAAGAGTAAATGTGTTTTTTAGAGTATTAATTGCAATCGGATAGAGTTTTAAAGTAACAATGTTAATGCAAGGTAAGTAATGCTAAATTGAGTCGAATAAATGAATAGTAAAGATGTAATCTGAGGCTTCGATGGACTGAATGGTAAAAATTTGTAACAAATCTAAGTTTAACGTTTATGGGTGTAAATTTAAGTAATAATTGGAAATCAATGTTAATTATACCCGTGAAGGGTCAATTCATGTAAACATCAAGATTTTAAATAAATAAACGTTTTATTTAGGTTTCAATTTGATAATTTATGTAGTTTAATGGGAAATCAATTGCAATTAATTGCCTAATTTGTGCAATTAGGGTAGATTTGATTTGTCATTTAAGATGGTAAATTCTATAAGATGTAATAAATGTTATTTTTATTTATAATATGAGGACTGGTTGATTTAACAAGTGAAAACCAAGATTTATTAATTTATTTATAATATGAAATCTAATAAGTGGATTTATTGCAATTAAGTGGAATATAATATTTAAATATTACATAAGTGAGTATTTAGAGGAAAATTGAGAATGTTAAAATAATGGATTTTTATTCCAATATTTATTTCAACTGTTTGTAATAATGAATTTGAATAATATGAATGAAAATTTAATTCAAAGGAATTATTGAAATTTTAATTTATAATTTCTAAATTTAACGAAATTGGAATTTAACGCTAAAATTGATGATTTAATCAACATTTAAGTGACATATAAATTTGTTTAAAGCATTGTAAATGTTTGGAAAATATAAAGGTAATAAAATTGGTCAATTTTATAATTGAAACCAAGAATTGGATTTTTTATTTAATTATTAAATTATTTAATTAATAGGAAAATAGCCATTTTAGCCACTGACTCGGATTTCGACGAATCCAGTTTCATCGGATCCGTAACGGTGAATTTTAATAGTGTTTCAAGTTTCGTAGCGATCGAACTTGTCGTTTGATCGTACGGACTCGAAACGCCTTGAAATTTATGCAATTGAAATCAATTTGGAAAATTGAAATTTAGCATAACTCCTTCATACGACGCAATTTGAACCTGAAACCTTTTCCATTGCATTTAAAATATTTTAAAACACCTATTTTGATATATGGGTTGATCCAATTTAGTTCCGGGGTCAGAACGGGCTTTTTGGGCCACGGTATCGTTAGCGCGTATATCTATCAACCCGATCCATATATTTTATTTCAATTTGCCTATAAATATCCTGCTAAACCCTAGCCTCCGTCTATTCTCATTTTACTGCACGAAATTTCATCAGCTCCTCTTCTTCTTTAATGGATGCAAACTCTAGATCCAGTCATAATCCAAAATCAAATCCAAAGCCTAAAATTCAATGCCCTCAGAAAAATCTAAAAAAATGTATGTTGAAGCTCTCGACGAGCGTAATTCAATGGTGTAATTCTTTGCGTCGTTTGCTATGAAATTAAAAGTTTATCCACGGCCGTTCATCATCGCCGCGACAAAATTCGTCGGATCGAGAAACCCTTTCTGGGTTTTTGAGAGGAAGCCGAGGGGATTTCATCTATATGATTGGTTTGTCGATTTGACGGTTAGCTCAGCCTCAAAATTTGGTTTAGGGTTCATTTGTGGCGGCGGCTGGCAGCGCTTTGGATGACCGGACCTAGGGGGTTTGGTGGAGAGCTGAGTCACGAGTATGGTGGTGGTGGTCGTCGTTCGTCTAGAGGCCGGAGGTGATGGGTATTCGCGGTCAAGGGGTGGTCAAATGAGTTCCATGGTGCGTTCGTTCGGTAGTAGGACAAGCGCGTGCGTGTGCTGTAGGTTGCATATGGGGGAGGGTGACGTGGCAAGTAAACATGTTCTTATTTTGTTTAATTTAATTTTTGATTTCAATCACAATTTCCGTCATAACTTTTGCGTACGATATCCGTTTTAGGCGCGGTTTTTTTTGTTAGCATCGTATTGAAATTCCTGACTTATGATGCTGATTCGGATGAATTCTGAGACGGTCAATTTTTTGGGTTTAATTTGAATTTAAATTCAATTTAAATTCAAAAGGTGAGTGTTTTAACCCACTCACAACTCCTAAGGTTTCTTATGTTTGTTAAATTGATTTAAGATATGAGTAAAAATTTATTTATGACTGTTTGGCATGTTTTATTCATCATCTCTATTAAATCGCATTTATTTAATTAACCTGTTAATTTATTTTATTGTTGCATATAATTTGATAGTTAAAATTTATTTAGTTGCATATAAACTTATAGTTTAACAGTTATTAGATTTATTATTGAATAAAACCGTTAGTTAATATCTGTTATTTATTACCTGTATATCTCATATGCTCTATATTGATGTTTGTTCAAATTGGATGATGATTGAAATAAATGGTTGATGAATGATGTTTGGTAAATGGATGCTGTGTTCTATATTATATAAACTGCAAGTTATTATGCATTTCCATTTCATTCGGGATTGCGGTTTGAAATGATATATAACCGTAATTTTTATTTTTAAATTACGGATTGAAATGATAAATATCCGTATCACTTGACCACAGGATAGAAAATTTTATACAGGCACCGCGGTATATATATATATAAATATTTTTGAAATGATTTTTTCTATGGTTTGGATAGGATACGGTTTAATAAATATTTAATTTTAATATTTTATAAATCTTATTTTATATATACACATATAGTTAAATTATTAAATTTAAGCTATGTATAATTTGTTAAATAAACTAAATAAGTTGAATAATGGAGTTCTAATGATTTAAATCAATATAGATTGGAAGGTAAATTAAAATTTTAATTTGAAATTGAGCGTATTTAAGAATTAAACTCAAGTGATGTAACTTATTTAAACTTGGAAATTTTAAAGGTATGATATTTATAACTGGATTTAATGAATAATTCTAGTATAAATAAAATGGAAGAAATTTTTTAGTGTTAATAAATTAAGTTTATTTTTAATGGTTATGGATTTATCATGTAAACCTTTCATACTAAATAATAGGAAAATGAATTGTTGATTTGAAATTCCCTACCTTAGTTTGAAATTCATTAAATACTCAAAGTTTGAAAATATTGAAATCGAAGTGTTTTATTCAAACCTAAAGCGAATCTAAAAGTTATGGGTTTAGACTGAATTTAAAGTGAATAAAATTGTAAAGGTGTGGAAATTATTTACTTTTAAAGAAATTTTAAATTCAACTGTTTTATTTTATATAATGTTGAATATCCAAACCATTTAATTTTTGAAAGTTATGGTTTTATAACTATGGATTTCGAAGTATTATGTTGAAAGTTAAAATGCAAATATTTGGTTCCCAGGTATTATAAATTTAAAGGAGGCATGGTTTTGGAAAAGGAATATATTTGAAATAAAATGATATCATATTTATTTGAGTTTTTAAAAGGAAATGATATCGTATTTATGGGTTTTGAAATGGATAATTATATTCTGGTTTTGAAAGTATAAACTATTTTAAAGACCGCGATGTTATAATAACCTTTGGTTGTTGAAGAGACCGGGATCGGAAGTTGTCATACTCTCTGCCAACCCCGAAAACCACTTTAACAACCATGTACGCGATGGAGATTCCAGAATGAAGTAGGATGGTGGTGGCGTTTCCTTTAAGGTAAATACGTGGACCCGACTCCCATGAGTTAGCATAAGGTGGCTAAAACAGAAACGATCGACGAGTTAATAAGGTAGCACCTTTGATCGGACACATCCCTTCGATATTATACTTTGACTTTGGATTAATTCGGTGGCCACTTTTGATTTTATTTGGGGGTGTGGCTCAAGGTGGGCGGTTGCTGCGCGCTACGCGTTACCACCGACCCGGAAGCTTAATTGGTATATCTAACCTGGCATTGCCTAGTTGTGCCGTGTCACCTACCCTATCGCGCCTTGTACGAGTTTCTATTTGTGTCGTGCCTATGGAGTATCCTCTGGCAGCCTCCCGATCAGAAGGTATTACGGTACTGTATAGACTATTGGCATTATTTGTGTTAAGGGCTATATGGGTAACCCTTAACGCTATTAAAAAATAAGTTTATTTTACAAATAGACACTATTGTAATAGCGCAATATACTATATAGTAAATAGTTTAACGGATCCTTAGGAGATGTAAATCCCAAGCATCTCTTGAGTTACTACACTCATATTTATTTCTGTCAATTTAAATCACATAAGATCTTTTAGTTCTGACTCGAGTGTTTTTATCTTTTCAAATACGCTCGGGTAAGTCCGAGCGTTTCAGGATCGAAGACTTTAGATCTAGAGGACGAAGACGGAGAATTCTACTATTATTATTAATTATATTCCACTACACTATTTAATTCCGCTGCATTGATTATGATTGGTATGTGAACTCTGATATTTATTGTATAAAGAAGAATCAAAAGTTTGTAAACAGTTTATGAACTTTACATTTATTATTATATTTTATCCTTTCGATGTGAGATTCTATTTTGTTTTTTCTTTTCCTGTTTTTCCTTAATCACCCCATAACAATCCGCCCTTCCGTATGGTTTAAATTGGCACGTGTGTCATTTTGAACCGTGCGAAAAGTCGGGACATTACATATAGTATTAGAGCTTTGGTTTAGCGATAAACCTTAGCTTTGTGGGGTTTGACTCTTTACTAATAGGGTAGTAATACCCTATGGTAGTCGCTGATTGTATATATATGAGAGAGCATATTTGTTAGTGTTATAAAAGGTTTTAATATTATGTTAATCTGTTCCGTTTTGTATTTATAAACTCTGGTTAGTGCATGGGACGATGTGGCATCAATAGGGGTTTCTAAATACTTAATAGGACAGACCGACATAATATTCGTTTTAATATAAGTGAATGAAATAATTTTTCCTATTATATTTTCTATATATAAAATAAAAAATTTCAAATGATAGCTATATATGGCTGGAATAGATTGGTCGTTAGGTAAAAAAGTGTATAAATAATAATAGTTGAAAAGAAGAGTGAGAATAAAATTAAAAAAAATTGAAAATTTTAGAACTTAAGTTCCGGGGTTTTGAAATTCTTCTGAATAGTTTTGGAATATAATAATATTGTTTATAAGTATTTTATGATATAAATATTTCAATATAATTCGGAAGAATTAATTTAAAGAAGATTTTGGAGAAAATAAGTTTTGTACTTTCCTTTCTGTCGCTGGAAAATAATTTCGATGATGGCGGCCGCATCATCGACTTTTATTTTCGAGTTTCGAAGGGGAAGGCCACTGTAGTAGTTTTACTGCAGATTCATTTTGAAAAAATATATAAATTTTGTATTGTTTTAAATATAATTAGAGATATATAAGTTGTAAGAATATATTTATCTATTATTTTAAAATAAATTGAAATTTAACCCGGTATTAAATTCTTAAATTTCCATTAATTAACTGTTTCAATTATTGTAGTGAAATGAAAGGTAAGTAATTAATAATTGAAACCTCTAATTTAGGTAAGAGATTTAAGGCTAAGTTATAAAGGAAATAAAAAGGAAGTTGAAATTGTAACATATAAGGAAATGGTAAAAATTTATTGAATAATGCATTAATTAAAAGAAATGGGAAAACTTGTATAACTTTCAATTACATTCTTAAAGGCATATATATAACTTACCAAAAGATATAAAAAGTTGAAAATGTTAATAAGAAAATGTAATAGATATTATACTAGAAATAAACTTGAGGTAATGAAAGTAATTTATGAAATTCTTTAATAAACAAAGATTTGATGTGTAATTGTTGTAAACTTAAGTTACAATTGGAATTTTACTATATTTAAATATAATTAAAGGTAAATATCATAAATAGATGATTATAAACTTAAGTAAACAAAATGAAATGATACTATAATAAAATATGATGCAATAAAGAAGAAACTTACATGACATTAAAATGGAAAATGAATATTGTAAGTAATAAATGGAAATAAATGAAGGAATCACTGAATGAATGAAAGAAAGGAAATCAAACAACTAATTTATGAAATAACATTAATAGTAAGTAAATTTGATTTGAATTGTTGTTTGGTTGATGGTTGTTTGGGCAAGGATACTTTAAAAATTGGATTTGGGTGAATGAATAATCTATTTAGTTTTATTTAAGACTATTGAGTAAATGATGCGCTAGTAGTTTATTCTTCATTCCGTACAATTTAAAAGTTTTGAACCCGAACAACTATTTGTTTGTTTGATTTAATGGTTGCTTTGTATTTGTTGTATATGCTGTTTGTTGAAATTGATGGTTGTTGTACTGATTTGTTGTTAGTGACTGAAACCACTTAAATATTTAACTTTATATAATTTTTTAACCCTTTGGATTTTATAAGAGAAATGCGGGTTATGGAAGCAATTGCTACTGCTTTTGGTTCCATAAATTAAGCGTAAATTGCTCTACAAATAGGTACGTTTTGGATTACGGTTTATAGCGCTATTTTATATATTTTTCCGTGTTGGGATATTATATTTTGGATATTATATGTGATATATTTGATATTATATTTTCTTCCAAGCCTCCCCGTACAAAGGAGACTCTGCCAAAATTTTCCGTAAATTTTGGACTTAGAAAATATTTTGAAAATGCTTTCCAAACTTTATTAGTTTGAGTATAAAAAAATTTAATGATTATAAATTAGTATATTTTATCTAAATTAATTAATTTTGTGAATTTATTTTTTTATAAATTTAATATTTAATATGATATTGATTTCTTAATTCTTCTTTTCCCTTCTTTTTTCCTTTTCAGGGACGAAAATTTTTGAGTGGGGGAGAGTGTAACGATCCGTAATTTTCGTTAGTTAAATTTGTCATTTTAATAAGATTTATGTAAATTTAATTTAGAAGAAATAAAGATTTTATAATTAATAATGAAGCAAATGCTGAAAATGAAATGAAACCATGGGAATTTAAGGCTAACTATTTACAGTTGAAACAAAATGACGAATAAATTAAAATGATGTAAATTGTTATACTAGGCTAAGAATTGCATATGAGAGAACAAAGGTAAGTAGTGGATTTAGTTAATGCATTAATAATATTAAATAGTAAATTCAACTAAATCAATGTCCGGTAGAAATTGAAATTATGTAAATGTAAGTTAATGAAAATTTAATTTGCGCAAACCCAATTAAATGAAATAAGGAAAGGATTTAATTGATTAATGCGATAACCACTGTAACGGTATTTGATCATAAATTTAGGTAATAGGTAGTACCGTATTTGGAAATAAATTTAAGAGTATAATCGCAACTATTTTAAATTACCTATTAAATAGTAATTGTATGTTGCCTATTGAGGTAGCTTGTTAATTTAAAATTTGAAAATCAGTTACAGTAATTTTTATTTTATATTACGTTAACGAAAATTAATAGAATAACGAAAAGAGTAAATGTATTTATTTAGAGCATTAATTGCAATTGGATAGAGTTTTAAAGTAACAATGTTAATGCAAGGTAAGTAATGCTAAATTGAGTCGAATAAATGAATAGTAAAGATGTAAGCTTCGATAGACTGAATGGTAAAAATTTGTAACAAATCTAAGTTTAACGTTTGTGGGTGTAAATTTAAGTAACAATTGGAAATCAATGTTAATTATACCCGTGAAGGGTCAATTCATGTAAAAAGCAAGATTTTAAATAAATAAACGTTTTATTTAGGTTTCAATTTGATAATTTATGTAGTTTAATGGGAAATCAATTGCGATTAATTGCCCTAATTTGTGCAGTTATGGTAGATTTGATTTGTCATTTAAGATGGTAAATTCTATAAGATGTAATAAATGTTATTTTTATTTATAATATGAGGACTGGTTGATTTAAGAAGTGAAAACCAAGATTTATTAATTTATTTATAATTTGAAATCTAATAAGTGGATTTATTGCAATTAAGTGGAATATAATATTTAAATATTACATAAGTGAGGATTTAGATGAAAATTGAGAATGTTAAAATAATGGATTTTTATTCCAATATTTATTTCATCTGTTTGTAATAATGAATTTGAATAATATGAATGAAAATTTAATTCAAAGGAATTATTGAAATTTTAATTTATAATTTCTAAATTTAACGAAATTGGAATTTAACGCTAAAATTGATGATTTAATCAACATTTAAGCGACATATAAATTTGTTTAAAGCATTGTAAATGTTTGGAAAATATAAAGGCAATAAAATTGATCAATTTTAGAATTGAAACCAAGAATTGGATTTTTTTATTTAATTATTAAATTATTTAATTAATAGGAAAATAGCCATTTTGGCCACTGACTCGGATTTCGACGAAACCAGTTTCATCGTATCCGTAACGGTGAATTATAATAGTGTCTCAAGTTTCGTAGCGGTCGGACTTGTCATTTGATCGTACGGACTCGAAACGCCTTGAAATTTATGCAATTGAAATCAATTTGGAAAATTTGAATTTAGCATAACTCCTTCATACGATGCAATTTGAACCTGAAACCTTTTCCATTGAATTTAAAATATTTTAAAATACCTATTTTGATATATGGGTTGATCCAATTTAGTTCCGGGGTCAGAACGGGCTTTTTGGGCCACGATAACGTTAGCGCGTATATCTATCAACCCGATCCATATATTTTATTTCAATTTGCCTATATATGACCTGCTAAACCCTAGTCTCCGCCTATTCTCATTTTTCTGCGTGAAATTTCATCAGCTCCTCTTCTTCTTCAATGGATGCAAACTCTATGTCCAATTGCAATCCAAAATCAAATCCAAAGCCTAAAATCCAAAGCCCTCAGAAAAATCTAAAAAATATATATGTTGAAGCTCTCGACGAGCGTAATTCAATGTTGTAATTCGTTTTTCAATTCGTTGCGTCATTTTCTCTAAAATTAAAAGTTTATCCACGGCCGTTCATCATCGCCGCGATAAAATTCGTCGGATCGAGAAACCCTTTCTAGGTTTTGGAGTGGAAGTCGAGGGGATTTCATCTATATGATTGGTTTGTCGATTTGACGGTTAGATCAGCATCAAAATTTGGTTTAGGGTTCGTTTGTGGCGGCGGCTAGCAGCGCTTTGGATGACCGGACCTGGGGGGTTTGGTGGAGAGCTGAGTCGCGAGTATGGTGGTGGTGGTCGTCGTTCGTCTAGAGGCCGGAGGTGATGGGTATTCGCGGTCAAGGGGTGGTCAAATGAGTTCCATGGTGCGTTCGTCCGCGTGCGTGTGCTGTAGGTTGCATATGGGGGAGGGTGACGTGGCAAGCAAACATGTTCTTATTTTGTTTAATTTAATTTTTGATTTCAATCACAATATTCGTTATAACTTTTGCATACGATATCCGTTTTACCCGCGGTTTTTTTGTTAGAATCGTATTGAAATTCCGAACCTGATGACACTGATTTGGATGAATTCTTAGACGGTCAAATTTTTGGGTTTGATTTGAATTTAAATTCAATATAAATTCAAAAGGTGAGTGTTTTAACCCACTCACAACTCCTAAGGTTTCTTATGTTTGTTAAATTGATTTAGGATGTGAGTAGCAATTTATTTATGACTGTTTGGCATGTTTTATTCATCATCTCTATTAAATCGCATTTATTTAATTTGCCTGTTAATTTATTTTATTATTGCATATAATTTGACAGTTAAAATTTATTTAGTTGCATATAAACTGATAGTTTAACAGCTATTAAATTTATTATTGAATATAAACTGTTAGTTAATATATGTTATTTATTACCTGTATATCTCATATGCTCTATAATGATGTTTGTTCAAATTGGATGATGATTGAAATAAATGGTTGATGAATGATGTTTGGTAAATGGATGCTGTGTTCTATATTATATAAACTGCAAGTTGTTATGCATTTCCATTTAATTTGGGATTGCGGTTTGAAACGATATATAACCGTAATTTTTATTTTTAAATTGCGGATTGAAATGATAAATATCCGTATCACTTGACCATAGGATAGAAAATTTTATACAGGCACCGCGGTATATATATATATATATATATATATATATATAAATATTTTTGAAATGATTTTTCTATGGTTTGGATGGGATATGGTTTAATAAACATTTAATTTTAATATTTTAAAAATCTTATTTTATATATACACATATAGTTAAATTATTAAATTTAAGCTGTGTATAATTTGTTAAATAAACTAAATAAGTTGAATAATGGAGTTTTAATGATTTAAATCAATATAGATTGGAAGGTAAATTAAAATTTTAATTTGAAACTGAGCGTATTTAAGAATTAAACTCAAGTGATGTAACTTATTTAAACTTGGAAATTTTAAAGGTATGATGTTTATAACTGGATTTAATGAATAATTCTAGTATAAATAAAATGGAAGAAATTTTTTAGTGTTAATAAATTAAGTTTATTTTTAATGGTTATGGATTTATCATGTAAACCTTTCAAACTAAATAATAGGAAAATGAATTGTTGATTTGAAATTCCCAACCTTAGTTTGAAATTCATTAAATACTCAAAGTTTGAAAATATTGAAATCGAAGTGTTTTATTCCAACTGAAAGTGAATCTAAAAGTTATGGGTTTGGACTGAATTTAAAGTGAATAAAATTGTAAAGGTGTGGAAATTATTTACTTTTAAAGAAATTTTAAATTCAACTGTTTTATTTTATATACTGTTGAATATCCAAACCATTTAAGTTTTGAAAGTTATGGTTTTAAAACTATGGATTTCGAAGTATTATGTTGAAAGTTAAAATGTAAATATTTGGTTCCGAGGTATTATAAATTTAAAAGTGGCATGATTTTGGAAAAGAAATATATTTGAAATAAAATGATATCATATTTATTTGAGTTTTTAAAAGGAAATGATATCGTATTTATGGGTTTTAAAATGGATAATTATATTCTGGTTTTGAAAGAATAAACTATTTTTAAGACCGCGGTGTTATAATAACGTTTGGTTGTTGAAGAGACTGGGATCAGAAGTTGTCATACTCTCTGCCAACTCCGAAAACCACTTTAACAACCATGTACGCGGTGGAGATTCCAGAATGAAGTAGGATGGTGGTGGCGTTTCCTTTAAGGTAAATACATGGACCCGACTCCCGTGAGTTGGCATAAGGTAGCTAAAATAGGAACGATCGACGGGTTAATAAGGTAACACCTTTGATCGGGCACATCCCTTCGATATTATACTTTGACTTGGATTGATTCGGTGGCCACTTTTGATTTTATTTGGAGGTGTGGCTCGAGGTGGGCGGTAGCTGCGCGCTATGCGTTACCACCGACCCGGAAGCGTAATTGGTATATCTACCCTGGCATTGCCTAGTTGTGCCGTGTCACCTACCCTATCGCGCCTTGTACGAGTTTTTATTTGTGTCGTACCTATGGAGTATCCTCTGGTAGCCTCCCGATCAGGAGGTATTATGGTACCATATAGACTATTGGCATTATTTGTGTTAAGGGCTATATGGGTAACCCCTTAACGCTATTAAAAAGTAAGTTTATTTTACAAATAGACACTATTGTAATAGTGCAATATACTATATAGTAAATAGTTTAATGGATCCTTAGGAGATGTAAATCCCGAGCATCTCTTGAGTTACTGCACTCATATTTATTTCTGTTAATTTAACTCACATAAGATCTTTTAGTTCTGACTCGAGTGTTATTGTCTTTTCAAATACGCTCGGGTCAATCCGAGCGTTTCAGGATCGAAGACTTTAGATCTGGAGGGCAAAGATGGAGATTTCTACTATTATTATTAATTATATTCCACTACACTATTTAATTACGCTGCATTGATTATGATTGGTATGTGAACTCTGATATTTATTGTATAAAGAAGAATCAAAAGTTTTTAAACAGTTTATGAACTTTAAATTTATTATTATATTTTATCCTTCCGATGTGAGATTCTATTTTGTTTTTTCTTTTCCTGTTTTTCCTTAATTACCCCATAACAATCCGCCCTTCCGTATGGTTTGAATTGGCACATATGTCGTTTTGAATCGTGCGAAAAGGCGGGACGTTACAAATTAATTAAAGAATTAATTAAGAAGTTAATTAATTAGGGTAAGTAATTTTAGGATGTTTGATTTCCGTTTATGATTGATAAGGCTGATTAATGAAATTAACGAAGTAATTAAGGGTAATTTCTGAAATGGTTTGAGGACAATTAATCGATGATGATTAATCTAGAAGGATAATTAAAAGAATATTAGTTAATTGACTTGTAATTAATTGTTTAAGTAAAGATAATCTAAGTGAATAAAGATTTGTAATTTATTTAATTAGAGATAAATTAAATAAATTTTGGAAATGATCCTTCTTGCTTATGGATGATTGAATGCTGATTAAATGTCTTGAATTGATTAATATCTGTGATATGAAATGTTTCTGTAATACGATATGTTGGGTTGAACAGTGATAATGTGGTTATCTATGATGAATACTATGTAAAGTGACATCCTGTGTTTAAAAGTAAATTGTATTCACTTGAGTAACTTGGGATCAAATGACATTGGATTCGAAGAGACCGGAGTCGGGTATTATTTAATATCCGAAACCACTTCGATTCTTTATAATTTGATGTGTGGAATCAATAGGCTGTAATGGAATAATTAAGTGAATTAGACCTTTTATCTAAGTTTTGGTACTTAGAAATTGATGTGTGATGTAAGTAATGTCAACGGCTTGTGAAGTTGTTAACTGGTACAAGTTGTCCAGGTTCATTTAAGTTGTATGTTTTTGTGTTCCTTGTTAGATGGGTTTACTCACGCTGGTTTCCAGCCTGACCCAGGTGTTACTTTGATGTAATACTCAGGTCAGACCGAGTATTACAGATTTTCAAGTAAGGACGTTCTGGGGCTCAGGAGGCGAGCTGGAGAGCCGGAACGTATGGAGAGTTTCTGCTATGATATATTATAGTATCTGAAACAGATTGATTAGCTGTCCTGTGCTTGTAAATATGTTGTAACTCTGATATATACATACACACACACACACACACATATATATTAAAGTGTAATTTGACAAGTACAGTTTTCCTTTGTATAACTATTATTTATGTGATATTATATTTTGATCTGCTGCGAATGTGAGGTTTCTGTGACTTGTTTCTGTTTTCTTCTTCTTTCTCTTTTCTTCTTTTCTTAATTATCTGGAATTTTTTGGGTTGAAAATTTCGGGTTATTACATTTGGTATCAGAGCCAGGTTAAGCGAGAACCTTGGCTCTGGTGGGATTACTCATTAAAGATAGGGTAAGTGGTACCCTAGGATGAGTTAAGTATATATATATATATATATATATATATATATGAGAGCGTACTTGTTAATTTCTAATATAATGGTTTTAAATGATATATTTCGATATATTAAGCAATATTTCTTTCTAATAAGGGAATTGTTTGAGAAGTAATAGAACACAACCAAATTGAAATTGAATAAAGATAAGTTTGAAATAAATTCAAACTGAAATTTAATTCGTGAATTTGGGAAAGAGTTTCAGAATAATAAATTGGAATTTAGGTATGATAATTTGGGTTATTATCATAAAAAATTGTTGTATTTAATAATAAAAAAGTATTAATGAGTAAGCTAAAAAGGAAATGTTTTAAGAGGGTAATCTTTAAATAAGTATGACATGTAAATTAAAGTGGGTTTCAAACTATGAAGATCTGAATTCTAAATTTAAACATCTGAAAATTGTTTTCAAAATGTTAAAGGAAATAATATTATTCGAACTATTTTGAATGTAACCTTAATTTAGAATAAAAAGTTGTTTGTAAATTTTAAAGAATTTGTTTTGGATTAAAACAAAGGTGGTCTAAATTTTAAAATTTGGCTTGGTGGGACAAGAAGTAAATACGTATTTATGTGTGGATATACATAACATCAAAGTTTTTTTGAAGTAAACTCTAAATATTGAGTTTTAAATCTGGAATAAGATGTGATACCCAAAAAAAAAATGATGAGCTTTTGAACTAAATAAGTGGGAAGATTATTTATGTGAAGTTTAAAATTTGAAATGGAAGTTCAAATTGGGTAAGGTTGACTGGATTAAGTGAATTGAGTTTTACTTGGGAAGTTAAATGGTTAATTTGAATTGGGAGTTTGTGTGATCTCAAAATGGGTTTGAGATCTGGAAATTGGAAATTGATGAATGTTTTAAAATGAATTGGATGATATCATCCCATTGTTATTAATAATCTTTAAATTGTGAATTGGATTTGTTTAAATGAATAAGAAGTAAAGTGTGGTAAAATATCCATTGTAGAGATAAATAAAACTTAACTTAAATTTAAAATTAAGGATATGGAATTCCTTTGAACATAAAATTTGAATGTTAAGAAATAAATTTGTAAATTAAAATTGTTTGAAACTCTTACTTGAACCTTGTAATGAGTTAAGTAAGGATAATTTAAAATTAATTTTTAAATTTGAACTCAGAATTGAATTGTTTAAAAACTTTAAAGGAAAATTGATTTAAAGGAATTAAATCAACATTTGAAGTATTAACTCGAATTTATATAATTCGAGATGGTTTAAATTTGGAATTTGAATAGAAATTAGTTCAAATTGAATTTGATTTGAATTAATTGAAATTGTGATTGAAGATGTATAATTATAAAATTCAAATGGAAAATTTGAATTGGATTAATTTGAAACGATTTGAAATTGAAGTGGGTTCAATTTGACATTAGTCCGAATTGATTTGAATAATTTGGAATTATAATTAAAACTGAATGATTTTAAATTCAAATGGAATTTGAATTGAATTTGGGTGGAAATCAAGAATAATTCAATTGATTTGGAAATGGAGTATGAAATTGGGATTGATTCAAACTGGAGTTGAAACGAACTGAAATTGGAACTAGTTCAATTGAAATTTATTTGAATTAGTAGAATTTGAGATCAAGGTTGAATAAGGTTAAATTCGTTAAGAAACTGAGGTTAATTCAACTTGAATTGGGGTTGAATCAATTTCAATAGAAATTGAAGTTATTTAAATTTGGAATTGGGTCAATATAAATGGAAGTGGAAATTTAAATTGAATTGATGAGAATGGAGATTGGAGTGAGCAGTTTGACTCTGGACTATTTTTAATATCAATTGCTTTAATATAAACTTATTTTTCCAAGCTATTCATTATATATACAACCTTTCTTTTAAAAGCCAAACTATCTTATACTTGTTTTACAATTACTTTTGAAACTGTTTAACAATTTTTCCAACTGCTTTATAAACTAGTTACTATATTCCAACTATTTTACAAAACTAATTACTATCTTACTATTATTTTGCAATTGTCTAAAATTTCTATAATTATTTTAACAATTTTCTAACTATTTTAGACCGATTTTACAAACTAGTAATTATTTTCCAACTATTTATCTATTTTTAAATTTTTCAAGCTATTTTCTAAATAAATTGGTCGGATTTCAAACTGTTATTGGTTAAATACCCAATCGAGATAAAATAGAGGTGATAATCCAAATGGGATTGAAGCCGTTGTGAATAAGTGAATGAAAATTAAAGTAAATGTGAATAGAAAGAGAATTAATTTGGCTAATAACCAATAAAGATAAATACGTAGGGTGTACGTATGTTATTCTATTCGCATAGTAATGTGATCCAGATTCGAGCACAAAATTTCGAGATACTATGTCGATCCGAGTTGGAATTTTTCACTCGATTTTCAACGGCGAACCTGGATATGGATTGTTGATTGGTTCTGGATATTCTCTATCATGGTTCTAGATATTCTCTATCATATTTATGGCTATGCAAGGAGAATGATGGTTTCTGATCAAGAGATCAGATCTGTGTCCGCACTAGAAAGTCGGGTGGACGATGCTAGTTTGAAAATGAAATTGTGTGGTCGAGTGAGCGATCAGATTTGTATAACGTACAGATGATATGTATACATCGTACGGATTTGAATAAAAATGATATTGGAAAGAGTAATCAAATTTGAATATTTGATTTTGAGTAAACAAAGTTAAATATCTTTGTTTTATAAAATAAAACTCCCCTTGTTGAATCGTTTGCCAGAAGAAAAGGGTTTTCAAAATGTTTGAAGTATAAAGGAGTTTTATACAACTTTGAAATGATCCAAAGTCTTAAAAGATTTTATTTATCTGAATATATATATAAAGGATCATATGAGGATTGTGGAAAAAGGTTTTGGGAACCTTTGGATTTGGAAAGGCTTTTGATTTCTAGGTAAAATCAATATTGAATTTGGAAAGCCTAGTTTGAGAATTATCGATTTGGGATAATCGATTTTGGTGTAAAGAGCTTTGTATGAGATCATACTAGGTGTATGATTTGAAAGATACTATATGTGTATAGTATAAAGTGTTTTGATGATAGCTCTAGGGAAAAAGGCGCTCCCTTAAAATGAACTTCTCAGGAGTTCCACCGGGTGATGCTGCCTTGAGCCACAAGGGGGTTCTAAAAGTTGATCCTGTGAGGAGTCCGGACAAAACTAGTTCCTGAGGATTATGAGTAGAGTATACCATAGCGAAAATCGTGTGTGCCGCTGAGAGCCAACAGTCTGCGTTGATTTTATATCGGTAGACTGCGACCTATGTAGGAGTGGAGAAGTTTCATTTTGACAGCGAAAATCAGAAGCCGTTGAGAGCCTGCAGTTACATGGACTTTTGCTGCGATGGCAACGTAACCCTGGAGTGTAACTGCGATCTGTCGTGTAGGATCCATGGCGTAATCGAGAGGCCGCGGAGAGCCTGCAGTTATATGGACTTTTGCTGTGACGACAACGTAACCCTGGAATGTAATTGCGACCATGGATGGGGTGATGATTTCCAGAGCATTCTCACCAAAGATATTTCCTCTATTTTCAAAAATGTTTTCTATATTTTCAATAAAATTATTTTCCAAGTATTTTCACTGGATGTTGAAAATGGGTCTGTTAAGCACTTATAGGTTTTCAGTCTTACGCCTGATCAACGTATGATCGAATTTCTATGAGAACAATGTTGGACTTGTTGAGACATCGAGTTATAAAAATATTTTTGTAAAAACTATTTTAGTGATATTATATAGATTTTTAAAGTATTTTAAAAATGATCAATGAAAATTTATCTGATTTTAAGCATTTTAATAAATTCTGGCTTCGATCCTTTTCGAGGACGAAAAGATTCCAAGGGGGGAGGAATGTGATAACCCAAATTTTTGGACATCTGTTAATTGGATAATTAACAGGATTAAAAAGTTTGAAAATACAAATTTGTAATTTAAACAAATAAAATAAGTCTTAATTTTATATATTTATAAAAATAGATTTTTAAATATAATTTGGATTTATAATTCAATTGAAAATGTTATAAGAGTAAATTGGGATTAAAGCTCTACAGTTGAAATGAACAAAATTTATTTTTTCTAATTTTAATATAAATAGATAAGGAAATGTAGGAAATATGAATTTCTAGTATCTAAGAAGTGTAATAATTAAAATAATATAAATATATATATATATATAAATAATATAGTTTGAGAATTTTATAGGTATTTCAAATTTAAAAACATATGTAGATGTAAAAATTTAGCAATTTAAGAAATGAAAAGTTTAAATAAAGACATAAGTATACATATATATATATACACTAAGTTATAGATATTATATAAATATATATAACCTATTAATACATTGTAATTACACTTGTAAATTAGTATTAGCATCCTTATGACAAGTGTAAATAATTTAACATGTGTCCCTTATAATTTTTATTTTTCTTTATCAAAATTTTCAGCCTATGTAAACATTATTTCTTTACCTTCTTTGTTTTAAAAAAAAACAATACTTTCAAATTATTCGAAACTTGATCAAGCATGGATTTCAACTCAACCAAGCAGAAATCAAAACCTGTAAAGAAAAAGAAAAAGAAAAAAAATAAGAAAACAACACTCTACAAAATCAAAATCAGTAACCATCTTCATCCTGTAAATCAAACCCTGTAATTCATCTCTCAAGTTCAAGCAAAACCCTGTAACTATTTCAAAGCAAACTTGCTAACAACTTCAAACCAGAGGAAAATGAAGAGGAGCAATAAAATTTTCAAAATCTAGGACCTGTAGCAGATCATGCAGTCAAATTCCAGATTAAAGCAGAAATTTTCAAAACTCCTCTGTTCAACTGCATCTAAGGTAAGTAAACAAAGTTCTAAAAGGTTTAAACTGGTTCAATATTGCAATGCATGTGATAAATCTGCAAAGTAAAGTTATAAGAATGGGTTGCATGGATGATTTTAACTGATTTTAGTTGAAATACATTATACATATTTGTATATATGGTTGCATGTATGATTGCTTGATACTGTTGTGATTCCAGGCTCTGGAATAACAATGAAACTTCGTATTTGCCTATACAAATGACTTCAAGCTTTAATCTTCAAGTGGTAAATGGTTATAACAGTATAATTTCAAATTTAAAAATAGTTTTCAAATAAACAATTGGGGTCTGTATTACAAAAATGGAAATTTTGCAGTTCTGAATCAAAATAAGCTCAAATCTAGTGGACTGGAATTCTTGATTTAGTCTTATAATCTGTTTCCAATTTGTAAATAATGAATTTAGGAAGGTCAATCATTATTTTTAGATTGGAAATTTCTGTGATAATTGGTATCGAAAGTTTTTGGGGTCTTTGCCAATTCACGACGATCGATATGGTGATCAGTGTTGAAAATTTGGTCGAAGAAGGTTGGAAGGTGGGAGAAGCTGGGAAAAATATTGATGGATTTTTCCAGAGTTTGTGGTGGCCTATCGGGGGCGGAATAGGGTTTTTGAGTGCTGTTTGTGGAGTTGGTTGCCGAGGAAATGTCGACGATTTGATGGTAACAGAGTTAATCGCGAGGGGGAGGACTGGATTATCGGAGTTTAGAGTAGCTTCAGGTAGATCGATGAATGATTCTGAGATCGGAGACGTCGGAAATTAGGAGGTTTCTGATTGACGTTTGGATTCCAATTTTGGTCAGGAAGCTCGATTTTGGCTGGGTGACATTTCTATGGTTCTATCCGATCCTTTAGCTTATCGAAGTCATTGGCGACGTGTTGGAACTGGAGTCGATGGCCGGAGCTTCGACGATCGCTGGTGCATATGCACAGCGAGTTCTGGTGTCAGTAGTTGAGGAGGAAGTTGGGACTCTGGTTGAAGCTTGGGTCTTAGGAATATTTGCTCGAGTTTAAACTCGAGTAGCTCGTGATATTTAAAGTATGTTAACTGTTTATGTTGTTTCAGGGTTATAAAATAAATTCAAGTGTTGAATTGGGGAAGACGCTCAAACTCGGGTGAGTTCTTGTGATTGCTTGCATATAACTTGGGTTTGGGTTAATTCTGCTCGGGTTAAAATTTGACGTTTCCAACTGCTAAGAATATTTAAACAAGTATTTAACCTTATCTAAAAGTGTTAGTTCCAAGGTTTTAATTGTTGTCAAATTATGGTATTTAGATAATGATAAATGGGTTAGTCCTATATGATTTATTTAGGGATAAATTAAATGATGAAATTTGATAAAGTATTAATTATTTAATAAGTGTCGTTAACTGATTTATGTTATCAATTGAGGAAACAATTAATTAATTAAACCATTAAATAGTTAATAAAGGTTAAGTAATTTGAGTATTCAAATTTTAAGAATTGATTTGATAATATGATTAATTAATTAACTAAAGGTTTAGTTAATTTATGTATGTGATTAATTGTGGGATAATTAATCAATGTAAGTAAATATAGGATAATTGATTAGAGTAATTAATTATGGATCAAGGAAATAAATTAGTGTTAATTAGGGGATTAATTAAAAGATAATTAATGAGAATTTTTAGACTAATTAATCTGTGTGGTAATCAAGATAAATTACCTAATGTAATTAAAGGCTGGTTAATTATTAAAAAAATATAATTTATAATTAAAGATTTATTAATTGGGTTATAGGATAATTAAGTGATAAATTACCCAGTTGTAATTAAAGGAAATGAACGTGTTTTATTAATTTGATAATTGATTAGAGATAGTCACTTGGAAATTGATTAAGTACGATTACTTAATAAGATTGGTAAGTGTAATTACTTAGTAAAGTAATTAATGGATAAATTACTTAGGAGAAGTAATTAAGGATTCATTACTCGGTGTAATTAATTAAAGAATTAATTAAGAAGTTAATTAATTAGGGTAAGTAATTTCAGGATGTTTGATTTTCGTTTATGATTGATAAGGCTGATTAATGAAATTAACGAAGTAACTGAGGGTAAAATTTTAAAATTGTATGAGGACAATTAATCGACGATGATTAATCTAGAAGAATAATTAAAAGAATATTAGTTAATTGACTTGTAATTAATTTTTTAAGTAAAGATAATCTAAGTGAATAAAGATTTCTAATTTATTTAATTAGAGATAAATTAAATAAATTTTGGAAATGATCCATCTTGCTTATGGATGATTGAATGTTGATTAAATGTCTTGAATTGATTAATATATGTGATATGAAATGTATCAATAATACGATATGTTGGGTTGAACAGTGATAATGTGGTTATCTATGATGAATGCTATGTAAAGTGACATTCGGTGTTTAAAAGTAAATTGTATTCACTTGAGTAACTTGGGATCAAATGACATTGGATTCGAAGAGACCGGAGTCGGGTATTATTTAATATCCGAAACCACTTCGATTCTTTATAATTTGATGTGTGGAATCAATCGGCTGTAATGGAATAATTAAGTGAATTGGACCTTTTATCTAAGTTTTGGTACTTAGAAATTGATGTGTGATGTAAGTAATGTCTAACGACTTGTGAAGTTTTTAACTGGTACAAGTTGCCCGGGTTCATTTAAGTTGTATGTTTTTGTGTTCCTTTTTAGATGGGTTTACTCACGCTGGTTTCCAGCCACCCGAGTGTTACTTTGATGTAATACTCGGGTCAGACCGAGTATTACAGATTTTCAGGTAAGGGCATTCTGGGGCTCAGGAGGCGAGCTGGAGGCAGGAATGTATGGAGAGTTTCTGCTATGATACATTATAGTATCTGAAACAGATTGATTTATCTGTCCTGTGCTTGTAAATATGTTGTAAATCTAATATATATATATATTAAAGTGTAATTTGACAAGTACAATTTTCCTTTGTATAACTACTATTTATGTGATATTATATTTTAATCTGCCGCGAATGTGAGGTTTATGTGACTTGTTTCTGTTTTCTTCTTTTCTTAATTATCTGGAATTTTCTGGGTTGAAAATTTCGGGTTGTTACATTGATAGTTAAATAACCGACTATCATTATTGGCCTTTAAATGGCGTTTGAATTTCGATGCGACCGGAGGTCAGACTCCAAATGGATATTTGAAAACCATATCGAGTCTTTGTGATGGATCTTTTGTTTAAAAGATCAAAGTGAAAATTGTTTTGATTTGTTTGAAATCTAAATGTAACACTTATTTTTAAAATAAGCGCTCATTATTCGGATTAGCCAGGAGAGGACTTTGTGTCATAAAACCCGTTTCGAATAATGATACGACGGAATAAGATTGCATTTGAAGATGGTGTTGAAGACCGGGTATTTTAGAAAGTGAAAGGATTACCTGTCGAATGTCTCTGCACCGAGTTGCTCCAGTATAGGGATTTTATCACCCTTTGTGATGGGGATTCCGGACGTGATTAGTGAATATCGAGATTGCAAGGGCTTCTTTGAAGTGCCTTCGGTTCCGTTCGATCCCAGAACGGACTTGTATGGATGTGCGTCTGACATTACATTTTGAGATGTAAAGATGGTTTCTATCAAATACATTTCTGTTCGTGGCGGAGAATTTATTCTCTTAGCTTAACACCCTTCTCTAAGACGTACGAGCTCAGAGGTTATGTAGTTGATGGTTACTAGTGATACATTCACGATTTGGTAATATGGCATACAAAGTAGTGTTAATCATTTGTTGATCGAAGCATGGCTTTGTGAAAAGTGTAGCTTTGTGGAAAAGACCTCGTCGAACCTCATAACGCAGAAATGGTGGAAACAGGAATGTTACAGCAAGACAATTTAGGGGTAGCGCCCTCAAGGTATGTCCATTTCCTTCTGGAAAAGGGTGGTATCATGGTATGGAGCCCAGATACTTGACTTATGTGGTTACTGCAAATTTATTACTTTGTGGTTGTTCCTTTGTGGTTAAGGATCCTCGGATAAAGGTCGGTAACGACCGGGGATGGCATACTTGTGGTAGTTACTCATGTTATAGTTGTATTACAGCATAGGGTAACTCGGCCTTGTGTTGGCAGAGATCCGGTTAGGTTCTCGGGGACGTCCCTCCAGAGGCGTTCCATTTCGGTGTAGGAAGTTCCTTTGCCTGACCATTGTTGGAAATCCAAATAAACAATGCGCGCCTTGTACGGTTTTAGTTGTATAACCTGCCATGGAATATGGCGGTAACCTACAATTGAACATGGTAGTTATAGCAGGCATACAATAATAGTTGTATGCTGGCTAAGATTAATATTATACTTTTGAAATGTTTTCTGCACTATGCACTTACGATAATATTAAAAATATTTTGCGTATCAAGCAAGTTTGACTATCATAAGGTGAAATCTCCTCCAATTATGCGTTTGCACTGTGCGTGTGGCGGGTGGCCTTATGGTAGTTTCATTTTCCAAAAGCATAGCGGATTTCTTTTTATTTTCTTTGTGAAAATAACTATTTTTAAGATCTTACACCAGTCTCATGACTAATCTGGAGTTTATTGTTCCCTTTCTAAACTCTGGTGCCCATAATTTTCCACAGGGGCAGCCTAGAGTCAGGTTCTCATTATTCTGGAGCGAAGTCATAAAAGTTGCTATGGAGATCTGGAGTTCAACCTGGATAGCGAGACGTATCACTTATACTATATAGTGTACATTGCGTTTGGGTTGGTGCAAGTCAAAATTTTCATGTAAGCAAGTTATAAAGACTGCCAGTGTTGTATTGTGTCGTTGTAAATTCTGATAATGTAATCTAAAACTGATATAGTGCTTTTGTTTAAAGATCATTCATTTATATATTATATTTTTTCCACTATGAAATGTGAGATTATGTTATTGTGTCTGTTTCTTCATCTATTTTTTTCTTCTTTAACCCTAATGGTTCGATTTTTCGGCGTTCGACTATGCGGCATTTAATACAGTGGACGTATTGATGTCGACTTTCGGACGTCGAAAAATCGGGTCGTTACAATTGAATATAGATTTAAATGTATAAATTGGGATTTCAACAAATTGTTATTAAAATGGTTAAGGGAAAATTTTCCAATTTGAATAAATTTAAAGCTAAATGTTGAAATATAAATGAAATTTATATTGTAAATGTTTGAATATTTAAACTTGAATCTTTGAACTTTAAATTGAAATAGTTAAACTTGAATTGATTTAAATTGAATTTTTGATTTAAGATGATTTAAATCGATTTGCGAAATTGAACTAAACTAATTTTATTATATAAAGTATTTTATTATATATATATAAATTATTTTAATTTATAAAGTATTTTAATATGTATACTATTTTCAACATCTCAATTGTCTAGATGCAAAGTGTGAAGGTTTCAAAGTGTTATGATATCAAAACTGTTATGATTACAGAAGTGCTATGATTTCAAAAGTGTTATGATTTCGACAATGTTATAACTTTTAAAATGTTATGATGCTGGAAATGAATATTATTTAAAGTGAAGGATGATATCAAATGGATATGGATTTGAAATGAATATGATATTTTGATATGAAATATAAACTATTTGAAATGAAACGACCACGGTGTGAAATAAGTGATTGGCTGTTAAAGAGATCGAGATCGGATATTGTCATACTCTCTGCCAGTATCGAAAACACTGTAACTACCGTGTATGTGGTGGAGATTCCAGAATGAAGTAGGATGGTTTGGTGGCGATTTTACATATGGTATTTCGTAGCCCTGACTCCCGTGAGTCAGCTTGATGTGGCTAGGAGCCATGCGGGGCACATTTCTTTGATATCATTCTATTCCTTTTGTGATTTGATTGGTTGCATCCTTTGATTTATGAGTGTGTCATAAGGTGGGCGGTAGTAGCTGCTATGCGTTACCACCAGTCCGGATCCGCAAACGGTATATCTACCCTGGCATTGCCTCGAGTGCCTTGTCGCATGCCCTATCGCGCCTTCTACGAGTTTGGTTTGTACCATACCTATGGAGTTCCCTCTGATATCCCTCTAGTTTATGGCAGAATTATGATACTGTATAGACTAGAAGAATATATAAAAATGTGTTAAGAGGGATATGGGTAACGCCTTAACGCTATTTTAGTATTTTTACTTTACTATAGACATATTATAATAGCGTATATTACTACATAGTAGATAGTTCCACGGATCTTTAAAGGATGGAAATCCCAAACATCCTTTAAGTTACATGATATCAGTTGACATTTCATTTGAGTTGAATTTATTAATATAAGAAAGTTAATCCTGACCCGAGTGTTTTGTGTTTTGCTTTACGCTCGGGTCAGACTGAGTGTCACAGAATTTGAGACTCTCCTCCGGAGTTTGGATCTTCGCTTGGAGATCCATCTATATCTATTTAGCTTTCAACTATCCAGTTTTTTTGTTCAGACTTGTCATCTGTTTGTATTCGAGACTATATTATATTTAAGATATTCTGTTGTATTTTATTTCAAACTCCAATGTTTATATAGTAGCTTCATGAACTACTATTTGTTTTCTCCACTACTTATTTTTGTAGTACTCCACGTCTGTGATTTTATGATTGACTTATTTACTGTATATGCTGAGTTTGCCAAATATAAATTAACAATATGCTGTTTTGAGCAATTCAAGTCCGAAATGTGCGGATGCGAATGGTTCGAAACAGCGGGTCGTTACAATAATCCTTTTTTTTATATAATTGAATACGAAACCTAAGTTTTTATTTACGTACAAACATATATGTAGTAAACCAACACTAAAATTTGAAACATATACTGAATTAATTGGAAATAAATAACCCAATTTAAATCTATTTCAATATACGTCTACAATTAACGTTTTCTCTCTTTTTAATTAAAAGGTTCCAATGGCATTAATTTCCATTGATTTCTAAGTTAAATTTTAAAAGAGAAATGAGATAATTCAATTCCTTTTATAGTACTTTAACGTATTGTATACAAACCAAAAGCTACTAATTTCTTATTAACTCATTGATTTCTTATTCCTCTACTTAATCTGTAAGCTAAAATACATTTCAAACAAATAAACATATGTTTACTCCTTTACTGTTTCTTATTCATTTTTATTCTTTTATTTTAGATTTAATTGTTCTCATACTAAATCAATTATTACCTTACAAATTTGTTCAACATAAGTTTTCGTTTTATTTCACTCAACTCTATAGTTAACATATTTTCTTATATTAGTTACAATATTCCAATTATATTGAATTTTTGTCGATTTTCACATTAATTACAATTTAATGTCCCAGCAAATTCGTTTATCTTAGTTTCACTTTTTTTGTTAGATAAATTATTGCCTCAAGAATATAATTGGCATTTCTATACATTTTATTACCTTTACATTTTATAGTCATTATCTTAACTTCAATTAAGATAATATTTAATTACATTTAAGTTCAATTGATTTCCAACTTAATTCAACATATTAAATAAATTGGTAACAAATAACAATTGTTAGCTTTTCTTAATTTAATCACGTTTATAAGTTTTTTATCTATACACAAATGTCATAACTACTAATATAACACAATTTTATCCATTTTCAATTTATTACATATTATTTTATCAATTAATATAACATTTAAATTTATTTCCTTATTTTAAATTTATATCCAATTATAACTTACAATTATTACAATTACTTGAGATTACATTCAAATAATCATCAATTACATTAATTTACATTATTAATCTTCATTCTTGTTAGTTTTCTAATTCCTACATCATAAATTTTATTTTATTTCAATATTAAATTACAAAATCGTATTAAATTAACTATTTTTAGTTATCGAAAATTAAGGATCGTTACGCTCTCCCCCACTCAAAATTTTTCATCCTCGATAGGGAAAGAAGGAACTAAGAAATTAATATATCTTATTCAAAATTATTAAATTTATAAACTATTACTTTAAACTATTAAATCATTTAAATAAAATATATCGATATAAACAATTCAATCCTTTCATATTCAAGTTTAAAAGTTCGAAAAATAATTCACAAATTTTTTTAAGTCCAAAATTCAAAGAAAATTTCGATAGAATGTCCTCTGTACGGAGAGGTCTGGGAGAAATTATAATATCAATAATAACAATATATATCATGTTTTTGAAATAATATATCCCAAACCATGGGAAAACAATATAATATCGCTAGAAAACCGTAATCCGAAAACGTACCTATCTGTCGGGCAAACAACGCTTATTTATGAAACCAAAAGAAGTAGCTATTGCTACCATAAACCTGTATTTCACTTATACAATCCAAAGGGTTTAATAATTAGGTAAAAAAGAAATATTTAAGTTATTTCAATCAATAACAAATAAATCAACACAACATAAGTATAAACACTTGCAAACAGAACCATACAATCATCACATGCAATTAAAGAAATCAGCCATCCATCCATAGCAACCAAAGCAAATGGTTCGTTCGGGTTTAGACACTTTTAATCATATGTAATGATAAATAAACTACAAAGCATACCATGCACTCAAAAGTCTTAGATAAAACTTAATAGATTACTTAAACATCCTAAACAATTTAAAGTATCACTTTCCTAACATCCAATAACCAAAACAAACAATGATTTCAAGTATATTCAAATTCATTCTTATTAATTTCATTTCACATCATTTATTTCTCATAATTTTTCATTCATACGATGATTGTTTTTTAAGTTACATTTATTACTTACAAAATTCATTTCCTATTTGTTCATACAATGTCTTTTCCTCTTTCACTTCTTTGCATTCACTGCTTACATAAGTTATTTTCATTTCAGTTGTTAGATTATCCATTATTATGTAAGCTTCTTTACAATTTAGTTCACCATTAATAGGCTATTTTTTATATATTCATTTGTTTCATATATAGTATTATTGAATATTAAATTTATTTCTAAGTCATTTCAACACTTCTGAAGTTATAATCATTTAACTAATATAGTACTCACTTTAATTACAAATGGCTTCAACATTAACTTAAGTTTATAATTATTTAGTTACAATATTCATCTTTTCTATTGCATTTAATTTGTAACATTTCAAATTATTAACTTTAGTTTATAACAATTTATAACTTCAGAATTCTTAAAGAAAAAAATTCTATTGAACCCTTTTCATTATACTTAAAGCTTTACTTGTATAATATTCTATTACTTATTTCTACTAACATTTCAACTTTTAATATTTTGGTAAGTTATATATTGTTCTAAGAGTGCAATTGAATGTTACACAAGTATCTCATTTACTTTAGTTAACAAAATGTTTAATAATTACATCTAAAATTTTATTTTTCTTAAACCTGTAAGTTACAAATTCCTAATTCCTTATCTATTTCGTTAATCATTTTAATATCAAAATTCCTTATTTTTGTTTTAGAAATTTCCAATTATTAGTATAGTCAAGATTCCATTCTTTACAATAATTTCAATTTCTAATTTACACAAACTTAAGAACTATTCCCTTTCAATCATTTTAAAATAATATATTTAGTCACATCTTTTATAGATCAAATCATATTTAGAATCAAAACTTAAGCTTTGTTTATCAAAAAAACATGTAGTAAAACTACTACAATGATCTTCCCACTTTGAAACTCGAAAATGAACGTCGATGATGCATGCACTCATCACCAAAATTATTTTCCAGCGATAGAGAGGGGAGCACAGAGCTTATTTCCTTTAAAAAAAATCTTTTAAAACATTTGTTTCAAATCATCTTGAAATATTTATATCAAAAAATACTTCTAAATACTGCTAATATTATATTCCAAACTCATTCAAAAGAAATTTCAAAAATCTTGGAACTTCTGTTCTAAACTTCCAATTTATATTACTTTATTCGTAAATCCTATTTTTCAATCAATGTTTATAAAATTGCTCAACCTAACCAAAAACATATTACAACCAACTATATCATTTATAAAATTTATTATTTTACATATAAAATATATAATAGGCAAAATTATTTCATTTAATATATTTCAAAATAATAGTATGTATTTCTATCGTATTAAGTGTTTAGAAATTCCTATCATTGCCATAGCGTCCTATGTACCGACCAGAATTTATAAATATCCAACAAAACAAATTAACACAATATAAAAACCTTTTATAACGCTGACAAATACGCTCTCTCATATATGCACACTCAATGACTCATTCTACATTACAACCCCATTCCTAATGAGTTTGACCCAACAAAGCTAAGGTTATCGCTAAACCAAAGCTCTAATACCAACTATAATGACTCGCCTTTTGGAGAATTTAAATCGACAATAAACCTTATATGTCAAACTCAAACCATTCAAAATGGATGATTTTTATGGGATAAGTAAGAAAAAGCAGGGAAAGAAAGAAAAACAAATACAAAATCTTGCAGCGGAGTGAACAAAATATAATAATCAAATAAACAATTCATGAAGCTCTTTACAAATAACATTTGGTTATACTTCTACAATACAGATCAGAGTTACATACAACAGAAATGAATAAATAAATGCAGCGGAATAAAATGATGCAGTGGGATAAATGTAACAAATGATAATAGTACAAAATTTTCGTCTTCGTCCTCCAGAAAGCAGTCTTCGACACACTGAAAAGCTCAGACTGACCCGAGCGAATTGAAAATACAAAGCACTCGAGTCAGAACTAAAAGATCTTATGTAAGTTAAATCAACAGTAAATAAATATGAGTGTAACGGCGTCAGAGATGTTACGATGTAATATCCTGCCTTTTTGTACGTTTTAAATCGACGATAAACCACACACGTCAGACTCAACCCATACAAAAGGGCGGACTGTTATGGGGTAAATAAGAAAAAGCAGGGAAAGGAAGAAAAAAACAAAATAGAGTCTTGCAGCGGAACGATAAATATAATAATCAAATAAATAGTTCATGAAGCTGTTTTACAAAATATTCGATTATACTTATACAATACATATCAGAGATCATACCAGAGAAAAATAAATAACAATGCAGCGGAACAATATGATGCAGTGGAATAATATAATAAATAATAGAAATAAAATCTTCATCTTCATCATCTAGCAATAAGGTCTTCAAATCCCGAATGCTTAGGCTGACCCGAGTGAATTAAAAAGACAAAACACTCGAGTCAGAACTGAAAGATCTTATGTAACTTAAATCAACGAAAATAAATATGAGTATAATGGCGTCGGAGATGTTTACGGGGTTTGACATCTCATATCCAGTGTCTAATGTGAGTGCAGTAACTTAAGAGGTGCTCAGAATTCACATCTCCTAAGGATCCGTTAAACTATCTACTACGTAGTAATATACGCTACTATAATAGTGTCTAAAGTAAAGTATAATATACTGAAAATAGCGTTAAGGCTTTACATTTTCCACCTTAACACACTTTTATATTCCCATTGTCTATACAGTACCGTAATCTCCCCCGTACTGGGTGTCGTCAGAGGGCACTCCACAGGTATGGTACAAAACAAAATCGTATAAGGCGCGCTAGGGTAGGTGACACGGCACAACTAGACAATACTAGGGTAGATATACCAATTACGCTTTCGGACTGATGGTAGCGCGTAGCAACTACTACCGCCCACCTCGAGCCACACCCCCAAAATCAAAAGGAACCCAAACAATCAAAAGCAATAGAATGGTATCGAAGGAGTGTATCCGATAAAAGGTGCTACCTTCTTATCCCATCGATTGCTCCTGTTTTAGCCACTTTATGACAACGCACGGGAGTTGGGTCCACGTATTTACCTCAAAGGAAATGCCTCCACCATCATACTTCATTCTGGAATCTCCACCGCTTACACGGTCGTTAAAGTGGTTTTCGAAGTTGGAAGAGAGTATGACAACTTCCGATCCTGGTCTCTTCAATAACCAAACGTTATTATAACACCGCGGTCATTTCAAAATAATTTATACTTCAAACGAAAATATAATATCCATTTCAAAACCATATAAATACGATATCCTTTCCATTTTAAAACCCAAATCAATATGATACCATTTTTATTTCAAATATATCCTTTTTTCAAAATCTTAGCACTTTCAAATCTATATAACTTGAAACCCATAACTTTGAAATATAACTTCTAATACTTAAATGGTTTAAATATTAAATTACTTTATATAATAAAATAGCTTCTTTAATGTCGCACATAAATTCCAAATGCCAATTTGAACCTCCAAATAAACCATTTCAATTTCCATATATTTCAAAGCTTTAAATATTCCACCATTTCAAAATTAATTCTTTGATAATTCCATATATATCAAATTCAATTACTATTATTTAGATTTGAAATGTTTACTTAATAAATCCAATATCATTTAAGTAAAACTTTTAACTTTAAACAACTGGATATTCTTTCAATTTATTTAACTTGATATATTCATTTAAAACAACTTGATATTCATTTAAATCACTCTAAACTAAAATCAAGTTATAAAAATCATACCCTTTAAAATCACGATTTTATTTAAATTTCATATCCAATTTATTCAAGTATAATTATTAAATAATTTAATTCAAATCAATTTCATATTATCTTACCACCTTATTCTCATTTAAGTTATTATAAACTCTAGAAATTTAATTTAAATAAATACTTAACCATATCGTATCTTAATAAAATCAAACTTTATTATTAACTTATTTTATACTTTAAATCAATTTTATACATAGCATAAAACCGAGAATTCAACTATATATAAAATAACATTTATACAATATCCAAATCAATATCTTATAAAACCATATATTTCTTTACGAAACCATAGAAAATAATTTCAAAATATTTTTATATATAGACCACGGTGTCTGTATATAATTTTCTACCCTATGGTCAAGTGATACAGATATTTATCATTTCAATCCGTAATTTAAAATAAAAATACGGTTATATATCATTTCAAATCATAATCTCGAATGAAATAAAAATGCATAACAACTTGCATTTGTAACAATATAAAATACAACATCCATTCACCCAATATCAATCATCAACCATTTATCACAATCATCATCCAATTCAAACAACAACATCAATATAGAACAAATAAAAAATAACAGGTAATTACTGGCAGTTTATATTCAATAATAAATTAATTTAACTGGCAGTTTATGTGCAATAATAAATTGAATAACAATTCAATTCAATAAATTCAATTTAACTGGAATGATGATAATTAATATGCCAAACAGTAATAAATAGATTTCTAATCACATCAAAAGTTAATTTAACACACATAAGAAATTTTAGAAGTTGTGAGTGGGTTAAAACACTCACCTTTTGAATTTAAATTGAATTTAAATTCAATTTAAACCTAAAATTTGAACAGTCTCGGAATTCGTCCAAACCAGCGCCAAAATGTCCGAATTTCAATATGAATCTAGCAGAGAAAACCGCGCGTAATTTCGACCTTGTATGTAAAAGTGATGTGATTTAGAACATATGAAAATTAAATTTAACTAAAATAGACAAAGCAAAATAATATTACACTGCTTTACATGTCACCATGCACCATCGTTCCAGAAACTAACGCACACAACAAATGAACCAAACCCTAGCACACAAATCAATCAGGTCGCGTTCGACTTCAACCACAGCCGCAGCCTCGACGCTGTGCCGCGCGCCTTTAGACCCCACCGGAACCCTCACCTACGATGCATAAGCCGCCTCCATCGTCATCATCCACCACGCGACATCGATAGGCAGCAAACCCATAGCTGCCGCCATATTACTTAAACCCTGGCTGAATTTTAGCGAACAATCCCATCGTTGATTCACCAAATAAACTGCATAGATGAAGTCCCCTCGGTCCACTCAACAATACCCAGAAATAGATTCGAAGATCAGACGTTTTGGTCGGGGCTGATGAACGGCCATGGATAGTTCATCGATTTCCAGTCACAACAAAACCCAAATTGAAAAACAAATCATATATTTGACTTGCGCTCGTCGCGAGCTTCAAATCCATATATAATTCGATATAGTTTGAAGAGATTGAATTTTCCATTTGATTTTTGAATTGCAATTGGATTTGGAATTGTCTGCCGTGAAATGAGGAGGTGAGAAGAACTGTACATACAGACGAATGACAATGACGAACAATTAGGGTTTATAACGAGGTATATATAGGCAAGGCTGAAAAATAGAATAGATGAGCAAGATTGAATTACACGTTGAACGATAAATGGCCCACAAAGTCCATTTCGACTCCAGAACGAAATTGGGTCAACCCATATATCAAAGTAGATGTTTTAAAATATTTAAACGCAATAGAATAGGTTTCAAGTCCAAATTCTATAGTATGAAGAAGTTATGCTAAAACCAAGTTATTTCAAATTGATTTCAATTACATTGATTTCTAGGCGTTTCGAGTCCGTAAGATCAAACGAAAAGTCCGATCGCTACGAAACTTGAAATCCTACAATAATTCACATTTACGGGATGAAACTAGTTTCATTGAAATCCGAGTCAGTGGCCAAAATGGCTATTTTCCACTTAATTAAATAAATTAATAATTAATTAATTAAATCTCTATTTCAATCCAAATTCTATAATTTATAAATTTATCACTTTTGATTCCTTAGATAGGTTTTTCATTAGCGATAAAATAGAGGATAAATTTCCAATTTGTAGAGTGTCTGGTTTGCTTACACTTTTCAGACCATTGTCCCATTATCCTTACTTGCGATCGCCACAGAGTGATTCGTAGATCTTTTAAATTTGAGAAAATGTGGCTTCTTGAACCATGCTTCTCAAATCTAATTATCTAAATGGTCGTCTATGAGTCTTTATAGTATTAAATTTAGAGATAATTTAGCTAAAGCTTTTGTTCTAAAATTTAGAGAACTTAGAACTTTCCTTAAAAATTGGAATAAAAACATTTTTGGTAACATTAAAATTAAAAAAGGAAATATTCTAAATGAGATGCTTAAACTTAATAAGTTAAAAGAAACTAGACATTTAAGTCAAGGTGAGCGGAATGTTCTCAATAACTTAAAAGAGGAGCTTAACTCTATTCTTGAAAAAGAGGAAGTTATGTGGAAACAAAGATAAAAAATTCAATGGATCAATGAAGGTGATAATAACACTAAATTTTTTCATAATATTACCAATAGTAGAAAGCGTAGTAATACTATTAACTCTATTTTAGTTAATAATGTGGAATTACTTGACCAAAGAGACCTCAATAAGGCTTTCACAGATTATTATAAAGATATTTTTGGTAATAAAAATAAACATAGAATAGTATTAGATGGAACGATCTTTTTCCGACTGTCTCTAATATTAATCTTTCTGAATTAGATGTTCCTTAGAAATCTGAAAATCCATCTTTGATTTACCGGGTGATAAATCCCCGGGTCCAGATGGATTTTCAATTTTCTTCTATAAAACTTTTTAGGATGTCATTAAATTAGATTTAATTAGTATGTTTAATGAATTTTATAATGGCAATCTTCAATTAGGTAGATTTAATTTTGCTAATGTTATTTTATTGCACAAAAAAGTAGGTGCTAATACTTTAAAAGATTTTATACCAACTTCTCTAATCAACTGCTCAGTTAAAATTATTTCTAAAGTTTTAGCTAATAGACTTAGTACAAAAATGAATGACCTAATCGACTGTTCGCAATCTGCTTTCATAAAAGGAAGAAATATCATAGATGGTGCGACAGTTGTTAAAGAATATATTAATCATTGTTGTAGGAATAATATTACTTGTGCTATTTTAAAATTAGACTTTGCTAAGGCTTTTGATTCGGTTGATTGGGATTTTCTCATAGATATTTTTCTTGCTAGAGGCTTTAGTAAAAGATGGATTAACTGGATCATGATTTTACTTAAAACTGGTAATTCTAGTATTATGGTTAATGGTTTTTTAGGTAATAAAATCCAATCTAAAAGAGCTTTAAGGCAAGGGGACCATTTATCACCCATTCTGTTTAATTTAGCTGCCGTTGTTTTTTTCTAAGATTATTAAAAATGCAGTTAATAATAGTTCTCTGGGTAATATAAGTAATGATATTTCGAGTTATGGTTTATTAGTGCTTTAATTGCAGATGATACTTTGCTATTTTTCTCTCATCTTCCTAGACACATAATTAATCTTAAGTTTATTCTTTATAGTTATGAACTCTTATCAGGTTTAAATATAAACTTTGATAAAAGTTCTGTTTTAGTTTTAAACGATTTTGATAAAGTTGAAAATTTAGTTTTCCAACACATTGAATTGTAAAACTATGAATTTTCTGTTTGACTATCTGGGTTTTGTTATTAGACCTACAAAACTTAAGCACGATGATTGGTTAATAATCATTGACAAAATCAAAAATAGGATTACTTGCTGGAATGGGAGATTTCTATCTAGAGCAGGTAGGATGGTTTTAATTAATTCCGTTTTATCATCTCTCCCTATCTATTGGATGTCTATGCATCTTTTTCTAGATTGGGTGATAGATAAAATAGATAAGATTAGAAGAGATTACTTTTGGAGTGGTGAAAATCCAAACAGTTGCATAAAATGTTTAGTTAATTGGGAAACTGGCTGTAAGTCCAAAAAAGATGGTGGTTTAGGAGTTATTAATTTGCGAAATATGAATTTGTCTCTTCTTGCTAAATGGTTATGAAAATTCAGAGATGCTAATGATAATGCCATTTGGAAGGAAATTATTTCTAAATACTATTATAATGGAAGTAATAATCTCTATCAAATTAATCCTTCGATTTCATGTAAACAATCTTATTTTTGGAAATCAATTTTAAAATGTAGTGAGATTTTTAACTTAGGTATTAATATTATTGTTCACTCTGGTAATAATACATCTTTTTGGCATGATAGTTGGATTTCCGCTACTCCTCTAAAAAAATGATTTCAAAGAATTGTATGATATTTGTAACCTTAAATTTGCATTTATATCTGAAGTTTTTAATTCTGAAAATGACCCTCCTTGGATTTTCAGTTTTAATAGAATTTTAGTACGCTCAACCCTTAGACAACTTAATTTTCTTTATTGTAGATTAAATCATTATAATATTGACAATGATAATGATTATTTCAGTTGGGAGTGGGATAAGAGAAGAAATATTCTACTACTTCCTTTTACAAATTTATTAACTTTTCGGGAGTAACTGATAATTGTTTTAAATTTATTTGGAAGTCTAACGCTCCTACCAAATCTAAAATCCACATGTGGCTTATCATTCATAGTAAATTAAATACTACAAAATTTTAAAAAGGAAAAATATTAACATTGATAATAAATGTTATTATTGTAATGCATTTTCGGAAGATATTAATCATATTTACTATGAATGCATGGATACTTATTCTATTCTTAAGAATACCCTTAATATTTTTGAGTTTAAAATTAGTTCTAGAATTACTGATTGTTTTTTCTATTGGAACACTTTTAGATTTAATTTTAATAGGTATAATAGATACTTGCTTGATTCTTTGTTCACTATATCAAGTTGGTACATTTGGTTTGAGAGAAATCAAAGAATTTTTAATAATAACAATATGCACAGTAATAATTTAATTTTTTTTAATTTCATCTTTTTGCTTAAATTAGGTTTCAAACCCAAAATATAAATTGGCCAAAAATAATTATTTTAAGGAATATCTTAACAAGGTTAGAAATAATATTAACATATTTAAACATAGCATTCATGATTTCGACACTAATAATAGTTATATTAATACCATTTCTAATTTAAATGATGCTCACATGATACATAATAATTTTATTCCTATTGTAGGTCCTTAAAGATGCTTCTAGTTATGTTTTTGTTTTTATTGTTGTTGTAACAACCCGCATATTTATCGATTTTATATTTAAATATTTTATCAATACTCGGAATTTAGTCCGAAAAGCTACTTTTTGCATACGGTCGAATTAGGACTCGGGACCACTCCCATTGAGTTTAAAATGCCGTTTGCGACCTTTTTGAGTATAAGCTTCGATATGTTTGGAGAAAGTTGATTTTTGCTACTTTTCACTTTGGGTTTGGGTTTGGGTTCAGCCCTATGTTTGGACTTATACTCAAAAACTGAGCCACTCCTCCCCATTCACCCTCATTATCTTCTCTTTTCAGTTCCAAGGCAATAATGGTGGGAGAGATTGAAAATTAAAACTCCAAAACCCTAGTTCCTCTTTCAACCTCAAATTCCTAGCTCCAAATTCAAGAGAACCCATTGGTAAGCATTCTCTTCTTCTTCTCCAACTTATTCTCTTACCAATTTCAGAAATTCCTAAACCTAATTTTGGGAATGTTCTTGTTTTGAGCATAGATTCAAGCTCATTTGGGTTGTGTTGAAGAGAGGTTGATTCTCCATTTGCTTTCAAGCTTCTTCTTGTTTGATTTTGTAAAAAGGTGAGATTTTTATCTCACGTCTATGCTTATATTTATCTTCGATTGTTAGGTATGAATTCCTAACACTTATTCGTGTGCAATTGCTTTTGGTTTGGATTGATTTGGTGAATATTCCAATTTTTGGTGTTTTGGGTTCAATCCTTTAAAAATCATAACTTTGATGTTTGAACATGTGTTTGGTGATGCATCGAGGAGCATATAGGGCCGGGTAGTTGATTGGCATAATCCCTTAGTGCCGTTGCTCGAGAGAATGCAATTTGGTGGAGGTTGGACCTCAATTGGATGGACTGGGAGGGGACTGGCAACAGGTCCGGTCGACCGAGCACTGTAGCCGGCCGACCGACCTGCTGCCAAGTGCATAAGCACTTCCCTGTTTAAGGTTCGGTCGACCGAGTACAGTGTTCGGCCGACCGACCTGCTTCTCGAGGAATTTTGAGAACAGGGTCCGGTCGACCGAGCTCTGTAGCCGGCCGACCGACCTGCTGCATTTTTGCCTATTTCGCCTAGTTGTTTGAATTTTCAACTTTAATCGATTCGTGTTGTTTCCTATGTGTTGTTATCATTTGTTATGACTTTGATGACTCCTTTTTAGGGATTTTTGAATATCCATTTTGATGGATTCTTTATCGGTTTCGTTGGATTTTTATTCACATCTTCGTATGTGAATTTTAGTGATTGATTGTTCCTACAATCTTCTTTGTGTTTTGTCACTTTAAAAATATAAAGGTTTTCTATACTAGTAGTAAATATCAAAACTCTTTCCTCAAACGATTTCAATACTATTTTAATACCAAATTCGTTTATAAAACCGTTTCCCAATCTATTAGTATATATAAACCTTTACCTCACTCGTATGAGAAATCTAATTAAACGACTTAGTAAAACAAGTGGTATGAAACGCTTGCGTTCACTTTGTCGGTTAATTCTTGGACTTGTTCGATTGAATCCCTTGTGACAATTTTATAGTGGAGATCTACAATTTGTTCGTAAATATTTAAGTTAAGCAAGTGGTTATGGGACATGAAGCTAAACTCATATATTTACTAGCTTAGTGTAATTGACACTTCTCGTTGATCATAACGATCATCTTTGTGATTTAGACTAGCAATGTGCGATGTCTCTTTGTCTGCTAGGGAGACTAAACCCCGGTTTGTGGAGTTTCGACTCAAATTGGTGGGGTAGAAACCCATGGTCTTCGGGCCGTTTGTGGAGCTTCGGCTCAATTTGTGATGGTTAGCAACCATGGAATTAGCGTTCCGTTTGTGATACACGTGTTGGCGAGCTTTATGCTCCCGTTTGTGATAGGCCTCCCCCTCTTTGTGATTTCTGGATTTCTTGAGATGATTTCTAGAATTTGCGTTTCACCAATTTTCGTGATTTCCATCGATAAGCTTTATCGATATTTGTGTATTGGTGAATTTGTGCGTCATTGACTTTTGTGATTTCTGGATTTCGTGTGTTGAATTCTGGAATTTGTGCGTCATTGACTTTTGTGATTGACATTGATATTATTGTCAATATTTATGGTTTGGTGAACTAAATTAGGAGTATGACGTTTCTGTGATTCTTGTGTAGATTTTGGGACATTGAATAATCCCTTGATGATTTTCAACTGCTTATATATATCACAGCTTGGCATTGTGATTATTATGTGCTTTGTCATATCTCTTATTCTATATCGTTTCATCTGATATTTATAGTTAGACTGATCCGTTTATTATTTTCTTATTAAATAATACCCGGATCAGACCGAGATGTTACAGGTGCTTCTGCTTGACTTCTCTCCAGGGATCCATTACTCTGACCTTTTGCTTACTACTTAGATTAGTAGTTTTTGTTGTATACTCTTGAGATGTTGACTCATAGATGTATTCTTTTGTATAGCACGTGTTGCTATTCTTTTGTATTATTACTCTGATATACACTTCCATGTGTTAATTATATATTCATATCTTCTTCCGCCTTTGTGATATGAATTGTCTGTGACTGATTTATGTTATGTTTATTTCGATATTTATTTCCGAAGATATTACAGCCTCTGTATAGTAGCTTTGAGTATGTGTCGGTATGTCGGATTTCCCTCTTGATAAAGAAATGCATGTTATACAATTTGACATATCGATGCTCGCGCAAAGCAATTACACGGATGGTCGCTCCTCAACATCCTTATTCTCCGTGCTAGTTGACAGCATTCACCGTAATGTTCTTGGCTAGCATGGGCAAAGAGGTGGGGCGTCACAGCTTGGTATCAGAGCCAAACTTCGAAACAATATGGAATATTATAACAAGGATCATCGTCCTAAGTCTTTCTTAGGAGTCGTGCTTTAGGATTTAACTCGAGTCTTCGTACCGATTCATCCTATTTTCCTTATGATTCCTTATTTTATCTATCAAGATTGCTTGATATTCATTTTGTGAATAACCTTTTTCTTCTTCTTCTTTCTTTCTAAAGGAAGAGAAATGGTTAGACCTAGCCGTCCTAGCGCCGGTCAATCTAGTGCTACTCCCCAGGATGGAGTTTTTATGACTGCTCAACAGCTTCTTGATTTAGTGACGAATGCTCAAGCAGCTGGAGCTAACCCGGAACCTACTCACCCAAAGTCGGGGTTTGCACGCTTGTGCAGCGATTACCCTAATTTGGGTGGGGAGCCATTCAAAGGTTCCGAAACTGTTATTGAAGTACAGGCTTGGCTAAGGTCATGCGATCGAATCTTTTCTCGCATGAATCTTATTGACCTTCACCGAGTTCAGGTGGCCTCTAGTATGCTCCGAGAAAGAGCATTGGACTAGTACGAGCTTCTTATTTCTGAGATTAATGAAGCGGATCTCACCTGGGGGCAATTCCGAGAACGCTTCGAGTTGAAATTTGTACCAGAAGCAGAGAAAGTGACATTGGCTCGACGATTTATAGACCTTGTTCAAGGTGAGTCCTCCGTGACCGATTACGTCGCCTCCTTCGAGTCGCTTTCTAAATATGGGGTTGAATACATCAACACCCCTTTAAAGAAGAACCAGAGATTCGCCTATGGCTTAAACAAAAATCTCAAGAAGCCATTACTTCTAAAATTAGAAGTTTCTTTCGACCAACTCGTTGATATCGCTCTTCGTCTTGAACAGGCGGATAGGGAGAATGATGTTGAAGTGGTGGGTTCCAAACCAAGCTTCAACAACAGCAAGAAGAGGCCAAACAAATTCAAAGGCCCCTATCCTAATAAGAAAGGGAAGCAAGTAACCTCCGTGGCAAAGACTTCTTCCTTTGGTCGTGGGGAATGCTATAATTGTGGTTCGAAGGACCATTACGCGAACAAGTGTCCAAAGTCTCTCTCTTGTCGCTACTGCAAAAGTCCCGGTCATGTTATATCCTCATGCCCCAAGCTTCAGGGAAGGAAAGAGGGAAAGCTTAATGTTGCTCAAGCCCCTGGCAACACATCTCGTGGCCAAGGTATTTCTCATTCTATTCTGGATGGAATTATTTTATTTCGTGATCATCCTATTCGAGTTCTTTTTGATACGGGTGCGTCCCATTCTTTTATATCAAAAGAACTTGTTGATACTTTTTCTTTGGATGTTTTGTGTTTAATTACTTCTTTGAGAATTGCGAATCCGGTTGGTGGATCCGCGACAATCAGTTTATTGTGTAAAGATGTCGAGATTATTTTGTGTGATTTTTCTTTCTGAGCCGATTTGCATTGCATGCGTTATTTAGGCTTTGGGATGATTTTGGGAATGGATTGGCTTAACCGTTATGAAGCCCATATCCTATGTCCTGAGTGGACTATTCATGTTCGACATCCTCAATCTGTTATGTAGATTTCTATTAATCTTAAAGATTCAGATTCCAGCTTGGTTGCATCTTTATATTCTTTAAATCCTCGTGATGACGATGATGACGATGAGGGTGATATTATTTCTCTTATTCACATCGTTTGTGAATTTTCCGACTTATTCGAGCCCGTTTTAGGATTACCACCTAAGCGAGAAATTAAGTTCAGAATTAATCTTATTCCTAGAGCTCAACCTATCACTCGTCCTCCGTATCGTATGTCCAATAAAGAAAACGAGAAGATGCGTAAACAATTATCCGAATTGGAGACGAAGCAATTTATTCGCTCTAGTTCCTCGCCTTGGGGAGCTTCAGCTATTTTTGTGAAGAAATCCGATGGAACACTTAGGCTTTGCGTTGACTACTGCAAGCTTAATGATCTTACTATCAAAAATATATATCCTTTACCTCGGATTGATGGTCTATTCGATCAGCTTAGTGGTGCTAGAGTCTTTTTACAATTGGACTTGGCTACCGGTTTTCATCAGCTTCATATTGCAGAGGATAGCATTCCTTTGACATCGTTACGTACTCGGTATGGATCTTATGAATGGCTTGTTATGCCATTTGGTCTAACGAATGCTCCGGCCTATTTCGTTGACCTTATGAATAGAGTTTTCAAAGACTTTCTCGACCGGTTTGTTCTCATCTTTATCGATGATATTCTTGTGTATTCTAAAACCGAGGAGGAGCATGAAAAACATCTTCGGATTGTGTTGGAAACTTTTAGGAGTAATCAACTGAAAGCAAAATTTTCTAAATGCCACTTTTGGCAATCTCGTGTGAAGTTTCTCGGTCATATTATTTCCAAATCCGGAATTTCCGTGAATCCTTCAAAGATTGAAGCGATTCAAGATTGGAAGAGACCGGAGAGTGTGACGGAGATTCGTAGTTTTCTTGGATTGGCGGGTTATTACCGTCGTTTTATCAAAGATTTTTCTAAGATTGTCGTACCTCTCACTAGCTTAATGAAGAAAGGTGTTAAATACATTTGGTCGGACAAATGCGAAACTTCTTTTCAGAAACTAAAGGAACTTCTTTCTGATGCTCCTATTCTTGTTATTCCCGAGGGGAATCAAGATTTCGTTGTTTATACCGATGCTAGTCGCGTTGGTTTGGGTGTCGTTCTTATGCAAAGAGAACGTGTTATTGCTTATGCTTCTAGGCAATTGAAGCCTGCCGAGACTAGATATGCCACTCATGATTTAGAACTCGCGGCTATTGTTTTCGCTCTTCGGATTTGGCGTCATTATCTTTTAGGAGAGAAATTTGTTCTTTACACGGATCATAAGTCTTTGAAATATTTATTTTCTCAAAAGGAACTTAATTTGCGTCAACAGCGTTGGCTCGAATTTCTTGCACCATATGATCTCGATATCCTTTATACTCCCGGAAAGGGAAATCGTGTTGCCGATGCACTTAGTCGCAAGCAACAAGCGGTTGTTTCTATGATGATATCTGAATGGAATGATCTCGAGATATTATCCTCTTGTGAGATTCGAGACCGTGTCTCTGATTTATGTTCATCACTTGTGTTATGTAGCCTTGAGGATCATCCTTCTCTTGTAGACCGCATTCTTGAAGCTCAAAGGCTAGATCCCGAAATGGCTCTTCTTGGCCAAAATATTAGGGATAAAATTGATATTGAAGGATTGAAAGAATTTGATATCGATTCTCGTGGCGGCATTCGAAAATTTGGTAGACTTATCGTACCAAATATTGTTGATCTTCGTAAGGATATTTTAGAAGATTCTCATCGTTCTAAATTCACCATTCATCCCCGTAGTAGTAAAATGCACGCAGATATGAAGCGACTTTATTATTGGGAGGGAATGAAACTTGACATCGCTAACTTCGTTAAGCGTTGCATGACTTGCCAACTCGTTAAGGCCGAACATCAAGGCCCGGTGGGTTATTGCAACCTTTAGAAATTCCAATTTGGAAGTGGGACCAAATTTCCATGGATTTTATAGATGGCCTTCCCTGTTCTCGTTCGGGTCATGATAGCTTATGGGTGATCGTTGATAGACTTACTAAATCCGCCCATTTTATTCCCGTTCGGTCTAACCGAACCGTTCCTCTTTTGGCCAAGCTCTTTATCAAAGAGATTGTTAAATTGCATGAAGTTCCTACTTCTATTGTTAGTGATCGTGATCCATTGTTTACTAGTGGATTTTGGAAGAGTCTTCAAAAAGCTTTGGGAACGAAGCTCAATTTTAGCACCGCTTATCATCCTCAGTCCGATGGACAAACTGAGCGTGTGAATCAAACTCTTGAAGATCTTCTTCGTGCATGTGTGCTTGATTTTGGGGGAAGTTGGGAAGATCATATTTCACTTGTTGAATTTTCCTATAATAACAGCTTCCAATCTAGTATTGGTATGGCACCTTTCGAGGCACTCTGTGGAAGGCCATGCGGATCTCCTTCTTGTTGGCTTGAGGTAAATGAGAAGCTAGTTTTAGGTCCAGATTTTATTCGTGATTCCACAGAAAAGGTTGATCTTATTCGTCATAGGATGAAAGAAGCCCAGAGTAGACAAAAATCCTATGTCGATAACCGGAGAAGGAAGTTAGAATTTCCTGTGGGAGATCTTGTGTTCATTCGTGTTTCACCTATGAAAGGTTTTGTACGTTTCAGTCGATCGGGAAAATTGGCGCCTCGATATATTGGGCCATTTCCTATCACTGAACGTGTTGGTTCCATGGCTTATCGCCTTTTATTACCGGCTTAATTTTCTGCTATCCATGACGTGTTTCACGTTTCTTAACTTCGGAAATGTCTTCGAGATTCCGATTCTATTCTTGAGCCCGGTGTTGTGGAAGAGATTGAAGTTTCGCCTAATTTAACTTATGAGCAACATCCTATTCGAATTGTTGCTTCGGAGGTCAAACGCCTTCGAAATAAAGATGTCTCGCTTGTTAAAGTCTAATGGTCTTCAAATCCTAAGGATTGTTCTTGGGAATCTAGAGAGTACATCAAGCGAACACATCCGGACTTACTTTCTCATGCTCTTTGAGGTGAACTTCTTATTTCAAATTTCTTTTGTGTTGAATATGCTTTTATGGTTGTTACTACATATCTTCTTCTTAAATATTGCGAGGACGCAATTTCTTTAAGGAGGGGAGTCTGTAACAACCCGCATATTTATCGATTTTATACTTAAATATTTTATTTAAATATTTTATCAATACTCGGAATTTAGTCCGAAAGCTACTTTTTGCATACGGTCGAATTAGGACTCGGGACCACTCCCATTGAGTTTAAAATGCCGTTTGCGACCTTTTTGAGTATAAGCTTCGATATGTTTGGAGAAAGTTGATTTTTGCTACTTTTCACTTTGGGTTTGGGTTTGGGTTCAGCCCTATGTTTGGACTTATACTCAAAAACTGAGCCACTCCTCCCCATTCACCCTCATTATCTTCTCTTTTCAGTTCTAAGGCAATAATGGTGGGAGAGATTGGAAATTAAAACTCCAAAACCCTAGTTCCTCTTTCAACCTCAAATTCCTAGCTCCAAATTCAAGAGAACCCATTGGTAAGCATTCTCTTCTTCTTCTCCAACTTATTCTCTTACCAATTTCAAAAATTCCTAAACCTAATTTTGGGAATGTTCTTGTTTTGAGCATAGATTCAAGCTCATTTGGGTTGTGTTGAAGAGAGGTTGATTCTCCATTTGCTTTCAAGCTTCTTCTTGTTTGATTTTGTAAAAAGGTGAGATTTTTCTCTCACGTCTATGCTTATATTTATCTTCGATTGTTAGGTATGAATTCCTAACACTTATTCGTGTGCAATTGCTTTTGGTTTGGATTGATTTGGTGAATATTCCAATTTTGGTGTTTTAGGTTCAATCCTTTAAAAATCATAATTTTGATGTTTGAACATGTGTTTGGTGATGCATCGAGGAGCATATAGGGCCGGGTAGTTGATTGGCATAATCCCTTAGTGCCGTTGCTCGAGAGAATGCAATTTGGTGGAGGTTGGACCTCAATTGGATGGACTGGGAGGGGACTGGCAACAGGTCCGGTCGACCGAGCACTGTAGCCGGCCGACCGACCTGCTGCCAAGTGCATAAGCACTTCCCTGTTTAAGGTTCGGTCGACCGAGTACAGTGTTCGGCCGACCGACCTGCTTCCCGAGGACTTTTGAGAACAGGGTCCGGTCGACCGAGCTCTGTAGCCGGCCGACCGACCTGCTGCATTTTTGCCTATTTCGCCTAGTTGTTTGAATTTCCAACTTTAATCGATTCGTGTTGTTTCCTATGTGTTGTTATCATTTGTTATGACTTTGATGACTCCTTTTTAGGGATTTTTGAATATCCATTTTGATGGATTCTTTATCGGTTTCGTTGGATTTTTATTCACATCTTCGTATGTGAATTTTAGTGATTGATTGTTCCTACAATCTTCTTTGTGTTTTGTCACTTTAAAAATATAAAGGTTTTCTATACTAGTAGTAAATATCAAAACTCTTTCCTCAAACGATTTCAATACTATTTTAATACCAAATTCGTTTATAAAACCGTTTTCCAATCTATTAGTATATATAAACCTTTACCTCACTCGTATGAGAAATCTAATTAAACGACTTAGTAAAACAAGTGATATGAAACGCTTGCGTTCACTTTGTCGGTTAATTCTTGGACTTGTTCGATTGAATCCCTTGTGACAATTTTATAGTGGAGATCTACAGTTTGTTCGTAAATATTTAAGTTAAGCAAGTGGTTATGGGACACGAAGCTAAACTCATATATTTACTAGCTTAGTGTAATTGACACTTCTCGTTGATCATAACGATCATCTTTGTGATTTAGACTAGCAATGTGCGATGTCTCTTTGTCTGCGAGGGAGACTAAACCCCGTTTTGTGGAGTTTCAACTCAAATTGGTGGGGTAGCAACCCATGGTCTTTGGGCCGTTTGTGGAGCTTCGGCTCAATTTGGGATGGTTAGCAACCATGGAATTAGCGTTCCGTTTGTGATACACGTGTTGGCGAGCTTTATGCTCCCGTTTGTGATAGGCCTCCCCCTCTTTGTGATTTCTGGATTTCTTGAGATGATTTCTAGAATTTGTGTTTCACCGATTTTCGTGATTTCCATCGATAAGCTTTATCGATATTTGTGTATTGGTGAATTTGTGCGTCATTGACTTTTGTGATTTCTGGATTTCGTGTGTTAAATTCTGGAATTTGTGTGTCATTGACTTTTGTGATTGATATTGATATTATTTTCAGTATTTATGGTTTGGTGAACTAAATTAGGAGTATGACGTTTCTGTGATTCTTGTGTAGATTTTGTGACATTGAATAATCCCTTGATGATTTTCAACTGCTTATATATATCACAGCTTGACATTGTGATTATTATGTGTTTTGTCATATCTCTTATTCTATATCGTTTCATCTGATATTTATAGTTAGACTGATCCGTTTATTATTTTATTATTAAATAATACTCGGGTCAGACCGAGATGTTACAGGTGCTTCTGCTTGACTTCTCTCCAGGGATCCATTACTCTGACCTTTTTCTTACTACTTAGATTAGTAGTTTTTGTTGTATACTCTTGCGATGTTGACTCATAGATGTATTCTTTTGTATAACACGTGTTGCTATTCTTTTGTATTATTGTGGATCTTTTTGACCACTACTCTGATATACACTTCCATGTGTTAATTATATATTCATATCTTCTTCCGCCTTTGTGATATGACTTTTCTGTGACTGATTTATGTTATGTTAATTTGGATATTTGTTTCCAAAGATATTACAGCCTCTGTGTAGTAGCTTTGAGTATGTGTCGGTATGTCGGATTTCCCTCTTGATAAAGAAATGCATGTTATACTATTTGACATATCGATGCTCGCGCAAAGCAATTACATGGATGGTCGCTCCTCAACAGCCTTATTCTCCGTGCTAGTTGACAACATTCACCGTAATGTTCTTGGCTAGCGTGGGCATAGAGGTGGGGCGTCACAGCTGTTTTTGTTCTAGTTTTTATTTGTCTACCTTTTTAATTGGTTCATATTTTCTTTGCTTTTTAGTTTTGTTAGTTTTTGGTCTAATTTGTCTTTGCTTTATTTTTCTCATTAGTTTTTATTCTCACATATATGTATATGATTTCTATTTATATACATACATATGATTATTACTAATAGGTTTTCCTAGTTTTTTAGGTTTGGATTAGGTAGATTGCTAGTTTCTCTTTTCAGGTTTGCGGGATAGCTAGCGTCTTAATGCAGATGTGCTGGATAGTCATATCCAGGAGTTTTTATTGTGTCAGGCATTTCTTTCTGATTTACCAAGTCTTCAGAGTGGAGTACTTCTTTATGGATCATTTCTTGGAGTTCTCCTTCATGGATCATTTCTTTTTCGAGATTAGCTTTTCTCTTCTGAGGCAGGTATTTAGAGGTTCTTTTTGATGGTGCTATCTCTCAACGCCTGTGGTTTTCCATACTTGTTTTGTTTAGGTACCTCTAACATCCTAATATTGGGTGGTGGCCTTACCGAAGCTCAGTATTATGTGTAATGAGCGGTGGCTTTGTCGGAGCTCATTATAGAGGTACTTGTTTCTTTATTTGTTATAGTACTTAGACTTGTCACCTGTCAGACATGTTGGCAGCACCATTTTATGTGTTATATATATAGATTCATGTGTGTTGTCCTCTTTTTTAGAGGATCACACATTTATCTCAAAATATAATAACATAAAACAAATTTCCATGTTAATTCAACGTTAATTATTTCGCTGATTGTCATATTTATTTTTTATTCCAATAATTGAAGAAATTACAAGTTTAATTTTCCATAATTCCCTTTAATTGACCTTTCACTCTATTGTTCAATCTATTTTTATCAAAAGGATGAAGTTACTATTGATTCATGATTGTTTACGTTAATATTCTCAGATTTCATCTAAATTTCCACTTATGCAATATTTAAATATTTAATTTAATTTAATGGTAATTAATTCTATTATCGTAAATTAAATTCCAATATATTAGTAAAACTTTATTACCATTCCTTTTATTCAACCAATTGTCATATTATGGATAGAGTTTACATTGGTTACTTCTTGTTGAATTAACAATCTTCAATGACAAATTAAATCTACCCTAACTGCACTAATTAAGTCAATTGACTGCAATTGATTTCAAATTAAATTTTATGAACTAAACAAATAGGTAACTTATAACGATTTTTACCATTAAACTTAATTACCTTTAAGTTTATTACTTTCAAACAACTATTATAATTACTTCCAGAACATTGATTTTATCCAATTACCACTTTTTATAATTTAAATTCATTAGGTAGTTCAATGCTTACATTTGTTTTCTTACATCCAATTTGTAGCTAGGTATAACGTCTACATTATTTCCAATTTACTAACTACCGTCCATTATACCTTACAGTTGTTCAACTTATTGAGATTGCACTAAATTTAGTTATTCACTAACTTGCATTATCATTATTACCATAATTTACATTTAGTTACTATTAATCAATATACTATTTCATTGGTTGATTCAATACTTACTCTTATTTACTTATTTTGTATTTTACAACCAAGTGCAACAATTTACACTACTTCATTATTGGAATTTCACTCCAATTGTCAATAAACAAATTTTCGTTCACACTTCCATTATTATGTTGATTATCATTAAAGTAATATTTAGTTACCCTTATTTGTAATTGGTACATTAACTGGTAACGACAACCATTTGTCACCATTATCCCTTTATAATACTTGTATTTTATTCTTCACAAACAGTTACCCTCTATTATATTATTTCACACATGAATTCAATAATTAATTTTTAATTACCAATGCTACATTTCATTTCTAACATTCACTTCATTACAAGTTATAAAGTTTTTATTCTTTCTACATTTAGTTACAAAAATCTTATTAAATTACCCAATTTAATTATCAAATTTTATGGACTGTTATATAAGGGGTTTGACATCTCCTATCCAGTGTCTAACGTGAGTGAAACAACTTAAGAGATGTTCGGTATTTCATCTCCTAGGGATCCCTTAAACTATTTACATATGTAGTACAATACGCTATTATAATAGTATCTAAAGTAAAGTATTAAAATAGCATTAAGGCGTTACACAAATCCCCCTTACGCATTTTTATATATTCCCATAGTCTATGTAGTACCGTAATTCCTCCGTAAACTAGAAGGCTATCAAAGGGAACTCCATAGGTATAGTACAAACCAAACATGTAGAAGGTGTGATAGGGCATGTGAACACAGAACTTGAGGCAATGCCAGAGTAGATATACTAATTGCGGATCCGGACTGGTGGTAACGCAAAGCAGCTAACGCCATCCACCTCGGAACACACTGCCATAATCAAAATCAAGGGGGCGGCCACTAAAATATCACAAAGTCATAATATGGTATTAAATAAACGTGTCTGATTGGAGGGATGACCTCACTTGGCCAGGCGTGACTTCTGTTTTAGTCACATCTAAGCTGACTCATGGGAGTCAAGGTCATGTAAATACCTAATATAGAATCGTTCGCCAAATCATCCTACTTCATTTCTGGAATCTCCACCACGTACACAGTTGTTAAAGTGGTTTTCAGTATTGGCAGAGAGTATGATGCTATCAGATACCGGTCTCTTTAACAACCAAAGGCTTTTTACACATCGGATGGTTCTTTTACATTTTTAAAACTGTTTCATAATTTATATCAAAATATTATATACTCTAAATGACTTCCAAAATCATATTCACTTTCGAAAACATTTCGCATTTGAAAACACACCACTTTACAAAGTATGAATGTAACATCACGCCTTTTCGCACACTTGAAACCGACACACGTGCCAATTCAAAGCATACGCAAGGGCGGATTGTTATGGGGTAAATAAGAAAAAAACAGAGAGGAAATAAAACAAAATAGAATCTCACAGCGGAAGGATAAAATATAATAATCAATATACAGTTCATGATAACTGTTTACAAAATATTTATTTTACTTATACAATGAATATCAGAGTTACACATACCAATACAATCAATGCAGCAGAAATTTAGAGTGTGGTGCGATACTATAAATAATATAATACGGATTCTTCGTCTTCGTCCTCTAAAGCTAAAATCTTCGATCCTGAAACGCTCGGACTGACCCGAGCGAATTTGAAAAGACAAAAACACTCGAGTCAGACTAAAAGATCTTATGTGAGTTAAATTAACAGAAATAAATATGAGTACAGTAACTCAAGAGATGTTCGGGATTTACATCTCCTAAGGATCCGTTAAACTATTTACTATGTAGTATATTGCGCTATTATAATAGTGTCTATTTATAAAATAAACTTACTTTTTAATAGCGTTAAGGGGTTACCCATATAGCCCTTAACACAAATAATGCCAATAGTCTATACAGTACCGTAATACCTCCTGATCGGGAAGCTACCAGAGGATACTCCATAGGTACGACACAAATAGAAACTCGTAGTAAAGGCTCGGTATGGTAGGTGACACGGCACAACTAGGCAATGCCAGGGTAGATATACCAATTGCTATCCAGGCTGGTGGAAACGCGTAGCCGCAGTTACCGCCCACCTCGGACTAACTCCTCAAAATCAAAATATAGAAGTGGCCACTGAATCAATCCAAAATCAAAGTATAATATCGAAGAGGAGGGTCCGATCAGAGGAATGACCTCATTGGCCTGAGAATCGCTCCTGTTTTAGCCACCTTATGCCAACTCACGGGAGTCGGGTCCACGTATTTACCTTACAGGAAACGTCGCCACCACCTACTTCATTCTGGAATCTCCACCGCGTACACGGTTAGTCAAAGTGGTTTTCGGTATCGACAGAGAGTATGTCAGATATCCGATCCCGGTCTCTTTGCCAACCCATCGTTATTATAACACCGCGGTCATTTAAAAATAGGTTATACTTTAAAAATCAGAATAAACATTCCATTTCATAACCATGAATACGATATCATTTCAAAACCCAAAACCATATTTTATCACTTATCCCAAATATAATTCTTTTCCAAAATCAAAATGCTTTAACTTCATATCGTCTGAAAATCAAATATTTTCAAAGCATAGTGTTTTGAAAATCATAATTTAAAACCATAACTTCTAAAACTTGAATGGTTTGGATATTCAACGGTATATGAATTAAAAGGTTTAACTTAAATGTTACTTTGTAAAGAAAATAGTTCTCATGGCTTTACAAATACATTTCTTTATTAAAGTCTAAACCAAAATTTGTATTATCTCTCTCAAGTTCCAAAACCACTTCAATTTATATATATATATATATATATATATATATATATATATATCCATTTGGAGTATTAATATTTCAAAACTAAAGTTGGAATTTATTCCTTCAACCAAATTAAATGTTCTATTATTTAGTCTTGAATATTCACATAAAATCCATAAATAAATAAGAACTCCAATTTCTAGTAATAAAATATATATTTTTTTCAATTCAAATTATACTAGAATATTCATTTCAATTTATCTTGGAAAAAAAAAATCCAATTATAAATATCATATCTTAAAATTTCCAAACTTAACATTTAAACATATGATATAAATTATCAAACTCCATTTTCTTAAATTTTTTCCATTTTTAATAAAGAGATTTATACACCTTTTAATTTCAAAATTTTCAACTTCATATGTATATATATGGAAGAATAATATTTATACAATATAAAATTTAAGATTATTATAAACCGTATTCCATCCAAACCATAGAAATCACCTTTAAATAGTTATATATATACCGCGGTGCCTGTATATAACTTTCTATCCTATGGTCAAGTGATACGGATATTTATCATTTCAATTCGCAATTTAAAAGATATAAAATTTTGCGGTTGCATATCATTTCAAACCACAATCCCGAATGAAATGAAATATGCATGATAATTTGCAATTTAATGATATACAATAAACATCCATTCATCAACATCATCCATCATCCAAATCGCAATCATCAATCAGTATCAATCAATAACAATATTATTTTTGGTACTACATAACAGGTAATACTGGCAATTTTATTCAAATTAAATTTAACAGCTATTAATCTACAGTCTATATTCAGTAATAAATTATATAACTGTTAACTAGCAGTTCATATACAAACAAATAAATTTTAACTGTAAATTTATACGCAATAAATTAATTAAATTAACAGTTAAATTAAATAAATGCAATTCAACAGATATGAATAAAATAAACATGCCAAATACTCATAAATAAATTTCTATTCATTTCTAAAATTAGTTTAACAAACATAAAAGCTTCTAGTAGTTGTGAGTGGGTTTAAACACTCACCTTTGGAATTTAAATCGAATTTAAATTCGATTTAAACCTAAAAATTCGCCCTTCTCGGAATTCGTCCAAACCAGCGTCATCAAATCCGGAATTAAATTACGATCCTAACAAAAGAAATTTCGTGTGAATCCGACTTCGTATGAGAAAGTTATGGCGAAAAATGATGATTGAATTCAAAATTGAAAATAAATAAAACGATACACAAACCATATAGATGCGATCCCTATCGTCCACTCTACAAAACCCAGAAAAGGTTTGACGATCCGACGAAGTTTGCGACGACGATGATGAATGGTCACGGACTGTTTGAATTAATTCTGGTCAAACGAATGTTCAAAACAGAAAACGAATTGCACCAGTAGATTACGTGCCTCGAGAACATTAACATATATTTTTTTGTGGAATTTTTCTGAAGTGTTTGCATTTTCATTGAAATTTGGATTGAAGTAGATCTAGGTTTTGCAACCATTTGAGAAGGAGAAGGAGATGAAGAAATGAATATACAGCAAATGACAATAGGATGGAGCTAGGGTTTATAACTGTATATATATATTAAATTTCCAAAATTTAATTAAATTTACTTTCCATTATTTATTGTCAATTAGATCGATTTATCATTGGATTCATATTTCAATATGTAAATATCCCCAATTTCATCTGCACTTATATTTACATAGTTTCTAAATATTAAATTTCAAATATTACTTCATTTAACGTTACGTATTTATTATTTATTACTTGCTGCAGTTGATTATCAATTATACTTAATATACTACATAGATGGTAAATTTTGAATACTTGTTATCATTAACGTTTTATTTCCACTTACAAAATAAATGAAATTATTACATAAACTCCCTTAATTAAGTCAACCATTATCTTATATAACTTAACTGGTAATATATATATACCCAATTGCCCTAATTGGTTTATAGTTATCAGCTAAATACATACTAACTTGTAAATAAATTCGTTTAATTGCAAATGGACCTGATCAAATTTAATAGATTGAATAGATGGGTAAGCAAATAATAAATTTTCCTTTTTGTCAAATTCAAACCCATTCCGACTTAATTATCAATTACAATTTATTACGAAACATTGGTTTTATGCAGTTACCTTTTATTTGCGTAGTATTACATCAATTCCTATAACCTTGGATTCATTCCCAATTCACCAAATTCAATTAATTACACTTTACAAATGTGTTTCCAATATATAGGTATTGCCCAAATTAAATTTATTAGCTAACTCATATTAATAAACAAATGACTTATATGAATGATTAAAATTTTCAATTATCTACTTTGCTCCTAAACTTCTGTTATTTAATAATTATTGCTTAGAACCTGATTTTAATCTTCCCATTATCTATTTAATTCCTTCTAGAATCATAGCTAATATTTGTCATCCCTTCATTACCCAAATGTTCTTATCCCATCAAATTTTAAGTTATCGAAATATTAAATGTCAATTTCTTTAATTGCACTAAATTTATCTATTAAAGGTTGCACTTAACCCAAATACATAAAACTTGCCCAATTTCTCCTTAAATCAATAACCTTCATATACAAATATGTTTATCATAAATTTTATCTACTCTTCCTTTTTTAGGTAATGTCCTATATATTAGATTTCCATGTAATTTGCAATAAATCATACTCGTAGTTATATCACATTAAATGAATAAATAAGTGTTGACTCTATTCTTTTGATTCAACATTGGTTTACGTTATATTTCATAAATATTTCTACATACATCAGGATTTTTAAAAATGGTTGTAACGTGAAATCTCGTCTACTTCCCATTTTATATTTAAGGCTTCTAAAACCGATTCATATCATTTCTCTAGTCCAAATTTTATTAATATAACCTTAAATTTAATTTATTCCTATCGATGTAATGGTTAAACACAAATTTCACTTATTTGCAATAAATCCACAAATTGGATTTCAAATTTTCAAATAAATAAATAAATTTTAGTTTATCACTTCTTAAATACCCAAACGTAAATGCCTTAATTTAAACTGCATTTATTACATTTTATAAAAATCCTCCATCTTAAGTGACAAATCAAAACTACCCTAACTACACAAATCATCGTATTATAAAGATATTTACACTATCCTCCATTTATTACCTTAATTTATTTAAGGTAACCTTAAATTAATATCTATTGCAATGATTTCAAATTATTATTCCCCCATTCCTTTTTAATTTCAATAACGTCAAATTTAACCGTTATATTCTCTTTATTTATGCGATAAATGCAATTATTGAATCTAATACTCCATTTAATTAATAGATCCTGCTTCCTAGAATCTATATCAACAAGAGGTCAAATATATACATAGAATTAGCCTTAACTTCACCTAAAAGAATTAGCTATTTCAACTACCGCACAAAACTACGCTACTGCACTATTTAATCAAATAAATTTATTGAACTTAAATCAGCATAAAGGTTATAAAATTATAAATGTAATCTTAATAAATTCATTTATTGATTTAGACTCTTTCTATACAGTAATTAACCTATTTGTGGGTATAAATAACTTTGGAATTATATTACATCTCATTAGTGCGCGTTTTATTTCCTATAACTTCTTCTTATTTAACTATACCCATTAACAACCAAAAAAATTAAATTAGCTTTATTTCAATCTATTTCCCTTCTTAACTAAATAAAATAAATGGTTAACCTAAACACTTGTTATCCTTTGATATATTCAAATTCACTTCCAACATTTATTAACAAAATGTTGCCATAGGTTTAGATTTACATAAATAAATTATATGAATAGGTAGAAAAATTGGTAATCCGCAAATGCCCAATATACACGCATTAATTACTACCTATTGTTAGAATCCATTTATTAATTTACTAGTTAATAACGGTCTTTTTATTTCTATTTACTACCAAATTCTCTATTTTATTATAGTTCCAATATATTAATACTTAGGCACATCAAGTGCTAGCCCTTTTGTTATTTATATTAAATTGGGTATGCACAAATAAGTTGTTAATTAACTATTTCTACAAAATTATATTCATACATTCAGTTCCATATCTTATAGGGTTAAATTCTAATTACTTATGCTTAATGTATCAATTTAATACTCTATTCAAACATGCATTTAAATTCTTTTTATTCTAAATAAATTTTATTAATTGTTGACATCCACTAATAGCATTCACCTTTATTACAACCAAAGGTGGCATCTTCACTACTGATTTTATATTAATGAATCTCATTTTAGTTAATATTTTTTATTAATATTCTCAATTCAACATTTATTGATTTCTTAAAATTTACTTTTAACAAAAAGTGACAAATTACATTATCCAAATCTATTGTCATAAAATTTTATTGTTACACTAGGTTACAACTACTATACCAAATTTCTACATTTATTCTTAAACAAATTAGAAATTATATTAATTTAATTTATTAAATATTATTAATTTAACGGGTCGTTACAATCTCCCCCACTCAAAACTTTTCGTCCCCGAAAAGGAAAAAGAAGGGAGAAGGAAGAATAAAACAGTACATCTTATTTCAAATATTATTTATTTTAAAGTGAACTATTCAAGTGGATTCAATCATTAATCAACCAAACAATTCAACAACTATCAACCTTACAAACAACATACATACACAAACAAAGCAACCATTTAATCCATCAAACAAATAGTTGTTTGGGTTCAAACTTGAAATTTGTATGAAATAAAATTAACTATCAAGTGCATCCTTTACTCAACAGTCTTAGATGGAACAAAGATAGATACTTATTCATTTAACCACTTCAAATTTCTTACCCAACAACATAAATCAAACAACACAATTCAAACCAACACCCAAATTTATTTATTATACATTTATCTCATGCTTCAATGGTTTGATTTTCTTTCTTTCATTTATGGAGTGATTTCTTTATTTCTTACAAATTTTCATTTTCCATTTATCACAAAATTCATTATATTTGTATTCCAATTTATTTACTAAAGTTTCTATCATCTATTTATACTACTTACCTTTACTTATAGTAAAATTTCCAATTTAACTTAAGTCTACACAATTAATTCTCATTAATAATAGCAAATTAATAGAATACCTTTATTACCTTACTCTTCACTAGTAAGATTTCCCCTTACATTTTCCTACTAACATTTGCAACTTTTTATTATATGGTAAGTTATGTATGTTTTAAGAATGTAAGTGAAAATTTACAAGTTTCTTCTCCATTCCTTTAATTAATATATATTTGTTTTATAAATTACAATTTCAACTTACCTTTAATCTCATTCATTTATTTAATGTTGAAGTTTCCATTATATTTAATTACAGTAACCCTCCACTTACACTTAATTTATTAACCTTATAACTTGCATTCCTATAAGTGAAAGATTTTACTCATTCATTAACTATGGATTGCAGTCATTTATATTTTCCCTACTTTCCATTATATTAGAATAGGGGGAATTAAAACATACTTAAGTTAATAACCCTACAATCAAACTTTATAAATTAAGGAATTTCATTTTTACTTTCTTAAGGTTAAAATCACCTATTAATAATACAACCTTTAATTTTAGTAAAATTCCAATCATCACTTAAGTTTATGCCATTAAATTCTTATTTATAACAGTAATTTATTGAATACTTCATTTTTTTCCAAAATTCTACTTGCATAATATTCTATTCCACTCTTAATTTACATTTCAACTTTTTATACTTGGTAAGTTATTTATGTTAAAGAAAAAGTAAAAGAACTTATACAAGTTTAATCTCAACCCTTTTAATTCATTGATTACTTAACCTTTATTTTACTAACCTCAACTTTTTTTTTTTACAACTAATTAATGGAAATTCAAGAATTAATACCGGGTCAAATTCCAAAATTACTTTAAAATAATAGATAATTAATTTCTTACAACTTTTATATCTCTAATTACCTTTAAACAATTAAAATTTTAAATAATTTCAAACAAATCTGCAGTAGAACTTACTACAGTGGCCTTTCCCTTCGAAAGTCGAAAATGAAAGTCGATGATGCGGCCGTCATCACCGAAATTATTTTCCAGCGACAGAGAGGAAAGTACAAACTTATTTTCTTCAAAATCCTCTTAAACCAATTCTTTCGAATTATACTAAATATTTATATAAGAAAATATTTATAAACAAAATCATTATATTTCATAAATCCTTTGAAAGCAGATTTCAAAATCCCGGACTTAAGTTCCAAAATCTCCAATTTGATTTATTATAATTTCAGCTTAGCTTCAATTATTATAAATATTTTATTACCTAACACCCAATCTATAGCAACCAAATATATATATATATCTTCATAAAAATATTTTTATATATAGAAAATATAATAGGCAAAATTATTTCATTCACCTATATTAAAAACAAATATTATGTCGGTCTGTCCTATTAAGTGTTTAGAAATCCCTATTGATGACATAGCGTCCCATGCATCAATCAGAATTTATAAATACAAAGCGGAACAGATTAACACAATATCAAAATCTTTTATTAATACTAACAAATACGCTCTCTCATATATATATACACTCAGCGACTCCCATAGGGTATTACTACCCTATTAACAAAGAGTCAAACCCCACAAAGCCAAGGTTTATCGCTAAACCAAAGCTCTGATACCAACTGTAACATCACGCCTTTTCGCACACTTGAAACCGACACACGTGCCAATTCAAAGCATACGCAAGGGCGGATTGTTATGGGGTAAATAAGAAAAAAACAGAGAAGAAATAAAACAAAATAGAATCTCACAGCGGAAGGATAAAATATAATAATCAATATACAGTTCATGATAACTGTTTACAAAATATTTATTTTACTTATACAATGAATATCAGAGTTACACATACCAATACAATCAATGCAGCGGAAATTTAGAGTGTAGTGCGATACTATAAATAATATAATACAGATTCTTCGTCTTCGTCCTCCAAAGCTAAAATCTTCGATCCTGAAACGCTCGGACTGACCCGAGCGAATTTGAAAAAACAAAAACACTCGAGTCAGACTAAAAGATCTTATGTGAGTTAAATTAACAGAAATAAATATGAGTACAGTAACTCAAGAGATGTTCGGGATTTACATCTCCTAAGGATCCGTTAAACTATTTACTATGTAGTATATTGCGCTATTATAATAGTGCCTATTTATAAAATAAACTTACTTTTTACTAGCGTTAAGGGGTTACCCATATAGCCCTTAACACAAATAATGCCAATAGTCTATACAGTACCGTAATACCTCCTGATCGGGAAGCTACCAGAGGATACTCCATAGGTACGACACAAATAGAAACTCGTAGTAAAGGCTCGGTATGGTAGGTGACACGGCACAACTAGGCAATGCCAGGGTAGATATACCAATTGATATCCAGGCTGGTGGAAACGCGTAGCCGCAGTTACCGCCCACCTCGGACTAACTCCCCAAAATCAAAATATAGAAGTGGCCACTGAATCAATCCAAAATCAAAGTATAATATCGAAGAGGAGGGTCCGATCAGAGGAATGACCTCATTGGCCTGAGAATCGCTCCTGTTTTAGCCACCTTATGCCAACTCACAGGAGTCGGGTCCACGTATTTACCTTACAGGAAACGTCGCCACCACCTACTTCATTCTGGAATCTCCACCGCGTACACGGTTAGTCAAAGTGGTTTTCGGTATCGACAGAGAGTATGTCAGATATCCGATCCCGGTCTCTTTGCCAACCCATCGTTATTATAACACCGCGGTCATTTAAAAATAGGTTATACTTTAAAAATCAGAATAAACATTCCATTTCATAACCATGAATACGATATCATTTCAAAACCCAAAACCATATTTTATCACTTATCCCAAATATAATTCTTTTCCAAAATCAAAATGCTTTAACTTCATATCGTCTGAAAATCAAATATTTTCAAAGCATAGTATTTTGAAAATCATAATTTAAAACCATAACTTCTAAAACTTGAATGGTTTGGATATTCAACGGTATATGAATTAAAAGGTTTAACTTAAATGTTACTTTGTAAAGAAAATAGTTCTCATGGCTTTACAAATACATTTCTTTATTAAAGTCTAAACCAAAATTTGTATTATCTCTCTCAAGTTCCAAAACCACTTCAATTTATATATATATATATATATATATATATATATATATATATATATATATATATATATATATATATCCATTTGGAGTATTAATATTTCAAAACTAAAGTTGGAATTTATTCCTTTAACCAAATTAAATGTTCTATTATTTAGTCTTGAATATTCACATAAAATCCATAAATAAATAAGAACTCCAATTTCTAGTAATAAAATATATATTTTTTTCAATTCAAATTATACTAGAATATTCATTTCAATTTATCTTGGAAAAAAAAATCCAATTATAAATATCATATCTTAAAATTTCCAAACTTAACATTTAAACATATGATATAAATTATCAAACTCCATTTTCTTAAATTTTTTCCATTTTTAATAAAGAGATTTATACACCTTTTAATTTCAAAATTTTCTACTTCACATGTATATATATGGAAGAATAATATTTATACAATATAAAATTTAAGATTATTATTAACCGTATTCCATCCAAACCATAGAAATCACCTTTAAATAGTTATATATATACCGCGGTGCCTGTATATAACTTTCTATCCTATGGTCAAGTGATACGGATATTTATCATTTCAATCCGCAATTTAAAAGATATAAAATTTTGCGGTTGTATATCATTTCAAACCACAATCCCGAATGAAATGAAATATGCATGATAATTTGCAATTTAATGATAAACAATAAACATCCATTCATCAACATCATCCATCATCCAAATCGCAATCATCAATCAGTATCAATCAATAACAATATTATTTTTGGTACTACATAACAGGTAATACTGGCAATTTTATTCAAATTAAATTTAACAGCTATTAATCTACAGTCTATATTCAGTAATAAATTATATAACTGTTAACTAGCAGTTCATATACAAACAAATAAATTTTAACTGTAAATTTATACGCAATAAATTAATTAAATTAACAGTTAAATTAAATAAATGCAATTCAACAGATATGAATAAAATAAACATGCCAAATACTCATAAATAAATTTCTATTCATTTCTAAAATTAGTTTAACAAACATAAAAACTTCTAGTAGTTGTGAGTGGGTTTAAACACTCACCTTTGGAATTTAAATCGAATTTAAATTCGATTTAAACCCAAAAATTCGCCCTTCTCGGAATTCGTCCAAACCAGCGTCATCAAATCCGGAATTAAATTACGATCCTAACAAAAGAAATTTCGTGTGAATCCGACTTCGTATGAGAAAGTTATGGCAAAAATGATGATTGAATTCAAAATTGAAAATAAATAAAACGACACACAAACCATATAGATGCGATCCCCATCGTCCACTCTACAAAACCCAGAAAAGGTTTGACGATCCGACGAAGTTTGCGACGACGATGATGAATGGTCACGGACTGTTTGAATTAATTCTGGTCAAACGAATGTTCAAAACAGAAAACGAATTGCACCAGTAGATTACGTGCCTCGAGAACATTAACATATATTTTTTTGTGGAATTTCTCTGAAGTGTTTGCATTTTCATTGAAATTTGGATTGAAGTAGATCTAGGTTTTGCAACCATTTGAGAAGGAGAAGGAGATGAAGAAATGAATATACAGCAAATGACAATAGGATGGAGCTAGGGTTTATAACTGTATATATATATTAAATTTCCAAAATTTAATTAAATTTACTTTCCATTATTTATTGTCAATTAGATCGATTTATCATTGGATTCATATTTCAATATGTAAATATCCCCAATTTCATCTGCACTTATATTTACATAGTTTCTAAATATTAAATTTCAAATATTACTTCATTTAACGTTACGTATTTATTATTTATTACTTGCTGCAGTTGATTATCAATTATACTTAATATACTAAATAGATGGTAAATTTTGAATACTTGTTATCATTAACGTTTTATTTCCACTTACAAAATAAATGAAATTATTACATAAACTCCCTTAATTAAGTCAACCATTATCTTATATAACTTAACTGGTAATATATATATACCCAATTGCCCTAATTGGTTTATAGTTATCAGCTAAATACATACTAACTTGTAAATAAATTCGTTTAATTGCAAATGGACCTGATCAAATTTAATAGATTGAATAGATGGGTAAGCAAATAATAAATTTTCCTTTTTTTCAAATTCAAACCCATTCCGACTTAATTATCAATTACAATTTATTACGAAACATTGGTTTTATGCAGTTACCTTTTATTTGCGTAGTATTACATCAATTCCTATAACCTTGGATTCATTCCCAATTCACCAAATTCAATTAATTACACTTTACAAATGTGTTTCCAATATATAGGTATTGCCCAAATTAAATTTATTAGCTAACTCATATTAATAAACAAATGACTTATATGAATGATTAAAATTTTCAATTATCTACTTTGCTCCTAAACTTCTGTTATTTAATAATTATTGCTTAGAACCTGATTTTAATCTTCCCATTATCTATTTAATTCCTTCTAGAATCATAGCTAATATTTGTCATCCCTTCATTACCCAAATGTTCTTATCCCATCAAATTTTAAGTTATCGAAATATTAAATGTCAATTTCTTTAATTGCACTAAATTTATCTATTAAAGGTTGCACTTAACCCAAATACATAAAACTTGCCCAATTTCTCCTTAAATCAATAACCTTCATATACAAATATGTTTATCATAAATTTTATCTACTCTTCCTTTTTTAGGTAATGTCCTATATATTAGATTTCCATGTAATTTGCAATAAATCATACTCGTAGTTATATCACATTAAATGAATAAATAAGTGTTGACTCTATTCTTTTGATTCAACATTGGTTTACGTTATATTTCATAAATATTTCTACATACATCAGGATTTTTAAAAATGGTTGTAACGTGAAATCTCGTCTACTTCCCATTTTATATTTAAGGCTTCTAAAACCGATTCATATCATTTCTCTAGTCCAAATTTTATTAATATAACCTTAAATTTAATTTATTCCTATCGATGTAATGGTTAAACACAAATTTCACTTATTTGCAATAAATCCACAAATTGGATTTCAAATTTTCAAATAAATAAATAAATTTTAGTTTATCACTTCTTAAATACCCAAACGTAAATGCCTTAATTTAAACTGCATTTATTACATTTTATAAAAATCCTCCATCTTAAGTGACAAATCAAAACTACCCTAACTACACAAATCATCGTATTATAAAGATATTTACACTATCCTCCATTTATTACCTTAATTTATTTAAGGTAACCTTAAATTAATATCTATTGCAATGATTTCAAATTATTATTCCCCCATTCCTTTTTAATTTCAATAACGTCAAATTTAACCGTTATATTCTCTTTATTTATGCGATAAATGCAATTATTGAATCTAATACTCCATTTAATTAATAGATCCTGCTTCCTAGAATCTATATCAACAAGAGGTCAAATATATACATAGAATTAGCCTTAACTTCACCTAAAAGAATTAGCTATTTCAACTACCGCACAAAACTACGCTACTGCACTATTTAATCAAATAAATTTATTGAACTTAAATCAGCATAAAGGTTATAAAATTATAAATGTAATCTTAATAAATTCATTTATTGATTTAGACTCTTTCTATACAGTAATTAACCTATTTGTGGGTATAAATAACTTTGGAATTATATTACATCTCATTAGTGCGCGTTTTATTTCCTATAACTTCTTCTTATTTAACTATACCCATTAACAACCAAAAAAATTAAATTAGCTTTATTTCAATCTATTTCCCTTCTTAACTAAATAAAATAAATGGTTAACCTAAACACTTGTTATCCTTTGATATATTCAAATTCACTTCCAACATTTATTAACAAAATGTTGCCATAGGTTTAGATTTACATAAATAAATTATATGAATAGGTAGAAAAATTGGTAATCCGCAAATGCCCAATATACACGCATTAATTACTACCTATTGTTAGAATCCATTTATTAATTTACTAGTTAATAACGGTCTTTTTATTTCTATTTACTACCAAACTCTCTATTTTATTATAGTTCCAATATATTAATACTTAGGCACATCAAGTGCTAGCCCTTTTGTTATTTATATTAAATTGGGTATGCACAAATAAGTTGTTAATTAACTATTTCTACAAAATTATATTCATACATTCAGTTCCATATCTTATAGGGTTAAATTCTAATTACTTATGCTTAATGTATCAATTTAATACTCTATTCAAACATGCATTTAAATTCTTTTTATTCTAAATAAATTTTATTAATTGTTGACATCCACTAATAGCATTCACCTTTATTACAACCAAAGGTGGCATCTTCACTACTGATTTTATATTAATGAATCTCATTTTAGTTAATATTTTTTATTAATATTCTCAATTCAACATTTATTGATTTCTTAAAATTTACTTTTAACAAAAAGTGACAAATTACATTATCCAAATCTATTGTCATAAAATTTTATTGTTACACTAGGTTACAACTACTATACCAAATTTCTACATTTATTCTTAAACAAATTAGAAATTATATTAATTTAATTTATTAAATATTATTAATTTAACGGGTCGTTACAATGAATTTTTAATAGGTTAAAGTAGATTTAAAATAATTTAATAGTTTAAAAATAGATTAAAATAGGTGAGATGGATTTAAGATAGTTTTGAAATAGATTAATAGATTAAAATAGATTAAATAGATTAATATACTTTAAATATGTTCAAAATAGATTAAAATAATTTAAATAGATTAAAATAGGTTAAAAATACTTTATATAGATTTAAAATAGATTAATTAGGTTAAAATACTTTAAATAGATCTAAAATCATTTAATTTAGCCAATCCGGTGTTCGTATATAATTTTCTACCCGATGGTCAAGTGATAGGGATATTTATCATTTCAATCCGCAAATATTTAAATTTACGGGTATATATCATTTCAACTCGACAATCCTAAAACTTCAAATCAATGAAATTCGCTTGGGTTTATCATTTCAACCGCAACGATTTTTCCCTATTCTATGTGATCGTTTGAGTATGTATCATTTCAACCCACAAGGAACTTGCAGTGTTATAATAATAACAAATATAACATCCAGTTATCTGATATCAACAATCAAACATACATCATAATCATCATCCAAATCAACCAATAAACATTAATGGACAACCGATTATCATTAAAATGTATTAAATTGACAATTAAATTCAATAGTAAATTGAATGATGATTAAATGCAATAAAGGTCAAATTTAACTAGAATAGCAATTTAAATATACCAAATATCAACCAATCAATTTCAAGTCACATCATAAATTTAGTTTAACTAACATGAGATAATTTAGTAATTATAAGTGGGTTAAAATACTCACCTTTGATTCATAGTTGATTTAAATCCAATAAAAGCCCAAAATTCCAATAGAAGAAATCACACTGAATCGAAGTTTATATGCAAAAGATATTCATGTTATAAGAAATATTATTAAAATAATAATGATACACGTTTATTAAAATAAACAAAGTTTAATACTTACGTTTTTCTCAAGATAAGGCTTCATGTAATGACTTGTAATTTTCGATAATTAAAAATAGTTAATCTAATGAGGTTTTGTGATTAATGCTGGAAGAAATGAAAATTTATGACTTAATAATAAGAATGTAATTGGAACAAAATGTAATGATATTAAATTAAGGTAATTGCTAACTATCTTGATTTAATTCCAAGAATTAAAATGATTTAAAAAGTTATAATTGGTTATAGATTACAAATTAATTGTAATAATGTGTGTGTTAATTTATAATTGGACTTAAAGAGTAACTGATAATTTAAATGTTGATTAATTAATGAACTAATGTGTAATAAACTGTGATTGGATAAAATTAATATAGTGCAAGTTGTTATAATATCTATTTGTGAATAGTAAACTTAAAAATGTTGTTAAATGTAGAAATGGTGACGATTGTCATTCATTACCAATTTAATTAATCAATTACAAATAAATGTAAGTAGATGTTACATTAATGTGAGTTAATACAATAACCACAGATTTGGAATGTAGTAAAATGTATAGAATTGTCAATTTCACCCATAAGGAAATAAATTGGTTTAATAATAAAGATGAAACCAAAATATATGAAGTTATTAGGATCTTAAATTATAATTAATATATAAAAATCAATAAAGGTTCAATATTATTGGAATACTGCGACTAATATGGTAAAAGATTATAATTATAGAATATTTGTGTAATAAGATATAAACAAATATTAACTATGTCTATTGAGTAATAATTGATTGAATGAAAAAGATTTAAATCAAACTAGACCAACTTATTGGAATTAAATTATAATAAATTGGATTTAATTACTGTTGAAATTGAACACCGTAACTAGTGTAATAACTAACAGTAAAAGTATATGTATACTTGTTTTAAATTATTGTAAATGTCTAAGTAATCAAAAATGATGAAATTTGTTAGTTTATAAATATTGAATTAAAAAGTGATTAATTAATTTAATATTAATTTGTTTAGTCAACGTGAAAATTGTAATAACCCGCTATTTCAACCATTCGCATCCGCACATGTCAAAGTTGGATTAGTCAAAATACCAGGTTGTTAATTTTTATTTGGAAAAACTCAGTATATACATAGTAAAATGAAAAAAAATCTGAATACAAACAGCTGGAGAAAACTGAATAACTGAAAGCTGAATAGATTTAGATGGATCTCCAAGCGAAGCTCCAAACTCCAAAGGCGAGTCTCAAATGTTGTGACACTCAGTCTGAGCTGAGCATAAAGCAAAACACAAAACACTCAAGTCGGGATTAACATCCTTATATAGTAAATTCAAATCAAGTGAAATGTCAACTGGAATACAAATGACTTAAAGGATTTTTAGGATTCCCATCCTCTAAAGATCCATGGAGATATCTACTATGTAGTAATATACGCTATTATAATAATGTCGATAGTAAAGTAAACTACTAAAATAACGTTAAGGCGTTACACATATCCCTTTTAACACATTTTACATAATGACGACATTATACAGATACCGTAAAATCCACCCCCATGTAGGCTATCAGGGAGCACTCCATAGGTACTACACAAACCAAACTCATATAAGGCACGATAAGGCATGTGACAAGGCCCGCGAGGCAATGCCAGGGTAGAAATACCGTTTGCACTCCCGGACTGGTGGTAACGCATAACAGCTACTACAGGGTAGAAATACCGTTTGCACTCCCGGACTGGTGGTAACGCATAACAGCTACTACCGCCCTGTAATGACCCATAAGTTTTTATAATTAAATTTGTTAAATTGATAAAATTTTGGTAATTTTATATGAAGAAAAATAGACTTTGTAATAAAATAAGGAAGGAATGTTAAATTGGAAATGCATATTTTATTCATAAGGTAATATAAAAGAATGGAACTTATCTGAATAAATTTATTTGAGGATTCAATCATAATAAATGAACACATTTAACAAATTCAATATAATTAAGAACAACTGTTAATACAAAGGAAATAAATTAATTAAATCCATCAAGTCATTGCTTGATTTCTTACCTTTTTCTACATGGCCTCTTTATTTCTTGCTTTAGCCATACAAATTTTTTTCCTAGCTGTGTATTTCTCATTTGCAAATCATGTGCAAGAAGATTTAATTCTCATTTCAAAACTCCTCATTTTCATTTGCATTTAAGAATAAAACATGTATACGTTTCTTTCTCCTTAACTTATGCCTTTTCTGTTTCTTAGCATTTACTCTCACTTTGCTTGCCATCCAACCATCTGTGTATCAACCCAAAAATTTTAATAAATGTTTTATTTATTTAATTTAGATAATTTGTTTTTTTTTAAAATATAAATTTTGGTGTGGATTAGAATTCCACACATGAATTAATAGAATATTTTCCAGAAATATGAATTTTGTCAATATGGTCAAACTTTAACTTTAAATTTAAAATTTTTAAAAATTTGAATTTTATCATTTATTTTGAAAGTAAATAAACTTTTAAGAATACTACTTTTCGTTTCATTGAAATCTGATTTATAATGTGAAAGTTATGCTTTTTTGACTATTGTGTGTAAGTTGCTGTATTTAACAAAATTGTTTACTTTAAATTATATAAATAATATTTTATTTAGTCATGTAATGTTCTAATTTATGTTTTCAAGGGTAAAATAACTTGTTTTGCATATATTTTGGTTTTAAAACGTTTTTAAAAGTGTAGTTGACATTTTTCAGTGTCAGTTGTATTTTGTTTACAATTTCTAATTTCTAACTTCAATTAATTTAAGAAATTCTTTATTTATTTCATATTTTTCTTAAGAACTTATTTTATTCTCATTCTCACTTTATTTTGTTTCTTAAATATTTATTTTAAACCATTTTCAAGAAGATTTGTAATTTCCCAAAGTTAAGTGGATTATGTTCGCAATTTTCTTAATCTAGTTTCAATAGATTAAGCTATTTTCTTTATTTATCTTTCTATTTTACTAAAATATAATTATTTATTTTCTTTTTCACTTTATTTTAGTTTGTTTTATTTTATTCAATGATTTTTTTATTTGTTTTAAAATGTGGTAGAAAATTTTCTAAATCTTTTAATTTAACTAAATATATTCGTACAACATTTTTCCACTTTTGTCCTTTTAAAAATTGGTTATACACCTTTAAATCAAAAATTAATATTTTGTAAAAGAATTAAACTTTATACGTATACACATTTTTTTCTTAGTTAATGATTAATAAATAAAATTTTAGATTGAATAATACTAATAATGGATAAATAAGTGACGAAGCGGATATTTCGAAAACAAATGAGATCGATGAAATGTAGCAATCGGTGGATTGATGAATACTGAAATGCCCAAATTCGTTGATCCGTAGATACCGAATTCTAGCTATCCTCGTCACATTGATCGCGCACGATACCGTGAAAGAAGATCTTCAATTCTTCAAGCGTTGATCAAGCACACTTGATTCCGCGAATCGGCTTCAACAATCGTTGATTCGAGCGCACTCGAATAAACGAAAGTGGAGATAGGAGATTACACTCAACTACCAATTTAGGATGAAAGCACACAGCAATCAAACAAGAATTTTATTCAAAAATCAACAACCTTCACAATGACCCTAACTCGTCTATTTATAGGCTACATCACTTCACACAACACATTACAACACCACCGACCTACCACAGGTCGTTAACGACTTAATATACAAGACACAACACAACCCAGGTCGCACGCGACCTATCAACATACAAGAGACGCGACCTACGACCTAAACAAGGTCGGCAACGACCTATCATTATAACATAGTGCACGACTTATCACTTAAAGCGACATACGACTTAAAAACAAAAACAATACAGACACCAAACGCCTTAACGACCTAACAGATACAACGCACGCGACCTATACATATACACATAACAACGACTTACGACTTATGACACAAGCGACTCAACTTATATGCAGCGCTCCTTCTTCCAGCGGCACAAGGTCCAACGACCTAAAATAGATGCGACTTAAGCTTCTGAGCGACCTACTCCATTAGGTCGTAACCCATTAGGTCGGCAACCTAATGATTCACCAAACCCAGCAGATGCGGCATATCCCAAACGACCTAATTCCGAGCGACTTAACTCCGAGCGACTTAACTCCGAGCGAACTTCGATAGGTCGTTTGCCTTTATTAATTAGGTCGTTTGGACGAGCTATCTTCATGTTAAGTCTTTTCCCATCGAACCCTTCTGCAGATTGCACTTGCGAGCTTACCCTACTAGATCGTGAGCGACCTAAAACTTCCCCCTTAGGTCGTGAGCGACCTAAGCCTTGTTCCTTAGGTCGTGACCGACCTAAGTCTGGTAAATTTGAAGATCGTACTGCTTCGCCCCGGGACTGGGTTGCATCATCCTCCCTGTGTTGAGAAAAATTCGTCCTCGAATTTGTAAGCTCTTCTTCGCCAACAAGCTCATCTCCATGATACCGAATTAAATGTTTGATGTTAAAAACATCAGAAGTATAGACATCAACTGGTAATTTTAATTGATATGCATTCTCATTGATTTTCTTCAAAATTTCAATTGGACCAATTTTTCGCGCTTTCAATTTATTGTATGTTCCCACCGAAAAATGATCTTTTGTCAACACAACATAAACCAAATCGCCTTCGTTAAATTCAACACTTCGTCGCTTCAAATCTGGAGATCTCTTATACTTCTCGTTCGACTTCTCTAATCATTCCTGAACGATTTTATGACATTCCGTCAACCCATCAACAAAGTCAGCAGCTCGTTTAACTATCCCCTTTGGTTGTGGTATTGTCGTTAAATCCAACGGCCCCTTTGGCAAGTTTGAATAAACAATCTGAAATGGACTGAATCCTGTACTACGATTCACCGCATGATTATGAGCAAACTCTGCCTGACATAACTTCACATCCCAACTTTTCAGATTATCTTTCACCAGACATCTCAATAAATTTCCCAACCATCTGTTCACAACCTCCGTCTGTCCATTTGTTTGTGGATGGTAAGCGCTACTAAATTTCAGCTTCATTCCAACCATCTTCCATAAACTTAACCAAAAGTGACTCAGAAAACGAGTATCTCTATCTGACACAATAGACTCTGGCAATCCATGAAGTCGATAGATTTCTTTGAAAAATAACCGAGCAACATGAACAGCATCCGTCGTCTTCTTACAGGCAACAAAATGTACCATCTTCGAGAAACGATCCACCACAACATATATCGAGTCATTTCCCCTTTGCGTTCTCGGCAAACCCAACACGAAATCCATGCTAATGTCCATCCATGGTTTTGTAGGTACAGGTAAAGGCATATACAAACCCGCATTTGTAGCTGTTCCTTTCGAAACTTGACAAACATGACATCTCTGAACAAACCTTTCAACTTCCTTCCTCATCGATGGCCAATAGTAGGATTGAGAGATTAACTGCAATGTTCGGTCTCTACCACCCACATGTCCTTCCTCATGAAGCTCCTTGATAATCTTCATTCTCGAACTGCTCTTTGGTATACATAATCAATTCCCCTTGAATAAGAAACCATCAACCAATGCATATTCATCAGTATTTCCATCCTTAACTTTCTCAACGAACTTTGCAAAGTAAGGATCCTCCTCAAACAATTCTGGCAATAATTCAAATCCTGCCACCTCAATTTTCATTGTCGTTAATAAATGATTCCTCCTACTCAAAGCATCAGCCATGCGATTCGTTACCCCTGATTTGTGCTTCACGACAAAAGTAAACTGCTGCAAATAGGCAACCCATGATGCATGCCTTGCTGAAATCTTGTCCTGCCCCTGCAAATGATTCAAAGCTTCATGGTCTGTGTAAAGAACAAACTCCTTATGGAACAGATAGTGTCTCCAATGTTTCACTGCTTGCACCACAGCATAAAACTCCACATCATACGTACTATATCTCATCTTTGCCCCTGATAACTTCTCACTAAAGTATGCAATAGGACGTCCCTTCTGACTCAACACCCCTCCAATCCCAACCTTAGAAGCATCAGTGTGTAACTTAAATAACAATTGATAGTCTGGTAGTACAAGAATTGGTGCTGTCGTCAAAAGTCCTTTGATTCGTTCAAAAGAAAACCCTGCCTCCTCCGACCAAGAAAACTGTTTTCCTTTCATACAATCAGTAACTGGAGCCATCACGCTACTGAAGTGTGGAATGAATCTTCCGTAGAATGACGCTAGCCCATGAAAACTTCTCACTTCTGTAATTGTCCTCGGTTGTGGCCAACTTCTGACTGCTTCAACTTTATTCTGGTCCACCTGGATACCTTCTCCTGACACAACATACCCCAGAAATAAAACACTCCTCGTCATAAACACACATTTCTTTGTTGCGGCATAGAACTGTTCTTCTCGTAGAATAATTAACACCTTCCGTAAATGCTCTACATGCTCCTCTGTGCTTCCACTATAGATCAGAATATCATCAAAATAAACTACCACGAACTTCCCAATGTATGGTCTGAAAATTTGATTCATCACCCTCATGAAGGTACTTGGTGCATTCGATAGACCAAACGGCATAACCAGCCATTCGTATAGACCCTCCCTGGTTTTAAAAGCAGTCTTCCACTCATCACCCGGTCTAATACGAATTTGATGATATCCGCTCTTTAAATCAATCTTCGAAAAGATAGTTGCCCCACTCAACTGATCTAGCAAGTCATCTAACCTCGGCATTGAGAATCTGTACCTCACAGTGATCTTATTCAATGCTCGACTGTCAGTGCACATCCTCCATGTTCCATCCTTCTTTGGTACCAATAAGGCTGGAACCGCACAAGGACTTAGACTTTCCTGCACACGCCCTTGTTCTAACAGTTCTTCCACTTGCCTTCGCAACTCCTCATGTTCCTTTGGACTCATTCGATAATGTGGTCGATGTGGCAACACAGCTCCTGGAACGAGATCTATTTGATGTTGAATATCCCTCAACGGTGGTAACTCCGTTGGCAACTCCTTAGGAAAAACATCGTCAAACTCTTCCAATACTGGCTTCACTTCATCAGGAATTTCAACCACTTCATTACACTCTCGTCCAATCAACAAAAAGACTTCAGGTTCCTCTTCAACTTCCCTGACAAACTCCTTCAAAGATAATAAGGTTTTCAGCTCTTTAATCTCCTCCAGCTTGCTTTCCTTCTGTTGTTGTTTTTTAGGAACTAAAATAATCTTAGTACCTTCAAACATGAAACTGTAACTATTAGCACGACCATCGTGTTGTACTGCTCTATCAAGCTGCCATGGTCTGCCCAACAACAGATGACACACATCCATGTCTACAACATCACACCAAATTTCGTCTTTGTATTTCTTTCCAATTGAAAAATTCACACAAGCTCTTCGTCCAACTTTCACCTCACCACCTTTCCTTAACCATGCTAACTTGTACGGTTTAGGATGCTTCTCAGTTTTCAAGTTCAACTTCCTTACTGCTTCTGTTGAGATAATATTGTCACAACTCCCAGCATCAATGACGAACTTGCAAACCTTTCCCAGAATAGTGCATGTGGACTGAAATATGTTATTCCTCAACCAACTGTTTTTCTCTTCCTGTTTCGGTGCCAAATAACTTCTCCTCATCATCAAATTACACCCTTCATCTCCGGACAACTCTTCTTCCTCCTCATCATAAGGTGAATTAGAACGTTCAGCTTCCACATCCTCTTCTTCAATCTCTGCAACCATTGCTCTCCTCTTCGGCTTTGGACATTCATTGCTTTTGTGACCCAACTCCTGACAATTGTAACATTTGAAACTGCTATTAACCTTTGGCTTCGCAACTTCATTCACAACTGGTTTACTGATAGATTTAGGAACATTAGAGCTTCCACTAACACCCTTCACTTGATTGTTGGAATTAGTAAACACACCACCTCCACGCCTTCCTTGCTTCTCCCAAACCAACGCTTCTGATGTGCTTCTGCTACAGATCTAGGATCAAACATATTCACCATATCTTGGATCTGCATTCGTAACCCTCCAACAAATCTGGCGGTCAACTGTTCTTCTATCTCCATAATATCATTCCTGGCAATGAGTTGTAAAATTCATCTGCATAATCATTAACTGATTTCGTTCCCTGCCTTAGATTCTGCAACCTCTGGTACATAAGTGATTGATAGTTGTAAGGTAAAAATGTAGCTCTCATCAACTTCTTCATCTTATCCCAAGACTCAACCTTTGACTTCCCCATTCTTTCTCTCGTAAGTTTAGTTTGCTGCCACCATGCCAAAGCTCTCCCCCTCAACCTAGTAGCAACCAACTTCACTCGACGATTCTCCGGGACTTCCTTGAAATCAAAGATCTCTTCAACATTGGACAACCAATTCAAGAATTCCTCTGCTACCACTCCACCCTTGAATTCCGGAATTTCCATCTTCATACCTGATTCCCATCGACGATCTTCTTCAACATCCCGATAAGAATTTCGAACTTGGTCTCGATCTCGATAATGAATGCTAGCTCTATCACCCTCTTCATTAAAATCAAATGTACGTCTATATCGATCTCGACCATCAACATCCCTTTGATCACGCATATCTCTTCTACTATGTCTCTCTTCATCTCTATATGGCTCATCTTCAAACTCACGTGGAGTTCTTCTCTCTTCTTGTCCATAGTCATGGTGATCTCTCCTTGATGAAATTGATGTTTCTCTTCTCTCTCTAAAAGATTGCGGTGATACCCTCCTCGCTTCCGTAACCGATGGCAAAACTTTGTTTCCTCCATGGTTCGAGATTGGTGATCTCCTCCTTTGATTTTGATTCAAATCATTCATCAACTTCTCTAACTTTCCAATGCCTTCATCAAATTTCTCATTAATACGTTGTTCCATTTGCTCGGCTTCTTCTCTTCTATACAACGCTTCAACATTTTGATGACGATTAGCTCTCCTTGGTGGCATGATTGAACTTCACAATACTTCAACAAATGATATCAAAGTGATGCTTCAACTCTCGGCTCTAACTCAAACACCTTTCCAACTTTGATCCAAAATGAAATGGATCGAAAGCTTCTAACTTGTTGCAACTTCAAAATGAACACGATGAACTTCAACTTCAAATTCCTTGGCTCCAAGACTCGGCTTAGATATGATTGGCTAAACCTGGCTCTGATACCAAAAACTGACGCAACGGATATTTCGAAAACAAATGAGATCGATGAAATGTAGCAATCGGTGGATTGATGAATACTGAAATGCCCAAATTCGTTGATCCGTAGATACCGAATTCTAGCTATCCTCGTCACGTTGATCGTGCACGATACCGTGAAAGAAGATCTTCAATTCTTCAAACGTTGATCAAGCGCACTTGATTCCGCGAATCGGCTTCAACAATCGTTGATTCGAGCGCACTCGAATAACCGAAAGTGGAGATAGGAGATTACACTCAACTACCAATTTAAGATGAAAGCACACAGCAATCAAACAAGAATTTTATTCAAAAATCAACAACCTTCACAATGACTCTAACTCGTCTATTTATAGGCTACATCACTTCACACAACACATTACAACACCACCGACCTACCATAGGTCGTTAACGACTTAAAATACAAGACACAACACAACCCAGGTCGCACGCGACCTATCAACATACAAGAGACGCGACCTACGACCTAAACAAGGTCGGCGACGACCTATCATTATAACATAGTGCACGACTTATCACTTAAAGCGACATACGACTTAAAAACAAAAACAATACAGACACCGAACGCCTTAACGACCTAACAGATACAACGCACGCGACCTATACATATACACATAACAACGACTTACGACTTATGACACAAGCGACTCAACTTATATGCAGCGCTCCTTCTTCCAGCGGCACAAGGTCCAGTGACCTAAAATAGATGCGACTTAAGCTTCTGAGCGACCGACTCCGTTAGGTCGTAACCCGTTAGGTCGGCAACCTAATGATTCACCAAAAACAGCAGATGCGGCATATCCCAAACGACCTAATTCCGAGCGACTTAACTCCGAGCGAACTTCGATAGGTCGTTTGCCTTTATTAATTAGGTCGTTTGGACGAGCTATCTTCATGTTAAGTCATTTCCCATCGAACCCTTCTGCAGATTGCACTTGCGAGCTTACCCCACTAGGTCATGAGCGACCTAAAACTTACCCCTTAGGTCGTGAGCGACCTAAGCCTTGTTCCTTAGGTCGTGGCCGACCTAAGTCTGGTAAATTTGTAGATCGTACTGCTTCGCCCCGGGACTGGGTTGCATCATCAAGCTTTATAAAGGGCATGTTTTAATTTGTACGATTATACCCGTTTTGATTTATTTGGTGGTATAAATAGTACGTGTTTAATAAAATACTCTTTAAACGTATATTTCACTAATATAAGTAGCAAATAAATAAAAACGTGTAAATTTAAATGCGTTACTTTTATTATTAAATATGGGAGTACGTTTGATTAAATTATTGCGTCTAAAATATGCGTTCTTAAAACACTTACCTTAAATAATAAATAAATTAATTATAGCTGTTCAAATTTATAGTACCCTGAATTCACATGTAAACGTTATACTTTCCATCATTTTCAATTGTTTTAAATTTGGTACAAAATGTTTAATACAGAGCCGTTCCAAAATCAGTTATTACTTATCAAAAATTCAATCATTCAAAATTCAATTTCTGCTGGTCGTTACCTCTCTAAATCAATGCAAGTTTTCGTGTAAATACATAGTCACGTACGCAATATTTGGTTCCAATCTGATTTCCTCCTTTATCTTCGCCTTCCCATTTTACAAATATTTCTTGCGTTTTAATCAACGCATTTAATTCCTAATAAATTTTAAATGTGTACAAAATGTTTGCCAAGATTTTTCTTGCCACTTTATCACTTGGTTACGTAACCCACGCATATCAACGCATCCTCCATGATAACATCAAACATCATATATCAATGCAAAAATATTGCTTGCCGTTTCATTCTCTTAATTCACGCAATCTACACTGGTAATAAAAATCAATACTCACTGTAATTATTTGTTTCTAAATTTTCCTTGCCTCCCGTGTATAATTGATACAAATTTATTTCTTACCTATTTCTTTCACCTTAATTTAACGCATAGTTTTTTTTATTTTTACACGTTCACATAAATTTTTTCCAAATTTTCATTTCCGTTTCAAAGCAAAAAATTGCTTGCTGTTTCTTCCTTTAATCAACACAAATTTCTTTCGTTTTAATAACCCACGCACCCCTTTTATAATGAAAGAAATCATTTATTTCCTTTAGGGTTCCAAATTTCGAATCCTTTCTTGCCCTAAATTATGCACGCTTTAATTTGTGTTTTCCCATTTTTTGCAACCTGCGTTTCACAAATGAATACAAAACCACGCGCAATCTTTACTTACCGTTTCAAAAGTTGTCGTTTCCTTTAATTTATCAACGTAACCTCAGTATAAAGCCTCGCACTAAATAACTTTCTTTTGCAATCTCAACATTTGGCATTCATCTTCTTCGTGCGTAAGCATCCACATCAGGTATGGCTCCTATATCTATTTTGTTTTATACATTTTTTCCTCCATGCGTTGTTTTTTCACTTCTACAAAAATGCTCAGCCACTTACCACCGTTACACGCCCGCCTACATCCATCTTTCCTCCACCATCAGTGCAACCCTTCCCTTGATGCACCAATTGGCCGAGTTGCATGAATTCGTGCTTTAAGAGAAAAAAATGTGTTTCACCACTTTGAGATTTATCACAACACATATACCTTTTGGAAAAAAAAAGGAAAAAAAAGAATATATGCATGCACCCAACTTTCCCCTTACGTGCCCATGCACAACCGAGTGATGAGTTTGTCTAAACTTTTAAACCAAAGTTTTCACCACTTTTCTTTCTAAGAATAATATATATATATATATATATATATATATATATAAAGTTTAATGGCTGCGCCACTTAGAGTTATAGCCCACCACCTTTTTATTTTTGAACGCAACCTATATCTTCAATTTTCCCTAGTTTGCATGAATGCGTGCATATAAATAGACCAAGATTTGTTTATATGGGTCAAGTCGGGTGGTGAAGTGGTTGAGCGTATTGTGCCAATCTCCCTCTTATTTAAGCTCGCTCCAGTTTTTGATTTTTTAAAATTTGCTTGGATCGTTTTAAATTCACGTAATAGTTATTCGTTTTGTTTTGTGTCAAGATCTCAATCGGATTGGCTCATCTTCCAATAATTGATCGTGCCTTCTGTACGCTGTTCTGGTGTGGTTACCGTAGTTTTGAACCAAAATCTTCAGCTTTGTAAAAGTGAGTATTCTCACCTGACAAACATATTTATAGATCGGTAAATTAATAACAAGTGTAATTGTAAAATAGTTATATTTTATATTTTGCTTTCCTGTGATATAAATTTCTGATGTTAAAAACCCTATTATCCCATTTACACATCATCAGTTATATTATCTACTGTTATATTTATGCTGTCATTTATTTATTAAATTACTTTTTATCACACTGCGAGTTTCCTGTAGAATAGAATCGTTACGGGCTGAAATGATAGGCCTGAACGATATTTATTTATTTATTTATTTATTATTTAACTTGGGATTGCGGGTTTGAAATGATAGAACCCGGATTTTTTTGTAAATTACGGATTGAAATGATATATTATCCATATCACTTGACCTAGGTTAGAAATTATTTTACAGACCCGTGGTTATATATATATATATATTCTAGAAATATTAAATATTTTTAAATTAGAATGTTATAATATTTGGTTTAAAAATGGGATTAAAAATGTTTTTATAAGTATAGTGCTATTATACAAGTTGAATATGTAAATAAATAAATGTTAAAAATTTAAAGTATAAATTTATCTTGTAAATTTTGATTTGTAAAATAAATGGAATTCAAGTTAAGAAACAAAATATGATGTTTGGTATAAATTTTGAATATAAGTAATAAATAAAGGGTTGAGTTGTCCATGAATTAAATAGTTAAATAAAGTGAATACTTAAAATGGAAATATAACTACATTTAGAAATGTAAGTGGTGTTATAATAAAGGTAAGTTAAGAAATTGATTAGAAATTAAGTTTATTTTTGAAGTGTAATTGAACTTAATTATTAAGTAAAATTTATAGAGAATTTTGCACTTAATTTTTATAAATGAAGTATAGAGAAGTTAGATATATATATTTGTAAAATTTACTTTATAAGAATCATATATTATTGAGTAATTTAAATGACTATTTAAAGGTGATAAATATGATTACATAAGTTAAGTTGGTATAATTTAAGGTTTAATTATTGTAGAAATTATATTAAAGTCTAAAATTTAATATATGTGTAAAGGATATTTACGCACTGCGCAAGTGCTGTAGTTGATACAAATGAACTAAGGCTAAACCTTTGGGATTTTATATTGGATTTTGTGAGAATTATAACTTCACTTTTAAATAGTTTTAATGTATTATTTTGATTTAAATATAAAACTATGTTGGATTTTTTTTAACCACGGTAATAATAACGTCGGTTGTAAAAGAGACCGGGATCGGATATGGGCATACTCTTTGTCGATACCGAAAACCACTTTGACAACTGTGTATGTGGTGGAGATTCCAGAATGAAGTAGGATGGTGGTGACGTTTCCTTTGAGGTAAATACGTGGACCCGACTCCCGTGAGTTGGCATAAGGTTGCTAAAACAGGAGCGATTCTCAGATTAATGAGGTAGCACCTTTGATCGGACACACTTCTTCATATGCCATTCTATTACTCTGTGATTGTTTGGTGCGCACCTTTTAATTTGGGAGTGTTGTTCGAGGTGGGCGGTAGTACCAGCTATGCGTTACCACCGGTCCGGATAGCAATTGGTATATCTACCCTGGCATTGCTTAGTTGTGTCGTGTCACCTACCCTAGCGAGCCTTATACAATTTTGGTTTTGTACCATACCTATGGAGTGCCTTCTGACGACGCCCGGTACGGGGGAGATTACGGTATTGTATAGACTATGAGAATATATTATGTGTTAAGGACTATATGGGTAGCCCCTTAACGCTATTTAAAAGTAAGTTTATTTTACTAATAGACACTATTATAATAGCGAAATATTACTACATAGTAAATAGTTTAATGGATCCTTAGAGGATGGGCAGTCCCAAGCATCCTTTAAGTTACTTGTACTATATTACAGTTCACTTGAATTAGCTTACACTGTATAAGTATGTATGTCCTGACTCGAGTGTTTATGTTTTATTTTACGCTCGGGTTAGCCTGAGTTTTAGTTCGGACCACTTTCTTCGGAGCTAGGACTTCTGAAGATTATCTCCTTTCAAGTTGCTGTCAAGTTTCTGTTCAGTTCTTATTTTAGCTTTTGTAATCGAGATAATTGAATTTTGAGATTTTCTGTGGTGATTTCAAACTATATTTGGTTTAAGACTATGTACTTTATACTTATTTTGAGACTATTGATAGTGGTTTCGTGAACCACTAAGTTATTTTTAAATTCCGCTGCGAGTATTCTGATTTCTATGTCTGTGATTCTGTGATTATGTATTTACTGTATATTCTAAGATTTGCCAAATTTTATTTACAACGCGCTATTTTGAACAATTCAAGTCCGACATATGCGGATGCAATGGTTGAAAATACTGGGTCATTACACGCCCACCTCGAGACACACTCCCAAATCAAAGGTGCACCCAATCAAATCACAAAGTAATAGAATGGTATCGAAGAAATGTGCCTGATTGGGGGAATGACCCCACTTGGCCCGGTATAGCTCCTGTTTTAGCCACAATAAGCTGACTCACTAGAGTCAGGGCTGCGCTAATACCTCATATAGAATCGTTGCCAAACTATCCTACTTCCTTGTGGAATCTCCACCACCTACAGAGTTGTTAAAGTGGTTTTCGATATTGGCTGGGAGTATGAAAATATCCAATCCTGGTCTCTTTAACAACCAAATGCTTACTTCACATTGTGGTCATTTCATTTCAAATAGTTCATACTTCATATCAAAGTATCATATTCATTTCAAAACCATATTAATTCTATATCCTTACTTACTTAAATAGTATTCATTTTTAGAAACGTAATACTTTTGAAACCATATCACTTTCAAAACCATAACACTTTTGAAATCATAACAGTTCCAACTTAAACGATTTAGATATTGAAAATAGTATATATAAAAATAGTATATATAAAAATAGTTATAATTAAAATATTTTATATATTAAAATAATTTATATATTAAAATAGTTGTAACTTAAAAATAGTTTATATTTATTTAAAGAGATTATATCAAAATAGTTTCCAAATTAGAATTGTTTCACCCAATTCCAAAAATCGATTCAAATCAACTTAGATTACAAAAATTCAATTTAGATCAATCCCATTTCAACGCTTTCAATATAAAAGGTTAAAGATTCACTTCAAATTCTCAATAAACCCTTCTAATTTTTATCGATTTCAAATCCAGGTTTGAACTATCACTTCAATTCCAATAAGATTCAAAATTTAACCATTCAAACATTTCAATTTATGTTTCATTTATATTTCAACACTTAACTTTAATTTTGTTCAAATTGGAAATTATTCACTTAATCATTTTAATAACAATTAAATAAAATCTCAATTGATAAATTTGAATCAATAATAAATATACAGTCTCAATTTATTTAAAATTGAGAATATTCATTTAATCACTTTTTATCAAATCAAATTATCAATCATATCTTTCTAAACCTCAAAAATCAATAAGTTTAAATCAATTCTTGTTTAAATTCAATTATTAACCGATTTGGATTCCAAGTCAACATTAATTTATCTTTCTAATCTCTATTATTAAAGTTGTTGAAAATCTATAATCTATTTTTAAAATTGTAACGACCCACTTTTTTAGACGTTTTAAGCAGACACGCATGCCAAACTCAAACCATTCAAAAATGTAGATTATTATGGGATAATAAGAAAAAGAGAAGAAATAAAACAAAGGCAGAATCTCACAGCTGGATGACAAAATATAAAAATTAAATTACAGTTTATGAAGCTGTTTTATAAATACATTTGACCATTCTTTTACAATACAAAATCAGAGTTATAGAAATAGGAAGAAATAAATAATAAATACAGAGGAACAACATGATGCACCAGAATATAATAAATAATACTTGTATAAATCTTCGTCCTCCAGAAATAAGGTCTTCAACCTTGAAATTCTCAGGCTGACCCGAGCGAATTGAAAAGACAAAACACTCGAGTCAGAACTAAAAGAACTTATGTAAGTTAAATGAACGGTAAATATGAGTGTAATAGCGTTATATATGTTTACGGATTTTGACATCTCCTATCCAGTGTCTAACGTGAGTGCAGTAACTTAAGAGATGTTTGGAATTCACATCTCCTAAGGATCCGTTAAACTATCCACTATGTAGTACAATACGCTATTATAATATGTGTACAGTAAATTAAAAGTATTAAAATAACGTTAAAGCATTGCCCATATCCCCCTTAACACATTTTTACATATTCCCATAGTATATACAGTACCGTAACTCCCCCCGTAAACTGGAGGGCTATCAGAGGGTACTACAGAGGTATGGTACAAAACAAACTCGTAGAAGGCTCTCTAGGGTATGTGAACACGATACTCGAGGCAATGCTAGGGTAGATATACCAATTGTGGATCCGGACTGGTGGTAATGCATAACAACTACTACCGCCCACCTCGGAAACACTCCCAAATAAAATCAAAGGGTGACCACCAAATCAATCACAAAGTAATGGAATGATATCAAAGAAATGTGCTTGATAGGAGGAATGACCTCACTTGGCCCGGCATAGCTCTTGTTTTAGTCACATCTATGCTGACTCATGGGATTCAAGGTCACGTCATACCATATACATAAATCGTTCGCCAAACCATCCTACTTCATTTTTGGAATCTCCACCACGTACACGGTTGTTAAAGTGGTTTTCGGTATTGGCTGAAAGTATGACAATATCTGATCCCGGTTTCTTTAGCAACCAAACGCTTATTACACATCAGATGGTTCTTTTACGTTTCAAAAGTCAATTCACAATTTATATTAACATATCATATTAAAATTTCAAATCATATTTCTTTCGAAATCATATTCACTTCAAACCATATTCACCTTCGAACAATATTCACTTTTGAAATTCACATTCACTTCGAAATGATCGATAAGTTCCGTTAATTAATTCTTCATTTCAAAATCATCTTATTCATCAAATATGTTATTTTCCAAAAAGGTATAAATTCCAAATTACAACTTTGGTTGTATCATCATCAAGGATTTAAATATAAATACTTTAACTTTATATAGTCTGGAATTTTAGAAAATAGTTTAGGTAATTATAAATAGTTTATATAGTTTAAATTATTTTAAATTAGTTTAAAATAGAGAAAATAGTTTAAATAGATTTAAATTTGCTTTAATTAGTTTAACATGATTTAAATATATTAAATGTAGATTTAAAAATTTAAAATAGATTAAATAGATTTTCAATAGATTGAATAAATTTAAAATAGTTTAAACAGATTTTAAATAGATTAAATAAATTTAAAATAGATTAAACAGATTTAACTTATATTAAATAGATTTAAAATAGATTTAGTTAGTTAAAAATAGGTAAAATAGGTTAAATTGTATTAAATAGATTGTAATAGACTTAAAATAAATTAAAATAATTTAAAATTGATTAAAATGGTTAATTTGATTAAAACAGTTTAAATTAGTTTAAATAGATTTCAAAATTATATCGAACATTTCAATAACTCAATGCCACTAAATTAATTTATATTCGACACTTCAACCTTGAAATTTCAATTGAAATCCTTTAAACTATGTTATTAAATCAAATCCCTTTTTCAGCTTTAACACTTGGATTATCGAAAATACTTCAGTTTATATAAATAAATTTCTTTTCAAAATACTAGTCAACTGAATTCAAAATTTCAGAAGGTTCAAAATCAATTAATTTAACCAATCCGGTGTTCGTATATATTTTCAACCCGAGGGTCAGGCGATACAGATATTTATCATTTCAATTCACAATTTAAAATTTTACGATAATGTATCATTTCAAACCGCAATCCCGAATTAAAATAAAAATCCATAAAATCACTCAAGTCTATCATTTAAACCCATAAAGATTTTTGCCTAATCTATAGATCGTTCGGGTATATATCATTTCAACCCATAATGATTTTCTAGTAATAACCAAGGGAACCTGCAGATTGATAACATTATATAAATCAACATAACATCCAATTAACCAATATCAACCACCAAACAACTATCATAATCATTATTCAAATCAACTAGTAAATATTAACAATTAACAAATTATCAATAGCAGGTAATTAACTGGTAATTCAGATTCAGTAATAAATTAATTGAAAATTTAATCAAATAAATTCAAATTAACTGAAATGACGATTTATATATATCAAACAACAATAAATAAATTCCTAATCACAACACAAATGTAATTTAATTAACAGAAGAAATTTTAGAAGTTGTGAGTTGGTTAAAACACCCACCTTTGAATTTAAATTGAATTAAGAATCCAATTTAAGCCAAAATTCGAACGTTCTCAGAGTTCGATTAAACTAGCGTTAAAATGTCCGAAATTTCGATACGATCACAGCAGAACAAACCCCCACAAATCGAGTTCGTATGCAAAAGCTATGTGTATTAGAACATTAGATAACTAAGATTTAAATAAAATAAAAAAAGATAGAAAGCATCTATGCGATGTAGTCACGGCGCCAGCTAGAACACGCAACCCTAATTGCCGAAACACTAGTTCGAACGCCTATGCACGAGCATGAACAGCGTTGATGACCATGAATTTCTCCCCCTAAACGTCGCTATGGACTTTGGCACCACCTTCACCATCATCGCCTTGCTTCGCCCCTATGGCCAGAAGGCCGATGCCTCCGGTTGCCTAAGTTCGCCGCGCCGCCAAGCCATTTTGAAGCCCTAATCGTGAAAATCACGACGCTCTAGCCGTCCATCGACTAAACGAACAACACGGAAGCACTTCACTCGTCCCCTTCCATGCGACTATATCGTCAATTCGATGATCCTAATTCTATCGTATGAAGAAGTTATGTTAAAATCAGCTTATTTCAAATTGATTTCAATTAAATTAATTTCTATGCATTTCGATCCCGTACGATCAAACGACAAGTCTGATTGCTACGAAACTTGAAACATCACAATAATTCACTGTTATAGATTCGATGAAACTAGTTTCGTCGAAATCCGAGACAGTGGCCAAAATGGCTATTTACATGTTAATTAAATAAATTAATATTAAATTAATTAAATCTCTTTTTAAATTCAATATTTATAAACTAACAAATTTCATCATTTTTAATTCCTTAGACGTTTATAATAATTTAAACAAGTTTACATATAATTTCAAAGTTAGTCATTTCCCAAATGACAATGTTCAATTCACACTTGTAAATAAATTCCAATTAACTATAATTAATTCCAATAAATTGATTTAATTTGATTTCAATCTTTTATAAAATCCATTATTACTCTATAGACATATTTAATATTTTATATATTATATTACATTGATTTCACCATTTTCCACACTTTTATTTGTATTAGTTACTATATTTTCCTTATAATGAAATTTGTGTCAATTATGTTATAATTTAAATCTCAAATTAACTTATTCATCTTGATTTCACCCGTTTATTAAATCAATTATTACCTTATGAATATAACTACATTTCTATTCCTTTTATTACATTCACAATTTATAGCATTTTTCTTAACTCACATTAATGTAACATTAAATTTCATTTAATTATAATTAGTTTCCAAATTTAATTTAATACACTAAATAAATAAGTAACATATAGTAGTTTGTCACCATTCATTCTTAGTCACATTAATAAATTTGTTATTTACAACCAAATTTTATAATTACTTACTGTTGAATATGCAAGTATATGATTTTTGTTTGATGATAACAAATACATATTTAAGATTTTGAATTTAGTAAATGTATTTGATTATTCAATTTGCTCACCCTATTTGAATGCTTCCTCTCTACACAAAGCTCCCCCTTCATATATGCATGAAAATAAATATTAAATGAGCCTAGATGCAATATAGAAAATATTTGACCTTTATTTGCCAAAATCATAACTTTTCCCTTCCCCTTTTGTTACCAGTAAAAGAGTAATAGTATTAGAAAAATAAATATAAAGTGATAGACATTAATACATCATTAAAACTCAATCGAATATAAATATTAAATTTCAATAAAAAAATCAAACACTCTGTGAGGTGCATATTCCACTTTTAGAATGATAAGTATGATGCAAAAACAATATAGTTGTGTCTATTTGTGGTATATTTATATCAGGAATTTGACTATCTACTATTCATGATAATCATTAGGACATTTAAATGAGATTAGTAGTATTCCAATTTATAAAAAAATGAATTCAAGTATCTTCTAACCACACATAACCATGAGGACTTTTAAATGAGATTAGAATCAACTTGTCTATTTAAATAATCAATTTTGATACGCGTTCCATACATGCATAATGGTGAGGAATTTTAAATGAGCGTGGAAGCTCATAATAAAAAATTCCAAATAATTCACCCACACATGATGTGAGAACTTTTAAATGAGAGTAAATACTTAGGATGCTTTTATTGCTTAAAAATATAATAAAACGAAAAACGAATGATTTCCCATTTAAAATACCACATATTAACATACTGTTGGATTTTGATGAGTCATGGTTGACGGAAATATGATAGAAATAGAAACGGTCATGGAATTTTTACCAACAAAAAGCTTTTATAACTCTTGTTTAAATTTCTAAAGAAATTTATTAAGTATACTGTCTCAAGTCATAATATATGTCAATATCAACACTCATCACTTTTTCAATCATAATTTATCTTTTCGATAATCAGTAGGGAGTCAGATTAGTTAGTGTAGTCATTTAAAATTAAATCCAAACTAAAATGACTAATCTGAAACAAGATCAAAAATGATTTTTTATAAGGGGTTTTATAAGAAATTTTTTTGCTAAATTGAAAATTATTTCATGTGAAAAATATGCAGATATTTTCCTTCAAAAACGATGCAACTGATGAATGTCTCAACATAAATCATGTTCCACTAGTTATTTTTCTATCAACTAGATTACTAGTGTAATCTGCATCTGAATTTTCTTTGACTCAAAATTATCATTTGTTGGATGTGATAGACCAAACTGTGAAGTTGCAATAAATTTCCTTAAAATCATTTTTACATCATTTAAATGGAATTCTTTTGAATTTGAATTAAAACCGTGTAAATAGACGAACAGTGACCGTAGTGTCAGAAAAAATATAGCCACTTGTATATGAGTGATCAGTAATCAATAAAACAGCATCATTAAACCAAGAAAATTTATATGAAATATTTCAAAGATGATTGTTCAACATTTTGAATAAGTCAAAATCAAAATCAGCATTTATTTCTTTATCAATAACTGGCTGGTCAAATTATGGTGCAAATTATCACATTAAATATATCATTCAGAATAAATATATTGTTACCTCTTTTACCTTTATGATAATTTTTCGTTGTTGTCCTTTGTGATTCTTTCACCTTTGTATTAGGCCAAGGAACCTTTATTAGTCGTCCATCGTGTGCTTGAAACAGCAAGAATCTAGATAGCGCTGCTGTTGCTCCTTAGCCTATTACTAATCCTACACAATAAAATATTTTTGTGACCTATTTATTTTTATAGATCCATTGTTGTTAGTGGCAAATTATTTTGAAAAATAAGTTTGTGGGGACCCAAAATTATTTATATATGTTCCTTTCGGAACCCAGAGTTGTTTGACTTTGAGGGATTTTATATTCGTGCCTTTTGGAACCCAAATTGGAATTGTTTTCATGTGTTAGGGTCTATACCAACAATTGTTTTATTGCGTCCAATTTTTCTACAAATTGTGCACTTGGATTTGACTTGATTAATTTTGCTTTCAACATGTTCAGAGTGAGTATATCCAAGTCCTTTTCTATCAATATTGACTGTTTGTTTTCATATTAGCATATTCAACGATCTTTCACTTTTAGAAATTTTTTCTAAATTTGTTGACAGTTGTTGGACTTGTGTTTTGAGGGATACATTTTCATTCAATAATTATATGCACATTTTGATAGAATTTTCTCTTCGAGTATTTTCACTTTCTTTCAAAATCAGAATTTCATTTTCAACTGATTTAATTTTAATTTCTGATTTTTTAATTTCTTCTTCTAGTGATGGACACATATCACACTTAGGGTTCCTACTTTGATAGTTTTTAACTAATTGATCAAGTTGTTTATTTGATTCTATTAAAGTATCTCATTTGATTCAATTTTAGCGTATTTCTCCCTAAGGCTTTTACTTCGTGGAAATATATAAGTAATTCCAAATGAGTGAGTTTTAATACTTTGCTTAGCTCGTCATCGTCGCTATCCATTATCACCTCGTAGGCATAGATTTACTCTTTCACTTTCACTGCTAGTGCTTTTACAATCATCACTTTTTTCCACGTGGCTGCAAAACTTCTCCTATTTGAATTCTTTTCTTGGCCATGTCGATTTTGAGGACAATTGGGCTTGATGTGGCCAGGTTTATTTAACTTGTGAAAGATGATTTTCTGCTCTTTCGGGTTGTCTAGTACTTTATTCTGCTTTTCAATTTCTTATTTAGCACTAGATTTTCGTATTTGTGATTTCACTTTTTGAATTTCTTCATTAATAGTGCCAGTTCAGCTGCTCCATCATCATCATGATCATTACTTTCTTTTGTTCCTTTAAGCGCTATTGATTTCTTTCGAGTATCACCACCTTCTCGTTCTTCCCTGAATTTCATTTCTAGATCTTAAGTGGTGAGATTTCCGATGAGCTCTTCAGCTTTGATTTGTTTTAAATCCTTTGATTCTTGAATGGCTGTAACCTTTGCTTTAAAATTCCATGGAAGGACTCTAAGGATTTTTCGGAATATTTCCAACTCTGTGTATGATTTTCCGAGAGCTGTTGATTTGTATATGAGATCGAAAAGTCGTGCATACATCTCTTTAACATTCTCATTCTTGGCCATTGTGAAGTTCTCGTATTCGCTACTAAGCATTGCAAGACAAGATTCCTTGACTTGAGATGTTCCTTCTTGAGTCACTTCAAGTGTGTACTAGATTTCCTACGCAGTTAGACAATGTGAGACATGATTATATTCAATATTATCCAATGAATAGATAATAGAATTCATGGCTTTAGCATTAGCATTATGTAACTTATTTTTTAGATCTGTGCATTGATCAATTGGTTTTTCAATTGCCTGATTATTTGCTACTGTAGTTGGCGCTCTGTAACCTGTCTCAACAATATTCCAAGTAACAATGGTTTTCAAAAAAAAATTCATTCTATTTTTCCAGTAAACATATTCAACATTGAACATTGATGGTCTAATTATGGACTGACCCTCAGCAAAAGCGTTATTGAAAGAAGTCATTTTAAAAATTTAAATTTTAAAACAAAAATTGGTTTTTGAAAACAAATCAAATTTTTATTTTAAAAAAATTGCTTTTATTCCTAGCCCTGATACCACTTGTAGGATCGATTTCACCCTAGAGGGGGGTAGGGTTAATATAGTGATACTAATAATTATAAAAATTTATTTTGGAAGTATATAAAATAATTTCAGCACAGGTAATAGAATAATAGCAGCACAGATAATTAATTAAATTTAACATTTTCGTTCAATTTTTTTTAAAGATGCACGGCTATGATTTTATTTATTTTTTTTATAGAGGAAGAAGACGCGTGCTTGACTATAAGGGACACGTGTTTTAAAATCCTCAACGTGTCACTGGCTGCTATAGTATCTTGATTATATTATTTATACAAAAATTTAAATTCACATTTAAATCATTTCGATTTCTGCAGCTCACAATCTCGGTCTCCAATCGAGGCGTGCCGCTGGCATTTATTATAATATACCCCTAGCAATGGAAAAGGTTTCGAGTCCCAATTCGATCATATGGAGAAGATAGCTTTTTGGATCCAGTTATTATACTGAATTTCGATTTAATTTTAGCATGTTTACTTACCGTACGGCCAAACGATCACTCCAAGCACTACAAAAATTGAAACCCGATAATAATACACTATTACGGATCCAATGGAACTAGTTTCGTCGAATTTCGAGACTATGCCTCGGATGGTTATTTTAAATTTTAATTTAAATGATAAAATTTCAAAACTAAACAAACAATTTTTAAATTCACTTTCAAAAATTCTATTATCTTCAGTATCGTTAATACAAATTTTCTAAGCCTTTAACTCCAGATTCATCAATTTTCCCTATTTCCAATTATTAAATTCAATATGTAAATTACCCAATAAATAACGATATTTGAAATTCAAATTAGAAACTAACTTTTAAATATTTAAAATAAATTAAATATTGCAATTTCAAATATCCAGAAATTCTGAGTCATCACAAAACTCCTTTATAAAAAATCATCTGACATTATAGTAGTGACTAACCGCTAAATTAATAATAACAAGTACCTGCGATGCATATCTTGTGTACATCACAACGATGCTAGTCAAAAAGTCAAAATATGATAAGGTTCGTTCGCTAATTGTGTAGAATTTCCACGAAGGTGCCCGCAGTACTTCGAGAACAGTCCTCTACACAAGGATCAGAGTTATCCTTCCGAGGGTCAGTACCTATCTATCCGAGGTACATAGGAAATACACAACTGGCCACCTAGGCCGAGTGCATCACTCCTAGCATGCATAAAATAAATGGTAGGGACTACTTAGAAAGAGAGATGACTACACCGTCATTGGTTAGCTAGTGCCCTGGGCTATGCATTCTATCACTGGTTTTAGTCATTTCCACTATGAGGACATGTCCAGTGTTCTAGCTCGCGCACCTTCTCCAAAATAAATTATGGAATTCTACATGGACTCTTGCACCTTAACAGGTCATGGAAATCGCACTTGAATTCCACATCTCAAAAGATCTTGGAATCTCACACAGTTTCCCTCACCCCAACGAGTCACGGAACCATATACGGATTTCAACGTCTCAAAATATAGTGCATCTCCTCCATTTAACCGTATATGGTTTCCGAGTAGGTCATGGGTTTTGAGTCATCTCTTTCGAGCATACTCTCCATTTCCTGGGTGCACTAAAAACCATTCGTCGATTCTTGAAGTGTTCAATACCGGTTCTATAGAAAATAATATGATAATACATAAGGTTAGGGATCATGCTCTAACCGTTTAAGTGGATGGATCTCCTTATCATTTGTCCCCGAAGATCCATTAATTTGAACGTACAGTATAGCAACCCATTGGTAACCGTACCATATAATTCTTGCGTTTCTCCAAGATATTTCCAGAGTTAAAATCCTTTGGTGTTAAGTAGGAATTAATTCCGTACCACTGAAATTAAAAAGGATTGCATATTTTGGTCAAGTTTTGATAGTCGGTTACTTAGCCGTCAAACAAACGAACATTTAAACAAAGATTAAATTTCCTACTGAAATAATTAAGCCTAATTTAATTTAATTTCAATAAATTAAATCTCTTTATCAAAAATAGAAATATACTTATCTCACCGGAATAAGTATACTCACGAATCATATCTTCCAAAAATACTTGTAAATCTTTTAAAATAAATATGGAAAGCACTATTCGGTATCGACCATGGATCGCAGCTCAATGGTTATGTCTCTATCCCAGGGAAATCCAAACTTAACTTTAGACAACCACTTCCTCCCGATTTCTTCCATTCAATCAATCATAGATCGCAGTTTGCACAATGGTTACGTCGCTATCCCAGCGAAAACATAACAAACTATAGGCAATCTCTGCCCTTTGAATTATGCTATAAAAATCAACCACTTTTTTCCAAACATCCTTTTTTCTTAAAACTAATTCTTTTAAAACAAAATATTATTTAATTATAGTAAGTAAACCTTTTTAATATTATAAAAATATGACTTTAATTATTTTAAAATTATACAATAATTAATTAACTTCAAATCATATTAATATAATATATATTTGGCACAATATCAATACTTTAACAAATTTATGACTTTAATTACTTTAAAATTATACAATAATTAGTTAACTTCAAACCATATTAGTATAATATATATTTGGCGCAATATCAATACTTTAACAAATTATCTTTGAAATAATAATATTGTAAAACTAATTAACTCTTAAAACAATAATAACTTTGAAACATTAATTAAATATTCCTAAATAACTTTTAAAAATCATATTTATAAACTAATTAACTTAAAATCATTAATAAAAAAATTTTAAATTATCTTTTTAAAACAAATAATAATTACATTTAATAACCTTGTAAATAAATAAATATTATTCTTAAAATAACTTTGATTCAAAAATCAATTTTGGAAAGAGGATTAGCAACTTCAATGGAATTTAATCGAGGCATCATTAATTCCATTAACTATCCAAATTATAATCCAGTTATTTACATAACATCGTATACGCAAATTAATTTCATAATTAACAAGCAATTGTTAATAAACAAACTCATCCAGTACTAGTCCATTGGAATGAAGTTAAGCGTCCACACTAACGTAATAGTAGAACGAGATTTACTTCTACTAGATAAATGTCTAATTTAACTTATCCAATTAATATTAGCAGAACGGTGATATATTTTGCTAAACATGGTCCAATTAATTTAATTAGCAGAATAGTGATTTATTTCCACTAAACAAAGGTTCAAATTACCACTATCAATTCAATTTAACTCAATAGTATTTTATTTGGCATAGACAAACGTAATTGAAATCAATTTCTAAATCAAAATCAAAGCATAGATCATTAACTGCAATCAATGATTTATAATTAATATTAAATCGATGTACCAATCAGAGTTGAATTGATTTCAATTTAATAAAGTCAAGTTATATTTTACTCTAGGTTACTTGTCAATCAAAGAAATTTGTAAAATAATTTAAAATTAAACAATCCGTTAATAATTAATTGATTAATTAATATATAATTAATTGAGTCGGAAAAATTACTTATTTATTTACTTCAACTTTTTATAAATCATTAAATTTTTACATTTCAGAAAACTATACGATATTGGTTCAGAGGGAAATACTCTACGATAGGTTGTCGATGAAAAAAAATATGCGCGTTGATTGAATTCAAAATGAAGAAGAATAATCAATTCATCTTTATAGATTATTAAATATAAAATAAAATTGATTTACATTTTAAACAAAACCAACCCAAATAACAAACCTAGGCCCATGCATCTAACTAAACCCGGCCCGTATGCCTGTAATTCGTCTTCCTGTCTTTCTCTCCTCTTTTCTTTCATTTGAACATGAAAATATGCATGAAGCTATGCACAATAGTGTGCATGTACACAATGCCACCGACCAATTAAACTCGCAACCTACCATCTTCGCAGGTCACCTTCGATCATCTCAATACGTTCGACCATCAGGAACCATGATCGAACACTTAGTTCGAAATTTCGAATGCTCACCCACAAATCCAAAACTACGTTGTGCCACTTAACCGCCTCGCCTCGTCACCACAGTTCACCGTCCACCACTAGAATTTTCCTACTTCATCACCATCACCACCGCTACCATTCCCCCTATATATGCACATTCCTTTCTCCCTATTGACTTTGCCATTTCCCTTGAACCCGAGACCCAAACAAAAACACTTAAAAACCCTAGTTTGAATTCGATTGCCCCACACGAGCCATTAAAAATCACTGCGCCATTTTCCGCTATTACCCCATTACCTATCCCTCCTCCACACCAATCGCTGAGACACGAAATCAAGCACGCCACCGGAATTTGACCAAACACCCTTATCCGTTCATCTCCCAATCTCTCCTCCTATACGCCACTAAAAATCTTCAAATCACCCTTAAAATCATGTTTTTCCACAACGAACACAATTACGCAATCCGTTGATTAAATTATGAAAGTTAAATTACGACCATTAATGACTCACCCACTATTATATGTTGACTACTCCCTCTCGGCTTGATGAAATCTAATGAAACAAATTTTTAAATGTTCTACATTAAAAAAAGCAACTTTGCTTTTGGAGTCAAGGTTTAAAAATTAATGAAGGTTGAGATATGGATTTTTAAAGTTAAAAGCTTAACTTTTTTTAGACCAAAAACTTACGTAGGGATATTGTGAGGAAGAAGAAAAGTGGTTTAGTGGAATTGATCGCGTTGAATACATATATACGTGCACATATTCACATAGCAATCACATATACATCTAACATACATCAAAGTTTCGTCCAAAAACCATAGTTATATCAGTACCTGAAAAAACTAGTAAACCAAAGTTAGGTGTTTTACTCACTGCAAAAAAAATGAAGGCATTGCTGTCTTCATTCTCCTCCTTCAAGCTTTAAACACTTAACCTATTTTTATGTTAACGGCAGATCTTTTTCTTTCTTTTTTTAATCTGTGAACAAGGCATGGCTATATATATAATGGAAGTGTCAGTGAAGTATAGAGTGCCTATGGGTACACACTAGTGTGGCAGATGCATGTCCAGGCTTCACATTTTTTTCTTTTCAACCTTTGAGGCTGATTTGATTTATTATATGCTCTATGTGTGTATGTGTGTATATATATTATTATAAGTTTGAAATGGTGAAGCTTACACATAAACATACACACATATATAATCATATTCAGAAATTAGCATTTAAAGATTTAGTATAGTTTCCAAAAAAATATATTCAACTATCTCCAATATCAGAAAATTTATTTAATCGACTTATAATAATTATTATTTCAATATTTAAAATTTGTTAATCGTTTTAATAATAGATGGGTAAAAATCCGGGTCGTTGCACTTAATGTGGAGTGAGAAATGTAATTTCTATTCCAATTGTGTTGTAATATAGAAAAATGTTTTTTATTAAAGTTATTTCTATGGGTTAAGATACTTGATCAAAACCTCTCGACTTCAAACTAGTTATGGTAAAAGAAATAAAGAGCCCATAATAAGTAGTTAAATAAAGCCATATATTTCAAACTCTATTATAATAATGAATGAAAAAGTAGGAGCAAACCATATAATACTTATGAGCGAATGCATCAAGATACAAAAGAAAATTTGTTTTCATAAGTATATCAAATATTATATATGAAATAATATATATTTTTAGCATCGGCTGAAGATAAATATAGTTCTATTTCGCTATAAATATTTTGATTGTTTGTTATGAAATAAATATATTAGAACAATGTCATTTGTTACATTAGCTACATAACACAAAAGTACATAAAATTTTAACAATTACTTTGGAAATATGGAGTAAACCTTATGCTTGAAAAATAATTCTATAATCATGTGAATATGAATCATATGGTAATGGTGAAATGTATCTCAAACAATTATGAGCAAAGTACGCATTCAGTGAAAATGATATAAGAGTCGGTGAAATCTTAGGATCGACACATATAGATTTATGTAATTATAGGTCTAATGATGCCAAAAATAGTTCCAAGTGCTTCATTAAATTAACCGATGCATTATATAAACATAAACGTAAATATCTAATACACATGGAGTATATTTATGATTAGTTAATAGAATATAAAATGGAAGTAAGTATCATGACATGCAAAAGAAAATAAAATGATCCAACTTAATCATATAGATGAGTGCATTGGAAAAGAGTTTCCAATGTACCTTAAAATGAATAAGGTTCAATCACATGTGTCTCCTCCCTATGATAGATAATGATGTATCGATAATCACTACAAGAAAAATATTTATTAACGGCATTATATATCAGCGTTTCAAGCAATAATGCTGTTCTAGGACCAATAGAAATACGTAAAACGCTGTATAATTAACCCGACTAAAATTAAATAGCGGTTCTTCCAATTAAGTTCAAAGGCCGCGTTCTTTCACGATTACTTCCCTCCTGTTTCCCCCACTTCACACAATCTTCTCCTTCCTCCGTGAAAACCCTAAAATAGATCTACTCTTCTTCCGATTCTATTTAACTGTACAAAGATCAGATCTACGCGATAAAGTATCCCTCTACATCCGCTCCGTCTTTCTCACGTCTACCCAAATGTCTCTATACTTTTTTTTGCTTTACTTCATCACGCTTCATGCCTTTCATGCCACCGTCACCGACCCCTGCATCTGCAATTGTTGACCGAATTTGCACAGAGAGACGCATGACAAACTTAGGCATCCGAGGCAAATCCACTTAATCCAATTTTTGACTTCATCACCTAATTCGGACTCCAATTTTCTGGTATTACGCATTCTACTTTTTTCTAATTTTAGTTTGTTTGAAATTAATATTGTTTTTATTCTTTTAACTATTTTCTGCTTTTAACTTGTAAAAATATGGATTCATAAGACTGAAACATGGAAGTTGAGAGATTGTATAGGCTATGAAGTTAAGGAAGTTCAACTTTATGCGATTACTTATTTAGTAGGTTAAATTGTAGGATGTTGGTAGTGTGGATAAAACCAAAATAACTGAATTTACTCTCGATGTCTTAAAGATTTTTTGACTTCGGTCTATCTATTTCAGTTTCTATGTTTAAATGATAATGTTGGATGTTACTGTATATCTTTAATCTCAAGGTTGATTTAGGCTATATATTTTATTTGTAGCCCGAATCATGGAAGATTAAATAACTCTTTGTTTTGAAATCATTGACCAATTTTGTTAGACTGAATTCAAGTATGCTAGATTGAATTCTATTCTCTATGCTTTGAAATGATTGACCAGTTTTCCAGTTTATCTATGCTTTGAAATAAGTTTAAATACGTCATCATGGTACCTGAATCTTTACTGATTAATGCATGGAATCAAATACTAATGTTTCAGATACAGAAGACTTGCAAGATGAAGTTGAGAATTTGGAAACTGATGTGAGTTAGCATACACCAAGGTAGGATGAAGTTAAGGCACGGATTGAAAAAACTTGCAAGCTTTTGTTTCTCGGAAAGATAGGATAGGTTTAGAGACTTGCACAACAACATATGCATTATCATGTACATCAAGTATTGATAGTAAGGAGGTGATAGCAGATGTGGAAACTGGTTGGGTATGCCATCTAACATTGACCGATATCAAAACGGTGTAATAAAGAGTTGCTTATAAACTTGTTTTCCTATTATTCGAGTAGGAAGTAAAAGATTTTGTAGCTGAATTAACCAAGGTGATGGAAAAACAAGGTCTTGGCACGTGTGTTATAGCACTGGTAAGTGCTCACTTAATTATATTTTGCTTTCTTTTTTCCTCGCTTGTAAATTTTGAACTATTGTTGTACTTGTGAGATGTGAAATTAGGGTGTTGATATAGGTCAATGATACCATTGGAATTTTTTATTTTCTTGTATGCATTTGTGTTAGTTTGGCTTTATGCTATCAGGAAATGGTTTCAAATAGATTGTGGGAGTATAATAAGTTATTGGATATACAGGATAAGACCGGTGTGCACAAGAACTTGCTTCAAGAAACAACTTACAAAGCAGGTTTGAAACTACGGTTTATACAACCATTCAGTTTGGTCCATGTCAGTCACCTTCATTTTCATGCACAGTTGAGCTTGCTGGAATATGCTTTAGTGGTAAGCTAGCTAAGACAAAGAAGCAGGCGTAAAAAGGTGCTGCATTGGCTGCATGGTGTGCATTAAAACAAAGTGAGTGATCTTGTTCATTTTGGTTTACCTATTTTTATCACAAAGTGTAGTTGAATGAAGAGACCTAGAACTTAAGAATATGAATTGAAATATTTTTAGACTGATTTTGGTATGGTTCCTACTTTCGTAATGTATTATTAGTAGCTGAACCATGAAGCATCATGTGTTGAATGATACATACGCTACTTTCTCAGGAAAGATGTTAGGTATTAAAATAAACTAGTGGGACTTGAGCTATGTACATGTATTTTATTTTCATGTAAGGGCAATATGTTAACGTTTTCCCGTAGAGCACAATTTGACTTCAAAAATGATTTAATTGCATTGTTAACTGAAGCTTTTATCAAATCTCGTGAATTGAAAATTGTAAATAATAGAAATTAATGCATACGAAATAGAAATCGCCACCACTGGTAGGACACCCGGTATGAGTTGCCAAGGGTCATGGATTCTAAGTATTATAAAAATTTAAATAATATAAATAATAAAGTTAACTAAGATTTCTAAATATTAAGTAAGCTTATAAAAATTAGTCAAGTATTATAAAAATTTAAATAAGTTAACCAAGTTTTATAAAAATTAACAAGTTTAGTTTATAAACATTAACCAAGTATATAAAAATATAATATACAACAAAATCTTCTATAGTATGATTATTATAAAAAAATTAACTAAGTTAACCAAGTTTTATAAAACTTAACAAGTTTAATTTGTTAAAATTAACGAAGTAAATAAAAATTTAAAACATAACCAAATAATAATAATAATAATTATTACTATTAACTAAGATTTATAATAATAATACTAAGTTAACTAATATTTATAAATATTAAATAAGTTTATGAAAATTAACCAAGTTTCATGAAATTTTAACTAAATTAACTAAGTTTTGTATAATTTAACAGGATTAGTTTATAAAATTATAACATATAACTTAATATTTTTATACTACTAATAATAATAAACTAGATTTATAATAATAATATGTTAGCTATGATTTATAAATATTAAATAAATTTATAAAAATTAACCAAATATCATAAAAATTTGACTAAGTTAACTAAGTATGATTTATAAATATTAAATAAATTTATATTATTTTATATCATCTTAATTAATTAAATACAAAGATGGAGTTCAAAGTACAACACAATGACATTTATTGCGGTGAATGCTACATATTGCTTGAACGTCCAAGTCTTCAAATTTTGACAATTCAGTTGACACACTGCTTAATTGTCAAATGAGCTATATCGATTTACGTTGAAATTTGATGGATTCATTATCCATTCATGTTGAAATTGTCAACTTCTAATTTGTGGGTGTAATTGCTCTTTTGTGCATCAGTACAAGTGGTAGCTTATTCATAAACAAGAGATATATAAGATGTTACATCAGTGGTGGATGTACTATACTACAGTACAAGTGGTAGCTTATCCATAGTATCTCTCTGTGTTGGTTCACTGCCAGTGGGAAGAACAAAACCTGTAGAAATGGTTGGATCAGTTCCAGCATTTGACAGTATTCCAGGCTATAAGGTTTGGCTGCATTTGTTTGCAATTGTGAATGTAGGCCAATGCGCTTGTTTTGCTGCATGACATCTTCAAGATCACCACATTCGTATGAAATACCATTAAGATCTAAGTCAATAGTTCCTTAGTTTCATTATCTTATTTTGGTGAAGTAGTTATTGAATTTAATTCTTACCGTAGTTCCAAAAAAATGAAATATCCCTACTGTCAATCTTTTTTGGCAGTGACTCATGTGGAACCTGGAGTTGTGGCATGGCTAATAATGGACCTAATACTAACGGAAGCCAGTATTTTATTTGCACTGCTAAGGTATCATCTTTTACTTGAGGCAATATATCAACTTATTTAGCTTAAAATCATCCTATAGGGTTTAAAATTTTCTGAGTTCGTTTATGTAAGTAAGCTTTCATGTTAGGACTTACGACACATTGCAATTCAATGTAAATAAATTTTATATTGGATTAATAATACACATGCAGAGACTAAAACTGAAATGGTCAGACTAAAATTGAGTAATAAATTTGGAATTAGTGTGTGCAAAGGGGTAGAAATATGTGAGAGACTGAGTATTAGGTAGCTTTGAATGAAAATAAGACTGTGTTATGGGTGAAGATAACGAAGAATTGGACTTATCCTATATGAATTATATTATGTATTTTTTAGGGAATCTTACTAGAGTTAATAACACTGAATTATTTTTGACATTTACATGTCAAGAATGTTGTTATCATAGAAATTATTTACATGGTTATGAAAAGGACAAATATAATAAAACAATCTATTCATGAGATACTCTCTAGGTTGGCAACTGGTTTCATGGGCATAAAAAATGAAAAGTCTAAGGATCTAGTTAAAGTAATTTTGGTAATTTATGTTGTTAAGTTTAAATTAGTTGCTTTATGTTTATATGTAGTATGTTATGTGGTAATAGATACAGATATTGACACTGCTTGAAGCTGAAGTATAACACACTCTCTACTGGTAATAGCTTGGGTTCAAACTTCAAACCCTGTAAAATTGTTCACAGGCCATCTTTTTCGGTATTTTTACAAAGAATGGCAACTAGCTGTAGCAAAAATAATATCTGGATCCACCAAAACAAAAATTAACTAATTTGATTTGTTTAGCCATTCATGTAACCTATTTTACAGCCATTGGCAATACCCATCATCATGTATTTCTCATTATCTTTTATGTAAACGTATGCATATGTTTGGATTAACATCTCCAATGTAATTCAAGTAATTTTCTCATAGCTATGTATTATCTTTTATGTAAACGTATGCATATCTTTTACAAAATTTGTTTATTACTGCACTTAAAAACAGCGTCCGTTGCTATATGCCGTTGAAAATCTTCTATGAATTGGAAAAACACTACAACACGCTGTAATAAGGACTCCCTCCAGTTAATTTTTAAGCCCGCCTAAGTTTTTCGTTCACCGCTTAATGCATGTCCTCTTCTCCTCCACAATAACAAACCCCAAATCTCAAATTACATCTCTAATCCAAAATTCGCCACCGATCTCCACGGATTTTGCCAATCATCCAGAGTTGCGAATCCATCAAAACTCCTTATTATGCTCTAGCATTCATTAAATTATTCCAATTAATTTCGTGCAATGTCCTGATTAGAGGTTTCAGATCCGAGTTATTATGAATATGTTTCTCGCTGTCTTTGCTTGAGAGATGCTACCGTTTTCTTTTCTTGGTCCGAAATTTGAGATACTTGCTGCTTATTTCTGCTTGTATTTGAGATGTCAACAGGTTGTTGATTAAATTGTTATTGGCTGGAGATGTTCGAAAATGATGTGCAGTGGTGCCGATGAACCAGTTTCATCCGTTGATGGTGCTTTGGCTGAAGCTGCTCTGACAGGTAAGCTTCAGATTAGATTATTGCATTTGCTTGTAAATGATGAGAGTATGAATCTATGCACTGATAATGGTAGTTGCCATGTTTGGATTCTCAGAACAGTCTGGGGTTGTATATGAACCTATTTACTTCGTTTATTTTCGATAATTCCAAACCACACCTTGTAAATTAAATCACAAATTATAAATTTAAATTAACGAATGCATTACTTTTCAATTTTTTATTTTATTATGTTTGACACCAGTTTTCATCCATAGTTCCAAATTGAACCATGTGTCCCAATTCACATGATATAACATTTGAATTGATTAATACAGTATCCTTCAATTTTTATTTTTATCATTTATAGATGTATTCACTTCAGATGCCTTTAAAAAATCCAAAATGAATATGTAAATTAATCATGTGGTTGCAAGAATATGAACTATACTTACCACTGCTACCAATCTGTGATAGCACAAAGTACAGACTTTGCGAAAATGAAAATGGTTTTGATGGATTGAGATTTGGTTAATATAGAATATATTACATAAATCATATATTTTCCTGGTAATAGCTAACTGTCATTATTTTTTTCTTGCTAGAAGTTCAATGTTGCATTTTAAAATTAATGAGAATGATAAATCATGTGGTTGCAAGAATATGAACTATACTTACCACTGCTGCCAATCTGTAATAGCACAAAGTATAGACTTTGAGAAAATGAAAATGGATTTGTTGGATTGAGCTCTGGTTAATATAGAATATATTACATAAATCATATATTTTCCTGGTAATAGCTAACTGTCATTATTATTTTCTTGCTAAAAGTTCAATGTTGCATGTTAAAATTAATGAGAATGATAAATCATGTGGTTACAAGAATATGAACTATACTTACTACTGCTGCCAATCTGTAATAGCACAAAGTATAGACTTTGAGAAAATGAAAATGGATTTGTTGGATTGAGCTCTGGTTAATATAGAATATATTACATAAATCATATATTTTCCTGGTAATAGCTAACTGTCATTATTTTGAGAATGATAAAATTAGTGAGAATGATAACCATTGGCATTCAAGATGGTATACGTGATTTAGTTCAGTGTGTGTATGATGGGTCCAGTTTATAATCTCACATTACGATGTGTAGAACAAACTATGAAATAAAAATGAAATAAGAGAAAAAAATTAATTTCTAAATTTAGTTGTAAAGTTAAAACATCAAAATCAATTTCCAAGCGTGCAGAAACCTTAATAATAAAGCAAAGATGTGTGTTTTTATTTATTTAAAACCTTTTGAGTTAACTCTAGTAAAAACTTTTGAGTTAACGCCAGTTGGAACAGCATCAGACTCTGGTAGGGTTTCTGATGGGGCTTGTAAGAAGTTTCTATTTGATAGTTGGTCAAGTTTACTGATGTTGGAGCTTCTACGTTTACTGTGCTTGGAGTTTTTGATGGCAAGCTGATGGGAAGATGGCCAACATGAGGGGGAAGAACTTGTAGTCCTCTCAGGTAATTTCTGCTTCACCACTGTTGTTGGACATCAGCTTCGTCCATGCTTGCGATTTAATTCCCTTAGTACTCTACAAATTATATTAGTATCACACTTCTACCAATTTAATTAAATCAGTTTTTGTTTAGCCGTTCTCAATTGTTCCGGCTTAATAATCCTCATGTTTGCTTTCTGATTTTTTGTTTTATATTATTTTCAATTTATGGTGTGTTTCAAATATAAATGATTAAAAACACAAAGAAGTGGCCGTAATGGATTTTTCATTCACGGTGCGCATTCATTTGATTGAGAAACATCGTCTGCATATTTTATCAGTGCACTGTGCACAGTTTTTGGTAATACGCAAAAATTAGCCTATGAATTTGTACATGCATACATAGGCTAATTCATACATAGGCTAATTTACACAGGTTAATTCATACATAGGCTGGTGATCAGAGTATGTAATGGTTGTTGTGTGAATTTTTCTGTAGAGTGGCAGTTAAGCATTTTAGCATATGAAACTTCAAATTTTTAGATGGCGTTTACTCACTAATCATTTCAAATTTCTTCATTGCAGGTAATTACAGATGGCGATGACACATTCTTCTTCCGTAGCAAGTAGCAAGCATATGGAACTTTTTAGATGCACGTTGTTGTTCGCATTTGGTGTGGACTTACTGTATTGATATTATACTTTTACTTAACATATAACGTGTCTTTGTTTAACAGAATTTGTGGCAACTTGGTTTACATTGTTATTTTTGTTTATGGATATTATTGAAACTTGGTTTATGGATGTCTTTTGTTTATTAATATTCTCTTAACTAGTTTATGTAACCAATTAATAGTTATTAGAACCTGTTATATATACTAGTTGCTTGAATATGCTCAAAATATAGTTTTGGAATATTCAAAAAAGCTGTTATATAAATAGAAGACAGCGTTTGATTAATGCTGTCAATGAAGAAACAACAGCGTTTATTTCGTGCTGTAATTATCTTGAAATTGTCAATAACAGCGTTTTTCACATGTTGTCGAAATAGTTGATGATTCAATCACAGCGTTTTTAACATGCTGTCGAAATTGTTGATGATTCAATAACAACGTTTAGAAAAAGCTGTTGTAAACAGTTAAAGTAGAATTTGAACATCTTCGACAACTAAATTATAAACGCTGTTGAAACATAATACAGCACGTCTGAAACGCTGTAAAAATATTATTGACAGCTCGTAATAAACGTTGTCACAGAGATGTTTCAACAGCGTTTATAGAAACGCTGTTGTAAGTTGTGTATATACGACAGCATGTCGTTATACAGCGTTTCTAATAACGCTGTTGTATCATATTACAGCGTTTATCAAACGCTGTTAAAAGCCTTTTGTGGTGTAGTGAATCAGTAACCAGACTTTACTTGACATAGAATGATTTACGATGAGGAAAGTTGGTTTAACTTTTTCAATTAGGTCATGTACTTAAGAGCAAGCACATAATGTTAAAATTTATTTCATCTAAAGTATAGTTTACGAGATCATATAAGATAATAGTTAAAAGAAACCCCTACATGTCCTAGATCAAGGAGTTAACAAGTTGTGTGAGTCAAGAGACTGTACATAATACTTGTTCGTGAGGGGTTTTATGTGGACCACCCAAAAGGAGTTGAACATCAAAATTGATTGACCAGTTTATGTAACAAACATAAATTTTATAAATTAAAAACTAATCATATATATACATAAGTAGGTCATTAAAATGTTTATGAGTACGAATTCCTGTTGCACCGAGAAACAACTGTTGTTTCAATAAATGCCAACTTCGAGATGAAGGAATTTCTTTTAGAAATTATTGGTAGTAAAATTGATTTGGATACGGTCCAAAGATAAAACTGATTACAAAGGATGAAATGAAATCAATCAAGCCTAAAAGAACACAAAAATTAGAATGATAAGGACTCTCGCAATTAAAGAGAAAGCATGATTTTCTTATCGATGTCGAGAAAAGAATTTCCTTAGTTTTCTATGAGTCATTAAGAGCATTCGACTATGTGGCGTGATGCGCAAATCCAGAATATTCCAAGTACATTATTGAAATAAGAGTTTGATGGTTATACCCACAGGTATATGATTCGTCAGCCATAAATGTATTCCGAAGAAGAAGAATGATACAGTTGGAATATGGTAAGCTATATTGATAGAATAACATCGTAAATTTCGATCATTGAAATTTATGTAATAGATTTGTCATTCCACGTACTTAACTTAAATTTTACTCACAAAACTACCACTCAAATTGACTTTTAATTTTAGTATATATATGCTGAAATAGAAATTCTAAATAATGATTTATAATATGTAGTTTGCATTTAATTACCAAAGTGCCTTGAATACAGTGGAAACGATTCTGAGTTTGTGCTTAATGGATAAGATCTAAGAAATGATACAAAAGTATAAGAGTTTAGCAAGTACTTTAACAGAGAAATCAAAAATTTTGATTTTTAGTCAAAATGCCGAGGAAGCCGGTGTATGCAATAAAGAATATTAAATGTACTAAAATGTTTCTAAAACTATAAGTAAACAATAGATTTATGATTGTTAATGATGTACTGAAGTTAAAATAATGTTAGTTTGGTCGTTTAATACTCGACATTGAATTTGAAAATGATTTCTTTTACAATTAGTATAAAAAAATGTTAGGATTGTCCCAAATGATATACGCAGACACGGTATTTAAATTGTTTAATATGGAGCACATGTAAAATGGGTTCGCTACGTATTGGCAATAGGATTTGTCATACATGCTATATTATCTACAATGTCATACTTCACTCATGTATTTGATGAAAGAGTTAGGATTATGTCCCATTGGGAATTCCATAATTTAATGTCAATTATTAATTCTATAATAAAATATCATTCAAAATAATGGTGTTTTTATTTATATGTACTTTAATGTGTTATATTAATTATTTATTTAATTTAAGTATATTTACTACAAAATCTATAAATGATATACCGTGATAGCAATTACAATATATTGTAATTATGATAAATTTATCATAATAAATATAAACATAACATTTTATATATTCCTAGTCAAGATGTATCGAGATTGGATATTGATACATCCATTGAGACGAGAGTACGTAATGCTCTTCAAATGTTGGACAGTGTATTACTTATCGCTATTGGACAACCTAGGGGTTATGTACTGATAGTTATTGGATAAGTATGATTTGACCCGCTCAATAGTTTATATTATTTAATATCACTAATGTCAAATAGAAAATATAAAAGTGATAATATTACACAGTTCCATCGATTTGAGAACATTAAAAGGTACTAAGATATTTCTAAACTATAGGTGAACAACATACCGTTGATTCTAACAATAGACCTATGTTAAGACCCGTTCTAGTTTGGGTGTTTAATTATCAAAATAAGATTTGAGAAGCATTCTTATAATAAGTATAAAAGGATGTTGAGAATGTCTCAAATGATATACGCGGACATCATATTAAAGTGCATGGTGTGGAGCACATAACACAGATTCTTTATGCATTGGTAATAGAAATTATCATACACACTGTATTGTCTATAATATTACTTTTTTTTATGTATTTGATGCATAGAGGAAGTAGAAAATCCATATTAATATTGAAAAAATGGTAGCTAAGAGAATTCTCGAGTATTTAACAAAAATACTAAAGAGCTGTTTATGGAAACAAAGAACTTATGAGCGAATATTCAGACTCAAACTTCATAAGTGATATCGAGTACAGTAGTCAATCAAAATTTTGTTTTATTTCAGTTAAGGATCTTTAAGTTGGAATTATTCTGAATGAAAGGTTGTTGCTGATTCAACTGAAAGGCTGAGTACATCGCTTTGAATAGCTCCTCAATAGAAACTGTATATAATGCATAAATTTATAGATGAGCTAAGGGTGATTACAAACATTGAGAATCCTATATATTTTTATGTGATAATAATACCGCGATACAGATCGCAAATGAACCTAGAGCCTACTAAAAGTGAAGAAATATACTCTAAAAGTAACATGTGATAAATGCAGTTTATGAACATCAGAAGGAGTTGATTGACAGTGGATAACTAAAAAAATAAAACATTTCCATTCATCAATGGAATATCTCGATCATTTTTAAGAAAACAGATTAAGGGGATGAGTTTAAGATTCCATAACTGACCTTAAGTGTAAGTGGAAGATTGAGAGAGCTAGGGGTACGCCTAAGGGACGATTATGTAACTTCTTACATATATCTAACACCATAATTAATCTTGTTTGTAATATATGCATTTGATTTCTTTCATATACTTTGTTATATAGTGATATAATTAATTAAGTGATTAATGCAAAGTATATTAAATAGAAAACCCATAAATGATTTGTTATGTGATAATAATTACAAGGAGCTATAATCATGAGAACATTATCACAATATATGATAAAATAGTATTCAAATATTCCTGGTCAAGAACTTTCGAGAAAGGATATCGGTACATCACTTGATGCTAGAGTCGTAATGCTCTCCAAATGTTGAACGGTGTATTACTCATGGTTGTGGAGGACATCAAATGGTAACGAGGTGCAAAAAGATACAGTGGAGATAAAACGAAGACATATTGAAAAACAGTGAATGTGGAAAAACCTTTATTAGAGATAAAGTCAAACCTCTAAAGTTGATATATTCATAATCCTTCATCATTTATGTAGAAAAAAGAAACATCGTTCGCTTTTATGTGTCAAAACTAAAGAATACTATGATCTATGTAGTTTAGACTATTAGAATTTAATACTCTTTAGATCTAATTAATCATTAAATCCTAAACCTGAATGGATATCCATATTTATTTAATTGAGAAGAAACTAAGGGAAATTAAATAAATTAGCGGAAGCCATACCTAGATTCATGAGTTAATTAAGAGAAAGAGGCCAGTTCCCAAAGAAAAGAGATGGATCAGATCATTTAAAGTACCGTAATACATTTGTATTTCTCTTTAAAAGAGGGTTAGGAGAATAATAAAACTCGTGTAATTTAGAGACCATAACCTATATTTATAGTAGTATGATATCTTTAATTTGGTCTTTCAACAAAATGAAAATCACTTTCGTTTCTATGCATTCTTTCTATGAAGGTTGCATATATACATCTTAAATATTGAATTACATTATTTGACCATTTTAATTAAGCTTATATCAAAACAGTATAACATGTTTTATTTTACATATGTGGCCCACATTTTAAAATTTTCCAACAATCTCCTCTCGGGCCATATGTGTAGTAACCTTATAAATATGATTAACTTTATGAGCTCTAAAATTTAATGTTTATAATATAAGGTGTATCTGAAACAATCTTGTCTATTAACATGATAAAAGATCAAAGAGACATTCTGTGCCCCTCCACCTCTATGCCCACAATAACAAAGGTTATTATAAGGAATAACGTTTGTTATTGCGAAGAATAAGGCTTGTTAGAAGCGACCATCCATAAGTTATGCCATAGATGAGTATTGATTACATCGATATTAGTTTTATAAATTAATCCCAAAGATACGAATTCAATCCAAATCTAAAACGAAACTACGGTGGCTAAAGAAAAATCCAGAGCAACCCATAATAACAACAACATAGATATGTAAAGTCACATCAGAACAGAAATATCAGATATATAGCGGAAGTAAGTCTGGTACATGCTACAACAACCGATGGTTCACTAGAACCAAATGTACATATACATATAGATCATAATATACATGAGATGAGAACTAATAAACCAAAAGTACTTCTCGAAGGCTAGGCAAGAGATGATGTGAAATCCCAAAAGCTGAAGCTGCTACTGAATCAAAGATAGCAACTATCCTGAAATAACTCGGTCAGACCCGAGTATTATTTAAAAGAAAATAATAAACGGATCAGTCTAATTTATTCTTAGAAGTGAATGCATCATAAACAACATCAAGCAAAATAATAATAATCTCGAATGAGACTATTCAACATAACAAATTAACATAGTTTAAAAGAGGAAATCACATCAAACTCCATCAAAATCAATTTTCAAATTCACAGTCGAATTCAAAACAACAATTCACAAAATCTAGAAATCAAAAATAGATAACTAGAAAATCAACATAAAAGTGGGTAGATCCGAGCAGATGGCGAGTTTTAGCTACGCCGTACGTGCATCTCAAATGGCTGAAGCCTACCAAGTACTATAAATTTTTGACGCCCAACAAATGACCCGAAGGACCAAAAAATGACCCGAAGGTCCAATAAATGACCCGAAGGTCCAACAAAGTGGCTCGAAAGCCCAACAAAATCATCAAAATCATCAGATATTTCAATTAACGAATCCGGAATTAACCGATTATAATAAAAGTATGGTTCCATATTCCGCACTTTTGCTAAATCGTTTAAATCTCTTCATCGTTTCCTTGAAAGTGCAAAAATGTGTATTTTATATAAATAATATTTTACGTTCTCAAACGGACAAGTCCGGAATTAAACGAATCAGTAAAACTAAGGGTTCACAGTCCTTAATTTTTCTGAAGCGTTTAAATCGATTCCTCATTCTTTTAAGGGCGTAAACTATAAAATTTTTGAAATCAATTTTTATTTTTAAAACAATCTTTAAAACGCGTGATCAAAATAGACAAATATAGCAATTTCGACGAGGAAATTGTGCATCACAAAACACCGTAAAAATGAATACCAAATCAGCGTTGGGGGATAAACGCTTAAAAATTCACTTTAATTTAACGGTTACTAACGTTAAAATAATAGTAATTTTTATTCGTCAAAAATGTCATTAAAAACCACGCTTCAAAAATATAATACCGGCGTAAAAGTTCCGTTATAAAAATAACGGCGCAAAATACATTTTAAAACGTAGCACCGGTTCAAAGTAAAATTAGCACTGGTATTTAAAACATTTTCATGCAAATTCAACTTGCACGCACATACTGGAATTAGTGGTCTGTGCTTTATTTTGGTATACTAGCCTAAACACGTACTATATAACTTTAATTCCTTGATACATGCACAATACATTTTGGAATGGGAGATACACTTTAACAGAAAGTATATAAACTTGGAACACTTTGGAACACGCACTATATAATTATACTAGCCTGATACACTTTCAAAGCAAGTATATATATTTGGAACACTAACTTTTGCATGCAAATTAAAAGGATAACTCACGTTCAAAGTATGTAGAAAAGCCAAAACTATGCTTCGCCAACCCCATTCAAACGTAATACAGATTACACAAAATATTTTAACTTCACACTCAAAAAGAAGAACTGAAAACTGACTTGGCAAATCTATATAGGCGCACGCACACAAGAAAACAAAAATATTCTGGGCATACTCTTTTGCACGCAATTCTCATTTACATGCAATTTGCACACGCGTATCACATAACACACGTATTAAAGATTCAAGGGGACAATGAACTAGAAATATTGTAATAGGGAATTAAACTTGCATGCATTTTATAATTACAAGGATCTGGCATCTTTATATACAAACACGCAACAATTGTTTCCAACATGATACTAAGCTTTATGTAAAAGAGGATGGCCACTGCAAGTTCAATTAATCAAAGGACCAGAGTACTTGAAGATGGTCACACGTGCAACAGACTTCAACATGAAGTGCTGAACAATTGACATAAATGCATGCAAAGAAAGGTCTGGCACAGACACATTTTGCATGCAAAAATGTTCAAGGGTCTGACACTTGATAATCTAGCAAAGTGAGTTTTAAACTCACCGGTAAATATTTTCTTCAGAAATTCGCTAGCAACCGAAACCATCCTGAGCTATGCCTAGATCTGCCATTAATATTTGCACTGAGCTATTGAAGAAAAGAATGAGCAAAGAATATTTGCAGAGATTTGCTTTTACACAATTTTGTGAAAAATTTGAAAAATGAGATGCTGGTCAAACTATTTTGTACAAGTGCATTTATTGTAGACGTGAGAAAAAAAGGAAGAAGGACACACTGCATTTATTGATGATAGCAATGTTCGAATATTTGTTCTATAGGTAGAGTGATACCCAGGAAAAAGTGATGATTAAAACAAATCAGGCAAAGTGTTCACACTTGTTTTTTTTAAAATTTTTAGTTACAGTTGAGCATAAGAATACTCCAACCTGGCTTCAATAAAATTGTTCACATAATTTTTGCTTTAGAATTTTAGCCATACTTTTGCATACGTGTAGAAATGTGTTTACAGCAGGGTCTAAATGTCCACTACTGTTTTAATATGAACCCATTCTCATGTGAAGGCAAAAGTCTTTTATTTCAACATGATGCAGCTATTTAGACTACTAACTTAGCAATAGATTTTGCCTCACTTTTTTTATATTTACTACGATAGTAATTCAAAAATCATGGTCGTTACAAATTTTTAAAATATTTATTTCGACAGTAATTCAAAATCACGGTCGTTACAGACTCCCCCTTATAAAAATTGCATCCCTGCAATTTTCATACTAGAAGCAGTCAATAACACAAATAATTTATCACAACAAAGATTAAAATAGAAAAGATACATCAAGAATGCTCACCCTCACCCGAAGAGTAGAGATAACCCGGTTAAGAACGCTCGATGAATTCTCTGGTTTCCCAAGTGCAAACTTTGAGGTTTGCGGACCATTGAATCTTCACGAGCGAAACTTCTTTGTTCCGAAAGCATTTCACCTCCGTAGCTCGCACACGAATTGGAATTTACACAATAGACAAGTCGGGTGAGATCTCAAGATCTTGCAACACATGAGGATCAATAACAGAATCTAAACCTCGAAGGCATCGACGAAGCTGGGATGCATGAAATATGTCATGAATTCCCGAAAACTGGATAGGTAGCGATACACGATAAGCAACTGGGCCAATGCGTTCCATAATAGGAAACAGTCCAATATAACGAGGAGCCAATTTCCCGGAGCCATTAAAACGCATCATACCCTTCATTGGGGAGACACGAATGAACACAAGATCGCCAACAGAAAATTCCAAAGGTTTCCTACGATGATCGGCATAAGATTTCTGCCTATTCTGAGCCTCTTTCATTCTCTGTCTAATAATATCAATCTTCTCAGAAGAATCATGAATATAATCGGGGCCAAGAACTAACTTTTTCCCCGATTCCAACCAACAAGATGGTGATCGACACGGCCTTCCGTAAAGAGCTTCGAAAGGAGCCATACCGATACTGGATTGAAAACTGTTGTTATAAGAAAATTCAACAAGGGGTAAGTGGTCTTCCCAACTACCACCAAAATCAAGAATGCAAGCTCGAAGGAGATCCTCTATGACCTGATTCACCCTTTCAGTCTGACCGTCAGACTGGGGATGATAAGCTGTACTGAGATTGAGCTTAGCGCCCAAAGCTTTCTGAAGGCTCTGTCAGAAACCACTAGTAAAAAGCGGATCTCTGTCACTAACAATAGAACTAGGCACACTATGAAGTCAAACGACTTCTTTAATAAACAGCTTAGCCAACAAAGGAGCAGTCCGATTGGACTTGATAGGAATAAAATGGGCTGATTTTGTCAATCGGTCAACAATCACTCGAATACTAGTATGGCCCGACCTCGAACGAGGTAGACCATCAATGAAGTCCATGGAAATCTGATCCCATTTCCATAAGGGAATCTCAAGAGGCTGCAAAAGACCATTGGGATGTTGGTGTTCTGCTTTAACAAGTTGATAAGTCATGCAACGACTTACATAACTCGTAACATAATGCTTCATACCCTGCCAATAGTATAAGCATTTCATATCAGCATACATCTTACTACTACTCGGATGGATAGTATACTTAGAACGATGACAGTCGTCAAGAATGTAATTTCTAAGATTAGAAACATTAGTCACAACCAACCTTCCCTTCTTCCGAATACAACCATTAATATCAATATCGAAATCCTTAAGATCATCACTTCGGGATTCCGATTTACAACTCTAAATAAGATAGGATCTTGTTTCTGGGAATCGGCAACACGATCCAACAAAGTAGGACGAGCTTCCATGCTAAATAAAAGCACAGGAGAATGAAAAACTGGGGGATGGTCTCTAATATCACAAAGAGATAAAGCTTCCAAAATATTCCACTCTGCTAGCATCATGGAAACAACAACCTGCTGTTTGCGACTAAGCGCATCAGCAACTCGATTACCCTTACCAGGGGTATACTGAATATCGAAATCATATGAAGCAAGAAATTCGAGCCAACGTTGTTGCCTCCTATTAAGTTCTTTATGAGTAAAAAAATACTTCAGAGATTTTTGATCAGTAAAGAGAATAAAACGCTCGCCCAACAAATAATGTCGCCAAATCTTTAAAGCAAAGACTATAGCGGCTAACTCCAAATCATGGGTAGCATAACGAATCTCGTTAGGCTTTAGTTGTCTAGAAGCATAGGCAACTACTCTATCCTTTTGTATGAGAACAACACCAAGCCCAAAACCACTGGCATCGGTATAAACAACAAGATCATGATTCCCTTCGGGAACCACTAAAATAGGAGCATGAGTAAGGAGATCTTTTAACTTCAAGAAAGAAGTTTCACACTTATCCGACCAAACAAATGGAACAATTTTTCTCTTGAGAGTGGTAAGCAGTAAAGCAATACGAGAACAGTCCTTAATAAATCGACGATAATAGCCCGCCAATCCAAGAAAACTACGGATCTTCGTAACGGTCTCGGGCCTCTTCCAATTTTGAAAAGATTCGATCTTGGAAGGATCGACAGAAATACCATCGAAAGAAACAATATGATCGAGAAACTTCACCCTATTCTCCCAGAAGTGACACTTAGAGAATTCGGCATAAAGCTGATGCTGACAATGAGTGCTCAAAACAATCTCCAAATGCTGTATATGATCGGCTTCAAATTAGGAATAAATAAGAATATCATCAATGAAACTAAGACGAACTTATCGAGATATTCCTGGAATATTCGATTCATAAGATCCACAAAATACGCCAAAGTTTCGTCAAACCGAACGGCATAACAAGCCATTCGTAAGAACCATAACGAGTACGGAATGCGGTAAGAGGAATACTATCTTTCGCAACTCGTAACTGATGAAAACTAGTAGCAAGGTCGAGTTGGGAGAAGTGCTTAGCGCCACTTAATTGATCGAACATGTCGTCGATCCTAGATAATTTATACCTATTTTTGATAGTAAGCTCGTTAAGCTTGCGATAATCAATATAAAGCCTAAGAGTACCATCTGGCTTCTTAATGAAGACAACGACAGCGCCCCAAGGAGATGAGCTAGAACGAATAAAATTCTTGGCTTCCAACTCAGATAATTGTTGCTTAAGTTCCTCATTTTCCATAGCAGACATCCTCGTGGGAGGCAACTCACAGGATGTGCACCAGAAATAAGATCAATACAGAACTCTATTGCCCTCTTAGGCGGCAATCTCGAAATAGGCTCAAAAACATCAGAAAAATCACAAACAACCGGAATATTATCTAGGTCATCCTCAGATTCAAAGGAAGATATGAAAGCATTCGAAGTATGATCCATGCTTCGAAATATAATAGATAATTGCTCGCTAGCATCGAGATGTTTGAGATATAAAGTTCTTTCGAGACATAGAATTTGAACTTCATAACGAACGAGCCAATCCATACCCAATATCATATCAAAATCAAGATGATCCATAACATACAGATTCACATGAAAGGAAAATCCACAAAGAATAATCTCAACACTATCACACAATAAACCAAGAGTAACGGATCCACCAATAGGATTTACGATCCTCAAAGGGTCGCAAAGAGCAACAACATCTAAAGGAATAGTATCAACAAGCTCCTTCGACACGAATGAATGTGATGCACCCGTATCGAAAAGAACTCTAATAGAACGGCCATGAAATAAAATAAAACCTTCCAAAACAGAAGGAGTAATACATTTGGGCTTAGAAGAATCACCAGAAGCTTTAGCAACATTAAGCTTTCCAGATTTGAGACCCTTAGGAGTAGTAGGACAATCAAAATTCCAATGACCTTCTTTCTTGCAATAACGGCAAATGTGAGGCTTAGGACAACTACGAAGAAGATCCAAAGAACCATAATTATAGCACGCCCTCTGAACAGAAGGTGCACTACTAGGCTGAGAACTAGAGGTAGTTTGCTTCTTCTTCTTCTGGTTGGAAGAATTAGGCTTATGAAATGGAAACCTCTTCTTGTTGGGGTTCTTGGAAACCTCAACATCATTACCACTATCACCTTCCTTTTCAACAGCTTCAAGGTAAAGAGCTGAATCAACGGGCTCCTCAAAAGAGAGCTTAAGCTGAAGCAAAAGAACTTTCTTCAAATACTTCTTCAAACCGTCTACAAAACAAAGATTCTTCTTACGTGGAGTGTTAATGAACTCAACTCCGTATTTGGATAAGGCCTCGAAAGATGCAACATAATCGGGAATAGAGGACTTTCCTTGCTTCAACTCAAGAAACTACGAGCAAGATTAGCCTTTTCCGCTTCAGGAACGAACTTAAGTTCGAAGCGTTCCTTAAACTAAACCCAAGAGAGAGAGGACCTATCAACTTCCACAATAAAAAGCTCATACCAATCAAGCGCATGCTCTTGCAACATGCTAGATGCCACGAGAATGCAATGACGATCAGAAAGATCCATACGAGAAAATATGTGCTCACAAGTGTGCAACCAAGTCTGAACCTCCATTACACTTTCCAATCCCTTGAAAGGCTGGCCTCCAAGGTGGGAATAGTCACTACACATGCGAGTGAAGGCAGACTTGGGATTAGGAGCTAAGGGAGTAGCAACATAAGGTTGAGTACTCTGAAATAGCTCCATAAACTGATCAGCTGACATATAGACTCCATACGGATGAGAACCACTAGACGGACCTACAGAAGAACGCTTCCCCTACCTCTTCCAGCCATAGGCTGAGAGACAAGAGAAGGTAAAGATTAGTTACAACAATACAAATTGATAAAAAATTTAACAATTGGAATACTACGGAGTATAAAATTTATTCCTAGACATACTCCACATATTAAGGTGGAAAGAATAGATTAGAAAGGCACGAATAAAACCCTCGAATAGTTGTCACACATGTTCCATTCTGCTTCTGTTCTGTGTTTATTATAATTTGTTATGAATCTCAGCTCTGATAAGCTGTTCTGCCCCACCTCTATGCCCACAATAACAAAGGTTATTATAAGGAATAACGTCTGCTATTGCGAAGAATAAGGCTTGTTAAAAGCGACCATCCGTAAGTTATGCCTTAGACGAGTATTGATTACATCGATAGCAGTTTTATAAATTAATCCCAAAGATATGAATTCAATCCAAATTCAAAACAAAACTACGGTGGCTAAAGAAAAATCCAAAGCAACCCATAACAACAACATAGATATGTAAAGTCACATCAGAACAGAAATATCAGATATATAGCGGAAGACAAGTCTGGATACATACTACAACAACCGATGGTTCACTAGAACCAAATGTACATATACATATAGATCATAACATACATGAGATGAGAACTAATAAACCAAAAGTACTTCTCGAAGGCTAGGCAAAAGATGATGTGAAATCCCAAAAGCTGAAGTTGTTACTGAATCAGAGATAGCGACTATCCTGAAATAACTCGGTTTGACCCAAGTATTATTTAAAAGAAAATAGTAAACAGATCCGTCTAATTTATTCTTAGAAGTGAATGCATCATAAACAACATCAAGCAAAATAATAGTAATCTCGAGTGAGACTATTCAACATAACAAATCAACATGGTTTAAATACGGAAATCACATCAAACTCCATCAAAATCAATTTTCAAATTCACAGTTGAATTCAAAACAACAATTCACAAAATCTAGAAATAAAAAATAGATAACTAGAAAATCAACATAAAAGTGGATCGATCCCAGCAGATGGCGAGTTTTAGCTACGCCGCACATGCATCTCAAATGGCCGAAGCCTACCAAGTACTATAAATTTTTGGCGTCCAACAAATGACCCAAAGGTCCAACAAATGACCCGAAGGTCTAGTACTGGTAATTCACCCGAAGGTCCAACAAATGACCCGAAGGTCCAACAAAGTGGCTCGAAAGCCCAATAAAATCATCAAAATCATCAAATATTTCAATTAACAAGTCCGGAATTAACCGACTATAATAAAAGTATGGTTCCATATTCCGCACTTTCGCTAAATCTTTTAAATCTCTTCATCGTTTCCTTGAAAGTGCAAAATTGTGTATTTTATATAAATAACATTTTACGTTCTCAAACGAACAAGTCCGGAATTAAACGAATCAGTAAAAGTAAGGGTTCATAGTCCTCAATTTTGCTGAAGCGTTTAAATCGATTCCTCATTCTTTTGAAGGCGTGAACTATAAAATTTTTGAAAACCGTTTTTATTTTTAAAACGATTTTTAAAACACGTGATCAAAACAGCAACAACTATAGCAATTTCGACAAGGAAATTGCGCATCACAAAACACCGTAAAAACGGATACCAAATCAGCGTTGCGGTACAACCGCTTAAAAATTCACTTTAATTTAACGGTTACTGACGTTAAAATAACAGTAATTTTTATTCTTCAAAAATGTCATTAAAACAACACGCTTCAAAAATATAATACCGGCGTAAAATTTCCGTTATAAAAATAACGGCGCAAAATACGTTTTAAAACGTAACACCGGATCAACGTAAAATTAGCACTGGTATTTAAAACATTTTCATGCAAATTCAACTTGCACGCACATATTGGAATTAGTGGTCTGTGCTTTATTTTGGTATACTAGCCTGAACACGTACTATATAACTTTAATTCCTTGATACGTGCACAATACACTTTGGAATGGGAGATACACTTCCACAGAAAGTATATAAACTTGGAACACTTTGGAACACGCACTATATAATTATACTAGCCTGATACACTTTTAAAGCTAGTATATATATTTGGAACGCTAACTTTTGCATGTAAATTAAAAGGATGACTCACGTTCAAAGTATGTAGAAAAGCCTAAACTATACTTCTTCAACCCCATTCACACGTAATACAGATTACACAAAATATTTTAACTTCACACTCAAAAAGAAGAACTGAAAACTGACTTGGCAACTCTGTATAGGCGCGCGCACACAAGAAAGCAAAAATATTCTGGGCATACTCTTTTGCATGCAATTCTCATTTACATGCAATTTGCACACGCATATCACATAACACACGTATAAAAGACTCAAGAGGACAATGAACTAGAAATATCGTAACAGGGAATTAAACTGGCATGCATTTTATAATTACAAGGATCTGGCATCTTTATATGCAGACATGCAACAATTGTTTCCAACATGATACTAAGCTTTATATAAAAGAGGATGGCCACTGCAAGTTCAATTAATCAAAGGACCAGAATACTCGAAGATGGTCACATGTGCAACAGACTTCAACATGAAGTGCTAAACAATTGACATAAATGCATGCAAAGAAAGAAGGCCTGGCACAGACACATTTTGCACGGAAAAAATGTTCAAGGGTCTGACTCCTAATAAACTAGCAAAGCGAGTTTTAAACTCACCAGTAAATATTTTCTTCAGAAGTTCGCTAGCAATCGAAACCACCCTGAGCTATCCCTAGATCTGCCATTAATATTTGCACTGAGCTATTGAAGAAAAGAATGAGCAAAGAATATTTACAGAGATTTGCTTTTACACAATTTTGTGAAGTTGAAAAATGAGATGCTGGCCAAACTATTTTGTACAGGTGCATTTATTGTAGACGTGAGAAAAAAAAGAAGAAGGACACACTGCATTTATTGGTAATAGCAATGTTCGAATATTTGTTTTATAGGTAGAGTGATACCCAGGCAAAAGTGATGATTAAAACAAATAAGGCAAAGTGTTCACACTTGTTTTTTTTATTTAAATTTTTTAGTTATAGCCGAGCACAAGAATACTCCAACTTGGCTTCAATAAAATTGTTCACATAATTTTTGCTTTAGAATATTACCCATACTTTTGCATACATGTAGAAATGTGTTTACAGCAGGGTCTAAATGTCCATTACTGTTTTAATATGAACCCATTCTCATATGAAGGCAAAAGTCTTTTATTTCAACATGCTGCAGCTATTTAGACTACTGACTTAGCAACAGATTTTGCCTCATTTTTTTATATTTACTACGACGGTAATTCAAAAATAACGGTCGTTACAGATTTTTTAAATATTTATTTCGACAGTAATTCTAAATCACGGTCGTTACACATTCCTCGCCTTTTTTGTAACTAACTCAACAATGATCACATATACCAATATAAACAAATGACATAGATCAATTATGAATGCGTAGCATGTAAATTACATGAAGTGTGATCTATATATGTCTATTTTTAACGGGTCCTACTTTAGTAAGATCTAATAAAGTTAAATATTCGAATAGAATGGGGTGCAAAGAAATATTTATTACTTTATTTATGATTAAAAAAATACTTAATATATTTGTAATCAAAGCATAGAGCATGTATCATCTAATAATACCAAATACAACTCCCCCTAAACTAAATTATCCTTACATAAAAGTTGCATGCATTTGAGCAACGTGCTCCCGAAAGACCTTGGGTGATAATCGAATCAGCTGTAATGGAGTTTGTCATAATATACTCTATGGATTACAATCTGATTTGCACTCTTGATAGGAAATTATGTATTATTTATTGTTACAATATTATTTTAATGGTCTTTCAATTTCTTTTTCGATATTCCATAAATTTGTGATAAAATTTTGCAACAATTTTCCATCATAAATGCCTCATAACAGAAAACAACCATTAATCCATAGCGAAGGAGGCTATAAGTGTCGGTATGAAAACTTTCCTAGTATAACTGCACTCAATGAAAAATATTGTAGCTTGAATCGGATTTTTTGCACTCTTAGCATCCAAAAAATTCGAATCATAACACTTCATGATCTCTAACCGATCCAGCCGTTCATCTATAAGCACATAACATTTTTGTTTTGCTAATAAGTGATCCACTTTTATAATCGATAATACATCTGCCGAATAATACACGTAATATCCAAATGTGTATATGTTATAGCATGTGTTAGACTCCACACTCCAAATGCAAGAGGAATATTTTTCTTTTCTTTAGCTTCAAGAATGTTCTTATGCCACTGTATAAGATATATTTAACTCTTTTGACAAAAGGGAATAAACCGATTCATAATTTACGTACCATTTTTTTAATTTTTTAGAACATATCTTCCTAATCCTTTTGTGATAACTAAATATCACCTCATAAATTATAACATGGTGTGTTTGAACCCCTAATACAAAAGAGTTATCATTGATCTTTTTTACTTTTAAGAATAGTCTTTTACAAGATGAACATTATATGTTTCCACGTTATCTAATTGATCCCTCTTGGTTGCGAATATACACTTATAATCAATAGTCATCATACCTTAAGGTAGGGAGAAAGATCATAGTTCTTCTTATGTTGTATAAATTTATACCATAAGTTTATATCTTGTATCCACTTTTAAAAAATGATATCATTCATGTACTGATGTCAGTCGACTAGATCGTCTCCCTCAATCCATTATATCTTTTATGGAGAAATACTACATTATTATCTAGAATGATATTTTTTTCATTTCAAGCGAACCTTCTTAGTAACATTGTACCTTGAGATTGTTGAGTTTGTTTTCTCGAAATTTTTTGAACAATACTCAGAAGAACCCGAAAGACTAGTAAACTCTTAAGGGAAAACTAAATCATGCTTGTTTTCTCAAAACTTTAACCTCAACTAAAAGAGGATTTTGATTAATGTTGTCTTATTATGATTCTTGATTTACTTCTTATTTAACGAAAAAAAAGAAAACCTATGCATTGTCAAAAAGTCACTATAGTCGAAATTAAAGAAAATGATTCTTCTTTAAAGACAATGATCCATACTTTATTATTTTGTTTAACATTATCTTATTATAGCTGATGATTTGCTTCTTTTTCAATGAAAGGAAAGAAAACCTATACGTTGTTATAATAAGTAACTGCAATCGAAATCAATAATAATGATTCCTCTTTAAAGATAATGATCCATACTTTATTTTCTCCTCCAAACTCAACATTCTTAAAATTTGTTGCAATTTCCATCTTAATTTTTTTCATAGCATGGGCTCATAAAACATATAGTTTTTAGCTCACTTAGAATATCAATAGAGTATTTTCTATCTTTATTGCCTTATTCTAGAGTTAAATAATAAGATGGAATAAATAATCGCACAAATCACCATATCCAAATTTGAGGCTTCATTATAAGGAGTACATAACATCAAGAATATATAATCATAAATATCAAGAGATTCAATTCCAAACATGTTTGAATTTATTGATAAATTAATCTTATTATTTTTAAAGAAATAATAATAACCCAATTTGTTCATATTAGAATAGAAACCGAAACCTGTTGCAGTATAACAAGAAATATCAAATAATTTTAAACAAAATAATTGAATTCTTAATAATAATTAAAAAGTTTTAGTATATTCTAATTTTACCAAATTTTCATTACCTATATAGATGTACCTTTCAGCATTTATTGGAGTTTGGTAGTTTATGAAGTCTTTATGAAAACATTTATGTAAATAGCTGCACCAATATCTAACTACTAAATGTTTCTAGGTAATAAAGCCAAATTTAGATCTGAAATTACTAAAGTAATATATGTATGTATGTATGTATGTCTTTACTTTTAGGACAAGCGTGATATTTTCTACAATTCTCATTGTATCTCCATAGATTTCATTAAAATAAAAACAAAAATTAATCTTAATCTGGTTATACTACAAATAATGTGAGTATAAAAAAAAGTTAAACTGGAGTACCATTAAAATTTTGAAGCGGTATTTGACATTTCGTTATAGTACTTATTTGTCTTTTCTTTACCTTGACTTTATAGAATCAATCATTGCGAAGTGTGCTTGTTTCTCTATCTTTTTTCTCTTTCTTTGGGAAAACACTTACAATTGCAGTAAAGAACTTCTTAAAATTGGTTATCCCTACATATATCACACTCTTGATAGCTTATGAAATATTGTATCTTATGATTTTTTGACTTTTGCTATTTGAGTTATCCTTCCTCTCAATGTTCTTTATAACATTATAAGAACATTCAAACGTAGTAGGGGTAGGTGTGAACCCCCTAAATGCAAGATCCGGATCCACGCAGTCAAGAACAAACAACATGTTCTCTTACCAATCCTTGGAGTTAATCACAAACAAAATGGAAATATTATTAAAATTGGCAGATAATTTAATCGAATTGCTTGAAATGGAACAAAAAATAAACACTAACCATTTATGCTCATATCCACAAAATCGGCCATAGTAAATTCAAATAATTGGTAAGTCCTTTCTGAAGATGCCTAGCATAACATTAATATCAAGTCTCTAGGCAGTAATATTAATGGTAAGTGGTACTTTTATTGTAATGATCAAACACTGACAATAAATTCAAGTCAAATAATAATATTTGTTTGGGTTGATTAATTATTCACTTATAAAATCTTATAATTGTCACATATTTATCATTATATGTTTAAGTAATTCCACCAAATATTAACATTCCTTCGGGTCAACTAACATTTGCATGAATACATACACAGAAATATCAAACACTTTTCATGAAAAATCAAAAGACGAGAGGTCACTTTGATGATATTTTGTTTAAATTATCTCATTTAGAATGTAAGATAGTTATAATTAATTTTTAAAGAGATGCAAAAGATATTTGAATTTATTTTTATATTATGTTAATTCAATCATTTCTATATTTACTATAAATATTGATGTCAAATTTCAACACATTACACAAAGGAAAAACATATAGTAAAGTATAATTTTCATAACCGGGAAAAATGACATTAATTAAATTATATAAACTAGTATATTTGCAATGAATATTGACTATAATATAGTCCATATCTTATTTAACGCTACTCGCTCCAAGTCATGGAAGTGAACGAGCATGATTAAACATATCTGCATCTATCAAACATAAATGTATTAAAAATTAAACCATATTTCTTTCTTATTCCATATACAAACATGTTGTATTATTAAATTTATTGTAACCGACATGTTAGATGCATTTATGTTAATAAGTTAATTCATTTATTAACATAACGACCACATTTAATGTAGTATGATAAAAATAAATGCAGTTGACCATTATGTGGTGTAAAATATAAACTTGTGTTACAACAAATTGATTTCATTGAAATGTATTAATCAATTGAATCATTTGAGCTAACGTAACCATTTGAAAGTTAATGTTACCTTAATTTTTTTTGAACCTATTGGGTTTATTTTTTTGTGCCATAAATTCATTAAATGACAAACATTTATTAAATAGAGTTTGTTTTTTTAATCGACAACCTAATTTGTTTTACACTACAGGAAAACACCCAATTTCTAATGGCTTAAATCCAATGGTAATTGCTGGAAAAAGCTGTTGGAAATAAAGTCGTCACCAAATAATGTTTCCAACGGCTTTCCAGTAGCACCGTCAAATGCATTTCGACAGTTCCCAACGGTGTTTTCGAAGGCTTACCAACAGTCGCCGTGTACACGTGGAAAGCCATGGTTTAACCGCACTTGTGTTGGTAGTTGTCGGAAAACCGTTGGTTTCTTACCATAAAAAACCGTTGGTAGGCGTTGGTAATTGCTTGCCAATAAGCCATCGGATGCCCATTGGTAGCCATTGGTTACTGTTTACCAATAAGCCGTCGGAAACCATTGCCAGCCGTCATAAATCAAGGCTATTTTTTAATTCCTATGGCCATTCATCTCCCGTATGAGACATACATATCAATATATATCGCAGCTCAATTTCAGTTATACAAATCATATATATATATATATATATATATATGTATATGCAATCCTAAATCATATATAAGAAATCAATAATAATAATAAAATTAAATTTATAGTAAATCAAATTCAAACAACCCATTATACAACAACACATTCTACCACCATACACAAAATCAATATCCATCATCTCAAAATGTATTAGTCATGTCAAAACAACCTAACACATCATCCAACATCTTCTCAGAATGTAGGAAACATATCAAAATGCATCATCCTTATGATCTCCAAGTGCATATATGTACAATGTCTAATACAAGCTAAAAAAATCATATCTATCAGGCCTCATCATCGCCTCCAAAACCACTCGACAAAGCAAGCATGCCATACTACTGCAGCTACACAGTGTTTGCACCAAAAATGGTTACAAACATCCAAGAATATTTTTTGTAGAGAATTAAATAAATAAAAATAAAATTAAACTGAGTACATAAACAAGTAAGCAATAGAGAATAAGCAGTAATCAAAGACATGGAGATTTATAGAGTTTCGGCATTGTATGCCTACATCCACTTTGAAGATTATGCTTTGTTACTCTCTTGTGAATCTGATTACAATGATAGAACAAAGGTAACTGTTACTTACAATGGAGTCCAGAGTAACAAGCAGCTTAAAGATCCTAAAAATGAACCAATGGGTCTGTATTTATTGGTTGAGATGACGAGATATTTCGCTAAAATTTTGGCAAAAGACCCTCTACGTCCATAGGAGACCACCATAATGATTGGTTTCCTTAACTTGATATTTTGGAACGATCGACTATAGTTATTCCGTTATTTTTGGTCTCCAATTGATGTGCGATCATGTTTAGCGGGTGTCCCACATGCCTCTTGACCTTGCTCCTAAAATATATAGTCATTATGAGTTGTAGATTACGAGATATAGATCAATCTTTGTCACATTTGGATCATCCATTAAAATACATCGATCATTATGAAGAATCATTATAAAATGATCGGCATAAAATGATCGACATTCCTTGAACCTCAATGTTTTGACCTGTGATCATTTTTGTGGGCTTCACTCTTTAATATACCGATGCTCTGAAAGTTTCAAGTGAATTGGCTTTGTGGATTTTGAAATATCGATCGATCTTCATGGATTTGAGCTGTTTTTTACAGACCGTTCTCAATCGATCCATACAAATCTTTGCTTTGTCCGTAATTTGAGCGTACGAACTCCGATCGACTTTAAATTTGAAATGTAACTTCATGGAGCTATACCAACCACTCTACTTTGATTGCACCTTGATTGGAACCCTGTTCGGATCTGCTCGACCATCGTCCATGTTATTGTATATAATCAATTCTTAAGGTCGATAACCATCTGTTCCTAGCCAAATCAATTATATCACGGCCCTACCAAATGGCAAGATAACATTTGATTTCCAAAGTACGTCTTGTTTCGAACATGACGTGCTTTGAATCATCGCAAGATAGACTCGTCGAAAAGAAATCCATCTAGTTTATCGAATAGTCATTATCCTTCCATTAAGTTATATTCCTATCAAGGGTCGCAACTTCCTTATTCGCCATGACGATTGGTCGATTTTAGATAGTAAAAATACAGGATCACAACTTGTGGTGATCATCTTGGCGTGTTTCTAGCAATTTCTAAGCTTTAACAACTAGGTTTTAATTTTTCTACGGTCGATTCTAGGTGAACGTTCAATTTTGTTGATTTCAAAAAATTGAATTTTTAAGCATATACTAGCATATATACATATTTGTACGTGACTCTCGATCATGGTCACACATTCATGGGTCGTTGTCAAGTTTTGAAATTTTTATAAACAATCTCTAAAAATCATTATTTTTATTTATATATACATTTTTATGAAAAATGCTCATTATCGATCGTTGTTCACTCATTCATATTCCCCTTCTCTTCCTTTTTTTTGTTCGATCATTCACGGGATTGTTGGATTTTGGATTGTTTCAAAAGGATAGGCATAGAGCCTGAGTGGAACAATCGGACGTAATATGATCGATGATGACTTCAAATTAACAAGGAACGATCGTCATATGCTCTTTATATATCAGCCTCCAAACTTAGTCATTTACTTTCCTCATTCACTTCATATCATTTCCATTTGAGAATAAAAAAGAATATACGAACTGCTCCATCTTCTTTGCCTACCGATCCTAGAACAATCTGGTTATCTAAATCAATCCCTCTTCACGAATCATCATCATTCTAATTTCTCCAAGTCTCTCTCGACTTTGAATTCGAATTCATTTCTCTTCTTTTGACTTTTATTTAGGTAGGCCAATCCATATACATTTTATGATTTAAGTATGAGACTTTGAGTGTCATGAATCTTATGTTGTCTAGTTTAGTTGGGGAAGTCGCTCAAATTGAATCAAGTTGAAAGGGATGGGAATTTGAAAAAAAATGAAATTGTTGAGTAAAGAAAATGATGCAAATCGATGCATGACGATCGTTCTTAGACAATCGGTAAAACTTTCGACTTAGATGACTCTGGAGTGGATGATGGCGATGATGTACAGATTGTAATGGAGTGATGTTAAAGTTTGGGTGTTTAATGATCGTCTTTGAATGGTGGTGCGCTTTGGAGTTGGAGGGTTTTGAGGTGGAAAGGATAGAGTGGTACGATCGATTGATGGTATGATCGATATGGAAGGTTAAGGAGAAGGATCGATGAATGTGGACAATTGTGGACGATCGATGAGAATGAGTTGGTCAGAAACGATCGATAGTGAATGGGTTTAGGAATGATCGATAGCAATGATGGACTAAATGATCAGAGTATTAGGTAGTGCGAACGATCGACATGTTTGAATAGGTTGAGCGGTCAGTTATAAGCTATCAAAATCCAAAAATGGAATCTAAACAAACGAATTTGAGTTCAAAGATGAGCTTTAGCCTTGCATATTTAAGTGAATGCATATGACTTATATAGGATTTGAAGTACGTTTTTGGTAATATATGACATCTAAACATTGGCATGAACCAATTCCTTTGACTATTTTATTGAAGGCCATTTATGATATGAACATAAAAATTGAAATTTTATTTGCTAACAACAATCATGAAAATTAAACTGCATCGTTTCCTAATGACATAGAGAAATGGCCGAGATGGTTAGGAATGATAGTATCTCTGGTCGAACCTCTAAATCTCATTGTCTTTTCCATCTTTTGTTTCGTATAACTTATTACGACACTACATAGAACTTTACCACACCACACTAGCACTTACTATGCACCGAGGGTATAGGTTTATCTAATCATAATTTTTACAAAGTTTAATATCAATGGGTTCTAGACATTCTGGGTATCTTTCAGGTATGCCAACTAGATCATCTTCTCAGCAGGATAATCCTGAAGTGGAATCAAGTTCTACAACTGAGTTTGGTAGTTTGTCCAATAGTCATTTTTCAGAACAACCAGAAAGCTTAGGCCAATAATTTGATTTTTCTGACGCACTTCCTATTCTTCCAACAGAAGTTGTCGATCCTGCTCCCGATACCCTAAAGAATGCAGTTATTCTAGAGAACCCAGCTGATTCTATAGCCTCTAAAATTAAGGAAGATGCTTTTCGTCGATTCTGCGTAAGGCATGACATGCCCTTTGATGATGTATTGATTCCATCATGGGATGATAGGGCTCATAGACACCCAATAGGATATACGGCCTGCAATAAATTCACGTGTTGGGCCGGATGCATCCTGGCATTTAACTCATGCATGTGGTAAATTCTCCATTACATGAGAATAGTTACAGCGTAGCTTCATCCGAACATCCACGCTCTTCACAATTGTACTTATATGGTATTTATGGAGTTCATGCATCATCCTCAAACCGTCGATGACATTCAGTTCATATTCTCTTTCAAGCAATGGATATGGAGTCGTTTTTTACACTTCTTGAGTTAGTGAAGATGTGTCAGACTCTAACCGGTGCATGGAATAAATTAAGCACCTTTAAAAGCGAGTGATTCTTTGTCCAATGTCCACCCGGTTTCTCTCGACAATGGCTAGAAAGACATGTGTTATCCACTATCTTTATATTAGCGTGGGAAAATGATATCCAGGTCGTATTCCTGACTAGGTAATTCCATTTACAAAGCACTGTCACTCTGCCTGGTGGTAACCTTTATGAGAAGGCGATCACGACTCACAAAAATGCATGGCCTAAAGATAAGAACATCAAATATCTTCTTATGTACGAACGTCTTGTTACTTTTGTTTGATAAAAGAGGGCTCCAACGTAGGGCTTACAAAAGTCGCTCAAACTGTGGGGATAAGACCATGGGTCGCAATTAGTCAAACAAGCAACCGAATCGATCCCTTCATGCCCCCTCCATGAGCGCCTAGGAATTCACTGGTATTGATGCTTAAAGACAATGTGCCCAGCCGCAATGATGACGAATCTTATCTTAGAGTCGAGGTCTGATCCTCGCAGACCTCATAGCCCTAGGTTCCCGATAGGAGAAAAAAGAAAATATTTGTTTCTAAATTTTCAAAAAGTCATCTTTTTGATTAACTCAAGTCGTCGATGGCTCTTAAGATTGTTCAAGATGAATCCTCTTCTCAACCATAAGAGCGTTCAAGTCTGCCACTTGATTCTTTGTATGGTCTACCAATACTGCATGACCTTGATGTTTTCCACTTTATTAAAGTGAGTATCGATAGGTTAGAATCTTCCACTAGAACTGGCACCGAAATTCTAGCTTCTAAAGGAGAAGTTACTCCAATGAGCAAATCTCCTACACATGGTTTGTCAAGGGGTAACACAAGGATACTTGCACACACATACACCCCTCAATATTGCAATATGATCTACTTATGATTTTTAAAAAGTTGATTGGCTTTTGTTTTCCTTTGTAGAAATGATGGTGAAGAAAAGAAACATGTTTGATTCCCTTCGGGGTTATGCCTCCAATCCTCTGGTTCATGCTCTAGCTCTTACCGTCAAGGTGGTAGTTGAGAGTATTATGATTCCAGTTATCGCTTCGGTTGGGACCATGGTTATCAAGATAGGGGTAATAAGGATAAGCCATTTCAAGATATTTATTGATCAAGATCAAGATCCCCTCCTCTAATGAGTTCCAATAAGCCAACAGATCGTCGAGATCCACCTATCGATCTCTTTCGTGTCCCCCTTCCCATTTTAGTTCCTCGACAGCCTTTGGTTCCTTCTCACTCTCAATGTTCCAATGATCATCGTGGCCATAGCGAACATGTTGTTGCACAAGTACCTGGTAAGGAAAGTACTGAAGTCGAAATCGCTACTAAAGATCCTATGGCCGATCCAGCTGCTCACATGGCATATCTTCGAGAAGAGTTTCCAAATCTATGTGTTGAAGGGTTCTTTTTCCTTTCTAATTTGAAGAGGGTCCTAGTCCATGTCCAGAAAATGACTATTGATTGTATCACTGATTTCCACAAGCAGTACTAAATGGATGAAGGAAGCAAAGAAAATATCGAAAGTATGTTTCGAGCACGCAGTGGAAATTGAAAAGTTCAAACGCTAAGAAGCTCAAAATAAAAGAATTATTGATACTTTGAAAATTGAGTTAGAGGCTTCTAGGTACTCCTTAGCATAAGCCGAGGGAAAAGCTAATGTTGCCATCAAATCCATGAAGGAGATGAAATTCATTTATCTTGGTATGGTCCAAGTGTTGCATCATCGAATTAAGAAATCGCATTCGAGAGAGATACAGCTCAAAGTAGTGAGTCTGCAGCCTTAAAGGAGATAGTGGAACTCAAGGCTAAGCTCAAGTACGCAAAGAAGGAGAAAGTTGATGCTCATAAAATCACTCAAGATGCTTGTGACGAGCTGGTGAATGTTATACTTGAGAGAGACACAGCCGTTGAAAGGGCCAAAGATGTTGATGCACTTATTCGGCGTGAAGTAGAAGGTACAAAGGATAAGGTTGGGGAGGAGATAATGAATGAGCACAACCTACTTCTTATTCTTACATCGCCAACATTCTCAAGCATGGAAGTTTCACATGGCTTGGCGACGATTATCTCTTCTAGCTCTGGCGTGCATGGCAATTTCTTATTGCAGTAGAAAAGAGACCCCTTAATACTAGGGAAATAGACCTTCTAGGCTTGAAGGTGAAATGCTATTGGGTGATGAACCAAAAATTTGCATGATATTCAACTTACACTTTAGAAAGAATCTGCTGCTACTTCTTCACATGAGGTGGGTGAAGGATCCGGGTCGGCACAACCTAATGTTACAACTGAATTTCCCCCAGTATCCCAAGCTATCCCTAGCTCCATAATAGATTCTTCAACCATCCCCGAGTACAATCTGGACAAGCCTCAGCTTTCTCCAATTCCCGAAAATAGTTCTGAGGATATTTCAGCTCAACTAGGGAGCCACACCGAGGAAGGTATTTCTTTGACATTTTTCATCTTCCAAAATTTTGGGGTGTTATCAGTTGATATTTCTAATATTTTCACCCATTTTTTCTCAGATTGAAATCCATAAATTGTATTTCCTACTCCATCGCAAGAGACTTAATTGGGATCAAAAGCGGCAGTGATAGAATCCATTAAAGTTACAACTTCGGCCGCTGCTTAGGGTGCTCAAGAAGAAACCTTCATTATTAATGATCAATTCATGGAGTCATTGTTCAAAAAGGAGGTGACCAACACCATGAAATTCCCTTTGATGAGAATGTTCTAATCACGGCCTCTTCCAACCAAACTAATGAGCTTATAATGAAAGAGGGCGTTGAGAAGGAAGAGTTGTTGAAAAAGAAGGCGAAAACCGAGCCTGTTATATGGATTTCGATGAGCCGATTCATATCCCACTACAGATGATCCTTCCGAGTGGGACAATTCCCGATATAAGGTCCCTCTGCTTTTGGAAATGATGTTGCCTCAATCAATATAACCAAAGATGTTTCTTTGAAGAGAAGCGAGGCAGAATAGGGTCAAAGAGGGTATCGTGTGATAGTTCGGATGGAGCCACTCCCAAGAAACAAAAGAAAGATAGGAAATCCAAGAAATAATCTTTGGGTTGATGTGATGCATAAATAACATGGACGGCTACGTTTTCTTTTCATCGTTTATGTTTCTTTGGGTACGACCCCCACTTTTACTTCTCATTTTGGATAAACTTGTATTGTGAATAGTAAGTTTAGTGTGAATAAGAATTCTTTTATTTTTTGTCGAATTATCGTGTATGATTGTTTAAATGATCAAGCCATCACGTTTTCCATTTAACGGATTTGTGATTCATTGCTCATTGGGTTGGATAAAGATCCGACTTATCCATCCTAAGGCCTTCCTTAGGTTATGGCGTCGAGTTGTATTAAATGTTTGGCTCGAGCCTTAGTGTTACATCGTCGAATTCAATGGTTTTAGTCATTATACTCATGCCTTCAGTCTCAGATTAGCAGAGTTAGATGGTAGACGGTCGAACTCTATCCTTAGCGAATTTTGTATTCCTTCAGCCGGTTTCTACCCGAAGTTTACAAAATAGTGAGTGGTCTAACCGTACTCATCTATTTGTTTATACTCGTATCCACACTCTAGAGGCAAGAGTTAGTTAATAGGCGGTCAGATCACACCCTTCTTGCATCTGTACACATATCCGCACTCTGGGGACATGAGTTATTTCATAGGAGATCAGTCACCCCTACTTAGCATTTATACTCATATCTGCACTCTATGGACGTGAGTTATTCAAAAAATTGTCGTGTTCAATTCTTTTTGATCAGTTTTTCTACCTTCAAATATGGGGTTTAACACATCGAGTGATTGGTCGAATCTCAATCATTCTCGAATTACGTTGGTTCCATCGAACAGTAGGATTTAGTCGATTGTATATCACAACTAACATGTACAGTAATGGCAGGTCACAGATATGAGGGAAAATTCAAAGTTATATTGCTGAATGGAAAGGAATGACATAATTCTCCTTGTTACATATTTGAAAAACCAAATGCTAAAGTAAATCTAAAATTAAATATAAATGAATGAAATAGAAATAATCTAAGTGAAAAGTGTAGCAAATGCTCGTTATTCCATACCCTTAGGGGGTTATATGCTATCAACGGTCGCTAGCTTGAAGGTACCCTCTCCAAGCCTCTGCTCGATGACATATGGTCCTTTACATGTTGGATTCATATGTGACAAGGAAGGAAAAACCTGTTTTAAGACGAGATCGCCGACTACAAAGGTTCTAGGTTGGACTTTAGTCTTGTAATATTGAGCGACTCGTTGTCAGTGTGTAGCTATCCTCAAGTGAGCTTCCTCACGCTTCTCATCTATTAAGTTTAGAGATTCCAAAGGGAGGACTTTTTTGTTCTAGGATCGTTATAAGTTACTAGATGAAAAGGAACTTCAAGATCAATAGGAATAATGGCCTCAAAGCCGTAAGCGAGGGCGAATGGTTTATAATCAGTCACGGAATTATGGGTGGTTCTATAATCCCACAGTGTTGTCGGGAATTCATCCATCCACTACCCTCTTGCCCTTTCCAAGAGCTTTTTCAAAATGGATTTTATAATTTTGTTCACAACCTCAACTTGCCTATTTGCTTGAGGGAAAGTGACTGCTACAAACCACTTTCCAATACGATACCTCTGACAGAAGTCTTTGAATTCAGCACTGTCAAATTGAGTTCCATTATCTGTTACAATGGTTCATGAAAGACCAAAACAACATATGATATTTCAAACAATGAAGTTGATTACTTTCTTGGTTGTGATCATGGCTAAAGGTTCTGCTTCAGCCCATTTGGTGAAGTAATCAACCGTGACAATATCATACTTTGCACCACCTTTAGATATCGGTAATGATAATATCTATACCCCGCATGGCAAATAGCCATGGGCTTACCATTTGTGTGATTTCCATCGGTGGAGCTCTTGGAACTTTTCCATATATTTGGCACTTGCCATACCGCCTTACATAATCGGCAACATCTCGATTAACGGTCAGCCAATAATACCCATAACGGAGTATTTTCTTTGTTAGGATTTGCCCTCCAGTATGATTGCCACATTCCCTTCATGGACTTCCTTTAGAACTCGTTTTATTTCATCATGAGCAATACAACGGAGAAGGACAATGGAGAAGCCCTTTCTGCACATAACTTCTTCCTATATAATATACCGTGAAGCTTTGCGAAGGACTTGTCGCTTTTCATTCCTATGTTCGAGAAGAATTCCCTGTAGCAAATAACCTTTAAACGGAGTCATCCATAATTCCTTCTCAAGCTCCCTCTCTAGTACTTGGCCAATTTCCATCAGATTTATACACGGGGCATTTAGTACCACGACTGGAGCTAAGCCCATCTGTTGTGCGCCACCAGTGCTAGAAGACATTGCTAATGAATCAACCTCTCTATTTTGATCCTGTGGAATATGAGAAATATCATAGTGCTCAAATTCAACCAACAACTCTTGGTTTGGGTAAGGTATGGAGCAAGATGTTGCTCTTAGCTTGGTACTCCCCTGACTTACTACCAAACGTGAATTGCAAAAGATTTCAAGAGACTTTATTCCTAGTTCCTTTGTGAGTTTAAGTCCAACAATTAGAGCTTCGTACTCAGCTTCATTGTTTGTCGTTAGTAAATCAAGCTTTAAAGCATAAAAGATCGACCGATCTTTGGGAGTTACAGGCACGACTTCAACTCTAGAATAATGATCATTGGATGCTCAATCAGTATACAAATTTCACTATATTGTAAGGATTTCACTGCTCTCTAGGGAATCATTCTGCACTGTGAATTTTGCTATAAGATTTGTCAATGTGATATCCCTCTGAGAGAGATAAGTGATAGCGAATTGACTAAGCTCGATATTCCACTTGAGTAATCTTCCAAACGTCTTAGCCCGCTTCAGGACCTGTCATAAGGGTTGGTCAATGTAAACATTGATCGGGTATGGCTAGAATGATGGGTGGAGCTTTCGTGATGCAATCGACAAGCAATATGCCAGTTTTTCTAAGATAGTTCCTTTCAGCTCCAGTCAATCGCTTGCTGGTATAATAGACCGGTCTCTGAATTTGGTTCTCCTCATGAAGTAATGCAACCCCTTATAGCATTTACCGACATGGCTAAATAGCTGTATAAATCTTCATGATCCACCGGCTTCGAAAAAATTAGGGTCTCTCCAAATGATTCACCAAAGCTTGAAATGCATCTTTACAATCCAATATCCTTCGAAGTTTCTTTTCCTTTCCAGATCATGTCAAAAAAAGAAATGCATCTTTCGGTAGTTCTAGAAATGAATCGGCTTAAGGCAACAACTTTTCCATTCAGATTCTGTACTTGTTTGATAGTCTTTTGTGCTTGGATATCGCGGATAACTTAAATATTCTTGGGGTTAGCTTTGATTCAACAGCATTAACAATAAAACCCAAAAACTTTGCTGATGCTACGCCAAAAGAACACTTCAAAGGATTAATTTTCATCTTGTAATATCGTTGGATATTGAACATTTCTACCAAGTCTCTAATGAGGTCGCTTGATCGTCATGACTACATAAGCATATCATCCACATATACTTCCATTGTTTTTTCCAATCTGATCTCTAAACATCCTATTGACTAAGCGCTGTTAAGTTGCTCCTGGGTTTTTCAGTCCAAACAGCATCACCACATAGTAATATAATGTAACATCGGTATGAAACTAGTGTGCTATTGATCGGGAATGTGCATTGGGATTTGGTTGTATCCCGAATATGCATCTATGAAAGATAGCAATTCATGTCCCATGGTTGAGTCCACAAGCTGGTCGATCCTTGGAAGGGGAAAATTGTCTTTGGGACATGCCTTGTTTAAGTCTGGGTAATCAATGCATGCTCTCCATTTTCCATTCGCTTTTTTCACAAGCACAGGATTAGACACCCACTTAAGGTAGAGGTCATCGTGGATAAACCTATTGTCTTTGAGTCTATCCACCTTCTCTTTAAGAGTGGTAGATCTCTCCAAATCCATACCGCGTTTTTTTTGTTTCAGTGGGACATTCCTCGGATCGATTTTCAATGCATGGCTTGCAATGGTCGGCGAGATTCCACACATGTTAGAGTGAGTTCAAATGAACACGTCAAGATTCGCTCGGAGAAATCCAGCAAGTTCTTTCATCATCAAAGGGTGGGCTTGTGATCCAATCTTCAGGACCCGTGATGGGTCATCGTGGATGATTATGATGTCAACTGTTAGCTCAGCCGATGCAGCCTTAGTCTCTTTGGGATTATCCTCATCATCTCTTGAATCTATATCTTTATGGAACCAACTGGTGCCCGAGCTAAGGCTCGAGTGCTAGTTGTCAATCTTTGATGGCTTGGATGAAGACAGTCTTGTCCATACCCTTACCTTTCTCTTTGCGTTGAGCATCCCTCAACTCAGCTACATAACAAGCACGTCCAATTGCTTGATCAGCATGAACAACTCCAACACCATTATCTGTTATGAACATCAAAGTCAAATACCATGGGGCAGGAACTGCCCGGAACTTGGCTTGGATCGGTCGGCCCAAAAGAGCGTTGTATAGAGAGTTAACATCCAAAACAACAAAAGGAAAATTTTGGACTCTCCTACGGTCGCCTTCTCCCAACTCTACAGGTAATTCAACATAACTAACTGCTTAAGTTGTAGCACCATTAAAGCCATGAACGTGGGCTTTAGACTGTTTCAAATACTTTGCTTCCATCATCTTCTAATCATAAGCTTTCTTGAAAATTATGTTTACAGAACTTCCACAGTCAACCAATATCCTTCTCATAAAAGCGAGGCTGATTATGGACGAAATGACCATTGGGTCGATCGTTGGTGCATTCACCTTGTTTGCATCTCTATTTCTAATATCAACTTCCATTGTACGTTGCTGTTTCGTAGGATCTCAATCCTCCATGTTTGAAAAACATTCAAAATCTATATACTTAATCACATTATCATTGAGTTCCATCTCATGCCAACTTTTATCAGCTGAATGCGGTCCCCTAACTATTGTATTGATCACTAATCTCCCATCGGTCTGTGTGGGTTCCTCAGCCGTATGCAGTACTTGTCCTCAGTTGGGGTTGGATGTCCCCTGCCTACCATCCTCCGGATTATTTATGAACTACTATAACTTCCTTTTTAGAATCAGCTTTTCAATATTATCCTAGAGATGCTTGCATTCATTGGTGTTATGGCCGTAACATTAATGAAACCAGCAATTTTTCCTTGTTTATTTCTGCTTCTCTGTTAATTATTTTTTCTTCTCTGTTAGACAAATAGAAATTCTCCATCGATGTATTCAGTGGCATGTATGTCTCCACTTGGTCCTGCAACATTCTTCTTCCTAGAGGATCTGGCTTCTTCCTTTCTTAAATATTGAGTTGCCTTTGCGCAAAAGCATTCCAACGTTGCAGGTGGCTTGCAGGCTAAACAATCACTAAAATCAAATTCGGGATCAATCACTCTAGTCGCGGCGATCAATATTGCATGGTCATTCACATAACTGATTTCTGTAACAAATGTATGGAATCTCTCCAAATAATATTTCAACAATTCTCCTAGAGCCTAGGTCAGGCTGGATAGGGACATTACATCCTTGGTGTGAGTTGAGTGCATTCGAAACTGCTCCACAAACTTTGTTTCCAAATCATTCAATCTAAATATCGACTGTAGAGGTAACCTCATGAACCACATTGTCCTACTCCAAAGAGAGAGTTATGGGAAAACATCTACTTTTGGTTGCATCATCTGCTTTTGCGGAATCCATTAGCTAATCATATCTCATGAGGTGCTGCATGGGATCGGTTTTTCCCTCATAGGCAGGCATCGACGGCATGTTAAACCTCCTTAGATATTCTACATGCAGAATATTATCAGTAAACGGGGTATGGCTTCTTGGGATTCCCCCATCATTATTGGTCAAGCCTTGGCTTTCTCTCACTAGTTGTCTGACCATAGCCGATAAGTTTGACGTCTGAATAGTTGGTGCGAAGCAGTGGTCGTGGTCCACCTCAGTGAATGGTCTGGCTGATGTTTACGAGCCGTTCCATGCCTTCTTGGTTCAACATCTTCTCGATGTGTATCTCATAAATTCACTTCATCATCATTCCAGGAAAACATTTGGTCGACATTTAACTAAAATTCGTCATCCAAATCAACTATAGCTGCTCCAGCTTGAATCCCAGCATCACAGGCAAGTTCCCTCTCAAGTGAAGGGATCGACATTGATTGTTCCTAGTAGATCACAATGGTCTGCCTATTGATGCCCCGAAGTTCCTGCATGATACCTACCTATTCTATGAAGTCTATGCCTGTGGTATCCATCCAATAGACTAGAACTCTCCCATGTTGGGTAAGGGGTAGGGTCCCTCCATGCTTTTCCTTGTTGTTGCTAAATGAGTTGGTTCATTAGGTTAATATTGGTTGGATCTGCTAATTTAACTCTCGACAGCTATTCGTTAGCTCTCTCGTCAGATTGTGGTATTCAGCTCTAGTAATAGAATCAGTTGGATTCTAGACTTCAACTGGCTCAGCATTCACATCCATTGGTAGACTACTCGGGCCTCCTTATCGGATAGTAGCGTGTTCATTTACTGTCATGTTCTGAGAAGTAAATCTAGTATTCCTCACCATTATTGATAGTTCTGCTTAGGTTTTTGAAAACATGAGTCGAATGGACAAACTTCTTGATGATAACTATAGATCTTCTTTGGGGGATTTATCCAGTCCAGTAGTAATAAAGGGATCCTAATGAGCTAAGTTCAATTCTCAGTGGAAGCACCAAAATGTTTGCACAAAAAATGGTTACAAATACCCAAGAATAATTTTTATAGAGAAGTAAATGAGGAATAGTAAAATTAAATTGATTAAACGAACATGTAAGCAATATAGAATAAGTATTAATCAAAGACACAGAGGTTTATGGTGGTTCGGCGTAGCATGCCTACGTCAACTTTAAAGATTATACTTTATTACTCTCTTGTGAATTTGATTACAATAGTGGAACAAAGGTTAAACTTGATTACAATGGAGCCTAGAGTAATAAGCAGCGTAAAGATCTTGAAAATGAACCAACATGTCTGTATTTATAGGGTTAGACGAGATATTTCGCTAAGATTTCAGCAGAAGGCTCTCTAGTTCCATAGGATCCCACCATAACGATTGGTTACCCTTAACTCGATACTTTGGAACGATCGGCTATAGCTAGAGTGATCGTTATTTATGGTCTTCAATTGATGTGAAATCGTATTTTGTAGGTCCCTTATGCCTCTTCACATTGCTCCTAAAGTATAAAGTCATTCTTAGGTTTAGATCATGAGATATGGATCAATCTTTGTTGCATTTGGATCGTTCACTGAGCTACACCTATCGTTATGAAGAATCGGTATAAAATGATCGGCATTCCTTGAACCTCAAAGTTTTACCTGCGATCATTTTTGTGGGCTCCACTTTTCAATGTACTGATGCTTTGAAAGTTTTAAGTGAATTGGCCTTGTGAATTTTAAGATATCGTTCTTTGCTGATTAGAGCTGTTTTATGGATCGTTCCTGATCGATCCAGATAAACCTTTGCTTTGACTGTAATTCGAGTATATGAACTTTGGTTGACTTAAAATTTGAAAAAAACATCATGGGGCTATGCCAGTCACTCCACAATGATTGCATCTCGATTGGGACCCAATCCGAATCTGCTCGACCATCATCCATAGGATTGTATATAATTGATTCTTTAGGCGGATAACCATCCGTTCCTAGCCAAGTCGATGATATCATCGCCCTTCCAAAATGCGGGATAACATGCAACAATGCGCTCTTCCAACTCAACGTGACAGCGGTCTCGTTGCTACAACTCAGAAATCTTGCTTTTCAACTTTTGAATCTCTGCTTGGTTCTGAGCTTTGATGTAGGCGCTCTACTTGCGTCTTTCCTACAGCACTTATATGATTTAATAAGGGATTTTTGTCTAATGTCAGCAAAAAATGTAGGCTTAGCAGCTGCTACAACACTATGACTGTATAGTTAAAGTGCTCGGCGATTTTGTAGCGGTGGAGGTGCAAAAAGTTACGGTAAGGATAACGCGAGGATTTATGGATTATATCGGAGGTGTAAAAGGCTTCATTTGATTTAAAACCAAATATTTAAAGTAAATGTATTCTTATTCTTACATCATTTATGTACTAAAAAGAAATATTGTTTAATCTTACATAACCAAATAAAAGAATACCATGATTTATGCAAGCAAGATTTGGTGACTACAATAGATTTCTAACTTATAATGAGCACTTAAGCCTTACAATTAGATCCTTACCCTAACTCGTTTATTGGTTTAAAAGAGAACTGGTCAAATCAACCTCAGTATATTAATGTTGCTAAAGCAGATATTAAAAAGCCTTGATTCGGTGGGTGTAGCAAAAAGTAGCGGGTCTTAAAGTGGATCTACTGTTCAATAGTGCTTTATTGAAATAACATTGTGGTTAAAGTGTGCGATGCGCTATAGCGAGGATTTCATGGGGCTTTAGCGAGCCTTTAACTACACGCAGTATGATATATAAGTTTATTAACCGCTATAAAAGTGTGAATGGAATAACGTTGGGATTCAAAGACATTACTACCTTACTTGCTTTATTTAAATTGAGAATGGTATGGGTGTCTTCTTAATCCATTTTTTGTGAATGTATATATAAATATGTGTGTGTGTGTGTGTGTGTATTAGAGAGAAACCAAATTGATAAGAAGAGGTTACATGGATAGATTATCAAAATTGTGTTTAAAAGAAATTTTTTACTCATGTTTGTTTTTGAAATTTCGACCTAGTATCTACCTGTTCTATTATATTAATCATAAGATCTAATTTTAGTCTAATCTAAAAATTTTAACCAACATCTAATTTGTCTAAACTATAAATCTAATATATTTGTTCTATCATATCAATTATAAGATCTAATTTTAATCAAATATTAAGTTTTTAACCTACGTCTAATTTGTCTAGACTATAAATCTGATCTGACTCAATTTGAAAATTATTTCGTTAGGGTGATCCAGTATTAGTTATCAGTTATTGTAATTTTTTTCTATTATACATAGGGATATTTGTAACAAAATCATTAATTCAGTTGCAACTTATTTTATAAGCTATTTTAATCAATACTTTAAGAAGAATTTGTTTTTACAGTATGTAGTCATATGATATTCATCTCATTATCTAAGTACATTTTGATGCGCTGTTAACTTTCATATAAGAAAGTGATTTTATAAGCTAAACAGTTTCCAATGAATAATCTAAATAATTTCAAGTTCGTTCAGTCGAGGGATTAGTAAATGTTCAAATCCAAACATATTGTTCAGTACATCTTGGTTGCCAAAGCCATAACACTTATTCCATGTTCCCAGATCCATGATAGCTTCAAAAATCAAGACCTCCTCGTCAAGAATCAACTGAGCACATTCTGTTCCCTAAAGCTTTGGTCTCGTTGTTGCATAAATTTTCCCTGAAATGCAAAATAAAAATACAAATGAAATTAACACTACATTGTTTTAATTCTTTATAATTAGTTAATTAAATTGATTATTAATAACTTATAATATGCTTATATGAGCTTCTTTTGATTTTGTGTCATTCCATGTGGATAAGAGTGTGCCATGTTCATTTTCATGCTCAATGGCACGAGTACGGGCAAAAATGTTCATGTAGGAGATGGGACCAAAACGCTCTCTTTCCTGAAATAATTATTATGTATTACTATTCTATATACAAAATTATACAATGTGCTAACTGTTTATAATGCAAATTAATAAATTTACCAGCACTTAGTGGTAATCCTAGAATGACTTAGAACCACCGTGATGTATGATTGGATTTTTATTTCTTTTCGTAGAGTTTCTCTCTGACTCTACCTGCAAATTTAAGTTAAACATTATATTTTACATCTGTTAATTATATATTATATATGGAACAAGTTTAAGTGATATTTTGACTTATCAGAATATGATCTATATAATGTGTGATAGATTGTGTATGAAACTTCAATTTAAATAATCAATAAGAGATTAGTAAACTTAGCTTCGCTTCAGCGCTAATCTATCAAGCAACCCAAGCATCTCATACATGTTTATGCTAAAATTTGTAACAAACACCCAATAGAGTTTGTGTAGAAGACTAAAGGAAGAATAAATAGAGAGAATATAGCAATAAAACAATAAGAAGTAAACAAATAAGAGAGACATGACAATTTATAGAGGTTCGACGTTGCTTCCCTACGTCTACTTTGAAGAGATAGCTTTATTAATCACTTTATACACTGATTACAAGATGGTTGAGATGAAAACCCTTAGTTACAAAAGAGTACAAAGTAATAAGTATCATAAAGATCTCGAAAATGAATAATCATGTCTGTATTTATAGAGAAATATCTCCCTGAAAATTTGGCAGAAGGATCTCCAAAACCATAGGAGCCCATAACAGGGATCACATTACCTAAATCCCAAGAAATAGAGATTGAGGCCAATCCTTACTTTGGTGGAGTTTAGGGGTACGATCCCTAAGGGAGCTTCCCCATGTTGCATTCTGCTTAGCCTTCAAGATTCGTGCTAATTAGGTTAATAGAACTTTAGTTCTTGATCAATTTTTGTTCCAACATTTTATATAGCCTGATTCTAGCAATCCCTCTACAGCGAAGAGGGCCGATCCCACTTGCTTACCCCTTTTGGGATGTGATCCCTAAGGTGGACTCCCTAGGGTCCCTACATCTTGTTCTCAAAGTTTCGTATGCATTGGACTTTTATATTTTAAGATATCAATTGTTTTACATTGAGTTGCACTTGTTTAGCTAAAGTAATCCGATCCCTTTCGCAGAAAGGGATCATACCTCATCTCTTTTCTAGATTAGATTATATTCCATACTTAGAACATTTTGTATAGCATATCTCTCAATTCCGTTCGATCATGGCATCACATATCATCTGTACTTGATTTTTGGACCCCACAATCATCGCTCTGGATTTATTGGCCTTAATGACAGTCAAGTCAAACTTTTCCAATTAGTTCGCATATTGCCAAGTCAAAATGCTAGATAACACTTCCTCCCCAAAGTATGTCTTATGTGGAACATGGATTGCTTTGAATCGAAGCAAGTTAGAATCACCTAAAAAAATCCATCTAGTTTTCTAATAGTTGTTATCCTTCTGTTGAATTATTTTCCCAAAGTGTCGTATCTCTCTTTGATTGTCATGATGCTTGGTCGATTTCTAATAGAATAAATTTAGGATTATATTCCATCAGTTGTTATCTATGTCCGGTTCTATGGTGCTAGTTGGCTTTGGCTATCTGATCCACTCTCGACCTTGAAAGCTTCAGGTTAGAATTCAATTTCCGTCGATTTCAAAATTGAATTTTTAAAATATACATGTGCACGTTCAGGTACACGTTCTTGTCATTGACTCTCGGATGTGTTTGCACACTCATGGGTCATCGCCAATTTTCATTGAATTAGACGCATTTTCATTGCATTTTATGCTTTATTATTTTTTAAAAGATAGGGATCGAAATTTCTCTTCTACACTTAAGGATCATACCCAATCCCCTTCTTTTCCATTTTTTTATATTAATAGGGAACATATTTTTTTCTAACCGATCCCTTTTCATTTTTTTCTTCCTCCTTTTTTATACATATAAGGATCAGATGGATTCCTCTTGGATTTTGGATCATACCTGATCCTTCCTAATAAATGGTACTTAACAGGGATCAGATGGATCCCACTTGGATAGGGATCGTACCCGATCCTTTCTAATCAATGGGGACTTAACATTTCAACTTCATGGAGAAGTTTAAGAAAACTGATCCCTATGAACGTTCACATATAAACCGATACTCTGCCTCTCCATCTCTTTACTTTACTTCATTTATCATTCGCCTTTGTTTCCTTCAAGCTCACCTTTGAACCCTCTCCCTCCAATTTGAACTCTGAACCCTTTTCTTTAAATCAATTTCTGCCTCCATCCTTAGACTCGCCATCCTCTCTTGCTATGGACTACTACTATGCCTTCGATGTGAATCGAAATTAAATATCTCCCTTTGAGTAACTTGTATTATATACATTTAGGTATGTTTTCTTGCATTTAACTTTTATTCGTGATGAGATGATGGGTTTGGTCGTGCTTCTTGTTTTGAGCATGGGTTGAATTGGGAGGATACTAAATGGATGGTGGAGAACGGTGGCACTATAGGGTTTGGTAATGTGGTAAAGGATGGGAAGGAGAAGAGTGAAACATAAAGGAAATATATGGATCAATCATGATGGAGTATGGAAGAGTGGGGTCGATTTTGCATGTTGCCTGAGGGATCGGAGGAAAAATTTAAGGGAAGTGTAAAAACATCTAAGTATAGGGGTCGGTGCACATGCTTGTCATAGGGATCAGTTATGAAAGTTTGAGGAGTAAGGAGGTATCGGCGCGAATTTGAAAAAAATAGGACCGCTTGCATTGGTGGACGAGGGATCGGTTGTTTGCGGAGCATGGAGAAATTAGTATTTGTGTAGCTTAAAGGATCGTCGATTTGTGTCGGCATAAGGATCGGCTATGTTGAGATATGGGAATAGGGACCGATCATGTTGATTAAGAGGGACCGGTTATTTTCCTTATGAGATGGATCGGCTATGGGTTCTTAGCTAACTTTAAGCCCTTGAATCGAGCTTGAATAAATGAATCAATCCATGTAAACTTGTATAAAAAATTAGTACCAACCCCATTTTAGTGAACTTGGACGGACAATAGGACACGTATATCAAATATCAAACTTGAAATTGAATGACTAAACTATTGGGACATAAGAATATGAATTAAAACTTAACATAACAACTTCAGTAGTGAACTTCACACTTTGATATGTCGATGATCGATCCCAAAGCTCACACAACCGATCAATTTAAATGTGAGTTTAGACGGTCAGCGATGACAGTCACTTTGGCTGGAATACAAAGTCTTGCCACTACTTTTGCTTTTAATTTTGAACTTTTTATCTCTGCACTGCATGGAAATGCACCATGCTAGTTTACACTTAGCATGAGAGGACTATGTAAGTTTTTCTAATCTTGATTATCTACTTAGTTTAGTTGATATGAGTTTCAGACGTTTAGAGCATTTGGCTGTAATGTCTTCTGGTCAACTTTCACAGCACATCAATCTAGGTGCAACTATAGCCGGCAGACTTTCTCATAAACAACAAACTGAGAAACTGGAGATTTTCGGTCATTATTTGACCTTTTCTCTAATGTTCTCATCCTTTCGGTGGAAGAGATAAATCCTACCCTCGACACTTTAGAGGGTGCTTTATTTTTCAATAACTCAACCAAGCCTCCAGAATTGGTGAGATCGCTCTCTGTATGTTGTGCTCTAAATATATGTTCTCGTTTGGAGATGTTTTAGACCCTTCAAGGAATAATGGGGCCCACTTGCCACAGAGGGGTATATGTCATTTAATAAATTTATGTGTTGGACCAGATATGTGTCGTCTTCAAATTCATATATCGAAGGGATGTCAAATTATCTGGGAATAGCTCCTGCTCAGCTGCATCCAAACAGCTAGGCTTTTCTTCATCGTACTTTCTTCCTATTTATGGATGTTTTATTTTGCTCGCCAACTTCTAAAGACATCAGGTTCATCTACAATTTCACGCAACGGACAAGAAGCCTTTTTATACTTTCCTTAAGCCTACGCCCAATATCAAATTCTGACTGGCGCGTGGAACAAGCTCGTGTCTTTAAGCATGAGTGGTTCTATGTTTGTTGTCCGCCTAGCTTTGTGAGGCGATGGTTGAAAGGACGTAAGTGTTGCCTTCGCTTTATTTTCAAATTCTTAAGTCTGATTCGTATTCTAAACTAACAAATGCCTTGAAAATTTATAGGTGTCATCCACGACCCGAAGGAGATAATTATTCAAGGGAAGTTTCTGCGATCTGTGCCACTCCAATTTAAGGACAGGGACATCAGAACCCTTATAACTGATGAGTGGTTATCTCATTTTGGGTTTCAAGAAGAACGTCACAGCATCAGGCTTCAAAGAAACATTGCGTTGCAAAGGAATATGGCCAAGAAAGAAGGCGGCACTGATAGCCTTATCATGCCCTCAGTCAAGGAGGCTTAGGATGATGCCGAAGAAGGCTAAATTCAAGGTGATGACACCAATGATGATGTAGGTCCGAGCAACGCGCCTATGGTTGAATAATCACCAGGCATGCAATCTCATGCACCGAAAGAAAAGAAAAAAAGACCGGCATACAAACTCCTTAAGAGAAAAACTACTAAAAAGTTTGAGTTCATCGTCACCTCTGTTGAAGAAGAGTCTTCCTCTCAGCCTTTAAAAAGTTCGATGGAAAGATTCTCAAGTCTCCCAATCCCTGATAATATCATGACCATTGACTTTCCCAATTTAAGCATTAGAAGGCTCAATTCTCCCATCAGGATAGGTGATGACATTCCTCCTACTTGCATAGAGGAGTTGCTCCCATGAGCAATGTTGTAGTAACTGGCCTGTCGACGGAGGGGGGGAGGAGAGAGGGGGCATTAGGACACCCACAATCTCATGCACTTTACTTCACGATTTTGTTCTATCTTTTATTTGATTGGTACTTACATGCTTTTGTTTGACTTGCAGGTGCTATGTCACATTCTCGTTCCTTTAATCCCTTGAGTGGCTCCTCAGCACATTATGGATCTAATCGTAGTCCAGACTTGGGCAGGCATCGAGAAATTGATGACAGCTGGGAAAGAAGCCATCGTTCAAAAGAGTATTCATCCTCTAAACACAAGTATACATCTCAATCATCTCATCGGGAAGTTCAGCCAAATCCTCCTTTAAATAATGGCGATCAGACCTCTTCTCATGTTCCCTAAATTGCCGTGCCACCCGAGCATTATTCGGGTTCATCTAGTTCTCAACAGCCTCGCGATTGCTAGTCGAGCAAATGTTCGATTGTTACTTCTGATCCAACTTTGACAACTACAGCTCCTAAGGCCTCTATAGCAAAACATTTGGCCGAACTTAAGGTCAAATTTCCAAAAAAATTCTTTTATAGGCTAAAGTTTCTTCCTTTTATCCATACAATTCCAGGGAGTGCTAAAGCGAGTTCGCTTGCATGCGTTATTGTTGTTTTTATGCAACATGAAGCATTCCAGTGTTAGAACCTAATTTTGATGTTTTGATTTTAACAACTATATAAGTAAATATTATGTGGTCTAACCATATTTGCAGGAGAAGATACTATTTTACACGATAAATAGATTGTAGACCAGAATCCAGATAGAAGCTTCAATATTGTTTATGGTTTGTCTATGGTCTAAGTCTAGTAGTTAATTTTTGTTAAGATCCCCCCAAAGTGGTATATGTACGTATACGTTCCTAAAAATCTTTCAAATCATAGTTCATATATCAAAAAATTTAGTACACTTGCTCATCCACAAAAGCATTGTTGAAAAATCATGAATATGACATAAAATAGGTAATCCAGCCAACTGAAATGCGTAGGTCAGTTGACTGAATTCTTATCCAAGTGCACAATATCATATGAATATTCAATCGACTGAACCATACAATTCAGTTGGCTAAATGACTTGTCTTTTGCACTATTTCTTCTCTGACATGAATTTTACACATTTCCAGTAGCTGAATTATTTTATTTAGTCGACTGAAATTGCATAACGGTTATATTTCTGAAAAGTCACTTCACTTCATCGAACAGAAATAACCCTTGATTCAAGAGTTGTTCCTTAATCTTTTAATTGCTATTTTTCATGAATAATTACAACTCTTAAACACTATATATAGCCTTGAAATCAATTGTTTTTAACAGCTTAATTTTGATTATATTTTCTCATTCTTATTACCAAACAATCTTACAAATTGCACGCAGTACTCTCGTTCTAATCACCTGCTCGTTCAAGCAAAACTTCATTAGTGATTAATTTAACTTCCTATCTTCACGAATTACACTATATACCACAAGGAAAAGATTATAGGAAGGGTGTACGTTATTGACTTATGAGTGCGATTAAAGAGCATACTCGGTCAAAAACAATTTTACTACTTGTATAGTAAGTCTTCTTCGGTTGCTCAGGCTGTTGAAGTCCTAAACTATTGCTTTGGCGGTTGAAGTCATGTTCGGTTGCTCAGGGACTGTGACTCAACTATATCAACTGTACTTGAACTGTTAGATAACATAGTCGATAATAACATTACTGGTCATATCACTATTTCAAAACCGTACATGAGACCTCAGCTTCATACGGCTTCTCTATGGTCAATACTTGTTCCTTCTGGTTAAGAAAGGGTTGATAGTTAAATTAAAGAAGGAGTTTAGGACTAGACGTAGAACAGAAAGTTCAAACCAGTATAAAAATCCTTAGTGCAATTTACTTTACTATTTACTGTTATATTTATATTCCGCACTAATAGATAACTTAGATAACATTCCATATTATGATCCTTAGCCAGTTTCATTTGGCATCAGAGAAAGGTTAACATATAACCATAACTTAGTTATTTGATATTTAGATAATATGGGAAATAACACTAAAATAAGTTTTTTGAAGGTCAATCCACTGCACGACGACCGTTGTTTAACCGGTTGAATTACAATTATTGCTCAACTCGAATGAGAATTTATATGCAAGTAAATGGATATGATACTTGGAATATCACTCAAAAATGAATACACTACACCTACTACACCATATGCATGATGGTCAAATACATAAAAGATAGATGCTACATCGAATGCAAAAGCCATGGATATGCTATTTTGTGCCTTATATAAGAATGAATTTAATAGAGTTAGCATGTGTACAACTGCTTATGAAGTTTGATGAACTCTCAAAATCAAACATGAAGGAACAAAAAAAGTTAAGCAAAGCAAAATTTCTACGCTCAAAAATCAATTCTAAAATTTCAGGATGAAACCGGATGAGACCATAAATGATATGTATTCCAGATTCCAAGACATATCATTCATAGGAGAAAATTATACATATTTTGATATTGTCTCAAAAATCCAAACTCTTAAACGGATGAATGGGAACGAAAAGTCTTAGTTATTGAAGAAGCTAATGACATTTCCACCATCGAACCAGAAGAGTTGATAGGAAATCTCATGTCATATGAAGTAAATTTGCAAGCAAAGCAAGATTAAGCACAACATAGAAAGAATATTGCCTTTTAAGTTGAACAAGAAGATTCAGATGAAGATGAAGATGATATGGAATTTATAGCAAAGAATTTCAAAAGGTTTTTAAAATTTAGGAAGAATAAGAAATTCGAAAACAACAGGAGAGGCAATTCCAATAAACCGTCATTTTCAAATCTCCAGTGTTGTGAATGTCATAAGAAGGATCACATAAAGAAAGACTATCCTGATCGAAAGAAAGACATGTACAATAATAAGAAGGACAAGTACGAAATAAGAAAGCATTCCCTATTACATGGGATGATTCAGAATCGTCTTCATCATCAGATAGTGACACTAACCATGATTCTGAACAAGCCAAAGTCTGTTTTATGGCTTCAGCTAATGATGTAAGTGCTCTAACTTTTAATGATTTAATAGATATAAACTTAAATTTATTAGATAAACTAAGAGAAGTTAATAGAAAATTCAAAGATGCTTTAGAAAAAATGAAATAGTAGTGAAATAGAAGTTGATATGCTTAGAGATGAAAAGAAAACCATAGAAGAAGACCTTGTTAAAACATAAGAATCTTTGCCTAACGTTTCTTCTCAACTCACTATGCTAGAAAATAAAATTGAAGTGAAAAAAGAAAAGAATATGATATTAGCTTCAGAAAATCATGATTCAAAATCAAATGTCAAATTTTTTGAATTAAACAATACTAGTCTCAAAACCGAGTTAGAGAATATCACTAAAAATGTATCTAATTTTAATAAAGGTAGATAAAATCTTTCTAAGATTATTAATAATTCTCAAACTACATTAAATAAAAATGGATCAGGATATACTAATTCTTCAAAATCTAGCTCAAAGAAGAATAATTTATCATGTAAAGATTACAATATACATAAATTTTTTGTAAAAGCAAAACCCAAACCAAAGGATTTCACTCAAAAAAGGGTTATTGGCAATACAAATACTATAAAGATTTAGGTGCTAAAAACTAATAATAATTCAATCAAAAATATGTATATTAAATCTTTTATAAATTCAGTTCATAAAAATAAGGATTTTACTTATAAAGGAAATTCTAAATCCACTTGGGCTTGGTTTCCTAAGATCTAACTCTTAGGATCCTAATAAAAAGTTGGTACTGTGAGAAATGCGGATTACGAATCCTAAGGCTAGGATTAACACTAGAGGGGGGTGAATAGTGTCAATAAAGAATTACTAAATCTTTTTGAGTTTATATTAATTTAGACACTGATGTATGCAATATACAGACACAGATATGATCACAGAAACAAACACAGATGCAGAAATAAAATAAAAGCAGTAAAGGAAAGAATACACCAGATTTTATACTGGTTTGGAGTTACCCTACATCCAGTCCCGCAACACAAGTACGGATTTCCTTTCAAAAGCAATTGTACAATTACACCCTCGGTTTAAAGGATACGAGGTACACCCTCCAGGATTTCTATCCTCTAGATAGAGATACTTGATTTTCGGGCCACAAGTTTACCCAATTGATTTACCAAGGCTACAATCACACCTTTTCTCTCTTGATTGACTTTCAAGGCTACAATCACACCTTTTCTCGCTTAATAGATTACAAAGAAGTCTATAACTCTGAATAGCACTGAGAATCTTGTAGATATAGTGATAGAGAATTAAATAGAAGTATCGAGTTCGATTCAATGTTGATTTCGGCAGAGTAATGGTAAGAATATGTATTAAGAAATGTGGAAGAAGAAGAGGAGTGAAAAACCAGAAAATTTGATATAAAATTCGTTGAAACTAACCCATATTTATATAATATTAGCAACCATGTTCATTCATGAAGAGTTATGGCGAATAGGCACTTCATTTGAAATTTAAATTTTGAATTCAACCGACACCATGTCGACATGGGGTACTTGGGCATGTCAACATCTCAAAGGATTTTTTGGTGTTTTGATTTTCTTTGAAAATAACTTTTATTTTATATTAAAACTATTTTAAACTTTTATAAATATACTTGACTATAGTTAAAATTCATAAGTAAATATAGAGAATAATATATATAGAATTTAACTATAATTTATATTTAAATCTAAGTATAAAAATTTAAAAGTTAAATATATAATATTAAAAGATAGTTTAAAATCAGGAGTAATTTGACTTTGAAATTAAAGATAATTTTGAGGCTAAAATTATTTAAAATTAGGATAGAGGGTTTTGAATCTTTTAAAAGGAAAGTTTTGAAGAAAAAAATTGTAATCAGGATATAATTTTGAAAAATCGTTTTGAATAAAAAGTTAGCGGATACAAAACATGCAATGTTCCACTAGATTTTTCGTAGGTTCCATCCTACTTAGGGTTCCATCCCTTTAATAGGCTTGAAGTGGATTCCATTCCACGAATAAATTGGATTTTCAGATGCCAGTGCTTTTCTATGAGTTTTACCAAAATTCCTAATAAAAATACTTAACCTTGAAATCTTGAAATCTTGATAATCTTGATACTCATGAGTCTTCTATCTCGATATCTTGAATCTCCATACTGTACAGACTTCATTCTTGGTACCTGCATGGTTAAATCCTGCATACACACATATATCTAAACTTATAATGTCAGTATTTATATTTTATAATCTATCTAAGGTTGTTGTCATCAAAACCATCATCTCACGGACTAACAATCTCCCCCTTTTTGATGATGACAGCCTTTATTTATAAAATATTACTTTTATCCTAATAACTCCCCCTAAAACTAATAAACCCCCCTTAATTTATGCCTAACTATCCTATTTTATATTTCTCCCCCTTTGTCATCAACAAAAAAACTCACTCCCCCTCATTCTTGGGCTTTAGTGCCTGTATTGATAAACTATACAACGGAATATATAATATATAGATTAAGAAATAATTATACTTATGAACATGATAACTAATCAAAGACTACATACATTTCAATGTGTGGATATATATATATATATATATGTTTTATACAACAAACTTGAAACCAATATCAAGAAATCAATCCACATAGAGTATCGATCCAGACCAAATCAACCAAAGCAAACAAATAAAAATCAAACGTTACGTGGAACTTCCTCCCATCCTTCTTCTTCAAAGATTGGGTCTGCCTTAATAGCATCCCAATTATCATTGTCATTGGTGAGAGAGACAGGAAGATATGCTTCGTTATCATCCTTGTGCAGAGAGGAGATCATCCATCGTATCGCATCGAAGTGCCTTTCTTGTTCCTTGATCATCTGCATTTGACTCAATTCTAAGTGACACCGGTTATGTAGAATAAACGAGAGAATATTCTTGAACGAATTAAGGATTTTTTCAAGATTTTCGGATAGATTGTGAATAGGATTAGCCATAGTTGAATTTGTGAAAGAAATAATGGATATAGATGATAAGAAATAAATTTTAGTGAAGAATTCTGGAAGAAACAGGTATTTATAGGTGTAGAAATTCGTTTGAAATGAATAGACATTTGGTAGTTATTCAAATTTCAAATTCAAAATCAATTGTCATTTCTGATCAGTACATGTCGACATGGTCATGTAGGGGATGTCGACATGGGTTAGTGAAAAATTATGACTAATTTGATTTTGTGAATAATTGTGTGTGTATATATATTTATATAATATACTAACATTTATTCTGGAGATAAGATAAGGTAGATAACAGAAAGGAAATTACATTTCATTGCATACTTCGATAATACAACGATTAAGCATGCAACAAACTACATGAACATTCGAAATAAAGTAAACTAAAACAAATACAACAAGACACGAAAAGATAAAACTAGTTAGAGGAAGATGATGATGAAGATAGTCCAAGTTTCTTGGTGACTTTGGAAATGAACTTGTTCATCTTGGATGAAATTTTGTCCAACTTCTTACTAACGGATCTTTTAAGAATCTGTTGATTCTCAACAATCGTCTTTTGGTTTTTGAGAAGGATTTTGGTGGATGGATTAGGAGGATAGTCAATGCCTTCCAAAGAGATTTCACCTTCTTCTTCTTCTTAAATTTCCATTTCATCCCCTTCTTCTTTATCTTCCTCTTCCTCTTCTTGCATTTCCTTATGAGCCAATCGCTCTTCTTTTCCGGCAAGGGTCTCATAAGGTTGAAAAACAAAAGGAATTTTCATAAGCGAAATGTTGGAATGATTGAAAACTATTCCAGAAAAAAATTCTTCGCCTTTGAAATCCACTCCAAAATAGTTAAAAATCCGAGTGAGATAAATTCCATGGTATTAAGTATTCTCACCCATTTTAAGATTTTTAGGACGAAGTTCATCCAAAATAACTTGCGTCCAATTTATGTCATAATTTCCAAAAATAGCAAAAAGAGATTTGCAAACTTTTGAAGTAAGATTGTTAAAATTCCCTGATATTGGGGTCAAAGTATGTTGCAAAAGAAGATTGACAATTCTTGCCTTTGGATGAAAATTTCGATTTTTGAATTCAAAATTATCAATCCCTTCGAAAATGTGATGAAATGTCTCACGATCATTTTCATCGATTTTAAAATTAGAAAGATCCATTCCTGTACACTTGCAATTGAGAATGGTACCAAAAGATCACAAATCAAAACAATTCTAGTGCCTTTGACACTACTTCAAATTTCATCCTCATTTCCATGATAAAATCCATGGTTTCAATTAACATAGAAAATTTTGACAAGATTTGGATAGCAAACAAAATCATTTTGAGAAGCTTCAATAAGACTAAGAACTCCATTGTTTGCAAAAAGAGAATCAAGTTCATAAGAAGAAAAATCTTGAAAAATAGCAAATTTTCTAGGATGGACTTTGGCATAGTTTGCATAATTGATGTATGCTTTTATTGCCTCCAAATCATTGAATAATTGCTCTTTGATTTTTCTGGAAATTCTCATGGTGGTGGGGTTGCTTGAAGAAGCCATTAAAGTAGAGAGAAGAAAGCATGAAGTTACGAAGAGAGAGTTTGAATTTGAAAATGAGAGTGAAAAGATATGATAAAAGATAGTGAATAAATAGATTCTTAAAGGACATATTCTCTGGTCAAAAGGTAGCTTTTCAGAGAATTGAATGAAGTGAAAAGGTGGAGGGAAACTCAAACATTTGAGTTCAAATTTCGAAATTCAAATTAAGGTACCCATGTCGACATCATGGTAGGGACCATGTCGACATGTGCCTTTGAATTTTCATGAATTGATTTTTCCTAAGTTCTCTAATATATATATAATAATATTATTATTTTTAATGCCTATATATATATTTGAAATATTATTAAACTTCAAGTATGTTTCAGAAAATATTATTGTACTATTAAAAAATAATAAAAATAATAGTAAAATAATGAAATAATAATAAGAAATAGAAACAAATTTTAAAATTCAAACAATACACCCATTCAAAATCAATCAATCAAATAATCAAGCAACTAATTCTAAGCAAGCAATTTCAACCAATTGTATTGTAAACGTGTACATTTTTCTGAGTCCTTTTCATTGAATTTATCAGAGTCATGAACAGCCGTGAAACACAAATTCGAATTATTTGTTATCTGATCATCATCGCTTCAGGACGAGTCTGAGTCATCTAGAGTAGCAGTAAATGCATGCTTCCGTTTCGTTGCTGGATCATTGTTCAAAGGAGAATTTTGCCTATCTGGATACGGACAGACTCTTTTGAAAGGGCCTGGTTTATCACAGTTGTAACATTTGTCATTATTTGGCACTACATTCTAATTTCTAGAATTCTTATAGTTGTTTCTCTTGAGATTATTCATCTTTCTGTATTTCAGGAATTTCCTAAAATTTCTGGTCATAAAGGCTATCTCTTCATCATTATCGTTGTTTGAGTCTGATCCATCGGTCAATGCATTGAATGCCATTGATTTCTTTTCATATGCTTTACTTTCTCTTCTCCCATCATTTGAACTTCATACGACATTAGATTTCCAATTAATACTTCTATCTTTAAAACAATCATGTCATTTGCCTCTTCGATCGCAAGTGTCTTTTGATCCCATTCTGGAGTTAGAGAATTTAAAATCTTTCTGACTTGATCTTCTCAGAAAATTCCTTTCCCAAAGATATAAGAGAATGCACAATATCCTGAAATCTACTATACATATCCGAAATAGACTCATTAGGATTAATTTTAAATAATTGAAATTGATTTGTGAGCATGAAATTTTTGGTCTGTTTAACTTTGCTTGTTCCCTCGTGAGTAACTTGCAAAGTTTTCCAGATTTCATAGGCAAACTTACAAACTGACACTCTATTGAATTCATTTCTATCTAGTGAACAAAACAGAATATTCATTGCCATAGAACTATTTTATGCAACAGTCTTTTGCTTAGCCGTCCACTGTGCAAAATTAGTTGTGGGTTCAGAATATTCAGTTTATGTGATATTCCAAGTGTCTAATCCTATTGATTGTAAATATACTTTCATCCTACATGCCCAATATGCATAGTTACTACCATTAAAAATGGTGGTCTGACAGTAGACTGATCCTCTACGAATGAACTAGTAACAGGGATACTAGTGTTAGTAACAGTACCAGTATTGGTATCCATTTTGAAAACTTTTCAAAAATCAGATTATGAAATTTTGAAAACGTTGCTCTGATACCAATTGTGAGAAATGCGGATTACAGATCTTAAGGCTAGGATTAACACTAGAGGGGGTGAATAGTGTTAATAAAGAATTACTAAATCTTTTTGAGTTTATGTTAATTTAGACACCGATGTATGCAATATACAGACACAGATATGATCACAGAAACAAACACAGATGCAGAAATAAAATAAAAGCAGTAAAGGAAAGAACACACCGGATTTTATACTGGTTCGGAGTTACCTACATCCAGTCTTGCAACACAAGTACGGATTTACTTTCAAAAGAAGTTGTACAATTACATCCTCGGTTTCAAGGCTACGAGGTACACCCTCCAGAATTTCTATCCTCTGGGTAGAGATACTTGATTTTCGGGCCACAAGTTTACCCAATTGATTTACCAAGGCTACAATCACGCCTTTTCTCTCTTGATTGATTTCCAAGGCTATAATCACACCTTTTCTCGCTTAATAGATTACAAAGAAGTCTATAACTCTGAATAGCACTGAGAACCTTGTAGAGATAGTGATAGAGAATCAAACTAGAAGTACTCGAGTTTGATTCAATGTTGATTTCGGCAGAGTAATGGTAAGAATATGTATTAAGAAATGTGGAAGAAGAAGAGGAGTGAAAAACCAGAAAATCTGATATAAAATTCATTGAAACTAACCCCTATTTATAGAAGAACAATAGCCATGTCCATTCATGAAGAGTTATGGCCAATAGACACTTCTTTTGAAATTTAAATTTTGAATTCAACTGACACCATGTCGACATGGGGTACTTGGGCATGTCAACATCCCAAAGGATTTTTTGGTGTTTTGATTTTCTTTGAAAATAACTTTTATTTTATATTAAAACTATTTTAGACTTTTATAAATATACTTGACTATAGTTAAAATTCATAAGTAAATATAGAGAATAATATATATAGAATTTAACTATAATTTTATATTTAAATCTAAGTATAAATATTTAAAAGTTAAATATATAATATTAAAAGATAGTTTAAAATCAGGAGTAATTTGACTTTGAAATTAAAGATAATTTTGAGGCTAAAATTAGGATAGAGGGTTTTGAATCTTTTAAAAGGAAAGTTTTGAAATTTTTTTTGAAAACTTGATATAATTTTGAAAGATTATTTTGAATAAAAAGTTAGCGGATATAAAACAATGTTCCACTAGATTTTTCACAGGTTCCATCCTACTTAGGGTTCCATCCCTTTAACAGGCTCGAAGTGGATTCCATTCCACGAATAAATTGGATTTTAAGTTGCCAGTGCTTTTCTATGAGTTTTAACAAAATTCTAATAAAAATACTTAACCTTGAAATCTTAAACTCTTGATAATCTTGATACTCATGAGTCTTCTATCTCGATATCTTGAATCTCTATATTGTACAGTCTTCATTTTTGGTACCTGCATGGTTAAATCCTGCATATACATATATATCTGAACTTATAATGTCAGTATCTATATTTTATAATCTATCTAAGGTTGTTGTCATCAAAACCATCATCTCACGGACTAACAGGTACCAACGTCATCTCTATACTTTTTGTGGGTACCAACTAGAAAAGGAGAAAAGTGGATACCTGAGTTGCTCAAAACATATGACAGGAAACAAACATATCTGACTAACGTTATCTACTTAGATGGAGGATCTGCCACATTTGGAGATGATTCCAAAGGATATATCATCGGAAAAGGTTATGTGAGCAATGACGGTACATCTAACATACCTCTTATTACAAATATTTTACTAGTTAAAAATTTAAAATATAATTTGCTTAGTAAAAGTCAATTATGCGATAAAGGTATTTATATAACTTTTTTCGAAAAATAAATGCAACATTTTTATCGAAACAATAATATTATATTTGAAGGAACTAGAGAATGAAATATATATGTATTAAATATGAAAGTTAATCATAACACAAATATGCATCTAGTAGCCAAAGAAAACGATCCTTGGTTCTGGCACAAAAGATTTTGTCATATAAATTTTAAAGCAATAAGCAAATTATCTAAGAATAACTGAGTAAAAGGTTTGCTAAGAATGAATTTTAAAGTAAAAAGTATCTATGATGCTTGTTAGTTAGGAAAATTAACTAAATCTTCTTTTAAATCAAAGAAAATAATTTCTACATTACAACCACTTGAGCTATTACATTTAGATCATTTTAGACCAACTCAAGTACAATCTATAAACCATAATAGATATGTTTTCGTAATTGTAGATAATTTCTCTAGATTTACTTAGACAGTATTTTTGAAAAATAAAATGATACTTTTTGAAAATTTTAAAATATTTACTAAAATATTTCAAAATATTAAAAATAAAAAATAAAAAATATTTGAAGTGATCACGATAGTGAATTCGATAATGATTCTTTTGAAAATTATTGTAATAAGAAAGGAATTGTTCATAATTTCTCATTTCCTAGAACTCCATAACAAAATGGAGTAGTAGAAAGGAAAAATAGAACACTTCAAGAATGTGCTAGGACTTTATTAAATGGAAGTAATCTACCTAAACATTTCTGGGCAGAAGCTGTAGTAACTGCTTGTTATGTTTTAAATAGAATTTCCATTAGACCATTAACAAAACATACTCTATATGAACTATTTAATGGTGAAAACCTAACATATCATATTTCAAAGTTTTAGGTTCAAAATGCTTTCTATTAAAAACAAAAGACTAACTTGGTAAATTTGATTCAAAATCCGATGATGGAATATTCATTGGATATTCAGAACGAAGCAAAGAATATAGGATTTATAATAATGTAACGCCCCACCCTGAGACTCACATTAACAAAGAGTATTACTGGATAATACCGCCTGCTAATGTGGAGAATACATCTGGTTAGGAGCGACCATTTATAGCCTTGTCTTAAATATAAATTGAATACGTTGACAAATGCCATGTATTTTTTTTCTAACTCAAGTGTGTCGAAATATCCAATAAATACTTAACACAAAGCCATAGGTGGCTGTAAAAATACAATACAATTAATCATCATAAGTGATATGATGACCATAATATACACATAAGTCAAAACAATGAATACATATCAGAGTTATATAGAATAACTATAAGACTACAACAAAAAGAGACAAGCTGAAGTCCATGGCGGAAGCATCAAGTTAAGTCCAAAAGTAGGTATCTAACATGAAACAACTCGGTTTGACCCGAGTATAAAATACGCTGGTCAGTCTAGTTAAACGTATTAGTTTATCAGGATAAGCGGTAACAGATAACAAGGATATGGGTAATGTTCTACTTAAACAGGAAGGAAAAATACTGAGCATAAGTATGGTATGGTTACTTCAAGTGATGGGATGATATCACTTACACAAACATATAATCTCAAAAGAGATAAGACAATCCATAAAATGCTAAATATAGCAAGCCTCTTATCATCGGCATATCACAAATCATCAATAGTAGTTTAGGGAAAATATAACTCCTAAAAAAAGGAGAAATCCTGAAATTGCCATATCAGCAACTTAAAGAAATCTCAAAGAAATTACCATATCAAATTTACGCCACAAGGAAATCAAATATAACTCTCCAATATAGGAGAATATAATCCCGAATAAACGCCAAAAGGCCAAACTCAATAATAATGCCAAAAGGCAAATCTCAAATAACGCCAGTGTAGGAAACTCAAATCTCAAAAAAAGAACTCCCAAGAGTTCAAATTCTCGAAAGGTAATCACCACAAATGTATCAAATAGTTCAAAGGACCAATTCGGAAATAGGACGATACACTAGGGAAAATAGTCAAAGAAATCATCTCAAAAGTATTTGCACGTGCATGTGGCTAAAGCCTTGCCAAATACTGGAAAATACATCTCTTAGACAAATGTGTCATAACCCTCGGATAGGAACTCGAACAGTATTAACATGTGTCTCATACCACACGTTCGCACTAAGCGGTTTACTAACCGTTAATAAATTTCATGCTCAAATCAGTAAAATGTTTACCTCATCTCATCGGTAAACTCTACCCGGAGGTCAAAACGATCAAACGGACAAGTCAGGAATTAACCGATAAGACGTGTCCCATACCACATGTTTTACCAAACCTTTTAATTCTCCTTCTTATTCGCTTGAATAGTGCAAAAACGTGTATTTTATATATAAAATAATTTACTCTAGAAAACAAGCTTTGAAAACCAATTTCCGAAATCAATTTGAAAACAATATTCAAAAATTCCCTTATTATAGAGAATAATTAGACTTTACACTTGAAAATACTTCAAAATATTATATAATAATTATTTTGAAATCTTTATCAATTCTAAAAATCGTTTCAAAAAGATTTGGAGAAAACCGTGCTCGAAAACGAATAAAAACAAGGAAAATCACTCAAACCGATATTCGAATTTAAATTAGATTTAATTTCAAGTAATTTTAAATTTTAAATTTCCAAAATTTGGCTAGTCTATTGATAGACATCATGGCCTATAATCATCATCAAAACATCATGAATATAGTTGGAAAAAATAAGGCAAACGAAAGTCGAAAGCATCAAAACACAAAAGGGATAAGGCAACAAATTTCCTCTAGCCAGGTCGACCTTGAGGTCGACATGGAGGTCAACCTCCTTGGTCCCTAGTCAACCTAGGAGGCACTAGGTCGACCTGCATGTCAACCCTCGGAAGGTGGCAGTCGACCTGGCCTACGGATTTTGTTACTGGTTGATTTTCGAGCTCCATATTGATATTCAAGCACAGATTTGAGCATTCAAACAACATTATTTTGCAACAAAATTTTACAAGCATGAGCTACTACAACTGAACTACCAAGAGAAAGAAATCTGGTAGTATTTTATTGCCGAAATCAGAAGGTATAAGCGTGCAAAGAATCAGTATAAAGCAGTTTGACAGAAAAGAAAAACCGTCAACAGAATGCGACTACAGTAGCTTATTTTGCACATATTCAAGCATTTAACATTTTTATTTTTGCTAGATTTGTGAGCTTATCAACTCATCATGCTATGAATATAAAAAACTTGGATTGTATGCTAAAAGATTGAAGCATTGATCAAATTTGGCCTTGTAGAACCTATAAGAAGGAAGAACAAAAGCATGCAATAAAGAAATTTACTGTTAACAAACAATCTCTTCTACAATCTAGATTCGATGAAATAATAGTGTTTTGGAATGGATTACTTTTAATTTCCACTCTAAATTTGATTAAAATTAAAACTTTTGACATAATTTGAAGATTTGGAAGCTTGGATTTGAAAATGGTGGTGTTTGCTTTATTTTCACTATTTTTAATTTTGGAGAAGGTGAGATAAAATGAACGTACAGGAGAAGGTTTTTCTCATTTCCTGGTTATGCAAACTAAATGGGCTTTAGACCCAAAATTAAGAAAGAACTAATTAGCCTATGATTATTAAATCACACATTAAAACAATATATACACAAATATACTAGGTTATAAAAGGAACAACACATTCTCTTCAAACTATAAACACAAATAAATTAAGTAATCACACTTACTGTAACGACCCGTAAATTTTTATTAATTTTTATTTGTTTTAATAATACATTTAGTTGAAATTTTGTGAAATTTTAAATAATAATATTTTGAAATAAAACTTTAATATTTGGAATACGTCTGTTCAAGCATAGTAAATGATAAATTTTCATCAGAGAATATGGAAGTTTATTTTATTGTGTAATTTTATTTCAATTCAAATCAGTTAAAATTGATGATAATAGAAAGTTTTCCAAACTTGAACATTTTCACATAATAAATTTGCAAATCATCTTCTAAGTGAGACATCATATTTCATTTCATCATATTTGGACTTCTATTGCTCCAATCATCTTATTTCTGACAAATTGGCAGCCTTTTTGTTACCAATTATCGACTTTTGATCTGATGATCGTACCACTGATATTTGTATACCGTTTTGATCGTATTGTCATGCTGATCTTCACAGTATATTCATTTCTGCGATTTGGAGATCGGTTTGCTATGGAATCCACGAAAAACGGTAATCGTATCAGTACCGGTTCTGTGCTTATTCAATTTTCAAGTGGCTAAAAATAAATAAGCCATTGGTTATTAAACCTCTGATATTATGTGAGTATTGATATCCCGCCGTTTCAATTTTTCAATACAAATGTTGTTTCGGTTCTTACAATTTTCGATCTGTTCATTTTCTTCTTGAGACAAATTTATATTATAAGTATGTATGCTTTTCGACTGTACCATTCCTTCTTCTTCCATTTTTATTTTTCACGACTTCCCACTCCTTGACACCGAGCAATGTCGGCAACAACTTCACCGATCACCTCCACTTTGGGTGCAACCAGACCCGCACCCTACCTCTCTGCCTCACACCCAGTCACCGACCCTCCAACCAATCTCAAGCCTTACCGAGCTCCAAACCACTGCCATCTTTCACCAAAGCCAAGCACAGTCTTCCACAACCCCTTCACTGACCACACAGCCTCCTCCTCCAGCATCGACACCAGCCACCATTTTCCGATTCGCTCGTTTGCTCTTTCAAGCGAACAAGTGTAAGGTATATATATTATTATGTAGTTTACTGTATGATCTATATATATTTATAAATATAGTATATATATAATCTTTCGGTTACATTATAAATGTAATATATTAGTATGGATTTATGTAAATTTAGTTATATGATTTTATATTCTATGTTATATATAATTTAAGTTATATATGAGCCAGTTTAAATATACATAAGATTGTAAAATATATGTTAGCTCTGTGTACGTGTTTATAGATAAGATGTATGTAAGTATATATTAACTTAATATTTGTTTATAAAAATATGAGTTACATATGTGTTTTAAGTTGTATACACACACACACACATATATATATTGTGTGATTTTCGGTTTTTGTGTATGGGTTTATATAAAAACTTTGATGTATTTGTTGTATAATATATGCTGCAGCCCTATTTATATATTTATTAATATACAGAAATCTGTTTGTATTATATAAAATTGTATTAGTGATATATTTGTATATGGCCTGTTTGTATCGATAGCATATAATGATATGTCTGGATTTATATTATATTTAAGTTTAAGGTCAGTTTATATATACAAGTTAAATGTATATAAATATATATGCTCACACATACAATATCTACTATATGATGACAATATAGATTTGATGTGTTTATATATATATATATGTATGTATGTATGTACATATATATATATATGTATGTATGTTAATTGCATATATAAGGTTTGTGTCAGTTGTACTTGCATATTGTATAGTCTGAACTATGTATATATATTTATTTATAAAGATAATCTACGTAAAATAATTAAATCTGCATATTTGTAGTGTTATGTGCTTAAGCTTATATATATATATATATATATATATATATTTGTATGTTTTATGTATACCATTTTATCATCCAAGAAATATCGTACATTTTATAACTATATGCTTTTTCCCTATAATATATATATATATATGTTATATATATTCGGGTTCAAAATCATGTATAATGATATCTTATTCTTTCTACACCTTTATTAGTATTTTATAATATGTTATATAAACTATTTTGGGTAATTTGTAGTTATAGTCAGTTTATATATACACCAGCTTTAACATTTGCTAGAGATACGGTTGATTTCAAAAGTATATATATTATTTCAAATTTTAATATGTAAATATAGTTGTTTTATATTATGTGTTTCATTTAAAACAATGGATTTCTTAAATATATATGTATATATTTAATTTAATATATGTTTAAATTTAGAATATGATTTATATATATATATATATATATAAGTTCAATTATACCATATATCTGCATCGATCTAATTCTAATTTGATTTCGTCTATTCCTTATCTATCAGCTTTGTTCGTAGAATCGTGTCCATCAAGCTTTGCTTTGGAATTCGTAGCTTATTCTGTTGTCAAAAAACTCTCTAGTCTCGAAAGGTGATCAATCACTCATGATTAACGTTCTTATATTTATTAAATTTGATATCACTCACGATTAACGTTCTTATATTTATTAAATTTGATTTCAATTGAAATGACAATTGAAATATGCTGCTATTAGTTATCTAAATTGCTATTTATATGCTGTTATTTGTATTTGTTCACCTGTGACATCTGACACCATTATCTGTTATTTATATTGATGATATATGCCTGTTATATTATTATCATATCCATTATCACTTTGCAAGTTCCCCGTTAGTATAGAATTCACTATGGGTTGAAATGATAAGTACCCGAACGATCTGTAGAATAGGAGAAAATCGTTATAGGTTGAAATGATAAACCCAAGCGATTTTCATTGAATTGAATTTGGGATTGCGGGTTGAAATGATATATACCCATATATATTTAAATTGCGGATTGAAATGATAAATATCTGTATCACTTGACCGTAGGATAGAAAATTATATACAAACACCACTGGTCAATATATATTTATTTTAAATGATTTCCATGGTTTTGAAATTGAATTTATTTAGAATTATACTCAAATAAGCTGATTTGAAATTTACTAAATTTGGGATTTTTAAAGATATGATTTTATAACTTGATTTTGATTAAAAGTGAATTAAATGAATATTTTAAATTTACATAAATTGGAATGGTATATTTATTATTTGAATGATTAAGTAAATATTTCAAAATAAATAATAGTAAAGTGAATTTGATATATATAGTGAATTTTATATATATAATGAATTTGATATATATATATATATATATATATATATGGAATTATCAAATCTAGTTTTGAAATGTTTGAATATCTAAAGCTTTGAAAATATTGAAATCGAAATGGTTTATTTTGTGGTTAAAAATCTGCATCTGAAATCGATATAATTTGAAATGGTTAATTAAGAAACTGAAATAAATTGAAATTGATGATTTGAGATTTTATTAAATATGAATTTTAGAATTCGAGTTGATTTGAAATCGATTTGTGAAATTTGAGGAAGCTATTATTTTATAAAGTATTTTAAATTATATTTAAACTATTTATATATTTTACTTTATAAATTATTTTCGTATAAACTATTTTTATATATAAACTATTTTAATATAATAACTATTTTAATATAAACTATTTTAACTTATAACTCTTTTATATAAACTATTTTACTTTATAAACTATTTTATTTTATATACTATTTTAATATCTAAACTGTTTAAGTGGTGGAAGTTATGTTTTCAAAGTTATGAATTTCAAAGTATTATAATTTCAAGTTTTTGGTTTCGAAGGTGTTGTAACTTTAAAAGGGCTATAATTTTGGAAATGCGTATATTTGAACTGGAAATGATATCGTATTTGGTTTTGGAATGGAAATGATATCGTATTTATATGGTTTTGAAATGGCAACGATATTTTGGTATAAACTATTTTGAAATGACCACGGTTTTATAATAACGTTTGGTTATTAAAGAGACCAGGATCGAAAGTTTTCAACTCTCTGCCAACGTCGAAAACCACTTTAACAACCGTGTACGCGGTGGAGATTCCAGAATGAAGTAGGATGGTGGCGATGATCCAATATGAGGTATATATGTGAACCAAACTCCCGTGAGTATGCATAAGGTGGCTAAAACATGAGCAATTGACGGGCCAAGTGAGCTAGCTCCTCCGATCGAACACACTCCTTCGATACTATATTCTGACTTTGTGATTGATCTGGTGGCCACTTTTGATTTTTGATTAGGGAGTGTGGCTCGAGGTGGGCGGTAGTGGCTACTATATGTTACCACCAGCCCCGAAGTGTAATTAGTATATCTACCCTGGCATTGACTAGTTGTGTCATGTCACCTACCCTGGCGCGCCTTGTACGAGTTTGATTCGTGTCGTACCTATGGAGTATCCTCTGGCAGTGTCTCGATCTAGAGATATTATGGTATTGTATAGACTATTGGTGGGACGACCCGACTTCCTAACACCAGAAATTCGTATCGCTAATGAAGAAAGAAAGGGATAGAAGAAGAAAAGAAAGAGAAAGAAGAAAGACAACAACATCAGAGAACTCACAGCGGAACGAATGAAATATAATATATCACATAAAATATTACACAGTATCATATTACATCAGAGTACACAACTTATACAACAGGTATTAGACAGTTATAAACATCTGTCTAACTATACAACTCAAATACAGCAGAAACAGATACCAAACAAACATAGCGGAACCATAATATATCTACACGTGGAAGCCTCCTGTTCCATATCTCCTCCAGAATTTCGTCAAGCAACCCTGAATCACTTGACTACTCATATATAATATGAGTACCCAAGAGTTTAATAAAACAGAAAATAAACACTCGGGTCAGACAAGGGTCTGGTGTGATTAAACGGGTTTAAACTGCTTAAGTTTAGAAAAACCTTTGAAAAGAAAATGTATCACGTAAGACTTCCCACACATAAACATGGAAAAGTTTATACCTTACACTAACCAAAACATTTGATAGGAAATCCAGTGATATTATAATAGTGTCTAGGGTTTTTCAAGTAAATATGAAATAGCCGAAATTGTTACACGATTAAATTCCAGCTACTAGCCACAAAAGTGGGTAATACAAACAAAATCGTAGGGTCTCGTAGGAAGAATGGGTTTCCATCAATGGAGGGGATACTGGGGTACCTCCCGTCACAGTACGTGGCCTAGATTAACGTACCGAGGAGTACGCCCGCTCCCTTGCAACATAAGGCTGGAATCGTTCCTTACTGAACAGTCCTGAACAAGACAACCCCGCAGTTGGCCGTGACCCAACTGCCCACACAGCCGAATAAAAAGGGACTTCTAGACAGGGGTAAATCTCACCCTCTAGTGGTAGCTACCCACGAAGCCTTGCTGCACCTCCCCTGTTTTAGCCATTCCCGGTTGATGAGGCTTGAGGTTGCGATTACCTTTATAGAACACATCTATCATAGAATGCTCATCGTCCACCTAACGATGTTCTGGAAGCATTCAATCCATACAAGTTCGTTCCGGGTTCGAACGAAACCGAAGGCACTATCTCGTTGCACTCATTTTGGAATCACCCTCAGAGTCAACGACCATAGCCCTTGCAGTCTAAATCACCATCGCGAACCTATAAGTACTATTCCGTCAAACTCATTACGAAATCACCTACAGAGTTATACTGACGTATAGTTTTTACACCTCGAGCCTTCACTAGCTCCACTTGGATTTACGACCTAACGTTTAATTGGAATCGATGTGGTTTTCGGATCCTAAACGTGGAAACCCGATCTCGGTCTCACCGAAACCAAACGCCATTTTAATGTACAAGTTGTACTTAAGGGTTTTAAACAGTTAAACTTATATTCGAGATGACATAAACAAATAGATGAATCATATTATCACAAAGATAATTTATATCAATATTCATCTCACAAAACAGCATATCACATATCATAGATATCCAAATCATCCAGTATCAACCAAACACCCAATATCAATCACCTAATATTGATCATCCAATATTAATCAATCAACCAATATCAATTAATCAACCAAAGCAGAATTGATTAATTCTTAATTAATTGGATTACTATAATCCTTCTTCAATAATTTATTCTAAATAAATTAATCATCTCTAATGATCTTCCCAAATTAATCTTCCTTGATTAATTATACTTTAATTACATTCAAGTAATTATCCTTAACCATATTAAGTAATTAACCTTTAATTACTATCATTAATTACGATAATTAATGATCCTTCATTTACTTCATTTATTAATCAATTATAATTAATTATATTAAATCTTAATTAATTACAATTAATTAATCACACTTAAATTAATTACTTTTATAAATCAAACTTGATTAATATCATTAATTAACTAATGAACCTTATTAATTAAAGATTCTTTTAATTAAATAATTAACTTGTAATTAATCAACTCATTAATCATAATCAATAATTAATAATTTGTAATTACTTATCTTAATTAATTAACTTCTTAATTAATTATATTAATCCTTTGATTCATTAATCTAATTAATTAATCTTTAATTACTTCGTTAAGTAATTATTAAACAATTAAATTAATAAATAAATCATTAATTAATTAATTACTTTATTAATTAATTTCAATTTTAATTAATTACACTTAGAAATTAATCTTAAGTTAAACTCATTAATTAATTAATTAATCACATTAATTAATTAACTAAAGTTAGTTAAGTAATTAATCCTTAATTACTTACATAAGTAATTATCTCTAATTACTTCATTAAATAAATCTTGATTACTTTCTTAATTAATTATTTAACAAATAATTAATATCATCATTAAATAATTCTTAATTCTTTAATTAATTAATTACTTCATAATTAATTAACTTCAACAATTATATTAATCAATTCTTTAATTGATAACATTAAGTGATTCCATTAATCACATCAATTAATTACTCCCATGAGTAACTTCCATTAATTACTTCCATAAGTAATTACCATTCTAATTACATTCAAAAATTAACCATTGATTACATTAGTAAGTAATTAGGCTTAATTAATCCATAATTAAGTGATTAGGTAAACAATTAAATAAATAATTAACTAATTATTTAAAATTAATTAAATAATTAATTAATTAACTTATTATATTTCAAAATCTTTAATTAATTAAGAAAACCATAAACCTTAACTAATCTTTTACTTATAAATCATACTGTCAAGTATTCTTAAGTTCATATCAAAATAAATTAACCATATTTATTTACATAAATTAATTATTTGAATTTAAATCAAATTTTAACAACTTAACAATAAACTATTCAATTTGGTTTACAAAATTATAACTTAAACTTTATTTGAAAATAAAGCAATCAGAAATCAAATTTAAAATTTAAAACACGTTAAACATCTAATTTAAACTTATTTATTTTAAATAAAATTTGAAACTTACGTTTTAAACATTACTTTAAAAATCTTATTTAAAACTTTGATTTAATAATTTAATTCAAAACATACTTCTTTAAATTTAAAAACCAAAATGTAATTAAATTAAATTACTTTCACAAAGAATCATTTTAAACAAATCTAAAATCTAAAATAAATTCAATTCATATCCTTTAAAGTTTGATTTACTTATTTAAGCAACAAGTTTTAAATTGTTTCCTTCATAAATCTTGTTTATAGTTTAAAGCTTGATCTATACTTATTGCAAACTACAAGTTACTTAGCAACTTTATTTCATTTTCAGGTTTAAACTTGCAAACCTAATTATACAGTCAAAGCAAACGTCCTAAAACCCGAGACAAACATCTACCAACCCCATGCCTACTTCGAGCAAACCCAGCCCTCAACTACCCCGAGTCGACTCCGATGCAACCACGAGAGAATCTTCGGGCTTCAACTCATCTCTCCAAACAAAATCCACAACCCACATTCCAGTGCACACTAACGTGCACGGTGCACGTGTGCCACCGCTCACGGCCATTTCAGGTCGTCGCGACAATTGCCGTAGATCACAAAACCACTCGCGAGCATCACCGAAAACCCAGATCGTAGAATTTGAACCGAATCAAAATACGACCATACCGAGCCAAAACAGCAGCAGCTCGAACCCAAAAACTCCATCGCCGCCGACCATCTCGTCGCCATTGACCATCGCCAACCCCACCACCGAGTCGCCACGCCCAAGAACATCAACTTCCCTAAGTGCGCACGCCTTTGGTTAATCATTCGCGACGCAACCGGCTTCAACAACAAGCCGAACAATAAGCAAGCATAAACCCTAATCCAATCGATTTCGAATGAATCTGCCATTCGAAAATTCCAAACATATTTTTCCCATTATCTATAACATACATGCAAGCTTCGATCCAAGTATCAACTCAAATTATTAAGTATATCATCTGCAGTTCATAAAAATCCCCAAAACATTCAAACCCAAAATCCACACTAATTACACAATTATAAATTACAAATTGCATATCTAAATTCGTGATTTTATACAATAAACACAATCATACCCTTCCAAACCAAAATTAGGATGGTTGATTTTTGACTAAAATTTAGTTTTACTGTAAATTTCCTATTTATACATACCTGTAGCTTTTTGAAAAATATGAAACTAATTTTAAAATTACTATCAAACTATAACATACACTTTTCATTTATATAACAAGTTCAAACAAGTTATAGTTTTGAAGGATTTTGGATTTAAAGATGAAAATCAAATCCTGCTTAAACAACAGAGTTTAAATTCAAATTTACAGGCACTAAGTACTTATAATAATCATGCATTCACATAATCAAATATTCATTATCAAAGCCAGAATTTATTTGCATGCATTATTATTTAACCAAAAATTAAACCAAATCTGTTTTTAAAATGATTACTCACCTTTATATATTTCAGAGAACACAGCAGTTTTCAGGCTTTGATTTGCTGAAGAGTTCCTCTGCATGCTTTTAGTTTGATGATAAAAATATTGAAAACCCCTTGAATCTGCAGGTTGAAGTTGTAGCTTTCATTGTTGATTGCAGATGAACATCAGTTAATTGCAGGTTGATCTCATTTTGAAATGCAGGTTTCAAATCTCATTAGCTTTTGCTTCAGATTTGATCTTCATTTCAGATTTGTTTTTGGGTTTAATTTCAAGTTTAAAGAAATTTCTGCTTTGAGCTTAGAAGTGAAAACAAAGAGAAAAGTATTTGTGAAAGAAAACTAATTTTCTTCTTACAATATTTATTAAAAATTAAAATAAAATGGTTGCCACTTGTTTTTAAATTTGACAAATGTCATGCAATGCTTCATTTCTTCACAATGTTATTAATATTACTTAAGATGATAACACATGTTTTTAAGTGTTTTTAAATTATTTTTTACTTAGTTTAAATGTAAATATACACACATGTTAAATTTACTTTATAAATAAATACTTGTATATGTAAATATAAATTTATCTTTAAAAGAAAATGTTCTAAAACTAATTAAAATATAAATAATTTCTTTATACTTGCATTTTAAAAATCTAAAACATTTATAGATATATTTATAACTATTTTAAATTTAAACACTTTTAAAGAAAACAAAACAAAATGTTTAAATCTTTTTAAGCTATCATATTTAAAATAAATAACAATCTTATATTTGAAAACAAATGAGTTAATCGTTAAATTAACTTTTGAAAAAATATATATTAAAACAACGCTTTAATTATAATTCATACATTTATAGATTATCAAATAGATTTAAATTAAATTTCAAAACAACATCAAATTATAGCATATACTTACATATACATTACAATTTGAAAATTCAACGTTTATTTAAAACAAAAGATATTCTATTCATAATATATATCAAATATATATATATATATATATATTATAAATAGAATAAAATTTCATTAGCTTTGGAAAAATTAATTCTTACCAGTTATTGCCAGATTAAATTTTATTAATCTTTAAAAAGAATAAGTTTACCAATTTAAATTGAAATTATAAAGGAAAATTATCGAATCAATTTAGTTATTTACACAGATTATTAAATTGATATTGCCTCAAATTCTGGATCGTTACAATCCTCTCTCCATAAAAGAATTTCGTCCCCAAAATTTAAAAGCAAAGGTAATTTAATAATCCAGCAAAGATTTCAATTTCAAATCAGCAAAGCATTCATAACATCCAGTTACTAGCAACCATAGCAATCAATCAAACAAACAAACCTACTAATTATCCTGATACAAATCAGAATAAATCTTACTAACACTATCTCGAGTTCCCCAAGTATAAATCACTAGGAGACTCGCTCTTACAGAAGCTAACAAACTATACCACTAAAATCCAAAGCTCAACTCATCTCCAGATCCATCAATCTGAACAGGACATCAGACTATACTCAAGTCCGGCTCAACTTCCAAATCCAACTGAACTGCAGATTCAACAACCAATGATGAATCATACATGTACTCCCTCAAAGATACGTGAAATATAATGAATTCCAGCTATCCAAACTGGCAATTCAATCTTATAAACAACAGATCTTATCAAAACACAGATAAGAAATCTCAAATGCCTCAAAACTAGCCAACCAATCTTACCCAATTACTGTTCTCTTAACATGAGAAACATTAACAACAATAAAGTCTCCAACTTCGAATTCCAAACTCCTTATCTCATATATGCATAACTCAACAGACAATCCTGGGCTGCCAATCTCTTCCTGACCAGCTCAACCTATGCCGATGCTTCCAGAAACAACTAGACCAAAGCAATCCAGTTCTTGGATCCTATCTAACAAAAAAGTCTTCCAAAATCCGTCAAAATAAAGATTTTAAGCTCTATTCTCAAGCAATAGAAAACTGAACTTGCTTCCTTCCTTGCACAGCTGCTACCTTGCTTCCGCTGCACAACTCTGATTCTGAGAATACTATTGATGAACACGAATACAAACTTATCCAATTTATCCAGGAACATATTCATCCAATCCATATAATCTTAGTGACTCATCTGACTCAGGCACACAACCTTATAACAGAAATCCAAACTCAAAAACTAGATCTGACCAATCCATACCCAAAAATTTCTGAGCTGCTACACCAACTCTTCCTACTACCAGGCTAACTACCAAAATCACTTCTGAATCCAAAACAATACGGCGCTCAACTCCAGATGCAGACAAACTTATGATCACTTCAGTAGCTCCTACTTCCACATGAGAATCCTCAGTCTCAAACAAAAGATTGCCAAAGAAAAATTCCCAAATTAATCGCAAGTCACTTTTGCGATCCAACCTAGTTTGGATTCCAAGGAAATCGTCCTCTCTTTACAAATTAGAACAACCTTTAGCTTCTCCAAACAAGGTTAACTCTTCAAGAAAACTTTCACCATCTGTCCGGCTGCTGAAAGAAGAACCACAAAGATTCCCGAACCATCGAAGAAACGGCCACACTACTGCTGCTTCCAAGCTCTACCTAGATGATACTGTGATGTTAAAAGGCCTTCTCGTCAGCACACCGAACACTTCGAGCTGCACTGCTACCACAGCTAACCAAAGACTTCTAATCCAAAGGCTCCCTCAAAAACCAAAACCATCAACAAACCACACAACGAACCTTCGAGATGGCAGACATCCCTTCAAGAAATTCGAGATCCAAACCAAGCATCAACATCTCGCTTTCCTTAAGGAATGACAAATGAGACCATGCCGAAGCGAAGCAACTCATAGACCTTAGTCTTATATTCCAGTTGAAACAACCTCCTTGCTAAAGATCCAAACAACTTCTACACAGACGAATCTTCACTGCGGTAGGTAAAGACTGCTCCTCAACTACTTCTAAAACTGGCTTCGAAAGGAAACATCTTCTAGAATATCCATAGATACTGCATCTCATCACGCAGTTGTCAAGATATCATCACTTACTTCTACACTTCTAAGATCCAACTTACACTTCAAAGATAAACTCCGAATCTTTAAAAGATTTCCTTTGGATATCATAGAAATCCTTACTCCAAACTACAAATCTCACTTGAGACGGTATTAGGTCTACAGTCTCGACAAATACTTCCAACCTCAACATATGGACCTCTTCCATTAGTGGTAGTTGTGTTACACACACACACCATTACTCCATCTACCTCTTAAACTTATGTTCGAAAATCCGAACAGATAACCCAACAAATCAGGTAGATATATATTTATATATAGTTATAGTTATATATAAAAATTACAAGTACGCTCTCTCAAGAAAGACACCACTCCAAAGCCTAGGTATTCACTCAACCTAATGCTCTGATACCAACTGTGACGACCCGACTTCCTAACACCAGAAAGTCGTATCGCTAATGAAGAAAGAAAGGGATAGAAGAAGAAAAGAAAGAGAAAGAAGAAAGACAACAACATCAGAGAACTCACAGCGGAACGAATGAAATATAATATATCACATAAAATATTACATAGTATCATATTACATCAGAGTACACAACTTATACAACAGGTATTAGAAAGTTATAAACATCTGTCTAACTATACAACTCAAATACAACAGAAACAGATACCAAACAAACACAGCGGAACCATAACATATCTATACGTGGAAGCCTCCTGCTCCATATCTCCTTCAGAATTTTGTCAAGCAACCCTGAATCACTTGACTACTCATATATAATATGAGTACCCAAGAGTTTAATAAAATAGAAAATAAACACTCGAGTCAGACAGGGGTCTGGTGTGATTAAACAGGTTAAAATTGCTTAATTTTAGAAAAACCTTTGAAAAGAAAAGGTATCAAGTAAGACTTCCCACACATAAACATGGAAAAGTTATTACCTTACGCTAACCAAAACATTTGATAGGAAATCCAGTGATATTATAATAGTGTCTAGGGTTTTCAAGTAAATATGAAATAGCCGAAATTGTTACATGATTAAATTCCAGCTACTAGCCACAAAAGTGGGTAATACAAACAAAACCGTAGGGTCTCGTAAGAAGAATGGGTTTCCATCAATGGCAGGGCTACTGGGGTACCGCCCGTCACAGTACGTGGCCTAGATCAACGTACCGAGGAGCACGCCCGCTCCCCTGCAACATAAGGCCGGAACCGTTCCTTACTGAACAGTCTCGAACAAGACAATCCCGCAGTTGGCCGCGACCCAACTGCCCACACAGCTGAATAAAAAGGGACTTCTAGACAGGGGTAAATCTCGCCCTCCAGTGGGAGCTACCCACGAAGCCTTGCTGCACCTCCCCTGTTTTAGCCATTCCTGGTTGATGAGGCTTGAGGCTGCGATTACCTTTATAGAACACGTCTATCTTAGAATGCTCATCGTCCACATGACGATTTTCTGAAAGCATTCAATCCATACAAGTTCGATCCGGCTTCGAACGAAACCGAAGGCACTATCTTGTTGCACTCATTTTGGAATCACCCTCAGAGTCAACGACCATAGCCCTTGCACTCTAAATCACCATCTCGAACCTATAAGTACTGTTCCGTCAAACTCATTATGGAATCACCCACAGAGTTATACTGACGTATAGTTCTTACACCTCGAGTCTTCACTAGATCCACTTGGATTTACGACCTAACATTTAATTGGAATCGATGTGGTTTTGGATCCCAAATGTGGAAACCCGATCCCAGTCTCACTGAAACCAAACGTCATTTGAATGTCCAAGTTGTACTTAAGGGTTTTAAACAGTTAAATATATTCAGGATGACATAAATAAATAGATGAATCATATTATCACAAAGATAATTCATATCAATATTCATCTCACAAAACAGCTTATCACATATCAGAGATATCCAAATCATCCAGTATCATCCAAACACCCAATATCAATCACCTAATATTGATAATCCAATATCAATCAATCAACCAATATCAATTAATCAACCAAAGCAGAATTGATTAATTCTTAATTAATTAGATTACTATAATCCTTCTTCAATAATTTATTCTAAATAAATTAATCATCTCTAATGATCTTCCCAAATTAATCTTCCTTGATTAATTATACTTTAATTACATTCAAGTAATTATCCTTAACCATATTCAGTAATTAACCTTTAATTACATCATTAATTACGATAATTAATGATCCTTCATTTACTTCATTTATTAATCAATTATAATTAATTATATTAAATCTTAATTAATTACAATTAATTAATCACACTTAAATTAATTACTTTTGTAAATCAAACTTGATTAATATCGTTAATCAACTAATGAACCTTATTAATTAAAGATTCTTTTAATTAAATAATTAACTTGTAATTAATCAACTCATTAATCATAATCAGTAATTAACAATTTATAATTACTTATCTTAATTAATTATATTAATCCTTTGATTAATTAATCTAATTAATTAATCTTTAATTACTTCGTTAAGTAATTATTAAACAATTAAATTAATAAATAAATCCTTAATTAATTAATTACTTTATTAATTAATTACAATTTTAATTAATTACACTTAGATATTAATCTTAAGTTAAACTCATTAATTAATTAATTAATCACATTAATTAATTAACTAAAATTAGTCAAGTAATTAATCCTTAATTACTTACATAAGTAATTATCTCTAATTACTTCATTAAATAAATCTTGATTACTTTCTTAATTAATTATTTAACAAATAATTAATATCATCATTAAATAATTCTTAATTCTTTAATTAATTAATTACTACATAATTAATTAACTTCAACAATTATATTAATCAATTCTTTAATTGATAACATTAAGTGATTCCATTAATCACATCAATTATTTACTCCCATGAGTAACTTCCATTAATTACTTCCATAAGTAATTACTATTCTAATTACATTCAAAAATTAACCATTGATTACTTCATTAAGTAATTACACTTAATTAATCCATAATTAAGTGATTAAATAAACAATTAAATAAATAATTAACTAATTATTTAAAATTAATTAACAATTAATTAATTAACTTATTATATATCAAAGTCTTTAATTAATTAAGAAAACCATAAATCTTAATTAATCTTTTACTTATAAATCATATTGTCAAGTATTCTTAAGTTCATATCAAAATAAATTAACCATATTCATTTACATAAATTAATTATTTGAATTTAAATCAAATTTTAACAACTTAACAATAAACTATTCAATTTGGTTTACAAAATTATAACTTAAACTTTATTTGAAATAAATCACTTAGAAATCAAATTTAAAATTTAAAACACTTTAAACATCTAATTTAAACTTATTTATTTCAAATAAAATTTGAAACTTACGTTTCAAACATTACTTTAAAAATCTTATTTAAAACTTTGATTTAATAATTTAATTCAAAACATACTTCTTTAAATTTAAAAACCAAAATGTAATTAAATTAAATTACTTTCACAAAGAATCATTTTAAACAAATCTAAAATTTAAAATAAATTCAATTCATATCCTTTAAAGATTGATTTACTTATTTAAGCAATAAGTTTTAAATCGTTTCCTTCATAAATCTTGTTTATAGTTTAAAGCTTGATTTATACTTATTGCAAACTACAAGTTACTTAGCAACTTTATTTCATTTTCAGGTTTAAACTTGCAAGCCTAATTATACAGTACTAACTAAAGCAAACGTCCTAAAACCCGAGACAAACACCTACCAACCCCATGCCTACTTCGAGCAAACCCAGCCCTCAACTACCCCGAGTCGACCCCGATGCAATCACGAGAGAATCTTCGAGCTTTAGCTCATTTCCCCAAATAAAATCCACAGCCAACATTCCAGTGCACACTAACGTGCAAGGTGCACGTGCGCCACCGCCTACGTCCATTACAGGTCGTCGCGACAATTGCCATAGATCACAAAACCACTCGCGAGCATCACCGAAAACCCAGATCGAAGAATTTGAACGCAAATCAAAATACGACCAAACCGAGCCAAAACAGCAGCAGCTCGAACCTAAAAACTCCATCGTCGCCGACCATCTCGTCGCCATTGACCATCGCCAACCCCACCACCGAGTCGCCACACCCAAGAACATCAACTTCCCTAAGTGCGCACGCCTTCGGTCAATCATTCGTGACGCAACCGGCTTCAACTGCAAGCCGAACAATAAGAAAGCATAAACCCTAATCCAATCGATTTCGAATGAATCTGCCATTCGAATATTCCAAACATATTTTCCCATTATCTATAACATACATGCATGCTTCGATCCAAGTATCAACTCAAATTATTAAGTATATCATCTGCAGTTCACAAAAATCCCCAAAACATTCAAACCTAAAATCCACACTAATTACACAATTAAAAATTACAAATTGCATATCTAAATTCATGATTTTATACAACAAACGCAATCATACCCTTCCAAACCAAAATTAGGATGGTTGATTTTTAACTAAAATTTAGTTTTACTGTAAATTCCTATTTATACATACCTGTAGCTTTAAAAAAAATATGAAACTAATTTTAAAATTACTATCAAACTATAACACACACTTTTCATCTATATAACAAGTTCAAACAAGTTATAGTTTTGAAGGATTTTGGATTTAAAGATGAAAATCAAATCCTGCTTAAATAACAAAGTTTAAATTCAAATTTACAGGCACTAAGTACTTATAATAATCATGCACTCACATAATCAAATATTCATTATCAAAGTAAGAATTTATTTTCATGCATTATTATTTAACAAAAATTAAACCAAATCTTTTTTAAAATGATTACTCACCTTTATATATTTCAGTGAACACAGCAGTTTTCAGGCTTTGATTTGCTGAAGAGTTCCTCTGCATGATTTTAATTTGATGATAAAAATATTGAAAACCCCTTCAATCTGCAAGTTGAAGTTGTAGCTTTCATTGTTGATTGCAGATGAACATCACTTAATTGTAGGTTGATCTCATTTTGAAATGCATGTTTCAAATCTCATTTGCTTTTGCTTCAGATTTGATCTTCATTTCAGATTTGTTTTTGGGTTTAATTTCAAGTTTAAAGAAATTTATGTTTTGAGCTTAGAAGTGAAAACAAAGAGAAAAGTATTTGTGAAAGAAAACTAATTTTCTTCTTACAATATTTATTAAAAATCAAAATAAAATGGTTGCCACTTGTTTTTAAATTGGACAAATGTCATGCAATGCTTCATTTCTTTACAAATGTTATTAATATAACTTAATATGATAACACATGTTTTTAAGTGTTTTTAAATTAGTTTTTACTTAGTTTAAATGTAAATATACACACATGTTAAATTTACTTTATAAATAAATACTTGTATATGTAAATATAAATTTATCTTTAAAAGAAAATGTTCTAAAACTAATTAAAATATAAATAATTTCTTTATACTTGTATTTTAAAAATCTAAAACATTTATAGATATATTTATAACTATTTTAAATTTAAACACTTTTAAAGAAAACAAAACAAAATGTTTAAATATTTTAAAACTATCATATTTAAAATAAATAACAATCTTATATTTGAAAACAAATGAATTAATCTTTGAATTAACTTTTGAAAAAATATAAATTAAAACGAAGCTCTAATTACAATTCATACATATATAGATTATCAAATAGATTTAAATTAAATTTCAAAACAAAATCAAAATATAGCATATACTTACATATACATTACAATTTGAAAATTCAACCTTTATTTAAAACAAAAGATATTCTATTCACAATATATATAAAATATATATATTATAAATAGAATAAAATTTCATTAGCTTTGGAAAAATTAATTTAATTATTGCCAGATTAAAAATTTATTAATCTTTGAAAAGAATAAATTTACTAATTTAAATTGAAATTATAAAAAAAAAATTATCAAATCAATTTAATTATTTACACAGATTATTAAATTGATATTGCCTCAAATTCTGGGTCGTTACAATTGGCACTATAAAATATGTTAAGGTGGAAAATGTAAAGCCTTAACGCTATTTTTAAATAGTATACTTTACTATAGACATTATTATAATAGCGTATATTACTACATAATAAATAGCTTAACGGATCTTTAGAGGATGGTTATCCCAAACATCCTTTGATTTACTTGTATTTCGGTTGTTATTTCACTTGAGTTGGATTTATTGATATGAGAATGTTAATCCTGACTCGAGTGTTTTGTGTTTTGCTTTATCCTCGAGTCAGACTCAGTGATACAGCTTTTGAGACTCACCTTTGGAGTCAGAGCTTCGTTTAGAGATCCATCTACATCTTTTCAGCTTGTAGTTATTCTTGATTCCAGTGATGTATTCTGATCTTGTATTTGACTATTGTATTTCAAAATTCTATTGTATCTTACTTAACACACACACACACACACACACACACACACACACACACATATATATAGTAGCTTCATGAACTACTATTCATTTTGTTACCGCTGTATATTGTAAATTACCTGTATCTGTGATTTTGTAATTTAAGTTTTGCCAAATACAAATTACAATCTGATATTTTGAGACATTCAAATCCGACATGTGTGGATGCGAATGGTTGAAAATATCAGGATGTTACACTTACATGATAAATAAAATATTTTACATCATATAAAAAGATTAATTTTTATTTTTTAAAACATTTTTATTATTAAATTTCTTTATTTCACAATAATACACAATTTACACAAATAAATGAATAACACATTGTTTTTGACTTCTTAAATTCTACAAAAATACTTTTCTCACCTAGAAAAATATTTCAAACCATTTTAAACTCAAATTTATAATTAAACCCATATTTTAAACCAATTTTCATCTTTTTATTCAAATAAACAACCTTTAAAAATCTCATACTTCTTTTAAAAGTTATTAAAAGAATTAATTGGCAATAATTAATACAATTATTGCATTTTCTTCGAATAAAAGCCATTTTCCAATCATTATTAACCCAAATAAATAAATAAAGTTCCAAACTTTATTTTTCTCATTTTACTTTCGAAATTCAATTTTTACCTAAAATAGAAAACTAAAATTTCCAATTTTATTTTAATTTACAATATCAAATTATAACTACCGTTATAATTTAATATTAACGGGTAATCTCCAAAACTAGGATTGTTACAGACTCTCCCTTAACAAAATTGCGTCCTCGCAATTTTTAGAGAAGAGCTTGTATTCAAAAAAAATTATTTTATCAATCAAAAGTAGATAGATAAGCTCGAATTTAAAATTTATCACCCTCAACACATGATGATAGAAAACCAAAATAAGATTGCTCGATCAATTCTATGGCTTCTCGAATGGAACTACTGGGATTTTCGGACCATTGAATTTCTACGAGCAATACATCCTTATTTCGAAGGCATTTCACCTTCGAAACAAAACATGGATAGGATGTTACACAATAGATAAATCTGGTGAGATCGATTCCTACGAAGCTTCACGAATAGAGTCGGGATTTTGTCACAACTTTATCCCGAACTCCAACCCACAAGATGATAATCGATATGACTTTCCATATAAAACTATGAAGGGAGTCATACCGATATTAGATCGATAACTATTAGGGAATGAAAACCCAATAAGAGGTAGGTGGTTTTCCCCCAATACCACCAGACTCATACGAATGCATAATTGCAAGTCATAAAATTATTGCATAAAGGCATGTTACTACTTAAGGAATAGATTTTTAAACTCTCTCTTACTAATCAAATATTCTTAAAGTTTTCCAATCTAATATCTTCAAGATTTAAAATTCTCAATTTTCAACACTTGAAAATTTCCAAAACTTATTACTTAGATTTTTTTTAACTTCATTAGTCTTCATTAAAGTAAATAAAGTTTAAGTTTTTTATCCTTTAATTTGCAACATATATTATATATTTTTCAATTTGTTTCTCAAGTTTTCTAAGTGCTTGAAATTTCCAGAAAAATCGACGGAGTCTCTTTTGTATGGAGGGCCATACACAATATTATAAAAATGATTTCTATAATATACATCAACCATTAGGTCGAAAACATAATATATGTCATCATTTAATACTTTAACATTAATCCGAAAACATACCTTCCTTTTTAGCATTTTAAAGCGAGTTTGCACAATCTTATCTATAATCTTTTTGCTTTAAACATATTCCAACTATCCAATTTTCACCTATACTTAACTCAAATAGATTATATTAGTTCATATTCATAAACAAGAAGTGCTACACTTAACAATTTAGGTAAAATTAATCAATTTCATTTAAGATCTGCTGTAAAGAAGGCCTGTTTTGACCCAGCAAGCAACAAATTCTCAAAAACTTTATAATATAGAAGTTGTTCTACTAAGTATAAGATTTCCAACAATATAAAGATCATAAAAATCAGATTTACGAGTTGAAAGTTATGTTAAATTTTCTTTCAGCTTAATCTTAGAGAATTTTGTAATAGGGCAGAACTGCCTATCCACTTTCAAACCTATTTTAGACTTAGTAAAATGCAAAACCTTTTAAAGTGGTAAGAAGAAACTTTATGCTTACTTAAATCTGTTTATTTTGCAAAATAATTGAACACGTTTGGATTTATAAATCTCAAGTTATCGCTATTTTAATACAACACATTCCCAAACAAAATTCTAGCTTTTAAAACAATTTAAAATTTGAAATTTACCCAAACCATTTTAAGCTCAAACTATATTTCCAAACAAGCTTTTTGCTAAATAATTTATTAAATGATTTCCTTTTTCCCAGACGCTAAGACATACAAAATTCCGATCAACTATATGTAATCATCATAAAACGTTTTATTAAGTGAAAATATTTTCATTACTCCAAAATCTAACTTTAAAACAATTAACTAAAAAAATCATTTTGGAAGAGATACTAATCTCTTTCATTATCAATAAGTGATTATTGATTATCCACAAAAATAATTTTTTTGGGATATATGTAAAAAGTTTAAAAATTATTCTCACAATTAAAATGATTACACTACATGAATTGTTCATTTATCCAAACAATCCAAATTCACATTTTCACTTGTCACAAATTAAATTTCCATCTAATTATCAACATAAAATTAATTAAAGTTGATAATTAATTCAAACTTGTTTTCAAAAGAATTTTGCAATTTCAAACCCGCAAGTTTTAATACGATTTAACTTTTAAAGCAAAACTAGCTCAACAAATTTATACTAAAAGTTCTAAACAACACTTCTTTATTTTTTCTTAAGATAGAGTGTGACGAGACGGATTTTGCCCGCTCGAAAATCGACATCCATACTTCAAATCGTATTCGAATGCCATAGATTCGACCGTTCAAATCCGACTCGCCGGAGCTTATAACAACATTAAGTAAACAACACAGCGGAATAAAAGAATAATACATTGATATACAGCTTTGATACAATATCTGATACAACAGATGATCCAATAGATATCAATATACATCAGAGATATGATACAATAAAATAGCAGCGGAAAAGAAAAATAGATAACATCTAGCAGCGGAACAATATAACTCTAAGATAGTCTTCAAAAGTGAACTCCGAGAACTGCAACTCCATCTCCAAGAATCAATCCAGCAATAGCTCGAACCCCCAATAACAATGCACCAAGCTAAGCAAGACTGGTGTGATCCAAAGACTGAACTAACTCTAGATAATCTACTAAACCTGACTATCTGAAAAACCCAACTCTAGACTGCTCGTGTAGAAAATAATGAGCACCCAGAGTTTAGGAAAGAAACAATAAACTCCGGATCAGTCGTGGAACTGGTGTGAGCAACAAAAACAGTTTACCTTTTAAAACATTCAACAAAAGATTTTCAAAGTCAATTCGCAATGCTTTTTAAAAATGAGACTACCATAAGGCCTCCCGCACACACACACAATGCAAACGCAGAATCGGAGGAGATTTCTCCTTATGATAGTCAAAGATGCTTGATACGCATTAAAAAGAAACATTTGATATTATTACTAGTGCATAGTGTAGGAAAAATTTATTTCGAAAATAAAGATATAAATCTTAGCCAGCATAGACATTTCGAACTATGCCTACTATAGCTACCATCTAAACAGTGGTGACCACCATAAGTAAATGGCAGGTTCTACAACTAAAACCGTACAGGGTTTCGTATTGGGAATTGGATTTCCAACAAATGGTCAGGCCAAGGAACTTTCCATTGCCACATGAGAATGCCTCTGGAAGGACATCCCCGAGAACCAAACCGGATCTCTGCCAACACAAGGCCGGGTTACCCCTAACTGAGTAACAACTGACCGAATATGCCATCCCCTGGTCCTTTGGGACCTTTCACCGAGCGCTCGTAATCAATTCACACAATCATAAAGTGTTTTCAACATGAGTAAGTATCTGGGCTCCATACCATGATACCACCCTTTTCCAGAAGGAAATGCACATACCCTAAAGGGCGCTACCCCTCATAACCTTGCTGCTTCTTTCCTGTTTGACCATTCACGAGGTGTGAGGCTCGACGAAGTCACGTCCACAAAAACATACTTTATACAAAAGCCATGCTTTGGGTCAACAAATGATCATAGAAATGATCACCAAGATAGACGATCAAACAAATGATCCTATCACAAATAATCAACACAGTGATCATTTCACAGCAACACTCAGCATGTCACATTACCAAATTGGGAATATATTGCTGATAACTTCAACTATATAACCTCTGAGCTCGTACGTCTCAGAGAAGGGTGTTAAGCTAAAAGAATAAATTCTCCGCCACCAACAGAAATATATTTGAAAGAAATCGGCTTTATATCTCAATTTGTAATGTCAGACATACAATCCATACAAGTCTGTTCTGGGATCGAACAGAACCGAAGGCACTTACAAAGAAGTCCTTGCAATCCGGATATTCACAATCCCGATCGGATTCCCCATCACTTAGGGAGTTTCTATACCGGCGTGACTCGGTGCAAAAACAATCGATAGGTCATCCTATCGCTTTCGCAAATACCCGGTCTTCATCACCGGTCTTCAAATGCTATCCATAACGTCGAATCACATATTCAGAATGGGTTATACGACCCAAAGGTCCTTTCCCGGTTAAACTGAATAGTGAGCACGATTTTTCAAAAACAAATGGATAATGGGATTTCAATTAAGTCACAACTTAATAATTCAAAAATTTCTTTCAAATGGTTTAACAAATTACCATTTTCAATCTTTAAACAAAAAGATTCATTTTCACAACCTTTAACGATTTAAACAATTTTCACATTTTAATCTTTTAAACAAAAGATTTATTCACAGATTTTCCAAATCAATTTTCATTTCAATTTGATTAACTCGTTAAATATTTAAATCAAGGATTTAACTTATAGCCTTCAAAACAATTTCATTTCAATTTGATTAACTCGTTAAATCTTTAAATCAAAGATTTAACTTGTAGCCTTCAAAACAATTTCATTTAAATTTGATTTAAACAAATCATCAATTTAAATCTGTTAAAAATAAACAGATTTAATTCATAGCTTTTAAAAAGAATTCATTCATAACTTAGGAAAATCATTTCTCTATTCAATCTTGAAATTCCCCTAATTAAATGGAATCTCAGTTCTTATCTAAAAGTGTTTATCATTTGAAAACAACAGTTTTCATTTTGGAAATCTGATTCATTTATACGAGTTGAAATCCTTGGGTTAAATTCAAATTCCCAAAACCATACCTTTAAAATGGTTTAAATTCATACAACATGTTTATAATATCTTTAACCAAAATTTCCAATCATCGAATTCAATTCCATATATCGAATTCAAATTCAAATTGAATTATTTAAATTGGAGATTTTACCGAGTTATTCAAAACAGCTTTTATCTGTGAAAACCTTTTCCAAAAGCTTTACCGTTTAACCCAAATCCATTTTCAAAATCAATTTGAAATTAAAACTTTAATTTCAAAAACATTAAATTTAAATTATCTGTGACTTAACCGTTTTCCTCGTGAAATCCATATTTGTGTGTGTATGGTGTAGTCCAGGGGTTATACACAGTAGTGCAACATCATACAATTATCACATATCAGAATATAGGAATATAGTCGATAAGCGGTATTAACTATCACGCTTATCGTTTATATACAGATCACAGATATATATCACAGATAAGTAAATTACAGATCACAACATAAATCAGGATGTATCACAAAGCATCATATATCAGGGATATCAAACAATCAAATCATCCAATAGAACCCAAACATTTATAAGTAAGGTCAGTTAATTGTCTGATCAATTCAAATCAGATTAATTTCTTATGAATTACTAATCCTGGTTAATCAACATCGATAAGTTACAAATTATTTTGATTAATTATTCTTTAATCATTTACTAATTAACCATTAATAATAAATTAATTAACCTTTAATTATCAACCTTTAATTATTAAACAATTAATCTTTAATTATCTAATTCACCATTTAATTAATTATCTTTAATTAACTACTCTAATTAATTTTTCCTTGATTAATTATCATTCCTTAATCAACTTCATTAAATTAAATTTAACCTTTAATTATTAAACAATTAATCTTTAATTATCTAATTCACCATTTAATTAATTATCTTTAATTAATTACTCTAATTAATTTTTCCTTGGTTAATTATCATTCCTTAATTAACTTCATTGAATTAAATTTAACCTTTAATTAATTAATCTCAAGTTAATTACCATTTTGAATTAATCACATTATACTTTGTATTAAATATTGATTAATCACTTGATTTAAATCAATTTTTATCATTTATTAATATTTAATTAAATAATTATCCTTTAATTATCCATCATTAATAAATTAGCTCTTAACAAATTAATTAATTTTTAACCAGTACTTAATTAACCTTTAATTATTAAAGAATCTTTTAATTTATCACATTAATTTATTCAATTACATAAATTAAATCTTTAATAAATTAACCCTTTTAATTAAATCTTTAATTAAAACTTAATTTAATTGAAATAATTTACTTTTAAACCTTAAACCGATCCCATACTTAAATAAAACAATTATTTAAAAGAATAAGTTAAAATTGTTTAAAACTTGAATTTTGTTTTAAAATTTTGAAAACTGTTTTTATACCACCCGGGCCTTGCTTCGAGCCAAACCTCCTTCTACCCGAAGAGAACTTCGAGTTTTTCCCCAAACTTACCCGAGCCTTCTAAATTTCAAATTTTTGTTTAGGTGTTAAAAATTGACCCGGTATCATGCCAAAATAACTCGAGTTCAACTTCGAGCTCGAGCTTCATTTTCTCGTGTACGACTTCGAGTCGTGTTGCTTCTTCCCCAAAACCAGAACTAACCCAAACACTGACACTAGCGTAACCATGTGCATCGTGCACACATATCTGGGCTTCTTCGATCACCTCTCTGATCATCAGCATCTCGACTACGTCCCCCTCAATCGGTACGATCACCCAGGTCATCGAGATAACCTCGAAATCAAAAACGAGACATTTGGTCGAACTGGAGCAAAACAACTTCACAACTCCAATTACTGGAACGGCGACGTTCGCCACAAACCGACCACCGTAGGGCCTGAGACTTCGGCCATGGCTTCGTCGACGTCTTCCTTACCACCTCCCAAGATCACGTGCAACTCGATGCACTGTGGACGTCGAACGAATCAAATTTCATAGCCTTGGTAAAACTAGGTTTACAAACACAAATCGTTCGCCGCTGTCGCCACTGCCCTCGTTGGCATCCCCGACTATTTTTCCTGGCAACTCCATAGGCTCCTCCATCTCCACGAAAAAACCCGACTATCATCTCTTCTTCGATCGCCTGAACTTGCCCAAAAACCCTTTTTCGTTCGTCACCAAACCGCCCTTAAACCCCACGCTTAAGAATCACTCAACCCATCTTAAAAATCATAATTTGATGTAAGGGTTCAAGTTATATACTTGAATTTATGATTCGTGTAATTCGAAATTTCCAATATTTAAAGTTTGTACTGTAAAATCTTGATCTTCTATTCTACATACCTTTATACATTATGAAACCATTTTTAAATTATAGCCCATACTTAAACACAACGATTTTGTTTGGAAACTAAGGCCTGATATGGATTATAAAACAAGAAATGAAATTTTCTTGTTGTTTGATACTCTGTAACTAAACAGAGAAGGAGATGCACTAGCATATGTATATACAAACAAAACAATGGCAATATACATTCGAGTTTGAACAGCTATATGTTACTCACCTTGTTTTTGAAGAACAGAGGAGAAATTTGAGCCTGCACACATTTTTCTTGAACTTTGATCTTTGTTTCCTGCAACTTTATTTTATTTTCCAGAAAGCTTTGCATTTGATTTCTAGATCTGAAATGCTTTGCACTGGCATTTGCTTTTGGGTTCACAGATTTGATTTGTTTTGTAACTTTGGTCTCAATTGATGTTTTAAATTGATTTTTTTTTATTAAGTTTTAAACAATGCTTGCTTCAGTTTTCTTAGCTTTGAATAATTGAGACTGAGATGGTATAAGTCTTGATATATCTAAGAAAAGGAATGCACAGGGATATCACTTTGTTTGTATAATAGGCATGGGTGAATATGCTTGCTTGTACTTGTTTATTCATTTGTTTTGTGAAACAAGATCTCGGCTGAGATGATAGGTTATGGCGGCTGATGATAATGGCATTACTTTTCTTTGTTTACATGCATCACTTCTTACAGGCTACATAATTTATTTGCCTACTTTTTTTTAGCTCGGCTGAGAGTATATGGCATCAATTGCCTTTGTACAAATTTGCTTATTTTATTTCTTTTGATTTGTCTTCCTTTACAAACTTTATTCTTTTACTTGCTTTGCACTCCTTTACTTGGCTGAGATGATATTCCCTTTGCAAGTTCTTATTTTCTTTTGCCCGCATAACCTATTATAGGCTACATCCTTTATTTTATCTTTCGTTTTGTCTTCATACTTATACCAGATATACTTGAATGTATTTTTCTTTCTTTTCTTTTGCAAGTTAATTCATATATATGTTTTGTTCCATTGCTTTGTCCTACTTCCTATTTCTTTTTTTACAGCCTACATCTTTTACATAGAAGATGTTTATATTTTACTTTGTTTTGTTTATTTTATTTTTTTATTAGTATTGTTTAAGTGTACATATCTATAAAGTTATTATGGTTATTGTTATAAATTTTAAATTTAAGTATTTAATTCTATATCTAACACAATTGCATATTTTGTTTTAAAGTTTTTATATATCAACATTTTGTAAGTCATTTATTTATTAAATACAAATAAAATCTTCAAATTCAAATTTTAAGGTAAATTTTAAATAACTTCAAAATTTATTCCAAAATTTACATTAATTATTAATTTAAATTTGATTCAAAATTCGAGATCGTTACATAGAGCTTATATCAATCCTCTGCTGTTACTCCAACAACTAAGTGTCAGAAAAAAATTTATAGTCATCATTAATAACTTGTACTCAAATATGCAATTAATATTTTATTTTTTCAAACAAGAGTATTCTTTTACCTTAAATACATCATTTTACTAATCAAAGCATCAAATAATATTTTCTTCTAATTAGGACATCCTCTTAATTAGAATTATTCACTTTACTTATCCAAATTACCATATTCAATTTCTCAAATTTCAAATAATATAAGGGTATTGCCTCGCTATGAGTTATAGTGAATGACCCCATCGATTGGCTGTCGAGTTGATCGCATGACCAAAACTGCCTCGCCACTCGTCTAACACTCACTATGGTTCAATGGTTTTATTAAACATTTAAAATAAAAAATTAACACTCCACTATATTAATTATTTTCAAATTTTACTTATTAAAACTCAATTTACCATGTCTTACTGTTTCCTCACAGCATTTAGGAAATTCCTATCGATAACATTGGCCAAACGCATCGACCAGAATTCTTAAAGCACTAGACGGACAATCCAACAAAAAAATTCATTTTCTTTAAAAATAAATATCTCATATATACTACTCAAAACATTCTTTTTTTTCCAAAAACAAAAATCCTATTTCTCTTAGAAATAAATCTTCAATTTGAAAGATTTGAAAACTCAACTATAACTTATTCTTAAAATCAAAGACACAAGAAGAACTCATCGAGATATTCCCAGAATACTCGATCCTCAAGATCGGTGGAATAGACTGGAGTGTTCATTATTTCGAACGGTATAATGAACCACTCACAAGACTCATAATGAGTGCAGAATGCGGTAAGAGTAAAGCTACCCTCCGTGATTCGTAGCTCATAAAAAAATCAATGTAGGGTCAAGCTAAAGAATTACCCTAGCACTACACAATAGATTAAAAAGAGAGAAATGAGATATAAAAGCAAGGGTAAATATCTTCTCAAATGAGGAGAAATAACATTAACAACAAATCATTACTTCGACTGAAGTAATGCAACAAAGTATATCAACAATTGAGTATCCAAAGAGGATATCTCAAAAGGGTAAGAATCGCAATATCAAATAAATTCAATGAATCACCTCAATTCCTTAGTGGACATCTTCGTGGAAGGATGACCTGAAGGATCAAAAAGGAAAAAAGGTCAATATAATACCCGATTACCCGACGAGGTGTCATACCCGAACGAACTTACAGAAATCTACAGAGTCACAATGACTGGAATTCGAGATACATCATCAACATCTCGAAACTCAAGACTAAATACAGAGACTTCGGAATCATCGTTAACATTTCGAAGGACAAGAAGTTATAAATCAACCGAAAAAGGATACCTGATATAGGATTCTTCTAATCGCAGAATGTGGCATGTTAATAGGAAAGCCACTTCATCTCAAACACTCCAAACTCTTGATAGAAAATTGCATGCTCATTCGCACGAGAAGATAGGCTAAAGCAACAATCCCATATCCTCATACATCAAGCTAAGTATTATAGACCCACTCAATAGGATTCACAATCCTCACAAAAGAACAAGATAAGGACATCCTAAAGCATCAACAAACTACTCTGATACAGATTAGTGTCAAGCACCTGTATTAAAGAGGACTCAAATAAAACAATCATGATTAGGATTACTCCTAAGATAAAATAGTCACGATACGTCTCTTAAACAAATTGTTACAACTCTCAGATAGGAACCCGAACAGAGTTAACGTGTGTCCTATACCACACATTCGCGCTAAATGGTTTACTAATCGTTAGTAAATTTCACACTCAAATCAGCAAAAACTTTACCTCATCTTACCGGTAAGCTCTATCAAGGTGTCAAAACGATCAAACAGACAAGCCAGGAATTAACCAATAAGATAAACGCACATGTCCCATACCATGTGTTTTACCAAACCATTTAATTGTAACGAACCAGAATTTTTATTAATTAAAATTTGAATATTTAATTAATTTTAAATATTAATAAGTGAAATTATAAGTCGAAAAATTTTATTTTGAATAATTGGATTTAATTGAATAATTAAATCGATAATTTAATAGGTGAAAATACAGAAATAATTGAGAATTGGGTTAAATACGATTGAAAATTATTTGCAAAATTTTATTTTATCATATTGAATTTAGAATGATGTTTTAGAACTTTTAAAATCGAATTTAAAGTTTATTTGTGAAAATTGAATATTTTAATATTTAATCGACTAGTGAAATAAGCCAATTTTCGAACAGTCTCAGAATTGGACGAAACTAGTTCCATTGGATCTGTAATAGTTTGTTATTATCGGATTTCAATTTTTGTAGCAATCTGAGTTTTCGTTTGATCGTGGCAGCTCGAAACGCATCGAAATTGTTTTAATATTAATTTGGCGAGTTAAAATAGTCATTTTTCAAAAAGTCTCGGATTTCAACGAAACTAGTTTCATCGGATCTGTAATGTGATATTATTATATGTTTTCAAATTTCGTGTCAATCGGATTTACCGTTTGTCCGGTGCAAGCTAAAACGCCTAGAAAATCGTTTAATCGATTTAATTTTAAATTGAACGTTTATTGCCATAACTCGCACAGATGACCGAATTAGCTCCCGAAACACGTTCCATTGTGTTCGGAACGCGGGGTAAACCTTAGAAACGCCAACCGGCACGCTTCGTTTGGAGTTCGGAAAATCCGGGATGAATAGTGTCGCGCGAATTTTCTATATAAGCCCTTCACTCTTCATAAATTGCAAAAATATCAAACCCTAGGGTTTCCATCTGCAGCCGCCGCCTCGATATAATTTTAATGGCCAAAAAACTCTCGTCTTCTTTCTCGAATCTCCCTCAATCCATCAATTTTCTCAAGAAACTTCCAACATGAATATTGTAGAGGGCAGCGAGATCTTCGTGTTCAACAGTGATGATGATCATCAGAGCGACGTAGAGGGAGAAATCATGGCCGAAAGGGAGCACGGTCGGCCTCGTTGTAACGACCCTAGATTTTAATTTGATTTAAATTGATAATTAAATGAAATTTGAATAAAAATTTATAAAATTAATTATAAATGGAAGCGAGTTTCCCCGACTCGAATATAAAATATATTAAGTCAAATTGATTTGAAAATTTGCATATATGTGTATATATGAGAATATATATATGTATATGTTGAATTTTAGATAAATTCTTAAATAAATGATTTTGGAAAAATAAATAAATTGATTAAATGATAAATGATGATAATTTGAGTTGTATAAAATATATGTGTATATAGAGAAATATAAAACAATAATTTTTAAAGTAAAATTTATGATAATTATATAAACTAAAAATAGAAGTAAATAAAAAAATGCGAGAATAAACAAAGCTAGCTAAAAGAACATAAAACATAAAGCAAGGCATAAAAAAAATAAAATGTAAAACATACAACATAAACATGAACAAACCAAAGACAAGTATGAACACTTGTAAAAGCAAACTCAAAGGTTATGCAGGCAAAACAAAAAGCAAAGTAAACAAAACCAAGTAGAATAACAAAAAAAAAAAAAAAAGAAACAGCAGCTCACTATCCAGACTTAACTCTATACATACCTCATATACTTCTTCCTCTCGAACTAAACTATACTTGAGAAAAATATAAGTATGCAAATAAAAATACAAGTACAAAATAAAATATCTCAGCCACTATAATGTATTTTATTAGCCTAGGCAGTAAACCTGTACAAACAAAATGAGAATAATATATTTAGATATGAACAAGACATAGCAATTGATACCAAGATCCTTAGTACACTACCTTATACATATCAGCTGAGATCTTGTTAAATAATCAAAACCAAAACAAAATGTCTCCATGCTTTGTGCAGCTGAAATGAAGGAGGGAAAGTATGATTTGTACAGCCTCATTAATGCAAACATGCTATGAATCCACATTTTTGTACAAAATATTGTCAAGTTTCTCTCAGCTGAAACAATATATTTCAAAACCCTGTAAACTTCCTTTTATATACATCAACATTTCATCCCATTTTCGTTCCTTTTCACTGAGAAAAAAATGTCTGAAGCAAACATCATTTTAAACCATTCAACTGAAACAAACTTCAATTTAAAACTTCAACTGGAACAACAATACAATCAACTACAACTTGGCAACCAAATCAAGCATGCAAGTTCCTGGCTAAGATTCTTCTTTGCTTCTCTGTTCAAAAACATCAAAATATGCTGCTCTGTTCCACTACAAGGTGAGCAAACTAAACCTAAACACACTTTTATATCTTGATATTGTGAATGATTAGTTGAATTAGAATAGTAGATAATGTTTTGTTTGTGTATAGGTAAAAATCTGTTGTGAATAATATTTGTATGCATACTGTATATACATGTGATCCTCTGTCTTGTTTACAGGCTTAGTTTTCACTTAAAAATCCTTATGGCATGATCTAGTGTTTGATAGGATCTGATAATTAAACAAATTTTGTTTGATTTAACTTAAACAATAGTTTAAAATTTTAATCAAGTCAATATAAGGCTTGTTTGTCTCTAGAAGTATTTAAACATCTGTGTATGTTAAATAAAGTCAAAACTCAAGCTTGTTAATTTATCAATTCAGTATTACAAATTGAATACTCTAATCAAAACATGATTTTTAAGACAAAATTAAGATTTTTGGACTAAGAATAGAGGTGCAGTTTGGTATTGAACAGAGATGAGGTTGTTTGAATTTTCTAGTGATCCAAGAGGTCGGGGAGGTTGTGGTTCTCTGGGATGGTAGAGGAGCGATCAGGGGTTCGGGGAAAAATAGTGGGAGGTGATGGAAGTGACGGTGGCGTCGGCGGTGATGTTTTCTTTTCTGTAGACCTTGTTTTGTAAGGTCGAGTTTTTTTTGGTTCGTTCGTCCTATGGGAAGCATCGAGTTCGACACGCCTGTGGGGGATAGTAGAGGGAAGTACGGCGAGTGGATTGCTGGAGTTTGGTGGTGAACAGTGGTCGGAGCTCGGAGAACTTGGCGTTGACAGGTTTGAGGGATGTTGGGTTCGCAAGTTCCAGGTTTTCAAGCTCGAGCTTGAATTTGAATCTCGAGATGATGAAGTGATTCGAATGATCGGAATACGTTCTGGATTTGATGGTCGATGTGCTCGAAGTCGTGACGATGACCGGCGTCGGTCGGAGCTACTGTGCACGTGTACGATGTTGTGTTGCCTGAGTATTTGCATGCCTGGGGAAACACAGAGGAGATTCACGCGAGTGACTCGAGAAGTTCAAGTGGTATACTCGAAGTTTTGGGGGTGGAACTCGAAGCAAGGAAGAGGGGTCTCGAGTAAAAGGTTTGGTTTCAGGTTTTACCTGAACCTATCTTCCAGGAATTCAAAAAAAAAAAAATTTATTTAAATTTTAAAACAAGGTTTTAAACGGAGGTTTAAATCAAAATGTAAATAAAATTCAAATTGAATTGAAAGCTAGTTTGTAAATAAAATAAAGTTTTAAATTCAATTTGGTTTAATAATTTCAACGCAATTAAGTGTATTAAAGAATTTGAATTTAGAATAGAATTGAAATTGAAAATGACATTTAAACAAGTTGAATTTAAAAGTAGAACCTGGAACTAATCTTAAATCAGATGTTAAAATTAAATATAAGAAATTTCTTTGGAATGGTAATTAAAGAAATTTAATAATTGATAAAGACCATTAACTAAGATTTTATTTGAAAAACATTAATTAATGTGATAAATTTTAACAATAAATTTAGTTTGATTTATTTCATAATAATCAATTGTGGAACTATTAAGTATAATTACTTAATAACAATAATTGTGAAATTAAATATTCGGTGTAATTTATGGAGTTAATCGAATTGTTCAAATTAAATTTCTTAAGTTAATTTATTCAGAATAATCATTTGATAGTTTTGAAGAGTTAATTGCTTAGAGAAGTAATTAATAGATAATTTGTGAATGTAATTAATTAAATGATGATTTTTAAATCAGAACATAAATTTTTGTGAATCATTAAAGGATTAATTAATAATGGCAATTAAATTAAGATTAATTTAAAAAATTAAAGATTAATTGATTCATTGATTTAAGAATGATTAGTTAATAATTAAGGGTTAACTAATAGATTTGGAAGAAAGATTTATTTCAAATAATTTGTGATTAAATTATGATAATTAACCCGGATTAATAATTGATACATCTGATTTAAATTAATAAATTCACTTGTGAATGTTTGAACTTGACTGAATAATTAATTTGTCTGATATCCCTGATATTGATGCTTTGTGATATATCCTAATTTGTGTTATGATGTGAGATGTAATTTATTTATCTGAGATAAATATAATTATTATCTGTGATATATATATCTGTGTTCTGTGAATAAAGGATAAGCGTTATGGGTTATATCGCTTATCAAATATAAGCGTTATAGTTTATACCGCTTATCAACTATATTTCTGTGTTTAATTTGTGATGATTGAATGATGTTGCACTAGTATGTTAAACCCCTGGACCACACTTATACACACACAAATATGGATTTCACAAGGAAATCGATTAAGTCGCAGATTTTTGAAAGAGTTAAATTTGAATTTTTAAATTCAAATGTTTTGGAAATGGAATCGGAATAAATGTGAAAAGCTTTTGGAATGGAATTTCAAAATAATTTTTTTTTTTTAAATTACTTGATTAAGTTTTGGAATTTAAATAATTTGATTTAAATTTAAATTCAATACTTGAAATTGAATTCTATGATTTGAAATTAGGGATTAAAGATGTTATATTGGTTATATAGGGATTAAACCACTTTTAAGTATTGTTTTTGGGAATTTGAATTTAACCTAAGGATTTCAACTCGTATAAATAAATCAGATTTCCAAAATGAAAACTGTTGTTTTCAAATGATAAACACTTTTAGATAAGAACTGAGATTCCAGTTAATTAGGGGAATTTCAAGATTGAATAGGGAAATGATTTTCCTAAGTTATGAATGAATTCTTTTTGAAAGCTATGAATTAAATCTGTTTATTTTTAACAGATTTAAATTGATGATTTGTTTAAATCAAATTGAAATGAAATTGTTTTGAAGGCTATAAGTTAAATCTTTGATTTAAAGATTTAACGAGTTAATCAAATTGAAATGAAAATTGATTTGGAAAATCTGTGAATAAATCTTTTGTTTAAAAGATTAAAATGTGAAAATTGTTTAAACCGTTAAAGGTTGTGAAAATGAATCTTTTTGTTTAAAGATTGAAAATGGTAATTTGTTAAACCATTTGAAAGAAAGTTTTGAATTATTAAGTTATGACTTAATTGAAATCCCATTATCCATTTGTTTTTGAAAAATCATGCTCACTATTCAGTTTAACCGGGAAAGGACCTTTGGGTCGTATAACCCATTCTGAATATGTGATTCGACGTTATGGATAGCATTTGAAGACCGGTGATGAAGACCGGGTATTTGCGAAAGCGATAGGATGACCTATCGATTGTTTCTGCACCGAGTCGCGCCGGTATAGAAACTCCCTAAGTGATGGGGAATCCGATCGGGATTGTGAATATCCGGATTGCAAGGACTTCTTTGTAAGTGCCTTCGGTTCTGTTCGATCCCAGAACAGACTTGTATGGATTGTATGTCTGACATTACAAATTGAGATATAAAGCCGATTTCTTTCAAATATATTTCTGTTGGTGGCGGAGAATTTATTATTTTAGCTTAACACCCTTCTCTGAGACGTACGAGCTCAGAGGTTATATAGTTGAAGTTATCAGCAATATATTCCCAATTTGGTAATGTGACATGCTGAGTGTTGCTGTGAAATGATCATTGTGTTGATTATTTGTGATAGGATCATTTGTTTGATCGTCTATCTTGGTGATCATTTCTATGATCATTTGTTGACCCAAAGCATGGCTTTTGTATAAAGTATGTTTTTGTGGACGTGACTTCGTCGAGCCTCACACCTCGTGAATGGTCAAACAGGAAAGAAGCAGCAAGGTTATGAGGGGTAGCGCCCTTTAGGATATGTGCATTTCCTTCTGGAAAAGGGTGGTATCATGGTATGGAGCCCAGATACTTACTCATGTTGAAAACACTTTGTTATGATTGTGTGAATTGATTAGAGAGCTCTCGGATAAAGGTCCCAAAGGACCGGGGATGGCATATTCGGTCAGTTGTTACTCAGTTAGGGGTAACCCGGCCTTGTGTTGGTAGAGATCCGGTTTGGTTCTCGGGGATGTCCATCCAGAGGCATTCTCATGTGGCAATGGGAAGTTCCTTGGCCTGATCATTCGTTGGAAATCCAATTCCCAATACGAAACTTGTACGGTATTAGTTGTAGAACCTGCTATTCACTTATGGTGGTCACCACTGTTTGGATGGTAGCTATAGTAGGCATACGATAATGGTCGTATGTTGGCTAAGATTTATATTCTACTTTCGAAATGAATTTTTCCTACACTATGCACTAGTAATAATATCAAATGTTATTTTAAATGCGTATCAAGCATCTTTGACTATCATAAGGAGAAATCTCCTCCGATTCTGCGTTTGCATTGTGTGTGTGTGCGGGAGGCCTTATGGTAGTCTCATTTTTAAAAAGCATTGCGAATTGAATTTAAAAATATTCCTCTATTTTGATTTTAAAGTTAAGTAAACTGTTTTGAGTTCTCACACCAGTCACATGACTGACTCGGAGTTTATTGTTTTCCTTCCTAAACTCTGGGTGCTCATTATTTTCTACACGAGCAGTCTAGAGTTGGGTTTTTCAGATAGTTAGATATAGTGGATTATCTGGAGTTAGTTCAGTCTTTGGATCGCACCAGTCTTGCCTAGCTTGGTGCATGTTTATGGTGAGTTCGAGCTATTGCTGGATTGATTCTTGGAAATGGAGTTGCAGTTCTGGAGTTCTTCCTTGAAGACTATCTTAGAGTTATTTGTTCCGCTGTTAAATGTTATCTATTTTCTTTCCGCTGCTATTTTATTGTATCATATCTCTGTTGTATATTGATATCTATTGGATCATCTGTTGTATCAGATATTGTATCAAAGCTGTATATAAATGTATTATTCTTTTATTCCGCTGTGTTATTTACTTAATGTTGTTATAAGCTCCGGCGAATCGAAATTTGAACGGTCGAATCTATGACATTCGAGTACGATTTGAAGTATGGATGTCGATTTTCGAGCGGGCAAAATACGCGTCGTTACACTCGTTTTTCGTGCAAATGGCGCAGCCGAGTTCATCATGGCTTGGACCCAAAGTGGAGCTAGTGGTGGCCTTCGACGTGGGGTTGCTTGATCGACGTGAAGATGAACGTGGTGATTGCAAAATCTAACCCTAGTTTCGAACATAGATGGGTTCTTGCGAGTGTTGTAACCTGTAGAACGTGAGTTAGGGGAGAAGGTGGTACACGACCTCATGATGGGGAGGGTGAGATCCTACGGCCAGAAAGAATTTAGGTTATAAAATTAAAATAAATTGTTGTGAATGCTATATAAAATCGTGTAAACTTGTAAAAATCATATCTTTTTCATACGAGGTCGAAAAGCGCAAAACCAGTTGCGTTGGAATCGTATGGACGAGCACTACGCTATGGAATTGGATTGGAGTCGTTTGGAGTTAGTGAGAATTACGGGTAAAATTAAACGTCCGTTTAATTTTATTCGAAAGAAATCGCTAAAACGAAATTGAAATCAAGGTGAGAACTTCTCACTCAATCGAATCGGTTTCGATTTTAATTTTAAATAGTTAGATTTAAAATTCTTGAATGTATGTTTGAATGATGATTGTTATCTATTGATTGTTAAAATAGACGTTATGCGCCGTTAGTAAGCGAAGGTTATTTATTAAAAACATATACCGTGAATATTTCATAAACAGTGAAATTGGTATTATATATAATAGCAATATATATATATATATATTGGCATATGTATATATTGCAGTTGTTGATTTCCCGCATTATATAGCGGATGAGACCCTATTGCGCCGTCTATTAAGCGGATAATATTTTAAATCCCATATACCGCAATAATTTCGTACTGGAACGGAATTGGTATTGTGCTAACATCTTTGGATGCAGGAAAACAGGTTGGAGGGATCCAACTGGATTCCTCAACAGTATTTATTTGATTATGGATATTTTGATATTCGTTGATTATCATATACAATATATGATGTCGTTGTAGTCGTGATTGACTATTTGGTGTGTAGCATCATTGGGCCAAATTTTGGAATTTTAAAATGATTTTAAAGTGATTTTTGAAAGTATACGTTATAAAATATTTTTGGAAATTGATTTATTTTAAATAAATAAACGTTACACTTTTAAAAGTTATAAAATTATGATTTTTGAGAAATATAGTTAAAAGTTTATTTTTGAAAATATGGGTTAATGATTTTATAAAATAGTTTAAATCGGGTTTTTTTTTGAATTCATTATAAAAGTTTAAATATAGGATTTATAAAAATTGATTATTTTATAAATCAATGAAAATGGTAAAATTATAAAGGAGTTTAAAGACGTTTTAAAGAATAATATAAATTGATTTATATAAAAGAATTATAAGATGGATATTTGTAAATTAAAAATGCTGGGATTATAAAACGAGTTTTTATAAGTGTTAGAATGAATTGTGAATGAATTTCGTAAATGAATGAAATTTATAGAATTATAAACGGTGAAGTTATAAATGGAATTTTATAAGCAGTAGGTTTATAAAATTTGTGAAGTTATTAAAAGAATAAATTTGGGTAAATAAATGAATCTTATGAGTTATAAGATTTATAATTTGGAAAGTTTAAAAGAACGTTTTTGCAAACAAATAAATTATAAGTGTTTAACTTATAATATGAACTTTTAGTATATAATTGAGATATGAAATTGAATAGGTTAATAAAGGAATTTATAAACGTTGTTTTATAAATCCGCAAACGTCTAATTTTGATAAGTAAATTGTTGTAACTTATTTATGGAGTTATATTCACGTTTTAGACAGTGAATAATCCTTTAAAATAAAATGTATAGAAATGATGAAGTTGGTTAACGAAGTATATTCACGTTTTTGAATAGTGAGTAATATGTTAAAAGAATGTATTGGATGTGATGTTTTAAGTAGAATTAAAACGATCTAACGATGTTTTAAATGCATTAAAATTCGAAACCATAGATTTCAACATTCATTGTTGAAATAGACGTTTTCGAGAAATAGAAGAAAATGGTGGACTATAACACTGTTGTTATAGTAAATGATTTCCGAAAGGAAATGTTTTGCATAGTATTGGGATTTATATATCTATTTTAATTTCGAATCCCTATACTAGTGATTTTGGGTTGTCGTAACGATGTTTTACGCAACATTGTTTTGGCCCAAATAAATTTGTTTAAGAGAATGATTTCCTTAAAGAATGAAATATATGCTTAATTTCGATTTAAGTATATTGAATATTTTCCAAAGGTTGAAAATAAATAAAATTTGTGAATTACTTATGAACAAATAAGTATGGAAATGTTTTTTCAATGTGAAATGAAACGTTTTGAGAATTTATCTTTTTGAAGATAAATTGAAATGAATAATTGAAATCGTATATGCATGGATATTTTGGAATGAAAATTCACTATGGAATTTATAAAAAAAGGGGAATTTGTTTAAAAATAAATATTGATTTATTTTTTAAGTATTGAAATTATATATCTTGTAAAGATATTTTTGGGAAATAAATAATTTGGAAAATTATTTGGAATCTGGTGATGTTGTGCATATCCATTGATAGTTCAATAACCGACTATCAATATTTACCTTTGAAAGGTATTTGTTGTGATTTGTTTGAATTTGAATGCCACACTTATTTTTGAATAAGCGAATTTGAATGCCACACTTATTTTTGAATAAGCGCTCACTATTCGGGTTAGCCGGGAAAGGACCTTGGGGTCGTATAACCCATTCCGAGTATGTGATACGTCGTTATGGATTGCATTTGATGACCGGTGTTGAAGACCGGATATTTGCGAGAGCGATAGGATGACCTGTCGATTGACTCTGCACCGAGTTGCTCCGGTATAGGGTTCTCCATATGTGATGGGGAATCCGATTAGGATTGTGGATATCCGTATTGCCAGAACTTCTTTGTAAGTGCCTTCGGTTCTGTTCGAGCCCGGAACAGACTTGTATGGATAGTATGTCTGACATTACAAATTGAGATATAAAGCCGATTTCTTTCAAATATATTTCTGTTGGTGGCGGAGAATTTATTCTCTTAGCTTAACACCCTTCTCTGAGACGTACGAGCTCAGAGGTTATGTAGTTGATGGTTATCAGCGGTATATTCCTAATTTGGTAATGTGACATGCTAAGTGTTGCTGTGAAATGATCATGGTTTGATCATTTGTGATATGATCATTTGTTTGATCACTTATCTTTGTGATCATTTGTTGACCCAAAGCATGGCTTTGTACCAAAGCGTGGCTTTGTGGACGAGACTTCGTCGAGCCTCACACCCCGGAATGGTCAAAACAGGAAAGATGCAGCAAGGTTATGAGGGGTAGCTCCCTTTAGGGTATGTGCATTTCCTTCTGGAAAAGGGTGGTATCATGGTATGGAGCCCAGATACTTACTCATGTTGAAACACTTTATTTATCATTGTGTGATGTTGGTTAGAGAGCTCTCGGATAAAGGTCCCAAAGGACCGGGGGATGGCATACTCGTGTCAGTTGTTACCTAGTTTGAAAGGTAACCCGGCCTTGTGTTGGCAGAGATCCGGTTAGGTTATCGGGACGTCCTTCCAGAGGCGTTTCCATGTGGCAATGGGAAGTTCCTTGGCCTGACCATTTGTTGGAAATCCAAAGAAACAATACGAGACTTGTACGGTTTTAGTTGTAGAACCTGCCATCTAATATGGTAGCTATAGTAGGCATAATATAATGGTACCTATGCTGGCTAAGATTTATATTCTACTTTCGAAATATTTCTACACTATGTACTAATAGTAATATCAAATGTTTCTTTTTAATGCGTATCAAGCATCTTTGACTAACATAAGAAGAAATCTCCTCCAAGTCTGCATTTGCATTTTGTGTGTGGTGGGAGGTCTTATGGTAGTTACATTTTCAAAAACATTGCGAATTGACTTTAAAAATATTCCTCTATTTTGATTTTAAAGATAAATAAACTGTTTTGAGTTCTCACACCAGTCACATGACTGACTCGGAGTTTATTGTTTTCCTTCCTAAACTCTGGGTGCCCACCAATTTCCACACGGGCAGTCAAGAGTTAAGGTTTATCAGGATATTCTGAATATTCAGGAGTTGTAGGAGGCAAGCTGGATGACATGGCGTATTACTAGTATATAGTATTTCTTTTCCGCTGTTGTTTGTTGTTGTACACTCTGATATAATGAAATGAAATGTAATGTAATGTAATAACTGATATAGTTCTTTGTTTAAAGATTATTCATTTATCTATTATATGTTGTTCTGCTGCGATTGTGACATTCTGTTATTGTTCTGTTGTTTTCTATTCCGTTCTATTTTCTATTTTCTTTTCTCTCTATTTTCTATCTTTTTCTCTCTTCTTCTGTCTTTTTCTTCTTTTTAAAACCCTAACATTCGGTTTTTCGGCAACGAAAAATCGCGTATGTTACATTTGGTATCAGAGCATATGGTTAAGCGACAACCATGGCTCTGTTGGGTATTACTCATTAGAGCTAGAGTCAGTAGTACTCTAGAATGAGTTTGAGTGTAATAATAGCTATGAGAGCGTATTTGTTAGTGAATATAAATTGTTTTGTATTGTGTTGACTTATCGGTTGATTGTTTATAGATTGCGATCGATGTAGTCTAGCTAACTATCGTAGATAGGGGTTTCTAAACTCTTAAACAAGATAAATCGACACAGTATTGTTTTAAATTGGGTAAATGAAATAATTTTACCTTGATTTTATTTTATTTATAAAGGAATAATTTTTCAGAATTATTAAAGTGGATATAAGTTGATTGTTTGGTTGTTGAATAAGTTGTTTGAATAATCTAAATAAGAGAATAATTGTATAAGCAAATGAATTATAAGAATTGAATTATAATTAAAGTGATTTACAATTGTGAAATAAACTTATATATATAAGAAGTGAAACTATATGAATATATTTATGAATTTGAGTTGTAAATAAAAATGAATTTAAAGTTAAATGGAAATTTACTTAGAATTGGAATCTGAATTGATTTATAGGCGGGAATTTAAGTTAAGTAAAACCAAGTGATGTTTATAAAATGAAGTATAACTTAAGAGATGTTGAATGAAGTTGATATTGGTATCAAAGTAAATTAATAAAGTTAAGTGATAAATGTGAACTTGAGTTATATAAACGAAATTCAACTTTTGTAATTGAATTGAATTAATGGATTAAATGTTAATCAATTGAATGTGAATAATTGATATGGAATAATGAATGTAAGTGTTAATTCATTAAAATTTAATGTTATTGGAAGTTGAATAATTGAATGAAAATCAATTTAATTAAACCAATTGAAAGTAAAGGTGTTAAACCAAATTGAATGAATATAAGCAAAGGAATTTGGTTGTAATTAATATACATTGGTTGTTATATGATTGTTAGTTGATTGTATATAATTCATTAAGTATTAATGAAATTGAGTTAATGAAATTGAAAGTTAAAGTAATTGAAATCCAATTGGAAGTTAAGTGAATCTTAAATAGAATTGAATTTGATTGGAAGTGAACCAACTTGAATATGAATTAGTGAATATAAACTAACCGAAAATGAATGTTAGTAAAAACATCCACTGTTAATGAATCAAATGTGATTAAATTGAAAACACAATTCATTGAATATTAATGAGAATATGAATGAATATTTATTGGTTATGAATGTTAGTTGAATGCTAGTTGGATGATAGTTGGTTGATGGTTGAATATATTGCTTTTATTGCATTTGCTATGTTGGCATATATAGTTATTATGTTGCTATATGTTGTATATCGATACTATTTTCATATATGCGTGTTTCTCATCTATTTGTTGAGTGTTTAGTAGGTGCGGATCGCGTTTGCTTCGCATTTGGAGCTCGCTTTCGCGCTATATTAGCCGTATATGCTCGCTAATAAAATATAAGGTACATATCTCGGATTAAATATCGTACTTTTACACTTTTTTCCCTACGGGATCCCTCATTACTTGATGAGATGTATATTTGTGATATATATACTGTCATTTTTTTTCCGGATCGAGCCGCGCAAAGGAGACTATGGCGAATTTTTCCGAAAATTTAAGGCATTAGAAAATTTTTAGAAAAATTGGAAAAATTATGAAAACTATAGCTTTGATTTTGGAATTGAAAGTCAAACAATAGTAGTTGTTTTTGAAAAGATAACTAAGTATGATTTGAAAACTTAGTAAAGATATTGTAAGAAGTTTAACCATGGATTTTGGGAAAGTTAATATATTCTGTAACTTTTCTTACTTAGTAATTTCGAGGACGAAATTCCTTTAAGGGGGAAGTATGTAATGACCCAGAATTTTTATTAATTAAAATTTGAATATTTAATTAATTTTAAATATTAATAAGTGAAATTATAAGTCGAATAAATTTTATTTTGAATAATTGGATTTAATTGAATAATTAAATCGATAATTTAATAGGTGAAAATACAGAAATAATTGAGAATTGGGTTAAATATGATTGAAAATGATTTGCATAATTTTATTTTATCATATTGAAGTTAGAATGATGTTTTAGAACTTTTAAAATTGAATTTAAAGTTTATTTGTGAAAATTGAATATTTTAATATTTAATGGACTAGTGAAATTAGCCAATTTTCGAACAGTCTCAGAATTGGACGAAACTAGTTCCATTGGATCCGTAATAGTTTGTTATTATCGGATTTCAATTTTTGTAGCAATCGGAGTTTTCGTTTGATCGTGGCAGCTCGAAACGCATCGAAATTGTTTTAATATTAATTTGGCGAGTTAAAATAGTCATTTTTCAAAATGTCTTGGATTTCGACGAAACTAGTTTCATCGGATCCGTAATATGATATTATTTTATGGTTTCAAATTTCGTGTCAATCAGATTTACCGTTTGTCCGGTGCAAGCTAAAACGCCTAGAAAATCGTTTAATCGATTTAATTTTAAATTGAACGTTTATTGCCATAACTCGCACAGATGACCGAATTAGCTCCCGAAACACGTTCCATTGTGTTCGGAACGCGGGGTAAACCTTAGAAACGCCAACCGGCACGCTTCGTTTGGAGTTCGGAAAATCCGGGATGAATAGTGTCGCGCGAATTTTCTATATAAGCCCTTCACTCTTCATAAATTGCAAAAATATCAAACCCTAGGGTTTCCATCTGCAGCCGCCGCCTCGATATAATTTTAATGGCCAGAAAACTCTCGTTATCTTCCTCGAATCTCTCTCAATCCATCAGTTTTCTCAAGAAACTTCCAACATGAATATTGTAGAGGGCAGCGAGATCTTCGTGTTCAACGGTGATGATGATCATCAGAGCGACGTAGAGGGAGAAATCATGGCCGAAAGGGAGTACGGTCGGCCTTGTTTTTCATGCAAATGGCGCAGCCGAGTTCATCCTGGCTTGGACCGAAAGTGGAGCTAGTGGTGGCCTTCGACGTGGGGTTGCTTGATCGACGTGAAGATGAGCGTGGTGATTGCAAAATCTAACCCTAGTTTCGAACATAGATGGGTTCTTGCGCGTGTTGTAACCTGTAGAACGTGAGTTGGGGGAGAAGGTGGTACACGGCCTCATGATGGGGAGGGTGAGATCCTACGGCCAGAAAGAATTTAGGTTATAAAATTAAAATAAATTGTTGTAAATGTTATATAAAATCGTGTAAACTTGTAAAAATCATATCTTTTTCATACGAGGTCGAAAAGCGCAAAACCAGTTGCGTTGGAATCGTATGGACGAGCACTACGCTATGGAATTGGATTGGAGTCGTTTGGAGTTAGTGAGAATTTCGGGTAAAATTAAACGTCCGTTTAATTTTATTCGAAATAAATCACTAAAACGAAATTGAAATCAAGGTGAGAACTTCTCACTCAATCGAATCGGTTTCGATTTTAATTTTAAATAGTTAGATTTAAAATTCTTGAATGTATGTTTGAATGATGATTGTTATCTATTGATTGTTAAAATAGACGTTATGCGCCGTTAGTAAGCGGAGGTTATTTATTAAAAACATATACCGTGAATATTTCATAAACAGTGAAATTGGTATTATATATAATAGCAATATATATATATATATATTGGCATATGTATATATTGCAGTTGTTGATTTCCCGCATTATATAGCGGATGAGACCCTATTGCGCCGTCTATTAAGCGGATAATATTTTAAATCCCATATACCGCGATAATTTCGTACTGGAACGGAATTGGTATTGTGCTAACATCTTTGGATGCAGGAAAACAGGTTGGAGGGATCCAACTGGATTCCTCAACAGTATTTATTTGATTATGGATATTTTGATATTCGTTGATTATCATATACGATATATGATGTCGTTGTAGTCGTGATTGACTATTTGGTGTGTAGCATCATTGGGCCAAATTTTGGAATTTTAAAATGATTTTAAAGTGATTTTTGAAAGTATACGTTATAAAATATTTTTGGAAATTGATTTATTTTAAATAAATAAACGTTACACTTTTAAAAGTTATAAAATTATGATTTTTGAGAAATATAGTTAAAAGTTTATTTTTGAAAATATGGGTTAATGATTTTATAAAATAGTTTAAATCGGGTTTTTTTTGAATTCATTATAAAAGTTTAAATATAGGATTTATAAAAATTGATTATTTTATAAATCAATGAAAATGGTAAAATTATAAAGGAGTTTAAAGACGTTTTAAAGAATAATATAAATTGATTTATATAAAAGAATTATAAGATGGATATTTGTAAATTAAAAATGCTGGGATTATAAAACGAGTTTTTATAAGTGTTAGAATGAATTGTGAATGAATTTCGTAAATGAATGAAATTTATAGAATTATAAACGGTGAAGTTATAAATGGAATTTTATAAGCAGTAGGTTTATAAAATTTGTGAAGTTATTAAAAGAATAAATTTGGGTAAATAAATGAATCTTATGAGTTATAAGATTTATAATTTGGGAAGTTTAAAAGAACATTTTTGCAAACAAATAAATTATAAGTGTTTAACTTATAATATGAACTTTTAGTATATAATTGAGATATGAAATTGAATAGGTTAATAAAGGAATTTATAAACGTTGTTTTATAAATCCGCAAACGTCTTATTTTGATAAGTAAATTGTTGTAACTTATTTATGGAGTTATATTCACGTTTTAGACAGTGAATAATCCTTTAAAATAAAATGTATAGAAATGATGAAGTTGGTTAACAAAGTATATTCACGTTTTTGAATAGTGAATAATATGTTAAAGGAAATGTATTGGATGTGATGTTTTAAGTAGAATTAAAACGATCTAACGATGTTTTAAATGCATTAAAATTCGAAACCATAGATTTCAACATTCATTGTTGAAATAGAAGTTTTCGAGAAATAGAAGGAAATGGTGGACTATAACACTGTTGTTATAGAAAATGATTTCCGAAAGGAAATGTTTTGCATAGTATTGGGATTTATATATCTATTTTAATTTCGAATCCCTATACCAGTGATTTTGGGTTGTCGTAACGATGTTTTACGCAACATTCGTTTTGGCCCAAATAAATTTGTTTAAGAGAATGATTTCCTTAAAGAATGAAATATATGCTTAATTTCGATTTAATTATATCGAATATTTTCCAAAGATTGAAAATAAATAAAATTTGTGAATTACTTATGAAAAAATAAGTATGGAAATGTTTTTCCAATGTGAAATGAAACGTTTTGAGAATTTATCTTTTTGAAGATAAATTGAAATGAATAATTGAAATCGTATATGCATGGATATTTTGGAATGAAAATTCACTATGGAATTTATAAAAGAAAGGGGAATTTGTTTAAAAATAAATATTGATTTATTTTTGAAGTATTGAAATTATATATCTTGTAAAGATATTTTTGGGAAATAAATAATTTGGAAAATTATTTGGAATCTGGTGATGTTGTGCATATCCATTGATAGTTCAATAACCGACTATCAATATTTACCTTTGAAAGGTATTTGTTGTGATTTGTTTGAATTTGAATGCCACACTTATTTTTGAATAAGCGAATTTGAATGCCACACTTATTTTTGAATAAACGCTCACTATTCGGGTTAGCCGGGAAAGGACCTTGGGGTCGTATAACCCATTCCGAGTATGTGATACTTCGTTATGGATTGCATTTGATGACCGGTGTTGAAGACCGGATATTTGCGAGAGCGATAGGATGACCTGTCGATTGACTCTGCACCGAGTTGCTCCGGTATAGGGTTCTCGATATGTGATGGGGAATCCGATTAGGATTGTAGATATCCGTATTGCCAGGACTTCTTTGTAAGTGCCTTCGGTTCTGTTCGAGCCCGGAACAGACTTGTATGGATAGTATGTCTGACATTACAAATTGAGATATAAAGCCGATTTCTTTCAAATATATTTCTGTTGGTGGCGGAGAATTTATTCTCTTAGCTTAATACCCTTCTCTGAGACGTACGAGCTCAGAGATTATGTAGTTGATGGTTATCAGCGATATATTCCTAATTTGGTAATGTGACATGCTAAGTGTTGCTGTGAAATGATCATGGTTTGATCATTTGTGATATGATCATTTGTTTGATCACTTATCTTTGTGATCATTTGTTGACCCAAAGCATGGCTTTGTACCAAAGCGTGGCTTTGTGGACGAGACTTCGTCGAGCCTCACACCCCGGAATGGTCAAAACAGGAAAGATGCAGCAAGGTTATGAGGGGTAGCTCCCTTTAGGGTATGTGCATTTCCTTCTGGAAAAGGGTGGTATCATGGTATGGAGCCCAGATACTTACTCTTGTTGAAACACTTTATTTATCATTGTGTGATGTTGGTTAGAGAGCTCTCGGATAAAGGTTCCAAAGGACCGGGGGATGGCATACTCGTGTCAGTTGTTACCTAGTTTGAAAGGTAACCCGGCCTTGTGTTGGCAGAGATCCGGTTAGGTTCTCGGGACGTCCTTCCAGAGGCGTTTCCATGTGGCAATGGGAAGTTCCTTGGCCTGACCAATTGTTGGAAATCCAAAGAAACAATACGAGACTTGTACGGTTTTAGTTGTAGAACCTGCCATCTAATATGGTAGTTATAGTAGGCATAATATAATGGTACCTATGCTGGCTAAGATTTATATTCTACTTTCGAAATATTTCTACACTATGCACTAATAGTAATATCAAATGTTTTTTTTAATGCGTATCAAGCATCTTTGACTAACATAAGAAGACATCTCCTCCAAGTCTGCGTTTGCATTGTGTGTGTGGTGGGAGGTCTTATGGTAGTTACATTTTCAAAAACATTGCGAGAATATTCCTCTATTTTGATTTTAAAGATAAATAAACTGTTTTGAGTTCTCACACCAGTCACATGACTGACTCGGAGTTTATTGTTTTCCTTCCTAAACTCTGGGTGCCCCCCAATTTCCACACGGGCAGTCAAGAGTTAAGGTTTATCAGGATATTCTGAATATTCAGGAGTTCCAGGAAGCAAGCTGGATGACATGGCATATTACTAGTATATAGTATTTCTTTTCCACTGTTTGTTGTTGTTTGTTGTTGTACACTCTGATGTAATGAAATGAAATGTAATGTAATGTAATAACTGATATAGTTCTTTGTTTAAAGATTATTCATTTATCTATTATATGTTGTTCCGCTGCGATTGTGAGATTCTGTTATTGTTCTGTTGTTTTCTATTCCGTTCTATTTTCTATTTTCATTTCTCTCTATTTTCTATCTTTTTCTCTCTTCTTCTGTCTTTTTCTTCTTTTTAAAACCCTAACTATTCGGTTTTTCGGCAACGAAAAATCGCGTACGTTACATTTGGTATCAGAGCATATGGTTAAGCGACAACCATGGCTCTGTTGGGTATTACTCATTAGAGATAGAGTCAGTAGTACTCTAGAATGAGTTTGAGTGTAATAATAGCTATGAGAGCGTATGTGTTAGTGAATATAAATTGTTTTGTATTGTGTTGACTTATCGGTTGATTGTTTATAGATTCCGGTCGATGTAGTCTAGCTAACTATCGTAGATAGGGTTTCTAAACTCTTAAACAAGATAAATCGACACAGTATTGTTTTAAATTGGGTAAATGAAATAATTTTACCTTTATTTTATTTTATTTATAAAGGAATAATTTTTCAGAATTATTAAAGTGGATATAAGTTGATTGTTTGGTTGTTGAATAAGTTGTTTGAATAATCTAAATAAGAGAATAATTGTATAAGCAAATGAATTATAAGAATTGAATTATAATTAAAGTGATTTACAATTGTGAAATAAACTTATATATATAAGAAGTGAAACTATATGAATATATTTATGAATATGAGTTGTAAATAAAAATGAATTTAAAGTTAAATGGAAATTTACTTAGAATTGGAATCTGAATTGATTTATAAGTGGGAATTTAAGTTAAGTAAAACCAAGTGATGTTTTTAAAATGAAGTATAACTTAAGAGATGTTGAATGAAGTTGATATTGGTATCAAAGTAAATTAATAAAGTTAAGTGATAAATGTGAACTTGAGTTATATAAACGAAATTCAACTTTTGTAATTGAATTGAATTAATGGATTGAATGTTAATCAATTGAATGTGAATAATTGATATGGAATAATGAATGTAAGTGTTAATTCATTAAAATTTAATGTTATTGGAAGTTGAATAATTGAATGAAAATCAATTTAATTAAACCAATTGAAAGTAAAGGTGTTAAACCAAATTGAATGAATATAAGCAAAGGAATTTGGTTGTAATTAATATACATTGGTTGTTATATGATTGTTAGTTGATTGTATATAATTCATTAAGTATTAATGAAATTGAGTCAATGAAATTGAAAGTTAAAGTAATTGAAATCCAATTGGAAGTTAAGTGAATCTTAAATAGAATTGAATTTGATTGGAAGTGAACCAACTTGAATATGAATTAGTGAATATAAACTAACTGAAAATGAATGTTAGTAAAAACATCCACTGTTAATGAATCAAATGTGATTAAATTGAAAACCCAATTCATTGAATATTAATGAGAATATGAATGAATATTTATTGGTTATGAATGTTAGTTGATTGCTAGTTGGATGATAGTTGGTTGATGGTTGAATATATTGCTTTTATTGCATTTGCTATGTTGGCACATATAGTTATTATGTTGCTATATGTTGTATATCGATACTATTTTCATATATGTGTGTTTCTCATCTATTTGTTGAGTGTTTAGTAGGTGCGGATCGCGTTTGCTTCGCATTTGGAGCTCGCTTTCGCGCTATATTAGCCGTATATGCTCGCTAATAAAATATAAGGTACATATCTCGGATTAAATATCGTTCTTTTACAGTTTTTTCCCTACGGGATGCCTCATTACTTGATGAGATGTATATTTGTGATATATACACTGTCATTTTTTTTCCGGATCGAGCCGCGCAAAGGAGACCATGGCGAATTTTTTCGAAAATTTAAGGCGTTAGAAAAATTTGAGAAAAATTGGAAAAATTGTGAAAACTATAGCTTTGATTTTGGAATTGAAAGTCAAACAATAGTAGTTGTTTTTGAAAAGAGAACTAAGTATGATTTGAAAACTTAGTAAAGATATTGTAAGAAGTTTAACTATGGATTTTGGGAAAGTTAATAGATTCTGTAACTTTTCTTACTTAGTAATTTCGAGGACGAAATTCGTTTAAGGGGGGAAGTATGTAACGACCCAGAATTTTTATTAATTAAAATTTGAATATTTAATTAATTTTAAATATTAATAAGTGAAATTATAAGTCGAATAAATTTTATTTTGAATAATTGGATTTAATTGAATAATTAAATCGATAATTTAATAGGTGAAAATACAGAAATAATTGAGAATTGGGTTAAATATGATTGAAAATGATTTGCATAATTTTATTTTATCATTTTGAAGTTAGCATGATGTTTTAGAACTTTTAAAATTGAATTTAAAGTTTATTTGTGAAAATTGAATATTTTAATATTTAATCGACTAGTGAAATTAGCCAATTTTCGAACAGTCTCAGAATTGGACGAAACTAGTTCCATTGGATCCGTAATAGTTTGTTATTATCGGATTTCAATTTTTGTAGCAATCGGAGTTTTCATTTGATCGTGGCAGCTCGAAACGCATCGAAATTGTTTTAATATTAATTTGGCGAGTTAAAATAATCATTTTTCAAAATGTCTTGGATTTCGATGAAACTAGTTTCATCGGATCCATAATATGATATTATTGTATGGTTTCAAATTTCGTGTCAATCGGATTTACCGTTTGTCCGGTGCAAGCTAAAACGCCTAGAAAATCGTTTAATCGATTTAATTTTAAATTGAACGTTTATTGCCATAACTCGCACAGATGACCGAATTAGCTCCCGAAACACGTTCCATTGTGTTCGGAACGTGGGGTAAACCTTCGAAACGCCAACCGGCACGCTTCGTTTGGAGTTCGGAAAATCCGGGATGAATAGTGTCGCGCGAATTTTCTATATAAGCCCTTCACTCTTCATAAATTGCAAAAATATCAAACCCTAGGGTTTCCATCTGCAGCCACCGCCTCGATATAATTTTAATGGCCAGAAAACTCTCGTCTTCTTCCTCGAATCTCTCTCAATCCATCAGTTTTCTGAAGAAACTTCCAACATGAATATTGTAGAGGGCAGCGAGATGTTCGTGTTCAACGGTGATGATGATCATCAGAGCGACGTAGAGGGAGAAATCATGGCCGAAAGGGAGCACGGTCGGCCTCATTTTTCGTGCAAATGGCGCAGCCAAGTTCATCCTGGCTTGGACCGAAAGTGGAGCTAGTGGTGGCCTTCGACGTGGGGTTGCTTGATCGACGTGAAGATGAGCGTGGTGATTGCAAAATCTAACCCTAGCTTCGAACATAGATGGGTTCTTGCGCGTGTTGTAACCTGTAGAACGTGAATTGGGGGAGAAGGTGGTACACGGCCTCATGATGGGGAGGGTGAGATCCTACGGCCAGAAAGAATTTAGGTTATAAAATTAAAATAAATTGTTGTAAATGTTATATAAAATCGTGTAAACTTGTAAAAGTCATATCATTTTCATACGAGGTCGAAAAGCGCAAAACCAATTGCGTTGGAATCGTATGGATGAGCACTACGCTATGGAATTGGATTGGAGCCGTTTGGAGTTAGTGAGAAATTCGGGTAAAATTAAACGTCCGTTTAATTTTATTCGAAATAAATCGCTAAAACGAAATTGAAATCAAGGTGAGAACTTCTCACTCAATCGAATCGGTTTCGATTTTAATTTTAAATAGTTAGATTTAAAATTCTTGAATGTATGTTTGAATGATGATTGTTATCTATTGATTGTTAAAATAGACGTTATGCGCCGTTAGTAAGCGGAGGTTATTTATTAAAAACATATACCGTGAAAATTTCATAAACAGTGAAATTGGTATTGTATATAATAGCAATATATATATATATATATATATATATATATTGGCATATGTATATATTGCAGTTGTTGATTTCCCGCATTATATAGCGGATGAGACCCTATTGCGCCGTCAATTAAGCGGATAATATTTTAAATCCCATATACCGCGATAATTTCGTACTGGAACGGAATTGGTATTGTGCTAACATCTTTGGATGCAGGAAAACAGGTTGGAGGGATCCAACTGGATTCCTCAACAGTATTTATTTGATTATGGATATTTTGATATTCGTTGATTATCATATACGATATATGATGTCGTTGTAGTCGTGATTGACTATTTGGTGTGTAGCATCATTGGGCCAAATTTTGGAATTTTAAAATGATTTTAAAGTGATTTTTGAAAGTATACGTTATAAAATATTTTTGGAAATTGATTTATTTTAAATAAATAAACATTATACTTTTAAAAGTTATAAAATTATGATTTTTGAGAAATATAGTTAAAAGTTGATTTTTGAAAATATGAGTTAATGATTTTATAAAATAGTTTAAATCGGGTTTTTTTTGAATTCATTATAAAAGTTTAAATATAGGATTTATAAAAATTGATTATTTTATAAATCAAAGAAAATGGTAAAATTATAAAGGAGTTTAAAGACGTTTAAAAGAATAATATAAATTGATTTATATAAAAGAATTATAAGATGGATATTTGTAAATTAAAAATGCTGGGATTATAAAACGAGTTTTTATAAGTGTTAGAATGAATTGTGAATGAATTTCGTAAATGAATGAAATTTGTAGAATTATAAACGGTGAAGTTATAAATGGAATTTTATAAGCAGTAGGTTTATAAAATTTGTGAAGTTATTAAAAGAATAAATTTGGGTAAATAAATGAATCTTATGAGTTATAAGATTTATAATTTGGGAAGTTTAAAAAAACGTTTTTGCAAACAAATAAATTATAATTGTTTAACTTATAATATGAACTTTTAGTATATAATTGAGATATGAAATTGAATAGGTTAATAAAGGAATTTATAAACGTTGTTTTATAAATCCGCAAACGACTTATTTTGATAAGTAAATTGTTGTAACTTATTTATGGAGTTATATTCATGTAACGACGAGGATTTTGCCCGCTCGAAAATCGACATCCATACTTCAAATCGTATTCGAATGCCATAGATTCGACCATTCAAATCCGATTCGCCGGAGCTTATAACAACATTAAGTAAACAACACAGCGGAATAAAAGAATAATACATTGATATACAGCTTTAATACAATATCTGATACAACAGATGATCCAATAGATATCAATATACATCAGAGATATGATACAATAAATAGCAGCGGAAAAGAAAATAGATGACAACATCTAGCAGCGGAACAATATAACTCTAAGATAGTCTTCAAAAGAGAACTCTGAGAACTGCAACTCCATTTCCAAGAACCAATCCAGCAATAGCTCGAACTCCCAATAACGATGCACCAAGCTAGGCAAGAATGGTGTGAACCAAGGGCTGAACTAACTTCAGATAATCTACTAAACCTGACTATCTGAAAACCCAACTCTAGACTGCTCGTGTAGAAAATAATGAGCACCCAGAGTTTAGGAAAGAAACAATAAACTCCGGATCAGTCGTGGGACTGGTGTGAGCAACAAAAACAGTTTATCTTTTAAAACATTCAACAAAAGATTTTCAAAGTCAATTCGCAATGCTTTTAAAAAATGAGACTACCATAAGGCCTCCCGCACACACACACAATGCAAACGCAGAATCGGAGGAGATTTCTCCTTATGATAGTCAAAGATGCTTGCTACGCATTAAAAGAAACATTTGATATTATTACTAGTGCATAGTGTAGGAAAAATTCATTTCGAAAGTAGAATATAAATCTTAGCCAACATACGACCATTATCGTATGCCTACTATAGCTACCATCTGAACAGTGGTGACCACCATAAGTAAATGGCAGGTTCTACAACTAAAACCGTACAGGGTTTCGTATTGGGAATTGGATTTCCAACAAATGGTCAGGCCAAGGAACTTTCCATTGCAACATGAGAATGCCTCTGGAAGGACGTCCCCGAGAACCAAATCGGATCTCTGCCAACACAAGGCCGGGTTACCCCTAACTGGGTAACTACTGACACGAGTATGCCATCCCCTGATCGTAAACGACCTTTCTCACGGGATCCCGATAACCAACAACCACAAAGTAATAAATTCGCAGTAACCACATAGGTTAAATATCTGGGCTCCATACCATGATACCACCTCTATCCAGAAGGAAATGCACATACCCTAAAGGGAGCTACCCCTCATAACCTTGCCGCATCTTTCCTGTTTTGACCATTTCTGGGGTGTGAGGCTCGACGAAGTCTCGTCCACAAAAACACGCTTTATACAAACACTGTGCTTTGGGTCAACAAATGATCATAGAAATGATCACAAAGATAAACGGTCAAACAAATGATCCTATCACAAATAATCAACACAATGATCATTTCACAGCAACACTCTGTATATCACATTACCAAATTGGGAATATATCGCTAATAACCTTCAACTACATAACCTCTGAGCTCGTACGTCTCAGAGAAGGGTGTTAAGCTAAAAGAATAAATTCTCCGCCACCAACAGAAATATATTTGAAAGAAATCGGCTTTATATCTCAATTCGTAATGTCAGACATACAATCCATACAAGTCTGTTCCGGGCTCGAACAGAACCGAAGGCACTTACAAAGAAGTCCTTGCAATCTGGATATTCACAATCCCGATCGGATTTCCCATCACTTAGCTAGTCTCTATACCGGCGCGACTCGGTGCAGAAACAATCGATAGGTCATCCTATCGCTTTCGCAAATACCCGGTCTTCATCACCGGTCTTCAAATGCTATCCATAACGTCGAATCACATATTCGGAATGGGTTATACGACACAAAGGTCCTTTCCCGGCTAAACCGAATAGTGAGCGAAAATATTTTTAAAACATATGGATATGGGATTTCAATTAAGTCACAACTTATTACCCAAAACTTTTCTTCAAATGGCTTAACAAATTACCATTTTCAATCTTTAAACAAAAAGATTCATTTTCACAACCTTTAACGGTTTAAACAATTTTCACATTTTAATCTTTTAAACAAAAGATTCATTCACAGATTTTCCAAATCAATTTTCATTTCAATTTGATTAACTCGTTAAATCTTTAAATCAAAGATTTAACTTATAGCCTTCAAAACAATTTCATTTCAATTTGATTAACTCGTTAAATCTTTAAATCAAAGATTTAACTTATAGCCTTCAAAACAATTTCATTTCAATTTGATTTAAACAAATCATCAATTTAAATCTGTTAAAAATAAACAGATTTAATTCATAGCTTTCAAAAAGAATTCATTCATAACTTAGGAAAATCATTTCTCTATTCAATCTTGAAATTCCCCTAATTAACTGGAATCTCAGTTCTTATCTAAAAGTGTTTATCATTTGAAAACAACAGTTTTCATTTTGGAAATCTGATTCATTTATACGAGTTGAAATCCTTGGGTTAAATTCAAATTCTCAAATCCATACCTTTAAAATGGTTTAAATTCATACAAACCTATTTATAATATCTTTAACCATAATTTCCAATCATCGAATTCAATTCCAAATATCGAATTCAAATTCAAATTGAATTATTTAAATTGGAGATTTTACCGAGTTATTCAAAATAGCTTTTAACTGTGAAAACCTTTTTCAAAAGCTTTACCGTTTAACCCAAATCCATTTTCAAAAACAATTTGAAATTAAAACTTTAATTTCAAAAACATTAAATTTAAATTATCTGTGACTTAATCGATTTCCTCGTGAAATCCATATTGGTGTGTGTATAAGTGTGGTCAAGGGGTTTAACACAATAGTGCAACATCATTCAATCATTACAGATCAAACACAGAAATATAGTTGATAGGCGATATAACTATAAAGCTTATCGCCCATTCACAGATTCACAGATAATATATAGATGTATCATCAATAAATGAATAAATTATATACAGCTCAATCCACGGAATAAAATATCACAGATCAGATAGGACAATCAATTCAAGGCATTTCATACAATATAATCATTCATAAGTAAAGTCAAACGTTCAATAAACATTTATAAGTAAGATCAATTAATTGCTTAATCCTAATTGATTCACTTTATTTCCAAGCAACTTAATTACTTATGAATTTATTACCCAATCCTGATAATTAATTACAAATTAATTCTTATCCCTTTTCAAATTATTAAATTAACAAATTATTTTGAAATCAATTATTAAGTCTTAATTACTTCTCTTAAGCATTAATTAATAACTTTAATTATTATTTAATGACACTCAATTATTAATTAATAACCCTTGATTTTCCATTATTAATTATTAATTACTTAGTTAATCGTTTATTAATTTATAATAAATTCTCTAAATTAATTAGCTATTAATAATCCATTAATTAACTTATGTAGTTAATTACGAATCTATTTATTTACTTAAAACATTAATTAGTTCATGCTCTAAGTATAATTATGATATACTTATTCTTAATTTCCAATTTTTAAATCATTTAATTATTCACTCATATTTATTTATTCACTTTAAAAAGTTAATTAAATTCTTGAGTTCAAATTGGTTAAACACACGATTATTATAATAAATCTTTAATTACAAATTTTAAACCTTAACTACTTATTTAATCATAATTATAAAATTTATTACATTCCTAATTTATGTTTAATTTAAATTAACTATCTTACGTTTGAAAAACATTCTTGATAAAATTTAAATCAAAGATTTACTTTGTAAATCAAATAGTTAAATATTTTAGGCCAAAATATCAAACCCGAGGAAACACGCTGCACTCACTCGAGCAAGACTCGAGTTCTTCCCCTCCTTTTCCCACGTCGCTTTCATAAAAAAAAAAAAAAAAACAGTTTGAAGCTTCACCCGAGACCTCCGCTGTTTTACTCGAGAATGACTTCGAGTTAATCACGCAACAACCCAACCCGCTTGTTCTCCCACAACTTCACAAACCCAGATACCTATGTGCACGGTGCACGTACACCATCATCCCAACCATCGTTGATCGTCGCCTAAAACTCCAGCAAGTCACTTGCGACCCCGTCAACATCTTCGACCCCTCAAAACCACCAACCAGCGGCAAACTCGCGAACGAGCTTTCTAACCCAGGCTGCATCAAAACGACCACCAAAAAAACGTCTCGTGCCAACGATTCCCACCACCGAAACTCACACGAACTCGACCAAAACTTCGACACTCACTCACGATACTCCTCCCCTTGGTCCGATCCCCCGAAGCACCTCGACGACGCCGCGGCAATACGAATTCCAACAAATACATAACGTGAGTTTAAACCCTAGTTCACCAATCTTTGGCCATCACGATTATCTACAAATTTTCTAACTATTTTTCTGATGATCTATATCCTTCAATCTATCTCCACCCAGAGGCACGAGTCACAATTCGTTGGCGTTTGTCTGAATTTGATAAAAATACATTTTCTGTTCCACTCGCAATTCCTCAAAATCTACCAAACTAAAAATCTTCATTTGATTGTTAAAATTCATCATATTCTAATGTGATTCCAATTATCAAGCCAAACATGAATTTAAGAATAGTGATTTTTTTCTTTTAAAAATATTCTTCTGTAAATTTTCTTTTCTAGTAAAATATCTTACTTGATTTTGCTTATAATTATTTTTAAACTAGCATGAGATTAACACGAACAAATTTTCTTTAAGGGTTGTAGCTTAACACCAATTATAGAAAGAGATGTTGAATTTTAAATCTTGAATTAGAATCCTGTTACTAAGAACAGAGCAGATATGCACACCATAATGCATATATACACCCTGTAAGTATTTTATACTTCCCACACAAAACTTCAACATGCATCCAGATTGTAACAGATTCAAGGTAAGGGTTCATTCACAAGTAACAACAGGGAAAAGAGGGATTTAGTTTAGGGGTTTGCTCACCTGTAAATACTTGGAACAGAGAAGATGGCCAGAGAACTGAAATTGTTGAAAGCTGGAAATAGATTTAGTTGCCTAAAGTTGCATGCTTGAATTTGCTAGGCTCTTTTAACTGCTTCAGGTTTGAATCCTTGCTATATATTTGAGTTGAACTTACATTTGATCTAATTGATCCCAGATAGCATGTTTTGCCTGATCTTTGAGTTGAATCTTAATTGTAGTTTAAACTGAAGTTTTGTTTGAGTTTGAAATGATATGAATTTTTTTTTCATTTCCTTCAGGTGCTACTCAGTTTCATGGTCGAACTGAGATAAAGATTGATACATATATAAAAAAGAGAAGTTTGCAGGATGATATGGTTGTAAAAGATATTATTTTATTTTCTTTGTTCAGGGTGTTATTTGTTTATACAAGGTGATGTTTATTTTGTACCCCAAGTCATGGCTGAGATGATCTTGTCCATGCTGAAGAATTTGGTATGCACAGTTCATTTTGCTTTGCATAAGCATGTACATAGGTACTTTATGTTTCATGCTTGAGTTCAAAATTGTTATGTACATATTTTTGTCTTGCTTGCATACTATCCTACAGGCAACATCATATATATTTGCTTGACTCTTGCTTTATGCTCTATGTACAATCTATATTTAAGTACACATATTGTTGTCTTGCATTAAATGCATGTGTACATGCTTATATACATTTGTTATTTCTTGCCTTGCATACTAAGCTTTGCAGGCAACATGCTATACTCGGCTGTGATGATGTTATGTACTTGTTGCTTTGTACATAGATACTTTTATTTGCTATATTTTATTCTTGTTTTATATTTGTACTTTATTTTATTACTTTGCTTTGTTTTTATAAGCTTATGCCTAACTTCTTTTATTTATACTTTTGTTTTGTTTATTTTGCATATTTATTTACAACTTTGTTTCATATTTAAATGTCGTTTCTTTTCTCTTCTTATGACTTACATATTAATTTCCAACTTAAATACTTATCGTCTTGTATTTTTATTTCTATTTATTTAAAAAAAACCATTTATTTAAGAATTTATTTAAAATCCAATATATACATATATATTCACATATATACAAATTTTCAAATTCATACGACTTAATATAATTTCTATTTGAATCGGGGAAACTCGCATCATTTAAAATCAATTTTACAATTTTTTATTCAAAAATTCATTTAAATTATCAATTTAAATTCAAAAAAATCCTGGATCGTTACAATTCACGTTTTAGGCAGTGAATAATCCTTTAAAATAAAATGTATAGAAATGATGAAGTTGGTTAACGAAGTATATTCACGTTTTTGAATAGTGAATAATATGTTAAAGGAAATGTATTGGATGTGATGTTTTAAGTAGAATTAAAACGATCTAACGATGTTTTAAATGCATTAAAATTCGAAACCATAGATTTCAACATTTATTGTTGAGATAGACGTTTTCGAGAAATAGAAGGAAATGGTGGACTATGACACTGTTGTTATAGTAAATGATTTCCGAAAGGAAATATTTTGCATAGTATTGGGATTTATATATCTATTTTAATTTCGAATCCCTATACTAGTGATTTTGGGTTGTCGTAACGATGTTTTACGCAACATTCGTTTTGGCCCAAATAAATATGTTTAAGAGAATGATTTCCTTAAAGAATGAAATATATGCTTAATTTCGATTTAAGTATATTGAATATTTTCCAAAGGTTGAAAATAAATAAAATTTGTGAATTACTTATGAATAAATAAGTATGGAAAAGTTTTTCCAATGTGAAATGAAACGTTTTGAGAATTTATCTTTTTGAAGATAAATTGAAATGAATAATTGAAATCGTATATGCATGGATATTTTGGAATGAAAATTCACTATGGAATTTATAAAAGAAAGGGGAATTTGTTTAAAAATAAATATTGATTTATTTTTGAAGTATTGAAATTATATATCTTGTAAAGATATTTTTGGAAAATAAATAATTTGGAAAATTATTTGGAATCTGCTGATGTTGTGCATATCCATTGATAGTTCAATAACCGACTATCAATATTTACCTTTGAAAGGTATTTGTTGTGATTTGTTTGAATTTGAATGCCACACTTATTTTTGAATAAGCGCTCACTATTCGGGTTAGCCGGGAAAGGACCTTGGGGTCGTATAACCCATTCCGAGTATGTGATGCGTCGTTATGGATTGCATTTGATGACCGGTGTTGAAGACTGGATATTTGCGAGAGCGATAGGATGACATGTCGATTGACTCTGCACCGAGTTGCTCCGGTATAGAGTTATCCATATGTGATGGGGAATCCGATCAGGATTGTGGATATCTGGATTGCAAGGACTTTTTGTAAGTGCCTTCGGTTCTGTTCGAGCCCGGAACAGATTTGTATGGATAGTATGTCTGACATTACAAATTGAGATATAAAGCCGATTTCTTTCAAATATATTTCTGTTGGTGGCGGAGAATTTATTCTCTTAGCTTAACACCCTTCTCTGAGACGTACGAGCTCAGAGGTTATGTAGTTGATGGTTATCAGCGATATATTCCTAATTTGGTAATGTGACATGCTAAGTGTTGCTGTGAAATGATTATGGTTTGATCATTTGTGATATGATCATTTGTTTGATCACTTATCTTTGTGATCATTTGTTGACCCAAAGCATGGCTTTGTACCAAAGCGTGGCTTTGTGGACGAGACTTCGTCGAGCCTCACACCTCGGAATGGTCAAAACAGGAAAGATGCAGCAAGGTTATGAGGGGTAGCTCCCTTTAGGGTGTGTGCATTTCCTTCTGGAAAAGGGTGGTATCATGGTATGGAGCCCAGATACTTACTCATGTTGAAACACTTTATTTATCATTGTGTGATGTTGGTTAGAGAGCTCTCGGATAAAGGTCCCAAAGGACCGGAGGATGGCATACTCGTGTCAGTTGTTACCTAGTTTGAAAGGTAACCCGACGTTGTGTTGGCAGAGATCCGGTTAGGTTCTCGGGACGTCCTTCCAAAGGCGTTTCCATGTGGCAATGGGAAGTTCCTTGGCCAGACCATATGTTGGAAATCCAAAGAAACAATACGAGACTTGTACGGTTTTAGTTGTAGAACCTGCCATCTAATATGGTAGCTATAGTAGGCATAATATAATGGTACCTATGCTGGCTAAGATTTATATTCTACTTTCGAAATATTTCTACACTATGCACTAATAGTAATATCAAATGTTTCTTTTTAATGCGTATCAAGCATCTTTGACTAACATAAGAAGACATCTCCTCCAAGTCTGCGTTTGCATTGTGTGTGTGGTGGGAGGTCTTATGGTAGTTACATTTTCAAAAACATTGCGAATTGACTTTAAAAATATTCCTCTATTTTGATTTTAAAGATAAATAAACTGTTTTGAGTTCTCACACTAGTCACATGACTGACTCGGAGTTTATTGTTTTCCTTCCTAAACTCTGGGTGCCCACCAATTTCCACACGGGAAGTCAAGAGTTCAGGTTTATCAGGATATTCTGGATATTCAGGAGTTGCAGGAGGCAAGCTGGATGACATGGCGTATTACTAGTATATAGTATTTCTTTTCCGCTGTTTGTTGTTGTTTGTTGTTGTACACTCTGATGTAATGAAATGAAATGTAATGTAATGTAATAACTGATATAGTTCTTTGTTTAAAGATTATTCATTTATCTATTATATGTTGTTCCGCTGCGATTGTGAGATTCTGTTATTGTTCTGTTGTTTTCTATTCCGTTCTATTTTCTATTCCGTTCTATTTTCTATTTTCTTTTCTCTCTATTTTCTATCTTTTTCTCTCTTCTTCTGTCTTTTTCTTCTTTTTAAAACCCTAACTATTCGTTTTTTCGGCAACGAAAAATCGCGTACGTTACATTAATTCTGCTTCTTATTAACTCAAATAGTGAAAAAAACGTATAATTTATATATAAGATAATTTACTTTGGAAAACCAATTTCCGAAATCAATTTGAAACCCATATTCAAAAGTTACCTTATTGTAGAGAATAAATAGATTTTACACTTGGAAATACTTCAAAATATTATATAATAATTATTTTGAAATCTCCATTAATTTTAGAAATCATTTTAAAAAGATTCATAGAAAACCGTGCTTGAAAACGTAAAAAACAAGGAAAATCAATAAAACCGGTATTCGAATTTAAATTCGATTTAATTTCAAAGTAATTCAAAATTTGAATTTTTAAATTTCCAAAATTTTGCTAGTCTATTGATAGACACAATGGCATATAATCATCATTAAAACATCACAAATATAGCTGAAAAAATAAGGCAAATGAATGTCGAAAGCATCAACTCACAAAGGGGATAAGGCAACAATTTGCCTCTTGTCAGGTCGACCTCCTTGGTCACTAGGTCGACCTTATCGTCGACCTAGGAGGCACTGGGTCGACCTGCATGTCAACCCAAGAAAGATGGCCGTCGACCTGGCCTATGGACTTTGTTCCAGGTTGATTTCTGAGCTCCGTATTGATATTCAAGCGTGGATTTGGGCATTCAAACGACATTATTTTTCAACCAAATTTTAAGGCGTGAACTAAACAATTGAACTACCAAAAGAAAGAAATCATGTAGTATTTTGTTGCTGGAATCAAAGATATAAGAATGCAAAGAAGCAGTATAAAACAATTTCGTAGAAAAGAAAAACTATCAAAAGAAAACGACTACAGTAGCTTATTTTGCACAGATTAAAGCATTTGGCATTTATGTTTTTGCTAGATTTGTGAGCTTATCATCTTACCTTGCTATGAAGATCAACAACTTGGATTACATACTGAAAGATTGAAGCTTTCATCAAATTTGGCCTTATAGAACCTGTAAGAAGGAAGAATAGAAGCATGCAACCAAGAAATTTACTGTTAATAGACAGTCTCTTCTAATATCTAGATTCGATGAAATAATAGTATTTTGGAATGGATTACCTTTAACTGCCACTCGATATTTGATAAAAATTACAATTGTTGAAGATAATTTGAAGATTTAGAAGCTTGGATTTGAAAATGGTGGTGTTTGCTTTATTTTCACTGTTTTTAATTTTGGAGAAGGTGAGATAAAATGAACGTACTGGAAAAGGTTTTTCTCATTTCTTGGTATGCAAAATAAATGGGCTTTAGACCCAAAATTAAGAAAGAATTAATTAGCCTATGATAATTAATTCACACACTAAAGCAACTATATAAACAAATTTCTAAGTTATAAAAAAACAACACATTCTCTTTAAGCATTAAACACAGATAAATTAAATAATCACACTTACATGATAAACAAAATATTTTACATCATATAAAATATTAATTTTTATTTTTGTAAACACTTTTGTTATCAAAATTCTTTATTTTACAATAATACACAATTTACTCAAATAAATGAATAAAACATTGTTTTTGACTTCTAAAATTTTACAATAATTAAACTCATTTCTAAACCAATTTTCATCTTTTTATTTAAATAAACAACCTTTAAAAATCTTAAATTTCTTTTAAAAGTTATTAAAAGAAGTAATTGGCAATAATTAATAGAATTATTGCATTTTCTCCAAATAAAAGCCATTTTCCAATCATTATTAACCCAAATAAATAAAATAAAGTTCCAAAATTTATTTTTCTCATTTTATTTTCAAAATTCATTGTTTACTCCAAATAAATAACTAAAATTTCCAATTTTATTTTAATTTACAATATTAAATTATTACTACCGTTATAATTTAATATTAACAGGTAATCTCCAAAACTAGGGTTGTTACAAATAAAAGAACTAAATTATCGAAGAAACACTTCATGTTTAATTCGATGAAAATATTAAATATAATAATAAAAATGATGGAGAAACAATTCCTACATCAAATATCACAGTAGATGATATTGAAAATATTGGAAATAATGTTGGAAATGAAAACAATAATTTACTAAATAAGAATTAAATTCGAACTCCACTAAGACTTCTAAGAAATCATCCTATTGAGAATATAAGTGGAGAAGTAAATACTAACATAAGAACTCGAAATCAACTAAATCAAATGGGTCATGTATCTTTTCTTTCAAACATTGAACCCAAAAATGCTAAAGAAGCCTCAACTAGTGATTACTGGATTATAGCCATGCAAGAAGAATTAATTCAATTTGAACGAAATTAAGTTTAGGACTTAGTTCCTAGACCAAGTAACGAAACGGTTATGATGAAACAAAGCTAGATTAGTTGCTCAAGGTTATGATCAAGAAGAAGGAACAGACTATGATGAAACATTAGCTCCTGTAGCCCGTCTATAAGCTCTACGTATTTTATATTCGTATGCGTGTTCTAATAACTTTAAACTCTATCAAATGGAAGTAAAAAGTTTATTTTTAAATGGTTTTACAAAATAAAATGTATATGTAGAACAACCATCTTTTTTTGTACATGAAAATATTCCAGATAATGTTTATAAATTAAAAGTGGCTTTATACGGCTTAAAACAGGCACCTTATGCATGGTGTGACAGTCTTAAAAATTATTTAATAAATTATGGTTTTAAAATTAGGTAAGTAGATCAAAAATTGTTTATAAAACAAGATAAAAATGATATTTTAATAATATAGATTTATGTAGATGACATTATTTTTGGTTCCATGAACGAAAAACTATATTAAGAATTTTCAAATATTATGTCAAGAGAATTTGAAATGTCTCACATGGGAGAACTTTCATATTTCCTTGGTTTATAAATTAAACAACTAAGTAATGGAATTTTTATTAATCGAGAAAAATATTGTAATAATATTATAAAATGTTTTGATATGAAAACACTTCTGCTAAACCAATTCCTATGAGTGCTATGGTACATCCCGGTCAAGATGAAATGGCAAAAGTGTTGATCAAAAATTATATCGTAGCATGATTGGATAATTGCTTTATTTAATTGCTAGTCATTCAGACTTAATGATGAGTATATGCTTGTGTGCACGATTTCAAGCAAATCCCAAAGAATCACATTTGTGGGCAATGAAATGAATTTTGCACTACTTAAGCAAGACAAAAGACTACGGTCTCTTTTATCCAAAAGAATGTTCTTTTGAGTTAGTATCATACAATGATGCTGACTTTGGAGGATGTCGAACGAATTGAAAGAGTACAAGTGGTACTTGCCGTTTCATTGGACGATCTTTAGTATCTTAGTTCAGTAAGAAACAAAATTGTGTTTCACTTTCGATGTGGGAAGCACAATATGTTTCTGATGCTCTGGCAAGTGCTCAAGTAATATACATGCGGCAAACAGTACAAGATTTTGGAATAAAATTTTCTAAATCAACAATACACTGTGATAATACAAGCGCTATAAATTTATCGAAAAATCCTATAAAGCATTATAGAACTAAACATATTGATACTAGACATCATTTTCTTCGAGATAATATAGAAAAATGTAATATTTCACTAGATTTTGTACCATCATAAAATCAAATAGCCGATATATTTATTAAACCCTTAAATTAAAATATTTTTATTAAATTAGGACGTGAACTAAGAATTGTGTAGTTACATGAGTTATAATTCGATATTAATTTATAAAGTTTTCACAAGTATAAAATAAATAAAATTTTCAGAACAAAAAAATGGAGCTGATGGCCCTCGAACTCTGCTCGCATGGAAGGAAGTTGCATGATGTTCCAGTGTTCTAATATGTTTTTTGAATCAAAATCATACATCACTTTAATTTCACTTGCGGTCATTATTTCTTACTTTTCTAACCTCTCTTTTTACATGGCTGAAGTTTTCTACAATTTTTAACCCTAAAAACATAAACCTAGAATAGTAGATAGCTCAGTATAAATATAGTTAACTTTAATATTTTCTTAATCAGTCGTTTACAAACTATTTAAATAAACTAATCCTCAAATAATATACAAACTTTACAATGCTGTCACAAGAAAGCTCATACCAATCCTCAATTGTGCTTAGCACTCCTACCTCGGATTCCTTAAACAATTCAACTCAGGTATGTATTCCAGTTAAAATAATCCTTCCCTGAATCATTATACTGGATATATACCAAATGGAAAGAGAGCTAAGAGAAACTTAGGTTTTAGTTCCCCTACAACCAAAGAAAAAATTAACGATATCCACCACTATCAATGAGGGACGTTAGAACTTCAACGTGACATGTACTATGAACAAAACGTCAATGCAAAATGATTAAGTTTGCTAGAACAATTTGCTTTGAAGTTCTGCATATCATCTTCCATGCAAAGTGCGTACCAACCATCTCCGCAACGTCCTCAAGTATCTTCGAATTCTTGGGAATAAGGAAATCAAAATAATGTTTGGTGCCCTATCCATCCATTGTATGAAAACATAAAGGTTGAACTGTGCTCAGATGATTCCAAAAATTCATCGAGCTAAATCATTTTTGCTTATAAATTTTAATATTGTAATTTGAAAAAGTATTGTGTTTTTTGAAATAATAATTATATATTTATGATTAACAATGGATTAAATCTCAAAAACACACACACACAGATATATATATATATATATATATATATATATATTGTGTAAACTAATTAAGTAAAATCTAGAAGAAAGGATAACCACAGACAAAACAACAAATTTAACAGATTGGGACTGAATATTCAATCTCATTTAAATTTTAAACCTAAAGATAGTCGACTGAACTATTCCCATAATTCGAATAAAATGCACGAAAAATGAACTACACATATGCGGGTTAGATTTCTCTGTAAACTAGTCGATTGAAACACCAAATCAGTCGACTGAATCTTCTAACTTCTTGTATTATAATTCAACAACCACTCGACTGACTCACAAATTTTAATCGACTGAATTTCAATAAATTGCACTATAAACTTGCGGGTTAAGGATCTTTGCACATCAGTCGACTGACTACCCAATTTCAGTCGACCGCCATGAGTATTTTCAGTTTTTTTAAAATAACTCTACACTTTTTCCAATACAACTATTCGATCTAACACCTATTAACTCCCAACTATTCTTCATGTACCACTCACCTAACACCCTTTTTACTTCAAAAAGATACTCAACTCAAACCCTAGCCTCCTCTTTCAAAAACTCCATTTTCTTATACATCCTATTCAAATAAAAACGGTACCCAGATCCAAACATGCTCGTGAATCTACTACTGGCCCATCCGAGAGCTAGTGGTAACTAGGTTCAATTCTATAAAAAAACTCATAGATTTTTGAAGGTTCTTTCGTCTAATTTGTTGATTTCAATGGCTATGCTATACGAGAGCTTGCCATGAAAATGGTATCGACCATCTCATAGGCTATGATTCAAACAACATCAAAATATACCCTCTTTTGATTAATTATTCTCCGCTAACATGAATCTAGACCATCAAGATTTCCGTAACAGGGATGACTGTATTTGGACCTTGGTTTGCGGAGTGAAAATTTACCTTCCTCTCTAACGACTTGGCCATATAGTATGATATGCATCCAAAGGATTGGATATTGATAATACAGAGGTTGATATATATAATCGAGATGAAGTTTCACATCTTTTTCTCTCGGATGATTTGACTATTCTTAAATCTTGTGCTTTACGTCTGAAGGCACGAATTATTCCTAGAGCTCCCATTCAATCATTCCAACCACGGACCGTTAGCTATGAGAAGGTCTACAAGAGGGATTTCCAAGCCCTCTATGTTATTTACTCGTCCCAAAGAGAAAATTGGGCAAATATTATTTTGGAAGAGTTTCTTACAGTCAATCACAAGAGAAAATACAAAACAATCCACTATAGAGCCTATATCATGCTAATCTTCAGAATTTCGGAGTTCCTTTACTCGACGCGGATTTCATAAACATTAGCGAGCTCAACTCGAAGACTCTAAGTATAATGGCTCTTCCAAAATGCCCTAACCATCAAAAATTATAAGCTTCCAACAATGGGTCGTAAAACTCAAAAAAGGGATTCCTCAATCAAGGGATACAAATGTCGCCGCATCATCCTCTCAATCTCCATGACAAGAAGAAGAAGATGACGATGAGATTCAAGAACTCCAAGGGGACATTACCCCAAAACAAGCACTTGTCACACTTTCTCAAAATCAAAATAAGCTTGGACGATGTTTGCCTATCTTCGAGAAAAATATGTGCTAAAAACTTATTTCAATAAAAGGCTTTTCAAACGAAATTTGGGAATAAGACTCATGTACCGGCTCTACTTCTACCTATGTTGTTGAAAACTCGCTCCACTTACCTGATCAACCTCCAAAGAAGAAACGAAAGAAGAAGCCCACGACAGTGAGGATTTCTAGTTTTTTTATTTTTTTTCACTCATGATTATCTTATCATTTTTAAAACATTGTCTTATGTGTGCTTATTGGGTTTTGATGTTGTTATCTAATATTGTTCTTTGGTTCTCATATTAACATGCTTATGCTGATTTTTTTAGTATCTAGATACCGTTGACACCGGAAATGGGCATCAACACCCGAAATGAATGGAACCTAGAAAACAAAGCATAAAAGTAAATAAACACACATATTTTATAGTGGTTCAACAATCTTGGCCTAAATCCACTTCATATTTTATTAATCTCTCACTTGATTACAATTACAAGAGCTATTAGATTAACTGGAATCCATTGATACTAGTTTTATAAGAAAAATAGCCATGGCAGAGTATCTGGAGTAGGAAGCAGAAGAAGATGAAGTCCCCCTTTTCTGAAGCCATGACTGTAGTATTTATAGCCGGAAACACGAATGGAAAACTTTGCGAGAAGGTTCCCCAAACCCAGGAGGGCCCATTATATCAGTTGGCCATGCCCATTCCATAATCCATAACGATCGACACATCTATGATCGATCTTTTTTATGCCTTTAACAACTTACGATAATTATTGGAAGATCTTATAGGTATTTTGGCATTTCTTCGAGAATCGGGTTCATGCTTGGTTGGAGAGTGCAAGCTATCAGCTATTTTAACTTAAAGGCAGAATATATACCAAACACATTGATCGTTAAGTTGTAGCCATCAGGAACGATCATCCTATATCGATTGGTCTTCTTCTTATCTTCATGTTGGGATGCAAGATCGTCATGATACGCTCCACTTGCTACTTCGTTGATGTCATTGAAGTCTTACATGGATTGGCCTTATGATTGCTAAGATATTAGCTATTCTTCAATGATTTGAGCTATCTTCTTTGATCGTTCTCTGCTCAATCCCAACAAAACATCGTTTAATCCACAGCTTGTGTATATGAACTTCAATCAATTCCAAACTTGAGAGATAAATTCATGGGGTCAGGCTAGTGACTTTATGTTTGCCATACTTTTACTTGATTTTGGTTCAAATCTCTTTGACTATTATCTATAGTACTATAAACAGCTGGCTCTTCAAGCTATTGACTTTTCGTCCCTGGTCAAATTGATGATGTCACGACTTCGCCAAATGGTGGGATAACATTTTCCCCTCCAAAGTATGTCTTGTGATTAACGAGATGTGCTTTGAATCTAAATAGGCCCGAATTGCTGTAAAGAAATCCATTTAGCTTCCTGATCGATTACTATTCCTCCACCGTCCGCTGATAGTATAAATTCGGAATCGTATTCTGTTCGCATATACAAATTTGGTTATGAGGAATCACAAGCACTCATTCACCTAATCCTGCCTCATACTCGATAGCCCGAGGTTAGTTCACATTCTTTTATTGATTACGGAAAACTGAACTTTTAAACCTGTTTTCATGCACTCTCATACACGTGTTTATGTTGTTAGCTGCAAGTCGCGCTCGTGTCAATAGGTCTTTGCCAACTTTTACGATATTCTAACCATTCATGTACGTAATCGAATTAAATGTCATCATTGTTCGCACTCACCGCACTTCCTTTTACTTCATCGCCTTTTCATTCATCACCACACTTATTATTTTATCCCGTCATTATTGTTTCCTAATGTCCTTGACTATGGAACTGAGTATGGTAGGCTAAGAAATGAAACTGTCACATAAAGGCTAAAATAAATCAGGAAAAAATGATCGGCATAGGGATGGTTTAATGTGCTTGGAAAATTTGATTTAGAATAGATCGATGGTTAATTTATTTAGGAATGAATCGGCACAGGATAGGATGGTTGGTAGATGATCAATAAGAGGCTCGGAGAACATAACACCTAGAGATGGATCGAAATAGCTTTCGGAAGTCGTACGATCAGCCCAACCTTTCGAAGGGGAAATGATCGGCTAGAATTTTCAAGGCGAAAACGATCGGCCTGAACCATCCCTTATATAAAGCTCGACATTTAGTCATTTTTCTTTACTTGTCACTTTGTCTCTAAGCTCCGAGATGAGATGATTACTTTCTACCTTCCCATCATCGATCCTCACAATGTTGTCCATCTTCCTCCAGATCCAGATTTCAAATCGACCCCAAATTCTTCATTCTGTAGATCTTGAGCATAGATAAAATTCCACTCAAATCCACTGCATAACTCTCAAATCAATCTTGAATTTAGGATAGTTGGCGTGGTTTAATTTCACCTTTTTCTCTTTGTTCTGATAATCATGTTTAATGGAGGAGAGGCAATTCACATGAAAGAAATTAGCGATCCATTGCTATCAGGCCGATCAACTCTAAAGGAGATTATGATGAGGAGACGAAGGGTTTGGAGCGATAGATGTGAACGATTCTTACGATCGTTCTTGGACGATCGATGGGGTTTCAATTCGAAGATGAGGGAATTCAAGGAAGGTCTGGGAACGACCGGTGGGTAGGATCGTTGTTGGACGATCGGTGGACACTGCCTCAGGAGACAACTGGCATAGTTGAAATGTTCGGCCTTTTTTAATACACTTTGAATAATCGGAATATACAATGTCACTCGACTCCTTTACATTTGGACTTAACGTTTTTACTTATGTATAAGAACATAACCTTAGCTTGATCATGAACTTGAACCAAACAACTAATTCTGGTTCCTTATAGACATTGAACATAAACATGATAATGACATGACACCTCAGAATAAGTGCAATAACCGAAGAATTTTTAACTATCATGTCAGAACTTATGCGTAGCTTGGACAGCAGTTTGATTTCCATTAGCTAATGACTGTCTTTTGAACTGATTTCTACGCCTTATTTTCTTTTCTTGTCTTTGTTTAATACATTAACACTTCGATTATCATTTTATCACACAACACTTACACTCACAATGCACCGGGGGTTTCATGTCATTTTTTCTCTAACTACGGATTTTACAAAGTGTGGTAGCAAAGGAAATCTAGGTGTTTCGAATATTCCGTAATCATGTCAGCCGAATCTTCTTCTCATCGGACTAATTCAAATGTAGAATCCAGTTCTGCAACTGAATCTAACAGCATGCCAATTAGTTACAGTCTAGGGCAACCCAAAGGCTCAGGCTCTTAGTTCGTTCTTTCTTGTATTGTCCCCATCCTTCCGTCGAAAGTTATCGAAGTGGCGCTCGACACTTTAGAAGATGCACTCATTCTCGACAATCTTCCTAATTCAGTAGTGTTAAAGATCAAAGATGAAGCTCTCTAGAGGATTTGCGCAAGGTATGAGATACCTTTTGATGATGTATTAGTGCCGTCACAAGGTGAAAGGGCTCACAGACCTCCTAAAGGGTACACATCATGTAATAAATTCATGTGCTGGCCGGGATGTATCCCGCCGTACAACTCGTATATTTGGGAGATTTTGCATTATCTACGGATTGCTTCTGCACATCTCCATCTAAACGGTTATGCACTTCTCAACTGTACATACATGGTATTTATGGAGCTTCTGCACCGTTCACCTTTCTTGAATTGGCGAAGAATGACATTTTCTGACAAGCGCTTGGAACGAATTAAGTGCTTTCAAAAGCGAGTGGTTTTTTGTTTGTTGTCCGCCCGGCTTCGCTCAATTATGGCTAGAGAGATGTAAGTGTTCCTTACCAATTTCATAAATATACAAGGAAAACATATCCAAGCTGTATTCTAATGATGTTATTCATTTTCAAGTGTCGTTACTCGAACCTGTGGCAATGTTTATGAAAAAGCAGTGTCTATTTTGAAGAACTCTCCAGTCGAAGATAGAAATACTAAAATTTTTCTCAGTGATGAACGACTTATCACATTCGGCTTGATGGAAGAGAGCCTCAACGTAGGGCTAACCAAAACTTCCCTGCCATCTACTACCAGAATGCAGGTCGCAACCTCTCAAGGAGATGTTCAATCCTACCCTGTGGTTCCCCCATACAAGAGCACCCATGAGTCCACCGATATCAAGGCTGAAGGGCATAGTGAAGATGTGGCTGGTTTTTGTGATGATAGACCCGATCCCAAGGTTGGCATCAGACCTTTACAAGTTCCATAACCCTTGGCCTAACTAAGCCATCGATGAGCCTACCACTAGATCCTTTGCTCGATCTACCGATTCCACCCGATTTAGACGCCTATTAACTCACTGACGTGAGCATTAGAGGATTAAAGTCTCCCATCAGAATTGGCTCATAAATCCCCACTTCCGGAGTGTAGAAACCCAAACTTAAACTCGAAATAATTAATTTGTTAATTAATGAAATAAAATTTTGAAATTATTAAAATCAAGCCATGGAAGTTGCACCATTGTGTCCGTCGTAATTTTTTGGTCAATTTCCGTATATAGAACGTAAGAATCCGAGCTAATATGCACTAGAAACAAAATAAACAAGAACTATATATATATATATATATATATATATATATATATATATATATATTTAGGTCGACCTAACCACGCCCTGGGTTGACCGATCGGTCGACCCAAGAGGAGGGGCGGTCGACCTCTAGGTCGACCCGCCTACGTGTATGGAACGAAGGAAATCTTCTTCATTCCAGAGGTTTTCGAAAACGTATTTTTCATTCTTTAGCCTCATCTGGTCCCTTCGTGCTTCCGTCTGATGGTTCCTATTCAGCCTATGACATGGTTGCATCCTATTCAATCTCAAATCCAATGATCTGAGATCCACTTCTACCCCTGTAAATAAGACCCTAGGCCTAACACTTCTTCTCATTCTAGATTTTCTCCGCTTGGGTTCATCTTTTCAGGAAGGACCCTAAAAGAAATAATTTTCCCAAGAGATAATATTTTTATTAAAAATATTTTAATACCCTTAAGTGTATGTAGGAAGGCCTAAAGAGAAGAGCTTAGGACCATAGGTGAGTGATTGTAATTATTTAAATTTTTAAGTAATTTAAAATAATAGGGTTTCTAATAGTTGTAGTTTTACAACGATTTTTGGAATAACCTTTTTAATAGTTTATTTACAGTTTGTAGAAATATTTTCAGCCTATTTCTTTTAGCTATTCCTTTCGGTTAATTTTGGTTTATTTCTGTTAATTATAGTTTTTCCATTTACTTACATTTTTTTTACAATATTTTTAATTTTTTTACTATTATTTATGCGTTATTTACATCATTTTCCTATGCTTTGGATTTTCTCTATTTTCGGTTTACTTTTATCCCTCCTTCCTCTTTGCGTATGGATTAGAATAGACTAAACGCGTATATGGATTAAAATTACAAGAATGCTAAAATAATGGAAGACAAGATGTAAATTTTAAAGATTATAATAAAAATGAAATTAAGGCTGAGATTGAGCCTAATTATGATGTTAATGTTAGAATTGGACTAATTAACGATAATTGGCCTAGTTTTAACTTAGAATTATAACTAAAAAGAGTATAAGATGAAAGAAGCTTATTTTTACACTTAAACCTTGGGTAAAGCAATAAGCATGATTATAACGTAGGTTATAATAAGAAATGGAACATAATGAGGCTTATTTTTAAGACTTAGGATAAATTAATAAGCACAGATAGTAAGAACAAAAGTAAAGGCTTATTTTAATAATAGATCTAAGTTAATAAGCAAAGAATTAAAGTAGGACCTGTATCAAATAACATTCTCCTATTTCTATGGACGAGGTGTCTCACATAACCTTGAAGTGAAACGAGGTGTCTCACATAACCATGAAGTGAGACGAGGTGTCTCACATGATCCTAAAGTGAGACGAATGACATGCTTATGTTAATAATGGTAGTAAATGGTCAATAAGTATAAGTCCAAATCATGGGGATTTGGGCAAGGGGCGCAACTAGATATCATTTGGATGATGGGCCGGTACCAACAACATTTCCTCTATTATTTCTATGGACACGGTGTTTCACATAAACCTGATGAGAAACAAGGTGTCTCGCATAACCATATCATGTTATGGAATTTGATTTTTAGCAAAACACTATAATTATTTCTTCTGCGTTATAATTATTATTGTTATTATTATTTAAATTTTGTCTTGTGAATCTTAGTCTCTGCTAGTTTTAGTTATACATACAATGCACTATGCCTTTTAGTGTGTCCTTTTGGGTATACTAAGAGGTTGGTGTTACATGGAGGGGAGGTTACACCAATGAGTAAGGATTCTACACCCGGTCTATTGGATGGATGCACTAGGACACTCACACATGAATTCACACGTCTAACACTACGCTGTGCTTGATTTGTACTTCCTAATACTCAAAGTTGATCATTATTCATTTCTCTCTATAGGAACGACGATGATAAAAAGGGGTATGTTTGATTCCCTACGGGACGTGCAATATCAATTTTATGGATCATGCTCTTGCTCGAGGTAGTCACGACTATTATGATATTAGCCATCACCCCGGCCGCGGCCGCGGTTACCAAGTAAAGGAGGATAGAGATTGGCCTTCTCAGGACATTTGCAGATCGATATTGAGATTTCCACCTCATAAAGGTTTCGAAAAATCAATAGATCGTCAGGACTTGACCACCGATCCTCCTCGTGGCCCTCCGACAGTTCCAATACCTCCAAAGTTCTTGTTTTCAACTCAGTCTCAGTGTTCGATCGATCGCCGCAGTCATGGCGAATATGCTGCAGTGCATAGGCCTAATAAGGAAGGTCTCGGGGTCGAAATTATTTTTGAAGATCCCCCAGTTGACTCGAATGTTCGCATGGAAGAGCTTCAAAAAGAACTTTTGAACTTATACTTCGATGAGTTCTACTTTCCCCCAATCTAAAGAAGGTTCCGAGCGATGTTCAAAGAATGACTATCAACTGCATCACCAACATCCATATGCAATACCAAGAATGGAGGAAATCCATGGAAAAAATATCAAAGGTTTCCTTCGAACGCGCGGTAGAAATAAAGAAATTTAAGTGAAAGGAGGCCCAAGATAAAAGGATCACTGAGGCTCTTACAAACGAACAAGAGGCCTCTAGAACCACCTGTACCGTAGCTAAAGAAAAAGTCGGCGCCGCTTTAAAATCTATGGAGAGGATGAAAGCTAGCTATCTCGATAAGATTTAAGTGCTGTTCCACCAAAACCAAGAGATAACGATTGAGCAAGACTTGGCTCGAGACAAAGAATCTACAGCCTTGAAGGAAGTGGCCATGCATGAGGATGCAATAAAAGACATGGATAAAGCTCAAAGGATCGCTCAAGATTCTTATAAAGAGCTGGTCCGTGCTAGGATTGAGAGAGATGAGGCAATTGCAAAAGCTAAGAACGTTGATATGCTCATTCAACGTGAGACAGAAAACGACCACGAACAGAGTAAGAGAAGAAGTGATGAATGAGCTCGACCCACTTCTCATCCTCTGCAACGCCAATGTACTCAAACATAGGAATTTAACATGGCTTGACGAACACTATCCCTACCAATTTCATCGTGCTTGGGAATCACTTGTGTCGAAGGATAAAAGATTTCATGGCACTGAGAACGTCGACCAAACCAAACTTGAGAGTGAAATACTGATGGGTGATGAGCCCAAAATTATACACAATGTTTAGTCTTCTTTCTAGAAAGAGTTCATGATGGCTCCTCCTTGGCGAAGGATATGGGTCGGCACATTCTTCTATTGCAACTGAGTTGCTCCCAGTGTCTCAAATAAAGGCCGGACCGACGACTAGCTCATCGACCGTCCTCGGGTGCGATCCAGATAAACCATGACTATCTTCGATCCTTGAGTGTGGTTCTGAGGATGCTTAGGTCCAGTTCAAAATCCACACTACAGAAGATATCTCATCGACTTTCCATTTACCTTATAAAGTTGGGATGTTATTCGTCAATCTATCTAATCTTTTTGCCTTTCTCCTTTTCAACCGTAGACTCATCGAACATTGCCCCTCTTCCTCCTTGTGGACCTCAACTAGAGTCTCAATCAACTGCAACTGAATCTATTACGGTTACAACTTCGACCGCTATTCAGAGTGTTTGTAAAGAGGCCTTACTTTTCGATGATCAACTCATGGAAGCATTATTTAAGGAGGGAGGAGACCCATATCATGAAATCCCCTTTGACGTCGAAATGGTAATCAGGGCTCCTCTAATCCTGCTGGCAAGCCTAGTATGAAAGAAAGGATTGAGTGAGAGGAGCTCAAGAAAAGGAAAGTGAAGGGTGAGCCAGCCAAACAGGTCTCAGAAGAGCCAATGCCTTCCCCTCTTCGGATGATTCCTCCGGAAGGTGCAATTCCTCCGAAAAATGTTCCTTACACTTCTAGTGCCAAAGATGCCCCCATCCCTCCAACTTCCAAAGACAATACCGCTTCGGTCCACACGGCTGAGGAAACTCCTTCCAAGAAAGGCTGAGGTGGTAAGGGACCGAAAAAGGGTGCAAGCAGTAGCTCAGAGAAAGCTATCCCAAAGAAGGGACAAGAAATCTAAAGAATGATCTTCGGACATGCAATTAATTCAGATAGTGCCTCCCTTTTTGTTGGTTGTATATGTTTAGGTATGGCCCTTCAATTTTATTTTGTATTCTATACAACAAGATTTCATGTGAATCAAAATTCTTCTGCACTTGTGTGTGATCTCTGTATTTTCTTGTTTAAATCTCTGAACTACAACATTTCTCATTTCATGTACTTGCAACTTGTTGGTTGATGCGTCAGACACTAATTTAATTAACACACCTCATGGCTTTCTACGGTCATGGCCTCAACGATGTCGCAAACGTGAGATACGAGCCATGGTGTTAGGCCATCATAATCATTCTTCGGATAATTGCATTTTTATCCCCTTTATTTGGGTTGGTAAATGCACTGTGTGGATGGTCGAGTCTTGTTTGAGTGGTGTTAATATTCCAACTCGACCCCCAAAAAACTTGAAGTCGATCAATGAATAGTCAATTCACATACATCATGTTTTCCTTGTTCCCTCCATATCCGGGTCAGACTTCACTAAATAAGAGAACACGTCAAGTATACATTAGCTTTTACACTTTGTCCCATCATAACATAGGATCGAGTTAATCGATAATAAACTAGATCGTGCATAATTCAGCTTTAACGGCTTGCCTTTTTTCAATCAGTTCAAGGTTGGAATTACTGGAATAGGGAATGGTTGAGATCCACTCATTGGTTCATGGAATTTTCATTCTAGTCAGCATTCGAGGACCTCAGAGTCGTTCTATGAATGGCCATCTCGTGCTCAAGTTGCATTCATACTTTGATCCATGCTTCGAGGACTTCGAGTTTTTAGTCGAACCGTTTATTTTCTAATCAGGGATTCAGAGATTTCTGTTGAGTCTTTTATATTCTAGTTCACGCTCCAAGGATTCAGAGATTTTTGTGAATCGTTTATACTCTAGTCCGCGTTTTGGGGACTTAAATTACTCTAATCCGTGCTTCGAGGATTTATAGATTTTTGTGAATCGTTTATACTCTAGTCCGCGCTCCAGGGATTTAGAGATTTTTGTGAATCATTTATACCCTAGTCCATGCTCTGGGGACTTAAAGTACTTAACATGACCCGATTTTTCGACGCCAGAAAATCAACATCAATACGTCCACTATATTAAATGCCGAACAATCGAATGCCGGAAAACCAAACCGTAAAGGAAAGAAAAAGGAGGTAGAAGAAGAAATATGCAACAACATCAGAATCTCACCAACGCAGCGGAACAATATGTAATAGATAATAACTAACCTTTATACAAAAAGAACAATATCTATTTTATACATTACATCATCAGAGTACAACACCATCAATAGCAAAATACTAGACAGTTTTATTAACTTGTCCTCACAAAGCTAACTACACAGCATATACTGCACAGCGAATATACATCAAGTACGTGTGATATGTCTCGCCATCCAGCACATCCTTTGTGCTCCATAACAGTCCATCCAGAATCTGTACTCTATAATACTCGGCCTGACCCGAGTATTATAGCGGAATAATACCCGAGTCAGTCTGGAAAACCAACGTGAGAAAACACACTCAAATGGATTATTAAAATTTTCAAAATCCTTTTGAAATCAAAGGTATCTCATAAGATCGTGCCACAAATAAACATGCCGGGTTTTTAGCTTACAATAACCAAAACATTTTTTATCAAATCCTCTGTTATTATAGTAGTGTCTATATAAAAATACTTATTCAAATAGCCGAAATTGTTACATTCATTAAATTCCAGCAAAATAGATATACAAACAAGTCTGAAGGCACTTACTGGAGATTGGGTTTCCATCAATGGCAGGGCTACTGGGGTACCACCCGTCATAGTACCTGGTCTAGATCAAAGTACTGAGGATCTACCTTGATCCCCTGCAACACAAGACCAGAACTGCCTTAACAACCCGCATATCTTACGATTGAGTATTTAAATATTTTATTTAAATATTTCATCGTTAGTCGGATTTTAGTCCGAAAATCTACTTTTTGCAAATAGTCAAATTAGGACTCAAGACCATCTCCATTGAGTTCAAAATGACATTTGTGATCTTTTTGAGTATAAACTTCGATATGTTTGGAGATAGTAGAACATTGCTACTTTTTCACTTAGGGCTTTGGTTTTGTTTCAGCCCATTAGCCCCAAGCTTCACCCCTCTTCTCTTCATTACTTTACTTCTATTTCCTAATACTCAAGCTTTATCAACAATGGAGAGAGTAATGGGAAATTAAAACTCCAAGCCCTAGTTTCCATTTGCAAATCAAGTTCTAGCTCCAAATTTATAGAAGAAGCTTTGGTAAGCCTCCTTTTCTTCTTCTCCAACTCATTCTCTTACCAATTTCAGAAATTTCTAAACCTAATTTAGGAAATGTTTCTCTTTTAAGCTTAGATTCAAGCTCTTTGGGTTGGAATTGAAGAGTGATTGTCCTTGCCATTGCTCTATAGCTTCTTCTTCGTTTGTTTTGGGTTTAAAGGTGAGATTTTATCTCACATCTATGCCTATATCTATCTTTGATTGTTGGGTATGAATTCCTAACACTTATTCATGTGCATTTGCTTTTGGTTTGGATTGAATTGGAGAATATTTCAATTTTTGGTGTTTTGAGTTCAATTCTTTAAAAATCCCAACTTTGTTGTTTGATCATGTTTTTGGTGATGAATCGAAGAGCTTATAGGACCGGGTAGCCGATAGGTGTAAACCCCTAGCGTCCGTGCTTGTCCGATTGCAAATTGAGAGAGTTTGCACTTCATTTAAAATGGGATAGGAAATGCAGGAAATCAGGTTTAGCCGACTGAATTCTCTGAGTCAGTCGACTGAGCTGAAGCCTGAGAATTTTTCAGGTCTGTGTTCAGTCGACTGACTCAGGGAGTTTAGTCGACTAACCTGCTCATGTTTTGCCTGTTTTGCCTATTTATGCTCAATTTGTTTTTTTTCCAATCTTTAATCGATTCTTCTTCTCCAATTAGTTGTTATCACCTTTGTCGACTTTGATAACTTCTATTTTAGGAATTTTTGGGTATACCCACTTTGATGGATTCAGTATCGGTTTCTTTGGATTTGATTCATGTCTTCGTATGTGAATTTTGATGATTGATTATTTCTACAATCATTTTTGTGATTTGTCACTTTAAAAATATAAAGGTTTTCTATACTAGTAGTAAATGTCAAAAATCTTCCATTAAAACGATTTCAACACTATTTTATTACAAAGCTCGTTTCTTAAATCGTTTTCTAATATATTAGTATATACAAACCTTTACCTCACTCTTTTTGGAATATAAGAGGGGCTAGCTTACCCTCTAAACAGATTGAGATTAAGAATCTTATCAAGGAAAAGGATGTACATTTGATGTGTGTTTCTGAAACAAAGCTAGATATTCAATCTACTCTAAAGGCTGCACGCTTGATATCTCCTTCTTGGTTTCATGATCATAATTTTGTTGAATCCAATTATGGTAGACTTCTAACATTATGGAATCCTCAAATTTTCAAGCTTTCAAAAATTACTGTCACTGATCAATTCATTCATTATAATTGTATTCATTTGCCCTCCAATATGAACTTTCATCTTACTTCAGTTTATGCTCATAATTCTTTATCATTGAGACAGATTTTTTTGGATCGACTTCCTTCTCTAAAAACTTCTAATCCTTGGCTGATTGGTGGTGATTTTAATTGTATGCTTGCAAGTAATCTAAAATTTGGTGGTTGTCCTTATCCCTTAAGGATATTACTCCTTTAAACAGTGCTATTAATCAATCTAATTTAATCTCAGTCAAAGCATTTGGAGCAGATTTTACTTGGTCAAATAGTAATAGGAGTGGTAATCTAACTCTTTGTAAACTGGATCACATTTTCATAAACCTTTCTTTTCTTCAAGTTTGGCCAAAACCTTTTTATGACATTCTTCAGCCTTCATTATCTGATCACTGTCCTTTGATTTTTCATTGGGGAGTTGATGATTTTTGTGGAGGGAAACACTCTTTTTTATTTTTTATTTTTTGGACTAAGCATGTTGACTATCAAGATATTCTTAAACAGGTTTGGAACATGCAGTTTGGCAGGGATCCTCTAGCAAATTTATCTCTAAAGATGAAAGCTCTCAAATTTCATTTAAAGGTTTGGCCTGTAGCTAATTTTGGTAAGGAATCTAGGCTTTCTAATCATATTAGGAATGAGCTTAATAAGATACAGGAGGACTTGAGTGCTGGACCATATGATACTCTTTTACAATAGGCTGAATTGCATTTAAGGAAAAAACTTGATCAAGTTATTAAAAGGGAATTGTCATCACTTAAACAGAAAATTCATTTAAGAATGGAGAAGGTGGCAAATTAGAATACTAAGTATTTTCATAATTTTCTGAAGGTTAAGAGTGCTAGAGAATGCATATTTCAGATAAAGGATATGTTTGGTAATTTGGTGAATTCATTTGATGGTATAAATGATGCATTTGTTAAGTATTTTACTTCTATCTTAGCTCCTTCCAATTCTTTTATACCTGACATCAAACCTCCTTTTGACATTGCACTTCCAACTTTATCCATGTCTCAGTCAAATTCTTTAATTTGTGCCATATCTGCTAATGAGATCAGATCTGCAGTTTTTAATATGGATAGTAATAGTTGTGGAGGCCCAAATGGTTATAATGCACATTTTATACAGCAGAGTTGGAATATAATTGGGTCTGATATTATTAAAGCTATACAATACTTTTTCATTAATAACATACTTCCTGTTGGTCTATCTGCTGTTGCCATTGCATTAATTCCCAAGATTGATAATCCAACTACAGTTGCCGATTATAGGCCAATTTCTTGTTGCAACATCATTTATAAAATCATTTCAAAAGTGATGGCTAATAGACTGCAATTAGTTCTTCCATCCATCATTTCCAATAACCAAGCTGCTTATATTAGTGGTAGATCCATTAGTGATTATATTATTTTAGCTCAAGAATTATTGTTTGGATATAAGAGGAAAAATATATCACCTAGATGCATGTTGAAGCTGGATATTAAGAAGGCATTTGATTCTATTGCTTGGAATTCTATTTTAGCTATTATGTCTAGGATGAATTTTCCTAAACCATTTTTAGCTTGGATTTACACATGTATTTCATCACCAATGTATTCAATTTCGTGAGAGGGTGGACTGTATGGTATTTTTAAAGGTGTACAAGGTGTTAGGCAAGGTGATCCTATTTCTGCCTACTTGTTCATTATAGTCATGGAGCTTCTTAAATCTATTTTGATGGATCTTGTAGTTAAGAAAGCACTTGATTTACATCCTAAATGTAAGCATCCCCTTATTACTCATCTTCTCTTTGCTGATGATCTGATCATCTTCACAAAGCCTACATATAAGAATATTCAGTGTATTATCTCCTCTCTGCAACTCTTTTATTCCATTACTGGCCTTCAAATAAATCTTTCAAAATCCAATATTCTTGTTGTTGGTTTGCCTACCTTACAGAAGAATGATATTATTAAGTATTCGGGTCTTCAAGAATTACCTAAAAATTCGTATTATTTGGGTTTGCCTATCATTAGTTCAAGAATAACCAAGCAACACTGTTTGCCACTCTTTGAAAAGATAATTCATAAACTGCAGTTTTGGCCAACTAATAGATTGTCTCAAGCTGGTAGACTTACTATTATTTAATCAATTGCTGTGGCTATGTCTACTTATTGGACTAGACATTACATTCTTCCAATTAAGCTACTTAATATGATTTCTAGTGCCCTAAATAAATTCCTTGGCATGGTGACCCTTTCTCGAAAAAGCAAATTCCCATTTCTTTCTGCAAGTTGTTTGATGCTAAAAAATATGGAGGGCTTGGTATTACTAATATTTTTCTATGGAATAAGGCTGCAATCTCTGTATATTTCAATAAGATTTTTGCTACTGATAAGAACTTATGGTCTCAATGGATTAATCAAAATCTTATTGGCAAGAGGAATTTTTGGACTATGACAATACCACAAAATTGTAGTTGGAGTTGGAGATGTATACTTAAACTTAGGGAAACTTTCATTCCTTTCATACAATGTGATTATGTATTGGTTAAAGGACTTTCCTTCTGGCACTCTCCTTGGGCTAAACAGGGACTGATCTTAAGTACCTTAGTTGATTATAATCTGAGAAGGAATTCTGGAATTTCAGAAAAGGCTAGAGTAGATGAATTTATACATGATGATTATATAGTTTTACCTTATTCCAGCTCCTTTCAACTAAGAAATCTGTGGAATCTCATTACCAGTAATCCATTTATAATTAGTGAAAATGCTCTAATCTGGTCAGGGAAGGGTAAAAATCATTCTATTAGGCTTGTTTGTAACTATCTTTGTCAAAATGTATCTGAGTTCCCCTGGCATTCAAGAATTTTGAAAACTGGATGTACCGCAAAAGAAAATTTGTTGTTGTGGAAAGTGATGGCAAATGCTTTGAATACTAAGGATCAGCTTTGTAGGATGGGTATTATTTCAAAGGATTTATGTGTTTTTTGCAAATCAGAATCTGAAACTAATACTCAATTATTTTTTGAATGTCCTTTTGTTTATCAAATATGGTATAGGCTTTTATCTAATGGTGGTTTTTATAAGCCTTCAACTGTTAGTTCTATTGAATGGTTTAATGTATTCAAAGCAACTATATGGAAGACTCGTACTACTAGACTTTTGCTAAAGCTTCTTAAGAAATCGATATATGTTGTCTGGTCAGAAAGAAATAATAGGATTTTTGGTAATGGAAGCAAGAATTCTTCTCAGCTGTATAATATGATTCATGGCAATATACTGAAGGACTTAAAAATTGATAATATTTGAAATTTGTTGTTCAAAAGGATTACTGACATTTGATTTATCGGCTGTCTGATATCTTCTGCAAATATTTGAAGTCTGAAGTTCGCAAGGAAGCTTGAATATGATCTTCCTGCAAATCAGCTCAAGTCTTATATGAAGTCATTCGCTACATCATGTGATAAATATAATAAGTTTAGTTACATCTTGTTTCATTCAGTTTTTGTTTCTAATTGTTTGTTTTCTAAAGTTGTGAGTTTGGTTGTATTATTTGCATTGTATCTTGTCAAGATATTGGATGTGTGAGTTGTATCTGCTTGTAATGATATATTAGTCAATAAAATGAGTTTATGCTCTTGCCTTTCAAAAAAAAAACCTTTACCTCACTCGTATGAGAAATCTAATTAAGCGGCTTAGTAAAATAAGTGGTATGAAACGCTTGCGTTTACTTTGTCGGTTAATTCTTGGACTTGTTCGATTGAATCTCTTGTGACAATTTTCGAGTGGAGATCTACAATTTGTTGGTGAATATTTAAGTTAAGCTAGTGGTTATGGGACATGAAGCTTAGCTCATATATTTACCAGCTTAGTGTAATTGACACTTCTTGATGATTGATGATGATCATTTTTGTGATTTAGACTAGCGATATGCTATGTTTCTTTGTCCATGTAGGGTATGGTACCTCGTTTTATTGAGTTTCGTCTCATTTCTTTTATAGGCTAACGAACTATGTATTATTTGGAGTTTCGACTCAATTTTTGTGGGCTAGCAACCCATGTTCTTTTATGGAGTTCGGTCCATCGGACGTACCTTTGTACTACGTTGTTGCACCAGCTTATCAGGATCATCGGGCGTACCGTTTTGCTACGTCGTCGTTCCGAATTATTCGAGTTTCAGGTTCCTCGGGCATACCGATATTGTACTACGTCGTTGCACCGGCTCTGTAGTTAGCGACGATAGGATAGCGTCCCGTTTATGATACACGTGTTGGTGAGTTTTCATGCTTCCGTTTTGTGATAGGCCTTCCCCTTTTTGTGACTTCTGGATTTCTATTGATGATTTCTAGAATTTGTGTTCCACCAGCTTTTATGATTGGCATCGATATGATGTCGATATTTGTGACTTGGTGAATAAAACTAAGAGTATGACATTCTTTTGATCTTTGAGAAGATTCTTGTGATATTGATTAATCTCTGGTTGATTTTCAGTTACATACTTATCATTGTATGGCTTTATGGTTATCATACATTTTTGTCATATCTCTTATTCTATATTATTTTATCTGATATTTATAGTTAGACTGATCCGTTTATTATCTTCATATTAAATAATACTCGGGTCAGACCGAGATGTTACAGGTGCTTCTGCTTGACTCCTCATTTGAGATTATTATTATTCTGACTTTTGGCTAACTACTTAGATTAGTAGTTTTTGGATGTATACATTTGAGATAAAGACTCATTGATGTATAACTATTCTTTTATGATATTGTGGATCTTGTTTGACCACTACTCTGATGTACACTTTTAAGTGTTATATATTCATATCTTTTTTCGCCTTTGTGATATGGATATCCGTGACTGATTTGTGTTATACTTATTTCTATATTTGTTTTCGAAGATATTATTGCCACTGTGTAGCAGCCTTGAGTTTGCATTGGTATGTCAGATTTTCTCTTGTAATGAAAAGTTGTATTTTTATCTGGCATATTGGTACTCGCACAAAGCAATTATACAGATGGTCGCTCCTCAACAGCCTTATTCTCCGTGCTAGTTGACGACATTACTCCGTAGTATTCTTGGCTAGCATGGGTATAGAGGTAGGGAGTTACAGCTTAGCATCAGAGCCAAACTTCAGAACAATGTAGAATAATTTAACAAAGATCATCGTCCTAAGTCCGTCTTAGGAGTCGTGCCTTAGGATTTGATTCGAGTCTCCGTACCACCTCATCCTATTTTCTTTTGTGATACCTTGTTTTATCAATCATTATTGTTTGATATTCGTTTTGCGAATAACCTTTTTATTCTTCTTTCTTTCTTTCTTAAAAGAAGAGAAATGGTTAGACTTGGCCGTTCCAGCGCCGGTCAATCTAGTGCTACTCCCCAGGATGGAGTATTTATGTCTGCCCAGCAGCTTTTAGATCTCGTGAAGAATGCTCAAGCTGCCGGACCCAATGCAGAGCCTACTCACCCTAAGTCAGGATTTGCACGTTTGTGCAGCGATTATACCAACTTGGGTAGGAAGCCATTCATGGGTTTCGAAAGTGTTATTCAAGTCCAAGCTTGGCTTAGAACATGCGATCAAATCTTTTCTCGCATGAATCTTATTGATCTTCACCGAGTTCAGGTGGCCTCTAGTATGCTCAAGAAAGAGCATTAGACCGGTACGAGCATCTGATTTCTAAAATGAATGAAGCGGATCTTACTTGGGAGAAATTTCGGGAACGATTCATACTAAAGTTTGTGCCAGAAGCTGAGAAGGTGACATTGGCTCGCCGTTTCATTGACCTTGTTCAAGGTGAATCCTCCGTGGCAGACTATGTCGCATCATTCGAGTCACTTTCTAAATACGGGGTAGAATACATAAACAGCCCAGTTGAAGAAGAACCAAAGATTTGTTTATGGCTTGAACAAAAATCTCATGAAGCCATTACTTCTAAAATTAGAAGTTTCTTTTGATAAACTTGTCGATATCGCTCTTCGGCTTGAAGAGGCAGATAAAGAAAGTGATGTTGAAGTTGTGGGTGCCAAACCAAACTTCAGCAACAACAAGAAATGGCCTATTAAATTCAAAGGTCCTAATCTCAACAAGAAAGGAAAACAAGCAGCTTCTGTAGCAAAGACTCTTACCCCTAGTAGTAGGCAATGCTACAATTGTGGTTCTAAAGACCATTATGCCAATAGATGTCCGAAACCTCTCTTTTGTCGCTATTGCAAAAGTTCGGGTCATCTTTTATCTTCATGTCCCAAACTTCAAGGAAAGAAGGAGGGAAAGTTAAATGCTGCACAAGCCCCTAGCAACACTTCTCGTGGTCAAGGTATTTCTCATTCTATCCTTGATGGCATTATTGTGTTTCGTGATCATCCTATTCGAGTTCTTTTTGATACGGGTGCATCCCATTTTTTTATATCAAAAGAACTTGTTGATACTTTTTCTTTACGTGTTGTTGCTTTAATGACTTCTTCGAGAATTGCGAATCCAGTTGGTGGATGCGCAGCAATTAGTTTGCTTTGTAAAGATGTCGAGATTATTTTGTGTGATTTTTCTTTCCGAGCCGATTTGCATGTTATGCGCTACTTAGGCTTTGGAATTATTTTGGGAATGGATTGGCATAACCATTATGAAGCTCATATCCTATGTCCTGTGCGGACTATTTATCTTCGACATCCGCAATCTGTTAATCAGATTTCTATAGTACTTAAAGATTCGGATTCCGCTTTGACTGCATCTTTATATTCTTTAAATCCTCATGATGACGATAATGATGATGAGGAAGATGACATTTCTCTTATTCATGTTGTTCATGAATTTTCCGACATATTTGAGCCCGTTTTAGGATTACCACCTAAGCGAGCAATTGAATTCAGAATTAATCTAATTCCTGGAGCTTTGTCTATTACTCGTCCTCCTTATCGTATGTCCAATAAAGAAAATGAGGAGACGCGCAAACAATTATCCGAATTGGAGACGAAGCAATTTATTCACCCTAGTTCCTAGCCTTGGGGAGCTTCGGCTATTTTCGTGAAGAAATCTGATGGTACACTTAGGCTTTGCATTGACTACCGCAAGCTTAATGATCTTACTATCAAAAATAATTATCCTTTACCTCGGATTGATGATCTATTCGATCAACTTAGTGGTTCTAGAGTCTTTTCACAATTGGACTTAGCAACCGGGTTTCATCAGCTTCGTATTGCAAAGGACAGCATTCCTTTGACATCGTTCCGTACTCGTTATGGATCTTATGAATGCCTTGTTATGCCATTTGGTTTAACAAATGCTCCGGCTTATTTCGTTGACCTTATGAATCGAGTTTTCAAAGATTTCCTCGATCGATTTGTTCTCATCTTTATTGACGATATTCTTGTATATTCAAAAACCGAGGAGGAGCATGAAAAGCGTCTTCGGATTGTGTTGGAAACTCTTAGGAGTAATCAATTAAAAGAAAAATTTTCTAAATGCCATTTTTGGCAATCTCGTGTGAAGTTTCTCGGTCATATCATTTCCGAATCCGAAATTTCCGTAGATCCTTCAAAGATTGAAGCGATTTAAAATTGGAAGAGACCGGAGAGTGTGACGGAGATCCGTAGTTTTATTGGATTCGCAGGTTATTACCGCTGTTTCATAAAAGACTTTTCTAAAATTTCCATGCCTCTTACTTGTCTGAAAAAGAAGGGAGTTAAATACATTTGGTCGGTCAAATGTGAAGCTTCTTTCCAGAAATAAAAAGAACTCCTTTCCGATGCTCCTATTCTGGTTATTCCCGAGGGGAATCAAGATTTTATTGTTTATACCGATGCTAGTCGTGTTGGTTTGGGAGTCATTCTCATGCAAAGAGAACGTGTTATTTCTTATGCTTCTAGGCAATTGAAGGCAGCCGAGACTAGATATGCCACTCATGATTTAGAGCTCGCGGCTATTATTTTCGCTCTTAAAATTTGGCATCATTATCTTTTAGGGGAGAAATTTGTTCTCTATACCGATCATAAATCTTTGAATTATTTATTTTCTCAAAAGAAACTTAATTTACGTCAACAACGTTGGCTCGAGTTCCTTGCATCTTATGATCTTGACATTTTTTATACTCTCGGAAAGGGAAATCGTGTTGCCGATGCCCTTAGCCGAAAGCTACAAGAGGTTGTTTCCATGATGATATCTGAATGGAATGATCTCGGAATTTTATCCACTTGTGAGATTCGAAATCGTGAGTCCGATTTATGTTCATCTTTGGCTTTATGTCACCTTGAGGCTCATCCTCTCTTTTAGACCGCATTCTTGGAGCTCAAAAGCTAGATCCCGAATTGGCTCTTCTTAGCCAAAGTTGTAGGGATAAAATTGGTATTGAAGGTTTTAAAGACTTTGATATTGATTCTCGTGGCGACATTCGAAAATTTGGTAGACTTATCATGCCAAATATTAGTGATCTTCGTAAAGATATTTTAGAAGATTCGCATCGTTCTAAATTTACTATTCATCCTGGTAATAGTAAAATGTATGCGGATATGAAGCGACTTTATTATTGGGATGGAATGAAATCTGGTATTGCTAACTTTGTTAAGCGTTGCATGACTTGCCAACTTGTCAAGGCCGAGCATCAAAGGTTCGGTGGGTTATTGCAACCTTTAGAAATTCCAATATGGAAGTGGGATAAAATTTCCATGGAATTTATTGACGGCCTTCCCCGTTCTCGCTCGGGTCATGATAGCTTATGGGTGATTGTTGATAGACTTACTAAATCCGCCCATTTTATTCCCGTTTGGTCCAATCGGACCGTTCCTCTTTTGGCCAAGCTCTTTATTAAAGAAATTGTTAAATTACATGGAGTTCCTACTTCTATTGTCAGTGATCATGATCCATTGTTTACTAGTGGATTTTGGAAGTGTCTTCAAAAAGCTTTGGGAACGAAGCTTAATTTTAGCACCGCTTATCATCCTCAGTCCGATGGACAAATCGAGCGTGTGAATCAGACTCTTAAAGATCTTCTTCGTACATATGTTCTTGATTTTGGTGGAAGTTGGGAAGATCATATTTCTCTTGTTGAGTTTTCCTATAATAAAACCTTCCAATCTTCTATTGGTATGGCACCTTTTGAGGCACTCTATGGAAGGCCATGCCGATCTCCTTCTTGTTGGCTTGAGGCCAGTGAGAAGATGGTTTTAGGTCCAGATTTTATTCGTGATTCCATAGAAAAGATTGACTTTATTCGTCATAGGATGAAAGAAGCCCAGAGTAGACAAAAATCCTATGCTGATAACCAAAAAAGGAAAATAGAATTTTTTGTGGGAGATTTTGTGTTTATTCGTGTTTCACCTATGAAAGGTGTTGTGCGTTTCAATCGATCGGGGAAGTTAGCACCTCGATATATTGGTCCATTTCCCATCACCAAACGTATTGGTTCCGTGGCTTATCGCCTCTTATTACCGGCTCAATTTTCTGCTATTCATGACGTGTTTCACGTTTCTCAATTACGGAAATGCCTTCTAGATCCCGATTCTATCCTTGAGACCGGTGTTGTGGAAGAAATTGAAGTTTCGCCTAATTTAACTTATGAGTAACATCCTATTCGTATTATTGCTTCGGAGGTCAAACGCCTTCGAGATAAAGATGTCCCGCTTGTGAAGGTTCAATGGTCTCAAATCCTAAGGATTGTTCTTGGGAATCTAGAGAATTCATCGAGCGAACACTTCCGGACTTACTTTCTCGTGCTCTATGAGGTGAACTTCTGGTTTCAATTTCTTTTGTGTTAATATGCTTTTATGGTTGTTACTTTTATTTCCTTCTTAAATATTGCATGGACGCAATTTCCTTAAGGAGGGGAGTTTGTAACAACCCGCATATTTTACGATTGAGTATTTAAATATTTTATTTAAATATTTCATCGTTAGTCGGATTTTAGTCCGTAAAGCTACTTTTTTCAAACAGTCAAATTAGGACTCGAGACCACCCTCATTGAGTTCAAAATAATGTCTGCGATCTTTTTGAGTATAAACTTCGATATGTTTGAAGATAGTAGAATTTTGCTACTTTTTCATTTAGGGCTTTGGTTTTGTTTCAGCCCATTAGACCCAAGCTTCACCGCTCTTCTCTTCATTACTTTACTTCAATTTCCTAATACTCAAGCTTTAGCAACAATGGAGTGAGGAATGGGAAATTAAAACTCCAAGCCCAAGTTTCCATTTGCAAATCAAGTTCTAGCTCCAAATTTATAGAAGAAGCTTTGGTAAACCTCCTCTTCTTCTTCTCCAACTCATTCTCTTACCAATTTCAGAAATTCCTAAACCTAATTTAGGAAATGTTTCTCTTTTAAGCTTAGATTCAAGCTCTTTGGGTTGGAATTGAAGAGTGATTGTCCTTGCCATTTCTCTATAGCTTCTTCTTCATTTGTTTTGGGTTTAAAGGTGAGATTTTTGTCTCACATCTATGCCTATATCTATCTTTGATTGTTGGGTATGAATTCCTAACACTTATTCATGCGCATTTGCTTTTGGTTTCGATTGAATTGGAGAATATTCCAATTTTTGGTGTTTTGAGTTCAATTCTTTAAAAATCCTAACTTTGTTGTTTGATCATGTTTTTGGTGATGAATCGAAGAGCTTATAGGACCGGGTAGCCGATAGGCGCAAACCCCTAGCATCCGTGCTTATCCGATTGCAAATTGAGAGAGTTTGCACTTCATTTAAAATGAGATAGGAAATTCAGGAAATCAGGTTCAGTCGACAGAATTCTCAGAGTCAGTCGACTGAGCTGAAGCCCGAGAATTTTTTAGGTCTGTGTTCAGTCGACTGACTCAGTGAGTTTAGTCGACTGACCTGCACCTATTTTTCCTGTTTTGCCTATTTATGCTCAATTTGTTTGTTTTCCAATATTGAATCGATTCTTCTTCTCCGATTAGTTGTTATCACCTTTATCGACTTTGATAACTTCTATTTTAGGAATTTTTGGGTATATCCACTTTGATGGATTCGGTATCAGTTTCTTTGGATTTGATTCATGTATTCGTATGTGAATTTTGATGATTGATTGTTTCTACAATCATTTTTGTGAATTGTCACTTTAAAAATATAAAGTTTTTCTATACTAGTAGTAAATATCAAAACTCTTCCTTTAAAACAATTTCAACACTATTTTATTACAAAGCTCGTTTCTTAAACCTTTTTCCAATCTATTAGTATATACAAACTTTTACCTCACTCGTATGAGAAATCTAATTAAACGGCTTAGTAAAACAAGTGGTATGAAATGCTTGCGTTTACTTCGTCGGTTAATTCTTGGACTTGTTCGATTGAATCTCTTGTGATAATTTTCGAGTGGAGATCTACAATTTGTTCGTAAATATTTAAGTTAAACTAGTGGTTATAGGACATGAAGCTAAGCTCATATATTTACTAGCTTAGTGTAATTGACACTTCTTGATGATTGATGATGATCATTTTTGTGATTTAGACTAGCAATATGCTATGTTTCTTTGTCCACGTAGGGGACGGTACCTCGTTTTATTGAGTTTCATCTCATTTCTTTTATAGGCTAACGACCTATGTATTATTTGGAATTTCGACTCAATTTTTGTGGGCTAACGACCCATGTTCTTTTATGGAGTTCGGTCCATCGGACGTACCTTTGTACTACGTTGTTGCACCAGCTTATCAAGATCATCGGGCATACTATTGTACTACGTCGTTGTTTCGATTTATTCGAGTTTCAGGTTCCTCGGGCATACCGATATTTTACTACGTCGTTCCACCTGCTCTATGGTTAGCGACCATGGGATAGCATCCCGTTTGTGATACACGTGTTGGTGAGTTTTCATGCTCCCGTTCTGTGATAGGCCTTTCCCTTTTTGTGACTTCTGGATTTCTATTGATGATTTCTAGAATTTGTGTTCCACCAGCTTTTATGATTGGCATCGATATGATGTCGATATTTATGACTTGGGGAATAAAACTAAGAGTATGACATTCTTTTGATCTTTGAGAAGATTCTTGTGATATTGATTAATCTCTGGTTGATTTTCAATTACATACTTATCATTGTATGGCTTTATGGTTATCATACGTTTTTGTCATATCTCTTATTCTATATTATTTTATCTGATATTTATAGTTAGACTGATCCGTTTATTATCTTCATATTAAATAATACTCGGGTCAGACTGAGATGTTATAGGTGCTTTTGCTTGACTCCTCATCTGAGATTATTATTATTATTCTGACTTTTGGCTTACTACTTAGATTAGTAGTTTTTGGTTGTATACATTTGAGATAAAGACTCATTGATGTATAACTATTCTTTTGTGATATTGTGGATCTTGTTTGACCACTACTCTGATGTACACTTTTAAGTGTTATATATTCATATCGTTTTCCGCCTTTGTGATATGGATATCGGTGACTGATTTGTGTTATACTTATTTCTATATTTGTTTTCGAAGATATTATTGCCACTGTGTAGCAGCCTTGAGTTTGCATCGGTATGCCGGATTTTCTCTTGTAATGAAAAGTTGTATTTTTATCTGGCATATCGGTACTCGCACAAAGCAATTATACAGATGGTCACTCCTCAACAGCCTTATTCTCCGTGCTAGTTGACGACATTACTCCGTAGTGTTCTTGGCTAGCATGGGTATAGTGGTGGGGTGTCACACTGCCCATACAGCCGAATAAAAAGGAACATCCCACACAGCTGAATAAGAATGCTCATCATCCCCTTGACGATGTTCTGATAGCATTAATCCATACAAGTCAGTTCCAGGTCCGAACGGAACCGAATGCACTACTCCTACTACATCCATTTTGGAATCACCCTCAGGATTAGTAGTGATTAGCCTTGCGCTTCACGGCTCCATCTTCGACTCCAAACTCTTGTTTTCCTCACGAAAACGTTCAAACCAGATCAAAGTGGTTTTCGAAAAATTAATCCTGATCCCGGTCTCTTTGAAACAATCAGCGCATTAGCCAATATTGATAATCGGTTATTTAACCATCATATAACATCCACAAACAACCATCAGGCCTTAATAGTTTCCCAAAATATTTATTTCAAAATAACTTGCCAAGATATTTTCTACCCTTCAACCCTTTGAAACTAGTTTTCGAATCACTTTTTCTCTCACTGAATAAATTTCCACCCAATTGTTTTATTTCACTGAAAACCACCAAGTCTTAATATCTAATATTTTTAAATAATTTAAATCACTCTTCCAAAATATATATACTCTAAAACACTTAAAATAAAAACTATTTAAAATTCTAGTTGGAAATTTTATAATAATTTATGATGTAAAACTTAAGACAAAACAAATTTTTAAAAGAAAAGTTATTCTATAAGGTATAAATATTAAATAATTGTCCTTTAAATCATAATACTAGTTAAACCTTTAAAATAATTTACTTATAGAATTAACTTAATAAATATTTACTTCTAAAAATTTTAAAACCACTAAATAATAATTTCTTTCTAAAACATTCTTTTAAAATAACTTTAAAACCTATAACTCATACTTAAAAATCTTCTTTGAAACATACTTGGCCTTTCAGGAAAATACACTTCCCATTCCAAAATAGCCCATTTAATCAGTTAATAAATCCTTCTCAATTTATCCCAATTTAATTCACGTCTCAAACCTGTAAACTTATTTCCCACAGCTTTAAAAATAAATCCACTATTTATTTTTAAAACAAATTACCCATTCTTTTATAAATTCCCACCGTGAATTTCTACTTTCAAATATCCACGGATATCATATTTCACTTTATAAACCCTATTTGTAAATTCCATAGTCTTATCCTCCTCTTAAATAACAGTTTAAAACATTTAATCAATTTTCAAATTGATTTCCAAATTTTACTCTATTTTAAAACACGTTCCTTTACTTACTCAATTTATTTCAAAACCCATTAATTTCACATTTTACTCCTTAATTATGACTTAAAATCTTATTTAAACTGAAAATACCAATTTCATACTTTTTCCAAAATTCTTCTTTATCTCTTGCAACACTTTAAACCTTGAATTTAAAAATAAATCTTTTATTCCTTTGCATAATATCACTTAAGTTTAAAATTCATTTATTCCCATTTATTAAAAAATATCCTTTCTCATACTCGGAATTTATTTATTAGAATCTAAAAATCAACTTTTCTCCTTTTTCCAATTCATTCTTTAATTTATCCAAATTCTCTATAATTATTTTACTTAAAAATTCTCTCTTTACTTCCCTTCAAAAATCAAATCTTTATAATTTTGATAACTCGGTATACCTAAATATATCCAATCAAACCATAGCATCCAATATTTTCAATTCCCAATATAATCAATAAACTATCACAGATAATCAATGAATCATATCATAGATTATGACAACATACTCAATAATTTGAGGAATCCAGTTAGATCCCTCCAACCTGTTTTTCCCGCATCCACAGATGTTAGCACAATATAAAAATACCAATCCCACTTTGAGGGGGATATCGCGGTATATAGGGTCATTCGCTATTATGTGGGGCACATAGGGTCTCATCCGCTATATAATGCAGGAAATCAATCGGTCCAATATATATACTACTATATATAATATCACAGCCAGACAGATAATAAATCATCAATTCAAGCAATCAATCCAATAACTTAAATTTAACTATTTAAATTTGAATGGTAATCCAAATGAGTGAGATTAACTCAACTTTGATTTTTGTTTTGCAATCCGATCCAACCTGACTTGTTTTCTTCACGGTATTAGACCTTGTACAATGTTATATGATTAAATTAATATTTGAATTGATCGAACAATTACTTACTATTTATTTAATATAACTAATAATTTGGTTTTAAACTAATAATCTAATTTTAACCTCATTCCTATAATAAATAATTCTTAGCAACTAAAATAATATAAAAAATAATTAAATAGGTTAATCTCCATAATACATTATTATCAAATAGACTAGTGATTGAAAATATGTATCTTTATTTCTTCTTCACTTTTAACTGCATATATTTTTAAAATAAGCTATATGGATTCAAAGATCTAATTTTTATATAAATTTTCTTTTTTTCTGTAAATAACAACAATAATTTACTTTACTGTATAAATTCTGGTTAATAAACAAAGATCAACATATTTAATTTAGGATAAAAATGTTTAAAATGATCGGTTAATATTTCCAAAATCATTTCCTTTCAAATTAAAATACTAACCCAAATTTTAAAACACACAAGAAACCCATACTCAAAGTTCGGCTCCAAACCAGCACTTCCCTTTTCCTCTTCTCACGAGGCCATAAAGCTGCCACCAGATCGCGAGCCACCCTTTGCGAGCCCTAGAATTATCGTGACGTAACCCCAAAGACGATGCCAGAACCCACTTCGAACTCGCCTCGCCAACTCGACGTGAGGCCATGTGAGCGCTGCGCGTTGAACCATCGACGAGTACTTGAATGAAATCTCTTCTCCCTTGCATGATTTTGGGTTTCAAGCTTTATTTCATTTTCGTTTTGATTTAAGGCAGAAAACGGTAAGGAGGTACGCAGTTTAATTTGACGAAGAAGAAACGCGGATTTGCCCCTTATAATCGCCTTCCATTTTATAATTCGTGAACGAACTTGTTTAAAGTCAGGGAAAAGAAAACGACGGGAAGTTTTCGATTTCAAGCTGGGAATGGGTAAGAAGAAATGAGATTTACTTTGAGTGGATATCTGTTTTCGGTCATTATCTTTTTTTTAAGAATACGTGTGTCCTCAAGGATGACAAGTGCTTTAAATTCTTTTTACGTGTCTGCACAGGCTTCCCACAGTATTCAATGCAACAATAATATTTATATTTATATTTATATTCAAATTTAAATCGTCTTGAAATCATAGCTTAAAATCTTGACATCCTATGGAGGCGTGCTGCTAGGCTTTTATAATGTTATACCCCTGTTACGAACACGATGGAAAAAGTTTCGAGTCCTGATTTGATCATATGGAGAAGATAGCTTTTTGATCCAGTTATTATATTGAATTTTCGATATAGATTTCGGTGCGTTTATATATCTTACGGCCACACGATAACTCAAAATGTTACAAAATTTGAAATACAATAATAATACACTATCATGGATCTAGTGGAACTAGTTTCGTCGAAATCCGAGACTGTGCCTCGGAAGGCTATTTTAAATATCAATTTAAATGATATGTTTTTAAAACTGAACAAAACACTTTCAAACTCAAATTAAAAACTTCTATTATCGTCACTATTATCACTATAAATTTTATAAGCCTTTGAAATATATTTTTAACCAACTTAATACCAAGATTCACTATTTTAACTAATTTCCAGTTGTTAAATCCCATTATTTAGTTATTCAAATAAATAGTGATATTGGAAATTCAAGTTAAACTAACTTTCAAATATTTAAAATCAATTAAATATTCCAATTTCAAATATCCAAAACCCTGAGTCGTCACATTCCTCCCCCTTAAAAGAATTTTGTCCCTGAAATTACTAGTTAAGAATGATCCATAACCTGTTCATCATTTTCCCCAAACCAAACAGTTTAAACATCTTCCCAAAGTAATCTTTTTATTAAAGACACACTAACACTCTTACTAACTTCCCAAACTCAACCATAACTTCCAAACACTATTATTTACTCAACTATTCAAATTTAAATTTAAAACCAAATATCAAATTATCAAAATTTTCTACCTTCCTAAATTTTTGAAAAATTTCGTCAGTGTCACCTTTGCACGGCTAGATCGGTACAACTAAAAAATGCCTCTATGGGCCCCCAGATTTCAAATGAAAACAAAAGGCCAAGTGGGGAGATCAGAATTCATCAAATTTCATAAAGAAATTAAATACATACCCTTTTGTGGAGCAATTCAATTTATCTTCTGTGTTCAAACACCAATTTTCCTTTGCTTTAAAAACACCTGTATATCCTACTTTGCACCCATATCCAATGATAAAATCCAAATTAATTTTATTCATTTCCTTGCAAAAGTTTCAACATTTGTTTTACTTAAGCTTGTACGATTTACACATTTCATCCGTACGCAATATCAAATTCGATCGCTCACTCGATCAGACAATTTCCCTTCTAAACTAGTATCATTCACCCGATTTCTTAGTGCGGACTCGGATCTGATTTCTTGATCAAAAACCGTCATTCTCCTTACATAGTCCTAAACAAGATAGGGAATTTCCAGAATCAATCAAAAATCCATATCCAAAATTCACCGTCGAAAATCGATTGAAAAATCCCAACTCAGATCGATATAACTACCTCGAAATTCTATGCTCGAATCAGAATCAAATTGTTATGCGAATAAAATAATATACGTACATCTTACGTATTTATCTCAATTGATTCAGCTATATCAATCTTCTTTTATTTACATTTATTTTGATTTCTATTCACTTATCCATGCTTATCATTTCGCACACTTTTATTATATCTTCATTCAAATATTAACTTAGAATATTTTCCCAATATCAAATTTTACTTTAAGAATTTCACCATTTCCTCTTAAGTTCAATATAATTATTTCCTACACTTTACTATTCATTTTCACTTCACCACTGAAGTTTATCTATTTTTATTCAAAAATATTTAATTACCAAATTTCAATTTAAACTAATTTATCTCCAAATTTTAAATATTGAATTCTATTAACCACATCTAAACCCATATTTACTTTCCTGCTTATTGTATTTTGTATTTAGTTCCATCAACTAATTTGTTTCCAATCCAATTCAATTTCAAATCTGTTCATCTTACTAATTTCAATTAATCACTTCATTTCTACACTTAATTTCAAATCTCAAATAAAATTTTATTTCCAAACTTTTACTTCTTTTAGTTCCTTCGAACAATTTTTTCGACTTTACTTTACTTAACCCAATTCAAATTTAATTCCAATATTCAGTTTATTTCCATTTACTTACAAATTTAGATTAGTTTATTTCATTTTCACATTTATTCCCAACTTAGTAAATTTTATTTTAATGGCCATTTCGTTTAGTCTAGTCTGCTCAGGCTTTTTCCTCAAATTCGCTTTTATTTAATTTGATTCAGTTACACTTCAATTTTAAAATTTTAAACTTTTATAGTGTTAGCGTCAAAATTGGTGACTAATACCCAAATGTAATTGAAAGCACCAACTAACAGTCACATATAACAGATAGAGTATATGTAGAGAGTAATAATGTGAAGAGCAATCAAAATTAAAAAGAAAGCAGTAAAGAAAACAGATTTTATAGTGGTTCGGCTAACTCTGGCCTACGTCCCTTCTAGAAGTTTGCTTTTTATTGATGTAAGAATCGGCTATAATTACAAAAAAGGTGTAATGACCCGCAAATCCATACCCCTTGAGTCAGCACTATTCTACATCAGTCAACTCAAGTTGAACAGAAATACGAACCATTAGGGTTAAAGAAGAAGAGGTAGAAGAAGGAAATAGAAAACAACATCAGAATCTAACCATCGCAGCGGAATAAAATATAATTGATAATAAATAATCTTTACTCAAAAATCAAATATATCTGTTTATATATTACATCATCAGAGTACATCAGTCACATTTCAACATCACTAACATACAACTAGATACACAACTACTCAACACAGCGGAATATATATAAAACAAGTACGGAAGTACGTATCGTCATCCAGCTCGTCTTCTGAGCTCCACATCATCATGTCCTGTATTCTATAATACTCGGTCTGACCCGAGCATCATAGTTAAATAACACCCGAGTCAATATGGAATACCAGCGTGAGAAATCATACCCAATTGATTATTAAGTTTCAAAAATCCTTTGAAAAACAAAAGCATCTCGTAAGACCATGTCACAAATAAACATATTGGGTTTTTAACTTACGATAGCTAAAACACTTTTTATTAAAATCATCTGATATTATAATAGGGTCTTAATACAAATACTTATTAAAATAGCCAAAATTGTTACATCTATTAAATTCCAACTACTAGCTACATAGTGGGTAATACAAACAAAACTCGTAAAAGGCTCGTAGGGAGAATGGATTTCCAACTAATGACTAGGCACTGGGATACCACCCTATCATGACACGTGGCCTAGATCACAGTACCGAGGATCACTCCCGACCCCCTGCAACACAAGGCCGGGACTACCCCTCATTGGATAATCCTGAATGAGATCACCCTACGGTTGGGATCAGCAACCACACCACTAAGCCGAATAAAAAGGGACATCTAGACAGGGATGACCTCACCCTGAATGGGTGCTACCCACCTAGCCTTGCTGCATAACCCCTGATTTTCAGTCATTCCCGGTTGATGAGGCTTGAGGCTAAGCGTTACCTTTAAGATCGTTTCACTTAGAATGCTCATCGTCCACCTGACGATGTTCTGAAAGCATTCATCCATACAAGTCCGCCCCGGGTTCGAACGGAACCTAAGGCACTATTCCTACTACATCCATTTTGAAAATATCCTCAGGATTAGTAGCGACTAGCCCTTGCACTTCACTGCTCCATCTTCGAATCCAAACTCGTTTTTCATGAAAACATACAAACCGGATCGAAGTGGTTTTCGAGAAATAAATCTCGATCCCGATCTCTTCGAAACGATATGCGCAGTTGGCCAATATTGATAGTCGGTTATTTAACTATCAAGTAACATTTACAAACAACCATCAAACAATAAATAATTTCCCAAATTATATATTTATCTTAAAATATCTTTGCAAGATATTATTCCATTTTCAACCCTTTGAAAACAGTTTCAAACCATCTTCCACTTTCAGAATAAGCTTTCCCAAATATTTTCTATCTCCACTGAAATCACCAAGGACAAACACTTAGATTTTAGAATAGTTTTAACGACACTTTATTAGAAAATATACTTTAAAATATTTAAATTAAAAACTACTTCGATGTTTTATTAAAAGTATATACTTTAGGAATATTGAAAGATGAGGTTACTTTTATAAAATATAAACCTAGATTTTCTCTTTTAAAACAAATACTAAGTCACTTTTAAATAATTACTGATATAATAGATTAAAAGAAAATACTTACTCTAGAATTTAAATATTTAGATATAATAAATTTTTCCAAAACTTGCTTTTTAAACAACTTTAAAACTTTTAATTTATATTTAAAAATTTACTTTGAAAACGTACTTGGTTATCCAGGGAGAATTTTCAATTTTAATCACTTAAATAAATTTTTCAAATTGATTTCCAATTTACTTCATTTGAAATAAATTTCTTTACTTACTCAATTCATTTCAAAATTTGTTAATTGTGGACTTTATTATTATTATTATCCGTTTGATTTTAAATCCTTTAACTGAAATATACAAATTCAATTTTTTTTCCAAATTTCTTCTTTATTCTTTTCAAAATTTAAATCTTAAATTTGAAATAAATGCTTGTTCTTTTAAATAATAACACTTAAGTTTAAAATTCATTAACTTTCTGTTTATTCAAAATTTCCTTTTCATACGCGGAATTATTTATTAGAATTTAAAACTACTATTATTCTTATCCAATTTATTCTTAATTATTTAAATTCTCTATAATTATTTCACTTACAATTCCTTCATTTATTTCCAAAAATCCAATTCTATATATTTCGATAATTCGGTGTGTCGAAATAAATTCAAGCAAACCATAGCACTCAACATTCCAATCATAGCATATCAAAATAATCACAATAGTGAATATTGAATAATTTAAATAAATGTTGAGGAATCCAGTTGGATCCCTCCAACCTGTTTCCCTGCATCCACAGATATTATTACAATATAAAATAACGATTCCACTTCGAGGTGGAATATCACGGCATATGGGTTCTAAATATAAAATCATCCGCTATTTAATGCGGAAAATCAAACATTCCAAGATATACTATATACTACTATATATAACACACCAAATCAAATCAATCAATCAATTGTTTGAATTTGACTATTTAAATTTAAATTTAAATTCAGCTGAGTGAGATTAACTCACCTTTGCTTTGCTGTTCGCAATCCATTCCAAACTGGCTTGTTTCCTTGATTTTTAAACCTTGTATAACAATTCACGATTTATTATTATTGAATCAATCAAACAAGTATTCACCATTTATTTTTTTACTTAACTATGATTAAATTTTGAACTTTGATTTAATTTAACCAAAGTAGTAAATTTTTAAACTAATTTTCCTTTCATAAATTGCTTAAAAAATAATTAAGTAAGTTAAGCGTGCACATAAGTATAAAATTTTCTTTTCAATTCCAGTTTAAACCTGATTACAGTAACAATATCTAACCTCATTTACATTTTCTTTTCTAACCCGACAATTTCCATTTCTAACTTACACTTTCAAAATCTTACCTATTTACAATTCAAATCTATTGGATTAAGAAAATTCCAAATTTACTTTCCTTCCTATAAACAAATTAAATGAATAGTTTTAACTTACTTATCATTAGATTAAAACGTATAAAATAAATTAACCATCTCGTAACAACTTACGAATTTGTAAATATTTGATTTTTATCATGCTTTACAATAGATATACCACCATAATAACTATTAAAATTTGACAGTAAAATAAAAAATGTATATATTCATTATATATATTTTTCTTCTTTTTTTTTAAAAAACAAAATAACAGAAATTTCTTTACTGTATGTACATACATATTTCTATATAAATCGTATCTCTCTCTTATTTTCAGGAACTAATATAAATTAAATAAATAAATAAAACCTCACCGCAGCCTCCATCGCCTTACGCACGTCATTGATCGCGACCCCTTCCTTCATCCTCGCAACCCAAGCCCTACGCCATCGAGCTCGAAAACGAACGCCACCTCCACGCTGATCGCAACCCTAACTCGCATCGCGAAACCCCATCCCACTTGAATCGTGTTCGAGCGCCGCCATGATACCTGCTCGACCTCCACACTAATTGCTTGCGATCGAAGGAGGAGTCAGCTAAGAATCGAAGTCAATTTTCACGAACTCGAAGACTATGATTTTCGAATTGGAATCTACAGGGATGAGCAGTCGTTACCCCCTTTATTTTTATTTTTATTCGATTCAAAATAAATGGCAAGCGACCATGTTTTTCTGATAATCGTTCGATTTAATGAAAAGAAAAAGGGTGCGAGATTTTATTTAGAAGGGCTCGGCTTGGAAATAAATGAGAAAGGAGGTGTATAGAAGAAGATTTGACTATAGATTTGATTTTTCTTTTATATGTATATTTTTTTTTATAACATATCACAAATTATATACTGTAAAAATTTGAACTCATATTTAGGCGTGCTGCTAGACGTTTATAATGTTTTACCCCTATTTCGAACACAATGAAAAAGGTTCTGAGTCCTAATTCGATCGTATGGGGAAGATAGCTTTCCGAATCGGTTATTATTAATTAAATTTTCAGCGCATTTATATATCGTACGCTCACAAAACAACTCCGATCACTATGAAATTTAAAATTCGATAATAATAAAATATTACGGATCCAATGGAACTAGTTTCATCGAATTCCGGGACTGTGCCCCAAAAGGCTATTTTTAAATTCAATTTGAACTATAGAATTTTAAAACTGAACAAACCACTGTTAAATTCAATTTTACAACTTCTATTATCCTTAGTATTATCAATATAAATTTTACAAGCCTTCAAATTATTTTTAACAGGCTTAAAACTCCAGGTTCAACATTTTACTCAATTTCAACTTATTTAATTCAATAATTTAATTATCAAATAAATAGTGATATTTGAATTCAAGTTAAAATTAACTTTTAAATATTTAAAATCAATTAAATATTCCGATTTCAAATGCTCAAAAATTCTGGGTCGTCACATTCCTCCCCCTTAAAAGAATTTCGTCCCTGAAATTACTAATTAGGAAGAATGGTCCAATACCCGTTTACTTTTCCTCAAAACCAAACAATTTAACATCTTACCGATGACCTTCTTATAAAAGACCCGTTATCTTTCTTACTAACTTCCCAAACCTTTCCTTAGTTCCCAACCAACTTTACTTATCCAACTATTTAAATTATAATTCAAAACCAAGTTTTAAATTTTCAAAATTTATCAAAAAATTTCTAACTCTCTAAATTTCCGAAATTTTTTGCCAGCGTCTCTTTGCGCGGCTAGCTCGGTACAACTACAAAAGGCATCTACGGGCTCCCAAATTCCAACAGAAAACAAAATCCAAGCGGCTAAATCCAAAAACCCAATCAAATTTCACAGAAATGTAAACACATACATTTTTGTCGAGCATTTCAAATTTATCTTCTGAAGTAAACACATACATTTTTGTCGAGCATTTCAAATTTATCTTCTGAAGTCAAAATTAATTCTCTTTTTTCTTTATAATACCTGCATATCTTACTTAGCAATAATATCCAATCACAACATTCCAAAAACATTTTATCGACTTCCTTCAAATGTCAATATTTATTCATTCAAATATTAACTTAGATTATATTTGTAATATCAATTTCCAATTAAGAATTCACCATTCCTTTCTTAAGTTAGTATAAGCATTCTATATGTTTCTTTATTTATTTTTTTCTTCACCACTTTATTTTATATCTATTTCTATTCAAATTGATTCTTTCATTTCCATATGAATTCAATTTATTCTTAACTCTGAATATAAAATTTCATCTTCCATTTATAACTGATTCATATCATTGTTTTAAATTAGTTTAATTCACTAATTTATTTCAATTTCCAGCTTGAAATCGTTTTGTCGTTAACAAAATTTTCCAAAAATTTTCCAACTCCTAAAATTTTCAGAATTTTTTGGCAAATTCTCTCTTGTACTGAGGAGCTTTTGCAATTTGACAAAAGATATAAATATATATACATCGACCCACACGGTCGGAAAAACCAAAAACAGTTCATATTTTCTATTTTTATTGCGTAGGCGTACCTTATTTAGCATTTTTAAGCAAGCGGCTTATAATTTTAGCAATTAGCGCAACCAAATCCAGCCACACGGCTTCCAGGTACCTTTACTTACTCAATTTAAACTTGTAAGTGCCATATATATGAAGTTTAACAACATTTCATTTATTTGCAATAGTTAAACACATGAATTCTAACAGCAATGCACATAAACACTTTCCATAAGCAATTTATATAGTTTTAATACTAATTCAGCCGTTTTCAATTAATTCATATACCATTTTCATTCAATTTGAATGGTTTACAACCCACTTGCTTACATTCCATTCATTTTTAATTCTAAACAAATCCATATTATTCCAATTGATTAAAACATCAACTCTATTCACCTCTGTTAGTACAGTTACTTTCATTTACGATAGAATGACAAATTTTCTATGCACATTTGAGGTTATTCATGAAAATAACAATTACTTAAGCTTAAAACTATTTTAAATTGATTCCAACTCAATTTGTTATTTTATATATTTTTCTATTCCTACTCTACTAATTTGTTCACAACCGTTTATTTAGCTTGACACATTCCATTACAATTTTATTCACGATCCACTCATTTGCGTTTCATTTCTTATCCGCATTCATTTAAAACTATTCTATTAAACTTGAAAACATTCTATTTTTCTCATTGTCTCTAAGTTGTTTCAATTCCTTAACAATTTAAATGGTTTACAATTTTTTATTTATTTAAGAATTTCATTCTATTAAATATTATCTATAACTCATCGAATTTTATTTCGATTAAAATTTATTTCCACTTGATTTATATCCAACCCAATATCATTAAACTTAGTTTAAGTTGAATTCAATTCAACTCTCCTCCATCTATTTAGCTTAAGTTAATTTACTTCAATTTATTCAAATTTTATACTTAATCTCATTTTCATTTTACAAGTGAATTTTTCTCTTCTATTCAACTTAATTATATCTCAATTAAGTCTCATTTTAAATCTACAATTTCATTTTTATTCGATACATTTCCTATTGTATTTAATTTGATACACCTCAAGTCAAATTTTAATTAATAACTCGAGTTCTGATTCCACCATCCGTTTTCAATTTACCACCCAATTTTATGTACTCACAGTTCAATTACATTTACTTTACTAACAATTCAAGTCGAATTTGATTTATAACTTGAGTTTTATTTCCAAACATCATCGTTAACTCACAATTCAGCTTCTATTTAACTACATTAGGTTCCATTTACACATTTTATTAACTAATTTATTAACTAATTATTTCTCCCCCTGGTTAAAATTCAATACTTGATTTTTAATCTCAGAAAATCATTTCATTTAATTTTCTTAAGTTTAATTTATTTTATAATTCAAGTTTTGCATTTTTTTATCTTCCAATTCATCAAAATATTAACTTTGGGTTTTCTATCCCACTTTTCAATTTTATAAATCACAACTTATTATTTTACACATTTCCATTCATTATAGGCTTGAATATATTCATCCTTTTATTTTTAACTCAGGATTTACGCTTATTTAAAATCCAAGCATATTTTTATTCCATGGACTTTTAATTCTTTTATAAGTTATTCTAATTCATTTGTTCCAATCCAATTCTTATTATAGGTAAGAATCTAATTCCATTCAAGAACTCAACAAAAATTTTATTCCAATTTAATTTGATAACTTGTAAATTTGGAATTAGTTGAAATAAAATTCCACTTTATAAGTAAGTAAAGTGAAAAATGAATACTGGAATTTAAAATTGAATTGTGATAAATTATGCGAAATGGAAAACAAAAAAAAATTAGTCAAGTTGGACTAAATAAAACAAAGTTTTGAGATTTAAATTTCTAAGTAACCAAATGATTTATATGGTATGCAACTGAAATGAAACTGAATATAGGGTGATGTTTGATTTAAAATTGTATAAAAATAAGTGCAGAATTAGTTCAAATGGACTAAAAATAATTAATGTTGGAAATAAAAATTTATTGGTTGAAAATGAATTTGTGAATGAATAAATGGATCAACTATTGAACTTATAAAGTAAAGTTGATATTAATAAGAAGAAATTGGAAATTTTAATCCGGGAATTAAAATTTAACTTAAGTGAATGAAGGTGAAGAAAATATATCTGAATTTAACTTGAGATAAGTTAAATAAAATTGTAATTGAAATTGAATTAAATTTGGATTGAATTGAATCAAAAGTCAGTTGTGTCATGAATGATATTAAATGGAATTAAGTCCTTGCTTAACAAAAATTCAAAGGAATGGTATGTAACAAGATTTAACTGGGGTTAATTTAAATAGAATTGAATTGGAGTAAAATTCAATTGAGTTATGGGTGTTATTGAATGGAATTAGATTCTTACCTGAATAAATGGAAGTAAGTTGGACAAGAAATAAGTTGGAATAAATAAATTAGAATAACTTATAAAAGAATTAAAAATCCTTAGAATAAATTATACTTGGGCTATAATAAGCTTAAATCTTGAGTTAAAAATAAAAGATGAATATTTCAAGCCTAGAATGAATGGAAATGTGTAAAATAATAAGTTGTGACTTATAAATTTGAAAGCGGGATAGAAAACCCAAAATGAATATTTTTGATGAATTGGAAAATAAAACGAAAAACCCAAACTTGAATTATAAAATAAATTGCGCTTAAAATTTAATGAAGAGATTCTGAGATTGAAAATCAAGTACTGTATTTAAACCAGGGGAGAACTAATTAGATAATAAATTAGTTGATGAAATATGAAAATGGAACTCGAAATTGTTAACTTAGAATTGAATTTGTGAATAGATAATGGAGTTTGGAAATGAAGCTTGAGTTATAAATCAAAATCAACTTAGAATTGTAAGTGAATTAAATATGAATTGAAGTTGTATGGAATTGGATTAAAATAAAAATGATTTGAGATGAAAATAAATCCAATTCGAGTATGAATAAATTAAAAACGAGAATGAATTTAAGTTATGAAATGGTAATGAATTGAAGTAAGTAAACTTAAGTTTAAAGTTAATAGAAGCATGAGATGATGTCGAGTATAACGGAATGGCTTTGAACAAAACCAACGTGAAACGGGATGGAATGCAACTACGGTTTGTAAATAAGTTAGATTGGAATGCAATTTATATATATTGAGTTGGAATCAGTTTAAATTGGTTATGAACTAAAGAAATGGTTTATTTGGATAAATAATTTCGAATTATGTAGGAAAATTGGTCGTTCGACGTAAACGGAAGTAAACAAAATTATATGAATCAATAGCAAGTTTAATAAATTGATTTTGGCATCTATTGAAATGAATATGAGTTCATTTCGTTTAGAAATGAATTGAATGGAATGGTATGTAATTTGGATGCAAACAATTTAAAACTAGTGTCGAAACCTTGCATATGTACTTATGAATGTATATCACATGCATTACTTATGAAATCTATGTGTTAGCTATTTGAATATAAGTGAAATGTTAATAAAGTGCATATATTTAGTACTTACATATTTAAATTGAGTAAGTACAGGTTCAGGGAAGCCGTACGGATGGATTTGATCGTGCAAAATGCTAAATAATAAGCCGCTTTCTTAAAATGCTAAATAAAGGTATGCCTACGTAATAAAAATAGGAAATATGAACTGTTTATGGTTTTTCCGACCAGGTGGGTCGATGTATATATATTTATATCTTTTGTCAAATTGCAAAAGCTCCTCCGTATAAAGGAGACTCTGGCAAAAAAAATTGAAAATTTTGGGAGTTAGAAAAAATTTTGAAAATTTTTGGGAAATTTTGAAATGTTTCGTTAACAATTACTTGAATTTAATTTCTTTTAAATTCTTTACTTAAGAATTTCCTTAATTTCTTTAAATCCAATTTATTTATTTATATTTAAATTTTCCAGGTTGTATTCATCCAATCATAGTACAACAGAATTAAATGTCCAATTTATCGATCACAGTAAATAAACAGAGCATAGTATAACAGGATCTAAAACAATTTTATCATAGAACATAAATGTGATATATTACCGAATATAAATAAATTTCTATTTGTGAGGAATCCAGTTGGAACCCTCGAACCTGTTTTTCCTGCATCCACGGATATTAGCACAACAAAATATATCAATTCGATTTAATTATAATTATCATATTCAACCAATCAAGCAATCATTTAGATATTGACTATTTAAATTAACCAGTATTCCAGATGTGAGTGAGTTAAACTCACCTTGGGTTTTCGATGAGCGTTCAAATTTAAATTAAATCAAAGAGCGTTCAATTTAACCAAAAATTTTACTTGCTCGGAATGATTCCAGAACTGCTCCACTGCGTAGTACGCATCTCTGCAATTCCAGCATCGCTAGTTTTATCTGAATCTGACAACGTGTGCATTAGATATGAATTTCCAAAGTTAAATCACCAATTTAAAAACAATTGCTTTTTTTATATTACCAAACGAAAAAATGGTTGCACACCCTTCTTCTCTCTCTCTCTCTCTCTCGTTCGCTCCAGTGTGAACATGCACAAAGAACCCATCAGCCGCTCACTAGGGTTAGGCGCCGCTACGCCTCTGGTCGACCGGAGATCGATCAAGCACCACCAAAACAAAGCCCATCGGCCATACTACCTTCGACTAGAATGAGGTGGAGCTCGGTCATCACCATGGCACGAAAAACGAAGACGAACGGCGATAGTTCCAGCTCCGATTTCCCCCCTCGTCGCTTGAAACTCGATCTCTACCATACACATCGTAGATCTCAAAGCCCTCTACAATCTTCATGTTGGAACTTTCTTCGATTGAAGCACAGATGATGAAAAAATCGAAGAAAAAGGAGAAGCGATTTCATCCATTGAAATAAACAAGCGGCGGTCGAAAACTAAATCTAGAGTTTGGTCATTAAACACGCTTTATAACGTTAATTAATATTATGTTATTAATAAAATTTCCAAATAACAAGCTTATACAAACGAACTCCAAACAACGCGTATCGACGGGCGTTCCTAAGGTTTTACCCACGTTCCGAACATAATGGAACATATTTCGGAAGCTAATTCGGTTATATACGCGAGTTATGGAAATAAACGGTCAATTTTAAATTAAATCGATTAAAATAGTTTCTATGCTTTTTAAGCTGTCGGGGTCAAACGATAACTCCGATTGCTACAAAAATTGAAATTCGATAATAACTAACTATTACGGATCCAATGGAACTAGTTTCGTCGAATTCCGAGATTGTGCCCCAGAAGGCTATTTTAACTCGTCAATTAAATCGAGCGATTTTCAAAATCGTCGAAACCACTTAAAATTTCACCTTTAAAATTTTATTAACTCTATAATGACTCGTATAAAATTTATATTCACATTTGAAATCATTTTGATTTGGTTTAAATCAAAATCTGATTATTTGCATTATTATATTATTAAATTTCATTATTAAATTAATATAAAATTCCAAATTCAATTTATCAACTTCTAATTTCATCCAATAGTCCAACATTACTATTTAAATCAAAATAAACTTAAATAAATTTTTCGAAACCATTTTTATATCTATTTACACCCAGATTCACTCATTATCCAATTCTAATATTAAATTATTATTATTCAGATTTCAATTGAATTTCCATATTTGAAAATTTAACTAATTCTATTAATTGAGCCAAAACCTTATATTTTAAAATTCAAATTATAATCTATATTCGACATTTAAAATGAATTAAATGTTCAAATCTAGGGAGCCAAAATTTCGGGTTGTTACATTCCTCCCCCTTATAAAAGTTTCGTCCCCGAAATTTGCTAAGGTAGAAGAATGTTCCAAACCCAATAGTAAAATCTACTTAGTGAAAATCTCAAATTCTCTTTGCCTAAATTCTTTAGTTTCAAATCGAAACTACTAGTTTCGACTCCTATCCCAAAATCCTTTTTATTTTAAATTGTTATTTGAAATCAATTTTGTTGTTAATGAAACATTTCAAATTTTTCAAAAATTTTCTAACTCCCAAAAATTTTCCGACCGGGTTCGGAGTCGATAGTGTGGTCACTGGGTGGGTATGTTGTGCCTGAAGGTAGGTACGGTAATGATGCCTTCATAGATGTTGGTTCCAAGTAGTATGAAGGGGAATTTGGGTGTTCGAGCGCGAGCTTGAAGCAGAGTCGATCAGTGGTGAGTTTCGACGTGGTTGGGCAGTGGTGGAGCGAGTTCTCGTTGACGTGCGTGCGGAACTAGGGCTGTGAGGTATTCGTTTTTCCCTTCCCTCGATTTAACTTGATTAGTGATGCAAATTCAGGGTTAAATTATGTATATATAGATAGGATTTTGGGTAGAAGATAGAAGTTTTTAAATTTATTGTTTTTGGAAACAGACAATTTATTTTTGTATGAATAAAATTTGAAAATAAAAAGGGGTTTTAAAATGTTGAATCAGTTGTGCATATATATATATATTTATATAGACAATAAGGTAAATTTCATAATATATGGATGAAAACAGTTAACTTTATTTTTATTAATACAATTGTTTGAGTAATTAAGATATACATATATATGTAGTTTCGGAAGGGAATAAGTTTACATATTTTCAACTTACCAGTTTATATTTAAAATAATGAATTATGTGATTAACCAGTCAATTAACTTATTTAATTATTTTGATTAATAAAAAGTATTCGAAGGGAACTTAGTTTGAATTAAATTATACAATGTTATAGAATGTTTGATTACCTCAAATGTTAATAAACGATATAAATTTTTATTCAAGGACAAATATCAGGAAAACCAAGGCAATATTGAAGTGGACTGCAAATGAAAAAAAAATCAAAGGCGAGTTAATCTCACTCAGCTGAAATTTTAATTTAAAATTTAAATAGTTAAATTGAAACAATTGATTAATTGATTCGATTTGGTGTGTTATATTATATATATTAGTATAGAGTATATCTTGGAATGCTTGATTTCCCGCATTAAATAGCGGATGATTTTATATTTAAAACCCATATACCGTGATATTCCACCTTGAAGTGGAATTGGTATTTTATGCTGTGCTAACATTTGTGGATGTAGGGAAACAGGTTGGAGGGATCCAGCTGGATTCCTCAACATATATTTAAACTATTTATTATTCTCTGTTATGATTATTTGGATAATCTGTGATGAATTATATTGAAGTATTGAATACTATAGTTGCTTGAATATATTTCGGTACTCTGAATTATCAAATTATATAGAATTGGATTTTTGAAAAGAAAATAAAGAGTGCATTTTTAAGTAAAATAATTATAGAAAATTTGAATAAATTTAAAAATGAATTGGAAAAGAAATAAAGTGATTTTAAGATTCTAATAAATAAATTTCGAGTATGGAAAGGAATTTTGAATAAACAGGAAGATAATGAATTTTAAACTTCAGTGTTATTACATAAAAGAACAAAGCATTTATTTTAAATTTAAGATTTAAATTTTGAAAAGAATAAGGAGAAATTCGAAAAAGTCTTAAATTTGTATGCTTCAGTTAAAAGATTTAAAATCAAACGGAAATAATAATAATAAAAATAAAGTACATAATTAACGAATTTTGAAACGAATTAAGTAAGTAAAGAAATTTATTTCAAATGGAGTAAATTGGAAATCAATTTGGAGAATTGATTTACATGATTGAAATTGGAAATTCTCCCTGGATAGCCAAGTACGTTTTCAAAGTAAATTTTTAAATATAAGCTAAAAGTTTTAAAGTTGTTTTAAAAGGCAAGTTTTGGAAAATTAATTATTTCTAAAATATTTAAATTATAAAGTAAGTATTTCTTTTAATCTATTATGGTAGTAATTAATTAAGAGTGACCTGGTATTTGTTTTAAAGGAGAATCTAGTTTTATATTTTATAAATGTAACCTCGGTTTTTTTAAATATTTCCTAAAGTATATATTTTTAATAAAATATTGAGGTAATTTTTAAAATTTAAATATTTTAAAGTATACTTTCTAATAAAGTGTTTTTGAAACTATTATAAAATCTAAGTGTTTGTCCTTGGTGATTTCAATGGAGATAGAAAATATTTCGGAAAGTTTATTCTGAAAAAGGAAGATAGTTGGAAACTGTTTTCAAAAGGGTTTGAAAGTGAAAATATATCTTGTGAAGATATTTTTGGGATTAATAAATAATTTGGGAAATTATTTATTGTTTGGTGATTGTTGTGAATGTTCATTGATAGTTAAATAACCTACTACCAATATTGGCCAAATGCGCTGATCGTTTCGAAGAAACCGGGATCGAGATTTATTTCTCGAAATCCACTTCGATCCGGTTTGTACGTTTCATGGGAAACGAATTTGAATTCGAAGATGGAGCAGTGAATTGCAAGGGCTAGTCACTACTAATCCTGAGGATATTTCCAAAATGGATGCCAAATTTCAACAATTGATTGATTGATTTGATTTGGTGTGTTATATATAGTATATCTTGGAATGTTTGATTTTCCGCATTAAATAGCGGATGATTTTATATTTAAAACCCATATGCCGTGATATTCCACCTCGAAGTGGAATCGTTATTTTATATTGTGCTAATATCTGTGGATGCAGGGAAACAGGTTGGAGGGATCCAACTGGATTCCTCAACATTTATTTAAATTATTCAATATTCATTGTTGTGATTATTTTTATATGCTATGATTGGAATGTTGAGTGCTATGGTTTGCTTGAATTTATTTCGACACACTGAATTATCGAAATATATAGAATTGGATTTTTGGAAATAAATGAAGAGAATTTGTAAGTGAAATAATTATAGAGAATTTAAATAAATTAAGAATAAATTGGATAAGAATAATAGTAGTTTTAAATTCTAATAAATAATTCCACGTATGAAAAGAAAATTTTGAATAAACAGAAAGTTAATGAATTTTAAACTTAAATGTTATTATTTAAAAGAACAAGCATTTATTTTAAATTTAAGATTTAAATTTTGAAAAGAATAAAGAAGAAATTTGGAAAAAAAACTGAAATTTTTATATTTCAGTTAAAGGATTCAAAATTAAACGGATAGTAATAATAATAAAGTCCACAATTAATGAATTTTGAAATGAATCGAGTAAGTAAAGAAATTTATTTCAAATGAAGTAAATTGGAAATCAATTTGAAAAATCGATTTAAGTGATTGAAATTGGAAATTTTCCCTGGATAACCAAGTAAGTTTCAAAGTAAATTTTTAAATATAAATTAAAAGTTTTAAAGTTGTTTAAAATGCAAGTTTTGGAAAATTTTATTATTTCTACATATTTAAATTCTAGAGTAAGTATTTTTCTTTTAATCTATTATATCAGTAATTATTTAAAAGTGACTTAGTATTTGTTTTAAAAGAGAAAATCTAGGTTTATATTTTATAAAAGTAACCTCATTTTTAAATATTCCTAAAGTATATATTTTTAATAAAATATCGAAGTAGTTTTTAATTTAAATATTTTAAAGTATATTTTCTTATAAAGTGTCTTTAAAACTATTCTAAAATCTAAGTGTTTGTCCTTGGTGATTTCAGTTGAGATAGAAAATATTTGGAAAAGCTTATTCTGAAAATGGAAGATGGTTTGAAACTGTTTTCAAAGGGTTGAAAATGGAATAATAACTTGCAAAGATATCTTGAGATAACTAAATAATTTAGGAAATTATTTATTGTCTGATGGTTGTTTGTGAATGTTAATTGATAGTTAAATAACCGACTATCAATATTGGACAAATGCGCTGATCGTTTCGAAGAGATCGGGATCGAGATTTATTTCTCGAAAGCCACTTCGATCCGGTTTGTACGTTTTCATGAAAAACGAGTTTGGATTCGAAGATGGGGCAGTGAAGTCCAAGGGCTAGTCGCTACTGATCCTGAGGATATTTCCAAAATAGATGTAGTAGAAATAGTGCCTTCGGTTCCGTTCGAACCCGGGACGGACTTGTATAGATGAATGCTTTCAGAACATTGTCAGGTGGACGATGAACATTCTAAGTGAAACAATCTTAAAGGTAACGCTTAGCCTCAAGCCTCATCAACCGGGAATGACTGAAAATCAGGGGTTATGCAGCAAGGCTAGTTGGGTAGCATCCATTCAGGGTGAGGTCATCCCTGTCTAGATGTTCCTTTTTTATTCGGCTTAGTGGTGCGGTTGCTGATCCCAACCGTGAGGTGATCTCATTCGGGATTATCCAGTAAGGGGTAGCCCCGGTCTTGTGTTGCAGGGGGTCGGGAGTGATCCTCGATACTGTGATCCAGGCTACGTACCGTGACAGGTGGTACCCCAGTGCCTAGTCATTAGTTGGAAATCCATTCTCCCTACGAGCCTTTTACGAGTTTTTTTTGTATTACCCACTATGTGGATAGTAGCTGGAATATAATAGACATAACAATTTCGACTATTTTAATAAGTATTTGTATATAGACCCTATTATAATATCAAAGGATTTTAATAAAAAGTGTTTTAGCTATCGTAAGGTAAAAACCAGACATGTTTTTTTGTGGCATGGTCTTACGAGATGCTTTTGTTTTTCAAAGGATTTTTGAAACTTAATCATCAATTGGGTGTGATTTCTCACACTGGTATTCCAGAATGACTCGGGTGTTATTTAACTATGATGCTCGGGTCAGACCGAGTATTATAGAATACAGGACATGATGATGTGGAGCTCAAGAGACAAGCTGGATGACAATACGTACTTCCGTACTTGTTTTATATATATTCCGCTGTGTTAAGTAGCTGTGTATCCAGTTGTATGTTAGTGATGTTGAACTGTGATTGATGTACTCTGATGATGTAATATATAAACAGATATATATTTGATTTTTGAGTAAAGATTATTTATTATCTATTATATTTTATTCCACTGCGATGGTTAGATTCTGATGTTGTTTTCTATTTCCTTCTTCTACCTCTTCTTCTTTAACCCTAGTGGTTCGTATTTCTGTTCAACTTGAGTTGATTGATGTAGAATAGTATTGACTCAAGGGGTACAGATTTTCGGGTCGTTACAAATGGTAAAGCAACCTTAGCCTTGTAAAATAGAAAGTCAGAGAGCCCAAAAGAAGATCCCTTTTCCGAAGCCCTACGTGCTGTATTTATAGGAGAAAAAGGGTTTTTAGGCTTCTCATGTGATATAGGCCCATCAAGACTTCGGTCGAGTTTGTACCCTTCACCCCAACCAACCCTAAGTCCTTCATAGGCCAACTTGAAGTAACCATGGTACTGCATCGAAGCGATATGCTCAACGGATCGAAGTAACTTGAACCACCATCGAGTGCCGAACCACCCGAATGCTCAGCCACCATCGAGTGTTGAACCACCCCGACCGAGTGACAATGCCGAGCGACCCTGACCTCTCAGTAATGCCGAGCGACCCATGATGTCGAGCGACCCATGATGCCGAGCGACCCTCAATGCCAAGCGACTCATGATGCCAAACGACCCATGATGCCGAGCCATGCATATCGAACCATTCCTCACCGATACTATCCATCCAGTTGGCTCCAACCAATCGTATTCCAATATAGACAAATAAACAGTCGATTTGGTTAAACCCATCTGTCCGTGGCCTTGCAAAAACACGGGTTAACATTTGCCCCTCAAAACATGCCTTGCTATTGGAAGGTGTGTTTTGAATAGCCTCGAGGCCTATATCCGAAGTTTGTATGTCATCCACATCCGTACTTTCCGATTCATAATCCAATTAATTTTATCCAAGTACCATCACCGTATCCTTCTCTGAACCTACGAATGCTCCGAGTCGATATCCGATTCTAAATCCAGTAACCAAATCCATATCCTTCTGAACTCGACAACCAAGTTCTAATCCATCAATAACTAGTAGCCAAACACATGACCTCACTAAGTCTAGCCTTTGAATCCGTAGACCTCACCGGGTCGCATTATACTGTTCCTGCCTCGACTCTCCAGTCAAGGGATTGTGTGTTCCCCGGCTTCGGCTCTCCGGCTCTCCGGCTAAGGAGTTTTATATTCACCGGCCTTGGCACTTCGACAAACGACTTTGATATTCACCGGCCTCAGTACTCTGACCAAGGACTTTGATATTCACCAGCCTCGGCACTCCGTCCAAGGAATTTGATATTCACCGTCCTCGGCACTCTAGCCAAGGACTTTTATATTCACCAACCTCTGCACTCCAGCCAAGGACTTTGACATTCACCGGCCTCGGCACTCCGGCCAAGGACTTTTATATTCAGCGGCCTCAGCACTCTGGCCAAGGACTTTGATATTCACCTTCCTTGGCACTTCGGCCAAGGACTTTGATATTCACCGGCCTCGGCACTCCGGCCAAGGACTTCGATATTCACCAGCCTCGGTACTCCGGCCAAGGACTTCTATATTCATTTGCCTCGGCACTACGGCCAAGGACTTTGATATTCACCGGCCTCGGCACTATGGCCGAAGATTTTTATATTCATCGGCCTCGACACTGCGGCCAAGGACTTTTATATTCTATTTGAGTCCATTCCATCACTCTCCGATGAAGGGACTTGTAACTCATGATCAATGCCCCATCTCTCTGGTCGGGACAATAATCGCAAAACATGAACTGTTTATTACGTTGATCGGAATTCAATCAGAAAACCAAAAATCCATACAAAAAGTTCTAGTAAAAATCCAAATCAAAAATCAAACATCCAAACCAAAATGGGAAACTAAAAAACCAACCAAACCGGGAGTTCAATCCAAACTCCAAAACCATACCAAAGAAAATTAAATGTCTAAAGTACCAAAGAGGAAACCAGAATTTGCAGAAACACGAAAAGAAAACGGGATTTCAAAGACCCAAGCAGTATGGTTTTTCGTCATCTCAGAGCACGCCTAGGGACCATCCTCGATCCCGTACGTGTGTAACTGAGCAAGCCATGTTACTTTGGATACTATTACTTATTCAGAACCTTAAAACCATTTAGTTTATAACAAGCCGAGGTGACCAGATCCAGTGCCACCATCGTTCTAGGTAGGCGGTGGCCGCTCCTGCTCCCCTGCCACAGCTTGATTCCTTATGTACTGTTGCAGGTGACCATTCCTTACATGCTCTTCCATGAAATCTTTCAAATGCCTACAGTCGTTCGTGTTGTGCCCATCTAGCTTATGGAATAGGCAATGCTTTCCCGATGCCCGCTCGTATTCAAAAGGCTCTCTCTTTGCCAGCCTTCGATATTGGAGGCGCCCTCGAGTATCCAAGTAAATCCTTTCTAGAGTCTCAGTCAAATCTGTGTAAGAAGAAAACTTTGACTCCCTTCGAGGCCTCTTCGAAGTGCCACTGTTGCCATTTGTTTTCCTTTTTGCTTTTTCCTTTATCGTCTTTACTTGGATCCTCCCCGGGTGGACCTCCACCCCTCACTACATAATCTTCAGCCTCTCTCCCTACTCTCTCGGCCTGCGCATCCTCCTATCTCAGGAACCTTTCTGCCTCATGGTAGAACTCCCCGAGATCCCTCGGTGGGTCCTATTCCAATGATAACTTGAAATTCGAATTATCTGCGATTCTTGAGACTGCCGCCATCAAAACCATTGACGGATCAGGTCGATCCACTGAGGCTACTACTGCGCTGAATCTGGTTAAGAAGTTCCTGAGTGACTCTACCTTCCATTGTTTCATCGATGTCAAGGTCATTACGCTCTTGGGTCTGACTATATGGTCCCGAAACTGTCTCATAAACCTTTCAATCAGCACCGTCCATGTGACGATAGATCCAGCTATCTAAACCACATAGATGGGATATCCATCAAATACAATAGGAAGCATCGAGCCATGACCTCATCTGATGCCCCCAGTACCTACATATGCCTCATGTACCTCATCAGGTGAACGGTGGGATCCGTTCTCACATCGTACATATCCAACGTTGATAGCTTAAAGTCCGATGAATTCCTAGATTGCCTGATAGTAGGACTAAAGGGACTCCTATTCACATCCTATAAGTCTTTGTTTACCAATCCACCTCTCACAGCCCGTCTAACCATCTCTGCTAGTCTGTCGCTGTCCCCAAGCTGTAATCCTTGTCCGTTGCCTCTGGTCTACCCCCCTCCCGAGTCTATGATGGAATTCTGGCACATACTTCTCATCTCGTACTCCTGCACTCCTGTTGATGTCGGGTTGCACAACGTCATCTGGTATCCCTCCATGGATTGGTCCAACATTTCCTAGTGGAGTGCACCCGAGTTAGATCCATCTAGGTTGATAGTCGTCTGCTAATTAGGGGATGCCCCCTACTGAGGCATTCCCTAAGCTTGCTGGTTGAGCGCTTCTGGTCTAGCTCCACGGATCTGAGCTCCTCCATTTTTTGCTTATGCAAATTGTCTGAGAAGAGCCTGCATCATCTCCTCTCGTATTTTCAACATTGCTTCCATCTCGACTCTGGTGATGCAGATGGATGCTTGACCTGCTCCATCTCCAGAGGAAGCCTCTTGACTTCCCTCCTGATTGCTCCTTTCTATCACTTGCTTCCTTGCTGATGGCCTAACCATTGTTTCCTAGGATCCAAGTTCCTATCCTTCTGAATCCAAAATCCCAGCTCTAAAATCCCTAAGTGCTAGCTTTCTCAGTGAAAGCACCAAAATATTAGCGCCAAAATTGGTCACTAACAATCAATGTAAATGAAAGCACCAATTAACAGTCACAGATAACATATAGAGTATATGTAATGAGTAAGAATGTGAAGAACGGTCAGAATTAAAAAGAAAGCAGTAAAGAACAATAGATTTTATATTGGCTCGGCTAACTCCGGCCTACGTCCCCTCCAGAAGTTTCCTTTTTATTGATGTAAGAATTAGTTACAATTACAAAAATGGTAGAGTAACCTTAGCCTTAGAAAATAGAAAGTCAGAGAGCCCAAAAGAAGATCCCTTTTCTGAAGCCCTACATGTCGTATTTATAGGCGAAAATGGGTAGTTGAGCTTCTCATGTGATACAGGCCCATCAAGACTTCGGTCGAGTTCGCACCCTTCACCCCAACCGACCCCAAGTCCTTCATAGGCCCACCTAAAGTAACCATGGTACTGCACCGAAGCGATATGCTCAGCGACTCGAAGTAACGTGACCCACCATCGAGTTTCGAACCACCCAAATGTCGAGCCACTATTGAGTGCCGAACGACACCGACCGAGCGACAATGCCGAGCGACCTTGACCTTTCTGTAATGCCGAGCGACCCATGATGTTGAGCGACCCATGATGCCGAGCGGCCCTCGATGCCTAGCGACTCATGATGCCGAATGACCCATGATACCGAGCGACCCATGATGCCGAGCCATGCATATCGAACCATTCCTGACCAACCATCTATCCATCCAGCTAGCTCCAACCAATCTTATTCCAGTTTTGACAAATGAACGGTTTGTTTAGTTAAACCTGTCTGTCCGTGGTCTTGCAAAAAGGCAGGTTAACATATAGGTTCTTTAATTTATTTACCTTTCATTTGCTAACTTTTCTAACTTATTTCTTTTCACACTTATTTTAATTTAACTCTTCTTTATGTTAAAATTTTCTATTCTAACAAATTTCAAAACTTATAAGTTATCAACCCGTTATATTCCATAAACCTTTTAAATAAACTTTCAGAGTTTAAACAATTTCTTAAACATTTTTGAAATCATATATACCCAACCCAAATCATTTCTTTGAATTTCAAAACCAAAGCCAGTTTTGCAAATAACTCCAATTAAAAATATTCAAGCAGCAATTCCTCTCTTGGAAACTCGAAAATGAACATCGATAATGCTGCAGTCATCACTGAAGTTATTTTCCAACGATCGAACTGAGTTCAATGCTTTCATCCCAACAAAAACATTTTTCAAATATTTTTAAATTCCAAATCTCACCAGATTTCATATCCAATTCAATGTATTCCCAAATAATACCACCATTATTTCTCCAAAACCTTTAAAAATCATTTTCAAACTTAAAGCAATTTAATTTCAAAAATTTTGAATTCCAAATCCTTTCAATTCATATTCAAATATTACTCTAGAATTTTTATTTCATTTTCAATTATAAATCACATTTATAATTCACATTTACAAATCACATTTTGTTATATAATTTATTCCTTAACCTTTGGTTATAATTTTAATCGCTAGTTCAAATCCACACAATAATGATAATAATTTGATATTATCACTTCCTAACAACCAAGCAACCATATATAACTATAATAATTTACGGAAAATTATTTCTTTTATATACAAAAATAATTTGGGTAAAATTAATTCATTTACCCTATTTTGAAACAATGTTGTTTCGGTTTATCTTGTTTAAGAGTTTAGAAACCCCTATCGATGACATGGCATCCCACATATCGACCAGAATGCATAAACATCAAAGATATGTCAACATAATATAAAAAATATTATATTTACTAACAAATATGCGCTCATATCAATTAATACACTCAAACTCATTCTAGAGTACTACGGACTCTATTTCTATTGAGTAATTCCCACCAGAGCCAAGGTTCTCGCTTAACCTTCAGCTTTGATACCAAACTATCACGACCCGATTTTTCGACGCCTAAAAATCAACATCAATACGTCCACCTTATTTAGTACCGAACAATCCAATGCCAAAAGACCTAACCGTAAGGGAAAGAAAAAGGAGGTAGAAGAAGAAATAGGAAACAACATCAGAATCTCACCAACGCAGCGGAACAATATATAATTGATAATAACCGACCTTTATATAAAAAGAACTATATCTATTTTATACATTACATCATCAGAGTACAACACCATCGGTAGCAAAATACTGGATAGTTATATTAACTTGTCCTCGTAGAAGCTAACTACATAGCATATACTGCACAGCGGAATATACATCAAGTCGTGTGAAACATCACGCCATCCAGCATATCCTTTGAGCTCCATAACAGCCCATCCAGAATATGTACTCTATAATATCTGTCTAACCCGAGCATTATAGCGAAATAACACCCGAGTCAGTATGGAAAACCAATGTGTGAAAACACACTCAATTGGATTATTAAAGTTTTCAAAATCTTTTTGAAATCAAAGGTATCTCGTAAGACCACGCCACAAATAAACATGCCAGGTTTTTACGATACGATAACCAAAACATTTCTTATCAAATCCTCTAATATTATAGTAGTGTCTATATAAAATACTTATTCAAATAGCCGAAATTGTTACATTCATTAAATTCTAGCATAATAGGTATATGAACAAGTCCGAAGGCACATATTGGAGATTGGGTTTCCATAAATGGCAAGGCTACTGGGGTACCGCCCGTCACAGTACCTGGTCTAGATCAGAGTATCGAGGATCCACCCTAATCCCCTACAACACGATATTGGGGCTATCCCTTATTGGATAGTTCGAATAAGATCATCCCTGATGCAGCGCATCATGATAAGCGACCTAACGAGTTAGCGCATCGTGATAAGCGACCTAGCGAGTTAAGTCGTATGTCGCCTACCTTAAGTCGTATGTCGCTTGCCTTAAGTCGCTTGCCATGAGTCTCCTGCCTTATGAGATAATGACTCAAGAAATCAAGCCGCATTTTTATAGGTCATTCATTTATGCCACATTTCTATAGGTCGTTCAGCTACTCCGCATGGTTCTCTTATGTCGCTTATGTCGCATGGTTCTCTTAAGTCGTATGTGCTTATGTTGCTTAAGTCGTTCCTGAAGCTGTGCTATCTTCTTAGGTCGTATGATGTTAAGTCGTATGTCGTATGCCGATTTCTTATGTCGCATGAAGCTGTGCTACCTTCTTAGGTCGCATGTTGTTAAGTCGTGTGATGTTATAACTCGTTGTTGTTAAGTCATGTGATGTTGTAACTCGTATGTTGTTAAGTCGTGTGATGTTGTAACTCGTATGTGTTAGGTCATGAGTCGTCTGATGTTAAGTCGTAAGTGTAACGTCGTGAGTCGTATGGTGTTAAGTCGCATGTGTGTGTTGTAATTTCCTATAAATAGGGGTGTGTTGTCATTTGTAAAGGTAAGTTGATTTTGAAATAAATTTTTGTGTGAGCTTTGGCCACCATTGTTGGAAGTTGAGTGTGATCTCCTTCTACTTTCCATCTTCGGGTTATTCGTGAGCGAATCAACGAATTTGAAGCCAATTCTCGGTATCACTTACGAGTGATCAACAATCGAATTGTAGATCTTTCAACACGGCATCTTGTGAGATCAACGAGTTGGAGATAGCTAGATTCCGGCATCATCATGATCAACGGAACTGAGCATTTATCGTTCTATCGGTTTATTTGACACGAAATCATCATTTCGTGAGGAAGATCCTGGATAGGTTGTGACGGTTTGGTATCTAAACTGTTCGACCCTAGTCAAAGCTGCGTTAATTGGTATCAAAGCCAAATCAGAGACGGAAACGAGATTGTTTAATGATCATGCTTCTGAGACGTGCTAATCGCTATCATAATGTTGAAGATTTGTATAGAAGACAAGAAGCTGAGCAGATGGAGCAGCGTATCAATGAAAAGTTCAATGAGGGTATTGAAAAATTGGAGAAATTGATGAACGACATGATTCAAAATCAAAGGAAAACGTCACCAGTTTCGAACCAGGGTGGAAACAGGGTTTCACCATCGGTTTCGAAAGAAAAGAGGATGTCACCCCGATCTTATCGAGATAGGAGAGAATCATCAGTTTCAGTGATGCGAGACCACCATGGGTACCGAAATGAAGAGGGAAGTACTCAACGTGGGTTCGAAAATGAACCACATCGTGATGCTGAAAGACAGGGTCGAAGGGACATGCGTGGTCGTAGGGACGTAGATGGTCAGGATCGATATCGAAATACATCTGATTTTGAGGAAGATGGTGATGGTGGTAGTATTCATTATCAAAATCGAGGCCAAGTGTGAAATCAATATCTGGATTCAGAAAATGATCGTAAATGGGAGTCAGGTATGAGGATGGAAATTCCAGAATTCAAAGGTGGTATGCAAGCAGAAGAATTTATTGATTGGTTGTCGAATGTTGAAAAAAATTTGAGATTCAAGGAAATGCCTGAGAATCGCAAAGCTAATTAGTTGCTACAAAACTAAGGGGAAGAGCTATGGCTTGGTGGCAACAAACTAAACTAACTCGGGAAAGAATGGGAAAATCAAAAGTTGTCACTTGGGAGAAGATGAGAAAGATGATGAAAGCGACTTTCTTGTCGTACAATTATCAATCTCTTATGTATCAACGTTTGTAGAATTTGAGACAAGGGACGAAGACGGTGAATGACTATGCAGATGAATTCTATCAATTGATTGCAAGGAATGAGATTATGGAAACTGAGGAACGACTAACGGCTAGATATGTTGGAGGGTTACGAATGCAAATTCAAGACATGGTTAATATGTTTAATCCAATGTCTGTTGCTGAAGCACATCAGAAAGCTCTACCTTGGGAGAAACAAGAGAGACGAGGAATTGGTGTGTTTGTGGGTTCTAACAACCAGAATAAGGGTGCTAGTAGCAGTGCTAATGTTTCCAAGGCAGTCAATAAACCAATTGTCAATGAAGCCGCTAAAGAAAAGGTCAATAACAATATCAAGTGCTATAATTGTTAGGAGTTTGGCCATAAAAGTAATGAATGTACAAAGCCAAAGAAGAGAGCATTATTTGTAGAGGAATGTGAGCATGAGGATGTGGAAGCTGAAATTGATTATACTCAACCATCAAAGTTTGATGAAGATGAAGAAGTTGTGTCAGGAGACGAAGGGTATAACTTGATGATAAGGAGGTCTTGTTTAGGCCAAAGCATGAGAATGATTCTAGTTGGCTAAAAGGCAATATCTTTCAGTCTACATGTACTATCTTGGGAAAGGTTTGTCGATTTATTATTGATACGGGAAGTTGCGATAACATTATTTCTGAAGAAGCCGTCAAGAAGTTAGGGTTGAAGACTGAAAAACACCCTAGACCTTATAAACTGTCGTGGCTAAAGAAAGGGGAAGAAGTGACAGTGGGAAGACGAGCATTTGTTACATTTTCTATTGGAAAGAAGTACAAAGATGATATATGGTGTGATGTTGTCGATATGGATGTGTGTCATCTACTATTGGGAAGACCATGGCAATATGATAGAGCCGTACAACATAATGGTTGCACCAACAGCTACAGTTTCATGTTCGAAGGTACCCAAGTTACCTTAGTTCCTAAGAAGCGTGAACAAAGCGAAAGCAAGTCAGAGAAGAAAGTGAAACCAACTAGTCTATTATCTATAAGAGAATTTGTTAAAGAAGTGGAAGATAGTGCTGAATTGTTTATGTTGATTGGGTATGAAACAAGTGAAGATCTTGAAATTCCTGTGGAAGTTAGACCGGTGTTAAATGAATTTGAAGATGTCTTTCCTGCGGAATTACTCAAGGAATTACCGCCACTGAGGGATATACAACATCAAATTGATCTAGTGCCAGGTGTTGTTTTACCGCATAGGCCGCATTATCGTATGAGTCTAAAAGAGCATGAAGAGTTGAGGAGACAGGTTGAGGAGTGGCTTAAGCAAGGGCGTGTTCGAGAGAGTCTTAGTCCTTGTGTTGTACCAGCTCTGTTGGTACCGAAGAAAGATGGTTCATGGAGAATGTTCACGGACAGTAGGGCACTCAACAAAATAACTATCAGATACAGATTTCCTATGCCAAGACTTGATGATCTATTGGATCAACTCAGTGGGTCTGTAATCTTTTCTAAGATCGACCTTAAGAGTGGTTATCATCGGATTCGCGTAAGACCAGGTGATGAATGGAAGACAACATTCAAGACCCGGGAAGGATTATATGAATGGCTGGTCATGCCATTTGGTCTATCTAATGCACCAAGCACATTTATGAGGGTGATGAATCAAATTTTCAGACCTTACATCGGGAAGTTTGTTGTAGTCTAATTTGATGATATCTTGATATATAGTGCTAGCAAAGAGGAGCACATTCAACACTTGTGAAAGGTGTTAACTATTCTTCGTCAAGAACAGTTATATGCAGCGACGAAGAAATGCGTGTTCATGACGCCAAGTGTTTTATTTCTGGGTTATGTCGTGTCTAAGGAAGGGATACAAGTGGACCAGAGTAAAGTAGCCGCAATCAGAAATTGGCCACAACCCAAGACTATAACAGAAATCAGAAGTTCCCATGGGTTAACTTCATTTTATCGAAGATTTATACCGCACTTTAGTAGTGTAATGGCTCCTATTACTGAATGTATGAAAGGAAACAAGTTTTCATGGACGAAAGAGGCAGGATCTGCTTTTGAACAAATCAAGGAACTTTTAACCTCAGCATCGATTCTAGTGTTGCCAGATTTTCAGTTACTATTTGAGTTACATACAGATGAGTCCAAAGTTGGAATCGGAGGAGCGTTGAGTCAGAAGGGACGTCCAATTGCCTATTTCAGTGAAAAACTTTTTAGAGCAAAAATGAGTTGCAGTACTTATGATGTGGAGTTTTATGCTATTGTGCAGTCCATGAAGCATTGGAGACATTACTTGTTCCATAAAGAATTTGTTTTTTATACAGATCATGAAACATTGAAACATTTACAAGGGCAGAATAAAATTGTAGCTAGGCACGCATCGTGGATAGCTTATTTGCAGCAATTTACATTCGTCATAAAGCACAAGTCTGGAGTAACTAATCACATCGCCGATGCATTGAGTCGGAGGAATAATTTACTAACAACCATGCGAATAGAGGTGATGGGTTTTGACTTACTTTCGAAACTTCTTACTTCAGATTCATATTTTTCTGAAATCCTGGACAAAGTCAAGCAGGGAAACATGGCTGGATATATGCTGGTGGAAGGTTTTCTATTCAAAGGAAATCAGTTGTGTATTCCAGATTGCAGTCTACCAATGAAAATCATCAAAGAATTACATGAAGAAGGACACGTGGGCCGCGACCGTACTATGCAGTTGATCTCAAAGTCTTATTTTTGGCCGTCAACGAGGAAGGAGGTTGAAAAGTTCGTTCAGAGGTGCCATATTTGTAAAGTTTCAAAGGGGACCGCAAAAAATGCAGGTTTATATATGTCGTTGCCTATACCTACTAAACCATGGGTGGACGTTAGTATGGACATTATATTGGGCTTGCCGAGGACGCAACGTGGCAATGATTCTATTTACGTGGTGGTTGATCGGTTTTCAAAAATGGTACATTTTATCGCATGCAAGAAGACTGCAGATGCAGTTAATGTCGCATAGTTATACTTCATAGAGATCTATCGTCTTCACGGGTTGCCTGAATCTATTGTATCGGATAGAGACACTCGTTTTTTGAGTCATTTTTGGATGAGTCTATGGAGAATGGTCGGGACAAAGCTGAAATTTAGTAGTGCTTATCATCCAAAGACGGATGGACAGACAGAAGTTGTGAATAGATCCCTAGGTAATCTATTGAGATGCCTCGTGAATGACAATTTGAAGAGTTGGGATTCCAAGCTGTGTCAAGCTGAGTTTGCACTCAACCATGCAGTTAATCGTAGCACTGGGTTCAGTCCATTCCAGATAGTTTACTCAACAATCCCTAAGGGACCATTAGATTTATCTATAGTACCATAGAAGAAAGGAGTGATCAAACGAGCTAGTGATTTTGTGAATGAATTGCAAGAGTGCCACAAAGTTGTGCAGGAACGATTGCTTAAGGTGAATGAGAAATATAAGCAATCCATAGATATTAAACGATGAAATGTTGAGTTCAAAGAAGGAGATTTTGTATATGCAGTATTGACTAAGGATCGATTTCCTGTTGGTACTTACAACAAACTAGCTGCCAACAAGATTGACCCTTTGGAAATCGTAACAACGATTAATGAGAATGCTTATCAGTTAAAATTGCCGGATCATATCCATACTGCTGACGTTTTCAACGTCAAACACTTGATTCCATATCATGAGAATAAGTATGTCGAAGTAGAGGAAAGTGTAAATTCGGGGTCGAATTCGTTTCAACCAGGGGAGGATGATGCAGCGCATCATGCTAAGCGACCTAGCGAGTTAGCGCATCATGATAAGCGACCTAGCGAGTTAAGTCGTATGTCGCCTGCCTTAAGTTGTTTGTCGCTTGCCTTAAGTCGCCTGCCATGAGTCGCCTGCCTTATGAGATAACGACTCAAGAAATCAAGCCACATTTCTATAGATCGTTCAATTATGCCGCATTTCTATAGGTCGTTTAGCTACGCCGCATGGTTCTCTTATGTCGCTTATGCCGCATGGTTCTCTTAAGTCGTATGTGCTTATGTTGCTTAAGTCGTTCCTGAAGCTGTGCTATCTTCTTAGGCCGTATGATGTTAAGTCGTATGTCGTATGTTGATTTCTTATGTCGCATGAAGCTGTGCTATCTTCTTAGGTCGTATGTTATTAAGTCGTGTGATGTTGTAACTCGTATGTTGTTAAGTCGTGTGATGCTGTAACTCGTATGTGTTAGGTCGTGAGTCGTCTGATGTTAAGTCGTAAGTGTTAGGTCGTGAGTCGTATGGTGTTAAGTCGCATGTATGTGTTGTAATTTCCTATAAATAGGGGTGTGTTGTCATTTGTAAAGGTAAGTTGATTTTGAAATAAATTTGTGTGTGAGCTTTGGCCACCATTGTTGGAAGTTGAGTGTGATCTCCTTCTACTTTCCATCTTCGGGTTATTCGTGAGCAAATCAACGAATTTGAAGCCAATTCTCGGTATCACTTACGAGTGATCAACGATCGAATTATAAATCTTTCAACACGGCATCTTGCGAGATCAACGGGTTGGAGATAGCTAGATTCCAGCATCATCATGATCAACGGAATTGAGCATTTATCGTTCTATCGGTTTATTTGACACGAAATCATCATTTCGTGAGGAAGATCTTGGATAGGTTGTGACAGTTTGGTATCTAAACTGTTCGAGCCTAGTCAAAGCTGCGTCAATCCCGCGGTTGGGATCAGCAACCGCCCACACAGCCGTATAAAAAGGGACGTCTAGACAGGGATTACCTTACCCAAATTGGTTACTATCCACTTAGCCTTGCTGCACCTCCCCTGTTTTAGCCATTCACGGTTGATGAGGCTTGAGGCTATGCGTTACCTTTTTAGCACACAGACACTTAGAATGCTCATTGTCATCCCGACGATGTTCTAATAGCATTCATCCATACAAGTTTGTTCCAGGTCTGAACGGAACCGAAGGCACTATTCCTACTACATCCATTTTGGAATCACCCTCAGGATTAGTAGCGATTAGCCCTTGCACTTCACTGCTCCATCTTCGACTCCAAGCTCTTGTCTTCCTCACGAAAACGTTCAAACCAGATCGAAGTGGTTTTTCGAAAATTAATCCCGATTCCGGTCTCATTGAAAATGACCAGCGCAGTGGCCAATATTGATAGTCGGTTATTTAACTATCATATAACATCCACAAACAACCATCAGGCCTTAATAATTTCCCAAATTATTTATTTCAAAATATCTTCACAAGATATTTTTCTACACTTCAACCCTTTAAAAATAGTTTTCAAATCACGTTTTCTCTTGTAAAATAAATTTCCACCGGATTGTTTTATTTCACTGAAAATCACCATGTCTTAATATCTTAGATTTTTAGATAATTTAAATCACTGTATCCAAAATATACCTACTTTAAAATACTTAAAATGAAAAATATTTAAAATACTTTATTAAAATGCTAGTTATGAAATTTACAATAATTTATCATGTAAAACTTAAGCCAAAACAAATTTTAAAATAAAAGTTATTCTACAAGGTATAAATATTAAATAATTATCCTTTAAATCATAATACTAGTTAAACCTTTAAAATAATTTACTTATAGAATTAACTTAATAGATTTGTACTTCTAAAAGTTTTAGAACCGCTAAATAATAATTCTTTCTAAAATATTCTTTTAAAACCACTTTAAAACCTCTAACTTATACTTAAAAATCTACTTTGAAACATACTTGGCTTTTCAGGAAAATACACTTCCCATTCCAAAATAGCTCATTTAATTAGTTAATAAATCCTTCTCAATTTATCCCAATTTAATTTATGTCTCAAACTCGTAAATTTCTTTCCCATACCTTTAAAACTAAATCCACTCTTTATTTTTATAACAAATTACCCATTCTTTATAAATTCCCACCGTGAAATTATACTTTCAAATATCCACTGATATCTTATTTCACTTTATAAACCTTGTTTACAAATTCCATATTCTCATCCTCCTTTTAAATCACAGTTTCGAACAATTAATCAATTTTCAAATCGATTTTCAAAATTTACTCCATTTTAAAAATACATTCCTTTACTTGCTCATTTTATTTCAAAACCCATTAATTTCAGATTTTAATCCTTAATTATGATTTAAAATATTATTTAAATTGAAAATACTAATTTCATATTTTTTCCAAAATTCTCCTTCATCTCTTCCAACTACCTTAAACCTTGAATTTAAAAATAAATCTTTTATTCCCTTAAATAATATATCTTAAGTTTAAAACTTCATTTATTCCCATTTATTCAAAAATCTCCTTTTCCACACTCGGAATTTATTTATTAGAATTGGAAATCAACTTTATCCTTTTTCCAATTCATTCTTTAACTTATCCAAATTTTCTATAATTATTTTACTTAAAAATTCTCTCTTTATTTCCCTTCAAAAAATCCAATCTTAATATTTTTGATAACTTAATATACCCAAATATATTCAATCAAACCACAACATCCAATATTTTCAATTCCCAATATAATCAATAATCTATCACAGATAATCAATGAACCATATCATAGATTATGAAAACTTATTCAATAATTTGAGGAATTCAGTTGGATCCCTCCAACCTGTTTTTTCCTACATCCACAGATGTTAGCATAATATAAAAATATCAATCCCACTTCGAGGGGGATATCGCGGTATATAGGGTCATCCACTATTATATGGGGCGCATAGGGTCTCATCCGCTATATAATGCGGAAAATCAGTCACTCCATTATATATACTACTATATATAATATCACAACTAGACAGATAATAAATCATCAATTCAAGAAATCAATCCAATGATTTAAATTTAACTATTTAAATTTAAATGGTAATCCAAATGGTTGAGATTAAACCACCTTTGATTTTTGTTTTGCAATTCGATCCAACCCGACTTGTTTTCTTCACAGTATTAGACCTTGTACAACATTATATGATTTTATTAATATTTGAATTGATCAAACAATTGCTTACTATTTATCTAATATAAACTAATAATTTGGTTTCAAACTAATAATCTAATTTTAACATGATTCCTATAATAAATAATTCTTAGCAACTGTAATAAAATAAAAAAATAACTAAATAGGTTAATCTCCATAATACATTATTATCAAATGGACTAGTGATTGAAAATATGTATCTTTATTTCTTTTTCACTTTTAACTACATATTTTTTTAAAATAAGCTATATAGATTTAAAGATCTAATTTTTATATAAACTTTTTTTTTTATAAATAACAATAATATTTTACTTTATTGTATAAATTCTGGTTAATAAATAAAGATCAGCATATTTAATTTAGGATAAAAATGTTTAAAATGATTAGTTAATATTTCCAAAACCAATTCTTTTCAAATTAAAATACGAGTTCAAATTTTAAAACAAACAAGAAACCCATACCCATAGTTCGGCTCTAAACCAGCACTCCCATTTCCCACTTCTCGCGAGGCCACAAAGCTGCCACCAAACCATGTGCCACCCTTCGTGAGCCCTAGAATTAACGTGGCGTCACCTCAAAGACGATGCTAGAAACCCTCTTTGAACTCGCCTCGCCCCCTCGACCTGAGGCCACGCGAGCGCTGCACGCTGAACCATCGACGAGTACTTGAATGAAACCTCTTCTCCCTTTAACGATTTTGGGTTTCAAGATTGATTTCATTTTCGTTTTGATTTAAGGCAGAAAAAGGTAAGGAGGTACGCATTTTAATTTGAGGAGGAAGAAATGCGGATTCGCCTCTTATAATTGCTGCCATTTTATAATTCGCGAACAAATTTGTTCAAAATCATTGAAAAGAAAACGAGGGGAAGGTTTCGATTTCAAGCTGGGAATGGGTAAGGAGAAACGAGATTTACTTTAAGTGTATATTTATTTTTGGCCATTATCTTTTCTTTAAAGAATACGCGTGTCCTTAAGGAAGACACGTGCTTTAAATTCTTTTATGTGTCTACAAAGGCTTGCCACAGTATTCAATGCAATAATAATATTTATATTTATATATATGTTCAAATTTAAATCGTCTTGAAATCATAACTTAAAATCTTGACATCCTATCGAGGCATGCTACAAGCGTTTATAATGTTATGCCCCTATTACGAACATGATGGAAAAGTTTTCGAGTCCTGATTTGATCATATGGAGAGATAGCTTTTTGACCTAGTTATTATATTGAATTTTCAATATAGATTTTAGTGCGTTTATATATCGTACGACCACACGATAACTCCAAATGCTACGAAAATTGAAATCCGATAATAATACACTATTACGGATCCAATGGAGCTAGTTTCATCGAAATCCGAGACTGTGCCTCGGAAGGCTATTCTAAATATTAATTTAAAAGATATATTTTTAAAACTGAACAAAAAACTTTCAATCTAAATTTAAAACTTCTATTATCGTCGGTATTATCAATATAGCTATTATAAGCCTTTGAAATATATTTTTAACCAGCTTAAAACCAAGATTCACCCAATTTCCAATTATTAAATCCAATTATTTAATTATACAAATAAATAGTGATATTTGAAATTCAAGTTAAACTAACTTTCAAATATTTAAAATCAATTAAATATTCCGATTTCAAATATCCAAAACCCTGGGTCGTCATAGTACTTTAGTCCTTGCTCCATGGATTTAGAGATTTTTTGAATCGTTTATATTCCAGTCTACGCTCTAGGGACTTAGATTACTCTAACCTGTGCTCTGGGGATTTAGAGATTTTTATGAATCATTTATACTCTAGTCCACGCTCTAGGGACTCATGGTACTCTTATCCATGCTTCGGAGATTTAGAGATTTTTGTAAATCATTTATACTCTAGTCCATGCTTTGGGAACTCAGAGTACTCTAATCTGCACTCCAAGGATTCAAAGATTTTTGTGAATCGTTTATGATCTAGTCAACATTCCGGGGACTCAAAGTATTCTAATCCGCACTCCGAGGATTTAGAGAATTTTGTGAATCGGTTATACTCTAGACTGCACTTCGAGGATTCAAAGTACTCTAATCCGCACTTTGGGGGTTTCGAGATTTTTATGAATCGTTTATACTCTAGTTCGCACTCCAGGGACTCAGAGTACTGTAATCCACACTCTAGAGATTTAGAGATTTTTTTTGAATCGTTTATACTCTAGTCTGCACTCCAAGGACGTAGAGTACTCTAATCTGCACTTTGGGAATTTAGATTTTTTTGTGAAGGTAGTTGTATTTTCTCCATTTTGATTTATACCTGATTTACCATGTCGAGGCAAAAGTAGTCGAAGAATGGTCGAACCACATTTGTTTATGGAATGGGATTCTGCCCCCTACATCTAAGATGAAACTTGGCAATCAGACAGTCGATTCTCACGCACTTAGTAGTTGTGGCTCTTTCCATTAAATCAAGGAAAAAGGCAAGTGATGAATGATCGGATCATATCCATGTTGCAATCAAGTGATGGTGCCTTGCTTATTTTTTTCGTATTTCTTTCCACCAAATGAGGGTAATGGATTATTGAGAAGACAAATTAAGTTGCATCCGCTTCAAGTTGCAAGTCTATTCATTTAAACCTGTGGCTAACAAGTAGGAAGTCAACATCAGCTACTTCAAGTCTAATATGAAGGTTGTCAAATGAATGGTCATTCGCATCCATGTTTTATGGGATTGTGACCTTGTCAAGTCTTTTCAATTCCATACTTCGATGTCCCAAGTTGGGGGCACATGATAACTGATGAATGGTCGAATCATGCTCATCTATGTAGAAGCTTCCACAGGTTTCGTCACGATTTGAGGAGTTTGGTCGGTGCCCGGCCCTAGGCATTCAGATACCTGCATCGTATGTTCGGCAATTAATTCAAGTTGATCATAATTCATGCCATAATTGAAATGGAAATTATAATAAATTAATTAGAAAGAGATCAGAATAAGTCTCATCAATAAGCGAAGCATCATTGCGCTATTGTTATTCCACTTTGCCCTAGCTTCTTTTAGCGGGGCATCGACCGTTGTCGATCTAGTTGATAATTAGGTTCATCATTAATAGGATTATGATGCTCCGCCATAACCAGGTCGATATATTACTCGGCTACGGCTAACCGTTTCACTCGCCAATAACATCTTCATGTCCAGGACATGCGCAAGGCTAAGTGGGCCAGGATTGATGGTTGGTGCCCCATCGCTTAGGGTCAGACCAGGGAAAATCTGATGGTTGCTTCGGGTTTCCCTTCGCGACCCTTAGAGCCATTCGTTGAATCACTTGAGGTCAGGATATTGGACAGCTTGACGATAAATACCTAGCGTCTGCATCGAGCCTTGCTTCAAGAAAAACACCATCCTACCCGAGCCCTGCTTCGGGTCACAGTCCAATGTTACAAGATCTCCTTTGTGTTGAATCATAAGTTTTGATTCATGACAAAGAGAAAATCTTAAACAAATCAATGAATGAGACTATATGGACAAGCGACAAAAAGTGAAAGAAATATGCTGTTAAAACCACAAAGGAGATAAGACTTCAAAATTGAGTATAATATGTTTATTTGTCGAAGTTTTTAGTCTTAGAATTGTTAAAATCTATCCTCAAGTAGTCCACACAAATCAAAGTTGTTTTATGCTTCAAATTATTTAAAATTTATGTGATTTGTGCACTGATAATCAGGTCAGTCGACTGACCATATATAACCAGTCGACTGAACCTGTACAGTTGCAAGAAACACTCTGTTTTGCACCAACTTTGAATTTTTAGTTGACTGGTTGTTTTGGGTCAATCGACTGAACTTTTTCCAATAGCTATTCTAAGGAAGTATGGGACTGGATGTAGAATGGGAAGTTCGAACCAGTATATAAACTCCTAGTGTGCTTATTCTTATTTACTTTACTATTATTATCTATTTCTTCATTTATATTATAATACATTCCTCATTACACAATCCTAAGTGATAACTAGCTACATAATAGTCACTTTCATTTGGTATCAGAGCATAGCGACTTTCATTTGGTATCAGAGCTAGACATCCTATAACCGTAACATAGTTATTTGAATTTTTTTTTTGATAATATGGAAAATAACACCAGCACAAGCACTATCACTAACACTAGTTTTATTGAAGGTCAATCCACTGCATGACCTCTACTATTCAATGGCATGAATTATAATTACATGTCAATTAGAATGAGAATATACATGCAATTTTATGGTTTTGAAACTTGGAACATTACTCAAAATGAATATACCATTCCAATAGAAGATTTTTCAACTTGGACTGCTGCACAGAAAGCTGATGCTACTTCAAATGTTGAAGCTATGAACATGTTATTTTGTGCATTAGATAGAAATGAGTTTAATGGAGTCAGTATGTGTACAAACGCTTACTAATCACAATAGTAAACTTGTTAATAGAGTCAGAGTCATATAAATATAAATACTATTAATAAATTAGCTAAAAATAAACTTGTTAAAGGACTACCGATATGAAATTCAAAACTGATAATATTTGTGATGCATGTCAGTTAGGAAAATTAACAAAATCTTCTTTTAAATCTAAGAAAATTATATCTACAACACAACCACTTGAACTACTACATATGGACCTTTTCGGACCTACTCAAGTTCAATCTATTAATCACAATAGATATGTGTTTGTTATTGTAGATGATTTTTCAAGATTTACATGGAGTATTTTTATGAAACATAAAAGTGATACTTTTAAGAATTTTAAAAATTTTGTAAAAAGAATTCGAAATATAAAGAATTTAAAAGTTAAAAATATTAGAAGTGATCAAAGGGGTGATTTGAAAATGAAGCTTTCGAAAAAATTTGTAACAAGAAAGGAATTAATCGTAATTTCTCCTTTCCTAGAACATCACAACAAAATGGATTTGTAGAAAGGAAAAACAGACATTATAAGTATGTGCATGAACCTTAAAGATCAGCTTGGCAAATTTGATCCGAAATCCAATGAAGGAATATTCATAGGATATTCGGAAAGAAGTAAAGCTTACTGAGTTTTTAATACAAGAACTAAAGTAATCGAAGAAACTCTTCATGTTTCATTCGATGAAAATGTCAAAATTTCTTCTAAAATTACAAATTTTGAAAATAATTCAAATAAAATTCTAATAAATAGTTCAGAAGATGATGATATTATTTCTCAAAATAATAATTCTGATATTACTATAGAAAATGAAAATATTGTTAATAATGATAATAAGTAAGATCTCCTCCAAGAATTCTTAGAGATCACCCTGTTTAAAATATAATTGAAGAAGTAAATTCAAATGTAAGAACAAGACATCAATTAAATCAAATGGGCCATATAGCTTTGCTATCAAATATAGAACCTAAAAATATTAAGGAAGCCTCAACTGATAACTATTGGATTATAACTATGCAAGAAGAGCTAAATCAATTTAAAAGAAATGAAGTTTGGGAATTAGTTCCTGGACCAAGTGATCAATCAGCCATTGGTACAAAATGGGTTTTCAAAAACAAAGCTGATGAATAAGGTAACATTACAAGAAATAAAGCTAGATTAGTAGCTCAAGGATATAATCAAGAAGAGGGAATAGACTATGAAGAAACGTTTGCTCCTGTCGCAAGATTAGAAGCTATACGTAATCTATTGGCTTTTGCATGTTTTCATAACTTTAAATTGTATCAAATGAATGTTAAAAGTGCTTTTCTAAATGGATGTATAAAAGAAAATGTTTATGTTGAAAAACCTCCTCTTTTTACTTATGAAAAATTTCCAGATCACGTTTATAAACTTAAGAAAGCTTTATATGGTTTAAAACAGGCATGTCTTGCTTGGTATGACTGACTCAAAAGCTATCTAATAGAATCTGGTTTTGAAATTGGAAAAGTTGATCAAACTTTATTTATTAAGAAAACTAAACAAGATATTTTAATTATACAAATATATTTTGATGATATTATATTTGGTTCAACAAATGAAAAATTATGTCAGGAATTTTCGACTATCATGACAAATGAATCTGAAATGTCACATATGGGAGAACTATCATATTTTCTTAGACTTCAAATCAAGCAATTACAAAATGGCATTTTTATTAATCAAGAAAATATTGTAATGATCTAATTAAATGATTTGGTATGCAAAATACTTCTGCCAAACCAACTCCTATGAGTACAACTATACATCTCGATAAAGATGAAATCGTAAGAGTGTTGACCAAGAACTATATCGTAATATGATTGGATCGCTACTTTACTTAACTGCTAGTCGACCTAACATTATGATAAGTGTTTGTTTATGTGCTCGATTTCAAGCAAATCCTAAAAAATCACATATGCGAGCAGTAAAAAGTATAATTCGTTATCTTAGCAAAACCAATGACTTAGGATTATTTTATCCAAAAGAATGTCCTTTTGAATTAATATCATATAGTGATGCTGATTTTGGAGGAAGTGGGGCAGATAGAAAAAGTACAAATGGAACTTGTCATTTCATTGGACGATCCTTAGTATCTTGGTTTAGTAAGAAACAAAATTGCGTTTCACTATTGACATGTGAAGTAGAATATATATCTGCAGCTTTAGCATGCGCTCAAGTAATCTACATGCAACAAACATTACAAGATTTTGGTATAAAATTAATTAAATCTATAATATATTGTGATAACACCAGCGCAATAAATTTATCTAAAAATCCTGTCAATCACTCACGAACTAAAAATATTGACATTCATCATCATTTTCTTCGTGATAATATTGAAAAGATTATAATAAATTTAGAATTTGTAAATTCTGAAAATCAGTTAGCTGATATTTTCACTAAACCACTAAATGAAAATTATTTTATAAAATTAAGAAGAGAACTAGGTATAATTTCTTTAAAAGAGTTATAAAATTTCTAAAGTAATTTAATACATATATACATATACACATATATACATATACATACATAAATATATATATATTGGTACTCGAACTCGGCACCTTGAGTTTGGTAAGCTTATGTCTCTGCCACTCGAACATTTACTATTTCACAACTACTTCTACTATAAGTTTCACCTTATCTATTGTTTATTTATTTTTTCTTTTATGAAAAATTCTTAGCCACAAAAATTTGTGTTGTTTTCATCCTCATATTATCTTCCAAATTTTGCGTAAATCCATCAACTTCTAACTGTTTACTCTCTTATATATATCTCAGAGGTCTGCTCTTTATCCTTCCATCAAATTTTATGTTCTCTCTACCACAAAGTCTTCATAAGAAAATTCATCAAATGGTTCTGCTTACTCATCTGTCGATTTTTAACACCTTCATCTGGTTTGTCAAGCTTACCTACACCTACACCTAATCATGAACTAGCTAGACCGTCAAACTACCACACAGGCCATACTCTCGAGAAAAAGAAGGCATGACGTTTTCTGTTCTTTGGTTCTCCTTAAACAAAAAAAATTAATGATTTACATCATTACCAGAGGGAGTCTATAGCGATTCAACGCGAGATGTACTATGAACAGAAAATAAATTCAAGACATCTTAGTTTTCTGAAACAGCTTGGATGGAAATTCTGCGGGTCATCTTCATCTGCGGTTCATCAATCTATACCGTCTTCCTATCGGAATCCATGGGACCAGTCACCACAACCTCCACATGTCTCTCTGAATTCATGGGAGCATGGAAACCATTGAAAGCATATGAAGAGAGGACGAAGGATGAACTAGACAACTCGAAGTCTCCATCCACTCCTTCATCCAAATAATTTATTTCCTTTCTACATTTTTAATTTATTTTATTCCTACTTTGTATGCATTATTTAAAATATATTGAATATATTCTTTTTACGCAAAAATGTACTATAAATGCTGCAAAGAAGAGAATTCAGTCGATTGAAAATATTCTACCAATCGACTAAATCTAAAAACAGTGAGCTCTCAGACTATATTCAATCGACTGAACGAATATAGCCAGTCAACTGAAACATAAAATAGAAAGCATTGTCTAAATCTAGTCGACTAAAATAATATGGCCAGTCGACTGAATCTGAAACAGAGAGTTTCGGGATACTGTTCAGTCAACTGACAATATTCGACCAGTCGACTGAATGGAAATCTGAGCATCTTTTACACATTTTCACCTACTTTTTAACACTCTAACCCACTATCTCCTCTTTCACTTTTCATTTTTACCTTCTCATTTCAGTTTTCCAAAAACCCTAGCTCCCAAAAGAATTTCAAATTCCTTCACTACATTATTATTTCCAATGGCTCCACGTCAACCAAAGAGATCTAGACATGCCTCTACCTCCTCTTCTGAGCCAATTGACTCTCAAATTGCTCAATGGCTCTATGATGCTACAGCAGTCCAACGGTGGAACAAAATGAAAGAAGCACGCTTTTTTGATGGTTCTTTTGCTGTATTTCCCGATTTTGCTCCGTATAGAATTCAAGAGCTAGCAAGGAGAAGCCGTCATGAGTCTCTCCTAAACCACAATCTGAATAATATTAAGATAAATCACACTTTGGAAAAACTTTTATATGCAAATTTGAATTTAGGCCATCAAAACCCACGTAATCGTGATAATTGCATTTGGAGTTTGGTTTGCGGTCGACAAGTATTTCTGTCTTTAGATAGAATTGGTCATATTCTCCATACTCCAACTGATTGTATTCCAATGGAAGAATTAAATGTACCTATAGGCGAGCGAGACGAAGTAAGTCATTGGTTCTTAGAAGATGACATGACCAAACTAAAGTCTATCACCTTACGCCCCACAGCTAGAATTGTGCATTAATGCACACGGTTCTTCCTCATATTGGCTCTTATGAGCTTGTATACCCATGCAACTTTTGGGCGTTGTATGCTATTTGGGGAGATGTACAAATAAATTGGCCTAAGACTATTCTAGATGAAATCTTGTCTTTTAACTAAGGTCATATGAACAATATCTATTATGGAGAATGTATTATATAGCTACTTATGAACCTCTAGGTTCCCATTCCGGAATCCGATACTTCCATTCCCAAAACTCTAAATAGCCGCACAATAAGTCTTATGAAATTACCACCTAGACCTCTATCTATCATGTCTTTTCAAGATTGGTAATCACGACCTCCTCAACAAACCTCTACTCTACAGCAACAACAACAAAGTGATGACATTCGAATACCAACTCCATCCCAAAGCACTCGGAAATCCATCAATCTTATTGTGCGAAATCAAGTTATATTGGATTCCCACATCAAAAATCTCGATAAGAAAATTGATAAGAAATTTGACAAAATTAATATGGGATGCGATATCTTGTTCCTCTTCCACAACTACGGAAACCTCTCACCGTGATATGGGTAAACGTCCAGCTCCTTGCTTTACTTGGTCTACATTGGAAGAACACATAAGTTCCGACACAAGTGGCAATGGAGGTGGAAGACAGTTTGTGGAAAGTTCTTCCAAAGGCAAAGCTCCAATGCAAGTGGAAGAAGAAGAAACAGAGTCTGACTCTGATTGATATTGTTGTTTCTTTGTGGTAGTAAGTTATCTATTTATTTCAAACATTCTATTTCTATGAGCTTGTATAAGTAGCTCAAAAACAATTTGATACGTTTCTTTCTGTGATTGTAATTTTTGTTAGTTCAATGATGGAATTGTTGTTATTTCCTTTTTGTCGATGACAAAGAGGGAGGTATCTGTATGACTAACCATTTCTTGCAGGATTAAATATGTCGCCAGATATTCAAAGAGAGATATATATATATAACTCCTGTTATATATTTCTCAAAATATAGTATCATTTGTAACAGGTTGTCATCAATCAAAAAGGGAGAGAATGTTGAATCATAAGTTTTGATTCATGACAAAGAAAAAAGCTTAAACAAATCAGTGAATGAGACTATATGGACAAGTGACAAAAAGAGAAAGAAATATGCTGTTAAAACTACAAAGGAGGCAAGACTACAAAACTGAGTACAGTATGTTTGTCTGTCGAAGTTTTTAGTCTTAGAGTTGTTAAAATCTATCCTCAAGTAGTCCACACAAATCAAAGTTGTTTTAAGATTCAAATTCTTTAAAATTTATGTGATATGTGCACTGACAGTCAGGTCAGTCGACCGACCATATATGACCACTCGACTGAACCTGCACAGCTGCACAGAAACATTCTATTTTGCACCAACTTTGAATTTTCAGTTGACTGGTCATTTTGGGTCAGTCGATTGAACTTTTTCCAACAGCTTTTTTTTTGAACAGACACTTCAATTTGCCAAGAGATACGATCTAAATTGAAGAGTTATGGATGCTTTTTTTCATCAAAACTCTTCGTGAATGGTTGCAGCTATTTATCTATTATATAAATACATAAGATTCACTTCACAAATCACCGAATTTCATTTTATTTTCTGATCATACTCTCTACTACCTCTGCATTCTGAAAAGCAATCATAATTTACATATATTGCTTAAATCTCTGAATCAATTAACTTATTCTTCGATTCAAAGCAATATCCTCCTTTCTAATCTTTACACACACATATATACTTAAGGAAAAGATTATAGAAAGGTTGCACTATCAAAGACAATCAGTGTTATCAAGAACACAAAGTGTCAAAGCAATTTTATTGAAACTATTGAAGTCATGTTCGATTGTTCAGGTAGGTAAAGTCCCCTTTCGGTTTTTAGAGGCAAAAAAATCCTATTCGAATGTTCAGGTGTTGTTTACATATTCCTCCGGGTTAAATGAGGGGTTATTGAGTGAAATTCCTGAAGGACGTCTGGGGCAGGACGTAGAACGGGAAGTTCGAACCAGTATAAAAACTCCTGGTGTGTTTATTCTTATTTACTTTACTATTATTTTCTGTTTTCGCATTTATAATATAATACATTCCATATTTCATGATCCTAAGTGATAACTAGCCACATAGTAGTCACTTTCATTTGGTACTAGAGCATAGCGACTTTCACCTTGTACTGGTCGAAATTCAGATGCCTCATCTTCATGCCTGCCTTCCGCCAAGATTGAACGTATCATCTCTCTCGAAGCACCATGTCTAAGAAGGTGCGAAATCAGTTGACTTGGATAGATGGAGGTAGTTCTCAATATTGCTGGATCGATTAAGCCGTAGGTGAAAATTTTATAGAAAGTCTTGAAGGTAAAAACGATCGAGCAGACCCTATGACCTCGGAACGATCGTACTAGAGGTGATCATATAGGAGCATCCAAAGTTCTATTGCAGGTTGGAAGGGAGGCTGATCGAAAACGATCACCAAGACATAGTGGGACGATTGTATTCAAAGCAATCATATCGAAGCCAGTTGCTAGGGGTTTATTTGGAACGATCGTATAAAAAGGATCTCATAATGACAATAGGTTGCTTTCAGTAAGCTCAAGCATCAACATGGTACAATTAGTTCTATGTAGTCCAAGAATGTTTGGTCCCAAGAAAGGGTTGAAACGTTCGGGTACTGAGCGACCCTGAAGCAACGATCAGAGGTTAAAATTTGGTCTACGAAGTAGCCTCTTCCATAGTGGTGGAATGATTGGTGCTGATCATTGCAAAAAATGATCAGTTGGGATGTTGGAGAGATAAAATTTGTATTGAAAAACTATTTTCCTAGTGCATAAAACTATTTTCCTAGTGCATAAGGTCCATGGTCAAATATCGGTTGTCAGTCTTTACATTGGATCTTGAGAATGCAATACCTTTCATGAAACATACGGCTACTTATTACTAATTTCATTCCTTCCTGCTTTTAGCCAAGATGGGGGACATGATTTCACATGCGTTCTTAGCAACTTCCCTCTAGACTTTTTCAAAATCTGAATAGAGTAGAAAACTTATCAGTCAAACGCTGGTTCTACTTCGCGAACATAGGAATTCACCAGTAGAGAATAAGATCCAGTCTGGCATATGCCACAGCAGTATATCTCATTAATAGAATGCCTACCAAAGTGTTAAACCATGTGTGTCCTTTTAAGAAACTACTTGGTGTTAAACCAAACTATGAATTTTTGAAAACTTTTGGGTGCCTATGTTTTCTCTGTCTCAGACCATACAATAAACATAAATTAAGCCTAAGATCTAGTCAATGCACCTTTTTAAGATATGCACACAATCAAAAAGGGTACATATGTCTAGACAGTCAAGGCAGAATTTATATTTCAAGGCATGTTGTTTTTAATGAAAATGTTTTTCCTTTTGCAGAAAGGGAAAAGCACATGCAAGGAACTGATGTAAACAAAGTAAGCACTAGTCACATATCAGACTTGTCAGAATGGATAAATGCAGAGGTTCAATCAGACAGAGAACTAACAAGGAATGAGCATAAAGATTGTTCTGAGAAAACAATAACAAGCAGTACTCAACATGATGAACAACAAGAATCCAACACACAGCAAGATCATATCAGCAGAGAATTAATAAGTGAAAATTCTGATGAGCATACTGAGATCCAATGTGAATCACAGTCAACTACTATCCAGCATCCCATGATTACTAGATCCAAGAGTGGAATTTTTAAACCCAAAGTATTAAACACTCAACTCAATGAGGTGGAACCAACTTCTTATGAACAGGCAGTAAAAGACAGAAGATGGAGAAAAGCCATGGATGAAGAGTACAATGCTCTTGTTAAAAATAAAACATGGACACTTGTTAATCTACCAAGGCACAAAAATGTTGTAGGAAGTAAATGGACATACAAAATCAAGAGAGATGCTGATGGTAAGATCATTAAATACAAGGCTAGGCTTGTGGCAAAAGGTTACACCCAGCAGTTTGGATTTGACTTCAGTGAAACCTTTTCTCCAGTCATTAAGCCAGCAACGGTTAGAATAATTCTAACCATAGCTTTGCATAAAAACTGGAGAATAAGGCAATTAGATGTGCATAATGCCTTTTTAAATGGAGAATTAATGGAGGAAGTGTATATGCAGCAGCCAAAAGGTTACAATTCTGAAGCAAGTGTCAATCAAGTATGCAAACTACACAAAGCACTTTATGGTTTAAAACAAGCTTCAATGGCTTGGTATGATAAACTGAAAAGCATTTTAGTTAAACTGGGATTCACTGCTACTAAGTCAGATAGTTCTCTTTATACAAGAAAAACAAGGGAAGAAAGTATCTACATTTTAGTCTATGTTGATGATATACTCATCACAGGAGACAATCAGCATGAGATTGAGCTAGTCATAAGATACTTGGATAAGGAATTTGCAATAAAAGACATGGGTGAAGCAAACTACTTTCTTGGCATACATATTCAAAGGAATGCAGACTCAAATATCATTTTATCGCAAAAACAATATATATTAGACATACTTGTCAGGTCAAACATGGATAAAGCTAAGCCACTACCTACCCCCATGACAAGTAATCTCAAGTTATCTAAAGAAAGGGGTGAACCCATAGAGAACATCAAACAACACAGGAGTATTGTCGGGGCACTGCAATACGCTACTATTATCAGACCGGATATTTGTTTCAGTGTAAATAAAGTTTGTCAATACATGCAAGCTCCTACAAGTGAACACTGGTGTGCTGTGAAGCGTATTCTACGATACCTAAGAGGAACAGTCAACCATGGATTAAAGCTCGTATCAAGCAAAAACTTAAATTTACAAGCTTACAATGATTCTGACTGGGCAAATGATCTGGATGATAGAAGATCTATCACCGGATATTGCGTTTATCTTGGCACTAATCTCATCTCATGGTGCACGAAAAAACAAGCTACCATCTCCAGATCGAGCACTGAAGCCGAGTACAGGGCCATAGCCAGCGCTACGGCGGAGGTTATATGGACTGAAACTTTACTTCTGGAATTAGGGCTCATACTAAATCGAAAGCCAACGATCTGGGTTGACAACTTGAGTGCTATTTCTCTGTCTATGAACCCTATCCAGCACTCGAGAACGAAGCACTTGGAAGTGGATCTTCATTTTGTTCGCGAACGAACGGGAAGTGGGAAACTCCAGATTCAACACATTCCTGCCTTTTATCAGCGAGCCGATGTTTTAACTAAAGCTATTTCAACAAAGAACTTTGAGCAATTTAGAGACGAGCTCAGAGTTTTCTCCACCGCCATGAAAGACGAAGGGAAATTGGAACCTAGCTTTATTCGAGGGGGCGTAATAATGCTCATGCTTGCTGATTGCACTGCTTTACTTCATATTCAGATGGCTTCAACCTGCAATCTGCATCCTCTTTTATTTATTTTCTTTTTTGTCTTTTGGGCCTGATTTACTTTTAGCCCAATACCCTGTATTATAAATACAGTAGCATAGTGAGACGTTTGTAATTTTTTTTATTTTTTTTTTATTTTTTTTGAAATGGTACTTTATATACAACAAATCATTGTGACAACATATCACATGTCAATAAACGTTCGAATCACGCTAGGCAAGTTTCGAACTTGTGACCTCTCGCACCGAAGCCAAATCACTTAACCACTGGGACAATGGTGCTTGTCGTGAGACGTTTGTAATTGGAAAAACTGCAGAAATAAAATATTTTTTCAAACTTCTTTTACTTTTAATTATTCGAAATGGTCCATGGTACTTTGGAGATAATTTATTTGTTTTAGTTGTGCTGATCAAAATTTTCCTGTAAAGTTGTAATTTAAGATAGACCCAATCATTTACTGCAAAATATCTCTCTGTCCTTTTGTTGTTAGCACACTTCTGCATTCTGATACGATTTGTAAGCAACAGTTTGGTCTGAAGTATTAACCATGGTGATATGGTGGGAATGGTGGTGAGATAGTGGTGTGGTTCTAAGTAAAAGAAGGTGATATGAATGGTGTAGTGTAGTTCTTGAGTAGAAGGAAGGTTTCAGTAATAAGATGGGAGGGTTATGTGAGGTATAGAGAGGAGACAGTTAGAGGGAAAAGGGGGGCAGAGAGGTTCAGTGGGAGGATTGAAGAGGGTTAGGTGAGTGTAAGAGGCAAGAAGATGGTGTTTGGCAGTTAAAGAAAGAATTACAGGTGAGGGAAGAAGGGTAGAGGTTAGCAGATGATCAGAAATAGAAGCTTAGGAGAGGATAAGGGAGGAATAGAGAGTGAGAAAGATAAAGAGAAGTTGAGAGAGATTTGTAAAAGAATAGAATTATAGAATATAGAAAATGAAAGTGCTTTTTATTCAAAATTGCATGCCATCTCTTTACATGATTATACATTTACATAGCTGCAATTATACCGGCTATATTAGCCAGCTCATACTCTAATACATCAACCTGAACCCTAACTTATTCATACAAAAAGCAATATCACTCAGTTTTGCCAGGGAACAGCTGTATCAGTGTGCACAAGCGCAACATGCACATACATACACACTATGATACATTAATCTACCTCCTTCCTCAGGCCTTCTCCATTGCATTTTCAAAACCTGCACCGCCTCTGACATGACCAGCCTTCACCCCCGATGAACTAGTGGTCGGACCCCTCTGAACTTGGCCAAACCTTGAATTTTTCTTGCATTTCCACACCTGAAATCATGGCTATCAAAATGGGGGCTGTTACAAACTACTGCTTGACTGTCGATTCTCCTCAATTCCCCTGCTAACCCCAATCTCGTTCATCGCCTTCATTTAATGGAGGCTCGGGGATCGAGTACTCATTTGGATGTCCCACCGTCCTTCCTAATAATCACAGCATCATAATAGATGAGATCCATGGTTGCAACGGTCGACTTTATAGGGGTATGTGCTCAACTATAATCCGTGTAATTAAAAGTTTCAATGAGACCAATATCTGAATTCAACCAATCAGTGTTGGTTTTTTTTTGAATACTAGTCAACATATTTCAAGGTACATAGCTTCAGCAACCATTTATATTTAATAGGCCATGATTGGTTGTTTGTTTGTTAATTGTTTCCTTTAATTTAGTTCTTAAACCTTATTATTTCGTAAGATAAAACCTATAAGCATAATTTGTTGACTTTTTGATTGCAACGAACCATATATAAGTTATTTAACTATGTAAAAAACAAATAATTTTTTTAACAGTATGCAAACGCAGCCAAGCTTTAATATGTTGATATCATTTTACAAAGGGATGAACATCTAATTGAAAATATGTCTTCTGATTATGCAATTTTCTTCCCTGTACAAGAGTTCTTTTATTCGTATATACATACATATTGTTTCTCCTGCCATATTTAGTATAAAAGCTCATTGTGGGTATGGTACCTAAATTATTATGTTTCTTAGATAGAAGATACATACTTTGCTACATAAAAGCACTAGAACAAACATCTTTCGGCCCTACTTTATTTTTATTGACGTATTCATTGAACTGTGAAACTCTTCCCATGTAGTTTAGGTAAACAGAAGTTAAATTATGATGGAAGTACAATAGTGCAGTAATCTTTGTTTCAAGTTACATATAACCTCAGCGGAAACTAGTTTAATTTAGATATTCACAATTAAACTAAGGGTTACCATCACTAGAAAATTGTTTTAAACTAAAGTGTCATACCTCTTTAATTGTATGCAAGTATTTATAGTTTTTGGGCTCCAACTACATTAAAAGTTGGTTTTTTCTTGAACAAGTGAGTTAGATACGTATATATGTGTGTTTTTGGTGATACTGTAAGGTTGAATATGGTAGGCCTCATTGTTGTTGTATCAATTTTATGTGAAGAGAAGAGGTGGCTAGGTTATAATTATGTCACCCTTGTTTGTATTACATATTATCAGATTGGACACTTCATATTCTTTCAAACTCTAAGCCTTCTTAACTACTGCCTATTTCCTATCAATGCTAGAGCTTCGGCATGCTTGCTTGTAGACAATATAGTGAAGTTTGTGTAGTTAGTCTAACATTAGAATGGAGCTCATGGGCTACCTATCCACTCATGAGTGCAGCAGCCTTTCAAGCTTATAGCAAACATGTTGAATTATTTGAATTATTGCAACACAGAATCGATAGAGATATTTTGATACAACTTGTATGTTAAATTGATCAGAACAGAAATCTTTTTATTACTTGAAAAATATTTTATACAATGCATTCAGCAGAAGCTTTTATATACAACTTTTGAGATAGATGGGCTAAAGTACAGAACCGGCCCATGATGCTAGATCAATGGTGCAGGTGAGCTCTTCAGAATACACGGTGCTGATTTCAATCCAAAGTGATATATACGTGGATTGATAACTGGGTCAAACATAATCTCTTATCTCATTAATTCCCCCCTTCGAACCCTAGCTCCGGATTTAGGGTTAGGGTTTGAGACAAATTTCGGCAGCCGTAGAGAGGGAAATTTGATGCCGTTCGGCTATTTTCTTCTTCTAATTCTCTATTTCTGGAGTGTGCCGTAGTTTGAGTTTCGATTTGTTCAGATCTGATTTGCTTTCTAGAGATTTAGCTTTGTCGTGGTTGAGTGAAGTTTGAACTTTCTCTGGTTGTCTGATGGGATGAAGTTTTGCCTGAACTTGTTCAGCAGAGTTTTGATTCTCTACAACTCTGAGATCTCTTTTAAACTGCAGAAAGTTTTTCTTTGATAATGACTTGGTTAAGGTATCAGCTATCTGGTAAGTGGCGGGTAAATGATTTATTTGTAGATTTCCCTTGACTACTTGGTCTCGAACAAAATGCAAGTCTATTTCGATGTGTTTGGTTCTGGAATGCATTATAGGATTTTTGTCATGTAGACTGCACTTTGATTGTCACACCATAGTGTTGCTTTGATATTTGCATCTAGTTTTAGCTCTTTAATGATTGATTGAAGCCACATTATTTCAGCTGTTGCACTTTCTATGCTTCTGTACTCGGCTTCAGTACTAGATCGAGAGATAGTTGATTGCTTTTTTGAACTCCATGATATTAAGTTGCCCCCAATAAATATGCAATATCCAGTAATTGATTTCCTGTCATCTAGGTCAGTAGCCCAGTCAGAGTCTGAGTACCCTGTGATGTTGAGATTTCTGCTGGCTTTGAACATTAGTCCATGATTGATTGTTTCTTTTAAATATCGTAGAATCTTTTTTATTCCCTTCCAGTGTTCATTCAGTGGGTTCTGCATAAATTGAGAAAGTTTGTTAACACTAAAAGAAATGTCGGGTCGTGTTATAGTGACATATTGTAATGACCCTATAATGCTTCTATATTGTTTGATATTATCTATGGCTTCTTCCTTGTTTTTAGAGAAATTTTGATGACTGATCATGGGAGTAGCCATAGATTTTGCATCTTCCATTTTTGTTTTTGCTAGTAGTTCTGATATATATTTTTTCTGACACAAGATAATCTCTGAGTTTGATATCTTGTGTACTTCAATTCCCAGAAAATAGTTGAGATATCCCAGATCTTTAATTGAGAATTCTTTGTTCAGATAGCATATGACTTTGTTGATCTCATTCTGATTGTTGCCTGTGACAAATAAATCATCAACATAGATTAGTATGTAAATGATTGAGGATGAATTACTTTTGATAAATAATGAGGTGTCTGACTTGATAGATTGATATTCTATTGACATTAGAGTTGATTTCAGTCTATCAAACCAAACCCTCGGAGCTTGTTTTAGCCCATATATTGCCTTGTTTAATTTGCATACAAGACTTGAATCTTGTTCATATCCTGGTGGTTGTTTCATGTAGATTTCTTCTTCTAATTTGCCATTTAAGAAGGCATTGTTAACATCCAATTTCCTTATATTCCATCCTTTATGTAAGGCAATAGTGATGATGAGCCTTATGGTGGTAGGTTTGACTACTGGACTAAATGTCTCAGTAAAGTCAAACCCATACTGTTGGGTATATTCCTTCGCTACAAGTCTTGCTTTGTATTTATTGATGGATCCATCAGGATTCCTTTTTATCTTATATGTCCATCTGCAGCCTACAATATTTTTGTGCGTAGGTGGACATACAAGATTCCATGTTTTATTTTGATGAGAGCATTGTACTCTTCATCCATTACTGCTTTCCAGTTTTTATTTTTTGCAGCCTGATCAAAAGTGAACGGTTCACTGGAGTTTGCATTGACCATGTATGCCTTGGGTCTAAAGATCCCACTTTTAGCTCTGGTGATCATGTGATGGCCTGGTCTGACAGGAGTTTCAGCCTGAGGTAATTCAGAACTTCTATTTTGATTAGTGTTGCTTTCTGAATGTTGATTTTCCTTATTTATTGAATGTGTAGGTGAGTAGATGGCATGACTGTGATCATCTCCATATTCTGTATTGTGTTGAGCAGATGCAGATGAGTGTGTTTGATGATCATCAGTAGTCCTCCTTATTTCTGTTGTGCTCCTGTCTTCAGATACTAGTGGTAATTCAGGTATGGATATATTTGGGTTATACACTTTTGCTGTTGTTTTTACTTCAGTACTTCTAAAGGGAAAAACTTTTTCAATAAATGCAACATGTCTGCTAATAAAAAAATTTCCACTATTATCAAGACACTTGTACCCTTTTTGATTAGAGGTATATCCCAGAAATGTGCATTGTTTTGACCTGAAGTTTAATTTATTACTGTTGTAAGCACTTAAACATGGAAAACATAGACACCCAAATACTTTTAAGTTGTGATAATCTGGTTTTACCCCTTGTAATTTTTCAATGGGTGTTATACCATCTAAAGTTTTGGTTGGTAGTCTATTAATAAGATAGACAGAAGTGCTAAAAGCTTCTGGCCAAAACTTTAGTGGTAGATTTGCATGACTCAGTAGACTGAGTCCTGATTCAACCACGTGCCTATGTTTTCTCTCTGCTAAGCTATTTTGTTTTGAGGTGTAGGGACAAGTAAATCGATGAACTATACCTTTTACTTTAAAGTACTCCTTAAGAGACTTATATTCAGTTCCTCCATCTGATTGAATAGTCTTGACATGAGTATCAAACTGTTTTTCAATCATTGTAATGAAGTTTATTACAACATCATGTGTGTCTGATTTATTTTTCAGAAAGTATATCCAAGTGTGTCTTGTGTGAGCATCTACAAATGATATATAATATTTATACCCATAGTCTGAATATATTGGGGCAGGTCCTCAGAGATCAGTAGCAATGAGTTCAAGTGGTTTAGTGTATTTAGTTGTGGAATTACCAAATGGTAGTTTGTAACTTTTTCCCATTTGGCAGTGAGTGCATACATAAGGAACAGATATGCTATTACAAAATATGTTATTCTCATTGAGAACTTGCTTAACTACTTTAGCATTGGGATGACCAAGTCTGTAATGCCACAAATCAAAAACATTGTCATTGTTTTCTATTTCACAATGATTACAACAATTTTTATCATCTCTATGATATGCACAGTTCACAGATTTAAATCTGTATAATCCTCCTTCAGCATCACCCTGTAATAAAATATCTCTAGTTAGTATGTCTCTAACAGCACAATGCTTAGGAAAGAATTCAAAGTAAACTTTGTTGTCACTAGCAAATTGAGACACACTCATGAGATTCTTTTTGATTTTTGGAACTCTTAGTAAGTTATGTAGAAATAATTGTTTCTTTCCTTTAATAACAGCATTTCCTATATGTGAAATATTGATGCACTTACCATTACCCATACAAATGGATTTTTTACCTTTGTACTCTCTATTGCCAAGATTTAAATTTTCAAGATTGTTGGTTATATGATTGGTAGCCCCTGAATCTGGATACCAGCAGTCATCATTTATTGACTGATCATTTTCATTAGAACTATGCTCTCTGTTATCAGATTGATTGCTGGAACTTGCTTGAGCTATATTTGCACTATAATTTCCACCTTTTTGATTGTTATTAGAGTATCTCAGATAGCATTTTATAGCCGTATGTCCAATCTTCTCACAAATTTGACATTTTGGCCTGTTGTTGTTATTATATCTGCCCCTTCCTCTTGATCTATTGGAGAATCCTCCTCTCTATGTTCCTCCTCTTTGTGTGTTTTGATCTGTCTTGTTGTTGCTTTGGGCCTTGTTTCTTGAAGTAGCTGTATGATTGACTGTAAGTTCTGATTCTTGTGTCCTTTTATTATCAATTCTTGCCTCATGAGAAAGTAGTATAGAGTAGACATCATCAAGTGATGGTAAATCCTTTTGTGATGCAATAACCGCAATGACAGATTCATATTCTTCACTTAATCCATTGAGAATAATTAGAATATGTTCTGAATCTGAAATTTTGTGGTTTGCTGCCTCCAATGAATCACATATTGCTTTGATTTTGAAAATATATTCCATTATTGTGTTTTTGTCTTTCCATATGTTATGAAGCTGTCTTTTGTAGTACATCACTTTGGCAGCTGACTGTGTATTGAATACTTTCTCAATGGTTATCCATATATCATTAGCAGTCTTGCATCTAATGACATGAGATAGAAGATTTGTGCTTATTGATGATAAAAGCCAAGAACATATCACTCTGTCTTGTCTGTGATATCTGATGTAATCCTCATTGCTTACTATTTTGTTTTCTTGATCAGTTATGCACTTGGGAGGAATTGGAATTGTTCCAATAATGTGGCCTTCAAGCCCATATCCTTGAACTGCACTTTCTATTTGCAGTTTCCAGAGAAGAAAGTTGTCTTCATTTAGTTGAACTGTAACAAGATTGCTCTGTGGGCTAATTACAGTTTTGATAAGTCTTTCCATATATAGCAAGGTTGGATTCATTGTTGCTGCTTCCATTGGCAGAGCTAGCCATACTGGGTTGATTATTTGATTCATCACCCATGATGATATTCAATATACAGGAAATATACAGAGACAGCAATCGAGAAAAGCAAAATGATAGAGAAACCAATCAATTTTAATTCAGAGATTAAAGATACTTAGGTCAAGAATTTCTCACAGTAAGTTTTGTGCAACTGAATCACATATATGATGATCTGTGCTTTCTTGATCTGATATGTTGTCAGGAAGGCACTTTCTTGATTTGAGATGATTCTTGATTTCTTGTCTTCTTTTCTGATTTTCTTGATTGGTTTTTCTTTTTGAGGCTGTGAAAGAATTCTGATGCAGCCACCACAGGTTGGCACGGCACGGAATTATATCACTGGCTTCAACAAATCCTTTAGATGATGAAATATAATTTCTGATGAGGATTATCACCCAAATGATGATAATATTCTGATGGTGATTTGATCAAAATGAGCAGATGGCTGTTAAGCCTTTAGCAGCTCTGATACCATGTTGAATTATTTGAATTATTGCAACACGGAATCGATAGAGATATTTTTGATACAACTTGTATGTTAAATTGATCAGAACGGAAATCTTTTTATTACTTGAAAAGTATTTTATACAATGCATTCAGCAGAAGCTTTTATATACAACTTTTGAGATAGATGGGCTAAAGTACAGAACCGGCCCATGATGCTAGATCAATGGTGCAGGTGAGCTCTTCAGAATACACAGTGCCGATTTCAATCCAAAGTGATATATACGTGGATTGATAACTGGGTCAAACATAATCTCTTATCTCATTAATTAAACATCATATGTAAATATTGTTATGGCTCTTATATGTATCAGCAAGGAAAGAGCTGTTATAGAAGCTGCTAAGAAACAAGCTGCTCTTGTAAGAAGAAAGCAAGAAAAAACCATGTTATTTGGTGAAGAACCTAAGAAAGGATCTGATGTAACGCAAGTAGGTTATTTTATGTTTTTTGATTTTAGTGCTTATTTTGTTCAACTGTTTGTTTCATTCAAAATGTCCATTTACTTATAACAATTCAAGTCGTCGTCATCTTCAAATTTTATTTTAGTTTATTGTCTAGAAACAAATAAAAGATATGCTATGATATATTCTTGTAATGGTGTGGTGCTTTTATTATGTTAGGTGATTTGTTAGGACCACATCAATCAGAACAAAGCAAGAAGGTTTTCATTGTCGTTGTTTCAAAATATTCATAGTGAGAAGGAAAAATTCATTTGTATTAGGGATATTCAAGGCTGGAGGCGAAAGCTTTTCTTGAGTGGATATATGCATTGTCCTTGGGTATATTGGCTGCTGTTATATCTTGCTTGACCCAGTTTTGAACAATTATCGAGATGGCCGTGCTCTATACTCTAAAAGATAACAGTCACTCATTAAGTTTCATCAATGGTAAGTTTTTATGCTTTGAGTTTACTGTCTTTGAGATATTTGGATGTGGCTGTTTTTGAGGTGGCTGCTTGTCTTTGAGTTTCATCAATGGGATACTTGAACTGTGATATTCGTGGTTACCATGCAGCACTCGATATCATGCAGGTTTCTTCTTCTTGTACATTTTTTCCCTCGCCACCCCCCCCCCCCCAAAAAAACCCCCCAAACCCAAAACCCTACACACACACAAACAATCCCTGGTCCTTTTAGTCAACAATTTAGAACCTTACATTGTACAGAGTTGTCATTGGCCAACATCACATTTGATTTTACATCTATAGAGATAAATCAATGTCCATAAACTTTTAAAATATATGCACCCTTTTAATAATACATACTTGTTGAATAACCGAACGGAATAAAATGCTATTAGCAATGACAGATTTATTATCCTGAAAAACCGTAAAAAGTGTTTCTCGTACACGTGCTAACAGTGTTTTAAAGAAGATGAGATAATTTGCACTGAAATATTGTTTTTAGTTGAATAATAATCAATGAGTTTGTATAGCGGTATTTATATTTTTCTCGTATAAACTGAGTTATTTGTAATAATGCTAATGTGCCGAGTCTCAGGCCGGCGTGTAACTAATTATAAGATAAAAGATACTATAACATTCTGTAACCGTCTTATTTCTCTAGCCCCCTTTCAATTCCATCTGGGTTTTTTTTTCTTCCTTCGACTCGTCCTTTAATCTGATGAAACTTTTAGTTGATAGCGGCTTCGTAAGAATGTCTGCTCTCTGATAAAAGGCTGGAACGTGATTCACTTTCAGTTTCCCATTTAAAACTCTCTCATGAACAAAGTGTAAATCAATCTCAATATGCTTTGTTCGTGAGTTTAAGATCGGATTGGCAGCAAGAGATACTGAGCTAAGATTATCGCACCAGATAATCGAAGTGTTTTTTAGATCAATTTTAATTTCTTGCAGAAGAGACTCGATCCACGTGATTTCTGCTGCAGTGCTAGCTATTGATCTATATTTTGCTTCAGTGCTGGAGCGTGAAACTGTAACTTGTTTCTTAGAGCTCTAGGAAATAGGGTTGCTACCAAGGTAGTTGCAAAACCCTAATGTCGACTTTCTGTCATCGGGGTCGGTAGCTCAGTCCGCATCTGAGTAAGCTTGTATGTTTAATTCTTTTGTGTTGTTGAAGTGCGAACCATGATTTAATGTTCCTTTTAGGTAACGTAAAATATGTTTTACAGCGCCAATGGTCACTAAGTGGTTTATGCATGCATTGACAAACTTTGTTACACTGTAGCACACATCTGGTCTGGTTATAGTAATGTATTGCAGAGCACCCATGATGCTTCTATATTGTCTTTCATTAGCAATTGCTTTACCTTTGTCTTTTGAGAGTCGAAAGTTGCTAGTCATAGGGGTAGGAAAAGATTTGTCTTGATCCATGCTTGCTCTTTTTAGTATGTCAAGTATATACTTTTTCTGACATAGAAACAGTTCTGAATCAGATTTGTATATAACTTCTATGCCCAAAAAGTAATATAGATCACCCAGGTCCTTTATAAAGAAAATTTGATTCAAGTGAATGATAGTATGATCTATGATTCTACTACTGTCATTCCTAGTGATAATAATATCATCAACATATATCAACATGTATGTGATTTTGTCTTCTTTGTATTGAATATATAAAGAATTGTCTGATTGTGTTGGTGCAAACCCTAGTTCCAACAAGGTTGACTTGAGCTTCTCATTCCAGACACGACGAGCTTGTTTCAGTCCATATATAGCTTTGTGTAGTTTACATACCAACCTGCCATTGACTCCTTTCTTATATCCTTTAGGCTATTCCATGAATACATCCTCTTTTAGATCTCCATTGAGAAAAGCATTGTTAACATCCAACTGTCTTATTCTCCATTTCTTATATAATGCAAAAGTTAAAATAACTCTTATTGTAGTTGGTTTAACCACAGGAATGAATGTTTCATTGAAGTCAAAACCATATTGTTGATTATATCCTTTGGCCACTAGTCTTGCTTTATATTTGGATATGCTGCCATTTGGCTTCCTTTTGATTTTGTAAGTCCACTTACACCTAACTACAGTGCTGTCTTTTGGTATAGATACAAGGCTCCATGTCTTATTTTTGATAAGTGTTATATATTCTTCATCCATTGCATGTTTCCAATTGTTGTTTGTACTCGCTTCTTCATAGCTACTTGGTTCTATTTGATCAAACTGTGCATTGTATACTTTAGGCTTGAAAATTCCACCTTTTGATCTTGTGATCATATGATGTCCTATCTTTGCAGGAGATGAGTCATGACTACTGTTGTTGTCATCAGTGTGTTGAGACTTGGAGGGAGATGAATCTCCTTGCTTTGGGTTGTTATCATCATTCTGGCATGTGTCATTAAAGTTATTGAGGACCTCTTAGGAACCATGACCTGATCCAGTTCCTCCTCTGGATAAAGTGAGTTGTGGTTTCTTGCTTTTCTGCAACTCTTCATCAATAGGGTTAGTGTCTCTGCCAGAAACAACAGGTATTGAGGGTGTGAATGTATTTCCTTTGTCATACACTTTCTTTATTGTTTTGACACTTTTATCTACAAATGGAAAAATACTTTCATTAAATGCAACATGCCTTGAAACAAGTATCCTACCATTACTACTCAAACATCCATATCCCTTTTGATTACTTGCATAACTTAGAAAAGTACATGGAGTTGACCTGAGACTTAATTTGTGATATATTGTAAGGTCTAAGACAGGGAAATCATAGACATCCAAATGTCTTTAGATCATGATAGTCGGGTTTGACTCCAAATAGTACTTCAATGAAATTCATATACTTGAGTACTTTTGTAGTAAGTCAATTAATAGTATAAACTGCTGTGTTGAAGGCCTCTGGCCAGAATTTCATAAGTAGTGAGGCTTGTGCTAACAAAGTTAGCACAGTCTCTATTATATGCCTGTGCTTTCTTTCAACAAGCCCATTCTGTTCTGATGTATAAGGACAAGTTATTCTGTGAACAATACCCTTTTTCAAAAAGTATTCTTTTAGTAACTTATATTCTCCACCTCCATCTGTCTACAATATTTTGAGTTCACTGTTTTTTTGTTTCTCAACTTGTGTTATGAACTCTATAACTGCCTTATGTGCATCTAACTTTGACTTTAAGAAATATAACCAAGTATATCTAGAATATGTATCAACAAAAGATATATAGTACCTGAAACCATAGTCAGAGTTTACTGGTGCTAGCCTCTATAGGTTTGTAGCCACCGGTTCTAGTGATTTAGTAATAATAATGTTAGAATCTGCAAATGGCAATTATGACTTTTGCCTAGTTGACAGTAAGTGCATAATATGGTAAAGGTACAACAAAAGAAATACTATTGTCCTTAAGAACTTGTTTTACAATATTTACACTAGCATGACCAAGTTTACGGTGCCATGGATCAAAAGTTTCTTTGTCATGCTTTACACATGATTCAGAACTATTACACCACATATTTTTAATTTTGCTCTTTCTTTTGTTTCCAAAGTTGAACTTGTATAGACCCCTGTCTAATTTACCCTGTAGCAATATATCTTGACTCAGTAAGTCTTTTACTACACAAAATTTAGGGTGAAACTCAAAATACACATTGTTGTCATTAGCAAACTGAGATAAACTCATTAAATTCCTTTTAATTTGAGAAACTCTGAACAAAGTATTAAGTAAAGATGTCTTTTACCTTGAATGCTGCTGGTTCCAACATGTGTAATATTTATGGCTTCATCATTTCCCATATGTGTAATATGCATACCTATATATTCCTTATTACCAACATTGAGATTTTGGAGATTATTTGTAGGATGATTGGTGCACCTTAATCTGGATACTAATCTTCGCTTGTGATGTCCTCTGGTTTGGTAAGTCCTTCTGAATTTAAATGTTGCATTCTTGTGCCTTCTATTTGATTATTTGATCTTTGATCCATGTGTGCCATGTTTGCACTGGAACCATAGTTTATTTGATTTCTTTGACTTTTCTGATTTGGGTATTACTCGGTATTGAGTCTAAAATAGTATTGTCTTGTTGTATGTCTAGGCTTTTCACAAATTTGACATTTTGTTCTGTTGTTGTTCCATCTTTTATTTCTGCCTCTTCCTTTCTGACTGGTACCACCTCTCTAATTGTATAATTCTTGTCTGATATTTGGATTTTCTTGTCTTTTCCTTGAGTCATGTTTTCATAACTTGAAGCATAGTTTATTGACAAATCTATATTACATTCTTTTCTTTGCTCTACCCACCCATCATGTGATAGGAGAATTGAATGAACATACTGCATGTTGGGTAGATTTTGTTGAGATGAAATGATTGCAACAACAGATTCATATTCAGTATCAAGACCATTTAGTATAATGAGAATTTGCTCAATCTTTGACATTGTGTGACCAGCAGTGTGAAAAAGATCACAATATGATTTTATCTTGGTTAGTTACTCTTTGATGGTCATATTATCCTTCTTTAAGTTCTGCAGTTGACGCTTGTAATATATGATTCTTGCTACCGAGTGTGTGTTGAATATTTATTATATTGCAGTCCATATCTCATAGGAGTTCTTACATCCAACAATTTGTGACAACAAGCTTGAACTGATAGATGATTGCAGCCATGCTGCCAGTAGACTATCTTGTCTCTGGTAGTTGATGAACTCCTTGTTGATGACTCTCTCTCTCCTTTGTTGTTTGTGATCATTCTTGCAGGTGTAATAGCAGTGCCATACAAATAATCTTCTAGCCCATAACCTTTTATGTTGGTTTCAACTTGATATTTCCATAATATGAAGTTGTTTTCATCTAATGCAGTGGTGACTAAATGATTATTTGGTTTAATAGTGTTGTAGGTATTCATTTCTGGCTCAGGTGGTTCTTGATTTCCTGATCTTGACCCTTGCTGATTCTTGTTTCCATTTGATGTTGTAGATGAAACATCATCGTCTTTGGCCATAATGGATTAACAGGAAGTGATGTTGAGATTCTGGATGAGACTCTATCACTGTGCATTCAGACTTGCAAATCTTGAAGCAAGATTCTTGATGAGGCACTTATCATGGAGTTTTGTAACAGCCCAAAATTTTAACAAATATTTCATTCTTTTAATTATAATACTTTCAGGGTTTTTTATATAAAAATCTAAATTTTGAATTTGATTAAAACATTGCCCGAATTTTTAAATAAAGGATAAGATTTTTGAAATTTTGACTTTGGTTAGGGATTAACTTTAATTGAAAATTTGGTTTATTTTGTTGAAATGGTAAATAAATTAATTTTAGGTAAAATCATGTTTTAATTAAGAAATAAAATTTTAAAAAAAATTAGTATATAAATAAGCTTTATAAAAAGAGCATTTAATTTGTACATTCGTGCTTGCCCGTTTTGATTAATTTAGTGGTATAAATAGTATGTATTTAAACGTATATTTTACTAATATAAGTAACAAATAAATAATAAAACGTGCCTCACCATTTACATGCAAAATATATTCACTTTCCTTTTGCTCCTCTGATTTAATAGGAACGTGATCCAAAAATTGCTAATGGTTCCAAAATCTTTAAATTCTTTGCCACTTTATCGTTGATTCTTGCATTTTAACGCAATCACTTCTGTGTAAATTTTAAACCATTCCTCCCATGTTGAATACTAAGTCACGATCAATAAGATTTATAACTTGCTAAATTTACGTGCCATTCAAAAACAAATTTTTAATATTTCTTGCGTTTTTAACCTATGCAATTTACTTCCTTTGAATACAAACCCACACACCCTTCTGATGTATACAAGCCTCGCAATAATTTTCTTTTACATCCCAACGCATTCTCTTCCTAATAATTCTTATGAGTATAAAATGTTGCCAAATAATTTCTTATTGTTTTCTTTTATCGATCAACGCAATCAAATTCTTGCTTGCTTATTTTTACCTCAATCATCGCAAGTTTCATCTTTAAATACTAATTTCTTTGACATTCAAAATTCACGTATAGCATTTTCATTCGCGTATAACTTTCCACTTTCCTTTACTTCAATTTGTTTAATATGTATATAATTTTTTTAATCTTCCAGAGAGCCGTTAAATTTCTTTTAAAGCTTGATTGAAATTCGTGTGTAAACATTCCACCTTCCTTTTGCTCTCCTAATTTAATAGAAACGTTATCCAAAAAAAAATTCATAACCGTTCACATTTAATTCTTGCCATTGTTCCCAAATCAAACGGAAGTTTTTATTTATAAAACCCGTTCAAAAAAAAGAATTCACGTATTTCCTTTGTTTCGCATGTAACTACGAATAAAATCTTCGAAATTTCCTCTGACGATTTATAAATTATTCTTTGCTATTTTATTTCACCTAAATTCCCGCAAACATATGCAAAACTTTTCTATTTAAATATTAACCCGCGCACCCCTTTGATAATGAAAGAAATCATTTTTCCTTTAGCGTTTAAAAATTTTAAATCCATGTTTTCCTTAAATTACGCATGCATTAATTTGTGCTTTCCCACTTTAGCAACCTGAAGTTCACATATAAAATATTTGAAATTGCAAAGTCTGCCAAAATAAAATTTATTACTTTCCATTTTCCCTCTCCCACCGATATCAAACGCATAATTTTCTGCTAAATTATTAAACGTGCAAATTTTTTTCAGATTTCCTTATCCGTTTCAAAGAAAATATAATTGTTTACCGTATTCTTTCGCTGATTAATTCATACCCACTGCAATTATTTGCTCCAATAAATTCTTGTCGTTTCTTTTTATTAATCAACGCGTTCTCTTCTTAATAATTTCAAACGAGTACAAATGCTTGCCAAATAAATTCTTGCAATTTCTTATTTTCAATCAACGCAATCAATCCTTGCTCGCCTATTGTTTTACCTCAATCACCGCAAGTTTCCATCTTTTAAATTATAAACGTTCAAAATTTCATGCTCCTTACTGTTTAAACATATCTGTGCTTGTCGTTTCTTTCCCCTAAATTCACGCAATCTCCACTGATTAAAATTTATGTTTTCTACAAATATTTCTCCAATCAAATCAACTCATTTCCTTCCTTAATTTAACACGTACGAATGTTTACCAAAAAAAAAATTCCTTCCCTGATTTGCGCACCCTATGCTTTATATATAAACCGAGTGCACGAAAAATTTCATCATTCACTGCATTTGGTTTCTCCTCTTCTTCCTTGCGTACGTGAGAATCAGTAGCATCGGGTAATGGCTACAACTTTATTTCCTTCTTTTTTTTCCATTGTTCTGTTCAAACTGCTCCACCGCATGACAAACGCCTAACTTCCTTCCCCTCCTCTCCAATGTGGTCATGCATTGCCGAGCATCTCTGATGCAGTTTTAGCCCAGCACTTGAATATTTATCTTATCGCCACCTGTATATTATATCACTGCATACTTGTTTGAGTATAGGCGAACTTTAGCTTGAAGAAAAAAAATATAATATAAAAGGCGTACGCCACCTAAGGTTAGCCCAGCCCAAAAATTTTCAGATAATTCCACTGCTTTTTTACGCGAGTGTTCAGGGAAGAAGTATTTCCAGACCTTACGCATTTTTTTGTTGGTCACTTGTGTTTTAAAATTTAGAAACATTACGTATGAGGATATATGATATATGTAAGAACAGTATAAAGTTTTTTTGATTTGGAGATTTTAATATTTTACTTGTTTCCTAGCAGAGAAAAAAATAGAGTATGAATTTATTTTGTAAATTTTGATTTGAAAAAATAAATAGGCAGGCTGAGCTTTTGTTTTAATGGGTCAAGTCGTGCGGTGGAGTGGTCAAGCAATTTGAGTCAATTTCCATTTTATTTTAGCTCGTTCCAATTTTGTTTATTTAAAAATTTGCTTTGTCCAAAATTGGAATTCGCGTACTCAGTTTTATTTATTTATCTTGTTTCAAGATCGAAATCAGTTTGTCTCATCTTTCAATATTTGATCTTGCTTTCTACGCTGTTTTGGTGTGGTTATCTTAGTTTTGAGTCTAATCTTCAGCAGCATAGAGGTGAGTATTCTCACCAGACAAACGTACTTATAGATCTGTAAATTAATAACAAGTGTAATTGTAGAATATTTATATTTTATTTTTCTTGCCTGTGATATAAATTTATGATGTTAAAAACCCTGTTATTAATTTGACACATCATCAGTCATATTATATACTGTTATATTTAAGCTGTTATACTATTTATTTATCTACTGTTTATCACTGCAAGTTCCCTGTAGAATAGAAATCGTTACAGGCTGAAATGATAGGCCTGGACGATATTGTTTATTTATTTATTCATTTATTTATTTATTTAAATTGGGATTGCGGGTTTGAAATGATAGAACCCGGGTTTTTCTTTGTAAATTACGGATTGAAATGATATATTATCCGTATCACTTGACCTAGGTTAGAAAATATTATACAGGCCTGTGGTTATTATATATATATTTTTCTGGAAATTTTAAGTATTTTAAATATATATTTTAATGTTTTGATTTAAATTGAGTTAAAATAAATTGTTGGTAGTCTTATACAAGTTAAATGTATAAATAAATAAATGGTATGTTGGAATTTGAAGTAATAAATTCATTTTGGAAATTTTGAAGGAATTCAAGCTAAGTATGTAAATGTAATAAATTTTGATGTAAATTGGAATTTAAATAAATTAATAAGGTGTTATTGAATTTTCTATGAGTTTAATAGTTAAATAAATAAATACTTAAACATAAAATTTGAAATATATCTTAATGTAGAAATGGAAGTTTGGTTTAAGAATAAAAGTTAAGTTAATAAATAAAGAGGAAATTTAGCTATATATTGAAATGGTAATTCAACTAAATGGTTAAGAAAATTTTGAATATAGAAAAATATAGAAATTTGGGCATTTAACGTTAATAAGTAAAGCCTTGAGAGGTTGATATTTATTAGTGGAATATACTTCATAAAAATCACAAATTTTTGGGTAGATTTAAATGACTATTTCAAATAGATAATATAAATTTTTTTATAAGTTAATTTAGTTTAAAATTTAAGTTTAATTATTGATGAATTTATATTGAAGTCAAAAAAAATTAATTAACTGAAAACTGTTGTAAGGGATATTACCGCACTTTGTAAGTGCCGTAGTTGATGCAAATGAACTAAAAGCTAAAAAATAATTAAGGCTATTACAGTACTTCGTAAGCGCCGTGGTCGTAAAATTTAAATTAAACCCGAATAAATAAAAAGGTTACGGTTGCATTTGTTAAGTGTTGCAGTGGCTGAAATTGAGATTTTTGGATATTCGATTCATAAATCTAATAACTTCACTTTTAAAAGTTAAAATGAAGTATTTTGATTTAATATTAACTATTTTGAATTCTTTATAACCACGGGTATTAATAACGTTGGTTGTTAAAGAGACCGAGATCGGATATGGGCATACTCTTTGTCGATACCGAAAACCACTTTGAGAACCGTGTACGCGGTGGAGATTCCAGAATGAAGTAGGTTGGTGGTGACGTTCTATTAAGGTTTGTACGTGGACCCAACTCCCGTGAGTTGGCATCAGGTGGCTAAAACAGGAGCGATTGACGGGCTAAGGAGGTAGCACCTCCTATCGGACGCACTTCTTCGTATTCCATTCTATTGCTTTTGTGATTGTTTGGTGCGCACCTTTGATTTGGGAGTGTTGTTCGAGGTGGACGATAGTAGTAGCTACGCACTACCACTGGTCCGGAAGCGTAATTGGTATATCTACCCTGTCATTGCCTAGTTGTGCCGTGTCACCTACCCTAGTGAGCCTTATACGATTTTGGTTTTGTACCATACCTATGGAGTGCCCTCTGACAATGCCCAGTACGGGGGAGATTACGGTACTGTATAGACTATGCGAATATATTGTGTGTTAAGGGGAATATTGGGTCATTTCTTAACGCTATTTTAAAGTAAGTTTATTTTACTAATAGACACTATTATAATAGCAAAGTATTACTATATAGTAAATAGTTTAACGGATCCTTAGAGGATGGGGGGTCCCAAGCATCCTTTAAGTTACTTGCCTTTATATTATAATTTACTTGAATTAACTTACACTGTATAAGTATGTATGTCCTGACTCAAGTGTTCATGTTTTATTTTACACTCGAGTCAGCCTGAGTATTAGTTCGGACTTCTTTCCCCGGAGCTAGGACTATTGGAGATCACCTCATCGAGCTGCCTCCTTTTCCTTTCAGCCTTTTATCTTAGCTTATGTAATCGAGACAAATAAATTTGGGATTTCTGTGGTTGTTTCAAACTGTACTTGGTTTTAAACTATGTAATTATGTACTTATTTTGAGACTATGTGATAGTGGCTTCATGAACCACTATTTTCTTTAATTCCGCTGCGAGTATTCTGATTTCTATGTCTGTGATTCTGTGATTATTTATTTGCTGCATATTCTGAGATTTGTCAAATTTTATTTACAATGCGGTATTTTGAACAATTCAAGTCCGACATGTGTGGATGCGAATGTTTGAAAATATCGGATCGTTACATTTGGTATCAGAGCTTTGGCTCTAGGCAAAACTTAGAATGTATGGTAAATTTGATTTACGGAATCACTTTCATTCGAGCTTGAATCTATTCCTTTTCGAATTTTGGAACATTCCCTGCGGTTCCAAAGTTCATTCATGTCCCTCCCTATTCATCTTCTTTCAATTCTGGAGTATCCCATAACTCCACTTTGAATGATCTTTATAGTGAATTGGCGGTCTCGCCAATATTCTAATAAAGGGGTGAAACTCCTTTACAATTGGCATTGATTCACCAGAGATTTATATTTATCCTCGGTTTAGATGCTAGTATCTTTGGTTATTCCGAAGTCTACCTCTTCAGATCGAATGTAGATTTACCCCAGAAAAATCCACATCGATCTTACTCTTTAAGTCACGGTTGACCCGGTTAAGGTTGCCCGCGATTTATATATACTTATCCAGTTCCTTATTCTGTTATTTAATCATCGGATCTTCTGATTCCAACTTATCTTTAAATCAAAATTCTCTTTGATTTGAGCCCATCAAATTTGAATCTCTATCCTTGTTTTGAAAATTTTATTCCTATATTTGGAAAAAAATCTAATATTTTATATATAAGTATAATTTTCAAAAATTTTATAATTAATTTACCTAGTTGTCAAGAGATAATAGTCTTTGATTTTATTTATGGTTTTGTAAACCATGGGTTTTGTCTCATATAAATAAGTGAACTATAAACAATGGTTATAAATTAATTTGGAAACAGAAATGAATTTAAAAATAGAACTTGAGAATTCAATTCCCGATGGTTTCAAACCTTGTGTTTAAAGTTTTAAAAGGATATATTATTTAAATTATTTTCGAATAGAAATTTGTTTTCAAAGAATTTTAAAGGTTTAAAAATCAATGTTCTTCTCTTTGTCGCTAGGAAATAATTTCGGTGATGACTGCAACATCATCGACATTCATTTTCGAGTTTCGAAGTGAAGAGACCATTCAGCAGTCTGGCTACAGTGTTACCTTGAGAATTTAATTGATTTGAATCTCTAAAATATGACTTGATTTATAATATATAGATATATGATTTAAATTTGATTTGACATATTATGTACATATATTTATTTATCTCTAAATGGTTTGAAGGGAATCATAAAATTAATTCTTAAATTTTATCTTGAGGAATAATTTCAATTATAAAAAAAAGAAAATCAAAATTTTGAATAAATGATTCCAACTTGAGATAGTTGAATTTGAAAGTTTTATTTGTATAATACTCAATTGCATTTCAATATAACTTACCTTGATTTTCAGAAGTTAACAATGTAATTGGATAATATACAATATAAAAAGATTTTATGAGTAAAAAAATTTGAGTGGTTATAATAAATGTTATAAACATAAATTCTAGTTATAAAAAGATTAACAGAGGTAATGGAATAATTTACAACATAAAATGATGTTAAAGGAACTAAGAATAAATTTAAGCAGTTGTAATAAGTGTAAACATATTTAACATAGATGATAAAAAATATATTGAGAGAAATAAATTTAATTATAATTAGGAATAAAAAATGATATTAATTTATTGAACACATTTTTGAGTATAAAAAATGATTTTCAAACTTATGGTTTTAGAAATTTTTATTTTAAGATAATTGGAAGATGAAGTAATGAAATTTGAAATAGTAAAATTTAACTTAAGTGAAATTAAATAGATGAAATCAATTATTAATTTAAAATTTAATTTGTATGGTTTAGATTAATGATTCTATTTTGAGTTTCATTTTAGTTTTCTTTCAGGTTGTTTCTACTCTCCTACCTTCTTCCTTTTCGAGGACGAAAAGTTCTGAGTGGGGGAGAGTGTAACAGCCCAAAATTTTAACAAATATTTCATTCTTTTAATTATAATACTTTGGGGGTTTATTATATAAAAATCTAAAATTTGAATTTGATTAAAACATTGCCCAAATTTTTAAATGAAGGATAAGATTTCTGAAATTTTGACTTTGGTTAAGGATTAACTTTAATTGGAAATTTGGTTTATTTTGTTGAAATGGTAAATAACATAATTTTAAGTAAAATCATGTTTTAATTAAGAAATAAAATTTTAAAAAAATTTGGTATATAAATAAGCTTTATAAAAAGAACATTTAATTTGTACGTTCGTGTTTGCCCGTTTTGATTAATTTAGTGGTATAAATAGTATGTATTTAAACGTATATTTTACAAATATAAGTAACAAATAAATAATTAAACGTGCCTCACCATTTACGTGCAAAACATATTCACTTTCCCTTTGCTCCTCTGATTTAATAGGAACGTGGTCCACAAATTGCTAACCGTTCCAAAATCTTTAAATTCCTTACCACTTTATCATTGATTCTTGCATTTTAACACAATCACTTCTGTGTAAATTATAAACCATTCCTCCCATGTTGAATACTAAGTCACGATCAATAAGATTTATAACCTGCTAAATTTACGTGCCATTCAAAAACAAATTTTAATATTTCTTGCATTTTTAACCTATGCAATTTACTTCTTTTGAATACAAACTCATACACCCCTCTGATGTATACAAGCCTCGCAATAATTTTCTTTTACATCCCAACGCATTCTCTTCCTAATAATTTTTATGAGTATAAAATGTTTCTAAATAATTTTTTGCCGTTTTCTTTTATCAATCAATGCAATCAAATTCTTGCTTGCCCATTTTTACCTCAATCATCGCAAGTTTCATCTTTAAATACTAATTTCCTTGACATTTAAAATTCACGTATAGCATTTTCATTCGCGTATAACTTTCCACTTTCCTTTACTTCAATTTGTTTAATATGTATATAATCTTTTTGAATCTTCCAAAGAGCCATTAAATTTCTTTTAAAGCTTGATTGAAATTCACGTGTAAACATTTCACCTTCCTTTTGCTCTCCTAATTTAATAGAAACGTTATCCAAAAAAAAAAAAATCATAACCGTTCACAATTAATTCTTGCCGTTGTTCCAAAATCAACGGAAGTTTTTATTTATAAAACGCGTTCAAAAAAGAATTCACGTATTTCCTTTGTTTCGCATGTAACTATGAATAAAATCTTCGAAATTTCCTCTGACGATTTATAAAATATTCTTTGTTATTTTATTTCACCTAAATTCCCGCAAACATATGCAAAACTTCCCTATTTAAATATTAACCCACGCATCCCTTTGATAATGAAAGAAATCATTTTTCCTTTAGCGTTTAAAAATTTTAAATGCGTGTTTTCCTTAAATTATGCACGCATTAATTTGTGCTTTCCCACTTTAGCAACCTGAAGTTCACATATAAAATATTTGAAATTGCAAAGCCTTCCGAAATAAAATTTATTACTTGCCATTTTCCCTCTTCCACCGATATCAAACGCATAATTTTCTGCTAAATTATTAAACGTGCAAAAAATTTCCAAATTTCCTTATCCGTTTCAAAGAAAATATAATTGCTTACCGTATTCTTTCGCTGATTAATTCATACCCACTGCAATTATTTGCTCCAATAAATTCTTGTCGTTTCTTTTTATTAATCAACGCATTCTCTTCTTAATAATTTCCAACGAGTACAAATGCTTGCCAAATAAATTCTTACCGTTTCTTGCCCCTAAATTCACACAATCTACACTGATTAAAATTTATGTCCACTACAAATATTGCTCCAATCAAATCAACGCATTTCCTTCCTTAATTTAACACGTACAAATGTTTATCAAAAAAAATTCCTCCCTTGATTTGCGCACCCTATGCTATATATATAAACCGAGTGCACGAAAAATTCCATCATTCACTGCATTTGGTTTCTCCTCTTCTTCCTTGCGTGCATGAGAATCAGTAGCATCGGGTAATGGCTACAACTTTATTTTCTTCTTTTGTTTTTTTTCCATTGTTCTGTTCAAACTGCTCCACCGCATGACAAACGCCTAACTTCCTTCTCCTCCTCTCCGATCTGGCCGTGCATTGCCGAGCATCTCTGATGCAATTTTAGCCTAGCACTTGAATATTTATCTTATCGCCGCCTGTATATTGTATCACTGCATACTTGTTTGAGTATAGGCGCACTTCAGTTTGAAGAAAAAAATATAATATAAAAGGCGTATGCCACTTAAGGTTAGCCTAGCATAAAAATTTTCAGATAATTCCACTGCTTTTTTATGCGAGTGTTTAGGGAAGAAGTATTTCCAGACCTTACGTGTTTTTTTGTTGGTCACTGTGTTTTAAAATTTAGAAACATTACGTATGAGGATATATGATATATGTAAGAACGGTATAAAGGTTTTTTGATTTGGAGATTTTGACATTTTACTTGTTTCCTAACAAAGAAAAAAATAGAGTATAAATTTATTTTGTAAATTTTGATTTGGAAAAAATAAATGGGCAGGCTGAGCTTTTGTTTTAATGGGTCAAGTCGTGTGGTGGAGTGGTCGAGCAATTTGAGTCAATTTCCATTTTATTTTAGCTTGTTCCAATTTTTTTTATTTAAAAATTTGCTTTGTCCGAAATTGGAATTCGCATACTCAGTTTTATTTATTTATCTTGTTTCAAGATCAAAATCAGTTTGTCTCATCTTCCAATATTTGATCTTGCTTTCTACGCTATTTCGGTGTGGTTATCTTAGTTTTGAGTCTAATCTTCAACAGCATAGAGGTGAGTATTCTCACCAGACAAACGTACTTATAGATCTGCAAATTAATAACAAGTGTAATTGTAGAATATTTATATTTTATTTTTCTTGCATGTGATAAAAATTTATGATGTTAAAAACCCTGTTATTAATTTGACACATCATTAGTCATATTATATACTGTTATATTTAAGCTGTTATACTATTTATTTATCTACTGTTTATCACTGCAAGTTCCCTGTAGAATAGAAATTGTTACGGGCTGAAATGATAGGCCTGAACGATATTGTTTATTTATTTATTTATTTATTTAACTTGGAATTACGGGTTTGAAATGATGGAACCCGGGTTTTTCTTTGTAAGTTACGGATTGAAATGATATATTATCCGTATCACTTGACCTAGGTTAGAAAATATTATACAGACCCGTGGTTATTATATATATTTTTCTGGAAATTTTAAGTATTTTAAATATATATTTTAATATTTTGATTTAAATTGGGTTAAAATAAATTATTGGTAGTCTTATACAAGTTAAATGTATAAATAAATAAATGGTAAGTTGGAATTTGAGGTAATAAATTCATTTTGGAAATTTTGATGGAATTCAAGCTAAGTATGTAAATGTAATAAATTTTGATGTAAATTGGAATTTAAATAAATTAATAAGATGTTATTGAATTTTCTATGAATTTAATAGTTAAATAAATAAATACTTAAACATAAAATTTGAAATATATCTTAATGTAGAAATGGAAGTTTGGTTTAAGAATAAAAGTTAAGTTAATAGATAAAGAGGAAATTTAGCTATATTCTGAAATGGTAATTCAACTAAATGGTTAAGAAAATTTTGAATATAGAAAAATATAGAAATTTGGCCATTTAACGTTAATAAGTAAAGCCTTGAGAGGTTGATATTTATTAGTGGAATATACTTCATAAAAATCACAAATTTTTGGGTAAATTTAAATGACTATTTCAAATGGATAATATGATTTTTTTTATAAGTTAATTTATTTTAAAATTTAAGTTTAATTATTGATGAATTTATATTGAAGTAAAAAAAATTAATTAACTGAAAACTGTTGTAAGGGATATTACCGCACTTTGTAAGTGCCGTAGTTAATGCAAATGAACTAAAAGCTAAAAATTAATTAAGGGCTATTGCAGTACTTGGTAAGTGCTGTGGTCGCAAAATTTAAATTAAACCCGAATAAATAGAAAGGTTACGGTAGCACTTGTTAAGTGTTGCAGTGGCTGAAATTGAGATTTTTGGATATTCGATACGTAAATATAATTACTTCACTTTTAAAAGTTAAAATGAAGTATTTTTATTTAATATTAACTATTTTGAATTCTTTATAACCACGGGTATTAATAACGTTGGTTGTTAAAGAGACCGGGATCAGATATGAGCATACTCTCTGTCGATACGAAAACCACTTTGACAACCGTGTACGCGGTGGAGATTCCAGAATGAAGTAGGTTAGTGGTGACGTTCTATTAAGGTATGTACGTGGACCCAACTCCCGTGAATTGGCATAAGGTGGCTAAAACAGGAGCGATTGACGGGCTAAGGAGGTAGCACCTCCTATCGGACGCACTTCTTTGTATGCCATTCTATTACTTTTGTGATTGTTTGGTGCGCACCTTTGATTTGGGAGTGTTTTTCGAGGTGGGCGGTAGTAGCAGCTACGCGCTATCACCGGTCCGGAAGCGTAATTGGTATATCTACCCTGGCATTGCCTAGTTGTTCCATGTCACCTACCCTAGCGAGCCTTGTAAAATTTTGGTTTTGTACCATACCTATGGAGTGCCCTCTGACGACGCCCAGTACGGGGGAGATTACGGTACTGTATAGACTATGCGAATATATTGTGTGTTAAGGGGAATATTGGGTCACTCCTTAACACTATTTTAAAGTAAGTTTATTTTACTAATAGACACTATTATAATAGCGAAGTATTACTATATAGTAAATAGTTTAACGAATACTTGGAGGAAGGGCGGTCCTAAGAATCCTTTAAGTTACTTGCCTTTATATTACAATTCACGTGAATTAACTTACATTGTATAGGTATATATGTCCCGACTCAAGTGTTTATGTTTTATTTTATGCTCGGGTCAGCCTGAGTATTAGTTCGGACTTCTTTCCCCGGATCTAGGACTGCTGGAGATCACCGCATCGAGCTGTTGTCCTTTTTCTTTCAGTCTTTTATCTTAGCTTATGTAATCGAGACAAATAAATTTGGGATTTCTGTGGTTGTTTCAAACTTTATTTGGTTTTAAGCTATGTAATTATGTACTTATTTTGAGACTATGTGATAGTGGCTTCATGAACCACTATTTTCCTTAATTCCGCTGCGAGTATTCTGATTTCTATGTCTGTGATTCTGTGATTATTTATTTACTACATATTCTGAGGTTTGCCAAATTTTATTTACAACGCGGTATTTTGAACAATTCAAGTCCGACATGTGCAGATGCGAATGGCTGAAAATATCGGGTCGTTACAAGTTTCTTGATGACTGATATGGTGAGAACGATGATACTACAATCTCAGATGATGAGAATGCAAAAAATGAGAGCAACCAAAGGTGGTGAATGATGATCTTAATCTAACACCCCTTCAGGATGACTCAATGATGCTATAGACTATTCTATGATAAGATTACTGTCGTTTGACAATTTTATGGCTCTGATACCATAAAAGTTTTTTAAAGAAGATAAGATAATTTGCACTGAAATATTACTTTTATTCGAATTATATTCAAGGAGCTTGTGCGGTAGTATTTAGATTATTATCGTATACGCCGAGTTATTTGAAATAATGTTAATGGGATGAGTATCAGGCCCGGCTTGTAGCTAATTATAAGATACAAGAAAACATAACATTTTGGAACCATCTTATTTACCAAACTCGTGCCATTAGATTAACAGTGACTACATCAACAACTATTTGCTATCAAGCCTGTATCCATCTCGCATCATGTAATGACTTGGTATTTAGACCCATTCGCATCCGCACATGTCGGACTTGAATTGCTCAAAACAACAGATTGTTAATTTTATATTTGGCAAAACTCGGCATATACAGTAAATGAATAAATCACAGAATGACAGACACAGAGTAATATAAAAATAAGCAACGGAATAGATAAATATTAGTTAATGAAGCTATTGTATAAACAACAAAATCTGAAGCAAAATACAACAGAATCTCGAATGCAAATGAATCTGTATGTAAGACCTGGAATTTTGGTCATTAGTTTTGGACATTTAATTTATTTTAAATGTTGTATATGGATTGTTAATTGATTCTGAAATATGGAGATTTGGGCTGAATTAATAAAATGAGTTATAATATCAAATATGGCAATTTAATTGTATTTGGATAAATAGTAATTTAATATTTGAAATTGGGATAATTTGTGAATCTGGGTGTAAATAGATATGGAAATGATTTCTAAAATTTATTTTAAGTCCAGTTGGATTTGAATTATAGTATTGGACTTTTGGGTGGAATCAAAAGTCGATAAGTTAAAATTTGAGTTTTTATATTAATTTAATGCTGGAAATTAATATATAATCATAATGTAAATAATCAATTTTTGATTTAGAATGAATCAGAACGATTTCTAATATGAATATAAATTCTATATGATTTATAATTAAGTTAGTAAAGTTTTAAAAGTGAAATTTTAAATGATTTCGACAATTTCGAAATCGCTCGATTTAATCGACGAGTTTAAATAGCCTTCCGGGGCACAGTCTTGGAATTCGACGAAACCGGTTCCACTGGATCCGTAATAGTTAATTATTATCGGATTTCAAATTTCGTAACGTTTGGAGTTGATATTTGTTCGTATAGGTGAGAAACGCATTGAAATTAAAAATCAAAAAAATTCAATATTTAAACCCGATTCAAAAAGCTATCTTCCACATATGATTGAATTGTGCCTCGAAACACGTTCCATTAAGTTCGGAAGGTGGGTATGTTTTATAAACGCCTGGCATCACGTGTTGTTTGGAGTTCTTTTGGAAAAGTAGTTAAAATTGAGAATAATAATAAAATAGTATTTAAACGTATATATATACATGATTCAACAGGGAACCATAATTTCTTTGACCGGCCGCCTCTTTCATTTTAATGGTCATGAATCTTCAAATTTCCCCTCTTAAATTTTCTAAATCCATTGACAATTAGAGAATATCTCCTACATGTAGATCGTGGAGCTTCTCGAGCTCTTCACATCCATACGGTGGGTCGGCACGAAGCTCGACGAGATGGCCAAAAGGCTGCCGAGAAGCACACGCATTCATTCTCAATTTGCGGTGCGTAGGGAGTGTCGAGCTCGGCCGCGTGTGGACGGTGGTTGGAGGAAAACATGGCGCACGTGTTGAAGGCGTTGGATCTTGGTCCGGTCGTCGTTGAAGGGGAGGCAACATTCACCTTTTTGCGTGATAATGGGTTTATATAACCCTGGGAACGAGTGAGTTTGGAAGAGAACATCTTCGGCCAGATTTCATCAGGGCAGAACGAATTGCTAGAATTGGTTTGTAATATAAATAAATTTTAATTTATGTAATTTATTTTCAAACGCTTAAAAACTAATATCTCATCCATACAAGGTTGGAATTTGACGAAACTAGCGGTGTCGGAATAGTAGCGATGGGATCTACGCTGTAGTGCAGATCTGGTGGCATTCGAAACTTGCGAGAATTTTAGATTATATCGAATGGGCTCGATTTAATTTAAAATTGGAACGCTCGGCGTTTTAAACGCAATGTGAGTTATTCTCACTCACATCTGGATTACTGGTTAATATAATTAGTTTAAATTTAAATTATTGGTTGATTGATTAGATGTGATCATTATTATCAGTTTGGATATGATATTATATATAGTGGTATATATATATATATATATATATTGGAGTGATTGATATTCCCGCATTATATAGCGGATGAGACCCTATGTGCCTCGCATAATAGCGGATGACCCATTATACCACGATGTCTCCCTTGAAGTAGGATTTGGTATTTTATTTGTTGTGCTAACATTTGTGGATGTAGAAAAACATGATAGAGGGATCCAACTGGATTCCTCAAAATATTGAAATTATTTTCATAATCTTTGATATGTTTTATTGATATCCTGCGATAGATTGCATTGGAAATCTAAGTTATTTGGTGCTATGGTTTGGATGAATCTATTTTGGTAATTTAAATATAGAAATACAATGAATTGGGTTCTTAAAGAAAATGAAAAGAGAATTTTTGGAATAATGGATGAAATTGATATTTCCGATTTAAATAAGGATTCTAAATCATAATAAATGGTGAATTTGGTGTTAGTGGATTTTGGAACTGATTTTGGATAAATCAAGAGATAAATTATAAAGGGAATTTAACTCAGGAAAATCGGTTGAAAATCGATTGAGTGTTTTGGAAACTGCAATTTAAAGGATGATGAGGAATGGAAATGTATAACTGGGTTTATAACTAAAGTGGAATATTTATCAGTGGATAAATTTGAAAGTATAGATTTCCAGTGGGAATTTATAAGAAAGGTTCAATTCGTTTTAAAAATAAGAATATGATTTTATTTTTAAAGTTGGAAAGTGTATTTTCCTGGAAAACTAAGTATATTTTCAAAGGAAAATTTCTAACTATGAATTAGAGGTTTAAAGATGTTTTTTTAAAGAATGTTTTAGAAAATTTATTATTTAATTTCTTTAGATGTGAAAAGTAAATATTTATTTAAGTTAATTATAGTAGTTAATTATTTTTGAAAACAAATTAATATTATAATTTTTAGAAGGAGATTTTTATGTAAAAGTTGGAAGTTTTAAAGTTGTTTTAAAAATAATGTTTTAGAGAAATTTATTATTTTTAATTGTTTTAAAATTTTAAAGTAAATATTATTCAAATAAATTTTAGTAGTGTTATTTTAAAGGTTAAATTAGTATCATGTTTTTAAAAGAAAATTTTCTAATATTTATACTTTATATAGAAATTTTATTTTCAAAATAGTTTGTGGCTTAAGTTTTACTTGGGAAATTATTACAGAATTTCATAACTATTATTTTGAGTAAAGTAATTTAAGTAGTTTTATTTTTAAATGTTCTGGGTATATATTTTTGGGTAAAGTGGTTTAAATTAAAAAATCTAATATTTTTATAAGACACGGTGTTTTCAGTGGGAATTAAATTTGTTGAATTGATTGTTTATTCGATAGTTAAATAACCGACTATCAAATTTAGACCCATATATAACTTTGGAAATATCTAGGAGAGGTATGAGAATTATATGGTGCAGTTACCATTCGAGGTGCTACACTGTACGTATAAACTCATTCGTTCTTCTAGAATGTTTATAAGGAAATCTGTCCACTAACGGTTAGGAGGTGATCTTCGGTCTTATATTCGTTTGTGTATTTCCTAAAGAACCGAGGTTGAGTTTACCGGGAATAGCGAACGTTTTTTCGAAGAGACCAATATCTGATTTGTCATCCGAAAAGTAGTTCGATCCAATGAGTACATTTTCGTGATGAAGACAAGAGCTTGGAGTCGAAGATGGAGCAGTGAAGTGCAAGGGATAATCGCTACTAATACTGAGGGTGGTTCCAAAATGAATGTAGTTAGAGTAATGCCTTCGGTTTCGTTCGGACCGGGAATGGACTTGTATGGATGAATGCTATCAGCACATCGTCAGGAGGACGATGAGCATTCTAAGTGAGATGCGTTCTAAAAAGGTAATGCTTAGCCTCGAGCCTCGTCAACCGGGAATGACTGAAAATCAGGGGTTATGCAGCAAGGCTAAGTGGCTAGCAACCAATTAGGGTAAGGTCATCCATATTTAGATGTCCCTTTATTCGGCTGTGTGGGCGGCTGCTGATCCCAACCGCGGGGTGATCTTATTCGGACTATCCAGTAAGGGGTAGCTCCGGTCTTGTGTTGCAGAGGATCGGGAGGGGTCCTCGGTATGCTGATCTAGACCAGGTACCGTGACAGGTGGTACCACAGTGCCTAGTCATTAGTTGGAAATCCATTCTCCCTACGTGCCCTTTACGGTTTTGATTATAGAGCCTAGTATTGCGGGAATTTAATGATTATAACAATTTCAGCTATTTGAATAGGTATTTCTACTCAGACACTATTTTAATATCAAAGGATTTGATAAGAAATGTTTTGGTTATCGTAAGGTAAAAACCCGACATGTTTATTTGTGGCATGGTCTTACGAGATACCTTTTTCAAAGAATTTTGAAACTTTAATAATTAAATTGAGTATATTTTTCTCACGCTGGTTTTTGAGACTGACTCGGGTGTTATTTTATTATAGTGCTCGGGTCAGACCAAGTATTATAAATACAGGATAGGATGCTATGGAGCTCTGGAGACGAGCCGGATGGTGAGACGTATCACTCGTACTTGGTGTATATTCTGCTGTGTTGTATAAGCTGTATAGTCAGCTTTTGTGAGGACAAATTAATACAACTGTCCAGTATTTTGCTATTGATTGTGTTGTACTCTAGTGATGTATTGTATAAAACAGATATAGTTCTTTTTATTGATACGCGAAGATTTTGATCAATGACAATGTGCTTCAACAAAAAAGGAAGAGATATGTGCAAAGCTAAAGGAAGATCGATGAAGACCAAACAAACATAAGTATGATTTTTATATAGGTCTTAGTCTAGATTTATTGTTAAAATCTATCCTCAAGTGGCTTGCACGAACACTAGAACACATTTTATAAACTTCATTTTTATTTAAACTTTCACTGTTCATATTTTAGTAGTTCAGTCGACTGAACAGGAATGGCCAGTCGACTGAAACTGGTACACATATATAAACATGCACAGTTTCAGTCGACTGAACTTCCTGCAAAGTCGAATGAATTTGTTCCTGAAAATTTTACTTCATATTTTCAGTTGATTGAATCCCCTGTTCAGTCGACTGAATTTGAACCTGCGAATTTTCTCTGAAAAGACACATTCTTCCTCCCAAGAGTTGCAACCATTCTCCAATGGAAATGGAAGCATCTCTTGTTTGTAACCTTTGACAACAAATGCACCTCTTCTACAAGTATAAATACATGATTCTAACATCATTCAATTGACCAAATTATCTTGCTTTAGTCTTACTATTTTCTTGATCATATTCTCTAGATATTCTCAAAGCAATCACCAATCTATTGCTTGAATCACTGTTTTGTTTATAACATTCTTTTGATTCATAGCAATTCACATTTCCTAAATCTTCACAAACACATTGCATACTCTCGAGGATAAGATTATAGGAATATTGTACTACATTAGACTCATTAGTGTTGACAAGAACACAACAAGTCGAATATTGTTTTTTAGTAATTGAGTTGAAGTCCTCCTCGGTAGTTGAGGCAAGAAATCCCGTTCGGTTGTTTGGGTAAGTTGTAAACCTATTCCTCCGGGTTAAGTGAGGGTTGTTAGTAGAATTCCTAAGAGAAACTTAGGGACTGGACGTAGGACAAGAGGTCTGAACCAGTATAAAGTCTTGGTGTCTACTTTACTTATTGCTTATCGTTATTTATCTATATCATTCTGCTATTCCATATTATACGATCCTACCGCATATCCCCCTCTTTCAATTGGTATCAAAGCGAGGTCGTCCTATAACCATAACACCGTTACCAGACATATTGATAATATGAAAAATAACGCAAGTACAAGCACAACACCTGCCTATAGTTCTACATTTGCGGAAGGACAATCTACCCAAAGACCCCCCCCCCCAATTCAATGGACTAAACTACAACTATTGGGCTACAAGGATGAGGATTTATATGCAAGCAACAAGTTTCGAAGCCTGGAATGCTACTCAAGCAGAGTTTGTTGTAACCACGACCGATTATCCTACATGGACACAAACTCAGAAGAATGAAGCTAGTGCAAATGCCAAAGCCATGAATATGCTATTTTGCGCCCTGGATAGAAATGAATTCAACCGTGTTAGCATATGTACTACTGCATATCAGATATGGGAAACACTTAAAGTCATACATGAAGGCACAAACAAAGTTAAACAAACAATGATATCCATGCTGAAGAACCAATTCCAAAACTTTAGAATGCGACAAAATGAATCCATCAATGACATGTACTCGAGATTTCAAGACATTCATCATGCCTTAATAGGACTAGGAGAAAAATACAAGGATTTTGACATTGTGTCTAAAGTTCTAAATTCAATCACTGATGAATGGGAGAGAAAAGTACTAGCAATCGAGGAAGCAAATGATCTATCTATAATGAAACCAGAAGAATTGACTGGAAATCTTATGTCGTATGAAGTGAACATGCAAGCTAAGAAAGATCAAGCTCAAGAAAGAAAGAATGTTGCTTTTCATGCGGAAAAGAAAGAATCGGAGCCTGAAGATGAGGATCTAGCATTTATAGCCAAAAATTTCAAGAAATTCTTAAAGTATAGAAAAGGAAACAAAAACGGATTCAAAAAGAATTTCTTGAACAAACCTTCATCCTCAAATATAGAATGCTTCAATTGTCACAAGAAAGGACACATGCAAAAAGATTGTCAAGAACAAATGAAGGAAAATCAGAAAAGCTTCAACAACAAAAACAAGAAGGATAAATTCAAAAAGAAGGCATTTTCTATAACATGGGACGATTCAGATTCATCTTCATCCGAAAATGATAGTGATAGCGACAATGAACAGGCAAATGTATGCTTCATCGCTTAAGATTCTGAGGTAAGTAATTTAACTTCCGATGATTTAATTGAAGTAAACACTGAACTTTTAAGCACAATAAAAATTCTTAAAAAGAAAATTAAGGAAATTCGTGAAAATCAAAATAAAGCTGAGTTTGAGAGAGATATGTTAAATAATGAAAAGAAAATTCTTGAAGAAGAACTTGAAAAAGTTCAAGAATCTTATTCAAATTCGGAAACACAATTATCACTTTTAAGTCAAGAAATTGAAACTCAAAAGAAAAAGAATGATGTATTTGTTTTGAAAATCATGAGTTAAAAATTAAGATTAAACACGTTGAATTAGAAAATAATAGTCTTCAAGCTAAATTAGATGACATCACTAAAAATGTTTCTAACTTTAACAAAGGAAGAGAAAATTTATCTAAGATATTAGAAAATTCTCAATCATCTTCAAACAAACAAGGTTTAGGTTATAAAAAAGAGTCAAAAATTCCTAATAAGAAAAATATAAAACTTAACAGGAATGTTGATTCAAAACAACAAATATTGATAAAGAAACCTATTAAAACAAAAGTAGAAACCAAGGTAGTTAAAATTTGGATACCAATGACTAACAATGTATTAATAAGAAATAAATATATTAAAACATTTATGGATAATGTTCATCATAATGAAAACTATATTTATAAAAAGGATACTGAACCAAATTGGGTTTAGTTTCCTAAACTCTAACTTTTTAGGACCCTATTAAAAGGTGGGTACCAATAATTTCATATTTATTTTCAGGTCCCACTCAAAAGGAAGAAATGGATATTAGACGGTGGTTGTTCAAAACACATGACCGGATACAAAGATATGCTTACAAACATCACATACTTTGATGGTGGCTCGGTTACCTTCGGAGACAATTCAAAAGGCTATATCATTGGCAAAGGAGATGTGAACAATTACATCGATAACACTCCAACGTCTCCAAAACTTCCCACTCCAACACCGACACATGAGCCAGTTTACAAATGGAACAATTATCGTACTGGCTACACACCAGAATCCAAGAAAGCGAGGCATCAAGAACAACAACAACAACCTCCACAACCTCACCATGAAGAACATTTTGAGCAAGATGACGAAATTCGTCTTGTTGACCCAAGCTTTACTACCAACCAATCATTGGGGATATTATCAAGAAATCAATAAATTCTTGATACTCGTCTTAAAAAGGTAGATCACAAGCTTGACAAAATCAAAGGATTCTTCAACAAGCTATGGGATGCAGTCTCGTGCTCAAGCACCACTACTGTTTCTACATCTCGCGGAAAACATCCGGCACCTACGTTTACATGGACGTCATCCGAAGAGCAAACAAGTAGCAGCACAAGCGGAGCTAGTGGTGGCCAAGGAGGAAGAGCGTACAGACCACCAACAGGAGGACCCGTCATACGTGAACCAATAGGAGGAAGAGAAGGTTCATATGACTAGGATAAAGATGAGTAATTTTAGTATGGTTCTAATGTTTATTTATAACTTTCTTATGGCTTGTATAAATAGCCATTTTGTGCTTGTTCAACGCAACATTTTTAACTTTTTTAAGCCATGGTTATGCAAATTATCTATCCTCTATGCTTCAGTGATTATTTTGATAAAATATTTCTACTGTTAATTCTTCTTTTTTGTCGATGACAAAGGGAATGAAAATCTATGGTACTAACTTTGTTTTGTAGGAAAGATAGTGCATACATTCAGGGGGACAAAATAAGTAAATACATCTCTAGAATAAATCGGTATTGTCATCAACCAAAAAGGGGGAGAATGTTGATACGCGAAGATTTTGATCAATGACAATGTGCTTCAACAAAAATGGAAGAGATGTGTGCAAAGCTAAAGGAAGATCGATGAAGACCAAACAAACATAAGTATGATTTTTATATAGGTCTTAGTCTAGATTTATTGTTAAAATCAATCCTCAAGAGTCTTGCACGAACACTAGAACACATTTTATGAACTTCATTTTTATTTAGACTTTCACTGTGCATATTTTAGTAGTTCAGTCGACTGAATAGGAATGGCCAGTCGACTGAAACTGGTACACATATATAAACATGCACAGTTTCAGTCGACTGAACTTCCCGCACAATAAACTGAATTTGTTCCTGAAAATTTTACTTCATATTTTCAGTTGACTGAATTCCCTGCTCAGTCGACTGAATTTGAACCTGCGAATTTTCTCTAAAAAGACACCTTCTTCCTCCCAAGAGTTGCAACCATTCTCCAATGGAAATGAAAGCATCTCTTGTTTGCAACCTTTGACAACAAATACACCTCTTCTACAAGTATAAATACATGATTCTAACATCATTCAATTGACCGAATTCTCTTGCTTTAATCTTACTATTTTCTTGATCATATTCTCTAGATATTCTCAAAGAAATCACTAATCTATTGCTTGAATCACTGTTTTGTTTATAACATTCTTTTGATTCATAGCAATTCACATTTCCTAAATCTTCACAAACACATTGCATACTCTCGAGGATAAGATTATAGGAATATTGTACTACATTAGACTCATTAGTGTTGACAAGAACACAACAAGTCGAATATTGTCTTTTAGTAATTGAGTCGAAGTCCTCTTCGGTAGTTGAGGCAAGAAATCCCGTTCGGTTGTTTGGGTAAGTTGTAAACCTATTCCTCCGAGTTAAGTGAGGGTTGTTAGTAGAATTCCTAAGAGAAGCTTAGGGACTGGACGTAGGACAAGAGGTCCAAACCAGTATAAAGTCTTGGTGTCTACTTTACTTATTGCTTATCGTTATTTATCTATATCATTCCGTTATTCCATATTATACAATCCTACCGCATATCCCCCTCTTTCACTTAAATAAAGATCAGTCATTTGTCTATTATATATTATTCCGCTGCGATTGTGAGATTCTAATTCTGTTTTGTTTTCTCTTCTTCTACCTCATTCTTTCTGTCCTTCAGCAATCTGTCTTTTTCGGCACTCGATCGTCGGTATATTAAACAGTGGCGTATTTGTGTGATTTTCAAGGGTCGAGAAGGATAGGTCGTCATATGTGGTATCAGAGCTTAGGTTGGCGATAACCTAGGCTCTGGTGGGGGAATTACTCATTAGAAATAGAGTCAAGAGTACTCTAGAATGAGTTTGAGTGTAGTAATAGATATGAGAGCGTAATTGTTAGTGAATATAAAACTGTTTTTATATTGTGTTGACTTATCAGTTGAGTGTTTATGGATTCTGGTCAATATGTGGGACGCCATGTCATCGATAGGGGTTTCTAAACTCTTAAACAACTTAAACCGACATAGTATTGTTTTAAAAAGGGGTGAAATGAAATAATTTTACCGAAAATTTATTTTGATATAAAAGAAATAATTTTCTAAAATTTTATATATACTTGGATGTTTGGTTGTTAATAATATAATCAAATAAGAGTTTAAAATTTGAAATGGTCTATATTTATAACCAAATAGAATTATGTAAGTATGAAATAATACAATGGAACATAATTAAAATTTGATTTAAACCAGGATTTTTGTCCCAGAAATTTTGGAAAATGTTTTTAAATGAATGTGAACAAAAAAATTTGGAATTTTAAATCGTGGGAATTTTTGAAATGTTTTCCAAAGTGTTTGGAGGAAGTAATGGAGTATTATTTTAGGAAATATTTTTGAATATAAATTGTTTTAAAATAAATTTATGGAAATAAGGAAGCACTGAACTCACTTCGGTCGTTGGAAAATAATCCTTGTGGTGATGGCCACATCATCAGTATTCATTTTCAAGTTTCTAAGTGATGGATTGCTACCGGGGTGGTTCGGTATGATCATTTGTTTGGACTTGTTTGATAAACAAGTTTGTTTTAGAAATTTCAAAAAAGGAAATTGTTTTGGTAAAATGAAGTCATTTTGGAAATCCGGAGACATGATTTGATATACCGAAGTGGGTATGTGTTATTTATGATTTCAAAAAGTTTTGAAATAAAACCGGGCAATTGAATTCTGAGGTTTTCCATTTAAATGATTTGGAGTTAAGAAGAATCAACTTGTAAATCTGAAGATGATATAAAATAAGAAAGGGGAATGAGAAATTTAATCCTGGAATTTAAGTTTAACTGGAGTAAACTAAGGTGAATAAGATATTGAAATTTAACTTAAGGTGAGTTAAATGAAATAGAAGTTGGATTTGAATTGAAATAGCTATAAAGTTGAATGTAGTATAGTTATAATAATTGAATGGAATGGACTTAAGCCCTTAAGTGAAATAAATAATCCAAAATTATGGATATAAGATTTAAATGGACCCAAGTGAGCAATATAAGATTTCAAGTGACTAATTTGGTGAACTTATGAATAGAGAAATGGAAATTGTAAAACCTAAATGAAAATGATTGGATGTTATGGTAAAAGAAATGGAAAATTCACAATTGAATTTTAAACGAAAGGTGAATTGAAATAAGGTACAGTAAAATATAAAATGTGAATGGGCTTAAGTAAGTAAGTAAATAAGTTTTTGAACTTATAAATTGGGAGATGAAATAATAAACCTAGATGAAGATGGTTTGGAATAAGGTAAAAGAATTGGGAAAGTCGGAATTTGAATTTGTTAAAAGAGAGTGAATTGGACTTGAGTAAGTTGAATATAAATATGAATGGTGAAGTGTTTACGTAACCATATGTTATAAATATGGAATGTAAACCAAGTTAAGTGGAAATTAAAGAAATTGCGAATAGATAAGTTTATATAACTTAGTAAACTGAAAAGGTGGAAAGGTATAGCCAAGTTAAATGGTTAAGTAATTGATAACAAGAAATGGATTTAATTTAAGGGTAAACAAGTTGGGAGTGAAGTTAATATGCAATGGTTTTGAATGAAACCTATTTGGATAATGAAATTGAAATGCAAGTGAAGGGATTTAAATTAATAATGCAATGGAAATGAGAATATTTGGGTTGTGAATAATTTAGGATGGAATGAAATTAATATAAATTGAGTTGGAATTAATTTAAATGGTTATAAGGTTAAGAAATTGTTATTTTCTTGAATAACAGCAAATTTGCATAGAAATTAGTCGTTGGTCGTAGTAAATGAATTAAAAGAAGTAAACAAAATTGGTTTTTGAACCAATTGGAATAGATTGAAATTTAATTAAATGGATTTGCATATAAATGAAAGTAAATTATGATTGTGATGCAAATTAATCAATTTGGAATTGAGAAAGGTGAAATTATGTAAGGCATATAAACCAATTCGATATGGATATGAGATTAGTTGGTGCAACGATAAATTAAATGTAGTGAACTTGGTTGTAAATCATTTCAAGTGGAATAAAACGATATATGGATTTATGAAGGGAATTAAAAACAGTGGTGAAACCTTATGATTCTTATAATATATGGTTAACATGTAGGATTATGAAGTTTATTTGTTTGGGCTATGTAATTGATGTGTTTGGCTAGTTAAATAAATGGAATGTTGTTAATATTTCATATAGTTGAAACTTATGTGCTTGTTTGAGTAAGCACAGGTACATGAGGCAATCAGATAGAGTTTGGAGCGCGTAAATGCATAAAAAATTAGCCGCTCACTTGAAAAAAACGATAATGTGAGGTACGCCTATGCAATAAAAATTAAGAAATGATAGTATATTACTATATATTTTGTTTACCGACCGTGTGGATCGATGTATATATTTTTATCATATTTGTGATATTGTAAAATGCTCTCCGTATAAAGGATACGTTATCAAAAAAAATCGAAAATTTTGGGTGTCGGAATTTTTTTGAAAGTTTTGGAAGATTTTGTTTAACTAGAAAAGTTGATTTTTGGAATGATGTTAAAAATCAAAGTTTTTGAGTTAGGAATGAAGGCTAATGGTTTTGGATTAAACTAAAGGGGTTTTGAGAAATGAATGTAAGTTTTGATTATATGGATTTTGAGTAAGTTAATGGATCTGGGAGCATTTTTCTACCTTAGCAAATTTCGAGGCGAAATTTTTATAAGGAGGGAGGAATGTAACGACCTAGAATTTTGGTCATTAGTTTTTGGACATTTAATTTATTTTAAATGTTGTATGTGGATTATTGATTTTGAAATATGGAGATTTGGGTTGAATTAATAAAATAGATATAATATCAAATATGGTAATTTAATTGTATTTAGATAAATAGTAATTTAATATATGAAATTGGGATAATTTGTAAATCTGGGTGTAAATAGATATGGAAATGATTTCTAAAATTTATTTTAAGTCTAGTTGGATTTGAATTATAGTATTGTACTTTTGGATGGAATCAAAAGTCGATAAGTTAAATTTTGAATTTTTTTATTAATTTAATTATGGAAATTAATATATAATAATAATGTAGATAATCAGATTTTGATTTAGAATGAATCAGAATGATTTCTAATATGAATATAAAATTCTATGTGATTTATAATTAGGTTAATAAAGTTTTAAAAGTGAAATTTTAAATGATTTCGACAATTTTGAAATCGCTCGATTTAATCGACGAGTTTAAATAGCCTTCCGGGACACAGTCTCGGAATTTGACGAAACCAGTTCCATTGGATCTATAATAGTCAATTATTGTCGGATATCAAATTTCGTAGCATTTGGAATTACCGTTTGTTCGTACGGGTGAGAAACGCGTTGAAATTAAAACTCGACAAATTCAATATTTAAACCCGATTCAAAAAGCTATCTTCCACATATGGTTGAATTAGGCCCTGAAACATATTCCATTGTGTTCGAAATATGGGTAAAACATTATAAACGCTTGGTAGCACGTCTTGTTTGGAGTTTGTTCGGAAAAGTAGTTAAAATTGAGAATAATAATAAAATAATATATAAACGTACATATATACACGATTCAACAGTGAACCCTAATTTCTTTGACAGGCCGCCTCTTTCATTTTAATGGCCGTGAATCTTCAAATTTCCCCTCTTAAATTCTCTAAATCCATCGACAATTAAAGAATATCTCCTACATGAAAACCATGGAGCTTATCGAGCTCTTCACATCCATATGGTGGGTCGGCACGAAGCTCGACGAGACGGCCAGAAAGCTGCCGAGAAGCACGCGCGTTCATTCTCGATTTGCAATGCGTAGGGAGTTCCGAGCTCGACCACATGCGGGCCGTGGTTGGACGAAAGCGTGGCATACGTTTGAAGGCGTTGGATCTTGGTCCGGTCGTCGTTGAAGGGGAGGTGATGTTCAACATTTTACATGATTATGGGTTCCTATAACCCTGGGAACGAGTGAGTTTGGAAGAGAACATCTTTGGCTAGATTTCATCAGGGCAGAACGAACGGCTAGAATTGGTTTGTAATATAAATAAAAGTTAATTTATATAATTTATTTCCAAATGTTTAAAAACTAATATCTCATCCATATAAGGTCGGAATTTGACGAAACTGGTGGCGCCGGAATCCTAGTGACGGGATCTACACTGCAGTGCAGATCTGGAGGTGTTCGGAGCTAGCGAGAATGTTAGATTAAATCGAACGGGCTCGATTTAATTTAAAATTAGAACGTTCGGCGTTTTAAACGTAATGTCAGTTAATCTCACTCACATCTGAATTACTGGTTAATTTAATCAGTTTAATTTTAAATTATTAGTTGATTGATTGGATGTGATCATTATTATCAGTTTGGATACGATATTATATATATATATATATATATTCGATTGGTTGATATTTCCGCATTATATAGCGGATGAGACCCTACGCGCCCCACATAATAGTGAATGACCCTTTATACCCCGATGTCCCCCTTGAAGTGGGAGTTGGTATTTTATTTGTTGTGGTAACATCTGTGGATGTAGGAAAATAGGTTGGAGGGATACAAATGGATTCCATAAAACATTGAAATTATTTTCATAATATGTAATATGTTTTATTGATATTCTGTGATAGATTGTATTGGAAATCTATTTTACTTGGTGTTAAGGTTTGGACAAATCTATTTTGGTAATTTAAATATAGAAATATAATGAATTGTGTTCTTAAAGGAAATGAAAAGAGAATTTTTGGAATAAAGCAAATTGATGTTTTCGATTTAAATAAGGATTTTAAATCATAATAAAGGGTGAATTTGGTATTAATGGATTTTGGAATTGATTTTGGAAAAATCAAGAGATAAATTTTAAAGGGAATTTAACTTAGGAAAATCGGTTTGAAATCGATTAAGTGTTTTGGAAACTGTAATTTAAAGGATGATGAAGAATGGAAATTTATAACCAGGTTTATAAATATAGTGGAATATTTACTAGTGGATAAATTTGAAAGTATGGATTTCTGGTGGGAATTTATAAGAAAGGTGCAATTCGTTTTAAAAATAAAAAGGTGATTTTATTTTTAAAGTTGGAAAGTGTATTTTCCTGGAAAACTAAGTATATTTTCAAAGTGAAATTTCTAAGTATGAACTAGAGGTTTAAAGGTGTTTTTTTAAAGAATGTTTTTGAAAATTTATTATTTAATTTCTTTAGTGGTGAAAAGTAATATTTATTTAAGTTAATTATAGTAATTAATTATTTTTAAAAGTAGTATAATATCATAATTTTTAAAAGAAGATTTTTATGTAAAAGTTGGAAGTTTTAATGTTGTTTAAAAAGAATGTTTTAGAGAAATTTATTATTTTTAATTGTTTTAAAATGTTAAAGTAAATATTATTCAAATTAATTTTAGTATTAATTATTTTAAAGGTTAAATTAGTATTATGTTTTTAAAAGAAAATTTTCTAATATTTATACTTTATATTGAAATTTTATTTTAAAAATAGTTTGTGGCTTAAATTTTACTTGGAAAATTATTATAGAATTTCATAACTATTATTTTGAGTAAAGTAATTATGTAGTTTTATTTTTAAATGTTTTAAGTATATATTTCTAGGTAAAGTGATTTAAATTATAAAAATCTAATTTTTTATAAGACTGGGTGTTTTCATTGGGAATTATATTGGTTGAATTGATTGTTTATTTGATAGTTAAATAACTAACTATCGAATTTGGAACCAAATATAACTTTGGAAATATCTAGGAGAGGTATGAGAATTATATGATACAGTTACCGTTCGAGGTGCTATACTGTATGTATGAACTCGTTCGTTCTTCTAAGATGTTTATAAGGAAATCTGTCCACTAACGGCTAGGAAGTATCTCCGATCTTATATTCGTCTGTGTATTTCCTAAAGAACCGGGGTTGAGTTTACCAGGAAATAGCGAACGTTGTTTCGAAGAGACCGGGATCGGATTCATGATCCGAAAACCACGTCGATCCATCGAGTACGTTTTCATGATGAAGACAAGAGCTTGAAGTCGAAGATGGAGCAGTGAAGTGCAAGGGCTAGTGGCTACTAATCTTGAGGGTGATTCCAAAATGGATGTAGTACGAGTAGTGCCTTCGGTTCTGTTTGGACTGGAAACGGACTTGTATGGATGAATGTTATCCAAACATCGTCAGGAGAACGATGAGTATTCTAAGTGAGATGCGTTCTAAAAAGGTAACGCTTAGCCTAGAGCCTCATCAACCAGGAATGACTGAAAATCAGGGGTTATGCAGCAAGGCTAAGTGGCTAGCAACCTATTAGGGTAAGGTCATCCCTGTCTAAATGTCCCTTTATTCGGCTGTGTGGGAGGTTGCTGTTCCCAACCGTAGGGTGATCTTATTCGGACTATTCTGTAAGGGGTAGCTCTGTTCTTGTGTTGTAGAGGATCGGGATGGGTCCTCGGTATGCTGATCTAGACCAGGTACCGTAATTGGTGGTACCCAAGTGCCTAGTTATTAGTTAGAAATCCATTCTCCTTACGTGCCCTGTACGGTTTTTATTATAAAGCCTAGTATTGCTGGAATTTAATGAATGTAACAATTTCGGCTATTTGAGTAAGTATTTGTACTTAGACACTATTATAACATCAGAGGATTTGATAAGAAATTTTTTGGTTATTGTAAGGTAAAACCCGACATGTTTATTTGTGTCATGGTCTTACGAGATACCTTTGATTTTCAAAGGATTTTGAAACTTTAATGATTAAGTTGGATGTATTTTTCTCACGCTGGTTTTCCAGACTGACTCCGGTGTTATTTTATTGTAATGCTCGGTCAGACTGAGTATTATAAATGCAGGATAGGATGCTGTGGAGCTTTGGAGACGAGCCAGACGGCAAGACATATCACTCGTACTTGATGTATATTCCGTTGTGCTGTATAAGCTATACAATCAGCTTTTGTGAGGACAAGTTAATACAACTATCCAGTATTTTGCTATTGATTATGTTGTACTCTGACGATGTAATGTATAAAACAGATATTGTTCTTTTTGTATAAAGATCATTCATTTATCTATTATATATTGTTCCTCTGCGATTGTAAGATTCTGATGTTGTTTTGTTTTCTCTTCTTCTATGTCCCTCAGCATCTGTCTTTTTCGACACTCGATCGTCGGCATAGTTTACAGTGGCATATTTGAGTCGATTTTCGAAGGTCGAGAAGGATGGGTCGTCACGCTGTAATACATAAGCAACTGACGAGTCTGAACATAAATGACTGAAATAAACTAAAATAACAGACGGCTGGATAGATAGATGGATTTCCAAGCGAAGCTCCAAACTCCAAAGGTGAGCCTCAAATGCTGCGACACTCAGTCTGGCCCGAGCATAAAGCAAAACACAAAACACTCGGGTCAGGATTAACATTCTTATATTAATAAATTCAACTCAAGTTGTGACGACCCGAACTCGATGTCCGATAAACAACATCAAATTCGTATCGCCGGAGCTTGCAACAACATTAGATGATAAATAACACAACGGAAACAAACGATAATATCACTGATACGACATGAACACAATATCCGATACATCAATTTCATACAATGATAATCATCAACATCAAAGAATATACAACAAAAAATACAGCGGAACATGATACAATATGAGATAAGTCTTTACAGAATCAAATACTGCAACTCCAATCCAAAACTCCAAAGCCAAAGCTCCAAATATTCAAGCTTGATCCACCATCAATGTTTCACAAAGATAAGCAGTGTAGTCGTGGACTCCAAAGACTCCAAAATGTATCAAATAGAAAGCTGAAAGCTACCAAAACGATATCTACTATCTAACTATCTGAAAAACCAAACTCTAGACTGCCCGTGTGAAAAATTGTAGGCACCCAGAGTTTAGGAACGGAACAATAAACTTCGTGTAACGACCCGTAAATTGTCGATAATTAAAATAGCTAATTTGAAGAGATTAAGTGATTTAAGGTTAGAAAAAAATTGTAATTTATGTATGGTAATAATAACTAGAATGAAATGCAACAAATTTTACCTAAGTTAATTATTTATGAAATGAATGGAATCCCAAATTAATTGAAATAATATGTAGTCAAAGGTAATTGAATGAATTTGTATTGTATAGGTAATTGTGACGCTTGTTTGTAAATAATAAACTTATAAGTAATTAAAAGTTAACGGTGATAATTATTTAAGTTACCTATTCATTTAGTTAGTCGAATTGAATTTGTGAACCAATTGCAATTGAAATGAAAGTTTATATATTGGTTGAGTGCATTATCTCTAACTGTAGTTAGATAATAATGTGGAATTCATTTGATATAATATAGTAAATCAACTGATAATGAAATTTTTATATAGAAATCCAATATTGAAATCCGTCAAATATTGAACAATTAAATTGTTTAAATTTAATATTTGGAATTTATTGAATAATTGAATAGCGGGAATTGAATAACTGTTTTAATGAAAATGGTTGTTCTATAATTTGAATTTGTTAAATTTTATAAGTTCGTTTTGAATATTTCAAAAGATAGTGATGTATGAATAATCAAATTTGTTTAAATTTAACATTACAAATGTTTGAATAATTAAATTCTGAATTTGATATGATTAATTTGATATTGAAATTTAACATATGAAAATAGAGTGAATAATTGGAATTTGATTTAATAGGATTCAAATTGGTTTCCAAAGTGAATGTAAGTTATATTGGGATTTTAATTAAGTTAATTAGATTTTAAAATTGGAATTTACTGGATAATTGAATAACGGGTTTAATATGATTAAAAATGATTTGTAAAATTTTATTTTATCATATTAAAGTTAGAATGATGTCGTAGAACTTTTAAAATCGAATTAAAAGTAAATTTGTGAAAATTGAATATTTTAATATTTAATTGACGAGTTAAAATAGCCATTTTTCAAACTGTCTCGGATTTTGACGAAACCAGTTCCATCAGATCCGTAATGTGATATTAATGTAAGATTTCAAATTTCATGTCAATCGGATTTACCGTTTGTCCGGGGCAAGCCAAAACGCCTAGAAATTTAGTTGACCGATTTAATTTAAAATCGATCGTTTATTTCCATAACTCGCACAGACGTTCGAATTAGCTTCCGAAACCTATTCCATTGTGTCTGGAACATGGGATAAACCTTAGAAATGCCGGTCATCGTGCGTAAATCGTAGTTCGGAAAACCCGGGATGAATAGTGTTCGTCGTTTTTCTATAAAGCACTTCATTATTTTCACTTTTGCAAAATAAAAAGAAACCTAGGGTTTCAAGGGTACAGCCGCCGCTTGTTTATAATCAATGGCCGGCATCTCATTCTTTTCTTCCTCGATTTCTGGCCAATCCACTAATAATTAACAAAAACATTCAACTGCAACATTGAAGATCGTATTGAGTTCTACAAGTTCAACGGTGGAGATCGAGTTTGGGCGAACGATTCAATGGCAATTTGAGTGTAAAGGTCTGGCTATTCGCATGCATCCCAAGGTTGGAGGGGGGCCGAGCTCCACCTGCTCCTGGCGAAGGTAGAGGAGAGTGAGGCATTCGTTTTGGCACTTTTCGATCGTCGTCAGGAGGCTTGGTTTGGCCGCGATATGCAACCCTAGTTTGAGTTTATGGGTCGGCCGTGCGTTATAGCCTGAAACGCGTACATGATTGAGGGAGAAGAACGCACGTGCGGCCTTGATTTTGCAATAGAAAATGGATGGCCCAGATCTGGTAGGGTCTAAAATAAAAATAGAAATAGAAATTGATTATCTTTTAATTCATTTAAACTTTAAAATGATGTAACTTTTTCATACAAGGTCGGAAAATTACGAAACAAGTTGCGTTGTCTTCGTTTCGTCGAGCACTACGCTATGGAGCTGGATTGGAGTCGTTTGGAGCTAGAGAAAATTTTGGGTAAAATTAAAAGCTCGTTTAATTTTATTCGGAATAAAACGCTGGAACTGCATTGAAATCAAGGTGAGTGTTTTATAACGCTCACAACGTACTGAATATCTTTATGCTAGTTAAATTTGATATTATGAAGTGATATGAATTTTATTTGTCGTTGTTTGATAAAAATTTAATTTTCATATAGATTGTCATTTGAATTCATCGTTGAAAATTTTAATATGACAGTTAAATTGAAATTAAAAATTAAATTGCGATTATATTACCTGACATTGATAGCTATGAAATTGCCATGAATTGTATTGTCTATTGGATGATTTATTTCGATGGATGCTATTGGTTGATATTTAAATGTTTGGATGTTTATTTTCTTATATGTATAACCTGTTATGCATACATATGACACTATGATTGATTTAAGTGATGTATATTCATCCCTGACATTTAATTGAAATAAATAATTACTTGGCCATAGGATAGAAAATTATATACGGACACCGGATTGGCTAAATTATTAATTTTTAAAATCGTTGATTTGAAATTTATTTAAATGTTTGGATTTAAAAGTTATAAATAGAAATTAATTTATAGAAATCGAATTTATCGAAAAATTGAGTTTGGAATGTTGAAATAAATTTTGATTAAAAGAAATTGTTAAATAATTTAAGTTGAGACTTTGAAATTTAAAATTTGTATATGATTGAATTTCGAAAATTAATTTGTTTTAAAGATTGAACCTAAATTCGAGCTTTGAATATTACTAAGTGAAAGTGATATAAAAATGATATTTTGAAATTGAGCTTGAAATTGAGGCATATTTGAAATTTGGATTCAGATTTGAATTTTGACGGATAATTGTGTTAAGTGGTATAAATTGGTATTTTGAACATCAAGCTCCAAATCGATATAAATTGAAATTGAATAAATTAAAGGTGAATGAAAAATTGAATTAATTTGAAGTAAAAGTTGACATTGATTTGAATCGAAATCGAAATTGAATCGGTAGAATGGAAATTGAAATTGATTTGAATTGAGAAGTTATAATTGAAATGTTTTGGTTTTGAAGCTGTTTCATTTTGTTTTCCAAATTACTCTGTTATATAAACCATCTTTAAATACTTAAACTATTTTAACCTATATTAATTATTTTACATTAATTTATCTATTTGAAATCCATTTAAAGATTTTAAGTATTTTTATCTATTTTAATTATTTAAAACTACTCTTTAACTACTTAGAACTATTTTCAAAAATTTCAAGCTGAGCAATAAGGTGAAATGTTTATGTTTGAATCTTGAATTTAAATATGAATTGGGTTAAATGAAGTTGCAACCTAAAGTGAAATTCGAAATGATTTTGGAAATCGAAATTAGATATTGAGGCGAAAAATGATTTTTGAAACGGAACCTTACATTTTAAATAGATGCGATGATATTTGAAATGGATATGATTTTTGAATCGAATATGATATTTTGATATCAATTATGAATCCATTTGGAATGTAAAAGAGCCAACGGTGTAATAATACATAGTTATTAAAGAGACCGGGATCGAATATGGACATACTCTCTGTCGATACCGAACACCACTTTAATAACTATTATACGCGGAGTGTTGATCCAGAATGAAGTGGATGATTTGGTAAACGCGTTGACTGAAGAAAGAGAACGATATTGGATGACCCCTGACATGACTAAAACAGGAGCCGCGTCGGGCCATTGAGGTTCGCCACCTCTAGCGGACACGCTTCTTCGATACCATTTCTATTACATTTGTGATTCGATTTGGGTGCACCCCTTGATTTGGGAGTGTTGTTTCGCGGTGTTGGGGTAGCTGCTGGCTATGCTCAAATCAGTCCGGATCATGCAACTACTAGTATCCTAGTTGGTATCGCCTCATGTACCTTGTCATACTGATTATCCTATTCGCGACCACTACGTTTGGTTTTGTGTTATACCTATGGGGTACCCTCTGATAACCACCAGTTTACGGTGGGGCTTACGGTGCTGTATAGACTATGGCATTATAAAAATGTGTTAAGTGGGATTATGGTAACGCCTTAACGCTATTTTGATACTTTATATTACTAATAGGCATTATCTACTTAGCGTATATTACTACATAGTAGATAGTTTAACGGATCCTTAAGAGATGGAAAATCCTGTAACATCTCTTAAGTTATTGTACGCACGTTGACACTGGATATGAGATGTCAAACCCCGTAAACATCTCTAACGCCGTTACACTCATATTTATTTACGATTGATTTAACTTTCATAAGGATATTTTAGTCCTGATTCAAATGTTTTGTCTTTTCATTACGCTTGGGTCAGTCCTAAGTTTTTCAGATTTTTGAAGATCTATTATGGAGGATGAAGACGAAGATTTGGTATACTATTACTATTATTACCCTTGCATTATGCTATCTGCTGCATTATTTTATTTGTTCTGTTGTATATGTATAACTCTGATAAATGTTGTATAAATAATTGTCAAAGTATAGTAAACAGCTTCATGAACTGTTTATTTGACTATTATATTTTATCGTTCCGCTGCGAGATTCTGTGTTGTTTCATTTCCTTTATTTCTCTTTCTTTTCTTTTCTTATTTACCCCAATAACCATCTGCCCTTTTGAATGGTTTGAAATCGGCATGTGTATTTGATCGTCGGTTTAAACTGTCCAAAAAGGCGGGTCGTTACACTTCGAGTCAGTCATGGGACTGGTGTGAGCAAACAAAAACATTTGGTCTTTAAAAACAAACAAAAGGGTTTAAATTTGAAATCCGCAATGCTTTTTGAAAAATGAAACTACCATAAGGCCTCCCGGCACACACACCATGCAATCGCACACTTGGGGGAGATTTCTCCTTATGATAGTCAAACATGCTTACTACGCAAAATCCTTTTTGATGTTATTATTAGTGCACAGTGAAAAACATTTCGAAAGTATAATATTAATCTTAGCCAGCATAGGTACCATTATATTATGCCTACTATAGCTACCACCTGAGGTGGCAAGTAATACAACTGCAATCGTAAAGGGCTCATATTGGATGATTGGATTTCCAACAAATGGTCAGGCTAAGTAACTTCCTATTGCCACATAGGAACGCCTCTGGAGGGACGCCCCGAGAACCTACCCGGCTCTCTGCCAACACAAGGCCGGTTACCCCCTTCTTGGGAAGTAAAATCTAAGATATGCCACCCCCGGTCGTTTGCGACCTTTATCCGAGGATCCTCTACACCAACAACCACAAAGAAAAGTGTTTGTAGTAACCACATAGGTTAAATATCAGGGCTCCATACCTGACACCACCATTTTCCAGAAGGAATGGACATACCCTACGGGAGCTACCCCTGAAGCCTTGCCGCATCTTGCCAGTTTCGACCAATACCGGGTTGTGAGGTTCAAGGACGTCTCGTCCACAAAGCTACGCTTTACACAAAAGCCATGCTTTGATCACAAATGATCACCAACACACAGTAGCACTTAGCATGCCACCCTACCAAATTGGGAGTATATCGCTGATAACCATCACCTACATAACCTCTGAGCTCATACATCTCAGAGAAGGGTGTTAAGCTAAGAGAATAAATCTCCGCCACCAATCAGAAATGTATTTGAAAGAAACCAGCTTTACATCTCAAAGTGTAACGTTAGACACACATCCATACAAGTATGTTCCGGGTTCAAAACGAACTGAAGGCACTTCCGAAGAAGTCCTTGCAATCCGGGTATTCACAATCCCGATCGGACTTCGCATCACTTACGAAATTTCTATACCGTAGCTACTCAGTGCAGAGACAATCGATAGGTTATCCTATCATTCTCGCAAATACCCAGTCTTCACCACCGGTCTTCAAATGCTATCCATAACGACGTATCATTATTCGGAATGGGTTATATGACACAAGGTCCTCTCCCGGCTACACCGAATAATGAGCGTAAATTTAAAAACATATGGATATGGGATTTCAATTAAGTCGCAACTTTAAAATTCACAACTTTCTTTCAAATGGTTTGAACAAATTACCATTTCAAATCTTTAAACAAAAAGATTTATTTTACAAAGTTTACCCAGTTTCACCAAGATCCATTCATGGATTTCAAAACAATTTCCATCTTAATTGGATTAGCTCATTTAATCTCTAAATCAAAGATTTAACTTATAGCTTTCAAAACCGTTTCCAAAGATTCATTCATAACTTGAAAAACCATTTTCAATTCAACTTCAACTTCCTTTAATACAAATTGGAAATTCATTTCTTATATGAAAGCTTTTATCATTTGAAAACAAACAGTTTTATTTTGGAAAAATTCGATCTCATTTATACAAGTTATAACCTTGGGTTAATTCAAATTCCCAAAACAACACTTCTAAAATGGTTTAAAACCCATATAAACTTGTATAACCTTTTTAAAACCATAAGTTCTCAACATAGAATTCAATTTCAAATTTTTTTTAAATTTATATAAAATTCAAAACTAGATTAAGTTATTCAAAAATAATTTTTATCTTTGAAATTCTGTTTTTTCAAAAGTTTTCCACTTTAAATCCAATCCGTTTCCAAAACCATTTGGATTCAAAAATTCAATTTTAAAACTATTTTAAACACATGTGACTTAACCAACTTCCACGTGCAACCCATATTTGTGTGTGTATGGTGCAGTCCTGGGATTTTACATAATAGTGCACAACATTAATCATCACAGATTCAATCATATCAATATCGATAAGCGATATAACCCAGAACGCTTATCTATATACACAGATTCATAGATAAAATAAATTTATCAATCACAGAGATTCACCATTACGATTCGATGTGGGTTTCGGATAACCAACTGGAATCCGACTCCCTATCGCATCGAAATTCAAATGTCGTTTTACGAGTCAAGGGGTTTTCATATTCATACAACAGTATATTAATCACATATATAACAACTCAGCACAAAGCATTTCATATTACATAGCATCACAAGCACATAACAGAGACATTAATCCAATACATAGCGTTCAACAGAATATAGTCATCCATAAATAAGGTTAATTAATCATCTGATAAATCGAAACCAGATTAATCACAAATTCTGGTTAATTAATATTAATTAATTACAAACCATTTTAATTAATTATCTTTAACTACATTAATTAATTAACCCTTAATCAATTTTCATTGAATTAATTATCCTTAATTAATTATCCTTAATTAATTACATTAATTAATTAATCAATTCTCAATTAATAACCATCCCTTAATTACTTTCATTAATTTAAAGGATAAACCATTTATCTTTATTACTTAATCCTTATTTAATGACCTTTGGAAATAAATCATCATCAATACATTAGTTAATTATCCTTAAATTAATAAACCTTTAAACACTTGATAAATAATCCTTAATTATATAGATTAAATTAATTAACTTTAATTAATTACAATAAGTGATTATCCTAATCACTTATATTACTAAATCACAAATTAATTACTTTAAGTAATTATCCTTTAAGTACTTGATTAATAAATTTGGATCATTAATTAATTACTTTTAATTAAGTAATAAATATTAAGTAATTAATTACCTTTAAATTACTTCATCACATAAATCAATCATCCTTTAATGTAATTACACGAAGTAACTACCCCTTAATTATATTAAGTAATTAATTTCATTAAGTAATCATTCATTAATTTCTTACAGAAATTAAATCTCCCTTAATTCAATTACATTCAATAATTATCCCAATATAATTGCTCAAAACTTGTTTAGATTTATTAACATCTTGTTTTGGATTTTGGTTTACTTTACAAATCAAATCCTTTACTTAACAAAATTTAAAGAAATAAACGACCAACCTTATTTAATAACCCAACCCAGAGCAATGGGCCGAAGCCCAAATCCATCAACCAGGAATAAAACCGAAGTCCTATCTCTTCCTCTCTGAGTCGTACACGATACAAAATTGAACTACACCCGGGCCAAGCATCGATTCACCAAGCCTATCTGGAAAAGCTCAAACAATTTACAAGCATCACGCAACCTTCTTCGATTCAACGTCGAACCCAACTCGAGATCAAACCCAAGCCTTCCCCCTTTGCTTCATTCCCAAACTTTCGAACTACTCAGAGATGAACGTGCACCGTGCACGTGCACGGCGATCAGACCGACATTCCTACCTTGCCGACCATGCTCGTGAGTCACTGTTGATCTCAACTTCCACCCCGGCCATTTCGAATCGCCAAAACTTCGAGAGAGGAAAACGAGCGGCAACGACCAAAACTGGAACGCGACCCATCGGAGAAACCACTCCAAGCCAACACCACCGACCACCTGTACCCACGCCAACCTACCCAGAGCGACGTCACGACTCCAGCCATGTCTTCCCCCATACGCGATTGAGACCGGTCACCTCACGACAATGAACGAATCTCAATTACCACGTCTTCCCAGCCAAGACTTTAAACCCTAGTACGACAAATTCTGATCATCATAGTCAAAAGAAAAATCCAACAATACTTTTCCATCACTCTACCATACTCCAGCCTCCTCCATGCCAAAAATCGAAGCGTCAATCGACGCCGTTCAACGGCAATACCCCAAAAACCCAAAAACCAGAAATTCCCAAATTCTCGATCAAAACAATGTTAAAAATCATAAGATTTTCACTGAAATTCATGAATCGTTTGGGTGAATCAGACTACATAATTCAAAGATGAAATTGTTGTTATTGATTTTTAACCAAAACTTGATTTTACTGTAATCCCAATATTTACAGTTTATTTATTAAATAATTTTACCTTAAACTATTTCTAAAAATAAGACTATGTTATTATTCACATTTTATCTTCAAAATTCAAAGCCTAATGTAGAGTATTTAAGAAAATAGGAATTAGTCTGAAAATGTTGGATCTGTAGCTAATAACAGAGCATCATATTCAAATATTCACACATATATCAAGCATTCCCACACATAAATTCAGATAAGATAATGCATGCAAACCATTTCACAATTTTATCACACAAGATTATCATATGCAAAACCTACAAACTGTTTTTAAATAAAAGTTTACTCGCCTGGCAAAAGTTTGAACAGAGAAAATTCTGTGTTTTGAAAACTGCAGTTTTTAATCTTCCTTTAAAACTTCTCTGTTTTTTTGTTGAACTGATTTTGATGATGCTTCTTATTTCCTTTTTCAGGTTTTGCTATCTTTTCTTTATGAACGAGCAAGCATAAGAATAGATGTATATATAGAGAAACGGTTTGTACAGAGAAGGTGTCTTCTGGTGCAAGCTTATTTCTTTGTTTTCAATACTTTTCTCAAATTTTTTTCTTTCTTTTGTTTTCTTCTTTGACTAAACTAAATTTTGTCTCAGCTGAAATGATTTTCTTACATTTCGAATGACCATATTTGTGCTGAGATGATGTTATTTAATGCTTATTCTTCCCATTTTGTTTACATGCAAGTCCATTTGATTTGTATATGCGTACTTTTTTTTATTATCTTCTTGTTTACATACAAACTCACAGCAAACATACTTATTATTATTATACTTTTTTCTTATACATAAACACTTTGCAGGTAGACAATTTGTTTTCCTTATGTACATAAATATTGTATTCGCCTTGCACTCACGTACATACAAATCTAGTTTTGCTTTATATTAACACATATTATTTAAAAGAGAATGATTTGAAATTAAATACATATCAAATAAATTACATAAATATATTTTTTAAATTCAAATGATTTTTAAAACATTTATTACTTCAATCAAAAGAAATTAAAGTTTTATTCATATAAATTAACACATACTTTATTTGTTTTGAAACTTTTCAAATTAAATTCCAAAAGTTCAAATAAGTTACCAAATTTACATTAATAAATTTTGGGATGTTACAAATATCCCCCCTTGAAAAAAATTCATCCCCAAAATTTGCTAGGGAGACGAGAAAGAATAGATGATAGGTAACGAAATGATTGATCAGATCAGATCGAAATATTTATTCTGCATTCGGTTTACCAAATCAGAATATCAACAAATATGAGAATCAACTCATTCAATTACGAAATAATTGGGTTAACTGATCTACGAAATATACAAGGGTATTGGTTAGTTCAAAGGGATAACTAACCGTTCGTAGAATATATCGAAACCCAATGAAACGGACAGAAATAGATTCGACTATGATCTCTGATTCAAGATTTAACTTATTTATGAATTGTTGAGAAATAAAACTATGGGTAGTTATCATGTCGAACAAACTTGAAAATTTTAATCGCAAACGAGAAGGTTAAAAATTTCTTTTCCTTTATCATCCCTTGAGGTTGAATAATCGTCTTTTATCGCATACACCTTTGCTACTAGAGCTTGCTTCTTTGCTGGACAGTCCTTGATCCTATGTCCCGGCTTGCGGCAATAATAGCATCCATTAGATTCCTGATCTGGCGTCATAAATGGTTCTCTCATTCCTAGTTTCCAAGGGTTCTTACATTTGGCCGACTAATGACCTTTCTCTAAGCAATTGAGACAAGCAACATCTTTCATCTTTTTCTTCGGTATATTCTTCTTTCCTTTGCCTCTCCTCGGTTTCTTTCCACCAAACTTCTTTTTCCTCCAATTCAGATTGCTTGTATTTCCATCCTCCCCTGGAACTTCCTATTTATCCAGAGTATCGTATTTATAACCCATATCAATTAATTCAGAAAAGGATTTCTTTACATGAGTTGTCATCCTCTCCTGAAACTCCTTGTTTATTCCTCGAATAAACTTTTCATTCTTCTTTAACGGTGTGTTCACCAATTCTGGACCAAATCGAGATAATTCATTGAATTTGTTCAAGTATTCCTCAAATGATAAGCTTCCTTGCTTCAAATCTGTAAACTCCTGGTACATTCAGATTGCTTTAAATAAGTATTTAACATATTTTATACATATAAGAGTTATTATAAAATCAACTTTAAAAGAGAGTTATACATTGAATAAACTTTTAAAAATATAATAGGTAGCATACAATACAAATGTTTAAACGTGTAATGTATAATGTTAAAACCTGCTATTTTTTGAAGCCTTTATGCTTTTTATTTTTTTTGAAACTTATGCACAGTCAAAGTAATAATTCTACTCCTAAAATTTATAAGTATGCTTGACTCTTAAAATTATATTTATATGGGACCTCACACCATCACAACGAAATATGTACCAGGCATATATATATATATATATATATATATATATATATATATTTGGAATCTCGTATGCTTTTACAACTCACTCATATATATCAAATCTAAGGTATGAAAAACCGATGTACTCGAAACAGCTAATACATGCGAAAGTTATATAGAAGAAGCATCGTATTTGAGTATATATGAAACTGATGTATATTTGCAATTGTAAAACTTTTTTCCTTTCTTCTAAAATCTATATATATATATATATATATATATATATATATATATATATATATATATATATATATAACACTATATATTTCTTTTCCAAACCATATATGAAACTCAAATATTCAACCTTGATGTAAACGAAACTGTACGTATAAGAAACTTCATATATATAACAACGGATCACAAAAATCATATATATACACTTATATAAATATGTATGTAACCAGACAATTCATTATTTTTATATAAGATATATATACAGGTCGGATATACATATACGTTTACGTTTAACCTTTTTAAAATGCAGATTTTTTTAAGCAAAGAAATGTATGCATCAACATTTCAAACTTTATACATATATTAATTTATACATATGTAATTTATTTTTCTTTTATAAAATAAGGAGAAGGATTTCATACATATATATACTAAATTTTCAAAGATATGTAAGAAAACTGCAATGTTTCCTTCTCTCTTTTTCAGACAACTATATATATACATAACACAAAATATATTATAAACATATAAGAATGGTTACCATAAAGATATATAGTGTGGTCGAAGGCTACGTGAGGGGTGTATGGCATGACTGCATGAGGAAATGGGAGGCTAGGAGCTGATGGCAGTGGAGGAACTGAGCATGGGGTGGTTGTCGCTTCAACACACGGGTGTAGCTTGGTTTGCTGGACGAAGAAGAAGGGCAGTTAGTGGTGGCACATGGCATGGTTGATGAGGCGACAGTTGATGGAGAGATTTGGTAAAGAAAAGGAAATTAGGTAGGCGGGCTTGCGTGCGTTGGAGCTACAGTGCTTGTTTCTTGGGGGGCCAGGTCAGTTGTCAGGTTGGGGCATGGAGACTACTGACGTGGGGAGGGCCTGCTGTTGCTAGGTGAAAGGTGGTGGCAAAATGGAGTGGAGGGAAGGAATGGTGATCGACGAAGAAGAAGGCTTGGGGTAAATGGAAAGGCGAAGTTGCATGGTTTCATGGCAGGAAGCAGGCTAACGAAATCTGTAGCTTTTATATACCCTTTTCTTATATAACAGAACGAAGAGGAGACTTAGAATGTGAACGAACTAAAATATATATTGAATATAAAAGGAATTGCAAAGTCAAGAGTTTCAGGAAATATAATGCCTGTTGAGTTAACACACGTTGGAAATTTGAAAGAGTACGGAAAGCTAAAAGGTCCAAATGCGGAACCGACATGACTGATCGGTTTAGCAATTTCGTCGTGTCTTGAATTTCGAAATGCACCAATGAATATATTACAAAGATTGGAACGATGAGACAAAAAGAATAGTACACAGATATTGGTGATACGATCATTCTAACGAAATGCTGCTAAAACGCCGAAAATAAGATAAATGGAGCAATAACAGTCTAGATTTGGCGAACGAAATATGACGTCTCACTTTAAAGATGATTTAAGAACTTATTATATAAAACTATTCACGTTTGGAAAGTATTTTAATTACATCAATTTTAACTGATTTAAATTAGAATTGAAAATTACAAAATAGATTCAACTTTCGTATTTTCCAATAAATTTTTTCTAGTTGCTATGTTGAAATAGACGTATTCCAGATATCAAACTTTAATTTTAAAATTCAATTATTTAAAATTTCACAAAAATTTAGTTAATTACGTTACTAAAACCATTAAAATTTATGGGTCGTTACACTTCACCTATACTCCTAAATGGTTTGTCAATCTCCTCCTTAACACTTTACTAGACGGATAATGGTATATGCACATATCACTGTTTTGAATCCAAATTTAAGAAGTTCAGATGCTGAACATTAGTTAATATGTTGCGATCATGTAGGCACTGCATAGCTTGGGACTGAGAAAGTTTTTCCTAATGGGTATCTAGCCATTAGGTTGCATCCTAAACCAGATAGCCAGCGGTCAGGCCCCACCAGACCGGTGTCTTGATCAAGTGAACTAGATGCTGGGTCCATTCAATATCGGACTTAGAACAAAACACTGGTACAACAACTGAATGATAACCATCATGGTGTTGTTTTCACACATGGAAACACTTATGGTGCAATCGGTGATTCTTAACCAACCCTATTACATATGGTATATATGTGTCCTATATATGTTGGTATTTATGTTTCATGATCAGACACATATATAAATAGATGTGAATAATAATGATGTTTAAAATTTTGAAATATATAATAATGCAACATGTTTGATAAATGGATAATACAGGATGGGCTCCTACTTAAAGAACCTAGTGCCTAACAACCCATATGTGTGAGGATAACATCCCATATTAATTTTTTGTCTTGGTTAGATTGTGCCTAATTAAACATATGTAGTCTAAAATGAATATCAAACTTGACATTCAATTTTATGCCCCTTCAATTAGGCATTACTTATAAGTATGAGGATAACATGCTCCAATATTAGGATTGATTGTTAGAAAATCATGAAGTACTATTAAATAAGAAACTACTCACTGAAGCTGAAAATGATTCTAAAGTACTTCTGAAACAACAATAAAATTTCACAGTTCTTTTGTGTTTCTAGATTGATTCTAAAGTATTCTATATGTGGTTGTTGAAAGATCTGATGCTAGGGTTCAAGCTAATAAAGTTCAAGGATCAAGGCATACACAAAATTAGATGAATCCTATATTCATTATATTTCCATTGTATTGGTAGGTATACATATTTCTTATATAGGTTTTGTATTGTAAGAGACTAAGAATATATGAACCCTTTTAGCATTCAGAAATATATATTCTTTTGTTCTTTTTAGTAGATATGAATGTATATGTTTGTTATTGGTACAATACTTTAGTTTCAATAGCAAACCGATTTTAAATTTATCAGTGCAATGTAATAGAATTTACAGTTTTTCCTCGTTCGAATTTTTTTAACAACGGTCGAAAATAGTTGTAAAATAACCTATTGCAATGGGTAAGAACGGCTAGATTATAAGCTACTACAACAGTCATTATGCATTGTAATATCATGCTTTTAACAGAAATTTTACAAATTTACACCATGTAGTTACCATTATAAAAGATCCTATTGCAACGACTTTTGACCATTGTAAACAACATTTATAGCAAAGGTTTCATTTGGTGGTTTAAAGAAATACGTATAAGGAATTGTGTAGGACTGGATGTATGATAACTTCGAACCAGTATAAAATCCTGATGTTTCTTTTCTTTTTACTTTTACTATGCTTACTTTTATCTATGCTTTGATTCCATGACTGATTCTGTGATTGTTAATTACATCATTCCAAGTAGAATCTTAAATAATTTGAAAAATATTTATATAATTAATTAAACACTATTCACCACACCTCTATTGTTACTTTAGCCTTAAGATCCAAATTCTATCGACTTACATAGTTTATATTAGTTACCAATGAATATGAAATAAATATTAATGATTACAACTTCACTTACTTGCTTTTTGAAATTACTTTAAAAAACTTAAATTGTAGTTATACACAATGTTTACAAAATAAATCTATAAAACTATTACGTATCATAACTTTCATCAAAATTTTATAATTGATAGACGGAAACTTGCAAAAAATGATTGTCTATGTTCGATTTTCAATAAAGTTAATTATCGAAAATAATTATATAATAAAAAGATCACTTATTTAATTACTCAAAAACTTTCATAAATTTGAATAATTAAATATAAATATCTTTACAAATCCTTAGGATTTGAACTGTAATATATTTAATCAAATTTTAAACTGATATAACTAATACATTATAATAAAGTGATAAGTTTAAATAAATAAAATTAAGGGCCACCGGTAGCGGTCGGAAAGATGATGACAGGGCCATCGCTGCCATTGGAAGGATCCATTGTAAGTTACACTGTTTCTTGTAGTGTAACGATATCTTACATTACAACCGTAACTAAAGTAACACAACCCCATCTCTTATTTTGGTATAATATTACACGATAATAAAATCAAAATAAACAAACTTTATTTCTCAAAAATGAAAATTTCTTAATAATTAAAATAATTATACATATCAATCAAAAGTGTTTCTCACAACAAAATTCATAACTTATTTACAAAATATATCATAATAAACATGTACATGTTTTAACCAAAACAAGTTGTTTTCAAAATAAAGAGAGTTTAGATTATTTCCTAAAAATAAGTTCATTTCAAAATTTTAACTTATTTCATAGACATCATAAAGATAATTAGGTCTATCGTTCTACGTCAAAATAGTTTCATAAATTAACTTTACAAATTAGAAGAAAAAATTGATACTAGACTAATTATCAAAAAAAATCCTTGATACATAGATCGAGCAAACCTGTAATTTGATTAAGATATTGAATTCAAGTCTAGGTGGTGTATAACTCAAAACTTACTCATATAAAACACAAAAATTCCCAATGTTCACTTAGTTTGATCACTGTAATTAGGTTTTAAACCGAAATAGCATAACATATTTTATATGTGTGGCTTACATGTTGAAATTTTCCAACATAGATTTGTATATAATAGAGTTCTAATTTATGTTGAGCGCTTAGGACTTGAATTAAGACAAATATTCTAAATTTATTGATTTTATTTACAACAAAACTATTCAAATTTACTTGTTATATTAAATTTTCTAAAACAAATGCTAAAAAGCCTGATCTAGCGGACTTGGTATAAAATAATGGAACTTTAAGTGTGCTAAGTGCTTTAGCGGGGCTTTAACTATATAGCGGTTAGTTATGACCAACTCAAAGTCAAAATCTCTGACTAGAGTAACAAGGTTAATAATAAATGTTATTATTGAATCAAAGAATTTATTTATGAACTAGCCAATTTGAATATGGATGATATTGTAATTTTGGCCAAAGCCAAATTTCATAAATCCTAAAGTGATATAGCGCTGATAAGAGAATTTATGAAAATAATTTTAATAAAATATACCGCTTAAATTGTGAAATTGGATTTTACTCGTGAGATCTATAAACGATGAATTAAGTCAAACTTTCAAACCACTAGCTATGGTGATATGCGAATATTAGTATTTAATTAAATCATTTGAATATTGATCACTGGCTAAATTCACACTTATGAGTCGCACAACTGAATCTATTCGGTCTCCAAAACACCTTTAACCGGTTTAATAGCTATAAACAAATATTAACTATTATTGTAAGTTATATACGGGATATATTTAGTAAATGAGGTTGCTTCTAGAAATGTTCTGCGTGCTACTAGTAATTAATTAGGTACTTATTTATTATAGCTATATATGTACATATCGATATACGATATCGATATGCATTTAAATCTAATTTAAAAAATATTAATTGCTACAGGGCTTAAGTATTTATTGGTCCATTAGGATCCAATATTATGGCCTACCACGAAGGGTGCAAGGGACGGAATCGAAGTTTGACTTAATAAGAGAGAATTATATGAGAAATTTTCACCACTTCTTCGTATAAAAGCAAACCAAGACTTTATTTTTGTGTGCTACTTTTAGCCTCCTCTTACCATTGCCTTGCCCGAAATACACTTCCCCAAACCCACCATAGCTAAACCCCATAGATTTCAATACAAGCCAATCACAACAAGATTTGGTGGTAGTATGCCATTTTCTTGCAATAATAGGTGCAGGCCTGAGATATCTAGGAGTAATTTAGACCGATGAGTAAATCAAAGACTAATTTTCTTAAGGCAAATTCTTATATACATTTAATATATAATGTTTATTGTGTACTATGCATTATCTATATATATCACTACCGTTATTGTTTATATGATTATTCTATTTTAATAATTAAATTATTGTGTACATTAACTTTCATTTGATAATATAATTAAAACATATATAGGTTTGTACGATATTTTATTTTCGAATATGATAAAGTTTTGCTATACGTAAATTATTTTCATAAATAAAACATAATTTTTAAATATACATTATAGAATAATTCGCCCTTATTATTTTAGTTCAAACACAAATTATACATTTACATATTTAATATTATTAAATTATTTGTAATTACAATAAAAAATTCTTTTAGATGAATTATATTTTTGTAATATTTTAATGATTTTGTAACATAATAAAACAAACATCAAATTAAATAAATGAATACACACACACACACACACACACACACATATATATATATTTAAATTTAAAGTGTGCATTTCTATTATATTAAATACTTTCGGTTTTTAATAAAAAAACTTTATTTTTTTAGTCGAAATATATTTTATAGTATATATGATTTTATACTATTTATTTATAGTGTGTATTGTAATATATATATATATGTATATTATTAATAAAGAGAATTTAATGAATAAGATTTCAACCGTATCCTTTTGAAATCTCAAAAATACACCACGTCCATCAACAAAATCTCATCATCGGTTTGCAACCTCCACTACTATTACTTCCCAACCATCCACTAATGGAATTTCACTATCAATTTGTAACCAACGCAAACAACAAAACTGCTTGAATTGGAAGTATTGCGACCATCAAAACTTTTGCACATATAGCACACATCCTTTCATTGATTTTTTATTAAATAAAAAGTAAATATATCTAGCTATTAAAAGCATGTATGTGTAGTTTGTACTAGTTAAAAAGATATAAATAGTTTTCGATCAGAAATTATAAATATATTTAGATTAATATCTATTTATTTAACAAAATATTACTAATTCAAGTTTAAGATATTTAGTGATTTTTAATTTGAATTTTAGATCTAGTTTTGAGTTTAGATATTTGTTTCACTAAGTCAAACTAGCTCTTATATTTAAAATTCAAATTCAAAAATTTCAGGTTTAGTTAAAATATTAGATGGTGTTTTCATAATTATATTTAATATATATATATATATATACAATTAAATTTTGAATTATTTATATTATGTTATATACATACAATCATATAATAATTTAAATATGGAAAATGACATATATATAAGTGCTAAATATATATCGTGGATATAAATCCCAAAATCTAGACATGTATGTATTTGACCATGTACACCTTTGTTATGCCGGACATCACAAACACAATTATTATGTCTCATACATCTTTCAATATACAACGATATAGTTGTAATATACAAATATTAATATAATTAATATAGTTTAATTAAATAAGGCAAAACAACTACATAAATTAGATTTTATTTAAATTAACCAGATTAGATCTAGTACAATCCATTGGACTTTATAGGCCCGCTATGATCTAAATAGGATATATATATATATATATGAAATTTACTCGTTTCACCCACTACAGACCGACTCGGTTCTAACACTTTTATGTGTGTTTTAATATATATATATATATATATATATATATATATTGATAGAGTTAGGGGTATATCTTAGGGCAATTATGTAATTGTTACATATATCTAACTTGTTGACCAATCTTGTTCGAAATAAAAGGTATATTCTTCCTATTATATACTTGATATAATGTGATTATATTAATTAATTAACTTAACTAAAAGTATATTTAATAGAAAAATCGATAAATGGTATATTTTGTGGTAGTATTTAGAAAGTGTTGCAACCGTGAGTAATTTATCGCAATGAAACAAATATACCATTTTAAATGTTCCTAGTCAAGATGCATCGAGACTGGATATCGATGTATCCATTGAGACTGCAGTACATAACGCTCTCCAAATATTGGGTAGTGTATTGCTCATGACTGTTGGGGGCACTTAGGTTTACATACTAATAGTTATTGAATAACTATGGAACGACTCACTCGATACTTTTCTGTTAGTTAATGTTACTAAGGTCAAACAGAAAATATCAATGTGACTGATTCACAGTTCTCTCGACTTGAGAATACTGTGGATCTTCAATATGAAAGCTCTGCTTTGATTATAACCAAATCATGGTATCATGCCCATCGAGTGACTATAGTTGGGTCGAGTGGAAGTATTGGAAGTGAAGCATTATTCAAAAGAGGATTCGTCTCATCGGTTATATGTGGTCAGTATCACAGTCAACTCAAATCAAAGTCAAAATCTCTGGCCAGAGCATTTCGGTTAATAATAATTGTTATTATTGAACCAAAGACTTTGTATTTAGACTATAAAGTTGAATGTGGATGAGGTTGGAATTTTGACCATTACCAAATTCCATAAGTCCAAAGTGATATATTTTTTACGAAGAGAATTGATGTAAAAAATGTCACAACTAGGTAACGCTTATTAAACTAAAATTAGATTTTTACCGAAAATGAGTAACCGATAAATTTGGTCATAATGTCACACCATCTACCAAGTGACGTGTGAACGTTAAGTTAGAATAGTTCGATGTTAATCGCTGACCAAATTTACACCCATGAGTTACACAATCGAAATGATGAATTCCCTTAAGACCGAACGATTTAATTTGTTTATAATTATTATAAATTAATTAATATTTATGAAATATTATTTATAAAATTTTAATATGATTTGAGAAATAAATAATGTTATATATATTTGTAACAGTTATAAATATATTGATCGATATACAATATCAACAATTAACTAAATTAGATTTAATTGCTTAGTATTTTGGCTTGGGTTTAGATGGGTTTTGGGCCCATCATTAGAGCAGTAAAATTTTGGTTTTGGGAAGGTCTAAGGGTGGCTAAAATATAGGAAATTGGCTTGGAGATAATGGATTGAGATAAAGTGAGAATGGGTAAAAAGGTTTTCCTCGTTTCTCTTTAATACAACCCAATATGTATATATATATATAAACAATTACTAACCTTCGTTACCTTATACAGTGCTGGTTAAAACATAGCTCTCAATCCACTCCAAAATTCTCAAATATATTTCAAAATAAAATAATACTATCCGATAGTTAAAGGTCGGTGATCCTGGACTTACAATTTGACGAATCAAGAACAGTAAAAGGAAGGGATGTCGTTGCTTCAACATGGATTCAAAGACATCATTAAATCAGTAATTTTGATTCATATTACAGTAATTAAATTATATTCTATGACCCTTAATAAGCAATTTCATATCTGTTTAAATATATTGCTACTATATGTTTAGTTAGGTGAGATTTTGTAAGTAGATATGGTTGTCACAAAACAGTTTGATTATGTGCATAATTTGTTTATTATACTATTTGATTTATGTATAAAGAAATGTTGTTTACTGTACAAAATTAATTTTTGTCCTTAATAATTGATTTACATATATTTATTGATATATATATATATATATATTAATGTATATTTCTTCCTCATAATAGCATATATGTATATATATATAATATTTATATGTATGATTTAAAAAATTTATTACACTTATATATATAATATGAATTTAAAAATATGATAATTAATTGTCATACATATATTAATATTTTTCAATTAACATATATTGAATTTTTGAATTGTTTATTATAGATAATAAAATTATTACATTTAAAATTCAATTTTATATTTTTTAAAATAGTATATCATTTCAAAAACATATAAAAAAATTGAGAAATTTTTCAATAAACTTTATTACTTTTAATAATTGATATTATTTTGGAAAAACTGTTTATGATTTATTAGAAATAATAATTTAATTGAAAATTTCTTTAAAAAATTTCATTACCTTTCATTCATAATCCAAAAATATCACAAATTTTAAATTTTGAATTTTTAACAATGTATTGTTTTATATCAAATATTTATCGCCGAAATCAATGTATTTGTTTTCAAAAAGAATATTTCAATTTTGAAAAATCTCTAGATTTTTCCTAAGCTCTATTTTATGGTCCTAGACTTTTGAAAATTGTAAAACTTGAATTTTCATCAATAGATTATTTTATGTTAATTATTTATGGATGAAAACAATATTTTATTCATAATGTATACAAATAAAAATAATAAAGTTATTATGTTTGCAAAAATAAGTTAATTTTGAATTATAAATAATTTTTAATAATTGTTCTCTCTTTATATATATATATATATTCATATGTATATAAATGTTTTATATTCGTATATTATATATAATATATTTATACATATATATGTGTGTATATACAAATATTTTGTACTATATATATATATATGCACATATTTGGACAACATACATGGTATAGAAAATGAGCTAATATGTCTGCTGCGATGTAAATCTCAACATCTACATATGGGCATATTATACATTTCATGGAATATTATGTTACACACGCACTCGCATATATATGTATATGATACATTTATGTATAAACTAAATCAAATAAAATTAATTTCATATCTTAATTTATTTGAATTTAAATAAAATAAATGATTTTATTTAAATGAAATTTAGAAATGTTCTAGTTCAGTTAGACTTCATAGGCCTAATAATTGATCCAATAGGGTAAATTTTTTTAAATTCACCTATAACTTCCGCTGTAGGTTGGTCCACTTCCAACAATGGTATCGAAGCCCAATAGCCTATGTGGTCTAAATTAGTCATATTAGTGCAAACTAATTAAGCTTGCCCCCTTAGTACAGTGTCTATAAAGGTAGTGTCTAGGATTGGAATTGGAAAATCAAGTACCCTGTCCTACCTGGTTACCGGCCTAGCCCGAAAGGTGAAGTGAGCCCAAATATTGCTCCTAATAGAAAAGTCCCAACTTAATTTGGGACTTGGGCTAATTTTCAAAATTATTTTGAAAATTAATGTTAAAGATTTTAAATTTAATAGTCAAAATAAAACATGTTTATTATAAAAATTATAATACTACAAAAGTTTTCAAAATGTTTGAAAGGATAATGATATTTTAACATTTATGTAACAATTTCAAATTTCAAATTTATTAATAAGATTAATAAAATAAATTAATTAAATATGTTAATTAATTAATGCACATATGCATGTATGACATGTTGATATATATTATGTTAATTTTAAAATGTTTAAGATAACATAAGTATACATGTATGTATGCAAGATAAATTTTGAAATTAATTTTTTTTAATAAAAATTGTTTAATTGAATAAATTAATTAAAGGTTAATTAATTAAATAAAATGCATATATATATGATATATGTGTGTTACACTATAAAGGTTATAGTATACACCATAAAGGTTACATGAGATATGTCCAATATAAAAGTTATACTGGAATACTAATTTAAAATTAATTAAAGAGTTAATTGTTTAAAATTAATTAGATAAGATTTAATTAATGATATACTATACGTAAGACTATCATATAAGTAATATGAATAATAAAAGTTATATAACAATAAAACTTATATGATATGTGTATAAACTAAATGTGGAACACTAAAAAAACCTAACAGACTTGAGAAATAAATACATATGTAAATATACATATACCGTGATTTTTGATGTGTCCGACACTTGAATCGCTGGGGTATTTCATAAGAAATATATTATTCTGTAAGTCGATATCACTCGATATATATATATATATATATATATATATATATATATATATATATTGAAGATTATGACTCTTCAGTATAATGTTGTCCTCTACCAGATATATGTATGTATGTATGTATGTATGCATGCATGCATGCATGCATGTATATTAATAAAGTACTTACATACTCCTTAGTTGTTGAGCAAACTCAAGCTAGGGATGTTATGCGTAGTATTATTAATATATCGAACAAATGAGGTAAGATAACTATATGTATTTGTTGAGCAAACTCAATGTACATATACTATTCTTATGCCATCACGATATGGTAGGTACGAGTGTATAATCTCTTTCGATTTGTTGAGCAAACTCAAGGTCGAAATGAGATTAGAACAAGGAAAATGGGTTAGGAGTTGTATATGATACAACCAATAAGGAGTTATCCATTGTTTATGGGGCTATGATTTGTTAAGCAAACTCAAGGTTAGAATACCAAAACAGACGAGTCCTAACATCATCTAGTGTAGCTGTAAGACTTCTATGTTTCATCTTAGGGTTTGGAGAAATATAAAAGACTAGTGGGAGCCTTACTAGGAAAAATGAAATGGTAACATTTAATCTTTTTAATATTGTAAGAACATATGCTATATAATGTTATAATTATCTACAACGATAAATTTGTGCAGTTAATATGATTGATAAAACGTTTGTCAATTAACATATATAAACAAACTAAATTGAAAGTTGACAAATAGAAATATAATATATACTTACTAATAATTCTAATTACATGTTATATAATGTTTCTATACTCATGCAAGTGCCCAATTTCAACTACTTCATACATTCGTAAGTTGGTCACTTATATGTTTATTTTTTTTAGACTGTATATTGCATTTTATGAGTTTTTGATCTAAATGCAATTCAATAATATTGATAATCCATGTACTTTCACATATAAATGTCATACGATGAACAGTCATAGTTTGTGGGGCATAATATTTCGATGAAGTTAGTTCATTCGAAGTAAGTCAATAAACAGTACTTTAAGATCATGTATTCAACTTGAACGGTTTCAAAAGGATCATATTGTGTTAATGTAACACTAGACCATAAATTACGAGATGTATCTAAGAAGTCGATCGTTAAATGTCATCTTGATCAGTTTACATAAAGTGCAACATATTTGATGTCTTAAATGTTAAGAATAATCTTATGCGCTTTTGTAAAAGGTTTGTTATGACATTGTAGCAAGGTTTTCTTTTGAATAGTTTGGCCATTTGAAAGAAAAACGAATATAAAAGAATAGACGTAATTTAAGGTAAAGTAATGAAGAGGATGAATAGTCATTTCTACTTCATAGAGTAACATTGGAAACAAGAATTGTAATAATAACCGATACTTAATATTGGAATATGAAATATGATTTTTATTCCAAAATGTATTTTAATATAGAAAATTATTTTCTACGACATTTATTTCTTTGAGTTCAAGATATTTGGTCAAAGATCTCTCCTCTATAAACTAATTGTAGCATATGAAATAAGTAAACAATATTAACAATATTAAGTGAATGTGGACCTTTAAATTTAGTATGTTATTATAGTAATGGCAGAAAAAGTGGAAGCATACCACATAGCACCTAATGATTGCATCAAATTACAAAAATTGTTTTCGTAAGTACCGAACATTATTTGTGAAATAATGTTTATATTTTGGTATTGATTGAAAAATAGATATAACTATATTTCAATATGAGTATTATGAATATTCATTATGAAAAAGAACTATATTATGGAATTTGTTTTCATAGTAAAAGTGATGCAACAAAAATACATGTGTACCTAATATTATTTACAGTTGTTTTGCAATTATAAATTAAGCCATAGTTTTGAGAAATAATTTTACTATATGATTATGAATCATATGATACAGCTTAATTATATCTCAAATAATTAATGGCCATGCACCCATTTAGTAGGAGCATCATAAGAGTTGATGAACTCATTGAATTAATACAAATTGATATATGCAATCACAAGTCTATTAATACCAAAATGGTTCCCCATACTTTGTTATATTCATCGATGATTTATTACCAATATGAACATGTGTATTAGATACACATATAGTAAGTTTATGATAAAATCATAGAATATAAATGAAAAAGTAAATAAAATAACAAGCAATAGAATAAAATGATTTGATTTGGTTGAATAAGTGAGTATATTGGAAAGTGTTTCATATATACCTAAAATGAATATAAATTCAATCTCAAAATTATTCCTCCATGTGATACATAATGATGCATCGATAAGGAGTAATCAGACATTGCTGGACAGTTTACAATTAATTATGAGTGAAGTTGAGTTAGTTTCTTTCTATAAGGTCATGTACTTAAGATTATTACACAAGGTTGATATTATTTCATCTAAACAACAGTTTACAAAATCATACAAGATAAGACTTTATAAGAAATCCAACATACCTAGGTTAAGGAGTTGGCAAGTTGTGCGAGTCGAAAGATTGCACGTAATAATTGTTCATGAGGGATCTTGTATGAATCTCCAATAAGTTTTTTGGAAAGGTCCGCCATCAAATGACATATTTATGTTTTGAAAATAATTTGTGTTAACTAAAATTAGCTTTATAAATAAAAAGGTTCATAAAGCGTTTATGAATCCCTATTCTATTTACACCAAGAAACAATTGTTGTTTCAAGATATATCAACTTTAATATAACGGAATTTCTTTGAGAAATTTTTTATAATTAAATGGAACTGGGTCCGATCCATAGATAGAACTAATTATATGAGATGAAGTGAAATTAACTAACCTAAATGAACACATTGCATTAGAATATCTAATAAGTATTCTCGTACATCGAAGAGAAACTATGAGTTTCTTATTAATGTCGAAAATATACATTACCCTCGGCTGTTCAATTAAACCACTAAGATTGTCGACTCTATATGGTATGCTCCGTAGATCTAAAAGAATTCCAAGTACACTATCAAAATATGATTTTGGTAGTCGTGACCAAAGAGATGTGATCCATCGGCTGAGTTTGTGTCTTTATTGGAAAGACTAATATGGTTGGAATTAAATAAGCATTGTTGATAAGAATAATATCGCAAATTTCAATTGTTGAAATTTGCATAACTGATTCAGTGTTCAACATGCTAAAGTTAATTCAGATTTACTCACAAAATTATCGCTCGATAAGACTTAATGTTTGATAATTATGTATTGAAACAGAAAATTCTAAAAAATAATTTAGAGTAAGCCGTTTACACATATTAGCCAAAAATGCCTCAAAGTCAGAGGAGTGATATCGGGTTTTTGAGTCTTTGCATATGACCTATGAAATGATACAAATGTATCATTTTATAAGCATTAAGATTGAATAAGTATGTTGATAGAAATATCAAATAGTTTGATTTTCAATCAAAGTGCAGAGGAAGTGTGTGTTCATAAGAAAAAACTTCAAAAGGTACATTGATATTTCTAAACTATAAGTAAACAAAAAATTGTTGATTTTAACAATATGCTTGTATTAAAATCGACTTTAGTTGTTTTAATACTCAATTTTGGATTGTAAATGATGTCTTTTATGGTGAGTTTAAAAGATATAGGGATTGTCCCAAAACGATATACAAGAGCACTCTATTAAAAGGAGAATATGTAAGTTGGGTTCCTTATGCATTAGCAATAGGAATTATCATATAGGTTACATTGTGTATGATATTGTGTTTTGTTTATGCATTTGACACATAGAGCAAATATAAAATCCAAATTGATATCACTAAATGATTGTTTGAGGTGTTCTCGCATATTTATGAAATACTAGAGAATTGTTTATATAAATAACGAACTCGTTATGATGGAACGTTTGGACACAAACTTTTATAAGTCATATAGAGTATATCATGTCAATGATGAATTCAAGTTAAAATCTTTAATTTGAAATGTTTCAAAATAAAAGTGATTGTGGTCGATTTGCAGCGACGCGTAATTTTCGAAAATTAAAATTGGTTAATTTAATAAAAAAAATTATTTAATATTTGAAGAAATAGAAATTTGTGATTTATTATTGGGAAATAGTAATTAGAATGTGTTGCATCAATGTTGATGTAAGTTAATTATGAGCAACTTGAATGAGATTGCAATTAATTGAAATACCATAAGTGTTACACTTGGTTTTAAAGTTGAATATAAGAAACAAACGTAAATATTTAATTATTGTATGAAACAGATAGTTAATGATAATTGAATAAAATTAGTATTATATAAGAACTGTAACAATTGTTTGTGAATAATGAATTCATATTCGTGCACGTTTCATATTTTATCGCTTTTGATAACTACTATCTCATTCTTTTTTTTTTCTATCTTGTTCACTTTCACATTCCAAACATTCATATTAAATAAAAAAACAAAAAATCTCTCTCTATTTCATAAAACTTTCATTTAAACTCAGTCGATTAATTTTCCATTCTTATTGTTAAATGTACATTTCTTACCTACTTTTGTTCAGCTTAATTCTTATATACCTCATGTACTTTCATCTAAGCATTTACTTTTACATGTTGCAACTTTTACTATTCATTCTTTTTTAATAACTTCTGCCTGCACTAATTAGTCTATTAACTTTTTGTTTCCAATGCATTAAATACTCACATATTCACCCACATTAACATATTCAAACTTGCTATTTTTCATTTATAAGCTTCCAAATTCTCATATTCTATTTAGTGTTAACATTTTTATAAATTAACTCATTAGTGAATATTAACAATTCATATTAATGCGCGTGCATCATTCATGCTAGCATGTTCATGTTTATATTTATTAAACAACTAACCACATCATTTCTTTGAAAAGCTTACTGTATTTTTATATTCTTTTATCACCTCCTCCTTTCACAAACTATGATGCTCCTCCATATTTATTTCTTCTCATTATCATTATTTTGTCTCTTTCTTCCAATATTTATATCTTCTACATGCTTTAAACGAAAAGAATACACATGAGTGCCTAAACCTTTAGTGTTTTTCCAATCCTTCCCCTAGGCATTTGGCAATGTAAGTCAATTTTTTATTTTATATATTTTCTTATTAAATTTGTGTATATACATTATTTTATTAATATTTCGTGTAAGTTGAATTTGAGTTTCGGATCATCTTTTATTTTGTGTAACGTTACATTGGTTGTTGTATTCAAATTTATTTATTTTATGTTAATTATGTTTAAACGGGTGTATAAAAAGCATATTGGGTGCTATTGTATTTAATTGAGTGGAACATGCAGTTAGTTAGATCTTAAGTGGTCCCTTCATTTCCTTATTATTCAATACACCTGCCACTATTTCCACATTTGTTTTTATTGCAATTCTCTGATGTAGCTGAAACGTGAATTCTCATCCTTTCTTATTCTTCCGTTTCGTTTATTTTATTACCCGAAGCATTTACTTAAATCATATAGCTTCGTTTTACTTGTCCCTTCCATACCTATTTCGTCTGTTACTTCCCTTTCTTCTTTTTTCATATCATATCTCATTCTTTCCCCTAGAACATCATTATTTTTCAAACATCAGGGCCTCTATTCTTTTTCCTCAAAGTCTCAATGTCAACATAACTTTATATCTCTGCTTAGTTACTGCCAATTCATTTTTACTAAAGATATGTTTACAAAAAAGTGTGAGCATCTATATCTTCCTTAACCACATCCGTACCTTTTCTCATCACCTTGCCTTCTTTTGCAAGAACCTTCAAAAAAAATTGAACAATGAGAATTAGCTTTCATGGTTTTGGCTTTCTACTTCATGCCTTTGTTTTGGGTACATCAAAATTGAAAACATGAGTTATTAAAGTTTCTTATTTTAATAATTAAATGTGTATGTATTTTTTAATATATCCTTATAACCTGAATATCTTCACATACGAGCTCCAATACATGGGTAGTTTCTTCCGTTGGACTTGCATTGGAATTCCCGACGACATGAAATAGGTTTGGTTGAGTTTTGCTATTGGAAAGGCATCTTTGTTTGGATTTTTGCATTCTAAATATCAATGGTGAGTGTTTTGACCCACTCATAGACACTAAATTATCTTATATTAGTTAAATTAAAATTATGATGTGATTAAAAATTTATCGATTGTTGTTTGGTATTTTTAGATTGTAATTTAAGTTCAATTTTAATTTATACTGAATTGAATTGTCATTTAATTAATATTGAACATAAGTTGTTAGCTAAAGACCAAATAATGATAATTAATTGATTGTTGTGATTTATTGGCTGATTTGGATGTTGGATTGTGATGGATGTTACTGGTCGACATTTTGGATGATTGGATGCTTATTTATGTAGACATCTCTGTTATCACTATGGATTGAAATGATAGCCCGAGCGGTTTCCATTGGGTTGGAAATTTTGATTTTGGATACTGGCTGAGATGACATATACCTATATAATTTCTTGAATTTGAACTATTTATTGGAATTGAATTATGTGAAAGTTTTTAGTTTTAAATTTAAACTTCGAATTTATTTTAATTAAAATGATTAAGATTGGTATTTCGAATTATTTGAAATCCTTTAAATAATTATATCCATGTTGTACACTTGATAGGAGATGAAAATCCTGTAACATCTCTGAAACCATCACAGTAACATTTCTATTCTACTTATTTTGATTTGACTTACATAAGATCTTTTAGTCCTGACTCGAGTGTTTTGTCTTTTCATTACACTTGGGTCTGTCTAAAATTTTCACTGTATTGAAGACCATTTTATTTTCTAGAGGACGAAGATGAAGATTCAGTATCTTATTTCTATTTATTATTATTATTCCACTACTTCATTTGTTCCGCTGTAACGATCCTGACTAGACCTTCGAAAATCGGCACCCGTACTTCACTTGTACTCGAATGCCGCAGATTCAAACGTCGAATCTGGCTTGCCGGAGCTTATAACTCATTAAGCATAACAACACAACGGAAGAAAGAACGAATATATCATATAACTCCAATAATACAATATCTAATGATATACAACAATGACCACAAATACATATCAGAGATCCACAACAACACAGTGGAAACACAAAGGCACCAGTAGCGGAAATAATTTGAATTCCAAATGGGACTCCAATATCTACAACTCCATCACAAATCTCCAATCTAAAGAAAGCTCGAACTCCCAATCAAGTTGGACTTAAGCAATTCCGGTCCAAATGAACAACTGCTATCGCCAAATCCAAAGGCTGGACGCTATTGAATTCTATACCCACTATTTGATTATCTGAAAAACCCAACTCTAGACTCCCCGTGTGGAAAATTGTAGGCACGCAGAGTGTAGGAATGGAACAATAAACTCCGGGTCAGTCATTCGAATGGTATGAGCAAACAAAAATAGTTTATCTTTATCAAAAGCAAAACAAAGAATTTAAAGAAATCCGCAATTCTTTTTGGAAAATGAAACGGCGATAAGGCCTCATGCCACACATACAATGCAAGCGCAAATTTGGAGGAGATTTCTCCTTATGACAGTCAAAAATGCTTGATACGCGAAAATTATTTGATATTACTATTAGTGCATAGTGGAAAACACTTCGAAAGTATAATATTAATCTTAGCTAGAATACGTACCATTATAGCATGCCTACTATAGCTACCATGTTAAATGGCAGGTTCTACAACTAAAACCGTACAGGGTGCGTATTGGATGATTGGGTTTCCAACAAATGGTCAAGCAAAGGAACTTCCTACGCAAATGGAACGCCTCTGGAGGGACGCTGTCGAGAACCTAACCGGATCTCTGCCAACATAAGGCTGCGTTACCTCTGTAGCTAGGTAACTACTGACAGTAGCATGCCATCCCTCGGTCGTTTGCGACCTTTATCCGAGGTACCTCTCAACCAACAACTACAAAGCATTTGTTTGCAGCAACCACAAAGTTAAGTATCTGAGCTCCATACCATGATTCCACTTATAATCCAGAAGGAAATGGACATACCCTCAGGGGGTGCTACCCCCAAATAACCTTGCTGCCACGATTCCTGTTTCGACCATTAACGGGTTATGAGGCTTGACTAAGTCTCCTCCACAAAGCTACACTTTTCACAAAGTCATGCTTTGATCAACAAATGATCAGCAGCACTTCGTATGCCACATTACCAAATTGGGAATGTATCATAAGTAACTGTCAACTACATAACCTCTGAGCGCATAAGTCTCAGAGAAGAGTGTTAAGCTAAGAGAATAAATTCTCCGCCACCAAACAGAATTGTATTTGATAGAAACCAGCTTTACATCTCAAAGTGTAACGTCGGACACACATCCATACAAGTCTGTTCAAGGTTCGAAGGCACTTCAAAAGAAGCCCTTGCACTTCGAGAATTCCCAATCCCGATCGGACTCCTCATCACATATGGAGATCTCTATACTGGTGCGACTCAGTGCAGAGACATTCGACGGGTTAACCATTCGTTCTTGAAAATACCCAGTTTTCACCACCGGTCTTCAAATGCAATCCATAATGATGTACCATTATTCGAAATGGGTTATATGACACAGGGTCCTCTCCCGGCTAAATCGAATAATGAGCGCAATATTAAAAAACATATGGATATTGGGATTTCAGTTAAGTCACAACTTATTACCCAAATATCTTTCTTCAGATGGTTTAAACAAATTACCATTTCCAAATCTTAAAACAAAAGATTTGCTTCACAAAGTTCACCCATCTTTTACAAAGATTAATTCATAGCTTTCAAAACAATTCCATTTCAAATTGGATTAACTCATCTAATCTTTAAATCAAACAGTCAATTCATAGCTTTCAAAACAATTCTATTTCAAATTGGATTAAGTCAGCCAATCTTTAAATCAAAGATTCAATTCATAGCTTTCAAAACCATTCTATTTCAAACTTGAAATCTTTTCAACATAAATTGGAAATCCTTTCTTTATATGAAAGCTATTATTATTTGAAAACAAGTAATTTTCGTTTCGGAAAAATCCAATTTCATTTTCCCGAGTTAAAGCCCTTCAAGTATAAAGCTAGGGTTGAATTCAAATTCCCAAACCAATACTTCTAAAAGGGTTTTAAAACTCATATAAACACATTTATAACTTGTATAACCTTTTTAAACCATAATTTCGAAACATGGAATTCAATTCCCAAACTTGAATTCAAATTCAAATCAAATTATTTAAATTTCACAATTTATCAAGTTATTCAAAGTAACTATTATCTTTAAAAGTCCTTTTCAAAAGCTTTTCAACCCAATCCCATTTCCAAAACTATTTGAATTCAAAACTCAACTTTAAAACCATTTTAAAAATCTATGACAACAAATTTCCTCGTGCAATCCATATTTGTGTGTGTAAGGTGTAGTCCAGGGGTTTTACACAATAGTGCAACATCATCAATCATCACAGATTCAATCATATCAATATCAATGAGCGGTAAAATCTATAACACTTATCATCATTCACAGATTCATAGATAATATCAATTTATCACAGATGAATAAATTACATTCACAATAGATAATTAAATTACATTCATCACAAATCAATATAATTCATATCACACAGCATTACATATTAGGGATATCAAACAATTCAACATTCAATAGAATTTAAACATCCATAAGTGAAGTTAATTAATCATCTGATTTACTGAAACCAGATTGATCACTAATCCTGGTTAATTAACATTACAAATTATTTTAATTAATTAACCTTTAATAATAGATTTTTTAACCTTTAATTATCAATTAATTAACCTTAATTAATAATTAAATGAACCTTTAATAATTAAATAATTTACCTTTAATTATTTTATTATTCTTAATTAATTACTCTTAATAAATTACATAAATTAATTATTCTAAATTAATTACAATAAGTGATTAATAATCACACAAATTAATTACATTGGTAATTATTATTATTTTTATCACTAGATAGAACAACTTTTAGTAATTAATTACTTAATTAAGTAATTTTCTTTGAGTAACAACTTATTGTTTAATGAATCATTCTTTAATTTAATTAGTAAGTCAATCTTTTATTTATAATTAATCTTTAATTACCTTCATCAAGTAATTAAGCTTTAAGAAATTAATTATCTTTGATTTAGTTACACAAAGCTATTAGCTTTTAAATTAATTACACACAATAATTGTACTTACTTAATCACTAAATTACATCCTTTAAGACTTATTAAATAAAAAAATTATCCTTAATAATAATTAAATTTTAAAAATCTTTAATCTTTGAAACAAAATCATTATCAATCCATAAATCAACTTAGATCTTTGAGTTAATTAAATAAAACATTTGGTATTCACGATTAACTCCTTAATTTCAACATCATCTTATTCTATTTTGAAACACTTATGGACTCAATTACATAATTGATCTAATATGTAATCACTTTTTTTTTGAACAAAAAAATTTAAACATTTGAAAACTTCGAAAACATATTTATTTTAAACATAGTTAAATTTGGCTAAACATCTTGATAAATTTAAACTTGCCTTTTCTTTTGAAGACTTGAACTTGGCTTCTTTTTTTAAAATTTCAAAATCTATACAAATTTGCTTTCAAGTTTTGAAAATTTGTTATTAAAAAAACTACCCGAGCCCAATATTTAAATCCACTCAAGCCAAATTCAATCTTTTCCGAGACAAACCCGAGGCTATCAAACAAAAACTCGAGTAAACTCTTTCTTTGAAAGCTTCTTCCCCAACTCAAAATCACCACTGATACACAGTGATATGTATTCACGTGCACGACTAATCGGAGCTCCTCCGATCAAGCACCACCACATCGCTAAGTCGACAGCAACCTTTCAAGCTTCACGACCACCTAGCTTTGCCTATCTCCATTGGAATCAAAATCGAGCCACTCGGTGGACACTGGAACCTAACTCGAACAACAAAAACCACCTCTTTTGATCATCGCCGATCATATGCGACCATGCTGTCGTGCCCACCGCCTCGCCACTCACCCATGAAGTTTTTCCCGTGGGTGTGATCGACCAAATTGCTTTGACGTCGACAAAATAAATTTGAGAATGACAGTAACCCAAAATTAACTATAAACCCTAATTTGACTCCGATCACCATCCACGGTGAATTAACAAATCATTGAACATTTTTCTTGAGTTCAACCATCATCCCAGCACCTTCAGAAGCAACCACGATCGATCATTCAGCTCCGATCGCCGCAATTTTCCCAGAATCCATTTCACATTCAACTTTGAAATTTTTGAGAATTACTGAATTAAAAATCGTAATTTTTCTTTTAAAAATCATCACTTTCCAAAGAAAACATATTATATAAATGAACCAAGAATTTACAATACTTGAATTTTTGACATTTACTGGAGTTTACTGCATATTCATCTTCCCTATGTTCAATTCTAGCTCAAAACTATTTTTAGAATTAAGATCTTAGTTATATGAACATAATTTGTTTTGTTCTTGATGCCTAGAATGGATCAGAGAAAGAAGCATTAATTTTTGAAACAGATTTAGCCTTTATATATTTGGAACAGAGCTGTTTGCCTATACAATAGACATGCACCAACCTATCTACAAATATATATGATTTTGTATACATACCACTAAATTTTCAAAACTTCATTTTCAACATGAATTACCATATCAATTCAAAGCTCAAACCAAAGAGGCTTGCTCACAAATACCAATAAACAGATTCAGGGTTGAAGGTTTGCTCACCTATGTTTTGACAGAGCAGAGAGGAACAAAGAACAGGTTTTGATCTTGTAACTGGGAAGCAATTTGAAACTGAAAGGCAAGAAATGATTAAGATGACCTGGATCTTTTCTCGAGTTGCTTTGATTCGTGTTGAATTTGGACTTTGATCTACTGCTTCAAGTTTGATCTTTGCTTTAATTACATGAGTTGATCAGCACTTGAAGTTTGATCTTTGCATTTTAAATTCCCAAGTTTCTGATTTGAATTTTGTTTTGATCTAAGTGGTTTGCAGGCTTGTAAACAAATCCTGTTTTTGATTTCCAAGCTTAAAACTCCCAGGTTTGAGAACTTTGATTTTCCAGGCTTTTGAAAATCTTTTGAATTTAATTAGATCAACCTTGATCTGTTCTTTCTCATTGTTTGTAGTTTCAGATTTGACGATTGTTTAATTTCTAGGCTTAATCTATATGCATTAAAATCTTGCTTCTGATTCTTCTCTGGTTATACAGTTTTACATTCCAGGTTGAAATGCATTCATATCTTAGGTTTTTGAATTTTGTTTGAGATTTTCTTTTTGAACTGTTTTGAAATTTCAGATTTGAGAAAATGTTTTATCTGAGTATAACCTGGTTTCCATCTCAAATTCATAATGTTTTATTTAATTCAAATTAAAAGATAAATGCCACTTGTTCTTCTTTGTTCACACTTGTTAATGCATGAATTAAAAATACTACAAGTGTCATTTTGTGATAAAATTGTGTTTAGACCTCGTTTTAGATTAATTTATAAATTGTGTTTTAATCCTTGTTTATTTTATAAATTACTTATGTCTTATTAATTTATTAACTTTATCTTATATATTTAATGTTTAATATATATAAACAAATCATGCTTAACTCATTTTCTTATGTGTTTATATTTATACATTTTCTATGACTTATACTTATATAATTTTTTAAAGAAAATGTCTTGAAACTTAATTTCTATAATAATTCCAAAATAAATCCAATTTGTTTTTCAAAATATTTATTAAATAATTTCAAACCAAAATTCTATTGAACAATATATTTTATTTTTAGAATTCCCAGATTAAAATTCTTTTTATAAATTTTATTTTGATTTTAAATTTTAAATTTAAGTTATTATACTTTTAAATAAATAAACACACATATGTATATTATAGAATTTAGCTTTAAACAATTGATTTGAAAATCGTTTGTATTTAATTCCAAAATATAACTTTCAAATTATATGTATATTAAAATTAGAAAACAAATTCTTATTAACTTTAAAATATAGAGTTTTAAATCCAATTTATTTATAACTATTTATATTTTGAATTTTCCAAAACCCAAATTTTTTATTTACAATTTAACTTTCAATCTATAAATATACTTATTCAAATTAATCCACAATCAAATTTAAAATCAATATATTATTAAAAATATTTATTTCTGACTTTCCAATTAGAAATTCTATATAAAAATCATATGTATATATATTAATAAACAAACAAATATCTATTAAATTTTGGAAAATACCATATTAATCCACAATTTAATTTCAAAATTTAAATTAATTACCAATTCAAATTTAGCTTAAAATTCAGGAATGTTACATATTCCCCCCCCCCCCTTAAGAATATTTCGTCCTCCAAATTTGCAAGGGAGACCACAAAGAACAGATAGACACACAAAGATAGATGAAAGATAGAGAAATATCTTTTTAGATCAAACTGAATATCTATTCTTCATTTGGCTTACCAAATCAGAATATCATCGATAAATATGAGAACATACTCATTCAATACTACACAAGATACTCAGGTTACCAGATCTACGAAATAAGCAGGGGCCTCGGTTAGTTCGAAGGGATAACTAACCATTCGTAAAATATATTTGGACTCAAAAGAACAGACCAAGGGATACTCAACTCAGGTCAGAATATCTCGAAATATACACTAGATTGTCCCTCTTCGGACTTGGATTCACACAAGAAATTACAATAGAATTTCAAATTTATTTTAATCGAAATCGTTTTATCAATACAAATCTTCATATTTTCTTAACCAATAAATTTTCAAATTTATTAGAGTTAAAAAATGAAAGGCTAATAAGAATCCGATGAAGATACGAAGTAAGGATCTTCTACAATGATTCATAGAGCCACAATCACGCCAAAGCTTCTTCTTGTAGCTGCCACGAAGCAATCAAGGAATTTGAAATCGGATGATGAAAAAAAGAAATTGATAGAGAAAGATTGTTTCCGTTGTTGCAGGGTATCGACCATTTCTAGTGGTATTCCCCTGTCCCTTACCTCGTCCTCTTCTTGCTCTCATACTTACTATCAGTGGATAGTAACAGAATTTACTGAGCATACGGATGGATATCTTAAGGATATACTCATTCTAGGGTATATTTCACCCTATCTCTAATGAGTTACCTAATGTAACGACCCTCCTACGCCCAGGAAGACGCATCGTCTTGAAGAAAAAAGGGGTGATAAAATAGAAAAGATAGAGAAGAAAGAACAACAACATCAGAATCTCACAGCGGAACGAATAAAATTATAATAATCACATAAGTATTTACATAATATACAACATCAATCAGAGTTATACAGATAATACATCACATACTAGACAGTTATAAACACCTATCTAGTTATACAACTCAATACACAAATCAACACAGAGATATCAACACAGCGGAACTATATGTATATCTACTACGCTGAAGCCTCCTGCTCCATTGCTCCTTCAGAATTCGTCAAAGCTAACATGAATCCCTTGGCTACCCGTAAAAATTTGGATACCCGAGAGTTTATGAAAAACAAAAATAAACTCCGGGTCAGACATGGGTCTGGTGTGAGTAACAGGGTAAAGTTGCTTAATTTTAAAAATCCTTTTGAAATAAAAGGTATCACGTAAGACTCCCCACACATAAACATGGGTAAGTTTTTACCATACGCTAACCAAAACATTTGATAGGAAATTCTGTGACATTATAATAGTCTGGGGTTTTCAAGTAAATAGAAAATAGCCGAAATTGTTACATGATTAAATTCCAGCTACTAGCCACCAAAAGTGGGTAATACAATCAAAACCGTTGGCACTTATTGGATTGTGGATTCCATACAATGGCAGGGCTACTGGGGTACCGCCCGTCACAGTACGTGGCGTAGATCAACGTACCGAGGATCACTCCCGACCCCTGCAACACAAGGCCGGAACCATTCCTTACTGAACAGTCCCGAACAAGACAACCCCGCAGATAGCCATCGCTACTGCCCACTGAGCCGAAATAAAGGGACATCTAGACAAGGGAATATCCTTGTCCTGCTTGGGCATGACCCACCTAACCTTGCCGCACCTCCCCTGTTTTAGCCATTCCCGGTTGATGAGGCTTGAGGCTACGATTACCTTTAGAGAATACATTTCTTAAAATGCTCATCGCCCACCTGACGAGGTGTTGAAAGCATTCAATCAATACAAGTTCTTTCCGGGTTCGAATGAAACCGATGGCATTATCTCGTTACACTCATTTTGGAATCACCCTCAGAGTTAACGACAATAACCCTTGCACTCTGAATCTTCATCTTCATTTCAGATTCACGATCTACCGTTAATTTGGAATCGATGTGGTTTTCGGATGTTCCAAATAAGGAAAACCGATCCCGGTCTCATCGAAAATCCAAAACGTGTCTTTTAAGGCCAAGTTGTCTATTTAGTCTTAACAGTTTAATTCAATATCATCAATACACACACAGATAGATAATTCACAATATCACAATAGATAATCACATCATCATAAACAGATAATTCATATTATCATCAAAACAGATAATTAAATATTATCATACTTAAACCAAGCATCCATATCACATAGATATTACTCATATCATATCTGAGATCAGAATCAATCAATGAAATATTAATATCATTCATCCATAAGCAATGATTTATAATTATATCATTTGTAATGAATTAAATTAACTACTTCTATCTCTAATTAATTTAATTACTTCATTTATAAATCCTGCTTATACAATCATTAAATTAATTATAAATCAAATTAATTAATTATTCTCTAGATATTCATCTTGATTAAACACCCTTGATTAATCACCTTCTAATTACAATAAGTAATTAGTCTTTATTTAATTTCCCAAATTAATTGTGACGGCCCGTAGATTTTAACGAATTAAATTGGAGTAATTAATCGATTTTAAATAATTAAAAAGTTAATTTTAACTTGAATTCCTGATATCAATATTTGCTTGATAATCAAATCATTGAATTATATAGTTTAAATCTTGATTTAATATTTGAAATTGGATAAGAATTGAATATGGAATTGTAAGCCTGTTTAAATAATTTGAAGGCTTATAAAAAATTTAATGATGATACTGAAGATAATAGAATGGTTGAAATTTAATTCAAAGGTAATTTGTTCAGTTTTAAATAATATATCGGTTAAATTAAATTTAAAAATAGCCTTCCGAGGCATAGTCTCGGAATTCGACGAAACCAGTTCCATTGGATCCGTAATAGTTAGTTATTATCGGATTTTAATTTTCGTAACAATCGGAGTTGTCGTTTGACCCTGGCAGCTCAAAACGCTTAGAACTATTTTAATTGATTTAATTTTAATTTGATCGTTTTTCTTTTGTAACTCGCACATACAATCAAATTAGCCTCCGAAACACGTTCCATTGTGTTCGGAATGTGCGTAAAACCTTATATTAGTCAAGCGGTATTCCTTAAGGAGAGTTTAAATTTTTATTGGCAATTAACGGGACGTTTTGGAAGTTTTATAAATTTAAAGTAATATATGTCAGAGATATTTTGTCCAAGGCTTACTCGGGAAGCTTTCTCAAATCGATAATTATTAACGTCCTCTTTAAAATCTTCTAGGAGAAGCCGATGCTAAAAAAAAAATCAAAACAAAAGAAAAATGGCCGCTTATTCTTATTCAAATCAAAGCCGATCGTTCCCTTCTCCCCCTTTTCTTCTTCAGTTTCAATTTCAACCCAGTTAACAAAAAAAAAGAAAGAGAATCGGCCAAAGCCTCTTCAGACATAATCGCGATTTCATGGAACTGGGTGGCGCAGCGGTCAATCAAAGTCGAGTACGAACTTCTTAAGTTGGATCTACGAGGCAGGAGGAAGGGGGCGCTCGGTTTCGGTCGCGAGGCCGACGTCATGTAGCTTGCTTGGGCTCGAGGCGTGGTGGCGATCGAATGGCCGTGGGGTCTCGCAAATTGGAATTAGGGGCATACGAGTTTGACTCGAACTCGAGCGGCGGCGCTGCGATGTGGGTAGCCTACGATAATCATTAGTGAGGAGGCTAGCAGTGGTGATGCAGGTGAGTTTTTCTCAAATTTATCTCGAGTCTTTTCCGGTTGCTCGCGTACTAGGCTCTCAACTTAATTACTGATGTTAAGTAAAGGGGAAGAAGACTTGGGGTTTTCAGAAGTTTGGCATGGACATTGTTGGTTTCAGTTTTAAAAACCGATAAAGAATTTGAACTGGAAACAAGATTTTAACAGTTAAATCAATTTAAAGTATGGTTTCAAAGTGAATTTGAATCCCAATTGGAATAGAGAAGTTTTATAAAATAAAAAATGTTTAAACAATTTTAAATTGTAAATGTATATTTTTAAATGGTGTACTCGAATTTATCTCGAGTAATTTTAGTTTTTGCTCGAAGTAGGGTAGGGTTTACTCGAAGAAATTAGGGGTAGCTCGGGTAAATTGTTTGGTTACAGATTTTTCATGTGATTATAATAAGTAATTCCTATAGGTCTTTAAAAATGATTTAATAATGGAAATGGAATAAATACAAATTATTTAGTAAGAAGGATAGTTGATTAATGCAATCAATTTAAGGGGTAAATAATTGGTTTAATTATTTAGATAAATTGTTAGCTAATTTGTGAAATCGATATAAGAGGATGATTTATCAATGTGTTCAATTTCTGCAAATTTAGAATGATAACTTAATTAAAAGTAGATTACTTAATCGGAATTTATTAATGAAACCCACTTATACAAAAGAATAACCATTAGATATCATTAATTAAGACAGGTAATTAATGGGAAAATTAAGAAGTAATAAAGATTTAAAAGAGAAATATATATTAAGAATTGATGTGTTAAGGATTAAGTAATTAAATTTAAAATTAAAGGTTAAAATAAGTAAGGATAATTAACCAATGGATATTTACTTGATAAAAGCAAATAAAGATTATTTACATAGAGTAATTAATTCAGGATAGGTAATTAAAGAAATTAAATAAGCAGTATGATTAATGTAAGGATAAATTGATCAATAGTGGTTATAAGATAATTAATTTGAGTAATTAATTAAGGATCAATGTAAGTAAAATGGAGGGGTAAAGGTTAATTAATTTGTAATTGATTGAGAATTAATTTCTTAATTGTAATTGAAGGATAATTAATCCAGTATGGTTAACTAAGATGAAAAAATGAAGGAATGATTGGTTAATTGATTGCAAATCAATTAATGTTAAATGAAGGAACCTAAGTGGTTGAGGTTAGTAATTAAATCAAGATTAATGAAATTAAATTTATTAAGCTTTGCTTAAGGATGGTTAAATGGTTTTAGATATTTGATTTAGCTGATACCTCTGATTTGAAATGTTGTGTATTCCATTGGATAACTTTGGTTAGAATGACATGAGACTCGAAGGGGCCAGGATCGGGTATTTGGAAATACCCGGAACCACTTCGACTTTTTTTATAAATCAATTTGAGAAATCAATAGGCTGGAAAGAAATAATTTAAGTAAATTGGATTATTTTATCTAAGTTTGGTACTTAGAAATTTATATGTGAAATAAGCATTGCTTGTAGCAAATTGTGAATTGATTTAATTGATATAAGTTATCCCGGGTTTATATACGTTGTGTACCTTTGTATTCCTTGTTCGATTGGGTTTACTCACGCTGGTTTCCAGCCTGACCTGGGTGTTACTTTGGTGTAATGCTCGGGTCAGACCGAGTATTACATATTTTCAGGTTAGGACGTTCAGGAGCTCAGGAGGCGAGCTGATGGCAATATCGTATGGAGTTTATCCGCTGTATTTATATTATTGTTTATCTGAGTCATGGTAATTGTATAGATATTCAGTGACTGTATATATGTAAAACTCTGATGTACTAAAATGTAATCGACAGATATAGTATTCTTTTGCAACTGTTATTATTTATTATTATATTTTATCCGCTGCGATTGTGAGATGTTTGGTGTTTTTGATCTTCTTCTTCTATCTCTTTCTTCTTTTTCATAACTATGGAATTTTCGGGTTAGAAAATTTCGGGTCGTTACATTAATTATCCTAAATCATTTATAGTAATTAACATTTAATTACTTCATTTACTAATTACATATGATTAATTACATTTATCCTAATTAACTACATAAATTAATCACCATATTATTGATTATTCCTTTATTAAACAATTTCTAATTACATTATTAATTATATTAATTAATGATCTCTAATTATATTACTTTATTTAAATTAATTACACTAAATAAATAATCTTTAATTAAACACAATTATTAATCACCTTGATTAATAACAACCCAGTAATTAACTACCCTTAATTACTTATTAAAAAATTAATTATTCCATAATTAATTATCTCCATTAATTAATCTCTTAATTAATTTCAAAAGTAATTATCCAAATTACTTCATTAACACATCATCTTTCACTAATTACATTCAGTAATTAACATTAATTACTTCCTTAAGTAATTATGCTCCATTGAATACACTAAGTAATTACGCTTATCAATTCACCAAATGATTTTCTTAAATTAATTAACCTAAATTAATTAACTTAAATTAATCATTTTATCAAAATTAATTACAATAAGTAATTAATCTCTTAATTACTTTTATCAAGTAATTACATTTACAATTTACAATAGATTATCTAATTAATCTAATTAATTATCCAAAATTAATCACATATATTAATTAATTAATAATCCTTAGTTAATTATCTTCATTAACTAATAACATTTCTTAATTTACTTCTTAATTAATCTCTATTATAAATTAATCTAAATTATTAATTTATAAATTAAATACATAAGTCATTCTTAAATTAACTTATTCATTAAATCATTTTAGTATCTAAATTATTCCTAAGATAATTTATTTCTCTATTAATGACTCCCTTAATATTAAAGTGTATTAGAAAATTACATTTTAAATTCAAATTCTATTTTGAATTTAGGATCCCAAATGATTTGCCATTTAACATTTAGCCAAATATAAATATTAATTTATAACTCTTAAAAGAAATGTAAGAAAACATTTATTACCTATATAAGAAAAACCTTTAATTTAAACTACTTAATTATTTTGATAAAAATTTAGCTTTCTAAATTACATTGCATTTTAACTTGCAAATTTCAAATCAAAACAATTTATTTAACCTTCATTTAAAATCTTTAAATAGAAGGATTTTATCACAATCAAATTTAAACATTTGTTTGGGAACAAATTATCTTTTTATTAAAAATATTTAATTTTAAACTTGTTTTAAAATTTGAACTAAAACCTGAAAAAAATCAGGTTTGCTAATACCTGAACAACACAGACTCGAGACCCCCTACTAGCTCTTCGAGCCAAAATCCTAACCGCTTCGAGTAAGATGCACGAACTACTCGAGTAAACTCGAGTTCCTCTCTGCTCAACCCCAGAAAAAAAAACAACAGACTTCAACACAAATGTGCACAGTGCACATGCACCGATCCCCCACCTAACTCCGACCATCTTTGACGACCGCCACGTGTCATCTATCACCACCTCGTCCAGTTCCAATCACCAAGACTTCCACACATCCCTGAAGACGAATTCGAGCATCAAACTCAACCTGGAACCACCCTTACAACCTAGAAACACCAGAGCATTTCCACCTCACAACCTGTCAACGGCTCGTCGATGCTCCTCCGACCATCAGGCGTCCTGAAACTTCGGCCTTGCCTTCCTCTACAACCCAACCACCATCTCCCAAAAACACGAAACACTCGATCAATCATAGTACCCGCGGTGGATCGAACAACCAAACCCGGTTAAACTAGGGTTAAAAACCGAAAACTTCCACCATCATCAACACAATGATCATCCACCTCTCCTACCATTTTTCCTAGATACTTCGTTCACTGCTCCATCTCCCAGTAGAGCCTCGATCCTTCTGGTCTCATAGATCGTCGGAAATACTCAAATTTCCTTCCTCTGATGAACCTAGAACTGCACTTTAGCCCCTTCACTAAAAACCTTGATTTTTGTTTCAAAATTCAAATTTTTGCATGGTGTATCAAATCCTAACTCTGGAATAATAAATTAGGATATTTAAATTTCCTCTTGTTTTAGACTTGATCAGTTAAATTTCGATTCCAGAGTCTTATTAATATTATTTTGACTTGAATAAAATTCTAAACTAAATTTTGCAGTTAAACAAACCATTTTCATTTAAATCTTAAGTTTAAACAGAGATTAAATAAAAAGATTTTGAATTTCTTTACAAAACAAGGCCTGGAAGTTAAATACAGAGAGTACTCTGATAATACATATGCATTACATATCATGCAACCATATATACTCAACAGAATTGAATTTATATATATATATATATATATATATATCACATACTCTTCAAAGATGAATGTGCAACAGATATATATACTTAACCATTAAAAAGTGAGGTTACTCACAGAGAATACAATATGCAGTAGTTCTATCTCACAAATGGCCAGAGAAAAAAAATATAATATTCACACAAATATATTAAGCATTCAAATATTAGTATGCAACATATTAAAAACTTAAGTAATTTTAAAGGTCTTACTCACTTGTATTTCAGAAATAAGCAGAGCCTTTTATTTTGAAAAGCTTTGAATTTTAAAACTGAGAATGGCCTTGCTTATGATTCCCAAATCTTCTTGTCTTTGTTGAATTGGAAACATTATTTAAGTTTGTATAAATGGAAGTGTTTGCTATTATTCTTTGTTTCAGGTTCATATGTTTAGTGAACGAACTAAAAAAAATAAGATGTATATAAAGAAGTTTCAGGGGAAGGTGGCATCTGGGTTAGCAATTGCAAATACTATTTGTGTTTTGTTTTATCAGGCCAGATTTTATTTTTGGGGGCTGAAATGATTCTAGATCCAATTCGTATGGACAAGTTTGCTGCTAGAAATGAAAGCATTTATTATTTGGGTACTTTATGTTTCCTACTACTCATTCTTATGTATAGATTTTTTTTTACTTAGCTTTGCATTTCTTTCTTGCCTACATCTTACTTTACTTATTTGTACATGTTGATATTTCACTAGGCAGCATATCTAATCTAATCCTTCAATATAAGATTCTTGCCTGATTTGTACAAAGATGTTTGTTCTTTTATTTTATACTTTTCTTATTTGTTTATAGACTTTTCCTTGCCTACAGCTTAAGTACACATTTTTGTTTCATATCAATCACTTTGTTTTATTTGTCTGGTTTGTAAAACGATTTTTGTTTTATTATTTTACTTTGTTTATAAATTTTTCCCTTGCCTTTACTTGCCTGCATATTAAACTTTACATCATATAAAATTTACTTGCCTAGCTTGATTTTATACCTATGTACATATACATTTTCTTTCTTTCACACTTTGTTCTTACCTTTACATTTATTTTATAGGCATATTACAAACAAAGCCTGATTTGCATTATTTATTTTTTTATATGAAGTTGTTTCAGTCATTGTTATAAATTTTAACTTATATATTTATTTTATTTATGGGTTACTTTTATTTTAAACTTAAACAATTAAATACTTATGTTAAGATTTATAAAGTATTATTTTATTTTAACATTTTTGAAAGACTTTATTTTAAATTTACAAATCATAGCTTCTTTCAAAAATATACATATATTAAAATAACAACTTCTATTTATATTAAAAACCCATTTTCAAAGATATTACAATATTGATATAGTTTAAATATAACTTATTATTAAATTAAAATAATTTATAAAAGAACTATTCTTTTATAATATAAATCACTTATTTTATCAAGCTACAAAACAAAACAATTTTTGTTCAAATTTAAACTTAAGCTATAATCAATTTTAAACAATTAAATTAAATATATTTTTTATCTTGAGTATTTTAAAGTCATATGATTATTTATTCAATATTAAATTAAATCAAATTTCCAATTTACCAAAAATATTAGAATTAGAAATCATGCCTTTATTTTATTAAACTTAAAACAAAGATTATCTATTTACAATATATACAGATATATATATATATATATATATATATATATATATTATAAGTAGAAAATAATTTAATTAGCTTTTAAAAGGTAAAATCACACATTTAAATATTCATTAAAGAAGATTATTAAATCAATTCAAATTTATTATTAACCATATTTGTCAAATCAATTTAATTTTATCACAGATTGTTAAATTGATATTGCCAAAAATTCCGGGATATCACACCTAATGTGTTATACTCCTGAGCTAAAGTTTCAACCTTCAGCGCTGATACCACTGTAACGATCCTGACTCGACCTTCGAAAATCGACTCTTGTACTTCACTTGTACTCGAATGCCACAGATTCAAACGTCGAATCTGGCTCGCCGGAGCTTATAACTCATTAAGTATAACAACATAGTGGAAGAAGGAATGAATATATCATATAACTCCAATGATACAGTATCTAATGATATACCACAATGATAACAAATACATATCGGAGATCTACAACAACATAGCGGAAACACAAAGGCACCAGCAGTGGAAATAATTTGAACTCCAAATGGAACTCCAATATCCGCAATTCCATCACAAATCTCTAATCCGAAGATAGCTCGAACTCCCAATCAAGTTGGACTTAAGCAAGTCCGGTCCAAGTGAACAACTGCTATCGCCAAATCCAAAGGCTGGACGCTATCAAATTCTACACCCACTATTTGATTATTTGAAAAACCCAACTCTAGACTTCCCGTGTGGAAAATTATGGACACCCAGATTTTAGAAAGGGAATAATAAACTCCGGGTCAGTCATGGGACTGGTATGAGCAAACAAAAATAGTTTATCTTTATCAAAAGCAAAATAATGAATTTAAAAGAAATCTGCAATGCTTTTTGGAAAATGAAACGGCGATAAGGCCTCATGCCACACATACAATGCAAGCGCAAATTTGGAGGAGATTTCTCCTTATGACAGTCAAAAATGCTTGATACGCGAAAATTATTCGATATTACTATTAGTGCATAGTGGAAAACACTTCGAAAGTATAATATTAATCTTAGCTAGCATACGTACCATTATAGTATGCCTACTATAGCTACCATGTTAAATGGCAGGTTCTACAACTAAAACCGTACAGGGTGCGTATTGGATGATTGGGTTTCCAACAAATGGTCAAGCAAAGGAACTTCCTACGCAAATGGAACGCCTCTGGAGGGACGCCGTCGAGAACCTAACCGGATCTCTGCCAACATAAGGCTGGGTTACCTCTGTAGCTAGGTAACTACTGACAGGAGCATGCCATCCCTCGGTCGTTTGCGACCTTTATCCGAGGTACCTCTCAACCAACAACCACAAAGCAATAGTTTGCAGCAACCACAAAGTTAAGTATCTGGGCTCCATACCATGATACCACTTATAATCCATAAGGAAATGGACATACCCTCAGGGGGTGCTACCCCCAAATAACATTGCTGCCACGATTCCTATTTCGACCATTACCGGGTTGTGAGGCTTGACGAAGTATCGTCGACAAAGCTACACTTTTCACAAAGTCATGCTTTGATCAACAAATGATCAGCAGTACTTCATATGCCACATTACCAAATTGGTAATGTATCACTAGTAACCATCAACTACATAATCTCTAAACCTGTACGTCTCAGAGAAGGGTGTTAAGCTAAGAGAATAAATTCTCTGCCACCAAACAGAAATGTATTTGATAGAAACCAGCTTTACATCTCAAAGTGTAACGTCAGACACACATCCATACAAGTCTGTTCTGGGTTCGAACAGAACCGAAGGCACTTCAAAAGAAGCCCTTGCACTTCGGGAATTCCCAATCCCGATCGGACTCCCCATCACATATGGAGATCTCTATACCGGCGGGACTCAGTGCCGAGACATTCGATGGTTTATCCTTTCGTTTTTGAAAATACCCGGTTTTCACCACCGGTCTTCAAATGCAATCCATACTGACGTATCATTATTGGAATGGGTTATATGACAAAGGGTCCACTCCCGACTAAATCGAATAATGAGCGCAATATTAAAAAAAACATATGGATATTGGGATTTCAGTTAAGTCGCAACTTATTACCCAAAAATCTTTCTTCAAATGTTTAAACAAATTACAATTTCCAAATCTTTAAACAAAAAGATTCGCTTCACAAAGTTCACCCATCTTTCACAAAGATTAATTCATAGCTTTCAAAACAATTCCATTTCAAATTAGATTAACTCATCCAATCTTTCAATTCATAGCTTTCAAGACAATTCCATTTCAAATTTGATTAACTCATCCAATCTTTAAATCAAAGATTCAATTTATAGCTTTGAAAACAATTCCATTTCAAATTAGATTAACTCATCCAATCTTTAAATCAAATATTTAATTCATAGCTTTTAAAACAATTCCATTTCAAATTGGATTAACTCATCCAATCTTTAAATCAAAGATTCAATTCATAGCTTTCAAAACCATTCTATTTCAAATCGGATTAACTCATCCAATCTTTAAATCAAAGATTCAATTCATAGCTTTCCAAACCATTCTATTTCAAATTTGAAATATTTTCAACATAAATTGGAAATTCTTTCTTTATATGAAAGCTATTATTATTTGAAAACAAATAATTTTCGTTTTAGAAAAATCCAATTTCATTTGCCCGAGTTAAAGCCCTTCAAGTATAAAGCTAGGGTTGAATTCAAATTCCCAAACCAGTACTTTTAAAAGGTTTTAAAACCCATATAAACACATTTATAACTTGTATAACCTTTTTAAACCATAATTTCCAAACATGGAATTCAATTCCAAAACTTGAATTCAAATTCAAATCAAATTATTTAAATTTCACAATTTTATCAAGTTATTCAAAATAACTATTATCTTTAAAAATCCTTTTCAAAAGATTTTCATCCCAATCCCATTTCCAAAACTATTTCAATTCAAAACTCAACCTTAAAACCATTTTAAAAATCTATGGCTTAACCAATTTCCTCGTGCAATCCATATTTGTATATGTAAGGTGTAGTCTTACACAATAGTGCAACATCATCAATCATTACAGATTCAATCATATCAATATCGATAAACAGTAAAATCTATAACACTTATCATCATTCACAGACTCAAAGATAATATCAATTTATCACATATAAATAAATTACATTCATCATAGATAATTAAATTACATTCATCACAAATCAAAACAATTCATATCACACAGCATCACATATTAGGGATATCAAACAATTCGACATTCAATAGAATTTAAACATCCATAAGTGAAGTTAATTAATCATCTGATTTATTGAAACCAGATTTATCACTAATCGTGGTTAATTAACATTACATATTATTTTTAATTAATTAACCTTTAATAATAGATTTATTAACCTTTAATTATAAATTAATTAACCTTAATTAATACTTAAATCAACCTTTAATAATTAAATAATTTACCTTTAATTATTTTATTATTCCTTAATTTACATAAATTAATTATTCTAAATTAATTACAATAAGTAATTAATCTAATCACACAAATTAATTACATTGGTTAATTATTATTATTTTTATCATTGGATAAAACAACTTTTATTAATTAATTACTTACTTAATTAAGTAAGTTTCTTTGAGTAATAACTTATTGTTTAAAGAATAAATCTTTAATTTAATTAATAAGTCGACCTTTTATTTATAATTAATCTTTAATTACCTTCATCAAGTAATTAAGTTTTAAGAAATTAATTATCTTTGATTCAGTTACACAAAGCTATTAGCTTTTAAATTAATTACACACAGTAATTGTACTTACCTAATCACTTAATTACATCCTTTAAGACTTATTAAATAAAACAAATTATCCTTGATGATAATTAAATTTTAAAAATCTTTAATCTTTGAAACAAAATCATTATCAATCCATAAATCAACTTAGATCTTTGAGTTAATTAAATAAAATATTTGGTATTCACAATTAACTCCTTAATTTCAACATCATCTTATTCTATTTTGAAACACTTGTGGACTCAATTACATAATTGATCTAATATGTAATCACTTTTTTTTTGAAACAAAACAAATTTAAGCATTTGAAAACTTCGAAAACATATTTATTTTAAACATTGTTAAATTTGGCTAAACATCTTGATAAATTTAAACTTGGTTTTGCTTTTGAAGACTTGAACTTGGCTTCTTTTTTTAAAATTTCAAAACCTGTACAAATTTACTTTCAAGTTTTTAAAATCTGTTATTAATAAACTACCCAAGCCCAACACTTAAATCCACTCGTGCCAAATTCAATCTTTTCCAAGACAAGCCCAAGGCTATCAAACAAAAACTCGAGTAAACTCTTTCTTCAAAAGCTTCTTCCCTAACTCAAAATCACCACTGATACATAGTGATATGCATTCACGTGCACGGCCAATCAGAGCTCCTCCGATCAACCACGACCACAGCGCCAAGTCGACGACAATCCTTTCAAGCTTCACGAACACCCAGCTCCGCCTATCTCGATCGGAATCAAAATCGAGCCACTCGATGGACACTGGAACCCAACTCGAACAACAAAAACCCCCTTATCTGATCATCACCAATCATATGCGACCATGCCGCCGTGCCACCGCGTCGCCACTCACCCACGACGTTTTTCCCATGGGGTGCGATCGACCAAATTGCTTCGACGTCGAAAAAATAAATTTGAGAACGGAAATAACCCAAAATTAACTATAAACCCTAATTTGACTCATATCACTATCCATGGTGAACTAAAAAATCATTGAACATTTTTCTCAAGTTCAACCATCATCCCAGCACCTTCAGAAGCAACAACGATCAACTATTCAGCTCCGATCGCCGCAATTTGCCCAGAATTTGTTTCACATTCAACTTCGAAATTTTCAAGAATTACTGAATTAAAAATCGTAATTTTTCTTTAAAAACCATCACTTTCCAAAGTAAAACATATTATATAAATGAATCAAGAATTTACAATACTTGAATTATTTATATTTATCTGAGTTTACTGCATATTCATCTTCCCTATGTCCAAATCTAGCTCAAAACTATTTTAGAATTATGATCTTAGTTATATGAACATAATTTGTTTTGTTCTTGAAGCCTAGAATGGATCAGAGAAAGAAATATTAATTTTTGAAACAGATTTAGCCTTTATAAACTTGGAATAGGGTTGTCTGCCTGTACAACTGACAGCACCAACCTGTCTACACATATGTATATGATTTTGTATACATACGACTAAATTTTCAAAACTTCATTTTCAACATGAATTACCATATCAATTCAAAGAGGCTTGCTCACAAACAACAATAAATAGATTCAGGGTTGAAGGTTTGCTCACCTGTGTTTTGAAAGAGCGGAAAGGAACAAAGAATAGGTCTTGTAATTGGGAAGCAATTTGAAACTGAAAGGCTGGAAATGATTAAGATGATCTGGATCTTTTTTTGAGTTGCTTTGATTCAGGTTGGATTTGGACTTTGATCTACTGCTTCAAGTTTGATCTTTGCTTTAATTACCTGAGTTAATCGGCACTTAAAGTTTGATCTTTGCATTTTAAATTCCCATGTTTCTGATTTGAATTTTGTTTTGATTTGAGTGGTTTACAGGCTTGCAAACAAATACTGTTTTTGATTTCCAAGCTTAAAAATTCCCAGGTTTGAGAACTTTGATTTTCTAGGCTTTTGAAAATCTTTTGAATTTAATTAGATCATCCTTGATCTGTTCTTTCTCAGTTTTGTAGTTTCAGATATGAATATTGTTTGATTTCTAAGCTTAATCTATATGAATTAAAATCTTGCTTCTGATTCTTCTCTGGTTATACAGTTTTACATTCCAGGTTGAAATGCATTCATATCTCAGGTTTTTGAATTTTTCGAGATTTTCTTTTTGAACTGTTTTGAAATTTCACATTTGAGAAAATGTTTTATCTGAGTATAGCCTGGTTTCCATCTCAAATTCATAATGTTTTAATTAATTCAAATTAAAAGATAAATGCCACTTGTTCTTTTTTGTTCACACTTGTTAATGCATGAATTAAATGTACTACAAATGTCATTTTGTGATAAAATTGTATTTAGACCTTGTTTTAAATTAATTTATAAATTGTATTTTTATCCTTGTTTATTTTATAAATTATTATGTCTTATTTATTTATGAACTTTATCTTATATATTTAATGTTTAATATATATAAATAAATCATACTTAACTCATTTTCTTATGTGTTTATATTTATACATTTTCTATGACTTATACTTATATAACTTTTTAAAGAAAATGTCTTGAAACTTAATTTCTATAATAATTCCAAAATAAATCCAATTTTTTTTCAATATATTTATTAAAGAATTTCAAACCAAAATTCTATTTCACAATCTATTTTATTTTTAAAATTCCAGATTAAAATTCTTTTTACAAATTTTATTTTTATTTTAAATTTTAAATTCAAGTTATTATACTTTTAAATAAATAAACACACATATGTATATTATATAATTTAGCTTTGAACAATTGTTTTGAAAATCATTTGTATTTAATTCCAAAATATAACTTTCAAATTATATGTATATTAAAATTAGAAAACAAATTCTTATTAACTTTAAAATATAGAGTTTTAAATCCAATTTATTTATAAATACTTATATTTTGAATTTTCCAAAATCAAAATTTTTATTTACAATTTAACTTTCAATCTATAAATATACTTATTCAAATTAATCCATAATCAAATTTAAAATTAATATATTATTCAAAATATTTATTTTTGAATTTCCAATTAGAAATTCTGTTTAAAAATCATATTTATATATATTTATATTAATAAACAAACAAATATCTATTAAATTTTGAAAAATATCATATTAATCCATAATTTAGTTTCAAAATTTAAATTAATTACCAATTAAAATTTAGGTTAAAAATGGGGAATGTTACATCCGCTGCATTATTTGTTTATTTTATGATGTATGTATAACTCTGATTTGAACTGTAAGAGTGTAATCAAACGTCATTTGTAAAACAGCTTCATGAACTGTTTATATGATTATTATATTTTGTCATTCGGCTGTGAGATCCTGTGTTTTGTTTTTCCTTCTTTTCTATTATTTTTTTATTTACCCCATTAACAATCCTCAATTTTGAACGATTTAAATTAGACATGTGTGGTTTATTGTCGATTTATACCGTTCAAAAAGGTGGGTCGTTACAGTTGGTATCAAAGCTTTGGTTTAGATATACCTTAGCCTTTTAGGGTTAACTCATTAGAGATAAGGTAGTAATACCCTAGAATGAGTTGTCTGAGTGTATATGTGAGAATATGTATTTGTTAGTGTTATAAAAGAGTTTTATATAAGTTTGAAATGAAATCATTTTTCCTAATATTATATGATATATATAAAGGAATAAATTTTATAACTAATACAGTTATTTGTAATGTGTTTGACTTATGAAATGGTAATATTTAGTTATTATCATTTATTTTTGATTAGTTGAGTTTTTGTCAGTTTATAAGCATTGGCTAATTATTGTTGATAGAATTAATGGACTAAGCACTAGTTTAATAATGGTGAATTAAAGAGAATAAAATGAATAATTAGGATATTTGTTTATGAAATTGAAATGTTGTTGTGAATTTTGTTGTTTGTTGACTGGTAGTTTTAACTATTGAAATAAAATAGAATATCTAGATATTATGGATAGTCGAAACTACTGAATTAATAGATAAGTTGAAATGTAGAAATTTTGTTGAATTACGTAGTTGAATTTGGTAACTTTAAATTGAAAGAAAGTGAAACAAGGTTAAATTTGTTATATCTATGTCTAATAAATGAATAGAATTTTTGTACACATTCTTGGCATGTAATATGATAATATACAATAGTAAACTTTAAGTCTTGGGATGTTTAAATTGAAATTGTGATTAAGGAAATGTACATGAGATTAAATTGGAAAAACATGTTTATAAACTTAATCAACATTTATTAAATGTGTCATAAATAAATTGAAAGGTAAAGGTGAAACTAAATGGGATAAGCGAATATGAATTAAAACTGAAATAATTATAAATAAAACCATGACTTATAAATTGTTATGAAATAAATAGATGTTGCAATAAATGGTTATAAATAAAATTGTGATGACTTCAAACTCGAACGATGTCTTATAAAAAGGAATTAAGTTTTATAAATTTGTTATAAACTTAAGAAAATTCCTTATGAAATGATTTGCAAATAAATGTAGTATTAAATGAGAAATGTTACATGTGAAATGAATGTAATTTAAATTAAAGAGAAATATAAGGAGTATTATGAGAATGGATATGGATATATTAATGTTTATTTTAAATGGAGAAATTCTATAAAACAAATATTACAATATGAAGTGATATTTGTGTTAATCAATGAGATTAAAAATGAATTTAATTGAAATGCAATTGTGATGAAACAAATTGGAATAATTACATAAATTTTATGTACATTATTTTATTCACGAAATTAATTTGATCCGATTTGAGTACACAAGTTCTATGTTTCACCACTTTGTGTTAGGATTTTTCATTCGAGTCTTGATGACGAATATTTGATTTGGATTTTGGTTTGATTCTAGAATTCTCTATCATAGTATATGACTATGCAAGGAGAATGATGGTTTCTAGTCAAGAAACCATATCGAAGTCCACATTAGGGAAGTTGAATGGACAATACTAGTTCGAAGGCTAACTTGTGTATTCGAGCGGGCGATCGAATGTGATTTTGCAAAATGATGACATATGTACATCTTATTTTCCAATATTATTGATATGCTTTGGCGCTGAAATTGAAAGTTGTTGGATTGGATATCTTTGTAATTTAAATTGGAATTTTCTTCTATGCAAAACTACTATTGATTTAAAACCATTTTTACAAAACTATTTCTTTTATTTTTCTTATACAAATTATCTTATTCTATTTTATTTACCAAACTATTTTATAAACCATTTCACAAAACTATTTTACAAACTATTTTATTTACAAACTATTTTACACAACCCTTTTATATACAAAAATACAAAACTATTCCAAATTCAAAACCTTTTATAAAGAAAAGATGTTCAACCCACATGGCTTTTCATACCACGAAATTTATTTTGGAAAATTTTTTATTCTTGCATAAGATGGACTTTATATAAGTACAAGTGATTTTGAAAATGTTGATTTTGGAAGGGATTCGATCTGAAGAGATAAACCTTATATATAACCGAATTTATATAAGAATGATTTGATATATTCGAGATTATTGATTTTTAAAAGTACTTTATCTGAAAATGAAATCTTATATGTAATGGAATTTATATAAGTGCGATATTTAAAGCTATGATTTTGAAAGGGTACTATATATGGTATGTTATAATTTGAAGTAGGAGGTATGGGGAACTAACCTCCGTGAAGAAGTATAATATGATATGCTGCGACCCAGATGGACTTGGGGAATCCAAGAATGGATTCGACCGATAAACCCTAATGGACTTAGGTGAATTCAGAAATGTATTCGAACTGATATGGTTGTCCAGACTTAAACTCATGAGTTCCTCGATTTTTTCTCAGGATAGATGGTTCTTTAGTTTACCTAGTGGAGGCTCTTTTGATCTTAGGATCTGTTGTTTATGGATCTTCCGGAAAGGAAGTGCATCCATTGCGTAAATCATTGAATCAGCAGCGTACAACTACAGCAGGGGTCGATGGTCCCTCGTTTACGAACTAGCTATGATATTTTTCTAGAATCCTGAAGGTAGAAGGATCTTCTGGAAAGTTTTATGTCCATTGCGTAAATACTGGATCAGCAACGGGCCACTGCTATCGTATTATCATCATTTGACATTGGATTTTGAGCGGTACTTCTCATATCTATTTTTAAGTATTTTCACTAGGTGTTGAAACATGTCTACTAAGCACTTGGAGAATCCTAGCCTTGCGCCTGATCAACGCATGACTAAAGTTTGCAAGAACGAGGATAAACCTGTTAAGACATCGAGTTATAAAAGTATTTTGATAAAGTATTATATAGAAGATATTTTGGTCATTTTTTTGTTAATTCTAAATAATTTAAAATGTTTAAAATATTGTTTAATTATACACAACATTGTTTAATAGTAAATTATTAGTTTTGTAATTATTTTAGAAGTTATTAATTAAATAAACATACTTAAAGTAAATGATTATTGATTTATTAATAATGTTTGAAAAGTGTCTTGAGATAAAATTAATAAATTTATAAAAAATGGATTTAATTTTTTCAATTGCTTCTTTGCAAATATAAGTAATGATGAAAATAATTATTTTCAAAAAGTCTACATATATTTATAAAGATGTTATTTAAAATATTTAAATGGTATTTATAAATTAAGCAAGAAACTTTACAAATGAATTTTTGAAGAGTATTAAAGTATTAAAGATGAATGATTTGCAAATAAAACTTTCAAATGAATATTTCAAGTAAAATTTATATAAGTTTCTTTGAGTGTATAATTTAAAGATATTATATAAATGGAAAGATGAAAAAATTTGATTTGCAAAGTTTATTTATAGCAATATACTTGACAAGTAAATTTAAATCCCTATGTTGGAAGTATAGTTTGAAATATTTACTTGATTTCGAAGTACTTATAATAAAATTTATAGATTTATTTACTATTTGAATTTTGTATTAAACCATAATAAATGTTTTTCCGTGATTTGAATATTCATTTTAAACAAGTGTTTAAATTTATTATGAAGGTATGAAATTTTATACTTTGATTTAGAAATTTAATGTAATATTTGAGTATACTATTAGTTTCAGTTTAATAATATTGAGCTTATACTAATTTTGAAAATAATGAGTCTAATAAATTTTCGGATTTAAGGAGCCTCATTTTAAAGCTTATTATAATGTTTTGATATAAATTTCTAACATTGTTTTAGACTTTTGAAAAATCTTTGCATAATGATATGAGGATGTTTTAAATATATCTTATACTCTTACTAAGTGAATGAGGTTAAATGTTTTAATTGAATTTTTAGATATATTGAAATATTCCTTTACTCTTCAAGGACCAATACCAAAAACTTAAATTTTTATTCAATAACCGAATTAAGTAATAAAATTAAGTAAGGCGGTACAAGCTTAAGTAATATTTTATGAAATAATTCGTTAATGACTTAAACCCTTAATGGAAAACAAATGATGTAAGTGATTGATCTTTATATAAATAAATGAATGGAAAACTAAATGATGAGAAAAAAACCAGTAGAACAAACTGAAGTAAATTTAAATTATTGTAATGGGATAAAATTTTAACTATTTAATAATTGGAACTTCTAAAGTTGAATGTATGAAATTAAATGCTAAGCTATAGATGAAATATACAAGGAATTTGAAATTTGTAACTTGTAAACAAAATGGATATGAAAATAAGAAATGATAAATATTGAACATTTATTTACTAAAATGAAATAAGATAAACTTATGTAACTTTCAATTACATTCTTAGAAATATATATATAACTTACCAGAATATTAAAAGTTGTAATGTTAAATAAGGACATGTAATGGAATATTATACAAGAAAAACTTAAATAATGAAAGTTTTTAATGAAATTTACTTTTACAAATAAGAAATTTGATACGAAAATAGTTATAAACCTGAGTTATCGTTTAATGCTACTAAATAAAATGAAATAGAAAGTAAATATTGTAAGCAAAGAATTATGAACTTAAGATAATGTTTGAAGCTATTGATAAGTAAAGTAAATAATAAAATGAACACTATATTAAATTTAATGATTGTTCAGAAATAAATATGGAGATTGTATGCTTGTTTGCAAAGGATTGTTGTTATGTTGTATTGATTTATTTTAATTTTATGTGATGATGTTATGCTTTTGGTTGAAAGTGAATTTTGTTATGTTACGTTGATTGTTGTTATTAATTTAAAACAATATAATCATTTCACTTCTATATAAGTTTTAACCTCTTTGGATTATATAAGTGGAATATAGGTTATGGAAGCAATTGCTACTGCTTTTGGTTTCATAAATAAGCGATATTTCCCCGACAAATAAGTATGTTCTCGGATTACGGTTTTATAGCGATATTGCATTGTTTTTCCTACTATTGGGATATATTATTTTGAAAATTTTGATATATATTATTATTGATATTTCTACCGAGCCTCTCCGCACAAAGGAGACTCCGCCAAAAAATTTCATAAATTTTGGACTTAGAAAATTTTATGAAATGCTTTCAAAACTTTTGTTAACTTGAATATAAAAGATTTAATTGTTTATAAATCGATATATTTTATTTAAAACTATTTTATTTTTAAATTAGTTTATTATAATTTAATATTTTGAATAAGATAATGATTTCCTTCTTTTCCCTTCTTTTTCCTTTTTAGGGATGAAAAGTTTTGAGTAGGGGAGAGTATAACGACCCGTAATTTTCGAAAATTAAAATTAGTTAATTTAACAAATTTTGTTATTAAATATTTGAAGAAATAGAAATTTGTGATTTATTAACGGGAAATAGTAACTAGAATGTGTTGCATCAACGTTGATGTAAGTTAATTATGAGCAACTTGAATGAGATTACAATTAATTGAAATACCGTAAGTGTTACACTTGGTTTTGAAGTTGAATATAAGAAACAAACATAAATATTTAATTATTGTATGAAACAGATAGTTAATGGTAATTGAATAAAATTAGTATTATATAAAACTGTAACAATTGGTTGTGAATAATAAATTCATATTCGTGCATGTTTCATATTTTATCTCTTTTGGTAACTACTATCTCATTCATTTTTTTTCTCTGTCTTGTTCACTTTCACATTTCAAACATTAAATAATAAAACAAAAAATCTCTCTTTATTTCATAAAACTTTTATTTATACTCAGTCTATTAATTTTCCATTCTTATTGTTAACTGTACATTTCTTACCTATTTTTGTTCAGCCTAATTCTTATATACCTCTTGTATTTTCATCTAAGCATTTACTTTTACATGTTGCAACTTTTAGTATTCATTCTTTTTTTATAACTTCTTCCTGCACTAATTCGTCCATTAACTTTTTCGTTTCCAATGCATTAAATACTCATATATTCATGCACGTTAACTTATTCAAACTTGCTATTTTCCATTTATAAGCTTCCAAATGCTCATATTCTATTTAGTGTTAACATTTTTGTAAATTAACTCATTAGTCAATATTAACAATTCATATTTAATGCACGCGCATCATTCATGCTAGTCTATTTATGTTTACATTTATTAAACACCTAACCACATCGTTTCTTTGAAAAGCTTACTGTATTTTTATATTCTTTTATCACCTCCTCCTTTCACAAACTATGCTGCTCCTCCATATTTATTTCTTCTCATTCTCATTATTTTGTCTCTTTCTTCCAACATTTATATCTTCTACAAGCTTTAAACGAAAAGAATACACATGAGTGCCTAAGCCTTTAGTGTTTTTCCAATCCTTCCCCTAGGCATTTGGCAATGTGAGTCAATGTTTTATTTTATATATTTTCTTATTAAATTTGTGTATATATTCGGATCATCTTTTATTTTGTGTAACGTTACATTGGTTGTTATATTCAAATTTATTTATTATATGTTAATTATGTTTAAACGGGTGTATAAAAAGTATATTTGGTGCTATTATATTTAATTTAGTGGAACATGCAGTTAATTAGATCCTAAGTGGTCCCTTCATTTTCTTATTATTCAATACACCTGCCACTATTTCCACATTTTAGTTTTATTGCAATTCTATGTCGTTGAAATGTGAATTCTCATCCTTTCTCATTCTTCCGTTTCGTTTATTTTATTACCCGAAGCATTTACTTAAATCATATAGCTTCATTTTACTTGTCCCTTCCATACCTATTTCGTGTGTTACTTCCCTTTCTTCTTATTTTCATATCATATCTCATTCTTTCCCCTAGAACATCATTATTTTTCAAACATCAGGGCCTCTATTTATTTCCCTCAAAGTGTAACGATTTCGATTTCTCGTTGCCGAAAAACCGAAATGTTATGGGTTTAAGAAAGAAGAAAAGAAAAGAAAAAGAAAGAAGAAGAGATAAGAAGGTAGAAAATGGAGAGAGAGAGAAAAGAAAACAGAAAATAGAAAATTTTAAAATAGAAGAAAAAGAGAATAGAACGGAAAAGAAAAATAGAAGAAGATAGGACGGAACAGGAAACAACAGAACAACATCAGAATCTCACAATTCGCAGCGGAACAACATATAATAATAAATGAATAATCTTTAAACAAAGAACTATATCAGTTATTACATTACATCACATTACATTACATCATATCATCAGAGTGTACAACAACAACAATTAGTGCAGCGGAAAAAGAAATACTATATAAATAATATGCCATGTCATCCATCTTGCCTCCAGCAACTCCAGAATATCCAGAATATCCTGATAAACCTAACTCTTGACTGCCCGTGTGGAAATTGGTGGGCACCCAGAGTTTAGGAAGGAAAACAATAAACTCCAAGTCAGTCATGTGACTGGTGTGAGAACTCAAAACAGTTTATTTACTTTAAAATCAAAATAGAGGAATATTTTTAAAGTCAATTCGCAATGCTTTTAAAAATGAGACTACCATAAGGCCTCCCGCACACACACACATGCAAACGCAGAATCGGAGGAGATTTCTCCTTATGATAGTCAAAGATGCTTGATACGCATTTAAAATAACATTTCATATTATTACTAGTGCATAGTGTAGGAAATATTTTGAAAGTAGAATATAAATCTTAGCCAACATACGACCATTATCGTATGCCTACTATAGCTAACTATGTTCAATAGCAGGTTACCGCCACATTCCATAGCAGGTTATACAACTAATACCGTACAAGTTTCGTATTGTTTCTTTGGATTTCCAACGAATGATCAGGCCAAGGAACTTCCCATTGCCACATGGAAACGCCTCTGGCTGGACGTCCCGAGAACTTAACCAGCTCTCTGCCAACACAAGGTCGGGTTACCTTTATCACTAGGTAACTACTACACGAATATGGCATCCCCCGGTCCCATTGGACCTTTTAACCGAGCGCTCGTCACCAACAACACCACACAGTAATAAATATAGTGTATCAACATGAGTAAGTATCTGGGCTCCATACCATGATACCACCCTTTCCAGAAGGAAATGCACATACCCTAAAGGGAGCTACCCCTCATAACCTTGCCGCATCTTTCCTGTTTTGACCATTCCGGGATGTGAGGCTCGACGAAGTCACGTCCATAAAAACATACTTTATACAAAAGCCATGCTTTGGGTCAACAAATGATCAACACAATGATCACTAAGATAGACGATCAAATAAACGATCCTATCACAATAATCAACACAATGATCATTTACAGCATCACTCAGCATATCACATTACCAAATTGGGAATATATCGCTGATAACTTCAACTATATAACCTCTGAGCACGTACGTCTCAGAGAAGGGTGTTAAGCTAAAAGAATAAATTCTTCGCCACTAACAGAAATATATTTGAAAGAAATCGGCTTTACATCTCAACTTGTAATGTCAGACATACAGTCCATACAAGTCTGTTCCGGGCTCGAACAAAACCGAAGGCACTTCTTACGAAGCCCTTGCAATCCGGGTATTCACAATCCCGATCGAATTTCCCATCACTTAAGGAATCTCTATACCAGGAGCTACCCAGTGCAGAGACAATCGATAGGTCATCCTATCGCTTTCACAAATACTCGGTCTTCAACACCGATCTTCAAATGCAATTATAACGACGTATCACATATTCAGAATGGGTTATACGACCCCATGGTCCTTTCCCGGTTAACCCGAATAGTGAGAGCTTATTCAAAAATAAGTGTGGCATTCAAATTCAATCAATTCACATCAAATACCCATTCAAAGGGAAATATTGATAGTCGGATTATTTAACTATCAATAGATATGCACACATCACCAGATTCCAAATAATTTTCCAAATTATTTAATTTCCAAAATATCTTGACAAGATATATTATTTCCAAACTTCAAAAATAAATCAACATTTATTTTTTTAAACCCAATTTCCAATTTCATTTATAAATTCCATATTGAATTTATATTTCAAAATATCTATGAATATATGATTTTAATTATTCATTTTCAATTTATCTTCAAAAAGATAAATTCTCTAATATTCACTTTATATTGGAAAACATTTCCCTACTTATACATTCATAAGTAATTCACAATCCTCTTTATTTTCAATACTTAGAAAATATTCAATATACTTAAATCGAGATTAAGTATATATTTCATTCTTTAAGGAAATCATTCTCTTAAACATTCCTATTTGGGCCAAAACGAATGTTACGTAAAACATCGTTACGACAACCCAAAATCACTAGTATAGGGATTCGAAATTAAAATTAGATATATAAATCCCAATACTACACAAAACATTTCCTTTCGGAAATCATTTACTATAACAACAGTGTTATAGTCCACTATTTCCTTTTATTTCTCGAAAACGTCTATTTCAACAATGAATGTTGAAATCTATGGTTTCGAATCTCAACACCTTTTTAAAACATCGTTAGATCGTTTTAATTCTATTTAAAACATTCACATTCAAACCATTTTCTTTAACGTGTTATTCACTATTCAAAAATGTGAATAAACTTCATTAAGAAATCTCATCCTTTTATTCGTTTTAATTCAAAGGATTATTCACTATTCAAAAATGTGAATATACTACGTTAACAATTTTCATCCTTTTATTCATTTTATTTTAAAGGATCATTCACAGTCAAAAACATGAATATAACTCCATTAAATAAGTTATGACAATTAACTTATCAAAATAAGTTGTTTGCGGATTTATAAAACAACGTTTATAAATTCCATTTCTATTTATTTATAAAAACTTCCTTTTTATAAATTCCTTTATTAACCTATTCCAGTTTATAACTAAATTATAAACTAAACGTTCATATTATAAGTTAATTACTTATAAAACGATTATTTTACAAAATCGTTCCTTTAGAGACTTTCCAATTTATAAATCTTATAACTTATAAGATCCATTTATCTAACCAATCTATTCTTCAAATAATTTCACCAAATTTATAAATCTTACTATTTATAAATTTCTTTTATAACTTCACAGTTTATAATTCTATAAATTTCATTCATTTATGAATTTCATTTTCACTTCATTCAAACACTTATAAAAACTCGTTTTATAAGTCAATATTTCAATTTATAAATATCCGTTTATAAACCTCTTAATATAAATCAATTTATATTATTCTTTTAAAACGTCTTTAATTTCCTTTATAGTTTCACCATTTTGATTTATAAAATAATCAAATTTTATAAATCCTATTTTTAAACTTTCATAATATATTCAAAAATCCAATTTAAACTATTTTATAAAATCATAAATCCCCTATTTCTCAAAAATCAACTTTTAACTATATTTCACAAAATCATAATTTTTATAACTTTAAAAATTATAACGTTTATTTATTTAAAATGGATCAATTCCAAAAATATTTTATATTTTCAAAGATCACTTTAAAAATCATTTTAAAATCCCAAAATTTGGGTCCAATGATGCTACACACCAAATAGTCAATCACGACAACAACGATATCACATATCGTATATGATAATCAACGAATATCAAAATATCCATAATCAAATAAATACTGTTGAGAATCCAGTTGGATCCCTCCAACCTGTTTTCCTGCATCCAAAAACATTAGCACAATACCAATTTCGCTCCAGTACGAAATTATCGCGGTATATGGGATTTAAATATTATCCGCTTAATAGACGGCGCAATAGGGTCTCATCCGCTAAAAATACGGGAAATCAATCAACTGCAATATATACATATGCCAATATATATATATTGATATTATATATAATACCAATTTCACTGTTTATGAAATATTCGCGGTATATGTTTTTATTAAATAACATCCGCTTACTAACGGCGCATAATGTCTATTTTAACAATCAATAGATATTAATCAACATTCAAACATGCATTCAAATATTTTAAATCTAACTATTTAAAATAAAATCGAAACTGATTCGATTGAGTGAGAAGTTCTCACCTTGATTTTAAATTCCGTTTTAGCGATTTATTTCGAATAAAATTAAACGGACGTTTAATTTTACCCAAAATTCTCACTAACTCCAAACAACTCCAAACCAACTCCATCGCGTAGTGCTCGTCCATACGATTCCAACGCAACTGATTTCGCGCAGTTTCGACCTCGTATGAAAAAGATATGAATTTTATAAGATACACGATTTTATATACATAAATTTATAACATTATTAACTATAGTTTTTAACCTAGCTTCTACAGGCCGTAGGATCTAACTCCAAGCAAATCACAGCCCTCCAACCTTTCTCCTTCCCCCACGTTTTCCCTCTACAGACCATAGCTGCAACAAACAACCCATGACACAAGAACTAGGGTTTAATACCACTCCCTCCACGATCAACTACACCTCGATCAACATGCGCCATCGCGAAGCCCCAAACCCCACCTATGTTCGGCCTGACCCTTTCCAAACTCGACCACCTGATGAGCCTCGTTTTGCGTGCGCAGGCCATGACCAACGGCCCCCCTAGCTCCTCCTCCGATGCTCCAAACACGATCTCCACCGTTCACATCGAAGCTCTCGTTGTGATCTTCATCTTTGTAGTTGAATGTTTTAGCCAAAACTTGATGGATTGAGAGATCAAAGGGGAAAAATGAGATCAATTTCTGGCCGTGCATAGATGTGGAGGCGGCTAGGGTTATAAAATTAGGGTTTTGATATTTTTTTTTTTAATTTATGAAGGGTGTGGGTGTGTATTTATAGAGTTTTGAACGACACTATTCATCCGGAAATTCCGAACTCCGATTTAGGCGCCGAAACTGACGTACCTAGGGTTTATCCCGCATTCCGGATACAACGGAACAGGTTTCGAAAGCTAATTCGGACATCTGTGCGAGTTATGGCAATAAACGCTCAATTTGAATTAAACCGATTTAAGCGATTTTCTAGGCGTTTTAATTTGTACCGGACAAACGGTAAATCCAATTGACTTGAAATTTGAAACCTTACAATAATATCACATTACGGATCCGATGAAACTGGTTTCGTCGAAATCCGAGACTTTTTGAAAAATGGCTATTTTCACTCGTCAAATTTAAATTAAAAATAAATCGATGCGTTTCGAGCTGCCACGATCAAACGATAACTCCGATTGACACGAAATTTGAAATCCGGTAATAACTAACTATTACGGATCCAATGGAACTGGTTTCGTCCAATTCTGAGACAGTTCAAAAATTGACTATTTTCACTAGTCGATTTTAATATTAAAATATTCAATTTTCACAAATTAACTTTTAATTCGATTTTAAAAGTTCTAAAATATCGTTCTAACTCCCATATGATAAAATAAAATTTTACAAATCATTTACAATCATATTTAACTCTATTTTCAATTATTTCCATAATTTAACATATTAAAATATCGATTTAATTATTCAATTAAATCCAAAAATTCAAATAAAAATTTATTTGACTTATAAATTCACTTATTATTATTTAAAATAAATTAAATATTCATATTTTAATTTCTAAAAATTCTGGGTCGTTACACAAAGTCTCAATGTCAACATAACTTTATACCTCCACTTAGTTACTGCCAATTCATTTTTACTGAAGATATGTTCAAAAAAAGTGTGAGCATCTATTTCTTCCTTAACCACATCCGTACCTTTTCTCATCACCTTGCCTTCTTTACAAGAACCTTCAAAAAAAATTGAACAATGAGAAATAGCTTTCATGGTTTTGGCTTTCTACTTCATGCCTTTGTTTTCGATACATTAAATTTGAAAACGTGAGTTATTAAAGTTTCTTATTTTAATAATTAATTGTGTATGTATTTTTTGAATATATCCTTGTAACCTGAATATCTTCACATAAGAGCTCTAATACATTGGCATTTTCTTCCGTTGGAATCGTATTAGAATTCCCGATGACATGAAATATGTTTGGCTGAGTTTGGCTGTTGGAAGGGCATCTTTGTTTGGATTTTTTTGTTCTAAATATCAATGGTGAGTGTTTTGACCCACTCATAGATACTAAATTATCTTATACTAGTTAAATTAAATTTATGATGTGATTAGAAATTTATCGATTGTTGTTTGGTATTTTTAAATTGTCATTTAAGTTAAATTTTAATTTATATTGAATTGAATTGTCATTTAATTAATAGTGAACATAAATTGTTAGTTAAAGACCTAATAATGATAATCAATTGATTGTTGTGGTTTATTGGCAGATTTGGATGTTGGATTTTGATGGATGTTACTTGTTGACATTTTGGATGATTGGATGTTTATTTATGTATACATCTCTGTTATCACTATGGATTGAAATGATCGCCCGAGCGGTTTCCATTGGATAGGAAATTTTGGTTTTGGATACTGGCTGAAATGACATATACCAATATAATTTCTTTAATTTGGATTATTTATTGGAATTGAATTATTTGAAAGGTTTTAGTTTTAAATTTAAACTTCGGATTTATTTTAATTAAAATGATTAAGATTGGTATTTCGAATTATTTGAAATCCTTTAAATAAGTATATCCACGTTGTACTTTTGATAGGAGATGAAAATCCTGTAACATCTCTAAAATCATTACGTAACATTTCTATTCTACTTATTTTGATTTGACTTACATTAGATCTTTTGGTCCTGACTCGAGTGTTTGTCTTTTTATTACGCTTGGGTCAGTCTAAGCTTTTCAGTGTATTGAAGACCATTTTATTTTCTGGAGGACGAAGATGAAGATTCGGTATCTTATTTCCATTTATTATTATTATTATTCCATTATTCCACTGCTTCAAGTGTTTCGCTGCATTATTTGTTTATTTTATGATGTATGTATAACTCTGCTTTGAATTGTAAGAGTGTAATCAAACGTCATTTGTAAAATAGCTTCATGAACTGTTTATATGATTATTATGTTTTGTCATTCCGCTGCGAGATCTTGTGTTTTGTTTTTCCTTCTTTTCTATTATTTTCTTATTTACCAAATTGAAATTTAAGGATAAGTTCAAAAAGTACCTTGTTTTGAATAATGTTGTTTTAAACATAACTAAGTTATGTTTTATTTTGAAATTTAAATTTAGATTTATGTTTTAGAATTAATTAACATGGTAATTAAGATTTGTTAATTAATTTAATTAATTAATTGAATTTGGAATTAATAATTGATTAATGATTAATCATTTTGGAATTAAGATCATTAATTAAATTTTAATTAATGATAAATGAATATTAATTATGTAATTAAGTTTTAAATTAAGGTTAATTAACTTTATAATTAAAATGTAACGATCCTGACTCGACCTTCGAAAATCGGCACCGAATACGACACTCGTATTCAAATGCCGCAGATCCAAACGTCGAATCTGGTTCGCCGGAGCTTATAACACCATTAAGTAAATAACACAGCGGAAGAAAAATGAAAAATAACAGATATCGATATATACAACATTTGATACAATATCTGATACAAACAGAATGATACAATGAACATCAATATATATCAGAGTAATGATACAAGATAATAGCAGCGGAAAGAAAAGATAACACAGCAGCGGAACAAAATCTCCAATATAGTCTTCAAGAAAGAACTCCATCTTCAAAACACCAATCTAGCAATAGCTCGAACTCCCAATCACAATACACAAAGAAGAGCAAGTCTCGTCCGTAAAGGATTGCCAAATCCTAGGCTGAAAGCTATCGAATCTACACCTACTATTGATTATCTGAAAACCCCAACTCTAGACTGCCCGTGTGGGAAAATAGTGGGCACCCAGAGTTTAGGAAAGGAACAATAAACTCCAGGTCAGTCATGGGACTGGTATGAGCAAACAAAAATATTTGGTCTTTAAAACAGACAACAAGATAATTTAAAATAAATCCGCAATGCTTTTTGAAAAATGAAACTACCATAAGGCCTCCCGGCACACACACAATGCAAACGCACACATGGGGGAGATTTCTCCTTATGATAGTCAAATATGCTTAATACGAGAAAATTCTTTGATATTATTACTAGTGCATAGTGGAAAATCTTTTGAAAGTATAATATAAATCCTAGCCAGCATAGGTACCATGATGCTATGCCTACTATAGCTGCCATGTTAAATGGCAGGTTCTACAACTAAAACCGTACAAGGCCCGTATTTGAAGAATGGATTTCCAACAAATGGTCAGGCTAAGGAACTTCCTACTGCCACATGGGATCGCCTCTGGCGGGACGTCCCGAGAAACTAACGTTACGGTTAGATCTCTGCCAACACAAGGTCGGGTTACCTCTGTAACTAGGTAACTACTACACGAGCGTGCCATCCCCCGGTCCTTTGGGACCTTTATCCGAGGTACCTCTAATCCAACAACCACAAAGCAATCACAAAGTAATAGATCTGCAGTATCCACATGAGTAAGTATCTGGGCTCCATACCATGATACCACCCTTTACCAGAAGGGAATGACAAACCCTAAAGGGCGCGACCCTCATAACCTTGCCGCATCTTTCCTGTTTCGACCATTTTCGGGGTGTGAGGTCCTGATGCAGTCTCGTCCACAAAGCTACGCTTTATACAAAAGCCATGCTTTGATCACAAATGATCAATAAATGATCATCAACACACAGCAGCACTTAGCATGCCACACTACCAAATTTGGGAGTATATCACTGATAAATATCAACTACATAACCTCTGAGCTCGTACGTCTCAGAGAAGGGTGTTAAGCTAAGAGAATAAATTCTCCGCCACCAAGCAGAAATGTATTTGATAGAGATCAGTTTAATATCTCAAAGCGTAGTGTCAGACATACAACCATACAAGTCTGTTCCGGGTTCGAACAGAACCGAAGGCACTTCCGAAGAAGCCCTTGCCAATCCGGGTATCCACAATCCCGATCGGACTTCCCATCACATAGGGAGAACTCTATACCGGAGCAACTCAGTGCAGAGTCAATCGACAGGTTATCCTATCGCTCTTGAAGATACCCGGTCTTCAACACCGGTCTTCAAATGCAATCCATAACGACGTATCACTATTCGGAATGGGTTATATGACACCAGGTCCTCTCCCGGCTAAACCGAATAGCGAGCGCGATATTTAAAAATATATGGATATGGGATTTTAGTTAAGTCACAACTTGAAAATCCAAAGTTTCTCTTTTAAATGGTCAAACAAATTACCATTTTAAATCTTTAAATAAAAAGATTTATTTCACAAAGTTTCACCCAGTTTCACAAAGATCTATCCATAGATTTCAAAACAATTCCCATTTCAATTGGATTTATTCCTTAAATCTTTGAACTAAAGATTTAATTTATAGCTTTCAAAACACGTTTCCAAAGATTTATCTATAACTTGGGAAACTATTTCCATTTTAGACTTGAAATCCTTTTAACACGAATTGGAGATTCATTTCTTATGCGAAAGCTCTTATTACTTGAAAACATATAGTTCCCGTTTCAGAAAAATTCAATTATATTTATACAAGTTAAAATCTTTGGGTTTAGAATTTCAATTCCCAATCAACGCTTTTAAAATGGTTTTAAAAAAACCCATAGAAACCCATTTACAAGTTGAACAATCTTCTTAACCCATAGTTTCCAAACCATAGAATTCAATTCCCAAATATTGAATTCGAATTTAAATCAAATTATTTAAATTCCAAAACTTAATTAAGTTATTTAAAATAACTTTTATTTTTTTAAAATTCATTTACAAAAGCTTTCAATTCTAATTCCAAAACTAATTTGGATTCAAAAATATAATCTTTAAAACTATTTCAAAAATCTGTGACTTAACCCATTACCACGTGCAATCCATATTTGTGTGTGTATACGTGTGGTCCAGGGGTTTAACACAATAGTGCACAACATCATCATCACAGATTCAACCATATCGATAAGCGGTATAACCCATAACGCTTATCTTCATCAACAGATTCATAGATAAAGTAAATTTATCAATCACAAAGATTCACTAACATGTTTCGATGTGGGTTTCGGATAACCAACTGGAATCCGACTCCCTGTCGCATCGAAATTCAAATGTCGTTCTATGGGTCAAGGGGTTGCATATACATATAACAATATATACGTCACAAATAAAATAGCCCAGCACAAAGCATTACATAGCATCACAAAACATATCAATCCATCATGAAGCATTCAATTGGCAATCAAACATCTACAATTAAGATAAATAAATCTATGTGGTTTTAAATCTATTCCTCACATAATCACTTTCATTAGTAATGAACTACCCTTAATTGCTTCTTTAATTACTTCTAAATTAATTACATTAATAATTAATTATATTTATTAGTCATCCCTGATTAATCTCCTTAGTAATTAATTACTCTTAATTAATTTCATCACTTAATCATTTCAAAAGACTTAATCAACCCATGCTTAAAATTAATTACACTAAGTTCACAAAGAAATTTCCTTCCATATTAATTACACAAGTAATTAATTCCCAAAACTCTTCTCTACTTTAATTAGTTACCCCAGTATTTACTTATCTTAATTACTTCTTTAAGTAATTATTCATCATTGATTACTTATCAACCCATTTAATGATTATCCTAAATTAATTAAAGTTAATTAATTAATTTAAACTAATCCAATTAGTAAATTAATTACAAAGAGTAATTAATATCTTTGATTATTTCCATGAAGTAATCATACTTAATTAAGTTCCATAAATTGATTATTTAAATTAATTAATTCAATTAATTATCAAAATTAATTATATTAATTAATAAATAAATAATCACAAGTTAATGACCATCATTAACTTATTAACAAATTCTTAATTACCTTTCTTAAGTAATTGACTTAAACTAATTACTAATTTAATTAACCTTAATTAGTTTCAATCTTTAATTAATTAAACAAATTAATTAATTAAATTATTTAAATTACCTTACTAATTTAATGAAACAAAGATCATTAAATCTTAAATTTTCTTTTAAAAATAAAACATTTCTTATTCATGATTACTTTATCATTAATAAGGTAACTTAAAACAATTCTAACTTAAAATTGTTTTCAAAGTACATTTTAAATTTAAAACTTAAAAAGAAATCAAACAACTTAAACAAAGTTTAAAAACATTTAAAAATCTTTTAAAACTTTATACTAAAGATTTTCTTTTTTAATAAAAGAAGTTATAAGAAATTTAAACTCCAAATTCATTTAAAAATACAAATCATATTTACATATGTTTGAACAACCAATTTGTTTTAAACATTTAAATTTCTTCTTCTTTTTTTTTTTTAAAAAAAACTTCCTTAATTTTCAACCTTGTTTCAAAACTGAAGTTTGATTCTAGATTTAAACTTATGTTTAAATCCTTACTTAAATTTAAAGCTTATCTTAAATTTAAAATATTTAAACTCTTGAAGTTGTTCTAAACATTTTGTTTCAAAGTTTAAATTTAAATTTCAACCTGGATTCAAAACTCATTTGAGATTCAAATTTTTAAATTTGACTTAAATCCTGTTTTCAAAACCCTGCATTTAGATTTTTAAACAAATCTTAAAATTAAAACTACAGGTTTTAAAATTTATACCCAGAATTTAAAGGTTTAAAATCCAAATTTTTAAAACATACGCAGTTCTACTGTGTACCCTGTAATTCTACAGGTTGACCCGAGACATCATGTTTTTGCTTCGGGTTAATTTATCATTAACTCCGAGTTTCATATGCTACTGCTTCGAGTCATTTTACTACTCTCCCCACATCTTCCTGAAACATTCCAACCCAACACAGTTTGCCAGAAATTATGTCGCCGCCACCTCTGCCGACCATCTCAGGTGGTCTAATCAACTTCATAAACCCATGAAACCACTAACACCCTCATTAGAATGAACAGAAAGCAAAGAATCAAGTTTACCTTTGCAAACCTAGACCTGAAACCTGTTTTCAGGTTTTAGTCCCAACCTGTCGGCGGCATATTCTTGTCGCTCCGATCATCTGAAAGTCCATCTCTACGGCAATGAGACCATCCATACACCTACTACATATTCTCCAAAAACCAGAATACTCGATCCATCCAACACTTCTTACTGACCCAACCTTTAACCCCCTGTTCACTAGGGTTCATACACAAAAATTTCCAAACTGCCACCAATCTAATAATCATTATTCTCATTCCAGATTTCCCTATATATCTATAATCTTTACTTAACAACTCAGAAGAGTTATTAGTTTTGTTAAACTACAGAATGCAAGTAATTGCTCAAAATCCTATTTTTGTTTAAGAACAGACAGTAAATGAAACAATATTCTAAAATTCCTATAATCAGACATATGTGGTTTATTGTCGATTTAAACTGCTCAAAAAGGTGGGTCGTTACACGATTCAATGAAATGTTGGGAACATTAACTTGAATAGCCTACAATAAACCAATGTATGTAGAAATAAATGCACAAATTCTAATTGAGCCTAAGGTGACTCCAAATGTTGAGAATCTCATGATATTGTTAGAAGATAGCAATGTCATGAAATTGGTCATGGTAGAACTTAAAGCTCACAAGAAGTCGAAAGACATACTTCAAATCATTCCACATGATAAAGGCAGTTTATCAGTGTTAGTGAGAGTTAATCGACAAAGTAGATAATTAAAACATAATAGCATACACATTCATTAAGGGACTGGCCTAATTGGTTTTGAAAAAACTGATTGGAGAAGTTGGAATTATATTCCATAATTGACCCCAAGTGCAAGTGGGAGATTGATAGAGTTAGGAGTATGCCCTAGGAGTAATTATGTAATTTGTTACATATACCTAACTCGTTGACCAATCTTGTTCAAAATAAAAGGTACTTTCTTCCTATTATATACTTAATATAATGTGATTATGTTAATTAATTAACTTAATTTATAGTATATTTAATAGAAAAATCCATGAATGGTATACTTTGTGATAGTTGTTACAAAGTGTTGTAACCGTGAGTATTTATCACAATGAAACAAATATACCATTATAGATATTCTTAGTCAAGATGCATCAAAATGGGTTTAAGGCCTATCATTAAGGCTGCAAAATTTCAGTTTTGGGAAGGTCTAGGGGTGGCTAAAACATAGGGAATTGGCTTTGAGATAATGAGTTGAGATAAAGTGAGAATGGAAAAAAAGGCTTTCCTTGTTTCTCTCCAATACAACCCTATATATATATGTATGTGTGTGTATGTATGTATGTATGTGTGTGTGTATGTATGTATGTATGTATGTATGTGCATGTATCTCTAAAAACAATTACTAACTTTTTTGGCCGTCGGTACTTTCTACATTGCTGGTTAAAACATAAATCTCAATCCACTCTGAAATTCTTAAATATATTTCAAATTAAAATAATACAATTCGATGTTAGAGGTCCGTGATTCTGTACTTGCAATATGACGAATCGAGAATAGTAAAAAGAAGTGAAGTCATTGCTTCAACGTGGTTTCAAAGGCATCATTAAATTGGTAATTTTAATTCATATTACAGTAATTAAATTATAATCCATGATCATATAATGAGCAATTTCATATCTGTTTAAACATATTGCTACTATATGTTTAGTTAGGTGATATTTTGTATGTAGATGTGGTTGTCACAAATCAGCTTAGTTATGTGCATAATTTATTTATTATACTATTTGATTTAGGTATAGACAAATGGTGTTTATAGTAAAAAATCAAATTTTGTCATTAATAATTGTTTTATATATTTATTATTAAATTCATATATATATATATATATATATTAGTGTATATCTCTCTCATAATAGCATATACGCATATATAAGATATGTATATGATATAAAATTCTAGTACACTTATTTATATATAGTACGAATTTACAATTGGAAAATTAATTATCATGCATATATTCATGTTTTTAAATTAACATTTATTGAATTTTTGAATTGTTTATTTTATATAAAATAATTATTACATTGAAAATTCAATTTTATCATTTTTAAACATATATAATTATTTCAGAAACATATAGAAAAAAATCTAGGAATTTTTCAATAAAGTTTATTATTTTTAATAATTAATATTATTTCAAAAAAACTGTTAACGATTTATTAGAAATAACAATTTAATTAAAAAAAATCTTCAAAATTATTCATATCCATTCATTCATGTCCTAGAATTTCTAAAATTTTAAAACTTGAATATTTAATAATATATTATTTTATATTAAATAATTATTGTCGAAATCATTGTATTTCTTTTTAAAAATAATATTTCAACTTTGAAAAATCTTCAAATTTTTTCTAAGCTCTATTTTATGATCCTAGATTTTATATAATAATAAAATTTGAATTCTCATCAATATATTATTTTATGTTAATTATTTATGGATGGAAACATTATTTTATTCATAATATATACAAATTAAAATACTAAAATTATTATGTTTGCAAAACTAAATTAATTTAGAATTATAAATAGTTTTCAATAATTGTTTTCTCTCTTTCTATATATATATATATATATATATATATATATATATATATATAAATGCATTATGTTCATATATTATATATAATATATTTATACATACATATGTTTGTGTGTTTATTTATATATTATAACACATATACATGCACATATTTGTACAACATATATGACATATAAAATGAGCTAATTTGTCTGTTGCAATGTAAATCCCAACATCTACATATGGACATATTATACCTTTCACGGATTATTATGTTACATATGTACTCACACATATATGTATACGATACATTTATGTATAAACTAAATCAAATAAAATTAACTTCATATCTTTATATATATGAATTTAAATAAAATAAATGATTTTATTCAAATGAAATTTATAAATGTTCTAATTTAGTTAGACTTTATAGGCCCAATAAAAGATCTAATAGGGTAAAATTATTGAAATTCACCCATAACTTCCATCGCGGGCTAGTCCATTTCCAACATACACACACACACACACACATATATATATATATAATATTACAATATACAAATAAAAATTGTTAGAATAATGTGTTTAATCGACTACACTTACGAATTAGTTTGTAGCCATAAGTATTGGATCGTACTAACAAACATTTGTCCTTGAATGCTACTAATCATTTGGCATTTTAAAAATAAAATATTGACACATTGGTAGTGCTGGTGTATGGAATGTTATCCATAAGATGGATAGTGATATATTTTTGGTTGTTAGTGCAACGATAGATTACGTACTTATTTTAGTTTGGAATAATACACAACGGTGCAACGAGAGTCTTCTTTAGGTTTTTGTATCTAATTCAAATAGAATATCTGATGTGTGATGTGTAGTAGCTTTTTTACCTGAGAGTACCGTGAATCTTATATGTGAAGATTCAAACACTACAAAGAAGATTCACCTAATTATACCATCAGTGCTTGAGCCTACATTAGAGCAAGGATGCCCAACGCATATGCAAAGGTCTCGAACATTTGTCGTACGCTAATAAATCATGGTAACAAAAGGCAATAAGAGTACCTGACTTAATCTTTCTCTTTTAAATGACTTCACAGTTTACCAAGTTTTGACAGATTTCTTTTTATTATTGTTTGTTTCTGTTTTTCTTTTCTTTGTTGATTCCTCTCATTGAAATTTCCCATATTTGAACTTGATCTCATTTATGCATATAGAAAGGAGAGGGTCATAGATACTAAATCCAGCCCTAATAAGGGAGGGACTAGTCTAATGCAGGCTCCGTCACCCTGACCACAGCGACTAAGTTAGATGGAACGAAACTTTCCTATTGCCCAGCTCCATCCACCTTAGTCCTTATATTCCATATATCACACCAGATAGATATCATATTCATGGAATACGATTAACTTTCAAAACGCCTTGACGGTGAAATGGTAGACATGCAACATTCAAAATATTATGCCAAATAGCATGGAGGTTCGAGTCATCTTCAAGGTATAATACTGAAAAATGCTCATTGAATGAGCAATTCAACAATATATTTTGGATCTAATCAATATTGATATACCATGTATCTAATTTACTTTAGCTATAGTCAATCATGTGGTATTGGCTCACTTCAGAAGCATAACTAGGTATGTGTCAACACACATAAAATAAAACACTACTTAAGAGGTTATTCGTCTTCTTCAATATAAAATTTTAGTGTTACATTAATTAAAAATCAATGTAAAGTCAAAGTCTCTAACCAGAGCATTTCTCTTAATTGATAAATGTTGTCGATTGAACCAAGTGACTTTGTATATTGAACTTCGCAATTATTATAGACATTATTTGAGCGTTGACCTATGACCAAGCTCTAGATGTCTTAGTGACATAGCGATGATGAAGAGACATAACATACAAAGGGATGTAACACTACAAAAAACAGTCTTTTTACAACGGGCAATACTCGTTGTAATATGGTTTTCGCAACGGGCATGTGCCCGTTGTAATAGGCCTCATTGTAATAGATCCACCACATTTTATAACGGGCAAAGCACGTTGTAAAAACGGTTGCAGTATACCTTTTTACAACGGCCATAACCCGTTGTGAAAATCTTATATAACAACGTGCAGTGACCCTCTTACAAAAACGCGCATTGCCCGTTGCAAAATAAATGCAAATTTAAAAAAAATACAGGAGCATCCATGCAATACATCCATATTAATACTAAATACTGTCGTAAAATAATTAAAATCACATACGAAAAGACTAAAAGCTAGAGTCATAGAATTCTAACACTCCAAAATGTTAGATAAGTTTACATACCAAATACATAAAGCATTAACACATTATATTTACATTTTGTATCACTATTACGTTGCTCCTCAACTGCCCACTACCTTAATCAGTTCACTCTACCTGGTCATCACAGCCTATTCATACAAATCATCAACTTCCTCCATTCTACTGTTAACTCTGTCACATTACACTGCTGTTCTCACTGCTACAGCATACACATAACTACCTGCACAGTGATACCTTCTAGCATGCATTTCTAGTCAAACCACTTGTTGTGCATATCTTACCACAACCACTGCTACACTTGCCTACAACACCTCACCATAGTTCACCCATATACAAACCAACAACCGCTACTTCTCCCCTTCATAACAATCTTCACTGCTTGACACCATTTCAGCACTTCACATAACCAAGACACCAACTCAAAATTGCCTTACCATCACCATTTTACTTCCTCTGACAAACCCTCTTCTGCCATTCAACCAGCACTTCAAACAGCAGACACCCTAACCTACCATTCCTTATTCAAAACAAACTACCCCTACATCATATCACCACTTTGACTGTGCATAAACATTGTGCACCTCTCCTCTGTCCACCATACCAAACATCTTCACTCCACCAACTAACCACATCAGTGCACATCACCCTTCAACAAACTCCCCTACCAAACAACTTCCACCACCACCCCTTACAACAGTCCTGCATTTATGTAAACTGCCACATTTACTAAACTGTCACTGCACTTTTCAACAATATACCCATATACTTCAACCTTCAAACTTGCTTCATCGAACATAAAACATCTCATACACCTTTACAAAATTCAACTTCTTCAACATCCCCCCACAGCCACAAAAACCATCGGGCACACTTCCAACATCACACTGTGCATGCTCTGTGCACATACCCCCTGACCTGAACTGCCATCAACCATCAATACATTATATCAGCCAATCAAAACTTTATACAAACACCAGTCATCCTCCTACACCGCTACACATCACACACATCTTCCCATTTTCATTCACCACATCACTGACTTACCCAGTTCTATGCATCACTAGTGCAACTTCAATACAACAACTTTGTTCAATCACCTCCATCACCGTACTTCTAGACACTGCAACCTTACTAGCCACTATCCCAAACACCACCAACCATCAGCATTCTCAGTTCAACCTGCTGCCATCCCGCTAACATCAACATCCACAATCATACAGCTGCACATATCCACTTCACCATAAACCTTCCCATACCACTGCATTTACACATCACAGTTCTACCGCAAAGCTTCCATTAACAAAACATTCACCATACCATTCACAAACCTTCCTACACTGTTATTGCCACATTATACCTCCTCCAAACTATCATAACCACCAACAAACGCTGCACAGTGCCATACTTACAACTACCATCCCTCTAGTTACACCACCACCAGTAACTCACCAAACTGCTTGATAATCTCCACTGCACTGACAACTACAACCATTTCATCTACAATTCCACAAAAATTCACCATTATCAACCGCAGACTATCACCACCAAAAAATTGCAACAACTTTCCTAAACACACTACTCACTCCAGTCCTTCATTCCACTGCCAAACAAACCACACCAATCCCAGAAACAAGTCTCTGCCTTCAATTCAATCAACCTTCCTACTACCATAAACACTTTCTACTGCTTTATCCAAAATAACAACATTCCTACAGTCATCCTCTACATCACAAACCATCATCAACACAACAACTTGCCTGACCATCTCCAAAACCATAGTATATTCTTCAAATTCATCCAATATCATCACACCACATTCCAACAATCCCCCTACACTACTGCTGCCATAGTGCACTGCCATCAACTACATCAACATCGCGGCCACACCGTTCACTGGATCTTGTGATCGCCCCTTTGGGTATGAGTTTGAGAGTTAGATAAAGTCAGAAATTATAAAATAAAAATTGAAAGTAAAACACTTCTAGTCATTCACGATCGTGTACGGTTGTATGATTATCTATCCATAAATTTAGTTAGCTAGCCAATTCTATTTGCATTCCAAATAAAGGTTGGGATAAAAGATAATATTTCTCTGTAAATACGTGAATCTACTGTAGGGCACCTATAATACACACTCTGGAACTTCGATGCAACCCTGTAGCATAATGTCAACCTTTTCCAGTAGACGTAGTGGTACGGGTGTAATAATGCTTATGCAACCTTTTGGAAAAATTGATTTCTCTACTTAACCCTGTTTTATTTTAATAAAATTCAAACAAAATAAAATAAAAATTAAATTTGAACGTACATTAAGAATAAGTCAGCGGTAAAGATTACCTAACCCAACACAAAAGGGCACGTTCTTGTGTGAAGAAGAAATATCTGAACTAATTCCCAAGCCTATAATTGTTTATTACTATCAGCAAGTTGACTATAACTAACAAAATCATTTCTTTTAGAAAATACTTCCTGAAATATGCAATTATCTGTAGAAATTTATTTTTGTTGTAGTGATTGTAGCATTAACTCAAACAGTTGCCTTGCGATTTCGAGTTTTCATTTTTTTTGATTAATTGAAAATCCAAATGGAAAACCTTTGTTCGGGTTGATAAGGCTCATCAACAAAATAAATTGTCAAAAATTCTAATAAAAATAAGGATGATGATTTATCACAAATCCTTATTCAGTTTGTCAACATCGGCGGCGGCGATGGTTAAAGCAGTATAGCTAAAGATGTATATTCAGTTCAAATTAAAGGTAGTCCATAGTGAAATTTGTTGTATAACATTTTGAAATTTTTTTAAAAAGCAACCATCCAAATTGTTATATCAAATTTTTTTTGGAAATAGTTAATCCTGCCAGTTTCAGAAGCTTCACAATTAGTCTAAATTAGGAAGCAATTCATTGCATTGAACAACTAACCAACTTTTAAAAAGTAAACAAAAAAAAAACATAACTGAATATGAAAAAACTAAAGTCAATCAAACTCAGTCCCATCCTCAATGGAACTAACAATTAATTTCAGGCTAAAGTTGAAATTGGTATTTCAAAGGTTAATTTTATATTCATTTCCAAATTTGTTACCAATGCACTATATCTTTTTTATTTTTGCATTAGCGAATCTCAAAGTCCGTTTTTGTATACTCTGCTTATTGTTTTGACCTATCTGCATGAACATAACATGTTTTACTAAATACTATTTGTGTGAATGCGTCTATATGCATTCTTATGTAGTTTCTTTGTCGAACCAGTGGAATAGTGACCCCAAATTTAAAACTTAGGAGCACAAGTTCATATGGAAAATAATTCATAAGTTCATATCACAAATAAAGACCCGACACCTTTAACCATCGGTGGCGGTGACTCAGAGTTTGTCAACATCGACGGCAGTGTTAGGTCAATCAGCTCCATCGCCTCACATACATCGTTCGTCAACACGATCCTGTCTGGAGTTTTGGTTTGAATCGAGAAAGGCCATTGAGGGCAATTAGGAGGTTTGTTTGTTGATAGGGCTTCAGATATAGGAACATGTAGTATTGTGGTATTTTGGTGGAGAAAGGAAATGATTTTGCTTTGGAATTCAGTGGGTATTTGGAAATTAGATTAAGGAAAAATGGGGCAAGCAAAGCGGGAAAATAAATTTAGCCGGAAACGAGGCGCGAAAAACTTTTACAACGGGCGTTAGCGTTGCAAAATTGCCACCTTTTACAACGGGCATTATGTGACAGTTTTAAAATTAGCATATATTACGACGAGCATGAAAGGACCATTGTAATAGAAGTCTATTACAACGGACAATCATTTCTCATTGTAAAAAAGCTGTTGTATAAGACATCTATTACAACGGGCTTGAATGACCCGTCGTAATAGCCTTCTATTATAACGGTCAGCCAATATCCGTTGTAAAAAAGGCATTGTAATAGGTTACTTTTGTTGTAGTGTAAATGGGTTGGATCGAATGCACGTGTATTCGCATCCTGTCCTATAAGAGATTTATATGAATATGAACCATACAAGGTTTAAATTTGAATGTTCATATGAGGCGAACAATGAAAAATGATGCACGAACAATAGAAAAACATCGAACAATTCTAGACGGATGCATTTCCATACATTTTTTCGTCTTAATCATATCATGAAGGAAAATCGAAAAATACAAACCAGGCGTTTTAAAATCTCAAACAAAGTTAGAAATTAAATTTTCACCTAGTTGATCTATGAGTTTATAAACTAGTATCCACTATTATGGTTAAGTAAAATCCGTACATATTTTGATATTTTAATTATTTAAATATTATTAGGGATAAGTTCAAATATGAACTCTTCCGAATTTTTCTAGTGTTCTATAATTTAATTAAATTATTGTTGATGGAGACAAAATAATATAAATGTTATATTAATATAAACTTTAAGAGATGCTCATATTTTATTTATTTAAATACATAATAGTTATTTATTTGTTTAAATTAAATGAGCCTAAAAATTAATCCAAATAAATAAAGTATGTATTTAGCTAAATACATTATTATTATCGAAAATTTTATTATATGATGGTAAATTCATGACCAGCATATGCATGATAATATACGGAGAATTTTTTTTTTTTAAATAAGAGTGGTACTTTATTCAAGCAGATCATTCATTTTGATTCCTCGGATGTTCGAATTATGACCTTTAGAACCTCGGTATAGAGTGCCACACCATTTTCTATTTGACCAATGGCCACTAACAAATTGAATATGAGATATTTTTATATTTTTGGGAAAGAGATTAGGGATACTTTGTGACTACTATATTAGATCATGTATTTTGACAATGAAAACAGAAAACATACCATCACAAGCTTTGTAGGAGTATTTGAGATTCACAAATATGGAACGTATATAAAAGTAACATGGAGCTTTATATGATAATGACTTAACATATGCTATGATGGAGTTTGGAAGGTAAAAGCATTAAAAAGGCAGTATTGTTATATTTAGTAGTTAAGTTTGTTAAAACCCACAAGACTCTCCCATATCATACCATCGCATTATGATTTTTTAAAAGCTATAAGGCCTCGACCTATAGCTTTTAGTTTTCCCTTTTTTGCAATAATACAACACTTATACCATAACCACTAGCATAACATTCCAAAATGATTTCGTTGCTAAAATGAGGCATTGCAAGAATGGAAGGTTTCATTAACTGTTGTTATACCTCCGCAAAGGCTTTGATAGCATTAGAATTCCATTAAAGCAAATTATTTCCAAAAAGCTCAGTCAACGGTTTAGTAATAATCCCGTAGCCTGTGAAGTTGAGGAACCCTCCTAATCCCTTCACAGTTTGAGGTTGTGTCCATTCTTAAATAGCCATGCCTTGTTCAGAGATAATATGCCCTAAATACTACATTTATTCTTGAGCATGCATTTTGATAATTTGATTACCCAGATGTTCTCTTGCAAGCCGTGGTTTCATAACCCTATCATGTCTCGGTCCGACCTCAAATAACCCTTAACCGTGGACCAACACGGTCTGAAACTCAATAGGACCTCATTTATCCATGAACTTTGATCGAACCTTTAAACCAACGGTTCAACCGTCAATTTTACTTGATTGAACCATAGTTCTTTCGTTTTTTCTTGCTTTCTCATCGTATAATTCTCTCTCATTTTTATCATTTGCATTGTTTTGAAGAAATTAAGTAAATATATATATATTTCAAAAATCATAATAGTTCCAAAATTTAAACCACCGATTTCATTATTTTGTTCTTCAATGTTGCAAACTTCTCTTATAACACTATTAGACGTGTCAAGTTTGCCGTTATTAAGCATTCATCGTTGTGCACTACTCTACTATATACAAAGCTGTAGTTGTGCACTGCAACAACACATAACTTCGGTTGCATATCTTGAAGACCATCTACAACTTGTGTGCATAACATTATTATTTCAATATTTTTGTTTAAAGTCTGTAGTTAAATGTGCAAATTTTTTGAAAAAATAAATTACGGTTTTGACGGTTCGACCGGTTGAACCAGGGTAAACTTAAACATTCAATCATCACGATTCGAAGGACGACACAGTGATGAAAACTATGCTTGCAAGACCTGAAAAGAGGAAGATCCGGTTTTGAAAGCAATGCTTTCATGTACTGTATCACGAATGATAGTTGACCTTATATCATTTCTTTTTCAGTAGCTTTTAATCAACTAATTTAATATCATCTATTTTCATGCCTTAGACACATGAAGTTCTAGTAATTGCATATAAACTTAATCGACAACTTCTTGAAGTTAAACGTAATATCACCTAGTTCCTTCTGGCCATTGAACTCCTCAAACCAGTTGACGTCCACTAATAATAACAAATTTTTGGACAAATTCAAAGTTCAAACCCCTGCAGTTTTTCCACATTGGCCATTGTTACTTCATAACTTTTGGTTTTTGTAACTGAGAGTTTGATTTTCATTGCAATTTCCAAATTTAGAAAACTAGATATTAATCCTGAATTAACCAAGATATTAACTAGGTGGTTTTTAATGTAACCTAGAACTCTAATGGTATTCAGAGAAGGGATTCCACACAAAGCTTGCAAAGATATATTGAAATTATGCCCATTCATATCATCCTCATCTTCTTCAGATTCATTTTCATATGTTATTTCTTCATCATTTATGCCAATGTTTACGATTCTCTACATTACGTGTACTTCCCCACTCTTACATTTATGTCCAATATGCCTTCTTTCATTGCATCATAAGCATTGGTTCTTTTTTCATTTTTCAATTAATCCAGTAGGGGTACCCCTTTCATACTCGCCTTCAGCGTTTTCTGTAGAATTTGTGGTCGACTAATTGTATTCCTCCATAATTTTTTTACTTGTCTCTTTCGGTAATTCATCCATAAAGTAGTAAAAAATGATACATGATGAGATAAGTTGGAAAGATAAATATAATTTTATTGTTATAACCGTCTAGGGAAAAGTAACCGCAGGGGTGTAAATTGACCGACCCGTCTTCTTTTGTTTCATGTTGAATCTCTCTCTCTCTTCATATAAAATTCTAACATGTTATCTCAATTTCGTTCAACACCAAAAGCCAAAACTTCAAAATTCCTCTTTGCCCCCAAATTATTTTATTCAGCTACAAAAACCAGACCTGATGCTGCACCACTCTTTTTAGCCTCAAATCTCAAAGAGCCGTCATAGCTCCTTGTTGACGCCGAATAAAAGAATTGTGATGAGTCTTTGCCGAGATCTGGATTTCAAATTTGCTGCCGCATCTGTAGATAAGTTTATGCCTTATGCCTTGGATTTGAAGCTTGTAGAGATGATGAGATGGTCGTAAGGTTGTCTTAGCTTTGATATGAAGCTCGTCAATTGATTCACTGAGATGAAAGTTGTGTTTCCTACTTGAACCCCTATCTGATTCGATGCACTGAAGCTCACTGGTATGGAGACACGTGATGGAGGTAGGATGTTGATGATAAGGTTTTGGTTGCAGAAGTACGTTGCCACGACAGTGGTCGGAAATTCAGACGATTGGTCATTGCTGCAGTGAGGTCGCGGCTAGTTCGGTGGTGATTGGAGATGGAGTTTGGTGTAAGGCGTCGATGTTGCTCAGACGATTTGGGTTTAGGCATTGAGGTGAGGTTGCAGATTGTGATTGAAGTACATAGTTTTTATTGAGGCTGGATGGCGAGGTTGTTTGGCAGGCGCATGTCGCTGATTAACAGGTGGTTGAACGTTGCAGGTCGCAGTTGTGCAATTGAATTTTGGGTTGTGGATTCGATTTTGCGGACTGATGAAGAAGCATCAGGAGGAGGTTGCGGTGTAGTTTGTTGGAGGTTGGTTTGTGGTTGAGGTTATTGCTTTGAGGTTGCTAAGGAAAGGTGCAAGTAGATTAAGTCTAGAATCAGGGAGATGGTTTGATTTTGGTAGTGATTAGAGATGAACTTCATGTATTGTCTGATGTTGCAAAGAAATGATGTAACGACCTGATATTTCGAATCGTTTACGTCCACACAGGTCGGACTTGAATTGCTCGAAACAACAGATTGTTAATTTATATTTGACAAAGCTTAGCATAGCATTACAACAATAAGCAGCGGAATAGATAAGTCGTAGTTCATGAAGCTACTATATAAACATCAGAGTCTGAACCAAAATATAACAAAATCTCAAATACAAATGAACCTTTAATACATACGCAACTGACGAGTCAGAACACAAATGACTAGAATAACAGAAAGATGAATAGATAGATCTTCCAACAAAGCTTCAATCTCCAAAGATGAGTCTCAAATACTCTGACACCCAGTCTGACCCGAGCATAAAGCAAAATACAAAACACTTGAGTCAGAATAAACATTTTTATATAGTAAATTCAACTCAAGTAAAAAGGTCAACTGAAATACAAGTAAATTAAAGAATGTTTGGGATTTCCATCATCTACAGATTCGTGGAACTATCTACTATGTAGTAATATATGCTATAATAATATGTCTATAGTAAAATAAACTATTAAAATAGCATTAAGGCGTCACTCATATCCCCCTTAACACATATTGTATATTTCCATAGTCTATACTGTACCGTAAGCTCCTCCGTGAGGTTTACTCAAAGGGCACTACATAGGTATGGTACAAACCAAACTCTAGAAGGCGCAATGGGGCATGTGAAAAGACACACGAGGCAATGCTAGGGTAGATATACCGTTTGCAGATCCAGATTGGTGGTAACGCATAGAAGCCACTACCGTCCACCTCGAGACATACTCCCAAATCAAAGGTGCATCCAATCAAATCACAAAATAATAGAATGATATCGAAAAAATGTGCCCGATAGGAGGAATGAACTCACTTGGCCCGGCATGGTTTCTGTTTTAGCCACATCAAGCTAACTCGCGGGAGTCAGGACTACGTAAATACCTCATACAGAATCATTACCAACCATCCAACTTCGTTCTGGAATCTCCAACATGTACACAGTTGTTAAAGTGGTTTTCGGCATTGGCAGAGAGTATGACATATCTGATCCGTCTCTTTAACAACCAAACGCTTATTTCACATCATGGTCATTTCATTTCAAATAGTTCATAATTCATATCAAAATGTCATATTCATTTCAAAAGCATATCAATTCAATATCATTATTCACTTTAGATAATATCCATTTCCTAAATCGTAACACTTTCAAAATTATAACACTTTTGAAATCATAACACTTTTGAAATCATAACACTTTCGAAATCATAACAGTTCCAATTTAAACAATTTAGATACTGAAAATAGTATATATATTGAAATAGTTATAAATTAAAATCATTTGTATATATTAAAACACTTTATGTAACAAAATTAGTTTTCTCCAATTTCGCAAGTCGATTTAAATCATCTTAAATTCCAAAATTCAGTTTAAATTAATTCCAGTTGAAATAAAGGTCAAAGACTCAATTCAAATTCTCAATAAACCATTTCAATTTATATCGATTTCAAATCCAAGTTTAAACTATCACTTCAATTCCAATAAGATTCAAGGTTTAAATATTCAAGTTTCATTTATATTTCAACATTTAACTTTAATTTTATTCAAATTAGAAAATATTCACTTAAATCATTTTAATAAAAATTAAACAAATCTTAATTTATAAATTTAAATCAATATTAAATATTTAGTCTCAATTTTACTTAAAGTTGAGAATATTCATTTAATTACTTTTTATCAAACCTAGTTATAAATCATATCTTTCAAAATCAATAAATTCAAATCAATTCTTATTTAAATTCAATTATTAACCGATTTAAATTCCAAGTCAATCTTAATTTATCTTCATAACCTTTATTATTTAAGTTATAAAAAAATTATTTTTAAAATGTTAATATAATTTTAAATAATGCTTAAACACAATATACACAAATTAAATTAAATTTTATTAAATCTTATTATTAAATTTATATTATACTAAATCTTATTTTATACTAAATCTTATTTTATATATTTGTAAGATAATAAAATTATAATTAAAATATTAAAATTTATAATTATCAAAACTAACTTGCAAATTAAAATTTTAAAAAATATTATTTTAAAAATATTAATTTTATACATATATAAAAATAGCATTCATATATTATATTTTAAAAAATCAATGTTTATTAAAACCCATTTATTTCCTTTCAAACTTTGGAAATCATTTTCAAATATAGACCAATGGTGTCCATTTATAATTTTCTATCCTATGGTCAAGTAATACGGATATTTATCATTTCAATCCGCAATTTAATATCTACGAGGAAATCATCTCAACCCGTAATTCCAAAATTCAAAATCAATGAAAATCGATTGGGTTTATCATTTCAACCCGTAATGATTTTCCTTTAATCTATTATATCGCTCCGGTATGTATCATTTCAACCCATATGGATTTCTAAAGTAGCAGAGAACTTGCAAAGTGAGAACAAATATGATAATAATATAACATATCAACAACAGGCATATATGATCATAATTAACAATTTAACAAGATATATATAACAGGATATGGTGTCATATATGCTCAGTCATCCCAGCTACTTCTCAGTCGTGCTTTCTTCATATGTCAATTAACATCAGTGAACTCATGCAAATAATAACAGATCATATTTAACAATTAAATAACTAACAATTCAAATTTAACGGCATATTTCAATTCGTTATTTCAGGTGAATTAAATTTACTAAGTATAAGAATGTTAATCGTGAATGATTGCTCACCTTTCGAGGTTATAGAAACATGGGAACAAGATGAAGATGGACACGAATAAGCATGGAAAATTAACAGAGCTAGAAAACTGCTACTGTAATAGGGATTCGAATAGCGACAAGTTTTAGAAATTTGAATCAATGGGAATAAATCAAAGCTAGCTTGAACAAAGCTATATATATTATAATTTCTATTCTGAAATAAATATTCATTTTAAAACACATATTTAAAATGAATTTTTATGTATATATATATATATATTTGTGTGTGTGTGTGTATTCAACACATATAAATGAAATCCTTGTATATATTGTATCGCAAAAATCAATAAACAATATATATTCTAAAGTCTTTACAAAACCCAAATTTATAGATATTACCATAGTTTAGGTCAATACTTTAAAGATATTATATACATATATTTCAAAATATCACATTTGTTAAACATATATGTATCAATATATCAATATATATTTTAAAATCAATATATCCATATATATTTCAAAATCATATAGCTTAAGTACATCTTAAAATTTAAAATAAAAGTTTTATATCGTCTTTGGAACAAAAGCACATACAATAAAATCTTTAAAAGTCTCTAATCCCAGAACACTTATTTCTAATCAAATATATATAAGCAACCTATATAAACTCATGCATACTTCGATATAATTATATGACAATTATATAAACTGATGTAAATTGTATATATGACTCATACACACACACAGAGATATATGTGTGTGTGTGTATTACTAACATATATTAGATACAAATGACATATATACTGATGTAAACTTTATATACAACTAACATATTATATATAACTTTTCCTTCTTTTGAAGACAAGATAACTTACTATATATGTATAACTTACTTTATGTATAAATTTAAACTAAGATGATATATGCAAATATCTTAAACATACAATTTGGAATTCTTTAAATATATATACATGTATGTATGTATGTATGTATGTATGTATGTATGTATGTATGTATATGTGAAGAAGGCTAAAAGTTGTCATGGTCATCATGAAGGACGTGAGAAGGCAGCAAGGTGGAAAGAGAGGCCGGATCTATGCTAATGGACGAGCAACAGTACGCTGTTGGTTTACGGGAGAGAGAAGAAGAGGCGGGGGGAGGGGGAGGGGGTGTTGAGGGATGGTGGTCAGGTTGTTGAAGAGGAAAACTGGTCGGGGATGGTTGTTCGAGTGGAGCAAAGGCGAGAAGGATGTGGAGAACGGTGGAAGGAAGGTGGACTTGCCTAGGTTTGGCTGTAGGCTTCAGTGATGGGAGGACAAGGCTCGACAGGGTGCTTGGGTGGAGGCAGGTCTGAAAGGGTGGAGGTGGTAGGCGCCGATGCATATGGTTTGGCCGAAGGGGGGTTCGGGGTCTGGGAAAAGAAGGGGAGGAGGAGGAAAACGCGTGGAGAGGCGGGTTGAGCAGGTTATGGGCGGAGCAACTAGAAAGTGAGGTGGTAGTGGGCACGGTCGTGCGATGGGAGAAGCCGAGCAGTTCTCTGGCATGAAGGGGATGTTGATGTTCGGCCATGGAGTTAGCAACCTGGGGTGAAGCGCGAGTACGAGGGTTACAGGAAATAAAATGTGAGAGCTAAAACGAATCAAAATAATGTATCGAACTGGTTGGAATGCTAATAGCCAGAGAATAAAAAAGTCAGAAGTTGGATTTTTTGGAAATAATAATGATTGACGGCTGTTGGTATAACACGTTGGACAATTGAGCGGACAGGGAAACCAAAAGGTTAACAAAGGTTACCAATACGACAAATCGTTTAGCCGATTTCTCCCCGTACCGGACACCGAAATGCAAAAATGAATATACTGTGGAGATCAACACGACGAGACAAGTAGAATTGTATCCATATATGAGCGATACAATTGTCCTATCAAAAGTCAATTATTCGCAGCCAAAATTGCTGCTAAATCGCCAAAAATAAGATAAACGGGGCTACAGAAGTCCAAATTTAACGAAACAAAATATGACGTCTTACTCAAAAAATGATTTACATTTTTATTATATAAAAATATTCAAGTTTCGAAAACGTTTTAATTTCATCTAATTAACTGATTTTATATTTAAATTGAAAATTGCACAACGGAATTCACCTTTATATTTTCCGATGAAAATTTGACATTTGCTACGTTTAGATAGACACATACCGAATATCAAATTTTCATTGCTAAATTTAATTATTTACTTTCAAGCAAAATTCCAGTTAATTACGCTATAAAAACCGTTAAAATTTACGGTTTCATTACAAATGAACTGGCTTTGAAGAAATGCAGTTGCTATAATGGTGTTTGCAAAAATTTATGAGATTAGTTTGTTCTTCTTACCGAGAGATGTTTGTAGTATGAGATTTGTGTCTTCTGATGTTGATGTTAGCATGAACAAGGCATTCTATGTTGTGCAGTTAAAGCCTCGCTAATACTCTGCAAAATACCCGCTATAGCGCATAGTGCTCTTCGACCGCTACGCTATTTCAATTTAGCGCTATAAAATAGTAGATCCGATTCAAGACCCATTATTTTCCGCTACACCCGCTAAATCAATGTTTTTAATGCCCGCTTTAGCAATATGAATCTAAAAAGGTTTGTTTGACTAGTTCTCTTATAAATCAAATCAATAAAATTAAGGTAAAGACCTAATATTGAGGCATAAATGCTCAGTATATGTTAGAAATCTATTGTGATCACTAAATCTAGTCTGCATAAATCAAGATATTCATCGGTTATATTATATAAGATAAAATATTGTTTACTTTTTCTACACAATTGATGTGAGAATGAGAATAAATTAACTTTAAATATTTGGTTTTATATCTAATAAATCATTTTTCACCTCCGCTGTTTTCCACTATATCCCCGCTATAACTTTTTGCACCTCCACTGCTATAGAACCGCTAAGCTCTTTAACTGCATAGATTCTACAAAATGTTGGTTGCGACGATGTCGGTTATGAGGTTGGACAATTCGACGAGTGCTCATAAACTATTCAATGATATGTCTATAAGAAGATGGGCATGCTTACAAGTGAAGCAGATAGGACTACGAGTGGAGCAGTTTTGATTTCATGTCATCCAACAAGCAAAGGAAAAAGAGTCGTAGCTTTAGCTTGTTGGAGGATGACAAATACAGCAATATTAAGTGAAGGCTCATTGATGGTGATCCATGAGTCTTTTCGAGGAAACCAATAGAGTTTGTTGATGGCTCATGAGTGATGCAGTAATCAACAAGGCATAGTTGAGCATGCCAAGCCAAGTAGAAGGTGAAATCGTAATCAAAGACATGAATGAAAGATGAGAAGTATCCACAAAACTTTAGTTTGATAGCGCAACATTATAAACTAAATATTAGGCAAATTTAGTTTAAGGGAGGGTGTTAAATCTAATTAACGTGTGTTAAAAACTCGGTCAATATAGTTGCATGAAATATGGCATTATATCCTTGTTTGTAGGTTAAGATATAAATTTAAGTGTTGTCTATTTATGAACATGTATTTTGTTTTATTTTAAAATCAAGTTAATAACAATGCAGTCTTCTTTTGTTTCATGTTGAATCTCCCTCCTTCTCTCCATATAAATTTTATTAGTTGTCACGTCATACCCGATTTCCTCCTGTAGGTCATCCAAGAATATTTCATAGTGAAATTTGAAGGTAATGGACCAATCATACCTTATAGTTGCTCACACTTATTAAGTTCTGCCAAAATGAAGTTTTCTTTAAACTTGCAAGTGTGCCATAGAGTCTTTATAACTCAACTGGTTTAAATCTGATTAAAATTTCTACCTTATACACCTACCATTGATCAAAGTTGTTTACATTGTCGATGAGAAATAGAATCATTGTTGTGCTTCTTTTTAAACATGGAAAAATCAGGTTTTAACTATTAGGATTTTATCTATAGAGAAGGAGAGAGATTCAACATGCACAAAAAGAGACTACATTGTTATTGATTTCTATTACATACTTAAAAGAACAGAGTACTATACACACATATCTTTAATAATAGTTGGAGTAGCGTTGGTGTCACACTTTTCTAGTATCAGCGTGAACTATCAAAAATGCCCCTCCATCTATTATCAAATTTTAATCACTTAAAAATATGATCTAATATTAAACTTTTTTTACAAATTCAAACACTCATAAAAGTAGGATCTAACCATTAAACATGCTTTACAAATTCAAAATGCTTCTAAAAATAGAGTCTAAAATTAAATTTTTTTTTACAAATTCAAAATATTTCTTTTCAAATATATAAATCCTAATATCACTTGAAAATAAAAAATCATTTTTTGACTGATTTAAACATATATGATTTATAAGAAAAACAATTCACGGACGAAGACATGTCGATATATATGTATATACACACACACACACATACATACATATGTATGTATGTATGTATATGTATATATGCGTACATACACCAAACACAACTTCAACTAAGTTGAAATTTATCATGATTCAGTGGCACTAGCAACATGCCAAAGGACAAGTTGAACTATAATTATTCAAACCTTTTAACATAACACAAACTTTGACACCCTCCCTTAACCTGAATGTGTCTAACTTTCAGTTTACAAAGTTGCACTATCAAACTGTGATTTTTTTTGGTTGCTTTCTCATCATTCATTTATGTTTTCATTAACGACTTTCATATTCTATTTAGCAAGACAAGCTCAACTATTTTATGTTGATTGGCATGTCATTCATGAACTATTAACAAATTCTCTTGGTTCATTCCAAAAGACTCACTGTCTATATCAATAAGCATTCACTTGATATTGTTGTACCAGTCATCTTCTGAACAAGCTAGAGCTGCAGCTCTTCTTTCTTTTGCTTATTGAGTGATGTAAAACCACATCTGCTTCATTCAAAGATTTACCTACTTCACTTGTAGGCATGCTTATCTTCTTCTAGGCATATAATCAAACAGTTGTCGAGCACTCCACAAATGTTCATAACCCATTATGCCAAAAAATCTTACAAATCGCCTCCATCGAAATCTTTTATGGATCCACTTCATCTCACTCAATTCAGAGTGAGACACAAATTTTAAATAAGATCAAGGGTAATTCTATTAACATCCATTGTAATGGACGAGGATTTTCGACCTTGAAAATTGACATCAATACGTTCACTGTACAAAATACCGAGCAGCCGAGTGCCGGAAATACCAGTTTATTAGGGGCAAAGAAGAAAAGGTAGAAGAAAGATAGAAACAACAACATAGAATCTGACAATCGCAGAGGAACAAAATATAATATATAACAATATATTTTTATACAAAAGAATCTATAACTGTTTAATACATACCACTATCAAAGTACAAAAATTCAATACATCAATCTGGATAGTTTAATAACCTGTCCTCACACAGCGAAAATACAAATCAATTATGTGATATACATCTAAACTCCTCCAGCTCGCCTCTCGAGCTCCATAGCATCCTAACTTGAATCTGTAACACTCGGTCTGACCCAAGCATTATAATAAAATAACACCCGAGTCAGTCTGGAAAAACCATCGTGAGAAAACACACTAAATTTGAATTATTAACTTTTTCAAAATCCATTGGAAACAAAGGTATCTGATAAGACCACGTCACAAATAAACACAACAGATTTTTACCTTACGATAAACAAAACAATTTTATAGAAAATCCTCTGATAATATAATAGTGTCTAAACATACATACTTATTCAAATAGCTGATATTGTTATATTAATTAAATTCCAGCATACTAGGTTCTACAAACAAAACCGTAAGCTCTTATTGGAGAATGGATTTCATCGAATGAGTGGGCCACTGGGGTACCGCCCACCATGGTGCACCTCTAGAACAATGTACCGAAGACCACGCCAGGATCCCCTGCTACACAAAGACCGACCTACCCCTAACCTGGATAGTCCGAATATGTTATCACCCCGGGTATTCCCACCCTTACCAACGAGCGCTCCTTCCATGCACACCCATATCCATAAATAATAGGTTTCCGAGGACATTTAGAAAGGTGATAACATACCCTACTTGGGTACCCGCTTAGCCTTCCTACATCTCCTATGTTTTAGTCATTCCCGGTTGATGAGGTTCGAGGCTAACATTACCTTTCAAGATCAATTTTACTTAGATTGCTCATCGTCCTTTAGTGGCGATGTTCTGATAGCATTCGTCCTTACAAGTTGTCCTGGGTCTGGACAAACCGAATCACCGTCTTCATCATCTTCACGGTATTCATTCGTAACGTTCAAACCAGATCGAAGTGGTTTTTCGATAGTTAAATTCCGATCCCGGTCTCTTCAAAACGATCCGCGAGTTTGGCCCGTATTGATAGTCGGTTATTTAACTATCAAATAAAACATCCACAAGCAACCATCAAGCCTTAAATAAATTTTCCGAAACATTCATTTCAAAATATCTTTATAAGATATTACCCCAGTACTCCATCTTTTTGAAAACAATTCCAAACCCTTATGCTTACAAGAGAATATTCCCAACTATCTCGATTTTTAGAATATTTCTCCCCAACTCAATTTAATGTTTTACACTTAGGAAGTACTCTATCTATTTTCTATTTCCTATTTCCTATTTTTATCAATATCATTTACAATCTACTTATAATTCCTTACTCATTTATACGAATTCTATAGGTTTTAGGATTCCTTAATTAATTCCTTTAGTATTTCCAAAGTCAAATATATTTGCTTATGGTTTCAATCTCCTCTCTACTTCTTTTGTGAATTCTATCTCACTTTTTGAAGTTCACTTATCTTATACTTTGGAATTTTCCTTAAGTTCCCATAGCACCACTATAAGCTCTTCTTCTAAAATTATATTCGTTTTTAACAACTTTGTTTCCAATCTCGAGGGAATTTATAAATAAATTTAAATCGTTTAAAATTATATATGTATATATGTATATATGTGTGTGTATATATAATAAGAATAATAGTTTACTTTTGAAATATGTTTTTAGGTAAATCTAAATTATCAAACATCTTAAATAGCCTTAATAATTCATATCCAATTACTTTTAAATAATTAATTAATTCATAAAGCTGATAAATAAATTTAGAATTTGTTTTCCATAAATATTAAATATTATAGTAACCAAGTTTTGGAATATTCTAAATCTAATATAGATTAGGTTATATAGTATAGAAAACAAAATACCATTTTAAAAACATTTTTAAATTACTCGACAAAAATCTATTTTTATGGAAATCCAATATTCGCCAATTTTAATTTGTAAAATATCTCTCGGTTCGTATTACAATGACCATATCTAAATTCAACTACCATTTTCACATTCAAAAATATATTCTACTATTTCTTTCCCAAAAACGATTCTCATAACTCGATATAAATTCATTCTATAAATTTATACTCCAATTTATCCACTAATATCATTTTATCTTATTTATAAACCCCATTATAAATTTATAAATTCCTTTGAATTTCACTTATTTATAAAACAAATTCTATTTATAAAATCCCATTTTAAAATTCTTTCCCTTAAAAATTTCTAATTTTATTTCAAATCTATTTTAATCATAGATTTCAACTTCTTTCCATAATTTCAGAATATCGATTTCAATTCCTTTTATATAATTTATTTAAAATCTCTATTTAAACCAATTTACGAATAGTTAAGTACAATCCAAGTTAATTTATACATTTTTCCATCCTACTTCATTCCTTTAAAAGTAATCCAATTTTCGATATAAATAATGTATATTCAAATCTTTTTTTATTTCTTCAAATTAATTGTTTATGGTATTTAGAAATACCAAATTTGATTCTTATGCTATAAAAACATTTAATAATTGATTCCACACATAATCCATAGCAATTAATCCATCATATCATATATCAATATATATATATATATATATATATATATATATATATATGAAAACAATAAATATTTTTGATGAATCCAGTAGGATACTTCCAACATGTTTTTCCTGCATCCACATATATTAGTCAATAATAAAAATACCAATCTCGCTTTGAGGCAGGATATCATGGTATATAGGGTCATCCGCTATTACGTGGGCGCATAGGCTCACAACCGTTATAACGTGTGGCAATATCACTCCAATACTAATATATATACTACTATATATATAGCATCCAACTGATAATAATTTATAAATCCAACCAGCATTCAATAATTTATTTTTAGTTATTATAAATTAAATATAGCAATCCGAAAAGGGTGAGATTTTACTCACATTGATTTTCAATTGCAATCCGTTCCAATTTTAAATTTAAACTGAACAATGTTCGAAATAAATTTAAATTCCAACTGACTCTGATCGACTCTAAATAAATTCCAGATGTTGTATTCCTCAGTACAATCCCAACACATCTGGTTTGTTAAATTTCAATCTCGTATGAACATGTTATGAATTATATTATCATATGATCTTAAACAATACCTAATGTAAACAAATAAATTTTAATCACTTAATAACTGCTTATCTTTTTTATACAGTAATATACCTTCCCTTCAAATCTAGGCCGAGATCAGAAACCTAATCCCACTTCACCTTGCGCCGCCACCTGGAGATCGCCTCCATATACGAAACACACGTGCAAACAATCACATCAAGTGCCCACCCCTATCTGCATGCGACTCCCTCCTTCATTGCGTACCTCCCTGGACTCGTCTCCCACCTCATACACGACTTCACTTGGCCATAGGCAAACGCGGCCTCCCTCTAGACTCCAATCGGTTGCAACCAAACACCTTGCCTCTCATATTGCCTCGACGACCCGAGCTCCCCACGGCTAGTCTCCCAGTGCACCAAGGCATGATGAAAATCCCTTCCTTTGCCATTCGAGCCTCGATTTATACTACCTCACCTCACTAGAACTCTAGCCGACATCGCGATTTCAATTTGAGATTGGTTTTCTTCTTTTTTTCGGTTGATTCATGGATTGAACTGAAGATTGAAAGAGAGAGGGAGAGGTGCGATTTCATTCTGCTTGATTTTGCTTTATTATTATTTTCTTTCTTTTATTCATTTTCAATTGAGAACACACGATCCTTTCTTTCGAATTTAAAGAAGATAAGGGAAGGAATTGTGGTTATAACTGAAAAGAAAATGGCGTGTTTGAGAAGGCAAAGGAAACGTGTACGTTTCAATTTGAGGATAACAGCCCTCACTTTGACTTGGATATATTATTTTAAAATTTTAAATCGTATCGATTTCATAGCTAAAAATCTCGAGCCACTATCGAGGTGTGCTGCTAGGCGTTTATAATATTATACCCCTATTTCAAACGCAATCAAAAAGGTTTCGAGTCCTAATTTGATCGTATGGAGAAGATAGCGTTTTAAACCCAAATATTATATTGAATTTCGATATTAGTTCCCGCACGTTTATATACTATACGGCTAAACGATAACTTCAAACACTATGAAATTTGATATTCGATAATAATACATTATTACGGATCTAATGGAACCATTTTCATCAATATCCTAGACTGTACCCTGGATTGCTTTTTATATATGTCAGTTTAAACAATATATTTTTTAAATTGAACAAATCGCTTATAAATTCAATTTAATTTTTTTTATCATCTTCATTATTGTCAATATAAATTTTATCAGTATTATCCCATCTTTGGCAAGGTCGTGACACCAAGGAATCGACTGGAAACCAAAGATAGTTCTCCTCGATTGCCAGTTATGTATAAGTCAGCTATGGATGTCAGTGAATTCTGACCGAGTTCGGATCAAGCTACAATTGATAGGACAAGGCAAGCAAAGCTATAAAAGCCAACGTTCCAAATTTCAAGTCAATTGAAGTTCATACGCTCGAGTTATGGATCGATCAAGTTTCATGGAAAACATGCTTATTTCGCATCCATACATTTGGTATCCATAAACTTCGCATCCATCAAGCCTCAACGGTTCGCATCCATCAATAATCAACAATTCGTATCCATCCACCATATAATTTTGCATCCATCAATGAGCATCACTTTGTATCCATCAGTTAGCCATTGTTCGTATCCATCAACCTAGCAATGTCCAGTTCGTATCCATCGACCCTAGACCTCATCTCGTATCCATCCAGCCTCATATCCATCGAGGTAAATCTTCTTCGTATCCATCGATAAGAAAACTCACTTCGAATCAATCGGCCACCATCTACTTTGTATCCATCAGCAGCGACACGGTAGTCCATTTCACATTGATCTAGTTTTCAGGCACACTTCGTATCAATCGACATGGGTCGACATGAAATCATTATCTCACATCAATACGGAATAGATTGCTCCATGATCGATACAAAGAAGTCGTTTATCCATCTAAAGGCAAAGCTCATAGCTGCGGTTGACGTAACTAAGGAGGCACTTTATTTGAGGCGACTATTGTGTGATTTGGGCTTCGTATATGAAGATGTGGATGTGTACTGTGATAGTCAGAGTGCAATTCACTTAGCTGAAAACCTGAGTTCAGCTCGAGGACAAAGCACATTGAGTTGAGAGAATCATTCCTTGTCTCAATGAATAAAGAGAAGCTAGTTCGTCTTCAGAAATTTCACACAAAGGAGAATGCAGCAGACATGTTTACCAAGTCGTTGTCTGTTGCTAAGTTCGAGCATTTCTCAGACTTGATTCGCTTAATGAAGTGCTAGGTGCCACTGGGTGACATAGGTGGTGAGTTGAGATGGTTCATGGAGACGTTTGTTTTCACGATGGAGATTGATAGGTTCTACATGGACTGGGTACTTCGAGCACTCTATTGATGGGTGGTGGCCTTGTCGGAGTTCGTTGACATGGTGTAATGGGTGATGGCATTGCCAAAGCTCATTGGGTAAGTATTCGTTGCTTGGAGCATTAATGTACAGATGAAGTTGGAAGATCTGTTTGGAAATCTGGTATCAAGGTGGAGATTGTTAGAAATTGATACCTAGATTCCCAAACCAAGAAGAAGCCCTAGCTTGGAAGCTCATTCGGTGATGAAGGAGATGCTTGGAAGTTGAATCTCGAGCGGAGGAAGCTCGAAGGAGATGCTTGGAAGCTTATTTGGAGATAGGGGTTCACTCGGTAAAATAGAGAAGGAAGAAGTTCATTCGGCAAGGACGATGTAGAAACTTTGTTCGGCATTGAGAAGGATCGAACCATCTATTTTGAGCGAGGAAGAAAAGAAATACTGCCGAACGAAATATATCTTATGGTGATTCGCTGAACGAAATATTTCATTCGATATTTTAGAGATATCGGTCCAGTTACGTCGTTCGGTATTTTGGAGATGCTGGTCCAGATGCGTCGTATGGCACTTAAGCATGCCACTCCAATAAGGAAGATGATGGTCCAAACTTTTCGCTCTGCGTTTTTCCGAACAAACCAGATGCATGCTGAATCAAACCCTGGGGTTGCTATATTGCAGCTACCCCTCCTCATTTCTTCACTCTATAAATAGAGTAGCTTCTAGAAAACAATTGCAGCTGAAATTGGAAGCTAATTTCAACCAATTTCAGAGCCATCTAAGAGAGCTGAAACTCTGTAGAATTTTGTCTGTATTGTTAGTTCTTCTTATGTATGGCCTTCAAAAGTGAATCAATCTTGTAACTCTAATCTTTCAGTAATTAATAAAATCTTCTCTCCCCAAGTAGACATACGCTGCCTCGCGGTAGTGAAACCACTATAAATACTGGTGTTATATATATTTCTGCATTGCATAGATCTATGACTGTCTGTTCTGGTGTTTATCTTTGATTATATCGTCTCACTATAATCAAGATACAGTTCATTATTTTTCCGCTGAGTTGTGTTTTTTATTCCCTTAGACTGATCATCTGAAAGGATTTTTCCTAACATTTGCATGGGTTGAATTTTAGATCTCAAAGTATGTTGCTTATCTGGCTTTTTAGTTGTATTTTCATCAAGTTTTGCCTCTAAGGTGCTTAGTACATCACAGATACCATAAATTTCAACCAATTCTTGAGACTTAGTTCACAATTCTTGAGTTGTTGCATGCGGTTCTTACATTGGTTTTTACAGTTGTCTCAATAAAATAGTATTTCAATTATTGATTTTCTCTTTCCTTGCCCAAGGATTTGTTTGTTCATCTACATGAGTGAGGCTGCTTGTGATGTTATCATTACTATTGTTTTCAGGATCTCATTTGCTGATGATATGAATTTGGATCTTCACATGACTTTGATATCATACTTTTAGTACCTTTCTTCTTCTCTATTGTTCTTGTAATCATATGTTGGGGTTTTTTGAATGAATGGAGGAGGGCTTATCATGTCGGACTTGGAATGGTGATTGGAGAGAAGGTTGAAGGTTGACCAGAGATTTGCAGCAGGGGTTTTGATCAGAAAATGGTGGTAAGATGATGAAAGAGGAGGTTTAGATGAAGAAACTAACGTGTAGATGTGTTGAAGTAGGAAAGAAAGAAGTTTAGAAATAGAGGAAAAGTAATAGATCTTTAAAAAAAATTACTAAATCAAATGCTTCATATTTTTACAATCTGATTTGTGTTTCTACTTACACACCAACTAGGGTTTGTAATTCATCAAACAACATAAGAAAGTAGCGATTATAATTCTCTAAAAAGTGGAACAATTCAGTCTTTTGGGTTGAGAAATGGTCAGTGTGCACACATGCACGTTGCACATACGCACATGTACACTCAACCTAAGCCTTTAGTTGACAAACAGCTTCCACCAACATTTCTCATCTTTGTTTTCATCAGCATAATGCCTTGGTTTGCCTGCCATGGTGATTGATTAGACTCCATGCATATTCTTATGTGTCATATGGATAACTTTTTTCCATGCAGGATTACTATGGTTTTTTGTATTACTTAATAAAATGGGGAAGTTGGATCTGCCTCTTATATTTGAACACAATATACAAAAAAATCCTTCTAAAAATTAAGTTTTAAGAAACAGTTATGTAATTATTTTCAACGAATATGTGCTATTTGTGCTACAAATATTTGCAGTTCGAAATGCAAATATTTATAGTACATATTGTAAATATTTGTCATTCCAATTAAAAATAAATAAATAAATATTTTTAGTTAAAACTGCAAATATATGCAGTATAAACCGTATATTATCACTGAAAATATTTAATGGGGTTTCTCATGAAACAAGTTTTTAAGAATGGATGGAAGTGCATTATAAAATTGAAAGGTATTTGAAAAAACAACTCTATCAAAAATTCGTGGCTTCAATATTATAAAGTTTTATGACTAAATTAAACAATAATTTCCGATTAGATAATAAATGTTAAAACAAAGATTACATGTTACAGCTGCTAAGAAGTTCTAATAAGTCGAAGAGTTTTTTCACGTCTGTCTAAGTGTCAATCAAATGCCTTGGTACATGTAGTTTGTGATTCTTAAGGAAGTTCAATGGTTTATTAGTCTGGTATTTATATAACTAAGTATGTAATTTAATCAGTGACGGTCATCTAATATAATATTATCTCTTCATCTTCAAATTTTTAGTTCTAACATGGTATCAGCTTATGATCTTAAGGCAAGAACTATTCTGCTACACAATAAATATCAAGGTTGCACAAGATGCACTTGAACAAGTACTATTTGCAAAAGAATTCTTCTGTACAAACTGATTTCCAGCTTGAGGCTGCAACTTCGACTCAGAACAGAAACACATTCTTGAAGATGGTGAGTTCCAACCTTCACTCAACTCCTTCCTGTATTTGATAGCGAAGGCTATGATTTTGGAACATCAAAATGAAAACTATTTTGATGTCTAGAGATCTATGGGAAGTAATAGAAGACGGGGTTCCATCTTGTCCTTCTATCATGTGTCATCGAGGAAGAAGATCTTCGACTCAAGCTGCAGAAAAATCCCCAACCAAAAAAGACCTTACACTAGAGACATCTACTACAACTAAAGATGAGCTTCAACTTAAAGCTTACAAAGAAACAAAGGTAAAGGACATGGTTGTGCTTAGCTTCTACAAACAGCAGTAGTGGACAATATTTTTCCAAGAATTGTTGTAAAATTTTCAAATATATAGTTTTGGGGCTTTGGGTTTTGACTTGGAAAAGAAGAAGTAAAGAGGGAAGAAGAAAGCAATTAGTCCCACATGCTAGAAAATTATGCAATATATTTGTATAAATATAGCTTTCTCATGTGGATGTTGGGGCCTTGGAGCTCCCACATGTTTGCTTTGTTGTGAGGAGAGAAGTCATGCAGCACCACACGTATGCCACCGCCATCCGTCCAACCGAGCCGAGCCGAACCGGGTCGGGTACGGGTTTCGAGTTCGAATCTGAAAATATTTTTGGATCATATGTGAACAGTAATGGGCCAGATTTCAGCCCGTTAAGGACCCAAAACCGAAATTCCTGAATTAAATAAATGGTGGGAAATTTGTAACGTTTTCTAAACGTTACAAGAAATGAATAGTGCGACGTTTGAATATTGAATGGATAAAGCCGTTTGTAACAGTTGTGAACCGTTACAAACGGTTGTGACGCTTAGCGAATAGGCACCTCTCTACCACTATAAATAGTGACGCCCAGAAAACGTTAGAAAGTATTCCGAATCTCCTTCTTCTTTGCAGAGTAGTTTTGCGATACCAGAAGTGTTACAAAATACTACACCACCATTACTCTGTTTTGTGACGCCTCCAAGGTGTTGCAAACTCAAAAAAGTCGTAGAATTTCACTCTTCTTCCTCTTCGTTCTATTCTATACAAATTGCATCAACAGAAACCATTACTAAAGTGTTCTTGGTCGGATCAAAGGCGTACAAACTTTGAATTCGATTGCGCTGTTATAGGGATTTATTGAATCCTGAAAGTCGATAGTTTGATATCCCGTTTGTACTAGGTGGGTTGAACTATTGTCTGAAAGAATCTATTCCATAGATCTTTAAAGTCAGAAGAACAATTTCCATCAAATTCGCCTCGAACTGCAAAATCCCTAACAAAATTTCAGACAATAGTTTTCAACCATAAAAGGTTCGAGCGCTCTACAAGTTATGAATCAACATATAACTTGATTAGAGCATTTTGATGGCGACAATTTCACTTGTTGGCAAGAAACGATGAAATTTTTCTTGGCCGCTGTCAAGTTGTTCTACATTTTGGAAGATGACTTGGAAGAAATCCCGGAGGAAATTGATAAAAATGATGCTGCTCTAAAGGCTAAGCGTACAAAGCACAAAAAGGATGATTTTCTATGCAGAGGCCATATTCTGAATGCGCTATCTACCCCAGTCTACAATGCTTATAGGACCTTGGAAACAGCGAAGGCACTCTACACCGCACTAGAGAACAAGTACCACGTATCCGAGGCAAGTAATAAAAAGTTTCTTATTTCTAATTTTGTGGATTTCAAAATGGTCACCAATAAATCTATAATTGGACAAGTAAGCGAAATAGTACTATTGGTGAATCAACTTAAAGATGCTGGAATTGATCTCCCTGAATCTTTTGTTGTTGGAGTTATAATTTCTAAACTTTCGCATAGTTGGAATGATTATAAGAAAACGATGAAGCATGCGGAAATGAATTATAATTTAGATGATTTACAACGTCATCTTCGTATTGAAGAAGACTCTCGCAAACGCGATCTAGATGATAATACGTAAACTGAGTCCTATTCTAAGGCAAATAATATTGAAATTACCGATAAGTTAAGGCCAAAGAATGTGACACAGTTTAAGAAGAAAAATCATTTCAAAACCAACAACAAAAAGAAAGGTGCTTGTTATTTTTGTAACAAGCCGGCCACTATGCCCGAGACTGCCGTCTGCGGAAGAAACAACAAAAAGTGAATGTGGCCGAAGACTCGCTTGTGGCTGTAGTGCAAGAGGCAAACTTCATTAGCGGTAATGATAATGATTGGTGGTTCGGTACTAGAGCAACCATTCACATTTGCAAAGGCCATAATCTGTTCAAGAGTTACAAAGAAAATAAAGGGGAAGCCGACGAAATTACTGGAGAAAATAAAGTTCCAAGCAAAGTTCTAGGAAAAGGCATTATAGAACTTCCTTTCACCTCTGGAAAAGTTCTTAAATTAGTCAATGTATTTTATGTACCTGATATGTGTAAGAATTTGGTCTCTGGATACCTTCTTAACAAAGGAGGATTCAAGATGGTGTACGAGTCTGATAAGCTAGCGTTGTCTAAGAATGGTAGATTCATTGGATATGGATACTCTTGTAACGGCATGATTAAGTTGAATCTAATAAAGAAATCTTCTGTTTATATTGTTGATTCTATTAATTTATGACATGGTAGATTAGGACATGTTAATCATAATTCCATTAGAAATATGCATAAAGTAGGATTAATTTCTGATTGTGATTTCGATACCATCTCTAAATGTGAAATATGTGTTCAAGCAAAAATACACCAAAAATCCTTTAAATCCGCAGAAAGGAAAACTGGTTTGCTTGATTTGGTATATAGTGATGTGGGTGACTTAAAAAGTCATATCACCTATGATGGTAACCAATATTATATGACATTCATTAATGATTATACTAGATATGCATATGTATATCTAATGAAAACTAAAGATGAGGCTTTTGATAAATTCAAAATTTAAAAAGCAGAGGTCGAAAGACAAATAGGAGTTAAAATTAAAATATTACATTCAGATCGTGGTGGTGAATATTTATCAAATGAATCCACCTTGTTTTGTAAACAACAAGGTATAGTTCACCAATGTACTGCCCCATATACACCACAATACAATGGTGTTGCTGAAAGGAAGAATAGAACTTTAGTAGAAACGGTGAATGCTATGCTCATGAGTTCTAATTTACCTTATAACTTATGGGGTGATGCTATGTTATCTGCATGTTATATTTTAAATAGAGTACCACTTAAAAAGGATAATATTTTCCCTTATGAATTATGGTTTAATAGGAAACCTAACCTAACTAGACTTAAAATTTAGGGTTGCTTAGCATATGTTAGAAAACCAAACCCTAAGCGACCAAAGTTAGGAAATAGAGCATTTTAATGTGTTTTCATAGGATATTCACTTAATAGTATAACTTATAGATTCCTTATTCTTGACACCCTAGAAGTTATAGAATCTATAGATGTAGAATTTTTTGAAAATCAAACTATTGAGATCCCATTGGGATCATCTAGTCCGGAACCTAGTATAGCTAATGATATCAATGATGATGATTATGCTCCTGCTCAAAATAGCAAGGAAGTATCAGTTCCACATAATAGTACTGAACAACAGAGAAGTAAAAGAGCGAGAATAGAGAAGGACTATGGTCCCGACTTCGTTACGTATATTGTAAAAGGCAGTAAGGACAAAGTCCTTAATATGACTAAATATGTAATGAACGTTGATGACGATCCCAAAACTTATTCTGAGGCTATGAGTTCCAGAGATTCCAATTTCTGGAAAGAAGCTATCAATGATGAAATGAGTTCCATACTATTAAACCAAACTTGGGTTTTAACTGATTTACCTTCTGGTGCTAAACCTATAGGATGTAAATGGATATTCAAGAAAAAGTTGAATACAAATGGATCCATTGATAAGTTTAAAGCCAGATTAGTTGCTAAGGGATATAAGCAAAGACATGGAGTAGATTACATTGATACAAATGCTCCAGTTGCTCGCATATCTTCTATACGCTGTTTAATTGCACTTGCATCAATTCATAAATTAGTCATACATCTAATGGATGTAAAGACTGCTTTTCTAAATGGAGATTTAGAAGAAGAGATATATATGGAACAACCTAAAGGTTTCAAAATCCCAGGCCAAGAAAAGAAAGTTTGCAAATTAGTGAAATCTCTTTATGGCCTGAAGCAAGCTCTCATGCAATGGCATGAGAAATTTGATAAAGTTGCACTGTCATATGGATTCATTGTTAATGATGTTGATAAATGTATTTATAGCAAATCAAAAAGCAACGGTAGTGTTATAATATGTTTATACATTGATGACATGCTAATATTTGGTTCCAATATATCCTGTGTGAATGAAACTATAAAGTTTCTGTCTTCTAAATTTGATATGAAAGATCTAGGAGAGGCTGATGTAATTTTGGGAATTAAAATTGTTAGGAAATAGGAGGAGTTATTACTAGCTCAATCTCATTACTAGAGAAATTCCTACAAAAATATGGTCATTACGATGACAAACCAGCACCAACTCCTTTAGATCCTAGTATTAAATTAGAAAAGAACACTGGACGTACTATCTCTTAACTAGAGTATTCCAGAGTTATTGGGAGTCTTATGTATGCTATGCATTGCACTAGACCAAACATCACATATGCTATGAGTGTATTGTGTCGATTTACGAGTAATCCAGATTTCGAACATTGAAAAGCTATTTCCAGAGTTTTAGCTTATTTAAAAGGAACCACTGAATATGGTTTATCTTATAAAGGATATCCAGCTATAATAAAAGGATACAGTGATGCAACTTGTAACAATGTAGAATCCTAATCCAAATCTACTATTAGATAGATCTTTACATTAGGAGGCGCTGCTGTGTCTTGGGCTTCCAAGAAGCAGACCTGTATTTCTGACTCAACAATGTTGTCAGAATAGATTGCATTAGTAGATACATGTAAAGATGCGGAATGGCTTAGGAATTTACTAACGGAAGTCCCTTTATGGAAGAAGCCATCTCCAACAGTCTTGATTAACTGTGACAATCAAGCAACGATATACAATGTGTCTAATAAGACATATAATGGAAAGTCTAGACATGTGAGTCTAAGACATCAAATGGTGAGACAGTTACTCAAAAGAGGAGTTATAACTGTTGACAACATAGAAGCGAAGAAAAACTTGGCTGACCCAAATACAAAGAGTCTTCCAAAGGCAATGGTTTCTATAAAGTCACAAGAAATGGGACTAAGGTCTGTGAATGAAGGTTGATCATCCTTAACAGAAACCCAACTTATGTCTTGAAAATGATAGGCAAAGTTCAATGGGTACCAACAAGTTAAGAGAATGATTATGGAATAAATCGATAATCCCATAATATTTAGTGTTGGATTCTGCAAAAACAAAGAATGGATATATATATCCTTAATAAGTCTAGAAACCTTAAAAGATGTATCGTAGAAACACCTTAAGAGACTTACCTATATAAGTATGGAAATCAGGCCGTTTCCTAGGAAAGTAAGACCGCTTTCTAAGTAGACTCATAAACCAAGATTTAAGCAAATGGCCATTAATGTGCTGAGCAATACAGAACACTTTACCTAAGGAAATCAACATTTGTGATTGTTCCGGTTTTATCGTTAGGGATACTTGCTTCAAGATTCGTTCACCATAGAATCTCGATAAGGCTTTGAATGGTTTACACTAAGTAAAGGTTCAAATCCAAAAGATACCTTTTATTTATATGTTGGTTTTCACGATGATGCAAAACTTGATCTTAGAACTACATAAGCTTGATTCCACTTGGGTATGTAGGAAGTCAATCTAGTGATTCAGCCGTCCTATTTATTTATTTTTAAAAATTGGGGGAGATTGTGGTAAAATTTTCAAATATATAGTTTTGGGGCTTTGGGTTTTGATTTGGAAGAGATGAAGTAAAGAGGGAAGAAGAAAGCAATTAGTGCCACATGCTAGAAAATTATGCAATATATTTGTATAAATATAGCTTTCACATGTGGATGTTAGGGCCTTGGGGCTCCTACATGTTTGCTTTGTTGTGAGGAGAGAAGTCATGCAACACCACACGTGAGTTGCCGCCGTCCGTCCGTCCTAACCAAACTGGGCCGGGTTGGGTACGGGTTTCGGGTTCGAATCCGAAAATATTTTTAGATCATATATGAACAGTAACGGGCCAGATTTCAGCCCATTAAGGACCCAAAACTGAAAATTCTTGAATTTGAATAAATGGCGGAAAATTTGTAACGTTTTCTAAATGTTACAAGAAATGAATAGACGCGACGTTTAAATATTAAATGGATGAAGCCATTTGTAGCTGTTGTGAACCGTTGCAAACGGTTGTCACGCTTAGCGAATAGGCACCTCTCTACCACTATAAATAGTGATGCATAGAAAACGTTAGAAATTATTATGAATCTTCTTCTTCATAGAGCAGTTTTGCGATGCCAGAAAGTGTTACAAAACACTGCGCCACCATTACTCTGTTTTGTGACGCCTACAAGATGTTGCAAACTCAAAAAAGTCGCATAATTGCTCTCTTATTCTTCCTCTTCGTTCTACTCTATACAAATTACATCATCATAAACCATTACTAAAGTGTTCTTTGTCGGATCAAAGATGCACAAACTTTGAATCCGTTACACTGTTATAGGGCTTTATTGAATCCTAAAAGTCGATAGTTTGATAACTCGTTTGTACCTGGTAGGTTGAACTATTATCTGAAAGAATCTATTCCATAGATCTTTAAAGTCAGAAGTACAACATTATCTTCATCGCAATTTCCATCAAATTTGCCTCGAACCGCAAAATCCCCAATAATAATTGCACCGGCCACTTCATCAAAGCAAGGCTGAGAAGCAAAAAGCTAAAACGATATAGCTGCAGGCCTTGCGAAAGGAGTACGAGAATTTGAATATGATGCACAATAAGATGGTCAAAGATTTTACAACGAGACTTTCGGATGTCGTTAATCAAATGCAGTTGTATGGAGAAGATACCCTAGACAAGAAATTGGTGCAAAAAATATTGATTAGCCTTACAGCGAAATTTGGCAGTATTGTGGGGGTAATAGAAAAAAAACAAAAGATTTGGAGACATTGTCATTCACAGAGACAATCGCTTCTCTTCAAGCACATGAACAACGGGTCGCAACCATAGAGACCACCAACTTTGAAGAAACATTTCATGCCCATTTCAAAGGCAAGCCACAAAACCAGTGGAAAGGAAAAAAATGTTCAGCATGTGAAGAATGACCAGAAGATTAATTTAAGAGAAAACAAAGCGTACAATGGACAAAAACGCTTTAAGAAAAAAATAGAACTTCAAGTTGCAACATATGCAAGAAGAGCAATCACATGGACAAGGATTGCTATTAGAAAGGCAAACCCCAATGCCATTATTGTAAAAGGTTTGATCATATTGAAAAGTTTTGTAGGGCCAAACCAATCCAACAAGCACAAATCACCCAAGAAGAAAAAGAATAAGGGAAGATTTTCACAGCTTGTCATGTTATAACCTTAACTCCAACCTGGTCCGTCGAAAGTTGGCTAATCCACAGCGGTTGTACAAATCATATGGCCAAAAACCCAGAATGTTTTACAAAGCTTGATCCAAACTTTCAAGTTTCAGTAAGGATTGGCAATGGAAGTGTGATTCAAGCAAAGGGAAAAGGAGATACCACTATACAAAAAAAATAAAGGGACAAGAGTTATCAAGAACATATTTTTTGTCCCTGACTTGCTAAAAAAATTGTTGAGAGTTTCTCAAAAAATGAGAAACAGATATGAGGTGGGTTTTAAGAACTAATCTTGTTACATTTATGATTCTAACATGACTCTTGTAGCAAAAGTGCCTATGGAAAAGAAGAGTTTCTTTTTGAGATGTGAGTTTCCAAGAGAAACAGTGTATCATACACAAGTGGAAGTTGAAACCAGCTTATGGCACAAGAGGATGGGACATTGCAACATACAGAGTCTTCACATTTTGGGTCAAAAGGAGATGGTTCGTGAAATACCGACGATGGGGAATATGAGTCAAGTGTGCGAAGGATGCCAATTTGGCAAGATGAAAAGACAAAGTTTTCCAAATGATCAAGACCGGAATTAGTGCATACCGATGTTTGTGGCCCCATGAGAACATCGTCTTTAGATAATAGCAATATCTTCTATTATTTATTGATGATTTCTACCATATGACTTGGATTTATTTCTAAAATAGAAATTAGATGTGTTGGAATGTTTTAAGAAATTCAAAAGCCTTATTGAAAATCAAAGTGGTTGCAAGATCAATACATCAAGGTTGAATAATAGCGGATAATATGTGTCAATGGAATTTCAAGCATTTTATGATGAGAATTGTGCTCATCACCTACCGTTTTATATTCGCCTCAACAAAACGGGATGGCCGAGAGAAAAAATAGATCAGTGACTAAGATGGCACGATGTATGCTTAAGGAACAAGCTATACCAAACAAATTCTGGGCAGAAACAACTTATACAGCGGTTTATTTGCAAAACCAGTTGCCTAAAAAGTCCGTGAAGGACAAAACAACTTTGGGGGCATGATCTGGTCATAAATCATCAATTGCACATGTGAAATTTTTTTGAATGCATTTATTACATTCGGGTACCAAAGGAGTTAAGGCACATTTTACAACCTAAAGAAGAAAAAGGGGTTTTTATCGGTTGCAGTGCTCAATCTAAAGGATACCGAGTTTATCTTTAGAATTCGAAGAAAATTATGGTGAGTAGAGTTGTGGTGTTTGGAAAGAATACAAGATGGAGCTGGGAAGAAAATTTGGTGAGAGAAAAAAAGCTTTGGTTCCATTGATATTGCCAGCATCTATTTTGTCACTGTTACAGCAGTCTAGGCTATAATCTGGAAGTAAACTAGAATTATAGTCCGAAAATAATCAAACATAGCCAGAATCGATTAGCTCTCCATCCACCAGCACAAACTAGTCTGATCCTAGATTGAGGAAAATAAGAACTTTATCATCTCTTTATAGAAGTCTTCCTCAAGTTCAAGAACCCAAAATTGAAGAAAATCATGAGATGTGTTATGCAGTAAGTTTGGATCCATGTTCTTACGAAGAAGCGGCAAAACATGAAGTTTGGAGGAAAGCAATGAATGACGAAATTAGGATGATCGAGAAAAATAAGACACGGGAGCTTGTGGAGAAACCGACGGACAAGAAAACCTTCGGCGTTAAGTGGGTGTTCAAGGCAAAGCTTAATCAAGATAGGAGCGTTCAAAAACATAAGGTAAGACTCATGGCAAAAGGGTATTTGCAGCAAGAAGGTGTGGATTTCACTGAGACTTTCGCTCTAGTTTCTAGACTCGAAAAAATTAGATTGCTGTTATCTGTGGCTGTTCAAATGAAGAGGAAGGTATATCAACTCGATGTAAAATCAACATTTTTAATGGAGAATTACAAGAGGAGATATAAGTTGAGCAACCACCAGGATTTGAAGTTATTGGTCAGGAAGGAAAAGTTATGAGATTGTATAAAGTGCTTTACGGGCTCAAACGGCTCCTAGAGCTTGGTACGGGAAAATTGATTCATATTTTGCTGAAATCGGTTTCTCTAGAAGTCCAAACGAGGCTGCCTTGTACATCAAAAGAGATGGTGGTAATATCTTGATTCTTTCACTCCATGTGGATGACTTGATTATCATTGGGAATAACGAGAAGTTGATTTTAGAGTTTAAGCGGCAGATGATGCAAGATTTTGAGATGTCAGATCTGGGAATGATGAAGTATTTTTTGGGTTTAAAGATTGATCAGACGGATGGAATATTTTTAAGTCAAAGGAGTAATGCAGAAAAAATGTCGCACAAATTTGGAATGCAGAGTTGGGAGCCTTTTGTATCTCGCTTCATCAAGACCAGATATCATGTATGCAACATGCTATTTGTCAAGATTTGTGCAAAATCCAAGTGAAGAACACATGATTGAAGCAAAAAGGGTTTTGGGATACATCGCGAGCACTTTGAATTATGGGATTTGGTTCAAGGATGAAGAAAATCATGTCAAGTTGGAAGGATTCACAGATAGCGATTGGGCCAGTTCTTTGATCGACATGAAGAACACATCAGGTTATGCGTGTAACAACCCACATATTTTACGATTGTATATTTAAATATATCGTCGTTAGTCGAATTTAAGTCCGTAAAGCTACTTTTTGCAGATAGCCAAATTAGGACTCAAGACCACTTCCATTGAGTTTAAACTGGCGTTTGTGACTTTTTTGAGTATAAACATTGATACGTTTGGAGCTAGCTAAAATTTTGACCTTTTCACTTAGTGCTTTAGGTTTGGACTTGGGGTTCAACCCACTAACCAAACTCATCTTATAATCCTAACTCCACCACCTCTCCTCTTCATTCGTTCATAATTTCCTACAACTTAAGCTTTAGCAAAAATGGTGATGGAGATGGGAAATTAAAATCCTAAGCCCTAGTTTCTTTAGCAAATCCAAGTTTTAGCTCCAAATTCAAAGAGAAGCTTAGTTTGGAGCTTTTAGAGTTGGGATTGAAGAGTGGTTGATCCTCCTTTGTTTTCAAGCTTCTTCCTCCTTGTTTTGTGTAAAAGGTGAGATTCTTATCTCACATCTTTGTCTATATCTATCCTTATTGTTAGGTATGAATTCCTAACACTTATTGATGTTCATTTGCTTTTGGTTTGAATTGGTTTTATGAATGTTCCAATTTTTGGTGATTTGAAGTTAGAACTTTAAAAATCCTAGTTTTGATGCATGATCATGTCATTGGAGTGAGTCGAAGGGCCTATAGGACTGGGTTGTCGCTTGGCATAAATCCCTAGTTGCAATTGCTCGATCGATCGGCTCTTTATGGATTCTTTCCCCTTTGGGGACTAGGCTGGAAATACTGGAAAAGAAGGTTCCAATCGACTGGCGCTCTGAGCCCAGTCGACTAACCTGAAAACCGAGAGTTTTCCAGGCATTGGACCAGTCGACTGAATTCAGTGTCCAGCCGACTGACATGCTGCTTCATCCCAAAATGCCTATTTTGCTTGTGATTCTAATTTTTAGTCGATTCTTGTTCTCCAATTTGATGTCATCACCTTTGTTGACTTCGATAACTTCCCTTTTGGTATTTTTGGAAAATATCCATTTTGATGGATTTGGTATCGATTTCTTTGGATTTAATTCACGCCTTCGAACGTGAATTTTTGATGATTGATTGTGTTTACAATCATTTCTATGGTTTGACACTTTTAAATGCAAAGGTTTCTATACTAGTAGTAAATATCAAAACTCTTACATCAAAACGATCTCAACACTATTTTAATACAAAGCTCGTTTATTAAAACCTTCTTTCCAATCTATTAGTATATATAAACCTTTACCTCATTCGTTTGAGTAATCTAATTAAATGGATTAGTAAACCAGTGGTATGAAACGCTTGCGTTTACTTCATCGGTTAATTTTTGGACTTGTCCGATTGAAACTTTTGTGACAATTTATGAGTGGAGATCTACAATTTGTTCGTGAATATTTAAGTTAAGCCAGTGGTTATGAGACATGAAGCCAAACTCATTTATTACTAGCTTACTATAATTCATACTTGTTATTAATCATTGATGATCATTTTGTGATTAGACTTGCGATATGCGATGTCTCTTTGTCCACGCGAGGGACTATACCTCGTTTTATTGAGTTTCGTCTCATTTCTTTTATAGGCTAATGACCTATGCATTCTTTGGAGTTTCGAATCATTTTTGTGGGCTAGCGACCCATGTTCTTTCATGGAGTTCGGTTCATCGGACGTACCGTTGTACTACGTCATTGTTTCGGCTTATCAGGTTCATCAGGCGTACCGTTGTACTACGTCACTATTTCAAATTATTCGATTTTCGGGTTCCTCGGGCGTACCGTTGTACTACGTCGTTGCACCGGCTCTATGGTTAGCGACCGTGGGAGAGTTTTCATGCTCCCGTTTATGATAGGCCTCCCCTTTTTTTGTGATTTCTGGCTTTCTAATTGATTATTTCTAGAATTTGGGTTTCACCATTTTTTATGATTGGCATTGATATGTTAGCCAATATTTGTGGTTTGGTGAATATGGTAAAGAATATGACATTCTTTTTTATGTTATGAAATTTTTGAGATATGGTATGATTTTTGTTGTTGTTAAATGCATACTTTTCATAGTATGACATAATTGTTATCATACGTTTTCGTCATATCTCTTATTCTATCTCATTTTATCTGATATTTATAGCTAGACTGATCCGTTTATTATTTTCTTATTAAATAATACTCGGGTCAGACCGAGATGTTACAGGTGCTTCTGCTTGACTCCTTATCAGGAATCATCATCTGACTTTTGTCTAACTACATTAGACCGGTAGTTTTTGTTGTTATACCTTTGAGATGGAGACTCCTTGATGTATACGTATTCTTTTGTCTAGCACTTGTATCTATTCTTTTGTGATATTGTGGATCATGTTTGACCACTACTCTGATGTACACTTCTATGTGTTATATTCATATTTATTTCCACCTTTGTGATATGGATGTCTGTGACTGATTTTTGTTATGTTTATTTCTATATTTGTTTTCGAAGACCACATAGCCACTGTGTAGTAGCTTTGAGTTTGTATCGGCATTCGGATTTCCTCTTGATATGAAATGCATGTTATACTATCTGACATATCGGTGCTCGTACAAAGCAATTACACGGATGGTCACTCCTCAACAGCCTTTTTCTTCGTGCTAGTTGACGGTGTTACTCCGTAGTATCCTTGGCTAGTGTGAGTATAAAGGTAGGGCGTCACAGCTTGGTATCAGAGCCGTTCTTTGGAACAATGTAGAATAATTTAACAAGGATCATCATCCTAAGTCCATCTTAGGAGTCGTGCCTTAGAGTTTTATTCGAGTCATTGGACCCGTTCTATCCTATTTTCTTTGTGATGCCTTGTTTTATCAATCATTATTGTTTGATATTCATTCTGAGAATAACCTTTTCTTCTTTCTTTCTTTCTTAAAGAAGAGAAATTGTTAGACCTAGCCGTCCCAGTGCCGGTCAATCCAGTGCTACTCCTCAAGATGGAGTATTTATGTTTGCCCAATAGCTTCTAGATCTTGTAAAGAATGGTCAAGCTGTCGGACCCATTCTAGAGCGTACTCACCCAAAATCCGGATTTGCAAGCCTGTGCAGTGATCATACAAATTTGGGTGGAAAGCCGTTCAGGGGTTCCGAAAGCTTTATTGAAGTCCAAGCTTGGCTTTGAACATGCGATCTCATCTTTACTCGCGTGAATCTTATTGATCTCCATCGAGTCCAAGTGGCTCATAATATGCTCTAAGAAAGAGCGTTAGATTGGTATGAGCTTCTGACTTCTAAAATTATTGAAGAAGATCTTACTTGGGAGAAATTCCGGAAAGGATTCGAATCAAAATTTGTGTCGGAAGCTGAAAAGGTAACTTTGGCCCGGCGTTTCATAGACCTTGTTCAAGGTGAATCTTCTGTGACGGACTAGGTCGCTTCTTTCGAATCTCTTTCTAAATACGGGGTTGAATATATAAATACCCCATTGAAGAAAAATCATAGGTTTGTCTATGGCTTGAATAAGAATCTCAAAAAGCCATTACTTTTGAAATTAGAAGTTGCTTTTGATTAGCTTATTGATATCGCTCTTCGACTTGAAGACGCAGATAAGGAGAGTGATGTTGAAGTTGTGGGTATCAAACCGAGCTTCAACAACAACAAGAAAAGGCCTATTAAATTCAAAGGCCCTAATCCCAACAAGAAAGGGAAGCAAGCATCTTTGGTAGAAAAGGCTCCTACCCCTAGTAGTGGGCAATGCTACAATTGTGGTTCTAAGGACCATTATGCTAATAGATGTCTGAAGCCTCTCTTTTGTCGCTATTGCAAAAATTCGGGTCATCTTATATCTTCATGTCTCAAACTTCAAAGCAAGAAGGAGGGAAAGCTAAATGTCGTGCAAGCCCATAGTAACACTTCTCGTGGTCAAGGTATTTCTCATCCTATCCTTGATGGCATTATTATGTCTCGTGATCAACCTATTCGAGTTCTTTTTGACACGGGTGCATCCTATTCTTTTAAAACAAAAGTACTTGTTGATACTTTTTCTTTAAGTGTTATGGCTTTAATGACTTCTTTGAGAATTGCGAATCCGGTTGGTGGATCCGCAACACTTAGTTTGCTTTGTAAAGATGTCGAGATTATTTTGTGTGATTTTTCTTTCCGAGCCGATTTGCATATCACGCGTTACTTAGGCTTCGGAATGATTTTGGGAATGGATTGGCTTAACCGTTATGAAGCCAATATCTTGTGTCCTGAGCAGACTATTCATCTTCGACATTCTTAATCTGTTAATCAGATTTCTATTGTTCTTAAAGATTCGGATTCCAACTTGGTAGCATCTTTATATTCTTTGAATCCTCATGATGACGATAATGATGACGAGGAGGATGTCATTTCTCTCATTCACGTTGTTTGTGAATTCCTCGATATATTTGAGCCTGTTTAGGATTACCCCCTAAGCGAGCCATTGAGTTCAGAATTAATCTAATTCCTAGAGCTTTACCTCTTACTCGTCCTCCTTATCGTTTGTCCAATAAAGAAAATGATGTGCAAACAATTATCTGAATTGGAAGAGAAGCAATTTATTCGTTCTAGTTCCTCTCCTTGGGGAGCTTCTGCTATTTTTGTGAAGAAATCCGATGGTACACTTAGGCTTTGCGTTGACTACCGCAAGCTTAATGATCTTACTATCAAGAATAAATATCCTTTACCTCGGATTGATGATCTATTCGATCAAATTTGCGGCGTTAGAGTCTTTTCACAGTTAGACTTAGCAACTAGTTTTCATCAGCTTCATAGTGCAGAGGATAACATTCCTTTGACATCATTCCATACTCGTTATGGTTCGTATGAATGGCTTATTATACCATTTGGTTTAACGAATGCTCCGGCTTATTTCGTTGACTTTATGAATCGAGTTTTCAAAGACTTCCTCGATCGATTTGTTCTCATCTTTATAGATGATATTCTTGTTTATTCTAAAACCGAGGAAGAGCATGAAAAAACATCTTCGGATTGTGTTGGAAACTCTTAGGAGCAATCAATTGAAAGAAAAAATTTCTATGTGCCACTTTTGGCAATCTCGTGTGAAATTTCTTGGTCATATCATTTCTGAATCTGGAATTTCCGTAGATCCTTCAAAGATAGAAGCGATTCAAGATTGGAAGAGATCAGAGAGTGTGACAGAAATTCGTAGCTTTCTTGGATTGCGGGGTTATTACCATCCGTTTATGAAGGACTTTTCTAAAATTGACGTGCCTCTTACTAGCTTGACAAAGAAAGGAATTAGATACATTTGGTCGGACAAATATGAAGCTTCTTTTAAAAAATTAAAAGAACTCCTTTCCGGTGCTCCTACCCGAGGGGAACCAAGATTTTATTGTTTATACCGATGCTAGACGGGTTGGATTGGGTGTCGTTCTTATGCAAAGAGAACATGTTATTGCTTATGCTTCAAGGCAATTAAAGCCTGCCGAGACTAGATATGCCACTCATGATTTAGAGCTCGCGACAATTGTTTTCGCCCTTCGAATTTGGCGTCTTTATCTTTTGGGAGAAAAATTTGTTCTCCACACCGATCATAAATCTTTGAAGTATTTATTTTCTCAAAAGGAACTTAATTTGCGTCAACAACGTTGGCTCGAGTTCCTTGCATCTTATGATCTTGATATTCTTTATACTCCCGGAAAGGAAAATCATGTTGCCGATGCTCTTAGTCGTAAGCAACAAGCAGTTTTTCCATGATGATATCCGAATGAAATAATCTTGAGACTTTATGCACTTGTGAGATTCGAGATCGTGAATCCAATTTATGTTCATCTCTTGTTTTGTATAGACTTGAGGCTCATCCTTCTCTTTTGGACCGCATTCTTGAAGCTCAAAAGCTAGATCCCGAATTGGCTCTTCTTAGCCAAAGTTGTAGGGATAAAATTGATATTGAAGGTTTGAAAGACTTTGATATTGATGCTCATGGCGGTATTCGAAAATTTGATAGACTTATCATGCCAAATATTAGTGATCTTCGTAAAGACATTTTAGAAAATTCTCACCGTTCTAAATTTACCATTGATCCTGGTAGTAGTAAAATGTACGCGGATATGAAGCGACTTTATTATTGGGATGGAATGAAATCTGATATTGTTAATTTTGTTAAGCGTTGCATGACTTGCCAACTTGTTAAGGCCGAGCATCAAAGTCCCGGTGGGTTATTCCAACCTTTGGACATTCCAATTTGGAAGTGGGATCAAATTTCCATGGATTTTATTCACGGACTTCCCTGTTCTCGTTGGGGTCATGATAGTTTATGGGTGATTGTTGATAGGCTCACAAAATCCGCCCATTTTATTCTCGTTAGGTCCAATCGGACCGTATCTCTTTTGGCCAAACTTTTTGTAAAAGAATTTGTTAAATTGCATGGAGTTCCTACTTCTATTGTTAGCGATCGTGGTTCATTGTTTACTAATGGATTTTGAAAGAGTTTTCAAAAAGCTTTGGGAACAAAGCTTAATTTTAGCACCGCTTATCACCCTCAGTCCGATGGACAAACCGAGCGAGTGAATCAAACTCTTGAAGATCTTCTTCATGCATGTGTTCTTGATTTTGGTGGATGTTGGGAAGATCATATTTCTCTTGTTGAGTTTTCCTATAATAATAGCTTCCAATCTAGTATTGGTATGACACCTTTTGAGGCACTCTACGGACGGCCATGCCGATCTCCTTCTTGTTGGCTTGAGGCCGGTGAGAAGCTGGTTTTAGGTCCAGATTTTATTCGTGATTCCACAAAAAAGATTGAACTTATTCGTCACAGGATGAAAGAAGCTCAAAGTAGGAAAAAATCCTATGCCGATAACCGAAGAAGGAAATTAGAATTTTCTGTGGGAGATTTTGTGTCTATTCGTGTTTCACCTATGAAGGGTGTTGTGCGTTTCAGTCGATCGGAAAAATTAGCACCTTGATATATTGGTCCATTTCCCATCACCGAACGTATTGGTTCTGTGGCTTATCGCCTTTTATTAACTGCTCAATTTTCTGCTATTTATTACGTATTTCACGTCTCTCAACTATGGAAATGCCTTCGAGATTCCGATTTTATTCTTGAGCCCGGTGTTGTGGAAGAAATTGAGGTTTCGTCTAATTTGACTTATGAGCAACATCCTATTCGTATTATTGCATCGGAGGTTAAACGCCTTCGAAATAAAGATGTCTCTCTTGTGAAAGTTCAGTGGTCCTCAAATCCTAAAGATTGTTCTTGTGAATCTAGAGAATTCATCGAGTGAACACATCCGAACTTACTCTCTCGTGCTCTTTGAGGTGAACTCCTTATTTCAAATTTCTTTTATGTTATTATGCTTTTATGGTTGTTACTTTTCATTTTTCTTCATGAGTATTGCGAGGACACAATTTCTTTAAGGAGAGGAGTCTGTAACAATCCGCATATTTTACGATTGTATATTTAAATATATCATCGTTAGTCGAATTTAAGTCCGAAAAGCTAATTTTTGCAAACAGCTGAATTAGGACTCGAGACCACTTCCATTGAGTTCAAAATGGCGTTTGTGACCTTTTTGAGTATAAACATTGATATGTTTTGAGCTAGCTAAAATTTTGACATTTTCACTTAGGACTTTGGGTTTGGATTTGGGGTTCAACCCACTAACCAAACTCATCTTATAATCCTAACTCCACCACCTCTCCTCTTCATTCCTTCATAATTTCCTACAACTTAAGCTTTAGCAAAAATGGTGATAGAGATGGGAAATTAAAATCCTAAGCCCTAGTTTCTTTAGCAAATCCAAGTTTTAGCTCCAAATTCAAAGAGAAGCTTAGTTTGGAGCTTTTAGAGTTCGGATTGAAGAGTGGTTGATCCTTCTTTGTTTTCAAGCTTCTTCTTCCATGTTTTTGTGTAAAAGGTGATATTCTTATCTCACATCTTTGTCTATATCTATCCTTGTTAGGTATGAATTCCTAACACTTATTGATGTTCATTTGCTTTTGGTTTGAATTGGTTTTATGAATGTTCCAATTTTTGGTTATTTCAAGTTAGAACTTTAAAAACCCTAGTTTTGATGCTTGAACATGTCACTGGAGTGAGTCGAAGGGCCTATAGGACTGGGTTGTCGCTTGGCATAAATCCATAGTTACAATTGCTTGATCGATCGGCTCCGTTTGGATTCTTTCCCCTTTCGGGGTTTAGGCTGGAAATATTGGAAAAACAGGTTCCAGTTGACTGGCGCTCTGAGTCCAGTCGATTGACCTAGAACCCGAGAGTTTTTCAGGCATTGGACCAGTCGAATGAACTCAGTGTCTAGTCGACTGACTTGCTGCTTCATCCCAAAATGCCTATTTTGCTTGTGATTCCAATTTTTAGTCGATTCTTGTTCTCTAATTTGATGCTATCATCTTTGTTGACTTTGATAACTTCCCTTTTGGTATTTTTGGGGAATATCCATTTTGATGGATTTGGTATCGATTTCTTTAGATTTAATTCACGTCTTCGAATGTGAATTTTTGATGATTGATTTTATTTACAATCATTTCTATGGTTTGTCACTTTTAAATGCAAATGTTTGTATACTAGTAGTAAATATCAAAACTCTTCCATCAAAACGATCTCAACACTATTTTAATACAAAGCTCGTTTATTAAAACCGTCTTCCAGTCTATTAGTATATATAAATCTTTACCTCATTCGTTTGAGTAATCTAATTAAACGGCTTAGTAAACTAGTGTCGTCGATTAATTCTTGGACTTGTCCGATTGAAACTTTTGTGACAATTTATGAGTGGAGATCTACAATTTGTTCGTGAATACTTAAGTTAAGCCAGTGGTTATGGGACATGAAGCTAAACTCATTTATTACTAGCTTACGGTAATTCACACTTTTTATTGATCATTGATGATCATTTTGTTATTAGACTTGCGATATGCGATGTATCTTTGTCCGCGGCGGGGACTATACCTCGTTTTATTGAGTTTCGTCTCATTTCTTTTATAGGCTAACGACCTATGCATTCTTTGGAGTTTCGACTCATTCTTGTAGGCTATCGACCCATGTTCTTTTATGGAGTTCGGTTCATCGGACGTACCGTTGTACGACGTCGTTGTTCCGGCTTATCAGGTTTATCGGGCGTACCGTTGTACTACGTCGTTGTTTCGAATTATTCGAGTTTCAGGTTCCTCGGGCGTACCGTTGTACTACGTCGTTGCGCCGGCTCTATGGTTAGCAACCATGGGATAGCGTCTCATTTGTGATACACGTGTTGGAGAGTTTTCATGCTCCCGTTTATGATAAGCCTCCCTTTTTTGTGATTTCTGGATTTCTAATTGATGATTTCTAGAATTTGGGTTTCACCAATTTTTATGATTGGCATTGATATGTTAGCCAATATTTGTGGTTTGGTGAATATGGTAAAGAATATGACATTCTTTTTGATGTTATGAGATTTTTGAGATATTGTATGATTTTTGTTGTTGTTAAATGTATACTTTTCATAGTACGGCATAATTGTTATCATACGTTTTCGTCATATCTCTTATTCTATCTCATTTTATCTGATATTTATAGCCAGACTGATCCGTTTATTATTTTCTAATTAAATAATACTCGGGTCAGACCAAGATGTTACAGGTGCTTCTGCTTGACTCCTTATCAGGAATCATCATCTGACTTTTGTCTAACTACATTGGACTGGTAGTTTTTGTTGTTATACCTTTGAGATGGAGACTCCATGATGTATACATATTCCTTTGTCTAACACTTGTATCTATTCTTTTGTGATATTGTGGATCTTGTTTGACCACTACTCTGATGTACATTTTTATGTGTTATATTCATATCTTTTCCGCCTTTGTGATATTGATATCTGTGACTGATTTATGTTATGTTTATTTCCATATTTGTTTCCGAAGACCATATAGCAACTGTGTAGTAGTTTTAAGTTTGTATGGGCATGTCGGATTTTCTCTTGAGATGAAATGCATGTTATACTATCTGACATATTGGTGCTCGCACAAAGCAATTGCACGGATGGTCGCTCCTCAACAGCCTTATTCTTCGTACTAATTGACGGCATTACTCCGTAATGTCCTTGACTAGCGTGGGTATAGAGATGAGCCGTCACAATGCGTTAAAGGAATTTTTTCATGGCTTTCACACAAACAAGAGACCGTGGCACAATCTATCATAGAAACAGAGTATATCGCAGCTTCATCGATGATTAACCAAGTTGTTTGGTTGAGGAGGATTTTAGAGCACTTGGGATTTCAACAATTAAAACCAACCTTGATCTATTCCGATAGCAAAAACCGCAATTGCCATGGCAAAAAATCCGATTATGCACTGAAGGACGAAGTACATCAAAATTAAGTCATTAGGGAAGTGATCAATGATGGAGTTTTCAAATTAGTCCATTGTTCAACTGATAGGCAAATCACTGATGTCTTTGCTAAGGCGCTGCAAAAGGTCAAATTCGAGAAGCTTCGAGATGAGATTGGCGTTCTGTAGAAGTAATCTTCATGGGGGAGTGTTAATATGAAGATTACAAGTTACTGCTAACAGGAAGTTCTAATAAGTGGAAGAGTTTTTTCACGTCAGTCTAAGCGTCAGTCAAATGCCTTGGTACATGTAGTCTGTGATTCTTGGGGAAGTTCAATGGTTTATTAGTCTGGTATTTATATATCTAAGTATGTAAGAGTTAATCAGTGAAGGTCATCTAATATACTATAATCTCTTCATCCTCCAATTTTTAATTCTAACAATAAAAAGGTAAATTTTGGTTTCAGAGACACCGTAATTGATTGTGTTATGTTATGTCCTTTGCTATTATCTTAATCATCTTTAAATGAATATATATATACAAAAGATGCAAAAACTGTTGTAGAAGTTAATCAAATCATTGCATGTATAGCTTATCTAACTGTGTTATTGATAACTCATAATGCTACAACAGAACAAAAATCCTGTTGAATTAGAAGTTATACATATGCATCTAACATTCCCTCTAAAATTATTACACAATGTCTTTAAAATCAAAAACCCATTATTTAAGTGATTGAGCTTTCTTTCTTGCCAAGAACATAACAATTCTGGGAAAAAATGACTTCTTTTTTCTTGGTTCAATGTCTGGTGATCTCTGATCAGCATAAAGATCGGGACATGACATTGTATTCAGACTCAAATTTGAAGCTTCTCCATTCACTCCCCTGCTCACAACATCAGCATCAAAATTTTCTGCATTGCTCATGTCAAAATGTGATGCTTGAGCATCACTTGCTCTTCTTTTCAGTCCATTCTCCGACCTCCATTCCCTCAGTTCTTGTTCTGCCGTCAATTTACCTGCATTTGCCTTTTCTACTGCAGCGATCGCAACCTTCAATTCTTCCTTCTTCTCTTCCAGCTCTTTCAATGCTTTCTCCAATATCTCTAGCTTCAAATTCTCAGAGTTCTTTGCTTCTTTTATACTCTCTACAGCTGAAATCACCCTTTCATTCGCTAACTCCTCTGCAGCATGTGCTTTCTTACTAAGCCTATAATATTCTTCTAAATTCAACGTGACTCCATCCTCACCATGCCTTTCACTTTCCATCATTGCTTTAACCGCTTGAATAGCCAACGACTCAGACATTTTTGAAGCTTCTATTTCTTTTCGTGTAGCTATTAATCTGTTCCTCAAAGCTACTTCTGAAGACTTCGTTTGTTCCAACTCTTCTTTCACTGATTTCAGCTCTTCAGAGGCAGAGTTCAAACTAGCTTTAGCATTATCTGCTTCCTGTGTTGCTTGAGTAACTTCATTTGGCAAATGCTCCATTTTTTCCTTGGCCTCCTTTTCTTTCGCTAAGGCTGATTCTAACTCCACTTGCATTTGCGTTAATGCAGCTTCAAGAGTTGAAATTGTCGATGACATAATGTTCTTTTTCTGTCTTAACGACGAAAGTGCTTCTGATTCTTGGTCCAGTTCAGCTTTCAGAGAAAAAGCAGCTTCCTTTAAGCAATTTACATCATCTTTTGCCTTCTCTATCTTTTCCTTCACCTCTTCGAGTTCTTTCTTCCTCCTATTCACCTCTTCATCATCAACTGGTAACTGAATTTCACTCGTCATAGACGCTAACTCGTGTTTCATGTTCTGTAGCATAGTCCACTTAGTTTCAAATTTCAACTTAACATCTTCCACTAAAGATTTTTGTTCCTCAAGTTGCTTCAACTCATCTTTAGTTTCATTCAGTTTGTTTTCTAAACCCATCAGATCCTGATCTCTAGCCATGCCTATCGCGATTCTTCTCTCTTCTGCTTCTAAATGCGAAGAATGTGCCAACTCAAGAGCCTCTTTGGTACTAATCAGTTCAACAGTCAAATCTTCTGCCTTTTTTTCTGCCTCTTTACAAATCGAAACAGCCTCTTCACATTTTGCAACTGCCAACTTTTTGTCCATAGACACTTTATCATATTCAGACTGCAAAGACCGCAGCTCTTCTTTCACAGAATTCAGTTCTATGATTGCAGATTCATGCCTCGCTTTTGCTACTTCTAGCTGTGCTTTTGCTGCATGACTTGCTTCATCTGAAATTCCCTGCTCTATCTCTTTTATTCTCAGTTGAGTTAGTTCTGAGTCCTGCTTTGCTTGTGCTTCCTCGGTTAATGTCTTCTCGAGACTGTCTTTGAGTTCTTCAACAAGTTTGCTTGTTGCGTCCAGTTCTTGTATAACTTGTTTTTTGTTCATTTCCGCTGCTTCTAGTCGTAGCTTATAATTTGGAATGTCTTCTTGTACTTTCTCCAGTTCAGTTTGAATATGCGAATACTTCTTCTCATGTATAGACATAGATGTTTTATTAAGTTTGAAAATGAATAATGTTTATTATAACATAGAAGGTACTTGCATACATGTTATTATGAAGGAAAATGAATACCTCAAGAGACATAGTTCTATGGGCTTTCCAGTCGACTATGCCTCCGAATTTGCTTACAGCGGATTTAACAGAATCAAATGGTGCTGTTGTATCAATGCCCGATTTTGATCCTTTCAGTTCTTCTATATTTTCTGAATTTGTCGTCGATTTTGTATCATTGCTCTTTGTATTTTCATCACCTGAAATTCGGTCGTTGGATTCATTTGAGGTGATAGATGGTTCTTGAATTGAGGAATGTGTTTCAGCATTTTCTACTGCTTCCATTCCTGCATTAGCAAAATAATGTAATGACAATATACACACAGTATGAAACCATTATGTTGTCTGGATTACTAAATTGATGTGCTTACTCAGATTTGAGGGCAAGATTAGAAGAAGAAGAAAAGAAGAGGGGCATGAAAAAACATGGAGGAGAAGAGATTGAGATGCAGAAAACGTGAGCCCCAGGCATCAAGAGGATTTTTCTCCTTTTCCATCACTATATTTAGTGTATATTTTTTTCAAAATAAATAAGTAACCAGTTATCCTTTCCCATTCATTTATTTTGTGATGGAGGGAATGAGAGGACCACCCAGTTTTGATTTGAAATTGAATGGCCAAGATTGAGTTGGATATTATATCTTTAAATCATAGCCATGTAATTTAATGACAGCTATACTGTTCTATTAGAATTTGTTCTTGAATCTCTGTTGTGATATTTAAATGTTAATGAAGTATGTCTATTTTGCTACTATTTTTGTTTAAACGTACTTAACTTTGAAGTTTTGTTGGATCTGAGTATAATGTTGTTTCAATTAGAAGCATTTATAAAATATTAAAATCTAGTTTACAAGTTTTCTGGTTTCAAAACTTAGGATTGAAAATTTAGGATGCTATTTTGCCCTTTTAGAAAAGGTTCGGTGAAATTAACATTTGCAAAAGTGAACAGAATGTGGCTTCATAGCACGATCCGATCAATTTTTTTTTCCTTCTTTAATGTCTTTCCTCTCGCAAATCGCAGCTGTGTGGAAGGAAGGTGATAGAGTAAAGGATGTCTAAGTAAGTTGTGGCTGCTTACACAAATCAAAAGAACAATTAAATTGTACTAATGATGTTTTTAAGATATTGGAATTCGAAAAATAAAAACAAAATAGTATTTTTGATGAGATGATGTGGTTTATATAGAAGAGAGAGTGATTGTTGGCTCGATCTATGGAAAACAGGTAAACACCTCTTGACCCCAACAGATGTGACTGTTGAAGGTTGACGTTTCTCCTCTGGGATCACTCCTCTCCAATGGCAACTGGAATGTGAAAAAACTTTGATGCATCATCCTTCCGATCATTTTCAACTTGATATTCCTTAACGATAGATAAAATAGAATAATTTCATATTTCAATAAACCATAAGATATAAAGGTTTGGCAATTTCTAGGTATAAGCCTGTTAGAAATTAGAAGTTTTAGGAAATAACGAAGTTTATACTCGAAGGATCACTTTTTAGGAAAAAACCAATAGATAATGTGAAAAGTGATCTCCTTAGAGAGTCAATTATATACTGTAAAAAATGTCGAACTATTCTCCACGCGTAGACATTTTTATACTATGTGACCTGGGGGCATGTGTGGTTGTTAAGCTTAAACATATGTAAGATGTAACAACCCGAGATTTTGGTCATTTAATTTTGAATATTTAATTAACTTTAATTATTAAAATATTGGTTAAAAAATTTAAAACTTGAATTAAATTATATGATTGTTTAAAATCTCTGAATTGTGAATAATTATTTGGAAAGTAATTTAAATATTGGAGATATGGACTTACTATTTGAATAATGATTTAAATATCTAGATCTTTAATGAATATTTATTTAACGGATTTAATGGACTTATCTAACTCCTTTTAAGTTATTAAATGCTACCCGTGAATTCTTTTATAATTTTATTAACAACAAAAAATGATTCAAATAAATAATAAGAAATTTTATTGTTAATATTTCGAATCGATTTTTATTGTCGTATTTTTAATTTACTTTATTTGTTTTTTTCATAATTTTTAATTTGAAAAATATTTAAATTGTCGTTTGACGATTTATACGAAAAAGAAAATGATTTTGAAATTCTACAAAACTCAAAATCAGTGTATATTATTTTTGTTTAAAGGTCACTTCGTTGTTTTGAGCTCGGCCATATTTTTATTCTATCGTTCAGGGTCATACGTGAAGGGAAAGCTGTGCGGCGAGATGCTCGAAAATATTTGAATATAAAACTAACTCAAGACAACTCGTACAAATCAGCACGCATTCTTGGTTTTTTTTGTTTACCTATCTTTCTATGTTCTTCTTCCTATAAGCAAACAAGAAAAATAAATTAAAATCCATCTCCTTTTGAAAATCAAAACAATTCAAAAGAAAAAAAATGATATCTTTGAATTAGTGAGGGGGGATTTTCATTATAGTATTCGTTTTGAGGGGTGCGGTATCATGGAGGATGAGTCGTACGTTGTTTAAGTGGTTGAGATTTAGGGTTTCAATTATCGGAGGTTTCAGGCGGCAGTTGGTCGGAGGAAGCTCGGAATCATACTTGTCATAGCAAGTTGAGGTAGTAGTGTTGTTTTATTGGCCTCCAATCAAGAATCGGAGGGTGCAATTTTTGCAGCAGGTTGAGGGTTGGGTGTTTCGGGTTTTGCTTGGGGAGGTCGGGCGGGTGGTCGTGGGGTCGGAGTGACGAGCAAAGGAAGTGAGATGTGTTAGTGGGGTTCATTTTGACGTTAGATGGCTGAAAATGGGGTATATGTGCGCCGTGCACCATGAATTCTTGCAAGCATGTCTCGCTTTGCTCTACAGCGAAGATGCACAGTATGGAGCGAGTTTCATGATGGTGGGCCGGGTCCTTCTAGTGTTGGGTGAGGATTGGTTTAATAATTAATTTAAGTTGTTTATTTTATGTGTTAAACTTGTAATTATGATAGACCAAATCGAACGCGGTTAGTCGCGTTGCACTCGTATGAACAATATCTACGCTTAGGAATGAGAATCGTTGGAATTGAAGCTTGTAAAATTGTAGCTAAATTCTAACTGGAATTTATGTGAGTTTAACTCAGGCTTTTGGTTAAGCGGTATGTTTTATAGTAGATAAAATTGTTGATTGTTTGCTTGGATGCTTTAGTTGCTTGATTGTTTGGTTTTGATGAATTGTTGTTTTTAAAATGGTCAATATATGAAATTAATAGGGACTTGACTAATGTACATGAATTTGCAGACGGATCTAGCGGTATTCCTCGTTCTTGTTGATTTATTTTCAATAATATTCTTGTTATACGAATTATGAAATTTCAAACATGATTGTTTGGCCCTATAATATATGATATTGCTATATGTTGAAAATTTAACCTCTGTAGTGATAAAATTCAATATCAACATTTGTTAAGCGATAGGTGGCTGTTGACTTCAATGAGTATTTTGAAAAAACTACTGATTTCCACTTTGGTTCGAAAAGGGTTTTTGATTCAAAAAATGATTTTAAATCCAATCTTTGGATTTTTTACAAAATTTTTATTTAAACAAAAATTTGAACTTCTCTATTTTACCCTAACTATTTTATTTTCCTTTTTCGAATCATTTAGAAATGTTTTAAAGTTGTTTAACTATTATGTAACAATGATTTTTAGTTGTTTAACTATTATTTAATGGTATTTGAAAAGTTGTTTATTTATATTTAATATTTTTTAAAGTAATTTATCAATATTTTATATTGTGAAAATTTATTTATTAAATAATAATGTTTGAAAGTTAATAATTATTTATTAACAATGTTGTGGAATTAACAATAGTTATTTATGAATAACATTTTGGGATTTATAATTATTATTTATAATAATGTTTTGGAAGTTAATTATTATTTATATATAGTAATGTTTAAAGATTGATTGTTGTTAGTTCATTTAGAAGGTTAGAAATTATTAACTGTTATATTTATAATATTTGGTAGTTTATAATTATTATTCGCTAGTGATGTTTTGCTACTAATAGTTATTATAATATAATGATGTTTTGAAATAAATAATAATTATTTATTTATACTATTTTGAAGTTACTAATTATTATATTAATATTGTTTTGGGGTTAATAAATTGTTTTATGAATAGTGTTGGAAAGTTAATTTATTATTTATTAAGGATGACTAAAATAAATTAACTTATCTGATTATTGTATTTATATTTGTAAATAATAAATTGATTTATTAAAAGTAACCTCATTTAATAAAAGAGATTTATTAAAGAGTTTATAAATGAGAATGGAGTATGAGTTTATAAGAATTTTTAAAAAGGCTTTATAAGGATTTTTATAAAGAGGTTTTAGTTTGAATTTTATAAAGAATCTTTATCAAAAAATAAAGTTTTATAAATGGATTTATAAATTTATAAAAGATGATTTATGAATAGTTTTCTGGATTTATAAATGAGCTTTATAAACAGTTTAGAAATTTATAAAAAGAATTTTATCAATGGTTTTAGAATTTAGTAGAAAGAATTTTATACATTGTTTCAGAGATTAATAAAAGAGTTTTATAAATTGTTTTGGAGATTTAGAAAGGAGCTCTATAAACGATTTTAGAGTTATTTAAATACATTTTATAAGTGGTGAAAGTGTAATGTTTTAATGAATATACTTATATGTTGAGATAAGTATATGGATATTTATCCAAGTATTGAAAGGAGTATGAAGGGTTTGTGAATATATCTTTGTGAAATTATTTTGATACAAGTATTTACAAAGCGATTTTAATTCATGAAAAGATTTATTTAAGAGGTTAGTGGTTGCTTATATACTTAACCAATGTTGGTTGCCCTGTGGAGATGAATCCTCAATTTGATTGATGCTTGTTTGTTTATTTGATAGTTAAATAATCGACTATCAATCTTGGCCGGTTTTAAATTATCATTGTCAGTTCGGAGAGACCGAGATCAAACATATCATTGAAAACCACCTCGAAACGACATAATCGTTCAAATGGTAAACATCTTGAAGATGATCGAAGACGGAGTTCTTTGAAGTACAAGGGCTACTTGCTACTGATCCTAAGGGTGATTCCAAAATGGATGTAGTAGAAGTAGTGCCTTTGATTTCGTTTAGACCCAAAACGAACTTGTATGGATGAACGCTAGCATTGCAATTCTGTCTGGAGGCCATTGTTAGCATTCTAAGTGGAAATGCTATATAAAAGGTAATCTTAGCCTCAAGCCCCACACCCTGTAAATGGCTAAAACATGTTAGATGCAACAGGGCTATGTGGGTCGATCTCATTAGGGTGTACCATCACTTTTCCAGGTCATCGTATTATGGGTTTTGGTATGCATGAGGGCCCTCGATTAAGGTTGGAAAGCAACCAGAGTGATGACATATTCGGTGCTACCCAAGTTCAAGGGTAGGTCGGTTATGTATTTGCGGGGATGGACCAAGTTTCAAGGTCTGACCCCAGGTACATTTTATCTAGAGGTGTACTGCACGGAAGGTAGTCCCTTACCTTTTCATTTTTGAAATCCATTCTCCAATAAACGTTGTGTGGACTTGATTTGTAAACCTATTATGCCAGAATTTAATAATGTAGCAATTTCGGCTATGGTTAACATACATTTGTATCCTAGACATTATTATAATATCGTTGGATTTTCTATAGAAATGTTTTTGTTATCATAAGGTAAAAACTCATTCGTATTTATGTGCGGCATGGTCTTACGAGATACCTTTATTTTCAAAGAATTTTTATAATATTAAAATTCAATTGAGGTGTGTTTCTCACGCTAGTTTACCAGACTAATCTAGATGTTATTTTATTATAATGCTCAGGACAAGCCGAGCATATCTATAGGTTCAATTTGAATACTTGGAGCTTCAGAAGGCAAGCTGGATCCCTCCAACCTGTATTCATGTATATTCTATGTTGCATTGGTTGTTTATATGCATCGGCAATTGCGAGGACATGTTATAACTGTTCAGGCTGTTGATTGATTAGTTGACTCTGATTGATATATGTATAACAAAGTTCAGTTTTTCTTTTCTAAAGATCTGTTGTTATTTATAAATTGCTCATCACATTGTGAGATTCTGTTCCTTCTTTTCTTTTCTTTTTCCCTAAATAATTTTTCTTTCCAACACTCGAACGCTCAGTATGTGAATACTGTGAATGTATTAGCATTGACTTCTGAAGGTCAAAAAGATGGGTCGTTACATCATGCTATCAGAGCTTAGGTTGAGCGAATAACTAGGATTTAGTGGGATTAACTCATTTGAGATAGGGTAAGTGAAACCCTAGGATGAGTTTGAGTGTATTATATATAGAGTGCATATCTATTAGTGCTATAAATTTTTTTATATTTTGTTAATTTATCGGTTGAGTGGTTATGAGTTCTGGTCGATACAGAAGGAACAATTGTATCGATAGGGGTTTCTAAACACTTAAAAAAGACCAATGGACATGGTATTGTTTTAAAATTGAGTGAATGAAATAATTTTACCTAAATTAAATTTATATATAAAAGAATAATTTTCAAAAAATTAATGTAGTTATATATAGTGTGTTTGGTTGTTAGAAAATGATAATATTTGAATATTATCATTTATTGTTGATTGGTTGGACTCATATAGTGTATGAGCATTTATTGTTTGGTTGAATTAAATACAAATACCTTGTGAATTTAGTTTCACGGTTTGACTATAAGGTGTTCGAGAATAATATTTAGTTAAAAATTAATTTAAATTTTAATAAAAGTTGTTTATTACAATTCAAGGAAGGATAACAATTATGAAATGACTTAACAGAAGAAGTGAAATTATATAAGTAAGAGTTATAAATATAGTTTGTAATAAGAAATCTAAGCCGAGAATTTGAGGATGTAAATCCTGGTATTTTGGAAATTATTTTTGCAAAGTTTCGAAGAATATCAGCATTATCAGATAGTGTTTTGGAGTAGAAATTTTCTTAAAATATGGTTTATAAATAAAAATGAATTTAAACCGAGAAATTTAGAACTCAAAGCCGGTGTTTGGAAATTGTTATCATATTTTTGGGTAAAATAATAATGGTATTATTTTGGAAGTATTGGTTAACAGAAATATTGTAAAAGGATTTAGAAGAGTTAAAAAGCACCTAACTCACTTTGATTGTTAGAAAATAATTGCGCTGATGATTGTAGCATCATCGGTGTTCATTTTCGAGTTTCTAAGTGACGGGTTACTACCATGGTAATTTGCTTCAAAACTGTTAGGGGTAAAACAAGTTTTGCTTTAAAATTTCTAAAAGTATGATATGATATACAATGAAATATATGTATATTATTATTAATATTTCAAAACGGAGATTTAAAATCAAACCGGGTGTGTTGTTTCTAAGAATTTTAGTTAGGTAATATTATAGACTCGTGTATCTTAATTATTTGGATAGTCTGGCTTTTGCATCGTGTTTTAAAAGGTTGTTTAGTAATTTTCATGTCGTAAATGAAATAGAATTTTGGTGACTTGGAACAATCGAAACTTCTAAGTTAAATTCGAAAAATTAAGCTAAATATTTTATGTAAACATAACAAAGTAAGTTTTTGTAACTTATAAATTAAAGAGATAGAAATTTTAAAATGGATTTTAAATTTTTTGAATATTTTGGTTAAGTAAAACAATTATGAATATCGCGTATATATATATACACTCTCTTAGAAGAGTATTTTGCAAATATGAGCTGAAGTTTTAGAATATTAATAGACCTAAGTAATATTTCTTAAGTAAAATAATGATTCTTTGGAAGTAATAAAATCTTGGAAAATTATTTCTTAAGTAAAATAATGATTCTTTCTGGATCCTAATCACCACCTTCTTGAAGCTTCTAAAGTTTGTCGTAAGGCATGGAAGCTTCATGGTGAATTATGTGTTAAGTTGGTTGACTCCATGTACTTCCTTAAGTTTTCCTCCTCCTCGGAAAGACTGCGTGTTCTTGAAGCTAAGCCTTCTTTTTTCGATGGAAAGCCGTTTATTATTATGCCTTGGACTCCAACCGTGGCTAATGCTCGCAAACAGGTTCTTTCTATTCCAGTATGGGCATATTTTTCTCATATTCCTTCTGCTTTACAACCTCGTTTAGATCGAATTGGCTTGCTTGTAGCAATGGAAAATTGAAATGTTTTGACGCTGATACAATGGCGCGAGAGAAGTTAGTGTATGCCAAGGCACTAATTGAAATTACCCCGGACAAGCCCCTCCCTTCCTCTATTTCTGTTCAGCTTGCCGTTGGGCATGTTGTTGATGTCCGAGTTAGATACGGATGGGTGCTCGACATTTGTACCGCCTGTCATTCTTTTGGCCACCTTGCCAATGCCTACAAGCATTCTGTCGTCTCCACGATGGCTCCCAAAGTTCCACTACCTCAGCCCCCTCTCAGGAAATGGATTACTAAGGTCCAGTTACTCATCCATGTTGTTCCTGTTCCTGTTCTGATCTGGATCCTCCTCCTTGCTCAGATGCTAAGACTTCCTACCCTTTAGACTCTGATTTTTGAAAGTGCGTAGGATCGTGTAATATGGAATATAATTAAATCTAAATGTGGAAACAGATGATAATAGCAAAGTAAATGGAAATAAGCAAAATAAAACAAGCACACCAGGAATTTTTATACTGGTTCGAACTTCCCGTTCTACGTCTAGTCGCAAACTCCTTCTGGCATTTCAACTACAATAACTCTCACTTAACCCGGAGGAACATGTATATACAGTCTGAGCAGCAGAACAGACACCTGAGCAACTGAACATGATTTTCACCTCAATAGCAGAAGAGGACTTCACTAATACAAAATAATATCTGACACTGTGTGTTCTTGATAACACTGATTTGTCACTGATAGTACAAACCTCCTATAATCAAATCCTCAAGCATATGAAGTGTATGTGAAGATATGAAGAGAAGGTAATGCTAAGAATCGAAGATTATGAAAGTTTGTTTGTAGATTCAAAGCAGTAAAAACGTTTGTTCGCTTTTTGAATGCAAATATTAAAGCACAAGAAGAATAATAGAGAGTTAGAATGAAATTCGATGAATATGAAGTGTTTTTGAGTGTCTATATATAGTAGTTGAAGAGTTCTGCCATTGGTGAAGGGTTCTGACGAAGAGGAGCATCTATTTCCGTTCAGAGAAGGGTTGATCCTTTCGGAGAAGAAGATCTCTTTTCAAAAATATGGCAGTTGGTTTCGGGTCAGTCGACTGGCCGTTCATGGTCAGTCGACTGACTATGCAAAAGATTTAAAAAATAACAGTGCATATGTATATGTACACAGTCAGTCGACTGGATGGTTATGGCCAGTCGACTGGCTGTGACATTTTTGCATAATATGCTTCTGTTTTGATTTTTTCTATGTGAAATATGAAGTGCGGACTACTTGAGGATAGATTTTAACAAATTTCTAAGACTGATCATTCATACTAGACAGTGAAAACATAGATTAAAAGTCTTTGATATAGCCATAGTCCGTTGATTATTTCTTTTTGTCGAAAATTCTCTTTTTCTTCTAACTTGCTTTGTCATGAATCAAAACTAGTGATTCAACATTCTCCCCCTTTTTGATTGATGACAAACCTGTATATATAAAAGTCCTAGAGAACAAATAAAAACTCCCCTTAATATATGATACTTCTTGTACCCACACAAAGATGATTAGGACAAATCTTCTCCCCCTTTGTCATCGACAAAAAGGAGATATAGCAAAAATAATTTCAATATAAAGTGCAGAAACATATAGAAAAGTGAGACTATTTAGTACAAGTCTCAAAAGATAAATAATTAACAAGTTTCAATATGTTTAAATTAACAATAAAGTTATAGATAAGCAAATAATTCATACCCAACTCACTCATCAAGATCCCAATTGTATTCTCCCTCTGGTGCGGGCTCCTTTCCTGGTCTAGAAGCGCTTTAAGCACCACTGCCTACTCCACTAGTGTCGCTACTAATATGCTCCTCGGATGTATACCATGTAAATCGAGGCGCGGGGCGTTTTCCTTGGGCGACAGACATGGCAGAAGTTGAAGAAGAACGTGATACTGCATCCCATAATGTAGAAAAGAAACCTTTGATTTTATCGAAACAGATGATAATAGCAAAGTAAATGGAAATAAGCAAAATAAAACAAGCACACCAAGAATTTTTATACTGGTTCGAACTTCCCGTTCTACCTCCAGTCCCAGACTCCTTCTGGAATTTCAACTACAATAACCCTCACTTAACCCAGAGGAACAAGTATATACAGTCTGAGCAGCAGAACGGACACCTGAGCAACCAAACATGATTTTCGCCTCAGCAGCAGAAGAGGACTTCACTAATACAAAATAATATCTAACACTGTGTGTTCTTGATAACACTGATTTGTCACTGATAGTACAAACCTCCTATAATCAAATCCTCAAGTATATGAAGTGTATGTGAAGATATGAAGAGAAGGTAATGCTAAGAATTAAAGATTATGAAATCTGTTTGTAGATTCAAAGCAGTAAAACCGTTTGTTCGCTGTTTGAATACAAATATTAAAGCACAAGAAGAATAGTAGAGAGTTAGAATGAAATTCGATGAATACGAAGTGTTTGGGAGTATCTATATATAGTAGTTGAAGAGTTACTGCCATTGGTGAAGGGTTCTGACGAAGAGGGGCATCTATTTCCATTCAGAGAAGGTTTGCATCCTTTCGGAGAAGAAGATGTCTTTCCGAAAATATGGCAGTTGGTCTTGGGCCAGTCGACTGATCGTTCATGGTCAGTCGACTGATTATGCAAAAGATTTAAAAAATAAACAGTGCATATGTATATGTACACAGTCAGTCGACTTGATGGTTATGGCCAATCGACTGGCTGTGACATTTTTACATAGTATGCTTCTGTTTTGATTTTTTATATGAAATATGAAGTGCGGACTACTTGAGGATAGATTTTAACAAATTTTTAAGACTCAGTCATACATACTAGATGGTGAAAGCATAGATTAAAAGTCTTTGATATAGCCATAGTCTGTTGATTATTTCTTTTTGTCGAAAATTCTCTTTTTCTTCTAACTTGCTTTGTTATGAATCAAAATTAGTGATTCAACAATTTCATGGTTCCTTCTGTCCCCATAGCTATCCCTTAGCTCCTCCCGATCTTGTGACGCCCCAGTTGTCCATGGTTTGGGCTGAGTCAAAAGGATGTTGGGTTGATCTCAAATCTAATATGAGATTTAACCCCATGGTGGAATCCTATTTTAGATTTGTTTCTGATGATCATCTGGACCTTAGATGCCTTCGTTATAGTATATCAGGTGATCCTTTAGTGCTCTTTGAGGATGGTATTCATGCGAAGTGGAATGCTAACATGCTAGCTGATGCTTCTAGGGACCGATCGTCTATATACTCTCCAGATTCTGTGGATTATGATCCTTGTCTTGCTATGCTCTTTTGCCCATTTGTTGGAAATGTGCATGTGGTATCTGCCCAGAAGACAAGTGACGTAGGCGGTTCCTCCTCTTTGGAGGAAACCTTGTAGTCAGGTAATTTGTAGTAGCAGTGGTGTCTATGCCACAATCCCATGCTATATTTTTCATTTTATTAGTAGCTAAGGCGACTCTACCTTGCTTCTGTACTAAAATGTTTTATTAAATTCATAATAAAAAGTGGACGATCCATTATAAAACCGGTCGGCCATGCTAGAAACAAAATCTTGGGAAATGTTTTGTTATTTAAATAAGTTTTTACAAAGTGTTTGTAGGCTTAAATTTATATGATATGAAAGGGCTTAGAAAATGAATTCTAGTATTAATTGAAAATATAAACTTAAATCTAAAGTGGATAATAAAAATAAATGTGCTTCATAAAATGTTTATAATAAACTTAAGCATAGAAGAGCTTTAAGATGAAGTGTGACTTTTTAAAATGTGTATAAACTGAAGTTTTAAAATGATTGATTTACATAAGTGGAGTTATAAGATGTTTATGAACTTAAGTAAAGGTTTTACGAAATAGTCAGAAATAATTTTAGTATGAAAGGGAATATACTAAGAAATAAAATGTTAAATAAGAATAATCATTATAGCTCAGAAAAGTAAACTTTAAAATTAAGCTATGGGATGAAACTTAATTTAAGTAAAGTTAAATAAAATGATTTATAAAATAATTTGTAATGACTTTTAGTATTAAAGGAAATACTATTGGAAAATTAGGTGTGATTTAGAATTGAATGTGAATAAAAATAATTTGGTATAATTTTGGACCAATGGAATAAATATGTAAGCTGTATGTAGATCATTCTATTTGCCAACTGATTTGATCCGGATTCGAGTGCATGACTTCGAGGTGATATACATCAATCCACGTTAGGATTTTTCACTTAATTCTTAAAGCAGAATACTTGATATAGATTTTTGATTTGAATCCCAATTTCTTTATCGTTGCATATAGCTATGTAAGGAGACTGATGATTTCTAATCAAGGAATTTGATTGAAGTTCACAGTAGAGTGGTCGAGTGAGCAATACTTGTTCCGAAGTGAAATTTATGTGATCGAGCCAGGGATCGGATTTGATTTTTCATATGGAATGTGCATCTTATAGACTTTACTATAATTGTAAGTTTACCATTTGGAAATGCAAGCTATGAATCATATGTTTGAATAGTACAAGTAAGTAAGATGCAGGATCATGAAAGCAAAGGCTAGTTGATGCTTTTGGTTTCATGAGTTGTTTGTTTGCCCGACAAATAGGTACGTGTTTATATTGTTGTTTGGATTTATGATTTTATGCCTTAGATATGCGAGGCCATTTGGCTTTGGTTTTCTTTTGTTGCATTGGGTCCATTGGCGATATGTAGGTTTTCAGATTAGGCCGTGCAAAGGAGATGCTACCGAAATTTTCTATAATTTTAGGACTTAGAAAAATTGACAATCCTTTTTCAACCAATTGACTTTGAAAAGTTAACGAGTTGGAGGCATTTTCATTACCTTCGCAATTTCGAGGATGAACTTCTTTTAAGGTAGAGTGTAACAACCGGAATTTTGGTCATTTAATTTTGAATATTTAATTAATTTTAATTGTTAAAATATTGGTTTCAAAGTTTTGAAACTTGAATTAAATTATAGGATTGTTTAAATTCTTTGAATTACGAAAAATATTTGAATAGTGATTTAAATATTGCAATTGTGGACTTATTATTTCAATAATGATTTAAATATCTGAATTTTTAGTTGAATATTAATTTAATGGACTTATTTAACTCCTTTTAAATTATTAAATACTATCAGTGAATTTCTTTGTAGATTTTTTTAATGGTAATAAATGGTTCAAATAAATAATCGTAAAATTTATTGTTAATATTTCGGCTCAATTTTTATTGATGTATTTTTAATTTAATTAGTTTGATTTTTCCATAATTTTTAATTTGGAATACATTTAAATTGTCGTTTGACGATTTTCCAGCAAACGGTGGTATTTGTGTGACTTTATTGAATTCAATAAAGTGTAAACTAATTTTGTTTTGAGATGCGTCGCTGTTCTGAGCATGGTCATATTTTTATTCTGTCGTTTGAGGACCATATATGAACGGAAAGTTGTGCAGCGAGATGTCGGAAATATTAGAATATGAAACTAACTCAAGACAACCCATGCAAACCACTGCACATTCTTGTTTTTTTGTCTTCCTATCTTTTTATTTTCATCTTCCTCTAAGCAAACAAGAAAAATAATTAAATCTATCTCCTTTTGAAAATCAAAAAAATTCAAAGGAAAATTAAGAAAATATAAAAATGTTATCTTTGAATTAGTTAGGCCTAGATCTTCATTACAGTATTGGTTTTGAGAGGTGTTGCTATCATGGAGGAGGAGTCGTTGGTTGTCAGTAAGTGGTTCAGATTTAGGGTTTCAGCTATTGGAGGTTTCAGGTGGAAGTTGGTCAGGGGAAGCTCGGAGTCATGTTTGTCATGACAAGTTGAGGTGGTGGTGTTGTTCTGGTGTCCTCCAATCAAGAATCGAAGGGTGTGATTTTTACAGCAGGTCGAGGGTTGGGTGTTTCGGGTTTTCCTTAAGGAGGTCAAGCGGGTACTCGTGGGGTCAGGAATGATGAGCAGAGGAAGTGGGATGTGCTGGTGGAGTTCGTTTTGAAGTTAGATGGTCGAAAATAGGGTGCATGCGCACTGTGCATCGTGAATTCCTACGAGCAGGTCTCGCTTTGCTCTAGAGTAAAGAAGGAGAAATATAGTATGGACTGAGCTTCATAATGGTGGGCCAGGTCCTTTTAGCGTTGGGTGAGGATTGGTTTAATAATTAATTTAAGTTTTAAATTTTATTTGTTAAACTTGTAATTATGATAACTTATTCATAAAAGGTCTGAATCAAACGCGATCATTTGCGTTGCACTTGTAGGAACGATATCTATGCTTAGGAGTGGGGTTCGTAGGAATTGGAGCTTGTAGAAATTTCAGCTGAATTCGAATGTTGTTCGATTTTAGACAAAACAAGAACATTTCGGCACTAACTAGAATTTAGGTGTGTTTTACTCGCGCTTGTGGTTAACCGGTAGTTTTTATAGTAGATAAAAATTGTTAATTGTTCGCTTGGATGCTTTATTTGGTTGGCTGTTTGGTTTTGATGAATTGTTGTTTTTAAAGCGGTCAATATATGAAATTAATTGCAGGGACTTAACTGATATATAGGAAATTTGTAGAGGGATCCATTAGGATTCCTCGCCTTATTGATTTATTTTCAATAATATTCTTGTTATATGAGTTATGAAATATCAAAGCTGATTGTTTGGCCCCATGAGATATGATATTGTTATATGTTGAAAACTTAACCTCTGTAGTGATAAAAATTCAATGTCAATATTTGTTAAGTGATGTGGTGGCTATTGGCTTCAATTGAGTATTTTGAAAAATTAATAATTTCCAATTTGGTTAGAAAAGGGTTTTTGATTTGAGAACGATTTTAAATCTAAACTTTGGGTTTTCTAGAATATTTTTATTTAACCAAAAATTTGAACTTCTCCATTTTACCCTAAACTCTTTTTATTTGTCTTTCCTAACTCTATTTGAAATGTTTTAAAATTGTTTAACTATTATTTAGTAATGATTTTTGGTGGTTTAACCATTGTTTAATGGTACTTTAAAAGTTGTTTATTTATATTTAATATTTTTTAAATTTATTTATCAATATTTTATATTATGAAAAATTATTTATTAGATAATAAATAATATTTGGAAGTTAATAATTATTTATTGATAATGTTTTGGAATTTATAATAGTTATTTGTTAATAATGTTTTGGGATTTATAATAATGTTTTGGAAGTTAATTATTATTTATATAATAATATTTGAAGATTAAGTATTGCTACTTCACTAATCAAGTTAGGAATTATTACCTATTATGTTCATAATGTTTGGATGCTAATAACTATAATTTATTGGTATTGTTTTGCCGTTAGTAGTTATTATTATATAATGATGTTTTGAAATAAATAGTTATCATTTATTTATACTGTTTTGAAGTTATTAATTATTATACTAATTTTGGTTAGGGTTAACAAATTATTATAAATGATGTTGGAAAGCAAATTTATATTTTATTAAAGATGATTAAAGTAAATTAATTTATCTGATTAACTGCATTTATAAATAATAAATTGATTTATTAAAAGGAATCTCATTTAATAAAAGAGTTATTAGAGAGTTTATAACTGAGAACGGAGTTTGAGTTTTTAAGAATTTTTAAAATGGTTTTATAAGGGTTTCTATAAAGGGGTTTTAGTATGAATTTTTATAAATAATCTTTACAAAAGAATAAAGTTTAATAAATGGTTTTGTAGATTTATAAAAGAAGTTAATAAATAGTTTTATGGATTTATAAAAGAGTTTTATAAAGGTTTTATAAATTTATAAAAAGAATTTTATTAATGGTTTTAGAAGTAAATAGAAAATGTCCTATAAATTGTTTTGGAGATTTATAAAACAGTTTTATAAATTGTTTTGGAGATTTATAAAAGGAGCTCCATAAATGATTTTAGAGTTATATAAATACAATTTCTAATATATGAAAGTGTAATGCTTTTATGAATATACTTATATGTTGGGATAAGTATATGGATATTTATCCAAGTATTGAAAGGAGTATGGAGGGTTTGTGAATATATCTTTGTGAAAGTATTTTGATACAAGTATCAAAAAGTGATTTTAATCCAAGTTATAAATTATCGTTGTCGGTTCGAAGAGACCGAGATTAGACATATCATCCTAAACCACTTCGAACTGGCAAAAGAATTCGAATGGTAAACATCTTGAAGATGGTCAAAGACAGAGTTCATTGAAATGCAATGGCTACTTGCTACTAATCCTGAGGGTGATTCCAAATTGGACGTAGTAAAAGTAGTTCCTGCAGTTTCGTTCAGACTCAGAACGAACTCGTTTGAATGAATGCTAGCATTTCAATTTGGGCCGAAGGGTAGTGTTAGCATCACAAGTGGAATTGCTATATAAAAGGTAATTGTAGCCTCAAGCCTCATACCTCGAAAAGGCTAAAACAGAGTAGATGTGGCGAAGCTATGTGTGTCGCTCACATTAGGGTGTGTCATTATATTTCTAGATATCATATTATGGATTTGGGTGTGCATGAGGGCTCATGATTAAGGTTGGAAAGTAACTAGGGTGATGACATATTCAGTACTATCCAAGTTCAGGGTAGGCCAGTTCTTTGTTGGAAGAGGTGGACGAAGTTCAAGGTTTGACCCCAGGTACTTTTTTTAGGTGTATTTTACGGAAGGCAGTCCCTTACCTTGCCATTATCGGAATCCATTCTCCAATATGCACCTTGCAGACTTGATTGTAAACCTATCATGCTAGAATTTAATAATGTAACAATTTCGGCTATGATTAATATGTATTTGTATCCTAAACATTACTATAATATCGCTTGATTTTCTATAGAAATATTTTGGTTATCGTAAGGTGAAAAACCGTCCGTGTTTATGTGCAGCATGGTCTTACGAGATACCTTTTTTTTTAAATGAATTTCATAACATTAAAACTCAATTGAGGTTTGTTTCTCATGCCGGTTTACCAGAATGATCCGGGTGTTATTTTATTATAATGCTCGGGTTGGACCGAGCATATTTACAGATTCATTTTGGATACTTGGAGCTTTAGGAGACGAGCTGGATGCCTCCATGTTGTATTCTTGTATATTATATTTTCCATTGCGTTGGTTGTTTATATGTATCTACAATTATGAGGACAACTTGTTATAATTGTCTAGGCGGTTGATTGAATAGTCAACTCTGATTGATAAATGTATAATAAAGTTTAGTTTTTCTTTTATAAAGATCTGTTGTTATATTATAGATTGCTTGTCACACTGTGAGATTCTGTTCTGTCTTTTCTTTCCTTTTTTCCCAAATAATCTGTCTTTATAGCATTCGGATGCTCGACACATGAATACCGTGGATGTATTAGCATCGACTTCTGAAGGTAGAAAAAGCGGGTTTTTACATAAGAGTAGACGATGTAGAGATGCATACGTGATTTTTAGGCTTAAGACACATGGTAGGATCATGCTTTGATATCATATTGAAAATTATTATTATTAGAAGAAGAAGAACGGAAGAATATTTTGATCAAGACGAAAAAGTATATAGTTAGTTCTATTAAGTATCACCTGATTTACCGCAAAACCATTAGTGATATAATGCATTTTATTTTCATTAGCTAATGTTCGAAAATATGAGGTTATGACTTTGATGCCACTTTATAAAATAGAAGAAGTGTTAGATAATAAAGAACTTAATACTTACAAAATCGTTCGAGTTATCCCAAAATCCATTGGTGGTGTGAAGAGTGTCTTCTAGTGCATGTGGAGAACCAATCATATTATTTGAAAGATTGAAACTACTCTTACTGCACATAACATTAACAAAACTTCCTTACAATTTCTTCCTCAAACTGATAATAAAAGCCACGAAATGGGTTCAGAAAGAGTAGCATAACATTTTCAACCATCTTTAAAGTAGTAATTCTTAAGATATTCAAGTCATTTGATTGGTAGCATCGATGAGACTAAAAATGCGAGTAACGTGAATGCACTTTTCTAGTAACACATTTACAAACTCTAAATCATTTAAGCACTTCAATGGAAGACTATTTTAAAGTGAAAACCTTTCATCCATATTTCGATAGTGCTAATTCTCTTCAAGAAGCTCGCCATTATTAATAACCTTTGCTAAACAACTTCTGGCGTATTCTTTCTCATCATATGCACCATAAACTAACGAAAAAGTGCATTTATTAAATCTCCTCTCTGATTGGTTATGGGCTTTGCACATTAGCATTCACATTAGGATTTCCTCCTTCTCCCACATGACAATTTATCTTAGACTTACAGCTCCTCTACTAGCATTGATTCTAGTACTGCCTAACATAGAAAAATACACTAATTATCTCCATTCTTTCTTTCTACCCAGGCATATCTTCCTAAGAATCAAAAGAAAAATAGTGAAAAAATTAACGTAGGACAGAAATGCACACTTATATACTTATATATTTATCAAAATAACAAGTACGGTAAATATTTGTGTATAACCTTCCCTATGGTATTTGTTGATTCTACATAGAATTAATCACTCTAGCTTTGTTCTCTTATATGTTTGTCAATTGAAGCTTTGATACTAAGTTGTAACATCCTCTATTAGAAATTGAAAATGAACACCAAAACGTTGTAAATATCACTGGAATTTTTATGTGATCTTAGTTAGTTCATAATGGATGAAATGAGTGAATTTCAAATAATAATAATCCCTATTTGGATTTTAATGGGTTTTTGAAGTCAAGTATTTAACATTAGATCCATTCTAGTTCTTTTAAATAGCATCATGTATCTTTTATTTTTTACCATGTAATAATCTGTATTAATTATATATAATATGTGTGTATGTATAAACATATCTCATATATAATATAGATTGATGATAATAATGGTAACATGATGATATGATATATAATAACATGGTACTATATATTATTTAAGCACTTCAGTGGATGACCTTTCTAGTACGTGTGTCAGTGTGTGTGTACTATATACATATTATATATGTTGTGTGTATATATATAAACACAGACACACACACATACGTATACAAACAAATATAACCTTAAATTTATTTATACTAATAAAATATAAAAAAATCTAAAATTTGACTAACTCAATTATTTTTTCAAATTCAATGTTAAAATATTTAAGTATGACTAAGTCAAAAAAATTAAATTTCAAATTTAAAACTAAAACATCTAAGTTTGATTTGGTAAAAGATACTCGAATTTTACTCCATATTTAAATTAGCAATTTAAAGTACCATTAATCAATCAAATATTAACAATATAAAATATAAACTAATACTTATATATGAAGCCGAATTTTTTAAAAATATATATGTTTATATGCATAAAACATTTAAATATAAATACTTTTATATATACATGTATATATTATAAAATAAATATATATAATTATATATATATATATATATAAATTCTTTTTGACTAGAATTTTTCTTAAATCAAAACGCAAATTTTTTTTTTTAAATATATATAATGATATTAAATGTAAATAGTATATTAAATATCCGTAGTTTTAATGTATTTTGCATTTTTAAAAATTAATAATAATTATTTAAAATTACAAAAAAATTGTATTATCTGTGGAAACATAGTACACACTTAAAACATTAGTATGGTCAAATATAAATTCATAAACATGTATTTTAATTTTAAACTGCTAAGTTAATTAAACTAAATCATTTAATTTAATTTTTTAAATGTTCAATATTAATTATAAATCAATAATGAGGTATTACTGTATATATAAATTTATGATAAGGATAATTAACTAATACATACTATACTATTATTATGGAGTTAGTTTTTAAGAGCGTAGAAGCCTCCTAGAGTATTTTGGGTGACTTTTAAACACAAGAGCTGCTATACTATACTATTATTATTGAGTTAGGTTTCAAGAGCGCAGAAGTCTCCTGGAGTAATTTGGTGAATTTAAAACTCAACAGACGCATATTTGATTTTTTCCTTCTTTTCCCACGCCTGTTCTTCCTCTTTTAGGTTTTCATAATTTATTTTCACACAAGGAATCCAACTCTTTTTTCTTCATATCCAAAAGTCTCCTCTCAGTTAAACTTGAAAAAACAAGACAAGCTTATTTTGAAGCAGAAAAGAATCAATGAGGAAGAAGCGTACTTTCATTTAATTAGATTATCCTGTCTTTATTTATCGTTGTAACAAATCTCTTCTTTTCGTCATTCTCTGGACTTCTACTCTTCAATCTCAAATTTTCCATAACGATTTTGGAATCAAACCCAAACCCTAACCTCGAACCAATTGAATCCAACTCCAATTCACGAAACCCTAACCTAATTCATCATATCACCTCAGGATCTCATCTTCAACAACATGTGCGGAAACCCCAAAGTGCGTTTCCAAAACAAAGGCAAGGAAGTGGCCATGACATCGCTTCGCAGCCACTATTGTGTAAATCATCATATTTTGGGATATATCTCATGTCTACAGATTTATACATTTTCAAGAGCTTATAAAAATATGAAAATACAGTTATTCATAGGGTAACATTTCTGCTTTACTGTTTATTAATTTTATTTCCTCAATGTCTAAGCTTGTGCTTCATTGCGTCTTCCCCTTTTTCTATATTTATTTGTTATCTGTAAAATCATTGCACCATTGAATTTGATGTCGAAATGTGGTTTGCTACAATAATAGTTTAAAAATCGTACCCGTAAATTTGTTTTACACTGTTTTTTTAAATAAAATAAAAAAATTAGTTTTTACCATGGCTAACCATATATACCTTAAATATAAATTAATTGATTTTTACACGTTCGATGATGTATATTATGCTGAATTTGATGCATATGTGATCCAGCTTTGATTTTTCCATGTTTTCTTTTTTATTGAATATACGTTACACTTGAATAAAAATTAAACAAGGATATACATGTTGATCCAATTTACACGTGTCGTTACCATTTTATCACAAAAAATTTGAAGTTTAAATGTTCTTATATGATGTTATACTGAGCCTGTTGGTTGGCCCAAGGAAGAGTATTTAACTTTTTAATTTTATATTTTAACATAATAAAGGTAAATTATTACATTATAACAATGGTTTTGTTCTTAATTCAATTTCGGTTGTTTTAAGATGCTATATTATTACCATTTAAACTATTCTGAAAAAGAACCACTTATTAGCTTGATTTGCGAGTTCGATCCAATCATAGTTAAGGTTTGATGTATGCTCTCAATGATAGTCTTATTCAGGATTGAATATGAACGTACCAAAACATTCATATTTTCGACTAAATGGTACAGAAAACATTTTCTATGCCAATTTCATGAATTTATATTTACTTAGCTGGGTTAGCCAACCAGAAGTACATGTATAAACTATTTGTATTTTAGATATGCATAAATTTATCCATTCAACATTTTAAACTTCAAGGGTAGTATTATCTTAGAATGAGATTTTTACATCATGATTTACATTACTAATAAATTGGTTCTTCATATATCATTATGAATTACTTATGATAACTTTTTGTCATATAGAGAATTGTTGAGTAGACAAACCCATTTATTTAGCATCCAATTTTGCAAAAATGGTTAGTCATAAATTTGGCCCATCTAGTTATATATTTATATTGTTCGGGAGATTTTTTATTTTTGTTTTCAGTACGTGTACTACCAAACCTACAGATTGTGATTTATTGTTATATGGAATTGATACTGGTTTGATAATCTTTAGAAACTTGTGATTGCATGAAAAACTTTTTTATAATTGCGTTACACACTATAAGTTTAATCATGTACTATTCACATATTCATATTTCTAACATACAAGCCATAAACATAATGGAGCTATTATTTTAATAGATCTCATCAATTTACCATTTTATATCATTAGTTCTTAAACTCTTCTAGAAATACATACCACCTTTATACTTATTCGAAATGTTTGATCTATCATAGTCACATGTTTTTTGTATACTTATCAATGTTAAAAAGTCTTGTTCAAGATGCAGTTGCCATAATATCTAGGTCTGCAAGTAAACCATATAAAAAAATTAAATAAATTTCAAAAGCAATAGCTTAATGTGTTAATCAACAAGAAGTATAAATAACTTATTTATACTCTAGGGATTCACAGGTTTAATATTGATTATTATTTATTAGTAGTCATTTTGCAATTTATGCTTATTAATTAGTATTGTCTTTCAATAAGATTTTGACATCAATTAAAAAATTATAATACATCGTATATCCATTGTAATTATGAATTAGCATTGGTTTTTTTACCTAGAGAGCTATATAATATACATTCCCACTAATACAAGATTTGGTTTTGTAAAAAATGATTAGGCATAAATTTGGTGCATCAGGTTATATATTTATTCTATGAGAAGGATAATTTACTTAATGTCATTTTATACCATGTCCATTTCGTTAATTTTAAAAGCTTATCTTCTTGCTGATAGATAAGCAACATGCAACTAATATTTGCATTGATCAGTTTTATGGCATGTTGGGCACTTGCTCAAATCTACGTTCTGATTTGAAAGGTTAAAGTGATAACTTTTGTTGTTACTAGGTTAATTTATCCAGCTTTGGAGTTATGATAAGTTACTATTTTAATATTTTAAGTACAATTAAAATTGTGTATGATCCTTCGGAAATTTTAATTGATCATCCATATATGCCCTAACTGCAATCAAGTTTTAGTCTTGCATACAAAATAGTTTTCTTAATTTGAAGACTATAGACTTGCACACATCTTTGCATAGGCTGATGAGGAAATCACTATATTTTATTATTAAAGAATTTTTTTTCTTATATTAAAATCCATTTTTTTCATATAAAAAATTATAGCAGATTTATCGTTAGTGTTTTTACATTAGATTTCTTTTTAGTACATTTATTTCTTGCTTCATTCTATTTTATTTTTTAATATATCACGTTGTATCTATTTCATCTAATTTTAATCCAAGCATGCAAAAAGGTACAAAATTTGATCATAATCAGTCTGTTATAGTAAATTTCTATGTATGTAAAGTCCAGTAAACAACTATACTATTTTGTTTTTCAAGTTTGATGACAAGCTTGAGTAACGTTTAGAAGTAAACATGATGATTTTTTCTTCTACATGTGGATTGTAGTATCATGTTATAGTTAATCTTCCACCAAATGGGATCAATGAATACCCTATAATAAGTTAAAATTCACACAAATGAAAAATGATTTTTAAAATTTCAACTATTTTTGCTTACTTTGGGCATCACTTTATGATCATTCCAGTCTAGATTACTCGCTCCTCTACGTTATCATTACTTAATCTAGGCTTTTCTTCTTTACACTTTGGCAGCTTTTGCTTTAAGGTATGCTTTATTAAGATAATTAAAGGAATGCATTATATATTACCACTCATTTTGTTTACCACCATATTAGTTGTAACGAACCACCCTTTGGACGGTTTAAATCGACAATAAACCACACGTGTTGAACTCAAACCATTCAGAATGGAAGATTATTGTAAGATGAATAAGAAAAAGAAGAGAAAGTAAAAAACAAAACACAAAATCTCACAGCGGAATGATAAAATATAATAATCAAATAAATAGTCCATGAAGCTGTTTTACAAATAACATTTGATTACACATTTACATTATATCGGAGTTATACATACAGCAGGAATAAGTAAATAATGCAGCGTAACAATATGATGCAATGGAATAAATAAAATAAACAGTAGACTAAGCTTCATCTTCATCCTCCAAATGAAACGGTCTACAACACACTAAAAAGCTCAGGCTGACTCGAGCATAATGAAAAGACAAAATACTCGAGCCAGAACTAAAAAATCTTATGAAAGTTAAATAAACATTAAATAAATATGAGTGTAACGGATTTAGATATGTTTACAGATTTTACATCTCATATCCAGTGTCTAACATGCGTGCAATAACTTAAATGATGTTCGGGATTCCATCTCCTAAGGATTTATTAAACTATTTACATACATAGTACAATACACTATCATTATATGTCTACAGTAAAGTAAAGTATTTAAATAGCATCATGGCATTACCCATATCCCCTTAACATATTTTTATATATTTTTCGTAGTCTATACAAATACAGTAAGCCCCACCAAACCGGTTGGATACTCAGGGAGCACTCTATAGATATGATACAAACCAAACTCGTAGTAGGCATGAGAAGGCATATGACAAGGCACACGGGGCAATGCCAGTGTAGGATTCTACCGTTTGCACTCCCAGACTAGTGGTAACGCAATGCAGCTACTGCCGCACACCTCGGAACACAATTCCATAATTAAATCTAGGGATGGCCACCAAATCAATAACAAAGTAATAAATATGATATCAAAGAAATGTGTTCGATCGCAGGAGCGACCTCACTTGGCCGGTATAGCTCCTGTTTTAGACAAATCAAGCTGACCCGAGGGGGTCAGGGCTGCATTCATACCTTATACAGAATCATTCGTCAAACCATCCTACATCATTCTGGATTTTCCACCGCGTAAACAGGTGTTAAAGTGGCTTTCGGTATTGCCAAAGAGTATAACAATATCCGATCTCAATCTCTTTAATAACCAAATGCTTATTTCAATTGGATGGTTCTTTTACTTTTCCAAAATCGATTCATAATTGATATCAAAATATCGTATTCGATTCAAACCGTATAAATTTCAAAATTATATTCACTTTTGAAATCATATCCCCAAAATAGGTTAAATCCTCATTTCAAAATCATCATATTTACTCAAAATATGACATTTCACCAGAAAATATCATTTTCAAATTCCAACGTGAGTTATAACATCATTTAACCATATTCACTTTTAAATCAAGGGTTTAAATATAAACAATTCAACCTTGCACCATTTGAATATTTGAAAGTAGGTTGGATAACCATAAACGGTTTAAATAGTTTAGAATAGTTTTCTATCAACCCGATATTTTCAGCCATTCGCATCCGCACATGTCGAACTTGAATTTCTCAAAATACCGCATTGTAATAAAAATTTGGAGCAAATGAAAACAATCACAAAAATCACAGATACAGAAATATTAGAATAACTCGCAGCGGAAATTAAAATACCATAGTAGTTCATGAAGCTACTATATGAAAATCTCAAACATATTACATAATATCAGTTTGAATACATATACAATAGAAATCTCAAATACAAAGAAGATCACCGATACAAGAGCTGAAATAGACAACAGAAACTAAAATGGATAGATAACTAGATAAGCAAAATCTCCAGCGATTCCTAGCTCCAGAAAAGAAATCTAAAGCTAAGCTGTAAATACTCAGGCTGACCCGAGCGTAAAGTAAAACACAAAACACTCGAGTTAGGACATACATACTTATATAATGTAAACCAACTCAAGTGAACTGTGGTAGTAATGCACAATAACTTAAAGGATGTTTGGGATTGCACATCCTCTAAGGATCAATTAAACCATAAATTAAATACATCCCGTGGTTAAAATTCCAAAATGGTGTTTTATACTTCTAAATCAAATATCATTTCAAATTTTCAATATCATTTCAAATACATTTAAATATTAAAATATCATATCCTTCCAAAACCCTATTCATTTTATTTAATATAAAAATACCATTTCAAATCAAATATTCCATTTAAAACCAATTAAAATGAAGCTATTATACTTTAAAAATCAAATATTCAATTCCAAAATTTTAGCCTTTTTCAGAATTCATTGATTCACTTAAATTTATGAAAACGGTGGAATTTCAACTTTCGCAGCATTTAGAAAATTCTACGGTAAGTTACATTTGAAAACGATTCAATTTAGCAAAGACAACATTTACCGAAATGCTGTAATAGTTCATGTTTCAAATAAAAGCTTTAGTTCAATTCTGCAACTACAGCACTTACAGAGTGCTGTAATAGCCCTTGGTTCATTTTTGCCTTTTAGTTCATTTTTGCACTTAGAAATGCTGTAATATCCTTTACTTCAGAAACGATAGCATTTCTGAAATGCTGTTAATTAAATTCCAAAATTTCAATACGATTTCATGAACAATTAAACTTAAATTTAAACCATTTTAACTTATAAAAATATATTTTCTCACTTAAAAATTGATCAATTATATACCCTTTAATTTATGATTTTATAAAGTGCAATTTCACAAATAATTATCAAATTTTAATAATTCACTTATAAAAAATCAATGTACCATTTTATAACATTTCATTTACTTTATAATTTAATTAAATTTAACATTTTATAAATTAAATTTAAATTCCATTTTATTTTTCTTGACTTAACCTTTAAATTTAAGCACATTTAACATTTTCCAAGTTAAGTTATATTTCAAATTTCAATTTTTGACATTTATTTATTTAACTAGTTTTAATTTATAGAAAAATCAATAACACTTCATAAAATAATTTTAAATTCAGATTAAAATCAAATTATCATATTTTCTTACTTAATTTAAACTTCATTTATAAACAAAATCATAAATTCCAAAATTAACTTATATTTCAAATTCTACTTTATCATTTATTTATTTCACTTATTTAACTTGTAGAAAATCATTAATATTTTAAAAAATCATTTTAATTTAATTTAAATCAAAATATCATAATATTTACATTTTTATAATATTTTATAAACTCAAGAAAATATTTATTAACCACGGGTCTGTATATAATTTTCTAACCTAAGTCAAATAATACTGATAATATGTCATTTCAATCCATAATTTACAAAGGAAAAGTTCGGGTTCTATTATTTCAAACCCGCAATCCCAAGTAAAATAAAATAAATAAAAGTCGTTCAGGCCTATCATTTCAGGCCATAACGATTTTTTCCTATTCTAAAGTCCGTTCGGGTATGTATCATTTTAACCCATAGTGATTCTAATCTACAGAGAACTTGCAGTACGGTAAACTGATATAAATAAATAGAATAACATCATATTACAGTAGCAGATGGTATGACAGGTGTGTAAACAGGGGTGAACATCATATGATCATATCACAGGCAGTTATAACATGATAACATAATCTACAGATTCAAATAGTGTCAATTTACTAATTATATAAGTACAGGATGTCTTGTGAGAAATACTCACCTCTACAAGCTGGAGATAGCACAACAAGACACACAAATAAAGATCCGAAAAGCACGACTACGATTCAAGTGAGGGGAGAGCCAAAGTGAATATCTTGTACATATCAAACAAAACAAAATATTGGACATGAATTTCAGCACCAAATATAACATTAAACAAGTTAGAAATTATGCACAACAACGAGTCTAACGACTTTCCCATGCTTTCACAATTCATATGCTCGGCCTAAGGTTTGAAATGCATGGCCATAGTGGTGTATTTAGGTCAAGTATGGGTCCAACATAGCTCGTCCTAACTTGGGTACGAAGGAGTGGAAGTTTCTTATGGCATGAAACAAAGGTCAAGGAAAAAGTGAATTTTGTGCACAACCACAAGCTCTGCCGTGGCTATATGTGGCTCGACCATGCCTGGTGGATGCCAGGTGATGGTGTAGAAGTGGTCTAGGGTCAGGTAGGGGCTGGAGAAAGTGATGCTAGTGGTGGCCGAGAGGGGTGGTGAAGTGGTGGAGCATGTTGAGTTCGGCTATGGTTGTTTAAATAGTGTTTGCTATATATTTTTTGTGGAGTTTTCAATCAAGGATGTCCATGGCCTGTCAGGTCAGTGGGGATGGAAGGGGTATGCAGTCGAGTATGATGGTGGTGGAGGTGATAGTGAAGGAGGATCTTGAGGCCGAGCAAGTGAAGTGAAAGCAAGGCATGAAGATACATAAAACAAAGAAGAAAAGTAAGAAAAAAGAGTGAAAACCGTTACCAATTTTTGTTCGGCAATGATATCCGAAAGTTTGGGATGAGAAACATAATTTTTTGTATGAAAAATGAAGGGTGATCGGCTGAAGAAAGAATACGGTTAGCCAAATTGAATGCAAGTGTTGATTTGCAAATGAAAAGGTAAAAGGAATATGAAAAGTCTAAAGTAAATGAAAGGTTCAAAACTCATTGTATTTTTCATTTTCTTTTTACATTTTTAAACACATAAAAATGTAAATAAATGAAATAAAAAGAAAATAAAGTATGAAAGAAAATAAATAAATAAATTTTAGATAAATATAAATTAATTAAGAAAATAGCATAAAAATAGAAACTTGGTTTTAAAAATTGAAAATAAAATACAATAAGCTTTGGAAAATTATAACATCACTTTAAAAATGTTTTAAAATAAAAATATATACCAACATATCATATAATACATAGTAGAACATGATATAAAAAATAAAAATATTATTTATATAAATTAAAATAGACAATTTTATTGAATAAATCAATCACATACAATATTGTAAAAAGCATAACTTTCACAATATAAATCGAATTTCAACGAAAAAAATGCACTATTCTTGAAATTTAATTTATTTTCATAATGAAAGATATAATTCAAAAATTAAAAATTTTAAATTTAAAAGTCAAAATTTTGACTAAATTGACCAAAAATCCACTTTTTCTGGAAATATTCCATTTATTCAGGTTTGGAATATTAGTTCACATAAAAATCAAAATTTATTTTTAAAATAAAAAAAATCTATCCTTCTTAATAAATATAATAAATCTTTTAAATCAGCAATTCAAAATAATTAAATTGTATAATTAAAATAAATCATAAAATTCAGGGTTGTTACACTCTCCCCCACTCAAATCTTTTCGTCCTCGAAAAGAACAAACAAGGAAAATAAGGAAAAGCAAGGTAGAAAAAGCAAATAGTACCTGAAAAACAAACAGTTCCAGATTCGAAGCACGAATGCTCTCCTCCGTCTTCCAGGTACAATCTCGATCATCAGTACTTACATAGTACTTTGACCGGACTAACAGATTTCCTTCTTAGTTGCTTCGTACCTTTATCGACAGTACGAAGTGGCTTCCTCTTGACAGTCAAATTAGGCTCAATATCCAACTGTCAAGAGCAGAAGGCTGAACAATAAGAGATGAGTTATGAAGACATCGACGAAGATGTAAGACGTGAAATACATCATGCACTCCAGAAAGCTTCTCAGGCAAATCCAAATGATAAGCCAAAGAACCAACTCTTTCCACAATGCAGAAAGGACCCTCGAAGAGGAAGAAGGTAGAAATAGCTAGAAAGGAAAGCAGGTTGAATGACAAGGATGAACCATTATTTTAAAACCATATACATTTCAATTTAAAAAATTTATTTACAACATTTTAAATATTTTGTAATATGATGAATAGTCACTTGACACAAATTTGTTAGTTTGAAGTAAACAATATTTAAAACATTTTGAAATTATTTAGACAAGTAAAATAAATGATCAAAGTATCCTTTATATAATACTTTATCAAAATACTTTTATAACTCGATGTCTTAACAAGTTTACTTTCGTTCCTGCAGACTTTGGCCATGCGTTGATCAGGCGCAAAGCTAGAATTCTCCAGGTACTTAGTAGACTTATTTTTCAACACCCAGTGAAAATACTGGAAAACTTTTAAAAACGGATATGGAAAGTACAATCCTAACAAATCAACCAAACCAAACATTTGTCTAAACATGGATCGTAGATACACAACTGTTATGCCTGGATCCCCCAGGAAACATCCATACCTATAAGCTATCTCCGCCTGCGAACTACGCCATGATGACTAGTAGACCGTAGATACACGATGGTTACGCCTGGTCCTCCAGGAAACATCCGTACCCTTAAGCTATCTCAGCCAACGGATTTCGCTACTAATACGACCTACATAAATCGCAGGATACACAATGGTTACGCTTGGATCCCCCAGGAAACATGCGTACCCCCAGGCCGTCTCAACCAGGCAAATTATGCTATGCAGTCGTGCTCATGAGACCATGGAGATCGTCATGGAATTCGACGGACACTCGAGTATCTTATCCGGAAAACCCAAATCGGAGAGAATAATATCGATAGAATGAATCCACAGTGTGGCCAAAAGGATATCAAGCAGAAGGCACTTTCCATATCTTTACTTCAAAAATATGTATCATACAGTACCTTTCAAAATCACTTTCAAATATCATACTTATATAAAGTCCATTATATATAAGATTTCATTTCAAATCGAATACTTTCCAAAATCAATAGTATATCAAATCACACTTATATAGACTTCGATCATACAACATTTCTCTTTCCAAATTGAGTATCTTTCCAATCAATAGTTTTCAAGTCAACTTCATACTTATACAAATCAATTTTATATAAGTCTGGTAACTCCAAATCAAGTTTTTTATAAAATAAGGTTTTCAATTTCAATTCCTTTTCAATATCAATTCAGTTTCAAAATCATATATGATTTCGCCAAATCATTTCTTCAAATTACATATATTCAACCTTAAAGTTTCTCAAAACAATAGATTTAGAAAATAATCCTGGTTTCCAAATCGAAAAAATTTAGGTCAAACAAATTCATTTCCAAAACCATCATATAAATACTTGGTTTTACTATCCAATCTATTTTAAAAACCAAGTATCTTTCTAAAAATCAATTATACCCAAAATAATTTCCAAGTTCAATCCTTTTAAAACCTTTAAACTATTTATTTCCATATATGGAAAATCCAATTTACCTTTTGGAAATTACTTAGCTTTAAAAATTTATACCTTGATTTAGAAGTGCTCAAATTTTAAAATATAGTCGAAGAAATCATATTAAAAATCCAAAAGTTGGAAATCACCAACAAATCAGAAAATCAATTCCAATAGATAAGGTTATACCAAAACAATATGAAACTCGAGGACTGAACACAGGCTTACTTTAAATCATTTCAAATATACATACATATATATATACACACACACATATATCTTTCGAATATCAAATCATACTTCGTGATCTGAAATAAAAATTGGTTTCACAAAAATAATTCGCATAGCAAAGCTACTAGAGTGGCCTCTCCCCCACTCAGAAACTCGAAAATCAATGTCGATGATGCATGCATTCATCATCGAAATTATTTTCCAGCGACATGAGTGGGTTCTGGACTTTTTTTTCTTGAAACTTCTTTGAAATCTCTTCGAAATCATTGGAATTCATTCGAATACATTTTAAACATTTTTTATTCAGAAAATATCTTTAAATCATATTTTTATTATATATTTTTCAAAATCTTAAAACCGATTTCAAAACTCCGGAGTTCGATTCCTCGAAATTCAAATTCAAAACCCTTTAGTTATAAATCATTTTATATAAGTCAAATTCCTATAAAATTTTCAAAATTTTAAATCCTTTCCAAACTTCAAATATTCATTTTTAAAAGATATAAAATCCTTATCGAAAACATTTTACTTTTATAAAATGTGGTCATCCTTATCAAAATAATAATTTCAATGTATACCCAATTTCAAAATGCAACCAAACACAAATTTTCCAAGGGATGATTCAGGAATGGATTTCCAACAAATAGAGATTCGAATTTAGAGGAACTCTAATCAAATAGAATCATGATTCGAAGATAAGCTCAAACGAAGATGAGATAATTTAATTACCAATAGAAGATGGATAAGCCTTTATAAATCGCGGGTGGCCTTAACCGATCAACCGTGACTTCAAGAATATAATCAATGCAGAAATCTAAGGCAAATCGATATTCGATTGCCAGAGATAGAATCTAGATAGAGTAGGAGATAGATAGCTTTGTAAACCGAGGATATAGGAATCTATGGTGAATTAATGCCAATTGTAAAGAAGTTTCACCCCTTTACAAATCATTCAAAGATTTGCGGAATCACCGATCTTTATAGAGGTCATTCAAAGTGGATTTATGGAATGCTCCCAAATCAAAGGAATATAAATAGGGAAGGCAAGAATGGATTTCTGAACAAGTGGGAGCGTTCCAAAGTTCAAGAAATCCTAATCGATAAGAATCCAAACCAAGATATTACTAACAAGGTGGATACAGAAGAAATGAAGTTTAAGAATTCTTGGTTTTAAAATAATAAATTTTTATACTAATATAATCTTTGAAAATACTTTAAAAATCATTTGGAAATCATTTTATACTTCGAAAATTCGTTCTCTTACAAAGAAAGGATTCTGAGATTGATTTCACTCATTCTAGGGTATTTCTACCCTATCTCTAATGAGTTTTTGCTCCGCAGGCTATGATTTGCCTAAAGACCAAAGCTCTGATACCAAATGTAACAATCCGATATTTTCAGTCATTCGCATCCGCACATGTCAGACTTGAATTTCTCAAAATACCTCATTGTAATAAAATTTAGAGCACATGAAAACAATCATAGAAATCATAGACATAGGAATATCAGAATAACTCGCAGCGAAAATTAAAATAGTAGCTCATGAAGCTACTATATAAAAATCTCAAACATATTACATAATATCAGTATGAATACATATACAATAGAAATCTCAAATACAAAGAAGATCACTAATTCAAGAGCTGAAATAGACAATTGAAACTGAAATGGATAGATAACTAGATAAGCAAAATCTCCAGCGATTCCTAGCTTCAGAAAAGAAATCCAAAGCTAAGCTGTAAATACTTATGCTGACCCGAGCGTAAAATAAAACACAAAACACTCGAGTCAGGATATACATACTTATATAATGTAAACCAACTCAAGTGAACTGTAGTAGTAACGCACAATAACTTAAAGGATGTTTGGGATCACACATCCTCTAAGGATCAGTTAAACCATAAACTAAATACGTCCCGTGGTTACAATTCCAAAATGGTATTTTTATACTTCTAAATCAAATATCATTTCAAATTTTCAATATCATTTCAAATTCATTTAAATGTTAAAATATCATATCCTTCCAAATCCCCATTCATTTTATCTAATATAAAAATACCATTTCAAATCAAATTTTCCATTTAAAACCAATTAAAATGAAGTTATTATACTTTAAAAATCAAATATTCAATTCCCAAATTTAGTCTTTTTCAAAATTCATTGATTTACATAAATTTATTAAAACGATGAAATTTCAACTTTCGCAGCATTTAGAAAATGCTACGGTAAGTTACATTTGGAAACAATTCAATTTAGCAAAGACAGCATTTACAAAAATGATGTAATAGTTCAGATTTCAAATAAAAGCTTTAGTTTAATTCTGCAACCACAACACTTACAGAGTGCTGCAATAGCCCTTGGTTCATTTTTGCCTTTTAGTTCATTTGTATCAACTACAGCACTTAGAAATGCTGTAATATCCTTTACTTCAGAAATGATAGCATTTCTGAAATGCTGTTAATTAAATTCTAAATTTTCAATACAATTTCATAAACAATTAAACTAAAATTCAAACCATATTAAAAATTATATTTTCTCACTTAAAAATTGATCATTTATATACACTTTAATTTATGATTTTATAAAGTGCAATTTCACAAATAATTATCATATTTTAATAATTCACTTATAAAAAAAATCAATGTATCATTTTATAACATTTCATTTACTTTATAATTTAATTAAATTTACCATTTCATAAATTAAATTTAAATTCCATTTTATATTCCTTAACTCAACCTTTAAATTTAAACACTTTTAACATTTTCCAAGTTAAATTATATTTCAAATTTCAATTTTTGACATTTATTTATTTAACTATTTTTAATTTATAGAAAAATAAATAACACTTTATAAAATCATTTTAAATTCAAATTAAAATCAAATTATCAGATTTTCTTACTTAATTTAAACTTCATTTATAAACAAAATCATAAATTCCAAAATTAACTTATATTTCAAATTCTACTTTATCATTTATTTATTTCACTTATTTAACTTGTAGAAAATCTCTATTATTCTAAAAAATCATTTTTAATTAAATTTAAATCAAAATATCATAATATTTACATTTTTATAATATTTTATAAATTCAAGAAAATGTTTATTAACCGCGGGTCTGTATATAATTTTCTAACATAAGTCAAATGATACGAATAATATATCATTTTAATTCATAATCTACAAAGGAAAATTCTTGGTTCCATTATTTCAAACCTGCAATCCCAAGTAAAATAACATAAATAAAAATCGTTCAGGGATATCATTTCAGCCCATAACGATTTTTTCCTATTCTAAAGTCCGTTCGGGTATGTATCATTTCAACCCATAGTGATTCTAATCTACATGGAACTTGCAGTGTGATAAACTAATATAAATAAACAAAATAGCATCATATAACAGTAAAAGATGATATGACATGTGTATAAATAGGGGTGAACATCATATGATCATATCACAGGCAGTTATAACATGATAATATAATCTACAGATTCAAATTGTGTCAATTTACTAATTATATAAGTACAGAATGTCTTGTGAGAAATACTTACCTCTACAAGCTGGAGATAGCACAACAAGACACACAAACAAAGATCTAGAAAGTACGAAAGCACAACTATGATTCAAGTGAGGGGAGAGCCAAAGTGATTACCTTGTACATATCAAACAAAACAAAATATTGGACATGAATTTCAACACCAAATATAACATTAAACAAGTTAGAAATTATGCACAATAAAGAGTCCAACGACTTGCCCATGCTTTCACAATTCATATGCTCGGCCTAGAGGTTTGAAATGCGTGGCCATAGTGGTGTATTTGGGTCGAGTATGGGTCCAACATAGCTTGGGTATGAAGGAGTGGAAGTTGCTTATGGCATGAAACAAAGGTCAAGGCAAAAGTGAATTTTGTGCACAATCACAAGCTCGGCCATGGCTATATGTGGCTCGGCCATGCCTTGTGGATGTCAGGTGATGGTGCAGCAGTGGCCTAGGGTCAGATATTGGCTGGAGAAAGTGATGCTAGTGGTGGCCAAGAGGGGTGGTGAAGTGGTGGAGCATGTTGAGTTCGGCTATGGTTGTTTAAGGAGTGTTTGCTATATTTTTTTGTGGAGTTTTCAATCAAGGATGGCCATGGCCTGTCAGGTCAGTGGAGATGGAAGGTGTTTGCAGCCGAGTATGATGATGGTGGAGGTGATGGTGAAGGAGGAGCTTAAGGCCGAGCAAGTGAAGTGAAAGCAAGGCATGAAAATACATAAGACGAAGAAGAAAAGTAAGAAAAAAGAGTGAAAACCGTTACCAATTTTTGTTCAGCAATGATGGCCGAAAGTTTGGGATGAGTAACAAAATTTTTTGCATGAAAGATGAAGGGTCATAGGCTGAAGAAATAATATGGTCAGCCAAATTGAATGCAAGTGTTGATTTGCAAATGAAAAGGTAAAACGAATATGAAAAGTCTAAAGTAAATGAAAGGTTCAAAACTCTTAGTATTTTCCATTTTCTTTTTACATTTTTAAACACATGAAAAATGTAAATAAATAAAATAAAAACAAAATAAAGTATGAAAGAAAATAATTAAATTTTAGATAAATATAAATTAATTAAGAAAATAGCTTAAAAATAGAAACTAGGTTTTAAAAATTGAAAACAAAATATAATAAGCTTTGGAAAATTATAATATCACTTTAAAAATATTTTAAAATAAAAATATACACCTAACATGTCATATAACACATATTAGAACATGATATGACAAATAAAAATATTATTTAAATAAATTAAAATAGACAATTTTATTAAATAAATCAATTTACATACAATATTGTAAAAATCATAACTTTCACAATATAAATCGGATTTCAACGAAACGAAAAGCGGCATTCTTGATATTTAATTTATTTTCATAATGAAGGATAAAATTCAAATATTTAAATTTTAAATTTAAAAGTCAAAGTTTGACCAGATTGACCAAAAATCCACTTTTTCTGGAAATATTCTATTTATTCAGGTTTGGAATTTTAATTCACATAAAAATCAAAATTTATTTTAAAAATAACAAAATTTATCCATTTTAATAAATATAATAAAGTTTTTAAATCAGCAATTTAAAATAATTAAAATATATGTTTAAAAGAAATCACAAAATTCAGGGTTGTTACAAGTTTAATAGTTTAAAATAGTTTTAAACATAGTTTAATAGTTTAAAATAGTTTTAATAGTTTAAAATAGATATAAATAGTTAAAAATAGTTTAAAGTAGATTAAAATAATTTAAATAGATTAAAATAGTTTAAAATAATTTAAAACGGTTTAAAATAGTTTAAAACAGTTAAAAATGGATTAAAATAGTCTAAATAATTTAAACAGTTTAAAATAGTTTAAAACAGTTTAAAGTAGTTTAATAGTCAAATTAGTTTTCAATAATTAAATTAGTTTTAATAGTTTAAGGATTTTAAAATAGTTAAAATAGTTAATATAAAATGGTTTGATTATTGGAAATGGTTTGTATAGTAAATAGTTTTGAAATTCTAAATAATCTAAATTTTAAAATAAAAGATTTTGAAACAGATTATATTAAAATAATTAATTTTAAAGTAATATCAAATCAAACTGTTTCTTCCATTTCGATAAATCTGAATCACATCCAGATTTCAAACCAAAAAAACTCAATTTTAATCTTTCAATTCAAATTCTCATAAACCACTACAATTTATATCGATTTCAAATCGATGCTTGATCTACAAATTTAAACCACTTCAAATGCAATATATTTCAATGTTTAAATATTTAAATGTTTACAATAACTCAATTTTGACAAATTTCATTTATATTTCAAAATTCAACTTTAAGATTTCAAGTTCAATTTTTAAACAATTCATTTAAACCAATTTCAATTTCAACATTTTAAAGCTTGAATTTTGAAAACAAATCAGTTCTTATAAATCAAATTTTATTTCAACATATCATTTAACTGGATTTAAAAATTAAGGATTTAAAATCATTTATTTAACCAATTCAGTGTTCGTATATAATTTTCTACCCTATGGTCAAGTGATATGGATATATCTTTTCAACCCGAAATAAATTTCAAATTTACGGGTATATATTTATATCATTTCAATCCGCAATCCCGAATCAAAATTCAAAATGCATAAAATCGCTTTGGTTTATCATTTCAACCCATAAAGATTTTTCCCTAATTTAGAAGATCGTTAAGGTATGTATTATTTCAACCCATAGTAACTTTCCTAACAATATCTTAGGGAACTTGTAGTGCGATAACAATATATAAAATAACATAAAATCAAATCATCCAACATCAACCATTAAACATCCATCACAATTGTCATTCAATTCAGCCAAGGAATCACAAAAAAAAACTGGTTATCATTACTAGGTCTTTAACTGGCAATTTAAATTCAATATTTAATTCAAATGGAAATTAAATTCAAAATAAATTCAAATTAAACGTTAATGACAATTTAAATATACCTAACAGCCATCTATAAATTTCTAATCACACCATAAATTTACATTTAACTACTCTAAGACGATTTAGTAGTTGTGGATGAGTTAAAACACTCACATTTGGTTTCAAATCTATTTTAAATTCAAATAAAGGCCCAAAATTGAATAGTCTTAGAATGCAGCCAAACTAGTTCCAAAATGCCTAAAATTTCGATACGATCGCAATGGAGATAACAGCGTGTGAATCCGAGCTCGTATGAACAAGTTATGATAGTTAGAATGTTTAAGTTTTAAATTTAAAATAAAATAAAACAAAGCATAATAAATTTACACGTCATCACGTCTACGCGATCAAACTACGATCTAGATCAACATACGACTATAGGAAACCCTAGCCGCCAAGTTCATCTACGCATGCAAGCCACCATGACCACTTGACCATTGATCTAACCACATCACCGTTGCCCTCTCCCTGCGCCGCTTCTCTATAGGCCAGCATGATCGCCTGCGATGCCCTAGGCACGTACATTACCGCGCTGTTTCTATGGCTGCTGGTGACCTCCATTACTATGGCATGAACGAACACCATCCTCGAAACCTACTCAATCTCCTCTTCCCAATGTCGCCTCCCGATCGCCAAACGGTCAACGATCCACCGTTGGATCATAAACCCTAGAAATGGACGGTCGAGGTTCATCATCGATTTCTGGCCAAACGATACACCAAATCGAAAAATGAATTGCTTCAGTAGATTATGCTCGTCGAGAGCTTTACAACAATATATTATATGACATAGTTTGAGGAGTTTAAAATTTTCAATTTGATTTTGATTTGAAATTAAAATTTGGGAATATGGGTTTCTGCTATTGGAAGGAAGGAACAGATGAAAAGTTAATGTACATACAGAATAAATTGAAAGGCTGCTAGGGTTTGAGAAATAAAATCTATTTATATGGACAAATCTAGATAAAAAATGAATGGACGGATCGAATTGGTCGAAACGATTACGACGACTCGAAAAGGCCGTTTCGTTCCCGAAACGAAAATAGGTCATTCCATATATCAAAATATAGGCTTTCGATATTTTTAAACTCAATGGAACTAGTTCCAAGCCCTTATGCAAAAGTGTGCGGAAGTTAGTTTTCAAAATCTGCTTATTTCAACTAAATTCATTAAATTGATTTCTACGCGTTTGGAGCTCGAACGATCAAACGACAAGTCCGATCGCGACGAAACTTGAAATCCTATAATAATTCACTATTACGGATCCGATGAAACAAGTTTCGTTGAAATCCAAAACAGTTAACAAAATGGCTATTTCCTACGTTAATTAAATAAATTATTAAATTAAAAATCAATTTAAATACTTCTAGATTCAAATCGAAAGTTAACAAATCATCCTTAAATACATAGAAATTAATAATCTTTTAGAATAAATTTTTCGTGTTACATTCAACATTTAAATATAGCATTTAATTACAACATTCAGTTACAACTTTAATAAGTTCATTAATTATAATTTAATTTCTAATAAATTCATTTATTTTGATTAAAAATTCTTATTGTTTAATCAACTATTACCTTATGTATATAATTAACATTAATTTACGTTTTATTACATTCATATTTTACAGTTATCATCTTTTACTATATTAATTATAGTATTTAATTTCATTAATTACCAATTTTTAATTCCTTGTTTGTAATTATAACCAAATTAGCTTTACATTTATTTCAGTTGATTGAAATCACATTTAAATGATTATCAATAACGTTCAAACAATATTATAAAATCATATTCCAGTTATATTTCTCATTTATAAATATAAAAATTAATTTCTCACAATATTGAATTTCAAAGTCTTAATTAATTTAATATATTCAATTATCGAAATTTACGGGTCGTTACACTCTCCTCCACTCAAAACTTTTCGTCCTCTAAAAGGAACAAGAAGGGGTTAAGAACCTAATATATCGTTATTCAAATAATCAACTTAAAACACTTTAAAATTACATAATTAAGTGTTTAAATAAAATATATCAATTTATAAGCAATTAATTTACATAATTTAGTTTATATGAATTTGAAGATAACTCGGGTTTCACAAAAAAATTCTAAGTTTTAAATTCACGGGAAATTTCGGTAGAGTCTCCTTTGTACGGAGAGATCCGGAAAATAATAACATCAATAATTACAATGTATATACCAAATTTCAAAATTAAAACATCAAAAACCATGGAAAAAACAATATAATATCGTTGTAAAACCGTAATCCGAAAACGTACATATTTGTCGGGAAAACAACTTTATTTACTGAACTAAAAGTAGTAGCTATTGCCTCCATCAACTTGTATTTCACTTATATAATTCAAAATAGTAGGAATAATGCACACGAGAAATATTTAGTTGTTTCAAATTAGTAACAAATGCAAATCACACTAACATATGCAAGCAAAACAGTACAACCATTACATGCAATAAAAAAAAAATCAATTATACATCCGTAGCAACCAATACAAATGGTATGTTCTGGTTTAGAAACTTTTAATTTACAAAGGTGATAAACAAACTATAAAGTGTCTCCTACGCTCAATAGCCTTAGATAATAACTTAATATATCATTCATACAACCTTAAACAATTTGAAGTATCCTTTCCTTATCTTCCTATTAGCCAAACAATCAAAAAAAAATTTAAATTAAGTTTATTCGATTGGTTTCTTTTCACATCATTATTTACTCTTTATTCATTCACACAATGTCTTCTTTTCTTCTTTTCATTCATTTACTTACATAAATTATTTCGCATTCAGTATCTGAAGTCCTCAATAAATCAATTTTTGAAATATTATATAAGTTTCCTTGTAATTTAGTCCACATTCATTTACTTATATAACTTGAATTCCATTTAATATTTAAAATAATCAATGAATTCATTATTTAAGTATTACATACATTTTATTTCAGTTTATTTTACATTTATTATTTACTTATAATCCTTGATATCCATTTAATATTAATATTCATTAGTGAATCTTTTCAGTCATTTTCTTGAGTTTATACACATTAATTTAAATAGTATTCACCTTTACTATTCAATTTAATTATTAGCATTTCGCAATATTAACTTATGTTTATAATATTTCTTGTACATCAAAATTCTTATTTATAGAAATAATTCTATCTGAACATTTTCATTACATAAGTTTTACATGTATACTATTCTATTACGTATTCCTATTTAACATTACAACTTTTTAGACATTTATGGTAAGATATATATATATATGTATATATATGGACACATACATATGTTTTAAGAATGTAATTGAATGTTACACAAGTTTATCTTATTCATTTAGTTAACAAAAATGTTCAATAATTATATCTTCTAAATTTTCATACCTTTTGATTTACAAGTTACAAATTTCCAGTTTCTTATATGTTTCATTAATTACTCAGTAATTAATTTCTATATTTCTCATTTTAGAAGTTTCCAATTATTAAAATAGTTAAGATTTCGTTCTGTTACAATAACTGAAATCCTTAATTTGTAGCAACTTCAAAACTAAATACCGGGTTCCATTTTAAATCATTTAAAATTATATATATATAGCTTTTATATATCTAATCATATTTAGGAATTCAAAATAAAATCTGTTTATCAAAACAAATGTGTAGTAAAACTACTACAACGGTTTTCCTGCTTGAAACTCGAAAATGAATGGTGACCATGCGGCCATCATTACCGAAATTATTTTGCAACGATATAATAGTGGAGTACAGAACTTATTTCCCTTTAAAATTCTTTTAAAACATTCTTTCAAATCACATTGAAATTTTCATATCTGAAAAATACTTCCAAATAATGCTAATATTATATTTCAAAATCTTTTAAAAAACAGTTTCAAAACCGTTAAACTTAAGTTCTCAAATTTCCAATTTATATTCACTTTATTTGTACATTTTATTTTGCAACCAATATTTATGAAATTTCACTTCCTCACAAACAAATATATCACATACAACTATATCCATTTATAAAATTATCCCTTTATATACAAAACGTAATATTAGGTAAAATTATTTCATTTACCTATATTTTAAAACAATATTGTGTCAGTCTGCTCTATTCAGTGTTTAGAAATCCCAATCGATGTCATAGCATCCTATGTACCGACCAGAATTTATAAATACTAAAAAAAAATTAACATAATATAAAAACATGTTATAACACTAACAAATACGTTGTCTCATATATAGATGCTCAAACAGCTCATTCTAGGGTATTACTACCCTATCTCTAATAAGTCAGACCCCATAAAGCTAAGGTTATCGCTAAATCAAAGCTTTAATACCAAATGCAACAACACACTCTTTCAGACTGTTTAAATCGATAATAAACCACACATGTCGTACTCAAACCATTCAAAAGGGAAGATTGTTATGGGGCGAATAAGAAAAAGCAGAGAAAGAAAAAACAAAACATAGAATCTTACGGCGGAATGACAAAATATAATAATCAAATAAACATTTCATGAAGTTGTTTTACAAATAACATTTGATTACACTTTTACAATATATTGTTAGTCCCTGAGAAGATGGTTTTGATGACAACAACCTTAGAATAAGATTATAAAAATATAAACACTAACATTATAATTCAGATTAATATGTATATGCAGGATTTAACCATGAGGTACCAAAAATGAAGACTATACAGTATAGAGATTCAAGATATCAAGATTGGAGACTCATGAGTATCAAGATTATCAAGAGTTCAAGATTTCAAGATTGTAATTTAGTTAGGAATTTGGTTAAAACTCCTAGAAAAGCACTGGCATCTTAAAATCCAATTTATTCATGGAATGGAATCCACTTTGAGCCTGTTAAAGGGATGGAACCCTAAGTAGGATGGAACCTACGAAAAATCTAGTGGAACATTGTTTTGTATCCACTAACTTTTATTCAAATGTTTTTTGTACAAAAGTATATCTTGTTTTTAAAATGATATCAAAACCTTCCTTTTAAAAGAATCAAAAACATCTATCCTGGTCTTAAAATACTTTTAGCCTCAAAATAATCTTTATCCTCAAAACTATCTTTTAAAAATAATATATTTAACTTTTAATCTTTATACTTCGATTTAAATATTAAATTATAGTAAAATTTTATATATCAAGATATTATTCTCTATACTTATTTATGTATTTTAACTATAGTTAAGTATATTTATAAAGTTTAAAAATAGTTTTAATACAAGATAGAAGTTATTTTCAAAGAAAAACAAATCACCAAAAATACCATAGGCTTGTCGACAACCCCTAGGACCCCTCGTCGACAAGGTGGCAGTTGATTTCAAAATTTTAAATTTCAAAAGAAGTGTCTATTCATCATATCCTTTCACGAATGGACATGGTTGTTGTTCTACTATAAATAGGGGCAGTTTTAAACGAATTTATATTCATATTTTCTCTGATTTCACTCCTCTTCTTCTTCCACATTTCTTTATGTATATTTTTACCATTACGCTGCCGAAATCATCATTGAATCTAACTAGATCATCTCTGGTTTGATTCTCTATCACTATCTCAACAAGATCTCTATGCTATTCAGAGTTATAGGGTTCTTTGTAATAAATTGAGTGAGAAAAGGTGTGATCGTAGCCTGTGAAATCAATCAAGCGAGAAAAGGTGTGATTGTAGCCTGTGAAATCAAATGGGTGAACATGTTGCCCGTAAAATAAAGTATCTCTATCCAAAGGATTGTGAATCTGGAGTGGTATACCTCGTGGCCTTGAAATCGAGGGTTGTAATTGTAACAATTGCTTTTGAAAGGAAATCTGTACTTGTGTGCGGGACTGGATGTAGGTTAACTCTGAACCAGTATAAAATCCGATGTGCTCTTTCCTTTATTCCTTTTACTTTATTTCTGCATCTATGTTTGGTTCTGCGATCATATCTGTGTCTGAATATTGCATACATTTGTGTTCAAATTAACATAAACTCAAAAAGGTTTAGTAATTCCTTAAAACGCTATTCATCCTCCCTCTAGTGTTAATTCTAGCCTTAAGATCCGTAATCCGCATTTCTCACATTTGGTATCAGATCAAGGTTTTCAAAGTTTCATAATATGATTTTTGAAAAATCTTTAAAAATGGCTAAGTTTAAAAAACTTGTTAATACTAGTTAGGAATATTCATATCATCATTGTCTCTTGAGTCTGCATGTGATCAATATTCAAATTCAAGTTGTCTACCAAAATGGTATGATGTGCAGGAAACATGCTTTATGGGTGTTGCGGATCAATTCACAATGGACAAATTTTGCAGCTCGAAAAGAATAAATGGATACTCGATAGTGGATGCTCTAGACACATGACTGGTAATCTAGATATGCTGAGTGATATAATATACAAAGACGGAGGACTGGTTAACTTTGGAGACAACTCAAAAGGATATGTGAATGACATCGGCAAAGTCGGTAACTCTGAAACTCCTATTATTACTAATGTTTTTCTAGTTAAGAATCTAAAACATAATCTGCTAAGTAATAGTCAACTTATGCGATAAAAGATATAAAGTTAAATTTAAAAAAGATAAGTATCACATTGAAAATAATAAGTCAACCATAATATATGAGGGAATTAGGAAAAAATATATTTATGTTCTCAGTATGAAAGTTTCAAATGATAACCTGTGTCTTTTGGCAAATACAAGTGACCTTTGGATTTGGCATAAGAGAATTGGGCATTTGAATTTCAAATTCTTATCTAAACTATCAAAACATGATCTAGTAATAGGTCTCCCTAAAATGAACTTTAAAGTAAATAGTTTATGTGATGGACGTCAATTAGGAAAACTTAGAAAAAGTTCCTTTAAATTAAAAGATACAATTTCAACCTCAAAACCTCTTGAATTACTTCATCTTGATTTATTTGGTCCATCTCTGTCAATAAATCAAAGTAAATATGTTTTTGTAATTGTAGATGATTATTCTAGATTTACATGGACAATATTTTTGAAACATAAAAGTGATACTTTTGAATGTTTTAAGAACTTTGCAAAAAGGATTCAAAATCAACTTTCTCTAAAAATTATAACCATCCGTTGATGGTGGTGAATTTTAAAATGAAAAGTTTGAGGAATTCTGCAATAAAAAGGGAATAACTCACAATTTTTCATTTCCAAGAACTCCACGACAAAATGGAGTAGTAGAACGTAAAAATAGGACGATTCAAGAGTGTACGAGAACTATTCTTTCAGATATTAAATTACCAAAGTATTTTTGGGAAGAAGCAGTTGCTACCGCCTGTTATATTTTAAATAGAATTTTAATTAGACCTTTAACCGATAAGACATCTTATGAACTTCTTCACTTAAAGAAACCTAAGGTATCTTATTTTAGAATTTTTGAAAGTAAATGTTTTATTTTAAATACAGTAGATAACTTAGATAAATTTGATCCTAAATCCGACAAAGGTATCTTTATCGGATATTCTAACAGAAGTAAAGCATATAGAGTGTTTAATTTAAAACTAATACCATCGAAGAAACAATGCATGTTTCATTCGATGAAAATCCCAAAATTTTGAAGATACAAATGATGAAGTGGATTTAATCACTCAAAATCAAGAGTCAACTGAAATAAACAATGAAATTAATCATCCTAATAAAAAGATTAAACTTTTAAAAGATCATCCTATAAAAAAATACAAGGAGATATGCAATCTGTTGTTACAACTAGAAATCAACTAAGTAAAATGAGCAATGTAGCCTTTATATCAACTATTGAACCCAAAATTCCAAAAGAAGCATCAACTGACGATTCATGGATTTTGGTTATGCAAGAAGAACTAAATCAATTCACTAAAAAAGATGTTTGGAAACTTGTTCCTAGACCTAAAAATAAAACTATAAATTAGAATTAAATGGGTTTATAAAAATAAAATGAATGAACAAGTAGAGATTGTTAGAAATTAAGCCCGATTAGTCACTCAAGGTTATTGTCAAGAAGAAGGGATAGATTTTGTTGAAACTTTTGCTCCCGTAGCAAGATTAGAAGCCATTAGGATTCTACTTGCTTTCACAAATCATAATAATTTCAAATTGTATCAAATGGATGTTAAAAGTGCCTTTTTAAATGGATTTGTAAAAGAGGAAGTATATGTTGAACAACCACCACTTTCTGAAAATGAAAAATTACCAAATCATGTTTACAAACTTAAGAAAGCACTATATGGTCTAAAATAAGCTCCTAGAGCCTGGTATGATAGACTATGATCTTATTTATTATAATCAAACTTTGAAATTGGTAAAGTAGATAATACTCTTTTTATTAAAAGAAATAAAAATGATATTCAACTAGTACAAGTTTACGTAGATGATATTATTTTCGGATCAACTAATTTTGAAATGAATAAAGAATTTTTTGAAATAATGACAAAAGAGTTTGAGATGAGTCATATTGGTGAATTAAACTTCTTTCTAGGATTACAAATAAAAAATATTAGATAATGGTATCTTTACTAGTCAGGAAAAATATGCTAATGACCTAGTTAGTAAATTTGATTTGACTACTGCAAGTGGAAAACCCGCTCCCATGGAAACCAATGAGTACCTAAGTAAAGAAGATCTCACGAAAGTTGTAGATCAAAAATTATATAGAGGAATGATTAGATCACTACTCTATATCACTGCTAGTAGACCTGATATCATGCGTAGTGTTTGTCTCTGTGCAAGATATCGATCCTAACCTAAAGTGACCCACTCAAAAGCTATAAAACGTATCATAGAATATGTTAAACATACCTTTGATTATGGATTATTTTATCTTAAAAATGATTCTTTTGAATTAATATCTTACTGTGATGCTGATTATGCTGGTTGTAAATCAGACCGAAAAAGTACAAGTGGAGCTTGTCACTTTTTGGCGCATTCTTTGGTTTCCTGGTTTAGTAAAAAGCAAAATACGGTTTCTTTATGTAACGTCCCACCTTTTCGTAAGCTTTAAATCGACGATAAACCACACATATCAGACTTAAACCGTACAAAGGGCGGATTGTTATGGGGTAAATATGAAAAAGCAGAGAAAGAAAAAAACAAAATAGAATCTTGCAGTGGAAAGATAAAATATAATAATCAAATAACCAATTCATGAAGCTGTTTTACAAAACGTTTGATTATACTTATATAATACATATCAGAGTTACACATACCAGAGAATAATAAACAGCAACGCAACGGAACAGTGAGAATATAGTGGAATACTATAATAACTAATAATAATAAATCTTCGTCTTTGTCCTCCAGAATACGACCTTCAAATCCTGAAATGCTCAGGCTGACCCGAACGAATTGAAAAGAAAAAACACTCGAGTCAGAACTAAAAGATCTTACGTAAGTTAAATCAACAGAAATAAATATGAGTGGAACGGAGTTAGAGATGTTTATGGGATTTGACATCTCCTATCCAATGTCTAACGTAAGTGCAGTAACTTAAGAGATTACTGGGATTCACATCTCCTAAGGATCCGTTAAAATATTTACTATGTAGTAATATACACTATTATAATAGAGTCTAAAGTAAAATATAATATACTGAAAATAGCGTTAAGGTTACCCATGTAGCCCTTAACACACTTTCATATTCCCATAGTCTATACAGTACCGTAATCTCCCCCGTAATTGCGTCGTCAGAGGGCACTCCATAGGTATGGTACAAAACAAATTGTATAAAGCGCGCTAGGGTAGGTGACACGACACAACTAGGCAATGCCAGGATAGATATACCAATTGCTATCCGGGCTGGTGGTAAACGCATAGCACGCAGCTATCGCCCACCTCGAGCCACACCCCCAAAATCAAAAATCAAAAGTAGCCACCGAATAAATCCAAAAGTCAGAGTATATATCGAAGGGATGTGTCCGATAAGAGGGGCTATCTCCTTGGCCCAAGAATGGCTCATGTTTTAGCCACCTTATGCCAACTCATGGAAGTCGGGTCCACGTACTTACCTCAAAGGAAACGCCGCCACCATCCTATTTCATTCTGGAATCTCCACCGCGTACACGGCTGTTAAAGTGATTTTCGGAGTTGGCAGAGAGTATGACAACTTTCGATCCCGGTCACTTCAACAACCAAATGTTATAACACCGCGGTCATTTTAAAATAATTATACTTCAAAACCAGAATAAAATATTCATTTCAAAACCATATAAATATGATATCATCTTCGTTTTAAACCCAAATCAATATGATATCATTTATAAAACTCGAATCAATATAATATTATTTTTATTTCAAATATCTCCTTTTCCCGAAATCGTAGCATTTTCAAAGTTATAAAATTTCGAAATCAAAGATTTAAAACTATAACACTTCCAAAACGTAATACTTTGAAATTAATAACTTTGAAACATAACTTCCACCTTTACATGGATTAAATATTAAAATATTTATAAAACAAACCAGCTTCTTAAATTTCACAAATCAATTCCAAAAAAACCCGAATTTCTAAATTTAAATTTAATATATTTCAAAGCTTAAATATTCAATATTTCAAAACTAAATTTTTATATTTCATATGCATACCAATTTTACTTTTACTATTATTTAGTTTTGAAATATTTTCTTACTAAATCTAATATCATTTAAATAAAACTTCAAATTCAATAACCGAATATTCCTCAATTTATTCACTTAAATCACCTTAAACCCGAATCAAGTTATAGACCATATTCTTTTAAAATCTCAATTTCAATGAGTTCTATATGGATTCTTATTAAATATAACTCTTAATGAAATGAAATCTCAAATCAATTTCAAACTATCATCTCAACCTGGATTTATAAAATAAATTAAAGTATAATTTAAGTAATTACTTATCCATATATTATTTTAATAAATCAAACTTTATTATTATACGTTAAACAAATTTTATTGACAGCTTAAACCAAGAATTAACCATATATAAAAGAATTTTTATAAAATATCCAAATCAATATCTCAAAAATCGTATATATCTTTACAAACCATAGAAATCCTTTCAAAATATTTTTATATATAGACCACGGTGTCTGTATAAAAATTTCTATCCTATGGTCAAGTGATACAGATATTAATCATTTCAACCCGTAATTTAAAACAAAAATTACGGTTATATCATTTCAAACCGCAATCCCGAATGAAATAAAGTGTATAACAATTTACAGTTTAAAACAATATAAAATACAACATCCATTCATCCAATATCAATCATTAACCATTTATTACAATCATCATCCAATTTAAACAATAACACCAATATAGAGCATATAATAAATAACAGGTAATTACTGACAGTTTATATTCAATAATAAAATAAATAATCTATCTAGCTGGCAGTTTATATGCAATAATATAAAATGAAATAAAGTGTATAACAATTTACAGTTTAAAACAATATAAAATACAACATCCATTCATCCAATATCAATCATCAACCATTTATTACAATCATCATCCAATTTAAACAATAACACCAATATAGAGCATATAATAAATAACAGGTAATTACTGACAGTTTATATTCAATAATAAAATAAATAATCTATCTAGCTGGTAGCTTATATGCAATTATAAATTAAATAACGATTTAATTCAAATAAATGCAATTAACTGAGATGATGATCAAAATATACAAAATAGTCATAAATAAATTCATAATCGCAACGTAAATTAAATTTAACGAACATAAGAAATTTTAGAAGTTGTGAGTGGGTTAAACCACTCACCTTTGAATTTAAATTGAATTTAAATCCAATTTAAACCCAAAATTTGAACAGTCTTCGAATCCGTCCAAACCAGCGCCAAAATGTTCGAAATTCCAATACGAACCTAATAGAGAAAACCGCGCGTAAATCAGATATCGTATGCAAAAGTTATGCAATTTAAAACATTTGAAAACAAAATTTAAATTAAAACAAATAAATAACAAACCTCTCAACTGTGCCACGTCACCGTCCCTCTCACCTCACTTACTAGCCCAAGCACGAATAGATCGCACACTATACGCACGATTCGCCGCCCCACTTCGCGCTCGTGCTGCCGTCGCCTCAGGCGTCTACGACCATACCTTCAGCCACTTCACGCGACTACCCAGGCACGCCGATGCCGATCGTCCCAAAGAAATCACGACGCAACCAAAAACTGCCGAACCCTAGTGAATTTTTGGCGAAAATCCAACCATCAGATCGACATGCGAACAACGCGGATGCACTCCCCTTGGTCCCCTCTACGAAACGCTACCCTCCAATCGACGATCCGTCAAAGATCATCAAACGCCAATGAACGGCCGTGGATTGATCATCCATTTCTGGACGAACAGGGCTTCAAATCGGAAAATGAATCACTGAATTGAGATGCGCTCTTCGAGAGCTTCCCGATGATACAAAATATGATATAGTTTGAAGAGTTTAAATTTTTGGCTTTGATTTTGAATTGGAATTTCAATTGGATCTCGAGTATTATTTTCTGCCATTGAGGAGGAGGAATAGCTAATTCGAAAGTATAGACAAATGAGAATTAGAGGGGCTAGGGATTATAACAGGGTATTTATAGATAGGGTTGAAATAGAATAGATGGACATGATTGGTTTACGCGTTGCACGTTAAAGTGGCTCGAAAAGCCGGTTCTGACTCCGTAAGAAATTGGATCAACCCATATATCAAAATAAATGTTTTAAAATATTTTAAAAATAATGGAACAGGTTTCACGTCCAAATTCCATCGTATGAAAAAATTATGCCAAAATCAAATTATCTCAAATTGATTTCAATTGATTTCAATTTCATTGATTTCAAGGCGTTTCAAGTCCATACGATCAAACGACAAGCCCGATCATTATGAAACTTGAAATCCTACAATAATTCACCGTTATGGATCCGATGAAACTGGTTTCGTCGAAATCCGAGTCAGTGGCCAAAATGGATATTTTCCTAGTTAATTAAATAAATTAAAAATTAATTAATTAAATCCAATTTTTGGTTCCAACTCTATAATTAACAGATTCTTAATTTCAAAGTCGGATTTGAATGATTATTTTTGAAAATTGAAGTAGGAATGTTGAACTATATTCCTATCAAATTCCATGTCATTTGCACTCTGTTTGCAGGTCCAAACCTGCTGTCGAACTTGGGTTCGCAGCATGTTGTCACCGGTTTTTATACTTAGAATAATTTCTGGCTTTTTCTGATATTTCCCGATTTCTTTGAGATTTTTCTCTAAATTCCGTACACGGGTTTTATAAAGCATTACAAAGTGTTTTTCAAGCAAATTGACTTTTGAAATTATTATTTAATATTAATTTAAGTATTAAATTAATTACTCTGTAATAGGAGAATTTCGAATGCAATTTCTAAAGCGATTTTGAAGCGTTCCTAAAACTTGTTTTCTTCAATTTAATTTCTATATAAAACACACAATTTTGCACTTCGAGCGAAGAGAGAGGAGAATTAAATGATTGGATAAACGCAGTGTTCATAGAACGCGTTTCATCCAATCATTTAATTCTCCTCTCTCTTCGCTCGAAGTGCAAAATTGTGTGTTTTATATAGAAATTAAATTGAAGAAAACAAGTTTTAGGAACGCTTCAAAATCGCTTTAGAAATTGCATTCGAAATTCTCCTATTACGGAGTAATTAATTTAATACTTAAATTAATATTAAATAATAATTTCAAAAGTCAATTTGCTTGAAAAACACTTTGTAATGCTTTATAAAACCCGTGTACGGAATTTAGAGAAAAATCTCAAAGAAATCGGGAAATATCAGAAAAAACCAGAAATTATTCTAAGTATAAAAACATACTTTTGAAAACATCATAATTCATCTCTGAACATACAGAAAAACAGTGCAAAACAACAGAATAAAGGAAAGGATAACACACATTTAAACACACTTAGGCAAGTGACTCAAACTTTTTATAGTAGCTTTGAATGTCAGTTTATTTTATTTATAGAAAATTTCAAAGTTAAATTCCTAAGCAAGTGGTGCAGATTTCATAATCTTTAACAACCATTTTAAACTCAGATATGTAAATCTCAGTTTACATATACTCACTTTGTAAAAATCATATAAATTCGAAATTTAATCTTTTTCACTCAAACTTTTTACAGTAGCTTTGAATATTAGTCTAGATTATATATATATATAGAATATTCAAAGCTACTGTAAAAAGTTTGAGTGAAAAAGATTAAATTTCGAATTTATTTTCTCACTCTTATATTTCTTAATCATTTATAAAAATTTAAACAAATTTAGATGTCACTTAAATGTTGATTCAATCATCAATTTCAGCGTTAAATTACAATTTCGTTAAATTTAGAAATTATAAATTTAATTTTCAATAATACCATTGAATTCAATTTTCATTCTTATTATTCAATTCATTATTACAAACTGATGAAGTCAACATTGGATTCAAAATCAATTATACTAATATTCTTACATTCATCTAATTTCAATTAACGTAATATATTAATTTCGTTTAATTGCAATTACTCCACTTATTATGGTTTAAAACCCAATAAATTGATAAATCTTTATTCCCATTCTTATAATTCAACAAATTGTCCAATTATGAATAACGTTGGCATTATTTCCAAATATTTCCAAAATTTACACTAAAATACATTGAATTGAGATTCATTGCAATTTATTACAAATTTTAATCTAATATACTAAATAAATGGTTAACTTATGATAATTGTAACCATTCACGTTTAATTTCACTTATAAGTTATTATAAACAAACAAATGCTGCCAGATCTAATTCAATAAATTGACATTTTATGGGTATAATCACATTGATTTATATTACATTTCATTAACGTATGCTTCATTTCGTATTAATTTCCATTATTAACTAAATTCACATTATCAAAATATTTAATTTAGATTTATTTCAATTTTTACCACATTTAAATTAACAGGCTAAATAAATAGGTAACATACAATATTTGTTACCATTTACTTTCAATCAATTTTATGAGTTATTCTTCCCAAACAATTGTTACAATTGTTTACATCACATAAATTTCATTCAATCATCATTAACATACTTTTAATTATATTTATTGAAATTTATTTCCAATTTACTAAATACAATCAATTATAACCTTACCATTGTTTCAATTAAATTGGGATTGCAATAAATTAAATATTTATCAACTAGCATTAACATTACTACCTTAATTTACATTCAGCCTTTCCGTTATTATGTTAATTATCATTAAAGTGCCGTTTATTATCAACAACAAATACTATAATTACTTATCTACATTGATTGTATAAATTTTCCATTTATTACGTATTACTTCATCGGTTAATATAACTTTGAATTCATTCAATTACCACTAATTATATCATTGCATTAGTTAATACAATATTCCCATTTGTTTTCTTATATTCAATTCATAGCCTAGTATAACAATTCCCATTACTTCAATTAATCGTAATTTCATTTCAATTGTTAATACTTAGCTTTAATTTCCATGGTTGCATTTCATTTTTAACATTTTTTCATTATAAATTATAAATTTTTTATTTCTTTCTAAATTTAATTACAAAAATCTCATTAATTTAACAAATTTTAATCACTGAAATTTACGGGTCATTACACTCTCCCCCATTTAAAACTTTTCGTCCCCGAAATGGAAAAAGGAGGGAAAAGAAGAATTAAGAAATCAATATATCTTACTTAAAATATTAGATTTATAAACAGTTAAATTTACAAAATTAATTTATTTAAATAAAATATACCAATTTATAACCATTAAATCTTCTTATACTTAAATTAATAAAGTTTGGAAAACATTTTCAAAAAAAATTTAAGTCCAAAATTTACGGAAAATTTCGACAGTGTCTCCTTTGTACGGAGAGGCTCGGGAGAAAATTTAAAATCAAATATAACAAAATACAACATATATTCCGAAATAATATATATTCCAACACGGAAAAATAATATAATAACGCTATAAACCGTAATTCCAAAAAGTACCTATTTGTCGGGCAATTTACGCTATTATGAAACCAAATGCAGTAGCAATTGCTTCCATAACCTGCATTTCACTTATATAATCTAAAAAAAATTAATAATTATATAAAATGAAATGTTCAAAGTTGCTACAACCATAAACCAACAACCATAAACCAACAAGTCAATACAAACAACCATCACTTGCAACAAGGCATACAGCCATCACATAGAGTCATCACAAATCAATCATTCATTCATATCAAACAAAACAAATAGTTGTTCGGGTTCAAAACTTTTAAATTGTACAGAAGGGAAAATAAACTATTAAGTGCACCATTACTCGACAGTCTTAGATGAAACTAAATAGATTATTCATACATCCAAACAATTTTAAAGTATTCTTGCCCAAACAACCGTAAACCAAACAAACAACGATTTTAAACAATAAATTAAGTTTATTCTTATTAATTTCATTTCATACATTTGTTGTTTGATTTTCTTTTCATTCACACAATGATTTATCTTTTTGATTTACATTTAACTTCTTTTTCATTTATTTCACTTATTCATGCCATGTAAATTTTCGTTATATTTTATTACATTCATTTATTTACTACTTAATTTCGTTTATTTACAATGTTCATCTTTCTACTTATTTTTTAAATAAATAACTTTAACATTTACTTAAGTCTAATTACTTACTTACAACATTTCCTTCTATCATATTTTATTATAGTAAGATTTTCATTATAACCTAAGTTTATCAAATTATTTATTTAAGAATTTCATTGGATACTTCTTTACTTCAAGTTTTACTTGTCTAATATCCATTACTTTTTCTTATTAACATTTCAACTTTTAAATCTTTTGGTAAGCTGTATATATGCTTTTTAAGAAAGTAATTGAAAGTTATACAAGTCTTTCTCATTTCTTTTAAATTAATTTAATGTTAAATAATAATATCCTTTCTCTTATCGGTTACATATCTCAATTTCTCTTAATTCCATTTAAAACTTAGCATTAAATCTCTTATTTTAATTAAAGGCTCTAACTATTAATTAGTTACATTCCATTTCACTACAATAACTGAAACTATTAATCAATGGAAACTTAAGAATTAAATACCGGGTTAAATTTCAAATCATTTTAAAATAATAGATAAATGTATATATTTACAATTTATATATCCAATTATATTTGAAACAATTTAAAATTTATATTTGTTTATCAAAATAAATCTGCAGTAAAACTACTACAGTGGTCATCCTACTTCGAAACTCGAAAATGAATGTCGATGATGCATGCACTCATCACCGAAATTATTTTCGAGCGACAGAGAGGGAAGCACATAACATATTTCTTCCAAATTTACTTTAGAACAATTCTTTCAAATCATATTGAAATATTTATTTCAAAAAATACTTCTAAATAATATTATTATTATATTCCAAAATCATTCAAAAGAAATATTCAAAACCCCAGAACTTAAGTTCTATATTTCCAATTTTCATTTATCTTAATTTCAATCCCATTTCAACTATTATTTACAAGTTTTATTACCTAACACCCAATATATTGCAACCAAATATATATATATCTTTTATAAAAATTTATTATATATATAGAAAATATAATAGGTAAAATTATTTCATTCACCTATATTAAAACCAAATATTATGTCGGTCTGTCCTATTAAGTGTTTAGAAATCCCTATTAATGTCATAGCGTCCCATGCACCAACTAGAATTTATAAATACAAAACAGAACAGATTAACACAATATTAAAACCTTTTTATAACACTAACAAATATGCTCTCTCATATATACACTCAGCGACTCATCATAGGATATTACTACCCTATTAATAAAGAGTCAAACTCCACAAAGCTAAGGTTTATCGCTAAACCAAAGCTCTGATAGCAGATGTAACGTTCCGTCTTTTCGTACGCATTAAATCGACGATAAACCACACACGTCAGACTTAAACCGTACAGAAGGGCGGATTGTTATGGGGTAAATAAGAAAAAGCAAAGAAAGAAAAAAATATAATATTGCAGCGGAACGATAAAATATAATGTCAAATAAACAATTCATGAAGCTATTTTACAAAACATTTGATTATACTTATATAATACATATCAGAGTTACACATACCAGAGAATAATAAACAACAACGTAGCGGAACAGTGAGAATATAGTGGAATACTATAATAACTAATAATAATAAATCTTTGTCTTCGTCCTCCAAAATATGGTCTTCAAATCCTGAAATGCTCAAGCTGACCCAAGCGAATTGAAAAGACAAAACACTCGTGTCAGAACTAAAAGATCTTATGTAAGTTAAATCAACAAAAATAAATATGAGTGGAACGGCGTCAGAGATGTTTACGGGATTTGGCATCTCCTATCATGTGTCTAACGTGAGTGCAGTAACTTAAAAGATGCTCGGGATTCACATCTCCTAAGGATCCGTTAAACTATTTACTATGTAGTAATATACGCAATTATAATAGTGTCTAAAGCAAGGTATGATATACTGAAAATAGCGTTAAGGGGTTACCCATATAGCCCTTAACACACTTTTATATTTCTATAGTCTATACAGTACCGTAATCTCCCCCGTACTGGGCGTCGTCAGAGGGCACTCCATAGGTATAGTACAAAACAAAATCGTATAAAGCGCGCTAGGTTAGATGACATGGCACAACTAGGCAATGCCAGGGTAGATATACCAATTGCTATCCGGACTTGTGGTAACGCATAGCACGCAGCTACCATCCACCTTGAGCCACACCTCTAAAATCAAAAATCAAAAGTGGCCACCGAATAAATCCAAAAGTCAGATTATAATATCGAAGGGATGTGTCCGATAAGAGGGGCTACCTCCTTGGCCCGAGAATCGCTCCTGTTTTAGCCACCTTATGCCAACTCACGGGAGTCGGGTCCACGTATTTACCTCAAAGGAAACGCCGCCACCATCCTGTTTCATTCTGGAATCTCCACCGCGTACACGGTTGTTAAAGTGATTTTCAGAGTTGGCAGAGAGTATGACAACTTTCGATTTCGGTCACTTCAATGACCAAACGTTGTTATAATACAGCGGTCATTTTAAAATAATTATGCTTCAAAACTAGAATAAAATATTCATTTCAAAACCATATAAATACGACATGATCTTCGTTTTAAACCAAATCAATATGATATCATTTATAAAATCCAAATCAATATAATATCATTTTTATTTCAAATATATCCTTTTCCCGAGATCGTAGCATTTTCAAAGTTATAAAATTTCAAAATCAAAGACTTAAAACTATAACACTTCCAAAACGTAATACTTTGAAATTAATAACTTTGAAACATAACTTCCACCTTTACATGGATTGAATATTAAAATATTTTATAAAACAAACTAGCTTCTTAAATTTCACAAATCAATTCCGAAACAACCCGAATTTCTAAATTTTAAATTTAATATATTTCAAAGCTTAAATATTCAGTATTTCAAAACTAAATTTTTATATTTCATATACGTACCAATTTTACTTTTACTATTATTTAGTTTTGAAATATTAGCTTACTAAATTCAATATCCTTTAAATAAAACTTCAAATTCAATAACTGAATATTCCTCAATTTATTCACTTAAATCACCTTAAACCCGAATTAAGTTATAAACCATATTCTTTTAAAATCTCAATTTCAATGAGTTCTATATGGATTCTTATTAAATATAACTCTTAATTAAATAAAATCTCAAATCAATTTCAAACTATCACCTTAACCTGGATTTATAAAATAAATTAAAGTATAATTTAAGTAATTACTTATCCATATTTTATTTTAATAAATCAAACTTTATTTTTGTACTTATTTTATACTTTAAACAAATTTTATTCACAGCTTAAACCAAGAATTAACAATATGTAAAAGAACATTTATAAAATATCCAAATCAATATCTCAAAAATCGTATATTTGTTTACAAACCATAGAAATCCTTTCAAAAAAAATTTATATATAGACCACGGTGTCTGTATAAAATTTTGTATCTATGGTCAACCGATACGGATATTTATCATTTCAACCCGTAATTTAAAACAAAAATTACGGTTATATCATTTCAAACCGCAATCCCGAATGAAATAAAGTGCATAACAATTTGCAGTTTAAAACAATATAAATTCCATTCATCCAATATCAATCATTAACCATTTATACAATCATCATCCAATTTAAACTATAACATCAATATAGAGCATATAATAAATAACAGGTAATTACTGATAGTTTATATTCAATAATAAAATAAACAATCTATCTAACTGGCAGTTTATATGCAATAATAAATTAAATAACAATTAATTCAAATAAATGCAATTAACTGAGATGATGATCAAAATATACAAAACAGTCATAAATAAATTCATACTCATAACATAAATTAATTTTAACAAACATAAGAAATTTTAGAAATTGTGAGTGTGTTAAAACACTTACATTTTGAATTTAAATTCAATTTAAACCCAAGATTTGAACAGTCTTTGAATATGTCCAGACCAGCGCCAAAATGTTCGAAATTCTAATACGAACCTAGCGGAAAGAACCGCGCGTAAATCGGATATCGTATGCAAAAGTTATGCAATTTAAAACATTTGAAAAAATTTAGATTAAAACAAATAAATAACAAACCACTCAACCGTGCCATGTCACCATCCCTCTCACTTCACTTACTAGCCTGAGCACGAACAGGTCACGCTGCACGATGACCAGACCCTAGCACGCGATTCGCCACCCCAACTTCGCGCTCGTGCTGCCGTCGCCTCAAGCGTCTACGACCATACCTTCAGCCACTTCACGCGACTACCCAGGCAACGCCGACGCCGATCGGCCCAAAGAAATCACGGCGCCGCCAAAAACTGCCGAACCATAGTGAATTTTTGGTGAAAATCCAACCATCAGATTGACATGCGAACAACGCGGATGCACTCCTTTTGGTCCGCTCTACGAAACGTTACCCTCCAATCGACGATCCGTCGAAGATCATCAAACGCCAATGAATGGCCGTGGATTGATCATCCATTTCTGGACAAACATGGATTCAAATCGAAAAACGAATCACTGAATTGAGGTGCGCTCTTCGAGAGCTTCCCGACGATATAAAATATGATATAGTTTGAAGAGTTTAAATTTTTGGCTTTGATTTTGAATTGGAATTTCAAATGGATCTGGAATTTTATTGTCTGCCATTGAGGAGGAGGAATAGCTAATTTGAACATATAGACAAATGAGAATTAGAGAGGCTAGGGTTTATAATAGGGTATTTATGGGTAGGGTTGAAATAGAATAATGGACACGATTTGCTTACACGTTGCACGATAAAGTGGCCCGAAAAGCCCGTTCTTACTCCGGAACGAAATTGGGTCAACCCATATATCAAAATAGATATTTTAAAAACAATGGAACATGTTTCACGTCCATATTCCATCGTATGAAAAAGTTATGCCAAAATCAAATTATCTCAAATTGATTTCAATTTCATTGATTTCAAGGCGTTTCAAGCCCATACGATCAAACGACAAGCCCGATCATTATGAAACTTGAAATCCTACAATAATTCACCGTTATGGATCCGATGAAACTGGTTTTGTCGAAATCCGAGTCAGTGGCCAAAATGGCTATTTTCCCAGTTAATTAAATAAACTAAAAATTAATTAATTAAATCCAATTTTTAATTCCAATTCTATAATTAACAATTTTTCTCACTTTTATATTTCTTAATCATTTATACAAATTTAAACAAATTCAGATGTCACTTAAATGTTGATTCAATCATCAATTTCAGCGTTAAATTACAATTTCATTAAATTTAGAAATTATAAATTAAATTTTCAATAATACTATTGAATTCAATTTTCATTCTTATTATTCAATTCATTATTACAAACGGATGAAATCAACATTGGATTCAAAATCTATTACACTAATATTCTCGCGTTCCATCTAATTTCAATTAACGTAATATATTAATTTCATTTAATTGCAATTACTCCACTTATTATGGTTTAAAACCCAATAAATTGATAAATCTTTATTCCCATTCTTATAATTCAACAAATTGTCCAATTATGAATAGCATTGGCATTATTTCCAAATATTTCCAAAATTTACACTAAAATACATTGAATTGAGATTCATGGCAATTTATTACAAATTTTAATCTAATATACTAAATAAATGGTTAACTTATGATAATTATTACCATTAACGTTTAATTTCACTTATAAGTTATTATAAACAAACAAATGTTGCCATTGATTTAGATCTAATTCAATAAATTGACATTTTATGGATATAATTACATTGATTTATATTACATTTCATTAACGTATGATTTATTTCGTATTAATTTCCATTATTAACTAAATTCACATTATCAAAATATTTAATTTAGATTTATTTCAATTTTTACCACATTTAAATTAACAGGCTAAATAAATATGTAACGTAAAATATTTGTTACCATTTACTTTCAATCACTTTTATGAGCTATTCTTCCCAAACAATTGTTACAATTGTTTGCATCACATAAATTTCATTCAATCATCATTAACATGCTATTTAATAATATTTATTGAAATTTATTTCCAATTTACTAAATACAATCAATTATAACCTTACCATTGTTTCAATTAAATTGGGATTGCACTACATTAGTTATTTATCAACTGGCATTAACATTACTACCTTAATTTACATTCAGCATTTCCGTTATTATATTAATTATCATTAAAGTGTCGTTTATTATCAACAACAAATATTATAATTACTTATCTACATTGACTGTATAAATTTTCCATTTATTACGTATTACTTCATTGGTTAATATAACTTTGAATTCATTCAATTACCACTAATTATATCATTGCATTAGTTAATACAATATTCCCATTTGTTTTCTATATTCAATTCTTAGCCCAGTATAACAATTCCCATTATTTCAATTAATCGTAATTTCTTTTCAATTGTTAATACTTAGCTTCAATTTCCATGGCTGCATTTCATTTTTAACATTTGTTTCATTATAAATGATAAAAAAATTATTTCTTTCTAAATTTAATTACAAAAATCTCATTAATTTAACAAATTTTAATCCTTGAAATTTACGGATCGTTACACTTTATCAACAACTGAAGCAGAGTATATTTCTGCTGCTTTGGCTTGTTCTCAAGTAATGTATATGCAACAAACTTTGAAAGATTTTGGTTTAAATTTCTCAAAATCACCAATTTATGGTGATAATACTAGTGTAATAAATTTATCCAAAAATACTACTCATCATGCTCAAACTAAACATATTGATAACAGACATCACTTTCTCGGAGATAATATAAGTAAGGAATTAATTACTCTCGATTATATCAATTCCGAGAACCAAATTGCTGTTATCTTAACAAAATCCTTAAATGAATCTATATTTACTAAATTAAGAAGAGAATTAGGTATTTGTTCAATAACTGAAATATAGAATATAAATAACAAAGTATAATTAAAAATTAAATTAAAATAAATCAAAAAGCAAAAATATCCAGTACCATGTCGACAACCCCCTCTCACCCCTGTCGACATGTAACAAATTTTTTTTGAAATTTTCCCACCAAAATTCAAATAAGTGGTTATATAGTCTTCTTATTTCGAAACTTTTTCCATTCTTCCCGTCCTCTCTCTGTTCTAACTTCTGAAATAATAAAACAATGGCCTCCTCTTCCAAATCAAACAAAAATTCAACCTTTTCATTCCCTTCTCCTTCTACTGGACCATTTCAACGAACTACACTTGCACGAGTGATGAAAATGGAGGATTCCTTGAAGGATGCACTACAACTAATGACTAAAATTCAAGTAGTGCAACTTCGAATGGCCAAAGAACAAGAACGGCAAGGCAAAATCCTTAGAAATTTGCAAAATTTTCTAATGGACAATCACGCTAATCCGATCTTGATTGATGAAGAATCTTCAGAAGATCAAGTGCAAGAGGATAGTGAGGAGGAAGAAGAAGCCTTCATGGAAGAAGAGCACGCTAAGGATGACGACAAAGTCGTTTGCATTGGCGAAGTGTACTTTGACAAGGATGGAAATCTAGTCGAACAACGTGGAAATTTCTGTTTCCACTACCCAAATTGTTCGGTTCATAGATCTTCCATTTTCAAAGACACACATTAGTCTCTTTTCTCTCATTCCTTTTGTTGCGTGATCTTACTTTCATCCTCTACGCAAATGTAAATAAAACAATATATAGTTAATAAATAATTTGTGTTCTTATATTTGATCTCTCACATTATCACTATTATAAGTATGATCATATATGGATTCTTAGTTAGGATAGTTAGTAATTAAGAACTAAGTTTTAGTTTTAGAACTAAGTGATGATTATTTATGATAACATTATCGTTATAATCACTTGTCATATAGTATTAGTTTTAGGGGAGTTATATAGTTTTGAGTTAGTTTTTGTTGATGACAAAGGGGGAGAAGTATAAAATAGGATAGTTAGGCATAGATTAAGGGGAAGTTATTGGGATAGAAGTAATATTTTGTAAACAAAGGTTGTCATCGTCAAAAAGGGGGAGACTGTTAGTCCCTGAGAAGATGCTTTTGATGACAACAACCTTAGAATAAGATTATAATTTATAAATACTAACATTATAGTTTAGATATATATGTATATGAAGGATTTAACCATACAGGTACCAAGAATAAAGACTGTACAGTATAGAGATTCAAGATATCAAGATTGAAGAATCATAAGTATCAAGATTATCAAGAGTTCAAGATTTCAAGATTGTAATTTAGTTAGGAATTTGGTTAAAACTCCTAGAAAAGCACTGACATCTTAAAATCCAATTTATTCGTGGAATAGAATCCACTTCGAGCCTATTAAAGGGATGGAACCCTAAGTAGGATGGAACATACGAAAAATCTAGTGGAACATTGTTTTGTATCCACTAACTTTTATTCAAATGTTTTTTTACAAAAGTATATCTTGTTTTCAAAATGATTTCAAAACCTTCCTTTTAAAAGAATCAAAAACATCTATCTTGGTATTAAAATACTTTTAACCTCTAAATAATCTTTATCTTCAAAAATATATTTTAAAAATAATATATTTAACTTTTAATATTTATAGTTAGATTTAAATATAAAATTATAGTAAAATTTTATATATCAAAATATTATTCTCCATACTTATTTATGTATTTTAACTATATTAAGTATATTTATAAAGTTTAAAAATCGTTTTAATACAAGACAGAAGTTATTTTCAATGAAAAACAAATCACCAAAAATATCATAGGCTTGTCGACAACCCCTAGGCTCCCTTGTCGACAAGGTGGCGATTGATTTCAAAAATTTGAATTTCAAAAGAAGTGTCTATTCGTCATATCTTTACACGAATGGACATGGCTATTGTTCTGCTATAAATAGGGGAAGTTTTAGACGAATTAATATTCATATTTTCTCTACTTTCACTCCTCTTCTTCTTCCACAATTCTTTATATATATTTCTACCATTACTCTGCCGAAATCACCATTGAATCTAACTAGATCGTCTATGGCTTAATTCTCTATCACTATCTCAACAAGATCTCAGTGCTATTCAGAGTTATAGGCTTTTTTGTAATAAATTGAGTGAGAAAAGGCGTGATCATAGCCTGTGAAATCAATCAAGCGAGAAAAGGTGTGATTGTGGCCTGTGAAATCAATTGGGTGAACTTGTTGCCCGTAAAATCAAGTATCTCTACCCACAGGATTGTGAATCTGGAGTGGTGTACTTCGTGGCCTTGAAATTGAGGGTTGTAATTATAATAACTGATTTTGAAAGAAAATCCGTTCTTGTGTGCGAGACTGGATGTAGGGTAACCCCTAGCCAGTATAAAATTTGGTGTGTTCTTTCCTTTATTGCTTTTACTTTATTTCTGCATTTGTGTTTGGTTTTGTGATCATATCTGTGTCTGAATATTGCATACATTTGCGTTCAAATGAACACAAACTCAAAAAGATTTAGCAATTCCTTAAAACACTATTCACCCCTCTAGCGTTAATTCTAGCCCTAAGATACGCAATCCGCATTCCTCACATATATCATAGTTATACATACAGCATAAATAAGTAAATAATGTAGTTGAACAATATGATGTAGTAGATTAAATAAAATAAATAGTAGACTAATCTCCATCTTTACCCTCCGAATGAAATGATCTTCGATACACTAAAAGCTCAGACTTATCCAAGCATAACGAAAAGTCAAGACACTTGAGTTAGAACTAAATGATCTTAGGAAAGTTAAATCAACGGTAAATAAATATGAGTGCAATGGCTTCAGATGTGTTTATGGGATTATAAATCTCCTATCAATGTCCAATGTGCGTGCAATAAGTTAAGAGATGTTCGGGATTCCATGTCCTAAGTATCTATTAAAATATTTACATACATGGTACAATATGCTATTATAATATGTCTACAGCAAAGTAAAGTATTAAAGTAGCATAAAGGCATTACCCATGTCCCCATTAACGCATTTTTATATAATTCCTGTAGTCTATACGGATACTATAAGCCCCACTAAATGGTGAAATATCAGGGAGCACTCCATAGTTACGGTAGAAACCAAACTCGTAGTGGGCGCGATAAGGTATATGACAAGGAACGCGAGGAAATACCAGGGTAGGATTTTACCATTTACACTCCTAGACTGGTGGTACTGCATAGCAGCTACTACCGCCCACCTCGGAATACACTCCTACAATCAAATCGAGGGGTGGCTACCAAATCAATCACGAATTAATAAATATGGTATCGAAGAAATTTGTCCGATCGGAGGAGAGAGCTACTTGGCCCGGTATAGCTCCTGTTTTAGTCATATCAAGTTGACCCGAGGGGGTCAGGGCTGCATTCATATCTCATACAGAATCGTTCGCCAAACCATCCTGCTTCATTCTAGATTCCCCACCGTACAAGCAGTTGTAAAAGTGGTTTTCTGTATTGGCAGAGAGTATGACAATATTCGATCCTGGTCTCTTTAGCAACCAAACGCTTATTTCACACTGGATGGTTCTTTTACATTTCCAAAATCGATTCATAATTGATATCAAAATATCATATTCAATTCAAACCATGTCACTTTCGAAATCATATTCACTTTCGAAATCATATCCCCAAAATAGGTTGAATCCTCATTTCAAAATCATCTTATTCACTTAAAATACGTCATTTCACCAGAAAATATCATTTCAAATTCCAATATAGGTTATAACATCATTTAACCATATTCGTTTTTAAATTAAAGATTTAAATATAAACAATTCAGCCTTGCATTGTTTGAATTTTTGAAAATAGTTTGGATAGTCATAAACAGTTTAAAATTGGTTCAATAGTTTAAAATAGTTTAAAAATAGTTTGATAGTTTAAAATAATTTAAAATAGACTTAAATAGTAAAAATAGTTTTAAATTAGTTTAAAATAGTTTAAAATAGATTAAAATAGTTTAAAATATATTAAAATAGTTTAAAATAGTATAAAACATTTTAAAATAGTTTAAAACAGTTTAAAATAGATTAAAATAGTTTAAAATAGTTTAAAACAGTTTAAAATAGATTAAAATTGTTTAATAGTTAAATTAGTTTTCAATAGTTAAACTAGTTGTACTAGTTTAAATAGTTTAAGAACTTTCAAACGGTTAAAATAGTTAATATAAAATGGTTTAATTGACATGGATTGTATATTAAATAGTTCTAAAATTCTAAATAATCTAAATTTTAAAATAATAGATTTTTAAACAAATTGTAGTAAAATAATTAATTTGAAAATAATATCAAATTAAATTGTTTCTTCCATTTCAATAAATCTGGACTATATCCAGATTTCAAATCAACAAAACTCAATTTTGATCTATTAATTCAAATTCTCACGAACCGGTTCAATTTATATCGATTTCAAATCAATGTTTGATCTACAAATTTAAACCACTTCAAATGCAATATATTTCAAATTTTAAATATTCAAACATTTACAATAACTCAATTTTGATAAATTTCATTTATATTTCAAAATTCAACTTTAAAATTTCAATTTCAAAATTTTAAACAATTCATTTAAACCAATTTCAATTTCAACATTTTAAAGCTTGGATTTTGAAAATAACTCGGCTCATGTAAATCAAATTTTATTTCAAAATACCATGTAACTGGATTCAAAAATTAAGGATTTAAAATCATTTAGTTTAACCAATCCAGTGTCCGTATATAATTTTCTACCCTATGGTCAATTGATACGGATATATATCATTTCAACCAAGGATAAAATTTAAATTTACGGGTATATATATCATTTCAACCCGCAATCTCGAACTAAAATTCAAAATCCATAAAATCGATCGGGTTCATCATTTCAACCCATAATGATTTTTCCCTAATCTAGAAGATCGTTCAGGTAATTATAATTTCAACCATAGTGATTCTCCTAACAATATTTAAGGGAACTTGCAGTGTGATAACAATATATAACATAACATAACATCTACTCCTCCAATATTGATCACTAAACATTCATCACAATCGTCACTCAATTCAGCCAATGAATCACAATAAATAAACTAGTTATCATTATCAGGTATTTAACTAATAATTTAAATTCAATATTTAATTCAAATGGCAATTACATTCAAAATAAATTCAAATTAACCTTGAATGACAATTTAAATATACCAAACAACCATCAATAAATTTCTAATCCCACCATAAATTTAAATTTAACTAGCATAAGATGATTTAGCAGTTGTGAGTAGGTTAAATCACTCACCTTTGGTTTCAAATCGATTTGAAATCCAAATAAAGACCCAAAATTGAACGGTCTCAGAATGCAGCCAAACTAGTTACAAAATGTCCAAAACTTTGATACGATCGTAAGGGATAAAATTTCATATGAATCCAAGCTCGTATGAACAGGTGTTGATAGTCAGAACGTTTAAATTTTAAATTTAAATAAAATAAAACAAATCATAATAAAATTTACACGTCATCACCTCAACGTAATCGAAACCCATGCTCCAGATCAACATGCGACTATGGGAAACCCTAGCCTCTAAGTTCATCTACGCACGCAAGCCACCACGACCACTTGACCATCGATCTGACCACGTCACAGTTCCCCTCTCCCTACACCACTCCTCCCTAGGCCAGCGCGAGTGCCTGTAATACCCTAGGGACATGCGCCGCTATGCCATTTCTATGGTGAATACTAGCGATCTTCATTGACAATGGCATGAACGAACACCTTCCCCGAAACATGCTCGACCTCCTCTTCCCAACGCCGCATCACTATGGTCAAACGGTCGACGATCTATGTTGGGTCGTAAACCCTAGAAATGGACGGTCGAGGATCATCATTGATTTCTGGCCAGACGATGCACCAAATTGGAAAACGAATTGATGTAGTAGATTACACTCATCGAGAGATTTCCAATAATATATTATATGACATAGATTGAGGAGTTGAAAATTTTCAATTTGAGTGATATGAAATTAAAATTTGGGAATAAGGGTTTCCGCCACTGAAGGAAGGAATAGATAAGAAGTTGATGTACGTACGGAATAAATTAAAAGGATGCTAGGGTTTGAGAAAAAATCTATTTATAAGGACAAAGCTAGATAAGAAATGAATGGACGGATCAAATTGGTCGAAATGATTACGACGACCAGAAAAGCCCGTTTCATTCTTGAAACGAAAATGGGTCATCCCATATATCAAAGTATAGGTTTTCAATATTTTTAAACTCAATGGAACTAGTTCCAAACCTTAATTCAAAAGTATGAAGAAGTTGGTTTTCAAAATATGCTTATTTCAATTGAATTCATTAAATTGATTTCTACGCGTTTCAAGCTCGCACGATCAAACGACATGTCTAATCACCACGAAACTTTAAATTCTATAACAATTTATTATTACGGGTTCGATAAAATTGATTTCGTTGAAATCCAAGACAATGGCCGAATGGCTATTTTCTACGTTAATTAAATGAATTGTGAAATTAAAAATCAATTTAATCACTTCTAGATTCAAAAAGAGCAGTTGACAATGGATCTTTGGGTTTTGTAGGCAATAATAAATCGTGTAACAGTATTTCTGTACTCCAATTTGCAGATGATACGTAATGACCCGTAAAATTTTCAGTAATTTAATTTGTTAAGTTGATAAGTTTTGGTAATTTAATATAAAAAAAGCACCTTATTTATTAAAATTTAAACAATGGTAATTAGAACCAATTAGTAACAATTGAAATGAAATTACAATTTAGTGAAGTAATGAAAGTTGGTATACTTGGCTATAAATTAATGTAAGAAAACTAATGCAAACATTTAAATTTATAAAAGGAATAATATGAAATAAATGACTCTTGAATAAAGATTGGGTATATAAGAATGGTAACATTTGTTGTGAACAATGAAATCACAAGTGCGAATGTTGAATCATTAATGAGATAATATATGATTAATATAAATTGAAGTAAATCAGTGAGAGGAAAAAAATACTAGATCTAAATCCATGGCTTCCTCCTTCTTCTCCTCTTTTCTATTTATGTTTTTTTTGTTTCTTTCATGCCTAGCTCGACCTCACCCTATTGCCGACCACATCACCTCCTCCTCACCACCAAAGCCTAGCCGTGACCACCATAGAAGCATACATCACCAAAGTTTGATAACAAACCCTAACTAAGCCATGTATTGATCACCTTGCTTTGATTTATCAAGGTTATGTCATTTTATTTCCTATCATTTCATTGTATTTATCTATATTCTTTTGCATTGAATCATTGCCTACATGTGTATGTATTGTGTTGTTTACAAGTTTGGATCTAACCCTTCATCCACTTAAAAATATAGTCGTGCATTGTCGTGCCTTTTCGTGCTTTGCGGAGTTTGGATGTGTGTTTTATTTTGATTCTAGCTTTCAAAAAGGTGATTTATTCACTCTAGACATTATGTACTTATATAATTGTAAAATGATGACAAGTGAATCTGTATAAATTGATATGTTATTCATATATTCCCATGATGTGATTACATGATGTTAAATCCTGTTTATATGTATTTGTTCATCATCTGGTATGATATTATTTGCTATACTGTTATTTTATTTCCTGTTATCACACTGCAAGTTTCCCTTCACTATAGGTTGAAATGATACATACTCGGACGAACTATAGAATAAGGAAAAACCATTATGGGCATAAATGATAAGGCTCAAGTGATTTTATTGATTTTTATTGTATTTATTTTACTTGGCATTGCGGGTTTGAAATGATAGAACCTGGATTTTCTTTTAAATTACGGACTGAAATGATATATATCCATATCATTTGACCTAGGTTAAAAAATATTATACAGGCCCATAGTTAATATTTTTAAGGTAATATTTCCTTAAAAATTTATTAAGTATTTTAAATATTTAGAAAATATGAAATTTTACCTTGAAATTTGATTTGATGATTTAAAATATAAAGAGATATTGGCTTTCAGCAAGCTAAAATTTTATAAGTTGATGATTGGTTTAGATTGTAATTTAAAAGCCTTTATTTGTTTATAATGGTGATTTAAAGAGCTTTAATTGTGATAAATAACTTAATAATTAAAGTTAATTAATATGAAATTTTAAAGTCCACCCTAGTAATTGCAATCAATTTTTATTTCAGGAAATGAATATGTTTGTATAATAAATGATGTCCTTCGAATTGATAAAAATGAAATATAGTTTTAATTGTACATTTTGTAATAAATGTATTTAGCTTGAAATCATAGTTTAATTGATGCCTAAATGAATAAATTTGCAAAGAAATTGATCGTTATATTTACTATGATAAATTACTTTATTTATGAAATGGAAACGATTGGAAATTGAATAATTATGATTTAAGTGGAAAAGTGTAATTTCAGAATATGACTTAACTTGATAATTGGAAATTTGGTTTTAATTGAAATTGTTAAGTTAAGTAAATAAATGGGAATTTAGTCTTATTTATGAAGTGGGTTTTTTAAAATAAAGTGGTAAGTTATTTGTTGAAATAAAAGAAGTAAAAGTATGTATTTTTGACTTAATAAATGAATTTTAGTTTAATTTGGATATTTATTGATAAAATTTTATTTTATTAGATCATAAGTTAAATGATATCCAAATGAATATTTTGAAGTGGGAAATGTGATTTTTATAAGTTAAATTGGCTAAAAATAGAAATTTTAATGTAGCTGAAATATACAATGTTTTTGGAAAGTTTATAATTGAATGAATAAATTTATAAATGCTACAACTTTGAAATGAATATAATTTGACATTGAATTTAAATGGTTAAATGAATCTTGTTTGGAAGATATTGATATTGAATTCAGATGGTCTAAATAAATATGTTTCAAAATGTTTGGTCTCAAAGTTGTTATAACTTGAAAGTAACATGGCTTTGCAAATGAAATTATTGGAAATAGTATTTAATTAAGAATTGTCTTTAAATATAAAAATTTGGAACTTATTGGAAGATTTAAGAATATGACCTTATAACGTGGTTTGGGTTGAGGTGATTTAAAGGAATATTTCAAGTTTAATAAATTGAAGGAAATATTCAGTGATTTGGAAACTTGGGTTTTATTTAAATGAGATATTGATTTGGTTTTTTCGAATATAAAGGATATATTATTACCTTGGAAATGGGAAATGATACATTGATTTGATTTTGAAAGGAAATATTATAGTATTTAGTTTTGAAATGGATATGATATTTTGGTTTTAAGTGTAAAAGATTTTGAAAGAAATATCTATGGGTAATAATAACGTTTGCTTGTTAAAGAGACTGGGATCGGAAGTTGTCATACTCTCTACCAACACCGAAAACCACTTTAACAACCGTGTACGCAGTGGAGATTCCAGAATAAGTAGGATGGTGGCCACGTCCTTTGAGGCATGAACGTGGACCCGGCTGCCATGAGTTGGCTTAAGGTGGCTAAAAAAGGAGTGATCTCGGGCCAAGGAGGTAGCCCCTCTTATCGGGCACACTCCTTCGATATTATATTCTGACTTTGAGATTGATTTGGTGGCCACTTTTGATTCTTGATTTCGGGATGTGGCTCGAGGTAGGATGTAGTAGCTGCTACGCGTTACCACCAGCCCGTGTGCTCAATTGGTATATCCACCCTGGCATTTCCTTGTGCCGTGTCACCTACCCTAGCGAGCCTTGTACGAGTTTGGTTTTCACCCGTAGCCCGTGGAGTATCCTCTGGTGGCTTCCCGATCAGGAGGGACCATGATACTGGATGGACTATTGGGACTATTACGTGTTAAGGGCTATATGGGTAACCCCTTACCGCTATTTAAAAGTAAGTTTATTTTACAATAGACATTATTATAATAGCGAAATACTACTACATAGTAAATAGTTTAACGGATCCTTAGAGGATGGGCGGTCCCAAGCATCCTTTAAGTTACTTGTACCTTTCTATTACATTTCACTTGAGTTGGTTTACATTGTATAAGTATGTATGTCCTAACTCAAGTGTTTTGTTTTTTGCTTTACGCTCGGGGTCAGACTGAGTGATACAGTGTCACAACCCGAAATCCAATGTTCGAAAATTGACACTAAATACCTCACTTGTATTCGACTGCCGAAAATTCAAACATCGAACTCCAGTCGGATGGAGCTTATAACAACATTAGATGAATATAAAAACAGCGGAAAAGGAATGAATAACATGCATTACATCACAGATACAACATCATCATAATATCCATTACTACATCAGAGTATCATAATGCATATACCACAACTCCAAATAGAACATCGTAATAGAACAACAAGTGATCATATGCCAAAAAGTCTTCAAAGAAATGAAGCGATAGGGAACTTCCAAAAACTAAGCACCTTGAGATCCAAAAGCTTCCAAAATATCTCTAAGGTAAAAGCCTCCCAAAAACTGATAGCCTCCAAACCAAAAAGAATCCAAAATACAGCTAACACCGAAACATGGAACCCTGCTACTAGGCTGCCCGTGTGGAAATTATTGGCACCCAGAGTTTAGAAAAAAACAATAAACTCCGGGTCAGTCATGGGGCTGGTATGAGTAAACAAAAACAGTTGCTTTTAAATAAAAAAGATTTCAAAAAGAAAATTCGGTATGCTTTTAGAAAATGAAACTACCATAACACCTCCCACCACACACACAATGCAATTCGTAGAATTGGAGGAGATTTCTTCTTATGATAGTCAAATATGCTTGATACGAGAATTTTTTTTGATATTATTACTAGTGAATAGTGTAGAAAACAATTTCGAAAGTATAATATTAATCTTAGCCAGCATACAACCATTATTGTATACCTACTATAGCTACCATGTTTTGTGGCATGTTACCGCCACGCTGCATGGCAGGTTATTCAACTAAAATCGTACAAGGCTCGTATTGTTTCTTTGGATTTTCCAACAAATGATCAGACTAAGGAACTTCCTACTGCCACGTGAGTATGCCTCTGGAGGGACGCCTTGAGAACTTAACCCGTTCTCTGCCAACACAAGGCCGGTTTACCTTTGTAACTAGGTAACTACTACACGACTATGTCATTCCCCGGTCGTTTGTGACCATTATCCGAGGGCCCTGCATCACAAAGCAACAACCACACAGTAAGTGAGATTGCAGCAACCACATAGGTGGAGTATCTGGGCACCATACCATGATACCTCCTTTTTCCAGAAGGAAATGACATACCCTAAAGGGTGCGACCCTCATAACCTTACTGCATCTTTCCTGTTTCGACCATTTCCAAGGTGTGAGGTCCGATGAGGTCTCGTCCAGAAAGCTACGCTTTACACGAAAACCATGCTTTGATCACAAATAATCAACAAGTGATCATCAACACATAGCAGCACTTAGCATGCCACACTACCAAATTGGGAGTATATCGCTGATAACCTTCAACTACATAACCTCTGAGCTCGTACGTCTCAGAGAAGGGTGTTAAGCTAAGAGAATAAATTCTCCGCCACCAACAGATATGTATTTGAAAGAAATCTGCTTTATATCTCAAAGTGTAGTGTCAAACACATAACCATATAGATCTGTTCCGGGTTCGAATAGAACCGAAGGCACTTCATCCAATAAAGAAAGAAGCCCTTGCGAATTCGAGTATCCACAATTCCGATTGGACTCCCCATCACATGTGGAGATCTCTATACCGGAGAAACTCAGTGCAGAGACATTCGATAGGTTATCCTATCGTTTTCAAAGACACCCGGTCTTCACCACCATCTTCAAATGCTATTGATTTCATCGTATCATTATTCAGAATGGGTTATATGACACAAAGGTCCTTTCCCGGCTAAACCGAATAGTGAACGCTTAATTTTAAAACACGTGGGAGTACCAATTACAAGTATTCACATTCAGAGTTCGATGTGGGTTTCGGATAACGAAGTGAAATCCGACTCCCTATCGCATCAACGTTTAAATTCCGTTTTACGGACAAAAGGGTTCTCACAGAAACAAATCACGAATCACCGTTCAGCACAAACAATTCACATCACACAGTATTATAACAGAAATATCAATCCGGTACACAACATTTGATAATAGTTAATCATTTTCAGTTAAGGTGAATGTGGTCTAAGTGAATTAACCCCATAACGATTTTTATTGATTATTTTAAATCAATGATTAATTATTCTTAATGATAAATTAATTAAATCTTAATTCACTTTATTAATTAATATTCCTTAATTAATTAACTTAATTAACTACTAACTATAAATTAATTAACTTAAATTATCTAATTAACCAATCTTTAATTACAAATTGATAAATCTCTAATTCCATAGTTAATTACAATTATAAATTAATTAATCATTCTTAATTAATTTCCAAAACAATTAGTTAATAATAATTATCTAAATTAACATTTTAAAATCTTCCTTAAACTTTGAAAACAAATTATTACTAACTTGAAAGCTTTAATGGTAATTAAATTTCAACACTTGTCTTACATTAACTACTTACTCAAAGTATTAATTGGATTTTAAAACTTTGTTAAGTATTTACTTAATTTATTAAAACTTGAAATAAATTCATAACTTAATTTATCAAACCTTAGTTAAGTCATTACTACTCAAAATTGTTTTAATTTTTTTTGCTTAACTTACTTTTCATTTTGCTGCAGATTTGGGAATCAAACCGAGCAAGATTCCGGTTTGCTCGAGTACTCGTGTTTCTCTTTACTTTTCCCCGAGACCTCTCCCTCCCTCAAATTCGTTTCTTCTTCTTCCTTCTTTTTTTTCAGTTAAGTTAAAGTTTAAGCTTAAACTATAATAACAGGTAACCGTGCTCACGTATTCGAGTTCCAAACCGAAGCAACGCATTATCTTTCTTGAGTATCAACTCGAGTCGCTAACAACAGAGCTTCCTGACACCATCACAAGGTCATGCACGTGCACGACACCTCACCGGTGTTCTGGCGAACTGCGCCACCTCCAGCAAGTCGTGAAACCCCCTACACTTGAAAACAAAACTCGATTTGAAGCCAAAAACTCGAAATCGAAATTTACCCTTTCTTTGAAACTGTAAGTCGAACATACCAAAACGAAAGCGCCTCGTCCCACTCACGTCGTTCATCAGAATATCCACAACTCCGGCTTCACATTGCCGATACCCCACTCTACCATCTCCTCGAAGCTTACGCAACTCGATCTACCCGTGGTGACGAAATCACCACGTTTCCAGACCATTGTAAAACTCAAGCTTAAACCCTAAATTTGTTTCGTCCTTTCAATTCTTGCAATAGAATTTTTTTTTAACAATTTTCCTGAAATCATTGATCAACAAACTACCTCCAAACAAAAATTCAACATCTAAGATTTGCTCGATTGCCATAAATTGATTAAAAAGCATATTTGGTTCAACTAGGAACTGCACCTTGCACACTCAACTAAAAATCATCATATTTGTTTTAAAAATCCTATCTTCGTATGTAGATTCAAGCTATGTAATTGAATCGATAGTTTAAAACATTTGAATTTTCGTATATTCATCCTTTTACTGTAAAATTTAATTTGTAGAGAAAATATTTCAATATCAAGCTTAAACAAATTCTAAACCTTAATTTAAGTTTAAACAAACTTGTTTGTTTGAAATCCTAAACTTAAAAATGTTTGTATGAAGATTTATTAATTTTTCTTCTCTACTTTACTTTTCTTTGTAACCAGAGGTACAGAAGAACAAGCCATGCTAGAATTTCCAGTGCAACAGAAAACATACAGAACTATCTATTCAAACTATATAGCAACTTACAAAGTTTTCATGAATCAAATACCCAGATTTAAATTTTAAAAATAGTATGTTTACTCATCTGGAAACAAGTTTGAACAGAGAATACTTTTGTGTTGAAAAGGTGCAGTTTTTGATTTTCCTGTTAATCGCTTTTCTATTTTGTTGTTGAACTGAATTTGAACTTGTAAAAATAGTGATGTTTATTTCTGGTTTACTATGTTTTGATGAATGAAATGAAACAAAGAAGATTGATATATATAAACAAGTATACAGAGCTTTGTATTTTACTGGTCAACAATTTGGTCAGAGATTTTTATCTTCTTTGACCAGAGAGTTTTTTTTTTCAGTTGGAGGCTAAAATGATTTTGTTTTTGTGCTTGAAATGATATTATTTAATGCAATGTTTCCTATTATGTTTACATCTTATCCGATTTGATTTTTTTATGTACATTTTTGTTTTATACATAGATATTTATTTTAGCCTTGCATAACATACATACATACAAATCTGGTATTGCTTATGTTGCATACACACAACTCACTTATTTCTAGCATAACCCTTATGTTTATTTTTTTATTCTTAAGCTTAACTATCAAACCCTTTATGTCATATTTACTTTATTACAAATACATTATCCCTTAAAAATATTTGCTTTACATTTTTCTTATTTCTAGAATTGTCTGATGTATCCATATTACCATATAATTTTAACATATATATTCATATATATATATATAAGATTTAAATTCAATGAGTTTTAAAACATTTATTATTTCAGTCAAAAGAAATTGAAATTTTATATAAATTAATACATATTTTATTTTTTTTGAAACTTTTCAAATTAAATTCCAGAAGTTCAAATAAGTTACCAAATTTAAATTAATAAATTTTGGTATGTTACAAATATCCCCCCTTAAGAAAATTTCATCCTCGAAATTTGAAAGAGGAAGAAAAGCAAACAAAGAATATACGAATTCAGAAAAGGATAGCGAAATGGCTTACCAGTTTAGGCCGAGATATCCACTCTGCAATTGGGATATAATTTCTGCATGCTATCTTCTGTTTCCCAAGTGCAGTCCTTTGAATCGCCACTCCATTGAACTTTAACTAGTTTCACAACTTTTTTTTCTCAATTGCTTTTCATCACGATCTACAATTTTTATCGGTTCTCTTTTAACTGTTAAATTGGAAGTGATTTCGAGATCCCGTTGAGCAAATTCTTCAATAATACTATCTGGATCGTGCACATACTTCCAAAGATTAGAAATGTGGAACACATCATGCACGCCAGATAACCACCTAGGCAACTGCACTTGATAGGCTAAAGAACCGATCCTCTCCAGAATAGGAAAAGGACCAATATATCGTGGTGCCAGCTTACCGGTCTTCTCGAACCTTAATACTCCTCGCATTGGAGATACTTTAAGAAAGACAGAGTCTCCAATCTGTAATTCCAAATCTCTTCTTCTACGATCATAATAACTCTTTTGACGACTTTGAGCCGTTCTCAATTTCTTCCGCATAAAATCAACTTTCGCTGTGGCTTCTTTAATCATATCCGGTCCAAGGACAAGTCTATCACCTGCCACAATCCAGCATGCCGGTGATCGACATGGACGACCATATAAAGCGTCAAAAGGAGCTATCTCTGTACTTGCCTGATAGCTATTGTGATATGAGAACTCAACCAGATGTAAATGGTTCTCCCAAGAACCGCCAAAATCAAGTATACAAGCACACAATAGGTCTTCCAAGATTCGGTTAATCCTCTCTGTTTGCCCATCAGACTGTGGGTGATAAGTAGTGCTGAAATTCAGTATTGTTCCCAATTCGTCTTGAAATGCCTCCCAAAATCTACTAGTGAATATCGGGTCACGATCACTCACTATACTGCTAGGAATACCATGGAGACGGACAATTTCTTTCACATATAACTCGGCTAAACTTGCTGCCGTGCGTGTAGATTTCACTGGCAAAAAGTGGGTTGTCTTAGTCAAACGGTCCACAATGACCCAGATTGCTTCATTTCCTTTCCGAGTACGAGGCAACCCGTCGATGAAATCCATTGATACTTGGTCCCATTTCCACTTAGGTACCTCTAAAGGCTGAAGTAAACCCGCCATTTTCTTTTGATCGCTTTTGATTTGTTGGCAAGTAGCACAGCGACTCACATATATAGATATGTTCCTTTTCATCGTCTTCCACCAGAAAGTTCTTTTGATATCACGATATATTTTGTTGACTCCTGGATGGATGCAAAGTCTAGATTTGTGACATTCATCTAAAACTTCACGTTTCAGATCAGGGATGTCTGGAACACATATTCTGCCTTTTAATCTTATAACTCCTCTACTATCCATCTCAAAACTTGTGTCTTCCCCTTAGCATATTCTTTTATAAATTCCCCGAAGAAACTTGTCTTCATACTGCTTGCTCGCGATCCTCTTAAGAAGAGTAGGAGCGATAACAGGATGAGCAAGAATAGCATGCTTTCTACTCAAGGCGTCGGCAACTACATTGGCTTTTTTGGGCGTATATTGAATATCTAGGTCATAAGATGCCAGAAATTCGAACCAACGTTGTTGTCACAGATTTAGATCTTTCTGGGTGAAGAGATATTTCAAAGATTTGTGGTCGGTGAATAATTCGAATTTTTCACCCAGAAGATAATGTCGCCATATTTTCAAAACGAAGATAACAACTAAGAGTTCCAAATCATGGGTTGGCTAGTTTATTTCATGAGGACGTAATTGTCTACTCGCGTAGGCAATTACCTTCCCATTCTGCATTAATACCGCACCCAAACCATCACCGTAAGTGTCGGTATAAACAGATAATCCTTGATTCCCATTGATAATAGCGAGAACAGGAGCGGTGGTTAATCTCTTCTTCAACTCCTGAAAAGCTTCGTCACATTTGGAGTCCAATTGAATTTTACATTCTTCATCGTTAGCTTAGTCAACGGACTAGCTATCTTAGAAAAGTCCCGAACAAAATTTCGATAATAACCTGCTAAACTCAAAAAGCTTCAAACTTCTTTTTGGGGTAGTGGGTTTCCTCCAATCAAGAATAGCGGAAATTTTGATAGGATCAACAAAATTCCTTCTTCATTAACAATATGGCCGAGAAATTTAACTTCTTTGACCCAGAAATGGCATTTGGAAAATTTTGTAAATAGAATATTCCTATTTAATATCTCCAAAACAATTCGAAGATGCTCGGCATGCTCCTCTTCGGTCTTAGAATAGACCAAAATATTGTCAATAAACATAAGCACAAATTTATTCAATACTTCCCGGAACACATGGGTCATAAGATCTACGAAGTATGCTGGAGCATTAGTTATCCCGAAAGGCATGACTAACCATTCGTAGAACATATTAGGACCCCTGAAAGCGGTCAAATGAACACAATCTTCAGCGATTCGTAGTTGATGGAACCCCTGGGCTAGATCCATCTTTGAAAGAAACGAGCGCCGTGCAATTGATCAAACAGATCATCAATTCTAGGTAGAGGAAATTTATTCTTGTGAGTCATCTTATTGAGATTGCAGTAATCCACACACAATCTCAAAGATCCGTCCGATTTAGCAAAAAACACGACGGCTGAACCCCATTCAGAAACACTAGGACCAATTAACGCTTTATTTAGCAAATCATCAGTTGCTTGACTAATTCAACCCTTTCCCTGGGCACCATCCTGCGACTTGCGTGAACGACAGGACGAGCATTAGGTACTAGGTCAATCCTGAATTCTATTTCTCAGTGTGGAGGTAGAGATTTCACTTCTTCGAACACGTGTGGAAAATATCTAACAATGGGTATAGACTCTAGAATGGGTTCGGGATAACCCAAGTTATACATCAACCATCTCTTTTAGGACTAGGGTCCTCACAAGAAACCTCAATAGAATCTCCAAATTTGGTTTTAATCAAAATCAATCGATTATTGCAATCCAATTTGGCTTCATATTTTGCTAGCCAATCCATTCCGAGTAAGACTTCAAACTCGTTAAAATCAAGGACAAAGAGACTGATATGGAATTGGTAACAAGAATATGAGATAGGAACGTCTCTACATCGAAGACAAAGTTTTGCTGGATCTTCAACTGGATTCTTTACGCATATAGGTTCATCAATTAAATCGGGTTCAAGATTTAATTCATTAATAGCTTGTTGAGAGATAAAACTATGTGTAGCGCCCGTGTCAAACAAAATTCTAACAATGCTATAATAAATAGTGAGATTACCTTCCAAAACTCCTTTCCCCTTTTCTGCTTTGGAAGATGCGGGTTTGTCTTTGACTGTGTACGCCTTGGCTGTCTGAGCTTGCTTCATGACTGCGTTGGAGAAGAGCGAGATCAAAATTCTTCACCGTTATTAACAGAAACCAAGGATTCTGCAATAGCGCACGCATAAGATTCATCGAGGGAAAAGGATTGTCAAGGCTACGTTGCTTAAGAAGCGTGGACGAAAATGGATTAGGATTTTGTTTTAGAGAAAAAACGGAGAGGAACAAGTGTGATACAGAAGAAATAAAATAAAATGGCATTTTTGATATTTCAAAAGGACACAATTAAATCATATTCATTGAGTTATCATTACTAATAGTGTAGATATGTGTGAAAATTTAGATTTTAAATTATATGTTTTAGAAATTTTAAATTTTTAAGTTAAGTTGTGAAAATGTAAATTTTAAGATTTCACTTATATTTTATTATTTTTAAAATATATAAAATAATATTTAAATAGGTTTAATAAAATGGTTTGATTTAAAATTTTTAATAAAAATTTAATTTAACTTATATATATGTATAATTTGTTTGAAAATTTATTTTAATTTATTTTAATATTTTAAATAGATTTTTATATTAACTTTAATAAATAAAGGTTGGAAAGATAAGTTAAAGCTGATTTCTAATTTGATTTATTGAAGAATTGAATTTAAATAAAATTGGTTCGAAACTTATTGACTTGGGAATTTAAAGACATGATTTTATAACTTGATAACTTGATTTTGGGTTAAAGAGGATTAACTGAAAATTTAAATAAAATTGAATTTGAATACTGAAGTTGATTTAAATTTGTAATTGAGATTTTATTTAAATGTTTAACCAAAGGTGGTTAAATAAATATTATAATTTAAATAAAATTGAAATTGAATATTTAATTTTGATTTAAATTTGTAATCTGAGGTTTCACTTAAATGGTTATTAAAATGATCAAGTGAATATTTCAAGTTTAAATAAAATTAAATGTTGAATTTGAAAATATTAATGAAATTTATCAATTTGAGTTATTGTAAATTGTCTGTATATTTTTACTTTGAAATTGGAAGTGGATTAAATTGTAGTTCAAACTTGGATTTGAAATTAATATAGATTAAAAATGGTTTTAATGTGAATTTGAATTGAAATTGAAATTGTTGAACTGAGATTGAATTTTGGAATTAAAATTGATTTGAATTGATTTGTGAAATTGGAAGAAACAATTCTAATTTGAAAATTTATCTTAATACATAAATTATTTTCAATATATAAACTATTTTAATATACAAACTATTTTAACCTATAATCTATTTTAAATATAAACTATTTTATCTATAGCCTATTTTAAATATAAACTATTTTAATTATAACTATTTCAATATATATAAACTAATTCTAATATACAAATTATTTATGTTGGAATTGTTATAATTTAGATTTGATGGATTTAAATTCGAATATTTTGATATTACGGCTTAAACTATTTTCTAGCTATGATTTTGAAAGAGAATATGATTTCGAAAGTGATATGATCTTCAAATGAAAATAATATTTTGATATGAAGTATGAACTGTTTGAAATGATTATAAAAGTGATTTTACAAAAATGACCACGGTGTGAAATAAGCGTTTGGTTGTTAAAGAGACCGGAATCGGATATTGTCATACTCTCTGCCAAAACCGAAAACCACTTTAACAACTGTGTACGTGTTGGAGATTCCAGAAAAAAGTAGGATGGTTTGGCGACGATTCTATATAAGGTATTAACGCAGCCCTGACTCTCACGAGTCAGCTTGATGTGGCTAAAGCAAGAGCTATACCGGGCCATGCGACGTCGCACCTCTGATCGGGCACATTTCTTCGATATCATCCTATTACTTTATGATTTGATTGGGTGGACCTTTGATTTGGGAGTGTGTCTCGAGGTGGGTGGTAGTAGCTGCTATGTGTTACCACCGGTCCGGGAGTGCAAACGGTAGCATCCTACCCTGGGCATTGCCTCGCATGCCTTGTCACATGTCTTATCGTGCCTTCTATGAGTTTGGTTTATACCATAACTATAGAGTTCCCTTTGGTAGCCCTCTAGTTTATGGAGGAGTTATAGTACTATTTTGACTATGAGAATATATAAAATGTGTTAAGGGAAATATGAGTAATGCCTTAACGCTATTTCAATAGTTTACTTTACTACATACGTTATATATGTAGCGTATTGTACTATGTATGTAGATAGTCTAACGGATCCTTAGAAGATGGGTATTCCAAACATACTTTAAGTTATATTGTATTCTAATTGACATTTCATTTGAGTTGATTTACTTGTATAAGAATGTTAATCCTGACTCGAGTGTTTTGCATTTTTCTTAGGTCAGACTGAGTGTCACAGCATTTGAGACTCACCTTTAGAGCTTTGCTTAGAGATCTATCTTCATCTATTAAGCTATTCTGTTATTTCAGTTTATTCCAGTTTTTTATGGTCAGACTTGTCATCTGCTTTGGTATTTGAGACTACATTGTATTTAAGATTTCTATTGTATCTTGTTTTAGACTGATGTTTATATAATAGCTTCATGAACTACTATTTATCTATTCCGCTGCATATTGTTGTATTGCTGTGTACGTGATTCTGTGATTGATTTATTTATTGTATATGATAAGTTTTGCCAAATATAAATTAACAATCTATCGTTTTGAGCAATTTAAGTCTGACATGAGTGGATCATTACCGATTTGAATGGTTCGAAATACCAAGTCGTTACATCTTTAGGTAAGTAAGTCATGTTCGACTGCTCAAGCATTTTGTAAGATCAATGTTCCTCTAGGTTAAGTGAAGGTTGTTTAGCTAATTCCAGAAGGAGTCTGGGATTGAACGTAGGAAGGGAAGTCCGAACCAGTATAAAGATTTCTGGTATGTTCACTTTTACTTTCTTTTCTTTACTTATTCTGCTGCATATCTACTACTGATTAGATACATATGTAAACTTTATTTAATCTAGTAGTATACAAGTTTTAATTTAGTAGAACAATTCATATTAGTCGATCCATGGCGAATTTCATTTGGTATCGAAGTCTGAGATTTTAAAGATCGTAACAACATCCTAGAACAAATGGCCATAATGAGATCTAGTCAAGGCAATAGAAAGAAAATAATAAGAAAGAAAAATCAAAGGGAAAATAAGCAAATGCTTCATATCTAAACTCATATCGCAATCGGTATGCTTAAATTGTTTATATAAAGTTCTTTTGTTAGCATATGATGAGTTACTTAAACATTGTAAAATTTTGAATAAAGTTAACAGAATTACCTAATTTCCACTTTAGAGGAGGAAAGTAAGCAATTAGAGGTTAAAAATAATGATCTTTTGAAGGAAATCAATGTTTTATGAAATAAAAATATATTTTGGAAAATTCTTTAAATAATTCTAGCTCTTTAGTTTTGTCTCTTGCAAAAGAATATGAGATTTTTAAAAGATAATAGTAATATTTTTCAAAAATAAGCTTGGGTTCTAAAGAAAATTTTGAAAAACTAAATTAAAAAATCATAAATTTTAACATGGGTAAAGATACAATATCTTCCTTGGTTATAAATTCGAAAGCTCATAATAACAAAAGCAGTTTAGGGTATAAACAAGTTAAAAGTAAAAATGTTACTAGATATGCATTCATGTATACTAATTTTAGTGCTAGTAATAGTAACCAAGATAGTCCTAAGACTATTTACGGTCATAATAGGACTTTGTTTAGAAATGAAAGAAAATATTTTTAAAGTACTAAGCTAATGACTAATGGTACTAAAATATGGATTCCTGCTAATACAATTGATCATGATATAAAACTTTATATTAGAAACTATTATAAGAATGTGTTTTGTAATGAAAACAATCTTTATAAAGGTTCATCCACACCCAAATGGATATGGTTTCCTAAAGCTTAGGAAACTATAAAAACCTTGGGTATTGCATACTTTAAATGTTATTTTTCTTCTTCTTTTTCTGATGTCCTAGTTTATAAGTAGTAGTTATTTATTAATGATTGATAGTCCTACTTATAGCGCTAAAACAATAAAATGCTATAAAAGGTAGAATTCTCTACAGACTTTGATTAAAATACTATTGTTTTAATACTATCAAAAGTACTATAAAGTAATTACTATTTGATAAAATTATTTCATTAATTTTTTTAATTTCTTTTAGAAGGTACAACCATACCTATTTTGGTAAGGCTTTCACTTTATGATTAATCCCTGGACCTAACGTAGTAAGTGGATACCAAAAATGATTATTATTTGCAATTAGTTAGAGGAACGAAAGAAAAAAGACAGATTTTGAATTTTAAGGATATTCCATACATTTGACAGAATTACGTGCTTATAATGAAATAAGGATTTCAGCAAATTCGGTAAATTCTAGCTTATTTTCTCCATAATTAATATTGGGTTAATCTTTTATTTTTTGAGAAATACTTTTCTATTTCTAAAAAATAATACTCATATTTTAGACTTATTATTACCTTGAGGGAAATATTTTTATATTCTCTCATTATTTTTTTATAATGACAAAAGGGAAGAAATACATATGCCTATTAATAGGGGGAGCTATTATGCTCAGTGGGAGCTTTTATTATATTATAATATCATTCTATATAGAATAAATATTTTCAAAAAATGTATAATTATTATCATCAACGAGAGGGGAATGTCAAAACTCATGTTGTTGGATTTTGATGACAACAACTATACAATTATGCCAAAGAACTTCTATGCTAACTTGTAGGTAAATGAGTATATCAAAAAGAGACAAAACGAATAAATAAATTGAAGACACAAGTACTCAGCATAAAGACACACAATACAAAAGAGGATAAAAGTATATACATGGAGACATGAAAAGGTACACGGACAACAAATGATTTAAAGACTTGATGAGCTAGAATGAAGATATCTACTAAAAGCTCAAAACGAAGACAAACTAATGTAAGAGTCATGCGTCATTTATTAGTGTCATAGATGTACATGTACAATCTTCTTTACGATGATGGCACACAAACACAAACATTTTTTAAAAGCTAAATTTAAAAGAAACTTAAAACACAAAAATTTACTTTTCTTTTTCTGAAATTTAGCCATCTGAATTTATAATTCAGACATCTTAATAAGAGAATTGTAAACTAAACATTTTTAAGGTAATTCGGCCGTTTAAATAAAAATTCAATCGTTTGATTTCTAAATTCAGTGATTTGATTTAGCTTGTTTTTAAACTATTTTTTCCGTTTTATACTATCAAATTTCATCCATTGGAATTCAAAATTCAGCCATCTGTTTGTATGAAAAGAATTGTCTCTTTACATAAAATTCAAATCTAGAGAGTCGTCTTCTTCTCCAAAGGTTACATCTTCTCTAATGATGATGACCTTTCAAATAGAACTTTTCAAACATTATAAATATAAGTGAAATTTGATTTTTTTTTTAGATAACCAGTTCTTACTTACTTTCTACCATCTACTCTATTGTGAATTATCAAAAGCAATCAAATTTCTACTTCCTAAATATGTACATTAAAATCATCATCTAAAAGAAATTATTGGAAGTGGGTACTTTGTTGACTCATCAGTTTTTTATCTAGAATACACAAAGTCAACATCTTGCTACTTTTGTAGTTGAAGTCATGTTGGATATCTTTTGGCAAGTGAAGTCGTGTTCGACTACTGAGGCATTTTGTAAGATACATGTCCTCAGGGTTAAGTGGAAGTTGCTTAATTAATTCCAAAATGAGTCTGAGACTGAATGTAGGATGGAAAGTCTGAACCAGTATAAAATTTCTGGTGTGGTTGTTTTTACTTTCTTTATTTTATTTATTCTGCTGCATATCTACTACTGATCAGATACATATATACTTTATGTAAGCAATTAGTGTAGAAGTTTTAATTTAGTAGAACAATTCATATTACTTGACCCATAGTGACTTTCAGAATTTAGGTACATATTTATGGTTAGCCATAAAACATACCTCATTACCTTTATTCTCTGAATCGATGCTACTAAATTTGGTATCATAGTCTTCCAAAGTTGCTATGAATTCTCGTTTCCTCTTTTAAATTGAATCGGTATTGGAAGAATCTTATGAATTCTTTGGTATTGGGCAGCCCCATTTCAGATATCCGGTTTTCTATGCATTCGAAGTATTTTATTGCACTTCTAGAGTTGTTGTTGTGTTGTCTATTCTTTCGAAGTTATTCCTCTTTTTGTATTTTAGAAATCTTCTAAAATTCCTTTCCGTAAATGTTATCTCTTCATCATCATCTTATCCTTATTGTTCATTTATAGTGTTAAAACCAGTGGCTTCTTTTCATTCGCCCAGCCTTCCTTTCTTCCTTATAACTGAACTTCAAACGACATTAAATTACCTATTAATTCTTCACTTTCATTGCACTTATATCGTTAGCCTCTTCTATTGCCAAATTATTTGGATCTTATTCACTTGAAATAAATTTAGAATCTTTCAGACTTGGTCTTCCTCAATTAAGTTTTCTCCTAGTGAAATTAAAGCATGCACTATGTCTTGAAATCTAGAATACATGTTAGAAATAGACTCATTATGTATCATTTTAAATAACTGAGACTAGTTAGTTAACAACGATATTTTGGTTTGCTTTACCTATGCTTTTGCCTTCATGTGTGACTTTTAATATTCACCAAATTTCATTTGTATTTTTACAAATAGACACTCTATTTAATTTATTTTTTATCTAAGGCACAAGATAGTATATTCATAGCATTTGAATTGTCGAGTGCTTGTTCCTTTTGCTCATTTGTCCATTGTGCATAACTAGTCTAAGGCTCAGTGTACTCAGTTTGTGTGATATTCCATATATCTAAACTATTAGACTGTAAGTAAATTTTTACCTTACATGACCAATAAACATTATTTCTACTACAAAAGAGTAGGGGTATAGCAGTAGATTGTCCTTCTACAAATGCGTTAAACAAGGTTTTTATGTTAGTATTCATTTAAACTTTTCAAAACTCAGATTAATATTTTGAAAACAAATGCACTAATACCAAATGTGGGTTATTATGTGCTACCCCAATACTATGTGGAATGGAACATGAGGCTAACATAATAATAAAAGGGGAATAGTGTTTTCAAACTTATCGCTAGTTTATACAATGTTTGTTAAACTTAAAAAAATAGAATCCGATTCACAGGCACTAGTATAGTAAATGCAGAAAGTAAATTCAATAAAGTAAAGAGAAGAAGACACCAAGAATTTTTATACTGCTTAAGATTCCCAATCCCACATCTATTCCAGCACCCCATACAAAAATTCAGTATAACAAACTCGCAATTCCATGGGTGGCAAATTCACCAATAATACTTGACTTTGAATAAACTAGCAAGAAACACCTATACTGGCTTTCCATAGATGGCAGGATACACCTAATCTCTTATAATTCTACGGGTGGTAGAAACACCCGACCTTCCCGACTTTCCATAGGTGGTCAAGATCACCTATATAATCCTAACTTTCTATGAATGGTAAGATGCAACTTTACAAAAAGTAGTAAAGTAATATCTATGAGAAGATTAATCTTTCAATCACAAGTAATCTTCAATTCAAGTTGCTCTAAACCTCCTATAGAGATATACCTTTGATTTCTTTGAGGAAAATGATAAAAGCAGAGAGTAAATGATGGATAATTTATATGTGGACTCTCTGATTTTCAGTGATTCGCAAATCTATGAAGAAATGGAGTGGATTCACAAAGTATAAGTGTACCTGAGCAATAAAACTTTTTTTTTCAAAATATAAGAATGTAAAAAGTAAGGGAAATGAGAGAGAGTTTATTAAAATTTCGTTCTTCAGACTTTTAAAATGAAGATGAAGAGAAGTGACTTTTCACAAAAGGGTGGGAGTGACTCACAACTTAGAGTTAGCTGCGGTGATTTTTGTCTTGAATATTTAAAGGCATTATCTGTTGGGAGAGAGATTTGAGTTGTATACTGATCATAAGTCATTAAAGTATTTATTCTCTCAGAAGGAGTTGAATATGAGGCAGCAGAGATGACTGGAGTTTTTGGCTGCTTATGATTTCGGTATAGAGTACACTCCTAGGAAGAAATAAGGTAGCAGATGCTCTCGGTAGAAAACAATAGAATGTAGTATTAGCGATTGGCAGAATGGAAGGATCTAGAAGCTTTAGCCAACTGTTGGGTGCACTTGAGATCTACTGCTAGTACTAGTTAGGGTACTGCCATGTTATCATGTTTAGAAGTCCGACCCTTGCTAATCTATAGGATGGCTTCTAAGAAGAGAGAAGATCTAGTTTTAACCAAGAGGAACAGAAGGCTTGAAAGAGGATCAGAGATTGATGACCTAAAATATTTTATTCTTGACCAAAGAGGATGGTTGAGGAAGAAGAAACGGTTATGTGTTGCAAATGTAGAAAACTTAAGGAAAGAAGTTCTAGAAGAATGTCATCGATCGCAGTTTATGATTCATCCTAAAGGGACCAAGATGTATCAAGACATGAAGAGGAGTTTTTATTGGAAAGGCATGAAGGGGGTGTTGGCTTGTGGGTTAGGCAGTGTGCTAACTGTCAACAAATGAAAGCCGAACATCGGAAACCAAGTGGGTTACTTCAGCCTTTAGATATTCCAGTTTGGAAAAAGCATTCGATATAGATGGATTTTATAGATGGGTAGCCAAGGTCAAAGAAGGGAAATGAAAGCATTTGGGTTATAGTGGACAGATTGATCAAGAGTGCCCATTTCATTCTGGTAAAGTCAACTAGGACAGCGCCTGTTTTAGCAAAGTTGTTCATGAAGAACATAGTTAGACTTCATGGGATTCCTAGTAGCATAGTCAGCGACAGAAATGCAGTATTCACTAGCGAATTTTGGAGGAGTTTATATGAGGTATTAGGTACCAAGCTCAAGATGAGTACAACATATCAGCCACAGGCAGATGGACAGACAAAGAGAGTCAATAAGGTACTCGAAGATTTATTGAGGGCTTGTGTGTTGGACTTGGGGGATCTTGGGAAGGTCGCCTATATCTGATTGAGTTTTCCTATAATAATAGTTATCAGACTAGTATAGAAATGACACCTTTTGAAGCTTTGTATGGAAGGCCATGCAGATCGCCGGTGTGTTGGTTAGAGACTGGAGACAGATTAGTCTTAAGTCCAGATTTGGTAACAGAGGCGTCAGAAAAGATTGAGATAATCCAAGGACAGATGAAGGAAGCTCAATCCAAATAGAAGAGTTACGCAGATAAGAGGCGTAAAGACCTAGAGTTCTCAGTGGGAGACAGAGTTTTCATTGAAGTATCATCGATGAAGGGTCTGGTGCGATTTGAAAAATCGGGAAAGTTGTCCCCGAGGTATATTGGTCCATTTCAGATTATAGAAAGGATTGGAAAGCTAGCATAAAGAGTACAGTTGTCGAGCAGTTTGGCAGGTGTCCATAATGTAATCCATGTGTCTCATCTTCGTAAGCATGTGCATGATCCAAAGGCTACTATTCCTCAGACGGAGTTGGAGGACTTAGTACTAGAGCCCAATTTGACTTTTGTTAGACAAGATTGTAGCGATAGATGAGAAAAGCTTGAGGACCAAGACAGTCAAGTTGGTAAAGGTCCAGTGGAGCGACAACGAGAAAGAATGTACATAAGGGATGGAGGATAGTATTCGAGAGGCTTATCCTAATCTGTTATGATGGTATGTCTATATCAGATTTATATAGATTGGTTGCTAGTTAGATAGGCTAGTATGGTTGTTAGGAGATACGACGGATGATTGCTATGTTTGCTAGTTAGTCCTTACTGAATTTCGAGGATAAAATTCTTTAAGGAGGGGAATCTGTAACACTCCAAATTTTATGGATATTATTCAAGAGATTTAATTAGAATAATATAGATAAGGAGATTGAGGTTGATTAATTAATTAGGTGGTCGTGCTTATTAAACTAATGAACATAAATTAATGGTTAGGAAATTTAACATAAGGGCATTAGGGTAAATGGCTATACACCCCACCCTTATATTATTCTCATTAGATTTTGCACGTTCATTTTATCTTAAAACAAAAACTATAAACGTAAGAAGCATCAAGTTCGGCCATAGAAAGATAGAAGAGAAGAAGAAAATTTAAAGGAAGCTTGGGATTCAAGCTGGAGGAAAATCAATCTCAAACAATCTCTAATCTCCTTATCTCAAGTAAGGTGGACAATAATTTCTACATCTATATTTTGGATTTAAAGATAAATCTATTTTTATGATGTGCTAAATGATGATATGCTTGAGGATGATTTATATCTGTTTTAAAAAAGTTGTTTGATAAGAGATATACACAGTTTAGGGAAAAATCAAGATGAAAATGATTTTCATGCCATGGAAAAAATTTATGTTACAAAAAACATGATTTTGGAGATGGGTTTCAATTCTTATAATTTTTTGAGTGCATATGGACTTTATATGAGTTTTTCTAGTGAAGAAATGATTTATTGGGTTATAAATTATTTACGGAAAAAATAATGATCATTTGGGTTAGAAATTTTTATATGTTGGAAAACATATTAAAATAGGTTATTTGGGATTTTTCCAGATTTTTCCAATGAATTTTGATGAATATATAAAATTATTTAAGTATGTGACTTAAATGTTTTATATATCTATTTATGGAGAAGGGGCATTTTATAAAATAAAATTATTATTTAATTCTGAAATTCGCGGCAGCATTTTTCTAAAAAGTTATTGTTAACCAATGAGAATTTGACAAATAAAGGTAGGTTAGTTAAAAAGTTACATTCTTTAGGTTAAAACAAGAAAAATCATGCTTTTGGCATGTTTCAGCCATTTTTAGGCATAATCCTTCCGACCCGGACCTTTTGTCTAAATCGAAAGGCTAAACCTTTCGATAAGGTTAAACCAATGCATATGGTATCAAGTATTTGGTGCATAATGAATTGGACAGAGTTGAAGGGTTTGTAGTCAAAAGGTTGATGGCCAAAAAGGTTGGGATATGTTTGTTTTATAAACTAAAATTTTCACCTACTTTGCTTTCGAATCAAAGCTTTCGACTTGGTTGCTTCCAACCAGGTCAAATGTTTAAAGAAAGGTTTTAAACCTTTCGACAAATTCGAGAGGTCACTACCACTTAGTATTGTTCTGATTTGAACCTTCCGACACAGTCGAAAGGTTAGGTTTTGAAAGGTTTTAAGAGACCTTTCGACAAGGTGGAAAGGTTTGATTTCGAAAGGTTGTTTCAAAAAGATTTTGAAAAGAACTGCCGCCTTTATTTTGTTAAAACCTTTCGAAGAGGTCGAAAGCAAGAGTTTTCGGCTTAGTCGAAAGGTTTACTTGTTTTAAAAACCAGCCACTTCTTCCATTGCTTTCAAAAGGTTTCAAAGCTTTCGACTTAGATGAGTTACCCTTGATTTATAATTGAAATATAACCCAAGCTTTCGAAGGGGTTGCTTTAAAAGGCGGAGGTATATTGTTTTAAATGAAATGATTTAAGCTATCGAAGTTGATCTTCCGGCAAGGTCGAAAGGTTGCTTCCTTTGTATTCAAAAGGTATTAAAAGAGGACCTTCCGCATGTTTTAACTTGAACCCGGTAGATTTTCGAAAAGTTTAGTCCACTGGTTTTGAAAGGCTTATGTTATAAGAGTTGAATACTTTCGAAAGGTTTAAACTGCTGAATGGTTTCAATGGTTTCGAAAGGTAGAATTTAAAATACTATAAGGCGGGAGCCTAATATTTTTAAGAGCTTTCCAAGTAGGTTGTCCTATGAAGTTGAAAGCTAGGTTTCGAAGGTATCGAAAGCATTTAAACCTCATCACAAGGAAAAAATCCCCAGCGCAAATAAAGGAGTTTTGTAATGATTCTAGGTACGACATTTTGAAGAAGTATTGCCTTGATAAAAATATAATTTAAGGCTAGTAACTATGTTATGATATATATATATATATATATATATTTCAAGGACTTTAAACCCATAGGATGGTATTGACAAATTGTTGTTTTGCTTCTTCAAACATGAGTATATTCACATGATAACCCATAACTGTATATTGGGGAAAAAGGGTAGAGAACCAGCTAGGATAACCCAGTAGTGAATATAAATTGATTAAACTCCTGAATGAGTCGATTTGCATCCAAGGGGTCAGGAAGACAAGAACATAGGATACTAAAATATAAAAAGCAGATATTGATAAGGCCAATAGGTTCATAGTAAGCCCATGAAAGATATGTTAAGAGAAGATGTCAGATAGACCGGTTCATAGTAAGCTCATGAGATTGGTACTGGCAGGGGCCAATAGGTTTATAGTGAGCCCAAGAAAACTATACCTGGATTATGACATTGACAGATAGCCAATAGATTCCTAGTCAACCGAAGAAAACTAGGATAAACAAAAAGATATTGAACTTACCAATAGGTTCTTAGTTATCCCATGAAATCTATAAATAAGACAGAGAATCTATTAATGATGATAAGGTAATTAGTAAACCCTTGAAAACTAAAAAGGTTAATAGTGACCCTAGAAACTATATTTATGACAGGGTGTCAGACTAAACTGGGGATGGGAAATCCTAGTTATTTTCCAGTATGCATATCATCATAATATTTTGAAAATGTATGTTTTTACCATTGTGGATGCAGAATCACATTATATGGTTTTATAAAGGTTTTTAGGATACTAGTGAGGGAAAAACTCATTCCGCTAAGCAGCGTGGTCTCAATAGATATCTAAAAGTATTGAGATTTTAGATTATTATTTATATCAATGCTTTATGTCTGACTAGAAGTTTTTGTTTTCCCCTTAAACTCTCGGGTACTCAAATGATTTTGAGTAGTTTGAGATTTAAAGTTTCCTGGTTCTCTTCTTAGACGAATAAAGATTCGGGAGACGTGCGTGAGGCAAATGGTTATTTAGAGTTTTTTCGTCCGGTGTGTGTTTGTTTGTAAAGGCATATTTATGAGCCTTACTATATACCATGATCAACCAAAGGGCTTCTTCATATGTCGCTCTTGGCATATTTGTAATAAATATATTTTACTGAACGTGGTTAACATAATTTGGGATTATGTAATGAACATGAAATGTTTTAATTTGAATATGAAAATGCGTTTTGAATTGTTAATTTTTTTTCCGTATTCCCGTGATATGTGTATCAATGAATCTAGCACCGACGTATTTGGTCGTCGAAGATTAATAACAACGGATGACTGCAGCATCCGTAGCCGTTAATTTTGGGCCTCCAAGTAGGGGGATGTTACAAACATGGTCAATTCCAACATTCACCAGGATGTGGTCGGAACCAAATTAGTCTAGATACTTCTTATGAAGCTTTTTAATGAGGGTCATGCAGTTATTGTTGGAAAAGTTACACTGGCGGTGAAGTAAAAGGGGAAATTTCAAAAAATTCTTTTATTAATTTGCTTAAAATAATTTTTTGCGCTTATATGAAAAATAATTTTGTTGAACCATATTTAATAGTGATTGATAAAATATTTTGGAGTTTTAATTATAATTTAGTTAATTTATGTATTAAAACTTTTATGTTTATATTTCATAATTTAATTATAATATATGATCTTTTTATTTAATTTAATTTTAGTACTGTATTTTTAATTTATAATATGTTTGCATTCACAATGCAAAAAATATAAATATGGTGATCTAAACTATGATATATATGATGAACATATCTCATACATGTATAATCAATCATTGTGATCTATAGTCAATAAACATGGTTAAATGTCATGGGTAAATGATTAACCATGGGGATTTATGGTTGACAAATATAGTATCAATGTAATAATTATTTTAGCATGCATATTTCATATACAAAATGTATGAGTCTATATGTAATTTTAACTTCCGACCGTGAATTAATTTAAAATATAATATACAATTTCATGTTTATTATATTATATATATATATATATTGTTTGGGTTAAAAATATTTTATTCTGAACATATAAATTTATATATATACATATGTATGTATGTATATTAATAAAATAATTCAATATATATAATATACGTGTATATATGTATATTTTAAATCTAGAAAAATGTGTTTTTTTAAAATAAGAAAATAAAAACTGAATTTTGTCTATAATTTGGAAACCAAATTTTGTTTTAATTTAAATTTGAAATTTATTATATATATATATATTATATATATTATATATATTTCCCCTTAAATCTAAGCCCTGAGCATATAATTTTTTATATAATTAAACACAGATTAAAAATATTATGTTTATTTATATTTTATATATTATTTAATCTTTATACATGTGAATGTGCGCGCACACGTTTGTATACACTTCAAAAAAAAATTATGGTTGAATTTAAAATAGGGGACCACACAAATGAATATATATATATATATATGAATTTATTTTAAATAAAGAACATACCCTTTAGATCTTGCCGATACATTGGTTTCTTGCTATTTACTCTTTGGACTCCTAACTCCCTGTCCTCGATTATGGGTTGCAAAGCATCACCAATTTTGTTAATGGAGGCTTGAGTTTATTTTGTGTAGAGAGCATAAAGGATGAGGCTATTTATAGTCAACTTGCTTGGGTTTTATTGTGTGTACAGAGCATAAAGGATGAGGCTACTTATAGTCAACTGGATATTAAATATCTAGCACATCATTCTCCAAATTTGGAGACCAGGTCTCTTGCTCTCCATTTTTTCCTATGGATGGCCACCCCCCGTCTAGGCTTCCAGTCTTTGAACCTAATTAATTTAGAAATTAAATTACTCATTTGATTAGTTTATTTAAGCTCATACTACATAACAACCATATAACGTTTAACAATTTAAGGCTTCAAATAAACAATCAAAATGCCACAAAAGTTAATACAACATTTATGTCGATTTTATTATTAATTTAAAATATTTATAAATTAATATTAAATTGGTCGAACTCTAAAACTAACTAACAACATAGTTGTGTTGAGTTTCTAGTGTGAAATCATTCCTTGGTCAATATTAAAAATAATATAAATATTGAAGTCTATATGGATTTTGATGAAGTGCAGTATTAGGCACAAGTTCAGTCGCTTATAATTCATTTAGTCAAGATCCAGTTTCTAATCTTTATAAGGCTAAACCTTGTAACAATATTTTGTGCACGTTTTTTTTTGTCATCGTTGTATCACTTAGATATTTAGAATTTGGTCAATGGTCAAAAATTATATTAATATCCCTAGTCAATTGCATCGACCAATTTGAATTCCTTGGTTCATCTGATACCATTTATCGATTAACCAATTACTATGACCAAAGATTTTTTATTTTAAGTTGATTGTCAAGTATGGTAATACTAACTTTCTACAATGAAAGAGACAAATCATCTTTTCAGTAGTGTTTCATGCCAATAGTTCAACGTATACCCTATTATGGATGTAACATGGTTGTTATGCCATTACTTAGCTGTAATCAAAGTAGAACCAAGCCACTTAATATCGATAGTACTCTCAATTCTGATACTACTGCATATCCTTAAAATAAGATCTTCTAATTTGATTTAGTTGTATTAACGTACTAAAGACTCTTGTTGAGTCATTCTTTGATTGATTCAAACAACCACAAATATGTAACTTTTTGGTGTCACCAATGGTCATGAATAATTCATCGTTCATTATATGAGGAGCGTTATATATATATTATCCCAAGGGATGTATCAACTTTTTTCTCTCGATATATATTGACTAGGAAAATTTAACAAATAAATATTTAAATATTGATTCAATATTCATGGTTACAAACACATTTATAATTATAATTGATGGAATACTTCTCCTCGCAATTTTATGCTTATATATTTTTAATCTTTTAATAACACTAGTGTGAACCCATGCTTCGCACACGGCTGGGTTAAAAATATTATGGTCGTAGAGGTCATAACCAAATATATAAGTATTTTAATATCGTGCCAATGAGAAAATATTGCAAAATAGTTGCTGATGAGTAAAGTCAATCGAAAATCCACATGATGGTAAAGAGTCTTCTGCATATGAATTACATCCGGTAAGTTGTATGTGGATAAATAACTATCAACCTTTTTTTTTTGAAAGCAAAACTATAATGTTTCATCATTAACAACAACGTGCAAGAACAAAGAAGTTGGTGTTTGGCGACTTGTATACTGTAGCACCAAGGCCTGTTAAGAATTTGAAGTTCAAGTAAAAGTAGATAAGAAGCGTTAAAAAAAACATACAAAGAGTACATAGTATTTGGAGCTATTTTCATTTTACAATTTTTTTTAAAGAAGGCCAAAAAATATGCAATTAGAAAATAATAATATTTATAGAATAATTTGAATATTCACAGGAAGTCATGTGAAACATTATTACAATACCAAATGTAAGTACTCTCGCAGTACACGTCAGAAGTAAATACATATTCCATATTGATTCAATGTATTAACAGCACCAAAAGCTCTCAAACATAATTGTATGTGAAAGTTTAAAATAGTCGAAATGTACTTGCCAAAAGCACCAAAAAAGGAAAAAGCAGTAGAGGTAGTGCAGTGCTGCTCGCAAGTAGTAAAATGTAGGAGCCTTTTGAAATAGAACTGAAGATGTATTATGAAATAACATGGTTTCCATTACAGAATAGCATTATTCATTAAATAGAATTCTATGTCAATGCAGCGCCCAAAAGATGACAGATATTTGGCCACATTAACCTTTATTTTTAAATGCTTAAAATAGACAAAACAAACCATACACGATAAGTCTTATTCAACGTTCAGCTTGAGAAAAAACCGCCAACAAAGTTTGTATAAAAGTGGTCTTGAGTGGAAGTAGCGGCTATTATCTTGCTCTTAACTGATGCATTACAGCAGGTTAAACATTTTCAGTACTGAAGGCTTTTTGTACCTGCGTACAAAAAGGCAAAACTATCAAGCTGTGTAATAATCTATTATATACCTTTGTATCAGCAATATACATGTTGAATTATTAAACAACAATGTAGCTGAACACCTTCTGGAACACGTTGGTTAAGCTGACTACATAGATTAAAGGGGATAGCTAATGAAAAACAATTTATTCATGGAGAATGGTCAGGGAAAACACAGTATTCTAATTGCATTGTGAAAAATTCCTAAAAACACAAATCAGCTTAGTTTATGTTACAGCTCAGTGGTATTGGTTAATGCGATCCCGTGCTACGCATACGGATTGAGTTAGATTTTTGTTGAAGGCATTTATCACTCATTCTATCTTTACTTGTCTTGCAAGTACTTGATTATGAATGTAATTGGACTTGCTTGTTTGATTGAATTAATATCATATTAATCGCTCTTACAGTTGGAACTAATCCTATGACATTTAGCATTACGCAAGCCCGTTAGCATTATTCTTAAGCCCATAGTGAAAATTTGATGAACGGTTAATTAAATAAATAGAGTAATGAAATAAGCATGAAAGTATTCGCAAGTTTTATATTATTATTCACAGAAACTTAAAAGCATACTCTTACATGTCGATGCTATTAAGCATTCTGATATTAATATTACACACAAACATTTGTAACGCAAAGCAATCCGCAAATTATGCTACAAACTTAACCAACTAACTATTTACAATAATCATCCAAAATTACCGGCAACATGATTATTGCATCACTTCCTTCTTCTCAGTTGTGGCTATCTCTATTTCCTTTGTGTTTTTCATCTTATAACTACAAAAGGTGCTTCAGAGTTCTTTCCAAAGTGAATTTGAACAACTTAATATGAGCTGTACATTCAAAAATGTATTGAACAGTTGGAAAATAAATAAATTTGTGGAGAACATGTATAAACACTTACACTTTTATGCTAAAGAAGGCAAGAATATGCTGAATATTCTCAGATAGATGTTATGTACATGTCATGATAGTCCTCTGAACGGGCCAATATCATTTTTATGCCAAGTAAAGCATGTGAAAATGCATAATTCAGCTTTTTATCTTATACGGTAAGAGCATAAGAAATTTTAGACTTAATTTGTGGTAAAACAATGGAATGCAAGTGAAGCTATCTTACTGGGCTCAAGTTGTATCGATAAAAGAAATCCAACCTAATACATATTATCAGTGACAGTTGAAATCGTTCGATAATGAAAAACTGAACCACTAATAAGATTTAAAAATGTGAAAGATGTAAAATATTACATATATACCGTGGGAAAAAATTCCATTTATAACCTGGTAATAAAAATGGACTGGTATACGGATAAGGCCACACATTAGCCTAAAAAATTTAGGTTTCAAGAGAGTAAACTAAGAAAATGTAAGCTAACATTGTAGTGGAAAAAAATTAATATTACTAAGGTAATTCATTCACTAAAAAACATTTTCATATTAAATGATTTCAACAATACATATTCATTTATCTTTCAGTTATGCTGTTAAAAATTTATAATTGAACAAATCAATAACTTGGACCATGTTACTGACTAAATGTGTTCATTATGGTAATACATATCAATCATGCTTAGAACATGCAAATCACATTCAAAATTCTCAAAAGTTGAGTCATGCAATTATTAAAAAGAAACCAACAAATTTATCAATCCAATTTTGAAATTTCAATACTCAAATGACAGAGTGAAATCAAAAAAAGAACCTGAATCAGCACTGGTCACAACATTGGCCTCGGTGACAAAATGAAAGTGTCTGTTTCTTTGAAACAACTTGAAATTTGTTGAATTCAGCAAGAACCTCTGAAGATCAGTTGGATACAGCTGGCATTGTTTGATTAACATACATAAATGAAAGTCAAATCTCAATGCGATTTATTTATACAAAATCCACCCTAATTAATATTATATAGAATGGCTCTTACGTCAGCTAATTTTTTTTTATGATTGAGTTATGCAACTCACTTTTTTATTTTAGTAATACGAATAGTGAAGTATCTAACTTGACACTATACATACATACGTATAGTACGTATATGTGTGTAGTGCGTAAATTCAGCATGTTAAATTACACCATTTTAATTTAAATAAACCAACATCTACTTGCTAATAGCTTCAATGAAATTTAAGAAGTGGAATAAGCTCCATCTTTCGATAAAGTATGTAAATTGACTCAAATGTTTGTAACCTAGGATATGTATTAAGACACTTATCCTTAGTGCTCAACTACTGCATTATGAATCCCATCAGTCTAATTGCTAAAATCCTATTATAAAGTTACTTATAATTAATTAAAGTCAAAAAATCAGTGGCTAAACTAATGTTGACAACTCATAAATTAATTAATTCATGTCAAAAAAATCAGTGGCTAAACTACGGTTGACAATTCATAAATTAGTAAGATGATAAGAAAATTTTCAAGCATGGCTACCAAACACATTTATTTAACTGTGATGTTTGAACTGCGGTTGTCTAATAATATTTATGAAATTGTCAGCGAAAAAGGTATTAATAAGGATCTTACAAAACACAGCATCATCTCACTGTGAATTATTTCAATAAACAAAATTTATTTACAAACAGGTCAGCACCATTTTAGCTATAACCAAAGCTTACTTTCCTAAAGTGTCAAGTAGATATTTTGGACATATATAATATTAACCACAACCATATAACTTTTATTAACACACGCATCTAAACCTTATTAACCAAGACAACCATCGAGAGAATGATGGTGACATCTTGAGATATACACATGTATGGTAATAATATAGTAAAGAAAAAAATGACAATCCCTATATTTTGACATATGAATCTGATCAAGTGAAACATGTCTAGTCAAATATAACTCACTTTACCATTTTAGAGATTTGTGCACTAACCTTCAATTACAGGAGCATCATCACAAAAGGCTTATCGATTGTCGTATCTCTTGTGTTATTATAATAAAATATAAAATTAGTTAAAAAGTAGCTATGGTAGTTGTTAAGGTACGCCCTAAATGAAGATTAAATCGTGGCAGAAATAAAATTCAAAGAAAATACGTAATAAATTCTCTAATCATAAATGAAATAGAGCTCAACCCACATCACCATTAGCATATTCAATAAATTCAAAATGTCAATAGAGGCGGAAAGTTTGAAAGATTAAGTTGTTTTGCTCAATAGTAATGCTCATATAGAGATTTTTCTTCTGCTGTAGGTAGAGTTTCATAGACTGAACATCTACCTCCGAAGTGCACCCTTAGCTCTAAAGCAAGATCATACAGTAAACGTAATCCAAAAACTTGGGAAGAAAATAAGCACTAAAAATATAAAATCTTGTTTCCTATCTAAATCAGAAAACAACTAATCATGTACCCTTTGGTATATATAGACAGGTAATAATAGTACCTTCATACTGACACTGCAAATTCAACTTTCGCGGATGGATCAGTTGAAATGATGACATAGAGTCCATCAAAGTTTGAAGCTGAAGCATAGTTTAAATATCTTAGATGATTCAGTATTTAATTAAATTAAAGACCAGACAGTACAATGAACAGGAAACGGTTGAAATTTTATTTTTATCAAAAATAGGAAGAAGTATACAAAATATACAGGAAACAGATATGATTATCGTTGGCAGAGTATATGTTAAACAGCTAATATATAGGTGAAGGTGTGCAAATCTACTATGATAATTTTTACATATTCATGTTTTTTAATCTGCTAGAAAGCTAAAATATGAATTTGCACGATTGCGATAAGCCACCTAACATTAAAAAGAGTAAAATAGGGGAAATAAAATATTGGAAAATCAAAGTCTGAGGACAATGAACATAATTTACCTCACGAAACGCGGACATAAGATATATCCAAAAAATTAGGATTTACACAACAATGGCAGCCAAGACGACAACATGGCCCCTTCCTTGCCTTTACCTTGAAGATGCGGTTTGGGGATTTCAAACATGTAGCTGAAGGTAAGATCTTGAGGATGATATGATGTATTAAGGTTAGGATTTGCTGAATTGGAGTCTGATTCAATCGGTTCAGGGTTAGGGTTTGATTATTTCTGGTCAATTCTTTTCTGCTTCGTAAATAAGGTTGTCTTGTTTCTTGAAGCCAAACCGAGAGAAGAGACTTTAGAACCTGAAGGAAAACTAATTGGATTCCTTGCGTGAAAACAAATTGTGAAGACCTAAAAGGAGGAAGAAGAAAGACGCAGTGGAAGGAGAGGAAAAGCGAATACGGTAGGAACACAAGAAAAATTACAAACGTGACTGTTTGGTTGCCAAATTTCAAGGGTGGCCTGTGGAAGCTTGAAATTCAACTCACTAATAATAGTATAGTATAGATTACTTATATCTCTATATAAATACACGTATAAAAGAAAATAAAACCAAAAACACACTTCATTTAAACAAGATTCCATTTTAACTGGTAAAAATTTCATTCCTCGTCTGCTGGTATCTCAACAAGCAAACGGAGTAAGAAATCTAAGGTTAGTTGATCCAAAGAACTGACCGAATTTGCAGTGTGTTGCTAGAACCACTTAAGAGCAGATCTATGGTGGTGATTGGAAATAAAACGACGCTTTTACTTCTTTTTAAAGATTGCTTCCATTTGCACATCATACCTACTCATAAAGGCTCTGGGGTCAGTCAACCATTTTAGGTGCGTTTTGGGATTCCAAATCCTATAAGTAATGGAGCTCTAATCATTTCCTCAGATAATTGGTATGAACTTTTGCAGATGAGTTTCTAAATGAGAATTAAGGCTTACTTCTTGTAATTTACGAACTAGTTCGATCAAATTCAGCAATAGTTTTTACATCTTTCAAGCTCCCCCAAGACTCAAACTTCACTTTAGCGTCCATTTACACCTTGATAAATAAAGCAAATTTTGTTGTTACCACCCATATTCAAAATCTCCCTCTTGGTGTTAGAGACTATACCGGACATTCCGGCATCGTATACTTCTCGAATAATACTTCTTCATCGACCAACCGAGAGCCGTCACTGTTAAAGTAGAAAAAGAGAGAGAATTATAATTTTAGAGGAGAATAGACAATTTTTTTTTTATAACTTGCTTGTTGTCTTGTCTACAACTTGCTTTCAACACAACAAAATGACCACATATATATAGTGGTTTACAACCCTTACAAACGGACATAACCTTTTTGAACAGACACCCTTTCACTTCAATAGACATGACTTTTACTTAATAGACACGACTCTTCATTTCAATAGACACGACTTTTCAGTGAAGGGACACGACTCTTCACTGAATAGATATGACTTTTCATTCGAATAGACATGACTCTTCATTCGAATAGACATGACTTTTCACATCAGCAGACACGACTCTTAATTTTGGTTTACACCAACAATGCCTCCCCTAAACCAAAATTCCTTCGAACACCTAATGCAGCAACAATTCTTGAGAAAGTAGTCCCTCCAAGCGGCTTTGTGAAGATATCAGCAATTTGTTCTTCACTTCGACAATACTCAAGACTCACTTCTTCTTCACGAACGAGTTCTCGTAGGAAATGGAAACGTAGACGAATATGTTTTGTTCTTCCATGCAAAATAGGATCCTTTGAGACAGAGATAGTAGAACTATTGTCGCAATAAATGATCGTAGGATCTTTTTGCTTGAAGTTTAGATTTTCAAGAATTCCTCTTAGCCACAAAGTTTGACATCCTGCTAGAGATGCTGCGATGTACTCCGCTTCGGTGGTAGAAAGTGCCACAACTGGTTGTTTTTTTGAACACCAAGAAATAATTCCACTTCCAAGGTTAAATGCATAACCTGAAGTACTCCTTGAATCATCGATACTTCCACCTAGATCGCTGTCCGTATATCCAACAAGCTTCACAGGCACATGAGCTTCATAGAAAATGCCATAGTCAATAGTTCCTTTAACGTATCGTAAAATTCTTTTTGCAGCTTCCCAATGGTTTGAGAAAGGCTTCTCCATGAATCTGCTAATCAAGCTTACTGCGTACATGATGTCGGGTCTTGTAGCAGTGAGATACATCAAATTTCCAACTAGGCTTCGAAAAATAGTTGGATCCACAAACTTTCCTTCACCATTTTTGCACAATTTCGAACCTGCAACACAAGGAGTTGAAACTGGATTTGCATTCATCATATTGAACTTCTCCAATACTTGAGCAGCATATTTTTCTTGCGAGATAAAAATCCCACATTTTGATTGCTGAACACCTATTCCTAGAAAATGATGTAATTCTCCCAAATCCGTCATCTCGAACTCCTTCATCATTGAATTTTTGAATTCAGATAACATCTTCATATTATCTCCAGTAAAAATCAGATCATCCACGTATAAACTCACGATCATGAAACCTCCTTTTGAATGCTTCTTCATGTAAAGAGTGTGTTCAAAAGGACACCTTTCAAAGCCATTTTTTAAGAAGAAATTGTTGATATGATCATACCATGCACGGGGGGATTGCTTCAGCCCGTATAAAGCTTTCCGCAGCTTATACACCTTCTCCTCTTCGCCCCTCTTCACAAAACCAGGAGGTTGTTGAAGATAAATTTCATCTTGAAGAAAACCATTCAAGAAAGCTGATTTCACATCCATATGCAGCAGCTTCCATCCATTTTGGGCAGCAAGAGAAATCAACAATCGAATTGTATCAAGTCGAGAGACAGGAGCGAATACCTCATTGAAATCTTCCCCTTCCTTTTGCTTATACCCCTTCGCAACCAAATGTGCTTTGTACTTGTTGATGGAGCCATCAAGATTTGTTTTGGTTTTGAACACCCATTTTACACCAATGGCTGATTTGTGTGAAGGCAATGTGGTAAGCTTCCACGTACCATTTTTCTCAATAGACTTGATTTCATCCTTCATTGCATTCACCCATTTTTCTTCCTTTGATGCTTCTTCATAAGTGATTGGATCTTCTCCCGCAAAAAATGCAAAATATACATGATTCATAGTGTCAACTTCTTCGGTTGTATCATAGATTTCTCTCAAGGATCGCGTCCTTCTTTCCACCGTTGGTGGTGAATTTTGCTCCTGCTCAACCCCATTATTTTTAGGCTGTTGTTCTTCAATACCAAGATCAGCATCAACACCTTGTTCCAAAGAAGTTCCCTCTTCAAGATTTAGAGTTTGCCATCCAGGTAATTCTGCAAAATCTGAAAAATTATAACACCCATTTTCATCAAAGCGAACATCTCTGCTGATAATCATCTTCTTCGTCTTCGGATTGTAAAGCTTGTAAGCTTTAGTCCTTTGACTATAACCAATGAAAATGACTTTTTCAGATTTGTCGTCGAGCTTCGATCTTAAAGCATCAGGAATATGAGAGTATGCAAGACAACCAAACGTTTTTAAATGAGCAACATTTGGTTTCTTGCCATACCAGACTTCATTTGGAGTGGAATCCTTTAAGCTCTTTGTTGGTGATCGGTTGATTAAGTAAACGGCACAAGAGACCGCTTCAGCCCAAAAATATGCAGGCAAGTTCTTATTCTTCAACATGCATCTGACCATATTCATTATTGTTCGATTTTTGCGCTCTGCGACTCCGTTTTGTTGAGGTGAGTACCTAACAGTTAACTCATGGCGGATTCCATGATTTTGGCAGAATTCTTCAAACTGAGAGGACATGTATTCTCCTCCACGGTCACTCCTTAGATTTTTTATTTGATGACCGGAATGTTTTTCAACTTGAAATTTGAACTCTTTGAAGCAAGAGAAGGCATCTGATTTTTCTTTGACACAATAAACCCAAATTTTTCTTGTGTAATCGTCAACAAATAACAAGAAAGATCTGCTGCCTCCAAGCGATGGCACTTGCATTGGTCCACAGAGGTCGGTGTGAACAAGCTCCAGAGGTGACTGAGAAATCCACTTCGATTTGGATGGGAAAGATTCACGATGTTGTTTTCCCAATTGGCATTCCTCACATGCTTCGTTTATCACTTCAAGTTTAGGCAGCCCCCGGACTATTTCTTTGGTAGACATTTCCTTCAAACTCCGGAAGTTTAAATGGCCAAACCTCTCATGCCATAACTTGGAAACTTCATCATTAGAAGTAGCAATCATGCACGTACTGCTTACGATGTCAAGTTTGATCGGAAATAATTTGTTGGATCCCATCACAATATTTGCCACTTGTTGGTCGTTCTTCTTCATGCTACATTGATCTCCAACGAATCGAAAATCAAATCCTTTCTTCAGCAAGTGACCGACGCTAAGAAGATTGCTACGTATGCCTGGTACATAAAGAACCTCCGACATTTTTTCAACTTTTCCAGCCTTGGTTTTGAAAGAAATTTCGCCAACACCTTGAATTTTGTATGATTTTGCATCTCCAATAGTAACCTGACCATCATCAGCTTCCACAAGACTTGAAAATAGATTTTTATTTCCAGTCATATGCCTACTTGCACCACTATCCAAGTACCATACGTTTTCAACATTTCCATCCGAAGCGATCAACAAAGATTCAGATTTTTCTGCTTCATTATGCATAAAACCAGCAACTGGCTTCTTTTCAGGATGTTTCTCCCAACAATCACTTGCTTTATGACCCGGCTTGTGACAGAAATTGCATTCAAAATATGGTTTTTTGCCTTTGTATTTGCCTCGCGCCTTGTTACTTTGGAATGATCGTTTCTCCTCCTTTGATTCTTCAAATTTTCCACTATTCCTGCTGTTACTTTGGCCATGGGATGGGCCTTGAACTTTTATGGATGTGAATTGAGATTTTAAGGCTTGATCTTGAGAAGAATTTGTTTGTTTACTTCTCATCAAGATCCTAGCCTCATGAGCTTCCAGCCTTCCTTGCAAGCCTTCAAGAGAAAGTGAAGCAATATCATTTGATTCCTCAATTGCAACCACAATATGATCGAACTTGATTGGTAGACTCCGTAGAATTTTTTCAACGGCTCTTTGAGTCTCCACGACTCCTCCGTTTGAAGCCATCTGATTTATGATGGAAGTGAGACGAGTAAAATACTCTAAGATTTTCTCACTATCCTTCATTTCGAGCTTTTCGAATTCAGCTCGTAGTGACTACAGGCGAACCTTTTTTACTTGATCTTGGCCAGAATACGTTGTATTCAATATTTTCCAAGCCTCCTGAGCATTTGCAACTTTTGAAATTCTCTCATAAACTTGAATTTCAAGTGTCTGGTAGATTTGGAAGAGAGCCTTCCGATCTTTCTGTTTTTTGCTTTTCAGAAGATCTCTTTGGGCAACTGTGAGTTGCGTTTCATCTTCCGGCGCACCAACACCTTCTTCAACAACTGTCCACAAGTCTTGAGATTCAAGACAGAGCCTCATTAGATTGCTCCAATAATCAAACTTTTCACCATTGAATCGAGGAACAAGGGAGACAAGGTTGTTTGACATTTTTCAACCAAGCTCTGATACCAATTTGTTAAAGTAGAAAAAGAGAGAGAATTATAATTTTAGAGGAGAATAGACAATTTTTTTTTTATAACTTGCTTGTTGTCTTGTCTACAACTTGCTTTCAACACAACAAAATGACCACATATATATAGTGGTTTACAACCCTTACAAACGGACATAACCTTTTTGAACAGACACCCTTTCACTTCAATAGACATGACTTTTACTTAATAGACACGACTCTTCATTTCAATAGACACGACTTTTCAGTGAAGGGACACGACTCTTCACTGAATAGATATGACTTTTCATTCGAATAGACATGACTCTTCATTCGAATAGATATGACTTTTCACATCAGCAGACACGACTCTTAATTTTGGTTTACACCAACAGTCACCTCGTTCTGATACAGCAACATATTATAAAAACTTATACTCTCTCTTCCTCCTTCATCATAGCTCTTTATCCGAGGCTCTTATCCATCCTCCGTCTTTGCACTTCGGTAGTTGATGTTGAAGGATTTTTAGATACAACATCTTTAGTAGAAACTTTATAGGCTTTCAAAACATCCATTTAGCATCGGGTATTCTCCATAAATGCCAAGACTGTTTATTTATACTCTTGGTTAGATGGTTATTACGCAGTAACTTCCTCAGCTCAAAAAAATAATAATAATAATAAATAAATAAAACCGTGGCAAAGACATTTTTAGAACACTGTTGTGTCCCAAAAATGTCTATGTGCACATTCTTTGCAAACTTAAACTAACTTCCAACAAAGCAGAAAATCAATAATGGTCAGATAGCAATAACTTGTATGCTATGCAACTCAGGCATTGAATCTTCTCAACAGCTTATTTTTAGATGTCCTTGTTTACGCCTTATTTTTTTCTTTCTAGAAGCACAACCAATGATGGTTTATTCACTTAAAAACTAGCCACCGCGCAACTATGTATGGTTTGTCCATTTCGCCGTGGCTGGTTCGAAATAATTGTGTGGCTGGTTGAGTGAACCGAAAACTGCATTTTATAATGGCAAAGAGTTTATCATTATAACGGCAAAGGCTTTTCCGTCGTATGTTAAAGACTTTGTCATTATAATATTTACCAGAGTTATATAAATTATGACAATGAAGACTTTTCCGCTATAATTAAGTTTTAATTATAATGGCAAAGTCTTTGCCGTTATATTGTGATGTTCAAAAAAAATCGGTTCTTAAGTGGTTTTGCGGTTATCTGGATGCGTAGCTCGTTCATTCAGTCTGAAGTAAGAGAGGGAGTACAAATGAACAGGTCGGTTATTAGTAATGGTCTAATATAATTGTTAAAAAAACCATAAAATTTTACGCTGTACTCTTTCTAATATCAAACTTTTTAAGAGGCCGTCAAGCACATTACTTTTGACTTTTTTTCTCTCGATGAACAACTGTCACTGTCGACCAACATCATTTCACGACAATGAACCATCAAACAACTTTGATTCGATGATTGATGATCATGAAAAACAGCGTTGATAGACGGTTGTTTATCGTGTAAAACAAATTTACACGGTGACTAATTGTCGTGCAAAATGAATCTCATATTAAAAACATACAATATTATTGAGTTTAGTATTTTTTTTTCAATGGTATTAAACAAAAACAAAAGAAATTGGATGTCTTAACAACCAACAATAACATGGATGAATTAAATGACGTTATAGAGCATATAACGAAATTATCAACGTTCAACCTTCATTGAAGATTTCAGTGACGTTGCACTGACAGCTGCAACATGACACGTTTGGCAAGAACAAAATAATAGTGTTTCTGTCTAAATCGATGCCAGCAGATTTAAGGCTAAAATTGGTTATCATCGACTGAAAAAACCTATTGAACAAGTCAAAATTCATGTAGAACAAGCAAGAGAAAGGTCCCTTTCTTGGAAACTCTCAACCAAGCTCGAACGTCCAGCTTCAGTTCAACTACAACTGCTTCATTGTTTAGGTCTCCTTAACGAGTGTACGTCATACTTAAGGTAGAGAGACTAATCTGTTGGATCGCTCTCAATTTCGGCCATGAAATTGTTTCGATCTTGGGTTTTCTCTCACCATGATGAATAGAAAAGGTTAGCAAGCGAATTAATTGTTTTGTTTAATGAACTAGTTTGACTAGCCAATTAATTAGGGTTATTAGGCATACCGGAAGAAGTTTTAAAAAAATTTAGTCTCAACGACAGCAAGTTTGTTTTTTTAGTCTGAATGATGCTTTGCAGTGTAAATACAAATTTGTTGTTCTCGAGACTAATTTTTTTTGTAACTTCTTTCCTGTACCTATTTTCCTGTTTGAACTTATGCGACAACTCTTCACTTTACCCCTCGTATAAGATATTAATTTTGTTATGATGTTTAGTTATATGCTTTAGGAAAATAGCGTCGAGGACAAAATTTCTCAGCATCAAAGAGCGGTCTTCGGTATTTTAGCATGAATGGCAACATTTGAATTTCAACTCAAACGTGGGACAAGAAATTAGCGACCGGGACAATGCATAAATGAGTCTGGAGCGGCGTCAAGGCGTTTTCGACGAGGGCGGTTGCTACGATGGCTTTGGCGGCGAGGGTGGTTGGTTCAACAATAGATGGCAACGGCTAGGGTTTTGAAGTAGCTCGATTTAAAGTCATCTGATGATAGAAAATTGATAGCTCTGATGGCAGGGACGCCTGGTGAAGTAGTGTTTTAGAAGAAACTACAATTTCAGAAAGAAGAAGAGCAAGTCGAGGAAGAAAATGAGCAAGCCATGGAAGAATTAGAAGAGAAGAAGTGCTATCAGTTTTCTAGTTTGTATGTATCGTTTTCGAAAATATTTGTTATTTTTGAGTTTGTGATTTTTGTTTTACAACAAAAATCACAAACCACAAACTCAAAAATAAAAAATATTTTCGAAAATGATACATACAAACTATACTATAATAAATTCACATTTTGAAGCGAACATTTTTTAATTGTTATTTTATTTTTTTTTGCATTCATAGTGGTTTGATCGATAATGTATTACTGTGTTGAGTTTAGTGAGGATCAGTTTTTATGTATCATTTTTGCTTATTTTTTATCTAGAAATGAACCATTGTCGTGATCGCTATTGTGCACACTACCTTAGTTGAATGGAATCCATGCTTATGTGGAGTGGAGCCACTCGATCTGGCTTGAATCGAAAAACGCAGATGCTTGAGTCAAAGCATCGTTATATGAGATAACGATGCAATTTCATAAGCTTGATAAATATTAATTATAGGTGGTCTATTTGTGCTTTAAATATGATGAACTGATTTTCTACAAGGATGATTATGAGGGCCCAAAATTTAGTTACCTAAATAGTGAATATTTAAATATATTTTTATTGACTAATTAATGGATTTTAGAACTCAAATAAACTCCTTTTAAATAATAACTAAAGATGGCGAAATAGTTTTTGTAACGGTCTGAAATTTCACTGCTTTGATTTGCAAATATTTAATTAATTTAAATATTCAAATAATTAATATTATAATGAAAATAAAAATCTTCTAGATAATAATTAACGACGATGAAATCATTTTAAAAAAAAATTACTAAAATAATTAGCTCAAATAAAAACAGAAAATGTGTTCGGAAATCGTTTTCCAAATTTTTGACTTTTAGGTGTCGAAAAGTTATCGGAAAACATTGTGTACATTTTTGTAACACATACACACACTTTTATAAATGAGTTAAGATTTGTAATATATAAATTTATATATTAACTTTAAGAAATATAAAATATATGATATGACTTTTTATGTAAATGTTAAAAAAAATTGTAAATGCAAATAAAAGTAACATAACTTGTCATATCTTTAGAAACATGAAGAATTTAGGTATAAATGCATGTTGGTTTTGATTTGAAGAGAGGGGGACAAGAGAAGTGAGGTGGCAAAGTGTGAGAGGGGGTTAAAGTACATAGGGTATTTTAGCAAATTATCTTGTTAACATATTATAAAAGAAAATTTTCTTAATTTATTTTCATTTTTTGCTCTTCTTATCTTCATTATATTTTCAAACTTCCTATGCTCTTAAGAAAGTCTTTCATGGCTTTCTAATATATTTCAAAGTTTTAAAAAGCCTTAGATATCCACTTCAATTCCTTATAAAGCACCTAAAAGCCCTTCTTCATCATCTACTTCACTTCCTCTCCAAAAATCAAGTCCACTTCCACCTTATATTGCCAAGGCCGAACCCATATTGCGTAGCGTCGAACCTTTTGTGGTCATAAACCACTTAAAGACTTAATTTTTTTTCAAGCTAGAAGCAAAGGCCTAGGCCATGTTCGAGTTATAGGAAAAGCTAGCTTAGTTTCGTCGAGTTTTGGTGAGTAAAGATCTAACACTTAACAAAGTATTATAACTTAAATATATGCTTGATTTGTGGTAAAAATATGATGTTGTTTGGATGTAAATTACGTTAGCTTGAATATATGTGTATGTGTTTGGATGAGATGACAAATAGTTTGGAATTTGAGAATTGAAATGTCAAGTTAGTTGCAAGTTATAATCCTTACTTGTATATGTTGGTTATGGCAGGATTTTATGTTGTGATATGGGCGTGATGTAATTAGGTATGCTATGATGTTGAATAAATGATTGTATGCTAAGGAAGTTGGCACTTTTGCTAACTTAAGTGACATGGAATCTCGTATAAAAACTATAATCTTTGGTTTTAAAATTTCAAGATATTTCCGAATTTAAAACTTGCTTTAGTTTTCAAGAAACATACCTTTATGTTTTAGTGAAGTTTTCCAAGAGTTAGAATTGGAAAAGACTTGGAAAATAAAATTTCAAGTTTTCAAAAATTACGGGTCGTATAGTGGTAGTCGTTATATATGTAGTTTGAAGAATCAAACTCTTTTTGGAATCTAAAGATGTTTTCACTTAGAAATATTTTTGAAAAATGTTTTAGAACTTATATAAAGTGACTAAAAACGTAATTATTATTTAATTGATTATTTATTTAATAAATGATTATTTAACCAATAACTAAGTAATTAATACTCAATTATTGGTTAATAAGTAATTAATACTTAAGTGTTAATCAATTAATTTAATTTTAATTAGTTAATTAATTAAAGTTAATTATTATTTAATTAATAATTAATTTTTAATTATTTTTAATTATTTTTAATTATTTATTAAAGATTAATTATTAACTAATTTTTATTAAAGGGATTTAATTATTTATTAATTAATTATTTATTAATTTAAATTTAATTAAGATGTTAATTAAGACTTAATTAAGATTTAATATTATTTAACAAAGGTTTAGTTTTTTATTTAATCATTAATAAGGGTTTTTAATTTAAAAATCAATTTTGTTTCAAAATATCAGTTCGTTTTAAGACTGTTTTTCTTTTTCAAAAATGTTTTAAATTAAGGGATTTCTTTGTCGATTACTCTTAAGTAACCTCAAACAAATGTGAAACCAATATTAATGTGATGGCAAATTTATAGAAAGTAAGTCAACTCATAGTTAGTAGTGAAAGCCGATGAGTAGGCTGATCCTCTATTTGTGAGATCTAAAATTTATTTCTATGCGAGGGATAGAATAAGGCCAAAATATCGGAAAGGTGATGGATATGGGAGGGTTAATTCCTATCAATGTGTCGTGTTTAAATTAAGTATAATGTTATCCATATGCGAACTCTGTATAATTACTCTAAGTAGCGGATTGTCCACTATTTATAGCTTGACTTGTTTTAACACGGGAAGTATGTTGTGCATATTAGAGTTCCCCGGTGAGGACTCAAATATTGATTATATACTTTCGAAAGAACCGGAATTGAGTTAGCCGGGAATTGTTGCTTAGTCTGGAGACATCAGTTTCGAATAAGTAAAATTTATCCAAACCACTCCAAACTAATAACGTTCATGATGGATTGTTATGAAGTATGTTATGAAGCTGTATTATTCTTCCATAAGGTGATTCCAAAATGGAAGATGGTAAATATTGAATGTTTGTTCGATCCCAAAATAACTTGTATGGATGAATGCTAGCATTGCATTGCTGCTTAGAGGACAATGTTAACATTCCAAGATAGTTGCTATATAAAAAGGTAATCGTAGCCTCAAGCCTCATCAGCCGAAAAATGACTAAAGTAGGGGGCATGCAACAGGGCTATATGGGTCGCTCCCACTAGGGTATGATTATCACGAAATCTAAAGCGGGTTTATGCATGCTTTGGGATCCCTTTTTATGATTGTTGATTGCAACCAAGTGGTGATCATATTCGGCACTACCCAGTAAGGAGTAGGGCCGGTCCTGAGTAGCAGATGTGCAATGCGTTGTGGCCTCCCACACATTTTATCTAGAGGTGTACGAAGTCGGTGGGTAGACTCTTACCCTTTCATAGTTGGAATCCATTTTTCAACACGAGCCTTCGCACTTGATTGAATAACTATTATGCTAGAATTTAATAATATAAAAATTTCGGATATAATCCATATTTATTTTGAACCTAGACATTATGATAATATCAGTGAATTTTATATTGAAATGTTTTGTTTATCGTAGGGTAAAAACCCGTCTGTGTTTATGTGCAGCGTGGTCTTGCGAGTTACATTTTTGTTTGAAGGTTTTTATAAAGTTACATATGATTTACTCATATCAGATACATATCTAACCTGGAGTTTTATTTCTTTCATTTAAACTCATGGGTACTCAAATTTTTATGAGTAGCCAAGTAGTCAGGTTTCTTTGGATCATTTTGGGAAGCAGTATGGAGCAGAAGCTTTCACTATATCCAGTAGTTATGTTTATTTCTGCTGTGACCATACATTATGTATTAGTAATTTAGGCAGGCTGATATAGCTATGCATTTTGGGAATAGTACTTGTTGAAACTTTGATGTAACATTTTGGAGTAACTATATGTACTATTCAATGATGATGTATATGTAACTCTGTCGTTTGTGAGAATAATCTGTATTTGTTTCCTTTGTCTTTTATTTTCTTTACCCCACGACCTATTTTTGGGACCCTTGGATGATCGGCAAATGAATACTCAGGATGTATTAAGTGTCGTCTTTGGGTGTAAGAAAGACAAATCATTACAACGATTGTTATAATTGAAATGCTTGTTCAATCATGAACTATAAACTTAGATAATGGTGATCAAATTTGGTAAATTTGAGAACCTAAGAGATTATGGGTAGTTTATTTGAGTACCACTTATTAGGTATTAGTTATAGTTGTCGATAGCAGTTTTTAGTTATCAGTTTTTCTTTTTCAATAGCAGTTTTTAGATATCAGTTTTTTAGTCAAGAGTTATCTGAAGCAGGTGATGGTGGCGGGTGGTGTTGTTGGCAACATGGAGGCTGGTGGTGCAAGTGATGGCGGTGGTGGCAGTGCGACGAGTGGTGGTTGATAATTTTGACGATTTGTTTTTATGACTAATTTTGAAAAAATGTTTGTTCTTATGACTAATTTTGAATAAATGTTTGTTCTTGTGGCTAAAATATTGAGATTGTATACTTGAGATTAAAAAAACACAAATTTTGTCCTTTATACAAAAAAAACCTTATATGCCTTACGGTTTTCTTAACTGTTGTGTTTTCATACCATTTTATACTCTTCTTTTAACTAACGAAGTATTAATTCTATAAAAATAAAACTTCCTCAACCTAGATTGAAACGCCAAGGTATTAGCAATTGGGGGAATTAATTTAAAGGATAAAGATTTGTGTATTTTTTGCCTCAAGGACACGACCTCAATATTTTTACTACAAGGACAAACATTCTTCTAAAAATTATTCATAAGGACAAACATTTTTCAAAATTATTCATAAGGACAACAAAACTGCTACCGAGCTAAAACTGATACCTAAAAACTGCTACCGATAACTACAAACTGATACCTAAAAACTGCTATCAATAACTAAAAACTGATACCTACATAAAGTTATCATTCAGGATAAAATATTGAAAATCTGTTCTTGAAGCTAAAAAGCTGTGAAATTTTGTCCTTGACAATAATTTCCTGTTAGCAATTCCTCTTTAACCATAAGTGACGGTTGAGTACCTTTTTGGTAGAGTTTAGAATATACACAAGGGATAATTTGTAATTCCATTATGCAACTTAACTCTTGTGAAAATCTTATCCGAAATAAATGTACGCATTTTTCTGTAGCATACTACATGTATAGTGTTAAGAGTACATTATAAAATGTAAATAGATATAACTAGGAAAAATGTGTTGTGATCGATTACAATTATGAAAGAGTTGTTAACCATGAATATTGAGTCGTACCAATAAACATTTATTTTCAAATATTCCTAGTCATTTGGTATTTTTAGATGAGATATTAATATGGTAAGACTTATTGTATGTAAGGTATCCATGCGACGGGTAATGATTACTTGTGATTGGTGTAGTGGTAGTTTACATAATTGTAGTCATTTAAATAATTATAAACGACTCACCGAGAGTTTTCTACCGGTTATTGTATCCAAGTCAAATAGAAGATCTCTTGTAATGATGTGCAATGGTCTTTGGACTTGAGGGTACTACGAATCCTTTTTTTGAATATTATATAACTATAATATAATATTGATTAAACATGTCGATGAATATCCAAAATTTTGAAATATATCGGTAACTATATCTTGAGCATGGATAAGTATTTGATATCTATCATAACGGATATGGATGCAGATATGAAGGTTTTCACATTTGGAATTATTCGTCCGGTTTTTGTAAAGATTATAATTCGTACAAGGTTGTAAAAATCGCTAGACGGACGCTGGACGATGAGTATGGATGATGGATTAATCGTTTAGGAAGAGATTCATCATGATTAATAGAAGCCATGCGTATTTTATAACTAGTATTGGATAAAATATTAGCGTTTTATTTAGAGTCGACTGATATAAATTGATAATTTTGGGGTTTTGGATGTGTTTCGTAGTAGTTAAGGAGACAAGACCAGCTAAAGCTAGCACATTAATCCTTGGATGTGACATTGAACCTTAAATAATGCATAATTATTGTCTCAATGCATTTTTGGATTTTCACATTAGGCAACAAACTTGTCTAGACGGGTCTAGGAAAATCGTTAGACGGTAAGCTTCCTCTAACATCTAGACAGGACCTAATCGGAGACCTAAAATGATTTTTACAAGAGTGAGTTTATATAATGTGTATATTAATATATCAGTGATATATATTTATTGTTTGACTAAATTAATAGTTTATATTATTGCTTGACTAATTATTCCTTTGGTTTTTGTCAATGTTATAGTTTAAACTATTTTATTTATTCGTAGTACATGCATTACACTACTTATTATTATCATTATGTTATTTTACCTTTTGCACTTCTATAATTAATAAGATTGAAGCAATATTATGTTAAACAAAAAATTTATATTTATGTTTTTTTTTTCGTTTGTTTATCAGTTATCAATGGATAATATTGCAGTATTCATCTGCATCTGTGGATAGAATAATATTCGTAGCATTTTTCTGCATCCGTCGATGCAAATATTTGATATGTCAAAATGATTTTGAATGCGGATGTCTGCATCCGAAAGTCTGCTTCTATGGACCTATTTAAGAATAATATATATATATATATATATATATATATATATATATATATATATATATATGCATATGTATATACATGTATATGTATACATACATGCATGTGCATACATGTACATACATATATGTATATATATATGGATGCATATACATATATATGTGTGTCTATATATATATATATATGTGTGTGTGTGTTCATTCAAATTGTGTTGGCCGTAAACGTTTAAAATGTTTATCAGGTTGACAATGAGTTTGCAACTATTGGGTGGTATATAAATAGGGCATGTTTTGTAGTAGTTGTCGGCTGTCAAAAGAAGAAGAGAGTTCAGAGAGGTGTTGGTTATGACATTGTACTTGATCAGTGCATGAATTGACAGTTTTTATTATTTTTTCATTACTGTCTCAGCCCTTGTATTAATTTTATGATCTGTTCAAAGCGTTTAAAATCACAAATTTTGCAATAATAAATCTTAAAACATAGTTCTTTCTATGTCTAAAAGAAATGAACTTTGTTAAAAAGTCTGAATATACTTGCGGGGTAAGAGTAGAAACCACAAAGAGATATTTAAACCCAGAATTCACGCAGGTTTATCCTTTTGTAGCTTACCCAAAAACTTCGCTGTTTCTAGCTTTTATGGGAAGAGAAAAAGCACCTGAGCGCAGCTTTGTTCTAGAAAAAAAAAAAGCACCTGAGTTGAAAAGAACCTTCGAAAAAGAAATAAATTCAACTCTTAGCACACTTTGTTCTAGAAACGAAGTAAGCAAACTGCACATAGGACCCGCAAATTCTCGGTCAACAGCTCCGCGTCAATCTTATTTCCCCTAGAAAAATCCAACGTCACGTGCAAAGTCAGCGTCTCACGTGACGTTTATTAAATCAAAACAGCTCACTCAATTCAACCGTTATCTCACATTTTGCACGTGTTTCTTAATACCAAAATCCCTAAATAGAGTACAACCGAATCAACTCCGTTTATTTTCCGTGTGCGATTGCCAATTTGCAGCTGGCACACAAGCAGTATAAATACTCACTGATCTCCCACTCAAACCCCTCAACTCAAACATTCAAAAAACAAACGATGCTTCCAAATTCAAATATCAGCTTCACAAACGTACACAACCGCATAAGCAGAGAGCAAGAGCACTCGATAATGGTATCAGCCTTAGTCCATGTCTTATCCGGCACGGAGTCAGAGCCTGCCCCAGCCTTCCCGTTGTGCAACCGTTGTGGGATATCCGGGTGCATCGGGTGTGACCTTTTTACGAGCTCAATAGAACCAATGAAGAAGAAGGGGGAGGTGATCACGAAGAGGAGGAAGTACAAGAAGAACAAATACAGGGGAGTGAGGCAGAGGCCGTGGGGCAAATGGGCGGCGGAGATAAGGGACCCGAGGAAGGCCGTCAGGAAGTGGCTGGGCACGTTCGATACAGCCGAGGATGCCGCCAGGGCCTACGATAGAGCCGCCATTGAGTTTAGAGGTGCACGCGCTAAGCTCAATTTCGGGTTTCCAGATCAGCAAGCGGAGCTCAATTTCCAGCAAGTGGCGGACCATAGTAATAATAAGGGGAAGAAGTGCGAAGAGGAGGAGAAGGAGGTGGAGTTAGGAGGGCTGTGGGACGATTTGCAGGATTTGATGGACTTTGACGGCGACACTCTGACTGCCTGGGACTAGTTTCACTGTTGGAATCTCTGCTTATTTTTTTCACGGTCGAGTTTCTGTCTAAAATGTACAGTTTAACATGAATTTTCTTGTTCTTTTAATGCAGTTTTGATGTATTTTGGTATGTGCAGTAGTTTGTAGTGTGGTATACATGGTTGGATGCTCCAGTCTTTCTTTCTTTTAACCTCTCTTTGATGTAGATTATTTGTTATTTAATAATATAATTGTGGGATAGCGAATAAAGCTAAGTTTGATGACGCGTTAAGAAAGATACAACTGTGAAACTGTGTACAAAATGGATAAGGGACATATAAGGAGGAAAGGGGAGAATCATGCTTAGCGCGTAGTTATTACTGCAACTTCCTTTTGCTGGACGCCGGTATGACACTGGAGAAAAGTAAACAATCAAGCAATTAACCAAATTTATAACAGCGAAATTTATTATGCACCGTTGATCATCATTAACCATTTATATGCTTATCCATATATGACGGTGATAACCACAATAGACAATGTTATATGGTTATTTTAAAGGAAAATTTAAAAAAATGAAGTTTTGAATCCAATCCATTTCAGATTCATTTTATAAAATGCATCCATATTTTCTGAAAAATAAATGTAATTCATGTGATATTTGAATAATTTTAATAACATAAACATATATTCCAATATCATTTTCTATAATTCATAATCATATGCAATACATACCATGACAAGTATTCTTAAAGTTGTATATGAAAAAGGTAAAAGAGAAATAACTATAAAAAAGAAGAAGAGTGAGTTAGCAAAAAAGACAAACCTAGCTAATTTTTTAGATCTTGGCCACTGGTTTTAAAATTTGGAAAGAGGGGCAAACTTCATCCTCAAATTCCAATTCCCTTTCAATTCAACGCCCCAACCTCCCCTCACTACACCACCTCATCGCGGCAGCCTTCACCCCAATACACCACCTTAGGGTTGCACCATCTCGCCACCCGCATCTCATCCACCTCGTCACCTAAAACTCAATCGACCCCGTTGTTGACTAAGTATGTTGAGATGCCCAATCTCAAACCCTAAATCACAAACGCTGCTAGATGTCATCCTATACAGTTAAAACATTTAGCGCCTCTATAACGGTGGAGGTGCAAAAAGCTACAGCGAAGATATGGTGAAAAATATTAGAGATGCAAAAGGCTTCATTAGATATAAAACCAAATATATAAATTTAACTTATTCTTATTCTCACATCATTTAAGTAAAAAAAAAAAATATTATTTAATCTTATATGAAAAACCGAAGAGTATCTTTATTTATGTAGACTAGATTTGGTGGCTACAATAGATTGCTAACTTATATTGAGTACTTATGCCTTAAAATTAAGTCTATACGATAACTTTATTGATTTGTTTTAAAAGAGAACGAGTCAAATCAATAATTATATATTAATGTTGCTAAAGCTAGTGTTAAAAAGCGTTGATTTAATAGATGTAACCAAAAATAACGGGGCTTAAATTTGATCTACTGTTTAATAGCACTAAATTGAAATAGCGTAGTGGTCGATGAACGTTATGCGCTATAGTGGAAATTTTGCGGGGCTTTAATTGCACAGATGTCGTCATCGCACTACTACACCACCATGACACACCGCATCACCAGAACTCAACGCATCATCGTCAATAAAAAGGAAAAATCAACAACAGACCATAAATGCTAAATTAAATTAGCATTAAATCAATTATTTTCATTTTTCTAATTAGCATTAAACCAAAATTGTGATATATTCATTTTTTGTTCAGAAAACGCTAAATCAAACTAGCGCCATCATTCATTTTCACAATTTAAAATTGCTAAAATAAATTAGCATTATACACATATATAATGTTATGATCATTCTCTGTAGTTCAAAAAAATGCTTAAACCAACATAAAACCAACATTGGTATATTCATTTTTTTATAGTTCAAAAATACTAAATCAAACTAGCACTATTATTCATTTTTAATGTTTTAAAAAATGCTAAATTAAATTAGCATTATACATACATATAATGCTATATTCTTTTTTACTTACAAATAATGTTAGGTAGATATAGCATTTTCAGCTGCTAATTGTTCAAAAAAAATTGGTTGCCACCAGCAACCACAGTCTTCATTGCCACAAACATCGACATCATAATTCTACCATGCACCGCTGCTGCAACCGCGACACACATCTCCTTTGTTGCTTCGAAAACCACCTCGACATATAAACATTTTGCTCAACAAAATGAACCCTGGTCACCTTGACCAACCCCCAAGCCGTTGCCACACCGCCCCCTCCTAAACCTCATCCATCGTCTCTTCGCATGCCAACCCGATGTCATTTCAATTGCATCAAGACAAGTCTGGCGTTTGCGATGTATATTAGTAAGAAGTTTGACCTTTAGACTAAAAACGAAACGTTGTATCCTAGCTTCAAAATTTTTAATTATGTTTGTCCTTGTCCTCATTTTCCACAAAAAAGAAATGTATAAACTATTTTTCAAAGGGGAGGGATGTGAAACAAACAAGTTTTCAAAAGAGGAATTGTAACGACCCAGAATTTGAACAATTTAAATTGAAAATATTTAATTAATTTTAACTATTTGAATGATGGTTTAATTTGAATTCCCAATATAACAATGAATTTGGCGATTAAATTTTAGAATTTAGTCTATTAAAAGTTGAATAAAACTTGAATCTTCCATTTTAAGCTGATTAAAAATAATTTAAAGTTTAGAAAATTCACACTGATAATACTGAAGATAATAGAAGCTTCAGAATTGAATTTGAAAGTGATTTGTTCGGTTTTGAAATTTTATCGTTTAAATTGAATTTAAAAATAGTCTTTCGAGGCACAGTCTTGGAATTTGACGAAACCAGTTCCATTGTAATATTGAATTATTACCGGATTTCAAATTTCGTAGTTATTGAAGTTGTTGTGTGAACATACGACGTATAAACGCGTTGAAATTTAAATTGAATTCAATTTAAATTTAACATAAATTAGTCAATATCAGTACTTTACCTTCCCATCAAAATGCTATAGCAAAGTAAATCAAACACGATCTATCATCCCAAAATCACGCAGCCTTCATTTCAAAGCATGGCAGAAGTCTCGTTCGATGTCAGAAAGAAAAAAATCAAACGAAAGGATAAAATAAATGGCGGCCTCTCTCGTTCGTCCCTCTTTCGAAGCTAGGGCTTCTTCAAAAACTGAAGACGCCAATTTTCATGACTCGTTCCATCGATGACCTCGACCTTACTTTGGCGATCGATGCTTCTATCTGCTGGCGGCTACATCAATTTGATCGAGTTCGACTTCGTTTGTGCTTGGAGTCTGCGCTCGTTCAAATCTTCAGCAACTAGGGTATTCGCAAATTCGAAGACATCGAATTCATGCTCTTCAAAAACAAAGGTGAGTAATTTATATTACTCACATCTAATTCGAACTTCCTATTTACGTGGTTGTGTGATTTACGCGGCTTTGATGATTCTTGATTTTGGTTTGAACCTGTTGTTTTGAATTCTCTGAGGGCTTTGATTTTTGGATGGTGACTTTTGTTGTATGTTCACCCCAGTAGCATCCTTGACTTGAAACTGAATTTTTATAATTCTAGTTACTCACATCTAATTCATCTCTAAAATGGTATTTCTGCAGATTCGATTTTATTTGGTGATTTTTGTGACTTCTTCCAATTTGTGCTTTTGTTGCTTGAGCAACTGATTCTTAAGGCTTGTTTTGATTTTGATGATGATTTCGTTCGTTCTTGTGCCTCGGTCTTTATGGAGTTGACTTGATTGTGAACTGCGTATATTTTTATCTTGGTTTTGCCTGTTGACATTTTCTCTTGGCACTTGAAACTGGGTGTAGTGGTGATTGCCTCTGGCTTCCCTGGTATTCATATCTGACTATAGTTTTATGGATGAGTTTTGATCTGAGATAAGTATAAATGTTTTTGTGATGTATACATGCTTGTAATGAGTGCCAAACCCAGCTGTTCAACCTGGAAAAAAATGGATTGTTTTAAACCCAGCTATCTCAAACATAAGTATAAATCTTGTTCTCATCATCTAGTTAGTTTTAAATTAAGACTCCAAAAGGAAGATGGATTGTTTCTGCATGTAGATTATTCTAAAAATTGTTTTATTAAGTAAATCAAAGCATAAAAAGATCAAGGACATAAACAAGTCAAATCAGAGGAGAAACAGCTCATCATTTTTTTTACTGTGAGTAACATCACTTCATAACAAATTTAGACGTATACTTCCGATGCATATATGTATGTGAATGAGTGAGTTTATATCTTTATATAGACATGCCTTGTGAATAATGAATAATCCTTGAATGCAGGCTGTTATCATATACACTGTCTGTTTTGAGTTTTCCCCATGTCTTGTTTTGATTTAAAAATCATGCTCTTTGATATACTGATTTGTTGTAAGATTAGAGTCAAGACAATATTGGTTGTTATATTCTAAACTAAAGGTTAAACCTATATTTGAGTTAAAAAAAAAGTTAGATCATATCTCTGGAAAAACAAATCAAAGAAACTGATTTAAGTTTTTTTTTTAAAAACCCAGATTTGCCCAGAGTTTTCTAAAACAAAGTTTAAATATATATAAGTCACTGTTATACTTAATTTACTATTTTGCTGATCCATTTCTTAGTGATATCTGATCAGTTTGGTTGTGAAGATTTGTTCAACCTGGTTTGTTCATTGTCTTGCATACATTTATATAAGTGTGCATGTTTTACTACACTGTTTAATTTTACCTGTTACTCTTGCAGTATATTGATATTCATGTCTGCACTTTGATCATATATGTTGTTTGCATTTCCAGTTCCATTTAGTTGACTCTGTTTCAACTTCACTTCATGTATATACTACTTGGTTGTCATTGTATATGCTGGATAGTCACTTGATCTTGTTGTGTAGTCTCTGTTGCCACTCTGATCTGGTCTGCAATACTTGAAGTGGTCACTGACCTGAGTCTTGTTGCTTTGGTTATCTCACTTGATTTTTGTTGAGCTTGTCACTGTGTTGCACTTGCTTGACCCAGTATGGTAGTTGTATATTTGCATACTAGAGTCAGTTGCATCCTCCCTGTAGTCATTCGCATGTCATAGCTGCATGCTCTGTCCATTGCAGTGTTTTAGTGCATTGTCACGGCCCTGAATTCTTTATGACATGTATATTCATCAAGTTACTTCCTATGCATCCTCAATCCCTACTGTGTTTCAGTTACTTTGTTATGCGTGCGTGAGGAAAAGTGCTACTGCATCCATTTTTGTCTTTGCATGTCTAACACATGCAAGATATACATGAATTCATGTCCACAGACATTATTTAGTTGCATACGTGTGTGTGAATGAGGGTGTACCGTCTTGGCTCCTGCGTATGTATTATACAGCGTGTGCATTATTTTGGCACTGCGTGGGTACTATATTTTTGTGCAGGCAATGGAATATATTGCGTACAGATAATTAAGCTGGATATCATATGTTGGATATCATTGTCAAGTCCTATTTCCTGTTGGATTTTCACTTTAAGTTGCATGAATTTAGTTTAGGTGTAGCATGCGCATAACAGTTTTTGGGCCGAATATATATAATTTTGGCCAAATCACATCTTTGACTTCTTGTTCATAATTTGAAGTCTGGTGTTTCATCATTGACTCAGTTTTGTCTACAATTTATGTGATGCATTTGTGATATTTGCTTGCCTTTTTGTTGTGTGCACTGGCTTGTGCCTGTTGTGCACTTCATACTATGTAGCCACTTGAGTTTCTGGCCATTCTTTGTTGCAGATCTGTGCATATCTCCTTGTATGCTTGGAGTCTTTGTTCGACCATTTTGAAAGTAATTGGTCTGGACATTGTTGTATTGTGACTTGTACATTGATGTGTACATTGAGTTGAATCCAGCTTAAACGCTCGGGTTTGACCTTGTGCTTGTTTGTGAACTTACGTTGTCTTTTGTGCATTTCATACTGTAGTGGCGAGGCAGTACACGCGTGTGTGTACTGCAGCCCTACCAGATCTGATGTTTTAATTGATGTTTTCTATGGATGGAAATTGTTTTATGTTGCCAATTCAATATGTTTTGAATCGTATTTTGATTTGGTTTAAATTTGATGATTTTGTTGTTAATTGCCGTTTAGGCAATTCTGATGTTTTTCCTAAATTATCTTCATTAATAATCCCTTCATCTATTTTCGTTGATAATTTGAATTTGCTGATTTATTGCTTAACACTGTTAAGTGTTATATTTAACGTTATCCGATTTCTTTATTAAAAGGGTCGGATAGACGAGAATTTATCTTGATTGTCTTCTAATTGTTATTTGATTATTATTGCTTCTGTGCACTAATAACTGAGTTTGAATTAGACTGACCCGTGTATTATTTTCTTTTGAATGTAATACTCGGGTCAGACCGAGTATTTTACAGCTTGAAGGTTTCCGGACAGCGAAGTTAGAGAGAGAGGGAAAAACGCTCACTTTAGTTCGGGGATTTTGTATTTAAAGAAATATTCCGCTGTATAAATTCAATACATTGTATAAGCTCTGATATTTGTAAAAGGAAAGAAAAAATTCATTTTTTGCGAAATAATATTATTATTCTGTGTTTCTGTGGCTGATTCTGTTTAAACTCTATAAACTAAATAACAATCCGTCATTTTGAACGTTTCAAGTTGATTTAATTACCGACTAGGGGCGGTCAAAAGGGCGGGATGTTACAAAAGTGGCATCAGAGCTTTGGTTTATACAAAACTTAGTTTATGGCGTTTAATATGAATAGTCACTAGAATCACTTTAAACAAAACGTTTTTCAAATCTAATGAAGTATAAAATTGTTTTTTTTGAAAAATAAAAGGTATTTAGAAAATTCAAATCTTTTTCGGAAATCCCCTCTCTAAATTTAGGTTTACGATAGTTTCTCTTCGGTAAGCTCTCCTTAGATTTGAGTCCCGATCATTCGAAAAACATTATCGAATTGCTGAGATATATGAAAAATTAAAGTTAAGTGAATTAATGAATTGGTTTAAATCAAATATTTTGAATATCTCCTAAGTAATAATTGGGAGATAAAATGACATGTCAATTTAGTTATAGCCAAGGGGATCATTGAACTATAACTTGGGAATTTGATAAGTAAATTGTTATAGCTTATTAAAGGAGTTATATCCACGATTTTGGACAGTGGATAATCCTTTAAAATAAAATGTGTAGAAATGATGAAATTGGTTAACGAAGTATATTCACGATTTTGGACAGTGAATAATATATTAAAGTATATGTTTTGGGGAAGTGATATTATGAAATGAAGTTAATGGTTTTAAAGATGTTTTAAAATGTGTTAAGTATCGAATACATAGATTTCAACATTCACTGTCGAAATAGACGTTTTCGAGAAATAAGGAATAGGTGGACTATAACACTGTTGTTATAGTAAATGGTTTCCGAAAGGAAATGTTTTATATAGTATTGGGATTTATATATCTATCTTCAATTCGAATCTCTATACTAGTGATTTTGAGTTGTCGTAACGATGTTTTACGCAACATTCGTTTTGACTCAAATAAATGTGCTTAAAAGAACGCTTTCCTTAAAGAATGAAATATATACTTAATTATGATTTAAGTATATTGAATATTTTCCAAGAGTTGAAAATAAATGGATTTGTGAATTACTTATTATTAAATAAGTATGGAAATGTTTTCCAATATGAAATGAAAGGTTTGAAATTCTATTTTTTAAAGATAAATTGAAAAGTGAATATTTGAAATTTGTTTCAAATGGTTAAGTGTGGAAAATTATATATATTTTGTAAAGATATTTTTGGGAAATTTGAACAATTAGTTCAACTTGAATTTTTTTAAAAAAGATTGAATCTTGAGTTAAATTGAGTTTAACTTCGACACCAAAAACAATATAAGTTGAGCTTTGAATTTCGGATAGTCGGTTTGGATTGTATGTCTAACATGGTGAATTGATGACATAGCAATTGATCTCTATTAAATATATATCTGTGGTGGCGGAGAATTTATTCTCTTAGCTATATACACCCTTCTCTGAGACATACGAGCTCAGAGGTTATATATCGGTAGACATCAATTATGTGTTGAGAATTGACGATGTAACGTGAAATCCAAATCGAATGTGAAGTCGATAATAAATTGAATTATGAATGTGAATTGGATTTGAGATAACCTTAAAATTCCAAATCGGCTTAGAGGAAAAAAATTGGTAATGAGATGAAAAATTTAGGAATGCTCTATTTGTTATGGGTATGGGATATTGTGGTTTTCGGAACTTATATATGAGAATGTAGTAAATTCGAAAACCATCAGTTTGGAAAGTAATTGTTATGGAAATCTTATGTAAGTTTACGTAGGTATGATATGTACGAAATGTGAAATGAAGTACTATATGTATATGACATTATGTTTTCTAAACTGAGGATATGGAAAAGTACCTTCCATTAAAAATTTGTAAAGGTGTTGGAACTCGATATGAGTGTCCATTTGAAATTCGTAGCTACGTAGAATTTCCATTAGTTGGAGCATCCATTTGGATTAGAATCCCTCGTGATAGGATCATGTTGATGGTATCATGTTGATTGATGATGATGTATGCTAGCGTAATTTGAGGGGCGTGATGCCCACAGTTACAAGCGATTCCACTGGGATAGTGGCGCAACCGTCGCGTAAACTGCGATCTAGATGCTAAAGCAAAATTTGAGGGGCGAGATGCCTACGGTTACAAGAGATTCTACTGGGATAGTAGCGTAACCGCCGTGTGAACTGCGATCTATGGCAACAACCATGGCAAAATTCAAGAGATGTGAAATCTAAATATTACAAGTGATTCTACTGGGATAGTAACGTAACCGCCGGGTAACTGTGATCCATGGGGGAACGTGCTTTCCATATCCATTTTTAAAAGATTTTTAAGTATTTTCACTGGGAGTTGAAGCAAGTATATTTAGTACTTGGAGATATTTAGTCCTGCGCCTGGCCAGCGTATGCCTAATGTCTGTAAGAACGACGATAGACTTGTTAAATTTCGAGTTAGTAAGTATTTTCAAAACTTTAAATAGAAAATCAATAGTCTGAAATTAAAATTACATAATTCCAACCTAATAAACTAAGGAAGAAGATCTTTAAAATGTCTTGAAAATCCACAGCTTTGGAAAAGATATAATATGCAAATCTCTAACATGAAGAATTTCAAGTTTAAATCTGAGTTTTGTAAGTCGAAAATTTTGGTAAAAGACTTTTGCGTCTTGATTGTACAAATCAATGCACAAAAGGAGATAATGAACAAAGCTAGTGAGGTAAAACAAATGGAATGAATCCTATATTTATTTATTTTTAATAAGTTTCGAACTAGGTAAAATTGTGTAGGGTATAAATATCGGTGAGATTTTAACAATCGTTTTTCCTAACTTATAATTTCGGGACGAAATTCTTTTAAGGGGGGAAGATTGTAACGACCCAGAAATTTGAACAATTTAAATTGAAAATATTTAATTAATTTTAAATATTTGAATGATGGTTTAATTTGAATTCCCAATATAACAATGAATTTGGCGATTAAATTTTAGAATTTAGTCTATTAAAAGTTGAATAAAATTTGAATCTTTCATTTTAAGCTGATTAAAAATAATTTAAAGGCTTAGAAAATTCACATTGATAATATTGAAGATAATAGAAGCTCCAGAATTGAATTTGAAAGTGATTTGTTCAGTTTTTAAATTTTATCGTTTAAATTGAATTTAAAAATAGCCTTCCGAGTCACAGTCTCGGAATTCGACGAAACCAGTTCCATTGGGTCCGTAATGTTGAATTATTACCGGATTTCAAATTTCGTAGTTATCAGAGTTGCTGTGTGAACATACGACGTATAAACGCGTTGAAATTTAAATCGAATTCAATTTAAATTTAACATTGAAACTAGTCAATATCAGTACTTTACCTTCCCATCAAAATGCTGTAGCAAAGTAAATCAAACACGATTTATCATCCCAAAATCACACAACCTTCATTTCAAAGCATGGCAGAAGTCTCGTTCGATGTCAGAAAGAAAAAAATCAAACGAAAGGATAAAATAAATGGCGGCCTCTCTCGTTCGTCCCTCTTTCAAAGCTAGGGCTTCTTCAAAAACAGAAGACGCCAATTTTCATGACTCGTTCCATCGATGACCTCGACCTTGCTTTGGCGATCGACGCTCCTATCTGCTGGAGGCTACATCAATTCGATCGAGTTCGACTTCGTTTGTGCTTGGAGTCTGCGCTCGTTCAAATCTTCAGCAACTAGGGTATTCGCAAATTCGAAGACATCGAATTCGTGCTCTTCAAAAACAAAGGTGAGTAATTTATATTACTCATATCTAATTCGAACTTCTTATTTACGTGGTTGTGTGATTTACGCGGCTTTGATGATTCTTGATTTTGGTTTGAACCTGTTGTTTTGAATTCTCTGACGACTTCGATTTTTGGATGGTGACTTTTGTTGTATGTTCACCCCAGTAGCATCCTTGACTTGAAACTGAATTTTTATAATTCTAGTTACTCACATCTAATTCATCTCTAAAATGGTATTTCTGCAGATTCGATTTTATTTGGTGATTTTTGTGACTTCTTCCAATTTGTGCTTTTGTTGCTTGAGCAACTGATTCTTAAGGCTTGTTTTGATTTTGATGATGATTTCGTTCGTTCTTGTGCCTCGGTCTTCATGGAGTTGACTTGATTGTGAACTGCGTATATTTTTATCTTGGTTTTGCCTGTTGACATTTTCTCTTGGCACTTGAAACTGGGTGTGGTGGTGATTGCCTCTGGCTTCCCTGGTATTCATATCTGACTATAGTTTTATGGATGAGTTTTGATCTGAGATAAGTATAATTGTTTTTGTGATGTATACATGCTTGTAATGAGTGCCAAACCCAGCTGTTCAACCTGGAAAAAAATGGATTGTTTTAAACTCAGCTATCTCAAACATAAGTATAAATCTTGTTCTCATCATCTAGTTAGTTTTAAATTAAGACTCCAAAAGGAAGATGGATTGTTTCCGCATGTAGATTATTCTAAAAATTGTTTTATTAAGTAAATCAAAGCATAAAAAGATCAAGGACATAAACAAGTCAGATCAGAGGAGCAACAGCTCATCGTTTTTTTTTACTGTGAGTAACATCACTTCATAACAAATTTAGACGTATACTTCTGATGCATGTATGTATGTGAATGAGTGAGTTTATATCTTTATATATATATGCCTTGTGAATAATGAATAATCCTTGAATGCAGGCTGTTATCATATACACTGTCTATTTTGAGTTTTCCCCATGTCTTGTTTTGATTTAAAAATCATGCTCTTTCATATACTGATTTGTTGTAAGATTAGAGTCAAGACAATATTGGTTGTTATATTCTAAACTAAAGGTTAAACCTATATTTGAGTTTTAAAAAAAAGTTAGATCATATCTCTGGAAAAACAAATCAAAGAAACCGATTTAAGTTTTTTTTAAAAACCCAGATTTGCCCAGAGTTTTCTAAAACAAAGTTTAAATATATATAAGTCACTGTTATACTTAAGTTACTATTTTGCTGATCCATTTCTTAGTGAAATCTGATCAGTTTGGTTGTGAAGATTTGTTCAACCTGGTTTGTTCATTGTCTTGCATACATTTATATAAGTGTGCATGTTTTACTGCACTGTTTAATTTTACCTGTTACTCTTGCAGTACATTGATATTCATGTCTCCACTTTGATCATATATGTTGTTTGCATTTCCAGTTCCATTTACTTGACTCTGTTTCAACTTCACTTCATGTATATACTAGTTGGTTGTCATTGTATTTGCTTGATAGTCAGTTGATCTTGTTGTGTTGTCTCTGTTGCCACTCTGATCTGGTCTGCAATACTTGAAGTGGTCACTGACCTGAGTCTTGTTGCATTGGTTATCTCACTTGATTTTTGTTGAGCTTGTCACTGTGTTGCACTTGCTTGACCCAGTATGGTAGTTGTATATTTGCATACTAGAGTCAGTTGCATCCTCCCTGTAGTCATTCGCATGTCATGGTTGCATTCTCTGTCCATTGCAGTGTTTTAGTGCATTGTCACGGCCCTAAATTCTTTATGACATGTATATTCATCAAGTTACTTCCTATGCATCCTCAATCCCTACCGTGTTTCAGTTACTTTGTTATGCGTGCGTTAGGAAAAGTGCTACTGCATCCATTTTTGTCTTTGCATGTCTAACACATGCAAGATATACATGAATCCATGTCCACAGACATTATTTAGTTGCATACATGTGTGTGAATGAGGGTGTACCATCTTGGCTCCTGCGTATGTATTATACATCGTGTGCATTATTTTGGCACTGCGTGGGTACTATATTTTTGTGCAGGCAATGGAATATATTGCATACAGATAATTAAGCTGGATATCATATGTTGGATATCATTGTCAAGTCCTATTTCCTGTTGGATTTTCACTTTAAGTTGCATGAATTTAGTATAGGTGTAGCATGCGCATAACAGTTTTTGGGCTAAATATATATAATTTTGGCCAAATCACATCTTTGACTTCTTGTTCATAATTTGAAGTCTGGTGTTTCATCATTGACTCGGTTTTGTCTACCATATATGTGATGCATTTGTGATATTTTCTTGCCTTTTTGTTGTGTGCACTGGCTTTTGCCTGTTGTGCACTTCATACTATGTAACCACTTGAGTTTCTGGCCATTCTTTGTTTCAGATTTGTGCATATCTCCTTGTATGCTTGGAGTCTTTGTTCAACCATTTTGAAAGTAATTGGTCTGGACATTGTTGTATTGTGACTTGTACATTGATGTGTACATTGAGTAGAATCCAGCTTAAACGTTCGGGTTTGACCTTGTGCTTGTTTGTGAACATACGTTGTCTTTTGTGCATTTCATACTGTAGTGGCGAGGCAGTACCTGCGTGCGTGTACTGCAGCCCTACCAGATCTGATGTTTTAATTGATGTTTTCTATGGATGGAAATTGTTTTATGTTGCCAATTCAATATGTTTTGAATCGTATTTTGATTTGGTATAAATTTGATGATTTTGTTGTTAATTGTCGTTCAGGCAATTCTGATGTTTTTCCTAAATTATCTTCATTTATAATCCCTTCATCTATTTTCGTTGATAATTTGAATTTTCTGATTTATTGCTTAACACTGTTAAGTGTTATATTTAACGTTATCTGATTTCTTTATTAAAAGGGTCGGATAGACGAGAATTTATCTTGACTGTCGTCTAATTGTTATTTGGTTATTATTGCTTCTGTGCACTAATAACTGAGTTTGAATTAGACTGACCCGTATATTATTTTCTTTTGAATGTAATACTCGGGTCAGACCGAGTATTTTACAGCTTGAAGGTTTCCGGGCAGCGAAGTTAGAGAGAGAGGGAAAAATGCTCACTTTAGTTCGGGGATTTTGTATTTAAAGAAATATTCCGCTGTATAAATTCAATTCATTGTATAAACTCAGATATTTGTAAAAGGAAGGAAAAAATTCATTTTTTGCGAAATAATATTATTATTCTGTGTTTCTGTGGCTGATTTTGTTTAAACTCTATAAACTAAATAACAATCGGTCATTTTGAACGTTTCAAGTTGATTTAATTACCGACTAGGGGCGGTCAAAAGGGCGGGATGTTACAGGAATACGATTCTAATTTCTACTACTTTAAATATGACATTTTACGAAATATGAGTTCTAAAAATTAGAAAAGAAAATTGCAATATAGTAATGGAATCATAACTAATTTTGTAACCAAATTTTCCTCTGTTGTATGTATGATACATTTTGTAAGCAAACAAATATATAATTCTTTAAAAAAAATTAGAATCCAACTAATCAAACGCATTACTGTATATAAATAAATGAAGACATTATTGTGAAAGTTCAGTTGACCATTATAAACAGTTACGATAAATGTTGGGTCAGATACATCAGACAACGAGAGAAAAAGAGCTAATTTCAAATTAATTTTCTTCTAATTTATCATCAAACCCTTTGTACTATTGTCATAAGTAACTTTGTTAAAAGTCAAAACATTAGATCACTATTGTTTATTGGATGAATTTGATTTGGATCTAATTTTAATTGTACTATCATTATTAGTAAAATTAATTTGATTCATAATCACTGCTAGAATATTTTAAAATGAGGACGAACCATGGAGTCGGTCGGAGTCGGTTTATGGAGTCGGCTGGGGATGGCCAAATTTCTATTAAATTTTACGTCGGCTGGGGACGGCCTGCAACGGTCCGAGTCGGCTAGCGTCGTCTATTTAATTATTTTTCCAACCTAATTCTTATATACACCTATTTCTTCTGAAAAAATAAAGTGTTATAGCTAACTTCTACAAAATGATTTTTTTTTGATAATTTTTTTTGATGATTTTTTTGCGAATCCAACCATATGGATTCGATTAAAACACTATGAAGCATCACTGGTTCAAATTTGGTCTCGTTTGAAGGTCGTTCGGCCTTCGAACGAAGGGTTTATTGTCCGAAAGTCCATGAAGAGCCATAAATTTGAAATTCAAGATCGGCACCTCAAATTCGTGTATTTTTAAAGCATATTCTGGAAGCATGTCCAAAATACCTTAGATCGATATAAGATTCAAAGAATTTATTTTTACGCCGCACATTTTATTTTATGTAATTTTATTACACCAAATACATTTAAAAATTCATAATTGATTACCCAACGGTTTATTTTAATTCTTTAAAATGTTACATATAACCACCTTTATCGAATTTGTATAACAGATCGACTAAAAGTCGCATCGAATTGTCGTGCGTGTTAGATTTTCAATAACGATAACATTTCGAATTACACGAACATATATCATCAAAAATATCAATTTAATCTATCAGGACCCGTCATAATTGGGTCAATAATAATAATAAATGTCAATTTTTTATTATAGTTGTGTTTTTATTTTTTTAAACGAAATAGGTGTAAAAAAATGAATTAAAAAAATATATACGGGCGGACCCTAGCTGTCACTAAACGGGCCGATGCTAGCCGATGCCATATCGAGTATACAGGTTTGAGCCGAGAGCTTCTTCCTCGCTTTCTTTGCTTACTAGAAAAATAATTTTTTTTCTTCCCCATCACCGATTCCGACCCTCTCCAGCCGTCACCATCCGTCGTCGTCGTCGTAGAAGCCTAGAACTCGCCGGAATCTGATCCTCTTCTTCTTGAATTTGGTAATTTTCTAAACCCTAATTTTGAATTAAATTGTTTAATTAGGTTTAAATGTACATTATTGTGATGATAATTGGGTGTAGGTATTGCAAATTTAGTGTATTAGGTTATTTTTAGTATGAAATCGTTGAATTTGAAAGTGTGAATTGAGAATAATTGGGTGTAGATATTTAGAATTTGAAACTGTGAACGTGTGAATTGAGAATTAGGACTTTGAAAGTGTGAAAGTGTGAATTTGAATTTTATTCCCGATCGATCCCTTATATTTTATTTTTGGATTGAGTGAGGACGACTTAGTCGTTGAGTATTGTTTGACTGGCCTGTGCGCCTTGTATTTGGATTGAGTGAGGATGACTTGATCATCGAGAGTTGTTTGACTATCCTATGCGCCATGTGTTTGGGTGTTTATTGCTTTATATGCAATAAACATCTTAATATAAATGATTTAAAGGAAATAATTTATAAATAAATTTCTTACTTATTTTAGTCTATCTTTAATTTATATAAATAGTTTAAACGAAAATAAGACTGCAATTAAGTCTTTAGTCCCAAAAAGCTTTGGTAGATTAGAAAATATGATAATAATCATATAAAATTTTAGATGCAACTATACGCGTGCAGGAATAAAAAAGAAATGCTGTCGAAATTTCTAATATATATATATATATATATATATATATATATATATGTTTAAATTAGAAAAAATGTTCAGCTATCTTTTCGACCGTACTTGGATGTATGAAAGTCGAACAGGAACGAAAGGTTCAACGATAAAACATTTAAGGATGGTGTACATGAATTTGTTAAATTCACTAAAGCTAATAATGAAGAAGGCGGCATACAAGTTCGTTGTCCGTGTAGTAATGTCGTCATTTGCATTACCGAGAACCGGATTTAGTTATTGTACATTTGTGTAAATCCGCTTTTGTGCCAAACTATTATTTCTGGGATCGTCATGAAGTAAAAATTATCGCATCTAATTCTATAGTGCCTGAGCTGAGGTGAATAACAATAATGTTACGACGAATCTAATAGTAGATATGGTGGAAGATGCAACACGGTCAATGTTCCATACTGTTCAAGCTAATGATGTAAATGTCGAAGAAGAACCGACCGAGGGAGTGAAAAGAATTTATGATTTATTGGATTTTGCGAAAAGACCGTTGTGGGAAGGTAGTAGTAGCGAAACGGAATTGTCAGTTACTGCCCGAATACATTACTATGAAATCAAAATTCAATTTTACAGAAGCTGGATTTACAGCAGTTGTACAAGCTATAAAACAACATGTCATCCAATAATCTGATGTGCGATAGTCATTATAAAATGAAAAAACTAATGTCTGCTTTCGGTTTGCCCTACAGAAGATAGAGACATGTATAAAAGATTGTATGGTGTATTGGAAAGATGACATTAATCTTAAAAAATGTAGAATATGTAATGAGGAAAGATACAAACCAAGAAAAAAAGAAAAAAGTTCCATATAAGAGAATGCACTATTTACCCATCACTCCCAAACTTTAAAGGTCATACGCGTCATCTACGACAGCATCACATATGAGATGGCACGGTGTGAGAACGTAAGAAGAGGGGACTTTGATACATCCATCGGACGGAGAAGCATGGAAATGTTTCGATAAGATTTATCCTACGTTTGCCACAGAGAGTCGTGATGTGAGACTTGGTTTATGTACAGATGAATTTTCGCCATTCTCTCAATTTGGTAGTAAATATTCGTCTTGGCCTATTATCGTTACACCTTATAATTTACCTCCGTGGATGTGTATGAAAACTTCATATATGTTTCTTACGGTTGTCGTCCCTGACCCTGATGTTCCGACAACAAGGAATCGATGTTTATCTATAGCCATTGATCGAAGAATTGAAAATATTATGGTATGAAGGGGTGGATACATACGGCGTATTGAAAAACAAGAATTTTCGTATGTTTGCATCTTTGTTATGGACTATTGGTGATTTTCTAGCTTACGCAATGCTTTCAGACTGGAGTACGACCGGTCGTCTGGCTTGTCCTTACTGCATGGATGCTACACGGGCATTTTCATTACTACATGGAAGGAAAATTTCATGGTTTGATTATCATTGATGTTTTCTCCATGTTAATCATACTTTTAGAAGAGATAAGAAAAACTTTATAGTAAATAGAGCAGAGAACATACAACGACCAACGACTTTTTCAGGTGAAGAATTATATGAGCAAGTTAAAGAATATACGAAGATACATAAAACTGGAGTATAGACTGAAATTCTAGGTAAATCGAACTGACATAATTGGTGCAAACAAAGTATATTTTGGGTGTTACCTTATTGGAAACATCTCTTACTACGACATAATATTGATGTGATGCACCACAAAAAAGTTGTGTTTGATAATGTATTTAATACAGTTTTGAATGTCAAGGGTAAAACTAAGGACGATCTCAATTCAAGACATAATATAGAATAATATTGTGAATATCCCGAACTTCATATAAACCCTAATGATAGTAAAAAACCCAAAGCATGCTATGAGCTAGACAACGATCAAGTACAACTTGTGTTGAAGTGGATTGAAGGGCTGAGATGTCCTGATGAGATTTCTTCAAATCTCCATAGATGTGTTGACTTAAAAAACAATAAATTGAGTGGGATGAAAAGTCACGATTGACATGTCATGATGGAAAATTTCTTACCCGTCGTTTTTAAAGAACTATTGCTCGTAAAAGTGTGGAGTGCAAAAACAGAATTAAGTCTGTTTTATAAAGAGCTTTGTTCGGCCATGTTAAACGATGAGCGTATTCGTAAACTTGAAAATGACATCCTTATACTGCTCTGCAAACTTGAGAAAATATTTCCTTCAGGATTATTTAATGTAATAGAGCATTTACCCGTTCATCTTCCATATGAAGAACTTCTTCGAGGTCCTGTGCGATATGGATGGATGTATCCATTTGAGAGGTAATTTTGAATATTTGAAATAATAATTTAAATTTGAATTTGATGTTAATTAAATTTTAATCAAATAAATTTTGTAATGGGTACTTGAATCATCTCAAGAAAAAGTTAGACAAAAAACACGAATCGAAGGTTCGATTGCAAATCATATATCGAAGAAGAAGCTTCATTCTTTTTCTCTCACTATTTCAGTGACCATATTAACTTTTCATTTGCAAGTGTTTCACGCAATGATGAAGCCGTTGAACAACATTGTTCTGAATCAATGTTTTCTACTTTTAGACAGAATGGCCGAGCTGTTGGAAAATGTGTTGAAATATGGTTAGACGATAGAGATTATCATATAGCACACACATACGTTCTTAATTGTTTTGAAGTTATACAATTTATTAGGTAAATATTGAATGATAATTCTTGATAATAATACATATTTGCATTATTTACAAGTTACCCAATTTAAATTGATTTTGCACTTAAAATACATATACATATATTTGCAGTATTTACGAATCAGAACATCACTTAGCGATTTCTGCAAAGAATTTCCTAATTGGTTTACGAAATACATTTATGATCAAAGAAATTGTATCGGTGATGAAGGATTGAAACGTTTTGCGATAGGACCAAAAAAGAAATGTCAACACTTATCAAATATTCTTCGTGAATGGATTTAAATTCAACACCAAGGAACACGGTGCTGAAAAAATGACTTATAACAGTGGTGTATTTGTTAAAGGGACTGATGATCCAGATGAACATATAAAATATTTTTACGGCATCTTAACCCAGATTTTGAAATTGATATATTCTGTCCAATCTGCAGAAAAATTATTTTTATTTAGATGCAGTTGGTTTAGCAATGTCCCGGGCTCTGATATCAACATGCACAAGGAATATAAACTTATTGAAATAAGCCATAAATCACGTTACTCAAAGTATGATCCTTTCATGTTAGCCAAACAAGCGTTACAGATTTATTTTGCTCTGTATCCATCACTAAAACGAGATACAACAGACTGGTCGACTGTTTTTAAAACAAAGACAAGATTTACACTTGACGGAAATAATACTCCAGACGAAGCAGCTTATCAAGTAGATCTTGAGCCAAATAATGAGTTAATTATAATAACTGATGATCATGATGATATAGGGCCTTTGAACGATGAATCAAATATTCTAATAGAGCCATTTGAGACTTTAGAGGGAAATGACGATATAGAGTGCGAGACCGAGTCAGAATCAGAAAACGATGAAGAATGATTATTAATTAGTGATGACGTAATGTATATAAGATGGACTTTGTATCGTTTGTTGTATTATGTCAACTCTAAAACCTGTGTTACTGTAGTGGAAATTCGTATCGTTTGTTGTATTATTCTTTTATTAGTATGTTGTGAGCTATACGTATATGATTATTAATTAGGCATATTTTCTAATTATGAAATGATATATGTTTTTTTTCATTATATGATATATGTATGTATATATATATATATGCATGTTTCTAGCATATATTATGCCACACAGTAGGCGGTCCCAAGGTTCATGAGGCCCTGCTGTTGGCGAGGGTAGTAATGGTACGGCCGATAATCGCCAGAGAGCATACTCAGTGCCGAAGATCAATGGAGGGTACATATTTAATTTAATGCAACTTCGTTATATTATTTAGTGCGTGCTACTAGTATATTTATGATTTATTAACTGACAATATCAAAATGTATTCAGGGGTTTCGATTTACAGCCATCCGAGCCCATTCTAGCCATGTCTCGCAACAGCTACCGTAGTAGGATGACGGACTCGTGGGAGTATGGGGATAGGATTCCACTTTATATCAGAGATGCCATATGGGCTGACCTTTAAGTAAGTATAAAATTCTAATTAATTTGAGATTGGCATATTTGACCTTTGAAAATTAATATACAATTTATATAATTCATTTAAATTTCAACGTATATGTGTCCTTTATTGTGGATCCCGAAGATCTCGGGACGTTCAGGACGCACTGGGAGATGAATATGAGAAAAAACTATAGAGGTACATTCTCCAAGATGAAAGAGGCCGTTGAAAAACCAAACTGGATGAGCGGAAATTTGTATGCGCAGTTTGTGTGGGAAAGCGAAGACGTAGAAGATAAATTTTCTACTTTCATATGTCTGTAATTATAATTCGTTTAAATGTTTATATAATAGTTAAATTATACAGGCGGTATCATCGAGGAACTCCACAAACAGGCTTAGGAATCCTGCAACATAACGCGATGGACCCAAGTCTTTTCAGCAATATAGAGAAGAAATGGTAAATATAAAAGTTGTTATTTGTAATTTACTTATAACCTTGCTTAGTTATATATATGTATATATGTGTATATATATACATTCTTTAATCATATCTAATTTCAGGCGAAGGAGAGAGGTGGTGTTGCACCGTCTTATTTAGACGTCTTCACCCGAACACACGCCGTCGAGCATATAGATGAAGATGGCGTGGTAACATATGAATGGTCAGACGCTAAATCAGCGAATATCCGGGTATAAAGACTATACTTTTTTTCTTTTATTCAACAATACATTAAACCGAATATTCATCTGCTCAAAATTATATTTCTAAACACAGGAGATATGCAATCAGGAGATTGCTCGCATGCTTGCAGAGTCTGGCAGTGAGCAGTTGACCGTTGAGGAGACAGATAAGATATTCGCTCGTATTACCGACCCGCCGACCAGAAATAGACAGTATGGATGTGGCTATCAAGCGGTAATATTTATTGAATTTGATTAATTCATTAACCGGTTTATAAATTTTACTGTATATTATGTACAAATTATAACTATGAATTTATTAATACACAAGCCGCGACGCAAACCGCTTACAATAAACAATAGGCTGAAGAGACAATAGCGGCCCTGCAAGCACAAGTCGCCGAGTTGAACGATTGAAGGAAGACTGGATTGAAGCAACAACTAGACGAGGCGATTGTTGCTTACTTGGCTGAACACGGGAAGAATATGCCGCCATCATAGGGATCTGGCGCTGCTGATGATTGTGGTGAGTGGTAGTAAGCTTTTATATATGTTTTCTGATGAACTTTGAATGTCTTGTATATTTGATGAACATTTGGTTTAATTTTGTAAATATTATGGATATTTATGATGATGGACGTTTGAAGATGTGTATCGATGTTTTGTTGTTCTTAGTTGGGTATATATTTGACGTATATTGTTGTTTGGTGAAGTATATTTGAGGAATATATATGATTGTGTGGATGAAAGGTAGAAATGGTTGCTGAAAATGCAGAAAAATATACGCAGAATAACGTCGGCTGGAGTCGGCTAGGGACGGCCTATGGGTCATTTATTTTTTTACACATGGACTACACTTAGCGTCGCCTAGAGTCGGCCAGCGGATTCTAACCGATGTTAAACTAGGGGACGGATCCGTCCCCATTGCCGTCACCATTTCACTCGACGACGAGCTATTTAGCGTCGGCTAGAATCGGCCGGAGTCGGCTAAGTGTCGATGCTAAAAGGCTTCTCCTTGTAGTGAATGTTATTATATTTAAATATTTAATGAAATAATTTGTTATCAATTTGAATAACATTTATTCAAATGTAAGTTTCAATAATAATATAATTTTCATATTTAATGGTGTATGTGAAATTTTAGTTTTGAATAACAAAAAACCGCATCATCATAATTAATAAAATAATTTTATTATATATATTTAAATTAGTACTTATTCAAATTCAATATTTTAAAAATTGATACTATATATTTAAGTGACATAATTTTGTTTTAAATTAAATGTCAAATATTCATGTCAAACGAATAATGTTTTATGATATTATTTTTATTATTAATGGTGTTTATGCATAAATATTTAATGATGATATCAATATTATAATATTCAATTTAGCTTTTGGAAATAGCTATATAATTTACCGTTCAATTGCGTAAAATATAAATTACAAACCCATCATACGTTAAATAACATAATTTCATTTTTGACAAGCTTTATGAGGTAAATTTATATTTACAACATTATGACAATCATATTAACAAATAGTGATGTTACATATTCACTTATATATACATATAATATATAGATATCACATAAAATAAATTATTTGTACACAGTATTAACAATTTTAACTATAATTTTTTTGAGTTGGGCCATTAATTTTTACAAAGATATGTAGTTAACGGGTGTTGAACCATCAACCTTGTATCTGAACGTCACAAATCGCTTTAGTTTATGATTAATATATCACAATAAATTTATCATATATTGCATAATAAAAATATATTTGAGCAAAAATCAAAATATAAATAATCAAACCGACCGTTAAGGAGGTTTGCTTACTGTTACTGGCCAAAATCAATTTTTCTGAAGCCAAAAAACATGGATCTTGTCTCATCGCGGTTTCCCTAAAAATGTGGATCTTGTCTCATCGTGATTTCCCTAAACTTCCTCCTTTTATTTCGCGCATCAAAGATTCCAAATTCAAATCTATTATGATTTTCAAATTCTAAAATTTCAATTTCAAATCGACAATTTTGAATGCTTTGATTAATATTTAAATTTGAAATTCATATTTTCAGATTCAAATCTCAATTTATTCTTTTTCAACATATTATCACTTAATGTTTAAGTAATGTTAACAAAAAATTTTAAATGTATATTTCTTATCAAAGTTATACAATCGAACGGTCGATTTCTCCACCGTTGTACGGTTATACTAGTACTTTTTAACAACATTATCGTGTGCAACGTACGGGCTACACGCTAGTACATACTGAATTTATTTCTTTAATTTAGTTTTTAAATTGATATATACATTACTAAATATCTAACATTGGAAATTGTGGTTTATTTTCAAGTCGGAGGGTTATATTTTGCGATCCACGTGATCTCATCTCAAATTGATCAGTAATCGAATTATGACCGTTAAATCATTTTCCTAAAATTAAGTTCCAACACCTGCCTAATTCTCCACGTGCTAATTTTAGATCTTATTTATCCTTTTCCCGTTTCACGTTTAATACCCTTTCTTCCCTGTTTGCCGTCGATTCATAAATTAGCATCTTCCTTCACGTTTTATCGAACTCTTCCTAATCCCTTTCTTCATTTTGTAGAATATTCATGTCTTCTCCTTCGATTGACAACCCTAATGCCCTAATTACTCCCTTATGATTTGTCTCTCGCAAATCCTAACCGTAATTTGGATTCAATACCAACAATAGCAACTGTAATGATTTCAAAATCCATTAAAACAGTTGCTGGAGGCTGAGGCTAAAGGATTTATTTCTGAAATATTTTGTCTTTATTTTGAGTATATTTGGATAAAATATTTTTTCACATAACATTGAAGATTGCTTTGGCTTACTAATTCAATTCTTTATCACCGGTACTAATGTTGATTAACGTGGATCAAATGCCTCCGCAAACAAATTTCTTCACGACTATATAATTTAAAATTAAAATGGAAAAAACTAAATCATATATTAGTTTATGAATATGGTATAATTCAAGACGGATTAAAGGTTGTATATCAGTCTTAAAAATTCAGCCTTAGAGATATCAAAGAGTCAAAGTTCAGTCTTTGAATTTTAAGGTTGAAAATTTTCAATCTCAAATTATTTTTATCACCAACAATTTCAAGACTGAGATTTCAGTATTTAATTGGTTTTAAACATTATTTTAAAACCGAATGACTTACTTAAAGACCAAATTCTTCAGTCTTTAATTGAATGTTTTCTTTACTCATCCTACTCATCGAACACACCTTGAACCATTCTTCTTAGAGAGAACATTTATCTAACTCAGTAGGGGAGTTTTGAAGTTCATTATTAAGATATAATTTATTTTGAAAAGAGAAGAAATTTATTTTTATTTAGAATAAGGCCTATTAGTATATTCATAACATCAATAAGATGTGTAAAATATCTTATGTAGATTTTCTATTCAAGATATGACCCATTACAAGTGACTTCTTATCTCACTTAAATAATTAAACATATTTAATTAGTTCATTCCATGTATATTTTGGCCCTCATTATTTTAAAATAAATTTTGACTACCAAAATTATATATATTATTTATTATATTTAAATTATTATATTAGCCCAAAAATAATAAAATACAGGTGTAACAAATTTTTTTATTAATTAGTTTTATGCCTCTGATTAGTTGATTAAATTATTTTCATTCGGAAGCTATAAGAGTTGTGGTTGTGAGTCTTAGTGGTGAAGTCTGCCCTCGGTATTATTTAAACAATTTAAATATTAAAACATGCACGGACTACGTCAAAGAATAGTAATGGACACGAGCTCGTTACATATAGATTATCTAGATAAAATTCAATTTCTTATATTTTAAAACGGTATCCTCAAGTATCAATATTTCGCGTATGTTTTATTTTTATCATCACCATATCACTTTAATATCTGATCGCTCACCATATCACTTTAATATCTGATCGCTCAATGGTCAAAGCTCCTGTAATATCTGTAGTTAATTATATAGTACAACAGTTAAATGCATGATTCAAATCGATAACAATTATCGATTTACTGATTTGATTTGGTCAAGAATTTGACTTTAAGTTGACTATCAAAAAACATTATATGCACCACAAATTTTGCTTGGGGCTTATCCGACGGCACATCGTTTGATGGTAAGACATCAGTATAACGAGAAAATTTTGGAGGTAAGCCATCGAACGCGGTGCCCTAAGCAAAAACTGTGACACTAAACCAAATTTATAGCCAAACAATGGCATACTATCCAACCAAAACTCGGATGAAACTCCATATGTTAGAATATTACTTAGGGAACCATGACATCTATGAAATAAAATGCACTTAATAAAGCGTGGACAACTCTTGCATTATCAGTCCAAACAGATCCCTTCTGGCGTGACATTCCACATTTCATTTGTTTATGGAGACAACTGTAAGTATGTTGAGTGTTATTGATAAAGGAGGAGGATGACTCTTAACCTTAGAGGCATCAATCCTTTAATTAATGCGGTTTATAATGGCGAACCAATTCAAATTCGTAGAACCAGTGATTACAGTTTTCATGACCAGACCGGACCGTCGGTTTGACCACAAAAACCGCACACCAAGGCCCAAAACGACAATAGACCGTAAGCTGCAACTAACCTTGATTTAACAGCAGTCCAATTACGAAAACCCGGTTGAGTTAACGAAACAAAAAATAGTTCATTTTACACAGACCCATTAAACGCAGACCAGGTTGGAGGTAGGTCTGTTAATAGTACGAGTTACCAAAAAATAAATGCATATATCATTTATCTATAGATGTTTCTCTCTTTTTTCGTATTTTTGTTATAAGCTACCGAAACTTACCCATTAAGTGGTATAGTTGCAGGCCAAGCAAGCACTTCAGACCAACCTTTGCATGAATCGGTGACCGCTTGTCTTATGGGTGAATACTGAAGTATCTCTGCTTTAATAGAGGATGTGGGACTATTAATAAGCAGCTGAATATTGAACATTTCATAATGCATGCTCTCCATTCTGACTACCCCCTAATTACCCGCTTCTTCATAATTTATAGATTAAATTCTAATATAGGATTAACACGATTCTAATAGCACAACTGACCTGATTCTTAGAACTTCGACCTTTTGCCGTCACCATTCGACTTGCGGTTCGGTTATGATAACTATGCTAGTGATGCCTACTTGTGGAGCAACAAAAGTAAAAATGCTCCCAAATCATTCTGTTAACTAGGACAAAGCAATTTTCAACTTATCAGGGTTGCAAGCTTGGAGATCTCTAATTGTTAACTACAACCTGCATGGTGTGTATTCTATAATCCTGGACTGGAGAAAACTGTTTGCTAAGCATAAAGGAGAACATTAATTAAGAATTTTCAACTCATTGCCATGAGCATTTCTTACGCGTTGTTCGTGATGGTTGGAAAACTTCAATAAGTGTACTTGAACTTGAAGGCTAAGATTGAGAAGAACATCAAAACCAAATCACGGACATGATCAGTGGGAGCACTCATGCTGATAAAGCGGGCATATCCAAAGCTGTTGTATCATATTTCTGCGAATTTATTCGACTCTGTAACCACAAACGCTATTGATTTTTATCTCCTTAATGATATTCCCATGCCTGGTACTTCTGAAACTCAATATAACAATTTTTCTACCTCTGTTTCCATCTCTGAAATTAAGGATAAATTATTCTCTCTAAGTTCTACATTTTTTGGAGGCTTTGAAAATTTTGCTCTGAAATTCCTCCCACGTTGCTAAGACATTATCGAGCATGATGTTTCTAAAGTACTTGAAAAAAAGATAGTCAGTAACAAAATGTTAAAAGGTGTGAATGCCATAAATCTTTATGTGAACCTAAAGTAGCTCATCTAGAAAATGTAGTGGATTTTAGGCTAACTGCATGTTACAATAATGTATTAAAAAAGTATCATCTTCTAAGCTTAAACTTGTCATGCCATCTAATGTATAATAACCACTGTGCAGTTATTCATAGAAGAAACATTAGTATTACACACTCATAAACTGGTAAGAGACTATTCCAAAGTTTCTGTATCCCCTGGATGTTTTATGAAAGTAGACATCAAAAAGGCATTTGATTGTGTAGAATGGCCTACAAGCCTCTCCATCGTCCCGAAATGCAATTTCCACCCTGGATCAAGGTATCAAATTTTCCTTTCTATTTTTGTGTTTATCATGAAAACAGTGAGAAAGATTTTTCATCAACGAAATACGAATTATAGTTTTATAAGCATCCCACATGCAGGGAACCATTAATCACTTTCAAGATTTTTGTTGATGATCCTGTTGTCTTTTGTAAACCAACTCATAAGGCCATCAAAACTATTATCACTACACGGAATACAGTGATTTCCGGCGGCTTACAGCCGTCGACGGCCGTCGGGAGCCGTCGAAAATCCCGTCGAAATATAGAACATGGATTTTGTCTATTTCCGACAGAAACGACGACGTCGTTCCGACGGCTTTATCGACAGCCGTTCCGACTTTTTTTTCGATGGCATAGACGTCCACGTGGCTTGAAAACTTGCTAAAAAACCATCGAACGCCGTCAGAAGCCGTCGCTGATATTCGATTCAATAGATCCTCGGAAGCCATCGGATATTGTCGCTGAATTTAGACCGATAGGCTGTCGAGAGCCGTCGAAAATTTGGATAAATTTTTTAATTCAGCAGCGAAACAACGCATCAATATCAATATATATCACAGCACATTAAAATTAATATATATCATATATATAAACTAAGATCAATATCAATAACAATATAAAACTCAAACATTACCATCTCAATCTCAAACTCAAACATTATCATCAATACAAAACAAACCGTCCATTATCAATCTCATACATCCAACTGCAATTTGTATATCCAACATCAATGTACAACATATACAACGTCTAAAATATCAACCAAGTACATTCGTCCAACAAATCAATATCATACACCACATGTTCACAAATCAACCTCACCATCTCTTATTGTATATATACACAAGTTTAAAAAAACCGCAAAACGTACCATATGACTCGTCGTCGGCTTCGGAACCACCAAACGAAGGGAATGCTGCATGACATTCCACGTACTCGGCCAAATGCTGATTTAGTTGCTCCATTTGCGCTGGTCGGAGGCGGTACTGCTCCTGCAGCTGTGCAATCTGCTCCGCTATCGAAGGCCATTAATTTCAGCATTGTCCTGAGCCTTTTGATAAACCTTTTGTGAGGCACAAGCTTGCAAAAGAAGTCGAAATATGTTTAAGTTATCACGTAACTTTTATAAAAATTAAGCAATTTTTACAACTTAGTTAATTTTTTATAAATTACCGCTTGATTGCCGTAACCATAACGCCTATTTCGCATTTCACTATGTCGGATCTATAACGGAGTCGAAGATAGCGTCCTCTTCATCAGTGGTCAATTGCAACCGTCCTGATCGCTCGAGCATCTCGCACGTGCTTGCATAAATCTTTCTTACAATGCAAAATTAAATACAATTAAATATTGCATGACATTATTGTAATATTTTTTAACCAATTAATTAAAATGATTATTATTAATAACTTATAACTTAAAATATACTTACATGTGCGGCGTATGTTTTATCATCATCATGTCAGGCATACGTCACTGATCCCACGTCGTTGGTCTGCCTAACGACATGAGTATGTGCAAATATGTCCATATACGAGACAGAAGCCCCACACGCTCTTTACTGCAATAATTGATATATATTATCGTTATTCATACAAATTTATAAAAAATATAGTAACTTTTCGTAATTGCAATTAATCTATTTAACAAGTCCTCGTAGTGATCGTGAAATGATTTCTAGCCACAACGGTGTGTGATTGGATTTTTCTACCTGTTCACCGAGTTTTTGTCCAACTCTGTCTGCGAATTAAAAATTAAGATTATATTTTACAAGTATAAATTATGTATTCTCTACTGAACAAAGTAGGATAAGTAGGATGATATCTGATAGACTTACCCTGAATTCATCGCTTTCCACCACGCGATCCAAGCATCTCATACGCTGGTGCCCATCCATCTTGGTTTCTTCTCAGATTTTCTGATGGTAGACATCGTATCCCGATCAGTTGTGCTGGCAAAGAGAAAAGTCCTCTTCTTTTAGGTCTACTGCTCCTTGGATATATGTTGAAAAAAAATATAAGTTATACACTTATTGTAACGACCTACAAATTTATCACTTGGATAAATTATATTTATTTTTAAAATATTTGGATATGATTATAGAAGGAAGAAATAATCATGTTTTAAGTGGTAAATAATAATAGTTATTTTGTTCAAAAAATTATTTACGGACATATTATCGAGAATTATCGAGGTAAAATATTGAAAATTTGTAAATATCGTCCTAGGTAAAATATCGATAAAACAGCCGGAAATTGTTTTGTCATTAAAACTGCTTTTAAACAATAAGGATCGTGCATGGATCTAGATTCATACTGTAATATATGTATCAAACAAGCTTATAAAATAATTTATTTTATTTTTGAAAAATAAAATGTATTTATGACATCGACCGTTGATATCGTCGGTTGTATATATTTCTTTGGAAATTTAAGTTAAGTTTAAATATTAAATAAATGAGTTTTTATTTATAAATAAACCTGTTTTAATCATTCAATAATGATGATACAATAGTTTTTTAATTTTTTTTACTAAAATAAATAGTTCATAGAAAAACAGAAAATGTGACCGAAGAACGTTTTTTGAAAATTCGACTTTTCGACACCGGAAAGTTGTCGGAAACTTTGTTCGTCTTTGTGCACTATACACATATATAAGAGTTAATTAATCAAATAATCATAATACACTAATGATATATTATCTTATATTAATTATGTTTAGGAAGTGATGTGACAATTATGGTTTTAAAAATAATGACTTATATATACAAGTATATATCATTATCTCTTGTCATATCTTAGCCTTATCATCATTATCGATCATAACCTGAAGGATGTGAGAGGGGAGATGTGACATATGAGGAAGAGGAAGGCAGTGATGTGACTTGTCAAAATAATAACATGTTATGATATCTTAATTCTAAGGTTAGTTTGATATTTTTTTCTACTTTCTTTCATCTATAAATACACACCCCCTTCACCATATTTTTATTTACTTCTCCATTTCCATTTCCCTAAAGCTTTCTTCATGTTTCATAGCTTCTTATGCTAGTTTAAGTTTTTTTTAAATCAAAAGGTTTAAATCGTTTTAAAGATGCAAAATTGTTTTTAAATTCTTTCTTCTTCATTGTTCCTCCACTTTATTTGGCCATAACTTCCTCTATTTTATACCAAATCAAGATTTTCATTTTTCAAATCGTATAAAATTTTAGTAGCTACGACTTTCTTTTTTACGTCCTTTTCTAATTCCAAGCTTAGGTTTGTCAAAATCTCATTTCTTTGCAGCGTATTTTTAAACTCAAAAATTCAGGTCCGAAAGTAGTTCTCCTTCTTTTGACTATATCTACCTCAAATAAAATCTAATTTGAGTGATATTTTTTTAAATTGTAGAGAATTTTTTTCTAAAACCTTTCTCTTGATCACCTTTTCCAAAATCTGAGAGCAATATGTCCAAAAATCAAGTAGAAGATGACATATTTTTGGGGTGATTTTTGGTGCATCAAAGGCATTTCAGATTTCAAAGATTTTCGGTGAGTAAAACTACTTTGTTTTGAATTTTTTTTTGACTTTAATATGATGTTTTTTGTGGTGATAATATGATGAGAAAATTGAGTAGTTATTATGTTGGTCGATGGTGATTTGATGGATGTTATGTTTGATATTGAATTTAAGATTTGAATGTGATGTTGTCGAGTGAATAAGCATATAACCTTATGTTTATATGTGTGTTTGATTGTGATGTTAAGAGTATGGCAATATGGATGTACGGTTGTGATTTAAGAATCAAAGTATGTTGAGTTGAAACAAAGTTAACAACTTTGTATGTTGCGACAGACGTGGGATCCGATTTGAAATCAAAACTATGATTTAGAGTTTCAAAGTTTGGAAATGGTTTTAAGTTTTATCTTGGTTAAAAGTTTCAGAAACTTTCTAAATTATTTCAAAACACATACGAGCAAACAATTAAGTGAAGTATTTTACTTAAAATAAGTAGAGTGAACTGTGCTTATATCGATAGTCGCTATGGATGAAGTTCGATAAATTTCACGATCTCCATCTTTAAGTTATTCATTTTGGAATTATTTTGCAACAGTTTCCAAACTTAATTAGTAACATAAAAAGAGATTAAGTTTAGATTATTTAATAATTTATTTATTTAATAAAATAGTTAAAGGTGATTAGCAGTTAATTAGTAATTAAGTAAGTGATTAGAGGTTAAGTAACACTTAAGGAATGTTAATGACTAATTATTGTTTAATAAGTTTTAATTAGTGATTAATAAAGATGAGAAGTAATTAAATAGTTAATTATTATTTAATTAAGTTAGTTAGTTGATTAATTATTATTTAATTAAATGATTATTAAATTAAATTTTAATTAATTAGGGTTAAGCTAATAATGAATTGTTTAAACCTTAACTAAGATGCATAAGAATTTAATTAGGACTAAGTTCATTAAGTCAATTAAAGTTTAATTATGATTTAATCTTGATTTAATTATGATTAATTAAGATATAATTATGGTAAGCCAACTAAATATACTGTGATCTTTTCAAAGGTTATTTTATACCCAATCAGTTATATTTTAAATAAATTTTCTTTTTAAGGTTAACTGATTTCAAATCAAAGGATTTCTTATCTGGACCATTAAGTACCCAAATGAATTAAAGTAGTGATTATAAAACATTGACACATTTTATAGGAAGTAAGTTGACTTGTGTTTAGCATAAATGTTGAATATCGATAACGTGATAAACACAAAGAAGTTAATTTCAATAAGCGGGTCATGGTAATTTAAGCATATGGAATATACTTTTATATGTAAAAAAATTACACCCGATAATGGGTGTATCTATATTTGTAACCTGGACATCTACCTATGATTGATTGTATGGTATTTGTGAATCCGTTACATATATGATGTTAGGCAATACCCATGATATAACTTGGATAAGTAAACTCAAATTTAATGATTCATTGTAGTCATTGAGCCTCCGTTTGGTTTTGGAAAGTTAATATTTTATTTTCTTTTAAAATGGTCTTCTAGGTTATTCTATTTTGAACAAGATATTTAAAGAATGATGTGACAATTGTTTTGAATATTATATAAAGAAGTTTATGAATAATTTTGGGGTATTCATAAAAGGAGTTTTAGAAACAGTTTTGAACGTTTATAAAAGGATTTTATAAATGGGTTTGAATGTCTATATAGGGAAGTTTTATGCAAGGTTTGAAAGTTTATAAAGAAGTTATATAACCAGGTTTGAATAGTTATAAAGATTCTCATAAACGAGCATGGAGGTTGATAAATGTTTTGTAAACGGGTTTACATTAAAGAAAAAATGATTTCATAGGTAAGGGAATTTTTTAAAGTATGTTAAAAATAATTACAATAGGAAATTGAGGTTTGGGTTTCTCGAGGCTGACCTTTTAAGTGGTATGAAACATCGGTTCCACACTTTACACCGAATGAATAGTGCTTAAAGTTATCCTTTTCTCTAATTTAACGTAGTAAAATCCTTTTAGAGATTTGGTAATGGAAAATCTTATGAATGTTTTGTGAATATACTTATGTAAAGGAGATAAGTATATGAATGTTGATAAATGTTTGGGAAATGAGATTTATGAATGAAAATGGTTTGAGGCTTAGTGATTGCTTTGGGTATTTAAATCTCTAGATTTTGTTGTTGTTATTTGATAGTTAAATGCCTAACTATCAAATTTAGCCTAATTTGACTTAGAAAGTATGAATGTAAAATTCGAGTTTTGGACAAGGATTCAAATACTTACTTCCAAAAGAAAGGAGAACGAGTCAATCGAAAATTATCGGTCGTTGGAATGGAAAGACCGAGATCGGATTTATATATCCGAAAACCACTCCGGACCAACATGTACGTTTAAGTGGAAGACATCTTGTTGATGGTTGAAGATGGTGCTCTTTGAAGTCCAAGGACTACTGCTACTAGTCCCTAGGGTGATTCCAAAATGGATGTAGTAGAGTTAGAGCCTTCGGTTTCGTTCAAACTCTGAACGAACTTGTATGGATGAATGATGATATTGCATTGACACTTGGAAGACAATGTTAGCATTCCAAGATGGATTGCTACTCAAAAAGGTAAAACGTAGCTTCAAGCCTCATCAACTGGGATGACTAAAATATGAGATATGCAGCAGAGCTATGTGCATCGCAACCATCAGGGTATATCATCCCCTTCTAGATATATACACAATCATCAATGAATTCATGTACGTGGGAGCACTCAGTTAAATGTTGCAAAGCAACCAGGGTGATGATATATTCGTTACTATCCAACAAGGAGTAGGTCAGTCTTATGTTGGTAGGAGTCATTAGTACAACCTCGGTATATTTTTCTAGAGGTGTACTGTAGCGGCCTGTACCCCAATAATCCAGTCATTAGTTAGAATCCATTCTCTAATACGTTCCTTACATTTTCGATTGTATAGCCTAATATGTTGGAATGTGAGATGCAAGCATTTCGTTTATTTTATCTATTTAATTTAGACCTAGACACTACAATAATATTAATGGATTTTTATATAAATTTTTTGGTTATCGTAACGTAAAAACTCATCTGTTTTTATGTGCAGTATGGTCTTATGAGATACTCTTTGTTTGAAAAGACTTTAAATATAAAAATCAGTTTGGTTGTTACTTGTTATCGAGTTTTACTCACGTTGGTTTACCAGACTGGCTAAAGTGTTATTCCATGTAATGCTTGGGTCAGTACGGCATGTTTTTCCACGTTTAGCTGGATACTTGGAGTTGGAGAGGAGCTGGATGATCAAGACGTATTCATATATATTTTACTTCTGTTGTATTATAGAGTCTATATGCTTGTCAATGAAAGGACAAATTTCTATAACTGTTCAAATTTAGGATAAGTCTACTGCACTCTGATGTTGTATATATGAATAAAGATGTTTTCTTTTTGTGAAGATCATTATTATATTATATATTATTCACTGCGTTGTAAGATTCTATGTTATTTAGTTTTCTTCTATCTTCTATCTTCTTCTTTCACCCTAGCAAATCGGTATTTTCGACACTTGAATATTCGACATGTGATACAGTGGACGTATTAATGTCAATTTTTGGGGGTCAAAAATCCGGTTTGTTATATTTGGTATCAGAGCTGAAGGTTAAGCGAGAATCTTGGCCTTGGTGGGGTAAACTCATTTGGAGTTACTTGAACAAGTCCAATTGACATAATATTGTTTTAAAATTGGTAAATGAAATAATTACCTAGGATATATTTTATATATAAAGAAATGATTTTCAAAAGTCTATGTAGTTATCGATGAGATGTAGGGTTAAAATTGGACTTAGAATCGAATGTGTATAGTTAAAAAGAAAATCTTTGATGGCCTTATAAAAATGAAAAGGATTGTGAGAATGTTAAATCCCGGTTGTTTTGATAAAAATTAAATAATTTTGGAAAAGTTGTAGTAACTGTACTTAAGAGATTTTAAGATACAAATATTTTAAAATGGATTTGAAAGTAAAGTTTTCTTTGGACAGTGATTCGTTTTGTGATAATTGAAATAATTTTCTAAGCGATAATCGAATGTTTTCCCAGGCAGATATGATAGTGTACTTAGTAAATTATCCTCTTTGCCATTGTACAATCGAAACGAGTTCGAATCCGAGTGAATCCAAAGCTAGCGGATGATTTTATTAAAAGAACTATTTATCTATAAATAGTATTATTTCAAAAGGGAATTTGTGAAGAAAGATTTTTTTTACGATTAAGTAGTTCGAATATGTGACGACCCGGAATTTTTAACAACTTAAATTGAAATTGTTAATTGATTTTTAAAATATTTAAAGGTTAATTTTAACTTGAATTCAAGATATCAATATTTACTTGATAATTAAACCATTGAATTATATAGTTTAAATATTGAATTTAATAATTGAAAATTTGGGTAAATGGTTGAATCTGAAATTTCTAAGCCTGTTTAAATAATTTGAAGGCTTATAAAATCTATAATGATGATACTGGAGATAATAGGATGATTGAAATTCAAGTTAAAGGTAATTTGTTCAATTTTAAATATATCGTTTAAATTGAATTTCAAAATAGCCTTCCGAGGCACAGTCTCGGAATTCGACGAAACCAGTTCCATTGGATCCGTAATAGTTAGTTATTATCGGATTTCAAGTTTCGTAGCAATCGGAGTTGTCGTGTGACCCTGGCAACTCAAAACGCTTAGAACTATTTTAATCGATTTAATTTAAAATTGATCGTTTCCTCCTATAACTCGCGCATACGATCAAATTAGCCTCCGAAACATGTTCCATTGGGTTCAGAATACGGGTGAAGCTTTATAATCGCCTTGTGGCATTCCTTAAGAGGAGTTTGAAATTTTAAATGGCAATTAACGAGACGTTTTGGGAATTTTATAATATAATATATTAAATAGTCAAAGATATTTTACTCGCAATCATTCTCAGGAAGCTTCTCCACCCCTTTACATTATCCCCGATCTCTCTCTAACCTTGACCAGAATCGAACGCATACAAAAAAAAATCGTATTCTCCCTTCTATCCAAATAAAACCCATGATTTCTATTAGAGTGCGAACCCCATTTCCAAGTCTCCTTTAAACAAATTCGTGCAACCTAATTTGTAGTAACCGAAAGGAGAAAAAGGGGGAGGGGGCCGTCGCAAGTCGATGGTGTTCAAATCCTCAAAATCGATTGTATCGAAGTCACTGTGGGGTTAAGATTCATGTTCGAAGTCGCTCGGGATGAGGAGAAGGATTCACAAGCTCGATGATAGGCCGAGCGCGATCGAAGTGGAGATTGGACTAGGGTTTCGATCTGAGGAGAAGCAAGGGGAAGTCGCGATGTTCAGTAGAGGTAGGGCGGCCATTGTGAGTCGCGACTGTAGCTTTTGGGAGCTCTGGATTTTGCGAGATGAACTCGGCAACGTTGGTTGGTAGTTCGGCCGCGGTGGCGATGCTTATCGAGGGGAGGAGTTACTGCTAGGGTTTGGGTATTTCGGGCTCTCGATGAAGCAGTAAGGTATATTCGCTTTATTATAATTTATTTTAGTTCAATATACATAGTTATACATTTACCAACTCACATATTTTATTTAAACAATAAGAATATAATAGACGTAAGATTTTTTTTTTTAAAAAAAGGAAAACTCTAAATTGCCGGTAGAGTTTGAAGAAAATTAGTGGGTTCTTAAATAGGTATAAACTTGTAAATTAAATTGTCTACCCAAAATCAAATAGCAAAGTTAAATTTAGAGTTTCATTATCCCAGTAGATTTCATTTCAAAAATGAAGACCATTATTTAAAACTAGTTAATTCAAATTTGTTTAATGTAAAAAAAAAGTAAAAAAAATAATATTTATATATATATATATATAAATTGTCGAATTAGATCAAGTTATTGATAAATTATAAAATGTTTATACAAGGTCGAAACCGTGAAGCCAAACCGAGATTGGATCGGATTTGCAAATCGAAAATCGAAGGTGAGTAATCTCACGCTTCTGAACTTTTATTTAAATTTTAAATGGTTAAAATTTTAATGATTGTTGGAATGGTTGAAATTGAATTGATGTGCTATATTATATTGTAATGTATAGTCTATATTGAAATGGTTGATATTCTGTGATGAATATTTTGGTAATTGGATGTTGTGGTTTGATTGGATATTTCGGTACCTTGAGTTATCAGAATATATGAAATTGGATTAGAAGAAATAAATGGTGAAAGTTTGAAAGCGAAATGATCATAGAATAAAATAAAAATGAATTGGAAAGAAATAAAGTGATATTTAAAGACGGGAGTTAAATTGTAAAGTAGAAATTTAAAACAAGTTCTGAATCCAAGCAAAATCTAACAATAAAGTTTTAAAATATTAAGTGTTTTAATAACTTGAATATCAAAATGCAATTGTAACCCGAATTGAATTTAAAAATAATTGTGGTTTTAAATTCCTTTAAGCTTCCATTATAAAAAGAGAAATTAAATCAGATTAGAATAAATTGAATGTAAATGAGAAATCATTAATTTATATAATTAATGATGTAAATAGAAATTGAGTAGTTAAGAAAACAAATCAATATAAGTGACTTATGAGAAGTTAACTAATATAAGTAATTAAGGATTAATGTAATTAACATAGTTAGTTAATTCAGGAGGTAATTAAGAATACATATTAATTTTGGTTAAGTATAATTAATATCGTGAAATTAATTAAAGATAGTTGCTTGAATGAAATTAAAGGATATTTAATTCAGTTGATTAATTAAGATGAATATTGAAGGGAGGATTGAATTATTTGATTGAAATTAATTTAATTAACAAGTCTAGGAGTCTAAGTGATTGAGGATTGAAATTCAACTGGAATCAATTAAATTAATGTGGAAGTGATCAAATTTGCTTATGGATGATCGAATGATATTGGATGCTTTGAATGAGTTGATATCTCTGATGTGAAATATTGAGTATTTCATTGGGATAAATTTGGTTAGAATGACATGAGATTCGAAGAGACCGGGGTCGGGCATTGGAGAAATAACCCGAAACCACTTCGAAATGTTTGTAGATTGATATATAAATTTATATGCTGGAGGGAAGTGATTTGGGAATATTGGATTGTTTTAAAAATCTAAATCTTTGGTATTTAGAAACTTATATGTGAGCTAAGTGATGTCTATAATAATTTATGACTTGTGAATTGATATATAAGTTACCCGGATTTATATAATTAGATTGTTTTGGTATTCCATGTTAGTTGAGTTTACTCACGCTGGTTTCCAGCCTGACCCGGGTGTTACTTTGTTGTAATGCTCGGGTCAGATCGAGTATTACAGATTTTCAGGTTAGGACGTTCTGGAGCACAGGAGTGAAGCTGGATGGCAATATAGTATAGAGTATATCCGCTGTATTTATATTATTGTAAATCTTGGACATGATAATTGTAAACATTCAGTGACTGTATTAATGTGAAACTCTGATGTATATTAAATGTAATCGATAGATATAGTATTCTTTTGTAAACTGTTATTATTTATTATTATATTTTATCCGCTGTGAATGTGAGATGTCTGGTGTTTCTGTTCTTCTTCTTCTATCTCTTTCTTCTTTTCCATAACTATCTGGAATTTTCGGGTTAGAAAATTTAGGGTCGTTACATTTGGTATCAGAGCTGAAAGGTTAAGCGAGAACCTTGGCTCTGATGGGAATTACTCATTTAATAGAGTCTGTAGTCCTCTAGAATGAGTTGAGAATATATATATATATATATATATATATATATATATATATGAGCGCGTACTTGTTATTTTCTTATATAAAGATTTTAAATGATTTTATATAAAATATATATTTTGATATATATAAGCAATATTTCCTTCTAATGAATATTAAGGTGATTTGTTGTTAATTATTGAAAGTAAAATTAAGAAGTAAAATAATACAACCAAATTGAAGTCTTGAATTGGAATTAAGTAAAATCGGAAATACAACCAAATGAAAATTTATAAATTGAAAATGAAATTCTAAAACTAGAATTCAAAAAATTAAGTTGTTTAAAACTTTAAATAAAGGTAAGTTTGAAATGGATTCAAACTGAAACTTTATCTTGAATTTATAGAAATAAGAATAATATAAAAAGGAATTGGTATCTAAATATGATTACCTTGGGAATTATCATAAAAAATTATTGAGTTTAATAATGATATATTTGCTATTAAGTAAGCCATATGAGGTAAAATTATAAGATGGGTATAACTTTTAAATTAAAGTAGGTTCTAAATTTTTGAAGCTTAAAACCTAAGTCTAAAAACAATAAATTGTTTCAAAGAGTTAAAGAAAATAACAAATAATACAATTCAGACTATTTTGAATATAGTCTTATTTTAAACAAGAAATGTTTGGAAGATTTTTAGAGGATTTGTTTTGAAATTAAAACCCAGGGTGGTTTAAAAATTTAAAAGTAGCCTCGTATGTAAAGGAAATAATTATGGAATTAACTCTAAGGTTGAGTTTTGAATTTTCCTTGTAATGTGATGTGATACCCAAAGCGATAAGTTTTAAATGGGAAATTGAATTGGATTAAACTGAAATGATTTGAATTTGAAATGGTTTCAATTGATAAAAATTCAAATTGATTGGAATAATTTGAAATTATAATTAAAGTAAACAGGATTAAAATCAAATGGAATTTGATTTAAATTGGAAAAGAAATCAGGATTTATTTAACTTGAATTGGGAATAAATCAAGTCCAATGGAAATTGGAGTTATTTGAATTGGAATTGATTCAATTAAATGGAAATTAGTTGGGGAAGTGAACAGTTTGACTCTTGACTATTTTCAATATAAATTGTTTAAATACAAACTTATTTTTCTAGGCTATTTAATATATACAACTTTTCTTTCTTAAAGACAAATTATTTTATACTTGGTTTACAATTATTTTTGGAGCCATTTCACCATTTTCAACTGTTTTCTAAACTAATTACTATTTTTCAACTATTTCACAAACTAATTTCTATTTTACAACTATTTTGCAATTATTTAAAATTTCTGAAACTATTCAACTATTTTCCAACTTTTTTACGATTAGTTAACCATTTTATAGCTATTTTGTAAACTAATATTGATTTTTCAACTACTTATCTATTTTTAAAATTTTCAAGCTATTTTCTAAAACTGGTCGGAGTTCAAACTGTTATTGATTTAAATACTCAACTGAGATAAGAATTGAAGTGATAATCCAAATTGAGGTTAAGGCAACTGTAAATAAGTGAAGGGGAATTTAAGGAAATGTGAATAGAAAGGAAATTGATTTGGCTGACAATCAATGGAAATAAGTACGTAGGATGAACGTATATTATTCTATTTGTATATTGATTTGATCCAGATTCGAGCACAGAATTTCGAGATAGTTTATCGATCCGAGTTGGGATTTTTCACTCGATTTTCGACGGCCAACCTGGATATGGATTGTTGATTGGTTCTGGATATTCTCTATCATAGTTATGGCTATGCAAGGAGAATGACGGTTTCTGATCAAGAAACCAGATCTGAGTCCGCACTAGGAAGTCGGGTGGACAATACTAGTTCGGAAGTGAAATTGTGTGATCGAGTGAGCGGTCAGATTGGTATAGCGTACGGATGTAATGTGTACATTGTACGGATTTGAATGGAGTTGGTATTGGAAAGAGTAATCAGATCTGAATATTTGATTTTGAATAAACAGGTTATATATCTTTGTTATATAAGATAAATCTTTCCTTGTTAAATCTATTGCCGGAAGAAAAGGATTTTTGAAGATGTTTGAATTATAAAAGTAGTTTATACAAGTTTGAAAAGATCCAAAGTTTTAAAAATTATATATATATGTACATGTATATATAAAGGTTCTTATGAAGATTTTGGAAAAGGTTTCGAGACCCTTTGGATTTGGAAAGACCATTGATTTTGGGTGACATCAATATTGAATTTGGAAAGCCTAGTTTGAGAATTATCGATTTTGGGATAATCGATTTGTTTAAAGGAGCTTTGTATGATATCATACTAGGTGTATGATTTGCAGATACTATATGTGTATAGTATAAAAAAAAATTGATGATGGCTCTGGGGAAAAAGGCGCTCTCTTGAAATGAATTTCTCAGAAGTGCCACTGGGTGGTGCTGCCTTGAGCCCCAAGGGGGGGGGTTCTAAAGTTGATCCTGTGAGGAGTCCGGGCAAAACTAGTTCCTGAGGATTATGAGTTGGGTATACCATAGCGTAAGTCATGTGTGCCGCTGAGAGCCAACAGTCTGCGTTTGATTTTATATCGGTGGACTGCGACCTATGGTATAACATAGCGAAAGTCGTGTGTGCTACTGAGAGCCAACAGTCTGCGTTTGATTTTATATCGGTGGACTGCGACCTATGGTATAACATAGCGAAAGTCGTGTGTGCTGCTGAGAGCCAACAGTCTGCGTTTGATTTTTATCGGTAGACTGCGACCTATGTAGGAGTGGAGAAGTTTCCTTTCGACAGCGAAATCAGAGGCCGTAGAGAGCCTACAGTTACATGGACTTTTGCTGCGACGGCAACGTAACCCTGGATGTAATTGTGATCTGTTGTGTGGGATCCATGGCGTAATTAAGAGGCCGCGGAGAGCCTGCGGTGCATGAACTTTTGCTGTGATGGCAACGTAACCCTGGTATGTAACTGTGACCATGGATCGGGGTGATGATTTCCAGAGCATTCTCACCAAAGATATTTCCTCTATATTTTCAAAAACTGATTTCTATAATTTCAATAAAATTATTTTCAAAAATATTTTCACTGGATGTTGAGAATGAGTCTGCTAAATACTTATAGATTTTCAGTTCTACGCCTGATCAACGTATGACTGAATTTCTATGAGAACAAGGATGGACTGGTTGAGACATCAAGTTATAAAAAGTATTTTTTTTATAAAGAGTTATTTTAATAGTATGATGTGAATTTAAAAGAATTTCTAAAATTTTAAATAAAGATATTGGAATTTTGGAAAATAAGGAAACCCAAACTGGAATTATAAAATAAAATTTGAAACTCGGGAAATTTAAGAAGTGATTCTTTGTCATTAAAATCGAATATTGATTTAGAAGTTGAAAATAAGCTAATTGGTTAAATAATTGTTTGATTGAATATGTTGATAAAATTTAACTTTGGTAAATAAATGGATTGTAGATTAATAATGGAGTTTGGAAATGAATTCAAATTGTAAATAGAACTCGACTTGGATTTAATAATGAAATAAATTAGAAGAGATGTTGTAAAAATAAAATAGGGTTGGATTGAAAAAAAAAATGAGATGGTTTGAATTATAAATAAATTCAAGGGTGATTTGAATGATATTTAATGAGATTTGCAAGTAGATTGGATATAAGAGAAGTGATTATAATAGAAATAGTTTGAGTTGCAAAAACAAAACCCAAGTGAATGGAAATTAATTGAAAATGACTCTGTATTAATAAAATAAATTAGAAATGAGTTAAGTAGATGAATTCAAAATTTTAAAATGGGTAAATAAATGGGTTAATTGATTTAAGAAATAAATGGATGGAATCTGATTGAATAAAAAACTAAATCAAAGATGTGATTGGAATGAGATTATCAGCCTGAACTTAAGTTCGGTGGCCTATTAAATTAAAGTTCAAATGAGTTAAGCATGTGATTGGTTGTTATTTTGATAAATTGAGAAGGTGAATTAAAATAAAAATTAAAATTTAGTGGATGGGCTAACTAAATTTAATGGGATTTGATTAAATGAGAATCAAATCGAAGTAAACTTAAGTTTGATGTTGAGATAAATTAAAGTAATTAACTTAAGTTTAAAATTTATGGAAGCTTGGCTTCGAATAAGAGTGGAAGCCATTAAATAAAGGCTTGGATTAAATTAGTTTGGAAATGGTTATTAATTTATAAGTTTGAATGTGCGATGCTTAATAAATTGTTTTGAATGAATCCAATGTGGGAATGAGATGAAATGCAATGTACGGTTAGTAAATAAATTAGAAATGAAAAGGAATTAAATTCAGAATGAGTTGAAATTAATTTAAGTAATTATAAACTACATGAATACTCTATTAAACGAATATCGTCGAAATTGCATAAAATGGTTGTCGTTCAACGTAAATAAAAGTAATTAAAATTCTATGAGTTGATAGAGATTTAAATAAAATTGATTATGGATCATTTGAAATAAATATGAGCTTGTTTGGATTAAAATCAATTGAATATAAGAAATTGAGTTACAAGTCATTAAAATTGAATGAGATGGCATATGAATTGGTTTTAAGCAATTGAATCAGCTTTAAAGTTATATAAGTCGCTTATGGAAAGTGTTTTGGTGCTTGTTGCTTATGATATACATGTGTTTAACTATTGAATATAAGTGAAATGCTTGTGATTTTCTATTAAAGTAAATGGAATGCTGATAAACACTCTATATATGGCACTTACATATTTAAGTTGAGTAAGTACAGGTACCTGAAGGCCGTTTGGCTGGATTTGGTTGCGCTATTTGCTAAAATAAATAAGCCGCATGCTTAAAATGCTAAATAAGGTACGCCTACGCAATAAACATAGGAAATATGAACTGTTTTTGCTTTTTCCGACCGGGTGGGTCGATGTATACATATTTATATCTCTTGTCAAATTGCAAAAGCTCCTCCGTACAAAGGAGACTCTGCCAAAAAAATTCCAAAATTTTGGGAGTTAGAAAATTTTTGAAATTTTTGGGAAAAATTTGGTTAACGACAAAACGATTCCAAATTAAAGACTAATGTAAATTAGAAGATGAAATTAATATGAATCAGTTATAAATGGGAGATAAATTCAATAATTCAGAATTGAAAGTAAATAAAATTCATATGGAAATGGGAAAAACTAAATTGAATAGAAGTGGATGTGAAAACTTCTGTAAGAAATGTATAAAATGATTAGAAAATCATGATTGGATATGATTGCTAGGAAAGATATGCGGGTATTATAAAGGGAAAAGAAAATTTGATTTGATACCAAAAGATAAATGTGAAGTGCCCGACAAAAAGGTATGTATTTTAATTTCTGTATGAATTGGATTGGGTTTTTGGATGTAGCCACTTGGCTTTTGTTTTCTTTTGGAATTTGAGAGCCTGTAGAGGCCTTTTGTAGTTGTACCGAGCTAGCCGCACAAAGGAGACGCTAGCAAAAAATTTCGTAAATTTAGAGAGTTAGAAAAATTTTGAGGAAATTTTGATAATTCAAAATTTTGGTTTTAAACTGAAATTTAGATGATTGAGCAAAAAGGGGTATAGTTTGAAACTATAGAAGGTTTTGGAAGTTGCTTAAGGTAATAATGGGTCTTTAGTAAAGGATAGTTGGTATGATGTCGATTGTGAGTTTTGAGAAAAGGTAAACGGGTAATGGTCCATTCTTCCTGATTAGTAATTTCGGGGACGAAATTCTTTTAAAGGGGAGGAAGTGACGACCCGGAATTTTTAACAACTTAAATTTAAATTGTTAATTGATTTTTAAAATATTTAAAGGTTAATTTTAACTTGAATTCAAGATATCAATATTTACTTGATAATTAATCATTGAATTATATAGTTTAAATATTGAATTTAATAATTGAAAATTTGGGTAAATGGTTGTATCTGAAATTTCTAAGCCTGTTTAAATAATTTGAAGGCTTATAAAATATATAATGATGATACTAGAAATAATAGGATGATTGAAATTCAAGTTAAAGGTAATTTGTTCAATTTTAAAAATATATCGTTTAAATTGAATTTCAAAATAGCCTTCCGAGGCACAGTCTCGGAATTCGACGAAACCAGTTCCATTAGATCCGTAATAGTTAGTTATTATCGGATTTCAAGTTTCGTAGCAATCGAAGTTGTTGTGTGACCCTGGCAACTCAAAACGCTTAGTACTATTTTAATCGATTTAATTTAAAATTCATCGTTTCCTCCTGTAACTCGCGCATACGATCAAATTAGCCTCCGAAACATGTTCCATTGGGTTCGGAATACAGGTGAAGCTTTATAATCGCCTCGCGGCATTCCTTAAGAGGAGTTCGAAATTTTAAATGGCAATTAACGAGACGTTTTGGGAATTTTATAATATAATATATTAAATAGTCAAAGATATTTTACTCGCAATCGTTCTCAGGAAACTTCTCCACCCCTTTACATTATCCCCGATCTCTCTCTAACCTTGACCAGAATCGAAGCATACAAAAAAAAATCGTATTCTCCCTTCTATCCAAATAAAACCCATGATTTCTATTAGAGTGCGAACCCCATTTCCAAGTCTCCTTTAAACAAATTCGTGCAACCTAATTTGCAGTAACCGAAAGGAGAAAAAAGGGGAGGGGGGCCGTCGCAAGTCGATGGTGTTCAAATCCTCAAAATCGATTGTATCGAAATCACTGCGGGGTTAAGATTCGTGTTCGAAGGTGCTCGGGATGAGGAGAAGGATTCACAAGCTCGATGATAGGCCGAGCGCGATCGAAGTGGAGATTGGACTAGGGTTTCGATCTGAGGAGAAGCAAGGGGAAGTCGCGATGTTCAGTAGAGGTAGGGCGGCTATTGTGAGTCGCGACTGTAGCTTTTGGGAGCTCTGGATTTTGCGTGATGAACTCGGCAACGTTGGTTCGTAGTTCGGCCGCGGTGGCGATGCGTTATCGAGGGAAGGAGTTACTGCTAGGGTTTGGGTATTTCGGGCTCTCGATGAAGCAGTAAGGTATATTCGCTTTATTATAATTTATTTTAGTTCAATATACATAGTTATACATTTACCAACTCACATATTTTATTTAAACAATAAGAATATAATAGACGTAAGTTTTTTTTTAAAAAAAATTAGGAAAACTCTAAATTGCCGGTAGAGCTTGAAGAAAATTAGTGGGTTCTTAAATAGGTATAAAATTGTAAATTAAATTGTCTACCCAAAATCAAATAGCAAAGTTAAATTTAGAGTTTCATTATCCCAGTAGATTTCATTTCAAAAATAAAGTCCATTATTTAAAACTAGTTAATTCAAATTTGTTAAATGTAAAAAAAAAAATGTAAAAAAAATTATATATATATATATAAATTGTCGAAGTAGATCAAGTTATTGATAAATTATAAAATGTTTATACAAGGTCGAAACCGTGAAGCCAAACCGAGATTGGATCGGATTTGCAAATCGAAAATCAAAGTTAGTAATCTCACGCTTCTGAACTTTTATTTAAATTTTAAATGGTTAAAATTTTAATGATTGTTGGAATGGTTGAAATTGAATTGATGTGCTATATTATATTGTAATGTATAGTCTATATTGAAATGGTTGATATTCTGTGATGAATATTTTGGTAATTGGATGCTGTGGTTTGATTGGATATTTCGGTACCCTGAGTTATCGGAATATATGAAATTGGATGTGAAGAAATAAATGGTGAAAATTTGAAAGCGAAATAATTATAGAATAAAATAAAAATGAATTGGAAAGAAATAAAGTGATATTTAAAGACGGGAGTTAAATTGTAAAGTAGAAATTTAAAACAAGTTCTGAATCCAAGCAAAATCTAACAATAAAGTTTTAAAATATTAAGTGTTTTAATAACTTGAATATCAAAATGCAATTGTAACCCGAATTGAATTTAAAAATAATTGTGGTTTTAAATTCCTTTAAGCTTCCATTATAAAAAGAGAAATTAAATCAGATTAGAATAAATTGAATGTAAATGAGAAATCATTAATTTATATAATTAATGATGTAAATAGAAATTGAGTAGTTAAGAAAACAAATCAATATAAGTGACTTATGAGAAGTTAACTAATATAAGTAATTAAGGATTAATGTAATTAACATAGTTAGTTAATTCAGGAGGTAATTAAGAATACATATTAATTTTGGTTAAGTATAATTAATATCGTGAAATTAATTAAAGATAGTTGCTTGAATGAAATTAAAGGATATTTAATTCAGTTGATTAATTAAGATGAATATTGAAGGGAGGATTGAATTATTTGATTGAAATTAATTTAATTAACAAGTCTAGGAGTCTAAGTGATTGAGGATTGAGATTCAATTGGAATCAATTAAATTAATGTGGAAGTGATCAAATTTGCTTATGGATGATCGAATGATATTGGATGCTTTGAATGAGTTGATATCTCTGATATGAAATATTGAGTATTTCATTGGGATAAATTTGGTTAGAATGACATGAGATTCGAAGAGACCGGGGTCAGGCATTGGAGAAATAACCTGAAACCACTTCGAAATGTTTGTAGATTGATATATAAATTTATATGCTGGAGGGAAGTGATTTGGGAATATTGGACTGTTTTAAAAATCTAAATCTTTGGTATTTAGAAACTTATATGTGAGCTAAGTGATGTCTATAATAATTTGTGACTTGTGAATTGATATATAAGTTACCCGGATTTATATAATTAGATTGTTTTGGTATTCCATGTTAGTTGAGTTTACTCATGCTGGTTTCTAGCCTGACTCGGGTGTTACTTTGGTGTAATGCTCGGGTCAGACCGAGTATTACAGATTTTCAGGTTAGGACGTTCTGGAGCTCAGGAGTCGAGCTGGATGGCAATATAGTATAGAGTATATCCGCTGTATTTATATTATTGTAAATCTTGGACATGATAATTGTAAACATTCGGTGACTGTATTAATGTGAAACTCTGATGTATATTAAATGTAATCGACAGATATAGTATTCTTTTGTAAACTGTTATTATTTATTATTATATTTTATCCGCTGTGAATGTGAGATGTCTGGTGTTTCTGTTCTTCTTCTTCTATCTCTTTCTTCTTTTCCATGACTATCTGGAATTTTCGGGTTAGAAAATTTCAGGTCGTTACAGAATATGTTGGAAATGACTAATAATAGATAAGAGATGTGTTCGGATGGTAAACACTTCTCTTGATTATTTTCCTACTTAGTAAAAGGATATATGATACTAATTGGTAGTACCTAGTTCATTGACATCATTTTGGAGTTACCAGGGGCATATGTATGCTTTCAAAAGGTTTTTTAAAATAAAACCCGGATATTGTATTCTCGAATCCCTTAAAAGAACATAGTTTTCAAAATAAAAGGATGTTTTGGTTAAGAGCAGGTTAGTAAGTAATTAAATTTGTTGAATCATAGGTTAAGTTGAACCAATTTAAGATTTGAAATTGTACATAATAAAAGATTATCATATTAAAATGAATTTGAGTTATAGAATGTTAATAAACTTACGTAATGTTCTTAGGTAAAATGGCGATTCTTTAAAAAGGGTAATTATAATGTTGGGAAGTTGGAATCAATAGAATTAGTACGTAGGTTGTACATAGATCGTTTCTCCTTTTCACATAGTTCTCGATCCAAGATTCGAGTATATGACTCAAGGTGTTTCACACCATTCCAAATAGGGATTTATCGCCCAATTCTTTTATGGAAAGCGTTGATGACGGTTCATGTGTGGAACCAAAAGTTGTTTATCATAGTTTATGGCTATGTAAGGAGAATAGAGGTTTCTAATTAAGAAGCCTGATCAAAATCCGCATTAGAAAGTCGAGTGACCGATACTAGTTCGGAAATGAAGTTATGTATTTGAGTGAGTGACCGAATCAGATTTTACATAGGAACGATCTATGTACATCATACAAATTGATGAATAATTTTAAGTTTTTCTGGAAAAAGGGTTGTGATATAATTTCTAGGATAAAATTCTTTTAAGGAAGCAGAATGTAACTACCAGCAAATTTGTCACTTGGATAAAATATACTTATTTTTAAATTATTTAGATATTGGTCTAAAACTAAGAAATAATCAAGGTTTGAGTGGTAAATAATAATAGTTATTTTGTTTGGTAAAATATTTGTGGACAAATTACCGAGGTAAAATATTGAAAATTTGTAAATATTGTCCTGGTTTAAATATCGATAAAACAACCGAAGATTATTTTATCAATAAAACTGCTTTTAAACAATAAGGATCAAGCACGGCAAAGGATTTATACACTAATATATGTATTCAAACAAGATTATAAAATAAAATAATTTATTTTATTTTTGGAAAATAAAATGTATTTATAACATCGACCGTTGATATCGTCGGTTTTATATATTTCTTTGTAAATTCAAGTTAAGCTTAAATATTAAATAAATAGGTTTTTATTTACGAATAAACCTATTTTAATCATTTAATAATTATGGTAAAATATTTTTTAATTTTTTTACTAAAATAGATAGTTTTTAAAAAATAGAAAATGTGACCGAAGAACGTTTTTGGGAATTTCGACTTTTTGACACGGGAAAGTTGTTGGGAATGTTGTTCGTCTTTATGCGCCATATGCACACACAATACACACACACATATAAGAGTTAATTAAACGAATAATAATAATAAACTAATGATATATTATTTTATATTAATTAAGTTTTGTTCTTAGCCTTATCATCATTATCCATCATGACCTAGATAATGTGACTAGAGAGGGGAGGGGTGTGACATATGAGGGGAAGGAACGAGAAAGGGGAAGACCGTCTATAAAGTCCATGGAGACATGATCCCACTTCCAAATGGAAATGTCTAAAGGTTGCAATAACCCAACGGGCCGTTGATGCTCGACGTTAATGAGTTGGCAAGTCATGCAGCGCTTAATAAAGTTAGCAATATCAGATTTCTTTCCATCCTAATAATAAAGTCACTTCATATCCGCGTACATTTTACTATTAACGGGATGAATGGTAAATTTAGAACGATGAGAATTTTCTAAAATTTCTTTATGAAGATTACTAATATTTGGTATAACAAGTCTACCAAATTTCCGAATGCCCCCACGAGCATCAATTTCAAAGTCTTTTAGACCATCAATAACATTTTTATCCCTACAACTTTGGCTAAGAAAAGCCAAATCCGGATCTTGCTTTTGAGCTTCAAGGATGCGGTCTAAAAGAGAAGGATGAGCCTCAAGGCTACATAGAACAAGAGATGAACATGAATTGGATTCACGATCTCAAATCTCACAAGTGGATAAAGTCTCGAGATCATTCCATTGGGATGTTATCATGGGAACAACCGCATGTTGCTTATGACTAAGGGCATCGACAACACGATTCCCCTCTCCGGAAGTAAAAAGAATATCAAGATCATAATATGCAAGGAACTCGAGCCAACGTTGTTGACGCAAATTAAGTTCCTTTTGTGAAAATAAGTACTTCAAAGATTTATGATCGGTGTAGAGAACAAATTTCTCTCCCAAAAGATAATGATGCCAAATTCTAAGGGCGAAAACAATGGTCGCGAGCTCTAAATCATGGTGGCATATCTAGTCTCGGCAGGCTTTAATTGTCTAGAAGCATAAGCTATAACATGTTCCCTTTGCATGAGAATACCCTCAAACCAATACGACTAACATCAGTATAAACAATAAAGTCTTGGTTTCCTTCGGGAATCACAAGAATATAAGCATCAGCAAGGAGTTCTTTTAATTTCTAAAAAGCAGCTTCACATTTGTCTGACCAAATATACTTAACTCCCTTCTTTGTCAAACTAGTAAGGTGTATGGAAATTTTAGAAAAGTTTTTTATGAACTGACGGTAATATCCCATCAATCCAACAAAGCTACGAATTTCCATCACACTCTCCGATCGCTTCTAATTTTTAATCGCTTCGATCTTTGAAGGATCCACAGAAATTCCCTAAAAATTTCATATGAGATTGCCAAAAGTGGCACTTAAATTTTTTTTTATTTCAATTGATTGCTCCTAAGAATTTCCAATACAATGCGAAGATGCTTTTCATGCTCTTCCTCGGTTTTAGAATAAACAAGAATATCATCTATAAAGATGAGAACAAATCGATCGAGGAAGTCTTTGAAAACTCGATTCATAAGGTCAATGAAATAAGCTGGAGCATTCGTTAAACCAAATGGCATAATAAGCCATTCATAGAATCCATAACGAGTACGGAACGATGTCAAAGGACTGCTATCCTCTGTAATACAAAGCTAGTGAAAACCGGTTGCTATGTTTAACTGTCAAAAGACTCTAGCACCGCAAAGTTGATCGAATAGATCATCAATCCGAGGTAAGGGATATTTATTCTTAATGGTAAGATCATTAAGCTTGCGGTAGTCAATGCAAAGCCTAAGTATACCATCGGATTTCTTCACAAAGAGAGATGAAGCTCCCCAAGGAGAGGAACTAGAATGAATAAATTGCTACGCTTTCAATTCGGATAATTGTTTACGCATCTCCTCATTTTCCTTATTAGACATACGATAAGGAGGATGAGTGATAGGTAGAGCTCCAGGGATTAGATTAATTCTAAACTCGATTGCTCGCTTAGGTGGTAATCCTAAAACGGGCTTAAATATGTCGGAAAATTCACGATCAACATGAATGAGGGAAATGACATCTTCCTCATCATCATTATCGTTATCATGTGGATTTAGAGAATATAAGGATGCTACCGAATTAGAATCTGAATCTTTAAGAACAATGGAAATCTGCTTAATATATTGAGGATGTCGAAGATGTATAGTCCCCTCAGGACATAGGATGTGGGCTTCATAACAATTAAGCCAATCCATTCCCAAAATCATTCTGAAGCCTAAGTGACGCATAACTTGCAAATCGGCATGGAAAGCATAATCACATAAAATAATCTCGACATCTTTACAAAGTAAACTGAGTGTTGCGGATCCACCAATCGGATTTGCAATTCTCAATGAAGTCATCAAGACCATAACATTTAAAGACAAAGTACCAACAAGTTCTTTTGATATAAAAGAGTGGGATGCACCCGTGTCAAAAAGAACTCGAATAGGATGATCAAGAAGCATAATAATGCCATTAAGGATAGAAAGAGAAATACCGTAACCAAAAGAAGTGTTAATAGGTGTTTGCACAACATTTAGTTTTCTCTCTTTCTTGCTTGGAAGTTTGGGACATGAAGATAAAAAAATGACCAGAACTTTTTCAATAACGATAAAAAAGGGGTTTCAGACACCTATTTGCATAATGGTCCTTAAAACCACAATTGTAGCATTGCCTATGACTAGGGGCAGGAGTCTTTGCTACCGAAGTTGCTTGCTTCCCTTTCTTGTTGGGATTAGCGCCTTTGAACTTAATAGGCCTCTTTTTGTTGTTGTTTAAATTCTGTTTGGCATCCACAACTTCAACATCACTTTCCTTATCGACATTTTCAAGTCAAAGAGCGATATCAACAAGCTGATCGAAAGAAGCTTCTAGTTTCAGAATTAAAGGCTTTTTGAGCTTCTTCTTTAATCGATAAACAAACCTCTGAATTTTCTTCAATGAGGTATTAATATATTCGATCTCATATTTAGAGAGAGATTCAAAAGATGCGACATAATCTGGCACAGAAGATTTACCTTGAACAAGGTCAATAAAGCGCCAGGCCAAAGTTACTTTTTCAGCCTTCGGCACAAACTTTAACTCGAACCTTTTCCGGAATTACTCCCAAGTACGATCCGTTTAATAATTTCCAAAATCAAAAGCTCATATATATACCAATCTAATACTCTTGCTTGGTGCATGCTATAAGCCACTTGGACTCGATGTAAATCAACAAGATTCATGCGAGAAAAGATGCGATTGCATGTTCTAAGCCAAGCTTGAACTTCTATAACGCTTTTGGAACCCCTGAATGGCCCTCCACCCAAATTAGTATAATCACTGCACAAGCGTGCAAACCCAAATTTAGTAGAGTAGGCCTTGGAATGGGTCCGATAGCTTGAGCATTCTTTACAAGATCTAAAAGCTGCTAGACATAGATAAATACGTCATCCTGACGAGTAGCACTGGATTGAACGGCGTTGGAACGGCCAGGTCTAACCATTTCTCTTCTTTAAGAAAGAACGAAAGAAGAGGAAAAAGTTATTCTCAAAATGAATATCAAACAAATTTGATTGATAAATTAAGGCATCATAAAAGAACATAGAATAGAATGGGTCATAAGACTCAGACTAAATCCTAAGGCACGATTCTAAGAAAGACTTAGGACTATGATCCTTGCTATAATATTCTATATTTTTCCAAAGTTTGGCTTTGATACTAAGCTGTGATGCCCCACCTCTATACTCATACTAGCCAATGACACTACGATGTAATGCCATCAACTAGCATGAAGAATAAGGTCGTTGAGGAGCGACCATCTATGTAATTGCTTTGTGCGAGTACCGATATGTAAAATAGTATTACATGAATTTCGTTTCAAGAGGAAATCTGACATATCGGGTACAAACTCAAAGCTACTACACATTGGCCATGTGGTCTTCGAAAGCAAATATAAAATAAGCATAACATAAATCAGTCACAGATATTCATAACACTAAGGCGGAAACAGTTATGAATACAACACATAAAAGTGTACATCAAAGTAGTCGTCATATAAGATCTACTGCATCACAAAAGAATAGGTACAAGTGCTAGACAATAGAATATGTATACAACAAGGAGTCTCTATCTCGGATGTGTAAAAGAAAAAACCACTATGCTAAGTAGTTAGTCAAAAATCAGATGATAGACCAAGATAAGAAGTCAAGCAGAAGCACGTGAAATACCTCGGTCTGACCTGAGTATTATTTAAGAAGAAAATAATAATTGGATCAATCTAGCTATAAGTATCATATAAAGAGAGATATGAAAAAAATTGTAATAACAATAGTGCCATACCATGACAAGTATACATTAAAAACAACAAAATATTATATCTCAAATTTTCTCAAACACCAAAAAGAACGTCATATTCATTATTTTACTCACCAAGCCACAAATATTAATACAGCTTATAAATATAAATCACAAAAATTGGTGAAACACAAATTCTAAAAATCATCAATTAGAAATCCAGAAATCACAAAGGGATCAAAAATGGAAGTATGAAAACTCACCAACACGTGTATCACAAACAGGTCGCTATCCCATGATCGCTAACCATATAGCCGGTGCAACAACGTAGTACAATAACGGTACGCCCGATAAACCTGAAACTTACATAATTCAGAACAACGACGTAGTACATGACGGTACGCCCGTTGAACCTGATAAGCCGGAACAACGACGTAGTACAACAACAGTACATCCGATGAACCAAACTCCGTAAAAGAACATGGGTCGTTAGCTCATAAAAATGAGTCGAAACGTCAAAGAACCCATAGGCCGCTAGTCTATATAGAAATAATGAGACGAAGATCAAGAGAACGAGGTACCGTCCCCTACATTGACAAAGAGACATCGCATATCGCTAGTCTAAGCCATAAAATGATCATCACTGATCAATAAGAAGTGTTAATTACACTAAGCTAGATAAATGAGTTTAGTTTCATATCGCATAACCACTGGTTTAACTTAAGTATTTACGAACAAGGTGTAGATCTCCACTCGAAAATTGTCACAAGATTTCAATCGAACAAGTCCAAGAATTACCTACTAAGTAAACGTAAGTGTTTCATACCACTTTTTTTGCTAAGTCGTTTCATTAGATTTCTCATACGAATGAGGTAAATGTTTGTATATACTAATAGATTGAAAATGGTTTTAAAAATGAGCTTTATATTAAAAATAATGTTGAAATCATTTTTGTGAAAGAGTTTGAAGATTTACTACTACTATAGAAATCTTTGTATTTTAAAGTGACAAATCACAGAAATGATTGTAGAAATAATCAATCATCAAAAAATTCACATACTATGACGTGAATTAAAACCATAGATATCGATATCAAATCCATCAAATGGATTTCCAAAAATCCAAAAAGAAGTCATCAAAGTCGATAATAAATGACGACGACCAGTCGGATCAACTAAAAATCGATATAAATGGAAAGCCACGTAAAAATAGGCAAGTTCCCTGAACTTAACAGTGTCAGATGTCTGGTGGTTTCCCCAGATGTCCGAGCTGAAGGTCTGTAATTTTCCTCCAGATCATCTAGACGTTTGGGAAGTAATCTCAGATGTCTAAGCTGAAGGTTTGGAATTTTTATTCCGTAGCTCCAGACATCTGATCATACTACCAAACGTCTAAGCTGAAGTTCCAGGCAATATTTTGCCCAGGCCATTGATGGCCAAATCATATCATAAGTGATTGGACGAGCAATGATGGCTAGGGATTTATGCCACACGACAACCCAGCCCTATAGACTCACCAATACTCTTCGAACAATATGTCCAAACATCCATATAGGGATTTTTTTATAGATTTTGATTTCAAAATACCAGAAATTGGATAATGCGCCAAACCAATTCAATTCAAAAGCAAATGGACATGAAATAGATGTTAGGAATTCATACCTAACAACTATTAAAAGTATAGACATAGATGTGAGTTCAAGAACTCACCTTTTAAACCCGAAATCAACGAATGAGAAGCTTTAAAACAAAGGAAAGATCGACCACTCTTCATTTCAACCCAAGAAGCTCAAATCTAAGATCGTAAGCAAATATTTCCTAAGTTAGGGTTTAAGAATTTCTAAAAATTAAAGAGAGATTGAGATGGAGAAGATGAAGATGATGCTTACCTAAGCTTCCTTTTGATTTTGGAACTTGAATCTTGAATTTCCTAGTAAACTAGGGCTTAGGAATTTTGATTTCCCTTTCTTTCCTCCATTTTTACTTTAGCTTGAGAGTGTTAGAAAATGAAAATGAATGAAGAGGAGAGGGGGTGGAGTTAGGGTATTATGTTGGGTTAGTGGGCTGAAACCCAAACCCAAAGCCCAATAGAAAAATAGCAAAATTTAACTCAACTCCAAACATATCGATGTTTATACTCAAAAAGATCGCAAATATCATTTTGAACTCAATGACAGTAGTCTCGAGTCCTAATTCGACTCTTTACAAAAAAGTAGCATTTTTGACTTTAATTCGACTAACGATGTTGTATTTAAATAAAACATTTAAATATACAATCGTAAAATATGCGGGTTGTTACAAGTCCCTCTCCGAGACGAAGAGGGGAAACCAAACTGTGAAGAACCCGACGCCTGAAGAAAGACATATACAATACCTGTCATATATATATTATTTTACTATGGCAGGACATATCATTCAATTATGAGTAAACATATCAAGATTTAACATCAATAATCACATATAACATATCATATAATTTGTAACGTCCCGCTTTTTCGCACACTTTAAATTGACACACGTGTCAATTCAAACCATATGGAAGGGCGGATTGTTATGGGGTAAATAAGAAAAAACAGAGAAGAAAAAAAAACTAAACAGAATCTCACAGCGGAAGGATAAAATATAATAATCAAATATACAGTTTATAAATCTGTTTACAAAACCATTTATATAATACATATCAGAGTTACACATACCAATAACAATGCAGCGGAACAGTGTGTAGTGCACTAGTATAAATAATAATAATATAAATCTTCGTCTTCGTCCTCCAGAGCTAAATCTTCCAATCCTGAAACGCTCGGACTGACCCGAGCGAATTTGAAAAGACAAAAACACTCGAGTCAGAACTAAAAGATCTTATGTGAGTTAAATTAACAGAAATAAATATGAGTGCGGTAACTCAAGAGATGCTCGGGATTTACATCTCCTAAGGATCCGTTAAACTATTTACTATATAGTATATTGCGCTATTATAATAGTGTCTATTTGTAAAATAAACTTACTTTTAAATATCGTTAAGGCTTTACATTTTCCACCTTAACACGTAATAGTCCCAGTAGTCCATCCAATGTCATGGTCCCTCCTGATCGGGAAGCCACCAGAGGATACCACACGGGCTACGGGAGAAATCCAAACTCGTACAAGGCGCGATAGGGTAGGTGACACGGCACAACTAGGCAATGCCAGGGTAGATATACCAATTGCTATCTGGGCTGGTGGAAACGCGCAGCGCGCAGCTACCACCCACCTCGAACAAACTCCCCCAAAACAAAAATGAAAGTGGCCACTGAATCAATCCAAAGTCAAAGTATAATATCGAAGAGGAGTGTCCGATCAGAGGAATGACCTCATTGGCCCGAGAATCGCTCCTGTTTTAGCCACCTTATGCCAACTCACGGGAGTCGGGTCCACGTATTTACCTTACAGGAAACGCCGCCACCAACCTACTTCATTCTGGAATCTCCACCGTGTACAAGGTTAGTCAAAGTGGTTTTCGGTATCGACAGAGAGTATGTCCATATCCGATCCCGGTCTCTTTGCCAACCAATCGTTATTATAACATCGCGGTCATTTAAAAATAATTATTCTTTTAAAACCAAAATAAAATATCCATTTCAAAACCATATAAATATGATATCATTTCCTTTTAAAACCCAAAACAATATGATATCATCTTTATTTCCAATATATTCTTTTCCAAAATCATAGGATTTTCAAAGTAAAATATTTAGAAATCAAAAATCTTGAATATAATATTTTCAAATTATACTATCTTGAAAATCATAACTTTGAAACAAGTTCCATTTCTCAAATGGTTAAATATTAAATTTCCTTTATAAACCAAAATAGCTTCTTTAGATTTCACAAATCAATTTCAAATATCGATTTAAACTACCAAATACCATTTCAATTCTTATGTCTCAAAGCTTTAAATATTTCACCATTTCAAAAACAAACTCATTTGACAAACCCATATATATCAAATTCAATTACTTATTATTTAGACTTGAAATGTTTACTTAATGAATTCAATATAATTTAAGTAAAACCTTTAACTTCACATAATTGGAAAATCTTTCAATTTATTAAACTTGATATATTCATTTAAATCAACCTGATATTCATTTAAATCACTTTATACAAAAATCAAGTTATAAAAATCATATCCTTTAAAAAAATTAATTTTTATTAAATTTCAATTTAACTTAATATTCATCTTCCAAATCTTATTCTCATTTAAGTCATAAAAACTCCAGAAATTAGATTTTAAATAAATGCTTAATCGTATTTGATCTTAAAAATCAAACTTTATTTTATACTTCAAATCAAATTTATACAAAGCTTAAACCCGAAAATTACTATATATATATATATATATATAAATAACTAATTCAATATCCCATAAACCATATATATATATAGCTTTACAAAACCATAAAAACATTCCAAAATATATTATATATATATATCGCGGTGCCTGTATAAAATTTTCTACCCTATGGTCAAGTGATACGGATGTTTATCATTTCAATCCGCAATTTAAAATAAAATGCGGTTGTATATCATTTCAAACAGCAATCCCGAATGAATGAAATGCATAGCAACTTGCAATTAATAAAATAAATCATCCATTCATCCATCAAATCATACATCCATTTATCACAGTCATCATCCAATTCAAACAATCATCAATATATAACAAGTGATAAACAATAGTATCAATTATCAGTTTATACTCAAAATAAATTTAATAACTGTTAATTGGCAGTTTATATGCAAAAATAAACGTAAACTTAATTAGCATTTAATATGAAATAAAATTTAACATAACTATGCCTGGCAGTTAATATGAAATAAATAAATTCTAACTTTCAAATTTATATGCAATAAATAAATAAATTTACAGTTATATTAAATAAATGCGTTTAAAGAAATAGTGAATAAAACATGCCAAACAGTCATAAAAAAATTTCTGCCCATATCTAAAATTAATTTAACAAACACAAGAAATTTTAGAAATTGTGAGTGGGTTAAAACACTCACCTTTTGAATTTAAATCGAATTTAAATCCGATTTAAACCCAAAAATTCGACGGTCTCCAAATCTGTCCAAACCAGCATCAAAAGATCTGGAATTTAATTACGATCCTAACAAAAAAAATCGCGCGTGAAATGGAGTTCGTATGTGGAAGTTAAATGTATTAACGCGTTTGAAAAATCAAAATTAAATTAAATTCAAACAAAATAAACCTTCCTATTACCACTTGCCACGTCAGCGTTTCCTGCGCACCCCTAGTAACTAATCTCACCAAACCCATGTTCCAATTTCGCAAATAGATGAAGAAATCAAAAAGCCCCAATTCAACCTTTTGGGTTTCGAATTTTACACGTTTGACCGTGATTTCTGGTTGTCTCAAGCGACTATTGCAAAAACAGAGACTGCGCTTAGATCCGTAGATGAAAACTACAACATAAATTTTTTTCTTTTTTTCTGAGAACTTTGAATTTTTTTTTATTTTTGAATAGAATTGGATCTGAAATTTGCATCCATTTAGGAAGAGAAAGAATTAAAGAAAATGAACGCACAAATAAAAGAAAATAGATGGAGGCTAGGGTTTATAATTGGGTTTTTATAGATAGGTTAGAATTAGAGTAGATGGATCTGATAAACAAACATGCTTAACGATAATTTAAATTAACGTAATAATTATAAATCACCATACTATGAAGACATTTACGTTATTTCCCATTTATTACTTTATTTAACACAACCCTTAATTTACATCTATTGCAATGTTTTCAAATTTAATTGAATGAACTAATTATATCACTCCTAATAATTGTTGTAAGACTCTAAATCCCACATTTGTAAGTATATATTATTTTCACTCAAATATTATAGATATATACAGAGTATAGGTTTCCATTAAATAATTATTTATTATATATTCAAATTAACTAAATTCACTATTGAAGTCCGTTTATATTTATTACCAAATATCCATTTACCTTTCCCAATAAATTTGAATTCATTCATTTAATATAACAAATCAAATTTCCATTCACACCTTATTATCAACCCACAATTTATTTCAATTCATTATCTTAGATAGATTTTATACAATTAATATCACTTTACATTAAATTTCTATCCAATGAATACTTATTCATCAATCAATTCAATATTTACTTTTCTTTCCCTCTATTTGATACTTGACCTAGTATACATTTAATGGGTAAACATAACATTGAATTATAATGCATTTCTCATGCATGCTTCATTTCATATAAATTCCTCTTTATTAACTAAGTCACATTAACAAAACAAAATAATTTTTTTCTATTTCAATCGATTACCGGTCTAGACTTAATATATTAAATAAACGGTTAACCTAAAACGATTGTTACCCCTTTAGCATTCAAATTCACTTACGACTATTATTAACACAATGTTGCCATTTGATTTATATATATTTAAATAAATTATATGAATGGGTAAAACTTTAAAAATTATCTTACCTGCAAATTTACTCACAAACATCCTAAATTACCAACTTGCAATTTATTTTTAATTACTAAATTTGCATTGATTATATCAAGTTGAGATTTAATACGTATTATTTCCTCAAATAAATAAATCTTTGGATTCAAATTCCCAAAACCATAAATTATGTCCTACCATAAATCTATGCTTTTATTATTTTACGTTCACACTCCCGTTACTCTATAATAAATCACCAAGTAACGATATCCTAAACCAACATTAATTTATATATCAATCCTTATAACTCAATAAATTTGTCAAATATGAATAACCTTAACAATACTTACACATATTATCTTACTTACAATAATGTAATATTAAACGTTGAATTTCATTTATTTTGCAATACTTCAATTCAATTAATAAATACTGCTCCTATACTTAAATCTATATTAACAAATCGTTAGATTTGGATCGATAGAAATCGGTTTACCAAAGCTTACGTACACATTACGTAAATAAACAACTATATAAATTTGCCACCTATTAGCTCTAAATTTTATTCTTAAGTTTGTTACCTATCAATTTAGATTATACTTCCATCTATAATGCAAATCTAAATCTCCTCTAACTGCATAAATTAGGGCAATTTATTGCAATTGATTTCCCATTAAACTTCATAAATTAACAAATTGAAACCTAAATAAAAACGTTTATTTATTTAAAAATCTTGTTGTTTAATTGAATTGACCATTCACGGATATAATTTACATTGTTCTCCAATTATTACTTAAATACATCACACAACGTTAAATCTATATTCAATAGAATTTGTTACCAAAATTAATTTAACGAAAACAATTACGCCCTTAAAATTTCTCTTCATTCATTAATTGCTAATTGTTATTCAACTAAACTCATTCATTTGATTTCCCTATTATGCATCAATTATAAACCCATCATCTTAAAGGTGATGTCTACATTTTATACTATAAATTTACCCTTTTATATTCCAATATCAATGAATGCTCACATACAAATTTAGATCTTAACTCCAATTAATTATTCCATTTAATCCATTGATTTATTAACTTTAATTACTGCAGTTCATTGTCTTACATAAATTTGAATCTATTTCCAAATTTTCACTATTCCAATTAATTGAAATATAAAATTTAATTTGTAAAAATTTAATTTCCTTTGATTCATCAAATTTCAACATTCTCTTTCATGTAAACAAATAAGATTTCTGTTTCTTCCTAAATTTAAATTAGAAATCCTATAATTTAATTCATTTTAAACATCGAATTTACACGGGTCGTTACACTCTCCCCCACTCAAAACTTTTCGTCCCCGAAAAGGAAAAGAAGGGAGAAGGAAGAATTTGATAATAGTACATCTTATTCAAATATTAACTTATAAACAATAATTTACAACATTTGTTACCTTAAATAAAATATACCATTTTAAAATCATTATATCTTTTGATACTTAAATTATTAATGTTTGTAAAAAAAAAAAATTAAGTCCAAAATTTACGAAATTTTTTTGGCAGAGTCTCCTTTGTACTGGGAGGCTCAGGAGAAAATATAATATCAAAATATAATAATTATATTACATATATTATCCAAAATATTATATTCCAACTCGGGAAATATATATAAATAACGCTATAAACCATAATCTGAAACGTACCTATTTGTCGGGCATTTTACGCTTAAGTTATGGAACCAAAAGCAGCAGTAATTGCTTCCACAACCTGCACTTCACTTATAAAGATCCAAAGGGTCAACAATTTATATAAAGTGAAATTAAGCGGTTTCAAACACTAACAACCAATCAGTACAACAACCATCAAAACAGCATACACAACAAATCCAAAACAACGATTCAACAAACAAACAAATAGTTGTTCGGATTCAAAACTTGAAATTGTACGAAATGGAAATAACTATCAAGTGCATCATTTACTCAACAGTCTTAGATGGAACAAAATAGATTATTTACTCATCCAACAATTTCAAATTTCCTTACCCAACCAACCATAAATCAAATACTAGAATTCAAACCAACAAACCAAATTAACTTATTATAAATTTATTTCATACTTTAGCTGTTTAATTTCCTTTCTTTCATTACGTCATTTATTTTCATTATATTTCTTTCTATTTTGTTTAGAAATTAACTTCAACCCTTTTTCTTAAGTTTACAATTTCCCTTTATTACATTACACTCATTTATTTTCACTTACTAATTACTATTATTCATTCATTTATTATTGCACGACCTCTTTTATTTACACTTTAATTACTTAAGTTTATAATAATCTATTTGTCATACTTACCTTTATTATATTTTACTTGGTAAAATTTCAATTATAACTTAAGTTTATAACATTAAATTCTCATTTAACAGCAATTTCATTGAATACTTCATTACCTACTTTTCCTTGTACAATTTCCATTACATTTCTTATCAAAACATTTCAACTTCTTATATTTGGTAAGTTATATATGTTTTTAAAGAATGTACTTGAAAGTTACACAAGTTTCCTCCTTACATGTGATTAATCTAACGTTCAATAATAATATTCTTTATTTCGTAGGTTATAATATCAAATTCCATTTAATACCATTTGTACCCTATCATTAAATCTCTTATTTCCTTTGGAGGTTTTAATTTATTAATTTCCTATGTTTCAATTCACTACAATAATTGAAACAATTAATTAATGGAAATTTAAGAATTTAATACCGGGTTAAATTTCAAATTATTTTAAAATAATAGATAAATATATTCTTACAACTTATATATCTCTAATTATATTTAAAACAATTCAAAATTTGTATATTTTTCAAAAATGAATCTGCAGTAAAACTACTACAGTGGCCTTCCCTCTTCGAAACTCGAAAATGAAAGTCGATGATGCGGCCGCCATCACCGAAATTATTTTCTGACGACAGAGAGGAAAGTACAAAACTTATTTTCTCCAAAATCTTCTTTAAAACATTTTCTTCCGAATTATATTAAATATTTATATCAGAAAATACTTATAAATAAAATTATTATATTCCAAATTTTTCAAAACCCCGGAACTTAAGTTCTAAATTTCCAAATTTCATTTATTTATTTTTTTCAATCTTATTTCTATTATTATTTATACACTTTATTACCTAACAACCAATCTATTGCAGTCAAATATAGATATCATTTGAAAATTTTATTTTATATATAGAAAATACAATAGGCAAAATTATTTCATTCACCTATATCAAAACCGATATTATGTCGGTCTGTCCTATTAAGTGTTTAGAAATCCCTATTGATGTCACAGCGTCCCATGCACCAACCAGAATTTATAAATACAAAACAGAACAGATTAACACAATATTAAAATCTTTTTATAACCCTAACAAATACGCTCTCTCATATATATACACTCAGCGACTCCCATAGGGTATTACTACCCTATTAACAAAAGAGTCAGACCCCACAAGCTAAGGTTTATCGCTAAACCAAAGCTCTGATACCAAATGTAACGTCCCGCTTTTTCGCACACTTTAAATCGACACACGTGCCAATTCAAACTATACGGAAGGGTGGATTGTTATGGGGTAAATAAGAAAAAACAAAGAAGAAAAAAAACTAAACAGAATCTCACAACGGAAGGATAAAATATAATAATCAAATATACAGTTTATAAATCTGTTTACAAAACCATTTATATAATACATATCAGAGTTACACATACCAATAACAATGCAGCAGAACAGTGTGTAGTGCACTAGTATAAATAATAATAATATAAATCTTCGTCTTCATCCTCCAGAGCAAAATCTTCCAATCCTGAAACGCTCGGACTGACCCGAGCGAATTTGAAAAGACAAAAACACTCGAGTCAGAACTAAAAGATCTTATGTAAGTTAAATTAACAGAAATAAATATGAGTGCAGTAACTCAAGAGGTGCTCGGGATTTACATCTCTTAAGGATCCGTTAAACTATTTACTATGTAGTATATTGCGCTATTATAACAGTGTCTATTTGTAAAATAAACTTACTTTTAAATAGCGTTAAGGCTTTACATTTTCCACCTTAACACGTAATAGTCCCAGTAGTCCATCCAATATCATGGTCCCTCCTGATCGGGAAGCCACCAGAGGACACCACACGGGCTACGGGAGAAATCCAAACTCGTACAAGGCGCGATAGGGTAGGTGACACGGCACAACTAGGCAATGCCAGGGTAGATATACCAATTGCTATCTGGGCTGGTGGAAACGCACAGCGCGCAGCTACCGCCCAACTCGAACAAACTCCCCCAAAACAAAAATAAAAGTGGCCACTGAATCAATCCAAAGTCAAAGTATAATATCGAAGAGGAGTGTCCGATCAGAGGAATGACCTCATTGGCCCGAGAATCGCTCCTGTTTTAGCCACCTTATGCCAACTCACGGAAGTCGGGTCCACGTATTTACCTTACAGGAAACGCCGCCACCAACCTACTTCATTCTGGAATCTCCACCGCGTACACGGTTAGTCAAAGTGGTTTTCGGTATCGACAGAGAGTATGTCCATATCCGATCCTGGTCTCTTTGCCAACCAATCGTTATTATAACACCGCGGTCATTTAAAAATAATTATTCTTTTAAAACCAAAATAAAATATCCATTTCAAAACCATATAAATATGATATCATTTCCTTTTAAAACCCAAAACAATATGATATCATCTTTATTTTCCAATATATTCTTTTCCAAAATCATAGGATTTTCAAAGTAAAATATTTAGAAATCAAAACTCTTGAATATAATATTTTCAAATTATACTATCTTGAAAATCATAACTTTGAAACAAGTTCCATTTCTCAAATGGTTAAATGTTAAATTTCCTTTATAAACCAAAATAGCTTCTTTAGATTTCACAAATCAATTTCAAATATCGATTTAAACTACCAAATACCATTTCAATTCTTATGTTTCAAAGCTTTAAATATTTCACCATTTCAAAAACAAACTCATTTGACAAACCCATATATATCAAATTCAATTACTTATTATTTAGACTTGAAATGTTTACTTAATGAATTCAATATAATTTAAGTAAAATCTTTAACTTCACATAATTGGAAAATCTTTCAATTTATTAAACTTGATATATTCATTTAAATCAACCTGATATTCATTTAAATCACTTTACACAAAAATCAAGTTATAAAAATCATATCCTTTAAAAAAATTAATTTTTATTAAATTTCAATTTAACTCAATATTCATCTTCCAAATCTTATTCTCATTTAAGTCATAAAAACTCCAGAAATTAGATTTTAAATAAATGCTTAATCGTATTTGATCTTAAAAATCAAACTTTATTTTATACTTCAAATCAAATTTATACAAAGCTTAAACCCGAAAATTACTATATATATATATATATAGCTAATTCAATATCCCATAAACCATATATATATATATATATATAGCTTTACAAAACCATAAAAACATTCCAAAATATTATATATATATATATATATATATATATATATATATATACCGCGGTGCCTGTATAAAATTTTCTACCCTATGGTCAAGTGATACGGATGTTTATCATTTCAATCCGCAATTTAAAATAAAATGCGGTTGTATATCATTTCAAACCGCAATCCCGAATGAATGAAATGCATAGCAACTTGCAAATAATAAAATAAATCATCCATTCATCCATCAAATCATACATCCATTTATCACAGTCATCATCCAATTTCAAACAATCATCAATATATAACAGGTGATAAACAATGGTATCAATTATCAGTTTATACTCAAAATAAATTTAATAACTGTTAATTGGCAGTTTATATGCAAAAATAAACGTAAACTTAACTAGCAGTTAATATGAAATAAAATTTAACATAACTATGCCTGGCAGTTAATATGAAATAAATAAATTCTAACTGTCAAATTTATATGCAATAAATAAATAAATTTACAGTTATATTAAATAAATGCGTTTAAACAGAAATGGTGAATAAAACATGCCAAACAGTCATAAAAAAATTTCTACCCATATCTAAAATTAATTTAACAAACACAAGAAATTTTAGAAATTGTGAGTGGGTTAAAACACTCACCTTTTGAATTTAAATCGAATTTAAATCCGATTTAAACCCAAAAATTCGACGGTCTCCAAATCTGTCCAAACCAGCATCAAAAGATCTGGAATTTAATTACGATCCTAACAAAAAAAATCGCGCGTGAAACGGAGTTCGTATATGGAAGTTAAATGTATTAACGCGTTTGAAAAATCAAAATTAAATTAAATTCAAACAAAATAAACCTTCCTATTACCACTTGCCACGTAAGCGTTTCCTGCGCACCCCTAGTGACTAATCTCACCAAACCCATGTTTCAATTTCGCAAATAGATGAAGAAATCAAAAAGCCCCAATTCAACCTTTTGGGTTTCGAATTTTACACGTTTGACCGTGATTTCTGGTTGTCTCAAGCGACTATTGCAAAAACAGAGACTGCGCTTAGATCCGTAGATGAAAACTACAACATAAATTATTTTCTTTTTTTTGAGAACTTTGATTTTTTTTTTTGATTTTTGAATAGAATTGGATCTGAAATTTGCATCCATTTAGGAAGAGAAAGAATTGAAGAAAATGAACGCACAAATAAAAGAGAATAGATGGAGGCTAGGGTTTATAATTGGGTTTTTATAGATAGGTTAGAATTAGAGTAGATGGATCTGATAAACAAATGCGCTTAACGATAATTTAAATTAACGTAATAATTATAAATCACCATACTATGAAGACATTTACGTTATTTCCCATTTATTACTTTATTTAACACAACCCTTAATTTACATCTATTGCAATGTTTTCAAATTTAATTGAATGAACTAATTATATCACTCCTAATAATTGTTGTAAGACTCTAAATCCCACATTTATAAGTATATATTATTTTCACTCAAATATTATAGATATATACAGAGTATAGGTTTCCATTAAATAATTATTTATTATATATTCAAATTAACTAAATTCACTATTGAAGTCCGTTTATATTTATTACCAAATATCCATTTACCTTTCCCAATAAATTTGAATTCATTCATTTAATATAACAAATCAAATTTCCATTCACACCTTATTATCAACCCACAATTTATTTCAATTCATTATCTTAGATAGATTTTATACAATTAATATCACTTTACATTAAATTTCTATCCAATGAATACTTATTCATCAATCAATTCAATATTTACTTTTCTTTCCCTCTATTTGATACTTGACCTAGTATACATTTAATGGGTAAACATAACATTGAATTATAATGCATTTCTCATGCATGCTTCATTTCATATAAATTCCTCTTTATTAACTAAGTCACATTAACAAAACAAAATAATTTTTTTTTATTTCAATCGATTACCGGTCTAGACTTAATATATTAAATAAACGGTTAACCTAAAACGATTGTTACCCCTTTAGCATTCAAATTCACTTACGACTATTATTAACACAATGTTGCCATTTGATTTATATATATTTAAATAAATTATATGAATGGGTAAAACTTTAAAAATTATCTTACCTGCAAATTTACTCACAAACATCCTAAATTACCAACTTGCAATTTATTTTTAATTACTAAATTTGCATTGATTATATCAAGTTGAGATTTAATACGTATTATTTCCTCAAATAAATAAATCTTTGGATTCAAATTCCCAAAACCATAAATTATGTCCTACCATAAATCTATGCTTTTATTATTTTACGTTCACACTCCTGTTACTCTATAATAAATCACCAAGTAACGATATCCTAAACCAACATTAATTTATATATCAATCCTTATAACTCAATAAATTTGTCAAATATGAATAACCTTAACAATACTTACACATATTATCTTACTTACAATAATGTAATATTAAACGTTGAATTTCATTTATTTTGCAATACTTCAATTCAATTAATAAATACTGCTCCTATACTTAAATCTATATTAACAAATCGTTAGATTTGGATCGATAGAAATCGGTTTACCAAAGCTTACGTACACATTACGTAAATAAACAACTATATAAATTTGCCACCTATTAGCTCTAAATTTTATTCTTAAGTTTGTTACCTATCAATTTAGATTATACTTCCATCTATAATGCAAATCTAAATCTCCTCTAACTGCATAAATTAGGGCAATTTATTGCAATTGATTTCCCATTAAACTTCATAAATTAACAAATTGAAACCTAAATAAAAACGTTTATTTATTTAAAAATCTTGTTGTTTAATTGAATTGACCATTCACGGATATAATTTACATTGTTCTCCAATTATTACTTAAATACATCACACAACGTTAAATCTATATTCAATAGAATTTGTTACCAAAATTAATTTAACGAAAACAATTACGCCCTTAAAATTTCTCTTCATTCATTAATTGCTAATTGTTATTCAACTAAACTCATTCATTTGATTTCCCTATTATGCATCAATTATAAACCCATCATCTTAAAGGTGATGTCTACATTTTATACTATAAATTTACCGTTTTATATTCCAATATCAATGAATGCTCACATACAAATTTAGATCTTAACTCCAATTAATTATTCCATTTAATTCATTGATTTATTAACTTTAATTACTGCAGTTCATTGTCTTACATAAATTTGAATCTATTTTCAAATTTTCACTATTCCAATTAATTGAAATATAAAATTAAATTTGTAAAAATTTAATTACCTTTGATCCATCAAATTTCAACATTCTCTTTCATGTAAACAAATAAGATTTCTGTTTCTTCCTAAATTTAAATTAGAAATCCTATAATTTAATTCATTTTAAACATCGAATTTACACGGGTCGTTACATAATCTATGTGAAGTTGTATTTTGATTTCATCAAAATGCATTCTACAGTTACTAATAATTGAGTGCCGTTTGTACAAGCATCCCAAAAGGGGCTTCTTAGCAGCATCCAATAAATCATAAAAAAAATTGCCCCAATACTTGGTTCTTCTTTGATATTAACATCGTTACCATCAACTTCAACAGTAGGGAACATTGAACGTACCGCATCTTTAATCATATATTCTATGAGATTCATCAGAACAATTTTATTATCCATTTTCTCTTCCGAATGCACTGGATTAGGTTATATTAGTTCTCCATGACGATCTCACACCAAACAATTCGGCACGAAATCATATTGGCGCAAATGAACTATTAGCATATCCGGTATCAAATGTTCAATAATTTGCACCTACTGCGTGGGCAACGAATTTCTTCGTCGTTTCCATTATTACTTAAAGCGAATTCAATAAAGACGTGTACACCATTTTGAAAATGTTCACTTATTGAACCTTCAATTTCTCTTCTTTATTGGTACATCCATCTCCGGTCGATAAAATAATTGACCATTTTTTCTACTTTAAAACATAAAAACGTATTAATCATTTACGTGTTGACATTTTATTTTTCAATTAAATCATACATTCAAATTTTCGCAAATATATAATATTATTCTATTTAATTTTATTTTCAAACGGATTTACACAAATTACATGAATATAACCTACAAGTTTTGGGTTATTAGTTTACAGTTTGATGGTTGGTCATCCTACTTTCCATTACAAACACAGTAGTAACTATATTTTTTAAATCATTTCATTTTAAACGATTCAACAAAATTTCGGCACGCTTTCCTGTTATTTCATGTTTCGTAGACAAATGCATCTATACAGGAAACGAAAAGAAAGTGTTATCGAAATTTTATGAACCGTTTAAAATGAAATGATTTGCAAAATATAATTACTTTATTCCGTTCGTAACTTGTCCAATACAGGGGAAAATCCGGCAAATATTGTATCGGATGAATATAAATGTCCGTTCTGTGATAAAAACGAATATCCATATAACGATCATATACAATATTTGTCAAGCGAGGCCAAAAACCATCTAAAGGGATTTATAAAAAATAAAACGTATTATACAACAATTTTTACAATATTTTATTTACCTTCTAAGAAACGCATACATTAATTTGTCATTTTTGTCAACTTAAAATCGCATACACTAATTCTTAAGCATCAATTTTAATTAATCCAAACTAGCCTTACTGCACACATGGACTAATTAATCAATACATATACACCAATTAACACACATAAACACTTAACAAATTATTTTTCTCAACATTTAAATTGTGAACAATTATAATAACAACCTGATTAGCATTTAATACTGTATAACAAACAATCAATGTGGTGTTATAAAAAGTTATAACAACAAATTAACCATAATTTATCGGATCAAAATTAAATAGGGTTTATAAATTAAACCTTCTTGAAGAGCAATAGGTAATGAAGAGACATGAAAATTTAAGATGGAGGTAGTATTGGAGGGTGAAGACATGCAGGCGGCATAAAGGAGTTGAAGGAGATGGTGGAAGAGAGACTTGGGAAGGTAAATAATTAAGGAGAACTATTGGCCTGGGCTAGGTTATTCGTGACTTTTCGACGGCTTCCAACAACCGCCTACTACAGTTAGTTTATTTTATTTTCAGTAATATCACGATAATTACTTGCCGTCGGCAGCCGTCGTAAAAAAGAATGACGGACCGTCGGCGGCCATCGAAAATTGATATCGCAATAAATAGTGTATGACTAGGCTGTCGACCCTTTGTAACATGAGTAGAGTACGAATGAATCATAACAGATAGAGAATACTGCACGACTCTTTTTGAAAATATCACCAGCAGGCTGCACACATGGGATAATAAAATCTCAATCTGGACATCTTTAAAAACCATTAAATGTATATATATTTTTCATGGAAGCATATCGGTCTCACATGTTTCCTCTTCGCATGAAACTCTTCTCTATAATTAAAAGGGAAATGAAACACTTTCTCTGTAGTGGCAATCTGCTTTCAAAAAAACTCATTCGTGTTGCAATTGATAATGTTTAGACTCCTATTACGTATGAAGGAATTAGGATCATTACCATTTGTATTTGGAACAGGGCAACTATTTCCACTTTGATCAATCAAATTATTTCTGAACATGATACTCTATGGATCAAATGGCCCATGCACATCACATAAAACAAAACCATATCTGGATCATGTCCATTATATGGCTTCAAATAATACTTTGGTGGAACGCATATCTTAAAGAATAGAGAGGTTATGCTCCCTCGGGTTCAAATACCGCCTGCAAGTAATTCATCTCAAACCTTCTATGTAACTATATTATTATTATTAAAATATGAATTATTAATTTTGAAAATAAATAAGCTGCAAATAAAGTGAAAAAACTGAATTTTATATTTGGTGATTTAGGATATCAACATCCTTATTTTAACTTAATTTTAAATTTCAGATTTGTTAAATTAATGATTGTTACGGTGAATTGTAATCTGACCATCTATCGTTTAGAGAATGGTGAATTATAGGCATTATCGATCAAAAATACTTTAAAAGAAACTATGTAGAAGGGTAGATGTTTGCGCAAAAAATGGGCAAACACCTCAAAGTCGTACGATTTAGTTGATTATATGTTGTTCTTAGTGATTTGGGTGATTTATGCAAATATGTAAAAAACAGGGACTAAACTGTAAAAGACACACAGATTTATAGTGGTTCGGCCAGAACGTGCCAACGTCCACTTTATATGGTATTCTCATTTTTCTCTTCAGATTACAAGTACAAAGCTTTGTATACAAGTATATGAATGTTGTTTGAAAGTTCTATCCGTGCTTGAGCTCTCAAACTTGTCTGCCATTGTTGTACCTCTGCCCCTCTATTTATAGAGTGAGGTTGGGGGCAGGGGTCTAGGATGTTTATAGCTGTTGGTGGGCCTGGGCTGATGCAATCTGGACCGACAACTTTGGTTCGGCATGCTCTGGTTCGGTGAGGAGACATCCGGTGATGGTTGGTCCAGTGCTTGATTCTGTGAGGCTTGGATCGGTGGGAAGCCATTCGGTGAGGGTGGTCCGGTGCTTGATTCTGTGGGGCTCGGTTCGGCATTGGTTTAGTGGAGATGTTGGACCGGTAGTGGGTGGTGAAAGATGGAGCTTCGGTTGTAGTTGATTCGGTGGGAAGGGAAGTGGAGTTGGTTCGGTCTCGGTACTACCGAATGGATCCTATACTGAGAATGCCGAATGATCCCTTGTGTTGGGAATGCCGAATGAGCCTTCATATTTGAGAATGCCGAATGATCCATGGGGAGTTCGAATACCGAACGAACTCATACACTTGAACTACCGGACGAAAGCGAGGGGTTTTAAGTACCAGATGACACTTATTACCGGATGAACTCGGGGAGTGTAGTGTCGAACGAACTCTTGCCTTGCTTTACCGAATGAACCTTTGTACTTGAATCATGAGTGAAATCCCAGACTTATATACGCTTGCTTGCTTCTTCTTGTTCCGGTCGTGGTGGAAACGCACACAACATTGATATTCCAGTTTTGACCAAAAATGGGATAACACTTTGCCCCCCAAAACATGCCTTGTGATAATAAGGCGTGTTTTGAATAGTTCCGAATCCATTATCCAAAGTCATAACCATATTGCCAGAGAATATCATCCTTGACTGCTCCGAGTCGATATCCAGTTCCAAATCCAATAACCAAAGCTTGAGCCAATTCCGTGTCCATCCGAACTCGACAACCGAGCCCCCAACCGTTCTTATCCAATAGCCAATAACCAAATCCAGGATCTCTCCGGGCTCCTGCCAAGCGCAATCTACACCTGACGGTCGTGATCTAGTCTCCCTGGATGTTAAGCTAGCCTCCCCGGATTCTTGCCAAGCGCAATCTATACTTGACGACCTTGGTCCAGTGTCCCTGGACGTTGAGCTAACCTCTCCGGGTTCTTGCCAAGCGTAATCCACACTTGACGACCTTGGTCCAGTGTCCCTGGACGCTGTATTAACCTCTCCGGGTTCTTGCCAAGCGTAATCCACACTTGACGACCTTGGTCCAGTGTCCCTGGACGCTGTGTAATGCCATGGCTTATGTCCTAAGCCGAATCCTGGTCACTCCGGACCCTTGCCGAGCATAGTCCATACTCAACGACCTGAAAATAACAATTGATAATACAGGGCCTAAGTCCTAGGCCGAATCCTGGTCACTCCGGACCCTTGCCGAGCATAGTCCATACTCGACGACCTGAATGAGTCAATTTACCATGTTCGGGCGAAGCGACTCACCCCTTGCCAGGCATAATCCATACCTGACGACCGTTTATCAAAAATCAGATAAAAATCCAATCGAAATCAAATCCAAAATCCACATCCAAAATCCAAATCAAGGCCAGAAAACCAGAAATCCAAACCAGCATCCAAAACCGAAACAATCATTCAAAGGAAAATCCAAATCAAGAAGCAAGAAAAACCAGGAGCTCAATCCAAGCTCCAAAACCGAAAACCAAAAACAAAAGCAGTGTCCAATCCCAAAGCAAAAGATAAGTTTCACAAACCATAGCATTGCAGTTTATCATCATTCAGAGCATGCCTAGGGGCTATCTCCGTCCCCGTACATGTGTAAATGACTTGGTTGCTTGCCAATAGTTCGCTACTTATTTCATAATAACCTGGTCAATGGATGATCAACCGACCACTATTCCTGGGCCTCCCGCCATCGTAGCTTGAGGTAGGCGGCGGTTGCTCCTGCCCCGTCGTTGCATTCCGAGGTCCAACATATTGTGGCAGCTGTCCATTCCTTACATGCTCCTCAATTATGTCCTTTAGGTGCCTGCAGCTGTTGGTGTCGTGTCCATCCAAATCATGGAAGAGACAGTGCCTTCCTGATGTTCTTTCCCGTTCTGTTGGTTCTCTCCTAGCCGGCCTCCGGTAGGGAAGGCGATTCCGAGTATCCAGGTATACCCGCTCCAGCGTCTCGTTCAGTCCTGTGTATGTGGGAAACTTTGGATCCTTCCATTGCTTCCTAGCATTTCTAGAATCATCGTCCAACTTCCTTTTTCCTTTGTCTTTATCCAAATCTTTACTGGATGGTCCTCCAACCTCAATTGCATTAACCTTTTTTAACTTTAAATTCGTACTCGCATCTTCTTGCCGAAGGAACCTTTCTGCCTCGTGAAAGAATTCGTCGAGATCCCGTGGGGATCTCGTATCAGAGATACCTTGAAATCTGAGTTCTCCCTGACTTCTGATACTGCTGCCATTAAAACCATCGATGGATGGGGCCGATCCACCGAAGCAACTGCGGCACTGAATCGAGTTAGAAAGGCTCTAAGCGATTCATCGATCCTTTGCTTCACTGATGTTAATGTCATCACGTTCTTCGGTCTCTTGACATGAACTCGAAACTGTCCCAAAAACCTTTCCACCAATTCCCTCCAAGTCCTGATAGATCCTTCTCCCAGCTGCCTAAACCACATCGCAGCTAAGTCCGTTAAGTACAAAGGGAAGCATCGAGCCATCACTTCCTCCGATGCCCCCAGCACCTCCATGTGTCTGGTGCACCTCATCAGGTGATCCGTAGGGTCTGCCTTGCCATCGTATACCTCCACGCTAGGTAGCTTGAACTTAGGTGGACCTCATCAGGTGATCCGTGCTTGAGCTCTCAAACTTGTCTGCCATTGTTGTACCCTTGCCCCTCTATTTATAGAGTGAGGTTGGGGGCAGGGGTCTAGGATGTTTATAGCTGCTGGTGGGCCTGGGCTGATGCAATCTGGACCGGCAACTTTGGTTCGGCATGCTATGGTTCGGTGGGGAGACATCCGGTGATGGTTGGTCCGGTGCTTGATTCTGTGAGGCTTGGATCGGTGGGAAGCCATCCGGTGAGGGTGGTCCGGTGCTTGATTCTGTGGGGCTCGGTTCGGCATTGGTTTAGTGGAGATGTTGGACCGGTAGTGGGTGGTGAAAGATGGAGCTTCGGTTGTAGTTGATTCGGTGGGAAGGGAAGTGGAGTTGGTTCGGTCTCGGTACTACCGAATGGATCCTATACTGAGAATGCCGAATGATCCCTTGTGTTGGGAATGCCGAATGAGCCTTCATATTTGAGAATGCCGAATGATCCATGGGGAGTTCGAATACCGAACGAACTCATACACTTGAACTACCGGACGAAAGCGAGGGGTTTTAAGTACCAGATGACGCTTATTACCGGATGAACTCGGGGAGTGTAGTGTCGAACGAACTCTTGCCTTGCTTTACCGAATGAACCTTTGTACTTGAATCATGAGTGAAATCCCAGACTTATATACGCTTGCTTGCTTCTTCTTGTTCCGGTCGTGGTGGAAACGCACACAACATTGATATTCCAGTTTTGACCAAAAATGGGATAACAGTAGACCTGAAGAGGCAAAGAAGCATGAGGAGACGAAACGTGAAAAGGCGTAGAAACAGGAGAGATGGTCGGCAACATATGACAGGTTCGACATAGAACCAGTGAGGTACTAGTTTGGTTAACTGAGCCAGACCAGTTGACCCATAAAATTAGGTTGGTCTAGTATTTCTGTAGCCAACCCAACTTCACTTATCGACCCGATACATTGTCAATATGAGCTTACCGATCCACCGTACTAGAAGGGAGAACCGACCATTCGGTTGCATAATTTCGAGAATAACCATTGTAAATTTTTCACTAACTAAAATTAAACATCAAGTGATAATATGTTAGAAAAACTATTAAAATTTAGAACTTAAATCTGAAAATTTAAAATTTTACATAATAAACTCTAAATTTGAATATTGAATTTAAATTTGAATTTTAATTAACAATTCAAAATTCAATATTTGAATTTAAATGTAAAATATTTGATAAATATTCAAATTCAAAAGTTGAATTTGAAATTTTAAAAAGATGAAATCTGAAAATTTTAAATAACAAAATTTGAGTTTGAAAATTCATATTTGAAATTTGATTTATTTTTCAGAATTTGAAGTAAAAGTTCAACTAGTAAACTTTTTTAAAAATGAAATATTTGAATGAAAAATTTAAAATTTTGAAAATTTTGGTTTTCTGATTTTGGAATTTTGAAATTTTAAATTTAGATTCTAAATTGGATACTTTAAATTTGAAATTTTGAAACTTGAATTTTTTAGACTTCATACTTCTAAAATTTTCAATTTGAAATTGAATTTCAAAAGTAGGAGTTTCAAAATTTGAAATTTTGAATTTGAATTCGAAACTATATAAAGTTTGAAATTTTAAATTTGTTTCTTTGATTTACAAAAGTAAACTTTGATTTATGGTTAAAGTTTAAAATTTCAAATTCGAAAATTTACATATTTAAAAATGAAAATTTGAATATGAATATTTTGAGTTTTGAATTCAAAATTCATAAGTATAAGAATTTGAAAGTTCATAACAAAGTCAACTTTTTTGAATTGGAACCTATTATTATGTGAATATCAAATCAAGTATAAGAAAATTGATTAGAGAAATTTGTGTAGAAATTGAAGTAAATAACAATGGAAAGATTTTAGAAGACATGAAGACTGTATTTTAACATTTCTTATTTTTTAGCTTTGCACTGTAACGGTCGGTTTGATGTTCATAAATGTTTTTCACTATAATTTTCATTAATTTTAAGAATGCAATGATAATATGTTAGACAAAGGTTTGATTGCATTATAAGAGAAAAAATATTAAAAATAAAACTAATTAGAGAAAAATTGACAATTAAATGGTGAAAATAATGTATGCATATGTGTGTGCATGTGTATGTGTGCGCGCACATATGCACATAGTTGGAGCTGTAAAAAGTATATAGATTTTGCAAAATGTGGAAGTAGGAGAAAACATATTTGCAGTACGGTGAAAAAAGAGAATATCATTTGAAGAAAACCTAGTACGAAGAAATTAAAGAAAAAAATTATCTTTTTGAAGATAGAATAAAGCAATATTAACGGTAGGGAAGGGGAAAAAAGACATATTAGTTTGACTTTGTGCTATTTAGGTTTGAAAGGTGATAAAACTTAATAATGTTCTGCATGACTGAAGAAGAATAAAAACGATAAACGTCTCATTTTAACAAACATTGATCATTATCGAAAAGACTTATTTAACTAGAAAGCTTACAAAGTAAAACATTAGGTTAGCGTATTTGGTATTTGATTATGCATTTGAACATAGTCAACTTGCAGTTTGTCAACTGTGACATTTGAGAGTTAGAATATTTATTTGACTTATCCACGAATAAGCATACTCCAACAAATATTTTCCTTCTTGCTTTTATGAGCACTTTGCGTGTAATGTTTTATACTAGCGGGAAGCCCGTGAGCTGCGCGGATGCATAGGTTTTTTTATATTTATGTTCGGTTATATATTACAATTTGATTATATGTGATGATTCATTCGTATAACGATGCATGTGCATTCAAATGTTTAATTCCCTCAGTGTTAAACAATATTTTGAAAGAATGGTTAGATAAGATGTAGGATGGTTCACGTTTAATACAAAGATTGTTTGATATTTTTGAAAATTGAGCGTATGTATAGTATTTAAATGTTAATTCTTCACAATGTTTTCATTTTTCCTTTTAGATGGGCAATGTTTAAGTCATAATTATTATCCCAAATATCATATGCACTAACTAAATAACCTTCAACACCAAACACCAGAATATTGGTGATGATGGATAACATTTATCTCAAGCATGATTGACTAAGACTTTGCATGAAATAATGTTTATGAGATTATGATTTATGAAGCCTGTGAAGAATGTGAAGCTAATGAATTTTCAGTTGGTCTAAATGAAGTAGATTTCACTTTTAAAGAAGTAAAAATCTCCCTACAAATCAAATTGATTTATCGTTTACTCATTGTAAATCATTATAAACGTGACAAATAAAAGATAAACGGTTATCAAAGTGAACAATAAGAATGATTAATGAAAAGTCTAAATTATGCCGCGTGATTCTCAACATGTGAAAAGCAACTCGCTAGTAACCTCATAGAATACAAAGTCATAATTGTTACTCACCCTTAAAGCTACCTCGATAAATCCATCAACATCAGATCCAAAAATATTGTTGCAGTACCATGTAAATATATGTGCCTTGTAGTCAATGAGAAGCATAATCAATTTGTTTTTAAATGATCAATATTTTTCTAAAGTACATACATAAATGTACTATGAAATGTAGCATACTATCAGGTTCCACTTAATGCCATACATACTTCATCATTTAATGAGTTTTCTTCTGCAAATCATCAAATAGTTCAATGGTAGATAAAAGAGCAGCTCAAACCAGCAAATAACAATTAAACAGGTTCATCAGTTGGTCAAAAAGCAACCAAAAATCAACTCTGAATGGAATAACTAAATGCAAGAAAAAAAAGAATATAAATAAAAAACAGAACAGCTAAAGAAATATCATATTTTGAAAAGACGAAACCTTTCAACCGAGATTTGGGAATCTTCAACTAATTTATCGTAAATCGCCTATGTGATTTGTTCACAAAACTGAATTAGAAACATTAACAAATCAATACAAAATTAATAAATGGATATGAAAGGAAATATATTGTCATTTACCAAAAAGTCTAACTTGCTTTAAGTAAACCTTTCAAAAATCGAAATTTAGTTACCTTCGATGAATCAAACCGAGGAGCCATCGGATCCCAAAAAAAAAAGGATATATAATTCAGCTCTTTGACATTTTGGAAGGAAATAACGTGGAATTTATTTGAGTAGATTTTGGAAGAAGAAAAGGCGAAGTGGAAACTGCATAGTAGAAATTTTGACAATGATCGTGGGAATGATAACGGGAATGAACTGGTTTGATGGAGTGGGACTGTGGGAGTTACGGATTCGGATGGCTATCCAACTGCAGGACTATATTTTCTAACGGCGTCATCTTATTATATTATCATCCATCGGATATCTTTATGGTTTCGATCAGGACCGTTCTTTGTCTTCATTTTATCTTTTCCGTTAAACAAAGGAAATTTGTTATATAGACGTATACTGTAAAAATTAGTTAAAGGACAAGATAACTCTTGATAAATTTTCCAATAGCATACCGCCAAGTTTCACCCACCTATGATGCATGATTTTTTCCAAGAGGATATTATATTCAAGAAAAGAGTCAAGATCCCAATTTTTGATATTGTTTTAAGAAAAGTCCCCGTGGATATAAATATGTAAATTTGTTTTCTATTTTGAAAAACAGATAACACAAGGTGCCTTACATTTTTCTGACAGCAAATGCAACCTAACTTGCAATTTTTTGACTTTGAATTTATCCTTTTTAGAAAATTTTAAAACTTTTTAAATTTAAAAAGCGCAAGTTAATTTGCGCTTTCTATCAGGAAAGCGCACACTATTTTGTGCTTTTAAATTTTGAATTTTTTTAAAATATTTGAAATTAATGAAATTTTTGAAAAATGCAAGTAAAATTTCTTTTGCTATTAGAAAAAATAGAAACCTAATTTACATATTCATTACCACATGGATTTTTTTATAACAACATCAAAGTAGGGACCTTCTGTGCAAAACGAATGTTATATTTCCACTCTCCTAGTTCAACATAAACTTAATATACTTTGGCATAGTGACTCATCCACTTTGGATTGGACAATGAACAAGCCATATCACATAAACTCCTACTTGTTTCTGTAGAGTTGGTGATGACAATTAAAAGTTAATGGTAGCCATAAATAATTGAGAGTTTGAAAAAACACGCAGAAGGCATTTGGAGTCCATATTCTTGACAAACCCATATACAAGAATACGCCAACTGTATTTAAAATAAGTTGCCAAATCCCAAAAAGAGGAAATATACAGGTTATTTGATGAAATTAATAATACTGTCTATTTTTTATAGCATAATCATTCTATTAATTAATATACAAGTTATTCGATGAAATAAATTTTGTATAATCTTTTATGTACATATAAGTTACATGTATATAAGATTACAAAAGCTGGTCTGAAACTATAGATAGAGCATTTTTTTAGCTCAACTCAAAATTAATAATATGAAGAAACCAAGGACAGGCCTTAGAGTGTAAATGGCATGCATGAGAAGTGCTGTTGCCATTAGATTCAACCAATGGTTTTTGTCCTTGCTCCTACTCCTTCAAATGTTAATAGGCTACAAGAAAATATTGTATTAATACCAAGCGGAGATTGCATGAAAACTTGACTTGTTATGATTAGTACGTTAGGGGTCATTTAGATTAAAAGATAGTTTGAGTTTGCGCAATCTTTAAAAATCAAAAAATTTGACGGTCCAATTCCACGTTTCCCTCCTCCTTATTCATGTTCCTCCAAACATTCCTCCTTTTCACTTCACTTCCAAATTCCAAAATAACCTCTTTCCTGATGAATCACCTCTCCACTTGCGAATCCTCTTCAATCGCGAATCCCTCTAAAGTTCGATTCTGCAACTCGCTCTATTCCTCAAAGCTCGCCGTGCGGTTCCTCAATGAAGCAAATTCCTTTACGAGGCTGAAACGCGAATCTCAACAAAGGTGAAACATGATTCTTCACATTACTAGAAAAATGCCAAATAGCGACGGGTGGGAGCGACGGCTTCCGACGGCCGTTTTCCGATGGCTTCCGACGGGCCGTCGGCGGCCGTCGGAAGCCGTCGGAAATTCGCGGTTATCTGCAGCTCGGCCAAGCCTTTCTTCCTCATTTTCCAGCTTCTCAAATTCTCAAGAAAAACCCCCAAATCCCCATTTTTCACTTCCAATCGTTGATTTCTTGATTTTTTCTCCTTTCCCGCTGTTAATTCAACATCTCTTGCTCTTAATCTCATATATAATCTTTTATTTTTGTGAAAATTTCAGTTTTTACCCTAATTCTAGATTTGCATAAATTGATAAATTAGGGCAAATTAGTGATTGCAATTGTTTCCAATAGCGTAATAACGGTTTACAGCATCACATGACATACATATTTCATCTTTTATCGTGGAATTGTGAAAAACACGTATAATTTGTGGTTGTTCGTGTATATGTAAATTGTTGTGTATGCCTTGATTCGACGATTGTATACGTTATTTGGAATGAGATAAAATGATTGAATGAACTAGGAGTATTATACTGTGCACGTATTTACTTATGAAACGAAAAAAATGCATTACTTTAAATTATAATTGTGTGTATTGAAAAATGATAAAAATGTTAAACCAACCTTAAGTTGATGCGTAATACGTCGAATAAATGTGTTAAATTAATATATATTTCTTTAAATGTGAACAGTGAGTAAAACTGTATTTTTTCATAAAATGTGCGCATGTTAACTGACAAACGTCCCTTAGAGAGTTTTTGGCCCCGTCTGACGAGTGTTGTACATGATCGTTGTATAAATAGTTGTTTTTTTTCAAAAAACGACCATTTATATTCATCTGGTACAATGTTTGTCGGATTTGTCTCTGTATTGGACAAGTTATGAACACGGTAAGAATTTACATTTTGTATACTACTTCGTCTCAAGCGCTTCATAAAATTTCGGCCTAACTTTTCTTTTTTGTTTCCTGCGTACACGCATTTGTGTACAATGCAGGGAACAAAAGGGAAATGCTGTCGAAATTTTGTTGAATCGTTTGAGACGAAATAATATACGAAATGTAAATGCTTACTGTGTTTGTAATGGGAAGTAGGATGCGTGACCAATGAAAAAAAATTATATATATTTTTAAATCGTTACGTTAAAAAATAAAATGTGCCCTATTTGAAAATATTTTTAAATTTGTGATGTTGTTCTTTAAATTCAAAATATTATACGACCATGAAAATAAATTTAACACCAAAGAATACGGTGCAGAAAAATTAACAAATAATACTGGTGTATTTGTTAAAGGTAGTGACGATCCAGAAAATTATTTAAATGATTTTTATGGCGTTCTGACACAAATTTTGCAACTGACGTATTTCTCACGACCCGCGGAGGAGGTGTTTCTATTTAGATGCAATTGGTTTAGCAATGTTCCAGGTTCTGGAATTAACGTGCACAAGGATTATAATCTTATCGAAATAAAGCATACATCGCATTATCACAAGTATGATCCTTTTGTACTAGCCAAACAAGCATTGCAAGTTTATTACGTTCCTTATCCGTCTCTAAAAAGAGATAAAGCAGATTGGTCTGCAGTTTTTAAAACAAAGACCAGATTCACATTCGATGGGAAGAATATTCTGGACGAACAAGCTTATCAGGCAGATCTTGAGCAAAATTACGAAATAATAATTACAGACGATCATACAGATTTTGGTCCCTTGATCGATGAATCAAATGTTTGGGTACAAGCGTTTGACAGTGCAGAGGAAAATATCGTCGAAAACGAGACCGAATCTGAATCAGAAGACGATGATGACTAATACAAATCTGAATATGTTTTTTTGCAATTGATGTAACTATGTTGAATTCTTGATGTATTATGAAATTGATGTAACTATGAAACCAAATCCGTTTACTATTGTTTGCATGTTTTATGTTATTTCCTTTTGTCATTTATTTAGCAATTTTTATTAAAAATGCAATGAACTCTGCTTATCGTTGGAGAAGTACACACATTATGAATCAGGTATAACACACTTTCATTTCTATTTCCATTTCAGTCATTAATTAAGCAATTTATACCGTTGATGTCATTTTCATATGAAATATATTTCATTATCATGTTTTTATTCTCTTATATAATGATGTGTATATGTCACAGGTTTATCATTATGTCGTATAGAGGTAGGAGCTCTTCCCGATCGTCAGGAGGCGATGGCAGTGGCCCATCGCAAGAGCCACAGCGTGCAATTGTATCGTTAGTCCCTAGAGCAGATGGGTAAGAATTAAAACTTATTCAGCATCTTATTTTTTCTATGATATATGTACGTACTTATCTATATCGTACTTAAAAACAGGGGGTTCGACCTACTTCCCTCTAAGGTTGTGCTAGACGTCTCTAGAGCATCTTATCGCAGTAGGATGGATGCGTGCTGGCCGAGGTTGGATACCATCCCTCCTCACATCATAGAGTGCATATGGCAGGATGTCCTAGTATGTATAATTTTTCTGTTTTTAATTCGTTTTTGTCGTTTTTCTATTGTTTATCGTTTAAAGTGTAATTTTTTTTAATACAGGCTGAGATAGACATCCAGACAGACGATATGATGCTGGCACGAGCATACTGCATGAAGAAGATGCGCAAGAACTACAGGGACACGATATCTGAGATTAAGAAATCTGGTAAGAAACCACGGTGGATAGGAGAGAGCGTGTGACTAGCTTGGTTGAGCTACTGGGAGACGGATGAGGCGAAGGCAAGTATACTAATTTTTTTTGAATTATTAATTTGACGTGATTGAAAAATAATGTATCAAATTTTGAATGTACAGGCAGAGTCAAATAGAAACTCTGCAAATAGAAATAAGAATCCCGTCACTCATCGCGGAGAATCGAAGTCGTTTCAGCAGCATCGGCAGGAGTTGGTAAATTTACTGAATAATAAATGTAAATAGTTTATGCTATATGATTTTAAACCTATAATAATTGTATGTAACAATCAACTTCAGGAAGCCGAGACACATGGTCCTGTCAGCTATATGGACGTGTTCACCCGTATGCATGCTGTCGAGCATGTTAATCCAGACGGGATTGTTTCATACACATGGTAGGACGATAAATCCCGCAAAAACCATGTAAGCATATTTCATGTTATTCAGTATTAGTAATTGTTTTAATTGTTAAATTATGATGAAATAAGATATGATATTATTAATTTGTTAATGCAGGAGATGTTTATGGAGCAGCGGTAGAAACTCCTTGCTGATACGGGTAGAGAGCAGCCGACGACCGATGAGGAGGACGTTATTTTTGAGTCCGTTCTGAGTCCAGCAGAGCGTGGTCGACGATACGGATTTGGCAATTTAGCGGTAAATAATTTACTTTTTCTTAAAATACTGAAAATATGATATTTTTACTTTTCAAAACAATAAAGTTGGATTTTATTTATTTTTCAATTATTGCAGTCCAGTAGTCAGAGTAGGGGACGGCGGAGTAAATCTCAGAGCGATTTAGCAGATATAGAAGAATTGCGGACTAGAGTGTCCCAATTGGAGGAGCAGAACCGCCAACAGGCCTTACAGACCGCACAGTTGTTAGAGTACATGCAGCAGTTTGGTGGCCGCTTCCCTTCCTCGGCTGGCTCTGGATCTGGAGGAGATTGATTCATTGCTTGCTTATTCGTTCGTGCAGGTATGTTTTGTTTTAGTTTAGAATGATTTGGTAGATGGTGCAATTAATTGTTGATTTGTATAATTATGTATGAAACACTTGGTTCTGTAGTTGTATGAGGATATGCATGAGAATGTTGAAGAATTTGTGTATTAACAACATGTTAGAACAGTTATTGTTAGGATTATTGTTAATGTTGGAATGGTATGTATATTTTGTATTTTATTTTTATTCTAATTTTATCCATTTGTGTGTTTATTTTTATTCTAATTGTTAGGATTATTATTGTTATTGTTAATGTGGATCGATTGGCTAGGACGATATTCCAGTCCTGGTCGCATAGTGACCACTGATTCGGTCCACTATGCGGGCAGCCGGGAATATTGTCGGCTTTTATCGGACCGATCGGGCGATCTCGCTGCTAGGACCATATTGCGAACCTCACCTGTCTCGCAGGGCTGCCTCTCTAGTGACAGTCCGGCTTGAATTAGGTTCCTACAGCAACGTGGGATGCGTATTTTCTGCTCCCCTACATATTTTCGGTCTGCTCAGCTTGAACTGGCTTCTCCAGATCCTCCTTCTGCTTGTTGCTCTTCTCTTTGTTCTCTCCCATCCTCTTCTTGTGCCTTATCGATTTCGATTTCTATTCCGATGCTTAGTTTAGAGGAGATTGCGATCATTAATGATTGCCTATCTCGTCTAACTAAAAATTCGGCTCCTTCCAGATCTTCAGCTAGGCTGTCAGGTTCGTTGGAGCCGTTTCGAGCATCTGCGGATACCGAGCCTCGATTCGAGGTTGCGCATCAGTCTCGACCCTCTCGTCGTAGATCGAGAGGTGCACCGACCATTCTTCGCACTATCCGCACTCGCTCTATAGCGGCGACTGAGTAGATCGATCGATCAGCTCTTTTCTCACTGTATAGTTCCTGAGTTGGGATAGCTCTGCCTCTCTTGTTTTGTTTTCTTCCTTTCTGTCGTTTCTGATTTCATGTCGAACTTTCTCTTCTGGAACATTCGGGGTATTGGCAATGATGCCTCTTCAGCTAGGCTTAAGCGTATTGTCCGAAAGCATTCTATTCGCTTGGTGGCTCTTTTAGAACCATTCTTGGGCTCTGGAGAGGTAACCAAGGTGGTGCTTTCGCTTGGGTTTGGTGGTGCTTTGGCAAACGTTTCGGGTAAGATCTGGATTCTATGTTCCAAAGATTGTGTTGTTCGTCCTGTTTTCGACTCTTCCCAGCTTTTCACTGTTCTGTGTTCCTCCTCTCTCTTCCCTCACCCGTTCCTTTTTTCGGCGGTGTACGCCAAGTGTGACCGGATTGAAAGATTATCTCTTTAGGATGACATTCTGTCCCTCGCTGACATGAGATTCGCGTACTCTGTGTTGGGTGGGGATTTCAATGTTGTCGCTAGTCAGGCTGAAAAATTAGGGGGGTTGGCCGTCAATCGGCAATCGGTTTCTGACTTCAATTCTTTCATTGTTAGTTCTGCTTTAACAGAAATCCCTTTTGTGGGTTCTGCTTATACTCGGACTAACAATCAGGAGGGGCCGCATCGGATTCTATCCCGGCTGGATAGAATTTTTGGGTCTGCTGAATGGTTTAATCTACCATTCTCCTTTTCTACTTCTCATCTTCATCGCTCTTGCTCTGATCATGCGCCTCTGGTTTTGCGCTGTTCTTCTCGTTCTTTGTCGGGGCCTTCTTCTTTTCGATTCCTTAGTAGTGGAGCACACACCATAACTTTCTCCAGGTGGTGGAGGAAACCTGGATAGCTCCTATTGCTGCTCCTCCTATGGGGGCTTTCTTTCTAAAATTGAAACGTCTTAAGGCTTGCCTAAAGACGTGGAATATCCAAGTTTTCAGGAACATTTTCGACCGTGTTCGAGTGGCAAAAGAGTCTCTCATCATTGCCGAATCTGAGTTCGACGAGACTCCTTCGGCCGTAAACAAGGAAAAATGGGCTTGTGCCCAAACGGCTTTTTCCTCGGAATTTCGTATTGAAAACTCCTATCTTCGCCAAATGGCGAGGGTCAAATGGGTCGTCGAAGGTGATACGAATTTCAAATTTTTTTCATTCATCCATTCGTAAGAAAGCCAATATCCTTTCTATTCGTGAAATTTTGAGATCGGATCTCTCAGTTGCTTCGACTCCCTCTGAAGTTAGAGAGGTTATTGTGTCTCACTTCCAGTCCTACCTGGGTTCTCCATCTGTGTCAGACCCGGATTTGGACCTCCTGTCATTCATTCCTCGGCTGGTCTCTTCGGAGGAAAGTGTCGATTTAGCTAATCCGCCTTCGTCGGATGAGATTCGAGACTGCGTCTTTGCTCTTAGCAAGGATAGTGCCAGTGGGTCGGATGGCTTCAACGGGTCCTTCTATCGGAGTGCTTGGTCTATCATTCAAACTGACTTCTGTCTGGCTATTCAACAATTCTTTTCCGGCTGCATTCTTCCCATTAGTTGGTCATCCACTAATTTGGTCATCATTCCCAAATGTGATAACCCACGGGTTTGCAAGGATTATCGCCCGATCAGCCTTTGTAATTTCTTTAACAAAGTGATTTCTAAGGTATTGGCCAAGCGATTGGCTCCGTACCTGGATCGTACTATCTCCTCATCTCAGGCGGGTTTTGTAAACGGACGTTTAATCACTGATAACGTCCTGCTAGCCCAGGAACTGATTTCCCAGATTGACCGGAAAGTCAGAGGTTCAAATATTGTTTTCAAACTTGATATGGAAAAGGCCTACGATCGTATGTCGTGGTTTTTCGTAATCAAGGTTCTTCGTGCCTTCGGGTTTCCTGAAACACTGATCGATTTGGTGTGGAGGCTCATTTCCAACTGTTGGTTCTCTGTTTTCATTAACGGATCGGCTAATGGTTTTTTCAAGGCGGGTAGAGGTCTTCGTCAAGGTGATCCTCTATCTCCATCTCTTTTCATGATAGCGGATGAGGCTTTCATCTGAGGGATCCACATCTTAACGATGTTTGGCCAAATTCACCGTTTTGGACTTCCCAGTGGGTGTCCGCTCCTCTCTTCCCTATCCTTTGCGGACGACATTGTCATTTTCTCCAATGGAAATCGAACTTCTGTTCGGCGGGTCATTCGTTTCATCCACCTTTACGAGAGGTGTTCGGGCCAACTAGTCAACTCTTCCAAGAGTTGTTTCGTCCATGCGAAGGACATGGACTCTTCGAGGGTCTCTTGGGTCGAATCGTTTACCGGCTTTAGGGAGGCATCCATTCCTCTTCCCTATCTGGGTATTGCTCTCTACAGAGGTAGAAAACTTAACGCTCTTTTCGACCCTCTGACGGACAAAGTTGGGGGTAAGATTATCCGTTGGAATGCGTCTCTTCTGTCTCTAGTTGGTAGATTGGTTCTCATCAAATCTGTTTTAGGTTCTTTGGGCACTCATGTCTTCGCCGCTATGACCCCTACGTCTTCTTTTTTTCGGTCGTTCCAATCTTTGGCTTCCTCCTTCTTCTGGAGATCGAAGGTTGACAATCACCGCCATCACTGAGTATCTTGGAATGTTGTATGTCGTCCTAAGATTGAGGGTGGGCTTGGCTTGCGAAATTCAAAGGACATTTGTTCGGCTTTTGCTTGCAAGTTGTGGTACAGATTTGGTACTAACGACTCGTTATGGGCGTCGTTCCTTCATGCCAAATACCAGAGGCTGGCCTCTTATGGCTTTTCCGGATCTCCATCATTCGCCAGTGGGACTTGGAAGCATATGCAATCGGTCAAATTATTTTCTGATTCTCATGGAGGCCAATCCGGATGGGATGGAGGTCCGTTTTCTATTCGTAAGGTCTGGCTCGCTGCTCGCTCTCCCGCCCCTGCTCTCCCCATTTTCTCTTTCATTTGGGACACTAGGATCCCCCCTAAAGTGTCTCTTTTCATGTGGCGAACCCTTCATAATGGATTGTCAGTTGATGAGAACCTCCAGCGAATTGGCATTTGCTTTGTTTCCCGTTGTAGATGTTGCGGCAACGGTGAAATAGAATCGGTGGACCATTTGCTTTTCTCTGGTTCCACCGCCAGATCCTGCTGGAATTACTTCGGTAATTTGTTGGGTATCCGCGGAAGCGTTTCCTCGTCGAATGACCTTCTGAGTACCTGGTGGAACGGTAGAACTGGTAAATCTCTTCGTTCTAGCACCAGTCGTTTGATTCCCTGTCTGATTTGCTGGCACATCTGGTGCGCGCGGAATAAGGCTATTTTTGAGGAGACTCCTATGGATCCTTCCTCTGTTATTCGGCGGGTTAGAAATGATGTTTTCTTGGCTTTTCATGGTAGACCTTTCAAGGGCTCAGTCAATTCTCGTTCTGGTCTCCTTGTGGCCCTGCTTTCTATTACCTGCTCTCAGTCTACCATTAGAGCGGGTATTGGTTGATCTCCGTTCTCGTGAATTGTCTCTTGCTTGCTGGTTTTCTTGTTCCCTCTCCCCCTCAACCCCCTCCCCTTTTATTTTAAATTTGTCTATTTTTCTGGCAACTGTTTTCAGGATCTGGATTTTCTTGCTTGGTTGGAGCTCTGTTTTCCTTTTTAGGATGGAGCTTGGCAGTGGGAATTTTGGCTCTTTTTCTCGGCACTCGCTTTTGCTGTTCTTTGGATGTTGGGCGCTTGTTTGGACCTTATCCCATGGGGGATAGTCCTCTATCTTGCTGTTGTATTGCACGGTTGTCTTCCGACATCGTCATCGGGCGGTGGCATTGCCGGAGCTCGATGACGATGTTTGACGGGCGGTGGTTTTTCCGGAGCTCATCGACTTTGTTCCGTGGCAGTTTCATGCAGCAGTCTTCCGTTCTGACTCGCCAGCCTCTGGGGGTTTTGTCATATTTTCTATCTTTTTATGTTTTGGTTTTTATTTGATCGGTGCTGTTGTCCTGCGTTGCTTTTGGGTTACCTGTCAGGCATGTTGACAGTTTTTTGGTGTTGGTTAATAAACTCTGTTTCTACTCAAAAAAAAAAAAATACTTTGTAGTTTAGGTTTGGATATTTGGTTGGATTATTGTTTATTGGATTGTGCAGTATTGATATCGTAGTGTTTGGAAGAGAAATGTGGTTGAAAAGCTCTATTTGGAGCAAATATAAAAAAAACAGCAGATTTCCGACGGCTTACAGGTCAAAAATTTCGTCAGCTTCCGACAATTTCCGGTGGCCTGTAGCTAAACATTTCCGACGGTGTCCGACGCCCGTCGGAAGCCGTCGGAAACGTGTTCGGCAGCATCTGTCGGAAATACTGCTCCCCGACGCAGTCTTTTCCGACGGCCGCCGACGGATTCTGACCGTCGGAAAATGCGTTTCCCCTTGTAGTGTCAAGGCAGCTTAAGTACGATTTCGCAACGAAGCTCGACTCCTCGACCAAGCTCGATTCTTCAACGAAGCTGAAATGCGATTTCAACTTCGGAACTTGACTTTAGGTATATTTTTTTATTTCTGTTTTTTTACTTGCATTTAATGCTTGGATTAAAGTTTTCTAAGTAACTTGACTTTGGAACTTGACTTTAGGAAGCTTAAAGTTTTTTTAGTTGATTATTCTCTTTTGTGTTAACTGCGTATATGAGTCACGTTAGGGTAAGTTTGTATTCATTACCTGCTATTACGTTGGATAATGTGAATCTTTGATACATCCTTTATGTCGGGTTGTTTTTCACTGGCCTAGTATGACCGTCTACAAATTAGTTTTCCTTTTGAAACAAATGCTTGAAATCGGTACCCTAGTTTTTCTTATACAAACAACACTACACGTGTGTTATTTCCAAAGTAAGTGAGATTTGTAAAAGAAGGAGAAGTGCACTTTATTTTTGGGCTTCTTAGCAGTTAGAATCGTTAAGTACTGTAAATCTGTAATGTTCTATACTTGTCATCCTTTTAAGCTTTTTTGTGCCTAAGAAAACTGCACCCCTGAAAGAACCTTTTGCACTACTATTACATGGTTGACATTACTCTTTCAATTGATGTGATATATAGTTTAAATAATAACATCTTAGGTTTAAAAAAATGTGGTGACAATAAAGTTTAAATAATGCTGGGGTAAGGATAACTAAAAATGCATTGGCCTATTTTATATTATTTGATGGCTATTTATTTTCATTGAAAATCTAGTTTTCTGCATAAATGATTTTAAAATCCCTAGAAATTAAAATGCGACAAACTCCATGATGATTTGGTTCGAACTAAATGTGTCTGAAATAATTTTAACTGATGGGATCGATCTGTTGATTATTGGTTTAAGTCATAAACGTTATAATAATCTAAACGTTTCTAAGTCATAATCTTTCTAACACTAATTTTAGCAATAATTTTGTAAATTCAAAAAAAAAGGTGGCTTACGTTGTTTGTATGGGAGGGTGCGAGCTTTATTATTTAATTAAACTGAGCCAGACTACATTCTTTATACTACTCTCATTAAAAAAAGTGAGAGTTACTATTTTCACTATCAGTTTGCTTATGGGCAATACAATATATATTATAAAACATTACTCAAATTAAATTTTCTATTTACACTATAATTTTGTGATAGTGCACGAAGCAAAATAATTTAATTTTCCAAGTTGGCATTCTAATGAACTTCATCAACATCAGATTGAGCAAATTGATTTTTCATACATAGTAATTATGATAAGAATTCGATGGGAAAAACATGTAATGATAAATCATAGCTCAATCGCATAATTTGTACACTTCACGTTTTCCAGGTTCCAGAAACAATTATCAAAGCCTCTATGAATTAGATTGTTAGTTGGGAATTTTCAAATGGAAGAGATGATATTCAGAACATAAATCAAAGAAGACTAGGATAATTGGCTTGACATCATAGATAATAATTTTAAAATTATTTGATATAAAACGAGCAGTACAGGACGAAGGAGTCAGAGTCATATACAGAAAAGGGATACAGGAGGGAGTGAAAGTGGGACATATTTTATTAAGGTATAGGTCCACTATTTTCTTCTTAAATTTAACCTCAATTTTTTTAATTCCCCTTAGCCAATTTAACACCAATAATAAATGATTATGTTCTTAGACAGTATCAGCTCATAAACAAACTGATACCACAGACAGCAGTACCAAAAAGATTGAGGTGTTTCATTTTGTAGAGAACCATGTCTTGCTACTTTATTGGCCCCAAAGAATTCATGTTGGCAACTTTTTACTTGTGAATTTTGTTAAGGCACGTTGCATGCACTGTTTTCAAAGAAAGCTTATTGGTGTTTGGCAACAAAGTTGTGAATTTGTATGTGAAGTAGGCATCAATTGAAGCTTACCAAGGTTTCCTTTGAGCAAGTTTTCATTTATTTATAGCATCAAATTCCTTCTTCCTCTCAGTAGAATATGAAGGAGACTAGACAGACCGAGGACAGAAACCATGCAGATGCCTCAATGCACCATGGAAAAAAGACTTACCTTTAAAACTATTTCTTAAAGGCCATACCGAGAGTTGAACCTTTCACTATCAGTTTGAACATTTCAGATGAAAATAATAGAAAAATAAATTAAAAATAATTTGCAGTTATTCAAAACTTAGTTGTTATATAAAGTTGTAAATTTATATGATCTTGTGATGTAATCATAGTTGCATGATTTGCAAATATTCTATTAATTATCTAAAATGAGAACATGCATGTATATTGCTTTCATTTCTGTTGTATCTATGTATCTTCTGCTCCCAGAGGAAAGTTTCAATTTGCTCTTTTTGACATTCATTATTCCATATTCAAAGGATTGGAAGGGTAATTTCTTGAACTCTTTTTTAAACGTTTAAGGAAATTTCTGGAATGATGCTAGAGGAAGTAACCGATGGTAGATGGTTTTATGCCTGAAATTGAAAATGATTGGTCATGTGAAATTGGTTTAAAGATCTTGTATGACATCCAATTGCACACTTGTGATAATACTTGGACTGACCAAATACTTATGAGCTTGCTTAGGCCGATTGAAGACTTGTGATATTGAATTCCAAGCAAACCTAATGATAAAGTGACTTCCTAGCCTTTCTAACTGGTCCACATTGTAGTTCTAGGATTTGCTATCTACTCGTTTGAATTGGTGTTCGCACCCCTTTATCAAGAGTCTAACTGTTACCCTCTTATTAGGGTTATACACTCAAAGCTTGAAAGACTCTGCTTTTATACATAGAATATGTAATTATATTTTTCATGATAATATGACACAATATATAGTAGCCAAGTTATGAAACACAACCATCTATTATATTAACCAAAGACATAACTTGATGCATATTTATCTATGCTACCGTTAATTATATTAAAAATCGTTTCACAAAGTCTTGATGCAGCCAGGATTCATAATAAAAGCTAGCATAGACATCTTTCTTCCATGCAATAGAGATGGACATGACAATGTCCCAAGGCTAGACATAAGTCTCCAACCAACCTAAAAGACTAGAAAATAATAACCTAATTATTGGTTTAACTTAGGAATTTTGACCAAAACAGATTTTCATATAATATGATAAAGTTTTGACGAAGTGGGTTGGTGTACTGGCGGGGAAGATAACATAAAATATATATAATTCACTCGTTATGCTTAACACATGAAAGGATAAGGCGTTGATCTAATAGTAACTATTTATGGAAGCATACGTAGTTTCTACTGAAACTAGGTGCACCGCTCAACTCATTCATGATGAAAGAGCGGGTTTGAACAACCAGCAAATCCATACATGGCTAACGTGCCTTGGGGAGAGAGGGAGAGTCCAATCTATTCTTCTCTGCCCAAGCCCCGAGGGCTTCGCATAGTCGGGTTACCAGATGGCATAGTATATTCCCGTGATTGAATCATTAATTGGCTACTCTTTCTGGTTCAATCACAAAGTAAGTCCTCCGTCGAGTAGTCCGTGCAATGGGAACGGCTCGGATTGGTATTTGTGAGAGAATCATCAAGTGTTTGCCAGATGCGCATGTAAATAATCGTTATACTGCCGAGTACCGCTTATAACAAGTAAACTTTGATTTTATGAAAAATATATGAGGGATAAAATCATCCAAATAGTGACACCACTAGCTAAGGTGACTTATGGACGTTGATATTCGAATTCGATATTAATCGCTGATTAAATTACATATTTGAATAACATAACCGAAATGATGAATACTCCGAATGAAAGTTAGAATGAAAATGTAAATGGTGCAATCTTATTTATCTTCAGCACAGGGTATGGGTTATGGGCCCAATACCCAGTCTGGCCCAATATTGCATATTTGCATTTTTATACCAACCGAAGTCACGGTGTATAGAAGTGTATGAATGAGAAAATAAACTTTTCATTTCTGCAATAATACTTCTTATCTGATTATACAAACTTCATCAATCTGGCTACCGAGTTCCGATTCATCAATTTACAAGAAATCTATTATGGCATCGGAGCCGATAAAATCTGTTAAACGACAGTAATTCAAAATCTGAGCAGTGTCAGTTCCTCATTAGAGAATCATTGCATCATCACTGAGCCGTCCAAGGAGGTGTCAGACAGTTATCATCATCCACCATCCTAGTTGGCTCTCAGATTGTTGCTATCTCATCATTTGAGGGTTAACGTTTACCTGTCCCTGTAGCAAGAATTCCCAGTAAAAGTGCCTCGTCAAGATTCTTGAATCAAGAAGGTTGGCTGCACCATCATATCACTCATATCAGATAATCTCAACGGCACTTCCTCCTAATCCACCATGGCAGGGGATGATGACACTATATTATCAGCAACCAGTGGAGTAAAGAATCAGGAAGGATCAAGATCAAGAAACCAAGATTCATCAACTACTAAAACAAATTCCTGGAAGATCATAAAGCCAAAGAACAATTTAGTAACAACAATAGTTGATGAAAAAAACTTCATATTATGGAAGTATCAAGTTGAAACTACTTTCTTTATGGAACTGCTACTATACCAGCAAGAATGATAACTGATAGCACAGGAGAAAGGATCACCAACATAGAATTCATCAACTATCAGAGACAAGACAGTCTACTGGCTGCATGGCTACTTTCATCTATTAGTTCAGGCCTAATATCACAAATTGTTGGATGTAAAATATCATTTGAAATATGGTATGCAATACAAGAAAATTTCAACACACAGTCAGCTGCAAGAATAATGTATTATAAGAGGCAACTGCAGAACCTCAAGAAAGAAAACATGTCAATGAGAGAATATCCAACTAAGGTGCAATCATACTATGATATTCCTGACACAGCAGGACATAAAGTATCAGAAACTGAGAAGATGCAAACCATTTTGAATAGTCTAGACAGTGAATATGAATTTGTAATAGCAATCATTTCATCACAACAAGACCTACCCAACATGCAGTATGTTAATTCAGTACTGTTAGCTCATGAAGGAAGAATTGAACAGAGGAAAGAAAATAACATAGAATTATCTCTTAATTATGCTTCAAATTCAAGAAACAGAAGTCAAGGGAAGAAGCAAGAGAATCAGAATATCAGACAAGACAATTTCAATCAAAGAAATAATGCAACTCAAAGAGGTAGAGGAAGAAATGGAAGATGGAATAACAATAGAACAAAATGTCAAATTTGTGAAAAACCTGGACATACAGCCATACAATGTTACTTTAGACTCAACACTGATTACTATCCAAATCAAAAAAAATCAATCAAATCAGAGAAATTATAATTCCAGTGCAAATGTAGCACATATTGATCAAAGACAAAGCAGTAATTCAGAAAGTTCGAGAACTCAAAGTCTAAACTCAGAAAGGCTTACCAGATCCGAGGAGATAGCAGAAGAGGAATGATATCCAGATTCAGGTGCAACAAATCACCTCACAAACAACTTACAGAATCTCAATCTTGGCAATAAAGAATACACAGGTATGCATTCTATTCTTATAGGGAATGGTGAAGCTCTGAAAATCACACATGTTGGAACCAGCAGTGTTCCAGGTAAAAGACTTCTTTACCTTAATAATCTATTGAGAGTACCACAGATTAAGAAAAATCTATTAAGTGTATCTCAATTTGCTAATAATAACAATGTGTATTTTGAGTTTCACCCTAAATTCTATCTAGTTAAGGATCTACTAAGTCAAGACATATTGTTACAGGGTAAGCTGGACAAAGGATTGTACAAATTCAATCTTGGGAATACAAGAAAGAGCAACATTAGAAACATGTATTGTAACAGCACTGAGTCTCATGTTATAAATGATCAAGAAACATTTACTCGGTGGCTTTGGTGCAAGAGGTCACAAGTTCAAAACTTGCTTTCGAACGTTTATTGACATGGGATATGTTCTCCCAATGATTTGTTGTATATAAAGTACCATTTCAAAAAAAAAAAAAAAACTAGGACATCCCAATGTAAACACTGTAAAACAAGTTCTTTTGAGTAATAATATCTCTGTTGATGTTTCTCTGCCATTTGTATGTACTTATTGTCAACTAGGCAAGAGCCACAAATTCCCATTTGCAGATTCAACAACAGTCATTAGCAAATCACTGCAAGTGGTTGCAACAGACTTGTGGGGACCAGCCCCTATAAGTTCATATTATGGCTACAGATACTATATATATCATTTATTGACTTATTCTCTATATATACATGGATATATTTATTAAAGTCAAAATCAGATACATAAAAGGCTGTAATACAATTTATAACTCAAGTAGAGAAACACAGTGCAATGAGGTCAAGATTATACAAACAGATGGTGGCAGTGAATATAAGCCATTAAAGGAATATTTTCAAAAAAAGGCATTATTCACAGAACAACTTGCCCACATACATCTGAGAAAAATGGAATAGCAGGAAGAAAACATAGACACATAGTGGAAACTGGTTTAACTTTGCTGGCACAGGCTTCTTTACCTATGAAATTCTGGCCAGAAGCCTTTGATACTGCTATATACTTAATTAATAGACTTCCTACTTAAGTTCTTAAGCATCTGATTCCCATAGAAGTACTATTTGGGGTGAAACTAGACTATGAAAGTCTAAAGACTTTTGGCTGTTTATGTTTCCCATGTCTCAAACCATATAATAAGCATAAATTAAGTCTTAGGTCTGCCCCCATGCACTTTTATAGGGTATGCAAACAATTAGAAAGGGTACAGATGCTTAAGCAATGATGGTAAGATCTATGTTTCAAGACATGTGGTATTTAATGAGAATATTTTTCCATTTGCAGATAAGAATATACAGACAACAAAGAAAGTGCACAGTAAAAACAGCTTTTCAATAATTTTTATACCGACTATACCTGAATGGGACAAATCTGATTGAAGTGTGCAGAGAGACCACGGATCACAACACACTCTACCCAGCAGTGGCATTGGATCAGGTCATGATTCAGCTTAATCCTCCAGCTCCTTCCACAATGCAAATCAAAAGAGTGATATCAATCCAGGTCAAGGAGAATCCTCCTCATCCATGTCTCAACATATTGATGGAAGCACACATATTCAAGAGCCACCACCTGAAATTTTAGGACACCATATGACTACGAGATCAAAACATGGAATATTTAAACCAAAAACATACAATGTCCAACTTGACACAACTAAACCAAGAAATTACAGTGAAGCCATCACAAACAACAACTGGAAACAAGCCATGAACAATGAATATGGTGCTCTTATCAAAAATAAAACTTGGAGTCTAGTGTCACCACCCAAAGACAAAAATATAGTAGGATGTAAGTGGACCTACAAAGTCAAAAGAAATCCAGATGGAAGTATTGAAAATTATAAAGCAAGACTGGTAGCCAAGGGGTATAATTAACAATATTGGTTCGATTTCAATGAAACATTCTCACCAGTTGTCAAACCAACTACAATAAGAATTAAGTTAACTATAGCTCTTCACAGAGGATGAAAGATCATACAACTCGATGTAAACAATGCACTTCTTAATGGAGACTTAAAAGAGAATGTATATATGAAGCAACCAGAGGGTTACAAAAAGGAGAGCAACAACAATCTAGTATGAAAATTACACAAGGCCATTTATGGTTTAAAGCAAGCTCCACGTGTATGGAATGAAAAACTTAAGTCAACATTGATAGATTTGTGACTTATCTCAACAATGTCAGACAGTTCTTTATACATGCAATACAAGCAAGAAAGGGTGACTTATATATTGGTATATGTAGATGACATTATCATTACTGGTAAAGACAATCAGAAAATAAATCAGACAGTCAAACATCTTGACAAAATGTTCTCTATAAAGGATCTAGGTGACTTACATTACTTCCTTGGAGTTGAAGTCATCAAAAAATCTGATTCAGAAATGTTTCCATGTCAGAAATGATATATACAGGATTTACTCAAACGAGCAAATATGGATTAGGCAAAGCCACTCCCCACTCCTATGACCAGTATTCTCAGACTATCAAAAGACTTTGGAGAAGCCATAACAAATGGAAAACAATACAGTATCGTAGGAGCACTACAATACATCACAATAACCAGGCCAGACTTAAGTTACAGTGTAAACAGTCTGCCAGTTCATGCATAACCCACTTAGTCACATTGGAAAGCAGTGAAACGTATATTAAGATACCTGAGGGGAACTATGAGTCATGGACTGCATCTCAACAATAAAAAGGGTTTGAACATACAAGCTTACAGTTATGCAGATTGAGCCTCAGATCGAGACGATAGGAGATCCACTACAGGGTTTTGCGTATACTTAGGTTGCAGCCCAATTTCATGGAGCTCAAAGAAACAGGCCACAATTTCTCGTTCCAGTACCCAAGCCGAGTATAAAGCAATCGCCAGCACTACAGCTGAGATCACTTGGATTATGTCACTTCTTACTGAAATCCAAATCAATCCCACAAACAATCCGAAAATTTGGTGCGATAATCTAAGCTTGTTTCCCTCTCATCTAATCCAATTTTGAACACACGAACGAAGCACATCGAAGTGGATCTGTACTTCGTTCGCGAAAAAGTTCTAGAAGGAAAACCGAGGGTTAATCATGTACCAGCTCAATTTCAGAGAGCCGGTATACTAACTAAGCCATTATCGACAAAGAATTTCACTCGATTGAAGGAGGATTTAAGAGTTGAAGATGGCGGCACTAAAAATGACGACGAGAGGAGAAAACCCTAGATAAAATTAAAAGGGGGAGTTAGAATGAAAATGTAAACGGTGTAATCTATTTATTTTCAGCACAGGGTATGGGTTATGGGCTCAATACCCAGTCTGGCCTAATATTGCATATTTGCATTTTTATATAAACCGAAGTCATAATGTACAGAAGTGTGTGAATGAGAAAATAAACTTTTCATTTCTGCAATAATACTTCTTCTTTGATTATACAAACTTCATCAATCTGGCTACCGAGTTCTGATTCATCAATTTACAAGAAATCTATTAATGAATCACACAATTTAATTAATTTAGAAACATTTTATATTAATTAAATTAATTAATATTTATAAAATATTAATTATTTAATTTTATTTATATTTTTAAATTCTATTAGCGTTTAACAATGTACTGTATAAAAGTTAGAAACTTGCGTATCGAATGTTTGTAGAATATTTAAATTGAATTTTAATACAATAAATACCAAGTCAGTTTTTTAAATTAATTACTATGTGAAATATTAATTATTATTAAATTTTATTTGATGTTAAAGTACCCTTATTATTAATAGGGTGCGTATATAAAAGTTATAAACGCGCTCAATGATATACGATATCGGTAGAACATTTAAAGCTAATGAGGTTTTGGAAATTTTAGGGCGCACATGGCACTATCTATGGCCGGTCGTGCATGTAAAAGAGGGAGGAGATTTTATGTGATGTTAATACTCATCATTGATGGCTAGATCATGGTGGGAAAAATGTCTATATCGGATGCATAAGATTTTTACCTTTATTGGATCCACTAAAAAAACAAAAAGGCTTGGTTTGATAACAATGTGGAGAAAGGTAACAAACCCAGAATTCTTACAGGTACATATTTCTGTTATTTTGAAAATTTTCCAAATGATTTCGGAAAAATTGAAAATGAAGAAATAGAAAAAGATAAGAAGACAAAGAAAAGAAAATGTATTGCCTACAAAGAAGATAAAAATGATCCTACAAAAGTAGAGCTATCAAGATGGAAAAAAAGATCAATCTTCTTTGAATCACTATATTGGGAGGTTAGTGTTCAAATTTAATTTTATTTGTAATAATCTAGCTATAAAATTATATAATGTTAAACTGTCATATTAATGATGTTTATAGGAACTTCTACTCCTCCATAATTTAGATGTGATGCATGTTAAGAAAAACGTTGGCAAAAGTTTACTCAACACAATGTTGCATGGTAGCAAATCAAAAGATGGTATTAATTCTAGAAAGGATTTAAAGAATTGGGGAACTCGACATGGTCTATATGCACAACCTTGTGGGAAGAAAACATATCTTCCACCATCTCCATATACTTTGTCTAGTTCTGAATTTTTTTTGGCAAAAGATTATATGACTTTAAGGGACTTGATGATTATTGCTCAAATTTCAAAAGATGTGCATTGTTGGAGGATTGCGAAGTTAGTGGATTGAAGTCGCATGGTTATCATGTTTTAATGCAACAAATGATATCAGTTGCAATGAGTGGATTGCTCCCAAAAAAGCCAAGGAATGCAATAACCCATTTGTGTACATTTTTTAATAAAATATGTCAGCATGTTCTTGATAGAGAGAAGTTACAACAAATGGATGATGAGATTGTTAAAAATTTATGTGATCTTCAAAGATATTTTTCACCTTTTTTTTCGACATAATGATACATCTAACAATTCATCTTGGTAAAGAAGCTCGATTATGTGGACCAGTTCATTTTCGCTAGATGTACCCCTTCGAAGGTATATGAAAACACTTAAAGACTATGTACGGAATTATGCATGACCTGAAGGATGCATTGTAGAAAACTATCTCGTAGAGGAATCCATAAGATTCTTTGGCGACTTTCTACAAAAATCATTAGATTAGAGGAGAAAGAAGGCGGAAATGAAGATTATGAGAATGATAATGCAATACTCGAAGATGTCCAATATCAACATGCAAGACATTTACATTCATAGGTAATGAGAAGGAAGTCGCTTATTTGGCTGTGCTAATGAATATGGCTATAACGGAGTCATATTTAGAGTAAGCACATTTTTTTATTGTCTTAACATATGTGTAATTATAAATGTAACTTAGCATCTTTTATATTATGGTAGTATGCATTTGGAAGAGTACAAAGTTCGGACAAGCGCACAAAAAGAAATGCTACATTAATATGGAAAACTCACACAAAAAACTTCGCCGATTGAATTAAAAAGAAGGTTGATGAAATCTTTTAAATTTCATTTATAGATTTGAAAATATTATTTTTGACTACATTGAATGGATTGAGTTTTTTCTAGATATCTATTAACTCAAGTGAACATGGGGAATAATTAAAATGGATCGCCTATGGTCCAAGTAGCACCGCTTTGTCCTGCAAAGGATATATAATTAATGAGTTATGTTTTCACACAAACAATGTTGAGAGAGAAACTCAAAATTCTAAAGTGACTTACGATGATGCTACCATGTGTAGAGCATATGCGAAGATGTATCTCAAGTAGTAGATGCGATCACTTATTATGAGATTTTGACTGACATGATCATGTTAGACTATTACAAATTTTATATTTCAATTTTTAAGTGTCATTGGGCAAACATTGGAAACGGGGTGAAGGTTGAAGATGGATTTACTATTGTTAATTTACATCAAAATCAAGCTTCATTTTCGAGAGATCCGTAGAACCTTACATCTCAAGCGAAACAAATTTTTCATCCAAGAGAGAATGACTCTTCTAATTGGTATGTTGTAATGAAGGCACCACCAAGAGGTTTCCATAAATTAGAGACAATCGAATCTATTGAAAGCACAAGCGGTGTTGTCCAATATTGTGAAGAAAGCGAGATGGATGTCGATTTTTTTGGAGGATGCTAGCCATGTTAGGGAGGATTGTGACATACTTGAGAAAAGTTTTAAAAACCATCATTGATTACGCTTGGAAACATATGAATTTTATAGGTATGTTGCATTTTCATGTATGTTGCATTTTAAAGAATATTAAAACTTGCACGAAATGTCTAGTTTCAACAATTAATCATGTTTATTGTAGAATGGGATAAAGGATTGAATAGACATATTGAGTAACAGATTCCAACAATGTCCATAGTAGCTATGATTAAATTGCATTTTAGTTGCATGGAGAGCAACATAAAACATGAATTTTATTAATAAGGCTAAATTACTCTACTTCATTATGAGATCAATCCATAATACAACATGTACTTCTCTCTAATGTCAATTACATATAATTTGAACTCTTATTAAAAATAAATGGATACACACAAGTGTAGTTGTGAAAGTTCGCTCAAAATTTCTAAAATCATGCAAGACTATACCAATTTTTTTATAGTGAGACATGTGAGCTAAAATGCAACTTGTTTATGATGTTTAATTTTTTCTGCATATATCTACTATTTTTTTAATTAAAATTTATGTACAAATACTAAAAAAGCTAGCCTGTTAAACTGAAATGAAAATTCCGTAAATATAAATGTAAAATTAGAAAGCAAATATATACCAAGAGAGGGTAAAGATTTCAATTCGTGTTTGAAATATATTTTCAGTATTGAAAGAACTTACTAATCCTTATGACAATTAGACAGCATGACAATTGGTAATAATCAACAAAGCAGTTATTTGAAGGGAAAAATCACACTGCAATCTTTGTTTTCGAAATCTGAATATCCTTAAAAGACATACATCTAATGCATATCTGGTCTGGAAAATAATTTAGTGCTGCATACATAAAATCATATAAATGTAGTTTTGATGACACTTACACTGAATTTTTTGCAGGTAATCAAGTTAGGCCCGTTCCTTTTTTCTCGTTGATCGTCGATTGAAGATGTAACCAAATAGTCGTTTGTTGACTGATGATTCCTTCTTCGTTTATAGGTAATCAAGTTAGGGTTGCTCCTTTTTCCGCTTCATCTACTTGTTTGTGAAATAATTTCTTTGAAAAAAATTCATGTACTGCTGTTTAATCATTGTTTGTGCCACAAACAAAAAAATGCTTTAGTTATTTGCAACACTTTGAAACAATTTCTGTCTCTGACATGTTCCACGGTTTAGCCTATTTTCCCCGCTAAGAGTATCTTTTTTGGATTCAGGTGTTGTATGCCGTGTTTGTTTAATTGAAATATAAACTGTGTGAATATCTAGATGATTAAAATCCCGATTAAATACCTTCTTCAACATTGTAGGATATACATATCTTTAATTATTGACAAGCTACCTATGCCAATAAAAGTTTGCACTCTCTTATCAGTTATTTTGTTAGAGTCGACACCCGTCCTTTTGATATCTATAAGACTAATTTTTGTAATGTGATCTTTATACACAGAACTAAATTAGTGCAAACGGTACCTCATATACAGTTTAGTTTTTGATGATTATTTACAGTTCTAAGTTTGCATCTCCTGTTTTTTTTTCAACCAGATTGTTGAACATGGAATTTGTAACGATAATTGAAGTTCAAATAGCTGATTGTGATTGTTACTTTATCTTAACCGTTTTGGTAATTAAAAAAATGTACTTAAACTGTGTTACCTATCTCTTTCCCTAAACTTGATTCAATTTATTTCTCTTTGGATTTGTGCATCATGATTATGCTTGTATTATTTATTGCATTGTAAAATTCCCTTTTATGGTGGCTTTTTGATTGAAAAATCTATTATTTATTTCATATCATCCATACTAAATAGGCTGAACCAATTCTAGCTAAGTTTTTAATTCTTTATTTGTGTAAATATTTGTGTAAAGTCATAATCACCAGCAAAGAATAATCTGCGGTCGCCTCTGCTGGAACTAGACATGGATAATCTGCTGCTTGTCACCTCTGCTGCATTGATTAAGCTGGAAGTAGACATAATTAAGCTGGAACTAGACATGCTTTTAATATTATTTCCTACCCGATATACATTGTTATGGGGTCTTGTATAGTTCTAATCTTTTTTTTTTATCTGCAGAAAATGAGTAAAAGGAAGAGGGCTGCTCAAAATGGCTAAAAGTAATCGATACCACATCCAATGATAATGCAAAAGACAAGGACAACATGGTGGATAACAACAATCATACTGAAGACAACTCGCAATAAATTAGAAACCAAGTCAACCAAATGGAAGTAAACGCAAAGAATAACGATGCTCGAATTCAAGACAACACTGAAACACTTGATGAAGATACAATGCAAGTTTTAGAAAATTTTGAAGTTGACGTGAATGAGGGAACTACTCGAGATGCCATTGAAAATCCAATTGTCAAGCGCAAAGGCAAAGGTCCAACCAATATGAAAAAACTTACATCGAATCCTTTTAGTCGTATTGAAGTCGAATTTGAGGCGGATGGCAAACCAATAGGAGATGGGTCAGTTGAGCTGTCTTCGTATCTAGGTCCGCTAGTAAGGGAACATGTTCCAGTTGCACTTGATATGTGGAAGAATCTAAGTGACGAAATACAAGTTGCTTTGTGAGAATGCATTCATGTTTATACCATATTTTTATACCATACATCATTTCTGACTCTAGGCAATGTAATAGCAGTATATGTTCTCTCTGGTTATCATAAATTGACCCATTCAGGGAGATAATTCATCTTCTTCACTTGTCCATGCTCCTCTTTTCAAACCCTCTTTGAATTCGCAATATTTCTTCATTTCTAATATTTAAATCATTTAGAGTAGCGCTTTCTGAACATAACACCGAATGGAGTTCATATGCCTTTAAATAGTTAGATTTAAATTGGATGAGAAATGACAAAAAGCGTGCATATTTCATCAAATGGGGTACATTTTTAGAGGTTCAAAATCTCGATTAGTTCGCAAAATAGCAGATGCAAGGAACGAAGAAGAAAGAAATTAGTTGAAACCCGACATCCTAGGTATGAATGAGTGGAAAAAGTTTGTCAAGTCCAAAACGACTCCAGATTTTAAGGTAATAGTTACACATTTGATGTTGATGAGATGCGACAACCAAGCTTGATTTTTAATGAATGTTTTCATTTTATTTTTAGGAATTGAGTCAGAAAATCAAGCTATTAGAGAAAATCAGATACCACACATATGTAGTCATAAAGGAATGGCTCGAATGGCCGATGTCTTCGTAAGAATTACCAATTTATATACCATAATATTTATTAGCTAGTTGGTCATTGTGATGTGTTGTAAAAAATATTATTTAAACATAGTAAAAAAGAAGTCATTGTCCATCTTCTGTCCTTCGAGCTCAAGTGTGGATCAAATCCCACACACGAAAAATTGGCGAACCGGTAAATTCGACTACCACAGATGCTTTTATAAGTACTTTGAAATTTTATTAGATACCAATTTGTTTGCAATTGTGATAGTTCAATTGTGTATAATATGCATGTATGACAACATGTGTAAGAAAAAAATAAACAAATACAAAATGAATCAAATTCTAGCTCAACAACATATTACAAAGATGATACGCTTACAAAAGTACCGAGACATGATAGACCAGGAGGTTGAAAGCAATGAAAAGTGGTATGACCTACACAAAGGCAATATGGTCACACATAAGGGATAAACAAGTGGTCGACATGCAAAATAAAATTTTAGAATTAGACGTGATGGTTCGCATGCTTGTGAAAAATTAGGTATGAACTATGTTTATTCACATTCTTACTATAGTTTAGTATAAATGAATTTTATTCACATAAACACAAAATAAAATAAATACAAAAGTTGATTCAGTACAATTGAATTTTACGCACGTAAACACAGAATAAGAGCTTGTGCAAATTAATAAAAATAATTTTATTTTGAAAATCACCATTTTAACTCCGCCGTCAATGCATCTGATCCAACAATAGGTGTTTTGCTTTTATGACCACCAACATGCTATTGATCATTATAGTAATAAATTTGTCGGCCTAATGAAAATATATATAGCATTGTGCTGCTTTTTTATTTTTATTTTATGGGTAAAATAGAGTCCATAAACGTAACATGACTCTTTTATAATTATGTTCGGATAATGCGATCGTTTAAATGTAAAGTTTCATTTTTATTAATTCAACCTCATAAAATGATATCTTTTATTTGAGACATATTATTGGAATTTCATTTTCACCATTAACGAATTTAATATTTCAATAAGATTCCTATGTTATATGTTTCAATGAAATTAACATTTACAAAAATTTACAAACATATTTCAATGAAATACAAATTGCATATATTTATAACTTATATGCAAAATCAAATGTTCGCCTTTTTTTAATTTCGAAACATCCGGTTGATATTTTGTTTTCTCGCAAATTTTATGGCCTTTCCAACAATAATAATGTGTCATATAGGTTGACAAAAGTTTGTTATATTTTGTAATTGTAGGTGCCAAATATTTGTAATTTATCTAAAGTTCAAAATAATCAGAAACATTTTTGTTATTATATCACCATTTGTAACATGCTATAGGAATTTTATCTTGAACATTACATAATGAATTATATGATATCTGTTTTTATTTTATTTATATCCACATCTTCCAACCGAATGGCTGAACTTAGTTGAAGATGAATCTTGTTCGATGCATTTTGCTCTTGCAACCTGTAATCAAGAGTAATTCCACTAGTAGTATAAATGTGAAAAAACAAGAGTAATTTAAAAGATTTGCAATTCGTCGCTAATGTTGTTTTTGTTTGACAGAGAAAAGAAAGCTGGGATGAAGCAAATGTGCATCAAGTGATAAAAGTTATTTATAGTACTAGTGTGATATAATTCACTACAACAAAAATACCTTATTACAACATCAAAAAACGTTGTAATAAGGGTTTCGCAACGTTTTTACAAACGTCGTCTTAGGCCACGTTATGATAGAGACAAAGTAATTTACAACCATTTATCTGATGTTGTAAAATCACTAATGTAAATATCGATAACCCTTTTTACAATTTCAACAAATTGTTTTGTAAAAGCTTATCACAACATTTTATAAACGTTGTAATATAGTTTTTTTACAACTTTTTATTACGGTTGCAGTATGTTTTTTATAATGTTTTCTGAATATTGCGAAATATTTACTGCAATTTGTAAAAAAACTGTATATGCATTTCAAGCTCCAGCTACATCTTAGAATAGTATTACAACAAACAAAATAATGTTACCATAGTAACTTAAATATATAAATCACCAACAAAATGGAACACCTTTTCAAACCGCTTCATTCGAAATAAACTAACACATGTTCCAACACAGATAAAATATCATACAAACAAAATATCATTGCTTTCAACACAACACAGACAAAATATCATAGTTTCCAACACAAACACACATGTTGGACCATATATATACAAAGAAAAAGATCAAAACATACCAACGCATAATGGTCTAATTGACAACAACGACGAAATCCTTGTGCCAAGCAACTGCATATGACTGTTTTGAAAACTAATACTACCATGATGCGATGGTATGGATGACTGCAAGCATAATTAGCATGATAAATTAGTCGGATACAATAAGATTAAGTCCCATGAAAGAACAATTTGATGGAAACTTACCAATGGGAAATACTATTTGAACATGAGAAGGTAGAAGGTGATGCATAATACCATGGTATTTGTAATACCAACATAAACAAAATTAAAACAAAAACCAATTGTCAAAATAAGATCAATGAGAAGTTTAATTTACTGATCCACCTTATAGTAATATCCAGTATTATCACTCATGTAAAGTAAATTGGTGAACACAAAGTCTTAAAATTTAATTATTGAACAACTTTTGCAAATTATCCATAAATTCCAATTGACTCAAAAGGCTCCAGATTTGTATGTAAATGATAGTAGAAACTTTTGAAGCCAGACCCAAATCTAATAACAAAAAAGTTCCACTTTGACCAAATTTAACGCACACTTATCTAAGAATGTGGCTCATGTATTCCTATTTTCTTTTAATGGTAGCATGAAAAGTTATTATTAAAACAAATGAGATATCTAGATTATAAAACCATGCATGTTATTATTAAAACAAATAGGGCTTAACCTAGTAACATTGATCCACCTATATAGTCTTGTTAAAATCCTTCAATAATTTAACCTTTAAAAGGTTTAAAAGCAGATCTATTCAATAGAACATTGTCCTGCAATCATCCACATCACCTTGTCATGCAAACTACAAGCTTGATCACATTGTCTATTCAACCAGCATTAACGGACAACCGAGTACACAGTAAAAAAATCTGGGACATGTTATAACATGTCTTGAATAATTCCAAAATCAACAACATGCGAACAGTGTAACAATACTTTCCAGAATTATTTGTGAATGGAAGACGTCATGAGGAACTGCCGTGAGTAGAAGGCATGCAGGAAAACTGTAGCATGCGGGAATGATTTGTGAATCTTTCTCTTGCTGTAAACCCATTCAGTAGTATTCGATTCTATTATCTCAGAATCAACTGTAAAGCCTGATCACAGCTTGCATCAGTCCACACATTCAAGCATACACACCCCTTCTTAATCAAACAGTAGGCACATTGGACTGATGCATACCACAAGTTCACATAGTCATGCAGGCACAACTGACATTGCTACTAGTTGGGACACAGTCAATTTTTAGAAGTTGGCAAAACTAATACTTTATGAACCTGGCAAAATACATTCTCAACAACTGCTCTTCCTTTTAATACCGAGCACTGATCAGAACCCAGAGCGCTCACACTCTCAAGGTCCAAACCCTCCAATTCATTGTGTCTATTCCCTATAGCATCATATAACACATCCAAATATATATTCAAAGCCATGTTTGCTTCTGATCCAAAATTCACCCAATTCATCTCCCGTAACTCCAAAACAGTCCCCCGATCTTTATCTACAAACACAGTCAAATACTTCATCATTATCATCTGTGTATGAATCTACTTTTCTAGGCAACAACATTATTTATAATGTCAACCGCGCATGTTTTGTGCATGTTATCAACTTTCTTTTTCCACATAGAATGTCTCTCATTTCTTATCAAAAAGCTTCTCCAAATCTTACATTGAAAATAAAGATAATTCAAAAAGACGCTGAGTAAATCTATTGAATGAATTCTATTTATTAGTAGCGAAAATAAAGATAATTTTAAAATTTAAATCTATGATTTCAAGCAAATTATCCTAGTCTTCTTTGATTTATGCTCTAAATATCATCTCTGCCATTGAAAATTCCCAACCACCAATCTAATTCATGGAAGCTTTAATAATTGTTTCTGGAACGTGGCAAACATGAAGTGTACAAATTATGTGATTGAGCTATGATTTATCATTACATGTTTTTCCCATAAAATTCTTATCATCGTTATTATGTATGAAAAATCATCTGCTCAATCTGATGTTGATGAAGTTCATTAGTATGTACGTACACCAAGTGTTTGCAATATGTATGTATAGAATGCCAACTTGGAAAATTAAATTATTTTGTTTCGTGCACTATCACAAAATTACAGTGTAAATAGAAATTTTAATTGTGAAATGTTTTATAATATATATTATATTTTACCATAAGCAAACTGATAGTGAAAATAGTAACTCTCATCTTTTTTTAATGAGAGTAGTATAAAGAATGTAGTCTGTCTCAGTTTGATTAAAAAATAAAGCTCGCACCCTCCCATACAAACAATGTAAGCCACCTTTTTTTTGAATTTACAAAATTGTTGCTGAAAATAGTGTTAGAACAATTATGACTTAGAAACGTTTATATTATTATAACTTTTATGACTTAAACCAGTAATCAACATATCGATCCCATCAGCTAAAGTTATTTCACAAAACACATTTAGTTCAAACCAAATCATAACGGAGTTCGTCGCATTTTAATTTCTAGGGATTTTAAAATCATTTATTCAGAAAATCTAGATTTTCAATGTAAATAAATTGCCATCAAATAATATAAAATAGGCCAATGCATTTTTAGTTATCCTTACCCTAGCATTTATTTAAACTTTATTGTCACCACGTTTTTTAAAACCTAAGATGCTATTATTTAAACTATATATCATATCAATTGAAAGAGTAACGTCGACCATGTAATAGAAGTGCAAAAGGTTCTTTCAGTGGTGCAGTTTTCTTAGGCACATAAAAGCTTAAAAGGATGACAAGTATACAACACTACATACTTACAGTAGCTAACAATTATAATTGCTAAGGAGCCCAAAATAAAGTGCACTTCTCCTTCTTTTACAAATTTCACTTGCTTTGGAAATAACACACGTGTAGTGTTGTTTGTATAAGAAAAAGTAGGGTACCAATTTTAAGCATTTGCTTCAAAAGAAAAACAATTTGTAGACAGTCATACTAGGCCAGTGAAAAACAACCTGACATAATAAACATATTCAAGGATGTATCAAAGATTCACATTATACAACGTAATAGCAGGTAATGAATACTAACTTACTCGCATATGACTCATATATGTAGTTTAACACAAAAAAGAATAATCAACTAAAAAAACATTAAGCTGCCTAAAGTCAAGTTCCATAGTCAAGTTACTCAGAAAAACTTTAATCCAAGCATTAAACGCACAAGTAAAAAGACGGAAATTAAAAAATATGCCTAAAGTCAAGTTCTGAAGTTGAAATCGCGTTTCAGGTTCGTTGAAGAATCGAGCTTGGTTGAGGAGTCGAGCTTCGTTGCGAAATCGTACTTAAGCTGCCTTGAAGAATCAGGCTTCGCCTTCATTGAGATTCGTGTTTCAGCCACGTAAAGGAGTTTGCTTCGTTGAGGAACCACACGGCGAGCTTTAAGGAATAGAGCGAGTTGCGGAATCGAGCTTTAGAGGGATTTGCTATTGAAGAGGATTCGCGAGTGGAGAGGTGATTCATCAGGGAAGAGGTTATTTTGGAAATTGGAAGTGAAGTAAAAAAGGAATGTTTGGCGGCATATGAACAAGGAGGGAAACGTGGAATTGGACCGTCAAATTTTCTTGTTTTTTAAAAATTGCGCAAACTCAAACTATCTTTTAATCTAAATGACCCCTAACACACTAATCATAGTAATTCAGTTTCCATGCAATCTCCGCTTGCTATTAATACAATATTTTATTGTAGTCTATTAACATCTGAAGGAGTAGGAGCAAGGACAAAAATCATTGATTCAATCCAATGGCAAAAGCACTTCTCATGCATGCTATTTACACTCTAAGGCCAAGGTTTCTTCATATTATTAATTTTGAGTTGAGCTAAAAAATGCTCTACCTATAGTTTCAGACCAGCTTTGTAATCTTATATACATGTAACCTTATGTGTACATAAAAGATTATACAAAATTTATTTCATCAAATAACTTGTATATTAATTAATAGAATGATTATGCTACAAAAAAATAGACAAGGTATTATTAATTTCATCAAATAACCTGTGTGTTTCCTCTTTTTGGGATTCGGCAACTTTTTTAAAATATAGTTGGTGTATTCATGTATATGGGTTTTCCAAGAATATCGACTCCAAATGCCTTCTTCGTGTTTTTTCGAACTCTCAAATATTTATGGCTACCGTTAACTTTTAAATTGTCATCACCAACTCTACAGAAACAAGCTGGTGTTTATGTGGTATGGCTTGTTCATTGTCCAATCCAAAGTGGATGAGTCGCTATGCCAAAGAATATTTAATATTAACTTTATGTTGAACTAGGAGAGTGGAAATATAATAGAGGCTTTGCACAGAAGGTCTTTATTTTTGACGTTTGTTAGAATTCCTAAAGGTCAAGTGAATGAAAAATACATGAAGTCCCACATCGCCAATTTATTGAGAGGTATATTAGTTTATATATGTCTTTCTCAAGTGGAGGTTGGGGGTCTGGGGCTCCCAAATGTATGCTTCGTTGTGAGGAGGAAGATCATACATCTCTATCACACACGCGCGCGCCGCCGCCGTCCGTCCGACCAGGACGGGTTTGGCTTTGGGTCTAATATGATACTCGTATTTTTACTCCAACTGGACCGGGCTTTTTAACAGTTGCAGGCTATACGAACGGACGCGGATTGCTGAGGAGGTGCGACTTCTGAAGCGAGCGGGTTGAATAGACGCGAACATTAGCGGGTGCGACCCGTTAGAAGCAAACAGGTACGAGCCGATTGAAGCGCAAGCGAGTGCGACCCGACTGAAGAGGCGCGGGCGAAACAGTACCGTTGGACGGGCGGGTGCGACCCGTTAACAAACAGCAGCGACCAAAAGGCTAACGGATGCGACCCGTCAAGCGGACGCGACTGTTTGAAGTGATGCAGACGAAATTATAAATAGGAGAGAATACTGATCACATTCTCATCCAATTTCAATCTAATTTCTTCTGCTTCTTTGCTCTACTGCTCTATATTCCATACATATCACAGAGTTGACATACTCATTACAATCTCGTGCAGATTACGTCTGTTGTATCTTGAGAGAGTTTTGAAATAAAATTCTTAAGGAAATTGTTACGACAAGTCTCAGACGGAATTTCCTTTATATATTGGTTAGATTCACTGTAATCTTTCCCGTTTACAAGTTATACTATTTCTTACAATAGTATAACGTTGTTGTTGTAATTTATTTACAACGTAACATATTGTTACAATTATCTAATACAGAATTCCAGCGTAGTGGAATTCTAATTAATAAACTTGTGCGACGAGTTTATTGTAGCGTGCTATCTGTTTTAGTACACTAGTCAACTAACATCTTAAGAATTTTACTGTTTTACACTAAAACAGAGATGTTAACAGTTGACAACATGGATAAGTCCAACTTTTCAGCGGTTATTTCTGAATGCAATTTGATTCAGAACCCTAACCAATGGCGGGTTGACACAGGAGCTACTCGTCATGTTTGCTCTGAAAAATCCATGTTTTCAACATACCAGAAATTCGATCAGAAAGAAAGACTCTACATGGGTAATTCTGCAGTTTCCATGATCGAAGGCAGTGGCACAGTTATCCTCAAGTTCACTTCTGGAAACACTGTCAAATTGAATGACGTGCTTCACGTTCCAGACATACGCAAGAATCTGATCTCCGGCTCAGTGCTATCAAAGAAATGATTCAAAATTGTGTTCGAGTCAGACAAGATGGTTCTGTCCAAAGCTGGAATGTATATCGGAAGGGGATATTTATGTGATGGCCTATTTAAGGCAAACATAGCCATTAGCGGCAATAAATCTATGTATTCTGATTGTGCTATTAATAAAATTGAAGTCTCTTACTTACTTGAGCACGAAATTTTACTATGGCACGATAGATTAGGACACGTAAACTTCCGAAAAATGAAGAAATTATCAAACTTGGGATTGATTCCAAATTTCCAAGTAGATAAGAACTACAAATGTGAGACATGTGTAGAAGCAAAAATGGTCAAACAACCATTTAAATCTGTTGACAGAAGCACCGAATCATTAGGTTTGGTACATACAGATTTATGTGATTTTAAATCAGTACCTACAAGAGGTGGAAAAAAGTATTTTATTACTTTTATTGACGATTATACGCGATATTGCTATGTATATCTTTTAAATAGCAAGGATGAAGCAATAACCGCGTTTATAAAATACAAGGCTGAGGTAGAAAATCAGTTAAATAAAAAGATCAAGATATTGAGATCTGATCGAGGTGGAGAATATGAATCACCATTTGAACAGTTCTGCGCCGAAAATGGTATAATTCATCAAACAACAGCTCTATATTCATCACAACAAAATGGTGTAGCCGAGAGGAAAAACAGAACGTGCCATGCTTTTAACCTCTGGTCTACCGACAAACTTATGGGGGAAAGCCTTAAATATGTCTAATCACATATTAAACAAAGTCCCTCACAATAAAACATGAACAATTCCATATGAGTTATGGAAAGGACGCAAACCAAGTTTTAAATACCTCAAAGTGTGGGTGTGTTTGGCAAAAGTTTCAGTTCCGCCTTTCAAGAAATTCAAACTTGGACCAAAAACAGTAGATTGTTACTATCTAGGGTCAGCCCAAAATAGTAGTGCCTACAGATTTTTGGTATTCAAGTCTGATATAGCTGATATTCATGTAAATATAATCATGAAATCTAGAGATGTCTCATTCTTTGAAGACGTGTTTCCACACAAAAGGAATGAAGTGAATAATGTCCCTAAAAGGACAAGAGAAGAATCAAGCAATTCACATGAAGATGAAACTCATCAAGAGATTGAGGAAGTTGAACCAAGAAGAAGCGTAAGGGCTAGGACTTTCAAGACATTTGGTTCGGATTTTTTCAATATGTGTTAAAACACGAACCTCAAACGTATAAGGAAGCAATATCATGTTATGAATCTTCATGTTGGAAAGAATTAATCCAAAGTGAGATTGATTCAATTCTACGTAATAAAACTTGAAAAATTGTTGATATTCCACCTGGAATAAAACCTATTGGCTGTAAATGGATTTTCAAGAAGAAAATGAAAGCAGATGGCTTTATCGACAAGTATAAAGCCAGATTAGTAGCCAAAGGATATCGTCAAAAATGAGTGGACTTCTTTGATACATATTCGCCGGTAACACGAATAACCTCTATAAGAATGCTAATAGCAATTGCATCGATCTATAATCTAGAAATTCATCAAATGGATGTAAAGACAGCATTCTTAAATGGAGATCTCGATGAGGAGATCTATATGGAGCAATCTGAAGGTTTTGTTTCCAAAAGAAATGAAAACAAAGTCTGTACATGAGTAAAATCATTATACGGACTAAAACAAGCTTCAAAACAATGGCACGTAAAATTTGATAGTGTCATGATGAGAAACGGTTTTCGTATAAATGAATGCGATAAGTGTGTTTATTATAAACAAATTGGACAATCATATGTGATGATTTGTTTATATGTTGATGATATGTTAATATTTGGTACAAATACTCAAGTAATAGAGACCATAAAGAAGATGTTAATTAACAATTTCGATATGAAAGACTTAAAAGTTGCAGACGTTATTTTGGAAATCAAAATAATAAGAACGCCTAATGGAATTGAATTATCTCAGTCACATTATGTAGACAAAGTGATTGAAAATTTTCCAAATTTTGAAATTAAAGGAGTAAGAACACCTTTTAATCCATCAGAATTACCACATAAAAACACTAATGAGAATGTAATGCAACTGAAATACTCTCGTGTAATAGGATGTCTCATGTATCTCATGAATTGCACAAGACCAGATATAGCTTATGCAGTAAGTAGACTGAGCAGATATACAAGCAATACAGGAAAAAAACACTGGAAAACACTAATGAAAGTGCTTGGATATTTAAAAAATATCACAGATTATTCCTTATATTATGAAAAATATCCTGTCGTCTTAGAAGGATATAGTAATGCAAATTGGATTGCTGATTCAGAGGAATCAAAATCAACAAGTAGTTATGTCTTTATCTTAGCAGGGCAGCAGTGTCATGGAAATCTACTAAACAAACATGCATAGCTCGATCCACTATGGAATCGAAGTTCATCGCTTTAGATAAAGCAGGCGAAAAAGCAGAATGACTTCGTCACTTTTTAGAAGATATTCCGTTTTGGCCTAAACCTGTACCAACCAAGCTGCGCTAAGTAGAGCGCACAACTTTGTGTATAATGGAAAGTCACGACATATTCGTCGACGTCATAACACAGTTAGGCAATTACTCTCAAATGGAACTATTTCCATATATCATGTGAAAACAAATGATTACCTAGCGGATCCATTTACTAAAGGTTTATCAAAAAAGAAAATTGACTGCGCATCGAGAGGAATGAGTTTAAAAGCCTAAACCATCAAGAGTTGTCTTGTACGGAAACCTATCCTAGCGACTGAAGACCCCGGGACTATGATCAATAGGCAAACCAGTTCCGAGTAACTCAAGATTTAATGCATTTGCGTGGACATAGTCCAACTCCATTCCTATGGTGCACAATATAAATGCATGCCTACAGAAGTATTTAAAGGTTAAAACTATGTTTTTTAATGATGATCATATCTTGAAAATAACAAGTGGGGCATATGTAGGATACTCTTAATGGTTGCGATCACCTATGTTAGCGTGAGCTGGGTCGGCTCTATGAGAATATTAAAGGCTTCTATTCTCTAAAAACACTCGCAGAACCAAAAATTGTTCAGGACCAAAATGAACACAACCAAGAGATTGGATGAGAAGGGAATCAATGCTTCGTAAAGCTTATTGTCTGGATATACAATAAAGGCTGACGGTTCAATATGAAATAATTCACCGATTAGCCAAGTAGATCCGATAAGTTTTAACTAGAAAAAGTTCAAAGTGAAATATCTACTTATCCACGATAAAACATTGTTCCATATGTACTCTGTGATATTTCGCTTTGTGTGGAGATGCGTATATTATCATCATGTGGAGGATTGTTGAAATTCCTATTGCCAAAATTGCAAAGCTATTCTAGTATATTAATAGCTTTGCAATGAAGGGGTTGGAGCCTAAGGGCACCCAAATGTATGCTTCGTTGTGAGGAGGGAGATCATGCATCACCACCACACGCACGCCGCCGCCGTCCGACCGGACCGGGCCGGGCCCGGGCTCGGGTCTAATATGATCCTATTTTTACTGCGAATCTGAAGCGGGTTTTCTGACAGTTGCATGCTATACGAACACGTGTGAATCTGTTCATAAAACGGACACGGATTGACTGAGGGGGTACGACTTCTGAAGCGGGAGCGGATTTCTGGCGAACAAACGAAAGCGGGTGCGAACCGTTAGACGCGAGCGGATGCGACCCGACTGAAGAAGCGCAGACGAACAGAAGCAGTGTGATGCGAACGGATGCGAGGAGCGAGCGGGTGTGACCCGTTAACGAACAGCAGCGGTTCAAAAGGCAACGGTGCGACCCGTCAAGCGGACGCGACTGTTTGAAGGAATGCGGACGAAATTATAAATAGGAGAGAATCCTGATCACATTCTCATTCGATTCCAATTCTAATTTCTTCTGCTTCTTCTTTTCCACTGCTCTATACAATATATCACAGAGTTGACATACTCATTACAATCTCGTGTAGATTACGTCTATTGTATTTTGGAAGACTTTGAATAAAGTATTAAGGAAATTGTTACGACAAGTCTCACATGGAATTTCCTTCTTCAAAACCGGTTAGGTTTATAATTGATTTATATATATATATATATATATATATATATATATATCATTTTTGTTTCTACGTTGTACTATTTTTTTAAATAGTATAACGTTTGATCTACCGCTATAGTTATTATTACTGTAGTTGTTAAATTGTGGCTGTAATTTAATTATGACATATTGCTTAATTTAGCAAATACAGACTTCCGGAGTAGTAGAAAACTGATTGATAAACTTGTAAGACGAGTTTATAATTGATTATTCTCTGTTTTGGTATACTATACGTATAACACATCTTTTGCATCCCAATAATTTTTTGCTCCTATGTCACTTTTGCAGTTCCCATTTTCTTAAACAACAAGACAGTTCTCTACATTTTTTTAGAAGCTGGAACAATCACCGTTATCACTAAACAGCACTCCAAACTTTTTGTAAAACCTGTTTTTAAATCCTTTCGAATTCTTGGTCTCAAAGCGATTTTTGTATTTAGAAAACTTGTTTAAATAATGTTTGCCAGTACACTCCAGAATTTTCTGGAGTAATGGACTTAACTATAGGTAACGTCATCATAGGTCAAAATTATGTTAGGAAATTTTTAAACAAATTATAGAGGTAGATAACCAAAACGAAGGGTACAATGGGAGAATTATTATATATAAAAACCTATCCATGACGAACCATTTCAGACTTGTTTAGCTTCTTCGTTGCATAAAAATGGCCAGTTCACTTTTTCCCTACATATCCTGACCTGCATATTCTTTGAAATATTCAATAAATAATTTTAAAGTATATTATATCAAATCAAAATTATGATTTCTCCTTAATTAACAGAACTACGTTATGCAAGCTACTTTGTACAGTGATTAAAACTTATTTTTTCTCTTCACATACTCTTGGTTAGGCCTTTTGTCTCTAAGAATCACATACAAATTTATCCTTACAGTCACTAGTATTAGGATGTGGTCATGTGCATTTCTTGACCATGTCTTTTTTTTAAAAGTTTACATAAAGGGCTCAACAACATGTACGCTACTCCACAGTATCTTGTTTCGAACTAAGCTATAAACATCACAGGCGACTTTAAACTTGAAGCTAAAATAATTTTAAAAATATTTCAGGGTATGATTGAAGGTAAAATAATTGGTAATCCTGTATGAAAATAAAAACCTAAATCGGACACAAGTTCATAGAAAAATATCCAACTGAACCAAATCACTAGATGACAAAACTACATATATTTGAAATCCTCTCAGTCACATTTAATACTCAGAATATGAAAATAACAACCCTAAGAAAATCACATTTGCACCCATAACAGATCCCAGTCTCATAGACATAGCCAAATCTTCTTCTTTGGCGTCAAAAGGGTACTTTTGTTCCACGAAAGATTTTACTCAAAAGCAAGAATTCAAGTCAAAGATTTGTGATCGTAAGCACATTTTATTGACAGAATTTCTATAACCACCGCACTGAAAAAATTCGTAAATATGGAAATAAAAATTCAATATAATAATCCATGAACTTACTTCTGTTCGAATTCAGACGCCATTAACCTTCCATTCCATGATTTCATAATTATTTACATGATCCAACAACATATAAATCAAGAGCGAAGCATAAATCTTCAATTTCTTGGGATGGCAAAATAAATGCTGTGATGAATTAAGAATGAGGAATCGAGGATCCGGTAGAATGATTTACGGTGGGAGGGGGTGTGTGTGGCCTCACACGTCTAAACGCCTCCGCCTGTGCTACCAAGAAGTCACACGCTTAACGCCTCTGCCTGTGCCACCTCGCGTGCCGTCAGCGCTTGACGTGCGCCGCAGCGTCGTCGAAATCGCGAATCCCTAGCTATGTTTCTGTGTTGCCCTGGTACCCCACGTGAGCCTCCTTGATGCGCGCGCTTTTTATTTTCGTGAGTGATTTAGGGCAGGAAAGGAAAGAGGGCTCGGATTAGGTCGAGAGGGGGGCTGTACAAATATAAGAGGCAAGGATGGGAAACTAGGGTTTGGGTTAGGGCTTTAGAGCATTTAGGCCCAATAACAAAATGAATTAATCTCTCTTCTCCAAATTGCAAAACAAACCCCGATATAAATTGAATTCAAAATTATTTTACCTCTTAAATTTAGAACCACCATAAAAATTTCATGCTTTTATCTTTGTTTGAAATAATTTTCCGTAGTTAAATCACATCGTTTTGATCTTAAACAATTTTAAAATAATTGTTTATTTCTCAAATAATTCAAAATTCAAAAATGTCATTTGTTTAATCAAAATAAATTTTAAACTACTTTTGGATTCATAAAACACTATTCAAATTTTAAATTCGAATTTTAAATCACTATTCTCCTTTTTAGTCCAACATAATCCCAAATATCAATTATATTGAATTAAAGTCAGTAGAAATTCTCAAAATATTCTTTTATCTCATTTGCCAAATATTTTCGCTCTTTATCCCTTTTATAATATTCTCACAATTTAAATCCATTTTAGATCCAAACATCTCAAAAAAATTCTATTAATAGACTAATGCAATTTGCAATGGTTTAGTAATGAATATAATAAGTGGACGCTGATAATATAAAAGAATTTAAAACAGAAAAGAATTAAAATTGTCCTTTGTCAATCGCTCGAAAATATGTTGCAAATTTAGCAATGGAAAATTCCACAATTACATTCTGTCGTTATTTTCAGCTTTTGTTGCAGTGTTGGATGTTTCTTTTATTAGTTACGGAAAATTTCAAGGAACGAGATTTTAGAGTATAAATTATTAACTGCAATTTACTAATTATTCATAATTAACTATAATAAACTCTTAAATGTAAAAAATATTATTGATTATAGATAATAATTATTTATTATTTATTAATAATTGTTTGTTATTAATTATAATAAGTTTTATTTATAAATTATTAATTATAAATTACCATTTATAAATTATTTAAGTAAGTATTAAATATTTGTTATTAATTATTAATTATTAATTATTATAATATTAAAAAAAACTAAAAAAATTCAAAAAAATAACATATATTTATGAGTAAAAATACTTTAAAAAAGTTGTAGTAAGTTAATATCTAGTTGTAAAAACATAACGTTTTTTACAACATTTCTAAAAATGTTGTTAAAAGAGCAATATGAAAATGTTTATGAATAAAAGTTGTAAAAAATAAGTTTTTACAACCCTTTTTAATAGAATTTTGTAAAAAGTTCAGTTTTACAATGTTTTACTAAAAAATTGTCGAAAACGTTGTAAAACGGGATTTTTACAATGTTTATTGTACAAACGTTGTAAAATGAAAGATGCAAAAAAATGTTTTTGTTGTAGTGATTATATTTGACATTTAATTTCATTATTAATATAATTTTCTTTTGATTAATTATTGAACAAACATGGTAAACAATATGACACATGTGATTTATTAGATTGGAGTGAGATAGACGAAATTCTTGCGGAAGGAAGAGTTGTGCCAAGTGAACTAAAGGAGCTTGTCCAACAAATCTTTTCAGGGTCTGATGCCAAGAAAATTATAATAGACACTATGAGGAAACCAAATGCTTTCTTGTGGAGACCTTCATTTTATTCAACACGCATTGGAGACGTTGAAGGTGAGATAGTAGTGTGACCAGCTACTAGAGTTTTTCTGTGCAACTTTGATAACTTCGAAAAAGAAGATAATGGGGTGATCTTTCGTCTTTATACTAATTAATTTTTTATTTTCAACGTACAAAAATGATAATATGTTCTTTTTTATTAGAGTAAAAGTAACAACATAGATCATAAATGCAAATTAATCCATTGGAGTGGGAGTGAAGAATTAGTCGTAGAAGGATGACTACATTCGAATGATCCAAAAGAAGTTGTGAATGGTCTCCCTCTTGGTTCGGCTGCCATTGCAGTTTGGATAGATAATCCAAATTCGAAGATGCTTTTCTATGGAGGCCCACTAAAGGACGAGCTGAAGAAGCTATTGATATCAAAGTTGCATAGCCTAAATCAAAAGTAGTTATCGAAACAGCTAACACTACATCATCAAATAATCATACGGGTAATGTCGGAGTTGTTGAGAAGGAAGGTATCAAACTTATTTATATTTGATTCAACTAATTTTTCATCGTACAAATTATTGAAGCACATAATAAAATAACCTCTTTGTTCAATTGATAGGGTACAAATTCTATGGAAAAAAGTAAATGCAAGCTGATCGATTGGTCGAGAAAGAGAGAAATAGTTGCATTAGGCCGCGTGTCTTCAACCGATCCAACTTCAATGGTTCATTGTGTTCCTTTGGGGAAAAATTCAATTAAAGTTTGGGCAGATATTGTAAAAATTCCAAAATCACATCTATGGAGAACAATGCCCGATTTAGAAGTCATTGAAAACACTCTTGGTACTACGATAGCTTGGCCTGTTGCTAGCGTTATAATGGAATCAATTTCTAGTAAGTATAATTCAAACTTTGTTTAGATATGAGGCTTTTTTGATTTGGTTGAATATTATCTATTTATTATTCGCTTTTGGAACATGCTTGTGTGATACGATCACCATGATTGTGCCTAATATCCTAAAGCTAGCATTAGGTTGGTTATATGCTTATACCTCCTAACGACGAATAAAGACCAAGCTTGCCGTTATATGCTGGAGAGCAAGTTTGTTGTTGCAAGCTTGTTGGCACTGGACATGGTGCAGTGCCACAACACCATAACTTATGCAGTATAAGGGTGCTATATCACCATGACTGCACTGGACTGGCACTTGACACGCTGGCACTGGACTGGACATGGTGCAGCGCCACATCACCATGATTGAACCAAATTGATTTCAGAAATAACTGATCACCCGAGGTATCTTCGAAGTTGATTATCTGTGTGTCATGTCCCAGACTTTCATTCTCCAACATTCAAATTGTCTAAAAAATTGTAAAAATCAACGAAAGAAAAATTATGTTGACTTATGCCTCAATAACTAAGGTCAGCTAGTCATATAATGTTATGATTCATCGGACTAGTGTTCGAAAATTAAAGCACTACAATTCTCATTTCAACCACAATAGTCATTCTGTTATACAATTAAAGCTATAAGCAAGAAAAAAAATCATTTGGTCTTTTGATATAAATAATAAACCAATTTATAAAATGAAATTATTATTTAATTCTTAAAATAGCAGCAGCACATTTTGAAAAAAAAATTGTTAACTAATAAGAAGTTGACAAACAAAGGTAGATTATTTGAAAATTTATCATTTTTAAGTTAAAAACAAAGAAATCGTACTTTCGGCATGTTTTAGCCAATTGGCGTCAGACCTCTCGACAAAGTTGAAAGGTTTTAGATTTCGACATGGTCAAAGTTTAATGCATATGGTATCAGGTATCTTAGTACATAATGAATCGGACAAAGTCGTAGGGTTTTAAGTCAAAAGGTTGGTTGCCAAAAAGGCTGGGGTATGTTTATTTTATAAACCAAAAGCTTTCACCTGCATTGCTTTCAAAAAGAATTAAAATAAAGGTTTTAAACCTTTCAACAAAGTCGGAAGGTTACTGTCGCTTGTTTGTTTTGTTTTGGACCTTACGACAAAGTCGAAAGGTTACTGTTGTTTTATCACTATTTGTTTTGAAACCTTCCGACACAGTCGAAAGGTTACTGCCACTTTTGTTCGGTTTTGTTTTGAACCTTTCGACAAGGTGAAAGTTTTACTTATTTTAAAACTAGCCGCTTCTCCATACTTTCGAAAGAAAGCTTTCGACTTAGGTGGTTTACCTTTGTTTTATGAACTGAAGAATAACCCAAGCTTTTGAAGCAGACCTTCCGACAAGGTCGAATGGATGCTTCCAATGAAGTCGACAGCTTTTAAAAGAAGGTTTTCCACTTGTTTTAAATTAAACCCAGTAAGTCTTTGAAAGGTTTGCTTTGAATGATTTCGGAAGGTTTAAGTTGAATGATTTCGAAAGGTTTAAGTTAAATGATTTCGAAAGATTTAATTCATTGGTTTCAAAATTGTTTAGTTCATTGATTTCGAAAGCATTTAATTCAATGGTTTCGAAAGATTTTAATTCAATGGTTTCGAAAGATCGAGATGGAAGATTTTCCAAGGTTTTTCTACGACAACGTTTTAGAATGATTTTAAAGAAGAATATCTAAATTTCTATTACTTTCGAAAGGTTTACTTCTTAATGGTTTCGAAAGGTTTGATGAATGGTTTCGAAAGATTTAATGAATGGTTTCCAAAAGGTAAGGCTTTGGCCTATTGGTCTAGGTAATTAAAAGGTTTTCACTTGGTTTTGGAAAGAGGTACTTTTAGATGGTTAAATGTTTTCATCAACTAAAGTTTGAGTAAAGAATATATATATATATATATATATATATATAACATAGCAATACGATTTTGAGTAAAGCATAAAGAATATGCAATTTCCTTGTGTAAGTTTGATTTAAAGGTTTTAAATTATTTTGAAAATGGTTTTAAGGAAAATTATGGGAATCCCTAAGTGAAAATGACTTAGATATTAGAATACCAAATGTGACTGGTATAGGGTCGCACCCTATACCTTAGCTATTAGCCCCAGCTAATTGTTGTCTAAAATTCCAGTGTGTAGGACTTTGTCAAAGGTTGACTGAAGTTATGATTACACCCCAAAAGGAATATATGTTTGTATACAGATTGGATATCGGTGAGCCCGAAAAACCATTAGGAACAAGAAGACACGAAAGATGATTAAGTTAGGGATAGACCATCTAGAAGAGAAGTATTTAACAGATACTTAAGAATAGATAATCTAGAAGAAGAAGAATATCTAACATGTGTTAGATTAATTTTGATTATATTGTCTGGTAGGCCTAAGTCAACCAAAGGTTAAAAGTTATCCAAACAAAACTTATGAGTTTGAACAGAAAATTCACTATTACCCTATGTTTTTGTATGTTTACATAATGATTGCTTTACGGTGTTTAACCAGTTTTGGTTGCAGGTTTTGCAAAGATATGTTTTAAAGGGTTCCTAATGAGGGGAACCCATTCTGCTAAGCGGCATGGTCTCACTTAACACACACACACACACACACACACATATATATTCCGGGATGTATAGTATTGTTCATACCAGGCTTTATGTCTGACTCGAAGTTTATGTTTTCTCCTTAAACTCTCGGGTGCTCAAAATTAATTTGAGTAAGCCGAGGGATTACGGTAGTTTTAGGTTTTTGTAGGATGACGAATAAGTCTACCAAAGGCTTACAGGAAGCAAACGAATAGCTATTTAGGAGTTGCAGTTCTTGTTTTATGTTTTGATGTATTTCTGCTGTGTTATGTATTAAGTTTATTATGACTCTATGACTCTGATCATCCGAGGGGGTATCTTCATATACCGCTCTTAGCGTATTTGTAATAAGTATATTTTATCTGTGCTTGTGAATGAGTTTGGGATTATGTATTGTGAATGTGAAACATTTGGTTTTGAAATGTAATGAAGTAAAAACTATTTTTGAAATATGTATTTTGTTTCATATTCAAGTGCTTCTGATATTATTGATGTCATTAACATAGCCATATTTAGTCGCCGGAAGCTAATATTATAGATGACTGCAACATCTGTAGTGCTTAGTTTTGTGCCTCTGGATATGGGATGTTATAACTTGGTATCAAAGCATGGTTTATGAAATATTTTATCTAAAAATGGTTTTGAAAACATAATCCTTAGTAATTAGAGTTAAGATCAGGATATGGGATCGCTATAGTAGTGTACTTGTATTTGCTACATATATATAAGTATACGCTATATCTCTAGACTTCTGTCTTAATTAAGCTATTCATCTGTATCTCATGAGGTTTGAATACAGATATGGAAGGAGGAAGAAGCAGAGTTAACCTTGGAGGAGATAACACCACCACCAATGGAAATGCCCGACCAAATTTTGAAAGAGGTCCAGGTCAGGCTCAAGCTGAAAACGTTGGTGCTAGGGTTCCCCAGATGGACATGGGAGCAATGTATCATTTCTTTGTAAATATGATGCAAATTGGAATTGCAGTTGGAGCTGTCGGAGGTAATTCTGCAGGAGGTGGAGTTCAGGAAGCTCCGATGGTTAACCAGTATGCTAATTTGAGCAGAGTTTACACTAGGCTTGGAGGGAAGCCGTTCATTGGAACTAAAGATGCAATCGAGGAGGAAAACTGGCTGCTATATTATGAGACAATTTTTGCTGACTTAGGATTAAATGACGAGCAAAAGAGGAGTTTAGCTTCGAGACAACTTCAAGGGGCTGCTCTATTTTAGTGGAATACTGTTGTAGCTATTGTTGATGAGAAAACCATGACTTGGGCGAAATTTAGGAGGAGGTCTCAAGAAAGGTTTATGTCGGTGATGGCGCAATCAGCATTGATAAGAAAGTTCGCAGAACTAGAACAAGGGGAGATGTCTATTTTAGTGTACGTAAGGAAATTAGAAGAGTTGGCTCTGTACGAGTATGCTTTGGTAGATACAGTAATCACACTTAAGGTATCTAAGCGACATAGTGGTGGAAATGGTGCTGAGACAGGATGAAGCGTCAGCTTGCTTGAGGAAGAAGATGAAGGAGGCCCAGATGCCAGAAGAGAAAGTTTTTCCAAAAGAAGAATGCTCAGAAGGGAGGAGCAAGAAGAAGGGAAAAGCTGAAGTGGTTTGTTACAAATGTGATAAAAAGAGACACTATGCTCATGAGCGTCAGACCGGAAAAGGAAAACGAAAAGAAACTGTTGAAAAGAAGAATGTCAGATGTTTTAATTGTGATCAGATAGGCCATTACAAGAATAAACTCCCGGAGCCTGTTAGAGAAGGAAAAGGGAAAGTTTATGCATTGGAGCCCGCAATTTCAAGACCAATTGTGTAGGAGAAAGGGAAGACTGTTTTGGGAGGGTCACTGCAGATTCACGGTATGTCTGTTAGCATTCTATTTGATACTGGAGCATCTATTCTTTTATTTGTTGATGTTTGGTAGATAGGCTACTTAGTTACTTCCTTGAGGGTTGCAAATCCGATAGGAGGGTATGAAATAGTTGGGATTAGGTGTGACCATTTAGAATTTGATTTTCTAGGTCATACTTTTGATTGCTATTTGCATGTGTTTGACTTTATGGGATTTGAGATTATCCTTGGGATGGATTGGTTAAGTAAATATGATGCAAGGATATTTTTCCACGATAGGAAAATATTACTTAGTCACCTGGATTGTAGTGATCGGATAATTTATACCGTAGAAAACCCTAGTTGCGAAGTAAATGCTTTATTAGGTATCATGGAGTTGGAGGATGAGTTGCATCGAGTCTTTGGGTTTAGAGAGTTTGCTAATCTGTTTGAGCTGGTAATTGGAGTACCACCGAAACGAGCCATAGAGTTTTGGATTAATTTGGTACCTGGAACAGAACTGGTGAATGGGCCACCAAGCAGGATGACACTTATGAAGATGAGAGAGTTAAAGGTGTAGTAGGTGGATTTGGAAGGCAAGAATTTTATTCGACCAAGTAGTTCGCCATGGGGAGCTGCTGCGGTGTTTGCTAAGGAGCCGGATAGATCGGTAGGGCTATGTATCGATTATCGTAAATTAAATGAGAAGACGATAAAGAACCGATATCCATTGCCGAGAATTGACGATTTGTTCGATCAATTAAGTGGAGCTAAACTATTCTCTCAGTTACATTTAGCAACTGGATTTCATCAACTTAGAGTGGCGGAGGGTAGTATTCTTTTGATGGCATTTAGGACAAGGTGTAACATCCTCTAATTTTATCAATTTAAAATTAGTAATTAATTTGAACTTCTAGGATTTAATTTGGAATTAATTTGAAAATTATCAAGATAAATAGAATTAGTATTGATTTATTCATGTATAAATAGACTGTAATTCAAATTTGTAATTGAATTTGAATTTGAATTGAAAATTTAAATAAATGTCTTAGAAAAATAATTTGCATTAAAAATAATAAATAGGTAATTTATTTAATGTAAAATTAGTTTGAAACATTTCTTCTTTTAAAATTGTATATAATAATGATTAGGAAAATGTATTTATTAAAATAGAAAATGCAATTTAAAAATCAAAATAGAATACAAAAGACAAGTGTTTGTTAATGAGACATCCAATTTAACAAGTGTTAGATTTCTAATACATAGATCAACAAGTGTCATTTTATTGAACTTATTTTAAGAAAAATTAATTAAAATGAGAAAACAAGATTATATAAGCTATTTCATTTCCTCTCTTAATTCTTTTATTCTTTAGTTTCAAAAAAATCTGAAGCCTGAGAAAAAAAAAATCAAAACTCAAAACCAGATCAAAGAAAAAATAGAAACCTGTAAAACAGTTAAAATCTGAGAATCAAAGAAATCAGAGGAAAGAAACCCAAAAAGAAATGAAAAGCAAGTTTCAAACCAGAAAGATTTAACAAAAGTAAAGGTTACCTTCAGCAACCAATCAAATCTGTAAACAAACAACAAGACCAAGCCCAAATCAAAAAGTTAACAACCAAATTTTTCCAGCCTTTAAGTTTTAAATCCAGACGGCTTCCTCTGTTCAAAATGCTCAGGTGAGTAAACCCTGTTTGATTTGAACTAAAATTTGTTTTTTGAGTTTGAATTGCAAATTTGTGTTTGCATGCATATGTGTGTGTGTGTGTGTGTGTGTGATAATGAGGTGTGCATGTCTGTGCACATGAACCTGAACTCTGTTACAGGTTTACACTAATACAAACCTGTTCAAATTTCGATTTATTCTTCTTCAATCATTATTAGACTTTGGAATTCAAACATAAGTTGCTTATTTAAACATGATTTAAGTTTTAAAAATAGGTTTAAGCAAAAGTAAATCAAAGTGTTTCTGGAAATTTGAAAATACGGGCATAATTTAAATTTTGTTAAAATTCAAACATTGTAAATCCTAGTTTCAGGTATGCCATCTGAAACGTTATTAAAAATAATGATTTTTGAAAGTAAAATCATATTTTAATGAACTATTGATCGAGGATATTGAAGTTGAACGATATTGGGATTTTTGTCGAATTCTGGTGATCGTCGGCATGAGGGGTGTCGAGATTGAAGCTGAAGCTTGTGTGATGGTCGGGGAGTTTGGAAAAAATGCTTGGAAAAATTTCCGATCATCATGGTGGCTTAACATTGATGATCTAGGATTTAAAGCTCGTATTTGGGGATGGTCGGAATTTGTTCAACTGCAGCGTCGTCATCGAACCGGAACACACCGGACATAGGGGGATCGAAACATCAGACGTCGGCGAAGCTTTGTCTACGTTCGTGTGACCACTGATGGTCGGAGGTGGAAGCAAGTGGTGGTTTTAGGGGCGTCGGTTTTGCTCCAAGTCTGGTCAGATAGCTAAATCGTGAATTCACCATTGTTCAAGTGTTCTGGGTGCTCTGGTGGCCAGAGGAAGTTGTCGAAGACTTATTGACGGTCGTAGCACCAGTTGAAGTTGGCTGGAATGCCCGTGCAAGTGCACGGTGTCGATGTGGTATCAGAAATTTGGGTTGGGGAAGAAACATTGGTGACTCGAAGACAACTTCGGGGTGTTCGTGCGCTGGCTAGAGTTTGAGTCCGGGTATTTTCAGGTGTGTATCGGGTTTTATAAAAACTTAAACAAAAATTAAGGTTTTGAAAAGCATACGGGTCATTTTGAGGAGAAAATCGAAGTGAATGATGTTCTGGCTCGGGGGTGGACTCGAAGTAGCTCTCGGGTTTTTTGAAAGGAAGCACTTTTTACTTTAAATCAAAATTCAAATTTCTAAACATTTTTAACCCATGTTTTATATAATGGTTTTAATTTAAGTATTGGATTAATAAAAGTTTAAGAAAGATACCTTTATAAGTAATCAAGTTTAATTTATTTAATTATGACATTATTTATTAATTAATTATTTTAAATAAATAATTAAAAGTAAATTAAGATGAAATATTGATTTTTAATTCTTAATGATAGGATAACCTGTTGAATGACTCTGCACTGAATTGCTCCGGTATAGAGATCTCCATATGTGATGGGGAGTCCGATCGGGATTGTGGATGGCCAGATTGCAAGGGCTTCTTTGGAAGTGCCTTCGGTTTGTTCGAACCCAGAACAGACTTGTATGGTTGTATGTCTGGCATTACACTTTGAGATATAAAGCTGATTTTTTTCAAATACATTTCTATTGGCGACGGAAAATTTATTCTCTTAGCTTAACACCTTTCTCTGTGATGTACAAGCTCGGAGGTTATGTAGTTGATGGTTATTTAGTGATATACTCCCAACTTGGTAGTGTGGCATGCTGAGTGCTGCTGATCATTTGTTGATCGAAGCATGGCTTTTGTGAAAAGCGTAGCTTTGTGGATGAGACTTCGTCGAACCTCACAACCCGGTAATGGTCGAAATAGGAATGTTACGGCAAGGTTTTTAGGGGTCGTGCCCCTAGGGTATGTCCATTTTCTTCTAGATAAGAGGTGATATCATGGTATGGATCCCAAATATTTAACTGTGTGGTTGTTGCTATTTGTTGGTGAATCCCGGGATAAAGGTCGGTAATGACCGAGGATGGCATACTTGTAGGTGTTACCTAGTTACAGAGGTAACCCGGCCTTGTGTTGGCAGAGATCCGATTTCGTTCTTAGGGGCGTCCCTCCAGAGGCGTTCCATTAGATAAGGAAGTTACTTAGCCTGATCATTGATTGAAATCCAACCATTCAATACGAGCCCTTTACGATTTCAATTGTATAACCTGCCATTCTTAAATGGTAGCTATAGTAGGCATAGTATAATGGTACCTATGCTGGCTAAGATTAATATTATACTTTCGAAATGTTTTCACACTATGCACTAATAATAATATCAAAAGAGTTTTCTCGTATGAAGCATATTTGACTATCATAAGAAGAAATCTCCCCCAAGTGTGTGATTGCATTGTGTGTGTGCCGGGAGGCCTTATGGTAGTTTCATTTTCCAAAAGCATGAACGGATTTCTTTAATAAAATTATTTTTGTTCAAACAACTGTTTTCGTTACTCATACCAGTCCCATGACTGACCCGGAGTTTATTGTTCCCTTCCTAAACTCTAGGTGCCCAAAATTTCCATACGGGCAGCCTAGAAGTAGGTTATCCACGTTTTGGAGCTAGCTTGGAATCTTTTGAAGTCTTTTAGAAGCTATCGGATTTTGGAAGCTTTTGGCCTTGGAAACCTTTTGAAGTATTGGAGTTTTTGAAGATCTTCTCAAAGTCGAAGTATGTTGGGAATATTTGAAGTCATTATTATTGTTCCGCTGAGGTGTTTTCATCCTGTTATTGTATCTTGTGTATATCACTCCGATAATGGGTTAAATTGTTGCAATCGAATATTGTGGTGATGTTGTATCTGTATTGTGATCAATGATATTACCTTTTGTTTCCGCTGTTTATATCCATCTAATTTTGTTATAAGCTCCATCCGAACTGGAATTCAACCTTTGAATCTCCAACAGTCGAATACAAGTGAGGTAATGTCGATTTTCAATCGCTGGATTTCGGGTCGTGACACAAGGTATGTGTAACGATCCAGAATTTCGGTCATTTGAAATTCGTATATTTAATTGATTTTAAATATTCACAACTTAATTTTATAATCTGAATAAATTATATTTCGAATATAGTGATTTATTTGGATAATTAAATTGTTAATTTAACATTTGAAATTATGGAAATAACTGGAATTTGAATTTAATGAGAATGAGAATGATTTATAAAGTTGAATCAAATCCTATTTGAATTAGAATGATGTTAGAGAACTTTTAAAATTGAATTAAAAGTTAATTTATACAAATTAAATATTTTAATATTTAATTAACATGTAAAAATAGTCATTTTTCACACAGTCTCGGATTTCGTTGAAACTGGTTTCATTGGATCTGTCATGTTATATTATTGTAGGATTTCAAATTTCGTGTCAATCGGATTTACGGTTTAGTTGTGGCAAACTAAAACGAGTAGAAATTGTTTAAGTAAATTTTAATTTAAAATAAGTCAATTCAAAAACCTATCTTCCAAATACGATCGAATTGACTCTCGATATATATTCCATTGTATTCAGAATAGGGGTAAAATATTATAAACGCCAGGCGGCACACTTCGTTTGGAACTCGGAATAATTTCGGATGAATAGTGCATGAAATTTTCTATATAAGGCCACATTTTTTTACACCATTTTCATCAAACCCTAATTATCAAACCCTAGCCACCATCTTCTATTTCCAGGCCAAAAACTTCCATCGTTCTTCCTCGATTTCTACTCGATCCATTCACTTTCATCAAAAACATTTAACTAAGAATTTGAAGAGCATCGCGAGATCTTCGAGATCAACGGTCATGATCGAATTCGAAGCAACCGGGTGGCTGCTAGGGCAGCGCGTTCATCGTGCGTTTGAGCTCTTTTTTCTAGATGAGGGGATGACGCTCGACCGGTCTTGGAGTAGAGGCGCACGGCGGTGGGGGCTTTCGAACGGTGGGGTTCGATCATCGGCTAGGTGTTCGTGGGATGCGCGAAAATTCAAAGAAAAGGCGGCTACATGGGTTTGTTCGACCTGATGTTCGAACGTGATGGACAAGATGGGAGACATGGGCTAGATCTGTTGATGTAAAATGGAACGACCGAGATGAATTTTAGGTTGAAAATAAAAAGAAATCGAAATTAAATAATATATTAAATAGTATAAACTTCTAAACGTCATAACTTCTTCATACGAGGTCCGTTTTTGAAGAAACAAGTTACGTTAGGTCCGTATTGATGAGCATCTCATTTTAGAGCTTGTTCGGAATTGATTGGAGCTAGTGAAAATTTTGGGTAAAATTAAACCCTCGTTTAATTTTATTCGGAATAAAACACTACAACTGCTGTTGGAAGTAATGTGAGTACAACTCACTCTTTCTGACTCATTGTTATTTTTTATAAGTGAGAATAAATTTTATTTATGATGATTGATGATTTTTTGGATGATATATGATATATTGTATATATATATTGATTGGTATTTGGATATATTCCTGCCTAATGGAGCAGATGAGACCCTATACATTCTCATGTATGAGCGAATGACCCTTTGTACACGCATCTGCCTCGAAACAGATATTGTACATTTTTTTTAATATGTATGTTTATTGCAGGTGACAGGTTAGAGGGATCCAAATGGATTCCCCACCAGTATTGGTTTTATTTACAGATGTTGATATATACGCTGTTATCATGTGATATATGATATTTTGGATCCCATGATTGATGTATTTAGTGCTGTTGCAGTATTCGGCCTATTTTTGATCATTTAAAAATGTTAAAGTGATGATTTCAAAATTTAAAAGGTTTTTCAAAGTGATTTTGAGCTTGTACATCTTATTTGTTGGTTAATGGTCAAAGGAATTAATTTATTTTAAATAACTGAAAGTTATAATTTTTATGTTATAAAAATTATGATTATTGTGAAATATAATTGAAACGTGATTTTTGAAATATGGAGTTAACTATTTTGTACATAATTTAAATTATGATTTTGTACTTATTTTAAACGGTTTATATATGAGATTTAAAAAAATATATTTTTATAATTCGAAAGTAAAGAAATTATAAAGGAGTTTTGTAAGTATTAAAATGAAGTTGTAAGTGAATCTTATAAGTGAATAAGATTTATAAATTTATGATGTTATAAAAAGAACAAATTTTGTACATAAGAATTTTTTGAGTAATTGACTTATAATTGAATTTTGGCATATAAACGAGATAAATGGAATTGGTCAATAAAGGGATTTTATAAATAGAAGTTTTTATAATATATAAATGAAATTTATAAACATTGTTTTACAAATCCGGAATCAATTGAATTTGATAAGTAATTATGAAAGTTTATTTAAGAAAGTATATAAACGATTTTGGACAGTGGATAATCCTTAAAATAAATGTGTAGAAACGTTGAATTTGATAAAGGAATTATATTCACGATTGTGAAAAGTGAATTTTTCTTTAATAAATGTGTAGAAGCATTGAATTTGGTAAACAATTTATATTCATGATTTTGGACAATGAATTTTCCTTTAATAAATGTGTAGAAGTATTGAATTTGGTAAACGGTTTATATTCCTGATTTTGGATATTGAATAATCTTTTTAAATTACATGAATGTTCTGGAAAGTGATCTTTTAAATGGAGTACAATGGTTTTAAGATGTTTTAAAATGTGTTAAGTATCGAATACATAGATTTCAACATTCATTGTTTAAATAGACATCTTCGAGAAGTAAGGAAAGTATGGACTATAACATTGTTTATAACAACCCGCATATTTATCAATTTTATACTTAAATATTTTATTTAAATATTTCATCATTAGTCGGATTTTTGTATGAAAAGCTACTTTTTGCATACGGTCAAATTGGGACTCGAGACCCCTTCCATTGAGTTCAAAATGCCATTTGCAACTTTTTTGAGTATAAACATTGATATGTTTGGAGCTAGCTAAAAATTTTGACCTTTTTGACTTTGGGTTTGGGTTCAGCCCAATGTTCTAACTTAATGCCCCAAACTGAAACCCCCTCTTCATTCATTCCCTCTTCCTCTACTTTTCAGTTCTAAAGAGATTAATTGTGAGTGGAATGGGAAATTAAAACTCAAGCCCTAGTTTTCTATTTGCAAATCAACTTCTAGCTCCAAATTCAAGAGAACCCATTGGTAAGCCTTCTCTTCACCTTCTCCAACTCCTTCTCTCTTGAATTTCAGAAATTCCTAAACCTAACTTTGGGAATGTTCTTCTTTTGAGCATAGATTCAAGCTCATTTGGGTTGTGTTGAAGAGTGGTTGATTCTTCCTTTGCTTTCAAGCCTCTTCTACATTGATTTTGTGAAAAGGTGAGATTTTTATCTCACATCTAAGTCTATGATTATTTTTGATTGTTAGGTATGAATTCCTAGCACTTATTCATGTGCATTTGATTTTGATTTGGATTGGTTTGTGAATATTCCAAATTTTAGTGTTTTGAGTTCAAATCTTCAAAAATCATATCTTTGTTGTTTGAACTTGTTTTTGGTGATGCATCGAAGAGCCTATAGGGCCGGGTTGCCGTTTGGCATAAATCCCTAGCGCCATTGCTCGTTCGTTCGCGAATTGGACGAGATTGCATAGCAATCATATAGGCCAGAAAATTGCCCAAGCTCTGTCAGTCGACCGACATTTCCGGTCAGTCGACTGGCTGTAGCTATTAGGCATTCCGAGGGCCATCTGCAGAGCCATGGGGCTCTGTTTCCCTGCAGTCAGTCGACTGACTCTCTGAGTTCAGTCGACTGACCAGAATCCCGCATATTTTCAGGGACTGTGATCAGTCGACTGAACTCATTGAGCCAGTCGACTGACCTGCTCTTAAATGCCTATTATGCCTATTTTGCCTATTTGGGTTGTGATTCCAATTTTTATCGATTCGTTTTGATTCCTAATTGATGCTATCAATTTTTCGACTTTGATGACTTCTAATATGGAATTCTTAGAATTATCCATTTTGATGGATTTGATATCGATTTCTTTGGAATTAATTCACGTCTTCGTATGTGAATTTTGGTGATTGATTGTTTCTACAATCGTTTTTGTGCTTTGTCACTTTAAAATACAAAGGTTTCTATACTAGTAGTAAATATTCAAACTCTTTATCAAAGATTATTTAAACTCTTTCAATATCAAACTCGTTTATAAAACCGTTTTCCAACCTATTATTATATACAAGCCTTTACCTCACTCGTATGAGAAATCTAATTAAACGGCTTAGTAAAACGAGTGGTATGAAACGCTTGCGTTTACTTCGTTGGTTGATTCGTGGACTTGTTCGATTGAATCTTTTGTGACAATTTTCTAGTGGAGATCTACAATTTGTTTGTAAATATTTAAGTTAAGCTAGTGGTTATGGGACATGAAGCTAAGCTCATATATTTACTAGCTTAGTGTAATTGACACTTCTTGTGGTCGATGATGATCATTTTTGTGATTTAGACTAGCAATGTGCGATGTCTCTTTGTCTGCGAGGGAGACTAAACCCCGTTTCTGTGGAGCTTCTGCTCAAATTGGTGGGGTAGCGACCCATGGTCTTCGGGCCGTTTTGTGGAGCCTCGGCTCAAAATAAATGGTTAGCAACCACGGAATAGCGTTCCGTTTTGTGATACACGTGTTGGCGAGTTTTCATGCTCCCGTTTTGTGATAGGCCTCCCCCTTTTTGTGATTTCTGGATTTCCATTGATGATTTCTAGAATTTTGTGTTTCACCAATTTTCGTGATTTACGTCGATAAGTTTTATCAATATTTGTGCATTGGTGAATTTGTGTGTCAATAACTTTTGTGATTGACATTGATATTATTGTCAATATTTATAGTTTGGTGATTTGGAAAATATGGAGTATGACATTCCTGTTGATCTTTTGAGAAGATTTTTGTGATATTGATTAATCTCTTATTGATTTTCAATTACTTATTTATCACAGCTTGGCATCGTGATTATTATACGTTTAGTCATATCTCTTATTCTATATCATTTCATCTGATATATATAGCTAGACTGATCCGTTTATTATTTTCTCATTAAATAATACTCGGGTCAGACCGAGATGTTACAGGTGCTTCTGCTTGACTTCTCATTCAGGATCATTACCTTGACTTTTGGCTAACTACTTAGATTAGTAGTTTTTGTTGTATACACTTGAGATATAGACTCATGGTTGTATCCATATTCTTTTGCACAGCACTAGTAGCTATTTCTTTTGTGATAGTGTGGATCTTGTTGACCAATAGTGGAATGAACACTTTTATGTGTTATATTTATTCATATCTATTTCCGCCTTTGTGATATGAATTATGTGTGACTGGTTTGTGTTATGTTTATTTCTATATTTGTTTTCGAAGATTACATATAGCCATTGTGTAGTAGCTTTGAGTTTGTATCGGCATGTCGAATTTCCTCTTGAAAAGAATGCAAGTTATATATTATTTGGCATATCGGTACTCGCACAAAGCAATTATACAGATGGTCGCTCCTCAACAGCCTTATTCTCCGTGCTAGTTGACAGCATTACTTCGTATTGTTCTTGGCTAGCGTGGGTATAGAGGTGGGGCGTCACAGATTGGTATCAGAGCCAAACTTTGGAACAATGTAGAATATTCTAGCAAGGATTCCTAAGTCTTTCTTAGGAGTCGTGCTTTAGGATTTAATTCGAGTCTTCGTACCGTTCTATCCTATTTTCTTTTATGATTCCTTGTTTTATCTATCAAGGTTGCTTGATATTCATTTGGTGAATAATCTTTTTCTTCTTTCTTTCTTTCTTTCTTTCTTAAGGAAGGGAAATGGTTAGACCAGACTGTCCCAGCGCCGGTCAATCTATTACTACTCCCCAAGATGGAGTTTTTATGTCTGCCCAGCAGCTTCTTGATTTAGTTAAGAATGCTCAAGCAGCTGGTTCTAATTCGGAACCAACTCATCCTAAGTCTGGATTTGCACGCTTGTGCAACGATTATACCAACTTGGGTGGGAAACCATTCAAGGGTTCTGAAACTATTATTGAAGTCCAGGCTTGGCTGAGATCATGCGATCGAATCTTTTCTCGCATGAATCTTATTGATCTTCACCGAGTTCACGTGGCTACTAGTATGCTCCAAGAAGGAGCATTGGACTGGTACGAACTTCTTATTTTTGAAATTAATGAAACGGATATCACCTGGGAGCAATTCCGGGCATGTTTCGAATTAAAGTTTGTGCCAAAAGCTGAGAAGGTGACTTTGGCTCGTCGTTTCATAGACCTCAAGGTGAATCTTCCGTGACAAACTATGTCGCATCATTCGAGTCACTTTCTAAATACGGGGTCGAGTACATAAACACCCCATTGAAGAAAAATCAGAGATTTGTCTATGGCTTAAACAAAAATCTCAAGAAGCCATTACTTCTAAAATTAGAAGTTTCTTTCGACCAACTCATTGATATCGCTCTTCGTCTTGAAGAGGCGGATAGGGAAAGTGATGTTGAAATGGTGGGTTCCAAACCAAACTTCAACAACAAGAAAAGGCCTAATAAATTCTGAGGTCCTTATCCCAACAATAAGAAAGGGAAGCAAGCCTCTCCGGCAATTAAGACTTCTACCTCAAGTAGTGGGCAATGCTACAATTGTGGTTCTAAGGACCATTATGCGAACAAGTGTTCAAAGCCTCGTACTTGTCGCTATTGCAAAAGCCCGGATCATTCTTTATCTTCTTGTCCCAAACTTCAAGATAGGAAGGAGGGAAAGCTTAATGTTGCTCAAGCTTCTGGAAATACATCTCGTGGTAAAGGTATTTCTCATTCTATCCTTGATGGCATTATTTTATTTCGTGATCATCCTATTCGAGTTCTTTTTGATACGGGTGCGTCCCATTCTTTTATATCAAAGGAACTTATTGATACCTTTTCTTTGGATGTTTTGTATTTAATGACTTCATTGAGAATTGCGAATCCGGTTGGTGGATCCGCAATGATCAGTTTATTGTGTAAAGATGTCGAGATTATTTTGTGTAATTTTTCTTTCCGAGCCGATTTGCATGTTATGCGTTACTTAGGCTTTGGAATGATTTTGGAAATGGATTGGCCTAATCGCTATGAAGCCCAAACCCTATGTCCTGAGCGGACTATTCATCTTCAACATCCTCAATCTGTCAAGCAGATTTCTATTGACCTTAAAGATTCGGATTCCAGCTTGGTTGCATCTTTATATTCTTTAAATCCTCATGATGACGATAATGATGACGAGGAAGATATTATTTCTCTTATTCACGTTGTTCGTGAATTTTTCGACATATTTGAGCCCGTTTTAGGATTACCACCTAAGCGAGCAATTGAGTTCAGAATTAATCTCATCCCTGGAGCTCAACCTATTACTCGTCCTCCTTATCGTATGTCCAATAAATAAAATGGGGAGATGCACAAACAATTATCTGAATTGGAGATGAAGCAATTTATTCGCTCTAGTTCCTCGCCTTGGGGAGCTTCGGCAAATTTTGTGAAGAAATCCGATGGAACACTTAGGCTTTGCGTTGACTACTGCAAGCTTAATGATCTTACTATCAAGAATAAATATCCTTTACCTCGGATTGATGATCTATTCGATCAACTTAGTGGTGCTAGAGTCTTTTCACAATTAGACTTAGCTACCGGTTTTCATCAGCTTCGTATTGCAGAGAATAGTATTCCTTTGACATCTTTCCGTACTCTTTATGGATAGTATGAATGGCTTGTTATGCCATTTGGTTTAACGAATGCTCCGGCTTATTTCATTGACCTTATGAATAGAGTTTTCAAAGACTTCCTCGATCGGCTTGTTCTCATCTTTATTGATGATACTCTTGTGTATTCTAGAACCGAGGAGGAGCATGAAAAACATCTTCGGATTGTGTTGGAAACTCTTAGGAGCAATCAATTAAAAGCAAAATTTTGTAAATGCCACTTTTGGCAACCTCGTGTGAAGTTTCTCGGTCATATTATTTCCGAATCCGGAATTTCCGTGGATCCTTTAAAGATTGAAGCGATTCAAAATTGGAAGAGACCGGAGAGTGTGACGGAAATCCGTAGCTTCCTTGGATTGGCGGGTTATTATCGTCGTTTTATAAAAGACTTTTCAAAAATTTCCGTGCCTCTTACTAGCTCAACAAAGAAAGGTGTTAAATACATTTGGTCGGACAAATGTGAAGCTTCTTTTCAGAAATTAAAAGAACTCCTTTCTGATGCTTCTATTCTTGTTATTCCCGAGGGGAATCAAGATTTTATTGTTTATACCGATGCTAGTCGCATTGGTTTGGGTGCCGTTCTTATGCAAAGAGAACGTGTTATTGGTTATGCTTCTAGGCAATTAAAGCCTGCCGATACTAGATATGCCACTCATGATTTAGAGCTCGCGGCTATTGTTTTCGCCCTTCGTATTCGGCGTCATTATCTTTTGGGAGAAAAATTTATTCTTTACACCGATCATAAATCCTTGAAGTATCTATTTTCTCAAAAGGAACTTAATTTGCATCAACAACATTGGCTCGAATTTCTTGCAGCTTATGATCTTGATATTCTTTATACTCCCGGAAAGGGAAATCATGTTGCCATTGCACTTAGTCGTAAACAACAAACGGTTGTTTCTATGATGATATCCGAATGGAATGATCTCGGAATTCTATCCACTTGTGAGATTCGAGATCATGTTTCCAATTTATGTTCATCTCTTGTTTTATGTAGCCTTGAGGCTCATTCTTCTCTTTTAGACCGCGTTCTTGAAGCTCAAAAGCTAGATCCCGAATTAGCTCTTCTTGGCCGAAATCTTAGGGATAAAATTGATATTGAAGGTTTGAAAGACTTTGATATTGATTCTCGTGGCGGTATTCAAAAATTTGGTAGAATTATTGTGCCAAATATTAGTAATCTTCATAAAGACATTTTAGAAGATTCTCATCGTTCTAAATTTACCATTCATCCCGGTAGTAGTAAATGTACGCAGATATGAAGCGACTTTATTATTGGGTGGGATTGAAATCTGATGTTGCTAACTTTGTTAAGTGTTGCATGACTTGCCAACTTGTCAAGGCCGAACATCAAAGGCCCAGTGGGTTATTGCAACCTTTAGAAATTCCAATTTGGAAGTTGGATCAAATTTCTATGGATTTTATTGATGGCCTTCCCCGTTCTCGTTCGGGTCATGATAGCTTATGGGTGATAGTTGATAGACTTACTAAATCCGCCCATTTTATTCCCGTTCGGTCCAATCGAACCGTTTCTCTTTTGGCCAAACTCTTTATTAAAGAGATTGTTAAATTACATGGAGTTCCTACTTCTATTGTTAGTGATCGTGATCCATTGTTTACTAGTGGATTTTGGAAGAGTCTTCAAAAAGCTTTAGGAACGAAGCTTAATTTTAGCACCGCTTATCACCCCCAGTCCGAAGGACAAACTGAGCGTGTGAATCAAACTCTTGAAGATCTTCTTCGAGCATGTGTCCTTGATTTTGGTGGAAGTTGGGAAGATCATATTTCTCTTGTTGAGTTTTCCTATAATAATAGCTTCCAATCTAGTATTGGTATGGCACCTTTCGAGGCACTCTATGGAAGGCCATGCCGATCTTCTTCTTGTTGGCTTGAGGCCGGTGAGAAGCTGGTTTTAGGTCCAGATTTTATTCGTGATTCCACAGAAAAGATTGACCTTATTCGTCATAGGATGAAAGAAGCCCAGAGTAGACAAAGATCCTATGCCGATAACCGGAGAAGGAAATTAGAATTTTCTGTGGGAGATTTTGTGTTTGTTCGTGTTTCACCTATGAAGGGTGTTGTGCGTTTCAGTCAATCGGGAAAGTTAGCATCTCGATATATTGGTCCGTTTCCTATCACCGAACGTATTAGTTCCGTAGCATATCGCCTTTTATTACCGGCTCAATTTTCTGCTATTCATGATGTGTTTCACGTTTCTCAATTACGGAAATGCCTTCGAGATTCCGATTACATTCTTGAGCCCGGTATTGTGGAAGAAATTGAAGTTTCACCTAATTTGACTTATGAGCAACATCCTATTCGTATTATTGCTTCGGAGGTCAAGCGCCTTCGAAATAAAGATGTTTCGCTTGTTAAGGTTCTATGGTCCGCGAATCCTAAGGATTGCTCTTGGGAATCTAGAGAATTCATCGAGCGAAAACATCCGGACTTACTTACTCATGCTCTTTGAGGTGAACTTCTTATTTCAAATTTCTTTTGTGTTAATATGCTTTTATGGTTGTTACTTTATGTTTCCATCTTATATATTGCGAGGGCGCAATTTCTTTAAGGAAGGGAGTCTATAACAACCTGCATATTTATCAATTTTATACTTAAATATTTTATTTAAATATTTCATCATTAGTCGGATTTTTGTATGAAAAGCTACTTTTTGCATACGGTCAAATTGGGACTCGAGACCCCTTCCATTGAGTTCAAAATGCCATTTGCAACTTTTTTGAGTATAAACATTGATATGTTTGGAGCTCGCTAAAAATTTTGACCTTTTTGACTTTGGGTTTGGGTTCAGCCCAATGTTCTAACTTAATGCCCCAAACTGAAACCCCCTCTTCATTCATTCCCTCTTCCTCTACTTTTCAGTTCTAAAGAGATTAATTGTGAGTGGAATGGGAAATTAAAACTCAAGCCCTAGTTTTCTATTTGCAAATCAACTTCTAGCTCCAAATTCAAGAGAACCCATTGGTAAGCCTTCTCTTCACCTTCTCCAACTCCTTCTCTCTTGAATTTCAGAAATTCCTAAACCTAACTTTGGGAATGTTCTTCTTTTGAGCATAGATTCAAGCTCATTTGGGTTGTGTTGAAGAGTGGTTGATTCTTCCTTTGCTTTCAAGCCTCTTCTACATTGATTTTGTGAAAAGGTGAGATTTTTATCTCACATCTAAGTCTATGATTATTTTTGATTGTTAGGTATGAATTCCTAGCACTTATTCATGTGCATTTGATTTTGATTTGGATTGGTTTGTGAATATTCCAAATTTTAGTGTTTTGAGTTCAAATCTTCAAAAATCATATCTTTGTTGTTTGAACTTGTTTTTGGTGATGCATCGAAGAGCCTATAGGGCCGGGTTGCCGTTTGGCATAAATCCCTAGCGCCATTGCTCGTTCGTTTGCGAATTGGACGAGATTGCATAGCAATCATATAGGCCGGAAAATTGCCGAAGCTCCAGTCGGTCGACTGACATTTCCGGTCAGTCGACTGGCTGTAGCTATTAGGCATTCCGAGGGCCATCTGTAGAGCCATGGGGCTCTGTTTCCCTACAGTCAGTCGACTGACTCTCTGAGTTCAGTCGACTGAGCAGTATCCCGCATATTTTCAGGGACTGTGATCAGTCGACTGAACTCATTGAGTCAGTCGACTGACCTGTTCTTAAATGCCTATTATGACTATTTTGCCTATTTGGGTTGTGATTCCAGTTTTTATCGATTCGTTTTGATTCCTAATTGATGCTATCAATTTTTCGACTTTGATGACTTCTAATATGGAATTCTTGGAATTATCCATTTTGATGGATTTGATATTGATTTCTTTGGAATTAATTCACGTCTTCGTATGTGAATTTTGGTGATTGATTGTTTCTACAATCGTTTTTGTGCTTTGTCACTTTAAAATACAAAGGTTTCTATACTAGTAGTAAATATTCAAACTCTTTATCAAAGATTATTTAAACTCTTTCAATATCAAACTCGTTTATAAAACCGTTTTCCAACCTATTAGTATATGCAAGCCTTTACCTCACTCGTATGAGAAATCTAATTAAACGGCATAGTAAAACGAGTGGTATGAAATGCTTGTGTTTACTTCGTTGGTTAATTCGTGGACTTGTTCGATTGAATCTTTTGTGACAATTTTCTAGTGGAGATCTACAATTTGTTCGTAAATATTTAAGTTAAGCTAGTGGTTATGGGACATGAAGCTAAGCTCATATATTTACTAGCTTAGTGTAATTGACACTTCTTGTGGTCGATGATGATCATTTTTGTGATTTAGACTAGCAATGTGCGATGTCTCTTTGTCTGCGAGGGAGACTAAACCCCGTTTCTGTGGAGCTTCTGCTCAAAGCGACCCATGGTCTTCGGGCCTTTTTGTGGAGCCTCGGCTCAAAATAAATGGTTAGCAACCATGGAATAGCGTTCCGTTTTGTGATAAACGTGTTGGTGAGTTTTCATGCTCCCGTTTTATGATAGGCCTCCCCTTTTTTGTGATTACTGGATTTCCATTGATGATTTCTAGAATTTTGTGTTTCACCAATTTTCGCGATTTACGTCGATAAGTTTTATCAATATTTGTGCATTGGTGAATTTGTGTGTCAATAACTTTTGTGAGTGACATTGATATTATTGTCAATTTTTATAGTTTGGTGATTTGGAAAATATGGAGTATGACATTCCTGTTGACCTTTTGAGAATATTTTTGTGATATTGATTAATCTCTTGTTGATTTTCAATTACTTATTTATCAAAGCTTGGCATCGTGATTATTATACGTTTAGTCATATCTCTTATTCTATATCATTTCATCTGATATTTATAGCTAGATTGATTCGTTTATTATTTTCTTATTAAATAATACTCGGGTCAGACCGAGATGTTACAGGTGCTTCTGCTTGACTTCTCATCCAGGATCATTACCTTGACTTTTGGCTAACTACTTAGATTAGTAGTTTTTGTTGTATACACTTGAGATATAGACTCATGGTTGTACCATATTCTTTTGTACAACACTGGTCGCTATTTCTTTTGTGATATTGTGGATCTTGTTGACCACTACTCTGATGAACACTTTTATGTGTTATATTTATTCATACCTATTTTCGCCTTTGTGATATGAATTATCTGTGACTGGTTCGTGTTATGTTTATTTCTATATTTGTTTCCGAAGATTACATATAGCCATTGTGTAGTAGCTTTGAGTTTGTATCGGCATGTCGGATTTCCTCTTGAAAAGAATGCAAGTTATATATATTATCTGCATATCGGTACTCGCACAAAGCAATTACACAGATGGTCGCTCCTCAACAGCCTTATTTTCCGTGCTAGTTGACAGCATTACTTCGTAGTGTTCTTGGCTAGCGTGGGTATAGAGGTGGGGCGTCACATTGTTGTTATAGTAAATGATTTTCGAAAGGAGATTTTTGTATATTATATGGGGTTTATATACCTATCTAATTATCGAATCCCTATACTAATGATTTTGGTTATCGTAACGATGTTTTACGCAACATCCGTTTTGATCCAAATGAATATGTTAAGAGAATGTTTTCCCTAAAGGATAAAATATATATTTAATCCTAATTTAAGTATATGTAATATTTTCTAAGTATTGAAAATAAAAGAGATTTGTGAATTTACTTATTATTAAATAAGTATATGGAAATGTTTTCCAGATATTGAAATATTGAAATAGTTTTGAGAATATATCTTTTTAAAGATAATTTGAAGTGAATATTTGGCAAGTGATTAATTAATAAAAGATTAATTTAAAGGGCCTAGTGATTTCTTATGGTGCTAGATATTTGTTTGTTGCTTTGATAGTTAAATAACCGACTATCAAATTTGGCCATTTTATTTCCTCGACTTGATGTGGGAACTATTTATTCATACACTTAGTACGTAGCCTTCTGTGTATGCTTGATTATCGTTTGTGTTGAGCATGTTGATTCATGTAGTGTAGAGTATTACTCTAATCCATCGAGCTTGCTTCTTGGCCGAAGGATAGCAAGTTGAAATTTGGAGACGTGATAAGTCTATGAGACTTAGATTCCGTGTGAGGTTGGGAAACGCTTTTGCGTTTTTGCTGCAAAGAGACCAGGATCATTTATCCGAAAACCACTTTGGCCCAACATTTATGCCATGATTGTGCAGGTTGGTCGATGATATTAATATTCTATATTTTCATAGTGGAGGGCTGCTTGTTGACGTTTGGGGTTAAAATCCTAATATACATATAGTAGCAGTGGTCTATTCATTATGAAATATCCAATGCAAGGACTATTCGCTACTAATCTTAGGGATTTTCCAATAGGATGTGGTAGGAAAGTGCCTTTAGTTTGTCCTATTCTTGGAAAAATTGTATGGATGTTTGTCTGGCATTGCATTTCTAAGATTACATATATTGATGTTTACAATCGTTCATCAGTGACGGCGGAGAAGAAAACTTCTTTTAGCTCATGGGTTGTATTTTTGTGGAAGGCAATTAGTAGTCAACAGAAATGGCTATGTGGTATTCCAAGTGATGTGATTTGTGATATGTGATATGTGAAAGGTAATCGATACCTCTTTGGCCTCACTCCCTGGAAAATAACTGGAATGGGGACAGAAGCAGCAAGGCTAAAATGGGTCGCTCCTATTAGTAGATGTCGTCACTCTTCTAGATATACCTTTACAAGCTACGATGTCGTGTATCTGATTTTTGTTGTGTATGCTCGTGGACACGAATTAAAGGTCGGTAACGATCGAGTGATGACATATTCGGTATTATCCAAGTAGGGGTTGGTCGGTCTTGTGTTGGTTTAAGCATTCAATATCTGGACCCTAGGTGCATTCCTCTAGAGGTGTACTGTGCTGGATGGGAAGGTAGTCCCTTTACCTCGTCATTTGTATGGAAATCCAAAATCCAATATGTGCTTGCCATTTTCTATTGTAGAAAGCCTTGTATTACAAGATGTATTGTGGAACTTAATCAATGTTAAAATTTCAACTATTTTAATATTATTTGTGTGCAATAGGCACTGTTATAATACAAGAGGATTTGATATGAGATGTTTAGTTATCGTAAGGTAAAAACCTTGTCGGTATTTATTTGTGACTCGATCTTACGAGATACCTTTTTTTTTGATAAAGGAAAAGTTTTAGTAACTTTAAAATTCAGTTGAATTGTGTTTTCTCATGCTGGTTTAATAGACTTATCCAGACTGTCTTCCCTTTCAATACTTGGGACAAACCGAGTATATTTACAGGTTCAGATTTGGTGCTTTTGGAGCTTCGGCAGGCGAGCTAGAGATCTTCATGTCGTATAACTGTATCTGTTTATTATTCCACTGCATTGCTTTTCATTGTTGTTGTTGTTGTAGATTATCAGCATTTGTGAGGATAAGTCATAATAACTGTCCAAGCTGATGATTATTTATTGTGTAATATGATATTGACTTATGTATATTACGGTTTCTCTTTGTAAAGATTATTGATCTATATTATATGTTTTCAGCTGCGATGTGAGATTCTGTATTGTTTTGGTTTTGCTTCTCTCTTCTTCTTCTCTTCTTTTCTTCTTTCTTCTCTATTTCTTATCATCCTCTCTTTTCTTTCTCATGATTATCTGCAATTGGCGCACTCTGGTTTGGACATGTGTGGATTATTGTCAGATTTAGAGGGTGTCGATTTTGGGTCGTCACAGCATGGTACCATAGCTTAGATTTTGTATATTCCTAGGTTATGATGTGTACTCAGTATAGATAGGGTCAGTAGCACCCTAGATTGAGTTTGAGTGTATTACTTATATAAGCGCATATTTGTTAATGAATATAAAAATGTTTTATATTGTGTTGATTGAACTGTTGAGTCGCTTATGGGTCCTAATCGTTGCGTCTGGCCAATGTTATCGATAGAGGTCTCTAAACACTTGAACATGGAGATTGGACATAATATTGTTTTCGAAATTGGGTAAGTGAAATAATTTTACCTTGATTATATTTTATATAGTAGTATATAAATTAATTGATTGTTAATGAGTGGTAATAGCTAATCATTATCATTTGTTATTTGTTGTGTTTAAAAAATAAATGTTGTTATTATTATGAATCTGAACAAGGTAAACAAATTGAAATGAACTTATATAAGTGAAGTGAAATTATATAAGTATATATATATTTGTGTGTGTGTGTGTGTGTGATTTATGAATATAAAAAGGGTTTCTGAAAAGAATATAAAGCACCGAATTCACTACGATTGCTGGAAAATAATAAGGGTGATGACTACAGCATCATCAGTATCATTTTCGAGTTTCTATGTAATTGATTTGCTACCATTAGTAAATTGAAACTTTAAGTTTCGTATGATAAATAAATTTGAATTTAAAATCCAAGTTTGACATTGATAAATATAAATGAAATAAGTTTTGAACTTATAATTGGAATTAGTATAAATAAGAAAATTCAATTTGAGACATGAAATTAAAATTTTAAGTTAAGTGAAGTTAAATATATCGAGTCAGTAAAATGAATTATAAAGTGAATTATTGAAATGAGTAATGGAATGAATATAAACTTGAGATAGTAAGAAATTCAACTTAAGTGTATATATGAATTGAATTAAACTAATAAAATAAGTTAGCAAACGCAATATGATTGGAAATGTTGTTATTTGAATTTAATAAACTTAAGTTGTGGATTGATAATAAACATCAGAAATGTTGTATAAAAAATGTAAATTGAACTTAGGCTAGCGATTTAGAAAATAAATCATAAGCGTATTAGTATTAAAAAGGAAGTATACTAAATAATGAATAAATTCTGAATAAGAATGAAGGGGATTAATGTTTACAAGCTTAAGTGAAGAATGAAGTAAAGTAGTGTTATATATTAAAAGAATTTCGCTAAGTGAATTAGAAAGTAAATGTGAATTGAATATAAAGTGAATGTAACTAAATTGAATCCAATCTAAATTGAATATAATCAATTGTGATTATGGAATGTGAATAAATTGAAAACCGAATCAAGTGAATGTTGATAAAATTTGGAATGTATATTTATTTGTTTATGAATCAATTTGATTGTAAATTTGTTGATGGTTGTTAGTTGGATGTTAGTTGTTGGATAGTTTCATTTGTTGCTTTTTTTTGCATTTACTATATTGGTATATATATTGTTGTATAGTATATGCTATATATGTTGATATTACTTTCCATATATGTGTTCTTATGTTTGTTGGGTGTTTAGTAGGTGCGGATGGCGCTTGCTTCACATTTGGAGCTCGCTTTCGCGCTATATTAGCCGTATATGCTCGCTAATAACATATAAGGTACATATCTCGGATTACATATCGTACTTTTACACTTTTCACCCTATGGAATGCCTCATCCTCGAAGATGAGATGTATATTTGTGATTATATATATATATATATATATATATATATATATATATATATATATATATATATATATTGTGATTTTTTCCGATCAAACCGCGCAAAGGAAGCCATGGCGAAATTTTTTGAAAATTTAAGGCGTTATTTTTTTTTTTGGAAATTTTTGAAAAAAAATTTAATAACTAAAATTTTGATTTTGAGTTATAATTTGAAATGATATCAGTTGGTTTTGAAAAGGATAACTATGAATGGATTTGAAAACTTAGAAAAAAATTTATAAGAAGTTTAACGAATGGATTTTGGAAAAGTTAAAGGGTTTAAATGATTTTGGTAATCTAGTTTGAACGAATTTTTTCAAAAGTTAATGGAGTTGTAGCTTCTTTACTTACGTAGTAATTTCGAGGACAAAATTCTTTTAAGAGGGAAGAATGTAACGACCTAGAATTTCAGTCATTTGAAATTCATATATTTAATTGATTTTAATAATTCACAAGTTAATTTTATAAGCTGAATAAATTATATTTCGAATATAGTGATTTATTTGGATAATTAAATTGTTAATTTAATATTTCAAATTGTGGAAATAATTAGAATTTCAATTTAATGAGAATGAAATTATTTATAAAGTTGAATCAAATCCTATTTGAATTAGAATGATGTTGGAGAACTTCTAAAATTGAATTAAAAGTCAATTTATAGAAATTGAATATTTTAATATTTAATTAACGTGTGAAAATAGTCATTTTTCACACAGTCTTGGATTTTGATGAAACGAGTTTCATTGGACCCATAATGTTATATTATTGTAGGATTTTAAATTTTGTGTCAATCAGATTTAAGCTTTAATCTTGGCAAGCTAAAATGCATAGAAATTGTCTAAATAAATTTTAATTTAAAATAAGTCGATTCGAAAACCTATCTTCCAAATACGACCGAATTGACTCTCGATATATATTCCATTGTGTTCAGAATAGGGGTAAAGCATTATAAATTCTAGGCGGCATGCTTCGTTTGGAGTTCGGAATTTTTTTGGATGAATAGTGTGCGAAATTTTCTATATAAGGCCACGTTTTTTTCACCATTTTCATCAAACCCTAATTATCAAACCGTCGCCGCCACCATCTATTTCAATGGACAGAAACTTCCATCATTCTTCCTCGATTTCTACTTTATCCATTCACTTTCATTAAAAACGTTCAATACAAAGTCGAAGAGCATCGTGAGATCTTCGAGATCAACGGTCATGGTCGAATTTGGAGCAACGAGATGGCTGCTAGGGAGGCGCGTTCATCGTGCATTCGAGCCCTTTTTTAGACATGGGGATGACCGAGCTCGACCAGTCTTAGAGCAGAGGCACACGGCGGTAGGGATTTCGATCGGTGGGGTTCGATTATCGGCTAGGTGATCGTGGGAAGCATGAAAATTCGAAGAAGAAGGCGGCTACATTGGCTTGTTCGACTTGATGTTCGAACGTGATGGAGAAGATGGGAGATGCGGCCTAGATCTGATGATATAAAATTGAACAGCCAAGATGAATTTTACGTTGAAATTAAAAAGAAATTGAAATTAACTTATATATTTAGTTGTATAAACTTCTAAACGTCATAACTTCTTCATACGAGGTCCGTTTTTGATGAAACAAGTTGCTTTGGGTCTGTATTGACGAGCATTATATTTTAGAGCTAGTTTGGAGTTGATTGAAGCTAGTGAAAATTTTGGGTATAAATTAAATGCTCGTTTAATTTTATTCAGAATAAAACACTGCAACTGCTATTGGAAGCAATGTGAGTACAACTCACTCTTTCTGACTCACTGGTATTTTTATACAAGTGAAAATAAATTTTATTTATGACGATTGATGATTGTTTGGATTATATATGATATATTATATATATTGGTTAGTATTTGGATATATTCCTACCTATTGGAGCATAAGAGACCCTATACGTTCCCGAGTATGAGCGGATGACCATTTGTTAACGCGTCTGCCTCAAAGCGGACATTGTACATATTTTTTCTAATATGTATATTCGTTGCAGGTGACAAGCTGGAGGGATCCAACTGGATTTCTCACCAGTATTGGTTTTATTTACAGATATTGAAATATATGCTGTTATCATGTGATATGTGATGTTTTAGATGCTGTGATTGATGTATTTAGTGTTGTTGCAGCATTGGGCCTATTTTTGGTAATTTAAAAATGTTAAAGTGATGATTTCTAAATTTAAAAGGATTTTCATAGTGATTTTGAATTTGTACATTTTATTTATTGTTAAATGGTTAAAGGAATGAATTTATTTTCAATAAATAAAAGTTATAATTTTTATGTTATAAAAATTATGATGTATAATTGAAATGCGATTTTTGAAATATGGAGTTAACTATTTTGTACATAGTTTAAATTAGGATTTTGTACTTATTTTAAACGGTTTATATATGAGATTTATAAATAGATATTTTTATGAATCAAAAGTAAAGAAATTATAAAGGATTTTTGTAAGTATTAAAATGAAGTTGTAAGTGAATCTTATAAGTGAATAAGATTTATGAATTTATGATGTTATAAAAAGAACAAATTTTCAAATAAGAAAATTTGAAGTAATTAACTTATAATTGAATTTTGACATATAAATGAGATAAATGGAATTGGTTAATAAAGGGATTTTATAAATGGAATTTTTTATAATATATAAATGGAATTAATAAACATTGTTCTATAAATTCGAAATTAATTGAATCTGATAAGTAATCAAGAAAGTTTATTTAAGGAAGTATATCCACGATTTTAGACAGTGGATAATCCTTAAAGTAAATGTGTAGAAATGTTGAATTTGGTAAAGGAATTATATCCGTGATTTTGGAAAGTCAATTTTCCCTTAACAAATGTGTAGAACTATTGAATTTGGTAAACGATTTATATTCAGGATTTTGAACAGTGAATTTTCCTTTTATAAGTGTGTAGAAGTATTGAATTTGGTAAACGATTTATATTCACGACATTGGACAGTGAATAATCTTTTTAAATTAAATGAATGTTTTGGAAAGTGATCTTTTAAATGGAGTAAAATAGTTTTAAGATGTTTTAAAATGGAGTTTATATACCTATTTAATTATCAAATCCCTATACTAGTGATTTTGGGTTGTCGTAACGATGTTTTACGCAACATCCGTTTTGACCCAAATAATATGTTAAGAGAATGTTTTCCCTAAAGGATAAAATATATACTTAATCCTCATTTAAGTATATGTAATATTTTCTAAGTGTTGAAAATAAAAGAGGCTTGTGAATTTATTATTATTAAATAGTATATAATGTTTTTCAAATATTGAAATATTTAAATGGTTTTGAGAATATATCTTTTTAAAGATAATTTGAAGTGAATATTTGGCAAGTGATTAATTAATAAAAGATTAATTAAAAGGGCCTAGTGATTGCTTATGGTGCTAGATATTTTTCTGTTGCTTTGATAGTTAAATAACCGACTATCAAATTTGGCAATTGTAGTTCCTCGACTTGATGTGGGAATTATTTAGTCGTACACTTAGTACGTAGCCTTTTGTGTAGGCTTGGTTATCGTTTGTGTTGAGGATGTTGATTCGTGTAGTGCGGAGTATTACTCCAATCTATCGAGCTTCCATCTTGGCCGAAGGATAACAAGCTGAAAGTTGGAGGCGTGATAAGTCTATGAGACTTAGTTTCTGTGTGAGGTTGAGAAACGCTTTTGCGTTGTCGGTGCAAAGAGACCGGGATCGGTTTATCCGAAAACCATTTCGGACCAACATTTATACGACGATTGTGCAGGTTGGTCGATGATATTGATATTTAGGATTTTCATAGTGGAGGACTGCTTGTTAATCGTTTGGGGTTGATATCTCAATATACATATAATAGTAGTGGTCTCTTCATTATGAAATATCCAATGCAAGGACTATTCGCTACTAATCCTAGGAATTTTCCGACAGGACGTGGTAGAAAAGTGCCTTCGGTTTGTCCTGTTCCTGGACAACTTATATGAACGTTTGTCTGACATTGCATTTCTAAGATTACGTATATTGATTTTTACAATCGTACATCAGTGGTGGCGGAAAGGGCAACTTCTTTTAGCTTAACACCCTCCTTGAGACATACGAGCTCAAGGGTTGTATTTTTTGGAAGGCAATTGGTAGTCGACGAAAATGGCAATATGGCATTCCACGTGATGTGATTTGTGATTTGTGATATGTGATATGTGAAAGGTAATCGATACCTCTTTGGCCTCACTCCCCGCAAAATGACTGAAATATGGATAAAAGCAGCAAGGCTAAAATGGGTCGCTCCCATTAGGAGATGTCATCACTTTTTTTGATATATCTTTACATGCTGTGACGTCATGTATCTAATTTTTGTTGTGCATTCTTGTGGCCACGAACTAAAGGTCGATAACGACCGAAGTGATGACATATTCAGTACTATCTAGGTATGGGTAGGCTGGTCTTGTGTTGGTTTAGGCGTTCAGTATCTAAGCCCTAGGTGCATTCCTCTGGAGGTGTACGGTGTTGAATCTGGAAGGTAGTCCCTTTGCCTAGTCATTTTTATGGAAATCCAAAATCCAATACATGCTTGCCATTTTCTACTGTAGAAAGCCTTGTATTACAAGGTGTACGTTGGAATTTAATCAATGTAACAATTTCAACTATTTTAATATTATTTTTGTGCAATAGACACTATTATAATATAAGAGAGTTTGATATGAGATGTTTGGTTATCGTAAGGTAAAAACCTTGTCAGTATTTATTTGCGACTCGATCTTACGAGATACCTTTTGTTTTGATGAAGGAAAAAGTTTTGGTAACTTTAAAATTCAGTTAAAGTGTGTTTTCTCACGCTGGTTTACCAGACTGATCCGGACGTTCTTCCCTTTCAATGCTCGGATCAGACCGATCGTATTTACAGGTTCAGATTTGGTGCTTTTGGAGCTTCAGTAGACAAACTGGAGATCTTCATGTCGTATATCTGTATCTGTTTATTATTCCTCTCATTACTTTGCATTGTCGTTGTTGTAGATTATTGGCGTTTGTGAGGATAGGTCATTATAACTATCCAAGCTGATGATTGTTTATTATGTACTATGATATTGACTTATGTATATTACAGTTTCTCTTTGTAAAAACTATTGATCTATATTATATGTTTTCCGCTGCGATGTGAGATTCTGTATTGTTTTGGTTCCGCTTCTCTCTTCTTCTTCTCTTCTCTTTTTCTTTCTTCTCTCTTTCTTGTCACTCTCTCTTTGCTTTCTCATGATTATCTGCAATCGGTGCACTCTGGTTCGGACATGTGTGGATTATTGTCGGACTCAGAGGGTGTCGATTTTGGGTCGTCGCAGCATGGATCGTACGAATAGTTAGTTATGCCGTTCAGACTAACTAATGCACCAACATTTTTTATGGACTTAATGAATCAAATTTTTTGAGAGCATTTGGACAGATTTGTGTTGGTCTTCGTAGATGATATTTTGATATACTCTAAGGATGAGAAGAAGCATGAAGTTTATTTTAGATTTTTGCTCGAGACGTTGAGGGAGCAACATTTGAAGGCTAAGTTTTTGAAGTGTCATTTTTGGAAGAAGGAAGAAGTTCCTTGGTCATGTAGTCTCAGAGAACGGGTTGTCTTTAGATCCGACTAAGATTGAGGTGATGAATAATTAGAAGAGACCCGAGACGAAGACCGAGATAAAGAGTTTTCTTGGATTAGCCGGGTATTATAGAAGGTTTATAAAGAATTTTTCGTGGAAGTGGGATAGAGGATTCTATCTCAATGGGATAGGTATTATAGAATTGCTTCAACTCCTGGAAGTTCAGTTGTGGAAATGGGATTCTATCTCAATGGATTTCATTGACGGGTTGCTATTGATCTAGTAGAGGGAAGGAAAGCATATGGGTCATAGTAGATAGATTAACAAAGTGTGCTCATTTCATTCCAGTAAAGTCAACTAGGACGATACCTATTTTGGCGAAGTTGTTTATAAAGAACATGGTTAGACTGCATGGGATTTCTAGTAGTATTGTCAGTGATAGAGATTCATTGTTTACTAGTGAGTTATGGAAGAGTCTACAGAAAGCATTAGGAACCAAGCTCAATATGAGTACCACTTACCATCCACAGACCGATGGGCAAACGGAAAGAGTTAACAAAGCCTTGGAGGATTTGTTAAGAGCTTGTGTATTGGATTTGGGGGATCATGAGAAAACCATCTCCATTTAGTCGAGTTCTCCTATAACAATAGTTATCAGACTAGTATTGGAATGACACCATTTGAAACTTTGTGTGCAAGACTATGCAAATTTCTCGTGTGTTGGTTGGAGACCGGGGATAGATTGGTTCTTGGTCCGGATCCGGTAAAGGAAGCTGCGGAGAAGATTGAGTTGATCCGAGTTAGGGTGAAGTAAGCTCAATCTAGGCAGAAAAGTTATGCAGATGGAAGAAGAAAAGATTCGGAATTCTCAGTTGGAGACTATAATTTATTAAGGTTTCACCCATGAAGGGTGTGATTAGATTCAGGAAGACAGGAAAGTTAGTACCTAGATTCATTGGACCCTTTCGTATTGTTGGAAGGGTCGGGAAACTCGCTTATAGAGTAGAATTACCGAGCAGTTTGGCTGTAGTCCATGATGTATTCCATATTTCTCATCTTGGAAAATGTATTAGAGACCCGAGACTACTATAGCACCTACGGTATTTGAGGACTTAGTAGTAGAGCCGGACTTGAATATAGTCAGAAAGCCAATTCAGAATGTGGCTAGAGATGAGAAGAAGTTGAGGAACAAGATTGTCAGATTAGTAAAGGTCCAGTGGAGTGACGATGCTAGAGACTGCACTTTGAAAACTGAGAGCAGGATAAGAGATGCTTATCCAGAGTTGTTTTGATGGTATGTTTTACCTTTGGTTGTTTTGGTTGTGTTCCTTATCGTAATTTCGAGGACGAAATTCTTTAAGGTAGGGTGTTGTAACACCCCATATTTTCATAACATTATTAAGGATATTTAATTAGTTAAATTAAATAAAATAATGTGAAGATTAATGAGTTGGGATTCGATTAACATAAGGGTAGCCGTGCGATGTTAAAAACAAATTAAAATGAGATAACCTAAACAAAGGTGTTAGGAAATGAATAAGGGCGATATTGGAAATATGAAAGGCTTATACCCTAAACTCTTAGGAAAAGGAACCCACCAATTTCACTCAAACTAAAATTTTACCAAGGCCGGCTACATTTTTATTCTCAAAGAAGATAAAGCTAGGATTCAAGGGAAGGAAGATAATCAACATAATCAACATCAAATCTCACATCTTTTAATCTTGAAGCTATGGTGAATAATACTATATCCCATTTTCTTTTGGTTTTCGGTTTTAAGACTAGATCCGAAATGTTTTTGCAAGTATATGCCATGCTTTGATGATTAAAATCATAGATATGTTTTTTGGTGAATTATGCATGTTCGTACTTGTTTTTATGATACATTTAATAGGAAAACACTATTAAATGACATCCTAATGCCTTGAAAATTAAAATATAGATCAGAAATGATATTTTATAGATGTGTTTCAACTTCCATAATTTTCTTAGTTAATGTGGATTTCATATGAATTTTCTAGTAAAGAAAATGATTTATTGGGTTATAAATTAAGTACGGCTAAAATAATGATTATTTGGGTTTGAAATTTTTATACATTTGGAAACATATCAAAATTTATTTTCTGGAATGTTTCTAGATTTTTCTTAAGTGTTTTGATGAATATATAGAATTGTTTAGTGTAACGACCCGTAATTTTCGACAATTAAAATTGTAAGTTTAACAAGACTTTTGTAATTAAATGTTGGAAGACATTAAAACTTAAGATTTATAACTGGAATAATAACAAAAATGAAATGTAATAAAGTCAATTTAAGTCAATTATTAACAAGGTTAATGAAATTCCTATAAGTTAAATAATATAAATGTTATAATTTGGTTATAGATTGAACAGAGGAAAACAAATGTAATATTTAATTATTAATGAATTAGTATATAATTAATTGAAATTGAATAAAATTAGTGTTAGGTAAGAAATTGTAACATTTGTTTGTAAATAATTAATTTATAAGTGTGATTAAAGGCTAATAGTAATAATTGTTATAAGTTACCTATTTGTTTAGTTCATAAAATTTAATTTGAAATAAATTGTAGTTAATTGACCTTATTAGTCTAGTTAGTGTAGATTGGATTGAAAATTGAAGAATGTTAATTCAATAAGATGTAGCCAATGTAAATTCTATTCATAATATGATAATTGAGTGAATAAGAAGAATTGAAATCAAGGCCGGTTTATTTATTAGAATTTAAGCCATAATAAATAGATTTATTGCAAATAAATGTAATTAAACATTACATTAATGAGAATTTAGACAATAATTGCAATGTGTAATGTAATTAAATATATAAATGCAAATAATTGTTCATAAGGAAACAATTGATTTAATAAAAGATAGAAATCAAGATATAAAAAAATTAATTGGGATTTCAATTTTAGTTAATGTGTGAAATTGACAAAATTCAATAAAATGGAAAATAAAATAGTTAACACAAATAGAAGATGGAAATTGGAGCATATTAATATAATTAAATGTAAAACAAATGTTAACTATGTTATTAGATTTATATTTGGTTGAATATAAAAGATTGAAAATCACATTAAATAAATCTATTGAAATTAAATTATAATCAATTAGATTTAATTACAATGAATTTGAACACTGTAATAAGTGTAATAACCAACATTGAATTGATATGTTGAATCATTTTAAATTATTGTAAATGTATGTGGAATCAAAAATGATGAAATTTGTTGGTTTATAAACATTGAATTAAAAAGTGATTTAATTAATTTAATATTAATTTATTTAATTAGTGTGAAAATAGCCATTTTGGCAACTGTCTCGGAGTTTGACGAAACCAATTTCATCAGATCCGTAACAATGAATTATTGTAAGATTTCAAGTTTCGTAGTGATCGGACATGTCGTTTGATCGTATGGGCTCAAAACGCCTAGAAATCAATTTAATTGAAATCAATTTGAATTAAGATGGATTTAACATAAATTTTTCATACGCTGGTATTAGGACATGAAATCTGTTCGGTTGAGTTTAAAACTATTGAAAACATCTATTTTGATATATGGGATGACCGATTTTCGTCCTGGAGGCAGAATGGGCTTTTCGGATCGTGTACCATTCAACTTCCAAATCAAATTTGGTCCATTCATTCTATTTTTCTGATCTACCTATAAATACCTCATTATGAACCCTAATTGTTTCTTATTCCTCATTTCTGTATGTACAATTCTCTATTGCTTCTCCTTCTCAATGGCTGCAAACCCTAATTCTCAATTCAATTTCAAATTCCAAAACCAAATCCAATAATTAAAACTCCTAAAAATATATTGAATTATATATCGATTTAAAGCTCTCGACGAGCGCAAGTCATATCCAATGTCTATTTTCGATTTGGGTTTCTATATGGCCAGAACTAGGCAAATTAGTCATGGCCGTTCATCGTGCCTTATTCATCTTGGCCTGATCGTCGAATCATGGGTACAGTATTATAGAGAGGATCGAGGGGAGCTCATCTGTGTTGGTGGCATGACGAATCAATGGTCTGGATCATTATTAAAAATTGATTAGGGTTGGACCCTTTTGGCAATGGCGACTCGCGTTCAGGGATGAGGCGGTGCGCGGATCGAGGGGGAGAGGCTTGGACGTGGCTCAGGCCGTGGCCAACGGCCGATGCGGCGCTGAGTTCGAGCGCGAGATCATCGTGCTGGGTCAGTTCATTCATTTTAGGGTTCGAGCGAGAGAAAAATAAAATAAAGTAATAGCTGGAGGAAGACGCCGTGACGTGGCAGGTGACATGGGAGTGTATGCTTTATTTTTATTTTTATTTAAAATTTAAATTTCTGAACGTTCTAACGTAGATAACTTTCACATATGAGGTCCGATTCACGCATGGTTTCTTGCGTTGGGGTCGTATTGAAATTCCGAACATTTTGACGCTAGTTTGAATGAATTTAGAGACTAATTGAATTTTAGGTTTAAATTGGATTTAAATTCAATTTAAATACAAAGGTGAGTGTTTTAATCCACTCACAACTTCTAAAATTTCTTATGTTTGTTAAATTAAATTTATGATGTGATTGAAAATTTATTTAAGGCTGTTGGTATATTTAAATCATCATCTCAGATAACATGAATTTGTTTGAATTAAATCGTTATTTAATTTATAATTGAATTTAAATTGCTACTTAAATACCTGTTATTGATTTTCAATTATTTATTGATTGATTTGGATGATGATTGTGATTGATGATTGATTGTTGATATTGGATGAATGGATATTGTATTTTATATCATTATAATACTACAAGTTCACTATGGGTTGAAATGATACATACCCGAATGATCTTATAGATTAGGGAAAATCGTTATGGTTTGAAATGATAAACCCAAACGGTTTTCATTGATTTGAAAATGTAGATTTTTGGTACTGGTTGAAATGACATATATCATATAATTTCTTGAATTTGAATTTTATTTGGAACCGAATTATTTTTGAAGCGTTTAAATTAATTCAAACTTCAAATTTGTTTTAATTAGATGATTAAGATTGATATTTCGAATTATTTAAAACCTTTTAAATAAATATTTTCACGTTGTACACTTGATAGGAGATGAAAATTCCGCAACATCTCTGAAGCCATTGCACTCATATTTTTGTTTGAGATTGATTTGACTTACATAGGAATTTTTAGTTCCAACTCAGTGTATTATTTTTCATTATGCTCGGGTCAGTCTGAGCTTTTCAGTGTATTGAAGACTATTTCCTAGAAGATGAAGATGAAGATTCGATATATTATTGTTATTTATTATTCCGCTGCATTCTGTGTTCTGCTGCAATATTTATTTATTTACGATGTATGTATAACTCTGATTTGAATTTGTAAAAGTGTAATCAAATATTATTTGTAAAATAGCTTCATGAACTGTTTATTTGATCATTATATTTTGTCATTTCGCTGCGAGATTCTGTGTTTTTCCTTCTTTTCCTTATTTTCTTATTTACCCCCATTAACAATTCTCCCTTTTGAATGGTTTGAATTAGACATATGTTGTTTATTGTCGATTTGAACCGTCCAAAATGGTGGGTTGTTACAGTTGGTATCAAAGTTTGGTTTAGACATACCTTAGCCTGTTGAGGTTAACTCATTAGAGATAAGGTAGTAATACCCTAGAAAGAGTTGTCTGACTATATACGAGAGCGCGCATTTGTTAGTGTTATAAAAAGATGTTTTATATAACTTTTGAAATGAAATTATTTTTCCTAATATTATATGTTATATATAAAGGAATAAATTTTTGTAACTAATATAGTTATTTGCAATGTGTTTGTTTTATGAAATGGTAATATCTATTTATTATCATTATTGACTTGTTGTATTTAATCAAATTATAAGCATTGGCTAATTATTGTTGATTGAATTAATAGACTAAACCCTAGTTTAATAATGGTGTATTAAAGAGAATAAAATGAATAATTAGGATATTTTTTTCATGAAATTGAAATATTGTTGTGAATTTTGTTGTTTATTGACATGTAGTTTCAACTAATGAAAAAAATGGAATATTTTGGATATTTTAGATAATTGGAACCTTCTGAATTTATGTAGGAGTTGAAATTTAGAAATTATTTTGAGTTATGCATTTGAATTTGATAACCTTAATTTGAAAGCAAGTGAAATAAGGTTTAATTTGTTATATCTATGTCTAGTTAATGAATAGAATTGCGGTATACATTCTTGGCATGTAATGTAATAATATACAAGTGTGAACTTTAAGCCTTGGGATGTTTGAATTGAAATTTTGATTAAGGAAATGTTGTAAAGGAGATTAAATTGGAATTTTTTTATAAACTTAATTAACCTTTATGAAATGTGTCACAAATAAATTGAAGGGTAAAGGTGAAACTAAATGGGTTAAGCAAATATGAATTAAATGTGAAATGATTATAAACAAAACCATGACTTGTAAATTGTTATAAAATAAATGGATGTGCAATAAATGGTAATAAATAAAGTTGTGATAACTTTAAACTCAAACGATGTCTTATAAAAAGGAATTAAGCTTTTATAAATTGGTTATAAACTGAAGAATATTCCTTATGAAATGATTTGCAAATAAATGTAGTATTAAATGAGAAATATTACATTTGAAATGAATGTGATTTAAGTCGAAGGGAAATATAAGCAATATTATGACAATGAATATATTAATGTTTTATATTAAATGGAGTAATTCCATGAAACAAATATTAGAGTATGAAGTGATATTTGTGTTATCGATGAGACTAAAAATGAATTTAATTGAAATGTAATTGTGATGAAAAAAATTTGAATAATTATGTAAGTTGTATGTATATTATTTTATTCGTAAAATTAATTTGATCCAGATTGAGTATACAAGCTCAATGTTAATTACACCACTACGTATTAGGATTTTTCATTTGATTCTTGATGGCGAATATTTGATATGGACTTTTGACTTGATTCTAGAATTCTCTATCATAGTATATGGCTATGAATGGAGAATGATGATTTCTAGTCAAGAAACCTTATCGAATCCGCATTAGGGAAGTCAAATGAAAATACTAGTTCGAAAGCGAACTTGTGTAATCGAGCGAGCGATCGATTGTGCTTTTTGCGAAATGATGACACATGTACATCTTATGTTCTAATATTATTGATATGCTTTGACGCTGAAATTGAAAGCTGTTGGGTTGGATATCTCTTTAATTTAAAATGTAGGTTTCTTTTATGCAAAACTACTATTAATTTAAATCCATTTTTTAAAACTATTTTCTTTTAT